>CM070074.1:14574564-17170287 GCA_036250285.1 Pyrocoelia pectoralis
ATGGCATGTGAAGATTAAGCGCATTATTTTCGAAACACATACTTAACATGGCATAGAAACACGAAGTTTCATTCCTGTAGGAAAGTTCCCTAAAGATTGATTCAAAACCATAGAATGACTTTTGGCGGATACGCAAGCAATAGCATTAATTCTTAAAAATTGCGCTAAATGTGACCCAGAAAAAATGATTTTTATAACAACAGAAACATTATTACCTTTAATATAACAATAACGTAATTCTTACCTCTAGAAAGATCAAGCGATGTCACTTTCCCCTGCAAAAACATATCATGGGTCGCATAGTCTGACCTAATATCCCAGAATCGTATCGTTTTATCGAAATGCCCGCTAATGAAAGTCGCACCGGCCCCATCGACGGTAACCACGTCGTTACAAGACGAGCCAGCAAATTTTGTTCCAATGCCTAGAAAAGAATATCACATTTAGATTCAACTGAATACAGACAGAACTAGTATTAAAAATGACAGAATTCGTTCAGAATATACAATATAAAGTAAAAAATGAATTATTGTTAACATTCAGTGTATAGCGAATTCGATGATGAAAATTGGTATCTTGGAAATAGATGATGCTATGGTATTGTAATGAAACATAACTTATGCTTAATATTATTTTATTGATTAAAATTCACATGAATATTTTATTTGTAAGTAAAATAAATAATTAGCAAACATTGTAAATATTAAATGTAAATAGTACATAACATTATGAAACAAAAGAAATTATTATCCACACCCACTGTGACACCTTTTCAACACGGAGTTAACAACATTCCCAATTTTACGCCCATTTACATCTAATCTGCTAAACGCATTAATAACAACTTCCTGCAGCTCCTGTATCTTTTATTCCTCCAAATACAAAAAAGTCTAAAGGTGTGTCGATAATAATTGTGTAAATTTCGAACACTTACTGAAAATTTCTTTTGTTTTCCATGGCAGGATGTGATTTTTGGGGTAGGGACGTTTCATCCCCACCGTTTTGCTCCCACCGTTTTGCCCCCGCCGTTTCGCCCCAGGCGCCGTTTCGCCCAGGACCGTTTCGCCCCTGACCGTTTCGCCCCCGCCGTTCCGTCTCCAATTATACAATACGTATCTTTTTGTATTAAGTAGGAATAGGAATAATAATAATTAATAACACAAGGGGCAAACAATTACCAATAAAATGCCACACGTTCATCATAGTTTTCAAATATTTCTACGGAAAGCTATTACAGTGACACCTCTTTAATCTGAACCTACTTTTAATATCTCACTACAACGCGATTAATGACATGCATTTGAGCAGGCTGCAATATCGGCATTTTAAGAAAAGTTTCCTGGGATAGCGGTAGAAGGATGTTTTTTTCACTTGTGTCAGAGTATTTACCGTCGGCGTCGTGTTCAACGAGAAGGTCTACAGGTTAAAACCTTTTATAATAATAACACTTGTATGACATATTGCTTGGAAAAAGTGTAACATTTAATTCCAATTTTACATTGCTTTCTCAGGTACAATATAATGAATCACATGAATTCGCTGTATGGATTCGAAAAATTGCCGCACTCACTTTTGTCTCAGTGCAATCAGTAGCGGACCAATTTGACACGCTCGTAGAAGATGAAACTTTTCCACAAGATGCACTACCCATTGCGGATTACCTTGAGGACTTTTATATAGGACGTATGAACAGAAGACAAAGGCGAGCTCCTCAATTTTCTGTTGAAATGTGGAATGTATATAACAGAACCTTAAATGATCGTCACAGAACGAACAATAACGTAGAAGGCTGGCATCGAGGTTTTCAAAGCACTTGTGGAAATTTATTTCCAAACATCTTTCATTTTATAAATAGGTAGTTTAAGAAAACAACAATCTACACAGATATGACATTTCACAATTATTATTAGGTGTTAGACCTAAAAAAAAATAAAAAGTATGGTGTAATTTCAAGAAGAATTAAAAATATTGTAGAAAGTTATGGTAGGATAGATAATATGGACTATTTGCTCGGCATTGCTCATAATTTTGAATTTTAAAATATTTCGTAATATCTATTAATAAAGATTACCTATTTTGAAAATCATGGCTTTCAATATTTCCGAATTATTTTCATGATTTCACATCGGGAGCGAAACGGCCGGGGGTGTGACGGTATAGGGGCGAAACATGCCGGGGCGAAACGGCGGGGACTAAATAGTGGGGGCCAAACGGCGGGGGCGAAACGTCATATAACCGTGATTTTTGGTAGACCTAATAATAGGACAACGTGTATTGTGCCTTTATTTATCAAAATAAGTGATACAACCCTTACATCATTACAATCAGAAAAAAATGCACTATTAAAATACGTCATAGCCAACTATTGTTTCCATTTAAAAAAATTCAACTTTGCTTCATAACCTCAAAATGCTAAGCAAAATTTAAAAACTAGTACGGTAACGTTATTCGGCACAAAATTATCTACAAATTGTATTTGAACAATTTTTATCTATCTTTGGAAATAAACGAATTAAAGGGCTGAAACGATTTTCGAGAATTTTACTTTTTTACAAATATCTAGTAAACCATGCATTTTCTTAAATCAACAAAAGCGTATCTGGATTAGTCTTCCAAAGAAGCAAATCTTTCCCCATTTAAGCAAATGTGTAACTCTTATCTTATGGTTTCCGAGATCCCCATACAAATAATGAAAAAAAAACTCACCCTGTATAGTACGTTTTATAAACTTATTCGAAATATCCTTTTAAACACACTATAACCAAGTGTTTTTTACTTATTCAGTGCACACCATTATGTACGAAAATATGACAATTTGTCCATGGCTGTGTTGAAAATAATTTATTGTTATAAAATATAATGTTAATGTACAATAACATAATTAAATAGATTTGTGGGAACATGGCGGCAAAAACGAGTCCGCGCGATGACACACCGAACCCCGATCTCGGTAGTCGCGCCCACACGTGACGTCAAACCCCCACATGACAGACACGAATGCGCGTTCGAGTAACATCGCTACCGAACCACGACGAAGCGCTACCGAGCACCGACGAAGCGCCCCTGCAGGGTATAAAAGCGTGCGCGCTTCGATCAGGAAATCACTCTTCTTCCGGAGTTGTTAATAGCACTGGAAGAAGTCTCATACCCCGTGACCGGAGTTGTTAATAGCACTGGTTCCACGGGGCACCGTCCGAAGCCGGAGTTGTTAATAGCCTGGCTAAGGATAAGCACTAGTCGCTACCACGTACGCCAGTCAAGCGGCCACCGTCCGACGCCGGAGTTGTTAATAGCCTGGCTAGGATAAGCGACCACCGCTACCACGTACGCCAGTCAAGCGGCTGCGGTCCAGTTCACCGTGTTATTCACCGGCATCACCTAACGTTACGCCGTTGCCGCCAACGCCTACAAAGAGGCCATCGTGGAAGCTGGTGCCGATCGACCTCGACACAGGGCCCTGCTACAGTGAACCTCATAGCCGACCCCTGCATTTACTCGACCCACGAAGACAGTGCGTGAAGTACATTCGTTCTTTAACTTTGCGTTCATGTTAATTTGTTATTGTTAATTTGTTATTGTTATTTGTTCTTTCGTTAAAATTCGTTAATATAAAAACCGTTAAACCACTGCACGTTACATTTCCTAAATAAAAGATCGGCGCACGCACACGCGCCGACAAAGTGGTGACCCGCGCCGTGCGACAAAGTGGAAAAAATACACGCGACGCGCAAGAAAAGTGGAAAACAATATCCGCGCGCGAACAAAAAACGTAAACAGTCGCGAATGCAATAAACATTTTTTTTAACCCGGCGTTAGTCGCTACACCAATTGTTACGCGGTTAGTCGCGCGTGAGGGATTCCCTCACCTTCACATATTCCATCAAATTATTATTATTTTTAGTAGGTACCTGTAAATTGTTAACTACCATATATTACACATGATATAGAATGTCGATGCACATAAAGAAATTGGTTCAAAATCATAAAAAATATAACGAAATTTTCAAAACCATTTACATATATTGCATGTGTTAAGTTAAAAGAAGTTGTTGCACGAATAGTCGCTAAGTGAGCGAATCCGCGCCTTACCCGCTTGAATAGGGTCTCATTACGTTATGGTAGGGCGTATCAAAAAATTTAAACAATGACGTTGTAACAGAAGGATTGTTTGTGGATATGATGGATTCTCTACGCTTTATTTCGTGAAACATTAAAGTTATGCGAAATATTTCAATAAGGTGAGGGAATCCCTCATATAGCGACTAACGGCGGGTTAAAAAGTGCTACTACTGTGAAAAATGACGGAAGAAACTACCCAAGTGCAACGCATCCAGATGCGAGTTCCACCATTCTGGCCAAACGATCCGGAGCTATGGTTCGCTCAAATAGAAAACCAATTCCAGCTCAGTGGCATCACGACAGATGGAACGAAATATAGTTACGTAGCAGGCAGTTTGGAAGCCCGTTTCGCTAGCGAAGTGCGAGATATTTTAACGGCACCTCCAACAGAAAATAAATACGAAACTATCAAAACCGAATTAATAAGACGACTCAGCATCACACAGGAGCAGAAAACGAAACAACTCCTGGAATTGGAGGAATTGGGAGACCGCAAACCCTCTCAGTTTCTACGACACCTTCAACAGTTAGCGGGAGCTGCAGTACCAGAAACACTGTTGAGGTCAATTTGGTCTAACCGTCTACCAACAAACGTCAGAGCAATCCTTGCAACACAAGCGGACACTAACCTGACAAAAGTAGCCGACCTAGCAGATGCAATCATGAGTACAACAAATCCACCCTTGGGACCATCGGTAAACACACTAGACGACACAATAAAAAATCTAGTGGATCAAGTAGCACAATTGAAATCAGAACTACGAGGTAGGCCAACAAATCGTGAAAAAGGCAAGACGAGAACACGGAGCAGTTCAAGAAATAAAACCTACGACACATGTTGGTACCATTACAAGTTCGGTGATAATGCGAAAAAATGCAAACCACCCTGCATCAAAGCAAACAGCCAGGGAAACGAGTAGAGGAGTCGCTCATGACGGCAAGCGACACCCCAAAACACACACGCCGTCTCTTCGTCACCGACGCGAAAACCAAAATAGAGTTCCTAATCGACACCGGAGCCGACGTGTGCATCTTTCCAAAAAAACTACTGAAGGAAAGACGACAAATTTCTCGTTATAAACTATACGCAGCAAACGACACAGAGATCAACACGTATGGAGTAGTAAACCTAGACCTTGATCTCCGATTACGAAGAAGTTTCCCATGGAGATTCATCGTGGCAGAAACAGATAAACCAATCATAGGAGCAGATTTTTTATCATTCTATGGATTACTAGTGGATATGCGTAAATTAAAACTCCACGACACGGTCACGAATCTCAGGACAGAGGGGCGTATAGCGAACGATCAAAATAACCAAGGAGTGAGCACGATAAATAAGAGCCAGAAGTATCGCGAGCTCTTGAAGGAATTCCCAACAATCACTAAACCAGCAGGGTTACCTTCACGACCACAACACTCCACGAAACATCATATAATAACAACAAACGGTCCGCCAGTATCTTCCAGACCGCGAAGGCTGGCGCCCGACAAACTTAAAAAAGCGAAAGAAGAGTTCAGGTTATTAATCCAACTGGGCATCGCACGACCATCCAACAGTCCGTGGGCAGCACCGTTACATATGGTGCCCAAGAAAGACACAGAATGGAGACCATGCGGAGACTACAGAGCATTAAATGCACGAACAATACCAGACCAATATCCTGTACCACACATCGAAGATTTCGCACAAACGCTTCATAACAAAAGAATCTTCAGTACAATCGACTTGGTAAAAGCGTATCACCAAATTCCAGTAGCAGAAGAAGACATACCGAAAACCGCAATAACAACACCGTTTGGTTTATTTGAATTCCCTTATATGACATTCGGACTACGCAACGCAGCGCAAACATTCCAGAGGTTCATGGATGAAATATTACGAGACATGGATTTCTGTTACGCTTACATAGATGACATACTAGTGGCATCTTCATCAGAAGAAGAACACGAGGTACACCTGCGACAATTGTTCCAAAAATTGCAAGATAACGGGATCATTATCAACCCAGCGAAATGCACATTTGGAAGCAAGCAAGTAAAATTCCTCGGATATCTAGTATCAGAAGAAGGAACGCAGCCCATGCCAGAAAAAGTCCGTGCGATACAAGAATTCGAAACACCAAAAACAGCAAAACAATTGCGGCAAGTATTAGGGATGATCAACTACTACCGACGCTTTATACCAAACGCAGCAACTACGCAAGCACCACTAAACGACCTTTTAAAAGGAAAATTAAAAGGAAATCAACCAATACAGTGGAATACGGAAGCAGAATTAGCATTCGAAAAATGCAAACAGCAAATCGCAGAAGCAGCATTACTCACACATCCACAAACGGGAGCCAAGATATCAGTCACGACCGACGCTTCAGACACTGCAATTGGCGGGGTAATACAACAGCTTCAAAACAACGTATGGAGACCACTAGCATTTCTGTCACGAAAGTTGTCAGACGCCGAACAGAAATACGCAGCTTACGACAGAGAACTACTAGCCATATACTCAACCATACGTCATTACCAACATCTACTTCAAGGACGTCAGTTCACCATCTACACCGATCATAAACCAATTACGTTTGCCTTCAAACAAAAACCTGAAAAATGCTCACCACGACAATTCAGATACCTAGACTACATAGGGCAATTTTCAACGGATATCCAGCACATATCAGGTAGAGACAACGTAGTGGCAGACGCACTGTCCAGAGTCAATCAACTCACGGCAGGAATCAACTTCAACGAGATGGGAGTAGATCAACAAAACGACAAGGAGCTACAAGACGCGTTACGCCTAAATAATACAAGTCTGCAGCTCAAGAAAATAAGAATGCCAGGGCACACAACCGAAATATACTGCGACGTGTCCACAGCAAACGCAAGACCCTTCGTCACCAAACCGTTCAGACGACAGGCTTTCGAAAGTCTGCATCAACTGTCACACCCAGGAAGTAAAGCATCAGCCAGACTCGTGTCTCAAAGATTCGTATGGCCAGGCATTCAAAACGATTGCCGAAGATGGGCACAGCAGTGCATACACTGCCAAACTTCAAAAGTGACTAGGCACAACAAGCCACAGGCAGTAAAATTCCAACCGCCATCAGCAAGATTCGACCACGTGCACATAGATTTAGTCGGTCCTCTACCAGTATCAAATGGACATCGTTACATTCTAACTTGCATAGACCGTTTCTCACGTTGGCCAGAAGCTATCCCGTTAGAAAACATTGAAGCCGAAACGGTAGCACGAGCATTCTTCACTAACTGGATAGCAAGATTTGGAACACCGTTACAAGTCACCACAGACCAAGGTAGACAGTTCGAATCAAAACTTTTCAAACAACTTGAAAACGTAGCCGGATTCGCGAGATGCAGAACGACGGCATACCACCCGCAAGCAAACGGCATGATAGAAAGATTCCATCGTCAACTTAAAGCAGCTTTAATGTGCCACGACACGAAAAATTGGTACGACACATTACCAATTGTCCTACTTGGGATAAGAACGGCATGGAAAGAAGATCTATCCGCCACAGCGGCAGAAATGGTATACGGAGAAACCATTCGAATACCAGGCGAGTTCTTAAACGAACACCGAAAAGAAACATTAGAACCAGAAAACTACGTAGCGCAACTACGACGGCAAATACAAGCACTAAAACCAGTACCGACGGCAACACATGGTACAAACAAAAGTTTTGTATTCCAAAAACTCAGCCAAGCTACGCAAGTTTTTCTAAGAAACGACACAGCTAAAAAACCCCTACAGCGACCGTACGATGGACCATACACAATCTTAAAACGAGGAAAACGAACATACACGTTAAACAAAGATGGAACGCCATACACAGTGACGGCAGAACGCGTGAAACCAGCTTTCACAGAAGAACAAAGTCACACACTCCAACAAGGGGTTGACGAAAAAAGAACCCGCTCTGGGAGAAGAATTAACCATCCCGTAAGATTTAACGTATGACTCCGTCACTAGGAAGGGGGTATGTGGGAACATGGCGGCAAAAACGAGTCCGCGCGATGACACACCGAACCCCGATCTCGGTAGTCGCGCCCACACGTGACGTCAAACCCCCACATGACAGACACGAATGCGCGTTCGAGTAACATCGCTACCGAACCACGACGAAGCGCTACCGAGCACCGACGAAGCGCCCCTGCAGGGTATAAAAGCGTGCGCGCTTCGATCAGGAAATCACTCTTCTTCCGGAGTTGTTAATAGCACTGGAAGAAGTCTCATACCCCGTGACCGGAGTTGTTAATAGCACTGGTTCCACGGGGCACCGTCCGAAGCCGGAGTTGTTAATAGCCTGGCTAAGGATAAGCACTAGTCGCTACCACGTACGCCAGTCAAGCGGCCACCGTCCGACGCCGGAGTTGTTAATAGCCTGGCTAGGATAAGCGACCACCGCTACCACGTACGCCAGTCAAGCGGCTGCGGTCCAGTTCACCGTGTTATTCACCGGCATCACCTAACGTTACGCCGTTGCCGCCAACGCCTACAAAGAGGCCATCGTGGAAGCTGGTGCCGATCGACCTCGACACAGGGCCCTGCTACAGTGAACCTCATAGCCGACCCCTGCATTTACTCGACCCACGAAGACAGTGCGTGAAGTACATTCGTTCTTTAACTTTGCGTTCATGTTAATTTGTTATTGTTAATTTGTTATTGTTATTTGTTCTTTCGTTAAAATTCGTTAATATAAAAACCGTTAAACCACTGCACGTTACATTTCCTAAATAAAAGATCGGCGCACGCACACGCGCCGACAGATTATTATTAAGTGTTTGGAGAAAAATATTTGTTTGCGTTAAGAATTCAATTAAAAACAAGAAATTAAATGTTCACTACACTTCATCTTCTGTATCTGTGTCATCGTTTGGATTTATAATAATGGGATTCACTTGGACATCGTAAACTTTTTCTTGCTCCCAAGACTTTAGAATTTCGGCTTCTGTATGCTTAATCGTTTTTAACCAAACTGAAGGTGAAACTGTTTCTAACCCTTCTTTCCACATCTGTTTGACATTATCATCCCCATAACCATCTTTTCCAATGTTTTTATCATAATACGTTTTGCTTATTCCCCATACCATTTCTATTGGGTTAAATTGACAGTGGTAAGGAGGCAAGCGTAAAATTTCATGTCCATGTTCTCTAATAATATTGTCGACCAAATATTGTTTCTCTTCCTTATGTAGCTTTGCTAAATGTAGTAATTCTGTTTTAAATGCTTCTTTTTCATAAGGAATTTTTCTTTCCCTAAGCCACTCTGCAATTTCTTCTTTTTTCCAATTTGTAGTTGGTTGGCGATTGACAATTTGTGAATGGTAAGGAGCATTATCCATAACGATTACAGATGGCTTTGTTAAGTTTGGCAAAAGTTAATTTTTAACCATTTAACAAAGTTTTCGGCATTTATACAATCGTGATAATCACAGCTTTTATTTGTGGTAGAGAATATCAGGTCTGCTCCCTCCACAAAGCCATCTTCCGTTCCAGCATGTAAAACTATATAACGTTTGCCTTCGCCACCAAGATTCTTAAAGCATTTTGAACTGGAATCTTGCCATATTCTTTTGTTACTTCCCTTTGCAAATATCCATGTTTCGTCGAGATAAACAAACTGCTTGTAGATATCTTGTTGCATATAAGTGATGTAACTTCTCAAAAATTTTACCCTCAACGATGCTATTGAAATTTTTTCACAAAGAGCTTTCCTAGTGTTTGTTTGCTTGAAAGAAAATCCAATGTCCAACAAAACGTGATAGAGGCTTGTCCTTTTACACTCAACGATACCTTTTTCGTTCATTTTTGTTAAAAGCGTATCTAATGTAACATGTTCATGATTAATATACATGTTGTAAATTGTATTACGAATTTCACTTTTTTGTTGTTGATCCATGTCTTTTGTTTTTAGACTTTTTCGTTGAGGTTCATTTTCCTTGTTCTCATTTTGATTTTGATGTCGTCGTAAAGCATTAGAGATGGTTTTGGTATCAATTTTCAAAGCATCGCTAACCCTTGCATGCACTGCTGTTAATGGTGTTAAGGGTCCGTTGTTCTGTTTTTCTTTATTAAAGTATTCCACCAAGTTATGGATCAATTCATCTAAGGTAATTGACCTACGAGGCATGTTGATGTGCTACAAATGAAAACACAAATAATGTCATCTCTTTCATAAATCGAATTAATGTTTACCTTAAATAAACACTAGAAAGTAATGTGGTTCTGAAAAGAACCGATCTTTTAAAATATTAACTCAAGAAGCAATGGAAAACGAATACAAAATAAAGAAACCGGCGCGTGTACGTAACCTCAACAACTCAATCAAAAAATAAGCAAATAAAGAAAGGTTGGTATCACTGGTGGTATTTTTGCTTTAAATTACAGACGGCGGTCATTTAGTGATTTAATGCACACATGACGTCATCGGGATAAGTCAAACGAATGAACTATACAAGTGTGGAGAAACAACTTCGTTGTTCCGCAGCAATGGGGATGGAAGATGACCTAGGACGGTCTCGTTCCAAATACCACAGACCTACCACCAGCGCCCTCAGAACTGCTGAATAACATTTCGTGCTCTTGCACAAAAGGATGTGAAACAGCTTGCTCATGCCGAAAAGCTGGAATAAAGTGTTGAGCCATATGTACCAACTGTAAAGGGCACACATGCAGTAATTGCGTATCTGAGGATGACGAGGAAGTGAACCAGGTAGAAGAGGAAACAGATCTGGACACTTTCCAAGATGAAGAGTTGGAAGACAACCTCGATGAACTTACTTCTTGACCTTCTTCTGCTAAACCCAAAAAATGCACATAAAAACTTTACTTCATAATTCATCAAATAAAGAATAGGTGTAAGGTATTTTTTTTCTTACAATTAATTTAAATTTAATTTTTAATTAGCAACACAAATTAGAATCAAATTATTTAAAACATAAAATAAAACATTTTTGCTAATATAGGTAGTTTTCTTGTTTCTGAAGCCCCCTACATTATACCGTACAGTGTAGTCAAAAAGGGGTACAAAAAAATAAATTGTTACATCCACGAAACTTGGGTCAAAATTCTCTAATATAATGGCACTAGATGTACCGGTGAACTTAGTATCACCTATTCTGGATAGGGACACCCTAACCACCTGGCGGTATGAAATATACTTTACGACCTATTCTCATACCTACCTACCTACATTTTTATATTTATATAGATTGAAAAAATCGAAGTGTCCATAAACATATCGGGAGAGGTTTTTTCGACAGCAAGTATCTCATAAACGGTTAGAAATAGCAAAAAAAGTGTCATACAAATGTTTTAATAAATTTAAAAAGCTTTAAAGATGATTTTTGTTACGACTAGCCGTTTAAAAGATATAAGCGAAAAATTAAAAAAAGTCGCGAAATTTCGCGGATTTTTGGCTATAGCGTCAAACTCAGAAACTCAGAAACGGTCGCAAACTCATATTACTCTTATTTGGGATGCCCAAACTACAACAAAATCATTTCTACCTTTGTTGGAATTAATGTAAACCAAAAGTCTAATTTGATTGGGTAATGTGAAAATACTCGTACATAGTTCCATAAATGACATTCCACAAAAATCTTCACTAACCAAATGAACAAGAAAGAAGGAACGTGCACCTGCACATGCATAACCCACGTTTAATATGAAATTTCTGTTAGTATACTAATCATGCTCCATGGATGTCTACCAATTGCCTTCCTCATCTTTAAAAATATCTTCGACTTTTCACGAATCAAAGTTAAATATTTGTTTATAAAAATGTAAGTAGTTGATAGAAAATTACGTCATACGTAAATAAGATTTGGATTGAAAGTACATTGCCTCTTGTTTCACGCTTGAATAAACTTCTTTTCTAAGGTGCTACTTTAGGCGACCACAATTTCGAGACCTATAAGAGACTCCTTCAATTACAGCAACCTCATAAAAATGATTAGATACATGAATTGATTAAAATCAATACTTTTCGCAATTCCGTTGCTATAATACACGTAATAACAACTATGGTTTATAAAAAATATTTCATGCTAAATTTAGAAATTAATTTAATTCGAGTACCAGAGACTTTTCGCAATTAAAAAATAATTGAAACTGTGTGACAGATGGATAAGATAAATCCGTCGAATTAAACGATGCACATAAAAATGATAAATCAATATACATTTAGTAAATTACTACATTCCCGTTTAATTAAATAAAAAAATTGTATTATAAATCAGTAACGTATAATGTTAGGATACAATCGTCAACATCGTGGATATAGTAAAAGATGGAGATTAAAATCGTTACGAGATTCAGGAAGCATCTACAACTGAGTTTCAAATCGTAGGGGATGGACTACATAAAATACATGTGATGTTTGCAATGTGTTTTTGCGATCCGATTCTGAGAAATGTTCGTCCTCAGTTTTGTTGATTTCTTGTTCATCGTAGGAGAAAGGTACAGATGATAAAAGTTATACCCAATACGTGCATGTCAAGATATAATTCCTACTTAACATTTTAGCGACACCAAATAAAATGTCATAATCATTAATCTCCAAGTTTTAGAATTTAGTTCAAAGGTATGCAGAATGCAGATAAGTGGTGAAAAATGTTGGTTCATAATTTAATTTAAAATCAATTTTGGAAAGTTTAGAACGCAAAAATGACAAGAAAATTTGTGAGGCATCGATTTCTAGTGAAATGCTGTCAAGGTTTGCAGACGAAGCGTAACTTTTAATCTTTTGTCGAATGCGGTAAAATAAAGTGTCCCATAAATTGTTAACGACTTTTTTTATTATATTCCTCATTGCGTTAAAATTGAATTTTTACCGGTAGCGTCTGTTGCGGTTCATAATAATATAATGGGACGGCAATTCGTCTATTTTTGTTGTTACGAGCTCCGTGAAAATATTTTGAGGCGCTTATCTGTAACGGATCATTAGCGGTCTAGTGGATGGCTATTTCGAGTAGTTATATGAAATATGAAGGCAAAGCTCTACAAGATATGATACAATTCCATTTTTACGATTGATCACTTTTACACTAGCGCAATCAATAAGTTTTATGATAGCACGGTAATAAAAAGGTAAGCAATAAAAACGGTTAAAAGGCAATAAGAAGTTAAATTTCAAGATTAGTGCGAAATCATTCATTCAAAACACATTTTAAGACGAAATCTGAAAATTCTGGAGACTATCTAACCCATATTAACAGTATTCAGAGAGATTAATTTGCGATTAATACGCGCAAGAATTATATTGCGTTCGAAAAGCGAAAATCTTCAATGATACAAGTACCATAATTCAAAATTTATTATAACTGTATTTAGTAAGAATTTTTTCGAACATTTTTTTAAACCCCGTTTCTAATTTAGAAACAGTTCCATAAATAGAAGAAATAAGTATAAAGAAAATTTCATATTCGTAAAGCTTTACCTAGGGTGATATATAAAAAATTCTATATTCAATAGAGCCACTCTTGTCAGAATTTACCTTACCTGAGAAAGTTCCATCCACAGAAGGGGATCTTTTACGTGACGGAAATTGCGTTAACAGAAAACCTATGGTTTTACTTGTTATAAGAGAATACGTGCTCTAGTCTATCATGCATCGCGCCATCTAAAGATTGAATATTAAAGAGATAACTAGGATCGTAGACATTTCAACAGAACCCTGGTAGAATTAGGATATGAAAGAGCGCGAATGCCTAGTGATAATTTGAACTTTGTCTAACAAAAATCCAATCTACTCCACTATTACACTACAGTATCAAAACCACCCTCTCAACAGTCCTCCGTGGGCCACAAAAGTGATGGCCACGATTTTTGAAACGCGAAGGGGATACTTATCATTATCACATACTGACTACCCTACCTTATCGGAGAGAAATTTGAATCGGACCAGGAAGGTATACTTGGAGTAATACATATTGTTCATCTCGAATCTCACGTTCTGTCAAATAAATCCTCGTATTTTGCAATTATTTTTCTTTTCTTATATGAAGTTATAACAATCTTGCACCAAAGGGATTTTTTAATTTATACATATATCAAACTTCCTCAATAATTATTTCTAATTTATTTAATTACTTAATTGTACCATCACACCATGATTTTAATTGGGACAAAGCCTGAAGATGACCTACAGGTCGAAACTAGTCGCAATATTTAAATAAAAAATAAATTTGGGGATGTTTGTTTCTTCTTAAGAGAAAATTACTTAATTGGCATCATTTATGAGGATGAATTTCTCCATTATTTTTAGCTTGTTAGCACCACATTTACACCTCTTCTTTAAAACTTCACCATCATGATCTCGATCTCTTACAACAGACGCTCGGCTGGATGATGGCTAAATTATAGTCGAAATCGATCGCCTTTCGGAAATATAATAAAATTTTAGCTTACATAATATATCTACAATTGGCATTATTTAGTAAAGTGCCCCTAAAATGATTTCTCAGTCACATTCTGCTTCAGTGAGTTTTCCTTTCGAAACCTTCTCGTAACATCTTCTGTTATAAGATTATGTGCTTAAATATAAATATAAATAGGTACATAGCAAAGAACCCTCTCCCTACCCACATCTATATCTCCCAATCAGCCTCTTTCTCCTCATGCTCATACCACTGTTTAAATACCTCGGTACACCCTCCGTCATTATTTCTCCATATTTCCAATTATACCTCATCCTTTACTTTTTCTCGCCTTTCTTGCATCATCGCCTCTCTATCTCTTTCCATTATCACTTCCCTCGTGACGTCTTCTAACCCCCTCTTCCCTTCTCTTCTGTACCTCATTTGTCGCGTATCCTCTCTGTTCGAAATATTTGCGCCTGTCTTCCTGACCATACTTCAATTTTCCCTTTTTTATCTCCTCCCAGCAACATTGTAGCAGCTCGCCCATCTCTACCCATCTGCAGGCTCTCCTCGTACTTCATCGCCATTTTCCCCGCCTGAACTTTCATTTTTCTATCTTCACCTCCTCAATCACCATCTTCAATATCTCTCCACCCCTCACTCTTTGTGCTACCCCTGATTTTTTGAAAAATTACCATCTTCGTTTTATCAGCCCTTTTGTCTAAAAACCCTTTGGCAATCCTCATCATCCCCCTCATATCATTTCCCGTTCTAGCAATCATTACGATATCATCAGCCATGCGCCAAAGCCCATCATTTTCCTCTTCCAATTACAACACCACCACATTACGTACCCCTCAGCCTCTCCACCAACCCCTCTATGTATAAGGAGAACCGCCCTACACTGAGTGGACACCCCTGTCTTAGCCCTTTAACCATTTCAGCGGAGGTAGTAAATACGCAAGCTTTAAAAACTGATTCTAATATGTTAGTTACCATTTGAGTGCTTGGGAAAGGAATTGCCTTAAATCGAGCATGTGTTTCTTATTGAGTGACACATACCTATATTAGCTTCTAAGGTAATTTTGTCGAATGTCGTAAAAGTGCTCCTCGAGTCACTATTTTATATAAAATTCTTTAACCTATGGTTCCAATCACATACACATCAACATGCAATACCTAATTAAATCCATCATCCAGCAGGTTATCTGATTATCCTTGTCGCAAAATTCTGTGTTGTGAAAAACCTTATTACAAAGTACATACAGGGTCCATTATAAAAGTAATGCACATTTTCTGCGAAAAATAGATTTATTGATCGGGCCTGTGCAAATACTTAAAATTCTTCAAAATACTCTCCTCCTGCATCAATACACTTGCGGAGACGTGTCTGCGACGCCTAGAGGGCACTCTGAAAGTCCTCGACGGTAATGTCTCTCAGGAACGTTGTAATATGCTTTGGATGTTTTCCACGGTTTCTCAATGCTTTCCTTTCAGCTTTCTCTTCAGTCACGAAAACAAAAAAAAGTGGCACGGAGTCAAGTCGAGACTGTAAGGGGGATGGGGGTCCACCGGGGTGTTGCTCCGGGCCAGAAAGTTGGTAACGATGAAAGACGTTTGGCTGAGGGCATTTGCAGATGCTCGATCACTATCCCATGTACCGCAAATGTGGACATGTGTAGGGTGTCAGAAATTTGCTGGATGTTCAATCGACGGCCGGAACGCAAAATTTCGCCCACACGCTTCACATTTTCGTCAGTTCTGAACGTTGTTGGGTGTCCAGAACGGGGTTCGTCGGCAACCTCCGCCCTTGAACGTCATGTGCCACCTCCTGGACTGTGACCTTGACATCCAATCATCCTTGAAGGCCTCTTGAAGCAGTTGGAATGTCTTGGTTGCATTCTTTCCAAGTTTTACGAAAAACTTGATGGCGTATCGCTGTTTAAGCAAACGCTCCATCGCGCCGTGTTACAAAGTCGGAATAACACACTTCACGCGGAGGCAGGTCTTCAGAAACTGGCGACCGGCTGTGTTGGAAGGGCAGACCCCCACCACATTACCCAACCGGTTTTACGGCGCTGCCATGATTAGTCGCGTAACAATAAAATCATGCGCATTACTTTCATAATGGGCTATATATACCAATTAATAATAAAACAAGACAGGTAAAAAAAGGGGACATCTAATGTTCAGAAGGTGAGAAACGGATACAAATAATAAAGTTATTACCCTAAACCGATAGTTCCAGCTCCCAACGGCCGGCGGACGAGGTTAGTTCCTAAAAAATAAGGGGCATGCACCACTAATTTTCTATTAGGCGGTACTCCAAAATTAGAAAAACCACAAGATCTACGAGGAGGATACAGCGGTTGTTCAACCAAACCTTTAAATCTCATTTAAATGCGGATGATAAACAAAAAAAAAGAAATTAAATAATCTTTATGAAAATTAAATTACAATGGAATGCGTGAGACGTAGTGTTACGCACACCACTGAAATTTAAATGCAAAATGAAACAAAATTAAATGAGTTAACCTTAACCTCCAACATATATAATTGTAAATAAAGCCATAATTTAAACATGATTAATTATAAAATAAAACAATGGCATATGACATTAGTGATATTATTAATAATTGCTTATATCATGATTAATACAAAAAAGGTATGTGTAATACTAATAGTCCGGGAGTCGGCAACCTTTTTTGCAATCAATTAATATACTTTTTATACTTCGTGAGCGGCTTTATTTTAACGAGACGCCAAACTTTTTCCTTTGCGAAAATTTTCGCAAATGTGTGCGCAGGGGTAAAACACGTTGATTTGGAAATGACAAAAAATGGATGAATATCATGGGAAAACGGCCCAATTAATTTGTGGGACAAAGTGGGCATTTAATTATGCAAATACTTACTAAGCTACAGAAGTTCATGGTGGAGTCAGAGGCTCAAAAAGGGGTAGTGGTTGAATTAATAAAACTACTTAAAACCTCCCCTTAGACAATGATATTTAATTAATAAATTCAAATTTAATGAAGCGAAGATGAAGAGTTTATGTTTTTTGTATATAAGTACCCGAAAGTACTAAAAAGCCAGCCCCATCAACGGCAAAAACTGACTGAAATGAAATTAAAAGGATTAATTAGGCCTTCACACCTCGTTTTTGACTCCCCTACGTTAATCAAAAACGAGGTGTGAAGGCCTAATTAATCCTTTTAATTTCATTTCAGTCAGTTTTTGCCGTTGATGGGGCTGGCTTTTTAGTACTTTCGGGTACTTATATACAAAAAACATAAACTCTTCATCTTCGCTTCATTAAATTTGAATTTATTAATTAAATATCATTGTCTAAGGGGAGGTTTTAAGTAGTTTTATTAATTCAAGCTACAGAAACAAAATCAGCTTGATATTCATTATTTTTGTTAATGACTGTAGTAATACCTACATGTCTTCAGATGGGGACACTCTTGATGGACTCATTTTTGTTGTAGGACACATGTTATTTTGAATTACTTACAAAAAACTTAACAGTTAGCTAAAAAATTAACTGATATTACTCAATTTTTTGTAATTACCACATCAACGTGTTTTACCCCTGCGCACCCCGTAGGACCCACTTTCGAAAATTTTCGCGAAGGAAAAAGTTTGGCGTCTCGTTAAAATAAAGCCGCTCACGAAGTATAAAAAGTATAATAATTGATTGCAAAAAAGGTTGCCGGCTCCCGGACCATAATAACAACCCTTTAATACTTACTTATCTTTAAAGCAATAGATATAAAACTATAATTGCTGCCTGCAATAAATGTTTTTAGGAAATTACATTTATTTGATTACCCCTACACTAAGCAAACTACTTTGCCGTGGTTAATGAGTTATAAAACCATGCATGTACGTATTAAATTTATAAAATAAAAGTCCCTCCGTTCTGAGTAAGAGTTTGTCGATAGGCGTAAAGCATAAATCATTTTAATGCTTTGGATAATGCAGTTTATTGTTAGCGCTGGTTAATGAATAGCGTTGCATTGGCTGGAAATTAATTTTTAAACTGAACTTAACTATATTATCTTCAATATATTAACGGACTTAGTTTAACTAATGAAAGAGACAAGTATTCGACATAAGTAGCACGATATAACCATTAAGATAATGATGATGATGTCACGTTACATTATGCAACGGCTTAGGAAAAACTGAACGTATATCGTAATATAATTATTTTAGGTCTAAATCTGGAATATTCTTGTACTTCTGCATCAATTACTGACAAAAGTGTCTGCCATTTTTACTTCCCGAAACAATTTTAATAAAAGATACGCATGAATTCCCTTATAATTAAACAAGAGCGAATACATAATGAATGATACAATATGAAAGTGAAGCTTGGTTACATGAAATTATACCACATCTATGCCTGAAATTTGTTTAATTTTAACTGAAAATTCCAAATTTCTAGATGATCTGCTAGTTTTGCAAAGTAGGTCTACTGTCCATTTTCCTAAGAAATAATTAACGATTGTAACACAACACACTGTTAGTTGTTAAAGGATGTACCTAATTATATAATTTACATGTTAAATGACTCACACACGCACACAAAATGGAATACCAATATCCGTTTTTGTCACCGTTCAATAACTTACTTCATCTACCAAAGTACAACAAATAAGAAACGTGTACAACAAACATTCGAGTTAAAAAGTTGGAAACTTCTGTTTTCGTAAAATGTGGTTGCACACTACCTTAACATACGCCGCCGTTTGAAAAACGTGATAATGTTATAAATGGGAGTCTGAAATACAAGTTTTACTTGCAGCCACAAACTCAGTTAATGACATAACCTAAGATGTGATACAAAGTACTCTAATAAGTGGGGTAGTCAACGAAATACAGCTAAAAAGAAAAAAAAACAATTTTAATACTTACACGCACGACTTCTGAGATCCCAGATTTTCAGCGTTCGATCATAACTGCCCGTTACGACCTTTGTTTGTTCTCCTAAAAATTTTCCAGCTATGACTTTTCCTGAGTGCCCCGTCAGCGTATGCTGCAAACAAATAATACTTCAGAACCTTGATTAACTTGTAAGACATGTATGAATCAGCAAAGTTTACGAGTTGTGGGCAACATATCACTGCTGACATTGACAAGTCGATGTCTTGAAAGATTGGATATCTATTCGATTGCGATCCCTATTGCAGTTCCTTAAGATAGAGCACGTTTTCTTGGGCGTGAACTGTGATTTAGAACATTTCCATTCTACATGTTTACAGATTATATAGTAAACGAGCGATACACGTTACGACATTGGATTCGTTATACGAAATTATAGTTCCAGCTTTAATTCTAATAATGTTTAAAGTCGTTAATGCAATTGGAATTTATTTTATAGCTTATTTTCATTAACTGTTATTAAAACGGCAATTGGAAACGAAAATGGAAACGCGACAAAGAGTTAAAAAAAAAGGTTAAGAGCAAAGGCGTAAGTTATTGAAGTCAGAGGTCTGGAATAACAGCTAAATCCTTTTAATTAATTTCGTAAAAATAAATGTGAAAACAAAAGCGTGAGTAAGAAGGATAATTATGTATCCTACATGTGTGCATACCGCTAAGCGTAGGAAACACAAATGGTAATAAAACGTACCTTGAATACGAATAACCAAGAATTAAGGATTCGGATACAAAGATAAATGAGGACAGATTCCTAGAAAGCATGCATCTTTTAGGTAAATATTATGTTAAATAACTTGTAATTATAGAAATAAAATCTACCATCAACGTGACTTATGGATAACCACATAAAACCGTAATCTATTCAACAATTTCGCAAACATTGTACATTTAATTTAATGCATTATAAAAGTTTTCTCATCAGTCGGGTTATTTAGTTGTATGCAAAACTATTTATAATGATACGGCTTTTACTTTTTTGTACAAGTTTGTGAGCAATAATAGGTCATTTATAAAAAATAAGATATCCGTTCTAGCCTTTTAGTAGACAATAATAGCAAAAAAATTGTTTCTCATAATCCTCTTGTTATTTAATTGGAATACATTTATATCTCTTTTTTTTTCTGGAACATTTTGCTCCAGGGTTTTTTTCCGCACGAGGCACACTTTGCGCAAAGTTGATTATAATTAATCATATATCTACAGTGTGCTTCAAAAATATACCGACAAATAAGCAGGTAACTTGAAGAACGGAAAAGCAGCTAATTAAGTTGATTTTTTGGCATTTAATTAGACGCCAACCTTACTTTGGCGTCTAATTAAATGCCAAAAAATCAACTTAATTAGCTGCTTTTCCGTTCTTCAAGTTACCTGCTTACTTAACCTACAACACCTAAAAAGAATATATAATATTGTTATACCGACAAACTTTTTAACAAATTTTAACAAATATTTTTTGTTGTTTGTAAAAATAGTACCTATATTATTCAACAAACAAGTAATGATAGCTATTACTCAGGAAGATGAAGTTTGCCACGTGAGCCGCCAGGCGAGGGTGGTAATCATCTGAGTAGAATACTATAGTTTTTCTACGACTTGCTTTTTAAAGACCGAAATATACAGGGTGTTTTTTTGGGAGCTTTAGTTAGACGTTTCTGGGAAAGTTGTATATGTAGGTTTCTGAAAATGTGTACTTGGGGGTTACTCTGAAAGCCGAATCGACCTAAAATATTTTCAAAATGGCAGCACTTCCGGAAATGCCGGAAGTCGCTACCAACTTCGTTATTTTAAATAGCAACCCCTATTTTTTATTGCATTTTTGGATTCTACGTGAAATTTCATAACTTTTGATACCAACATGTCAATATCTACAAGTTATGGTTTTTAAGTTATTTTCATTTATTTAAAAAAAATGGCGGATGCAGACGTTACTTTAAGAATTCGTTACTTGAAAACGGTTGTAGCTATGGCAAACGAGTTTTCACCAGCGAATAGAGGAACAATAGGACTTTCCTTTGGTGTACTTAAAAAAAAGTTATGTTGCGTACGACGTCAGCTATGAGGCTCCAAATTTAAGAAAATTCAAAGACTGAAAACTCAGATTTTTTAAATGAAATGACCATTTTCTTACTATTAATCCTGTATCTGAACTAGTGTCCCGCATAAAAGTTATTTCTGATTTATCTACCCACTAACATCAGTTACTAGACATATAGTAGTCCCAAAGAAACTAGGGTAGACTTAGGTAGACAACACCAAATGGTGGACGGACTCTTTTAGACGCCATTTTAAAAATGGCTACCGCGAAATTTAAGTTTTTTGTATCTCGATTAATAAACGACGTTGATTTTGGTGTCCAAATATATGTTTTCAAAGTCATAGAATTTGAATTTTTGATTAATGTAACATATAAATATCTATTTCTTACAAAATTAACATATAAATACAGATTTCGAACATAGACCTCCAGAGTTTAGGAAGGGGTTTTTTTTCCAGGGTTTTTTTCCCGAACCCCAGACCTACAACATGTTACAGTTGATTATGTGTCGTATTGCAGCTAGTTTCACTTATTCGCTTCATGCCTTTGTTTGTGATTGCAATCCAGCGGTGTGTTGAGGAAGAAATGTACACGAAAACCCCGAGGGGGACTTCTCCCTTCCCCTTGAAATCCAGTGTGGACTAGCCATAAACCATAAAATCGCTTGAAGTCCTATTGAAATCACTTGACATCCCGTTGAAATCTCGTGAAAGCACATCAACCGTTGCTTCTTTATTTCTTCTTTATTCAATGCATGAACTCAAATGAATTGTAATTACTTGAAAAATAGCTTTTCTTTGGGTATATTTTCTGAAAATTTCGGGTCAAACTGACCGTTTTGCATTCTAATTTTTGGAACTTATAATCGCTTTACAAAATGTCCATATTCGAAGACATGGGATACTATCAAGACGGAAGCTGAAAAAGTGGGTATTAACATTTTAGGATTTTGTGACCGAGACAGCCGTTTATTAAAAACTATGAGGGGTGCTTCAAAGTTTTTAGCAGCCAAGTCGACAGATTCCAATAACTGCGAAATATAGCCACGATTAAAAATGAATTATAAAGTTGGGCTAATACGCGTCCAGGATACGGTGTATTTTGCAACCAAATTGAGAAACAGACTTTTGCAAAATTCAATTGGTGTTTATAGGAATATTTAAAGCGGATGCATATTTTTTGCCAACATTTATTGACAGTATCGGACATTATAATTTTGGCGACAGAATGAACTTGCGTTCTGCGGGAAAGATTTCTTTAGAAATTGTAGTGAACGCTTTAACATTCGATATTTCAAATTATTACCTACTTAAATTTCTTCATTACCTCTTTTTTAAACAAAACGATTATACATCGACGAGTTTATCAAATAAGGGCGTGTCATATCTTTCTTCGAATTCGGCGAATTTAGTTGTACAAAAGTGGTCAGTATAGTCTTAACAAAAATTTTCTCAGCCTAAAATGTTACCATGTATAGAGTTAAATGGGCAAGTTCGTTAAACTCTATCGCAAAGCTACAGTATTGGGCTAATATGAATTTCTCCTTGTTTATACAGGGTTGCTCACTTGCCTTTCGTTCTTCGATAGTACCTTTAATATTAATTTTAGGACAAAAGGTCAAGAGACATTTCTTATTCAGATGTTCCTTGCTTACAACCTAAAAATATTTTCAGGCCCACACTGCCCTCGGTTTCGTCTGTACAGGATCGTACTCGATTATTTTAAATGGAACACCTTATAGATTTCTATATTTTTGAAATCCATATTCGATTCTAGACCAAGTTTGTTTAGCCTTTCACTTACTTAAGTCAACTCATTTAGGAGAAAATAAATGTTTTTAAAAATTGTTGCCGAAATCAACAATCAGTAAAAAAAAATCATTATCATAACTATTCAATAATGAGCAACAGAGCAACAAAATTTGAGATTATCATTCATTCATTGATTTTTGCTAATATGTCCTATACCTAAGGGTAATAGTTTCCGAGATAATAACGTTAGTTTAAATTATTTTGTTTTTTCGCCCAATTCTGAAAATAAAATTAAACGAACCAACAAACAATAACAATAGATATATATTTAGGAATTCAAGTTATTTAAAGACCTTATAGATTTCTATATTTTTGAAATCCATATTCGATTCGTGTTTAAAACACATTGTACGTGTTCTATAAAAAATTAAATAAGTTATCTACATACAAGTACATATCGAAATCATAATTTGTAATTCCTTGACCTAAAAAAACGTGGGTATCGGTTCCAAAATCAACAATCTGCGACTATTATGTCCAGAGATATAAGGGATACTAGTAGACGGTATATAGCTATTTTTAAAATGGCGCTTCAAAAGTTAGTCCACCATTTGGTGATGTCTACCCAAGTTTTTTCTATAATGTTCTATGTTTACTAACGGCTGGTATTAGGTAGATAAATCAGAAATAAAATTCCTACGGGACTTAAGTTCAGATACCGGATTATATTGCATTTCATAGAGAATAGAAATGGGCATATTTTGGTATTACGTGTTCCTATCCCTATCTTTAATAGTTTCTAACTTATTCTCATTTCAACGCTTGATACCATTTTTTTCGAATTTTTTGTAGTAGTCGACCATGACATGGACCATGGCAATCGAATTTTGAACAAATCACGTGATACTAAACCAGGAATATTTTTTGGGGAACATTACTTGGTCAGACGAGGCCAAATTTAGTAAAAATTTAATCGCCATAATTCGCATTGCTGGTGCCATTAATATTCTTGTTTGAATGGAGATGTACACTTTCAAGAGTGCTGGAGTTTTATTGTACTTTGTGCGTTTAAAAATAACAATATTTTGTGTTTCCACATTTATCCAGAAAATTTGAATACAGAACGTTATTTGGAAATGTTACGCAATATTGTTGTTCCTGCAACAGAAGAGCTGCCTCTGCAAGAATATGCTCAATACTGAATCACAAGTCATACAATACTCCACACGAGAACATTTACGAAAGAGAGTTTGTGTTTGGAACATGAAGGCGCTCATTTTGAGCATGTGTTAAAGAAGACAAGGTAAATTGATGTGAAACTAACAGGTGACGGATTGATTGGTTTAAAATTCGTTTGCCATAAGGTCATGGCCAACTACTAAAAAATCCGAAAAAAATTGTATCATTGTATATATATAGTTAGCTCTACGGGCCTTGTAGACCCATGGCTTGTTGAACGACTCTTCTCCAGTCGCTTCTATCCCTTGCTTTCGAAAGCCAATTTTTGATGCCCAGAGTTGCTAGGTCTTCATATATTGCATCCATCCATCTTTTCTTTGGCCTTCCTCTCTTCTTATTTCCCTGAAACTGTCCATGCAGTAGTAATGCTGGCACTCTGTTCTGGTCCATACGTATCACGTGGCCCAACCAACGTAACCTTTGTGTTTTTATGGAAGCTACTATGTCCGCATCCTGGTAAAGCTGTCTCAATTCCTGGTTGGTTCTTCTTTCCCATATACCATTAACTTGTTTTCCTCCGAATATCTTTCTTAATATTTTTCTTTCCCATGTATTTATCTTTTTTTCGTCACTTTTTGTTAGGGTTAATGTTTCACAAGCATATGTCACTACTGGCTTTATCACAGTTTTGTATATTCTTAGTTTTACTGATCTTGACACCACTTTAGATTTTAGAACACTCATAAGCCCACCGCTACATCTATTTCCCGCTGTTATTCTTGCCTCTACCTCCCTGGTTTGGTCACCTACTGCAGTTATTAATGCTCCTAAATATTTAAATTCTTGCACCTCTTCATATCTTTGATTTCCTATTACAAGGTTGCTTCTTCCTCTATGCTTTTCCTTGCTGATTAACATATATTTGGTTTTACTGCTATTGATTATTAATCCTACCTTTTGGGCTTCTCTTTGCAAAATAGTTGTTATATGCACCAACTCCTCCTTTGTTCTTGTTAGTAGCGCAACATCATCCGCGAAAGCTACGCACTGGTGCATCCTATTTATTATTGTACCAGTTCTGTGTATTTTGGTTTTCTTTATTATACCCTCTAGCAACAGATTAAACAGAACATTGTAATGAAATGAAAATAAGTCAGAAACTATTAAAGATAGGGATAGGAACATGTAATACCAAAATATGCCCATTTTGATTCTCTATCAAATGCAATAGTAAGAAAATGGTCGTTTCATTAAAAAAAAAACTGAGTTTTCAGTCTTTGAATTTTCTTAAATTTGGACCCTCATAAGTAGGTGACGTCGTACGCAACATAACTTTTTTTAAGTAGGTACACCAAAAGAAAGCCCTATTCTTCCTCTATGCGCTGGTGAAAACTCGGTTGCCATAGCTACAACCGTTTTCAAGTATGTAATGAATTCTTAAATTAACGTCTTCATCCGCCATTTTTTTTTAATGAATGAAAATAGCTTAAAAACCATAACTTGTAGATATTGACATGTTGGTATCAAAAGTTATGAAATTTCACGTAGAAGAGTTAAATAGTAATACGGAAATTGATTTCAACCACGCAGTAGCACAAGTTGGCTCATCTGTAATGTCATATTGTAACATTTTTTTAAATTTTGTGTTAAAAATGTACAACATAATTATTTAATTACTTAAAATCACACAAACCCTAAAGTAAATATTAGTAAAAAGACGCATAAACGTTATTTATTTTCCTAATTAAAAAGTTTCCTGTTGAAAACTACAATTTCAAATTATTACTGAATGATATCTCATAAAAGCATTAAGGACAGACAAAGATAGAACCCACTCCGCAGCAACTGCACTATTCTAACTTTCTCGACCGTTTCTTGCTATATAGCGTACGCATTCCAGTTATATTATACAGTTCACTGCCCGTGAGTAATGAATTTCATTACTCACGGGTGTTATTATCTATTCAAAACTAGCGAATAATAAGCATATTATTAAACAGCCGTACAAAAAATTGTTTTTAATTAATATATAAAAAACGCTTTTGCCAATTTTAATGAATTTTTCAAATACAGTAATCCCAGAGGCGTCCTTACGGGGCAACCTAGCTGTTAGTTTTTTTGCATTATTTTGCAGTATTTTTTTGCAATGTTATCTTTGCTACGTGCCTGTTAACTAGGCTCCACGTGACTCCGATGAAGGTAAAGGTAATGTTTATCTTTTACGATTTGGAGTGTACCCATGCAAAAGAAGGTATGTGTGAGGAAACGAATAATCGATTTCTGCATGAGCCCCAACTATGCGTGGCCGTGAATTTTTGTTCCGCTTGTATGAATCAAGCCAATATTGACTCAAAGCGGGATCTAAATACATCCATGTTTGTCGGAAACGAGAACACGGCGCGGCGGCACGATTACAAGTTTTACTCCAACTTCAAGGCAAATATTCGCACGATTTATCATGGAAACACGAACGCTCTGTAGCATATTACCGTCTATTGACACCACAGCAGCGTGAATACTAGCTACCACATCTTCATAACTTGTTCTTTCAAATAGCCCCAGAAAAAGTAATCCAACGGATTCAGATCCGGTGATCTAGGAGGCCATGGTACGGATCCACCTCTCAGGGAATTTTTGATTCAGGAAATTTCTCACTTGTATTCCATAATGTGCCGGTGCACCATCATGTTGTAACCAAAAATTTAATCTAGCTACTAATGAAACTTCATCGAGAAATGGCAGTGGTAAATTTTCGTTTAGAAATTGAAGATACGTGGCTGAATTAAGTCGGTTAGATAGAATGTGTGTACCAATTACATTATTATAATTATATATTAATAATCCAGCCCAAATGTAAATTGACCATCGTCTTTGATAAGATCTTTAGCGTACTAAGTGAGGATTTTCATCTCCCCATTCATGCAGGTTATGGATATTTATGATACCTGTCTCAGTAAATGTGGATTCATCACTCTAAAAAATCTTTTCAATGAAATGTGGATCATTGTTTACGCTATCCAACAACCATCTACTAAAATTGACTCGAAGCTTCCTATCCCCGTCATGCAAAACTTGAACTTTTTGAGACCTAAATGGATGCAGACCATTTCTCCTTAATAATCTATGAATCTTTTTGGAGATGAATTTGGGACGACACAATTCGAAGGCTTGTACTTGGTTCCGCCTCAACAAATTCAAGAATTTGCTCTTCTTAATCGATGCTTAGTGTAGGTTGACGTCCCGCCTGATTGAGGGTTTATTAGTGATATTAATTGTCATCAATGTTTTATCCATAACAATGTCATTTAATTAAGAGTTTTTCTCCTCAGCCATCATCTTAAATCATCTCATTTCTTTCTTTGGGATTGAAAATGAAACTAGTATAGTTTTGAAACATGTTGCCAATGTCATAATTCAATTATTCATTATTTGATGGAATAACCTGCGTTCAAAGCTAATTCAACGAGATTAAGAGAATGTCACAATTTTACTTCTGCTATTTTGTATAGATAGTAATCAACCTTTAAAAAAAGATATCATCTCATCTCCATCATATTGTCAGAAAACTGGTTAAAGGGGAGCCGTGAGAATTTATTTCAATCTTTGTTCTACTCGTCTTATAGTTTTTGCATCAGGGTTCCGAGGATTTGGAAACCTCTCCGCATATGTCCTAGTCGCAGCAGTGGTATTGTCATTACATGCACCTAGTACTTTCAACATATTCACGTAATCTCGATTACAGTAGCATCGTTCCATTTTAAACAACCAAACCGAAGGAAATAATAAAATTTGTAACTCTCAATTTTCGATTTGTTTTAGGCCCCTGAATCAAATCCCATAAGCATGGGCGTCAATTTTGAGACACCCTGTATATTTATAATGATCAAAAAATCAGAGATAAGTGTTATAATGTAATAAGTAGGCCCGAATCTATAAACAGCATAACATTACCGTTTGGGTATAAGAAATAAATAAAAACATATAAAAATAACAAATTTATTTATTTTATAAAATAATAAACCCCGCAATCTGGGTTCGACAGTAGTGCAAAAATCTAAACTGTGGGTTCTAATTGTAAGTCGGGTAGTAGAGCAGAATTTAATTCTGTGCCGGGCAGTAGCGTGGGGTCTAATTCCAGATTTGACAGTAGCGCAGGGCCTAAATCCATGTCCGGTTGTGAAATGAGGGGTGCGTCCAAAGAAGAAGATGCTGTGAGGAATACTTCCGAAGTCTGTCTCCGGCAACGAAGTTTCCGCGTTCGCCCCAACTTCGATCTTTTTTTCATTTTGAAGATTACAGCCCTCATCTTCCGTTTTCGGACCTGCGGATTGGCGTTGCTGCTACTGCCATTGCTGTTGAAGTTGTTCCTGGTCCTCAGTTTTCTTGCATCCGACACCATACGATTTATTAGGGCCTGTGCCCGCTTCATAGCCTGACAGCCCTTGATGATTAACGCCTGGACTTTAGCGATTTTTTCGGCGAAATGATCCATCTTAAGACCGATTTAATACTGTAAAATATAACTGCAAGACTGAATATATATATACACTAAAAAGTCATTATGAGAGCCATAAAAGTTTGGACTTTTACCCCAAGCAGTCGTTTAGAAATTTCCAATCCGGAATAATGACTAGAAATTGCATTCCATTCTGTATCTCACTGTATCTCTAATCAATTAGGCCTTCAAAATTTAACGTATAGCGTAAACATGGTATCTATATTTAATGAGTTCGGCTCAAGGATAATGACAGTGGAGTAATTAGAAAATGCATAAACACTCAATCTGCTAAAATCTACTAATAGCTAATGGTCAATTAATGAATTTCGGCAATGACTGTGCAATAATTAGAAAACGTACATTTTGCTAAAATTCCTTTATGTATTATCATATCATTTTCAATTTAACATGAAGTAAAAATATCTTCAAAAAATCTAGGACATTAATGTAAAATACACACATTCTTACCGCCAACGTTAAATTTATAATTATCAAAAATTTTTAAGATGTTTAAGCACAATCGCACGAAAATGTTTTCTATTTTACTAAATTCGCATACTTTATTTGGTGTACTGTTTGGAATCATTAGAATATCCGAAACCTTACTTTTTACATGTTGTAGTCCGTAATAAATATGAGTTCTTTTCATAACTAAACATTCAATTGTTATTAAAAATGCAGGACATTTTCGTTTTAAAAATGTTAATCCTCGGTGCCGTTTGAACATATTGTTGTCCAAACAGTACAGTTCCTAAAACCATACGTAATGAACTTAAATTCAGATTTTCTCTTTAAATTTGAAATATTTGAAAATGGTGGTATTGCTTGATCACGAAAAGATAATTGAAAATTTAAATGAGAAAGTAAATGCTTTTTAAAGTAAAGCGGACGTAAATTTTCATTTAGAAATAAACTTCCAAAAACTTATGCGACTGATTCGGTTACCAAAACATGGTCAGACAGTTTTAAAGATAGCTGCATATGAAAAAATTAGGGTAATAACAAAAATGTATTTTAATACATGTGAACAGAAATGTGGCATCCAAAAACCAAAAAGATCTAGAAATATGGGAAAGAGCTTTATCTACCATAATATCACTAATATGATGAATTTGTATTACATTAAATTTGCAGAAAATGAAATTAAAAAATGGTGGACATTAGACCAGGAAGATAAATGAAATAAATGAGGATTCATCAGAGTAATTTCATACTGCTGTACTTAAATATAATCAATTACAATGCCATTTCAATGAAACTTTATAAGATGAAAACTGAAGACCCGTTTTTTAATTTGTTTTGCATCTCTTTCAATAGCTATAAACTTCTAAACGTTTTCTTCTATTGGCGGTCCTCACTCCATGGTGTAATGATTTGTCGACCAAAATGTATTGTGCATTACACGACCAGAAACTGTTTTGCAAGTGCTCGCATCATCTTTATAGCTCACCTACGCCTCAATTACGTGACACTATTTACGATTTATTAAACTGGTAAGTAGTAACCTTCAGCTATATAATAGTTAAAACAGTGAAATTTGTAAAGTTTTGACATTTCAGCAATTAGCGTCAGCGTCGCGTCGGTGAGTCAGTGCTTCATTTTCTTGCCAAGACAGGAAAATGCCATTTTCAAGACGATTTAGGCGAATGGAAAATCAGTTTTTCTAGACGGAGGCCGAAAAAAAATTTTTTTTTCTCACCAAAAATGGCTCAACAAAAAATGTTTTTTTGCCCTATAATATAGAATAGGTAATACTCAACAACTTTCAATTTAAATGTTTTTTCCTAATGTTATTAGTTTAGGAAATATCGTCTGAACATTGCAAGTCAAACCACCCTGTATGTCTAATAAATCATAGTTCAAGTTCAACAAAAAACTGCAGATACCAACGTACTGGTGTACAATGAAACTTGTCAATGATCTGATTACTAATGCCAGATGTTTTTTATTGTTTTGTCCCTTACATTATTACAAAGGCATTTAAAACCACGATTTCGACTTGTTTATGAGACCTGGTTAATCAAAATAATCGGCGTGCGATACACGTAGCATCCAAACGTTCCTTTCTAGTTCTCTAGAATGTTTAGTGTAGTAGGTATTCAGGCGTTCTTTTTCGTGAACAAACAAAATCATTACGACATTTACCATAGTTTTCCCCCACATACCGGACTTGATCTTTTTTGCGAGTTTAATTTATCGCAATATTTGACACAAATAATTCAAGAAGGTGCCTGGAAATCCACACCGCCAAAAATCAAGAGGATGCAAGGAAGGCACAACTTTTCGATCCATTTCAAAGAACTTATACAAGATAAAAGAAAAGCTCGTCGAAGATGGCAAAGTACACGAAACCTCATGGACAAAACTCAACTGAATAGAATAACGCACAAACTTCAAAAAGCTCTCCGTACATCTAAAAATGAAACATTTCAATCATATATTACCAACCTTTCTTCTGACGATCACACGCTCTGGAAGGCGACTAAGAAATTCAAAAGACCTACTGTAACTATACCGTCAATTAGAAAACCTAACAGAACCTGGGCACGATCAAATAATGCTAACAATACATTTGCGGAATATTTGTCAAGTGTTTTCTCCTTGCCTGCAATAACTAACGAAGATTTAGAGATAGAAAAATTCCTAAATTCTCCATGCCAACTATCACCACCGATGCAAAGCACTTACCATAAAAGAAATTCTTAGAGAAATAAAGCTTGTAAATCCACGCAAAGCCCCTGGGCACGACTTAATAGTAGCAGATATATTAAAGACACTCTCAAGAAAAGCAGTTATCTTAATAAGGATCATCTATAACAACATGCTGCGACTATGCTACTTTCCAGCACAATGGAAATATGCCCAGATTCTAATGATTCCAAAACCCGGTAAACTCCCAACGGAGACAAATTCATACAGACCTATAAGTCTGCTACCCATATTGGATAAACTTTTTGGAAGACTATTTCTCAACAAAATTCTAGAACACAATCCCTTAAGTGAACTCCTCCCTAATCATCAATTCGACTTCCGCCATAAACATGCAACCATTCAACAGTGCCACAGGATTGTCAATAAAATTAAAGATAGCCTGGAAAGTATTCAGTATTCTTAGACATCCAGCAAGCCTTCGATAAGGTTTCACATATGGGACTACTATTTAAGCTAAAAAAAGTCTTTCCCTGACCAGACACACCTCATCCTGAAATCCTATTTGAGCGACCGTTATTTCCAAGTGAAAATTGATGGCGAACTATCTAACTATCACTGTGTTAAATCGGGGGTGCGGCAGGATAGTGTTCTTGGCCCATTTCTCTACCTTATGTTCACCAACGATGTCCCACTAACGAACGACGCAGTTGCAGCCACATTGGCGGACGACACAGCCATCAATTCTACGGACTCAGATCCTATGCTTGCTTTTGAAAAGGTACAGAATTACCTAATCACATTGCAAAATTGGCCGAAGAAATAGAAAATCGTAGTTAATCCAACTAAATCTATACAAGTTAATTTTACTAATCGAAGAATCATCTGTCCTCAACTTCATATTCACAATGTGCCTATTCTAATCAAAACAGAAGTCAAGTACCTAGGAATACACCTAGATCAAAAACTAAGTTACCAAGCACACATAAAAGCCAAAAGGAAACAATTAGATTTAAAGATTAAAAATATATATTTTTTTTAAATAGCGACAACTTTTTTTATAATTTCAAAAAGAGAAACTTTTTCTGAATTCAACGATGTATAAATTTCAAATTTTGGTAAGAATTTATTTAAATAAACAGTAGTTTAATTTTTCAATAACATATCGTTATTTGTGAAATTCAATACCGTAGTGATCGAATAATGAAAAAATAAATCAACTTATTACCTATGTTTTTGTTACTTAAAACATGAAAAATTTGTTGACAGATGATGTGCGGCTTTGTTTTGTTAATGATATCAAATATTTCTTCTATTACTATTAAGACATTAAATTATTGTTTATTTAAATAAATTCCATATCAAAATTTGAAATTTACACATTGTTGAAATCAGAAAAATTTTCTCTTTTTGAAATTATAAAAAAAATTGTTGTTGCTATTTAAAAAAAATGTTTTTTTTAAATCGACCAGAAAGTAGTACTTTCCGGATTATTTTTAGGCCAGAAAATGTCATTTTGTCGGACCGAGCCGGAAAGTTATTGTGATAGTCCGGTAAAAGTTTTACCGGGCTCATTTCTACTTTCCGGCCTGGAATGGTCAATTGTTCTGCCCGTTTCGGGCCGATTTTAAAAAAAATATTGTACGTAATACGTCCCAAAAGTGCTTTTACTGGACTCGCAGGCTTGCAGGACTCGCCTACGGCTTGTCCTGTAATTTGCCTAGTTGTCTAGTAAAAGATCACTTTCGGGACTTGTTACGTAAACTACTATTTTGCTCACCAAAAATGGCTCAAAAAAATGGTTTTTCTCGTAATACTCAATAACTTTCACTTTAAATGTTTTTTCCTAATGTTATTAGTTTAGGAAATATCGTCTGGACATTGCAAGCCAAACCACCCTGTATAAACTGCAAAGACGAATGTTAAAAATACATGCGAATTTTGGCCAGTCCACTCAGTTCAGCACTTTCCTGCAGAGGTGTAGATCGAATTCATTCTTCTTAATGTTACTTTATATGGTCGTCGTAACCTCATTTGCTCAAACTCTCTGATCAATTTTTATAAGAAATGTTTTGAATTTCGCAATTTAATTAGGTAAATGTGTAAATAAGTATTACGTGCATGTCTAAAAATCCTTTCGTCACGCACAATTATAAAAAAATATAAAGTCGTTAGAGTGCTTGTATATTATAGATAGTATTTGTGCAACGTGAAAGATATAAATCAATCCATAATGGGCTGCCTTTTAAAATATTAGAATCATTAGTTAGTTAATTTTAGACAAATAAAGATGAGCTACCAGTTAATTTTTGACCACCCAAGAGTTATAGCACTGACAATATTTATTGTATTCATTATTCTACAAACAGACTAATTACGCGTTATTTATATATTCGTGATTCGCGGCGAAATAGTTAAATGTTCACATTATTTTGCAATAGGTATAAAATATCGAAAATATCACGACGATTAAATGAACTAACGTCTAATATTAAAATGGTAGAAGATGAAGAGACCGCGCAAACTATATTTGTAGATATCGTAATAACTTTTGTGTGCTCAACGGAGCTCGATCTTGGTTTAAAATGTGCCTTTGTAGTCAGAAACGCGACCTCGTTAATGAATTCTTTTCAAGGATTTTTTAATATGAACATTTCACATCTTGGAAGAATTTATATTTTTAACAACTGAAGGAATTTTATTAAGTATTTTCATATTATGCGCATAAACATGAAAATTTTCAAATTACTTTGTAACGTGTCATCCGTTTTAATACTTACAAACAAGAGAAATTGTCGTTTTGCAATATATTTTAATAAATACCGTTCTGAGCATTTCACATTCGTCCTCTTCCTGTGTCAACACCATCGTCAATAATGGTGGCTACCATTTATCTTTATTTGTATCTGTCTTCACACGACAGTCATGCACATGACAAGCACTTTATATGTGTTTAAAGTGAACTGCAACTGTCTGATGTAGTAATACAGATGAAAGGTTCCAACGCAAAAATTTTAAATTTCTGAACGTTCTCTACATCAAATGCTTTCTTTAAATAATCTTTGAATATTACATGGAATTGCGGTAATTTACGCGTGTTTGTGTTCGATTACGTTTAATATCATTTTCTTTTTGTATTTAAGAAGAAAAGTTGTACCTACTTGTACCACATTATCAAATAAGTACCAATTATTTAGAAATTAAGATAAGTCACAGGACTTGAGGTTTGTTTGTTTGCGTTGATACCAACTACTTAAACTGTATTTTGTAATAATAATTAAACTAAAATTACTTTTAACAAATTTTTTTTACGTGAAATTTTAAAAATCGTAAATATTAAAAAAAGTACAAAAAATAATACCAGGAAATAATACACCGTTGAATAGGGTTTTTTGTCGAGAATCTGATGGTAAATAAAAATACAGGTTGTTCCATTTAAAACATTCGTATAAATTCTACTTAAAGTTCACAAATTTTGAATTCTCATTTTGGAATACATGAAGGGAAAAAAATACAGAGTGTCCCATTTAAAAAAAAGTGACATTTTCCTGCCAGGTGAAAATGCAACATGCTGTAGATGTAAGAATATTTTTAAAAGATGCGCAATTCAAATCAAAGCAACTTTTATTTGAAACTTTTTTCTGTATCTTCAACCCACATTAATTATCGACCGATTACGGAGCAGTGGGACACCCTGTAGAGGCAACGCTAATACTAAGGTGGAAAAAGCTCTATCATCGTAAATTATATATTTGATGCACCGCTACTGAAATGGGTCATTAACATCAATGAATTCGATAATAAAGTTTGGTTGTGATTATAACTAGAAAAATGTGAGCTTTATGCGAAACCGTTATTCTTCCGCTTGTTCTAGCGAATGTGGTTTTCCTTTTATGATGAGCGATTTAACTAAATGAAACTTAGATTAAGGGTAATCAGTATTTTCCATTCAGTTATAACATTTTTGCATTTGCTCAATCTAGTTTGTGTATCAGTAATTCCAATTTGAAGCGATAGTCAAGGTAGCTTCTATGTAAGCTTGAACTGCTTTCTCTACCGAAAGCACTTTCCATGCAATTTCTTCTTAATTATTAGGAACGCGATTAAAGCTCGTTACACCAAGCAAAGCGACGTATGTACTGCTGATAAAACTTTGGTTCATCACCATTATGACAGACCATAAATGAAAACGCACGGTTAGCCATGATAACAGTTTTTTGGGGTTTCAAGATGGCAAATACTGAACATTACGTGAAAAGGAGAAATTTGAAGACTATATGTATTATGTATATGTAAAATAAAACATAAAACGTTAAATCAAGTTTCTTCGTTTTTTTGTAATATTATTTTGTAAGTCTTCTCTTTAATTCCTTAAAAACAAAACAGGAGATTCGTCAAGTGAAGTCCTTGCAATCATATATTTTTTTCCAACATCGCTTATGAAAATGACACTTTCATCACTCAATGTAGTGAGGAAAATAGGCATTTGCATCACTAGTGAGGAAAGTTCATTTCCATAAGTTGTTTAAGGTTAGTTGTCATTTTTGACAGAAAGATGACAGAACTGTCAATATCATATGTTTAAATAGAGTTTAGGAAAAAAAAACCCTGGAAAAAAAACCTCCGGAAAAAAAACCCGGAAGGAAAACCCCTGAAAATTGAAAAAAAATATACTAAACCTGCAAATAACCTAGGCGCTTTTGTGGCAATCTACGTTTAAGTTTGGCATTACTTTTATTTCCAAACTTTGTATATTTATATATTTATTCACAGCCATCTATAATTATTTTTCGGGGGTTTTTCTTCCGGGGGTTTTTTTTCCTGTTTTTTTTCCGGGGTTTTTTTCCGAACCCCGTTTAAATCATACATTTTAATATACAGGGTGGGGATAAAGTATGGAACCAAGTAAATATCTTTAAAACGATAGGGACGATATTTATGAAATTTTGCAGGAAGGTTCAATGATGCACAACGCATCTGATGCCATATTTTTTGTTACTACTGCACTTCCGGTTTCATCGGACATACCCTCCATTTTTTTAATTTAAATGGGACGCCCTGTATATTTTTGCACATTTTAATAGTCTTTGTTTTTCCGAATCCGTACATACTAAGTTTAGTGGAAATAATTTGTAAGAACGAGAAATAAATCACTTTACAGTTAAAGAATAGGTGAATTTATTATTTACTATCTAGTAGGTAACTGTTTCCCAAACTAATTGGTAGAAATAAATTGTACGATTAAGAATGGTTCATGTGAAAAAGATCGTATTGAAATATTAATGATGATCGGTTATGCTGATCTTTTTCACTTAAATGAACCATTCTTAAGGTGGCGTTACACGACGTGTGGAGTGGCACGCCTGGAGTGTGAACTGTCGCGCCACACTCCGTGTGACAGGGTCGACGCGGCGCGGCGTGCCGAGTTCCGTCGATTATCGATGGTACAGATTTTAATATGGAACTATATTATGACAATACCTAAACGCCCACGGATATTATTAACATTTTATATTTTTTTGATTGTTTTCGGCTATTTTTAACGGACTTGGTCGTATAGTATAGGTAAGTGAATAGCTAAGCACAAAAGTATTTGATAAATTTACATAATTTTGCCGCCCTCATAAATCTGCCGCCCTAGGCGGCGGCACAGCTCGCCTACTCCTGGGGCCGGACCTGCACTCGAGAGTAAAGTCACATTTGTTCACTTGAATTGCATCGTCCACTCGTCGCGCTTCGTGGACGAACACGCAATTAGTGTGAACGAAAGTTTTACCTTCCTCACTCTTACTGTAAATAACTATTATTTTGTAAAATGAGTGAGGAAAGTTGCATTTTCCTCACTTGTGATGAAAGTAAACAGTATTGACAACACCATTTATCTATTGCAAGAAAACAAAAGAATTCACTAACTGTCAACATTTACAACTTAATGTCATAAATGTAAATTACTTGGATATTTTTTAATTATATGCAGTTTTTTTGTAATAAACCGTCATTGTAGTACTGACGTATTGTTATTTGCAACCTTTTTTATTCCAAGATTATTGGGTGATTTTCCATTACATTCGTGTGTAAGAGACACAGAATAAGATTTAACAAAATTTTCATGAATCTGGAACACAGGGGTGGACAGTCACAAAATACTTCAAATACTTTTACTCTTTACGAGTATTTTGAATTTTGCATTTGAAATACATTAATGTATGTATTTTGCCCACCGCAATGTTAACGATAGGTTCAGAGTGAATTCTACGTACACATTTTCAAGAACCTACCTATAAAACGTTCCTAGAAACGTCTAACTAAATCTCCCAAAAAACACCTCGTAAACGTATAGGTATTCCTGTATTTTTGTATTTCAAATATTGTATTTTTAAAAATAATATAAAAGTATCTCGTATTTTGTATTTCAAATACATTTCTAGGAATATTTTGTAATTTGTATTTGAAATACGTTAGTGTATGTATTTTGCACAGCCCTGCCTGTACATTGTTGGGTCGAAATTTTTACATATACTCCCTGATTGTATGTTTAATACCCACTTTTGAAGATGCAGTGGTTTGAAAACCGATGAATTTATTCAGAGCAACCTTGCAAAAGGTTTAAAAAAAAGAAACTCTGCAGTGCCAGATAAACACATTTTTGTTAAGCAACATTTTATTTTCATTTACCTGGCAAAAGGAATTCCCACATATGTAATTGTATAAAAATACCTACATACATCACGCGAATACCTCACGTACAGACATTTTTCAAAAACTGCACGAGACTTAGTGATTATGGAAAAAGATCATAAAATGATCATCCACACTTATGGACTATTATACTTTTTCTGTACATGCAATAACTTAAAGAAAAAGATAGTGGCATTGATTTGTTTTTATTTTGAAATAAGAATATAAATATAATAGTCTATTGGGTTTGTGTAAACAATATTATGTTTTCTATAATTGTATATTATGTAAAAACGCTTTCCTTTAATAATAGTTTAAAACCTATGGTACAGCTAAATATACCGGGTGTTGATCCGGCCGCTCGGTAATAGCATTTTACATGTAAAATCTTGTCTATGCAATTTCCTGCTCCCCTAATTATTTTAGAGCCAAAGCATAAGAGTACAAAAGTGTTCAAAACTAAAAAAACAAAAGTGTTCAAAACTAAAAATGCTACCTCCTGAATGGTATGTTTTTTCCGACCAAAATTCTACTGTAAGAACGAAAATGAAGAATTAAATGTTGAATTAGAATTTGCAAAAATCACATTGCAATGATTTTAAATTAATTGCATTATGAACAAGTGTAGAATCTTGACGTTTTCATTAGTACTGGAGGTACAAAGTAAACGGCGAATTTAATAAATTTAAACTTATAATTTTTAAAGTAGAATTTAATTTAAATAAGCAGAATAAAACGGTATACCAATCAAATCAAAACAATAAGAATCAAAGAAAATAACAATAAAAAACTAGTTTGAACACATTAACGGGAATTTTTAAGATCAACGTAAATGCTCAAAAAGACCGCCATCATGGCAATGTGATTTTTGCAAATTCTAATTCAACATTTAATTCTTCATTTTCTTTCTTACGGTAGAATTTTGGTCGGAGAAAACATACCATTCAGGTAGCATTTTAGTTTTGAACACTTTTGTACCCTTATGCCTTGGCCCTAAAATAATTAGGGGAGTAGAAAATTGCATAAACAAGATTTTATATGTAAAATACTATTACCGAGCGGCCGGATCAACACCCGGTATGTAGGAATTATCAGCTGAGGCACACAGTTAATTATATTATGAAGGTTGCAATACTATTACAAAAGAAAATGGAATCACTTGATTGGGAGGCACATCTATTAAATTATCCTGCATATTTTACAGCATACGACAATAAATGGAAACTAGATCTAACGTGCACTGTGTATATAAAATGCCATAAATCGTTGTTTACCGTACGATCATTATTTGATTTACCTTTACACAAACTGTATTGTTATAGCAAAGTAGGTCATAGAAACACAGAATGAAATGTCATTCATATATAACATTAACATCAGTCATAAATTTTATAGTTTCATACATTCTTATAGACTTTATTCGATATATTTTCCACATCCTTAAATATCATAATGGCAAACATTTTCCACAGAAACTATAAATTAATATTTAAAGCAGTATTAATTTACCTTTTTTTTAAAAAAACAGATAATTATTTTAAGATTAAGCGAAGGAAAGCAAACCTATGATTTATGAGTTTACTATAAAGAGTTTAAAGACTATACTTGTAGATATGTATAAACAATAATTTGTTAAGACACACATAAATTCAATTCAATTTAAATTTACATCCCACAATCGCGTTAGTAATGGCAAAATTATTCACATTATCCAATACGCACGCATAAGTGTATGCGTCTAAAGGGCGGTCTGTCATGTACCTTGATCTCAGCTGCAAGGACATAATAAACAAAAAGATAAACTTTTAAGTTTCCTATTTGAGAAATACTCCGATCTATTATTTCTATGCAAAAGTAATTTGCACTTTAATGCATTTCTATTGTAAAAGGATGATGTGCAAAATTCTATATTTTGATTTGGGAATTTAAATCAACTTAGAAAATGTATTACTTAGTTTATCAAGGGAGTGTTTATTTTCTTAACAATGCGTATGTAAAATGCATTTGTTTATACAGGTTTTTTTTTTAAATACGAAATCATTCTTGATAAATGTGCATTGCTTGTTTCAAAATACTTAGGTATAGTATACGATGTATGTACAGAAATTAAGAGTATATTGTTGTTTAGGTTTCCACGAGCTGTATTATTAAAAATATTATTCATTTCTGGATCTTCTCGTGTATATTTTCAAATTCTTCTACGTTTCGGGAACTACTTCGTTCTCTTTTTCAAGATAAATGTCAGTAATGAAACATGCCATCTAATTTTTAATAATTGATGTATCGATGCGTGTTCTACTTCGTATCATGGGTCCCTTAAATGTTGGTGTTTGAATATTTTGGACACTACTTGTAGTTGGATGGTCGTTCGAATTTGTGTTAGTGGTAATTCTTTGTGAAGGTGTATCTTGTTTGTTAATGATGATTTTCCAAATTGGCGAAATTCTCGAAGTATCATCTCTCTTGTTAAGCGCCAATGGTCTCTTCTCTATTTCAATAGCTTCCCTTATGATACGTTCATTTAATGTATAAGCAGTAGCGAGTAATTTTATATTGCTTGTGTTTATTTGGTGACCAGTATCCATGCGGTGGCAAGCTAAGGAAGAAGATGTGTTGAATTGTTTTATAGCTAAGTTGTGTTCTTGAGCTCTTATGTTTAGTCTTCGATTAGTTTGTCCTATATAGGAGCGACAGCATCCAGAACAGGGAATCTCATACATTCCTTGGCTTTCACCGGGTATGTGGTCTTTAGCGTTTCTTAACAGTTGTTGTATAGTTATAAATGGTTTAAAAATTTTTCGGAATTTATCATTAGGAAACTTCTTGGCAATAATGTCTGTTACACCTTTTATGTATGGAAGAATTAACGGTTTTTTAAGTTCATTCTCGGTGGTTGGTTTTTTAGTAAAATTGTTGCAATCTTTTATAATTTTGTTTATTTTGTTGGAAGAGTATCCATTCTGTTGTAATGCCATTTTTATATTAGCAAGTTCTTCTTTTCTGGAGTCATCATCAGTTAAACGTAATGATCTGATAGTTAGTGACTTAATTACAGCGTTTAATTTACTTGGATGATGATGAGAAGAAGCATTCAAGTATCGATTGGAATGTGTTGGTTTTCTGTATACAGGGTATACCACGGAACCCGTTCATTAGAAGTTTCTGAGGTCCCTTATTAGTTATGAATTTGAAACTTTCAGGTTAAGGATAACCCATAGCATTCTTTTGTTCTAAAATATTGTCGATGTTGTACAACTTCCGGAAGGACCGGAAGTCGCCATTCATCTTCTTATTTTAAATGGAACCCCCTGTATATTATTGCATTTTTGGATTATACAATTGATTCTGCGTAACATTGTATTAGATTATCCTATACCTATCTTCAACTGTTTTTGAGATATTATGATTTTTTTGAAAAATTTGCGCTTTGCGGAGGGATGTTTAATAGCCCACCTTTTGCTCTTCTTTGAACGCAAAACATTCATACTTTACAAACACGAAGTAAAACCATAAGGGTTCACAAAATGCATTTGCAAACCTATCACAGATTATACAGGGCGTTCAAAATTAGTGGCAAAATTAAAAAACTTCAAACACCAAAAAGTCATTTTTTTCAAATCGAACACCCTGTATATTTTTACATATTTGGAAGGCGATTTAATTTACGCATCGATAAACTATAGGTATCCCTATACCTATCTTTAGCGGTTTTGTAGTTATTAACACTTTTTATCTAATATTGATTAAAACTGCACTTAAAACCTATGCACATTTGAAAGCAGGCTGTGAGTATGACAACAGGAAAAACAATTACTTTGGAAAACGAATTTAATGATCTTATTTATACAACAAACAAATAAAAATGACTTTAATGGATATAAAATAAATTCAAAATATCAGTATTGGAATATGCGTTAACTGCTTGCATTTTATAAAATTGTTTACTGTTTACCACCTGTTTGCTTTAATGAGCATGACGTCCAGATAAACATTCGTTTGTCTAATCATACTAATAATGATAATAATAATAATAACAATCGAACTACATAATAATAATAATAATTCTTACTTGATTTCGATCCGTGCGGTTAGTTAACCAGGCTTGGCCTAAGTATCGATAAAAACCGAAGTATAATAATAATAATACCTTTTATTGAGAGCAAACTATTAAATTACATAAGATTGTTCAAAATACGTTAAAACTGCACACTTGTTCTCAAAAGAAGGGAGTTCAGGTGTCTACAAAAAAAGTAGAGACCTGTTCTTGCACTCAACCCTGTTAGACGTTCATTACCGTATTTTATTTTCGCATACTCACAGCCTACTTTCAAATGTGCATAGGTTTTGAGTGCACTTTTAATCAATATTAGATAAAAAGTGTTAATAACTACAAAACCGCTAAAGATAGGTATAGGGATACCTATAGTTTATCGATGCGTAAATTAAATCGCTTTCCAAATATGTAAAAATATACGGGGTGTTCCATTTGAAAAAAATGGCTTTTTGGTGTTTGAAGTTTTTTAACTTTGCCACTAATTTTGAACGCCCTGTATAATCTGTGATAGGTTTGCAAATACATTTTGTGAACCCTTATGGTTTTACTTCGTGTTTGTAAAGTATGAATGTTTTGCGTTCAAAGAAGAGCAAAAGGTGGGCTATTAAACATCCCTCCGCAAAGCGCAAATTTTTCAAAAAAATCATAATATCTCAAAAACAGTTGAAGATAGGTATAGGATAATCTAATGCAGATTAACGCAGAATCGATTGTATAATCCAAAAATGCAATAATATACAGGGGGTTCCATTTAAAATAAGAAGATGAATGGCGACTTCCGGTCCTTCCGGAAGTTGTACAACATCGACAATATTTTAGAACAAAAGAATGCTATGGGTTATCCTTAACCTGAAAGTTTCAAATTCATAACTAATAAGGGACCCCAGAAACTTCTAATGAACGGGTTCCGTGGTATACCCTGTATAGTTTGTCCCACGAGAGCTCGAGTGTGACTGGTGTGTGAATTAACGCAAATTATTAGGTTGTCTTTGTCATACTTACAAAAAGTACCTAATGGAAAAGAGAGCGAATATAAAAATTATATCTTCTAACACTGGCATTGTAAATTACGTAAACGTACGTCGAGTTTGTATCGTAGTGTCAGCTGTTAGCTGTCAAATTGATTGTTATTGTTAACCTATATTTGATTTATAATGTCGCTTACCAACAAATCGTTAAAAAGTCAATCGCAGATTATGCTAATGAACGTACTCAAATATTTTGAGAACGAACGCGATCGCGGTGGATCAAATTTACCGTTAACGTGAATAGTTCAGGTAAATAAGAGTACACTAAATTTATATTTGGGTACATTTGTGGTTAGAAGATTAAAATGCCCTATAAAAGATAGCTAAGACAAACGTTTTAATTTATATCGTTCGGATAGTTTTTAGGTATGACTCACACTCGAGCTCTCGTGAGACAAACTATAATGTAAAATTAAATTTACCATCAACACGTTTCCTTATTAATGTATCCAGAAAAGACAGTTCGTTGTTGCTTTCGGTTTCCATTGTAAATTTGATATTTGGATGGATATTATTCAAATGTTGTAAAAACTCATCTAAAGTATGCGAACGATGTGGCGAAATAACAAAAGTATCGTCGACATATCTAAACCAGCATTTTGGTTTCAGGGTAGCTGTATTAAGGGCGTTTTGTTCAAATTCTTCCATGTAAATGTTTGCGATTGCTGGGGAAATTGGAGAACCCATAGGGGCACCTTGAACTTGTTTATAGAACTGACCATTATATGTAAAATACGTAAAAGGTGTAACAGACATAATTGCCAAGAAGTTTCCTAATGATAAATTCCGAAAATTTTTTAAACCATTTATAACTATACAACAACTGTTAAGAAACGCTAAGACCACATACATGGTGAAAGCCAAGGAATATATGAGATTCCCTGTTCTGGATGCTGTCGCTCCTATATAGGACAAACTAATCGAAGACTAAACATAAGAGCTCAAGAACACAACTTAGCTATAAAACAATTCAACACATCTTCTTCCTTAGCTTGCCACCGCATGGATACTGGTCACCAAATAAACACAAGCAATATAAAATTACTCGCTACTGCTTATACATTAAATGAACGTATCATAATGGAAGCTATTGAAATAGAGAAGAAACCATTGGCGTTTAACAAGAGAGATGATACTTCGAGAATTTCGCCAATTTGGAAAATCATCATTAACAAACAAGATACGCCTTCACAAAGAATTACCACTAACACAAATTCGAACGACCATCCAACTACAAGTAGTGTCCAAAATATTCAAACACCAACATTTAAGGGACCCATGACACGAAGTAGAACACGCATCGATACATCAATTATTAAAAATTAGATGGCATGTTTCATTACTGACATTTATCTTGAAAAAGAGAACGAAATAGTTCCCGAAACGTAGAAGAATTGGAAAATATACACGAGAAGATCCAGAAATGAATAATATTTTTAAATTAAGAGTAATGTCAAGAATCACCAAGAACAATTTTTTGCGGGAAAAGACAGCACAACAGCATTTTGTAAAGATATACGGCGGTGACAACCATGACAAAAATTTGCTTTTCGCATGAATGTGCTTTTAAATAATGTGTACCAAATCTGGGCACAAGAAAAAACAAGAAGTTATAATAACAGAGGCAGAGTTGGTTCACGTTATACTTTCAAAAATTGATTTTTCATTAGTTATACACTGTGTCCCAGATAAGGAGGGCCACTATGGGGATTTCGGAAAGAGTAAGAGATAGTGTTTCGGTTGAATGCGAGAAAAGTTGGGCAATTTTGAGTTTAGTAAAATGACATTTTTAAACTGACGAAATTCCAAACCGTGCCGATGTTATACGACAAAAGTGAATTTTCAGGATTTCGTTTTTGTCAAATTGTTACTTTGTAATTGATGTTAAATAAAAAGTAAAAGAATCTTCTACTTTTTAACGTTCTTAACACGATATACAGCAAATTGGAATACGGATTTTTTTATACATAATATTAGAAGAGCTTTTTATTCTGCATGTATCACACTTTATGGTTTAATTGCGATTTTATACTTAGGTACTTTACGATTATCGGAAAAAATCTAAGTACGAACCTGTATCCCTCCCAACAACTTTTAACCTTCGCCGTCCCAAAATAAGTTTAAAACATGGAATCCCAAAACCGGGTCAAAATTGACCCAAGTTCAAAATGTTGGAATTATTTCCATTTTATACTTTTGCAGCGTATTCTATATATTTTCGTCTTTAATAATGGAATTAAACCAAACAAACTCAAAACCAATAAATTTATTCTACAAAAAGTTACTATGGACACAAACAATAAAACAACAAAAAAATAAATAAAATAAAAAAAAATATTAAATTTCTTACAAAAATAGATCAATTCTCAAAAGGAGAATTAATTTAAAAACAATCTGTGAAAACTATTGACGTTTTTGTCTTTTCTGGGTCAGCGGTGACCCCGTTTCGGGACGGCGAAGGTTAAGGCTGACATTTACCTGAAGTATTTTTCTATTTGATGTTGAAAAAGTTGCATAATTACAAGAAATAAAAATAAAATTATTATGTGTACTTATGTTATTATAATCGTCCCGAAGTTTCGTGACTCTGTCATTTTACCTAGATTATAAATTGTAAACTAGAAAATTTTCCGATTTTTCTACAATTTTAATTCCACTTTTTCCGTCAAACTATATTGACAAAATGTTATTGTTGTTAAATTAAATTTAAGTAAATTAAGAGCACTTGATTGGTAGCAAAGTGGATCAATATTTGACAATCGACTAATCAGTAGATAGTTTTATATAACATACTCACGTCAAGAGAGCAAAAATGTTGTATATTTATGAGTTCCATGTTTTTTGCATATGAAAAACCACAACAACGCTAAAGGTTACGGAAAGCATTATAAAACATGTTTAATAATAACATGATTTAGTAAATAGAATATCTAAAAATAGATGGCTAATTTGTTTTTAATATAATACGGATGATTCTTATATTGAAGAATGAATATCCAATTTCTAAATGACTGGGGGTTTCACATTCTTTCAAATCATTAAAACTTTTTATTTTCACCATTCAGTTCTGGTTTAAAACGATCTGGGCAAAGGAATTCCTTACACTATTTGTTTGGTGAATGATACTGCGTAACATTTTTTAAAATGTTAAGTTTCATGCAACATGCAAATCGTGATTCCTAATTTTCTCATTTCTCGAAGAAAGGACGTCAGAAATGAATGCTTGTCACTGATTCATTACAACATATTTAACGTTTCTATTAGAACTAGCTAATTTTTGTGGTATTAGATAGTGGCACCCAGTAGTCAAAAATTCAGGATGTAAATTATGATAACACTTTACTAATAAATGAAGCTTATCGATTCAAGCACCTGAATAGTAACAGCATGTCCTTTAAATTCCTTAGTTAAAATTAATCGGTGTTTTGCCCTTCGTACGTCATTAGTCTTTTTAGGGCGCCACTACTTTAATTAAAAAAAAAACGAAAGAAATTCAATAACAAGAAAGGGTGTTATTGAACAGGAACAATCAACGTTATTTTCCTATACCACTGTTGCATTACTGGTGAAGGATAAACACCTTCCATCTAAGATCGGCTGCATATTCCAGTAAAACACTACTGTTGTCATTCTCAACCCTGACTATTAAGTCATAAACGACAATAAAAATACATTCAGCATTTATACACGTCCCAGCAACACCACGATTATAAGTTCGTATTGTAGTGGTCCTTTTGCTGTACCACAATGATTACAGTTCTCTCAGTGAAAATAATTACAATAGAACTTGTTAAATTGTTACATGCCCAGGATCCAAGGACTAAGATGGCTTTGATCAAAATGTTTAAAAACCATGTCAACACGACATAAAATAAAAGAGAATGTAAACAATATTGGTAATGTTTACGCAGTTTGCAGATGTTTGTTTTCAATTTTCTATCTAAAAAAACAAGAAATATATGCTAGGAACATTAATAAGAACGTCGATATTGGAAAGTGTATCGTATTCATCTAATCGTATGACTTTGGTGGGATAGGTCTGCGGATAAATTTTCGATTGCGTGAATTTACACCGACAAGGAAAAGATGTAAAAGCGTTTCAAACTTAGAATATAAAAAAACTACAGAAACGTTTGTTTACATTGGTTGGTGAAGCCAGGACAAGGATAGCCTAATTCAGTCTTATTTATTGTACTTTGCAATGCAATGTTGCCCAATTATCAACATCACAACTAAAACAGTAATTAAAATCTACAAATATCTATAATGTGTTATCAAAAATGATAAACTAAAACATTAAGCGATTGTTAAATGTGTACAACCTTTATTAATCCACGTTCTTAAATAAAATCTTCCATATGAATCCGATTTGACAACAGCGGCAATTTTGCGTGCTGTCAATTATTGTAAATTGGTTGTTTAAATACAAGAAGGATTATTTGGTTCTACATTTAATTATTAAAACGGAAAAGACAATAAAGCCGCGATGGTGCTTTATGTGCAAAAGAACCCTTTTACGGACGTTCAAGGGCAAATGGAAAATATAACCTTAAATCGTTGATTAATCAACGCTGACATAGGTAGCAACGTTCATAGACGTAGAAAGAAATTTTAATGGGGGAAGTGATTATTTACTTAAAATTTGAAGGAGAAGTTTGTTGCCTATTTTAAGGGCAAAAGTGTGTATCTGAAGATGTCATATTATACAGTATTTGTGCAATGTTTATGGTGTAATAATGAATTCAATATTGTTGTAATTTATATTGCTCTTAAATACAGTACGCCACTGAACATGTAGTCTTGTTGTTTTTTCTTCTCTCTTTTTTTCCTGCGCACTCTCTCGTCCATGTTGGCTTCATGTTTTAATAACGTTCGTATATGGAAAGGCGTATCTGTACCTTTCTATAATCTAAGGTTTCAAATCATTAAAGGTTCATATTCGGGTTCATACCAATAGTACATCTCACAAAAATAATTGGTACACTCAAGTGATAATACAAAATTATTAAATTTGTATCGCCTTTGCAGGTGTATGAAGAAGATCATCCTTTAGTTGAATAACTACGGAGGAAACTAACGAAAGCTAAATATTATAAAAATGCAAAAGCACTAAAGTTAGTCAACACATTTGCCACATTTCTAGTACAATTGACAATCATTAACCATTGATATTATACTTTATTTGATATCGTATAATTAAATTACTCACACATACAACACGAGCTTAAAGGGCCTTTTTAAAAAAATACAGCAAAGTATAAGTTAACTAATCTCGCTAGTCTGTTAAAAGTGCGAAGAATCCTATTTAAATATCAACGAAAAGTATACCCAATCCTCGGCTGACTGTTAATAAATAAATGAACACGATTTAATGGCGACGGTTAATTGAATTTTCTAGTTGAATAGACACTGATGTGGCTGTCTAAATGAAAACAGACACGGTGTTTCGCACAAAAACACACGCCAATAAAAGCGTTAAGTTAACATAATTAAAAGTTGCAGTGAAAACCAAAGCTACATTGAATCTTTACACAATTATCGGCTGCAAATAGCATTCGTAATCCATTTATCTTTTGTCCGTGCATGTTTCTTTACCTATTTACAACTAAGAAAAAGGTTTAATTGCTTATTTAATTTACCAATGCCACTATCATTATAAGAAAGCTATAAACATTTATTGTGTTACACAGATGGGAGGAAGAGAGGAATGAAAGTAAATAAATTCTACTTGCTACGAGAATATTGAAGACACAATAAGGAAACAATCCTGATTATTATTTATGAAATTATAAACAACAACAAAATAAGCTTAAAACTTCCCAATAGCAGTCCCAATGAAATGAACGAAATTGAGTGTGTGGCCACCCGAAGCAATACAACTCCACGTACATAAACTTACTTCCGGTATATTTTTCGACTTATGAAAAGCATTTGACAGTCTTAATCATAATATACCGCTCTCAAAACTAGAAGGATATGAGGACGGAGGACATATAAATATATTATATAAAATCTTATTTAGAAAACAGAAGTGCGAGGATTTGCCTAATTGATATTCACGCGAACTCAGTCCAACATTTCTTCTCATCACCACCTGTGATAAACCACGGAGTACCGCAAGGATCAATTCTTGGACCAATCTTATTTCTACTGTATTGTAACGATATTGTGAATGACTCAGTTTGAGGACGATACATCATGCATCGTCTCGGTACCCAACATCCACCGGTTATCAATTAATGCGTCAAATATGATAAAATGTTGAAGTAACAATGATTTAAAGTTAAAAGTTAAATAAAGACAAAATTGATCTGCTAATGTTAATATTTATTAGTCCAGCAAGATTGGACAAGTTACATATTAGTTAAGCGTTAAAATACAATAAAATAAAATAAGACAATAGAATTTGATGAACATCAACATTAAAATTAGAATTTGTACAATAAAAATTCATTGGTCGAGTAGAAGCAATTTCTAATAAGAAAATCTTTAACAAAGTTGATAAAAATATTATAGGTTAAATTTTGAACTTTCTGTGGTAGTTTATTATATAACAGTGCTCCAATGTAGTTTGGATTGGATTCGTATAATGTTAATCTATGTAAGGGGTATTGTAAATCAGAACCGTGACGTGTGTTATAATTGTGATGAATATTTAATGTTTACTTTTATATATTTCAGAATGTATATGCAAGGAAGTGTTAAAATTTTGTTTCTTATAAATGTTGGTTTACAAGTTTCTTGAAATCCTAGACCATATAAGCAACGGATTGCTCGTTTTTGCACTATAAAAATACGATATACAGCACATGAGTTACCCCAAAATATAATTCCGTATCTGAGGACAGATTCAAAATTCGCGTGATAATACACTTTTGTTACTTCTACGCCAATGATATTAGTAAGTCTTTTAAGAGCATAACAGATAGATGATAGATACTTTTTTACTTAAGTATTCAATATGAGCTTTCCATGATAAAGAAAAGTCTATGTTGATCCCTAGTACTTTAGCGTTGATCACCTGGTGAATATCGCTTTTCTCTAATGTTACCAGTTGGCTTGCTATATAATTTGATGCACTCGGGTAAAATTCCATTGTACAAGTTTTTCCCACGTTTAAAGTTAAACCATTTTTATTAAAATACCCACTTGCCTCACGTAAAGATTGATTCGCACTTTGTCTCACTATATCTTCATCAACCCCATGTATTATGATTGTAGTGTCATCCGCAAAAGAACAATATTATAGGACAGCAAATGGTTTTCTAGATCATTAAATTAAGTAATGCTTAAAGTTAAGTACAGCTTAAATGCCATAGCAACCATTGTCCCAATAATCGTTGCCATGGCATTTAAGTTCTGCTTAACTTTAAGCATTACTTAATTTTTACGGTGCAATTGGCCATAACATACAGTAAATAAAGTAATGGTCCCAAGACACTGCCTTGGGGAACACCCTTACGTATTCTGCAAGTATCTGATTTCTGTTGATTTATGAGGACTACACTTGTCTTCTGTCTTATAAATAGTTCTTAATAATGTTGTAGCAATTTCCTCGTAGACCGTATAATTGTAGTTTTTCCTTTAAGATATTATGATTCACATTATCAAAAGCTTTTGATAGATCCAAGAATAATGCCATTCCTTCCTTTATCTAATTCATTGTAAATTATATCCAGCATAGAGGCTAGCGCCGTGGTTGTAGATCTATCTGTTTAAATCCGTGTTGTGAGTTGCCTAAAATGGTGTTTTTATTCAAGAAGTGTATGATTCGTTTTACTAAGAGCTTCTCCAAAATTTTCGAGAAAACTGATAGTATTGATATTGGCCGATAGTGACACATTTCATTAGGATCGCCCTTTTTGAAGATTGGTACTACTTTTGACGTTTTTAGGATATTTGGAAATATTCCTGAGGTGAAGCATAAGTTTGTTAAAAAGGTTAAAGGTTTACAAATATAATCTGCACTTAGTTTTACAATATTCGTTGAGAATCCATCCAATCCGCAGGATCCGGTGTTCTTTAGATTTTGGATAGTGGTTTTCAACTAATACTAAGCAACCCTTACCATGACAAAGACATGCTTCGCCCGTAAACCTTGGTGTGAATGTTAGGATCTGTTACAATAACAGCCTTTCATCATAATACCACCTTGAAAGGTGATGGCAGAAGCTACCAATTTATTTAATATTTAGAGAGGGGATGAAATTCTTGACGAAAATCACACAAGCTGAGAGCAAACTATAATAAAATTCAATGTAATTTTAAATGTAGTTAGATTGGAAGGCAGGTGGAAGGGTGAGCGATGCATTTATTGAATATCCTGGAGGGTTTTTCTGTAGCTCTTTTCCCTCCTTGTAATCAACGAAGACCCAAAGCTGATCTCAAACACTGAGTTTTAGAGGGCAACCTTTGAAGTCATTAAAGTTAATTCGTTCTTCTCATTTCTTGTGTTTTATTTATGTTTGCCTAATCGATCCTTATAATACTAGCACACACACACACATCTCGAGCAATTCGTTCACAACGTAGAGTCCTACCATTTGAGAGGTTTGTTATTGACGATTACGATTAACGACTTAAAAGTAAGGAAACTACTGGGATCGACGAAATTCCATCATTTCTTGTGAAGGACTGCAGCAACATTTTTACTCAACCATTACATACTATATTCAACCTTGCATTGCAAACGCATTCCTACCCGTATACTTGGAAGGTGGCGAAAGTTTGCCCTGTTTTCAAATCTGGGGACCCCGCCGAGATCAACAACTACAGACCAATAAGTATACTTTGCACGTTTTCTAAGGTGTTTGAGATCTCTCTGTTTAGCTTCATTTACCCCTTAGTCAAGAATTATATTTCCACCAACCAACACGGATTCATGAGGAACAGATCAACACAAACCAACTTAGCATGCTTCACTGAATACACTTCGCGTGTCTTAGATAATCAAGGCCAGGTAGACACGGTGTACACGGATTTTCAGAAGGCGTTTGATACAATACAACATCATACTATAATTGACAAACTACGAAACGTTGGGTTCAGCGAATCGCTAACGATGCTGTTAACATCATATCTACGCAGTCGTACTCAGTATGTGTACCACGGTAGTTTTAAGTCAGATCACTTCCTTGCGTCCTCGGGGGTTCCTCAAGGATCAAACCTAGGCCCCCTTTTATTTGTGATATTTATCAATGACATCTGTGATATAATTTCATGTCAGCACCTACTATTCGCGGACGACTTAAAAATATACTGCCAGATTTCTTCGATAAAAGACTGCGAGGCATTACAAGAACAATTAAATGCAATAAATGACTGGTGCCTTACCAATGACCTATTGCTTAACATCGACAAATGTAAAGTTATTTCCTACACTAGGAAATGTAATGCACTCAACTATACATACTTAATAAATGCAGCTCCTCTGTGTCGTGTTAATGTAGTTAAAGATTTAGGTGTTGTATTCGATCATTACCTGACCTTCTCAGAACACATAAATGCCCTTCGGTCCTCCACAAATAAGTCTCTCGGCTTTCTTATTCGTAACAGCAAGCATTTTAACAATATGTCAACCCTCTTTTCTCTGTACTCCACGTTGATTAGACCAAGACTAGAGTACTGCGACCTTATCTGGTATCCTATATACAATAATCAAATCAACTCCATCGAAGCAATACAAAGGAAATTCCTAAAATACATTGCCTACAGAATGGATGGAGCATATCCCAAAAGGGGACATCCGCAAGATCAACTCGTTCAGAGGTTCAACATACAAACTCTGAAGAAAAGGCGTATTATTAATAGCATGAAATTTCTATATGGGATCTTACACAATAATATAGACTGCCCACTCATTCTGTCAATGCTTAGCTTCCACGTCCCACAGCGTTCTTCCAGATCCAGAACTATGTTTTATGTCCCGATGCCCAAAACAAATATGCTAACCAGAACACCTACATTTAATATCTCACGTAATTTTAACGCTCACTGCACACAAAACGACGATATAGACATAAATAACTCAACGTTATTGGAAGTCGTAAATTTAGCTGATTTTAGTTTTAGTTAATTCAGTTACAGTCTATGTGGTATAGCATAGTTTTCTTTATTTTTTTCTTTTATAATATTTTTGTGTTACATTATTATTATTACTACAATATATTACAGTTAGTTTAGTTATAAGCGAATACGTTATGTATTTATTCTATAAATGGAATCTCTTTTTTCTGTTGAATATAAAACGTTATTATTATTATTACGCGCCTTGGGGTTTCAGTTAGTTGGCGGGAGATTTAGTTGTCTGGTGCTCGAGTTGCGCAAATAAAGAGCTAAATAATGACAGCCCCATCTCTGTACGTTTATTCCTCTATTATGTTTGTAAAAAACATTCCAACTTATTCATTGTAAATCACCAAACTTATAATATACCTAATAGACCAGTGAAGTTAGGTTCAAAAACAGCCCAAAAAGAAAAAAATTAATAACAGCACGGCGCTAGTTGGAAATGGTAGCAAAAATTATGTAGAATTCGGAAAGAAAAAATGCAACACGATCAGAGCGGTGTGTGGGAAATAGGAGGGGGTTTTAGGCGGTACACACGGTTTTTAATTATTTACGGCGAAACTAAGCCTCGTATCAAAAAACTTTATATGGAAAAGTTGTAGGTATTAAAAAGTTCAACAACTTTTGTATATTTTTTTTAGATAACCTCAAAATTTCCTGGAAAATAGAAAAAACCGCGTTTTTCATTTTGAATTTTTTTCTCCGGCGAAAACGAATATTTTTTCACCGTGTTTGGTTTCATGTCCCAAGTAAGCTGGAATTTTTTCAAATAAAAATATTAATTTTTACGTCTTACATTGCTCGAAAACAAAAAAGTAGTACCTCAACTTCAGTCAAAAAGTCTGGTGTCAAAACTCAATTTTTTTGTCAATTTCCGTGTCGTATTTTATTCGTTGAAATGTGTACTTTTAGATGGTTTAACGAAAAATTGGCATCACTATAGAAAAATTTGCCATTTTTGCTACCATTTTCACCTAGCGCCGTGCTGTTATTAGTTTTTTTCTCTAATAATATTATCTGCACTGGTCTATAATGGTGACGCGTATGCGTAATAATTTGCGAACACCAGAACAAAGGACATCCACATATGAAAAAGGGCCTTACTACTCTGCTATTAAAGGGTATAATCGTCGAATGCTATTGAAAGGTATAATGCACCACCGTTACTAATAAAATCAAAAGAAACTCTCCAAGGATTTAAACGCACCCTCAAAGAACACTTGATTTTTTTTTTCTTTTTTCTTTTACATCGACAAAGGCAATGTTCATGATGACAATAAATGATTATTATTATTATTACCAATATTACAAAAAACCAATAAAACCAATTTTTTTCTTTCCTAGTTTTTGTAACCACATAAAAGGTAGTCCTCGTATTATTATGATACCAACCAAATTGACCTTGTGCGCTATTTACGACTACACTTGTTAATTTGAAAATATGATGAAAGAGAGTGGTTAAGTATAATAAAATACTTGAATTACACAAGTAAATTCCGTATAAGTAGTAATTAAGCTTCATAAATAATTATGTAATGTAATAGAACCTCAGAAACATTTATAAAGTAATTGTGATTTAACACGCGCCACGTTTTAAAGCTTCCCCACACAAACTCAGTTGAGACGGAACGACATAAGTGAGAGTTAAAGCAAATTAATAGTTAACCCGAGACATATAAGGACTTGCACGATTAAGGAAGTACTACGATAGTCTTTGTGATGTAAAAATTTTTAAGTGTAAATCACAGAAACAGCTTTCCAGGTTTACTCGGTGCGTCTATAAATCTAAAAAAAAAGAACTTAACGCCTACCGGTTAATTCCAACGCACATATCGATTACTAATACGTTATTTTTGCTCACATTACCACATTTATAGGATATATGCATCTTAATTTACCTTAGAAAATTGAGCTCGCATACGATCAAGTCGATTTTCTTCGTTTTGTACTTTATGGAAAATTGGATATCGAAAATCCCACTTGTCAGGAGGCTTTAAATGTCTTCAAACTCCCGCAAATCGATTCAATTAGTCTTCAATTCTTTGCGAAACTCAATTCCATTAATATAGAGAGATATAAGAATTAAATTGGTTGAGAATAGAAAATTACATTTTAGGAAAATTTAAATAATAACGCTTATTTCGAGATACGTTTCCCATTCAAGTAGGTACAATTTTTGCCATTTTCTTACCTACATGATTTCTAATGAATTCTTAGGCAAACAACACATAGTTAGATCAGTTATATGTATTTATATAGACATAAATCACAACGTAAGCTTATTGATATGCAAGAAATGTATGTTTACAGGCGCAGGACGTAAGAAAGTGCCGTAAAGGAATTACGTTTTTATTTAATCCAGATTAACGACAATTAATTTTACATACTAAATAGAAGTATAAGTATCTTATTTTTATCGTAATTAATTCAGTTATTATTATTGGTCATGAGAAAGCATTCTTCTCGGTTGGGGGTCTTATGGTGATGTTTGCGGAACTATTCAAGTACTATAAGCTCTTGTTCTACTAGTTGCATTGTATTACAAAGACAAGCAATGAATGATTACTGCCACGACGAATTTAACCGCATTGTTTGGCTTGAAATTGCGGTACGTTAATACAATAGCACGTATGTAACGATATATACTTAAACAGCATGTAATCCGAAAGCCTCAAGACATTATGCAGTGGGAAAGATGATACTATAATTTTTCCATTTCAATTTAACGGCAAAGGCCAATTTTATTGTTAGCACGAAATGGACAAATTTAAATATCAATTTCTGTATTTCTTTCATTGTTTTTAAGATGCCTATTACAAAAAAAGTACCGTTAAATATGCATTTAAACCATAATTTTGTGTGGCCGTGATTAATAGGATAACAGACATAATCTGAGGAGTGGTATTTTTCTTTATTTACTATATACTTTTTAGTGCACACGACCAATAATAAAAAAGAAAGGAGAAGTGATACTGCCAAGGACGCGAACAAAAAACTTGTGGTATCACAACCAATAGATATGGATACCGTTATAAATCAGGCCTTTTGTAATACGCAATAAAGTTTTTGGTTAACTGTCCGCGAAATGGCATGCAGTCCATGAAATCGAAATTGCGGCCAAACTGTACATCATTTTTATAACTTTGCTGGGTCCATAACTAATACGTGTGATTGAAATGTAAATTTAAAAGCTTAAAAAGTTGAAAAATTGATTGCAAAGATTAAGTATTAGCACAATTCAAAGTGGGGTAGCAAATCTAACCAAATAAGTAGGTAATAAGTTCACTAAACCTTCGCCATGGATGATTTTATTAATTAAATTAAATTGTTGAAATTACGATGAATTACATAGCCGACTAGTTTCGATAGTTTACATACAACCGATTCACCCAGGAATTTTTCCAATTTTAAAGTCACTAACGACCACCAACTATAGTTTCTTACGACATCGTTAATTTATTTCCTAGCGTCCCATTCGAAGAATGCTTGAACATTGTCAATGCTTTCTTAGATTACTCCAACCTTCCCGACCCCGTTTGCTCTTTCCTCAGCGACAGTCTTAAATTGTGCTATAAACAACATTTTTTTAAATTTAATGACGAGACTTACCTCCAATTAACTGGGTTGCCCATGGGCAGCAATCTGTTCCCTCTCCTTGCTGAACTATTTTTGACTTCCCTCGAGATCAACAACAATAGCTTCATCACTGAACATATGGTATTTTACAAAAGATACGTGGACGACATACTTAGGATTTTTAAAGGCAATGATCAAGAAATCGACGATTGTTTCTGCTTCTTCAACAGTTTACATCCTCTCATTAAATTCACTTGTGAAAAAGAACAGAATAGAACCCTCAATTTCTTGGACCTAAAGATCACTAGACTGAAACACTCCCTTGAGATTGATATTTACCGAAAACCTACTACCACTGACCATGTGATTCCTTTTTCTTCCCACGACCCCCTGACTCATAAACTTGCGGCCTTCAGAACTTATTTCAATAGACACCTCCATTTGCCCCTTAGTCATTTCAATTACACCAAAGAATTCAACCTAATACTAGAGATTGCGGCCCGTAACGGTTATTCCAAGGCCATGATCCTCAAACTACACCAGAACCTCATTCGTAAATGTAACCTCAGAAATCACACTTCTTTTCAACCCATCACTGACCAGTCACCCCAGATTTACTACTCTGTGTTTTTCTTCCTACATAGGTCAAACTGAGAGGAAGTTCAAAAGCCGTTTTTCTGAACATTTTTCTTGTATTAAAAATAATAATTTGTACTCCAAATCTTCATTCGCCAAGTACATCTTAGAATCTGGTCATTCCTTTGATCCCAAAACCAATTTTGAAATTCTTCATTGTTGCGACAAGGGTATGAAGCTTGACCTCCTTAAAATGAAAGAAATTTTCACCAATTTCAACTGCGACCCCTCCTCTTTGCTTAACGAAATCCTCAACACCAATAAATATTTACTTTTCCTTTAAATTTTGTCACGCCCTGTATTACTTCTCACCCTGTACTTTCCTGTCGGTTGACATGTCTGGTTCCTACTTTACCCATTTGACGTTTCTTGTCAGTTATCATGTTACCTTTTCAATTGTTTTTCTTAATTCTCTCGTTGGCCATTTTGGCCACTTGAATTTTAGTTTTTGTATTTCCTGCAATTTGTTTTGTGAGTTTATTTTGTGTCGTGTTCCCGTAAATAGCTCTCTGCCTCCTGTTTTTGTTACCTAACCTCTCTTTTGCAGCATGGTTTTGTCTCTTGAATTGATTTTAATTGATTCGGTGTTTATTCACCGTTAAATTCTGGCCCTATCTAGGCCATGTAAGTAACCCCCTTTTCGTCTCTTACTTGTGTTAAACTGTGGTTTTTCAGTGATATTAACCTAACGGTAACGGCTTCGCCAATGTAATTTTTATTAATTTTATCAATTTCAATTTGTTGCTCGATCTCATCGTTTATGTATATAATTTTTAGGATTTAGTATTCGACCTGAGGATGATAAGCATGTAAACTATCGAAACTAGTCGCTTATGTAATTCGTCGTAATTTCAAGAATTTAGTTTAATTAATAAAATCATCCATGGGGAAGGTTTAGTGAACTTATTACCTAGGTACCTATTTGGTTAGATCACTTTTATATATTTCGACGCATATAAATGAAATATTTTTTTAAAACGAAAACTAAAACTAGAACTTGCAAAAAAATTATGTGCCATAAATTTATTTAACTGAGGTTTTGGTACTTATATTATCAAAAATTATACCTATCTTCGTTCAAAGTGTCTCTACGTCTACTACATTTGTGCTACACACAATAAATTATTTTATGACAGCAGACTTGATGATTTTAGGTTTAGATTTTTTGTTATGTAATGCCGATTACACTATACAGGGTGGTTTGGCTTGCAATGTCCAGACGATATTTCCTAAACTAATAATATTAGGAAAAAACATTTAAATTGAAAGTTATTGAGTATTGCGTATTCTATATTATAGTACAACAAAACATTTTTTTTGTGGAGCCATTTTTGGTGAACAAAAAATTTTTTTTTTAAATAGCGACAACAATTTTTTTTTACAATTTCAAAAAGAGAACATTTTTCTGAATTCAACAATGTATAAATTTCAAATTTTGATATGGAATTTATTTAAATAAACCATAATTTAATCTCTTAATAGCACTAGAAGAAATATTTGATTTCATTAACAGGATGCTATGAAAACAAAATTGCAACTTATTATGTTTTTGTTACTTAAAACATGAAAAATTTGTTGACAGATGATGTGCGGTTTTGTTTTCATAGCATCCTATGTTAATGAAATCAAATATTTCTTCTATTGCTATTAAGACATTAAATTATTGTTTATTTAAATAAATTCCATATAAAAATTTGAAATTTATACATTGTTGAATTCAGAAAAAGTTTCTCTTTTTGAAATTATAAAAAAAATTGTCGCTATTTAACAAAAAATTTTTTGTTCACCAAAAATGGCTCAACAAAAAACAGGTTTTTTTGCCCTGGAATACGTAATACTCAATAACTTTCAATTTAAATGTTTTTTCCTAATGTTATTAGTTTAGGAAATATCCTCTGGACATTGCAAGCCAAACCACCCTGTATACATATAGGAGAGCCGTTGCTGGTTGGTTACTGCTGATCAAGCTAAAATGTTTTCCATAGGTGATTTTATGTAGATTTACGTTTGTGGAATTCAATAGTGATAACAAGTAATTCAACAGTTAATACACCAAACCTCTTCCTATTATTATTATTATTATTATTATTCTGTAAGAGTGTTGACACCAGTTTGTTTTTTTTTTCACAGCACACGGTGTATATTTTTGTATTTTGACAAATCCAATATAAAATACGTTAAAGAAATACAAAATATATAAGTAAAAAATTAATTTAACAAGATAATAAATAATATGCTCTAAATTATAAAATATGTATTTCAATTACGGCGACATACCTAAGTATAAAAAATGTTATTTCGGGCACTAATCACATTATTTCCTAAAGGTTATAGTATATGATTAGGTAGTTTTAAAACTACAGTGTACAGCAAAAAAGCGAGATTCATCAATTTTGTACTTAATCGTTAGCCATTTATTCAACTTTATAGTTGTTAAATACCCTTTTAGAGGAAATTGCAATAGGTAATATTTCTATTAAGTACGGTGGGTGGAGAGCAACGAAATGCGTTCATCCAGCTATCAACTTCACCTTTGCCAGAATATTGCCATGAGATTATATTGTTGCTATTATTACCATTATATTAAAAATAAGATATATAAAACACAAAATAAAATTAAACGATTTGATACCGCAGCTGCAAGGTTGGAACCTAATGTGTTAGTAAACAACTAACAATTTTGCACATGGCAATTACAAATGAAGGCTATCCCTACTTAATATGGCATAGAAATACAGTTTCGTTCCTACAGTTTTATATATTTCTGTTATAAATTTAGGACAAGTGAATGCACTTATTGTAGCAAAGCACGAATAAAATTATTATTATTATTATTATTATTACAATTATTAAATCACAAATTTTATGTTTTGTGGATATCTAGACATTAGTATGTAGAAACAAATTTTCCCCAGCAATCTTTGAAATAAGGTTAGTGAAATTTTCTTTTGAAAAAAAAATCTCTGTAAAATGAGTCTAATAGAGAGAAATTTCGTATATTTTTTGTTACATTAATTTTCAAAAATTGCTCTCTGTAGACTGCAGAACAGTAGATCTCATATCCACAACCACTTTTAAGGGATTGTAGAGGATCAAATTACACAAAAGTAGCAAGCAGGAACCACGATGCGACTTTAAGTAATTAAATTTGTCAGTTCTTAAAAAGGAGGACTAGATTATCCTCGTACACAAAGCTTTCGTGTTGTGCGTACACGAGTAAACCAAATTTCTGTATGCCAATTTAATTTCCTTTAGAAAATATCTAAGAAACGACTGTGTAAAGGTTCCTTTGTTCTATGGGGCGCATACATCTGCGTGAAGTAAAATAAGTTCAAATGTGGTGTATGCTTCGTTTTTTAACGATCCTTTTAAAGACAAAAGTAGTGCGTGAAATTTTATATTTCTCTTTACACGCAAGAAAAATCTTTATGTATGCAAATTGAAAGAGTGTTAGGATAATAAACAATTACGAAAATGGTAATACTGCCATAGAAGCTCAAGCTAGAATTTTTCATCTATAATTAATTAAATCTAAATAACAGTATAATCGTACTTTGCATATAAGTGCCAAGTATACAAACGCAAGAATCACGCTTTCGTACATAGTTATTAACAAATTAATGAAAAGCGTTGAATGGTATTAAAAGTATAAACGCATTAATTTTTTTTAACAAAATGTAGCGGGCCTTAATTTACTATATTACTCGTGATGCAATAACCTAGGCACACAAGATCGGTGCAGGTGGTTCAAAATCTATAAATAGAAGGCGCGAAAAGTAGTACTATCAGCAAACCGAACATTTTTATAGTTGCTACATAAATTAAAAAATAATATTAATTAATTTTATAATCTAATCTCCTGAATGTACCTACCTTTTCTAAATTTCAATGTGGTTTTCAAATATTTTGTTTGGTTAGAGGTTGTTTTATACTATAGAATGAAAATACAAACAAATATTAGGAATCTTCAGTTCATTTTTTTGTTGCTATAAAACTTTTTAAATAGTTACATTATAATAATAACAAGTCGCTCATTCCACTAAATCATTATTTAAAAATGTACCAACGAACTTCAATAAGTGCACTCTATAGAGTTCAATGGTTGAAACGCGTATGGTATATTGAAAAAAATTATTACAATTTATACGTCAGTTCATTTAATTCTACGTAGTAGTACATTCAAGGGCATCTTTACAAGGAACTGAAGTACGAACATTATTTGAAAATGTTGAGAGTTCTGTTGAACTTGGTTTTTCCCCATTTGAGATTTTAGACCAAGATAGAAGAATGAACCTTCTTTTTTATAAAATGGTAATCCCCACTTCATTAAATTTAACATCCAGTGGTGTAGATTAAGGGTTAATACATTGTGGAAGAAGAAAATGTTCCACTTTTTTCCATTTATTTTCACAAAAGGAGCGTAATGAATGTTACAAATTCTGTTCATATTTTCTACTCTATATTTACCACATACATATTCAAATTGGTTAATGGAAGTTCACAGGGTCTCACAGTATTACCTTTATACCCAGCCACATGAAATAGAATGACCAATTTAGCAACAGTAAGTATTTGGAGATATTTAAAGGACTAATCTTTGATGGAAGTTGATCCACGGATAACGAATTATCGAGCCGCCGCGCGACGATGAGAATTATAGGCAAAATACCGTTCTTATGGCTCACAAAAAAAATTGACATTTCAAAGCCAATTTGTAAATAAATCCCAGAGAAAAAGTAGATAGCAATAAAACAAAACACACACAGAGAAAGTTAAATCTACAATATAAAGAGAGTGAGGGTGCTTATTGCACAATGACTACCAATCTCTCGAGGGAGTAAAAGCGTGTAAAGAATAATGAACTAAAATTGACACCTATTGTAGCTTACGTTAAGTTTGGTAAATAAAAGCCACTTAAAATTGAATAATAAACAATCCTTCTAATTACGACATTCTTTAAAAAGGATTTACAGTTATTCGTAATAGGAAATGAATGAATTTACTGTACCTTGTGTTTCTAGGATATGTACGCTATTGTATTGTAGGCCTGTCAACATTCAACAGTTTTCCATTGTGTTCTTACTCTACAAGTCGTCACACCTTTGATAACCGCAAAGACTGAAGAGATACTAGAAAACTTGCGGATTTATTGTAATGGTTCTTCAGTTTAAGTTTATAAAGTAAACTTTTCATCTCATCTTAAGTGTTCAATACCAGTGCTTGTTTGTAGGCATTGTATGAAATATATTTTTGTTCAGAACGAAGATCCTTGAAAAACTTATAAACTAACTACTAACAACCCTTAATAACCCGTGTATCACTATGGAAGCGAATGTCATACCTGCGTATCGTCGAAAATAAACGAGGAAGGTTTTATACAATTTTTCTTTTATATAAGTAATTTCATTTCTTGTTTCTTGATAAACAAGCGTCATATAAATAGGCGGATAAAATGTCATATTTGTCATAAAACTCACAACCCAAGCAAAAGAAATGAAATATACCTTTTGTAGAAATTTGATGGAAAGTAGTATAGTAGTGACAAAGTAAGTCTATCGCACAGTTTATGCTAGAAAAAACTCGAGAATTTACAATTTACAACCTAGAATGACTACAATATAAAATATTTAACAACAGTAAGTAAAATGGAGTACAATCATGCAGCTCGTAAAAATCACAAAAAAAGGACAATATGCAAAAGCCATATTCTTAGTACCAGTATTTATAAACAACAGTAAAATATACCTTTTTGCCGAATAGTAAAAAATAACAAATGGCTAAAAAAGACTAAATTTTAACTGCTGTATCATTAGATTACTTCTCCCATATGTCCACTAATTAATTTTTGTAATAAATTAATGACTATCGGTAAAGTTCTCTACAAAAAAAGTCACCTTAAAAGGGCACTAATTTAAAAACGAGCGTAAGGATGCACGAGAATAGTACCACCAAACTTGGCCAGATGTAATATTCATGAACTACATCGAAGAATTAACTAGGACGTATCTAAGTTGTTCACACGGTTGATTTATTCAAACTTAAGAATATCGCTAAAAGTTAATTATTGTCCAATGGTTGCATTTTGACGGCGTTCGATTTAATCTTCTAATGAAAATGTTAAAATACACAGGTATAAAACCAAGATAGCTGATCCGTATTTAAAAAATTCTGGAAAGTTGCCACGAGACTTCCCTCGTATTAACACCTTTTTCAAAAAATAAGTATAGCACAATATATATTTTGCTGAATTCAGAAAAAAATACTCTTTTAAACTACATAAAAAAAACTGCAATTTTATCTTATAAAAAAATGAGTGCCGCCATTTTAGCTTATACCGGAAGTGATGTAATCAAAGGTAATATCCGCATTTTCGTCCTTGGCCCGAATGCAATCTATTGGCGAAAACCACATTTCGATAACCTTAATAGTTTCTGAGTGTAAAGCGTTGCAAAGAATGTGTACGGACAGACTACAGACTACAGACGACAGATGGAAATTTTTTTTTCATTTTTTGAATCTACGTATTCAGAAACGCAAACATGTAAAAAATTTTAGTTCGTACTCGGTAAGTAAAAATCGTATAGTGATCACTTCAATACTGAAAAACTTCACATTTTAACAATTTTCTTAAGTGAAGTAGGAAATCGTCTGTTTTTTTGAATTATTAATTGTTTTATTTTAATCTGTTTTTTCCCATGTTACTTTACGTGGCATTATTTATTTATTTAATTAATTTATTTATTTCGCTCGCGCTGTACTGGACCAATGAGCAGATGCACGTCACTTTTTGTAGCTGCTACCTCTTCTAAGCCTTGAAAAAGACTGGGCTACCACCAGTCGAAACGTGGGCAATACATTTATTGAAGAACTTGAGTCTGCATTAAGTAATCCACTTGACACCTCCTTTGAAGGTCCCCGAATTGGGGAAAACACTACAATTACAATACGAGGAGTTTCCAAAACTAAGTAAAGGAGTATTTTTTATACTGAAAAATGAGTAAGCAAGTTAAAAATCTGAACAAACAGTTTTAACACGAAATAGACAAGGTGGGGTGAAGCGGTTTAGTATCCTCGAAAAAAAAGGTATTATTTTTACAATCAGTAGGAAACCACACTTTATATACCAAACTTTTATCTTCAGCTCTCGTAAGATGTACGTCACAAATGCCTCAATTAGGTGATCGCAAAGAATATTGTCCCAAAAAATCAATAGAATTTGGAACTGTGTGAGTTTAAATCCCATCATGTTGGAACCAGAGATTCCCTAATTCTTTTGCCATGACCCGCAATATGAACTGCTGACAATCTTCTAACATTGCTACAAAACGATTTGAGGTAACAGCCAGCCACTGTCTCGCCTTCCCCCTCAAAAATACGGACTTATCACTCCAAATTCTGACATAGCTCACTGAAGTTTAGGTGAATGGAAAAAAGTTGTAGTCGGACGAACGTTTGCGGTTGGCTCAGTTAAATCCAATTTTTGAACAAAAATTATTTTTGAGAGTGACATTCTCACAGCGTGTTTCCGAGTAGATCGTGTTGCTGACGCAGTAACCAACTGAACATTTTCAACCATTCTTATGTACTCTTATGGTGTGTCTGTAACAGCGGCCGCCGAATTATTAACGTTTTGCCCAAAATGTGACGATTGAAAAAGTTTGTTTTCATAAAAAGTACGGACAGCAAACCTTTGATGTACTCACGTACACCATGACTACAACTGACAATGCAGCTGTAAATTAATTAATAATTATTATCACATCAGACATTCTATAAGGGTCATTTTGATTAGGTACAATTTGTTGCCATGTTGCCGTTTATTTCTTACTAGCATTAGCAGATTGCCGTGAGGCACGTGTAATAAATGGTGCTTAGTGATTACCCGGAAACGCATATTTTTGACTTGTGTAGCACACGGAGAACATTAAGTGGTGGGAGTTGGGCACGGTGGAACTTTGGAGGGGAGAATATGCAATTTCAGTATTGTACCCATGATGTGAAACCTTCAACATTGTACATTATGTTACGACAAAAATTGAGAATTGTAACACAATTTATAAATAGGTATTGCACCAGTAAGCTCAGTTATATGGACGATTGGGCGTGGATTAGAAATGATGAGAGAAAGTGAGTTATCAGTAGTATAAGCAGGGTGAGTAACGAATACTCAATAGAGAAAAAGGTCGATGAAATTTGTAGTCTTCAATGAAGTCGAGAATATGGCAGCGAGTTGTCAAGGCAGAAATCGGTGTTACCGGCCCAAAGATGGTAGTTGACAGGATCAACCATGCGATAAACGGGAAGCGAATGCGTTGAACACTAGGCTATTCGTTGAACGCTAGGAAAATTATGAGAGATTAGAGACGAGAAGTTGAAGGAAAGAATGCAATTTTGAAGATAGTAACGAGAATAAGTACATACCCAATGAATGAAAACGAATTCTCCGATGCGACACAATATAAATGTATTAGAACCGTAATTGTATACGTTTGGGAGTGGTAGAAATAAGCAGGTGGTTTCTCCACAACCAATTAGTTAAAGAAATTTCACCTATAACCGTTTTATATAACGTTACATTAAAGAAATTTGTGAAGATTTCTAAGCACAAAAATGGAGCGTCTGCACCGTTTGAGAACTCGAAAAGAAGTCTCCCTCTACATCAGAAACGAAACCGAAGGCTTAAGAAGTAAAAAAGAGGTAGTAGATCGTGAATGACGTTAAAAGGAGAGAGATGAGTAGCACGCCGGAAAGCGGTTCGAGGCTACTGTTACGAGACTACGGAATATTTCAACCAATTAGAAAATTGAGAATTTATATTAAAAAGCGAAGTGTTGCGCCACCTAGTGGACAACCAAGGTAGGGTCGATAGTATCGATCATAAATAGTACTAAACCATAGAATATACACATATAACAGTTTGTGTGTGAATCAGTAAGAGCGGCCGTACACGAGCCGCATTTTGCAGTCGGACCGAGCGTTCCGGCGAACTGCAGTCACCCCATAAGAAATACTGCACCAAACGTACACGGGCGTTCACTGCAGTCGAAACGCGCATCTGTAGTTTCTTATGGGGCGACCGCAATTGTGTGGTCGGTTCGACTGCAAAATGCGGCTCGTGTACGGCCGTTCTAACTCAGACACAACGAGATTTTCGTATTCATTTTAACATTGCGCGACATGGTAGGGATCGCAACGCAATACTGCGTTGGATACACAATGTGAATACTACAGGATCGTTGTTGAAAAAGAAACCCGGGGAGCGGCAAGGAATGCACAAGGGTACGTGGAAATGTTGGAAACTTATTTCTTTCCTGAACCGCGTCGTCGGCGCATTGCAATCCGTGATGTATGATCTCAGCAAGATTGGGCAACAGCAACGGATTTCTATGGACATTCTCAATCGAAGATTCCCTGGAAAAGTAATTTCTCGTTTTGGTGATGCTACTTGGTCCTCGCGTTCATCAGATCTTACAATTCCAGATTTTTGTCTATGGCGACATGTAAAATCTCGAGTCTACGTTAACAAACCGCGCACTGTACTGGAACTAAAAGAAGCTATTCGCCAAGAAATCAACAGCATCCCTAGCGAAATGTTAGAAAAAATTCAATGCGAAACTTCAAGGAACGTTTCCACCATTGTGTTCAAACAGGAGACCATCTTATGGATGTAATGTTCAAACATTGAAGTTGAAGTTCTAGTGTGTTCAAATTGCATACACTATGCAACATATTAGTAGTAATTATAAATAAAAATTTTGTTCATAACTGCACGAGTACTTGTTATTTAAAAAATATGCGTTTCCCGGTAATTACCCTGTATAATTAGATAGGTAAAGCCACTTTATTACTTACGTAGGAAACCGTAAGCATTTGTCTTTGTTTAACCCAGCACCATACATATTCCACCGTTTCCGTATTGGTTTCCACCAACATTCACCACTTTCTGAAGTGGGGCCAATTTTTGCTGCCAAATAATTTTTGAAGTACTTAACGCAAGTACTACTAAATGCGCATTGTTTGCTAGTGAGGTTGTAGGTAATAGCTATTTATGGTATGAGTGTTAAAAGTACTGTTTTATTTTGTGAGTGAAAAGTTTGCGAAACGAACGAAGCGAGTGGAGCAATTTTACGAACAAAATAAAACTTACTTTAACACAAATATTATACAAAATTTTTTGTATAACTATCCTATTTTGATAAGAAAATTGAAAAATTTAATACATATTTCCATAAACTGACATTTTGACGTCGCTTGTCAGTTAATTATTTTCTGATGTTTCAACAATAATTATTATTATCGCATTTGCTGAGGGTGGTAAGTGACGCCGTATTACCTTAGTTACCAACAAACAATATTGTGTTAAAAATATTTTTAACACTACACCTTTTTCAATTGTATTTTAGAAAGCGTAACTTGTAATTCAGAATAGTCAATTGGAATTCTGAAAGTGTAACTTGTAATTCATATTAATAAATTGTAATTCAGATAGTGTAACTTGTAATTCGCACAATGGCGAATGGGATCTGTTGTTATATTACCCATCATCTTTGCGACTGGAGTTAAACCAAAAGCGGACTGCCAGCAATACATCGAACAATCCTTTTTTTAGTGAGGAATGCCCTGGTCGCTGGGTTATGGATGTAGACGACGATCCCCAAACAGTGATGCCGTATGATAGTCTATATCATTTGAGCGAAATAATATGTTAGCGTGTGCTTTATTCCAATATGATTTTAATGTTGCGTATTTGGAAGGAGATGTTCACAATGTCATTTCCAATTAAGATTTTGATCTAAGTATATGAATTCCAAGAAAATTACAAGTTACACTTCCTGAATTATAAGTTACATTTTCTAAATTACAAGTTACTAATCTGAATTATATGTGACACTTTCTGAATTAAAATTCATTAATCTGAATTACAAGTTACTAATCTGAATTATATTTGATACTTTCTAAATTACAATTTATTAATCTGAATTGCAAGTTACAATTTCTGAATTACAATTGGAAAAGATGTAACGCTACTCTGTAAGCGTCATCTTTTAACACTCTTGACAGCCATTAAAAATGTTACTTTTAATGACAGTTATACAAAAACGGATTTTTAACTTAAAAATGTATGTTAATTGCATATTAAATCAATGCAACCATGTTGAATACCTTTAGTATGTAAAAAAGGCGGAAAAATAAATAATGTAAAAGAGGTGTTGTACCTGTACAGTTTAATGAAGTGCTAAATTCTTCAACTAGCTAAGAGAAATGTAATTTTATAATTTCATTAAAATGCACTTCTGAATTAAGGATACTTTGTAAATACGTCAACAATATTTACATTGGGAAAAATTGAAGGTTGGTACAATACCACACTTATAATCCTAAAACGTTTCATTAAGGTCAAACGCTAATTATCTTCTTCACTTCGTAAAAGATTATAAATCGTAATGCGTGGTTAACGGTTAATCTACAGTAATAATACAAATGTCTTAATATTTATTAAAATGTAGATAAATACTAAATCGGGTCAAAACCACTTCAGTTGAGTGTATGTAAAAATATATCCTTCAGAGGTAAAATGTCTGTTGTACTAACTGTTATGTGAAATATTTGAAAATAAATCAAACAGCATAAATTTGTATTTACTTACTTATTATAGTGCGTTATCCGGTAAATGGTCGAGTTTACTGCATATTAATTAAACCGGGTCACTCTGTACCTACATTTAGCACCATGTTTATTAATAAATCTCCTACGGCAAATGCAAATAAAAACACATACTCGCTCAAATTACACGTATCCGAAAAATATAATAACCATCTATAAAATAAATTACAATGTTAGGTGACTAACACAAAAATCGGAGGATTAAGATTTTAATTAAATACGATTTATAGAGAAAAGGATTAAATGTATTCAACTTTACTTTGCAGAATTCGGAAATCTTAAAGGAAAAGCATTTATGTTAAACATCCCTTAAGAAACGAATCATTTGCAATATTAAAACGTATAGCTACCGAAGGAAAATAAAATAGCGGCTCTAACAAACACGAGTTCATTAAATTTTAAACATCGCATTGCTATGTAATTTTGTTTGTTATTTTTATACTGTACATAGTAAAAAAATTAGCGAGACTTGTTCAATTGAACCGTTTTTTTAGTTAGTTGACCATTTAAACAATTGTAATCACTTAAATGACGTATGCAACACCAGTAGTGTTTGCAACTGTCACCACTAACACTGTTCGGCCTCATAGTAAGTAAGGGCCAAAACCTTACACGCCTTTATTATATAGAGCTCAGCGTCTAGGGCAGCCGATCAGAATTGTAAAAAAAAAATCGATGGTCAGAAATACTTGATCGTGTCACATTAAGATAAGGTGGGTTAATGACATGCTAAAAAGTATGTTTTTCAATAATCTGACGATTTGAGCGTGACGTATAAGGGAGTGGGAGGGTCACAAACTTGCAAAAAAAAACAACGTGACCTTGACATTCTCGAGCGTGGTCGAATTTTGTTTCATTTTGAAGAAAATAATGTAAGAAATACAGAAAAAATATAATGTGGCGATTTCCATACGCCGAAGTACCAAAAATCGTCAATAAAGTGTACCGCGTGCAGTTGGAGTAAAGCATGTATTCCCCACTCTGCGTCTCTCTTTCCCTTTCTTCTTTTCAAAGTTTTTTTGGCATATCAGATAAAAGAAGATTCCACTGTTACACTCAGAACTTCAGATACTGATATTATTGTTATTATATGAAACATCTTCAAGCATCAGTAAAAATTTTGGATGGATGTTGGAGTTAAGAATGCACGCCGATATATTGATGTTTCTAGTATCTCTGTAAACCTAGGCACAATAATTTCGCCAGCACTACCAGCTCTTCATGCGCTCACAAGATGTGATTTTAATCCGGCACTTTAAAGACGAGGTAAAAAAACCTTACAGTTATTTATGAATTCATAGATTTTTCAGAAGGCATTGGCAGATTTAGGAACAGGATTCTCATTACGATGCCGTAACTCTGATTGGCAAGGTGGTGCCAATTAGAGTTACGGCAGCACTTATTGCGAACAAAATATATTGCGTGTTTGTGGAGAAATGCACACCGTCAAAATATTATTAGCATTATACAAGAGGATTGCGTGTTTGTGGAGAAATGCACACCGTCAAAATATTATTAACATTATACAAGAGGATTACGGATGGATCAATGTTAATGGAAAATTAAAGATGACCTGGTTCGTTGGCAATCAATTACCCGTAGCCTATGAAGATATTGTCATAATATCAGTTATTCTTGGAGATACTTCTGATTTAGATATGTTTCTTTTCTATACTTTAATAACAAGGTTTTGATGAAATAAATAGAATATTGTTAAGTGTTATAATATAACAATTTCTTGTTACAGATGTGAACACTGCAGATGAAATTAACGACGACGATTTGTGGTACGACGACAATTCCTCAGATGTGCATGAAGATTAAACAAAATTATTTTTAAGAGTGTATATTTAATTTTTATATTTTTTCTGAATAAATTATATTTTTAAATATTTACATAATTTTTCGTGCTTGCATTAGTCACATTTTGTGATTGAAAAAAAATTAAAGAAAAATGAAAAGTATTTCTAACCGTCAGATTAAAAATACCCCCCCCCCCCCCAAATAATCGTCAGATGTTTGGCTAGCATGACTGGGAAATCGAGCTGAACCGTCTGTAAAAAATCTGACACACGCTCGAGTATTTCAAGATCGCGATATTTTTTGCATTTTAAAAAATTCGCGTCCGAATAATTTTTTTTTCATTTTCTACCCTTCCGTATGGCCACCTCCACCGTGCAGACTGGCAGATTAGCATACTTTTGTTATCAGAAGCACGTTGGGACACCTAAACTATCAATATCTGACACGCTCAAGTAAAAAGCGGGCTTTACATGGTCAAATTTCTACATGTATTCTTACATGAATTTTATGAAAATTAAATGAGTTTTTGGGTTATGTTGTCAATAGAGTGTAGTGGTAATAACGTGAAGTATGATATTTATAAAGTTATTATTTGATACAATACATTTTCGCTGTAACCTCTGTAACTATATTACACGGAATGGCGTTGATAAAGGAAAAAAAAGTAAGAAAACGGAAATTCTGGATTTAAAAATGGGTAGATAAGAAAAAGAAACGAGGAAGTCTGGCGTTAACTAATAAGGAGCTACAATTTGAAGATGCACAGGCTTTATTTGTAATTTTAAATATAACAATAACACTAAAAAAGATGCTTATTATTATGTATAAACACAAAACTACTATGAATTTAGACGGAAACTTATGAACAAAACAGTTTTACAAAAGTGTAGGACAACTTTTTAATTGAAAAGTTCCTATAATAGGTACCCAAAAAATACACGCAAATGACCTTCAAAAATAGAACATGTTCTACCTACGTGTAAAAATTTGATGTAAAAGTACATGTAGAAATATCACCATGTAAACCAGAGATGCATGTAATACATGTAGAAACTGTAGACTGTAGATACTTCCCCCACCGCTGAAAGGGGAATCATTATACAGGGTGTTTTTTTGGGAGCTTTAGTTAGACGTTTCTGGGAAAGTTGTATAGGTAGGTTTTTGAAAATGTGTACTTAGAGGTTACTCTGAAAGCCGAATCGATCTAAAATATTTTCAAAATGGCAGCACTTCTGGAAATGCCGGAAGTAGCTACCAACTTCGTTATTTTAAATTGCAACCGCTATTTTTTATTGCATTTTTGAATTCTACGTGAAATTTCATAACTTTTGATACTAACATGTCAATATCTAGAAGTTATGGTTTTTAAGTTATTTTCATTTATTTAAAAAAAATGGCGGATGCAGACGGTACTTTAAGAATTCATTACTTGAAAACGGTTGTAGCTATGGCAACCGAGTTTTCACCAGCGCTTAAAGGAAAAATAGGGCTTTTTTTTGGTGTACTTAAAAAAAAGTTATGTTGCGTACGACGCCACCTATGAGGCTCCAAATTTAAGAAAATTCAAAGACTGAAAACTCGAATTTTTTAAATGAAATGACCATTTTCTTACTATTGCATTTGGTAGAGAATCAAAATAGGCATATTTTGATATTACATGTTCCTATCCCTATCTTTAATAGTTTCTAACTTATTCTCATTTTATCGCATTGATACCATTTTCTTCGAATTTTTTGTAGTAGTCGACTATGACATGGACCATGGCAATCCAGTTTTGAACAAATCAAGTGATACTAAACCGTCACCTGTAATAGGTTAGCATAAGTTTTTCAATAATCGAAAAAAATGAAAAATGGCTCGCAATGGTTTTACATATTAAGATTTTTGAAATCTAATTGTTATTTATGGTGAAATGAGCAGAATCGCGTCACATGCCTGTCATACGTTCATTGAGAGATATCCAGAAAGACTGCGTCCTAACACTGGAATGAAATTGTTTGAATTTTGGAAGCTTTGTACCACCTTACCTACAGTAAGAGTTTTACGAATAGACAAATTTTAAGGAACCAGGACTATTATTTGGAGAACATTACTTGGTCAGATTTGGAAATTTTACGCAATATTGTTTGTTCCTGCAACAGAAGAGCTACCTCTGCAAGAATATGCTCAATACTGAATCACAAGTCATACAATACTCCACATGAGAACATTCACGAAAAAGAGTTTGTGTTTGGAACATGAAGGCGCTCATTTTGAGCATGTATTGAAGAAGACAAGGTTTTAAATTTATTTGAAACTAACAGGTGACGGATTGATTGGTTTAAAATTCGTTTGCCATAAGGCCAACTACTAAAAAATCCGAAAAAAATGGTAACATTGCAATGAAATGAGAATAAGTCAGAAACTATTAAAGATAGGGATAGGAACATGTAATACCAAAATATGCCCATTTTGATTCTCTATCAAATGCAATAGTAAGAAAATGGTCATTTCATTTAAAAAAACTGACTTTTCAGTCTTTGAATTTTCTTAAATTTGGAGCCTCATAGGTGACCTCGTACGCAACATAACTTTTTTTTAAGTACACCAAAAGAAAGCGCTATTCTTCCTCTATGCGCTGGTGCAAACTCGGTTGCCATAGCTACAACCGTTTTCAAGTAATGAATTCTTAAAGTACCATCTGCATCCGCCATTTTTTTTAAATGAATGAAAATAACTTAAAAACCATAACTTGAAGATATATTGATATGTTGGTATCAAAATTCAAAAGTTATGAAATTTCACGTAGAATCCAAAAATGCAATAAAAAATAGAGGTTGCAATTTAAAATAACGAAGTTGGTAGCTACTTCCGGCATTTCCGGAAGTGCTGCCATTTTGAAAATATTTTAGATCGATTAGGCTTTTTGAGTAACCCCTAAGTACAAATTTTCACAAATCTACCTATAAAACTTTCCCAGAAACGTTTAACTAAAGCTCCCAATAAAACACCGTGTATATAACCTTTCAATCATTCTATCGTCTATTATTTAAAATTCATTACGCTCGAGTAAATCACCCTTTAGCATCATGGGCTCCCCTACTATGACGAGCAAGGTAATTAGTATATCGGCGCCATGAACTGTAGGTATAATGGACGCATAATATGTAGATTGTAATACTTTTGTTAAAAAACTAAATTTAGTTTCTTCAAAGTTGAATATGACATGCTAAGTCGGTTTACACTGTCTATACACAAAGATCTGACACATATAATTATAGGTAATGGAGTCCATCGTTGTTGTTGAAATCTCCAAATGTTAAATGTTGCACTTATGACTATCTACATATAATTATAACACTCGAAATTGCAACAACGTCTCTGTAAATTTTTACCAATTAGAAAAAACGCATAAGGGATTCTTATATTTATCCAATAAAAATAAGAAATCTAGACATAAGAACAATAAAATCTAAGATTAAAGCGTTTTTATTGAAAAAACGTTTATTACAATTTACAAGAATTTGAAATTAATTCAATTCAATTCAATTCAATTCAATTTTATTGTGTTACATAAATACATATTGTATTTTTTACACACGTCAACATCGTATTCATTCATAAAATTCATGTATAAAAAGACAACAAAAAATAAACCCCAAAAACAATAAAAAACAAAAAGAACAAAAAATGTATACAATAATTAGCACATTAAGATATAGCTTAACGCAATTAATGTCACTACTGCAATAACTGCTATTATACGTCATTGTTAGTGTTAGAACCATAGATATATAAGAATATGTGACATATGCAAATGTTTTCCATAACAATGCATTAATAAAATTATTATTGTTATTATATTACTAGTTAAATACAGAAATGTATTCGATATGATATTATGTGGATTACTATAATTTAAAAGATACCAGAAATTAACAAATTATTATCTAAATTGCAAAAGTAACAGTCCGTATTTAACGCAAAACAAGTTCTTTTAGAAAGCGACTTCCTTTATAATTTATTACAGGCTTTATTTTCATTTAATCATCACAAATAGCTATAATATCCTGTCCTCCATATAGATCCCTGATAATTAAGTGTAAATCACATGTAAATAAAACGAAAAAAATTAGAATTGGAATTTAGGCTAAAATTATATTTGTAATTGTGGGATTTGATAAAAATGCGAACGCGATTAAACAAAAAAATTCAGTAACCCACTTTCCGTAGTATTAACTTTAATTGAAATAATTGCGATGCATTTAAGTCTTTATCAAATAATTCAGTTGTAGAATGCATAATTATTAATAATAATCGAATAATTTGTTTAGATACTTTCGGATGAACCAGAACAGTTCATGCATTCTATACAAAAGTGAGCCAAATTAAAGATTTCAATAATTAATGTGTTTAACTCGTTATTTTGTATTGCAAAAACGGAATACTGTGTAGTTTTGTTTCTGTGCTGTAATTTGGCAATGATAATTATAGGTGATAACCTGTAAAGAATATTAGACTTAATAACTGAATCGCACTGACAAATCTAACGGAAACAGAGGATCACATTGTCGCAATAAATAAGGTTATCTCCGAATAATAATTGTAATATACAGAGCTGAATAGTAGAGTCGTTTGACTTTTATGAAAAATTACTTTTACCTTTTCATTGTACATGCTATATATTTATACTCATGCTGATTAAAATATATTCAATTAAAACGCGTTAATTGGGTAAAACCATTTTCTAATTAATGAAAGTAGCAGCCGTATGCGTTCTAAGTACAAATTAGAGAATATTTCACAAGACAACCAATATATATATAACTGTGCAATGTCAAAATCGTGTTATAAAAGCATCGAAAAATCTACCTCAAGCAAGATCTTCCCGAATAACACAGATCTGTGTGTGCATATAATATGATATATCTTAAGGCCTGTATTTAATAACCGTTTAGAATTATTTATCTTTTGTAATTGTGTAAGCATAATACACACAGGTTTATGTCCAATTGTTAGTTCATAATAGATTCTTAAATACAAATGATTAATTATAAATCACTTTTACAGGCAAATCGCATTACAAAACTAATCAAATTTAATTGGATATCTAGAGGCATCTGGAGAGTTAACAAAATGCCCATTAAACAATTAAATCACCATTTAATTACGTTGTGTATGGAGTTCTATGAGCAGTTCTGCAGTTAGTTGCAGGCGTTATTTCGCGTTGAAAACCAATTCTTTATAGACGTGCTAGTGTCACATTTTTAATTTTAAGCTGCAGATTTGACAGGATAATGGAACTTAAAGGCATTATGTTCCTTTATTTATAATATGTGTTGATTTGTTAAACATTAGATGTGTTTTAATTAATTCATATACGACTTTCATTGACGTGCGTTTTGTAACTGTTTAGTTAATTTTCTAAAATGTACAATCTGACAAAGATTGCTTCCTGATTAAAACTTGATATCTTTCGGTTGTTGTCATTTTTTGATTTCAAAATCACACTTTTATTAGTTTCATTTAAATATTTAACAACATTTAACATGTAAACTATTTCCAGGATTTGGAAACTAATTAAAACTACATTACTTACCTATATAAGAAAATTTCGATAATTTCAATATTATTCATTTACTGCACTTGGACTTCACTGTCCATCGTACTCTACAGGGTCCTGCATTTTTGATATTTTCCTGTACCTCAGAGTATATTTCAGGAAAATATTTTTTATTATACAGGGTCTCCTAAAAAAGTGTGACGCAATGATGATATATTTTTTTTAAATTACATCCTTCACTTTTTTACTTATTTGGTCGTCTTATATGCTTGCCTACATATTCCTAAAATTCTATTGAAATCGGTTCGATGAAACCAGCGAAAAAAAATAAAAACGAAAAAAAGTCGGTTTTGCGCCACTGGTTTTAAAAATTAATAAAAAACGCAAATAGTACCTGGTTAATGAAATTTTACGATACACTCATTAAATAAAGTCTAGTAGTCTCGTTTACCAAGTTTCATTGATCCAAATTATACAGGGTTATTAAAATCTAATGTCAAACTTCTCAAACTTTAAAGCACTTTATTTATTTTAAATTGCAGCCCCTACATATTTTGATGTCATTCGATGCGGAATTGAAAAACACAAATTTTTTTCTATTATAAACTCCATAATGGCAATTCCTAATATTGTAAAAGTTATTCAAGAAAAAGTAATTTTATCAATTATTGCAATAGCCATTTTAATTGATAAAAATCTAAGGCGCCTTTGAAAAACAATTTATTAACGTTAGAATTTATTTATTATTATTGTTACTAGGGGTGGTCCCAATAGGTTCGCGCACTGCGAACTTTTGGTCTATTGTGCTCCCCGGTGTTGTCTACCCTTCAAGAATACCTGTATCTTTCACAAAGTCCAGGATTTTATTAGGGCGAATCTTCGTCACTTCCTCTTTTGTAATCTTTTCACTTCGAAGTAGGTGTTCCCTTGCCATTATGACTGCCTCACATTGACAAATGACGTGATAGGGCGTTTCATCTGCCTCACCACAACCCCTGCATGTCAGGCTTTCGGTCAGTCCCATATTGTGCAGGTGTTTGTTCAGGCCACAGTGGCCATTTCTGTCGCAAGTTTTATCTTCGTTCTGCTTAACTTTAAGATGGACGTAGATACGTCACCGTTTGGGGTCTCCAGGAAGATCTTGGAATGACTCTGTCCTGGGTTTATTTAAGTGATAAGAGAATATTTTGACGTTAGTCAAGCGAAAGCTGAGTGTTATTAATTATTATTTGAACTGTTCACATCCAAGTGTTATTTATTGACATGGAATACAATCGAGAAGAGCTTGTAGATATGATTTTCATATTAGGAGAATGCGAGAAGAACTGTTTTTTGGCAAGTCGAGTTTACACCCAGCGTTATCCAGAACAAACCTTTCTAATAAGTTTTGCAGACTACTTTTATCTGGATGACGTCGTTATGGATAACGCTGCGTGTAAACTCGACTTGTGAACTGTGAAGTGTACAAAACCAGTTAGAAATTTCGAACTGAAAAAAATGAATTAGCTGTGCTATTATCAGTTACAGTCAAAAAGCAGTCGGCGAGGCCGTGGGTTTAAGCGAAAGAACCGTGCAACGAATTTTAAAGGACATGCCTATCATTTCCAGTTTCATCAAGAACTCAGCGAAAGAGATTTTGAGCAACGTGTTGAATTTTGCAATTGGGCGCAAGCTAAAATTAGGTTAAATTTTGACCATTTTGATAAGGTTTTGTTTTCTGATGAGGCCACCTTTCATAAAAAGGGATTTGTGAATCGCCATAACTTACATTATTACTCAGACCACAATACAATGGTTTTTCGGCAGGTTGATCAGCAACACAGGTGGTCAATTAATGTGTGGGGGGGGGGGGGGGGGATTATTGGTGAACATGTTATTGGTCCTCACTTTTTTAACGTACATTTGAATTGACCAATGTACCTATCTGGATTTTTTGCAAAATCAGTTGCCAAATTTATTTCAAAATATACCAATAGCTGTGAGAAATGGAATGTGGCTGCAACACGATGGAGCTCCAGCACACTATTCATTACAAATCAGGGACCATCTCAACACAACCTTCCCAAATCAGTGGATTGGAAGAGGAGGACCAATTGCCTGGCCTCCTGGATCACCCGACTTATCTAAATTAGATTTCTTTTTGTTGGGCTACGTTAAGAAAATCGTTTATCAAGAACCTCCCACCACAACAGAAAACATGCAGCAAATAATCCTGAACGCATTTCAAAGCATTACATCCGACCTATTAAGAAGAGTGGCAACATCATTTCATACTCGTCTTCGTTTCTGCCTTGAAGGAAACGGAAGAAATATCGAACATCAATTATTCTAGTAGGCACCCTTAAGACTAGAGATAATTGTGATCACAAAACATGTTATGTTAATAAGTTGTTTTTCAAAGGCGATTCTTATCAATTAAAATGGCTATTGCAATAATTGATCAAATTACTTTTTCTTGAATAACTTTTACATTATTAGGAATTTCCATAGAGTTGTATTAGAAAAAAATATTGTTTTTCAATTCCGCATCGAATGACATCAAAATATACAGGGGTTGCAATTTAAAATAAGAAAGTTAAAGTGCTTTAAAATTTGAGAAGTTTGACACTAGATTTTGATCACCCTGTACAATTTGAATCAATGAAACTTGGTAGACTTTATTTAATGAGTGTATCGTAAAATTTCATTAACCAGATACTATTTGCGTTTTTATTAATTTTTAAAACCAGTGGTGCAAAACCGACTTTTTTCGTTTTTATTTTTTTTCGCTGGTTTCATCGAACCGATTTCAATAAAATTTTAGGATATGTTAGCGTAAAAGACGACCAAAGTGGTAAAAAAAGTACAGCATGTAATTTAAAAAAATATATCATCATGGCGTCACACTTTGTTGGAACACCCTGTATAATCAAAAATATTTTCCTGAAATATACTCTGAGGTACAGGTAACGTTTGCAAAATATCAAAAACCTAACTTAATAAATAACTGAGCTAGAGAAGACGGGAGGTGGGGTGCAGGACCCTGTATAGTTACATCGTCCGTGAGTGTGCGTTTTTTTTGTTGTAAAATTTTTTCAAATTCTACATTTCATATTACTAGACACTTTTAGTAGGCGATAAAAAATGTACAGCGCTGTCATATGATTCAATCGCCGTTCTTTCCATTAAATAGAATGCGGCCTAATAACATAAGGTTTACTATAACCTCGTATCTTATCCTATCTATCAATATAAACGTCAACGCTCTTGGTAACTAATCCGTAGCGTTGTCACGTCGAAGATGATATTGGCATAACTTATGCTCCTATAAACCAACTTATAGTTAATTTTACGCAGACTTATTACTTTGGGAACTCTATTATTCAATAATAACGCAACACATTTCGACGCTGTGTCATTTTTTAATTTCGCTTTAATAATAACATAAATAACATAAAATCGTAAAGAGCTTAAAGAAAATGAGAAGCCCAACCCGTAAGAACTTGTGCTCGTAGTTTCGTTCCTTGTAAAGCTGTCTTGAATATACAGCGACGAGATTCCATAGGCCTCTGCTCGTGAGGTGCATAAAAAATAAGTGGAATTGCTTAGTTTTTATTCTACACAAATTGTTCTTATGATTACAATTATTTATCCATATTATAAACGTGAGTTGATTCATGTTAATTAGTTCGTACCTTGGTAGATTCTCATTGCTGTACCAGCATTGAATGAATTAAACAGAAATAAATAATTGAAACCGAGACAAACTATAGGTAGGGAACTTTTTTACCATTGGATGCAATATTTAAATTAGACAGTAATAAAGGAAGTTCCATAAGGCATAAATTGATATACCTATAAGATACTTTCGTTTCAACGCGAAAGGTGACACATTTTTAATCCGAATAGTGAAACATGGGTTCATCGCTACGAACCCAATCGAAACGCCATAGTACGGAGTGGAAACACCCATCATCCTCTACAAGGAAAAAATTCAAGACCTCGCCATCGGCTCGGAAAGTGATGCTAACCGTGTTTTTGGACGAAAACGGTCGTATACTGGCCGAATATTTGGAAACGGGGACTACCATAAATAGTGCGAAGTACAGTGATTTATTGGCGAATAAGTTGAAACCAGCGATTCGAAATGAACGACGTGGTCTACTGTCAAAGGAAGTTGTGTTGCTGCAAGAGAACGCCCGGCCCCACACGGTGCGTAACACCATGGAAACCATCATGCGGTTGGGCTTTGAGACTGTACAGCCCAGGTCTTGCTCCCTCAGATTTTATGAGTTTGGACGGCTGAAGGACAGTTTAAGAGGTCGTCCTCACACGAGGACGTTCGGGATACGGTTGCAAAAGTGATTTCACGACCAACCGAAAACCTTCTACCACGAAGGCATATTATGGAAGCTTGTGGCACGCTGAATCAAGTTTATTCCTCAACATGGAGACTATATCGAAAAATAATGTATTTGTTGCACATCTATCTTTGTTTAATAAAGTTTCAGGACTAAAAGTGTAAGGAATTTTTGACTTACCCTCGAATGTGTACGCAAAATGGAGCGCTAATCCTTTTTCGTCAAACATTTATTTTACTACCTATTAATTGTATTGTTTGGATTATTAATTATGCAAGTGAGTGAGAAGTTTGAGCTTCCTAAGAGTAAAATAAAAATAAACATTGAAACAGGTTTTTCTCTCAGGAAGAAGATAAAATACTATAGATTCGTTTGTCGAAGCCACTGCATAGCTACCGATGAAAGTAAGATTAACATTCTGAATACATTTTCATTATGGGTACACTGTGCAGAGGCGTCATTTGGGGGGGCTGGGTGGGGCAATTGCCCCCTCCCCCAGGATTTTGGTGTAAAGTTCCGGGTATTATGCTCAAATGTCAATTTATGTTATATCCCAACAACTGCAGTCACCAAATTTAGACCTGGCTTCGGCAACGCAAATGATCCGTAGTGCGAGAACGGAACTGAAAGAAATGAGGAGCTAACAATGTTATGAAGCGCTGAAGAAAAACACCCATGAGTTGGCGAACTCTTTTGGAATTTCTTAGAAAGACCATAGGCACACGGAGCCGCCGAAAAAACTGTCACAGAGTCTAGTGTTGTCATCATTGGGGCAAAAGGAAAAACCTGACTTAAAGCGCATACTCGTGGAATTGGACCGTCGTTTTACTGAAAATGAAGAAATATTACAAGCATCAGTGTGCTTTCAACCAAAAAGCTCTTACTTCTTAAATGAAGAACTGCTGCAGCCTTTTATAAAAAATTACGAGAATTTTCTAAATCTTCCTCTTTTAGACGCTGCCAGCAAAAACATACGTTCTGAAGCATCCTGACAATCCGATTATACCCGTCGATTCGCTAAAGACCCTTATTAAGCTGCCTGAAGCCTTTTCAGGAATGATCAAGCTTTTGAAGATATACCTCACACTGCCGGTGACAACAGCAGAAAACGAACGCTTCTTTTCAGACCTCAAGCGCGTAAAAAATGATTTAAGAACTAGGTACATTCGGCGATGAACGTTTACAGGACCTAATGATGATGGCCGTCGATGAAGAAGAGGTTAAAAAAATTGACTTAAATGAATGTGTCGACGATTTTGCGAAAATGAGGCCTAGACAGTACCCCTTAAATCCTTAAAACATTGAGGGTAGTTTGTAGGTAGGTAGGTAAGTAGATAGCCCTTTATTTTGTTATAATAACGAAACAAAAAATTCTTATTTCACTAAATACATAAACCACTTAATTTAATTAAATAATACTCCTCCACCCAAACTAAATCTATTTCTGGCTCATTGGCATTAGCTTATCCCTTCGCTCCATCACCCCCTTCATCCACCCCACTCCCAGCCCGTTTCCACCTAAGATCACCTTTATTCCTCTCCCCTCTTCTCTCAGCTCTTCACACTCCCTCATCAAATGGCACACAGTCTCTCGTCCCTTACCGCACATTCTACACATCCTCCTCTCGTCCTCCCACCAGTATTTATTCTCGTTCTCTTCATTACCACATCTAAACCTCGCCACCATCCTCTTCTCCTTCAACTCCATTTCTCCCATCAGATATACTCGGCCTTCCCAGGTAGGTAGGTAAGTTAATTTTAGTTTTAGTTTTATTTTGTATTGTACTTACATGTATTATACCGGGAGTTCGTTCTCAAAGTCGAACATAGGGATTTAACAAGGTATTGAACGTTTTTGCCAATTGTTGCTCGCCTATTTAACTTAGAGACAAGGTAATGACATCAACAGAAAGAGAAAATTATTGCGATTCTAATAATGCTACTGGTAAGACTAAAAGTGCGATTTATTCTTTTAAAATACTAACTTAAAGTATGAAATTGTGTAAATAGCATTCCCTTGATTTTAAAATTTCACAGCAATTGTTTTTTGTACTGTTGGTTTGTCAATACGAATTTGACGTTAAACCACGTATTAAAGTATATTTATCTAATAATGAATACCTTACCAACGAAGAAAGGGTAAATTATGGTGAAAACCTTTCATGGTGGCGCTAATTTCAGAAGAGTTCGAGATTTCTTTGCCGTTAATTTTAATACTACAATACAAAAGTGTCATACTTTAAGTTAGTATTTTAAAAAGAATAAATCGCACTTTTAGTCTTGCCAGTAGCATTATTTGAATCGCAATAATTTTCTCTTTCTGTTGATATCCTTACCTTTTCTCTATGTTAAATAGGCGAGCAACAATTGGCAAAAACGTTCAATACCATGTTAAATCCCTATGTTCGACTTTGGGACCGAACTCCCGGTATACATTAATATACAGGGTGTCTTTTTGAATCCTGTACAACGTGATACTGGGTACTCCTGGGGTGAAAATAAGTGGTTTTAACCCAAGTTACCTTAATCCAAAAACACATCGTTAGGGAGTTATCACAGGTCAAAGTTGCACGAAAAAAAATCAAAAACCTAATTTTAAAAAAAATGGTTTTTGCTATAGGAATGAAATTTTGTATATGATTTAGTATTATCAAAACGCATCTTTTGACGTAACTTTTTTTAATTTCAGATCTTACAAAAGGGGGAAACACTCACAGCCCCTGTAAAGAACCCACCAGAATATGTTTGCCCTTTGCTTAACAGCTTTCAATTTTTTTTTACAGATCAATAGTATTATTTTGAATTTTTTTTGTGTCTAATTTGATTTTGATATCTGTTACGGTTTAGACAGAAAAAAATAAAGAACTGTTTCCGGCATGTAATAATATGTTTTATTAAAATGCCTTAATAGCACATTTTATTTTAAAAGAAAATTTAGGCTGATAAACCAAACGATAAGCACTTACATTAAGCATTTTATTTAACGCAATTTTTAATATCTGCTTAATATTCGAAGTGTTAGTAGTGTGTTCAAATCTGTTATTCATACGCGAAATATCTAAGTTAGCTAAACATTTTTGTTCAATTTGGTTTAATTGTGACATTTCAACTCCTTTTTGTGATAAAGATGGCAGTACAGTATAGCCACGCAGAGATGACAGACATGTTGTTAGTTTATGGGTATTGTCAATGCAATGGACGTGAAAGTGTTCGAGTTTACACGGAAAGATTTCCACATCGGCGAGTGCCCAATCATCAAACGTTTGCCGCTGTTGAAAGACGTCTTCGCGAGACTGGAAGCTTAAACCCCGCCAAACCTGATAATGGACATCAACGCCAAATAAGAACTGTTGAGGTTGAAGAACAAATTCTGGATCGAATTGCTGAAAATCCTAAACTCAGCACTAGACGTCTAGGTGCGGAAATTGGGGTAAGCAAAGATGTGGTCAATAAAGTTTTAAGGGAACAAATGCTGTACCCATTTCACCTTCAGCCAGTACAAGATCTTTTACCTCCGGATCACGAGCTACGTCTAAACTTTTGTCGATTTATTAACGAACAAAGGGAAGAAGATGAGAACTTTTCCAAAAAAATATTATTCACAGATTAGTGTTGTTTTACAAGATCTGGCATGACAAATTTGCATAACGAACATAATTACGCCGACGAAAACCCTCATGCAGTTAAAGTAACTCATTATCAACACGAATTTAAAATTAATGTGTGGGCAGGAATTATTGATCATTTTATTATTGGCCCAGTGATTTTACCTCCTCGCTTAAATGGTGAAAATTATTTGGAACACCTTCAAGAAACCTTGCCACAGTTAATGGAAGATCTACCTCTTGCCCTACGCCGAGATATGTGGTTCATGCATGATGGGGCACCACCACATTACAGTGTGAATGTGCGTAATTTTTTAAATCAAAGATATCCAAACAAATGGATTGGAAGAGGAAATGATGCTCCTGTTAACTGGCCGCCGCGGTCTCCGGATATGACGCCGTTAGATTATTTCTTATGGGGTGTTTTAAAAGAAATGGTTTATTCCAGACCAGTAAACACACAAGAGGAATTGTGGGCAAGAATTGGAAATGCATCAAACATCCTAAGACATGACCTGGAAGTGATGCAAAGAGTCCAATTCAACTTCTTACGTCGTATCAATCTTTGTGTTTATGAAAATGGCGGCCATTTTGAACACATGTTGAAATTATTTAATTGACTAGCACTTAATTTTTATTAACAGACAATGATTAAAATGTACTATTAAGGGCATTTTAATAAAACATAATTATTACATGCCGGAAACAGTTCTTTATTTTTTTCTGTCTAAACCGTAACAGATATCAAAATCAAATTAGACACAAAAAAAATTCAAAATAATACTATGGATCTGTAAAAAAAAATTGAAAGCTGTTAAGCAAAGGGCAAACATATTCTGGTGGGTTCTTTACAGGGGATGTGAGTGTTTCACCCTTTTGTAAGATCTGAAATTAATAAAAGTTACGTCAAAAGATACGTTTTGATAATACTAAATCATATACAAAATTTCATTCCTATAGCAAAAACCATTTTTTTTTAAATTAGGTTTTTGATTTTTTTTCGTGCAACTTTGACCTGTGATAACTCCCTAACGATGTGTTTTTGGATTAAGGTAACTTGTGTTAAAACCACTTATTTTCACCCCAGGAGTACCCAGTATCACGTTGTACAGGATTCAAAAAGACACCCTGTATTTACAATGGCTTAATTTAGAAACGTTTCTTTAAGCTTTGTACACAATCTCTGTTTCATATACGTCATGCAAACCTAGGTAGTAGGCATACATCATAAAAGGGAGGAAAAGTAAAAACTGGGAATTAGAAAAAAGTCATCACCTTGCCTCCCAAAGAAAACCTGAAATGACGCCCCTGACACTGTGCCATTATAGAAAAGCTATAACTTAGCTTAGGTTAATCGCTTATGTCCTGGTTTTAGACTTGTGACACGTATAAATGAAAATTAACACGTGAAATGAAACTTTCCAATTACCAGAAAATCTTAACTAAATATTTTAAACTTAAACAAGTCTTGAAAACCATCTTCCGGTGTTTTATTCATCTTTAATTTGCAGTAAAAACTTTCTGTAAGTAATATGTAGATCTCACGATATAGATTTAATGAACTTAAATCATAAGCTTATTTAACTAAAAAATTGTAAACGTCACATTAATCGAATACCATTTATCAAAGTTCAGAACACGTTAGAACGACTCTATGAAATCATGACTAGCGACTATAGTATCACCAGATCTAAGTATATTTTAATTTAACAGAGCCCTAATGATAATTTATTGATGTAACTGTAAATATCATGTGGGTGTTGGTGGTTATTTCCCGTAGCAAACAAGATATTTACGAGATACTTGCATTTAGTACTTGTATGGAAGTAGACTTGGCGTTGGAGTATTGAATGCATGTTGCATAAAATTTATTTTTCAAAGTAGAATTCAGACGTTTATTTTTGTATACAATATTCAAAACCCTTGAAGCAAAATTCTCTATTTTACTTTTAAAGTATTTCACTCAAAAAATTTTTCTTCAAAATTACATAATGTACACCGCATAAAATGAACAAGTGAGTTTCTAACACAAGTACTTGATGTGTTGATAAAAGTACCTCCGCTTTTTCACCTTTTGCCCTCGTAAGCACTAGAAAGGCGTTTTAGCGAATTACTAACGTAGTTTTTTTACAATGCACATTTTCAAAGTAATATTTTAGCATTTTCGGTAAATTATTTGCAACACACAAAGAAAATTTTATTCTACGAAAGAGAGTTTTACAAGAATACAAGATTGTCTCCTAAATCCTTTGTTCAATGCTTATGACAGTCCGGCAAAGGTCATCTTCCTTTGTGGTTAGACCCTTGTTCGTACAACTTTAGTTCGAAATTCCTTTTAGAAACTTTGTAACTCATGTCAGGTTAGAAAGTCATTTCATACAGAAGTTATTTTCATCAGTAGGACGTAAATGATGTGTCGAAGTCAAAATTAATATTGACAAAGTTTGATTCCCCGAGTTTATCATAAATATGTCACGAATTTATGTACGCCTATATGATCTCGTGCATTTTCTTTATTTTTCTACATTAAATGTTTTAGATGGTAGGAAAAAGCTTTCCTAAACTCGCCGAATTTTTATTGATTGTGTTTTGCATTTTTATAAATTGCAAACTTAAATTTTTCTTAAATCATTTATAATGGTTCGTTAAACACGAACTCTTCAAGCTTTGTAAATGGAGAAAATTTTCTACTGCGTTGGATTTATAAAGAGAAAGAGAGTTTCGATTTAGAAATTGATAGAAGTCAAAAAACTTTTCTGAAATATTCTACATTTACCTAGAAAAATACTATTCCGAATTAACTATTAGCTTAATAGAAAGCAGTTAATTCATAAACGAGTAATTCATTTTTTGGGCATTAAATATAACGTAAGAGAAAATTTAGTTTCTAAACTGATATTGTGATGTTTTCGTCTGCTACCGTATAAGTTTGTTTTGCATAGTTCGCACATCACTGACCTAAAATACTAAAAACTTCCTAGAGAAATTTCACAATAGTTTATGTATAACGGTCAGATATTGTCTAAATTTTACCAAATTCCTAAAATTTTACGATGAGAAAACATAAAATATTTTAAATAGACAATTTCCATAAACATAATATGACGAACTCTCCACGTAGTGTCATAAAGACTACAGAGGATTACAAATTTATTAGTAATTGAAACAGCTTTAATAGTCCAGTCATTTTAAACATGAACATTGTAGTCGACGCGGTACGAAGGAAATTTCTATAAAAAGCTGCAAAATTGTGATAAAAGCAAACCACTGCACACAGTTGCTATTTAGACCAAAACAAAAGTTTTTGTCCGAAGCACATAAAATTTTATCCCTTAGGGTGGGAGTACGGAGGGATGGGGATAAAAATCTGAAAATTGAACTTGTTTGTTAAATTTGGCCTAATTGCTGCTTCAAATATGTCGATTCTTATAAAACAAAACGTGAATAATCGTTTAACAACAATTTTAAGCCAACCGCAATAGTGACCTTAAGGGTCTACAAGCGTCAAAAACCTTTGAAAAAAAATTGCCGCCTTTGGAAGCAAATTCTGGCGTTATGGGTGCCATTTTCGCATGATTTATATATAGGTATATATATTTTTTAGTTCCATTTCAGTACCTTTGTAGGTGTGTCTAAAAATAGAAAAAATAACAAATTAAAAATGTTTAAATAAAATTAATGTATGTAGTCCGTTATGTACAACAATGTTTTAGAGAACCGTTTTCAGCATTAAAAATTACACAATTAGATAATACTATAAATTAATGTCTTTTTTAATATCTATGTTTGTATTAAAAAAAAAAATTGTATTTGAAACACGTGCTATTTATTGGGTGCCGTTATTGCCGAAAACCGCCGAGTGCCGAACGATCTGTTTGAATAAAAGTCGTTCAGGCCGTTCTTGTTCGTTCTTGTTTTTTGGTAGGTTCTTCAACAAGCTGAAATTAGCCGAAAGGAAGTAGAATCGCTGCAGGTGTTGTGTAAAAAATAAGTGGTGTTAACTGTTGAATGAAAGAAAATACGTCATTTTGAAATTCCATTAACCGAGCCATCAACATTTCAAGTAAGTAAAATTAACTAGGTACTCGTTTTTGTGGTTAGAAATTTGTTTGTAAAAATGATTTCACACGTAATGTATGATATTAATATTGCATGGTTGCTTTGGGTTATGGTTGTAACTGTACCTTCTAGAGCTACTATTATATCGGGTAGCTTGAAAATTTCCGTTTTGCAGCCAATATTTTGACTCCTGGTTAAGTTTATCTAGGCTATTGTACCTAATAATCCCTGCAAGTTTTAATTTTAAGATAATAATAATTAAATTGTTTTTTTACGATATTATTTGTAAGAATTTCTCGACATTTTTTGACGTGGGTAGTAATTTTTATTAATTTGTGTGTAGATTATTTATTTGGACAACTTAGCATGAGTGCACAGTGTTTTTCTTCTTTTTTTTAGATATTTTTGAAATATGAAGAAAAATAAACTGGTGTTGGCGAGTTCTCTACCTTTTGATACTTTGAGTGCATGTGCTTGCATAGATTGGAAAAAATGTTGTCTTTGTCAAAAAAGTGGTAATAAAACTGTTTGTCCTGCCAAAAATCCTGTTGAACAATCAAGAGAAAAAGGTTATGAAACACTTGCAGCTAATTTACAGAAAATTCGTCACTTTACTTATAAGTTACCGTCCGGTTTTGCAATAGATGACCTTGATAATGGTACTGGCATTGCAGCGACTTTGATAAAAGAAAAAGCTTCGTGGCACAAATCCTGTTCTCTCAAATTTACAGACCCTAAAAGACTGCAAACTCTAATTGAATCATCACCAGTGTCTACAAGTGTAGAAGGTCTGGATGAAACAGTCGAACGCACATTTACTCGCTCAACATTACATTACATTTACTACTCTTCAAGTTGTGACCAACATTGACGCAAAAATACTGTCTACAAGTAACCATACTGGTCTTAATGGTGCTAATTGCAGTCATCTGCAAGAAGCTGACGGTAGAATTTTTCTTCATGCTATGGATTGTGTGTTGTTTGGTGCTAAGCGAATTATTATACGTAGTACCGACACTGATGTGGTGGTATTGTCAGTGTCCCACTACCATGAATTGGCCAGGCATGGTTTGCAAATGTTGTGGGTGTTGTACGGATCAGGCAACAAAAAAAAGTTTATTTCTGCTCATCAAGTGGCAAACACACTTGGTGAAGAATGGTCTGTGGCGTTGCGAGGTTTCCATTCATTCACGGGGTGTGATTCAACATCGTTTTTCGCCACTAAAGGAAAGCGCTTAGCATGGAAAGCATGGACCGACGAATTTACTGCGGCTTTCAAAAGCTTGGCGCTTCCTTTATCGTCGTCTCCGAATGAAACAACTGTTTTGGCACTGGAAGCCTACACAGTAAAATTGTACGGTGTTCAAAACTTAGGTGGTGATGTTTCAGTAAACAAGGCTAGGAAACACCTCTTTGCAACAGAAAATAAACCTTTAAGCCTAATTCCTCCAACATCTGCAATCTGCAGCATTAAATCAACATATTTTAAAAGCTGCTTACCAGGGCGGACAAATTTGAGGTCGTGCTCTTACGTTAGTAAGCGTTCCATACCCAGAAAATTGGGGCTGGCATCTTGAAGGACAAGAGTGGAAACCAGTATGGTCAACCCTGCCACAAATATGGGCTGGTTGTCGGGAGTTAGACCAATGCGGGTGCTCCACAGGTTGCAGCTTTCGAAGATGCCTTTGTCGCAGGAATAATTTGCCTTGCACTCTGGCTTGCAAAAAGTGCAAAGGAGAGTGCGCAAATAATAATAAGTAAGATTTTCTTAATTTGTATTAAATTAAATTTAAATAATAGGTACTAATATTAACTATTGATTCAGTTTCAGAGAAAATGTTGGACACGATAATGCAAATGAACAATGCGACGAATAATAATGTGTTTAATTTATATTTATACATTATTTTTTGTTATTACAATGTTACTGATTTTTGTCTCCTCAGAGGTATTGTTTTTTTAATGTTATTTTTAAATTTAGTGAATATAAATCATGCGAAAATGACACCCATAACGCCAGAATTTACTTCCAAGGCGGCAATTTTTTTCAAAGGTTTTTGACGCCTGTAGACCCTTAAGGTCACTTCCGGTTGGCTTAAAATTGTTGTTAAACGATTATTCACGTTTTGTTTTATAAGAATCAACATATTTGAAGCAGCAATGAGGCAAACTTTAACAAACAAATTCAATTTTCGGATTTTTACCCCCACCCCTCCGTACTCCCACCCTAAGGGATAAAATTTGATGTGCTTCGGCCAAAAACTTTTGTTTTGGTCTAAATAGCAACTGTGTGCAGTGGTTTGCTTTTATCACAATTTTGCAGCTTTTTTTGGTGTACCGTGTCCACTATTGCAAAAAATCCTATATTAGGTTTGACTTTTTTATGTTGTTAGGTTCAGTCCCAGTAGTAAATACTCATTTATTTTTAATATTTATTTTGCAACTTGTGGAAACTGGGGGGGCGCCAAAAACCGCGATTTTTTCGGACTTTTTTCAGTTTTGGCCTCGTAGCTCAAAAACTACGAGTTATAGTGCAAAGAATATGTTTATCTTTTTTAAACTAGACTAAATTTTCTACAATTTGAGCCTAACCGGAAGTCTGTAAGTATAATAGTTTCCGAGATACAGCTCTTCAAAAATAGGCAATTTATCCCAAAATATTTTTCAACGTATCATCCATGTTTCGAGCCAGATATTGCGATAACGACGTGCCCTACGACTCTTGTCATGGAGAAAAAAATTTTTTCTACTCCCATACTTTAATCGACTTATTAAGTGTAATTAGATTGTATCGAAATGATATTCATTTCGATACAGATTTTCATTATAAAACGAGTCAATTAGCCAATAGCTGTCAAGCATTTTACTTGATTGCCATAGTTACAGGAGTTTTTGATATTTGTCAAAAATTTTGTTCGTTCTTTTATAATAATTTTTGTTTAATTAACACAGGTCGTAGAAAAAATAGTGTATGCAACTCTCATGTAATGGCTATTAATACACTCGCACAAGATTTATGACACTCGCCAAGGCTCGTGTCATAACTTACCTCGTGCTCGTGTATTAATAGCTATCATTACATGCTCGTTGCATAATATACTAGTAGGACCTTTTATCAGCTTTTATTTAAGCATAGATGCATTCCTGTGGACCTAACAGTTCTCGAGAAAAAGACGGAAAACCGGAAAACAGTGAAATCCTCCACATATAATATTCTCTTTGGTAATAGCATTAGTATGATTAGAAGACATTTTCTGATTATTCTTATTTAGCCTAGCGAACGAACGCTCAAAAAGGGCTTGTAGACAGACTTTTTGATCCTAATGATTTTATTTCTAAGATGTGTTTGGAGGTGTTTGGTGATAATTATACGAAAAGTCCCCGGCCCTACCGTATGAGCTAACTCCGTAGCGTAACAAAATTTGCGGATTTGTTAAGTTTTCCCTTTGTATCTCTTGAATAGACGATCGTAGTGGGAAATGGCCAATTATAAAATAAAAGCTGCCTTGAGGAAATACTTTTGTTCTTTTCGTCAAGCATTAACCCTATCATAAATGTATTTAGAAAAGACTAGAGACCATTAAACATGGTGGCGCATAAGACTGAAATTGTTTGGCTAAGGATGCAGGTAATCTGTATTTAATACTCACATATCAGATTTAGCTCCAAACCTCCCACAAAATTAGTTGTTCTCTAGTGCCCTCTATTCCATCTTGAACTCAACGTTTTTTTTAAATAACTATAACATCTTGTCTATTTGAGATAAAATATTAAACGGTATATGTATTTTATAGGAAATTTTATGGTCTAAAACTTTTATTTCAGCAGTTTTTGCTATAAACCCAATACTTTAGGAGCTAGGACACAATATTTGCCGAAAAACGTCGTGTAAAAGCGATTTTCAAAAAAAATGCCAATTCTTGACAGCGAATATCTCTTCAACGGATAGAGATAGAGAAAAAACGCATAGAAGCAAACTTGTAGAAAATTTAATCAGGTTTTTTTTATAATTGGCCATTTCCCACTACAATGGCCTGTTCAAGAGATGTCAACGGAAAACCAAACAAATCCGCACATTTTGTTACGCTACTTTTTGTATAATCATCACCAAACACATCCCAGAAATAAAATCTTTAGGATCAAAAAGTCTGTCTACAAGCCCTTTTTGAGCGTTCGTTCGCTGGGCTAAATAAGAATAATCAGAAAATGTCTTCTAATCATATTAATGCTATTACATATATGTGGAGTCGTAGCGATTTCACTGTTTTCCGGTTTTCCGTCTTTTTCTCGAGAACTGTTAGGCCTACAGGAATGCATCTATGCTTAAATAAAAGGTGATAAAATTTCCTACAATTTTTTCCTCCATGACAACGGTCATAGGGCACGTCGTTGTGGCAATATCTGGCTCGAATCATGGATGATACGTTAAAAACAGATTTAGAGAAAATGCCTATTTTTGAAGAGCTGTATCTCGGAAACTATTATACTTACAGACTTCCGGTTAGGCTCAAATGGTAGAAAATTTGGTCCAGTTTAAAAAAGATAATCATATTCTTTGCACTACAACTCATAGTTTTTGATCTACGAGGCTAAAACTGAAAAAAGTCCGAAAAAATCGCGGTTTTTGGTGCCCCCCCCAGTTTCCACAAGTTTTTCGAAGTTGCAAAATTGAATATTTACTACTGGGACCGAACCTAACACCATGAAAAAAGCAAACCTAACATAGGATTTTTTGCAATGTTTGTATATTTTTGTGTTTAAATTGACTGTACTATAAATATCTAAATTATATTTGTAAATTTCACATTGCATCCCTCTGCGATTCTGAGTTATACAGGGTGTCCATTTAGTAGCCCGTTCTTCAAGTACGGCTTTATTGTTAAATTTACTAAAAAATAAATACACGGGATGGCAATTAGGTTGGATGAAGCACATTTGCAAATTATTTAAACACATACAGGGTGTCTCCAAAAAGTATGGTGCATAAATCGTATATTTTTTTAAATGGAATGACCCACTTTTTTTAAGCCCAAATGTAGGGGCCTTGGGTGATCTTTTCAGTCGTACATTATTTTTGTATTAATACACGGCGTTGCCAAGTTATTAATTAATACATATTTTTTTACTAAATATCAACGCTTCCATTATACGCTTGTATTTTTTTAACGTCTTGTTTCGAAGATACAGCGAAAGCGAAAGATACTAAAAATATTTACAGCGTGCGCAACTCTTTTGGAGATATACCAATATGTCTTAGTGTTACATACAGGGTTTTTCAACTAAGAGTAGCCACCCTTTATAACTTCTAAGAAAATCAAAATTTGAAAAATTGGCGATACCCGTCTATAATAATATCGAGGGGGACATTTTTTGACATAAGCTTGAGATTTCGTACCTTACGTTATACGTCATTTGAAAGGTCATTTTATATCTTGCATTACTGCGTTTAAAATTTTAAAATCGTTCAATTGGTTTGCGAGATATTTTAATTTAAAGTTTTAGAGAACTGATATAATTTGCTTCAAAATGTTTGTTCTTTATTTTTTTATTATAATTTTATAGGAAAGGTAATTTGATACGAAATTCGTTGTATTAAACTTTTTTTTATTTACATGAAAATAAAACTTAAAATAAATTAAAAAGTAAGTAATATTTTTAAATTATATTATTATAACGACAAATTTTATCAGTTTTCTAAAACTTTAAATTTAAATATCTCACAAACCAATTGAACGATTTTAAAATTTTAAACGCAGTAATGCAAGATATAAAATGACCTTTCAAATGAGGATTCACAGGACCCATGTTGCCATTTAAAAAAATTTAGGTTATGTTTGGGGGACCCAGGGGGTTAAAGTACGAAATCTCAAGGTTATGTCAAAAAGTGTCCCCCTCGATATTATTATAGACGGATATCGCCGATTTTTCAAATTTTGATTTTCTTAGAAGTTATAAAGAGTGGCTACTCTTAGTTGAAAAACCCTGTATATGTCTGAAAACCTGAAAATGGTATTTAATTGGTTATAGTTATATATTTTCATGTTCTCTTTGCACATGTTGAACAGCAGTGGGCTCAGGTTGTCTCCCTGCTTAACACCCCTCTGTATCACAAATTCTCTTGAATATTTTCCTTCTTTCCTAACCTCTCCTCTGACAGTGTTGTCTATAGTTTTGATTACTCGTCTAAGTTTTTCAGTGGCTTCCACCAGTGCCCATAGTTTACCTCTTGATACTGTGTCGAATGCAGCTTTCAGATCAAAAAATTCTAATATAATTCTCTCCCTTGTTCAGCTGCGCATTCTATTACCTTACTATGCTTAAGAAGTAAAATGAAACCTCATAACCTCCCCTTTAAAATGACGAATCAAACGTCAAGTGCGACATGTTTCGAGATCTCATATCCCATTGTCAAGCAACAAATGTCAGTATTTAAAAAATTTATGATTATGTATAAAGCTGAAGGGAAAAGGTAAACACTATGACATTAACATTATGATTTGAAAAATTTCTACGCAGAGAAAATATTTTCAAGTAATTTTACATTGACTTAATTGTGAAAAGGTCCTCGCAGTGAGGAACCCTGCCTGAGAGGCAAAGATGACGACGGATGAATGGAATAAAATTATGCTAGTTTAGCATTATTTACCCTACCTTTTCTAAATATTAGTGCTATCCATTTTATCATTTCTCTCCCCATTTGATTAATTCCGATGTTATTTAATTTTCCGTATTCATACCTTCCTCTGTTGTTTGGATTTCGTATTGGTTTTTATCCATCTGGAATTTCTCTTCATAAAATCTGCTCCACACTTCTAACATTTCTTCTGCTTCAATTGAATTCTGTATTATGATCTTTTATATTCCATATTTGCTCGAGTTTCTTACTCTTCAGGAGTTCCACTTGTTCTCCAGAACTTGCTTTTTGTTTCTTGCCACTACTTTTCCAAACTCTTCCCAGGTTATGGTTTTTGCTTCTTCCACTTCTTGATTGGTTTCATCTCTTTTATGTATGTATTTTAATTTGTCTTCTATTTTTCCGGTTAGTAATATTTTTTCCACGCTTTTTTCTTTTTTATTTTTGCTTTTACTGCATTATTCCACCATCTGCTGCTTTCCCTATTTCTGTTTATTTTTTTGTTCCATATATAAATGATGCTGATTTGATCGTTATTTCTTTGAAGCTATTCCAAATTTCTTCAAAATCATGCTCCTTTACTTCTTCTAATTTTCCTCCTAGCCTTTTCTCGTTTCCATGTCCCCTAGCTTCTCTGTCTGTATTTTCATAAACTGTGTTACCGCATCTTTTTTGATTAGTACCTACCTCTTCTATTTTCATTAAAACTACCTTGTGATCTGTTCCTAGTTCTGTTTGTTTTTCGAGCCATACTTTTTTTACTTTTCGTTCAAATGTTTTTGTATAGGTTATACAGCGTAATTCAAAAAGAATACCACAAGTTTAAAAATCTATAACTCTGCAGAGAAGAAATGCACTATCTGTCGTCGAATTAAGGAAACTCTAAAGTTTCATTTAGTTGCTCATTTGTTCGCTGTTAACAAGGCGTTAGCGTCAGTTGATGCTAAGATGACGACCGCGCAACAGAAAGTTTTTTGTGTAATCGAGTACTATCGGGTTGATATTGTTTTCGTCATAAAAATGTTCTTAAATACTCTTTATAATCATGTATAACACAAGGTTCTATTATGTTTCTTTGATTAAATACAGAGTTTTAAAATTGTGGTATTCTTTTTGAATCACGCTGTATAATGTATTATACTTTTATGTTTCCCATCCCGTGATTCGTATAATCGTATTCTGGTACTTTTCCATGGTTGTATAAAGTATTCCCGTATTAGCGTATCGTTAGTTATGCAAAAATCAAGAATTCGCTTGCCGTTTTGATTTATAGTCATTTCTAATCCATATCTTCCCATACATCCGATTGCTTTGTTTATATCTTTTCCAATTCGTCCATTACAGTCGCTGATTATTAGGACTTTCCGTTCTCTTTCTCTTCTTTCCTCCATTTGTTCTTATAGTGCTTCATAGAATTCTTCTATTTTGATATTTCTCTACTTTCTCTTGGTGTGGTTGGTATTATTGGTGTTTGTTTCTTGGAAAGAGGGAAATCTCCCAGAACGGAAATAAAAAATTGCTAAACGACTACAGAGCAATTTGCCCTTTAAAAATTGTGTTATCCTGTTAGCCATATCCAACGACTTTATCTCAAACTCTTATTATTCAGTTGTGCTGACCCATACGAGATACGAAATATGTTTGATAGGTAAATTAATTTCGGTCTTTTCCATCACTTCTAATATGGCCTCAGTTTTTAAGTTCCTCTATCCATTAACGCTATCCCCAAAATGTCATAAATGTATCTACAACAAATAAATAAAATATGGTGGTTTTTAGAAAACGCATTTTCGCATTGTATCTCAGTAAAAGGATTCATTTTTGAAAATATAAATTCGGATTGTTAACGAGTCTGATGGTAAAACATCTCACAAGATTTATATTGGGTTATGCTTTCCGTGCTGAAAACTGAGAGCGAAACAGATTTTAGATTTTATTTTTGGTTATAAAGATAAAATTCCGGCGATTGTAAACACCGGTTAATCTAACATAGAGGATACTTCATACATTTGAATGAATTTGTTGGTGTTCGTGTTGTGATATAATATAGTTTTTATATCGTTGATTGAAATTCGTGGGTAGTGAAAAAAGCGCTATATTCTCTACCGGGTGCTAATGGGCATCAATTCAAGCATTATATTAGCAATTTACTTTTTCGACCGTTTTCGCACCATAGAAGATCGCTACGTTTGCAAGTGAAAATTACAGTAATTCAATCGCAAAAACCTACAGTGATTATGGAAACGATATTTACCAAGTTAAACGGAATGTGACGAGTATCATATACACAAAACCAATGGAACCAAAAACAAAAACCAATGTAATACGTGAGATACGATGTTACGAATGAATAACGGACCTAAAATATATAAACAAAAATAAATATAATAATTGTGCAAATATATAAAATTGCTAATTTGATATATCTATGCAATTGCAGACACGCTATCATTATATTATAATTACTATTATTTGGACACGAAACTGAAAAATATTGTGGTGTAATTTGATCAAAATGGACAATTAGTGAAACGAGGAAGCGGTTATTTTTATATTCGTCACAGAACAATACAATGCGACATTATTATTGAAAATGCTTTCTTATTCGGTATCGGTATTATAGATTTGCAAATAAATTGCTAACATTACCATAACAACTAAGCGGTCCCATTACGACACAATACGGACCATGATCGAGAAGATGGTGAAGTAGAGAAAATCGTTATTAGAATTCAACAAACATGGAAAATAACAATAGCTAAACTACAATCAAATTATCTGAAAACGTTTTACAATAATACAATATATAACAATAAAGTTAATAAGACGGAAGACCATTGTATAGTTTGACCTCAGAAGTTGTATTAGAAGTAATGCAACTTCCGAATACCTCGTTTGGTAGGAGTACGTGATTAAACTACTACATTTTATTTACAAAGCCTTTAAGTTAAAACTGTGTAGGGGTAGGCTTAGAGGTGAACTCCCGAACTCTAGAATTATTCGTGCAATATAAGCGCGATGCAATTCGACACGTGACAAACGGCAGTGTGGAAAGCGGCTAAAAAAACGATACAATATTACACCATTTACATTTAAATTATGTGTTAAAATGTATTGTAACTCGTAAACCAATTTTGTAGCGTTGACGTGTTAAGACAACAGTAAAATAGATAGCGTAAATGTGTTCAAATTTTAACCTTCTTCTATGTGATACGAATACGCGTTCCGTTACATCGGTTTAATAATAGAAAAAAACAATCAAATAATTACCTACATTTATGAATAACGGAAAATTAAAATCCGTAAGGGAATTATGTCGTGTGATTGAAGATATCCTTCGCATGCTCACTTTCAACTGCTTCAAGAAAAATGTTCGTGACCAAAATCCTATAAAACTAATAATTTACTTGTATTTCGTTTATTGTTTTTGCTTCACTCAGTTCTATAACCAACTAAGTCAAGATACATAACAATTTATATCCTCTAAAAAGAAAATAATTATTGCACTAAAAGTCAACGTATGTAAATTTTTAAAATGTAAAATATACTTTAGACTGGGATTTTAATCAAAGCAGATATATGTAAATTACAATCGCTAACAACACCGCGAACACAATTAAATTTGAACAAGACACATTATTAGGAAAGGTGTAAATCCGAACCAAATAGGTATTATTTATAAAAAACGGGTGGATGCGCATGCCGGGATTTTAAAGTAGTCTCAAGTAATTATATGTAACGGCCATGCCGCTAATAAATAACGATTAGAAAATTTAATAACAGCTATGCAACATGCAAATAATGACAAAAAGTAGTTCTAATCATTACACATTAACATAAAAGAAACATGAGTTGCTAAACAACGGCGATTTCTGCAAAATTGCTACTTAAAATATACGTACAGTAACAAAATTAAATTTCAAAATTTCTTTCCTCTAAGAAGAATCCAAAATATGAAGATTCAATTTATTTACAAATACGAGTACATTAAGAGGAGCTGTTCTTTATAACTACGAAAAAAATCCCTAAAATATTTATTCCTTTTTTAAAATAAGCCACTATTATCAATAATTATTGTCATAGTTATGGCAGAATATGTAAGTAATTTAGTTTCCAATGAAGTGAACCTAGGTTTATTCGGGAGCCGGTCGCCATTTTTGCAATCAATTAGTATACTTTTTGTACTTCGTGAGTGGCTTGATTTTAACAAACGCCAAACTTTTTCCTCTGCGAAAATGTTCGCAAATGTGTCCTACGGGGGTACCCAGGGGAAAACACGTTGATTTGGAAATTACAAAAAATTGAAAAATATCACGGGAAAACGGCCCAATCAATTTGTAGGACAAAGTGGGCATTTAATTATTATGCAAATATTTACTAAGCTACAGAAAAAAAATCACCTTGATATTCATTATTTTTGTTAATGTAGTAATATCTACATGTATCTGAGATGGAGACACTCTTAATGGACACATTTTTGTTGTAGGACAAATGTTATTTTGAATTACTTACAAAAAAACTTAACAGTTACTTAAAAAATTAAGTGATATTAATCAATTTTTTATAATTACCACATCAACGTGTTTTACTCCTGCGCACCCCGTAGGACCCATTTACAAAAATTTTCGCAGAGGAAAAAGTTTGGAGTCTCGTTAAAATAAAGCCGCTCACGAAGTATAACTAAGTGATTGTAAAAAAAGGTGGCCGACTCCCGGACTAGTTTGCTTTACGTGAGTTTATCACAACGTCCTGAATTTAGAATATTTTGTAATTTTTGATTTAATATTTTTCTAAGACATATTTGTTCACACTTTCATTTGTACTTACAATTCAAGGACATGAACTAAAAATAATAGTTATCTTTCAGATGATTGAATTTACTCTCTATTAGGGATAATTTCTATTTTGTAAAATTAAGTAAGCTGCCACTCATTATTTTATTATCAAAAATGGCGCAAAGTATAATTAACAGTTACCCTCCGAAATAATTCTTCGTAAGCTGAAGACTGATTAAGAACGGGTTACAAAAGGTTCACAATAAAATCACAATAGAAAAATTAGAAAGAAGAAATCGGTTTTATTCTTAATAATTATCGATAAATGAAAGCAATGGAGCAATGGAGTAAATCCATATTATTTAATGTTCGTATTGATAACAAATTATCGTAAAAGGTGTACGAGTTGCCATGTGGCTGTTGCTCAAAGCATTTAAATTAAATGAATTTTGAAATAAAAAAACAACCTACTCCGAGTATTCAGGCAGTTTGAAATTATTATTTTTGTATTTAAAATACTTTTCTTTGTTGTAGAAAACGACGAGAGCAGAAACCCCAAAAGACGTTGTTGAGCGAGCTTGCCAAGAGGTTTTGTTTGACAATAAAAGGATTAATTCGGCAGCTAAAGAGTATGGTATTCCATACAAATCAATGCACCGCTATGTCACAAAAATGCGAAGAATTTTTGAAGAAAATCCAGATACTCCAAGGTCGGAATTAGTGTTGAAAAATATAGGTTATTTGAAAAACAGACAAATGTTTTCGTTATTCGAAGAACAGTCTTTGGCTGAATATTTAAAAAGAACAGCTGACATTTATTACGGACTGACGCCTATTGAAACCAGGAAGTTTGCATATCAGTTTGCTATTACATTTAGTTTAGTACTTATGGTTATCAAACTTTACATGTTCAACAACAATAATAATTATTTTTTGTTTTAATAGAAAATTATTTATTTAGTTTTAATTGTACAATTTGCCAGTTTTCTTTTTATTTAAAATTAAAATTGATTTTTAATTTTAACCCACTGAAGAAGGCACCTGTAAGTGGTGTCCGAAACGTTTGGATTCTTTTACCAATAAAAAAATAATTACACAGTTTAATCCAAAATAAATAATTTTCTATTATAATGAACAACTGTGGAAGCTTTCATTATTATATTTTATGTTTTGTCTATAAGATACTACTATCGGAGTAAAAATGCAAGGCCTCTGACTTTAAGTGGTCATAACGAAAAAACTGGGGGGTGAAATTTCTTCATTTTTGGGCAGTACATTAGTCATTTATATATGTTTAACATGTGTAAAAATCAAATTGGTAGAATCAGTTGTTTAACTTTTACTTGAATTAACAGCAATAAAAACGCTGTATTTAGTATTTTCCTGGCTGACGGTCAGTTTTAACTTATCATAAAATTGTTATTGTTTCATAAATTGTTCCCAAATTTACAAAGGTTGTAGCACACATACTTCTGAAAAGTCGACAGCCAATAAATATTGATTATTCATATAATTAACTGGTTTTATAAGCCCTAACCGAAAATGTGCTATTTTGCAATATACGGTAACTGAAGAAAAAATTCTTGTTTTAAATGCTCAATTTGTATTACTCAAATCAAGCTGAATTATTGCTTTATTGAAAGCAAAATTTGTTTTCTTGTAATTCAAAGTAAATGTTATAATTATCGCGAAAGAAAGACGCACATATTCCCGCGAGAGGTAATCTACCACATCGTAAATCGTGAGCGGCAAACCACAACAATGTGATTATTCTTTAGCATTGTACAAAAACATGCGCTTCATAGCAATAGTGTACGGCACCATCTTACACCCCGTACCGCACCTCCCCGCGCGAACGCAAGCATCCATCCTTTTTTCCAAATTTCTTTTAAATAATACATGTATACATGGCATTATTTTTGTGAATCGTGTTAGACCACAATATCATTACTTTAACCTTGTTATGTTACTGTCAATATTATTAATATCGAACGTTCAGGTACTGAGTTACACAAGATGTCGTTTTTTTCATTATAGCTTTAAGACAAATAAACCAATTGGCCTCAAAAGCATCTTACACCGACAAAAAAGTATACACTTGTCAAATATATAAGTATCTACCACTCAGTTTCAATAATTTATTTATTTATTTATTTATTTATTTAATAGACATGCTTTCGCACTTAAGAAAAGTATAAACTATGAATTTGAATTTTAAACGAATCTAAGATTAAGAATTAGAATTAATACACATAATGCTAAGGAGGTACTTAACTAAACGAAATTTTAATATTGCGAATCATTGTAATTGTAAAACTCTCTATCCACTTTCAGAAGTTCTTTTCTTAAATTCCTTTTTAATTCTGAATCTCCATCAAAGTAATTTATGTTTTTGAAAGAATTTGCTGTTTTTAACATTCTCTGTAGAGGAGAATGTTGAAGATAGTTTGTTTGACTAATGTTTACATAGAATTGGTTAGTACTACTACTACGTAAATTTTTGCACGGAACATTTAGGAAAATTTCTTGTAAAAGATCGGGACAGTCAATCACACTATTAAGTAATTTGTGGAAAAATACTTGATCAAGGAATATCCTTCTAGAATTTAGAGTATTCATATTGAAAGAGGTTAATATTTGTAGATGGTTGGAGGGTGGCAGTCTAGCTTTGTAAGTGAGAAACCTAAGGAAACGATGTTGGGTTCTTTCTATTTTAGCAATTTGAGTCAACTGATACGGTGACCATACTGAGCACGCATATTCCAAATGAGGACGAACTAACGAGGTATACAGCAATTTAATTGTATCGATATTCGAGAAATGTAAGGATGATCTAATTATGAATTATTTATGTGGGAATTAAACCCCATGTTGTGTGAAAAGGTTACTCCCAGGTCGGTGATTGAAGTGGTAATTTGTAATGGGTGACAATTAATTGTGTATGTAAACTTTATAGGGTTATTAATACAATGGAAAGAAATCTTAAAACATTTATTTAAATTTAGTTCCAATAGGTTGAGCATGCACCAGTCATTAAAACGATTTAAATCTTGCTGCAGCTGCTGACAATCATCAAGAGTTTTGATAAGTTTGAAAATTTTTACATCGTCAGCAAATAAAAGAATATTAGAATGTTTGAAGACCTCTTTTATATCATTAATATATATTAAAAATAATAGGGGCGCAAGATGCGCACCTTGGGGGACTCCCGAATGAACAGTGATAGGATAGGAGGCAAACCCTTTGTATTGCACCACTTGAACACGATTTGTAAGGTAACTTTTTATCCAGGATAATAATGCACCTTGAATTCCTAAATTTGATAACTTGACAAATAAAATGGAAAGATTAACTCTATCAAAGGCTTTTGTAAAGTCTGTGTAAACAGCGTCCAACTGTGCATGCTGTTCAAAAGCTGAGTAAATAGAATGTTGATATAATAAGAGATTTGTTGACGTTGAGCGGTTTGGAAAAAATGCATGTTGTTCATCAATGATCATACTTTTTATCCAGGGAGATATCGAGGATACAATAATTTTTTCGAAGAGTTTGGGAATTTCAGAATTTTTTGTTATAGGTCTGTAATTCTTAATATCCGTTTTACTCTTATTTTTATGGATGGGAACTACGAAGGAAGTTTTCCAAAGATTAGGATAAATACCAGATGTTAAAGACATATCAAAAAGAATTTGCAAAGGATGGGCTAATACATATCTACACTTTTTTAGTAAAATAGGCGGTATATTATCAGGTCCACAATTTACTTTGTCGGATAGCTTGTTTAGTTCATTCAAGATAACAGCAACACTAAACTCAATTTCATGCAGATTAATACAGTTTGATGCAGAGTTTGTTCTAGCATTATACAGTTTACAATTTTTCGTTGAATCATAAACAGAACCAAAATGATTTGCAAAGAGATTTACCGTTTCCTGCCCATTACAGCTTTTTATCGAATTTAAATTCATTTCAGATGGTAGGCAGTTATCACCTTTTTGGTTTTGTATATGCTTCCAGAAGTATTTTGGGTTAATTTTAATTTTGTGTTGTATAGATTCCATGTATGACTTATAACAAGAAACCGATAGCACATTACAATCACGTCGTATTTTACAAAATTCACTATAATAACGAAGATCATTTGTATTTTTAAACAATCTGTGTTAAACATTTTTAGTTTGAATCAAGTCGCGCAATTCCAACGAATGCCAGATAGGGAACCTTTTTTTCGATTGGAACGCACGCTTTATGGGAACAAATAAAGCGCAGCTTTCATGCAAAATTTTATAAAAATATTGTACAGCATCGTTTATATTTAAATCAACAAGGAAACTCCAGTCAATCATAGATAAATGATAACATAAATCTAAGTAGTTTCCATTAACAAAATCGTAATAAAAATAATCATAGTTGAGCGATGGGTAATAGTAATTTTGCTCTAAGTTAATCAACAGTGGAGGATGATATTTGTCTTCCGGAACAAGGACATCTAAGCTACGTTCTACAACTATATTACTAAGATTAGAGAAGACCAAGTCAAGCGTTCTGAGATCAGAGCTTTGAACACAGTTATTTTGAAACATATTCCATAAATTAAAACTTTCACAAAGTTTATCAACAAGAACAGAGTTCCTACCAATTGTGGGCTTGCATAATATTATCAATAGTACTAGAAATTTTATCATAATAGTCAGCATCACTATTTGGAGGACAGTAAACCGATCCCACAATGATGTTTTTAGATCCGATTGAACATAGGACATATAGTTGCTCAATTTCAGTAAACAAGGTGGGTATAACCTTTGAGAAAAAATTGTTGCTCACTGCTATTAGTACACCACCACCCCTTTTTGCAGTTTCAAATGGCCTGTCATTTCTATATACGTTCATATTTAGAAATCCTAGTTCAGAATCGTAAATGTCGGGTATGAGCCATGTTTCTGTTAATATAATTAAGTCCATTGTATTTTGAATACAGGCTATTTTCAAGTGATGTAGTTTGGTGCGTAGTCCTCTAACATTTTGATAGTATAGTTTGATTTTAGTAGTAGTAGGATTACATTTGTTTAGTTTTTTAAAGTGATTATTTGTGGTTGACCACGAATATATTTAATTGTTAAATTTGATTCTCCCTTTTCCTTTCGTTCATTTAACTGGCTGCGTAAGTTAGATAAATGGTTTAGCTGCATTGGTGTAAGATCCTGTTTAATGTTAACGTTATTTCCAGATTTAATTTTGAATTTGTTTTTTAGTATATGTAAAACCTCGGCGGCCGATTGCAAGGTAACTTTAAGTGGTCTAGGCCTCTCACCATTTGGTTGTTTGCCAAGACGTTGAATATAATTAATGTTATCTGTATTGATGTTCGAAATTTCTTGAATGAGATTACTTACGATCTTTTTGTCATTAGAAATACGAATTTCAGTAGATTGCGATATACTCTCATCAATGTTATAAATAATGAGATTATTTGCGCCGTAATTATAGCCGTAATTAATTTTTAAAGTCGAGCGCTTGTGCGATTTCAGTCAGAATTAGCGCTTTTTCGCACATAAATTAATACAGAAAATTAACGATGTGTTGCAAAAATCTAACACTGTACACCTTTATGTAGGAATAAATGATCTTTTAAATGCACTTTATTTCATTACATTATGATTGCTAATTACTGAGATACAAGCTTCTAAAGTCAGAGGCCTTGCATTTTTACTCCGATAGTAAGCGAATTTATGCGCAAAGATATCCTGACCTTCAGTCAGTCAGTATTATTTACTGACGAATCGACATTTACTCAGAGTGGTAGTCCAAACCGTCATAATCTTCATTATTATGCAACAGAAAACCCAAGAACATTAAGAGCGGTTGATAATCAGAGACAATGAACTGTAAATATTTGGGGTGGTATTATGGGCAACTTTATAATTGGACCACATTTCTTTCACGGACATCTGAATGGTGCACAATATTTGAATTTTTTGCAATATGACTTGGCTCAGCTTCTCCAAAACGTTCCTCCAGTTCTAAGGCAAAATATGTGGCTGCAGCACGACGGTGCTCCAGCACATTTTGCACTAGATATCCGACGACATTTCAATCAAGAATTTGAAGGTAGATTGATTTTTTTATATGGGGTTACATAAAAAATATTGTACACCAGACACCTCCAACTACAGCAGATGATATGAGGCAACGCATAATACATGCTTTTGAAACAGTTTCCATTAAGATGTTACAAGACATAAATAGGTCCTTTCTGTCAAAGCTGCAATATTGTTCTAATCAAAATGAAGGTCTCTTTGAGAATTTATTGTAAATTCTACCTTTAACGAAATTACAGTTTGATAGTAGTTGTCATTTATTTGTTTTTGTTTGTCAAAGCTCAAGCATGGTACACTAGATGGAATCGAAAACAAATAATTTAGTGTTTTGTAATGAATAATTAAAAATAACTCGGAAATTATTGGGTTTGATTAACAAAAATGAACCGCAATTAACGCGTCATTTCAAAAATGTAATAATATAAGGGGTGTTCCATTTGAAAAAATTCAGTAAACGCTCTTTGGAAATTGCCGAATTGACTGCATCGTAACAAACGCCCTGTATAATAAAATTAATGTTTGATTATTTTGTAGATTCAACACATCCCTTGGATATATGGTTACCAAATAATTTTGTCTTAGCTAATCGTAATACTGTCGCATTGAATTAATATGGTAAACCTTGTCCCGACCATTTTTTTTAAATTTCCGTTAATAACTCAGTAATGCGTCACCCGAAACCAAAAACCCAGAGATCGTTGACAAAGCAATTTAAAGCAGATTACAAAATCAAAGAATATACAGGGTGTTTCATTAAAAAAGATCACAAATGTGCACCCTGTATAACTCAAATTATTTTTAAAATGTGCATCTTTTACTCCTGTACCACTTTTTATAAAATAAATTCTTTCAGTTTTATTTAATAAAGCGTATATTGGACTTTGACTTTGAGCAACCCTGTATATTGTCATTTCGTTATATCTGAAAGTCTTAGAAATGGCAATAGCGAATAGCTTTTTGTAATCAATTCTGTGTGAGAAGATGTTTTAATGCAATGTTAAAAGTTACGTCTACACTAGGTGCAATTCCATCAAACCGTTTTCCAACACCAACTTCACTTTGAATTCAATCAAGTTATCATTGAAGAAAATAGATTACAGCCAGCAAATTTTTTGATAACAGTGTAAAAAAATCGACACACTTTTCTTATTTGTGTATAGTTACGGTTTCAGTGAAAAGAAAGTATGGGCCGCATACGTCTCCAACTATGAAACCTTTTATATCATTCCAAGTATCTTTTATACCTGAGGCACAGAACAATTGAATAAAGTATAAAGTTAATATTTTAAAGGAGGACGCAAGGTGGGTACAAAACTACGAAAACATCCTTTCAAACCACGCGTATGTATTTAAAACAAGGGACAATAAAAAAATTAATTTTACGAACCATGTAGAAAGGGTAGTTTGCAAACTTTTCATTTAGAGAAAGACATAAGAGAGGTTTTACTCGTAATAATTGTACACTCGCACACAATATTTTATCCCAGATATTCTTTTAACAGTAATATACAATCTTGGAGTAATAAATGACTTTTTATACTCCTGGTGATATAAGCAAACACCCTCTGTATTTATAAAGTGCGCAATGATACAGGATCATTCAACCTCTTTTGAGAGTGTAAATATTAAACATGTCTCAACAGTAAATAAAGATTCAATTCGAGAAAAGATTATACTTTTCTAGCGCTAAATTTAAAATTTTTTATATGAAGAATGTGTGGTAAAGCAATTACTGTCTTTAATCGTCAAATTTTGAACGGGTGTTGGGTAATCTTAGGTATATACTAAAACGTTTTACATTATTAAACCACTTACTTAACGTATTTACCTACTTTTTAAGGCTGTGCAATGCAATGCAAGAAAAATGAGATCTAGAGTGAAAATTAAAACTCTTCTACCGACATGCAAATTCATGAAAATGGAAAAAGTATGAAGTTCAATATCTAAATTGATTCTATGCGGCCATAAAAAAAACAAATATTACAATGGTTCCTATATTTATTTAAGAGTCAGCTGCAGATCTTTATTATCTACGTTCACTACCATATTAATTTGTTACGTAATTTGCTTATGACAGCGAAAGGATTAACTGTAAACAAGATGAGAGCTTTATGTTTGTAATTCAATTTGGAGATTTGCTATTAGAATTACTTACATGTAAGATTATCTTATCTGGTTGCGCTGAAAACGGAGTTATTTTACAAAATGTATCGGAAATTGTTAAATAAGGAGTGGAGGTTATTGTCGCCTTTTACCTTATAGTTTCTGCGTGGGCGTTTATAATATTATTTCGTGATCGTGCTTTTCACACGCTACTAGCAAAATATAATGCAGTATTTACTGAAAACAATATAGACTCTGTGGTTGAAAAATATATCATTGTTCTTGTATTGTGGTTTTTCCGCTACGGTGTAATATCTGGGGCAATATATCTCTACTCCCGTTACGTTTGGCGTTTTTCTTACGGTAACCAATTTCAAAATATTGTGATTCAATTTTAACATCGAAACAAACAGAAAATTCATTTTGTGTTTATGAAAACGTTATGAATACGTATAGGTTATGAGCGTAATAAATTACTGTTATACATGCTGGAAAGTAAATGTAATTTGCTTCTATGTGCCAGAAACTTTCTGATAAAATTTTATACGTACATGTCGGACATTACCTACTACACAAATACGATTTTAAAAAGCGGTATTCACAAAAGAGCTATATCCCTCTACTTATTATTTTGTCAAGTCGTTTACATTGCTTGAATATTCATATGATGTACGCTTTCGTTCAGTGCCCTTGCAAGAGACGTTCTAAATCTGACCATATGGTGGCTTACCATAGTCCGCTTCCTGTTCACCCTGAATTTGCATAACGCCGAGAGTGGTCTAATACTTTGCTCTCCTTCGTCACTCATTCACTTTTATTTTTAACAATAAATTTTCTTCGGTAATTGCATCGATTTTAAAATCGATTATGCAAAAACGTGATTACGACTCACAAGAATTTTCACGCAGTCCATGTTACATTTGATGTTCTGTGTAATTTTAAGGCAATATACCATTACAAACGCTTCAGGAATTATCGGAACGAAAAGTATTGCACGAACGTAGAAAATTAATTCTTTCAAATTAAGATTCACAGAGAGCCATTTTTAATATGTATTACGATTTATGCGAGATTGTACATAGAGCTTACAATACCGGAATTCCGGGATTTCGAAAACCGGGCTCCTTGGTCAATTCTAGTGCGACTTTATGTGTCACACATAGTACTTAAAACGAATTGTTTGGCCACATGTGTCCAAAAAATTGAATATCGCAGGGATCACAAAGCTTAGAAGGTCGTGACGATGCGATATTACTAAAACATGAAATGTACTATCGTAAACCGGACGATCAAATCCGAAATCATCTTGTGTTCGGAGAAATTACTATGTCAATTGACAAACTTTCTATAAACGGTAACTGCCAATTTTTCTTTATTACGTTATAATTTTTGAACTATGAATTTACAAAATTATAATTGCCAGTTTATTTCCAATTTCAATATAGAATTTAATATAAAGTTTTTAACTTTAAGTAGCAGTAATATTTTGCGTTTCGAATTTTGAAATTTGAATTTTCAAATTATAATTTAGGATTCATTCGCATTAATGTTTTGAGTTTCAATTTTTATTTCAAATTTCTATTTTGAATACGAAATTTTTTAATTTTATGTGGATTATTTAATTTACATTTTATATTTACATCTTTGAATAACGTGAATACTTTGAATTTGGAATTTTGAACTTTTAATTTCTAAGCTATAGGTACGTTTTTTTCTTTTTCTTTTATAGTTTCAGCAGTAAAAAAAATTCAATACCGGTATCAATAGCTGTATTCGTTTTATCAAATTTATTTGAGAATCTCAGCTATGAAGTGAGCTAAGTTATTTTTTTTATTTCAGCCAAGTGAGACAAACTAAGACTGAAGTGAGATTTTTACCTCCCCCCTTACTCTAACTAAGCTTGTTGTTTGGCGCGGTTTAAAACTGAGCCACTTTGGAATTGTACCTTTGAGGTTAGAGTCATAGGTTAGAATATTTGTTTATGTATGTTTATTATTTAAAAAGTTTTGAAATCGTGTTTTGTAATGGCAGAAATAAACGTTTCCACACATTCTTTTAATGCCGTTTACGATAGTAATAATTTGTATATAAGAAATGAAAACAGGGAAATCCTAATGCAACAGATTGAAGGTAAGGCATCATTAAATTTTATTATTGTTACAATATAATTTGTGTAGATGGGCAATTAATGTACATACCAGAACATGTAGTGTACGAAGTTTTTGGGCAAGATAACAATAACCACTACAGTGACGCTACAAGCACTTCACAAAATGAGGTATTCGGATTATTAGCTATGTAGAACAGATAATATACTGCATATATTTTCAGTCGATCCCAGAACATGATGGTGCAACTACAAGTGCTAGTGCAGTAGATAATGGAAAACGACGAATGTGGAGCTATGAAGAAACATGTGCTCTTATAGCAAGCGTTGAAATATATCAAGACCATTTGCACCATGTAAAGAAGCGCAAGCATGTATGGGGCAACATTAGCCATGATTTGTTGAGTCAGCAGATAGAGTATTCAGCAGAAGTCTGTAAAAAAAAGTGGCTCAATCTTGTCAAAACCTATAAAAATTGTAAGGGCATGAAAGCCAAAAGTGGAAGGTGTCCAACACGGTTTTTATTTTTTAAGCAACTCGATGAAATTTTGGGGTCTCAACCAAATATTTGCTCTCCTCATTCCATTGACCCTTCCGAAAGTGTGGGAAGCCCCATGCCATCAACTCCCGAGGGTTCAATTGATTTAGAGCCCCTTGGTGAAGTGAATGTTAACGAAATCGACAAACAACAAGGTGAAGACGATAAACAGAAAAGGACACCAAAACATAAAACTAATCTCGCAAAGCTCCGTGAAGAATTAAAAATTCTGCAAACAAAAATCCAGACAAAAACTGAATTAGAAGAGCGGAAATTATCTTTATTGGAACAAAAAATAAAGTTAGACGAGAGAAAAGTGATAGCACTGGAAAAGCTAGCGGGAATAAACCCAACACACCAGTAATATTGTAAATATGTACATATATTCAATGTTTATGTTATTTAGAGATAGTTATTATACAAATTATACAAATAATAAAAAATTAAGTTTATTTTTCATGGTGTTAAGTATACAAATAAAAAATTAAGTCGTGTAAACAGTTCTGTGTTTTCCCTTCTGAAGTTGCTTCAATTCAAGATTGGCAGCGCTGATTAAAACTCTCTTCCATTATAGGTACTTCATTGCTCTGTATACTCCTCAATATCTTCAGATGTCTCGCCAGCATCTATGCAGATGTTGTGCAACGTACAGGCAGCAATCACACATTTTACAATATATGGAATATCCTTATGTTCGAAGAATCTTAATCGCCTAAATCTCCCTTTCAATAAACCAAACGCATTCTCTACTATCACTCTTGTAGACGAATGTTTGTAATTAAAGGTATGTTGCTCCCTAGTTAATTTCCCATTGTCCTTGTATGGGGTTATTAACCAAGGCAAAGTAGTGGGATATGCTGAATCTCCCACCAGAAAATGGTTATTCAGTTGTAAATTATTTTCTGTGATGCGACGGTAGAGTGGTGATCTTTTAAAAACACGGGCATCGTGCAAACTTCCTGGTTCACCACAAAATACATTAATAAACCGTTTTCTACAATCCACAACCCCTTGAAGTACAATACTATGTGGTCCCTTCCGATTGCAGTAGGCATGTTGATTTGCACTCGGCCTATTAATTAAAATATGCGACCCATCAATTGCACCAATGATACCTCGCAATCCCTGCTTTGCTGCAAATTCTTTTTCAATCTTAATTGCATCTTCTTGAGTAGGCCATGTAATTACTGTATTGCTTTTGTTCACCAGGTAATTTACAACAGTTCTGGTGACAGTCCAAGCAGTACTTTCAGCTACATCAAATCTATCACTAATTTGTCTGTAGGTCTCTTCATTGGACAGGTACCAAAGAGTCATGAAAAAAGCTTTTCGGCAGCATATTTTTTCCCTTCCAAAGGTATGCGTGGGTAAAACATTGCTATTTTTCAAGTCATCTGCACGACAATTACTATAGTTGTTTGTACATTAAACGATAAACTTACCTACCTATACATAAATTTGCAGTTGCTCTGCTTAACCGAAAATGTCGTCTGAAGTCATCTTCGCTGTATTTGGCAATTACCTCAAGATAATTTTCTACACGGACACGTTTTGATCTGTCCTTATTTGAAAAATTGAAATTAGTAGTCTCTGAGGAAGAATCACTAAACCAATCATAGTCTGAAGAGTCGTCATCAAAAATCTAAAAATTATATACGTAGGGAGGTAAGTATGTAGAAATCATCAAAATTTATTTTGCAACATACCACAAAAATTAATTTATTCTTTTCTAACTCGCTCATTGCATCACTTTTAAGGTTATGTTTCCGTTTTCTTCCCAATTTACAACAACCAAAGTTATTCTTTTTACTTTGCAAAACACAGTTAAATCACGTTAAATCTTAGTTAAATTTGTCTCAGTTGGTAAGTAAGTCGACTAACTTTAAGTGTAAAACGAATATGACTAATACTGGGATCCCGGGATTCACTTGATTGAATACCGAAAACCGGTATTCAAAATTTCTTCCGGTATTGTACGACCTAGTTTGCATTTTATCCGTCTCTCTATGGTTTTGAACTGCTCTCCGTAAATTACTCTAGAGAGCTGAAACTTGTTCTACAGTAAGATTGTCAAAACTAAAATATTATGATTTATCGTTGAACCTAGTATTGTTTTTAAAGTTTTACCTTACGAATTGGTTTCAGGGCTACAAATCTAATAAGTAAGTACATTGCGAGTTCTGGAGTTCCCCAGGGTTTTGTTTTGGGGCCCATAATTTTCAATTTAGTGATAATTAGTTGCAATAGGATATGAAATCTTATTGAATGCAGATGATTTAAAACTATCATAGCTGACCTGCAGAAAGATTTAGATGCTGTAACCAGCGGTTAGGTGCCAATAAATTAAGAACGTTCAATGGTTCAACTGCGAGGAAGTATTGTCAATTCATCGCACTTGATGCAAGTCAACTTCTACGTCCCACAAATTCTTCACCGTACACGTACCTTATTTCATAAACACTACTCACGCACAAACTTACTGGCTTCTTCACCAATCATAGCTATACAGCGTAATACAATATCTATAATTTATTATAAACGTCTCATTACATCTTTCATAATTCAAGACATTTGATGGTAACCACATGCACAGTTTCATATTCATCTCATGTTATTAACATAATTTTAATTTTTCAGTATACGTGGTATAGGATAATGGATAAAAATAGCTGATAGAGTATACTTTGAATGTGTGCTAGAGCACCTTATGTTAAAGAGAGTTCCCTCGCGGATTATTTCCAGGAGAGCTGTTTTTTGATAACTGACACTTAATAACATTTATACAGGGTCCGGCAGGAAGAACTCACCGATTTGAGAGGCAGTGGAAAGCGAGCAGCGACAGAGTAGGGTGGCGGGGGGGCGTGTCTTTGAGTAGCTGCATACGTGTCGCTTTCAGTGTACGCCATGGTCTGGTACAGTGAACATTGTTCTTTTGTCGTGGAGTAGTTTATTAAAAATGGCGAATCGCCAATGATATTGGATGGTCACCAAGATCGCCAGACTTAACACCATGTGGGGCTATCTCAAGCTCAAAGTTTACCAGTATCGCCCTGAAGGAAATGATAGTGCAAGAAGTTGCAGCAATCACACCCGACATGATCCGCAGAGTAATGGAAAACTACCGGGAACGGCTCAACCAATGCGTCAACAATGGAGGCCGCCATTTGAGTGACATTTTGTTTAAAACACGTTGATATTGCATTGTCTTAAACGGCATTATGTGTGCTTTTAGTTAATAAAAATAAACATGTCCTATCTTACATGGTTTCATTTTGATTAGCTTTTCTAATAGGCGAGTTCTTTCTGCCAGATCCTGTACTTTCTACACGAATGTGTATGGTTGTTCCCTGTCACTACCCATCATACTTTGGCTTAAGAATTCATCCGCCATATTGGCAATTTGTATATATAGTGCCAAACAGACTTTAAAGGTTTCAATTATATTAACCATGGCTTATTCTCAGAGATGTCCAAAATAACAGTGACGACCAAATGTTTATAGGCACGTCTTAAACTTAAAATCAAAAACTATTCTTTGCGAAGCGCTCATATTGTCGAGGTTCAACCATTGTAATGTAGTGTATGGGCCATGTATTGATAACATTGATAATGGCAGAATCCAGAAACTACAAAATTCATGTATGCGCTTGATGTTTGGCATTAGGAAATACGAAAGGATTAGCCATAAGTTGTCTGTATTAAAGTGGTAGAACATGTCCCAACGACGGGATTTACATGCTGCGTCCCTTTTCCATAGTGTTATTATTAATAAGTGCCCAAAATATCTGTATAATAAAATAACGTTCCGCACAGATGTTCATACACTAAACTTGCGTTATAAACGATTACTTACACCACCTCTTCATAAAACTGGATACTTTAAACGATCTTTTACATATAACATAGTTAAAACGTATAACAGTCTCCCCGATAGTTTAAAATCTCTCTCCTCGATTAATTTCAAAACAAAACTGCGTAACATGATGAAGGGTGGCCAAGCATTTCAATGACATTTCAATAACATTTCAATTTTAACATTCCAATTTCAAAATAATAATATTACACAAGCTAACTGACCAAGTATAATGTTTCCCCTCGCCGCACAGCTTTGCACACAGGGTTAAGTGGAAGAGCAGACGGCAAAATTCTTTTTTGCTGAACTGAACTTCGCCCTGTAATTTCGTTTAATTAAATTGTTTATTTTTAGTATATTTAAATAAAGACAATATTATTATTATTATTATTATTATATACTTATTGTACAGCAATTTCTGTTTAACATTAATAATAATAAAGAAAGGCGATACATACGTAATTTACTTGATATCCTGTACATAAATTCATCCGCGGTTATTGTAAGGGAGATTGCTTTTGTCATCACTGTTTAATAACAATGAATAAGCGGCTGTTACTAAACCATCCATACACATTATTGGTAATATGATGCATCAGATTTTAGATTTAATAGCAGTTCATTTATGTTAAAGAATTACAGGTGCTGTTCGCACTTTCACACAGTGAAGAATCTAATTAGAAGTGACTCAATAAAATACCATTGATATGCTAATGATCACAGGAATTTGGATAAAAACAGATTTATGCAGATGTTGGGTATGATATTGTGAAAAAAAGCATTATTATTTAAAACGATCAAAGTACTGTTACGTACCTTTTCATTTTTAAATTGGCAAGTTTGCACGTACATAATACGGCCGTATGGTAATTAGTTAAATGAAGTTAGAGAATTTGTAATACCCGTTATTAAATTTTATTTTACTTTGCACCGAAGCTCTGATAGTTTTATTTAAACTATAAGTCGTATTATGCCCAGCAAATCGCACCTAGTGCTGCTATTATAATAACAACTGAGAAAAAGGTAAGTTATTATACCACATAATAGTGAATAACCGAAATAATTTGGAAAAAGTGTTTAATAAAGTAACGGTTTGTATATCAAATTTTATATCTTCTGGCAATCATGTAGAAATTATTCAGCTAAATGTGTGGTCTTCTTTGTAACGAGAAATTAAATCAATTTTCTTATTAAGGTTTGTATATAATAAGCGTTCCTCAAATTAAATGCGTCAAATTTACAAATTCCTTTTCATACGATATGCGTACCTATATGATGTTCATACGTTTATGCGGAGCGATTAGTGAAAAGTTTAAAGAGTAATTTATTGCCCGAAACGGTTAGTAATCGCAGAAAGGTTTAAGTTTAATACAGATGCTCAAGAAAGTGATGAAACTATAACAGCGTGCGTTGGTCGTTTGAAGAAGTTGGCAAAAACACGCTATGCGGGCGGGGTAGGTTCATGTGGAGTGTGAAAACGGACAACATACTAACGGAGAGTAGTTTGACTTTCGGTGGTTCATACAAAATAGCGAATAGTATGAAACTTGCTGAGGGACAAGTGAAAGTTATGAGTAGTGAGTCAGTAATTAGTACGAAGGGATTAACAAAAATGGTATTAGACGCCCTGATTAGAGATTGTTACAAATATCTCCGCTAATTGATATTGGAGGTCATTTCGAAAGCTTGTAATTTGTATATACCGGGTGTCAACGAATGTATTAGACCAGTTATAACTTCCCAGGGCGGGGGGGGGGGGGGGGGGGGGTATAACTTTTTTTTCCCAGCAACAATCCCTGATGTTTCTTTTAATTCAATATCGTTTGCTCTCATACATATCTATTTATTCAAAAATATTGAAATTGTTTACCGCCGAAAATTCAAGCGAAACTGTAGAGAATGACGTTGATGCCCCGGTGTGGTGCACCAGGTATCCGTTAAAAAGTATCCGCTGCCAGATTCGATCTGAGCGACCCAAAAATCCCCAGAAACAATTTTCGGTTCCCAATAGGATTGAAATTTCAATGAAACTCCAGGGAATGACGTAGATCCCCGGATGTGCGGGGCACCAGGTAGGCGGGGGACGATTGCCGATGCCTTATTTGGAATCAGCAACCCAAAAAACCCCCGAATGAGATGTTTAGAATCATTTGAGAGTGAATTTTAGAAAAGGCTTCGGAGATGACGTTGCTCAGCCATCCTGAGCTCTAGGTGGGCGATGAGCCAATTGAGATCATATTCGGAATCAGCGACCTCGAAAACCCCCGTGAACCCGAATTGAGCCGATTCTAGAAGTTTATAACGAAGTTATGAATTTTTTCTATGAAAATGCATTTTTCAGGATGCATTTTCCACTGCACAAATGCAAATTCGAAAAAAAAACATGATCAAAAGTAGGTACAAAGTTTCCTATTGAATTTAGGAGGCGAATGCAAAAAACCCCATCTCAATCCGTCTTATTACAAAAATTTGGTAGGTTTGGCTTATTTTAGTGCTTTATTTCCTCGCCTATAACGCGAGTCCTACCAGACGATATTGGGTCATGTGGCTTCTGAGCCACGATTTCAGCCGACGTAGGGCTGAAAAACTTCTTTCTGAAGAAGCCATGCTAATTGGCAAACTCAAGAAAATGTGTAACAGTAACATTGTAAACATTTCCGCTACAGATACATCGCCGTTATGTTTCAATTCGCGCTCACAATAGACCTTCCACAACACAACCTTGGATCCGCCCTTGATAACTACTAGAATATTAGTATTATATCAAAATGCAATTTCATATAGTAAATGGTAAGTATGTGAAAAGAAGAGTTTGCGTATATTTTTCACTTTCCGCCAATTTCCGGTTTTGCCGGAAATGTCTCCAGTGTTGAATTTTTAAATGGGACACTATTGTAACATTTTTGGATTTCTGACTCAATGCTGTATCAGAATGTGACATTTTAAAAAGTTTTTACGCCTATTTCATTTTTTTCAGTCACTTTTGATATTGCATGTAGGTGGCCGTGATCGGACGTAAACTAATCTGAGGACCTGTATGATAGATAGGAATACAAGTTGGCAAAATTACATTTAAGTGTCTAACTATTATTTTTCAAATGGTGGCCATTTTTTCAAGCACTTTCCAAAAAAAGGATTTTTTGACGAATCTAACGATACTAATTTACTTGCGATAGGATTAAAAATAAAAACATAAATTAAATATTACCAAGGAAAATACTTTATTTACTTTTGTTAAATATGCCATGGATAGCCATCATGCATAATATTTTGTAGTTATTTTTATCAAGTCTTCTTTAGAAAGGAAAACACTTACGTTATCACTCAACTTTATGAGCAGACAGTAAAAGTTCCTAAATTTTCTTTTCTTTTCAGTTTTAAATTTCAGTTTAATTTTTCTTCAAAATAATGTATACTCAAAGTGAAAAAGTGGAAGTTATTAATATTTGGAGAATGTCATAGAAATTCAAGGAATGCTGTTGGGTTGTAGGCTCAGAAGTATCCAATCGGCAACATCCAGCCAGCCCATCAATATTTTCTATTGAGAATCTTTTTAGGAAGGAAGAAATTCGACCACTGATTACTTTATTCGTATAGGTAGTATTCATTATATTGTCAGTAGCTATATTAGCTTGCTACCGACAATTCCTTTTAAAACAGTGAAATTACCCCTTCAAGTTTAGTTTAGTTACTCTGTCTAACATCCATCGCCGTAGATACATACATTGTATACTAATAAAATTGAAATTGAATAAATTTTTTCATACTTTTATTGAAAACGGCTAAACCTAAAATCAAACTTTTGGCGGCGCCACTGCTATTTTCCAGATAGTTTTGGATTTATAACATGACTCAGGCGTGCAAGATGTAAAAAAATTAATATTAAACTACATTCCATCATTAACTTTTTATCATATTAACCTACTCGCTTATTTTTTTATTAGAAATTAATCTACATAAGGTACATACGACGAATGATCACTCGGTACAAAAATCGTGATTAAACATTTATCGAAACTGAAACGTAATTTTTTATCATTCTAATTGTATATGAACGTAAATGAACCTGTCGACAAACAAACAAAATGATACAAATATGGTATTGTGCAAGATAGTACACAATTCTAAAGCTCTAATGATAATCCTATAATGAAGGTTTCTTGAAGTAGCTACCTGACAAATATCGCTCGAGGGGTAACACCGTTTTATAAAATTTGTTCAAAAAACTTTTAGATTCGGTAAACTTTTGACAAGGATTACAGCTACAATTTAATAGTTAAAGAAAAATGCATAATATTATACAGGGTGTCTCACGGTGACCGTCGGTTAGAAGTATATCAAAAACTGTAAAAGCTAGAAATTTGAAATTTTGCACCTGCGACATGGAGTGTTTAATCTATTAAATAAAAATATTTTCCAAATGGCAGCACTTCCGGAAATACCGGAAGTGACCATCAACTTCTTTATTTTAAATACAAACCAGGCAATTTTTTTTCACATTCTGATGTGTCATAAAATGTTTAGTAAGTATGCTTAAAATAATCGGCGTATCAATTTTGATTGTTGAGAAAAAAAATTTTTTTCACTGAAAAATGTCAAAATCTTGTTTAGGAAATAAAATTGAAAGTCGAAAGTGGTAAAAGTTAGGGAAATGGGATTTTAGGTTCTCAATGTCAAAAGATTGAGACACAATTGTCTGTCATGGATTATAAAAAATTGCCCGCGGTTACGTATCTATTTGACGTTATTTCCAGACTTAAGAAAAACTTTAAAAAGTCTCTTTTTTTAAATGGAATGCCTATTTATTTATCGGCCCATTCGATGCAGAAATAAATTTCCTTTAAATTGATATACCATGTTCCTATACCTAAAATCAATTATTACAGAGTTATTTACATTTTCCTAATTAAATTTATAATTACATACTTTACAAAACATGGTTGGCTTTGAAAATTTTCAAAAAATTTTTATTCAATTGTTTCTTATGATGACAGTTGTCAGTTAGCTATCAGTTTGAAAGTTTACGCTACATTTACGTTTGTTATCAGTGGTATCTGTTTGAATTTTGATTTTTGCTCTTGATATTTGTTTTTAATTGGGCAATATGGAATACACAAATGCTGATATTCTAAATTTGTTTTACATTCATGGCGAGTCTGCTCGTATTACTTTTCGGACCTGCAGAACCTTTAACCATTGAATAAAGAATCACTCAACGCTTTAACGAAAGATATCCGCATTTACCTACAATGACAGAACAAAAAATCAGGATGATTGAAAAGAATATTCTAAATTTGGGCGAAGTAAATACGCCACGAAATTTGGAAAAGCCAATTGTCCCCAATGACGCTGCAGAAACCAATGTATTGGGATATTTTAACGTTTCCCCTGAAAGTTCTATTCGTTCGGCGGAAAGAGACCCTGGATAGTCAAGAAGTTGCATAGATAGAATTTTAAATAATCATAAAAGCATAAGAAACATTTGAATAAATATTTTTTGAAAATTTTCAAAGCCAACCATGTTTTGTAAAGTATGTAATTATAAATTTAATTAGAAAAATGTAAATAACTCTGTAATCATTGATTTTAGGTATAGGAACATGGTATATCAATTTAAAGGAAATTTATTTCTGCATCGAATGGGCCGATAATTAAATAGGCATTCCATTTAAAAAAAGAGATTTTTTAAAGTTTTTCTTAAGTCTGGAAATAACGTCAAATAGATACGTAACCGCGGGCAATTTTTTATAATCCATGACAGACAATTGTGTCTCAATCTTTTGACATTGAGAACCTAAAATCCCATTTCCCTAACTTTTACCACTTTCGACTTTCAATTTTATTTCCTAAACAAGATTTTGACATTTTTCAGTGAAAAAAATTTTTTTTCTCAACAATCAAAATTGATACGCCGATTATTTTGAGCATACTTACTAAACATTTTATGACACATCAGAATGTGAAAAAAAATTGCCTGGTTTGTATTTAAAATAAAGAAGTTGATGGTCACTTCCGGTATTTCCGGAAGTGCTGACATTTGGAAAATATTTTTACTTAATAGATTAAACACTCCATGTCGCATATGCAAAATTTCAAATTTCTAGCTTTTACAGTTCTTGATATACTTCTAACCGACGGTCACCGTGAGACACCCTGTATGTCTTTCATCTTTTGGAAATGAATTAACTTCTTTTTGTAGTGCAAATGGCATTAGATTTATTAGAAATCCACCAAAACATTCAAAAAGTAGCGGTGTTAGCGAAAAAAGTGTGCAAATTATAAAAAAAAAGTTTACACAAATCTGTATTTAAAGGAAGAAACCAAGCAATTACTACCACAATCATTTTAGATCGATTGGAAAACTTCTTATTTGTGCATAAAAATACGCCAAACACCAGTGCAAATCAAATCACTTTGGCAAGATTGTTTATGTTAAAAATAAATATAAAACAAGTAAGTAATGGAAAAAAATTGTACGCTAAAATTAAAATTACATGAGTTATACCTGCAATATATATATCTTGTTAAAGTTGAAGAAACTATTAAGTTGTATCACATTTATGATATACTGCCAAAATGAAAGAGCACCAAGAACAATTGCTTATTAGTGGCAATAACTTACTTCCTAATACCACACCAAATAGTCCCAAAAAGTGCGAAGTGGTTCTCTTAAAACCAATAGTCTACTGGTACATAGTAATAAATTAAAAAGTGAATAGTATAATGGTACATACTGAAAATGGACCATATGAAACATTTTACAGTTATAGTGAAAACGAGAGCAAGATTTTAAAAATTTTAATTACCGACCTAAGAATAATCGAAAGTTTATGATGAATTTTTGATAGTACCTGTGGCCCAATTTTGTAATTGTATTTTTTGCTTTTATACCACTACTTAATTTGTTATAAAATATAAAAGTATTATAAAATGTCGTCTTTTATTAGGATTTTAAGGAACGCACATACCTATTAATATCGATTTATCTATCTTTGAATTGCAAGGTACCTACCTCATTTACCGCATTATGTTCTGTTGTATTTTTTATATCATAAGGCGAGTTTCGTTTCCGCACATACTTTTGCACTAGTTATTGCTTCCATTGGTGTTTTTGTTGTAATGAAGATATTTCAAAAGGTCGTGCGATTTAACACACATGCTAATGATACCGTTATAATTATATGTACATTACTTCATCATCATAAATTTTATAATTGTCTGTAAAATATTCATCTACATTTATTTACTGATGTCTATCATAAAATATTTTAGTTACGATTATCTTTACATTGTTGCGGATTGAAAATTGCTCAATCTATTTGCTTTTAAAATTTATTAACCGATTAAAAGTGATATAACGTACAATGATTTATATCTATGAACTATGAGTACCTCCACGCGGTATCGTATCGCGCACGTCAATTGGTAAAGCAGTAAAATTTGCTGTAAACTGTAAGCTTGAAATCTTTTAAACACAAAACATGCTAATCAAAGAATAACAGAACTCCATTCACATAATTTATTCTATATATCTAAAAGGGTATGAGTTCCTATCTACTATATGCCTAAAGTGATCACGTTATGACATAAGTCTGGTCTATTACCAACAAAAGACAAACATGAGTCATTAAAGTACTTATACATATACATATCCTTAACCCATTATAGAACAAGAAAAAATGGATACTATCGGTAGGAAAAAATTTCGAAATGTAGTGTACCGGCAATATTCCTTATTTTGTAATTAGACTACAACACTTTATAGAAAACAGTAATTGCGACTTGTACAAATCAGATATCTAGGAACGTTCGATACCATAAGTGTATCGATAACTTCACTAATTTATTCTAGGAGACGGTTTCCTCTCCGATGGAACGTAAGACCGAAATTGCGGAGTTTTGAAATTTCCAAAAAAATCATTGTCAGTTGTCAGAGGTGATCTATTGTTGGTTGTGTCTCGAAAGATAGATATTAAATATTAATGAATAATCAGGGACGGTTTCGGGGGCGGATTGGGCAATTCCTCCCCCTCCCCAAGAATTTTTCATCGCTGGCCATTCCATGGTAATAATGCCAAAGTTCTCAAGGTAATTTTGCACGACTTGAGAACTATGAGGTCGTGCATTATTTTGCATTAACAAGAAATATTGACCAATATAGGGCGCAAATGGTATAACGTACTATTCCAGAACTTGCAAGATGTACCGATCAGCATTTAGATTTCCATTATCTAACACCACTAAGTCCGTGCGAGCTTCCAAAGAAATACCACCCCAAACCATAACTGACCCTCCACCAAACCATAATGATATTTCTTATGTTACACTGTGCGTACCGCTCATTTGAACGTCTGTACACTCGTATAGGCCTATCACAGTTAAAAAAACAAAATATGGATTCATCAGTGAAAAGTACTCGGCCCCAATCAGCGGGTAACCAATTGACGTGATTTCTTGCAAAATCTAATCGATGTCTGCGGTGGTCTACGGTCAGTGCTGGACCTCGGTCAGAAACACGGGGCACTAAAGTAGCTTGCCTAAGACGTTGGCGGACAGTTTCAATGCTAATTTGAACGCCATGTACTACACGAAATTGTGACTGCAATGTTCCGCTGGTTGTGAACCGTTCTCTTAAGCCAGAAAGTCGCATAAAACGGTCTTGAACCGAAGTTATGGCACGATGTCTGCCTTGTCCGCGCCTTCTGTTACGGTTACTGATGACGGAAGACTGATGTATGGGATACACCAAATCGCCCTTCTATTGCGCGGTAACTCCAGCCCCCTTCCTGTAATACCCCAGCTTGAGCACATTTTTCGCTACTTAAATTTCTTGATTGACGTTGCATGATTATAAAAAGTGACACTTAGAAAGAAAAAACAATATCACAAGGCACAATATTAATTTGCAATAGTAAATTGTTTTCGAATGTCTTTTAACAAATTTAACGAAGCGCATAATTTTTCAGTTTTTTGTTTTGAATTAGCAAAGAATAATCGTATCTGCAAATAATATTTGATACATAAGTATTGCATAAAGGACTTTTCCAAATATAATCAAAAATTGAAGAATTTAAAAAGATATCAACGAGAATTTTTTATGTTACAAGGTTAATTTCATGGAGCATATTAAATGAAAATAATAAGACTAGATAGAAATGTAGATATGGAAGTAACAAAATAAGCTAGTATGGGAACTGACATAAGCATGGAAGTGATATGTAGCTTTATACAGGCTATTATTTGTGGGCTTGTTTTTTGCTAGATCAAACATGACTTGCTGCAAAGGAGAGGTCCAGCCATTGTCGGAAATAAAATGAGAGATAGATGAGGGTGAAATAGGGTGCAATATAAAATCGGTATTGAATATATTGGTGAGCAGCAGTTGATGAAAGCTTAAAACCAAAAGGTATTCATGTGGGGAGTTAATTTAGATAAAGCAAATCAACTTACAATAATCTCTTCAAAAATTATACTTTAATCAACCACTTTTTAAACTCAGACCACTCCCTTTAATCCTCCACACTGGCTCATTTTGTCAGTTAATCGACATTTCAACTCACTTTTATCAGCAGTTTTATGGAAACTTTTTACACTTCAATACGATTTTTAGAATACCTACCAAGAAATCAGATTATTTATTATTACTTAATTACAATATTATACCCTGATGATGACAAATGTGTCAAAACTGGTAGCATGTAACCATAACATCGTTCATTAATATAATATTAATATTTTGGGAAGATTTAAAGCTCGTCTTCAATTCATTGTTCCCAATGCTTATCAACATAAAGGTAAAGATAACAGATTCTGATATGGGTCCATTATTTTATACTGTAAGGAATGGTGTTTCTTGTTGTGCTTTATTTTCTCCTCAAATCGAACCGACCTATAACCTGATTTTTTGATGAGATTTCCAATAGACTTATTTTCTATCGAATCGTTCACTAGTTTGTAGATGTAAATGACACAAAAGGTAGGTATAAAGAAAATTACGTATTCGATGAAAATAAGATTAAGTAATTGAACTTATCGAATAGGAACCACTTGTTTTTCTTAAAATAAGTACTTAATATGACATTCACTTGTAATCATTTGAATTTTTCATCCCTTTATCAAAAAAAAGAATCGTTAAAATGGATAAAGTGAACTAGTCAACATAAAGTTACGATCAAGTTTATGATTTAATTATCGTCCTACAACACAATAAAAAGCTCGAGTATCGATAAAAAAATCATTATAAATACTATACTTACGGTTATTTTTCCCGAAGACTTACGTGTATGTAAACAAAGACGAATGGAAGTTCTCTTACCTGAAACAAACAAATTAATTAGCAATAAATCTAAAACTACAGATCTTTGGTGTATTTTAATGTGCCACTATGAATGAAAGAATAAAACGAATGAAAAATGATTTAGAGTTACTAACATCTTAATCTAAACGCTTCGTGTACCTGTCCGAATGAGAACAAATTAAGTTGCACTATTAAAATCGTATTATTTTATCTTAACATTTCCTGCTTGAACGTTAAACTAAGAATCAAAATCTAATTAATTGCAAATTTTATTTTTTTTATAAACGAATTCCTTAGTTTTGTGAATGGAGGGGAAAAGGGATTAACGCCTACTTTACATTGACTATACGTTGTAGATCATATTGTAAAGAAAGTGTTTTTGGTACAGAAAGTAAATAATTCTTCAACTACTAAGTAAAACAGTATGTAGCTACCCAATGTTGATTACTTGCCATTAACCTTTATTTTGAAATTTGATGCACAAGATCATTATTAAGTTTTTGTTCCGGTTCGTGTAGGTATGTATCTTACTTTTTATGTTGAAAAGAACCAATTTTGGTACAAACTGTAATGAAAGACTTGTAAAAGCTACGGTAATAAATTAGTAATTTATGACACAATAACGATTTAATTTCTACATACACTTTCGGATACACACTGGAAGTTGTGGAACGAAAGAAAATAACAAATTTTAATTATTTTCATGTACCACTCCACCAAATTCCTACGAATCCAGGTGCTAAATGGTAATAAATGAGAAACTGAACCTATTGCATTTACTGGGGATTGGTCTGCATTGAATTGTCCTGATTTTCTACAATAATTACAAAACGAAGCAATGCATCCATTGATTATATTTGACTGTTGTGTATCAGCACTGTTTACAATTGGTTTGTTGAATTTGGTGATGATCGTCGTGCGTGAAATTATTGAACGAGATCGGAAACGTGTGACCTTTAAGCATCTTTTATAAATCAAAATTTTGTTTTAATGCCACTCAACAATCAGCTTATCTTGGTGATTGAAAGGTTAGCCCCGAACATAGTTCATTTAAAGAAGAAAAAAAGTAAATATTTACGCGAATTTTCACGTGTTCACGTTGCAAATAATATATTGTCACTTCCACCCCACGTACATAGCTTAAAAGGTCAACTTGCCAAAATTCTCAATTACAAACAATAATAAATGATGACTAATGTGATTTACAAAATATAAGTAAGTACTCTACAGCCATCCCATCAACTTATGGTATTTTTATAAGTAAAACGAACATAAAATTTTAAGGCAGCGAACCCAAAACACCAAATATATCATTATAAATCGATTTACTTAAAAAAATATTATGATGTCAAAAATTAATTCCCACATTTCATCAATCAAAACTCGTTCATACGTTCTATGAAAATAAATTTGTTCTGGTAAATAAACAAGTGCCACTTTTTCTCTCCGATGCTTCTTTATTACATAATGTCGGTACATTTTAAATAAAGAGATTATAACATAAAACCATTCCAGCTTTGATCACTCATTTAAGAATGTAACATGCGCGGCCGACGTTTTATTTTAATTCAAAAAATATTAATGTGAATTTAATAACCTGCAGCACCAGTAATGTTCTTTGAACAAAAAATATCAAGTTATACAATCGAAACAGACACGTTAATTTCTGCTGTTTAAATAATTGTGTAATTGAGAGAAGTGGACACGGTAAGGAAAGCTAAGTTTGATGGATGTAAAAAGTTTTATTTCGTTGACTACTTCGACAAATAATTTTAAACTGTTTCAGGTTATTCCCGGTGGAGTAAAGGTGCAGAAACGTCACTCAAACTTCCAAACTTCTAAATTTTATGCGCAGTTCGCAAATATACCAGAGGACATGTCCATGTATTACAAAAAACTTAATTCACATATAACATGTAGTCGTTTACATAAACAGTACTCTATTTATTTGACTGGATACGAACTACTGATGGAAGTAAATAAAGGGGAAAAAGGTAGTGTTTACATTATACATAATAAATAATACGTTACGGAATACTAAGAATTTGTTTTAATAACAATCAATTTGAATTATTACAATTCAAGGATAACAAAGTAATTGATCACACAATAATAATAAGTAACCCTATCTCTTTCTTGCAACATCCAAGTGTAGCTCCACCTTAAACGTTCGCACAATCCTTCACATCTGATACACGCGTACCTAAGTTGGGATTTATTCTAAGAGAACTTTTTTTAAGTTCTTGGATTAGGCACGATTTGACCAGATTGTTACTCTATTTCACTACGCTTGGTCAATTTTTGTGTCTGACGCCTGCCGAAATATTTACATTTTCTGCATATCTAGTCCAGTCATTTTAAACATGAACATTGCAAAAAATCCTATATTAGGTTTGACTTTTTTATGTTGTTAGGTTCAGTCCCAGTAGTAAATACTCAATTTTGCAACTTCGAAAAACTTGTGAAAACTGGGGGGGGGGCCAAAAACCGCGATTTTTTCGGACTTTTTTCAGTTTTGGCCGCGTAGCTCAAAAACTACGAGTTATAGTGCAAAGAATATGATTCTCTTTTTTAAACTAGACTAAATTTGCTACAATTTCAGCCTAACTGGAAGTCTGTAAGTATAATAGTTTCCGAGATACAGCTCTTCAAAAATAGGCAATTTTTCCCAAAATCTTTTTTCAACGTATCATCCATGTTTCGAGCCAGATATTGCCACAGCGACGTGCCATACGACTCTTGTCATGGCAAACAATGTTGTAGGAAATTTTATCACCTTTTATTTAAGCATAGATGCATTCCTGTGGGCCTAACAGTTTTCGAGAAAAAGACGGAAAACCGGAAAACAGTGAAATTCTCCACATATAATATTCTCTTTGGTAATAGCATTAGTATGATTAGAAGACATTTTCTGATTATTCTTATTTAGCCTAGCGAACGAACGCTCAAAAAGGGCTTGTAGACAGACTTTTTGATCCTAATGATTTTATTTCTAAGATGTGTTTGGAGGTGTTTGGTGATAATTATACGAAAAGTCCCCGGCCCTGCCGTATGAGCTAACTTCGTAGCGTAACAAAATTTACGGATTTGTTAAGTTTTCCCTTTGTATCTCTTGAATAGACGATCGTAGAGACCATTAAACATGGTGGCGCATAAGACTGAAATTGTTTGGCTAAGGATGCAGGTAATCTGTATTTAATACTCACATATCAGATTTAGCTCCAAACCTCCCACAAAATTAGTTGTTCTCTTTCTTCCATCTTGAACTCAACGTTTTTTTTTAAATAACTATAACATCTAATCGATTTGAGATAAAATATTAAACGGTATATGTATTTTATAGGAAATTTTATGGTCTACAACTTTTATTTCAGCAGTTTTTGCTATAAACCCAATACTTTAGGAGCTAGGACACAATATTTGCCGAAAAACGTCGTGTAAAAGCGATTTTCAAAAAAATGTCAATTCTTGACAGCGAATAGAGATATAGAAAAAACGCATAGAAGCAAACTTGTAGAAAATTTAATCAGCTTCTTTTATAATTGGCCATTTCCCACTACGATGGCCTGTTCAAGAGATGTAAACGGAAAACCAAACAAATCCGCACATTTTGTTACGCTACTTTTCGTATAATCATCACCAAACACATCCCAGAAATAAAATCTTTAGGATCAAAATGTCTGTCTACAAGCCCTTTTTGAGCGTTCGTTCGCTAGGCTAAATAAGAATAATCAGAAAATGTCTTCTAATCACATTAAGGCTATTACATATATGTGGAGCCGTAGCGATTTCACTGTTTTCTGGTTTTCTGTCTTTTTGTCGAGAACTGTTAGGCCTACAGGAATGCATCTATGCTTAAATAAAAGGTGATAAAATATCCTACAATTTTTTCCTCCATGACAACGGTCGTAGGGCACGTCGTTGTGGCAATATCTGGCTCGAATCATGGATGATTAAAAACAGATTTAGGGAAAATGCATATTTTTGAAGAGCTGTATCTCGGAAACTATTATACTTACAGACTTCCGGTTAGGCTCAAATGGTAGAAAATTTAGTCCAGTTTAAAAAAGATAATCATATTCTTTGCAGTACAACTCATAGTTTTTGATCTACGAGGCTAAAACTGAAAAAAGTCCGAAAAAATCGCGGTTTTTGGTGCCCCCCCCCCCCCCAGTTTCCACAAGTTTTTCGAAGTTACAAAATTGAGTATTTACTACTGGGACCGAACCTAACACCATGAAAAAAGCAAACCTAACATAGGATTTTTTACGGGTGTCCGAATCTGGAGCGGTCCAAATGTAAGGTGTGTGGCGATGCGCACCATACTTTTTTACATCGTGATCAAAATCGTCGAAGCTATCGTAACGACCGCCCGTCAACGAATCCTGGCATGCAACCAACAACTCAAGTTCCAGTACCCGATCCTCAATCGCAAACTCAATCGCACAATCGGTCGACTTTTTGTAACGCTACGTCATTCGCAGTGTCTTCGAACAGAGTAGTTTTGTTACCAACAGCAGTAGCGATGGTAAAAGTGCGTCAGAAGTTTGTGAAGGCGCGCATCCTATTCGACATGGCTTCTCAGGTTACCCTACTGAGTGAGCGCTTCGTACGTTATTATGGTTTGTCTAGCGAACTAGAGGACGGGGGAGTAAACGTGGTTGGCGTTGGCGATTCTTCTGTTTCTTGCGCAAAAAGCTGTACGCTCTATCTACGATCCCGATTCAATGGAATGGGAAAACATATTGTCGCTAGTGTTGCACCTCAATTTTCATACAAAATCACGTCAGACATGGTGTGCTTTGCACAGGGCAAAGTTGTCGAACTTCAGTTAGGAGAAGATCGTCTTCCGTATGATACAATAGACATTATTTTGGGCGCAGACGACGTCGCAGGATGCTTCATTGGCGCTAGTGAAGTAATCGATGGTTTAGCCTTCCAGAACACGATTTTTGGTTGGGTACTCTATGGAAGCGGTCCTACTGGCATGGCATTTTGTCATCACGTTTGTTTAAACTCGTATGTTACCGTCGCGGAAGTTGATCGAAAGTTAGAAAGATTTTGGAAAATCGAAGAATTATCGTCCGAGAAAATTGACGAAACGAACGAATGCGTTGAGCACTTTAAACGTACTACTGTGCGCTTACACGATGGTCGGTTTTCGGTGCGTTTACCGTTAAAAGGAAGTCGGTTTGAGCTCGGTGAGTCGCGTATTCGTGCTCTCAATGCGCTTCGGCGGATGGAACGCACAACTACAAGCGAAGTTAAGGACGCGTATGTTTCTTTTATGCGAGAATACGAAAAACTTGGACATATGCGGCCCGTATCACATAATGATGTAGCGTCGATTTCGTACTACATCCCACACCGTGCCGTGTTGCGTCCTACAAGCACCACCACCAAGTTGCGCGTGGTCTTCAACGCATCGGCCAAGACGTTGAATGGTCCCTCACTTAACGACATTTTGAAAGTCGGGCCGAAGGTCCAGAGCGATCTATTCGATATCCTCGTGCGCTTTCGAGCTCACGCAGTTGCGTTTTGTGCCGATATCGAAAAAATGTATCGGCAGGTTGCTGTCTGTGAAGAGGATTTTCCACTTCAGCGCATTCTTTGGCGCGAGAATCCAAATGAACAAGTACGCGAATACGAAGTGACCACCGTAACTTATGGTACCGCACCTGCGTCATTCTTGGCAACGCAATGCTTAGTTGATCTTGCTCGCGAATTGGCCTTATTCGAACCTCATGCTGCGGCTGTAATCGAACGGGATTTTTATATGGACGATTTAATGACCGGATCCGATTCAGTGCTCTCCGCTATGCGCTTACAATTGAAAATACACAACGCGCTCGAAAAAGCAAAATTTCCATTGCGAAAGTATACAAGTAATTCCGACGAATTTCTTGCATCGTTGCCCCCCGAAATAGTTGAGAAAAATCGTACACTAACTTTGAATTCCGACGAAGCTGTAGCGTTACTGGGACTCATATGGTCACCGACGTCCGACGCTTTCGGTGTGAAGATATCGAGTTCTACGCTTCCACCCGTCCTTACGAAGAGAGAGATTTTGAGTAGAGCGTCTTCTCTCTTCGATCCATTTGGTTTTTTTGTTCCGGTTACTGTCAACGCAAAGATTTTGATTCAAGATATGTGGAAGCTGAACATCGGCTGGGACGATCCGATCGACCCTAACCTTGCTGACAAGTTTAGTCGTTACTACTACGAATTAGAGCGTCTAAGTCAGTTTTCAATCGAAAGAAGGTATTCAAAGTTGGAAAATAGACAAACTCATTTAGTTGGTTTCTCAGACGCTTCTGAAAAGGCGTATTGCGCGGTTGCCTATCTTCAATGTTTCGATGAAGACAACGTTTTTGTGAGCCTTATTTGCGCCAAATCAAGGGTAGCGCCATTGAAGTTACTAACGATTCCTCAACTCGAACTGGAAGGTGCTCTACTGCTTGCGCGGTTACTCGATCGCGTTGCGCAAAATTTGGACGTTCCTCGGGAGAACGTGGTGGCTTTTACGGACTCTATGATTGTTCTTGGATGGATTCGACAGCCACTGGACCGTCTTCTTCCGTATGTAGCAGCTCGCGTCAAGAAAATCACGGAAATTTTGCCAGCCAGTCAATGGCATCACGTGCGCGGCGAAAATAACCCAGCAGACTTAGGTACGCGCGGCTTATCCGTCCCACGGTTTTTAGAGAACAATTTGTGGAAATATGGTCCATCGTTTTTGCAACAGAAAGAGATGGCCATCGGAAGTTTAACTCAGGCAATCGTATTGCATGAGAGGGAATTACCGGAGCTACGACGCATGTGCGCACACGTTTGCGCATCTATAATGCCGTTCATCGAGTTTACGCGATTTTCAAATTATTTGCGATTGATTAACACTATGGCATACGTTGTGCGCTTCGTATCGAATTTAAAATTATCAGTAGACAACCGTTCTTTGTCTGGTTTAAAAGTTGTCGAACGCAAAATCGCGCGTGAGGTAATCGTGCGTTTCGCGCAAGAAGAGCATTTTTCCGAAGAAATGTGCGCACTACGGAACGGTCAAGGTGTCAAGTCGAAGAGAGTTTTAAGTTCGTTAAGCGCTTATATTGGTAACGACGGTATTATCCGCATCCGTACTCGTCTTACGAATTCACCGTATGCTGAAAGTGTTAAGTACCCGATAGTTATTAATGCAAAAAGTCGGTTATTATATTTGTACGTAAAACACATTCACGAGTTTTATTTTCACGTGGGTTACAATCAGGTCGTCGCAATTGTGCGCTCGTCGTTTTATATCGTTTATAGTTTATCGAACGTAATCAAGTCAGTGATAGCAAACTGTGTAGTGTGTCATCAGATTCGTGCTAAAACGCAAAGTCAGATTATGGCTAATTTACCGTCAGATCGTGTAACTATCGCTCGCCCATTTTCGAAAGTAGGGGTTGATTTTGCGGGACCCTTCGTGACTAAGTGTACCGAACATCGTACTTACCGATATACAAAAAGTTATTTGGCGATATTCGTATGTTTCGTTACCAGATCAGTGCATCTCGAGATAGTTTCTAACTTAACACTATTAGATTTAAGTTTGTTTATTACGAAAAAAAAATAGTAGTTGTTGTTGTCACAATTAATAGTTTTTTGTTCGTATGTGAATTTTCATAGTTTAATTTCGAATGATTAGTTATTCCTATTAAAAAACGAGTTGTTAGCTATAAAAGAAGAACTTTCGTATTTTTTCAATAAACATAGGGCATTCGCAGTATATAGTATTTTTAGGAATTTAGCCGTTTGGGCCACGTTTCCGTATTATTTACACGAAATGAATAGATATTTAAGACTGTATGAATACTTTTGACACACCTTGTATCAATTTGGTGAGTAGACGGGTTTCCATAAAAATGGAGGGAAGGGATAGTATGCCCTATTTATAAGGGAGGCGCTGGAAAATAAGTAACGAGTTATAGAGGGGCAAGTTTAGCGAACACGGGATATAAAATTCATGCAAAGGTGCCGAGACGGAGACTAGAGGGAGAAAAAGAGGAAAAGAAATTGTTGGGGGATTGGCAGACAGGATTTAGAATAAATTGATAGGATCCATATTCTAGTTGTTCGGTGATTTTCATCCAAATGGGGTGAACGGATAACTCAATGATCACGAAACCTCCCCCATGAATAACATTTATTGTGCACAATAAATGTTATTCATGGGAGAGGTTTCATGATCATTGAGTTATTAGGATTTAGAATAGGAAGGGGAGCGATTGATAACAGTTGGTGAATAAGGAGTTGAAAAAGAAGGAGAAAAGATTTATACGTTGTTCATGGATATAAAAGCGGCGTTTGACAACGTCAATAGGAAAAAGCTGTGGGAAGAAATGAGGAGGCAAAATGTGAAGTGGGGCATTGGAAGAAGTGTACGACGATGGGAGAACAGTTTTGGACAACAAAAGGAGTGAAACAAAGATTCTCGTTGAGTCATAGCCTGTTTTCCATTTACATAGGGAACCTGGAAGAAGTTATGAGAGGGCAGCAGAGAGGAGGGGTGATCATAGGAAGATGTAAAGTGTGGATACTGGCGTACGCGGACGATGTGGCGGTAGTGGCAAAAGATGAGGGTGAGATGGGGGAGCAATAGGAGTTTTAAAAAGGTATTTGGGAAAAAAAAGGATTTAAGGGCGAACGTGAAAAAGACAAAACTAATGGTATTTCAAAGAAGGAGGAGAAAACGATCAAGTGAAAAGTGGTGGAATAGTATTCAGAAAGGACATGCACAAAAGAAAATGGCTATTCGAAAAATTAATAAGTGTGATTGTATGTGGAGCAGAGACATGGGGTTGGAAGGAATGGGAAGGGTTAGAGAGAAAACAGGAGAAATACTGGAAATTGATAATGGTCTTAGATAGAGAGGCACCGGGATATATACTAGAGGAAGAGTTGAAATTGGAGAAAAGACAGGAAGGCGGGCAGTGAGGTATGAAGAAGGAATGGAATTAAGAGGAGATAACAAGATATTTCAAGAATGTTGGAGGGAAGTGAAGGAGAATAGGACGAAGTGGGGTCAAGAAGAAAGGAAAAAATACTGCGAGAGAGGGGGTATGGCGAGGGAGGAGGTGAAAAGGAGATGAGGGGGGGAGGAGCGTTGAGGTAGAGTTGGTAATGAAGGATAAAGACGTACAGGGGCAAGAAAGGAGAGCAAAAATATAACGAAAAATATGAAGGAATAATGGTAGACAGGATGTCAAGATATTGAAGGGAGGGGTCTAGGACAAGTCAGCGCCGCCGACTTATCGCGGCCAATTCATCGCGGCCATCTCATCGCCGAGCCAACTCAACGCCGGCCAACTCATCGCCGACCCATCTCTTTAAAATTAAAAATTGTTAGTAGTGGAACAACAGCATACAAAAAGCCATCAATATCCGTTAATGACTTATAACTAATAATAATCATATACGATACAAAAGTACCGCGTAGTGGCAATCTATGTTTAAGTTTAGCATTTTTTTTATTTCCAAATTTTGTTTAGTGTCATGTTGCCATTTTGTATCAATTTAAAAAAAATATACTAAACCTGCAAATAACCTAGGCGCTTTAATGGCAATGTACGTTTAAGTTTAGCATTACTTTTATTTCCAAACTTTTTATATATGAATGTTAATATCAGGTAAGTATGATTCATTGTCTATTAACGCTAACATTATCGATAGCTCTGTAAAGCTGATTATCAATTGATTAAGATTTAAGGGAATGTTAATGTCATATGTCAATGTAATATCTTGATGATCGGTATCGGTATTTATACAAGCAAGTAAAAGAGGATAGGTAAGAATGTGCTGAATGTATCGAAAATAAAATCGGCGATGAGTTGGCCGGCGCTGAGATGGCCGCGATGAATCGGCCGCGATGAGTCGGCGGCGCTGACTTCTCCCATTCCGAAAGGGAGGGATGGGCATGAAAACAAAAAAAATAGTGCCGAGGTTTGGGTGCGGAAAAAGAATATGTATCATATGTAGAATCGAATTCTTTGTTTAAACTTTTTATGGAAACAAATAAATGCTTACTTACTTACTCACCTTGTATCAATTCCATCAATTGTTTACCTTAACACTTAAGAATTATTCAGCCTAATGTTAAACATTGTAACGCCCTTGCGTTAATTTTCTAATTTCTTTTGGAAATATTACTACTAATTTCCTTTCTTTACATTAATAATTAATATTCTTTTAAAATCGATCATTGTAGCTGACCTACGACCACCTGCCTACTAGCACTGAGCTATTGCGGCCATTGCTTCTTTTAAATTTCGTTACGACCCATTTTTGCCGTAACAACATTATGAATTTTCATTCTTGCTTCCTGCCCATATTGGTCCAGAAAGTTTATTAATAGTCCCCCCTATTTAAAATGTATCAATTAGTAAATTACAACACGGTTAGTTTCACACCTACATCCATCCAATGTGTATATGCTAACTAAATCACTTTTTGGGCGTATACTAAAAAGAAAAAAGCACAATAGTCGTCAAACTTCCTCTGAGGATCACAAATTCTACATTAAAATGCGTAGATAATAAATAACAGCTTTTAACACGGAGCATAAACGTTACAACGTTTATAGCATACGTGTGTCATCAGGAGACGTAATTAATTAAACCCATCGTAACTACATTACATTTTATTAAAGGATTTTAACTGATACACAGATACAATATCTACTAATTCAAAATGGATAAAGTAAATATCCTTGTAGCTGAATATCAATAACGTTACGAATCACAAATAACGCGCAAGAATAGTAATTATTTTCATTAGTATTGATTAGTCAACACACCAAATAACGTTCTATCACTTGTGACCATTTTAAAAAGGATAAGAATAGAACGCGGATGTTTAGAATTGTAATGTGACAAAAAAACATAACAGTTTTATAATTAACGATATCAATAAATTGTTCCCTGCTGACATCTTCAGCTATATAGCTAGCGCGCATTGGCGGTAGCCACTCGCTTAGCACCGGGATTTACACCCTTATTAGTATAATGAATGGGCGGATGTTGTCGTTTTTGTTTACAGGGAAGATATTTCATTTGCAGCATGCAGGGAAACCTTCACTGATATAAATCAGTAGGAGAATCAGTAACACCTACAGACGGGACATGTCTCTCGCGGAACCCCTACTTTCTTTCAGAATGTTTTTGACAATGATATCGCGTACGTTTTTTCAAAACTCAAACTTCATACTACATTATGTCATAATAATTACATTATACACATATTCGCACATCCGGTAAAAGGACAAAGGAATGAAAAATCGATCAACCAATTGCATTACTACGCAGCAGTAGGACTTCAGTGCAGTGCAATAAATTTGGAGAGGACATTAAACACTCGTATAATAATTGTGAATTTCTACCATAATTTCACTATTATTATTATTTATGAAACTGAGTTGTCAAAACAGTTCAGCATATAACGCTTTCGATTTTAAAACACGAATAACTACATAATTATACAACTATGTTTTACGATATCTATGTTAACAAACTTTGAGCATAAAAATATTTTTAAGTAAACAAATACTTATTTTATTTATGACGGTTTGGATTTACTTAACACTTTATGGAATTAAATAATTGCGAAATACAAATAAATAAGAAGGATATAATATTTTTTGCTATTGACATTAGCTACATAAAAGGTGTTTCTAATCGTTGAATTGAAGTTGAATTTGGACTTCTTTTAGTTTATGGGCCACTGCCAATAGCTTCTTGGTAATCAACACAACACCGCTGTGGTAGAATGAAATTTATTTACAAAAAACTGGTTTGATAAAATAGTTAATTTAGTATCTAGTGCGCGAAATGCCACTTTGGTGATGGAGAACTGATTTTTTTAACGAGGCACAGCCGAACACACTCCATCGATTACATGTGAGACATGATTTCGACAATTTAAGGGCATGTGATACCCTGTTGAAAAGCATAACATCTGAAGTATCTAAAGTAGGCAACACATCATGCTAAATGCATCCATATAATTTTAGTACACAACAAAAATACGTAGTTGCAAAATAAGACTAAAATTTATTTAATGAAAGAACTACGTACTTAGGTATGCACATTTATAGAATACGAATTTCTTATCATATTTATTTTACAGGTCAGTTTTATATTTCATGTGATGAGCTATTATATCAAATTTATTGTAATTTGTAGATAAACTGCAATTTTTCTTTCTATCTGCTAAAATTCGTACGTTCTAATAGTCGTAGCGGTACATCGAGAAAATCGCAAATGTCTGTCAAATTGTGCGGGAAGTGTGAAATTAGGTACACTTATTAATTAGATCAAAATAAACGATTTGACCCGCAGCACCCCTATTTTCAACCCTTAGTTTTCAAAAGTGCCCCGTATTTAGTTTTTTCCATCCCCTAACGATAACTCCTTTGTTTACAACTTTTCGAAAAAAATACAGTGCTCGCCAAAAAGTCGGCACCAAATGGATTTTTTTTATTTTTGATTTTTTTAAAAAACTTTTTACGGCAATAATTTGTGCTTGTCTGAAAACCTATTTAGCCCCTATCAGATATACCGAGTCATTTTCACTTAGCTAGAAAATGGCGTTTTTCGAAATTGTTTAAATTCAAAGTGTGCTATTTTTCGTAAATTAAGCAAGATTTCAATGAAATTTTTTCCTCGTCTGTCAGTTTTAGCTTACCAAACAATCTCAAGACCAGAAAAAAAAATTTTTTTCTTTAACTTCCGCTAAAACTAAATTTTTAATTTTTTGGACTATGTATTTTCAAATTTTCACATGCCAAGAAAAGATTTCAAAATTCAATTTGACTTCGTTAAAATCGTTGAAGATTTATAATTGGAAAAAACATTAGAAATTGCTAATTATTCCTTTAGGTTTGTTATTTATTTACAGAAAAGTAATGTTGTTGCATAATCTTTACGTTTTTGGTGCAACATACTTTATGGGAGAAATATGTTTCAATGAAAATTAATAGCTATTTACGTGGCTTCTAAAAACTCTAATTTATCCATGCTGATGAATTACTTTCACAAAAATCCTTTAAATGTTCTTTTACAGTTGCCTAAACGAGGAGGTTTTTCTTTATTCAGTTTACATGTCAATTAAGTAGGCAGAATATGAGACGGCTGTGGATTGTTTTACTTTAATTGACTGAATCATGTAAACTGAATAAAGAAAAATCTCCTCGTTTAGGCAACTGTAAAAGAACATTTAGAGGATTTTTGTGAGAGTAATTAATCGGCAAGGGTAAATTAGGGTTTTTAGAAGCCACGTAAATAGATATTCATTATCATTGAAAAACATTTCTCCCATAAAGTATGTTGCACCAAAAACGTAAAGATTATGCAACAATATTACTTTTCTGTAAATAAATAACAAACCTAAAGGAATAATGAGCAATTTCTATTCTTTTTCCCAATTATAAACCTTTAACTTTTTAACGAAATCAAATTGAATTTTGAAATCATATCTTGGTATGAGAAAATTTGAAAATGTTGCAAAAAAATTGAAACTTTAGTTTTAGCGGAAGTTAATGAAAAAAAAATGTTTTCTGGTCTTGAGATTGTTCGGCAAGCTAAAACTGACAGACGATAAAAAAATCTAATTGAAATCTTGCTTAATTTACGAAAAATAGCACACTTTGAATTTAGACAATTTCGAAAAACGCCATTTTCTAGCTAAGTGAAAATGACTCGGTATATCTGATAGGGGCTAAATAGGTTTTCAGACAAGCACAAATTATTGCCGTAAAAAGTTTTTTAAAAAAATCAAAAATAAAAAAAAAATCCATTTGGTGCCGACTTTTTGGCGAGCACTGTATATTAATAAAAGTTTTAGGAATTCTTATACGAAACATTTTATATAAGAATAAAATTTTCACAAATATTAACGCTTATCGAGATATGTGGAAGAAACTGATTTGTGCAGTTTCATTACAAAATCGGTCATAGTTTTCTTGTTTATCGTTTCTCAGAAAAATTATTCAAGTAAAAGATGTAGATATTAATATGATCAATATTTTAGATATAAGTATATATAATATTTTCACCACAGAAAGCAACCCTTAACAAGTTATTTCGATATTTTTGAAAGTAAGCAACCCTTAAGTATTAAATCGCTCAAATCTTTTTTATTTGTAACTTATGAGGAAAAACATGTAAATAAATATTATAGAAAATTATCTTTTGGGCATTTTATGTCGGTATGAAAATTTTTCAAAAATCAACCCTTAACGAGATATATCGAAAAAACCAGAAACTGTCAACTTTCACATAAAATCGAGCATAACTTTTCTATATTTCAGTGACATTATTGTTATATAATTCGGTAGCTATATGGATGTAGAAAATATAAGTAAGGGGTAATTTTTTTACAAAAACTCACCCTTAGCGAGATATTTTGAAAAAAACAAACTTTCAGCCCTTTTTAGAAAAGTTTTCGTAACTTTTCCAATTACGATTGTTAATATTTTCATGGTTAATAATAGGCAATTACAGTGAATTTCATGAAATCATAGTGATTTTGACCCATATCACACTGGTGCGGGAATTTTCAACGTACAAAGTAAGGTTTATTCGCGGTAATCTAATTAAAAAGAAACAATCTAATTTATTGTACCCAAAATGCAAACATAGGTCGATTTTATATCAAGGAAGACATATTTTGATGTTATTTTCTTTGGGGGTGGTTCTCACCTCCAGCGCTTCACAAGGGGTGACATTTAGATGAAGGTACCGCTACGACTATAACAATTTTGACGCAATAAAAAATATAAACTTCTATATCTATGGAAAAGCGGTACAAAACTAAAATGAAAAACGATCAAAAATAATGTAATACAATTCTAAAGATCAATCAATACCTAGATGTTTCAGGAAACGCAATTATGTACTGTATATTACTGTATTATGTATGTATTGCATAATTATACAGGGTGTCTCACGGTGACCGTCGGTTAGAAGTATATGAAGAACAGTAAAAGCTAGAAATTTGAAATTTGGCACATGCGACATGGAGTGTTTAATCTATTAAATAAAAATATTTTCCAAATGGCAGTACTTCCGGAAATACCGGAAGTGAGCATCAACTTCTTTATTTTAAATACAAACCAGGCAATTTTTTTCACATTCTGATGTGTCATAAAATGTTTAGTAAGTATGCTCAAAATAATCGGCGTATCAATTTTGATTGTTGAGAAAAAAATTTTTGTTCACTGAAAAATGTCAAAATCTTGTTTAGGAAATAAAATTGAAAGTCGAAAGTGGTAAAAGTTAGGGAAATGGGATTTTAGGTTCTCAATGTCAACAGATTGAGACACAATTGTCTGTCATGGATAATAAAAAATTGCACGCGGTTAAGTATCTATTTGACGTTATTTCCAGACTTAAGAAAAACTTTAAAAAGTCTCTTTTTTTAAATGGAATGCCTATTTAATTATCAGCCTATTCGATCCCGAAATAAATTTCCTTTAAATTGATATACCATTCATAGTGTAGTCCATGACTTACAAAGGGGGTTGTAGATAACTTAATACAAATAAAACACCCAACCTGCCCCTTAATTATTTAATAGTGATGGTTGTTGTGAGGCGACATGTTTCGGGAAACACTATTCCCATTTTCAAGCCAATGATGTAAAACGATGAATTAAAAGTTTTGTAGTTGAATTAAATACTTATAAGTTAAAATCAATTAAGCACATGAGGTAATTACAATTAATTTCAAATTAACATAATCCGAAGATCAGAGGTAAAATTATTAATAAAACTGAAGGGGGTCTCTAAGCGAGGCCCCAAATTGTGGCTCTGAATGCCAGGATGAGGGATGAAATGGATTAAAATATGGGGAAAACTAAGGTGATATCAAGTGCAAGATGAAGTGAAATGAAAAAAAAAGGTAAATGCGGATATCTTTCGTTAAAGTGTTGAGTGATTCTTTATTCAATAGTTCTGCAGGTCGGAAAAGTAATACGAGCAGACTCGCCATGAATGTAAAACAAATTTAGAATATCAGCGTTTGTGTATTCCATATTTCCCAATTAAAAACAAATATCACGCGCAAAAATCAAAATTCAAACAGATAACACTGATAACAAACGTAAACGTAGCGTAAACTTTCAAACTGATTGCTAACTGACAACTGTCATCATAAGAAACAATTGAATAAAAATTTTTTGAACATTTTCAAAACCAACCATGTTTTGTAAAGTATGTATGTAATTATAAATTTAATTAGAAAAATGTAAATAACTCTGTAATAATTGATTTTAGGTATAGGAACATGGTATATCAATTTAAAGGAAGTTTATTTCTGCATCGAATAGGCTGATAATTAAATAGGCATTCCATTTAAAAAAAGAGACTTTTTAAAGTTTTTCTTAAGTCTGGAAATAACGTCAAATAGATACTTAACCGCGTGCAATTTTTTATTATCCATGACAGACAATTGTGTCTCAATCTTTTGACATTGAGAACCTAAAATCCCATTTCCCTAACTTTGACCACTTTCGACTTTCAATTTTATTTCCTAAACAAGATTTTGACATTTATCAGTAAAAAAAATTTTTTTCCAACAATCCAAATTGGTACGCCGGTTATTTTAAGCATACTTCTAAACATTTTATGACACATCAGAATGTGAAAAAAAATTTCCTGGTTTGTATTTAAAATAAAGAAGTTGATGCTCACTTCCGGTATTTCCGGAAGTACTGCCATTTGGAAAATATTTTTATTTAATAGATTAAACACTCCATGTCGCATGTGCAAAATTTCAAATTTCTAGCTTTTACAGTTCTTGATATACTTCTAACCGACGGTCACCGTGAGACACCCTGTAGAAGGAAAATTATTTCCAGTGGGACACTTTTTTTAAGCACACTTTTATCTCTCTTATGAAAATATATTCAATATCAGCAATAAATCAGAAGAAGATTTTTTAAATAAACACCGTAATTCATTTAAATTTAGGTATTCATATGTATATCAAAAGAAAATGCTGATATAGTATTTAAGATATAAAAGACATCACAAGGAGCATATCGTCGGTGACGGTGACCTGGCAATACCTCCTATCTGCCATTTTTGGCAAATTATTTGATATTGTGAAATTTTTTGTATCTCTAAAAATAAAGTCGGTACAGAGCTACAGACGAAAAACACATCAAGTGATTATTCCGCAAACGAAATTCACTTTTTGAGTGACGTCATGCGAACGGTCTGATGAAATCTGATCGTCAGAGAATCCGGCCTTGCCCCTTACCTACCTTTGCCTTTGCCTACAGCGTTCAGTCTCAACGCCTACAGTTTCTTTAGTTTCCGTCTTCTTTTTCCTTTTTTGTTTCTTTCTAAATTTGTAAGATTGATTTACACATTAATATTTCAGACATTTTTAAGGACAATTTTGATCGCTGCAACTTTTTCAATGTATTTACGTATTCCTATTTCCACATAGCAGGGTATGACAAAATTTGAATTATATTGATACACAGGGAAAAAAGTTATAGTGATATTTCTCTATTAATTAGTGATTTTAAAAATTGAATTCATTAAAAATCATACTTAAATACCAGCAATCATTTTGAAAATTTGTCATACCCTAGCATACATACGTGTGCACATATATTCAGAAATTCAGCGTTCTACATCCATAATTGTGCTTAAAAATATACGAAAACGTAACTCCGCAACGATTAATCAGATCACTTTTTTTTAGCATTCGTAACAAAGTAATAGAGTTAATCTATTCAATTAGTAGTCGGGAAACTCTCCAAATAGTATAGAAAACCAAAAAAATGCGTTTTTAAGGTAATACAAAACTGGGTATACCCCGCCCTTAAAAGTGGCGATTTTAATGTGAAAGACAGTGAGCGCTCTAGTAGACCACAAAAATGAGAAAACGAGGAATTGCAGAAGTTATTGGATGACCCAACTCAAACTCAACGGCAATTAGCAGAAGCACTACATGTGTCACAAGAAACAATCAGTCGACGTTTACGAGCAATGGGGAAGATCATTAAACTCGGTAAATGGGTCCCACACGATTTGAATGAAAATGGAAAATTGCCAAGTCACTTGGGAAGTGCTGCTTCAACGCTACGAAAGGAAATCATTTTTGCATCGAATTGTGACGGGTGACGAAAATAGTTACTTGTGTATCAAGGTTGTAAAAGTGATCTTTTTTGGCCGAATCTGATGATTGCAGCCGAGGCGAAAGCCGAGGCTAACAAATCAGATGACGCTAAAAAAGAACTTTTAACCGAGGTGCACACAACATTTTTTAGGCGACAAAAAGATATAAACTTTAATTTAAAAATCAATTTCATAATTTTGACAGTGACAGTTACCTGACAAATACAATCATATATTTGATTATTCATGTCACTTACAGAGTGCTTTGCTCCATCATCTGGACAACAAAAAGCGGTTGTAAAGTAAATGCGGCCGTAAAGTTGTTTATGACAGATGTTAAAAAAAAGTTATACTTTACGGCTTTCAAAAGATACGTAAAACAACTATTTATGTAATAGCCGCCTAAAAATGGATTTATTTTGAAAACCCAAAGCGAAAAAAATCGTGACTTTCACCTGGCGAAGCCGGTCCTTCAACACCAAGGTCAAATCGCTTCGGGAACAAGACCATGCTCTGTGTCTGGTGGGACCAGAGCGGTATTGTATATTATGAACTCCTGAAGCCCCGTGAAACCGTTAATACACAACGCTATCGCCAACAAATGATTAATTTAAACCATCGAGTGTACAAGCGTATACTGGGTAAACATCCTTAAGATAAATACGAGACACATTCGTTGAGTAAGCTACACTTTTCAGAACTTGACTTTTAAATATGCCACATCAAAAAAGCTTCATTTTTACATTTTAATTCCTTTTACTTTCTGGTAGATTTACAGGAAGTGAATATCATCTTCAATAATAAATTATTTAAACACAATTTCATAATTTATAGTTTTAGAAAATTTATATGAGAATACAGCCCACATAACTGAATCATATAGGTAGGTAGTGTTTAAAAGGTAAAACAAACGTAGATCAATTTCTTAAGTACCGCATCATTCACTTAAATTTATTAACCTTTGGTAGCCATAATTCACAAAACCGAAATTGAAAAGTTCTTTTCCTTAGAAAATGTCATAAGTTTGATAGTTGACGATTTAGTAGGTACTACTGGAAACGCTTCTTTTCTCTCACATCTTATTTCTATATAATTCCATTCTTCTAAATAAAACGTTAAACCGGTCCATTATTCCGCATACAAGCTGCATAATCAGTCTTTATAACATATATTTAACAAAACCTCTAATTTATTTAGCAGTTCTTGTAACATATTTTACATTTTAAACTATTACAAAGAGGTACTAAAATATATATGCTATTTTTAAAGAGGCGTAAGATGATAATTAGAGATCTAACTGAGGTCTATAAAACGACCGCCACATAAAGTAAATTCTTTCGGTTAATTTAACCTTAATTCACAGTTCGATTATATAATGGACGAGTTTGGTGTTATTTTATAATTAACGGTATCATCTTCAATCAATAAAGAATTTTACATGATTAATTAATGTGGGCACAATTAACAGCTGCTGAGTTGTTAACAGATTTACTATTGACGGATTGCTCGGATTTTCTATGAGATGATGTCTTTTCATGCCAAAATAATCGGGTTTATCTCGACTATACTGTAATGTTACCTTTTCCGTATCTTCGCTACCGTTAAAAACTTGTCAGTTGGCGTGGTGATTATTTTCTTCTGAAATAGGTCCTACGAAATTATGATCAAAATATAACGAGTTGCCAAGAAACTCCCATGTAAATCGGACATAGAATGGAGTGAGTAATTTTCACTTCTTGTTTTGTTTATTTTGCATGATATCAACGTATAGACATAATGGACAGTTTTAACAAACAATTAATTCTACTAGACATTACAAAAAACTATATTACTCTATTATAATTTAAGAGGAGCTACCATTCTCGTTATACACTATCCAAATAAATATAAGATTGCAAAACACCAGCATTAGTAAACTTTTAGCTTTATAAGAAGGAGCTTATATCGTCTAGTGGCCCATGGAGATCTATCACGGCTGAAATAATTTCATCCCTGTCAATTCCTGACATATTGGCATTATAGTCAGCTACTATGTTTGGTTTTAGATGTTCGACACCCTTTCGATTTTTTACAGATGTCATAACGAATTTATGACATGTAGAGAGCACTAACACGTTCCTTTTATCTCGCCACTTTCCCACAGTAATATCCAATTTCCCAAGAATGAGTGGCCCCCCAGCTCTCCAGATTTGAACCCTTTAGATTTTTTCGTGTGGTCATACATGCTTTCGAAGCTTAACGACTATAAAATCAGAAACGTGGACCAGTTCAAGAAAATTATCGAGCGCGTTTGGCAAGAAATGCCGATGGAAGCCGTGCGTGCCGCTTGTGACGGGTTTGAGAAGCGTTTGAAGCTGGTTAAGAAGGTTAAAGGTGAAATCATTGATGAAATTTATTGTGACCTTTCGTTATAAATGTACTTTTAATAATATACACTTTTTGAGTAACTAAACATTGTCTAATTATTTTTATTGGATTTTGAAAGTGTATCCGAATTTATTGGACACGGTGTATATAAATGGTGTGTCCCTTTCCAATATATGGTACAACAATTCTTGAACCACCGAAAACGCATGGCCATGTTCTTCACTGGTTACTGTAATACTGTACCTTTCCCTGAATATATTATCATATTCAAAACGTACAGGTCGGGCGTACATAGTTCATATAATTTGATGCCATATTTGGTAGCCTTATTCGGGATATACTGGCGGAAATATAAATGTCCGCGCTACAATAATGCTTCATGTATAGACAATTTAGGACCAGGATATTATTATTATTATTATTATTATTATTGGTTCTGGGGGCGGTCCCAATAGGTTCCCGCACTGCGACCTTTTGGTCTATTGTGCTCCCCGGTGTTGTCTACCCTTCAAGAATACCTGTATCTTTTAAAAAGTCCAGGATTTTAGTAGGGTGAATCTTCGTTACTTCCTCTTGTGTAATTTTTTCATTTCCAAGTAGGAGTTCCCTTGCCTTTACGAATGCCTCACATTGGCAAATGACGTGATAGGGCGTTTCATCTGCCTCACCACAACCCCTGCATGTCGGGCTTTCAGTCAGTCCCATGTTGTGCAGGTGTTTGTTCATGCGACAGTGGCCCGCGACCATTTCTGTCCCAAGTTTTATCTTCGTCCTGCTTAGCTTTAAGATGGATGTAGCTAGGTCCCCGTTTGGGGTTTCCAGGAAGATCTTGGAATGACTCTGTCCTGGGATTTTCGACCAATGTCTGCAATGCTCTTTCGTAAGTATTGCTTGAATCTCCTTTTTGACTGTGTTATAAGAAATCCCACAAGCCGGTTCGGGTCCTATGAATGGTTTTGCGCTTGCCATTCTCGCAAGCTCGTCAGCAACCTGGTTACCTGCGATTCCCGCATGTCCAGGTGCCCACACTAGTGTGACTGAGTTGCACTTACCTAGTGCGTTTAGCATTTGTGTGCATTGAAGGACTAGCCCTGAATTTACCACATATGAGTCTATTGCTGCAATCGCTGCTTTGCTGTCTGTCACTATAAAGATTTTCCTTTTGATGAGGTTCTCTTTTAATAGTTGAGCAGCCGCCGTCAGGATTGCATATACCTCGGCTTGGAATACGGTCGCTTGTTGTCCTAGGCTTACAGAAATTCTACAGCCCCGTCCATTGCTCCCGTATACTCCAGAGCCGGTGCCCTTTGTGGTTTTCGAGCCGTCTGTGCAATACACGATTCCATTCAGCTTCGCTTTACTGGAATTGCTCTCCCAGTCTTGCCGAGTGGGGATTGTTGTCTTAAACAGTTTGATGGGACAAACTGTTTTGGGTATCCTCTCAGTGTTCATACTAAGGGTTTTGTCTTTGGAGATTTCGTCAAAGATGAGCGAGTGCCCCGCCCTTGACGATCCCTCCTCGCCGTTAACTCTCAGCCGGTATGCCCCTCTGAGCGCCTCTGCCCTAATTGCTAGGTTTAGTGGCGGTAAGTTCGGGAGGATCTCCATAGCTGCCGTAGGGGTGGTTATCATTGTCCCCGTGATTCCAAGGCAAGCCCTACGCTGCACCTTGCTAAGTTTCTGTATGTTCGTGTGGGTGGAGGTTTTATGCCACCACACCAGTGAGCCATACCTAATGATCGGTCTGATCATTCTGGTGTATACCCCAGTGGGTGATTATTGGAGATAGGCTCCACTTGCTTCCGAACGCTCGCCTGCAAGCCCACAAGGACTTTGTGGCTTTGTTCGCTATCTTCTCTAGGTGCGGTTTGAAGGTTAGCCCTTGGTCAAGCGTTATTCCCAAGTATTTGCCTTCTCCCACAACCTTCACCTTGGTGCCATACATTGCTATGTCTTTTAGCTTTGTCGGCCCTTTTCTTCGTGAGAAGAGAATGAGGTTCGTTTTTGTTGGATTAACCGACAGACCCTCTTCTCCGCACCATGCTTCCACTAGATTTAAAGCTCGCTGCATCACAACTGATACGGTCTCTTCAAATCTGCCACGTACCACAATTGCTATGTCATCGGCATAGCCAACCGTGGTGTAACCTGCCTCGCTTAATCGCCTCAGCAGTCCGTCCACTACCAGGCACCACAATAGAGGACCAGGATATATCTTGAAAGTTTTTCAAAAGATGTGAAAGGACATTATTTATTTTATGCAAACGGTTCTGTTGATCTTCATTCGTTTCATAAAAGCAAAGACATCGCAGGATCATTTCGAAATGATTCCTTCCCATAATTTTTGTAAAAACGGGATATTTGTATATTATCTGCTGACTCCAGTAACTTTTGATGATTGGCATTTTCACCTGGCCTATTAGAATAGAGAGGCCCAGAAAACTTTTCAGTTCGGCTACTGTAATACTTTTCCACCTTTGCATGTTCGACTTTCTTGACAGATTACTTTCCTGCAAGTACTTTTGAGCCCTGGCATTAGTCCAGTTGACAATTTTATTAAGGTAGTTCCTCCGCGACAATCTCAACCAAAAGTTTTGTCCCATGTAACCATAGTAACTTCTATTATTAACAATTTTTGTCACGCCAGTGGAAGTACACTTTTTGTTCGGACTGTCCGCGTTGTCATGGAACAGATTGCGTATACAATCATTCGCTTGCCTAAACATATCTAATAATACCAAAAACGTCATGTTTCTCAAGGCTATATCTTCAAAGTAGACGGTAAACAATTCTCAAATGTTTTCACAATATTCGTATAATCCCTCTCTAGCATTCTTTAGTTTTTCATTAAATTCTGACATTTAGTTTTGACAGTACAATTGATAATGTGTCAGTGCCCACATAACACGAGATCTGCAAGGGCTGTCCTGTGGCCTTATGCGGACATTCAGAAGTTCTCAGAATGTCTTTCGGATGTCCTGGGGACTTATATGGACATATAGAAGTCCTTAGAATGTCTTTGGGGCGCCTTTGAAAGATATGTGCTACGTGGGCGGTGTTTTTTGTATATGGGTTATATGTCAATTATGCCAATTTTAAGTGTAAATATCTCGACTTAGGAACGGTAAACCTCATTTAAACTCCACAGATGTTTGGATAACGTATTTAATAACGTATACGCCAAGTTTGAACAAATTCTGTCGCAAATCGTTCCGCGGAGGAACTACCTTAAGAAGTTTAGCATCAAACAACAAAGAAAAAGTTTCCATGGGTGAAATATTTGGAGTTATGTTTTTTTGGACCCTACTTTTCCAGTAAAGGGAAAATTGAGCGGCTCAAAATCTGAATCCTCCCATTGTTTTCGTCAGTGGTATTATTGAGCACATCATCAACACTTAGACCGGTTGCGACATTATTCTTGCTATCATCATCACTCTCACCTGTTTACCCTGATAATGACTCATCTGATGAACATTTTTAGTCATTATACGAGCAGCTTCTGTCTAGAGTTCTGCGGCTGTGACTGTGAGGGTCCTGTGCCATTTATTCGTACGCTCCATAACGTATATCCAATATAAAACTGAAAATTATATGTTTGTAAGAACGAATGTACTCAATAAAAATAATTGCATAAATTTAAGTACATACCTTATTTATTTAGTTTAGTACATGAAATCTAAAAAGCGTAGAATTGTTTAGAATTTAAAATCCATATTGGCTGTTGAATTTTTCAAAATTTCATACACGTGTTGGGTTATTTTCAAACTAAATTTAGTGGAATTTAACATTTGTTATTATCCCAATATAACTAAGATTATATATTTTTTTATTAACCAATCGTACTCTTATCTTTTCTATTATACCCCTGTAAGTTATTTTATATTCGACAGACTGTATATGACAAATGATTCTTCTTCATCGCGTAGGATTACAGTAGCGTTGCTTGGATAATAATTCAAAAAGAAAGACAAATTGATCTCGTCACGTCACGTACGGCATATATACAAATTATGAAAAACATCCCCCAAAATTTGTAAGAAAAATTTTATAAATTTTACTTACTGTAGAGCGTTGTTACTTCTAAATAAATTTGTTTCCCCACTTTACACGAACTTAAGAATTACAGCAGCAACAAAATAATAAAACAAAAGCAAAACAGAAACTTTTCGTAAAATAAATAACGCGACTAAAGATCTTATTGTATATTTTTGCAAAGGAAACAAAACAAGTGAAACATTGAAATGAAAATTGCAGAGGGCGTTTATCAACGTCTTCATCAATTTGTATAGAGACTAAAATAAGGAGAATATCAAACGTTTGGGATGTGTCCTTTTAACATTATTATTGGCGCGTTATTAAGCAATTTATCTTTCTTTTTTGGTCACATTATGTTTGAAATTCCGATCATGACGATACGTAGTAGATTTATTTTGTTAGGGGTTAACCCTAAAGATCATTTTTATTATATTTTAGGCGAGGCGGTAAATTAATAAATGTAAGCTGTCCAGAGTTGATGAAGAACGGAATTTTGTATAAACAAAGCGGGCGAATTTAAATTAAGAGCTGTAACATTTTCACCTTAAAATTTAAATTAGCAATTTGTTATAAAGGATAACGCAGAAACGTTAGTAAGCTAATAAATGGATAATCAATTCTTCTCATTCTCCCTGCGAGCTGCGTGATATCAAGCTTCTCTAATTTATACGAGGACGTTGTTAGCCATTTACTGCCCATACATTGTACAACGGGAAATAAAGTTCAAAGGTCTTTAAGGGGATGTAGGTTTTGTAAAATGGGTGGTATAACGAAAAGGTATAATAGCATAAAATCGTGTAACATGCCATTTACAGTTAATTCAAAATTTTTACCGTGAAAATATTGCTCGTGTAAAAGATACGTAACCATTGTTAAATTACGTGTACGCAGTTTGCAAAACACGTAAATCCAATTTATAAAAGTTCTGAATTGCCGTTCTGTCTTTTTATTTAATATTAGACATACAAAAAAATGGCTCGATAATGTTCCACTCGCCTGCCTAACGATTTTTCAGATTCCTTTATTAAGCACTTGTTGGCCCTTTTCTTACGCAATTATTACAATTTAAATTTGTGATTTGCATAAATTTTGCAGGAAGTATTGGCATTAGTAACTACGTTAATTACTGTGCCTCTTATTCAGACTAAACAATCAATCTATGTCAAGTGTAGTTTGCGTGTATGGGAACAAATAAATCAGGTTAAGCTTCCTAGACTTGACTTAAACATTCGTAATTATTGCGACAAAGTAATTACCATTCTAAATTAGCATCGGTAATAAATTTTATCGCATAAAAAGGTAGTCAGTAACTGAATGAAGCCAAAAATCTGCAATAAAAAACAAATCCCAATTAAAATCAAAGTAATTTATTCCACAGAAAATTTTATTACACCTAATTTAACGGAAATTAAATAATTGTACGAAGCAATTTATAAGAGACCAAAGCAGAAATATTTACAAAGTAAACCCTACGTAAGGAGCTTTATTTCTAATTTGAGGGTAAGATCACACATTTTTTTGTTTTCATTTCACTAGTAATTCTTAATTCATATAAGTACGTGTTGTTTATGTAACTTAGGACTCAGTGAGAACATCGAAACTAATATGTAGGTACCTACTTTTTTCGAACATTCTACAATTCATCCAAAATATGGGATGTTTCAGTACTGTTAAAATTCGGAACGGGTAGAAAATAAGCGCAGCATTCAGTTTGCGTACTTTTATACATAATTACTTGTACGTTTAAGCGAAACCTTCGATAAAGATCCCTGATAAGAACAGGGAAATGGTATCACAATCCCACCTAAATCAGAACATGAAGTAATAGAGCGGCAGCCCAGCGTCTTTTTAGGTGGTGATCTGACCGCGTCTGCGAATCATACTACGTTGAAGGTCATGTCACATATTAATAGCATAAAAATCGTCGCAAGTTCTGAATCTGGGGATAACATGTTCAAACAACCCTTTTTTTCTGCATAAAAAATCACTGTTTTGAAGTGACTGGACCGCGTATAAATCTTGTACGAATCGAGGCGACAAATTAAACACGTCGTCAAAAATGTATTTGCAGACGGTTTCGGTGGTGCAATAACCCTGCAGACGATGTTGAAGGTGCATTATTTTTATTATTTTCAAAGTAATTTGACTGCGTATGCAATTCAGGTTAATGATTTTTCTTCTTGCGTATGTTACGAAAAAAAAATTGCAGACAAGTCGGATGGGGATAAGTACTTTAATTAAACAATTAAAGATGCATTCATTTTCGTCGAATTCAAAGTCATTTGACCGTGTCTGCGATTCAGGTTAATGATTTATGTTCTTGCGTATGTCACAAAACAAAAATTGCAGACAGTTTCGGGTTGCAATCAACCCTGCAGACGGGGTTGAATTTACAGTATTTTTAAGATTTTAAAAGTAATTTGACCGTGTCTGCAATTCAGGTTAATGATTTATGTTGTTGCGTATGTCACGAAAAAAAAATTGCAGACAAGTCGGATGGGGATAAGTACTTTAATTAAACAATTAAAGATGCATTCATTTTCATCGAATTCAAAGTCATTTGACCGTGTCTGCAATTCAGGTTAATAATTTATGTTCTTGCGTATGTCACGAAAAAAAAATTGCAGGCGAGTCGGATGTGGATAAGTACTTTAATTAAACGATTAAAGATGCAATAATTTTCATCGAATTCAAAGTCATTTGACCGTGTCTGCAATTGAAATCATAAATTGTCGTTGATGAGTTAGTGACAAAAAATATAATTGCAGACAGTTTCGTGTTGGCATCAACCCTCCAGGCGGGGTTGAATTTACAGTATTTGTAAGGTTGTAAAAGTAATTTAACCGCGATGCCAATTCAGGGTAATAAGATGAGATCATCTTTTATTTCTTCAGTGTTTCTACAAAAGGTGAACGAATTACGTAAAGTATAAGGATAAAGACTAATCGTTACAAAGCATTCTCAAGCGTATGATTAATGTTATTGTTATTACTAGGTGGCTGATTTTTATGATGTCATCTTTTTTGTGAAGTTCCTGAACAGTTACCATGTACATAGAAATGAATGCATTTTGAACATTAATTTCTCATTTTAAACTTTCTTATATTTTACACTTTATGACTTTTTTCTTATAATCGATAATATTCTCGTAATGTTTGAAAATGTACTTTAATTAAAAGCGCAAATAATAGCTACCTTATGTACTAGTAAATTGCAACAACGGAAATATTAAGTTACTTATGATTTAATTCGTGAACGCTAGTGCTTATATTAGAGAAGCCATTAAATACATTACAAAAAAAAGAAGAGTTTGTCATTTTTTTAAAATGCCTGTTCCTTTCATTGATGAATGCAGCAATTAGACTGTTCGTGTTATGACTCATCACGAGCATCTTTACGAATGAGGAAAACAGATCGATACGAGATCATGATTGTACACTTGGTATACCTACATATTTTGCGACCTACTCGACTCGTATTACGTTACCGCCAGTTATTGTAGACATTGCAGTAATCTAATAATAGAAATTGAATGATGCAATTTTATGCATGAACTTTATTAATCAACTCTTGGTGCAAAAAATCTATGACACAAAAAAGGTATAAATAAATAAAATGTGTATTGTAAAAATTGTTGTTCCTTCATCGGAAAATTTTGTTATTAAAGAATTCTAAACTATTGTAATTATTTTCAAATGTGCATGAAACTGTATCACGGGTATGAAACAATGACACATTACTATTTTTAGTGGAAAACAATACAGGAGAGGATGACGAGTATCTGATATTCCAATTTACAGATGACAGCGAGGAAAGTGAAAATAGTTCGGCATACCGTAACGTGACCATACGTCCCGTTTTGAACGGGAATCTACATTATATCTCATAATATAATTTCATATGTAATATACAGGGTCCTGCAATAGTGCGTATTTCTTTCCTAGCTCATATCTCATGAGAGATATAAAAAAACTTCTTAGAGAAAATTTCAACTACTCGAGATGACGCATTAATAGAAATGATTTTTGAATATACAGGTAGTTCCATTTTTGCGGTGTCACTAAAAGAGTAATTTTTTTAAATGGAACACCGTGTACCTATATTTTATGACCTTTCGATGTTATCTGCTAAAGTCTACATTGGTAACTATTTACTTTGTGATTTGGTAGCAGGGTTGCCAACTTATTAATTTTTTGCGGAAAAATCGTGCGTAAGTAGGCTTATCTTCAAAAAATCCTATCGGCCTTGTGTTTTGAAGTTCTCAAGTAGGTATCGGCAATAATGTTAGTATGGGTAAAGAGCTGTGTGTTGAAGTTTAGAAACTAAAATTTGGTTATACAGGGTATTCGGAACAACATGTCAAACTTTCGAAATTTCAAAGTGCCATAACTCATTATTTTCAAATACAACTGCCATATTTTTTTTCCGCTACCCAGAGGCATTTTTTATAATCTTCAATTTTCGTAAGGGATGTTAAATGTCTAAACTACGTAGTTTTTACAATACTTAATATTTTTCGAAAACGCACCTATTTAGTTACGAGCTTAGGCACCAAAGTAGGCCGTGAAGAACCTTAACGTCAAAAAGTAAACAATGCTTAGTGTCCGAAATTAATACTTGTTATTAATAAGTACTAGATTGTAGATTAACAAAATGAATTTATGACAAGATGAACTTGTTGTTATGATTTTTATGCTGGGAGAAGCTAATAGAAATTGTTTTTTGGCAAGCAGAATTTATGCGGCGCGTTATCCAGAAAGAAGGCATCCTCAAGTAGATAGTTTCAGAAGTTTACTGAATAGATTTGTTGAGACGGGAACGGTGAAATACAGTAAATTAGAACGAGCAAGAAACGTTGTTAACGAAGAAAATGAATTTAGAGTACTATTAACTGTAACTGAGCACCCGCACATGAGCCAGCGAGATATCGGTGAAGCAAGCGGCGTAAGTGAAAGATCAGTGCAACGCATACTGAAGAAACATCGATTTCATGCATACCACGTACAATTGCATCAAGAATTGACCATTCTTGATTATGAAGAACGATTTGAATTCTGCACCTGGGCAAGAAGACAAATACAAGAAGATCCGATATTTTCTCAGTATGTGTTATTTTCGGATGAGGCCACATTCCACAAAAATGGAGCCGTAAATAAGCATAATATGCACTACTATTCAATCGGAAATCCCCATTTTATAAGACAGGTTGACCACCAGCAACGCTGGTCTTTGAACGTCTGGGGAGGAATTATTGGAGACCAAGTAGTAGGTCCACACTTTATCAATGGCCATCTTAATGGGCCTATGTATTTACATTTCCTGCAACATGATTTACAGGACTTATTAGACGATATACCTCTGAGAACAAGAATGAGGATGTGGCTACAACATGATGGAGCTCCAGCACACTATGCGGTAAACGTAAGGGCCAACCTCAACCAAGTTTTTCCCTTTCAATGGATTGGCAGAAATGTACCAATTGCGTGGCCTGCCAGATCACCCGATCTTACAAAACTTGACTTTTTCCTATGGGGTTATGTGAAGGAAAGGGTTTACAATGAGCCACCTACAACGGCACAAAATATGCGACAGAGAATTGTTGACGCTTTTAGAACTATTACACCTGCAATATTAAGAAGGGTAGGTACAAATGTCTTTTGAGCAGCGAATTGATGCGTGTCTAGCTGAGAATGGACGACATTTTGAACATTTATTGTAAATAAAACAATTTTATTAAGTCTTATTTTGTTTTCTAGTTATTTTTGCCTAACTTGTAGTACGTGAGTACTGCAAGTTAGAATTGTAGAGTTGTTACTAGTAGAATTGTTACTTTAAAGTATATTTTTTTGAAATTATTTCCTGTTAATGAATGAAATCTATAACATTTCTTCAATAAAATTGTTAGAAAATGGCATTATTTTTCTTCACGGCATCACGGCCTACTTTGGTGCCTAAGCTCGTAACTAAATAGGTGCGTTTTCGAAAAGATTAAGTATTGTAAGAACTACGTAGTTTAGACATTTAACATTCCTTACGAAAATTGAAGATTATAAAAAATGCCTCTGGGTAGCGGAAAAAAAATATGGCAGTTGTATTTGAAAATAATGAGTTATGGCACTTTGAAATTTCGAAAGTTTGACATGTTGTTCCGAATACCCTGTATAACCAAATTTTAGTTTCTAAACTTCAACACACAGCTCTTTACCCATACTAACATTATTGCCGATACCTACTTGAGAACTTCAAAACACAAGGCCGATAGGATTTTTTGAAGATAAGCCTACTTACGCACGATTTTTCCGCAAAAAATTAATAAGTTGGCAACCCTGCTACCAAATCACAAAGTAAATAGTTACCAATGTAGACTTTAGCAGATAACATCGAAAGGTCATAAAATATAGGTACACGGTGTTCCATTTAAAAAAATTACTCTTTTAGTGACACCGCAAAAATGGAACTACCTGCATATTCAAAAATAATTTCTATTAATGCGTCATCTCGAGTAGTTGAAATTTTCTCTAAGAAGTTTTTTTATATCTCTCATGAGATATGAGTTAGGAAAGAAATACGCACTATTGCAGGACCCTGTTTAATACCGGCTGATTCTCTAATACTGATGACAGTTTGAATTTCGCGCGTAAGTAGTGTTTTTTACGGTGTTGAATTGGAGAGTTGAACTGCTCCTGTCGAGAGCAGTTTATGGAAGACCACTCCGTCTTTAATATTCCTTATCGAGCGTTTGCTAACCATAACAAACGAATTGTTAATCGGTTTGAAAATTGTTGAATTAGCAGAGGATTATGACTCCCCGTTTTCCAGATTTAACTCCGTTATATTTTTTTCTGTTCAACGGTTTTTGAAACCGTCTCCATACATTGGGCGAACTACAAGCAGCAATTGCTGCGGAAGCTTGAAAGAATTACACCTGCAACTCTGGAAAAAAAATTCGACAATTGGAATTGGAACAAAGTGGAATTGTGTGGTGAACATAACGGTGGACATTTTGGGCAATTTATATATAGGGTGGTCCAACGAAAAGGTAACAGACTGGTTTCTATCTAGAGCATTTTTTTTGAGAAATGCAATAATTTTTAAATCAAAGGGGACAAGTTTTGTCATGATTTTCAACCTGATATGATTTTATCCCTTAGCGCTGTGAGAACAGCCCCTATAATTTAAATAGGGATGATGGGCCAAGTGATACGTCATTTGAAAGGTCTTTCTTTTCTGAATTCAGTGCACTAGGTTTTTTTAGTTTATTTTTATTTTTAACAAAAAAATTGAAGCAGCAAACATGGACAATGAATTTGAGGCATTTAAAAACGAAAAAAACCGCGGACAGGTCAATTGTTTTTTCTTTAGATAAGCTAGGTACTTTTACCCCTTTAGCAGTCGCGTGGGTAATAATAACACCATTGATCGCGTGGATGACAATGGTCATCCATCAGTTATTTTTGAATTTATCAATTAATTATATTTCTATCAGAAGATGTAATTTAAGGAATTTACTAAATGATAGACAAACACGTAAAATAATTGTAAACTTTAAAAAGTGTTATATCTGCATAATATATAAGATAAAGTACCTTATAGTCGCTATAGAAGTACCTACATACAGTGTCCATTTCAAAATTATTATCTACTGGAAAGGGTGAATTAATTTATTCAAAGATTTTGATATATTATTTATTTAATTGGAATGTCATACAAAAACTAATAATATTACTAAAACTGCTATAAACAAACATTTGAATAAAAGAGTAGGTACATATTTACAGTAAGTCGCGTGGATGACAATTGTCACAATTGTCTTATTATAGTACAACTTACCACGTTGAAGGTTGACATATTGCTACTATATTCGTAAAACCCTAAACAAGGAATACTAAAAACTTGAACCCCCCTTTCTTCTTAGAAAGAATGTTATAGGCAATACGATAACAGCGGATGACAATAGTCATCCACGCGACCGCTCAAGGGTTACTGTCATTTGACAACATTGTTTCACCCATTAGGTACAGGGTAAACAACCCTTAAATTTTTAAATAAAATAAAGGGTAAACTTTTTCTTGTGCTAATTAATAAAACCAGTTTATGCAAATTCAACCTTAGTTTAATACATGTTCGAAGTGCCTGCCTCCGGGGCTTCGGCTTCCGTGCAGTTATACAGATTTTGATTAAATCGTTCCTGTACATTTTGCAAATGCAAAGCGGTGTCCCGTTTTGAGTCAAAAAATAAATGGTCAGGTTAGGCATACGATGTGCAAAGTGACTTTGGAATGGAGGACGAGTCTATGTGATTACCTATGTTAATAATATGATGTTATGTTAATATACTTATAGTATTTAATTACTTTAAAAAACTTATCCCCATTCAAATGGTGTGGAATGTTATGTTCAATTACGTTACATATACTTATAAAAAGGTAACAACAAAAATTTTGTTACGGTTCGAGTACCAAAACATTTTACCCCAAAGTTGTGTATTATATTTGTAGAAAAGCTGGAAAAATGGCCGTCAAAAATGCGCATTTGTTTTGTTTTGGAAGGAAAGTGTAGGAAATTTCCCCCTTATTTTCCCAATATCTTTGTCAATTTTCCTACTTTCGCGGAGATTTTCACAACCGAAGAAAGGACGAAGTTTGCCCTTTCCAACGATGCGAAAAAAAGGGGGGAGGGGGGCTCGATTTTGATTTCGATATAATGGATGACAACCGTAGCGCAAAATCCGACGGCCCTATTGCCAAACAAAGGTATCGTAGGCGGCCGCGACTTTTTAACAACCATTCGGCCAAAAACATTAAGAAATTTTTCTCGAGAAGTGCGACTTTCGCGATTTACATTCTTTACATTTTGTAATATTGTTATCGCGGTCGCAAATGGAAATTTTTTGTTCCAATTTTTCGATTGTTTTTTTTTTGCCGGGAGCGCGCCGTAAAAAGAAACGATTCCGCGAAAGTTTCGTCAAAATCGGTCGACGGATGGAACAGTTACGCCCAAGGAGGTGGGGCAACAAAATCACCAGATTTAACGACCCCTCCGTGGGGGGATCAAATCGATTCGCGTCGATTTGTCGTAGGGGGGCCCAAACGTGAGAGTAACGCACAACAATTCGTTCTGATCCGACCTACCGTTCGGCCGCAAAGCGCGTTGGAATTTCGAAAATTTGAGTACCGATGGAGGTCGAACGGTGGATATCGAAACTTCGCTGCGTCTGGCGTTCCACTAGTCCTACCCGGTAGTACGACACGCGAAATATGGGGTCGGTCGCATTCCGATTTGTAGTTATAGGACGCGGCGACGTTTTACACCCCGACATAACCATCGCGTTTGTCACTCCCCGATGAAAGATGCGGTCTCGAAAGGGGAATCGAAAGCAAAAAATTCTGGCAAGTTGCCACGAGACTTCCCTTTTTTCAAAAAAACAAATACTACTGAATTCAGAAAAAAATACTACTACATAAAAAAACTGCAACTTTATGTAATACAAAAAACGAGTGCCGCCATTTTACCTTACAGTGGAAGTGACGTAATGAAAAGTAATATGAGCATTTTCCTCCTTGGCCCGAATGTAATCGATTGGCGAATACCGCATTTCGATAACTTTAATAGTTTCTGAGTTTAGAGCGTTGCAAGGAATGTGTACGTACAGACTACTACAGACTACAGACGACAGACGGAAAATGTTGTTTTAATATTTTGAATTTACGTATTCAGAAACGCAAAGATATGTAAAAGTTTGCATAGGTCAAATTTTTTTTTGGAACACTAATACAATACTTCTCTTTTACTTCGTACTCGGGAAGTAAAAACCGAAAACCTATCGATCACCTCTTCGTCCCACCGTCGCCGAGCAAACGTCGCCGAGATGAGAAAAAACCGGCGATCCCGTTCTCGATGAGATATCACTCCTCCCAATGCGAACCGTCCAGATGGAACCGTCGGCGATGAACTCGTATAGAAATGAGACGTTGTTACAAAGCGCCATCAAGATCTAAGGGAACGTTTGGGATTTTTGTTTCGCAATTTTGGGATTTCCAACCCGCGTCCATCGCTTGTGAAGCGTCGGAGGGTATTTTTCTCCCCGGGACGAAAGCCAGCCACGACCCTCAGCTACCTAAAATATGTATGCTCCGAGACCGTATCTCGCACCGTTCGGCTTCCGCGAATGTTTTCGCTCAGGAGAGGGTGGGGGGTGAACCGCGGAAAGGATTTTCAACAAACCGCATACCAAAGAAGCGCCGTCGGGAGTTACTAAGGTATTCGAAATTTTTGGAAAAGTAATAAAAATTGAGGAAGTTATTAGCGAAATAGACGTTAACGAATGTTAACATTGTATAGTATATCGTACCTTATATAAATAGGTACGTAATTGCGGACGCGCTCAAATGACTTAATGTGCTACAGAAGATGGTACTGCAATTGTTAAATTAAAATACTTATCCCCGTGCAAATCGTCTGCAATGTAATTTTTCGTTAATAAAATACCAACATTAAACATTACCTAAAATTGCAGACGCGGTGAAATGACTTTAAATTTGGTAAAATAAATGGTACTTGAATTGTTAAATTAAAATATTTATCCCCGTGCAAATCGTCTGCAATGTAATTTTTCGTTAATAAAATACCAACATTAAACATTACCTAAAATTGCAGACGCGGTCAAATTACTTTAAATTTGGTCAAATAAATGGTAATTGAATTGTTAAATTAAAATACTTATCCCCTTGCAAATCGTCTGCAATGTAATTTTTCGTTAATAAAATACCAACATTAAACATTACCTAAAATTGCAGACGCGGTCAAATTACTTTAAATTTGGTCAAATAAATGGTAATTGAATTGTTAAATTAAAATACTTATCCCCTTGCAAATCGTCTGCAATGTAATTTTTCGTTAATAAAATACCAACATTAAACATTACCTAAAATTGCAGACGCGGTCAAATTACTTTAAATTTGGTCAAATAAGTGGTACTTGAATTGTTAAATTAAAATACTTATCCCCTTGCAAATCGTCTGCAATGTAATTTTTCGTTAATAAAATAACAACATTAAACATTACCTAAAATTGCAGACGCGGTCAAATTACTTTAAATTTGGTAAAATAAATGGTACTTGAATTGTTAAATTAAAATACTTATCCCCTTGCAAATCGTCTGCAATGTAATTTTTCGTTAATAAAATACCAACATTAAACATTACCTAAAATTGCAGACGCGGTCAAATTACTTTAAATTTGCTAAAACCAATGGTACTTTAATTGTTTAATTAAAATAATTATCCCCATTCAGATCGTCTGCAACAATTTTTTTCATCACGTACATTACAATAACAAAATAGTGTACTGAAAATTAGCCACGGTCAAATGACTTTGAATTCGACGAAAATGAATGCATCTTTAATTGTTTAATTAAAGTACTTATTCCCATCCGACTTGTCTGCAATTTTTTTTTCGTAACATACCTACGCAAGAAGAAAAATCATTAACCTGAATTGCATACGCGGTCAAATTACTTTGAAAATAATAAAAATAATGCACCTTCAACATCGTCTGCAGGGTTATTGCACCACCGAAACCGTCTGCAAATACATTTTTGACGACGTGTTTAATTTGTCGCTTCGATTCGTACAAGAATTATACGCGGTCCAGTCACTTCAAAACAGTGATTTTTTATGCAGAAAAAAAGGGTTGTTTGAACATGTTATCCCCAGATTCAGAACTTGCGACGATTTTTATGCTATTAATATGTGACATGACCTTCAACGTAGTATGATTCGCAGACGCGGTCAGATCACCACCTAAAAAGACGCTGGGCTGCCGCTCTATAATAATTATAATAACATTATGTTACTTGGATTCGATCACATATGATTTGGTTTTTCCAACCAGCAGCAGTGGAAGGATTAACAATAAATGATAATACGGAGTGTTTTTAGCTGTTGGATTATAAATAAACGTTGGTGTTTTCTTCAACACCAACGTTTATTAACAATAAAATTTACAAATTATACAGGCTGTTGTGAGAAAAATTTCAAAACAGATTCTACATCTCAAAATACAAAAAAAAGTTCAGATAATATGGGAAATGCTCCGTTTTCATGGCACAGGGTGATTAAGCTATTCCGTCTTTACTAAGTTTATTTTACATTTATCGAAAACCCGTTTAGATATAGAGATGAGTTTTGGTACAGGCAAATGTATTATTAAAGGTCACATTCACATGTACAAAATTGTTTTCTAAAAATTCAGTGGCGTTCGTGCAGGAAAGTATATGTTTAGTGAAAAAAACTGTACGCCACTGGATTTTGCAAAATTTGATATCGCTGTCTTAAAACCAGATTAATTCTTCTTAAAAAGTGCCTCCTCATGCGCTTCTTCGTTCTAGCCCAGTCAATGAAGGTAAAAAATTAAGCTTTGCCGCAACTAATTAGGGGAAAGCTGAATTTTTGCAGGGTGTTAGTACATAAGGTGTACACTAAAAAAATACAAAGTCCCGAGCTCTCGCCCTCTTGCTTTCACCCCCACCCCTGCAGAAACCTTACAAGAACAGTACTCTGGTTATATGCTTACAGCTCGAAAACTAATGATGTTACCGGGTTGCTTCTTATATTAGGACGACTCTTGTAAATGACAAAAAATTTTCTGTTGAAATTTGAGCTTCTGGGGTCCAGCCCTGCTTAGTTTGAAACTAATTTGTGACATAATTTTAGTTTCGAAAAATCAACTATGCCTTGGAAATTTTGAAAAAACTGATTTTTAACACCAGCAAAGTGCTTTTTCTGTTAAAGTTACGACAAAATGTTTTTCTTAAAGAGCACTTTTGTACTTTTCCAATAAAAAAAGGGCCAAAAATTAAAGTAGGCTTAGGATTTTAAAATTTTGTACAGTTACTCAGTTTTTGACTCTGAACAACTTTTCTTAATAACATTTTGTCGTAACTTTAACAGAAAAAGCACTTTACTGGTGTGAAAAATCAGTTTTTTCAAAATTTCCAAGGCATAGTTGATTTATGTCACAAACTAGTTTCAAACCAAGCAGGGCTGGACCCCAGAAGCTCAAATTTCAACTAGAAAATTTTTTGTCATTTACAATAGTCGTCCAAACAATCCGGGGACACACTGTATATAGAAAACTGTCACTGCAAAAAACAAAAAGTAACTTCAACAAATTATAGCTTTATATCCGTACGTCTTAGGAAGAAATGTTTTCAACAAAACTTATAGATAATATGATTAGCTTTAAATGATATGTGTAATAACGCATAACGTTAACACTATGGCTTCATAGAGACCGGTGAAACAATAGTGGACACCGCGCCGCCGGTCCTACCAGGGCCGTTAACGCTGATTCATGATCTTGAATAGGCATTCACGAAATGGAGCAACTATGTAATAACGTTCATTTTAAGTTTTTACTACCAAAGTGCAATTTTTTGCTATAAAATTTTATACTTAGTTCACTTGTATCGTACGTCTAGCGTAATAAAATGTGCGGATTTGTTTGGTTTTCCGTTTGTATCTCTTGAACCGGTGCTCATAGTGAGAAATGGGCAAGTACAAAATAAAAGGAGTTTAAATTTCCTACAAGTTTACATCTATGCGTTTTTTCTCTATGCTCGTAGTGACCAACCAACTGAAATCGAAATTTTTAATTACCCTTGCAAATCGGATAATTAGATTTAGGTAGTACCCCAGGTACTAAATCCAAAGTTGCAGACAAAAAACGTCCGGGAAAGGGTCTAGTAGAACTGGGGACAAGTGGGCGCGGCCAACTGGCCACGAGACAAGTGGCCGACAGGGCAACTGGCCGCGAGACAAGTGGCCGCGGCCAACTGCTTTTAAAAAGGGTCTAGGTCTATTCGCCTCGTCGTTTCGCCACTCCGCCGTCGGGAAAGTTGGCCGTGGGTCAAATTCGCCGTAGGAACGATTCGCAATACAAATCGAAAATCGAAAATAACTTTTAATCTAGAGGGACTGTTATCAATTGAAAAAAACTATACTAAACCTACCTCTAACCTAAGCGCTTGAGTGGCAATATACGTTTAGGTTGGCATTTCTTTAAGTTTGAAATACTGTTTAGTATCATAATATTCACGTTTTTGTATCAATTGAAAAAAATATACTAAACCTACCTCTAACCTAAGCGCCTGAGTGGCAATATACGCTTAGGTTGGCATTTTGTTAAGTTTCAAATGCTGTTTAGTATCATATTCCCATTTTTGAATCCATTGAAAAAAATATACTAAAGCTAAATTTACTAAGAGTAAATTATTTTGATGAATACTCCTAAATCATCTTCCAACGGCGAATCGTCCCTACGGCGAATTTGACCAACGGCTAACTGTCCCAACGGCGAAACGGTGACGGCGAATCGGCGAAGGGGAACTGGCACCGCGGCGGCGAATAGTCCCTAACCCACTTCACTATCAGTTAGTTTGCTTTCAATAAATGAAACTAGCCATATATTTATTTGAAGTCAAGTTGTACTGGCACCGACGCGACGACCACTTGTCCCGGCAGCTACTTGTCTCGCGGCCAGTTGTCTCGGCGGCCAGTTGTCTCGGCGACCAGTTGTCTCGGCGGCCAGTTGTCTCGGCGGCCAGTTGGCCGCGACCTGTCGGCTGCGGCCAGTCGGCGGCGGCCACTGGTCACATCCCGTCCGGGAAACGTGTAAAATTGATAAAAAACGGTGGAAATTCTTGTGTATTTTGCTTCTTTCATTTATTATTTAAAAAATGTAAGTTATATCGAAAAATGTTCAGTATAAAAGTTGGATATATTTTCTACATTTAATATTTTTTCCTGACACAGTGATATTCAAATAGAAGAGATCCCAGTGATAATTATACCATCAAATACAGAGTATGCGAATGATGTTACTCCAATCCATACCAATTCGGGAACGAAACCCATTTTAACAAATGAAGCAGGTATGCTTATAATTTGTACCGCCTAATTTATATAATCTAATCATCAAAATTCTTTCAGTATACTTATTCATTGCTGCAAAACATTTATGAAAAAGTGATTAAATCGACCATATGATAGCCATTGAAAAAAATTAAACATTTTACCAACCAGCAATAAAGTTCCAGTGCTGTTAAAATTGGAACTCTCATAGAAAACCATTAACGACTTTACAAGAATTTGAAGATAAATTATAGATGAACGTCAGAGTGTTGCTTTAGTAAGTGTGTTAATTTTTATCTTTCTAGAGTAGGTAGTACTTATAATTTTGTCTTTTATTTTTTTTAATTTTTTTTTATTTATTTATTTTCAACTGAAATTACATTACCAAATACATTAATAATTTATTGTAAAGCCACTGTATAACAAAAACGGCTTTCATATTTACTACTACTCTTCCAAATCCAGGTTCAGTATGAAAATAAAAGTTATATTAATTAAAAGGAAGCAAAAATATTCTGCAACACAAAGATAAAGATTAATATAATATAAACTAAGATTGTAAATATTTAGTACAATAAGACTTAAAAACAGGCAAACTATCATGAAAAATGTCACATTCTTTATATTTATTCAACATATTTTTTAATTCTTTGTAACCTAATATGAATAGGGATTTCTCCAACAGATTAGTATTAATATGTGGTATGAAGAATAATTTTAAAAATCTTTGAGACAAATTCCTAGGCGCATTAAGACAAATTGAATTAGTTAGGTCAGAACATTCTATTTTATTATTAATAATTTTGTAGGTAAAGGTCATGAGTAGGAATTTTCTTCTGTTTATTAAGCTCATTATATTATATTATATTATATTGTATTATTAAAATATTCCTAGAAAACATTTGGACTATTTTTTAACTGGGTAATCATTTCAATTTTGTTTTGCATCTATAGAAATGAAACAGTATCATTACATGCATATTTGAATAATCAATTCATAAGCAATCCAGGAGTGATACATTTCAATCATTAAACAAATCCAAACTGAAAGGGTATCATTTACTTTTCAGTAGATTGTCGATAGTGTGTTTCGAAATATAAGTGAGACTAACGATTTGTTATTGTTTCAATATTTAGTTGTTAAGCAGAGCTGGACTTATAGCACTCTTGTCACACCTTGGTAATGAAACTGAATAACTGTTGAGCTTGGTTGTTTCAGTTTTGTATTGATCGAAAATTGCAACTGTGTTAGGTGGGAAACGCTGAGTACTTCATAAGTAATGATTATAAAATTTTTTAATAGGACGAATAAAACGTGCCGAACGTATTTGCAAAAAAGGAAATAGGTACATCACAGTTTCACAGTAATCAGAAAAAAGAAAACCGACGAATAATTGTGAGAGATTTCCTTTTCAAATAAATAGAATAACTTCCACCAATTTTTGCTTCAAAACTACATTATTAATCCTTTTATGACGAAATAAACTGTTCTGGAGAACTTTGCCCATTATATGTTGCTCATTTCGACTTTAAACAAACGATAATCGCATATTCTACATAACGGTGTTTTAAATCAGAATCCGAAGTATAACTTAAAAGCAGAATTCCTATTAACTTTGATAGTTTAAAGAACTCGAGTAAGAACTAAACTTGTAAAAGAAGTGAGTTTCTTTGAAGACATGAACAGCGTACGATCCGCTTACTAAAAACTTTTTACTTTATTAAAAGTTTTCACCAAAGACCTTCGTTCTCTCAACAGATTCTCGTGGCATGTACTTTACAATACAATTGCGATTATTCACAAGCAAATTATAATTAATTGTTGTCTCCCTTATTTACCCACGGTGGCAGAGAATCGTCGGTTTATTCAAATAATGTGCGCAAGAACAAATTTCATGTGAAGAAGAAAACAGTTTACATAAATTGCTACTTAATTCACATATGTTTTGAAAATCCGTATACATTGTGAATTCATGAGATAAGTAACGGTAATTTCTAATTAAAGAAACAGTAGTAAGAAGTAAAAATAAAAGGATTAGAAATGTGCGTGAGTATCTCTTAATTGTAATCACATGTACACTGTACGCAATAGTACTATAAAATAAATGTTAATTCTCTAAAAATACCCACTTATAACGCGAATAAAAGAAGGCAGAGAATATAGAAAACCGTTTTGAAACTAAGAATTAACAATATTTGTAACTGCAACAAAATAACCTAAATCCATCTAAAACAAAAGAAGCATTATTCTCATTTGTGGATAAAATAACAACAAATAATTTTCCCTCTAACGCGAAGTTATAATGCAGGAGCTAAAAAATTAAATTACAAGCAAGCTTTGATCAAAGGATTAAATATATAAACTTGTAATTAAAAATGAGAAAAAAAAACAAATTTTCGTTCATACATATTTTACTGACATCAAAGTGATTTACAATAAGCAACTGCTGTTAGCGTAGCCAATAGCTTTTATTTCGCTCCTTTCAAAGCTACATCAGTAAAATTGGCTGTAACAGTATTAAGTGGAGAGATGATAGTAAATGTAATGCCGCTAGGTGTGAATTGCAAACGGAAAGTGAAATAACATTCTCCTGTATCCCAGTCACGAAAGCTCTAACGCGTAATCTTATTTGTTACTACTATAAGAGATCACTAAAATCCGGAGCTATTGTAGAATAGGGAATGATTTCCTGTAGCTGCTACATAAAATAAATAAAGCGATAAGGATAAAAAAAAATTAAATTGAATAATGTTATTCTTATAGACTTATACACTCGAGCAACGGATTTTCATATATTACGACTTTTCCGGGAACTAACGCATTTATTACTGTACTGTATATAAATGGTTGCACTTAAAATCTCGAACTTGCATGCAGAAGTTGGTTGATTTGCATACGTCTTATTAGCCATTACAAGAATGTGAAATAAGGTAGGAACTATGTTAATAACGACAAAACAAAATACTGAATCGATATTTACACAGATAGTGTGAAATATTGACGTTCGATACACGTAAATAAAAGTGCAGGGTAGATTAGGTAATACAAATCTACTAGTAAACATTGGAGATGTGTCAGGAGATTATTTTTACAATAACATTATCATTGTAAACCACACCCACTAACGTCTATATAGCATGGAAATACTAATCTCAAAATTTCAGTCGGTTGGAGCACCACTTCCTGGGAAAAATGTGGACGGGCATGTTTCAAGCATGCAATCGTGAAAATCAGGTACGAATATTTAAAAAGAAACATCTAAATATCGCTAGCAAGTAGATATCCAACAGTTTTTTTCCAATGAAGGTATATTCGCTTGGTAGGTCTAGATAGCCGTTTGTTTCAATAAGTGGAGAATATTATTGTCGATGGAAAGTAAATTTATTGATGATGAAGTATGTGTACTGTACAACAGTTATTGGAGAAAAGATGCATTTTCGTCGATCGAAGCGTATTTATGCCTTCTTGAAGGCATGTAATAACAAGATGCTTAAACAATAGCAAGGAACCGAATGCAGGTACTTTCCAAGGATTATAAACTAGAAAGGATGGCCGAATCCGCCGTATTCATTCCCACAACCTTGAACGTATGTGACGTCACCGTAAGTCTCGTCAACACACTTATATTTTTGATCGTTCGGCATTTTATTATTTGATAAAATAGTAAATAATTGTAACTACAAATGTTTTAGAGAACCGAAAGCAAATGCTGAAAGTTTTTGTATTTTTTAAATATTCCTTAAAATAAGGGAGTAATGCCGATTTATCGAAAAACATAAAAACAGCAAAAACTATGAACGGGGGGCTCCAAATCAAAAATTTCACCTAAGAAATGTTATTTGTTTCAATGAGTTCTAAGTGGTGTTTTCGGGGTTACAAATTATTAGTATTAACACCGTGTATATGTGCGCTTGTACGTAACCACAACCAACGCGTCGGATAACATTACAGCATAGGGATTCGGCCATCCTTTCTAGTTTATAATCCTTGGGTACTTTCTACATTCCTACATAAACAAATTTACAATGAAACAAATAAATAAGAATTTGTTCATTCTCCCCGCCCTGAACTATGTAAGTTCAACATTGAATTGCAGGAAGCTCGGAGTAAAACATTAACATTGTGAACACAAAAAAAACATGAAGTTACATAATAGCATGATACAATAGGCGTGATACCAAATAATATCTAGAACATCATAACATAATATATACAAGTTGATTGTTAAATGTTATTGGGTATTAGACCAGGTATAAGTCAGTAGTTAATTATTTATTTCTCAATATTTCGCAAGCTAATTGCTTGCTTCTTCAGGAACTAAAAAATATATAACAAAGTACTTAAGCTAACAATAAATTGTAAGAATACTTACAATAAATGTTTAACAAGTCATATAAACACAGATTAAGGTCATATCAAACACAACAATTATTAAAATATTGTAAAGATAAAATTTTAAATAATGTCAGAAAAATGGCTGACAGATGAATAGTTACATTATAAAAATCAAGTTAGATGTTAAACGATATGATAAAAGTCGAAGATTGAATTGCATAGGTTTAGTAGATATTGTTATAGGTAGTTAAGAATGTATATTATTATAAATAGATAGTAAATTGGCATAAATAACATGTAGATTATCTGTATCAGATCTAAAATTCACTGTATTATTGATTTGTTTGTTAATTTCAACCATTTCCATAAATTTCAGAGTAGATATTTTATTAGAGCTATTTAAAATACAGCTATTATCAAAATCAAAAGAGTGGTTATTATTAATAGCATGTAAAGATAGAGCACAACGAGTTTTTTTGGTTTTAATGTCACTTTTGTGGTTGTTAATTCTTGTTTTTAACCAATTGGTCGTAAGACCTATATATACATTGGAACAATTACTACAATTTATTGTTAGCTTAACTACTTTGTTATATATTTTTTAGTTCCTGAAGAAGCAAGCAATTAGCTTGCGAAATATTGAGAAATAAATAATTAACTACTGACTTATACCTGGTCTAATACCCAATAACATTTAACAATTGATTAATAATTAAGACCAAATAAGTATTACTACTAACTAAATTAATATACAAGTTGATTTACACGTCGTGAAAATACAAAGATTAACTAAGTAGGTAACAATATATCAAATACCAAAGTCATCAAAATAAAGAGTTCTAAAATACATTCTTTTGTTTATAGCACAATGTCCGCACTAAAAATGTAGGTTTCACTGATTAACACCAATCACTCATCATCATTAGTTACCCCCGGCAGCCTATCTTGACTACCAGACGTTTGAAGGTACTGCTCGCCGTCTTCACCGTACAAACACGTACGATGTTATCTTGACCAGGATGCACCTCGATTATTGTTCCAAGAGTCCATTTGATTGGATGGTCCAAGGTTTTCGTTTTTCATTAGGACCAGAACTCCCACTGCGAAATTCTGTTGCGGCGTGTTCCATTTTGCTCGGAGGTAAGTAGTCCCGAGACCACCTTTTCCAGAACCCTTGTTTCATCTATTGGATTGTTAGTTGAAACCTCGTTAGGCGATTTGCCTTTACGTCCAAATAATTTAGGTCAGGTATCGACACCAAGGGCTTCCCGATCAAAAAATGAGAAGGGGTTAAAGGTTCAAAGCTATTGCAAATTTTTGGAGAGGGCGGGAATTAACTATCGCCTCCATCTGCACGCAAAGTGGAGATACAAAATTCTTCGTATTTAATACTTAAACTACTACAAAAATTTACAATACAGTGCTTGTCTTTTACCGAATATTTCTGTACCTTTAAAAATTTTCTGTTGGCATCGATAAATGTAGTGCCATTATGTGAAAATATTTCATTTGGTTTCTCGCTCCTGGAGATAAATCGTTTGAAAGCCGCTAGAAACGCATCTGTGGTTAAATCACTAACAACTTCTATATGAATTGCCTTAATGAAGAAGCACCAAAGAGACGACTTTAATAACTCCATAGGGAGTAATCCTCTAGAGCATTTGGCACCACGACCACTCTTGTTTTTTAAACTATCCTTTTTTATAATGGCGTGATATGGTAAAAAAAATGAATTGCTTTTACTGTTACTTTTACTTACCGACATGTGCCCTAAGGTGGTGTAGTCGTGCATAAATGATCGATACTGTCTTTTAACTAGTTATTAAATTTTAATTTCCTCTCTAAAGCAATATCACATGAATTTCCTAATTTTTCAATTGGTAACTTCAGTGGAATTTTCACAACAAATCGTCCCTCATCATCACGTACATGATTAGCTTTAAAATGAGCTTCGCATTCATCGTCATGTATCGGTTTGATTTTCAATTTTCCAAAATTGTTGCAAATCTGTTTGTAGATTGGCAAAATGACACCGTGTTGACTACCTCGGCTCCCAACAATAGATCGATATCGTTACTTTTAAAAAATAGTGGGTTAGCTAAAAGGTTGGATAAAAAGTAATGGCAACACTGCTATAACGTAGTAACGGTATGTTGGAGAGCTGTCATCTTTGTTGACAAAACAAAGGACTGTTATACAAGTTTGTGCAGCGAACGGTGATATATTACTCTTTCAATCTACTGCAGTGTGTAGAACGTTGATCTTCAGAGCAATAGTGTGAACGCCCTAAGATCATGTTTACAAAGCTACAACAACGCCCCTAGATCAAAATTGAAGTGGCACGAGGTCGGAGCCCGCAAGAATGTTTTCAGGGACTGCGTGAAGCATGTTGTGATGTAGCGTTACCATATCGCACAGTCGCACGATGGATTACAGCAATCCGACTAGACAGAGATATTGTGAATACTGCTGTCCAGGACCTTTTGCGCCGCTGGCAATGGGAAATTCTGGAACATCCACCGTATTCACCCGACATGAGTCCCTGCGATTACGATCTCTTCAGCAAAGTGAAAGAACCACTGCGAGGGAACCGGTACAACACCAGAGATGCAATTATCCATGCCGTAGGGCGGTCAATACAGAACATCAACAGAAATGGACGCGCAGATGGTGTACCACGCCTTCCAAACATTTGGCAAAAGGTGATAAGTAATGCGGGTGATTATATTAAAGGTGTGTACATGTTTGAAGCTCTGTCAATAAAGTCATTTCAGAAGAAAATAACATTTGCCATTACTTTTTATCCAACCTATTACATTAATATTTGAAGGTATTTTTAAAGGTACAGGGTCAAAATTTTGGTTCGGTAATTTGTCAGTAATTACCAAACACGATAACAAATGGGTAAAACCTTTTACTGATTGAAATTGTTATATCGCATTCTTTTGAAACTCCAAACTTCCAAGAATTGAGATTTCTGTGTCGATTAGAGCACAACGTAATAATTTTGAATATTTCGCCGAAATGAAGTTAGATTATGATCCGCTGTCCAAAAGTGCACGACAAGTGTGGGTAATTCCCCGATCATCAATAATGAACAGTTTTGCTGTCGAGAGAAGGACAACATTTTGTGAGCTGGCGTGATTTACTGCTAGTTCGTCATCTATATGCAACAATACGTTATGATGCCTTTTACATTTACTACAAGTTCTACCTTTCCACCCAAAGTTATTATGACCAATTACCAAAAATTTTTTGCATAATTTTAGTTCTTTAACTATTGCTAATCTGTCTGTAATATTGAGCGCAAGAACTGTTCGCAACGATAAATTGCACGGTTTTCCTTACATAAATAACAAGATATTTGAGTTGTGGCGGCGTTAATTTGTCGTTCTTTGTTAACCGTTTTTACGTTATTGGACTCTAACGTTTTTAACAGTTCCGCCTGCGGCTTAAGAAAGGCCTTCAATGGAGAAGTTTCATGATGTTAATAATACTATATTTAACCAATTAACATTAAAATATAGATCAAAACTAATATACCAGTACAAAAATTTTTAAAATCCGTCAATAAATGACTGAGAAATAAGTTATTAAAGTTTACGTATTTAGCGCAGAACGACAGTAGTGTGACGTCATTTGACCTAATCGAGTTAATTAGAGGGAATACATTATTTGTATTGTAGGAGGATTTTTTAGCATCAATCATCTTGTAATAAACAAAACACGCATGATAGGCGCAACTGAGAGCACCCCAATAACCGTACACGTATGTACTAAGCGAATACGAACAGGTAAAGTGACGTCACACGCTGGATCAAGATACAAAATTATTCTTCACTTTAAAGGCTCGTATCTTTTTCATTTGTAGAGATATTTTAATGATTCTTTCACATTTTTGTTTCATTTTACTTATATTTTCATAATTAATTTATAGCAAAAAATGGGAAACTTCTCCATTGATCTAATTTTGGTTGTTCGGTTTCAAATATATATTTTTCCCACTCTGCGAATGTTGTACGATCTACCTTAATCATCAGTAAATAGATTACTATTGTGTCCCAATGTACAACTGGTTGCATACGCGATTCTGATGAACGTAGAATAAAAATTCATTATTTAATGCCCTGAACAACATTCCCTACCAATAGGTTCTAAATTAAACAAAGCCTTCATGTGATTATTAATTAGGATTTTATTATTGTCATACCTATTCCTGAGTAATTCAAAACCAATTTGATAATTGTGGGATTTAAAATCTAGTGCATGAATACATTTTAGTGCACCCCCCTTTAATGAAGCCCGAAGGTAATGAAATTTCTGTATTTCATCTACTTATATTAGAATTATCACGAATCAAGGACACGAACAAATCTTTAAATTCTATCCATCTTGTATAATTTCCATCAAAAATGGGAAAGTTTAACATTAAGTGATTATAACTCTACTGAACTCGATTGGGAAGCTAAATTTGAGTCGAGATTAGAGTGGCGCAAAATGAGATTTCAATAATTAATTGAACATGTGATCGGTACGAAAAGTATTTTTCTGAAAACTATTCTCGCTCTTTGTATTGTTTCTCAATTTCGTCATCATTTTCACATAATTTTTAATTTGCAACTGTATAGCCTCAAACTCTAAATTTTCAATGGCGGCAATACGCAATTTTAATTCGGCTACTTGTGAATCATCAAAAGTTATGCTGGAACGGAGAACTGTCAATAAACAACATAATGAAATTCACAGAAATACTGCTTAGAAATTCTGGATGTTCATACAACTGCAAACACCCATTATACCCAGGATGCAAGCAATCTTAAATGTGGGCCAAAAAGGTAACGTATTAACTTTTCCGTCGATAATCTCCAGTAAAGTATAAGTTTCTATATTAATACCCAAATTAATACTTACATTTTACATAAAATAAACCACAACGTTTATGGAGACCAAGTTTGTGATTTACAAACGTCTATAAAGTGTTAATGTGCGACATCATACTGTTTGGGCGCTTTTGGTAATATGTAATTTTAAATACGATGCTTATTTTACAGTTTCCAAAATGTAAAGCATCGTTTTTCATTCCAAAAATTTAAAATTCATAAACACCACTAGCCTGTAAAGTTCTGTAAAACGCCTCATGGAACACTATGCAGTTGAAATGCCCTGAAGTACCTTAAATAGTACCTAAACGAATACGCCTACTCTTACATCACTAACTGAAAATATGAGCGTACGAGTTCCAAATAATCTAAAGGTCCGTTGTTCGTTATTATTCATTAACATATTTTTGTGTTTGGAGTTTTATGTAGTAAAGTTTCAGCTTTCATATTTTACGAGTTAAACCTAACGTTTCGGTGTTTCCAAAGCATGCCAATTTTCGTAAGTGTCTTGCAATTTCTATAAATCTGCCAATACTAACGAATTTAGTATCCAATGTTATTATATTCACTAACCTAGTTAGATGATTATTGTGTGTGTGCAGAATCTCTCGCCGGAATAGGTCCCAATGGCACGAGTCACGGCAATATTTCGTGATTCATTTAGCTATGTAGAGATAAACTTATACAATTAAGAGAAGGAGACATTACATTATTTAAGCAGTCGTTTTATGATGCTATAAAATAAAACACATGCAAACAGTTTTAATTAAAATTAACATCACTTTAGCGTCAAAATTGTCCCATAAGAATTCATTCAAAAGCCTTCAAATATTTCAAGAAGGTGCAATATCCTCATTCTTACTTTTAGCAACATTGAAGCGAACACGTTGCTAATGGCAATCTTTTGCTACAGTTTGTCCAGCGATTGTTTGCCGATGTATGAAATATACAACAATATACGTCCTCACAATTTAGGTTCTTATTACGCACCAAAAACAAAGATAGATGCTACAGAATTTGTTATATGCGTGTGTTCAAACCTCAAAATACGTTGATACCAGTTTAGTTTGTGTGTAGAAGCATAAGTTAATTAGTTTGTCTGAGCTTACGCTGTATGGATACCATTTCTATTTTGACTTCAGTAGTGTTGCGACACCACTTCCGCCGAATAAATTGACATTTGTCATTATCATTCTTTGACGTTTGATTTGTTTGTATTTGTTCCTTGATTTTTTGTGTTAAATTTATTGTTGACAAACTAATATATTTTGTGACAGGTCATGAAAGTAGTTGCTGATTTAATATTTTATCTTGATTCATACACTTTGGACGGCGGCCATATCTGCAAAGATTCGCTGGACAAACTGTAGAAAAGTTTCTGATACATCACGCAATTGACTGCAACCGCTTGGTGCCACCTGCTGACCACCGATGCACAACTGCTATCCGCCGAAAACTAGTTTGGGCCAACATTTCACTGTGATGCTGAGAAACACATGTAACTGTACTAGTGGACGTACAAGATGAAATCTGGCTAACCTGGCACAAAAAAATAAATTTGCACTTGAAGAGCAAGTATTACCAGAAGATATAATTAGTGACGAGGTCGCGTCAGTTTCATCTACATTCTACTCCAACAATGGAACAACATCTATTCGTACGAATACAAAATTAAACAAATGTACGCATATTTCAAATCTTCTGCCTGTACTATTGAACAACAAATGGCAGAGAAAGAGATTATAGTTGAAAATTTACACCCCCTAGGTCGCCTAATTTCGGCGGCATTTGCGAATCTAATATAAGAAGTATCAAATTTCATTTAAGACGAGTAATCGGAAATTCTACGCTCAGTTATGAACAATTTCTGACTATTTTGATACAAGTTGAGAGCGTAATGAACTCTTGCTCTATTAGTCCTACATACGATCCTGATGATTTGACTGCCTAAGTTCTTCCCATTTTCTTATTGGACGAGTCATTACGTCACTAGCAGAAATGAATCGGTTATCTTAATACCAGCATGTCCTGAAAATGGTACAGCATTTTTGGAAAAGGCATGAAGAGTAGGTATATATCTGAACTGCAAACTCGTGGAAAATGGCAACAAGGGACCAGATCAACCGTTCAAATTGGCGAACTTGTACTGAAGGACCAACGAAAACGACCTCAGCTCCGCCTAGGGATTCACGAGGTTGCCTTGAATTTTTAAAGCTTGACATAAAATCAAGTCAAGCCTACAAAAAAACAAGTCAAGCTGAAGTATTATCCGAGCCAAGCTTGTTTGTGGAAAAGCTTGAGTATCTCTGACGTATCTCTGAACGTATCTCTGAAACATGAAACATCTCCGAAACAGCGACAGAAACGTATCATACACATAACATAGATGTTTAATGTCCGCCTTCAGAAAGCTAGATTTGAAACAACACTGAAACGTTACATCGAAACATTTTATATATGTTTCAAGAAACATATCGAAGAGTAATTTATTGAAATGTAGGAGAAATGTGTCCTTATAAATGTTTCATACGTGAATATTTGAAATGTCTCATATATGTTTCATGTGAAACATACCTGAGTATAAAAAAATTGAGATGTGGTAGAAACTATGGTACCGAGAGCCCCAACTGCTCTGAGGGGCTCTTTTCCCAGTGCGCACGCCCTACAGGGCCCAATGTACTCCGGTGGCTTGTTCTCCAGGGCCCCAAAAATTCTCTTAGTGTAGACTCGAAGGAGATCGGTGATGCTGAAAAATCATTTTGCTTCAAGTGGGATTCGAACATCGGTCGCTTGTTTAGGAATTCAGAAAACAGCTCCGCAAACTACCTGAGCTACAGACTCGCTGGCAAATAAGCCATTTAGATGTGCAATATTACCCATCTACTTATGATGAATAAATCTATTGTAATTTGAATTGTAATTTTGGATAAATATGTAAAACACTCACATTGAAACGTGTATTTTTAGTTTCTTATGATAGGTATGTTTCAAGTGATTAGGTTTCTAGTACAACGCTACTAAATACAAGTACCTAACATTAACTTTGAAAGATGACTTCAAACGAAACATCACATTTTTAATGAAGTTTCTAAAATGTTATACGTTATCACTAAAGTTGGGATAGTTAGACAAAACGAAAGTTTCAAAAAGGCAGGAAAAAGGCATAAAAAATAATTTAAAAAAAGCATCTAAAAAGACAAAAAAGGAGAAAAATGGCACGGAAAAGCGAAAACTGTCGAGATAAAATCAACACATACATATTCAATTTAAGTATAGACAAACAAATATTTATTTGAAAAAGTAATTACAGTTGATAAATGCTATCTGCTGGTATTCTTTTTCAATAAAGTTTTCGGGCTAATTAAAATACGCTTAACTCGGCATAATGACTAAATGATGCAATTTCAACAAAGACTGTATGTAGGTGCAGCTTGCAGGTAGAAATAATACAATGGGAAATATTTCAAAGTAAGGAAAATGACTCATCCGAGTTATTATTGTAAGAGGCTTAAATATTATAGACAAAGTTTGTATTCAGTTTGTATACCAAATTCCTTTCCCTTTCAAACAATTTGCTTTCTTAGAAATTACCCAGAAAAATATACCTATATAAAATCTAAAAATTAAAAAATACTTACTTACATTTCAAAAAACTTAAAAAAAATTACAGAAAAGGTACTAAATACTTACGCGAAAATATCAAAAAAAAAAAGGTAAAAAACGCAATAAAACTAACAGAAACCAAAAAAAGCAGAATAAAGTTTGCATTTTTGGAAAGTGCGTACTCTAAAACGGATTTTAAATAGGGTCTGCCTTATGTTTGTCCATTTATAAAAAAAGGCATCCTAGCTTTAGTTATCACATTCCAAAAAATATATCACAGAGATATATTTTTGGATACATATCTAAAACGTTCACACCGAAACGTGTATGATGTGTTTCTTACGATATGTTTCAACTGATAAGGTTTCTGGTACAACACTACTAAACACAACTCCGTAACGTTAACTTTGAGATATGACTATTTTGTTTCAAACGAAACATCACATTTGTAACGTTTCTAAAATGTTATACGTTATCACATTCCAAAAAATACATCACAGAGATGTATTTTTGGATACATATCTAAAACGTTCACACCGAAACGTGTATGATGTGTTTCTTACGATATGTTTCAACTGATAAGGTTTCTGGTACAACACTACTAAACACAACTCCGTAACGTTAACTTTGAGATATGACTATTTTGTTTCAAACGAAACATCACATTTGTAACGTTTCTAAAATGTTATACGTTATCACATTCCAAAAAATACATCACAGAGATGTATTTTTGGATACATATCTAAAACGTTCACACCGAAACGTGTATGATGTGTTTCTTACGATATGTTTCAACTGATAAGGTTTCTGGTACAACACTACTAAACACAACTCCGTAACGTTAACTTTGAGATATGACTATTTTGTTTCAAACGAAACATCACATTTGTAACGTTTCTAAAATGTTATACGTTATCACATTCCAAAAAATACATCACAAAGATGTATTTTTGGATACATATCTAAAACGTTCGTGTTGTAATGTGTATGTTTTGTATTTTATGTAACATATCAATTGAAACGTTTATTAGACATTACCATTTATTCGCTTTCGACAGGAATGTACCAGTAATGTGTCTTAGATGTTTCTTAGGAATGTTTCATTTGTAACCCTTATGCAACATTTAGAAACGTTTCATGGATGTACTGTGTTCAGTGGGAATTTACATACATCTAAGTACATTTAATTTATTTGATGATTAGTCCGTACGAAAACTTAAAGTAAAAAATTAAAAATGGCAAAACGCGTCCTTCAACTTCAAATTTATCATTTATGATTTCACCATAGGCGTAATTAGTTTTTGTGCGTTGAAGTAACCTGCATATTTTAATGTTTAATGCATCCTTCGCACCCACTTCGAATTATGTAATGTCAATTTGAAAACTTGAAACAGTAATTTATGTCTAGGGTATAAGTAAGTCTATCCCTTTTGTTTTCAAATAGTTTTACCGTAGTTAACCCGTAAGCACAAGAACGAAATGTCAAATATTTAGCATTTAGAAAAATTATACAATATTCAAGGGGTACAAGAAACCGAAAAAAGTAGTGCATGGTTACAGAACATACAAAAGACCATTAAGAGTTACATAATTAAAAATAGCAAACAATGGACTACGCATTAAATTTAACAATGAAAATGGCCCATTTAATATTAGTCATCTCGATCGAGAAAGTTTTTGTTGACGTTGTAGAGCTCTGCCTTTTGTTATAGCTTCTAATTCTTTGCTTGATTCCAAAAAAATACGCCCTGCGAAAAAATAACCGTACGAAAACCCCAAGCAGGCCTCGATGTGAGCTTATTTTCAACAGTATAGCATACTGAAAGCAAAGAGTATCTTTGCTGAAAGTAATCTTGATTGATTTATCATCTATTGTAGCTCTTAAAAGAATCTAGACCCAATACGCATATGTATTAGAAACTAAAGGCATCTAATTACTTTTTAGGCCATCGTGTGACAAAAGCAAGTTCCATGTACACTCTTTATAATTTTCTCATTAACATGCTGTGTTAAACGTATATATTTAATAGATTTTGTGATTATATACATGATTTTTTGTACTAATCATTATCGTGACAAGACACATTCTCTCCATCGGTACAAGTATACTGTGACGTACGATATGAGCGGGTAATTCATTTTAAAAATATAAGACGTGGAGAAGTTTGTGTGCCTTATTTATGATTAGATTGGCAAGAAACTATAAAAATACGTAGGATGTGAAAATTCATCTCTTTTATACGCTAGCTAGTGTTCTATCGGCAAGTTTAGGTTATTTTTAGAAAAGTTTTAAACTTTTATATTTCTATTTACCACCACTTTGCGCTATAATCGATAAAACGAAATTGGAGTAATTTATTTTAGACACCCATAAATCAGACTTACGAAAACCCATTAACTTTAGAATTTTTGCCAAAAAGCATCAGTTTTTGCTTTAACAATACTCGTCTGACATTTGCATTAAGACTCACTATTATCGTATTCCAACGTAAGGTGTACGAAATCATTTAAAATAAATGTCTAAATAAATTTTATGGCTAAGTTACAACCTACAGTAGTAAACTTATATTGTGTAAAGATAGGCGATGGTTACATGGTTGACTGAGCCATTTGGTTTTAGCGTTTCTATCACGTGAGTTGATCACTGTTATACATTATACGAACAAAATTAATTAATAAAGCAATTCTTAAGCTACTGTTTAATTGTCCGTTAAACAAGTTGATGGCTATTAATTGGATATTATATAAATCTCTATTTACAAATTCTTAACATTAGATGGAGGAATTTTAAAACGCGGTAGATATTATTTTTTCAAATATACCTATGTATTGTTAAAAATTAATGTTCAAAAATTAACCGTTATGTATGTCGTCGGTCCGGTTTATAATTAAGCTTAAATGCGTATACACGTCTTTATGATTTTGTTGCAATTATAATTGTACTAACATTTGCAATTCGACATAAATAAAGTAAAGTGGATTTCAATCAATCGATTAAACCGAACTTAACTATTTTAAGTTCGCAATTTGTTCGTAAAAGTCTTCACGGATTCTGTTTACTTATAATATAAGTGATATTGTATACCTACATTGCGCTCATTTACTAATTTTCCAGAAGTATAAATTGTACAGGGTGTCTAACCATGTATTGAAATGGTTGAGGTCAAAATACTCCAAGAAAGGTCTGTTATGTGGATTTTTGTACGCGTATTAGAATTTTTGAGAACTTTATATTAATTTTTTTGTTTTTAATCAAATAAACACTAATGAAACATGAACATGAAACATTTGCTTTGATGTACTTAATTTGACAATATCAAACCATGTTTTGTTTCTAGGTTTTATTTAATGTTAAGTGCGTTAGATACCTTCATTAGTTTCTGTTAATGTAAAAAAAATGCAAAGCTATAACTTATTATTGAATTCCGAAGAAACTTTTGTTCGTAACAATACAACTTTTAAGTACAGGGTGGGCCAAATTCGACGTTTTCATGGGGTACAGAAATAACCATAAGAGTTAGCAAAAAACAAACTAGGTACTTATGAGCTCTTTTTAAAAGAAAAAATCGGTGGCATAATCAGATTACCCATATCACGATTATTTACGTAAATACAGGGTGAAAACCAAAAAGTTGCATTTTCGAAAAACTACAATATCTTCTTTATTATAGAAGTTAAGGTCATGAAATTCTCAGGATATAGGTAAGAGGACACGGCAATTTTAAAAATGACATCAACAAATTTCTAGGCCTACTAAGTTGCGCACGGCCAAAGTCAACTTTCGTTTTTCTTATGGGCACCATATTGGATTTTTGCTTTATCAAAATCCTCATTTGAAATGTTCTTCAACCATGTATAACATGTTTATGTTTGGTCAACATAAATAATAAAAAACAAGAAAATTAAGATCTCGTGGTAGTAGGCTTTGATATTTCTATTCAATTTTTCCATAGTGGGCTTTGCTATCTCTTTTTTAATTATCTAACTGTCAAAATAGAATTTATTGTAAGTGTCATTTGTGTGCAGTTGATTATTTGCGAGTTTTAAAATGAATTACTTTTCATATAGTGAGAAATATGATATGTTGCAGTGTTTTATTCTCTGTCGCTGAAAATAAATTCTACATTGACAGTTAGACGATTAAAAAAGAGACAACAAAGTGCATTATGGAAAAATCGAATAGAAATATCAAAGCCTACTACCACGAGATCTTAATTTTGTTGTTTTTTATTATTTATGTTGACCAAACATAAACATGTTATACATGATTGAAGAGCATTTCAAATGAGGATTTTGATAAAGCAAAAATTCAATATGGTGCCCATAAGAAAAACGAAAGTTGGCTTTGGCCGTGCGCAACTTAGTAGGCCTAGAAATTTGTTGATGTCATTTTTAAAATTGCCGTGTCCTCTTACCTATATCCTGAGAATTTCATGACCTTAACTTCTATAATAAAGAAGATATTGCAGTTTCTCGAAAATGCAACTGTTTGGTTTTCACCCTGTATCTACGTAAATAATCGTGATATGGGTAATCTGATTATGCCACCGATTTTTTCTTTTAAAAAGAGCTCATAAGTACCTAGTTAGTTTTTTGCTAACTCTTACGGTTATTGATGTACCCCATGAAAACATCGAATTTGGCGCACCCTGTACAGTTACTACAAAAAAAATAAAGAGGGCCTTGAATTTAGATAGATAAAAAAACGGATATGTAATCAATAAAGTACCGAAAAAGGCTAATATTTGTGTGAGTTTAATTAAAACCGCAATATATTGTTGGACTTATTTTTCCTTTTGGCTTATATCGCAATTTAGTCCTGCGGCTGACTATACTTCTATATGCAAGTCTGCGTACAGAGAATTTCTCTTCGGATTCATTAAATATACAGTTTAGGTAGTAAAAAAAACTCGGGTGGATTTTCCTCACCCCCCACGTTTTCCCGGAAATGGCGTCAAAAGGTGGCGATTTCCGGTATACATGAAAAACGTTATATATCGGGATCTATCAAACCGATTTTAACGGGACTTACGGCATTGGATAGGTAATGAAATTCTGAATAAATTTTATCAGAACATCTTTATTGGATAAGTTAACCGTTTTAAAATTATGCCGGGAAATATGCTCAAGAGACGTCTGTCTTTGCTACGTTTTCCATTATTATTCATAAACCACTAAGATTACAGTAATAAACACTAAAACATAATTTGTTCGAATTTTTATAAATTTTCTAACAAGTGTTTATTCATAATAATACGGAATGTAGTTTCCGAAATATGATGAAATAAAGAAAATTAGTACTAACCCAACTGGAGCAAAATTTTGCTTTTTTTGGCGATAAATTGTTGTGTTTTATTTGCTTACTGCTGCTTTTCTCATTTCTTACAATTATCACACTAAATTATTTATTTCAGTTTAACATAACTTAATTGGGAAACGCCGTTGTGTTCAGTGTTCAGTAAACATATTGACAATAACAACCATAATTAGTTTTAAATTATTTTCTATATAACAAAGTACAAATGCGTGCATATAATGTAAAGGACTTGTTTAGTCATGAACTTTCAGATAACTGTGTGCTTTTTGACGAAAACGGTCTTCCTATTCTATCTCAAAAGAGCTTGCTAATGAAGAAGCTGGAAACGTTTCTGCATTTTAATGAATCTATAGTTTTCAAGCCTGATAGCACTACCTGGTGTGTTGTGGACGTTATGGATTGCTTAAGAAAGCTTCCTTCCAAAGACAAAAAGACCTTGGTTGATGCTTACGAAGGTTATATTTCTGCTATTGCTGGAAATTTTATTCTGTCGACATTGACAGTTACTGGTTTCGCACTTTTCACACGAACAAGAAAGTTACTATGCACTTGGAAGGAACTACTAATAGATCGTCACAGATTTCAAATCCAAACTGAGTAGAGTTGAGGCAATATATTCCCTGATCCATAGCATTTTTCTGCAAATAAGTGTGATAGTAAGCCCTCAACAAATGTCCACGAATACATCCGGTTGTGGGAGAGAGGTCCTCAATCAAGACATTTTTACCATGATGATAAAGCCATAGACGAAGTTCATTCATTATTTTACATTTAGATCCCTTTCTAATCACTTCAAGAAGATACTGCTGTGCTAGTTCCAAACTGTCATTTATATCTTCCCACGAACGAGGAAACTCTCCAAAATCTTTCAAAAAAACCGACGGCGAACAAGCCAAAGATGCTTATTTTGTTCCAAATTTGTTTGTATAGTCTGCACCCGAAAGTGCATGTGCTGCTGGCAAAACACAACACATTTCTGGACCAATTTTATTGGTAATAATGTGCAGCGGAACCATTTTGGTAGAATCACCTACCCTAGTCATATAAATGTTTCATATAAATGGGTTTTTTTAAACGCTACGTTTCTAAGAACAGATGAATGATTCATTATCCCTGCAAGAAAAATAGTATTATTCGGCGGTTCCGTTCCCCTTACAAAAGTCCGTTGATCGAAGAAGGAAGGCTGCAACAAAGTTTATTCCAGTGATACAACGATAAAACTGTTACATCTGTATCACTTGAAATAAAGAGATGCTTCTCGTTTCTATGATTTGTTACCGAATGACTGGCGTGAAACATCATGCGGAAGTCTGCCTCTTCAGTCGAGAAACAGTTTAGCTGTGGAAGTTTAGTTTCAGACTCATCTGTTACTGCTTCACCATATGCCCGATAACTGTCTAGAAAACGCACTGAAAATGTGAGTTGTACAGCAACGTCGCTGAAGCTTTATACATAGATTGCATTGTTTCCTTTAAAAACTGTTGCAAAAGCACTTTATTACTAGAGCACGACCAAAGTGTGTCCACCTGTACTGGTACAGGGACATTTGAAGAAATACTTTGAAGTGAAATTGAAGTACTTCTCTGTCTATTAAGACGCGTGGAATCTTTTGCAGAATACATACTATAGGAATCAAAGACATGATCAATTCTTCAAGCATTTCCAGAAATAGCAGAAATATAACCTTCGTAAGCATCAACCAACGTCTTTTTGTCTTTGGAAGGAAGCTTTCCTAAGCAACGCATAACGTCCACAACACAGCAAGTAGTGCTATCAGGCTTGAAAACTATAGATTCATCAGAATGTAGAAACGTTTTCACCTTCTTCATTAGCAAACTCTTTTGAGATAGAATAGGAAGACTGTTTTCGTCAAAAAGCACACAGTTGTCTGAAAGTTCATAACTGAACAAGTCCTTCACATCATATCCACGCATTTGTACTTTGTTATATAGAAAATAATTTAAAACTAATTATGGTTGTTATTGTCAATATGTTTACTGAACACTGAACACAACGGCATTTCCCAATTAAGTTATCAAGAAACATCGGTATGTAAAATGCCATCCTAAATTATGTAGAGTATATAAATATAGGTGTAATTATTTATAGAACTTCACATTAGTATCGTAGTATCGCGTTTAAATAAATCCTGCCGCACATCTCGAGTGCCACGAGATTTTGAAACTACTCTACTTACGTGTAATTCAGGGTATATTTGAGATAGTTTGAACTCATAGTCAACAATCGCTTACTTAAGCACTCAACGGTGACCAAAACTAACCACTAACCAGCAGATGAGTAATACTGCGACAGTCCAACAATCAGCTATACACGTATAACGTAATGCGCAATGTATTCCAACCTCACTACTCTTACGGGAGGAGCAAGAAGAAGTTTGAAAAAGCTTGATAACCAAGCCAAGCCTGCATTCGCAAACATCAAGCTTAACCAAGCTTTTCGTCTTAAAAAGCTTGCCTTTCAAGCCCAAGCCAAGCTATTATATTTCAAGTCAAGCTACTTGGCTTGGTGAATCTGTGAACGTGTCTGGTGTGCGTTGTGCCTCCCAAGTACATAGTTCTTTTCGGAACAACTCAGTGCCTTGGAAATATGTGTACCTATCTTGCCTTGGTGGTTCGATGTATCGTGTGATCAATGATAACGCAACAAGCCATTATGAGCTGAAACTGCTCTCAACTAATTACGCATAACGCTATTCAAACCTAAAAAGAGTAGTTGATTGGTTCACTTATTATATATTGTTCTGTAACCTCTGGTTAAATTATTATCTGTACACTCTTGTTTTAAGTCAAACAATTTTAGACAATCATTACCACCTCAGAAACAATTTATCAAAACAGAGAAGTTATGGATTGAAGTCTTCGCCCACACTGTGTAACACACAATCGCTTCTTTTTGACGTACCGAAATAGTCACTTTATCAATAGTTCAATTGGTATTAACACAAACGGGAAAACACCTGAAGGTACCGCGCATTAGAAAACCCCGAGCTATTTACAAGGAATTGTTTCCGCACGTCGATTCCATTGCATCTTAAGAAAATGCAGTACTTCCTGCACAGTTTCCACTAATATTTCAACTTGCACTGTAAATAACGAACACAATGAACAAAGTTTTGTGTCAATAGAGAACATATCGGAGTTTCGATATATGCCAAGGACACAATCTACTGACTACTGCCAAACCACAATGAAATATAAAAATATGTAGTTTTAAATTAATACCTACAGTAAAAAATTATACATAAAATTTGTTAAAGACGTTAAAATCGTTTATCTATACTACCGACCATATTAATTTTACGATTTATCTATTAAATTTTAAACATTTCATTAATTGATTCAAAATGTACTCCTATCTATAACAAATAATTAATTAATTAAATTAATGTTTATTTATTAATATTACCTGCTACAATTTCTCGTTTAATACCTATATTAATTTGTAAAAACCATTAGTCCTCTATCTCATCAGAGATTGTATTATCATAAGTGAGTGGGAAAAATATAAAGTTTATAGTACGGAAGTCTACAACTGGTATTCGTTTAAGTACAAGGCATGCCAATTTTTCGTTTTGAAAGCGCAAATGGCAGTCAGAGGTATAATTAAATCATATAAGGTAAGCATTTTAAGTTTATTTAACAAATAAACGTAGACGAGAACTGTTTAACTCCTGCCATACAGCCTATAATTCTTTTTTAGTGTTTAGAGTTTATTAGCGCAGTTAGATGGACGAACATCCAGAAAGTTAATATAGGCTTCACACATATGAATGTTGTACATTTTTAAATATCAAGAATTGAATGTAACTACCCTTTTAAGGATTCACTGGCATCTAACTATTCGCTGCACTAAAATTCAGTATATGGAGGCATGTATAAAACGTTTTTTCTGATCTTTGCTTCTTCCATTATAATAGTTCACCACTAAAGTTACGCACCTATTTAATGTGACAGAATTTAGTCCATAATATATTTGTTGATTTTGTTACTGCGAATATTGCTTTAACAGAGTACAAAGAGTCGTTTTGTTTTAGAAACACATAAATAAGTATAGAAAATATGGTGTTGTGGTTCAGTTCAACAGTCATAAGCGCTTCGATTTTCTTAGTCCTTTCATCAAGGATTTAAGATTGGTCGATTCCGATTCGTCAAAAGACGAGTTGTATCACTTTAAATATTCCATAATTTATTATTATCTACTACGGTGTAGTTACAACGCCCTGAGGTTAGATTTTTTAAGTTTGAAGATCAATATGTTATTTTTATGAGAATTTTGTATGGGAAGGGGTATTTTGAAAAAAACTACTAGATGAATTTGAAATTACAATGTGATCATTATATATTATGTATGTGAATTATATTTAATATGGTAAGTATTGAACTACATTAATGAACTGTACAGTACACTTCGAATGGAGAACTAGTAATATTGAAGCAATTTTTGGCTTCCTGTGCAAGTTTCATCAGTAAAAAAACCGCCCACGAAGGTACTAAGTGGGCCAAAAATGATGACTGCAAGACGAGAATATTGAATACGAAATAACACTTCTCAATTATGCAGCTGCGTCAAAGATTAGCAATAGTTATATAACAACGTTGCTATTATTTGAATATTCTCAAACGATTCAAAACAAAATTTTGCCATAACATTGTATTTTTAAAATTCGATTTGAACCCCACCTGTAAACAAGCCTTTTTTGCAAACGAGGCAGTGCAGTCTTGAGAGTTATAGCATTCGTACACAACTGTTTTGCTAAGCAAATTGTGGCATTTAAGCGTTGTTATTACGTACCGATACAAGAAGACAATTTAACCTAATAGTCGTTCTAATGTGCATATAAAAGTAGTGTTTAAATGATTAGATCTAAAAGTTGCAACGTTGTGCTAGTTTCATAATCACCGTTCAGATAAAGTACGTCAGATTACCGAAAGAAGTCGGCGACATGTGGAAAGATTAGTCTCGTAAAAATTATCATTTCAGGAAAACAGTAGGAATTTGCGGTAAAATTTCTGAGTTACCGTCTTAGAAGGTAGAGTAAGTTCCGTTTTCCCTTAATGATACAATTCAAAGTAATGTTGTTAAAATGTTATGGTTGCAGAGATTACAGAGTTCCTGTCTATGTAGGTACTTTATAACGATGACCAGGTCATAGGTGATCTTAAACTAGGACAGCCTTTGACTTCAACTTTCCGTAGATAACGGAGTGGACTTAAATTTACTATATTGCGAGGTATCTTACATGGCTTTATGTAAGTTTATGCATCGTGAGATTGCAAAACTACAATATACAAACGTCTATTCATAATCCCGCACATTTATCTACTTTAACACATCGTTAAACTATGTTAGTCTAGATATTAAGTACAGATGTTTCTTGGTTTTAAATAAGTGGTGATAGTTGATGGTAACGTTGTTTAACTTAGAATGTGGAAAATTTCAATTATTCATTGTTTTCCAATGTATACTCTTGTTTGAGTGTTCTACTTGTCAGTACTACACTGGTTTTGTAATTCGATTTGTATAAATCTAACGGTATAACCGAGTTTAAATTTATATACCATTTACGTACTTTTTCAGTAAAAGAATAGTAACCACGATCTGTCTTTCTGGTAAACCACATAATATCCATACAAAGTTATTAACATTGCCATTAACGACCACGAAGATTATTTCATTTATTTAATCACACAATTCACATTAAAACTAACATACTCGTACGTATATGTATAATGAGTAATGACACTTTCTTTTCTCTTCTATATACGTAGTCTGACTTCATAGATTTACTGAAACCTCATTCTGTTACAGACATATCGGGAACTTCCTTTCAGTGATAAATTTAACGAAGTAGTATATTCCAATACGTTATTAGATCTTAGTTCTCATTAAAATAATTACTTCTCATTTATGAATTATACATTTGACAGCTTTGTAGTATCCACAGTTGGGTTACCTATATTTTAGAGATCCGACAACATGTACAAAAAGCTGAAAAGTAGTGGCAACGTCGATACTTTTGTTTTACTGTAGGTCCCTCTGGCGGAGGAGATTTGGTGTAAGGCGGGCTTCCGAACGTTAACTTTGAAATCATCTGATTTGAAACCGCGAAGTAGTAAAGATCGTTTCATTTGTTTTTATTTTTGGTGACTCCATTTTAGTGTTATCTGCAGCCAGGTGATATGCTTTCGATTATTATGTTATCGTGTGTAGAATTATAGTAGATCCGTCTTATGTAATATCTATTTGTTTTCATTTTAAATATGTGTTTGAACTCATGGCATTTCCGACATTTAATCTAATGTGTGTAGTTAGTAAAAATATACGTCTGATCTGCCTTCGATCGTTATTATTAATTTTATTATGAGATCTCTTATGACATTTATTTATGTTTTATGTAATTAATTGGAGGACATTCCAAATGAGTTCAAATTGAATATTATGTATTAAATATTTGTGGATAAACAGAAAAGATGGCTCTATTGTACTCGGAACCGTACCTAACGGTGTCCTTTGTGTATCTTTACCTGAAGTTGAACCCTTTTGTAACTTGTGCACATTCTATCTATTTAAACTCTCATGACCCTTTTATGTTGATATGCAATGATTGCAATGTATTTTATTTGGTTTTGATTGTTTAATTTAATGTAATGTAATTTTCTTTGTCGCACCATGTGTACATGTCGTTTCTCAATAAGAGCCACACACTTGTTGGAAGCTTAAATTTAGTTGCAAACGTACTCCCTCATGTATGTAAGCGCCTTGATGGATGTATAACTAACGATGTCTTTTTTTCGCCCGTGTAGAGTTGGATGTTGGGCTGTAACAAAAGCTAGCAACATTCTTCTCGAAATCCAACTCTAGCCGATTAAGTTCGCAACCAGGACAGTCGGTACCTTTCGGGGGGGGCCCCGAATAACTAACTTCTTACATGTGTTTATATATGTTTTGTGTACGTGGTAGTTGACGAACCAGGGGGGAGTATAAGTAGTGGGTAGTTCCGTTTGTGGCCTTGAGTACCGAGTGTACATTGGTTTTGCTTTGTATTACTTATATAACTGAATTTGATATTTATTGTGCCATATAAACCATTGCTGCATAATGTATTTAAGTCTGATCGAAGCGTATCAACAATGATATTATTGTGTATGTTTTGTCTTGATATTATTTAACAGTCTTGTCGCTATAATTTTGTATTTGATTTGATGTAATGTATGTAATTATGTCAAAGGAGGAGTTTTTTTAGTGTTTACACTTTTTCTCCTCCGAATCGTCGAGTAACTGTCAATAAATGAATTATTTTGGTACAGTTAATGTTGGTTTTGTTTCTCCTTCCCGATCATAGTTCACGACCAGTATATTCGAACCTATTATACAATAGAGGGCCTGCCAGACGATCACGAGCTTCTGTCATTTTGGGGTTGGTTGGTTTTAGAGGGAACGTTTAAATTTTGTAGGCCATGTTTAAGGGTTTCCCGCTCCTTTTGAATTATTAACGTAAGGGGGTGAAGTTAGCTTCTTCTTCTTCGTAAATTCTAGTTTAGTTATAGGGTATAGGGGGGTACATTACAGCTTCAAGGGTGCATTATCGTTCAGTGCACGACGTCCAAAATGTTTACAAAAATAAGAAAACGTAATGTAGTAGTGAAGTAGAGCCGATTCTAAAACAAAAATTCACTAGATTTTAGTAACTTCTGAGGTTGGCAGCACCAGTCACCAGAAAAGTTAGTAGATTTTTTAGGGACGATTCTGGATCAAAAAAGTCACTAGATTTGTTCAAGGTCACTAGATAGCTGTTCAGCTATTCCATTTCTTTTACCTGTTTATAAGAATCAGCCCCCCCCCCCTCCAAAACAGCTTGATTTAAACAGCTCTACTAGATATGGAACAGGGTAAATGTAACAGCTGAACAGCTATCTAGTGACCTTGAACAAATATAGTGATTTTTTGGTCCAGAATCGGCCCTAAAAAATCAAGTACCTTTTCTGGTAACCAGTCCTGCCAACCTCAGAAGTTACTAAATTCTAGTGACTTTTTGTTTTAGAATCGGCCCTACTTCACTACTTAATATTGAAACTGTACCGAATGAATACCAATTCTTTCTCAAATAGGATTCGATCGAGATCGGAATACCGCCTTGAGTAAAAGTGAATGTTAATTAGTAGTTAATAAAAATTCTAGTTTGAGATTATCTATAACAAACAGACTTAAGAGATTATACCACCTTACAAGAAAATGCTGCAGGATACAGTCTTCTTCTTGAATAAGTAAAAAAATAATAGGTCCCCTGTCGTTGGAATGTCTATCGGAATATCGCAATTACCGACCATCTAACTTACCTTTATGTTGGTTGGTGTGGAGATGCAAGGTTACAAATCATAACATCTTATAAAATAAATTTCCAATTAAAATGATTCTTCCTTAAAAATATTGCTTTTGAACACAACGATCTTTCCCACTAATGTTGCAGGAAGAGGTTATATATTGAAAATAATATAAACTACATTGAGCAGTTAATAAATGTTGGAAGCTGTAAGACACCGGACGTGATATGAATTCGGTCAAATTCAACAACTGCAAAGTAACGCCTAGAATCAAATATATAAAGTTATTTAAGTAACATTTTTTGAGTTATAAGATAACAAAAATTACTAAAATTAACCTCAAAATGTTCATTGACAACGTTTTTTTTTAAAACGCGATTGATTAAAACTTACACTCACGAAATAATACGTATATGAACAATAAAAAAAAAAAACTTTTTCTCTGTAGGTATATTGTGATGTAATATTGTATCCTGTATTTCAAAATATACCTACCTATTATTTTGGAAAGTAAAAGTTGGGTTTGGAAGCACAAAAGAACAAAACTGTTGTTTTGATTTAATTACATAAGTTTACTTTATGTTTATGTTTGAAAAGCTATTACAATGTACGGAAAAAAGAGGAACTCTGAAAAGTGTAACTTTTTCATAAGCTTTTAGTCTGCGTTTCTAAACCTTTGAAATGTGTTTTATTTATCTTATGTTAATGGTGTTTTGTAACCTCCTAAAGCAAATGCCGCTCGGCGACGGTACCTATAAATTTACTGCATTCTGCTATGTGAAGGAATTATAACTACATAAATCAAATTTGTGACATTCGCGCTTTTTTTCCAAGATAATGTTTTATGGTCAATGTAATTATTGTAATGAGTTGTGCATAATGATTTAGTACACAGGTAATTAAGATCCTCGACCTAATCGTTATAAATGTATTTAATGAAGAAGGCATTTCAAATTTATCATATCAGTCAAGTAACATCACCATTAGCTGCCATTTTTTTAAATGATTATAGAAACTGTAATTACATAATGAACGCAACGCATGAATTCACACATTTAGAAGAAAGAATTTACAAATTTCAAAAATCCAACCCCACGAATACATAAAGTTGATTTAGTTTATTAATTTAATTTAATTTAACTTATGTTGTGACTTTTTGAGGAATTTGTTAAAGGTGGATAGATCATTGTTGAGACCATTATGCATGATATTGGTTTTATGAAGAAAAGGACACTGGTAAACGCGACGAAATCAATGCAGGTGTGCCAATGCCAATGGTGCCACATGTTACCAAGCCCAAAAAATTGGTGCAAACTTTTCTGAATTAAATTATGGAAATTGTTCTGGAATTGGTAGGATATTATTTTCGTTGAATAGGTACCTTGAATCAGGGATTCTAACCAACAGTCACTGATACAAACTGTCGTGACCACAGTACATTTAGCAATTTCCACCTTTAAAGCGGTGGGTACCAAAAGTAGGAAGTTTTTGCGTACTAATTCGCAACAAATATACGGAAGAACCATATTCCATCTACATTCCCTCCCTTTCTTCATAAATAATATAGAACGTGGTTTAAAAAGTAATAGAAAACTGAATACCGCGATGTTCAATAATTAAGAAAATTAAGTTTTTGTATCGCTTTTAAGGTCTCGTCCAAATTCTTATACTTTTTTTATAAATCAGTTAAAATAAGTTTTAAATGTTATATTCGATTTCAGCACTAAAAATGACCTAGAAATGATATATCAATGTCTAGGTATATTTAGCAAACTTTTATATTTTGACCGCCATTTTGACGATGTTTACGATTGGTTATAGTATAGCGAATCACATCAAGATCTAAGTTTACATTTTGATGATCTTTCAGAATCTGAACTCAGAATGTTAAAATTCCTTAACACAAAATAGCCACATACAGACTTAACGAATTCATATACCAAACTTTCAATCGGTGATAAAAATAAACAAAAATAAAATAAAGCAAAATCAACCTCGGCCATTCAAATTACAATGCTATCGGGAACTACGGAGTGATGAAAAAATGTCAAAAATCGAGGCTTATTTACAGATGAAGCAACATTTCGATGGCCTAGAATCAATACCTCGTAAGTACATTTTTTTTTAAATAAAGGTTTTCGCGTTACTACGTTGTTCTAAGTTGTTTCCACATCCTGGCAATAGCTTTTAACTGCCAGACCAATAGAAATGCTTCAATTTGTCATTGTGCCAATACCTCGTGGGCACATGTTTGATGCAATACCTCTTAAGTGCTATACATTTCTAATATCCGCTGTAGATAACCGATGTGTTGTAATTATGGCAACTAGAAGGTTTTTTGTTCATACTGAAAACTTTTGAAGTTTTCACTTGAGAGGTATTGATTCTAGGCCATCGATTTGCTTTTTATAACGAACCAAACGTTCAAAACTAGAGGACGTGGGCCCACTAACAACCCACATTAGTCAGTTGAAAGGGCTGACCTTCAAACCGCACCTAGAGAAGACAGCGAACAAAGTCCTTGTGGGCCTGTAGGCGAGCGTCCGGAAACTAGTGGGGCTTATCTCCAATGTTGACCCACTGAATATACACCAGAATTATCAGACCGATCATTATGTATGCCTCACTGGTTTGGTGGCATAAAACCTTCACCCAGAAGAACATACAGAAACTTAGCAAGGTGCCGCGCATGGCATGCTTTGGAATTACGGGGGCAATGATAACGACCCCTACTGCAGCTATGGAGACTCTCTTGAACCTACCGCCACTAAACCTAGTAATTAGGGCAAAGGGGCATACCGGCTGAGAATTAACGGCGAGGAGGGATCGGCGAGGGCGGGGCACTCGCTCATTTTTGACAAAATCTCCAAAGATAAAACCGTTAGCATGAACACTGAAAGGATACCCAAAACAGTTTATCCCATCAAACTGTTTAAGACAACAATCCCCATTCGGCACGACTGGGAGAACAATTCCAGTAAAGCGAAGCTGAATGGAATCGTGTATTACACAGGCGGCTCGAAAAACACAAAGAGCACTGGCTTTGGAGTATATGGGAGCAATTGACGGGGCTGCAGAATTTCTGTAAGCCTAGGACAACAAGCGACCGTGTTCCAAGCCGAGGTATATGCAGTTCTGACAGCGGCTGCTCAGCTATTAAAAGAGAACCTTATCAAAAGGAAAATCTTTATAGTGACAGACAGCAAAGCAACGATTGCAGCAATAGACTCAATTCAGGACTAGTCCTTGAATGCACCTGGACACGCGGCAATCACAGGTAACCAGCTTGCTGACAAACTTGCGAGAACGGTAAGCGCAAAACCACTCATACGACCCGAACCGGCCTGTGGGATTACATATAACATAGCAAAAAAGGAGATTCAGGTAATACTCACGAAAGAGCATTACAGACATTGGTCGAAAATCCCAGGACAGAGTCACTCCAAGATCTTCCCCAAGAAACGCCAAACGGGGACCTAGGTACGTCCATCTTCAAGTTAAGCAGGTCGAAGATAAAACTTGCGACAGAAATGGTTACGGGCCACTGTCGCCTGAACAAACACCTGCATTACATAGGACTGGCCGATAGCCCGACATGCAGGGGTTGTGGTGAGGCAGACGAAACGCCCTATCACGTTATTTGCCAATGTGAGGTATTTATAAAGGCAAGGGAACACCTACTTGGAAATGAAAAGATTAGACAAGAGGAAGTAACGACGATTCGCTCTACTAAAATCCTGGACTTTGTGAAAGATACAGGTCCAAAACACAAAATCAATTAGTTCGCTAGGTCTTCAAATCTTTGGCCTAATGACATTTCTCTTTGGGGGTATTTCAAATCAAATATTTATTTTGGAAAACCTTTAATTAGTTATTTTATTTACTTAATTATCAAAGTAAAGGAATTCTTGTCGTACAGACTAATTATATGACATCCGTCATTAGAAGGAAAGAGAGAGTTATAACATAAAGGAAAAAGTTTACACTGCGACCAGGACTCGAACCTGGGGCCTTTGCCTGTCTAGGGCAATGCTCAACCACTAAGCTACCGCAGCTCCTAGTCCTTTCCCTCTACATATTTGGAAGTTAGCACTGTGGCTGGACTAGGAGCTGCGGTAGCTTAGTGGTTGAGCATTGCCCTAGACAGGCAAAGGCCCCAGGTTCGAGTCCTGGTCGCAGTGTAAACTTTTTCCTTTATGTTATAACTCTCTCTTTCCTTCTAATGACGGATGTCATATAATTAGTCTGTACGACAAGAATTCCTTTACTTTGTTCTATTTCCCGCTAGCGGACACTAATACCACCTTAGGACAGTGTTCGTCTTCACGTTTATGAACCTCCCAACCATAGGAGGCGTTGCGTGCTGATGGATAAAGAGTCCTTTCCTTTCCCTCTACATATTTGGAAGTTTGCACTGTGGCTGGACTAGGAGCTGCGGTAGCTTAGTGGTTGAGCATTGCCCTAGACAGGCAAAGGCCCCAGGTTCGAGTCCTGGTCGCAGTGTAAACTTTTTCCTTTATGTTATAACTCTCTCTTTCCTTCTAATACTTAATTATCTATTACGTATGTTGCAGTATAGTATGGAGTATAAGTACATACTAGTGGTGGCAAATTTAATTTTTTTCGTATTCGAATATTCGTTAAAAATATATTCGAATATAGAATTATCCGAATTCGAATAGTAGTCAGAAAAAAATTCGTTTTATTCGTTACATTCGTTTTATTCGTTGTATTCGTTTTATTCGTTTTATTCGTTGTATTCGTTGTATTCGTTTTATTCGTTGTATTCGTTTTATTCGTTTTATTCGTTTTATCGTTTTACTCCTTTTATTCGTTGGACTAGTTTTAAACTACCTACCTAGTAGAGCATTCTCTAATGGAAGTTTCATTTAAGCATAAACATTTGAATAGTAAATTACTTGTTGTTGCTCCATTAAATTTAAGACACTTATTGCAAATTTTGCAAGTAACTACCGCATCACTCGTATTCTTCACGAAATACTTTACTACTACTTTAGTCATAAATCACAATAATGTAGTCGTCTAGGGTGAGAAATTATTTGAACTAAATTAAAAATTTATATTTAAATGCTTAGATAATCCTTTAAAGGAATAAATTATCATCAAAGGCGGGTAAAAAGTATAAACTTAAATAAACAAAGTCCAAGCTTCACAATACCATGAAAATAATTCCAGTTAAAATCACCCTGCGTGGTTGAGGATTATTGTAGGTAATGTTTAGAGAAACGTGTTCACTGATTTACCGAAAACCTTTTACACTAACAAACAATAAATTACAGTTCATTACCACTTGTAAAAGGGTGCTATTGAATAGTGAATGACTTTAAGCTGACAGAAAAGAAATGCTGAAATAGCTATTTACAATACGAATATTGTACCTACAACGTTTTATGTACTATTCATAAAATATTGTCGGTCGAAAGAAATTTGTAAATGAGAAATAATTTCATGAAATGAAAAGTAGGTAGTAGGCCTACCTGCCGTCTGTCATCTCTCAATAATAAACCAACGAAGTTCTCTTTTTTCTTAATTTAACAATTTTCTTTGTTCTGGCATTGACTAAAGGATTTTTCAATCAACGGTTCTGGCCATTATTCGTTTTATACGTTTTATTCGTTTCATTCGTTTTATTCGTTTTATTCGTTTCATTCGTTTTATTCGTTTTTATTCTAATTCGAATAGTGGTATTGTTAAGTATTCGAATAATTCCCGATTATACATTCAAATATTCGAATATTCGAAAAAAATTGCCACCACTAGTACATACATCATTTTTTTTGTCCTAGGTGGAACTTGATGTTAGACTGCCACCACGCGAGAGAGGACTTCAGAGGACCATCTCGTAGCATGGCGCGCTTCTGTACAGGGCTACCCACTATCCAGAGGAAACCTGCGGCTACTTGTAGGTATACTTTCTGGGGACATGCACCACATGGGCTTGGTAGACTCACCATCCGGTAGAGGATGCTACTACACAGACGACGAGATGGCGCAACACATACTGTGTGAGTGTCCCGTACTTGTCAAATTAAGACGATCCATGTTGGGAGAATCCTGGCTGGACATGGCTAAGATTAGAGCAGCTTCCCCGTCCAGCATCTTCAGGTTTATCTCACGTGTGGGATTGCTTGAGTGACGTTGCGGGGTCGAACGACTCTAATCAGAGAGGTAGTACAAAGAGCCCAGAATCCAGAAATCGTTATGATTCATTTGTGCATGTTACCACCTTGATAGTTTTCCGTTTATAAAATTTATGATTTGGTATAAAAAGTACACGTAAATAATAACGTATTCAATGGCAAACTGGAAATGCTTCAGTAATCATGTTTGAAAGCAAACTAAATCAATTTAAGGACAATATACCAATTACTACCAAACGGCAAACACAATGAAATTATAGCACTTTCGATTTTATAGAGGAAGTTTTCAGTCACAAGTTATAGTGCGAATTCTCTGAACTGAAACCAAAGAAGAAAATATTAGTTAATAGCACGTCAATTACATTATGTTCTAACGTAATACATGAAAGTGAGGTACAAAAAAATAACGATAGCGTAATCAATTAATGTTAAAATGGGACATAAATCAAATTTGTAAATGACTCTCCACAAGTATCAAATTTCAACCAAATGGGACATAAAAAATAATGGCCATCAATCTCAATTTACGACAAATGAAAAACGGCGCAGTCAAGTGAGCAGTTACATTTCAACTGAAAATTTGAACAATTGCCCTATGAATGAAACACTATTATAAAACTAAGGAGTTTATTCTTTAATTAAAAAAAAAATTACATTTAGGTAGTACAACAGAATTAATTTATTGTAGGTATTTCTTAACTTGAGAAAGATTTTGGTCAAAATTTATGGCGCACTTGAAATAATTACATTAACCAGTGAAGACAATGCTGTACAATTTAATTTTAATTGTAATAATGCTAAATTAGCTTATCTACCGACAAAGAATAATAAAATAAACAATAAGCCTTTATCGTTAACATACGAAACACGACATGTGTATGGGTATGAAACAATTTTCGCAGAGTGAATTATAAATATGCAAACAATGCCCAATTTAAACGCACATTAATTGAATAACGTTGACTAAATAAAGAGGATTCCCCAGGCAGCATCACAAACGAATAACGTGAAAGCTATTATTATACAATTAAAATTACTTGTCCAGAGGTATACTGTAAATTAGATTAAGTACTTCACACATAACGTTAGACAATGACCGTAATTAGTAGGAGAATGAAATTCTGAGTATAATGCACGAAACAATTAAAAGGTCGACAATGTTTTTATTTTATTTATGGGGAAAACAAATCTCATCGCAAAGTGTAATTGTTCGTGGAATAAATCAGTTAAATCCAAATAAGTGTCGTTTTTCCACAGAAGGAGTTTTGTATTTCAAAATTAAGCGTTTTGCTCTTTATTAGTTTTGTTTCTGTACAGTTTTCTTTTAAAAATAATACTTTCTCTTGAGTTTTTGTCTTCTATTGATCGATACGGTGCGTTGTAATTGCAGTGGTTAATTTAAAGGGCCATAATTAATCAGTGGCGGACTGGTTCCTCCATTAGGCCGTAAACCTTGACTAGCCTGAAGGCTCATACCGGAAGAAATGGCATCCTATACAGACGATTTGATGCTATTCCGACAGTCTTCTAAGCAAAATACAAATAATTTTCTTAGGTTCTCTCGTATTATATTTGTATTATCCCTCACATAAAATATGCTATTAACAATAATAATTTATTCATTATTGACTTAAAACTGTTTTTTATTGTGCCCTAAGCCTAATTTACAGCTTAGGCGCACACTATTTACACAATCGGCCCGTAGGCCGGCGGGCCAATCCGCCCCTGTAATTAATCGTAAACCAAAGCATTTACTTTCCAATTTACAATGTATCGTACACGATTCTGATTTTCTCTTATTTTTATAAATCAACTGCATCTAAACCCTTTAGTAATTTCCATGATTTGATATTAATTCAATTATAGCTTTCTAGTTCAGGGGTTCTCAAACTGTGGTACGCGTACCACTGGTGGTACGCCAAAACCTTCCAGGTGGTACGCGAGTAGGACTTATACTTCAGTAGCAAAACTGGCCGTTAGTGATGTTGAAAAAGTAACTATTCGTTACTCGAGTACTCGTTACTTTACAAAATTCTAAGTAACGATTACTGATATTTCTGATTAATAGTTACTTTGAATACTTTGATTACTTTTGAGTACGAGTATTCATTAGTTAGTGGAGAATTCGTATTGTAATTGTACGATTGTATTCGCTATATTGCCGTTACCGATACCGAATACTTTTCGTGTTCTTTCGTTACACAATATCAAAGTGTAATCTTTGACAATACAAGGTTATGGATCCGTGACTATTTTCGAATTAAAAATAAATAAAGCAGTTTATATTACCTACTCTGTGTTTACTTTCAAAATAAAGTTAAAATTACCAACAAGTCCTAATACTCCTAATTTATTGATTTTTAAAAAATTCATTATTCCTATAAATATGTAGGTATATTATATTGCTTTTAAGTAACTATAATCAAAGTAATCAAAAAATAAATAAATATAGAATTCTGTTATTTTCCTCCAATTTTTATTTTTTTTGCCGAAATATATACTAAATTAACTAAAATATTTATTAAGGTACGTGACTGAAGCTTAATATATAGAAGTGGTACGCAAAAAAAAAAGTTTGAGAACCTCTGTTCTAGTCCATTCCACTTTGATAACTATAACATTGTATTTCCTACACTTTTTACAGTTTGGAAATATTAAAATTATGGCTTGGAGCACAAATTGATTTGTAAATCTAATCAAGCATCAAAAGGTGTATAAAGTAGGAAAATATATAAGCTGTTACGACAAATAAGAATGTTGCCTTTATCCAAAGATGTTCATATGTACTTAACCCTACAACGAGTTGCTTACAACTGTACTCAATGTGCAAAAAAGTTGCTGGAAATGTGCATAAACAATGGAAAAATCAGAGTTACAACAATTACCCTTTCCAACATTAAAGAAAACTCTAAATTAACTTCACTAAGCATTATAATACTCAAAATTAATAAATATGACACTAAAACTGAAAATACACTCTTTTAATAATTTAGAGATTTAGACCGTCTACTTTCACTCTCTATTGATCATTAAACTGCCAGTTAATTCGTTAGCTACGGTAAAATGTTTTCTTCCAAATTATCATTTAATACACACATCTGACACATCAGTATTAGGTATTTTGGTATGATTTAATTCATGGTCATTCATGACAATGCCAGACGTTTTAGTGTGCACGGACCCATTGCCAGACCTTAATAACCTACTCTCATCGCATGAAAGCGCTTCATATACATGCGTAGCCTATATTAACTATATCTCGAAAAATGTGCAATATTCGAGTAAATATGAAGAGAGCTTTTTGATCTAGGATTAAATTTCCTGCAAAGTAGCCTCTAGACATTTATTTCGTATTTTTCACCGTTCCCGAGATATAGTGAGAAACGTGGCACTATCAATGAATAAATAGTGTCAGGAAGAAGCATATGCAATATTATGATGCGACCGGGATGGCCTTTGCATATGGCAGATGATTGTTTCCTGTTTGACAGTGGCGTGCTGTCGCAAGATACTTACTTGAAAAATAATAATAAAATATACATTTCTACTACGTATAGTACTAAGTTTTGTTTTTGTTTACTAGTTTGGTTACAAACGGTTATTTAAAGGTAATTTATAGCAATAAAACACACTATATCAACGAGCAAAACAAATGTTTAAGCCCTTAGAAACAATACAGACGCCTATGTTTTAACCTAAAATTATGTATTTACAAAAAGCTTGCAATCATGAATTCTACATAAATTAAATGATCTGAACTACTTCCATATGAAAACATGAAATGTGATTCCCACACTAATAGAATAAAAATCACCACTAATTTATCGTTAAAATGTAAATTTAAACAAAAACTAAGTATACGCCTACGCAACGACCATCAACATCAACAAAGTGAGTCAAACTTTTCATGGCCGCATTTCCGTCTCGCATTGACATATACAGGCGTCTGCTATATGCTTCTTCCTGACACTATTTATTCATTGGTCACTAAAATATATATTTTACAAGTCGACTAGGTAAGAATAATTCAGAAATTGAGAAAAACAAAATCTTCAGTGCGTCCACAACACTATTTCCACAATATCTAGAAAACAAAGCGTGATACGAAAAAACTTTATTAATCCTTTTTTGTAGAGAATTTAATTCACTATAAAAAAGGTCTTCATATTTACTCGAATATTGCATATTTTTCGAGAAATACCTAGTTAAAATAGGCTACGCATGTATATGAAGCCCTTTTATGCGATGAAAGTAAGTTATTAAGGTCTGGAAGTAGTGTATCAAATGTGAAAAAAAAACAATTGCTCATATGGAAATGACTTAACCAAATCGGTCACTAGCTCTTAGGTTATATTAGGTCTTATAGTACCTATGGGGTAACTCGCCTCAATCTAAGTATCCTTCCAAACTTCAGCGTCGTGCTGTAAGATTTGTTGCTAAGTTATCTTATCGGAGGGATAGTCAACCAGTTTTTAAAAACCTAATTATTATTACTTTATCCTGTCTATTTATCTTTCAATGTTTATATGCTATGTATAATGTAATCTAAAATAAATAACTACACTACAATCACAGATACATAATGAAAACGTCTGGAATGCATCACTGTATTAAAAAAACATTTTTCTACAAACGTCAAAAAATGACAAGCTTTGCGCATTAATAACAATACGCGAAGTGACCCTTTTTTTCACTTGCCTACGTTACCATGACACCGTGCGCGAAATGACGACGCCGTGCGCGAAATACTTACTTCGCACACTGCTATGAGTTTTGTATTTTAACGTTAAAATAATTGTCAACTTTTTCACGTTTGTAGAAAAAATTTTGTTCGTGCGCGAAATACTTTGGTGATCTCGGGTATTTTTTTAACGAGGCTGTGGCTCGTTAAAAAAATCAGTTCTCGATCACCAAAGTGGCGCTTCGCGCACTAGATACAAAAATAACTATTTTACCCAACGACTTCGATGAAGACCGTTTGATGATCAGCGCCAATCCACTAGATAGTTGACCAACACGATGAACTGTGACTAATAAATCGTTGTAAGTTATAATGTTGGAAAAGTTCAAAAATTGGATATACAAGTATCGTAAGCCTTAGGCGAAAATAACAAAAATCAGCGCGTATATTTCTCGCGTATTGTCGTTGGTGACCAAAAGTGTTGCGTTTATATGAACATAATTAAGAGTCCTAACAAGAAAGCAACTTTTCTTGCGTAACCTGGCGCTCATTAACACGTGGTTATGCTGTGCATCTAATGAGTCAAAGAAGGTGTCATTTACTATTAGAAGATTAGAAGATTATTCCAACCGTCTTACCGCAGATTACGACAATAGTTATTTGTGTATCAAAGTTGTAAAAGTGATCTTTTTTGCCCGAATCTGATGATTGCAGCCGAGGCTAACAAATCAGATGAGGCTAAAAAAGAACTTTTAACCGAGGTGCACACAACATTTTTAGGCGACAAAAAGATATAAACTTTAATTTAAAAATCCATTTCATAATTTTGACAGTGACAGTTACCTGACAAATACAATCATATATTTGATTATTCATGTCACTTGCAGAGTGCTTTGCTTCATCACCTGGACAACAAAAAGAGGTTGTAAAGTAAATGCGGCCGTAAAGTTGTTTATAACAGATGTTAAAAAAAAACTATACTTTACGGCTTTCAAAAGATACGTAAAACAACTGTTTATGTAATAGCCGCCTAAAAAATTTATTACAGTAAATCACACAGGAGTTTCAAAATTGTTGTAAAGAGTCTGGAAATGAACAATTTCCAGAACGGTCTATTTCAAAATCATCCCATAGATACTGACACATACAGTCTTGTATCGCAGATTTCAGACTGAGACGGATGTATATCCTGTAGTTTTGTTTTTATGTACCTCTAAACTTAGCTATGGCGTCATAAACCTCAAAAACGGGCACTTTGCATTGTTCGGCCGTAGAAATGGTCCAAAAAAGTTGATACACCTAAAGAATGTAGAAATAATTCACCAAGCCCATTCGAATCGGCCCAATGGTCATTCAGCTTCAAATTCGAGTATAGGTATATACTTTTTGCGCTGAAAAGCACGGTACTCGAAAGGAGATAAGAAGAGCACACATTTAAAATTTTCGATATGAGATACACACTAAAGCCTCATCTCGTGGTCATCACGACTATAGTAGTTAGCACATAGGTTTGTTTTACTAAGCGATAACAAACCTCATAGAACTATAAAATAGAGCGACCTTAATACTTAAGTTTTTTGGTACCTATGATTAATCATCCATGCTTTCATCATTTAAAACAACTTAAAACATGTTTAATGAAATTTTCAAATCAAAGGTAGCAGTTTAATGGCTGAATTTTAAAGTGGGATGGTTTAATGATACGTTTTTTTAACGAATAGTTTTATATCACACAAATTTGATAATAAAAAAAAATGATAAATAGTTTTCTATCTGTTGTTACGAAACCGTATTTAAATGGAAGCTAACTTTAGCGTGAGTGCTAATTTAGATAAATTGAAAAAAGATGAAAAACTTTGAATTCACATCTAATAATTAAATTAGCACTGTGAGAAAGTTGTAACTTTAATTTCTATCCCTAAGGAATTCGCAAATGAAGTAAGTTCAGCTTTCATTTTTCAATCATAATAATCGTCCAAATCAAGAGTTAAATACTGTTGAGGTAGCATCCCTTCACGAATTTACATTAATAACCGAAAATAACTAACGGAACAGAACACAGCTAGCGGGCATTGGCATAGTAGACGATTTCCAAATGCAAACAGAGTGGAATGCTACTTCAATTAACAATGTCTTTATCTATAATCTCCCATTACTTCAATACATTTCATAGAAAATCTTCAATAAAGTTATCCATTTCAAAGGGCGGAAGTTTTTTCTTTTCTTACGACTCTAGGAACATTTGGATTTGTACAATACAGACACGGACTTACAATTAGGTAGGTACTAAAAGGCTGAAGTGCTAAATATAGTCCGAAACGCTTTTATAGAGAGAGAGAAAAACAGAGAAAAAAATACAAACACAAACGACGTTATTAAATTGAATAAAGATTATGTACTTGCATTTGTAGTCCTATTTGCAATATTCTGTATCTTCAAAACTTGTTTCAATGAAAACAAAAGTACCATTTTGGCAAGATTGTTCAAACTTGATATCTGCACTCACCTGAAAAGAAAAACTTATATAGATATGGAAGCGCTACCTAGGAAAACTACTATAACTACAAAGTAGCTGGTTGTATGAGCATAATTTATGCATAAAAACAACAAAAAAAAAAATATGGAAGCATGGCATAGATATTCTAAATATGAAAAACAATTAGTTCATATAGACATGGTGATTCACGACTATTCTCTCAGTCTCTTGTGCCTAAAGGGTACAAGATATCAGCTTCATTTTTGGGGACATATGTAAATTGCTAACGACTATTTTTTTTAATTGTTTACAATTATACAGGATGGTTTACAAAATTGTAATATATCAAAGTTAGGTTTTTTAAATGCAACCCCCTGTATTTTATTAAATTTTTAGATTATACGTTAAAAACTAAGGCAACTTTATTCAACGTTCCCTATACCTATCGCTTACCAATTTTAAGGAAATCGTGATTTTAAGAAAAATATTCAATTTACACAACGTCTAATAACACGGAAACCACTTACTTTCAGTAACGCAAATTTATATCGATTTATTTTGACCTTTAAGGCTTTCATTTGCACTACGTGGGATTTCGATTCTATGCACAGGGTGTTTAGAAAAAGGATTCATATTTTATATTTTTCAAACATCAAAAACTCACTTAACTTAAATGAACCACCCTGTATATTTCTATTCTGTGTTGAATAACTTTTCATTTTCTATTTCACCGCTGCAATTTTGTTAAAATTGGACATATACAGTATAATCGTTCAGCTAACATTGTGCAGTCAACAACAATAACTATTCGGTCTACTTTATAATAGTAAAAATAAAAATTTACCTCGGGTTTAACCGGAAGTGGCGCTGTTTTTTTTTTTAATGGAACAATTAATAGGTATTCTTTTTTTCCTATTGGATAGAGAATTAAGAATTTAATTTTTATGTTTACAACCAAAGAGTATTATATGGTTACAACGGTATAATAAAAGTCCATCATTATAACAAAAGTGAGCTTTAAATAACAAATGAAATAATAAAGAAAACTTGGCGATGCTGGCATGTAAATATTGGACAAAAAAGAACATCAAGACGTAATACAGCCCGCGGTTAAAATAATTTATTTATGATAAGATATTGAATATAGAGCAATAAGAAAGAAAGTAGTGAAGGGGAGAGAAATCATTTTTGGGAGGAAAGGGAATAATATAATATAATAATAATAGCTTGGTTGAATCGTCAAACTATATTACGGACGCATTCTGGAGATGCCTCTAACTGTTTTTGGAGACCAGAGTTAAAATGGATACTGCCCTTTTGTGCGTAAGGCGAATGCATCACGGACAAACAAAATTGCCACTTTCTCGATAGACCACTTAATCTAACACAGCAGAGTAAAATTTTTATGAGAACTACATGACGTCATAATGTGCAGACACCAATATCTTCGTCTTCGTTCGACGATCTCATTTTTAAAATTGTAGGGAAGTACAATACTTTAGTACAAATTTAGTTTGTTTTCGCGCGTACAAAGTTTTTCTGATTGTTGTTATATTTTTGTATCGAAAATTGTATGGCGTCATGTAGTTCTTATAAAAATCTTACTCTATCAGCAAATGCAAATTTATTGAGCAAATTGTGTGGACGAGAACTCTCGTAAAAGCGTTGGTTTATTGAAAAGGCCAAAAAATAAGTTTAAAAAGTGCACCTATTTATGTATAGACTATAGAGTAACATTATAGTAGTTCGTAAACACAAAAAGGGGTTTAAAGGTAAATAATAGAGAAAACTCACAACCTCCCCTTGAAAACAGTATATTGAGGTGAAGATGATGTCGATGAACGATGGTTATTTTTTATGTTTTTAAATAAAAGTACTGAAACTGACGCCAATGCAAAACGTCAGGGTTAAAATGTTGAAATAAGTGGACGCTGACACAGCTTATCCAATGATAGCTTACTGTGACTAGCCGTGTCGATCAAAAAGTAATGTTAAGTTAAGTTAAGTTAAGTATGGAGGGTAATGGCAACATGTTTCGACGCCTTACTGGCATCATTATCAAGCCAACTATCAGTTACAAAGTTAAAAGGGCATGAGTAAAAATTAAACTAAGGGTAGATGAGTGAATACATTAAATTTTGTTGATGAAAATACATACTATGTTCTGAAGGGGAAAAAAACCAAAGCAATACCAAAAACAAATAATTAGTAAGTCATTCCCTTAAAGGGAAATGAAAATTTTTGAAAAACATACTTAAAACCTGGATAAAACCAGATAAAGATTAATGAAATTACACAGGAACTCAACTACCCTTCACTTATTACCACTAAATAATTAAACAAATATAGGTATGTCAGAATCAGGATTGTATCACCACTGCTTTGCGATTATGGAAAGATCAATTGATTATTTGGGAACAAACTTTTGTCTTTGACTTAAATCAAAAGATAAAAGAGGATAGTTGGGAGATAAAAATGAGTCATAAATATGCCCGTGTATTTGAAATTTTCAGCAAACCATAACATTTCAATCAATTATTTATAGAAGAGATACTTTTTAATTTTTTGTTTCGATTACACGATCATTTATTTCTTCTCATTTCAGTATTTAAAACATTATTTGTTACATAATTGAAGAGGAATACGTCAAATTTTTAGTTTATATTTAAATAAATTACTAATATAGGTAAATATTCTATTTATTACTTCAATATTTAGCCAAGTCTTGTTGGCTCCTTAAAGGGAACATTAAAAAATTGGAAAAAATACATAGATTTATTCTAGAAGCTAAAGTAATGATGTAGAAACATAAAAATGATGAAATTACGTAAATCAAAAGCTATTCTAAATACCTATACATTATGATTCCCAAAGAATAATTGCTGTTTAAAATAATAAAATACTATAAAGAAATCTTTTAAAAAAAGTTCGAAACGTACACTGTGAAATATTGAAATACTGAGATACGTATTTACCCAAACATTTTATATCTAAAAATAAACAGCAATCCATTTGAAATGCACAAAAATAATAAAAATGCACTAGAAAATCTATTACAAAATTTCCAATTTAAAAATGAAATAACTTGCTATAATATTAAAATGTCATCAGAACTCGATGTATATTTTCTGTACTTGCATCAATAACTTCACCATTATGCAAGATTTGTGCATATTTGAGTTGATTAAAAAAATTCATCTCCATAGAAGTCGCAAGAGCATGGATACATTGTAAAGGATATTATGTATATCAAATTATTCGACTACATTGTCAAAGTCTGTACGAGAAAGGAATTTAAATGACAGTTTTCAAGTTCCTTACGGAACAATAACCTGATAGCTTTTGCTAGTTTAAAATAAATAAATAAAAATTAAAATGAACGGTAATGTTATAATTAACATAAATATATAGGGTGGTTCGTATGAAAAAAATGTAGTTTAGGGTCGTACACAAAAAACCAAACACATTCTACGGCGTTATCGGGAAATGCAGCATTGTTTCAACTCTTCGTGTACTTTTATCTTCAATTTCAGTTCACCGTTTGTCAACAAAAACGTTTAATACTCCAAGAAGTGCCCTACATAAAAAAATGGTTACGAAAAATAGTAGCTGAGCAATCTCTAACTGGTGGACAGGGTTTAAAAGGTGTTTCTGCAAAGGGAAATGCGGAACTAAAAAATACGAATTCAGAGAGAAAATCTAATTTTTGTTATGATTAGAATTGATATTAAATTTGTTGTTTATACAATAAAACGTTTGTATATATGAGACATCACCATATATTAACATAATCTGCAACCAAATGATAAAAAGTCCCACAATCTCCTCCATGTTTCACTATTAATTAAAATAATTCGTTGCAACTAGTTTCGACTTCAACAGTCGCCTTCAGGCGAATGCTTTAATGAATTACAAAAGCAGGATGATCATGAAATAAATTAGGCTAAAAATGTGAGGTTACATCAATGAATATTAAAAGTACATACTTACGGGAAAATATTTTTTTTAATTTCTTAAAATTAAAAACAAGAAAGAATTTTGAGAATATAATCATTAGGGAACTGTTTATCGTACTTATGATGTCATGGTTAAAATTAACCAGTGGAATACTAAACCATTGACTTTCTACACTATAGACAAACGGTGAGATAGGGAAAAGTGAAAACTACTATTTAGTGAATTTTTGCGTTAAATAGGCAACTTGTTATACACACTGGAATGCAAATCTTATTGATTTTTTCAGTATGGAACGTCATTACATAAAAGGCACCATCAGCTTAATGACGTTTCATTCACACTTGTTATAATTGTGACGATGTCACATACCTATTCCCACCCACATAGTTTATTCGAAAAATGTGTTTATAAATTTACCGCAATGCGTTCATTTTTTTAACACCAGCAAATCAATTTTTAAAATTTGTTTTTTGAAAAAACCTTACCTCATCGGCGTCGAATCACGAAAAGATTATTTGTTTTTTGGAATACGTGGAAATGTTTAATTTTGTTTAAGTTAAAAATGAGATGTTCATTTTATTTTGTTGCAGCTTAACATTCGTTAAGAATACATAGCTATCCCTTTCCGGGAATTACAAATCCGTTTGCCGGGGTGGTTATGTCCCCACATAATACATTTCACATGTCACTTCATCTTTCCTACTCATTTCTCCTCTTCTTTCTTATCCTGTTTTCTAATCAGTCATCACCCTTTCCCGTTGCTGTCCTTCATTCCTCTTTGAGTTATATTACCTTGTGTTTTGTTTTTTTATGAGTCTATACAGTATATTTTTGATTCATTTTTCCTGTTACATGTTTCTATCTCCTGCATTTTTTGGTCATCCATTTGTTCTTTTTGCTCTTGTACATCTTATCACCTTCTCTAAAGCATTTTTTGTGGTCTTCCAAATCTTCTTTCCGCCCCGTCTTTAGCCTAAATCCCCCCCCCCCTCCTTCCTTCCTTACTCTCAAATTGAGAGCGTGATAGACAATTTTTAAAACCAACATCACTCCGTTTTTCATGAATCCTGGGCGCAAATCTCAACAAAAATTCTCCGAAAATATCTGGAAAAATCCGGGACGAAATACTCTAGCGGGAAAAGTCCGCGAGAACATCTTATTTTCTTCTTCTTTTTTTTAATTAAAATCTCTATAATAAAAAATACTTTAAAAACACTCTGACTTAGAGGACTTGGCTTAATTCAAGAGGTGCAAAACGCAAAGGAGGAATTTTCTCATGGACTTTCCCCGCTAAAGCATTTCCTCCCGGATTTTTCAAGACATTTCGGGAGAATTTTTATTGAGATTTGCGCCCACGATTCAAAAACAACGGAGGAGTATTTTTACATGTTGAAAAGTCCTCTAAAAAATCTAAGGTTATCCTTAAGTAAATAAGGTAGTGACATTTATGCGGTTTGAAATGGAAATATGTACAAAAATATCGGACAGGACACCAACAAATAAAACTACAGCAGAGAATGTTTCAAAGCAAATTCATGAAAGAAGCGTAAATAAAGAGATTGAATTGCAGGTGTTGTTTTGTAACAGCACTGCAATTTGCACTGATTTTATCATGTACGCAAAGAACGTAATATACGTTCTGTGATCGTAGTAAGTAACTGTATTTCTTGTAACGTTATCAGAATATAGGACGGGCGCTAACGTAAACATGACGTACAGTTATGACGTATATTTATATAACGAGAGTGGCGCTGTGAAGATTTGGTGGCACAGCTCCAAACTAACACTTTCACAGCTCCAATATTTGTCGGTAATTTATAACATTGCACCGTTTGTCTATAGTGTAGAAAGTCAATGACTAAACCTACCCCCACATTAACTCCACCGTTGATAATTTACACTACGTATACTTTTTTAAAATGCAAATGATAAATGAATACAATTTATTACCGGTTATGGTGTATATAAATGTTAAATGTATCTTTTATAATTACTTTGACCACTCTAAATGGGATATATATGATATATGTACTTTTTTGGGTAAATATGTACATTCGCCAAATATCAACATTAACCGTAACATATACACATAAAACTCAGCATCTCTTGATAATGTTCTATCAGAAGTTCCGCATAAAATAATAGGATTTTCGATTAGGCTTAGAAAAAATTTTATTTGAAAAGGAGAAGCGTTCTAATGTGGGTCAGATTAACCTTTATCTTGATTTGACCCTTAACTATTAGTGTTGAGGAAATTGAAGTTAACAGACTCACGTTTAATAGCCACATTAAAGTCGTTATCATTTCCTTCATTGTTTCCGATTTTGTGTATCGAATCCCTTAGAATTGCAAATTAAAGATTGTTTCCAAAATCGCTAATAACATTTACAGCTTTAATGTTCACATTATTTTAAGAACTATAATAGGTATTCTAGTCTTTTGTAGGGTAACCATTTTAGTAATGGTAGTTCATGGATTACGTCCTGTAAGAATATCAGCGGTTTAACAAACAAGCACAACGTATATGTTAAAATATAATCGAATTAGTATTAGTATAAAATGAGGACTAATAACACTAAATTAGATCAAAAAACCAAAAATATAGGAACGCGATATAAAGAGAATAATTTAAAATTGTTAAAATGTCTCTGCTTCCGTGAATTTATAATAAGACTATTTCACCTCTTGTAATTATTATTGAATGGGAGCTTCTGACTAATTAATAATTATATAACCGCAAAGCAAACTTATCTTTTACCGACACAATAGGGAGAAGTGTTATGTAAAGAGGGATTCGTTGAAGTAATTGTTTAACATCCGCCCTTTATTATTTTATTTATAACACGCAACTAATTTATATAAATTATAAAACTAAAGTTTCGTCTCTAAGTATCAGAAATTATGTACTTATTACTTCGGTGTGACACGAAGGTATCTTTTGAGAAGATCAGATCGTATTATAGTTATGGTTTAATGAGATGTCGGTTATGTTTTACCTTTATACATATAGGTACTTATACATAAACAGGCGAACCATATGAATTGCCATCTAAGCAAGTATGTTTGCTGCTAAATATTATAAGCCAATAAATGTTTTAGTATAATATCGTTTAACGATACATTTATTAGTTTTCGCATCAAACCACAATATTTCAATGTATATTGACTTAAAATAGTTTCGTCATGGCGCTATGTTGCATGTTCGTATAAAGTTCATACCACACATTTTCTAATACAGTTAAAATTGTATATAAATACCTACAAGGAATAGGGTTTTCTCACAAAATAATTAAAACTATGTCACTAAGATGACCCCAAATTTGGGAAATAAATATTTCATACGTGGTATAACAACGTTTCCAACGCCAAAGTTCATCGTAATAGTAGATTATTTTATGTGGAGAAGAAATCATGATTACAACTTTCCGAGAAAGACACAAACTATCGGGCGAAGTATCAATGGAAATAGAAAGGAGGAAGTACTGCATATATTTCGTTTTCTGTAAGCCCGATAATGGAAAAGAATGCCTTTGGTTCAAGGAAAAGGTTAATACAAGCAATGAAACTAATCAAGAATGTGAATGGAGATACGAGGGGAGATTTTTATATTATCTACATAGCCATGACGAAAACAAGTGACGATCGCAAATTTTTGTTGTCAAGGATGATTAATAAGGATGATTAATGTGTATGGGGAAGATGTGCCGTCTTATTTCGCAATAAAATTTTGGTCAAAACAATTTCGATGGGGTAGGGAATCAATTAAAGATGACCCAAGACGTGGAAGGGCTGTTGAAGCAAGAACCAATGAAAACATCAAGAAAGTTGAGGTTATGGTCCTAGCAGATCGAAGAATAAGAGCTGCAATAATCGCTGCTGAAGTAGGGATATCGGAAACTACAGTCTTAAAAATTTTGCATGAAGATTTAGGAATGAATAAGGTCTCAGCGCGTTGGATTCCGAAATTACTTAGTTCCGAACAAAAAATGTGTCGGCAACAAATTTGCGAAGAAAATTTGAGAGCTTTGGCTGAAGACGAAGAGTTGTTTTCGAAAATTATAACAGGGGATGAAACGTGGGTGCATCATTGGGATCCGCCTACAAAACAGAGTCAATGCAGTGGGTCAGCAAGGAATCTCCACCGCCGAAGAAGGCAAGATCGTAGAATTCATCCGGAAAGCTGATGGCGACAGTGTTTTGGGATATAGAAGGAATCTTACTGATCGTTTATATGCAAAAAGGTTCTACAATAACAGGAGAAGTGTATAAAGAGACAATCAGAAACTTGAAAACTACCGTACAACAAAAAAGGCCCCACAATCGAAAGATTATGCTGCTTCATGACAATTGCAGAGTCCACAAAGTCCGTGAAGTAATTGACGAATGCGGTTTTGAAGAGATGGAACATCCACCCTACAGCCCAGATTTGGCACCGTGTGATTACTATCTCTTTCCCAAATTAAAAAAGCACTTGAGAGGACGCCGCCGTTTTGCTGCGGAGAAAGACGTGAAGAAAGCGGTGGAGGAGTTTTTTGAGGACTTATCAAAAGAATTTTTTTGGAAGGTATAGCCTTATTGGAAAAACGTTGGTATAAATGTGTGACCGTTAATGGATCATATGCTGAAAAATAAAATAGTACTTTTCTCCCAACTCTTTGCTTTCATAGCTAGGGAAATAACATAAAAATCTCCCCTCGTATATTAAAGAAGAAGAGTTCTGGCGTATCGAATAGTCGCGTAGGAGTTCGCGATAAAAAGGAAGGAAATGGAGAAAAACTCAAGAGAATTCCAACACAAATCAAGTGGAAGTGGAGGAAGATCAGTACTATGATTTACAGGTATCAAACAGCCTCTCCGCAGGTGAGATGCGCAGACGATAAACAAAGACACAACGCTAAAGATGAAGATATGTCCTTTCCAAATGTACGATTCACGGCAAGAGTACCTAGTGGCAAGGTTCGATATGAAAAAAAAAACATGTGAACAACTCGAAGGTGCAGTTCGGCCCATAGCATTTGTTGGCGTGCACCTCGAGGTCAGGTACTTAATTCTTCTCTTTTGCATTTATTTTATCAGTAACATGTAAAATTTTACAATGTGTCGTTTCAATAAACTATTTATTATAAACAGTGAAATTACGTGTTTTTATTACAATTACTTATGGTGTTCCACCAAAGTAAGTTTAGAGAAGATTAATTAAATTCAAGCTATTTTCCTTTTAGGTAGCAGTTTGCACATGGTGTAAACACTGGCATAACAATGAAAATATTTTCATAGAGCTGAACACACCAGCTACTAAAGTTTTCAGTAGGTACAAAATTATAAGTGAAAAACAGAATAAGTTTGTGGGTCCTTTTCAGATGTGTGGAAACGAATTAATTTCCTAGAATTCCCTGAAAAGGAAATATTTTAAGGAAATGTATAAAATATGGTTGCATAAAATGAAAACAGTTCCATGGCGTCTCAACTTGAAAAAATCGTTTTATTGTAAGTAGTAATTTGTCGAGGGTGGTAATTTTCGCGGCCCCAAGAATTGTCACTCTAATTATTATTTTTACCCCAAGAATTATTTTTCGACCCCAGCTTTTTAATTAATTTAATTAATTAATTTTAATTAATCCCAAGAATTATTATATTAGCCCCCAAAATTATTATTTTAACCCACAAAATTATCCTTTTGGCCCCAAGATTTTATTCATTTTACCCCATGATTTTATTCATTGTATTCAATTGAAAAAAAATATACTAAACCTACCTCTAACCGAAGCGCCTGACTGGCAATATACGTTTAGGTTGACATTTTTTTAGTTTCAAATGCTGTTTAGTATCATATTCCCGTTTTTGTATCAATTGAAAAAATATATACTAAACCTACCTCTAACTTAAGCGCCTGAGTGGCAATATACGTTTAGGGTGACTTTTTTTAGTTTCAAATATTTCTATAAAATAAGTAAATAAATAAAATCTTGGGGTAAAATAAAAAAAATCTTGGGGTGAAATGAATAAAACCTTGGGATAAAATGAATAAAATCACGGGGTAAAATCAATAAAATCTTGGGGCCAAAAGAATAATTATGTGGCCTAAATTAATAATTTTTGGGAACAAAAATAATTAAAAAGCTAAGGTAGAAAAAATAATTCTTGGGGTAAAAATAATAATTCTTGGCGCGGCGACTCGAAAAGTTTTGAAAAATAAATAAATAGAATTAATTTAGAGCTATAATCAAAGGATAGAGCTTAATAAGAGCAAAGGAACGGAAGTATTTGCAACTACAATTGCCATTAATATTTCATTGTTAAGCACCGTTCTAAAAAGTTCTACTCGTACTCGTTATGAACAAGAGGACTGCTTATTAACTACAAAGGCGCACTTTCTTTATAATGTAACATAACAATAAACAGAGCTTACCAAAATAGAAAAAGATTAAAAATTTACCCTCCTACATATGCGTTAAGATCTCATGTTAATCATAAAGACATTAAATAAATTTGAAATTTCATACTGAAGAGTCATTACCATAGAAATTGTAGTACAAGCAGTATAATTTACACGTCACATTGAAATTGATATAGCTGAATTAATTAATAAACTTCAAATACGAACCAACTGCCTTGCATGCATAATGAATTAGCAAATTTCTAAAAAAATATTGTCATACTAATATTTTACAATCTTTTACATCTATAAAGTTGATACTCGTGTATTATAACAAGAATTACAAGCCGAAACAGATTGAAGATACTTTGCTCTTAAATAAATAATGAATAGTTTCGCTAAAATATCCTGAAATAAGGAAGAATTTCGATATCTAAATCTGAACTATGAGCGAATTCCGCAATATCTGTGTAGCGCTTGGTCAGGACAGCGCCGCGGGTATGGTGTGCGGTCAGGATGAGAACAGGTGGAACTTTTACATTACGAAAACAAAAGGCTAGAATATCGATCAATAACGATTTAAAGTTGAAACGTTCAAACAACGGAAACTATTTCATATTCTCACGAGATTTATGCAACAATGCTTTTTCTGATTCTAAAATCATCATAAACTGTTAGTTTATCCTTTTTATTTCGTTATATCATAGAAAATACTACATAGTAAGCAAAGAAAGTAAAAACCAGTAAAAATTAAAATTGGATGAGGTTTTAAGGATTTAAATAATTTTTAAAATATGTACTTACATATAATAAGATATTCTCGTAACTATAATACCCCCTCATTACTTAACCGTTTAAATTCAGTCGCCCAAAGTTGTAAATTGGTTGCTAATTAAGGCACTATTAAATTTGCATGTTATACAAAAGTTGAAATATGCATTTTAATAAAGCATTTTTTATTTTTCCACGAAAAATTAATGAAAGTTGTTCTATTTCTATCAATAATCGAATGACGATTGATTGCCGACATCATAGCACAGAAAAAAATATCATTGAACAACGAAAGTGACCAATCCAAACGACGAAGCACCTATAATTACTCAGCAGCGGAGATATAGGTATGTGAATGGATGACTGCAGAGATCGTGTTTATTACCAGTCTGATCTTTGACGGCAGTCTAGGAAGAAAAAAATGTAGGTAGCTTCAGAATGATATCTGACACATCGGCGAGTGGAGCCAATAAATGTATAAATTGGACAAGGAGGGCGCGAAGTATAAAAATGCAAAAATATGATGATGCAGAGTAGTTGACGTACTGCTCCATCTGCAAATTCTAAGACTATAACACTCATAATGGAAGTTTATTACATTTTTGGCTTGTCCATGGCACTTTCATTCCCATATATTTGGCTTTTGTGGTTCTATATGTCACGTATTGTATTTTTCAGAAAGATCCATATGCAAAACCTGGGCTGGTCTAAGACCAGGCCGTAAAGAGATCGATGCCATTTGAAAGATCTTTTTGCGTAGACTAAAAGTGTTGCTGGCGACAAAGCTCGATTTCAAATAGAATGGTCTAAGCAAAAATCACGTTAAACAATAATGAAGTAGAAAATATATTATAAATATCTTATTACTACTACATTCCATAGAAATTACGTTGATATTGTTTTATTATTAATTTATTGTTTTTTTTTGCTAAGATACAAATGATAACTTTGGAGGCCGAAAAGTCACCTAAGCAAATGAAATCGAACTTTATCACCAGGAACACTTTTAATCTCAAAAAGATCTATCAAATGACATCGGTCTTTTTACGGCCTGGTCTTAGCCCAGCTCCATAAGGTTTTACATTATGGCCCATTGATGTTACGAAAGAAGTTATAGGTAAATGCTGTATTATAATAGATAAAAAACAGTATCAATATGTTTTGGGAACCACGTACAGTATACAGGGTGTCTCACGGTGACCGTCGGTTAGAAGTATATCAAGAACTGTAAAAGTTAGAAATTTGAAATTTTGCACATGCGACATGGATAAAATTGAAAGTCGAAAGTGGTAAAAGTTAGGGAAATGGGATTTTAGGTTCTCAATGTCAAAAGATTGAGACACAATTATCTGTCATGGATAATAAAAAATTGCCCGCGGTTACGTATCTATTTGACGTTATTTCCAGACTTAAGAAAAACGTTAAAAAGTCTCTTTTTTTAAATGGAATGCCTATTTAATTATCGGCCCATTCGATGCAGAAATAAATTTCCTTTAAATTGATATACCATGTTCCTATACCTAAAATCAATGATTACAGAGTTATTTACATTTTTCTATTTAAATTTATAATTACATACTTTACAAAACATGGTTGGCTTTAAAAATTTTCAAAAAATTTGTATTCAATTGTTTCTTATGATGACAGTTGTCAGTTAGCTATCAGTTTGAAAGTTTACCCTACATTTACGTTTGTTATCAGTGTTATCTGTTTGAATTTTGATTTTTGCGCTTAATATTTGTTTTTAATTGGGAAATATGGAATACACAAACGCTGATATTCTAAATTTGTTTTACATTCATGGCGAGTCTGCTCGTATTACTTTTCGGACCTGCAGAACCTTTAACTATTGAACCACTCAACACTTTAACGAAAGATACCCGCATTTACCTACAATGACAGAACGAAAAATCAGGATGATTGAAAAGAATTTTCTAAATTTGAGCCAAATAAATGCGCCACGAAGTTTGGCAAAGCCAATTGTCCCCAATGACGCTGCAGAAACCAATGTATTGGGATATTTTAATGTTTTCCCTGAAAGTTCTGTTCGTTCGGCGGAAAGAGACCTTGGATAGTCAAGAAGTTGCATAGATAGAATTTTAAATAATCATAAAAGCATAAGAAACATTTGAATAAAAATTTTTTGAAAATTTTCAAAGCCAACCATGTTTTGTAAAGTATGTAATTATAAATTTAAATAGAAAAATGTAAATAACTCTGTAATCATTGATTTTAGGTATAGGAACATGGTATATCAATTTAAAGGAAATTTATTTCTGCATCGAATGGGCCGATAATTAAATAGGCATTCCATTTAAAAAAAGAGACTTTTTAAAATTTATCTTAAGTCTGGAAATAACGTCAAATACATAGATCAGTAACCGCGGTGAATTTTTTATTATCCGTTACAGACAATTGTGTCTCAATCTTTTGACATTGAGAACCTAAAATCCCATTTCCCTAACTTTTACCACTTTCGACTTTCAATTTTATTTCCTAAACAAGATTTTGACATTTTTCAGTGAAAAAATTTTTTTTTCTCAACAATCAAAGTTGATACGCCGATTATTTTAAGCATACTTACTAAACATTTTATGACACATCAGAATGTGAAAAAAAATTGCCTGGTTTGTATTTAAAATAAAGAAGTAGATGCTCACTTCCGGTATTTCCGGAAGTGCTGCCATTTGGAAAATATTTTTATTTAATAGATTAAACAATCCTTGTCGCATGTGCAAAATTTCAAATTTTTAGCTTTTGCAGTTCTTGATATACTTCTAACCGACGGTCACCGTGAGACACCCTGTATACTTTATTTTTACGAAATACAACAAAATGAACAGTTTACAGTAAGCAATAACTGGTGGAAATGGAAGCTTTTATTATTAACGATTGAACAATAACTTCAAGGACTGGGCTCATAGCCTTAATGAATATCCTACCACACCTAACATCGAAATCCAAGCTATACAAAGGCTCTTCGTATAACAAGGGGTGAACGCAACCAACACCTTTATCGTAATTATTACTTTTCCCGAAACATCCCATTGTTACACAAAATTTTATAGAAACATGAAATCGCAGAATTGTACATTAAAGCGGTGATTTTCAACCAGTGCGCCATGGCGCCCCGATGCCCCGCGGACGATGGTGCGGCGCGCCGCGAGTGAACGTGATTTATTTTTTTTTGTTCATAAGATTATAATATAAGAAATAAATAAATGTTTCAAGGTGCACTTTGCTTATATTTTTTTGCGATAGATACCTATATATTTTTTCAAATTATTCTTTTATTATTTAAAATTGTTTTTCTTTTCTTTTTTTTCAATTTACAAAAACAACATATAACAGGGCAATGAATGACTAATTTTTTTAAGCATTTTTAAGGTTCGACTGCTTGCTTAAAAATTAGCAGGGGCGCCGCGACAAGTTTTTAGTTTGTCAAGGGAGCCGTGGATTCAAAACGGTTGAAAACCACTGCATTAAAGGTTTATTTCATTACTTGAAGTCATAGTGTTCAGAGAAAATTAATAAATAATTAATCTGATTTAATCCTGCAAGACATTTTCATATTTGTTTGTCTAGTAGGAAAAATATTACACGTACAAAGACCTAAATGCAGTCTTAACATTTAGGGGTCAAATATTTTAAAAACGAACGTATATTGTACCTTACTGTTAGTTCACTAGGATAGTGTAGTTATACGACATCCATAATTAATAACACATGGGATTCTGTTGTTTAAATAATTATCTTCATGGCGAGAAGAAGTAAGAACCCTTAAATTGCCGTGCAGAATTTTTGCAGTCTCATCAAGGTGAACAAAGAATGTTGGTATGAAACTAATAATTTACTGTTATGATAGAATTATATTAAAAAGTATTAATAATTACAAATTAACCACAGCCTTCATCCAAGTACTAAAGCAATTAAACTTAAATAACAGCTTGTGCAGAAAGTACAGTCGGACACATGTCGCGTATATACCACACACCACCTGTAATTAAATTCTAATAAAGATAGCATGAATTATTATCGTACCTCTTTACTAAACGTACTCGTTCTCTTAGTTACTGAAATTATTATAACATCCAATGAAATCGTAACATTTAATGGTTTCTTTATCTTCATCGATCTAGCCATTTCCATATTCCATTGGTGTGTATTTTTTATCATTTTAATGGCTTAACTTTGTCACAAAATTATCTTAATTATTGATATTGATTTGTCGTCGACAGAATTATGAGCGTCAAAATCGTTAATACTCCGTCATCATGGTTATCTTAACAAGGAATACACAAGGATACTGCCACAATCTTTATGTAGTAGATGTTAAAGAGACAACTATAATAGAGAGGTTCGGCTAAAATTCTTTTATAACCAAACAACGAGCGAACATTACAATCCGTGGAGTGGTTATTTATTATCAACTTTCAAACTCGAGCAGTGGCGTAACTTCAAAATTTGGGCCCGGAGGCAAGAATTTTTTAAAGGCCCCTTTTTGGAAATTAAATAGTAGAATAAACGGTAGCATGATAATAAAATAACCAGCACGTTAAAAATTTTAACGTTCATTTTTAAATCTTCAAAGAAATTTACGATTTTATTTCATACCTATAATACTTGTCCAGAAAGTTGGATAATGGCATTAGTTACAGGTTAATTATTTCTTCTTAGAAAAAAAACACGAAATCGCAAAATAGTGCTGTGGTTGTAAAATAATAAATAACGTCAGTCTTGTTTTTGTTTTTTTTAATAATAATAATAATAATTTATTGCCCAACAGGTAAAAGGTATTACTCGTAACTGGTAATATTTATTGTTGGTCTACTTGTACTTGGCAGGCAGTACAAATACAAAGAAAGAGATTAAGTAGGTACTAAAAATAAAACAAATTTTACTTTATTTTTCCCTTATTGTTATGTCAGGTATAAAAGAGAGAAACTTTCCTAATAACTACAACAGTAAGGGTCAGATTACTCGGTTATTGACACTGTTGCATTACTCATTTATCCCTATTCTAAAAAAAAGAATATACATTTACTTTTAATATTTTTTTCGTTAACCTTCCCAACTATGTTGATATGTACTACCGTATACAAATACGAAATACAGTAGTTTTAATGCTAAAGTATGGTAGGTATTTTGCAGATATGGAAAATACAGCAACAGTTCAGGTCTCGTACGTCGGAATTTTGCAATCGTCGGGCCCTTAGGCAAACCGGCCCCGGGGGCGATTGCCTCCTCTGCCCCCTCGGTAGTTACGCCACTGAACTCGAGCTTACAAAATTTTACGCTGACAGTAGGGTGGATACTTGAATTGAACATACCGTTTCCTTACAAATATGCAAGAGGATTCTCAAAATTTATCGTGTGACGACGATCTATGATGTTACGTTACGTTGGTTGCACCCCGATTCAGCGGTTCCCTATTCGGCGGTCCCGTTTCAGCAGCCCCCGTTTCAGCGGCCACCCGTTACAGCGGTTCCCATTTTAGTGGTCACCCGCTTCAGCGGTCCCCGTTTCGGCGATATATCTTTTTCGGAGCCCCTTTGCATTGTTTCGTAGTAACTAGTGCTGGCAAAAATGTCGAACGAACCGATTAATCGATTCGTTCGAACACGATTAGTGAACGATTTCCATAGGTACAGAAATCGATTAATCGCGATTTTCGATTCATCGCGATTTTGGATTAGTGGCGATTTTCGATTACTCGCGATTTTCGATTAATCGACATTTTCAATTTCGATTATATAATTAAATATATTCAAATTCAAATGGAAATTTTAGAATGTTTTATACGGCCGTAGGACGTAGATCCAATGAAGATCCAACAGCTGCGGTTAAGAAAGAGTTTTAAGGGCGGCGTCGGCACTATGCAGTGCCGAAGTGCCTGCAAAAATGTCGATTAATCGATTCGTTCGAACACGATTAGTGAACGATTTCCATACCCACAGAAATCGATTAATCGCGATTTTCGATTAATCACGATTTTCGATTAATCGCGATTTTCGATTAATCGCAATTTCCGATTCATCGCGATTTTCGATTAATCGAGATTTTAGACTAACCTGCGATTAATCGATTTTTTCGATGTTCGGCTTTTCCAGAAACCGATTAATCGATTTTCGATTTTCACAATTTTTGCCAGCACTAGTAGTAACGAGAAACCATAATGTTGGAAAAAACAATTTTAAACGATGAGCTCCTATCCTTTTACCTTTACGAAATTGTTTGTAATTACTTTACGATAAATATTTCGTTTATCTCAAAAGGTATTTTTTGCCAAAAAGCAGTAACTTTCTAATAAAAAAAATTCTTGTACCTTTTACAATAAATCAAATAACTATTCAAAAATGAATTTTTCGGTTTTCCTCGTTTGTCTTCAAAAGCGCTTGGAATTTTTGATTTTTAAGCACCATTTGAATCGGTATGCACTGCACAAAACGAATCTACGACAAAAAGGTAAACAGGTCGTCAAAAGGACGCCGCGAAAAAAGGCGCGGTTACTCCTTCAAAAAGTTGATTTGCAAGTATTAACATGTGAACTATTAATTAAAATTAACTTATTCATATAGAATATAACCAATCATAAATTACGTGTTGATGATATTGTTGATAAGTTCATTCATTTTTATGCTAACGCAACTAGGTCCACTTTCTTGCTAAAATGGGGTCCGCTGAAACGGGGCACCGCCGAAATGGGAACCGTTGAAACGAGGCACCGTGGAAACGGGGAGCGCTGAAATAGGGACCGCTGAAACGGGGCACCTCCGAAACGGGACCGCTGAAACGGGGACCGCTGAATAAGGGGCCGCTGAATCGGGATTATGCCGTTACGTTATATCAGTTACAGCACGTTATTCTAGCTTGCACTAAGACAAAAAAATTCTGGCAAGTATTGCCACGAGACCTCCCTCGTATTAACACTTTCTTCAAAAAGTAAGTATAGCACAATATTGCTGAATTCAGAAAAAATGCTCTTAAACTACAATAAAAAACTGCAACTTTATCTTATAAAAAATGAGTGCCACCATTTTAGCTTATACCGGAAGTGAAGTCATCAATATCAGCAAGAGAAGTGGAAATGCAAGGAATGAGGATAAATAATATGAATGAGGCGTTGTACTTGGATAGTGTTCTAGAACATAGTACAAGTAGCCAAAAAGACATCATCAGTAGCATAATGAGAGCCCAGATTGCCTTCAACCAACTCCGAAAAATTTGGAACACCACAGAACTGTCAACAACAAATAAAATTTCTATCTTTAATTCAAACGTTAAAAGTACTCTGCTATACGGATGTGAATCATAGGCACTCACCAAACCACAAATCAATAAGTTACAATCCTTTGTAAATAAAAATGTTTAAATATATACTGGTCAGACACGATTTCAAACAAACAGTTATGGGAGAGAACAAAGCAGACCCCAATAAGGCACACATAAAAAAAAAACGAAATGGCTGGGACACACCTTAAGAAAACTAAACAATGACATTACAAAATAAGCCCTGGAATATATCATAAGATGCAAAACGAAACAAGGAAGGCCACCAATAACATGGAAAAGGTACACAGATATAAACCTAAAGTGGAGTGAGGTGAGGTCTATAACAAAGAGTTCGGAGGAAAAACTTAGTAAAAGACATTATGTGATACAGCGTCAAGGGAGAGTTTGGAGAAAGTTCAGCAGAAGTATTGGAGATGGACGCTGCTGGGGCTGGACAGGGAGACGCCGGGGTACATAGTAGGGGAAGAGGCGAAAGTGGAAAAAGTAAGTGTGCAGGCGGGAAAGAGAGGAGTGAAGTACAAGGAGAAGATCAGGAAGAAGACAGAAATAATAATGGTGAACGAATGTATGAAGGAGATGAGGGGGAGACGGATAAAGTATGGCAAGGGGACATGAGATTATATTATGAGAGGGTGGGGTATGCGAGGGAGGAGGTGGAAAGAAGAAGTGAGGAAGGAAGAGAGATAGCTGGGGGGAGGTATAATGAGGGATACGGGGAGAATGTGGTAGATGGCAAGGCTAAGTACCTGTTGGAGGAGATGGGATTGAAGGAGAAAAGAATTGTGGCTAGATTTAGGTGCGGAAATGAGGAGAATGAAAATAGGTATTGGAGGGAGGATAAGAAAAGGGTTTGTAGAATGTGCAGAGAAGGGAGGGAAAGCATGGGGCACATGATGCGGGAATGCGAGGAGTTCAGACAAGAGAGAAGGGAAAGAAGGGTGATACTAGGAGAGAAGGGGGAAGGACTGGGATGGATGAAGGAAGTGTTAGAAAGGAGGGAAAAGGTGGAAAGAACGGGGAAAGACAGACAGTTGGGAGAAGAAGGTTTGGGGTGTTAGAATTAAGTTATGTTTTGTTATTTAGATAAGAATCTTGTATTTATTTTTAAGAAGAATACAATAAACTTTATTACTACTACTACAGCGTCAAGGAGCTACGATTTGAAATGTTGCAAATCATTATTAAATAATGAAAACATCATTAAAAGTGGCCACAAAGATAAAAACTTATTCATTCGTTTGTAAACCGCCAAAATCCCCTTCCTATTTTTTTTTATTTTTCTTATTTATTTCAACTAAAATGTGAGTAAAAAGAAGGATTGGTCAGCACAAAAACGGTATGTTTTTCTCCGTTTAATCAAATTTCTATACGTAGATACAATTTCTAATATACCCACGTCGGTCATTTTAATTTAAGAATGTAGATCATCGAATTATAACTTTAATCACTTTTTGTTTCAGGGGTTTACTATGACAAAGAATAAGTACAAAATAATTGTTTTGGTAATTAAACAATGAGAAACTCATTTTGTCTCTCAAATATTGGGAAACGTAAAGTTGAGTGTGAAGTGAAAATTTTTAAATTGGGAAAAAGTGCTTGAATACCATATACAGTGTATCGATTTCCGTAACGTACTCCGTAGGAGTTCGTTGGAAAGTACAGCAATTCTATTTTTTTTGTATAACATCTCGGAAAATATTTAGTTTGAAGTATACGTTCTTAAAATAAGTGGGTAACTGTATTGAATTTCTGAATACTTTTCATGCTGCAGAAAATGATGTTATCACAAAATTATCTTTAAGATAAATTAATCCAAATGATAAATGGAGCTTATCAACCGTTTATAATACTAACAAGGGTATAATTTTGAAGTTTCCGATATAATAAATAATAACTTCTTCGTACTAATTTATATCAGTTGCAAATAAAATAAATTACTTAAAGAGACCTTATAAAAATGATTTGATCTATTCGTATAGTACATTATTATATTAAACAAACATACGCCTCTTGCACGAATAAAAATGAAAATGGTAGTTAGGCGTTCGTAATGAAGCAGGTAGGTCGTAATAGTGTAGCATTATTACGTTATCAGTATACTAAAGCACGTTTGCCTAAAGGTTTTTAGCGGTTCTCACACCCCGAGCGACAAAACAAATGTCGGAAGTGGTATTTATCAATAACTAAATTCTAGAGGGCGGCGGTCAACCGTGAAGGTACTGCATTGTCACGTAATTTAAATCACCCAGATTGCCGATACGTGTTTCATTCGTACTGCGAGAGGGTTAAATCGACAAGAGATTGGGATTTCTTTCACTTCCAAACATTTTTGCTTAACATGAAAAAGACGTTAAACGATTTAATTATACCACACAAACTTTTAAAGGGATTTTCAATATTCGCCCTCAAGTCTTATTACTTTTAATAAATGTCATTATGAAACCGATCTAACAATAAAGTTGAACCGCACACTTTATTCTTGAAAAGATTCTTTTAAAAACCGTTCTTAATTTCTAAGTTTAAAAAGTTGAATTGTTTTAATACTACTTTTTTCAATTAAGCTTTAAGTTCCTGGTTCACAAGGAGATGTGATATTCTTTCATATTTTTCATTATATTACCATCCTAGTTTTTTTTTTTGTTACCACAACGACGAGAATTTTAGATGTAATTTGTAGCGTTGCCAATGTTCACTGTAATCTAATTGTTACGCTTCCGAAATTAAATTAAAATCCTAGTAATACACAAAAACCATCTAATTAAATATTTTGTGCTGTTTAACAAAAACAAATCATTTATTTGGCACAATATGAAATAGTTAAGAACACGTAAATTTACAATTTAGTTATCGGTACTTGTGGGTTCTAATTAGGAGCTCTAGAACAAAATTTTATTCAATGTTAGTTTCCTTATTTGCTACTTGACCTCATCAGTTCAGGCAACGAAGGAAAAATAGCGGAAATAATTCATGTAGAAGCCAATTTTGGCACAGTTGTATGGGAAGATGTCCTTAAACAAATACTAAAAGTACTGAGGGGTGAAGCTAAAAGTGGGAGGGGTCTCTAAAGGTCATTTTTTTCAGTTTTTCGTTATCAACTCGAAAACTACTATCTCTAGCGAAACAATATCCATATACTAAATTACTCTACGTAAAATTCTCTACAATAAAGGTTCTATACACTTTTTCGGTAGGATCAATGCTTAAGGAGATTGGAGGGGAGAAATTGGAAAATTAAAAAAATGAAATGCTTATTGTTAAAAATGAAATGTTTTTGTTAAAAATGAAATAAGTGTTTAAGGATTTCTCTTGAACATTAAATTTCGTCGAAATCTAAATTTTCATCGTCACGATGCTGTCTTCGACGGGGGCTCCGTTGGTACATGAGCCGAGACAGCCGCAGGCAACGGAGAGACAATCCCCGCTTTGCGGCAACGACAGCGCAACCCACACCCAGTCGTGCATCTGCAAAAGATCATGTTCAAAATGGAGTTGGGTGCCACAGGGTCGTTCGTGTTAACTGCGTTAAGGATCCCATCGGCTCCCTTGACACAACTCCATTGGATGGGTGGTAGGGGGTTGCCGAGCCACTGTTGTATCTGTCAGAAAGTAATGAGACTAACGTAAGTATTCATCACAAATGAATATTTGTAATTTAAAACTATATGTAAATGGATTTACCTGTAGATTGTATATGCTATGAACGCTTTCAAAAATGCTGAGTACCGATGTTCGTTTAGGTTGCCTTCATGTGCAGGTGCTTTATATACAGCCAAGAAAAGCTTTTCGCCAGCGTGTTCAATATCCTCAGGTGATGCTGAGGGATCTGTGAAAAGCTTAGCGATTCCTACTTTACTTTTTTCATGTATCGCCCAGGTGGTGTCGCATACGGAGAAGCTATGAAGAAGGAGAATCGATTGGAAGCTGTTGAAGTTGTCGCACCAAAAACAATTTGGTCTCCACATTCCCACGGGCTTACTCCTGAAAACTTTCTCTTTCCCATCTTTCCTTAACACACTTGCCTTCACTAATCCAATTATCCCTTTTTTTCCTACGTTACACAAATCACTTCCAACTTCACCCTCACTTCCCCTACCGTCTAAGACTCCAACGTGCGTTACATTCCGCACATAATTTTTCAATTATATTACTGATTACACTTACATGCAGTTGATTAATTAATTAAACAATAAACATGTGGTTTTTAAAATTAAACATTTCATTTTTAACAAAAAAAACTGTTTTTTTTTTCAATTTTCCATTTTCCCCCTACCATATCACCTTAAGCATTGATCCTACCGAAGACGTATATAGAATCTTTATTGTAGAAAATTTTACGTAGATTAATTTACTGTATAGACATTTGTTCGCTAGAGGAAGTAGTTTTCGAGTTAATAACGAAAAACTGAAAAAAGGGACCTTTACAGACCCCTCCAACTTTTAGCTTCACTCCCACCCCTCAGTACTTTTAGTATTTTGTTAAGGACACCTTCCCATGCAACTGTGCCAAAATTGGTTCCTACATGAATTATTTCCGCTATTTACTCTTTTTTGGTTTTCGTTGTCTGGACTAGAAGGCATAATAACTAATCAGTATTACTGGCTACGGATACAATCAGTTATAAGATGCTACGAACTAATACAAGTATTATCCAATAATGCTAATCTTAAGGTAGCGATAATATCGGTTGAAAATTTCAATATAATGATAATGATATTACTGAGGCGTTCGATAAGTTAAAAGGAATTGCTTACGTGAACGACAGTTCCCATTACAAATTATTTTATAAACCTAATAGTGCACCCCTATAGAAATAACGCTGGTGTTATTTTTTTTAAATTCAATTCATTGTAGCCTTTAGCATCCCTTCATTAATAGCTCAATTTGGAGTTGTCTGTGGAGAATATGACGAATATGTGCATGAAGTATGTAAAAATGTTGTAATGTAATGTTGATGATGAAAATAAGAAACCTCCCAACTAGAGTTACCACAAAAAAATTCCAAAATCAATGACGACATGTCAAAAAGCAACCAAAACGCCTTACAACCGAAACGAACCTAGAGAGTACAAGACAGGCTTCATTCAAGAGAAAAGGTGGGAAAAGGATCTGAAACTGTACATAATATTTATAGATTCCAAGCAGGCAAGGTGACCGATGAAATAAAATAAAGACGAAAAACTATAGATAGCCATGTGGAACAAAACAGTTTAATTGGCAGGTTCGGGAAACTGCAAGAGCAACACATTTATCTGAGGATTTCTTATGGGGGATTACCACCTACCATAGTTTTATTACAAGGAAAATTGAAATAACACTAGCCACATCATTTATTGTCAGATTTTAATGAACCAAAAAGCAAATTGAATATTTTGAAAACTACTACACGCTGGGAAGAAGAAAAGCGGTATGAAAACATCTGTACCCTTAGAGGGGCGATAGTCAAGGATAAATCGCATGTTGCAGCATATCGAAAAAATTTTGCGTGATAAATTTTAGATAAATAAAATAAGCATACTAAGGTTTTTTTATGGAGTTTCGTACACACATAGAGGGTGAAATTGTAGAAGGAATTAATAAAACCCTTGGAACTTCTTCATTCATACTAAGGTTGTAGTAATGAACAGATTTAATTGGCGAATTGGTAAATTGTTCATTTAGTTTAGATAGTTTATGTTCATTCCATTATTGTGAGGCACAGCTCCATCTTGCTGAAATCAAAGTTCATTCAATGGGGCTAACTGCAATCCACTTAAACATTTAATAGTTAGAAATACTTGCACAGCTAATCTACCACCGAAAATACCATATGAGATATTTGAACTAAATCTGTTTTGAAAACTGCCTTTCACTATTTTTTCAGCACTTGAAGTAAACTTCACGCTCTTTTTGTAAATATGAACTTTTTATTACAAAAAGGTCCTTTTTCTCGTAGGTACAGATAAAAATTAAAAATTAGAGTCGAGGGTGTTTTTGAAATCAGAGGAAAAACTTATATCAGAATCATTCACAAAAACTATAACAGTCATTTAGATAATAGCTGAGGAGGGCGACGCTTAGATCAATTTTGTTATTGTTGTTAACTCAATAAAATCGTATAATAAATAAAGCATAGTCAGATTAATTGGGTCCATAATGCTTGATGAAATTGTAGGATCGAATAAATCAATAATCAATAAATTCGGTCGGGTTGAAATATTGAAAGATATAACTGATAAAACTAATAAAATAGAGAATAATAGAGAAAATTGTTAAAAGTTTAGGTACGTTTAATTAAGTTAATTAAGCTCAAAATGGGGTAACAAGTTAACGTTTAATTGAAACAAATCTCAAAACCTTCCCCATGGCTAAATTTTATTGCTGTTTAAAGTAACAAATACTCATGAATATAGCGACATGTTTCGATAAAGAATTAACATCATCAGACTTTATCGAAACAAGTATTTGTTACTTTAAACAGCAATCAAATCTATCCATGGGGAAGGTTTTGAGATTCCAATTGAATGTTAAAGCATAGTCAGTTTTTTTTATGAAACAGCCTATAGATACGCAAGTTTTTAAAATCGGATGACTGGGGGTAAAAGAGTGTAAAAGATGTAATTCGAAACGAGTCGATATGTTTTGCCAAATCTACTTGAATACATACAGTGTTAGTCTGGGTAGACAATTTGATGGAAGGTTTATTGAGAATTACATAATTGGAATGTAAGAATTGCAATAAATCTTAAAATCCTATTTGTATAATCAATTCACCGTAAACAAACTGTATAATGATATAAATACTTTTAAGAATGCATTAGGTATTGAAAGTAACATAATTCTCTAAATTGTTAACAGGCCTAGCTCGTTATGGACGAACTACTGCACAAGATTTAAAACAAGATTTCAAATAGCATGTGTGTATAAATTGAAGTGGTGGTGAAAATGCGGCAGTAATGTTTCCATATTAGTTGCACAATGGAAAAGAGGTACGTATGGAAACGTCGCTTGTTAAAACAAATTCATACATATTTACAGAATCCTTTCTCGTAAAATACACACAACACAAGTTAATTTTCATTAACATAACACTGTGATTGTCAAAATACCAGCTATAGTATGAATTGAATAAATAATACCTACTAACAGATATCGTTTGTCTTGAAAGCGCGGTATGTCAATGTAAAGCCGACCGGTATAGATTGGTTCGCGATAGGTTTCTCTTCTCACTGCAGAGCAAGGACATTGTGCCAGGATATCTGCTCTCTGAGGTCGTTACAAGAACTGTCCGACAATAACGGCGCTATGCGTAACATTATACCGATATTTTGGTAATCTTCCTTTTTTATCTCAGTTCTACTAATGCGAAATGACACGAAACCAAATTCGTTCTGACATGTTTAGGGATATGCGAAGTAATTAACTCTTTTCATACTTTCCAATTATACACCGACTCGGTAACTAACAAGCGTTCCGTACTTCATTATACAAAACCTTTGTAGTGTGCACGCAAAAATTCTTAATTATCTGAATCTCTATGTTAACAACGATAGTATTATACGATATAATGTCTTGATTAGTAGAAAAAACATATTCACACACACACGATGTTTTAGCACTTATGATTTTCAGCGATTTATTGAACCACACGCTACTTTACAGGATTTTTCAACTAAGAGTAGCCACCCTTTATAACTTCTAAAAAAATCAAAATTTGAAAAATCGGCGATACCCGTCTATAATAATATCGAGGGGGACACTTTTTGACATAAGCTTGAGATTTCATATCTTAACCCCCTGGGTCCCACAAACATACCCTCAATTTTTTTAAATTGCAACATGGGTCATGTGATACGTCATTTGAAAGGTCATTTTATATCTTGCATTACTGCGTTTAAAATTTTAAAATCGTTCAATTGGTTTGTGAGATATTTTAATTTAAAGTTTTAGAGAACTGATATAAATTTGCTTCAAATGTTTGTTCTTTATTTTTTTATTTAATTTTATAGGAAAGGTAATTTGATACGAAATTCATTGTATTAAATTTTTTTTTATTTAGATGAAAAGTCAGTAATATTTTTATATTATATTATTATAACGACACATTAGGGTGATCTCTTCATAATAAAGATACGTAAGTTCAAGTATTTTATACTCATTGGTTGAGCCATCCTAACTTAGTTTGTACAGTAAACGCCAAACAAAATCCGTTGCACGTCAGCAATCAGCTGATAATTGACGTCCCTGCCGTAAATGTAACGGCATAAAAATCGTGAAAATTGCACCTGTTAAAAATTAATTTCATCAGAATTTTATGATCGCCACGTTGGTAACCATGGATTGTTTTCAGCAACGTTGCCAGTGCCAATTCCATAAGGTATCGATTTTGTAATGTTTTGTTGTGGTTATGTTTTGACTGTCACAATTTTGAAGTTTTGATTTGGTTTTTTATTTATTATAACTAAAGTTACGAGTGAACTCAGAAGTTTTATTTGCGTTACCTTCTTTCAATTACAATCTGGCAACATTGCCCCCAATCTACGTCACTCACACTATATGACGTGCAACGGATTTTGTTTGGCGTTCACTTTAGCTACTATATGTATAGATAAGATAAACACGTTTGTATAACCAATTGCTCTCATTTAATCCTCAACCACCTTATATTTCACAAAATATTGTATTATTTTAACTAGCGTAAAACACATTGACGTTTTTTAAGTTTTCCATAATTATACCAATCACTTGTATAAGTTATAAACAAAAAAGTTCATTTAAGTGATAAATGATTTCGTAAACGTTTTAACCACAAGAAATACAGACCACTTTTAATATAAAAAAGATTATAATATTGCACTGAACTACAAACAGATCTTAAAATGACGTATGCTAAGAAACCATTTCTCATTTCGAAGTAAAGCTTAATGAAATAAATTTTAAGTGCAGTAATTTGAAATATTTAATTTAGAACTTTTATTAAAAGCATAATAAAGCTTTCATAAAATGTAAGCACTTGTTAACTTTGTTAAAATATTAAATCCAAAAGTTCTCTGTTTAACCCTTTTTAGACAGCAAAGAACTAAATCTTAGTGTGAATAGCTTCTAGAAGTGTTGACAAGTGGAGCAAAATTAATTATTAAAATTTAGATCCTAAATTATATTCATTATAAATAACAAAATATAAACAAACGTATAAACGTGGTTCGTGTTTTTAAAATAATTTCAAAACAGTTTCTAAACTCACAAAATACAAATTTTCAGGGATGGGATTTAAAAGTAAATAAAAGTAAAAGTAAACAATATTATGTTTCGAGTTGCGTTCAATATTAAGAGGATTATGAAAATACATACATAAAATATCTAAAAAAGCAATGTGCTTTAAATACAACGTTCGGGAAGTGTTTGCGAAAAAAGCTTTCCGCAGTTCCAGATAAAACTGATTGAAACCCATGATGACCAGTAACTGTTATGGAACATTATATGATAATTATTATGTGATATTGAAATAGTTACGCAATAATAATCTGTTGGAAAGTTAGAGGTAGAGCTTCTCACAAAATTCGCTGACAAAATTGTTTATAAATGACATCTAAGCGAGAGAACTCTAACCTCTTTTGAAGAATTGATCTCTATCGTTAGACATTATTAAGGTCTGCCATAAACAATCTCACATCGCTAAAATAATCCATGCACAGTATAAGTAGGTAAGTACCTAGAAATCCAGCTAGAAAAAGAGTAAATTCACTGGATGTAAAGAAAGTATGATAAACAATAATCAGATGGGTACGATCGGTATTAGACATAATTAGAAAAAGATCTAATTTTTACGGTTTGTAGGTTTGATCAAAATTTGACGAGAATTTTTAAATATCAGTATATCACAGATATATTACCGTTTAACAACATGCTCTCGGACAAACTGCGAAAATGTGGTATCAAAATTCGAAAAGTTAGTGCACACCTTCATAGTCCGATTTGGCAGCATGTTACCCCAATGTTCTATCTCGATTCTGAACGTTTCTCCAACGTTTGTCGGTGAACGTTTTTCGGTATGACGTTATGGTTTCCTAACGTTCAAAAATAGATGCCAAACCGTTTAAACCAAGGGGTTCTTCTAAAGGGTTTTCCATAATAAAACTTCATTAAATTCTTTAACAACGCTTGCTTGGTGAATAATAACGATATAATATGACATAAATTAACGCGACACGAGCATTTCAAAGTTCAATAATCTATCTAATTTTTTTATTTTGCGAGTTTTGTCTTCTTCCTGTCGCACTGAATAAGACGTTGCCAGATCAAAAAGTATAACAACCCAAAGCAATTTTTTCTCATTTGATTTAAGCCCTTTTGTAATTACAAAAATGCTGTTTGAAAATCACGTTTTTTTCAGTTTTTCGCATTTTTTGGCAAATTTTTCTATAGTGATGCCAATTTTTCATTAAACCATCTAAAAGTACACTTTCCAACGAATAAAAAACGACAGGGAAATTGCCAAAAAAATTGAGTTTTGAAGTGGGGGTGTGGAGAAGGAGGGGGGTTAATAAATCTCCCCCTCTTCCCTTTTACAAAGCATTAACATTTTTTATTGTGACTTAACAAAACTGACATCAAATTAGCATAGGTAATCGGTAAAATTTCTTTCGGCGATCATAGCGCCATCTGTCATGAACTTCAAAAAATGTTTCAAACAAAAAGTTTCTATTTGTTAACGCAGAATTCAAATCTGCATAATAAACCGGGGGGTGCTATTTAAGATTACGAAGTTACCCCCTCTCCACCACCCCGGGGGTGGGAGTGGGGACATCCTATTACCATCAAACAATAGAGCCTTAAAAAATTTTTTAGACATATTTTTTCTTTTTTCAATGCGTTTTGTATTTCGCGAGATATTTGGGCGATACGGGTGGTCTGAAACACCCTGTATACTTGATATAATATTATGCATATCTTCTTCCAATTATTGCGAGTACTCTAAATGAGTGAAAAAATGAATGAGAATAAGACCTGCCATGAAAAAACATAATAAGTTAGTGAGCTAAAATCAATCACCTAAATGGCATTTATTTCACGATGCAGAATTATCAGCAAACAGTGATTGATTTTAACTCACTAACATAATATGTTTTTTCATGGCAGGTCAAATAAAAAAGAAAGAGTTTCAATTTAGAAATATGTGGCCACTGCAATACCTACATATTAAAAGTTACTCTTTCGTTGTTTTATCATTTTCTGATTAGTTGTGTCATGTACTGTTCGGATATTTCGTGTTACTTTTACTTATTCCCCAAAATGTCACAGCGTGATTTTAAAATTATCAATTTTGCCGATCAGCCGCTTCGAAAAAGTAATTCGGTAACTAAATCCATAAATTGGGCCGCGTGTCTCCTATTAAAACGAGAAAGGTCAATCCGCCACTAGTCCAGGACAAGTGCTTGTTCTGCGACATTGGTGCAACTGGAGGTAATCCACTGAGGAATAAATTCACCAAAAGTTTGAAGATTGGAGAAACGGCAGCTTATTTACAAAACTCAAAAATTTTGTCGAAAATTGGTGGCCCCGAAGCTGATTTGATAGCCTTAGATTTTAGAAGTTAAATATCATGCCCGATGTCTTGTATCGTTTTACAATCCCAAAAGAGCAGCGATGACGGCTAGTGATACAACAAAATCTTACAGACAATTTCGCTCTTGCCAGTATTGTAAGTTATCACACATGAAAGAAGTGAAAGAAAATAGCTCCAATAAAGTTGTCTTCACATTGCCGGATATCCAGAAGATGTACGCTGACCAGATGGAGAAGTTGGGTTACGCAGTTGACATCCACAAAACTCGTCTGAAAGAACGACTACTAATGATGTGTCCTGAAATCGAATTAGGGATTCACGGGCTTGGCTTGGCTTGAATTTTTAAAGCCTGACATAAAATCAAGTCAAGTCTACAAAAAACCAAGTCAAGCTTAAGTATTATCCAAGTCAAGCTTATTTGTGGAGGTTTTCCAAGTCAAGCTTTCTAGCTTTTCCCAAGCTTTCAAGCTTATACTCCTATAAGCATTTTTTTACTATTCCATGGAACATAATTCTTAGAAGATCCAGCTGATGATTATCATTCTACTATAAAATATATTCATTCGGTATAAAAGAAGTACCTACGTGTAATTCAGGGTATATTTGATATTGATATTCAACCTCAAAATCGCAATGGGCGCTGTAACACTAGTTTTTAATTGTAAAATGATACGACTATCAGGTGATGTCCGGTTTTTGATTTGTACGAACTCAGAAGTGATAAAAATTATAAATTAGAAAATGTGAATGCGCAGATATTCTGGAAAATGTACGGTCTAAATAACGGTTCTTCGGAATTATAGATATTTTGTTAGAACTCATAGTTAACAATCGCTTACTTAAGCACTCAAAGGTGACTAAAACCAAAGACCAATTATATGATCTTTGCTAAAACCAAAGACTATATAATGGGGCGAATCCCTGAATCGAATGTTCTGGAGGCCCCGGTCAAACATGTTTATTGTCTCTCAAGACAGACATTGATAAAACAGTGAGGTCAAGCATCAGCAGAGATTATCACGAAGAGTACAATCAGCTATTCAATTGTGCTCACTCTGTTAGACGAGACATATTTGATCACGCAGCATGCGACTGGGAGGATGTGTCTGACGATAGTCAATCTTCTAGCGTTCCGAATTCATTGAAAACAGTCGTCAAAGCACTCCTTTCGAGTCCTTCTTCCATGAAAGAGACTGAAGATGAAGACCCAGTCATATTGACAATTTCTCAGCTGATAAATAAAATATTGTTCAATAATGTTTACTTTGCTCTTTCATTTTCAGGTATCTACAAAAATCAAAATGTAGGCCTCTGTTCACCATTTCACTAAAAATTGCATAAGAAACGAATTTCGTAAAGTATAGTGGCTAGAAAATACGTATAAATGAAATTTTTAAAAAACACTCATTTTCAAATTACGTTTTTGGATCTCCTGTCTGACCTATAGCGGCATGTGTGTATATCATTTTTGTAGAGAATTTGATGGAGAACAACTTTTATTTGAAACTTTTTCCTCTAAAGTTCCACTATCGAGAGATATTTCCAGAAAACCGAATTTTAGGGGGTTGAAACCCCTATAAGAGGTCTCCGCAAGGAGTGGAAACCGTGCCCCACATTTAGAATTATTAGATGGAGTCTTGAAAACAACTGTACCAAATTTCATACTTGTATCTGTATCACAAAATGCACGGTTCACCTTCAATATGGTTGTTAACTACCGCACAGCATCGTTTCTGTTTTAAATTTAATACCTATGTAATCTACATAAGTATCATATATTTAGTTTATATTAGCAGTATTCCATATTCAATTGGGCTAAATTCAAAAATAATTATTAGTACATATTACATCCACAAATTCATCACCATCTAAATAACATTCTCAAACGGACACATTAATAAAAATTAAACAATACTGTAAATCTTCGATACCCTTAAATGTATAAACTATTGATAAATTTAGAGGTACCTATGTATAATAAATAAATCAAAACGTGAACAATTTAGTAAGACAACGATATGCTAAACTTATTGGAAACACAGTTTACTATTCAACTTCAAAATGGTCCAAGTGAATTTATTTTCATTTCCATAAGATGTAACACTTGCTATAACTCAAGTTGCAAACGGTTTGAATGCAAAACAGCGTTGTTTGTGTTCGACCGTAAAATTTAGGACCTTAATCCTTATACGGTCTTTAGCTGTAAGTTTTTATCATTATAATCTCTAGATTTTGCTTTAATAGGTTAGTTACTAGCGCATTTTATTTATTTTTTAAGATTACATCAGACTTACCCTTTTTTTAAATGAAATGGTTTTACTAATAATCCTTCTTTAATTAAATAACCATAATTAGACCTCGTTCTTAAATAAGAATAACTAATAAAAATAAACTGAACTTAAACAGAAACGGCTATGCGGTCGGTGCGCATCGGCGTTTCACACAAAAAATCATATCTCGTAAACCATTGTCAATAGTAAAAATCTCTTTTCACCAAAAACTTTCACACTCATTTGGGCATATTTCTTGTCGATTAATCATATATCTATCTTCAACCGTTCAAAAATTTTCTCGATGCTGAAATTTTCACATCAGTTTTGGTACCGTCCCCCCTTTTAAATAATCTGACACATCTATACAAAAAAAAATTAATCTTTTGTATATACCGTTAAAATCTACAGTGATTAGGTGTTCGAATGGTGAAAGAATTTTGAAAAAATATTAAAAAATGGGGTCACAATCGCGAGTTAAACACAAAAAATGGTTTTTATTCTTTGCAATCACGAATTTAATGGAGCCCTCCGGATTTGAATCCGTAAGATCATTCTCCACACTGTACATATTTTTTAAAAAGTATATCTTTGAGTACACAGTAGATGATCGAATTTCGGGATGCTGATTCCCGACTAATCGCTTCCATTTTTCTTAAATATTTTCATGCATTTAACAACTACGGAAACGCCTTGAAAGCATTTCGTTATTATAAACAGAAAAACCTATAAGAAAAAGGTAATTAGTGTGAGGGAAATACATTATAATTTGTATTAACAAAACTCACTGTCGTGCGGTATTAATAAAAAAAAAAAAATTGAATCGGACAGCACTAATGCAGCAAAATAGGAAATGAAGAGTGCCGACAGAACGGTTAATAGCCTCGTAACTTAGATTATCTCTTTCATTCAATGTATGATTCTTCTAAATAATAAACTAAGAAATTATAATTACAACATACAACTGCACATAAAAGCTTATTTAGTTTTTCCTCTCGCATCTGGATAAACCTATAAGAGCAAGTGAAATCTCATGAAATATATTGCATAATAGACGATGGGTTTTGAATAATGCTCCATTGCTACACACTAAATAAAGCGAATACAATCGGATTTTATTTAAAAGATTCTACATAAACTCAAACCAGTTTGCAATTATTAAGCAGTTAGCATATGGTGATATAAAGCAAGATAAACAATAATAGTCGTTCCCTGTATAGTTTATACAGTTAAACGAGATGCAATTACAAAAGCTGTCTTTGCCTGTGTATGTGATAAGCGGAGTGGGTTGTGAGCAAGCACACAAATCTGTTACTGAATACAAGCACAGTAATGTAAGTAGGTTGTTATCGCAAACCCATGTGCATGTATCTAACCATGGATGTTTCAAATCCCACGAACCACGTTGGTACCTTCTCAAATACAGAATTATACACTTTACAACTGTAACCACCAAAGGTTCGTGTTTACAGCTACACTTTACCTACATTCTTGAAGGTTTTATTCTTTTATAGGAAATTATGCACATGGTAAGCACCTTATCTGAGAGACAACTATCTAATGAATCACATGTACACCAAACACGGTGAAGATGAAGATGCAATCACGATTTTATTTTCCATTAAAATAACACTATAACATTACAGAAAGTAATAAATATTTTAATGCACTCAATGATATATGTAAGTCGTTACGTAAAATATCTTGTTTATGATTAGGATACCACCTAATTATAGTAACGTTGAGTAGAGCTACTGCATTACTATTAATTACGAACATTATAACGAACATATGTGTTGTTAAGAAAAGTTCAACATTTATAAGGAATTTCTAACAACTGTAAATTTTACGCATGATGATCAAATTATTTAATTTCAAATGTAATAAATTAGACCAAATTATTAAGTGTGATCAATTTTACGATGGCCGTCTATGGTGGTATACGTTCTTCACGAATAATTTATGTTCGTTACATTTGGTGATTGCACAAGCAAAATACTATAAAAGGATCGGCTGTATCTTATTCTGACCAGGAAGGTAATTCTTTCGTGTCTTAAATGGCTCCAATCAACTAAAGCAGATAATATTCATTTGCATGGCTTTTCATTAAACCTTCGGAAAAAAATTACTTAAAAGTTAAATCAAGCAATGAATTTTGTAAATTTTCTAACTGATTGGATTTTGCTCATTAACAAACCTAGATTTTATGGCAAGGAATTTTTGTACCAAATTTCATATCGATAGCTTTAATGGTTCAAAAGATATTATGCACACGTACACACGCACACAAACACGAAATTTTTTTCTAAAAATGTGTTTTACGTGTTACTACGGTATAATATAGATAGTCGTTATATGTCTCGGCAGACAATACTAATAGCATTCATTCATTACACACTGTTATTGTCATTAGCAACGGGAGTAATGAATATTACACACTGTTATTTTATATGTATACAGGGTATACCACGGAACCCGTTAATTAGAAGTTTCTGGGGTCCCTTATTAGTTATGAATTTGAAACTTTCAGGTTAAGGATAACCCATAGCCTTCTTTTGTTCTAAAATATTTTCGATGTTGTAAAACTTCCGGAAAGACCGGAAGTCGCCATTCATCTTCTTATTTTAAATGGAACACCCTGTATATTATTGCATATTTGGATTATACAATCGATTCTGCGTTAATCTGTATTAGATTATCCTATACCTATCTTCAACTGTTTTTGAGATATTATGATTTTTTTGAAAAATTTGCGCTTTGCGGAGGGATGTTTAATAGCCCACCTTTTGCTCTTCTTTGAACGCAAAACATTCATACTTTACAAACGCGAAGTAAAACCATAAGGGTTCACAAAATGCATTTGCAAACCTATCACAGATTATACAGGGCGTTCAAAATTAGTGGCAAAATTAAAAAACTTCAAACACCAAAAAGTCATTTTTTTCAAATGGAACACCCCGTATATTTTTACATATTTGGAAAGCGATTTAATTTACACATCGATAAACTATAGGCATTCCTATACCTATCTTTAGCGATTTTGTAGTTATTAACACTTTTTATCTAATATTGATTAAAACTGCGCTCAAAACCTATGCACATTTGAAAATAGGCTGTGAGTATGCGAAAATAAAATACGGTAATGAACGTCTAACAGGGTTGAGTGCAAGAACAGGTCTCTACTTTTTTTGTAGACACCTGAACTCCCTTCTTTTGAGAACAAGTGTGCAGTTTTAACATATTTTGAACAATCTTATGTAATTTAATAGTTTGCTCTCAATAAAATAAAAAATAAAAAAATATTATTATACTTCGGTTTTTATCGATACTTAGGCCAAGCCTGGTTAACTAACCGCACGGATCGAAATCAAGTAAGTATTATTATTATTATTATTATTAGTATGATTAGACAAACGAATGTTTATCTGGATGTCATGCTCATTAAAGCAAAAAGGTGGTAAACAGTAAACAATTTTATAAAATGGAAGCAGTTAACGCATATTCCAATACTGATATTTTGAATTTATTTTATATCCATTAAAATCATTTTTAATTGTTTGTTGTATAAATAAGATCATTAAATTCGTTTTGTAAAAGTAATTGTTTTTCCTGTTGTCATACTCACAGCCTACTTTCAAATGTGCATAGGTTTTAAGTGCAGTTTTAATCAATATTAGATAAAAAGTGTTAATAACTACAAAACCGCTAAAGATAGGTATAGGGATACCTATAGTTTATCGATGCGTAAATTAAATAGCCTTCCAAATATGTAAAAATATACGGGGTGTTCCATTTGAAAAAAATGACTTTTTGGTGTTTGAAGTTTTTTAACTTTGCCACTAATTTTGAACGCCCTGTATAATCTGTGATAGGTTTGCAAATGCATTTTGTGAACCCTTATGGTTTTACTTCGTGTTTGTAAAGTATGAATGTTTTGCGTTCAAAGAAGAGCAAAAGGTGGGCAATTAAACATCCCTCCGCAAAGCGCAAATTTTTCAAAAAAATCATAATATCTCAAAAACAGTTGAAGATAGGTATAGGATAATCTAATACAATGTTACGCAGAATCGATTGTATAATCCAAAAATGCAATAATATACAGGGGGTTCCATTTAAAATAAGAAGATGAATGGCGACTTCCGGTCCTTCCGGAAGTTGTACAACATCGACAATATTTTAGAACAAAAGAAGGCTATGGGTTATCCTTAACCTGAAAGTTTCAAATTCATAACTAATAAGGGACCCCAGAAACTTCTAATGAACGGGTTCCGTGGTATACCCTGTATTGTTATGGTAACAGTTCAATACAGTCAATCAAGAGTGTCGGTTGTCATGGCATCCGTTAAATACATTCAATCAAGGGTGTCGGTTTGTAGAGGAGAATTTTCACATATTTTACAGATTAAAATGTCCGTGTGAATTTTAAATGAAATAAGTATTTGAATTAAATTAAAAATATTTGTAGTCGGGAACAAAACATAGTATAAAACTCGCATATAAGGGCTATTAATTACTCGAACGATTTGCGTCACTCACCTGCGGCTCGTTTCGCAAAAATTCGTTCTCGTGATTAATAGCTTCTCTTATATGCTCGTTGTATAATATACTATTACACACAAATACAAAACTACTGTGTAACTGGCAATAACAAGCGCAATGGAAATAAATTAAAGGAAGTGCGTTCTTGTACATAAGAAGTATACAAATTTTAATGTGAGTTCATCATAAATCTTCAACTGCGACACTCTATGGCGAAGTAAATGTTTCCATATAAATAAAGGCCGGGTGTTAGTTATGCATAAAACATTACAACTTTGTTGAATGAAATAAACGAATGGTTTAGTTACAATTTAAATCCAGTTATTCACATAGATTACCTTATGTAAATAATGTTAGTTTTCAAGTGCCTTCATTTTTAGCTAAAATAGCGGACTTGTATTTGTGTCTTATTTGTGCACGCAAGTATGAAGAAGTTGTATAAGGTGAAGGATATATTTTAGTTTTCTACATATTTTTAAAAAAATTGAAATCAATTACAGAAACTAAAATTAGTTACTGAAATAATGGGATCTGTTATCTCCAATAACTACATGTTACCTCAATTATTCGATATGATTCTTTGATGTTGTACCTAACAATTCGCCCCTCCCCCACTGCCGTCTCTTAATTCATCTGGCGTTATTGGTCGGATTCTAAACACCAAACCTCATTACCAGTAATACGGTGGGGTAAGCGAACATAGTGGCCACGAATTCTCTGTCTTAGAAAAAAGCAGTCAATATTATTTATCTGGTCAGTAGACGTTCATAAAAATCATGTTTTCAACTCCTCGCCCTCGTTCTGTAGGTATGTATAGTATTACATAAACATAAGTAATTAAAATTTGTACGTATCTTCACCAGCAACAGATTTCCTCGAAAAAATAAAGACAAATGATAAAATTAGCTGTGAAACCGCACCAAGACATCAAAACCTTCCTGGACGATTTCAGGTGGATTTTCTGTGGACCATATTCGACAGTTTTTAGCATTAACTTTACTATTAATCTGAAACGGTTACGGATCCAAAACAAGATCCGGATCTTCCCCGGATCTCCAGCTACGATATATCCGGATCCGGATTTCTCCCGATCTCATGCGATCTCATGCACAATTCGGATCCTTAGATCCGGATTTGTTTAACTGGATCCGCGTATCCGGATCCGAAATTCGATCACACGTGAATTCTGTTGTTGATGTATGGAATGAACTTCGTAATGCAGGTAGATCCGTAGATCCGTGAATCCGGATTTCACCCCCAATTCCGTAGATCCGGATTTAACCTTCGGATTTTCGATCCGGATCCACAAAAATTCTGTATTCGGATCCATTGGATCCGGATATTTTTCAAAATTTGCGGATCTATACCCTTATCTATTCATAACGTAGAAGACTCGCGTTCAAGTTTTAACAGTTAAATTATTATTGGTAAAGCAAAATCATACCTGACGGCAAAATAGTTATAGGTATAGTTCATTGGTTTAACTTATCCCGATGACGTCATGTATGAATTAAATCACGAAATGACTGTCGTCTGTAATTTAAAGCAAAAATATGAGCACTGATGCCAACCTTTCTTTATTTGCAAACAACATTATGACATGTACATTTGACATTTACGTTAAGTTGGTATCTAAACTGTTCGTACAAGAATCGAAAATTGTTATTGACGTTATCCTTGTTAGTTACTTGAGTTAATAAGAGACATACAATTACAAAACGGCACTCTTTTAACAATACGTTAGCTAATAATGTATGCATTGCATTCAATATGTAGAAAAGGATAGTCATACACAAATGTGCGTTTGATTCATCGATCAACCGGGACAACGAATGAACTATACAGTATTTTGCGTAAAATTATCCGAACCGTAGTGAGTGACATTTGCAATCGCTTTTATATCAAATTCATACTATTGCTTGCCAGCGTTACTTATTTAGATTTTCCTGAAAAACATCATTAATCATTCACTTTCCTGCTATACGAACCCTTTTCTTTCCAATTTCCTAATCAAACTAAGTACACTTTCATTTAACAGTGTCTTGCTCTCAAACCTTGTACATAATTTTCGTAATGCAGCAGTGCAATTTCTCCTAAATTCTTAGTCACATTATACTAAAACAATTCTTGTTTGTAGATCCACGTTATTAATGTTTTAACGGTTGGAATTTACGTTTGCGAGAGTTTTACAAAGAAAACAATAATCCAAAAGCCAAATAACAGAAGACTAACCACTAAGTTTTCCATTTCCATTACGTCAACTCGATGATTTACCCGTTGTTAAAGAGTTAAAAACTAGGAAATACAAATAGTGCAGACTAAGCGCATTTTTTCGAAATCCATATTTAATATAGCATAGAAATAGAAACCTCCATCTCGCTAAAAAAATTCCCTGAAACCTGGAAAATGGACTCTGATGAGGAAAAATTTTACAGAATCCGAAACACAATATTTGAAGGAACTCTTTTTACATGAAGATTTGCAAGTGAATAATTTGTCAACCCAATCAATTTCGAGGCTGATAGCGATAGTTTAGGATATAATGAAAGCAAATTTTGGATATTATGTATGTAAAAAGGGTTTACAATTGCGGCAGAATCTACAATGAAGAAATATACATAAGAGGTCCTTTAATTTTGAAAGATACCCCATTTAGCAATAGATAAAACTATTTAACACAACTTTGAATAGTTTTCTATGATACCTCAAACTACACGAAAGTAATCCATCTACCAATGGAATATTAGGTTAAAACATCCTACACAGCTTTTGTAAAATTAAATTAGTCTAACGTAATAATCTTGAATACCCGGAATGCAAATAATCTTGATGTTAAAAATAAGGGGTAGGTACATAAATCACACACTTCAATTCTGTACATAGTAGGCAATACCCTCCAATAAAAAAAGAATTGACAATAATTCGGGTCGAAAACCCAATTAGAATACATACAACAAAATATTGTAAGGTTGCTAAATATTTCTCAATTAAACATGAATAAATAAAAAACGATAATAATAAACATCAAAAATTTCATAGGTGTTGGGTTTAGAAGATGTTTCCAATATAAATAATTTATAAAAATGATTTGGAAAGGGGAAAGTTTCCAACTTGATTATTTCAACCGATAAAAGCCGATATGTACTTTAAAATTTTCCCTACAGTCGCGCTACCATGAGTACGATCGGGTAGGTAATTGGATTTCCGAGAAACCTACTGATATTTACTTTTTAAAAATCGTGTGTACTGATTTTAACACAGATGAACAAACAACATACGTCAAGGACTAAAAAATCAATGATGAAAAAAAGCAGCACTGGCTGGTTAAGTAAGGGCTTGACGGATTTTATATTGCTTTTCTACTTCGACGGTTTTACTGCTACAAGGAATGTTAAGAATTTTTTACATATATTAAATTTGTATCAGGATTTTGCACACTTACCCTTTGAAGTTTCAGTATAAATATTGCTATCTTCTACGTTTTATGCATCATTAGAAACCTCTTATAGATTAACGTTAGCATTTACCTTGCTAAATATGAGCATTTAAAAATCGGCAAAATTAATATCTTGTTAAACTCCATCACCTTAACATACGATAAGTGTAATAATACTTTATAACCCTTGTAATATCTCACAATGAAATGTGAGCATTGCAAAAATGGGATACCTCTATCAATTTTCGATGCTGTTACTGGCTATTCGTATCTTGTATCCATCAACTCTATCCTAAAGGCAGTATTTACATTTCAAAGCAACTCTCAAATTTAAATGTGCATACATTTTACTGAATTTTAATTTAAAAAATATGTAATTAGTATTTCAGCAGGTGAACTAAAATTGTTTCCAGTCATACACTGATTAATTCATGTCTTAAGAGTTTCATAAAACACCCTAAGTAAAAAATCTATAAAATAATGAAGAAAGGGTATGTAAAAACGTTTTTGTAACAAATATAAAATGCGAAATATGGAAAAACTTAAAAGTTCTCAATTATAATAAATCGTGAAAATAGTACATAAATCTATACGGAAACAGCATATCCCTCGTTTACAGTAAGAACATGTAATACCAACAGTAGAAAGAGTATAACCAGAATAAGGAGGTCAAAAGTTCCCCCACAGCAATTCAATAATCGTCACGACTGGATGAAAGATAATTAAAAATACCGTTGATTTCTCAAAATTTCAGCCTCCTGAAGCAATGTTTCCGAGATATGACGGAAAACGTGAATTTTACGTTTGATTTTTTCTCAGCTTTTATATGCTGTCACCCAAATACAAAATAAATAATAAAATACCGATTTTAACGATTGCAGTCCCACCTGTTACAAATAAAAAAAGTTCCCTTCATAGGCATACATTGATAATCTGGATTAATGATAATGGTGTACAATATACATATAAATAAAAGTAAGAAATTCCCTTACCAACCAGTATCGATGCCGTAAAGTAGAAACGAATGAAGGAAATAAGGCACAAAACTCAGTTGAAAAAGATTTTTGTCATAAAATAGTAGTTTACGTAACAAGTCCCGAAAGTGACCTTTTACTGGACAAGTAGGCAAATTACAGGACGAGCCGCAGGCGAGTCCTGCAAGCCTGCGAGTCCAGTAAAAGCACTTTTGGGACGTATTACGTACAATATTTTTTTTAAAATCGTCCAGAAACGGGAAGAACAATTGACCATTCTAGGCCGGAAAGTAAAAAATGAGTCCGGTAAAGTAAAAATGAGTCCGGTAAAACTTTTACCGGACTATCACAATGACTTTCCGGCTGTTTCCGGTTCAGTCCGTCAAAATGACATTTTCTAGCCTAAAAATAATCCAGAAACTACTATTTTCTGGCCGATTTTTAAAAAATATACATACGAGACTAAAACGAAAAATGCCCCAAGATCTCATAGCATCCGAAGATGATGGTGAATAAACTATAACACTTAACAACACATTAAACAGTTATAAACTAATCTGTCAAATACATTAGTATAGTCTTCTCATTTACTAGCTAAATCCTAAATGTTTATTGTATCATGCCTAAATGTTGATCTGATAATAGGTAAACGCATGTATCATGAGGTAAACGATTGAAAAAATAATTGAAAAAGATTAATACTAAAGAGGAAACTGATACAACTTCTAAATATGATTTACAACATGAACAACAGTTAGTAGTAAAAAAAACCTATTTGTTACGTTACGCCATAAGGTACAATGTGGTGCATCGAATTTCGTTGCAACAATTTTGCCTATCTGGATTACGATGGGAGGGTAGTCAGACGTCCACGTGCACATAGGTGACCTATTCGGGCCCTTTGTGCTACCTCTGTGATTAGAATCGTCCGACCCCGTAACTTCACTCAAGCCATGCCATACGTGAGATAAACCTGAGGACGCTACAAGGAGAAGCGTCTCTAATCGTAGCCATGTCCGGCCAGGATTTTCGCCAGCACGGATCGTCTTAATTAACCCATTAACGGCGAAATTTTTTTTTGTCAAGTGCAATTGCATATGGGAATTGTATGTGTTCAATGTTTATTATGAAGGCAAAAAAAATTCAAATTTCATAGTAATATAATTTTTATTTACAAAAAACCAGCGTTACCATATGGTAACGCTAGCCAGATGAAGAGTCAAAGATATGAGATTCTCAAAAATCAATCTTTTATTTGGTATGGAATATGAGATTACATTCTATGCATAACCCAACGCCACATTTTATACACATGCTTGGGAGACTTGATGAACAACCCTCCCCAGCACATCTGCGTCTCTTTTTACCTTCAGTATGGACCAGAAGGTGGTTTTTTCATCATAGCGCACATCGTCAAACACTCTGTTGACACTAACGCTGCTCCTACTCCTACATGTGGATGGCCTCCCAGCACCGCATAGTGGTTTTCCGAACATGACCAGATAACTTTGGACGATTTCTTATATGCCTAAATTTATCCCTCCTCATTGAACTTATGACCATGATATTTCCTAAATAATTTTTCGAATCCCAGTAGAAATCTCTGCCTGGCAGTGTATTGTAACCACTGAGAATCAGAATGGCTATAGCACATCGCATTTCATCAGGAGTAATTTTTGGGTCGGGCTGATTGCAAAATAATGCATTCAATTTCGATTCTTCAACGAGGAATGAAATTATGTCGTCATCAATGAACTTTTCGAACAACTCACGAGGGGTTAGGTTTTTGAATGCATCATAGTTCCTAACCGGAAATACGTTTGCTCTAGGCATCACATCTCCGTCAACCCACGTAATGTCTTCTTTCCCTGGTCGACCTGCAGCTACATTTTCACCATCCTCACCACCAACGAAACGAACTTCAGCCAGTGCTGTAAGCTGCCTTCTGCTCAGGTTGTCTAGCAAACCACCTTCATCTTCATCCCCAGAGTCTTCGTCCGTCAAAACATTTTCCGCAGCAGGTGGCTCTATGAAGATTTCATCTGGGTCCAAATCAGTGCTTATTCTAGTGTATGTCCTCGCCTGTACAGGAAATTGCCATTTTTGATATCACATTACGCTAGCGTTACCGTACGGTAACAGTAAAAAATAAGGGCGATTTACCGGGAAACTATAAGAGGAACAACTAATTTGAAAACAAATACATGAAGATTAGAGTATATTCTACGGAATTTAGAAGTAGCCCACGGAGAAAATTACTCATACAAAAAATAATATGCTTACACAAATCTTATGTCCATGATTTTCTAGAAGTAGAAATTTGTCCTAAAACAACACACTGATAATAGATTTCTATGGTTTCTGATTACTTTGCAACAATATCACTTCACACTATGGACCACTTGCACGCAATAAACTGCAAGAATGCAGTTCTTATTCGGAGTAAACAAAGTGTAGGAAGTGAAAATACGTGCGCCTGTCGGTGTTACCATATGGGTACGCTAGCCGTTAAAGGGTTAAGTACGTGACACTCACAAAGTGTGTGGTGCGCCGTCTCGTCATCTGTGTAGCATCCTCTACAGTCTACAGGATGGTGATTCGACCAATCCCATACGGTGCATGTGCTTGTTTAATTTACAGTGCCCAGATAGTTTACCCAAAAGTAGTTGCAGGTTCTTCCTTGATAGACCTGTGCAGCTGCGAGGTGGTCCCTTGAAGGTCTCTCTCGCATGACGGCAATCCAACATCAAGGCCCGCCTACCCTTGTGCCTTGGGTGCCTTGAGTTGATAAATTATTTACAGTTGATACTTTAAGTGGAAGAGCCGGCTCTGGACCATAAAACGGTTGTTTTGAGGCCAGTCGGGCTAACTTATCGGCTTTTTCATTGTCTGTCCTGCTTTTCTACAGGTAACCAAATAAGTTCGTGCGTTTTTTATAGTCAAATAAAAATATTTATTAACAAACAATAATACATTATTATTATGTACTCATCGAAGTAGCCACCATCACAATTAATGGCTTTGTACAAACATAACACCACTTTTGTATGTCGCTCTTGTAAAATTCTATGGATTTTGAATTAAAAAAATGACGGACTGCATTTATAATATTACGTCTTGTTTTGAACTGTCTATGTCTCATGCAGTCAAGAGACCAAAAAAGGTGGTAATCACTTGGTCTAATGTCGGGAGAATATGGAGGGTGGGGTAACGTTTCCCAGCCAAGTTCAGAAATTTTTTCCCGGGTCAATCTTGCGGTATGCGGTACACTCAAATGTCACACTATTATTATTATTTTGAATACACAAGTCTTTAAATATTCAGTATCGTAGTAACCATTCTATTTTACATCTCGAATGAATGTACCTGCACATTGAGTATCCGTGGAATTCTTCCCATTGGGAATAAATTACATGACGTATGTAACATACAAAAATGTATATTCTGAGTGAATAAAATTGAACTTCACTGGCATAATTATGTGCATCGTGAATTTGTTAAACTTTCCAGCAATTAAAGGGAAATGTACAGGGTGGTTCACTAGCTGATGAAATACCATATCTCAGGAAAGGAAGTGTAGAACCGTGCTGAAAAAAATGTGTACAGAAAAGTGACCACAAAAATTGCTGCAAATAATCTTTAAGGTCCTAATTCCACCGTTAGTGGGCGCAATTGCTAGGGTCATTTAAAGGAAGGCAAAATAAGAGGAGGAGGAGAGAGGAAAATCTACCGAACAAAGGCACTACAATAATTTAGGTTTGGCTTAACCGAATTTAATCCTATCCGGAAAGTTCATCGATTGAAAATTCACCGAAAAATTGCGAGTCTGTGAATTGCCCAGTCGGTGAAGTTTCCAGTCAATTAAGCTTCCGGTCGGTGAACTTGAAATGATATAATACAACGTTATAGCACAGTTTAAATTTGCAAAAAAAGTGAAAACTTCACTTCGATATTTTCACTCGTTTCAGAGATATTGGCAAAACAATCATTCATCCTACAATACAATTGAAAAAATAATTTTAAAGTTCATGAAGCAATTATTATTGTACTACGGCATTTTATCAAAATATCTACAGCCGTAAAACAAAATAAACGGATTTCCATGGAAGTAACCATGGCCATGGGAATAATTCTCACTTAGTTTAATTTTAAATGTACACCGAGGTTGCCCGAGGTAATTGAGACCTATTAATTCCCGTGGTAGGTGCATAGATAATTTTATTTCTGACCGATTTTAATAAAATTTTGTTCAGTTCCGGTATATTTGAATCAGGTATCGTCGATTAGAATTTTGATTGTTGCTAGATTACATGTTTATAAACAGACGTTGAGGGAATTATAGGGAATTAATATACAGGGTGTCCCTGAAATGCGTGGACATCGCTTAACCACTGATTCCTGGTTCGAAAATAAGACGATATAACTAAACTTACCTATACAGGGTGTTTCAGAATAAGATGCTGATACTTAAGGGTGTGAATCCTTATGTGATTTTAGGAAGAAAAGTTCAAATAAACCTATGTCCTAAACCTCTTAACTTTTGAGCTACAAGGTTTTAAAGTTTCAACAGCTCCTCTAAATTATTTTCGTTTTTGTTCAGGTTATCTAATGTTAGTTTTTTTTAATTTCATGGTAAAATTTATTAAAAAAACATATTATTTTATCATTGCAATTATTTCCTTGACAACAAAGTTTCTAGCCTCCTTTTCAGAAATCATAGGCACATAGAGGCATGCGCATTAAATGCTTTTTATTTTTTTTTATCGGAAACCGTTCGTCGGACGAAAAAAAGTCAAAAAATCAAATTTACCCTAAAATGAATGGGAATTTTAAAAATAATTTTTATTTTAACAAAAAGCAGTGGCGTGCATAATATTTTTCCAAAAATATCTAGTTCACCTCCTGTACGGACGCCACTGGTTAAAAAATTAAAAAATCTTTTTTATCAAAAAATGGCTGTTGATGCTTGTGCCAAATTTGATAAAAATATCTAGGAAATTATTAAGGATACGATAAAAAAACATTTTTTTTCTTAAAACTTTAACACCTTGTAGCTCAAAAGTTAAGAGGTTTAGGACATAGGTTTATTTCAACTTTTCTTCCTAAAGTCACATAAGGATTCACACCCTTAAGGATCAGCATCTTATTCTGAAACACCCTGTATACAATTACGTTTCGTTTAGCTAGTATTCAGCTTCAAAGTTCTTTAAAAAAAAAGTTATTTTATCCATAACGACGGAACGCTTGGATCGATTTGAATAATATTCTGTATTGTACTCCTTACAGATGTAGGTCATCTTTTAAGGTGATGTTAGTTATTATCAGTGAACCATTAGTGTACGAAACAGGGGTAACCCGGCATAAACCAGTCAAAAACTTTTTAATGTTAAGGCCAATAACTTTCAAAACAATAGTTTCAGAAAGAGACATTCCATAGTAATTTTTTTTGTTACTTGTTAATTGATGATATCTGTTAAGGTTTCGACACAAAAAAAATAAAATCAGAGGGACGGCGCACTGCATTTCTTAAAACAAATGTAACCTAATAGTCTGGTATTCTATGTAATCTATGAAATAAATGACGATGACATTTTTATTAATAAGTAACAAGTAAGTGTATGCAGTGCGCCGTCCCTCAGATTTTATTTTTTTGTGTCTAAAGCTTAACAGATATGATCAATTAACAAGTAACAAAAAAAATTACTATGGAATGTCTCTATCTGAAACTATTATTTTGAAAGTGATTGGCCTTAACATTAAAAGTTTTTGACTGGTTTATGCCGTGTTACCCGTGTTTCGTACACTAATGGTTCACTGATAATACGAGTAACTAATATCACCTTAAAGATGACCTACATCTGTAAGGAGTACAATACAGAATATTATCCAAATCGATCCAAGCGATCCGTCGTTATGGATAAAATAACTTTTTTTTTAAAGAACTTTGAAGCTGAATACTAGCTAAACGAAACGTAATTGTATATAGGTAAGTTTAGTTATATCGTCTTATTTTCGAATCAGGAATGTCCACGCATTTCAGGGACACCCTGTATATTATCTTTATATCTTTATTAATATCGTAATCATGACGATATAGGCTTATAATATCCCTGTCAGAAATAAATAAAATTTCATACACTTCCTTTTGAATTTTGTGCTTATAGGTAAGTGTTCGATACTTAACATAATTCCTTTTAATTTTTTGTGTATACTAACCCACACCTGTTAGATTTAGTCATAAATATCGATAATTTATTTGAATTACCTAGTTATGCCCAGGAAACCAAAACTTCATATTTAGTCAAGCATAACATTTCTTAAATTATTACCTTAACACTAATAAATTGTAGTTGACCCTATTAAAAACGTCAATCATACTTCAGTACATGTTACCGATTAGTTCTCACAGTCATATTGCATAAATCTAAGTTCCCACCAATCAGAACATTGTATTTTCCACCCTTTTTGTTTATACCGATGTATTAAATAAGGTCTAATATGCATTTTTAGGCAGTCGTACCGAGTCGTACTATAACTCATAACAATAATCTCAAGAAGATTCTTACTTTAAACTTTATAAGATTCATAACTATAATCTTTACGACATTCGTAACTATAATTTACGGGATTCTTACTCTCTTAATGGTAAATTCACTTGTTAATCAATTATTAATAAGTCAAGCTTATACAAATATAAATACAATTAAATATTTCAAGTGTTTTATTTATAATCAACTTTATCGTGCATTGTGTCACAACTACATCATCAACAAACATTGGCCCTTCGAATTAGCCGAATACATCGGTCCTTCGAATTAGCCGCAAACAATAAGTTCTCGAATTGTGTGTGGCACCCTTAAAAATGGCTGGAACCAATGAAGGGGCGCTTGCCGTGTATTTTCGGTGTTTTGAAAATGTGGGGATATCTAGAAAACAGAAATAGAAAATTTCAAAATTATTTCCTGCGATTTCTCGTGGTCCCTTTTATGCAAGACTCTATCACTATTACTTTCTGAGGTATGGTACCTCGCCGACTCTAATCAACCACTCTGTATAATATGTATTGAACATGTGTTAAGATAATATTTATTTACTTTATCGAATACGGGAAAAAATGGAACATACGATAACGAAGAGGTAACTGAAAACCTCCTCAGAGTAAAATAAGTATTAGTATTTATAAGTTTAAAATTTATTCAAGACCCCACATCTGAAGGCTGAAGCACGTCCTTCATCTATACAAGTAGACGGTTGATAGATCAAGATAAGGCGCGCGCTGCTGTTTTTGTTATCTCTTTTATGCAAATCACATTAGTACTCTTGTTTTGATGCGTTATGTTTAAATAGGCAGTATCATACGTTCACTTATAGACGCATTTCATTTTAAATGTCGTAACCTGAAGCTTAATAGCATTTAAGTGGTACCTGTAATGTGATTCTTTAACGTACGATTACGTCATTCGACAACTACAATCTTATCCCAATTATTGTATTATTCAAAACGATAATTAATGAAAATTAAAACCTTATTTTTTCTATACAAATTCTATTACATTAAATTTAATTAACCTTAAATGAAGTCGTTTATTCAAAACCGGTTAGGTGAAAAATTAGAATATGTACAAGTTAAGTGGTAGTGTAATTATATAATTTATAGTGTGTGTTAAAAGCTAGTTTTTTTGTATTTTTAGCAACATGAAGTTCTAAATCAAACTATGACCATAAAAGGTTGACAATTTTCTGTTGAGCAATAAATATGGGAGCTAGAAACCTTTTTTGTAATCGGTCGGCACTTGAACTAGCCTTAACGCATCTATTGATAAATCGAAAAGATACATACATCAAAATTTCATTGTATTTTTCCCCCAAAAGAATTGTTGACACTGAAATATGAATTAAATTTATGTTCTATTTATACAGGGTGTCTCACCGTGACTGTCGGTTAGAAGAATGGACTGATAATTAAATAGGCATTCCATTTGAAAAAAGAGACTTTTTAAAGTTTTTCTTAAGTCTGGAAATAACGTCCAATAGATACGTAACCGCGAGCAATTTCTTATTATCCGTTACAGACAATTGTGTCTCAATCTTTTGACATTGAGAACCTAAAATCCCATTTCCCTAACTTTTACCACTTGCGACTTTCAATTTCATTTCCTAAACAAGATTTTGCAATTTTTCAGCGAAAAAAAATTTTTTTCTCAATAATCAAAATTGATACGCCGATTATTTTAAGCATACTTACTAAACATTTTATGACACATCAGAATGTGAAAAAAAATTTCCTGATTTATATTTAAAATAAAGATGTTGATGCTTACCTCCGGTATTTCCGGAAGTGCGGCCATTTGGAAAATATTTTTATTTAATAGATTAAACACGGTATGTCGCATGTGCAAAATTTCAAATTTCTAGCTTTTACAGTTCTTGATATACTTCTAACCGCACGGTCACCGTGAGACACCCTGTATGTATTTAATAATTTAATAACAGTAATTCAACTAACTAACAAAGATTTATCTAGTTACGTCATTTATTACTCAAAAGGCTGCAGACAATTTAAAGTTTGCTTTGCACCTTTGCACTGTATTCTTCAGATTGATTGGAAACTTCTGATTGACTGCCGTTGGTTTAACATTAGGGACCATCTTATTTTATTATTTTCGAAAATAACTGATTAGAAGAGATTTAAAAAAGGATTAGTAAAAGTTGTCTTCTTTATACCTAATTGATCACACTGAAAATTAATTAGTGTGCAATATATCAAAATGAGAAACAGAATGCTTGCGGTTCATAATGGTTGCAAAATGAGTTGAACGAGTATGGTGAGCCATAGCCTGAGATCCGAATTGTGCAACATGGTTAAATGAGAGCTTTTTTTAATATGGAAGTGGAAGGCAAATTTTTGACAGACAAAGCACCGCATCATAACACTCCAAATTGACCCCACTTGTAAAAGCAACTTCAAAAACTTCGTATGCCACTCAGGAGCATTGGCAAAATTAGTGTAAAATAAGACTTAAAAATTAGAATCATAGTGTTTCAATACAACAACGCAGAAAAGTGACTGTGCAAACTTTAGATGTACCTATATCCGATCTGTAATCTTGTGCGGCTACTTCCTCTAATAAGCGCATCAACATGTGGATTCACTCATGTACCTGGACATTACACTGAGCTGTACACCGAATAGGAGCTTTTGCTATTATCATAACGCTACAGACAAACTGTGGAAGTTCACTCCCAAAGAGCGGGTGCATTGAGCATATACCTGCGACCATCATGGAAGTAGTTCATTTTCTCACACCCGTGCACAAATGCAGGCGTCAGTATTGGCCATACGACTGAAAACAGTCACGTTTTAGAACGTGCACAATTTTGTTTAAATACTTCTTTCACTTCATTTGTAAGTAATTCTCCCATGGAGAAAGAGCTGATATTCACACGTATCTCATTTCATATAAAATCTATATAAAAATAGTCCGATTATATTTAAATGGACTCTCATTAAAAATTGAATTCTATTATAACTGGCTACTGAAGTTATTTATGTAGTTAAGGGTTTCTTCTTTTTATGAGTCTTTGTTGTTTGTCCTCCCACAGGTGAAGGCAAGTTAGCAAGCGCTCGGGTTATTTTTAGCTTTAAAGGCTCAATAACATTACAGGAATGATTAAAATTAGAACTACTAAGTGAAGCCGCACAACATGGTCCTTCGAGCCATGAAAATTGCAACAAATAACGAAACGTGCGCATGGCAATTTACCGTTATCGTCTCCTTCCCTTTCTTTTACTTCCCGAGTACGAAGTAAAAGGGAAGTATTGTATTAGTGTTCCAAAAAAAAAATTGACCTATGCAAATTTTTACATATCTTTGCCTTTCTGAATACATACGTAGATTCAAAAAATGAAAAAAAAAATTCCGTCTGTCGTCTGTAGTCTGTCCGTACACATTCCTTGCAACGCTCTAAACTCAGAAACTATTAAAGTTATAGAAATGCGGTTTTCGCCAATCGATTCCATTCGGGCCAAGGACGAAAATGCTGATATTACCTTTGATGACGTCACTTTTGGTATAAGCTACAATGGTGGCACTCATTTTTTTTATAAGATAAAGTTGCAGTTTTTATTATGTAGTTTAAAAGAGTATTGTTTTCTGAATTCAGCAATATATATTGTGCTATATTTATTTTTTGAAAAAAGTGTTAAAAAAATAATTGTTAAAAAATGACTGCAACGCTCTATACTCAGAAACTATTGAAGTTATCGAAATGCGGTTTTCGCCAATCGATTGCATTCGGGCCAAGAGCGAAAATGCTAATATTACCTTTGATGAGGTCACTTCCGATATAAGCTAAAATGGCGGCACACATTTTTTTTATAAGATAAAGTTGCAGTTTTTTTATGTAGTTTAAGAATATTTTTTTCTGAATTCAGCAATATAGTGCTACAATTATTTTTTGCAAAAAATGTTAATAGGAGGGAAGTCTCGTGGCAACTTGCCAGAATTTTTTGCTTTCCTATTTACTACACGTCTCTATATTTACGGTCAGTTTTGCGTGGCAAAAAATGAAGTGGCATTTTATTCACGAAGATGGTTTATCTTTATGGGAATCGAGGTGTGTATTCATTCTTGACTGATAGAAATGATTCTCGCGATTTGAACGCTCTATTCTCCAGTTACAGGTGCTGACATTACCAACACAAAACTGAACATATTACTATGGAAATTAGTGCAAACGATAAAGCAAGATTTACTGAAAACGCTGACAAATCCTTGTATCATATACACTCCGTAGATAGAGCATTAGCCTTTCTTGCCATATACAGAAAATGAGCCAAGATGCCAGACAGAGAAACGATATTTTTTGTCTTTAAAGGCGATCCGCACATGCGCACTTTAAACCCGGCTGCCAGAGTCGACACGACAGACATAGGCGCAGGTTACGAGCATGCTTTAATGCACATGTGCCGAACGCTCTTGATGAAAGCAATATTCGGTTCCTTTGTCATTCAAGCTGGCACAAAATAAAAGGCTAATGCTGTATCTACGGAGTGTATAACGATTTAAGGACAAATCGAATACATTAACGACCTCCAATAACGGCAGAAATCGAAAAATTAATAAGCGATTATCGTCGTGATGACATGATTATCGTTAAAGAAGAGACTCTTTCTTCACTGCAACAGCTATATGGGCGAGTTCTGTTGTACAGTGATAGTGATGGGAAGGTGAGCTTTTCTGTAGCTTTTACTCCTCTCTTGCAGTTTTTATGTTTGTTATTTTCTTAACCACTATGTGTATCCATCAATACGGCTTTCGCAAAGGCAGATGCACTTCCGATGCAATTACCTCATTTGTAAATGTTGTATTGGACTGCTTTGAGGAAGGTCGCCACTTAGTTGCAGCTTTTATCGACCTCTCAAAAGCATTTGACTGCATCTCACATGACATTTTACTGCGTAAATTAAAACTGATTTATAATTTTTGTGACAGAAGTGTTAATCTAAATTCGTCATTTTTGACGTCAAGATATCAGCGCGTGATTTTCAATAAAGTCTTATCCAGTAAGCTACCCATTCAGCACGGGGTTCCACAGGGCTCAATTCTGGGACCAATTCTCTTTTTAATCTATATAAATGACCTACCATCGGTAGTAGGGTCTAATGTTAACTGTATCCTTTACGCGGACGACGCTACTCTAGTGGGAATTAGTGACAACATCGACACTGCCTTACGCAACGTTCATAGCAGCATTAAGGACGTTACGGAGTGGTGTGTAAGCAACAGACTGAAACTAAATGCTGATAAGACTAATATCCTTCCGTTATCATTAAAAAGATTAAACACTATCTCGAATAACCTCCCCAGCGCTTGTCTTCTTGGATGCTTTATTGATAGCAAATTAAATTTCCACACACATTGTGACCGCGTCGTGAACGGGTTGTATAGACCTATATTTTTACTGAAAAGGTTACGTAACAATACTTCTATTAATATCATGCGCACTAATTCAAAGTGTTCTGTCCTATGCTGTATTAACTTGGGGACACAGTGCATCGCGGAGGACAATTTTTCGTCTCCAACGAAAAGCCGTCCGAATTATTGCCGATTTGCCATTCAGAGAAGACTGTCGCAAATCTTTTACTTGACTAAAAATCCTAACCTTTCCATGTCTATACATATTTGAGGCCTTATGTTATTGTAAAAAACCACATCTCGTTTGCTAAACAGCAGTCTGAGGTTCACAGTCATCATACTCGGTTGAGAGCGAATTTACGAATAAAATTTTGTAGACTGTCTAAATCTCAAAATGGCATTACTTACCAGTCGCAGCTATTATACAGTGTGTCTGCTTAAGTTCGCACCATATGGGAAACTTTTTTATTATTAATTTTACGAAAAAAAGTTATTCTTTATAAAAAGTTCTGCATGTTCTAAAATTTAAAATACAATCATCACATATTAATTTTTTTCAGTGGTGTACGCGGTATGTCAAAAAATATGAATTTTGCTCAAGAGTAAAGTACCTCTATTTTTGACAATATCGAAAATTGTTATTAAAAAAAGTTAATCAGAACTAAAAACTATGTTCAAATATGAAATTACGTCCTGCTAGTTAAAAATTTTTTTTCACAACTTTTTCTCAAATTAATACCTACCGATACTGATACGATTTCCGTTCCGTTCAGAAACCTCACTGTTAAACATTTCTTGATATAATACAAATCATTTGTGCATCATTGCATCTTAGATTTAACGTAACTGCACTTACAATACATTTGCATTGTTATTGTACACAAAAATAGGAAATCGTATCAGTATCGGTAGGTAGTATGTAATTTGAGAACATGTAAAAAAAAATTTTTAACTAGCAGGATGTAATTTCATATTTGGACGTAGTTTTTAGTTCTGATTAACTTTTTTTAATAACAATTTTCGATATTGTCAAAAATAAAGGTAGGTACTTTACTCTTGAGCAAAATTCATATTTTTTGACATACCGCGTACACCACTGAAAAAATTTGATATGTGATGATTGTATTTTAAATTTTAGAATATGCAGAACTTTTTATAAAGAATAACTTTTTTTCGTAAAATTAATAATAAAAAAGTTTCCCATATGGTGCGAACTTAAGCAGACACACTGTATAATCGAATCCCTCTAAATTTAAGATCTGTCTTTCACTGAATTTAAAGTAAGAATTAAGACATTCCTGATTAAGCATTCCTTCTACTCTTTAGATGAGTTTAAACAGTATTCGGGAGATTGGCTGTAGCTTTATGTATGTACCTACGTCTCGTTTGTTTATTATATGTTCGATTTGTAATTTATGTTATACTTACCTCCATATTTACATATAGTTTACTGACAAGTGTAAGTGTACTAACACGATAACACAATAAAAATATTATTATGTACTTCGATTGTTATCGATACTCAGGCCAAGCCTTGTTAACTAATCGCACGGATCGAAATCAAGTAACTATTAGTTCTACTAATACATATATCTATACAATATAAATTTGAAGTTGCTGTTAAAAAGTGAACATACTAAATACTATACACATATTATGTTCATTAAATTAAATGACGTTGATAAAACCAACGCTGATCACATTTTAGATAATGTATTTGTTTGAGAAGCCTCGGTGTATTTGATCCCAATTTGTAAAAGCCACGTCCCGTTGACCCTCTTTCCGCGAAGGCATTAACATGAACGCAGCGTCGCGCATCAATAACAAAAAGAGACCCTATATTCCTAGGCTTCTCCGTTGGCGTCACTTATTCGTGACTTAGTGACTTTTTATAGAAAAGAAAAAATGAACATAATATGTATGTTTTGAAAAAGTGTTATGGTTATTGTGTAAGCGTTTTTTGTTGTTTAGCTCGACGCATAGGTTGCACTCGAGTGGGTAATATGTTGTTTGTGTTTTGTGTTAATTGCGAATTCTGATACTGTGAGTATATTGTGTGTTTACGTTTGAGTGCATGAGAACGAGTTAGAGGTGTTACATGAGTGATTGTTGAAGTGTTGTGTGTTGGTAATGGACTTTCTATAATGTTATGTTGTGTATGCAACAGAGTTTCAATTTGTGAAGGGAGGATTGAGTGTTGTGTTTCATTTTGTGTTTGAATGGTATTAGTTGAAAGTGTGTGATGTGGTTCTGAGTGATGTGCGGTATCTTCCGTTATGTTTAGAAATTTTCTAACTATGTGGCAAGTGTTGATAATAATAATAATAATAATAATAATGATAATAATAATAATAATAATAATAATAATAATAATAATAATAATACCATGACAACACACTAAACAACACACACGCATATAAAAGTGCTCTGTTTTTAAACCAAAATTACCTGGTTAATAGTGTTTCAAAATTAGTGAAGGTTATCTATTTTACCATTTAGAAGCTACAGAAGTGTATGGAAATATAAATTACAAGTCTAATCAAAAATTTTTGGAAATGAATAAATTTGACAGAAGATTTTGACAGATGCAATATTCACACAAAATGCATCGTTTTTATAAAATTTGGATGAATTTAACTGTTTTCTAACTGGTCTTCTGAAGAAATATGTTTCAATTTCATTTGAACAGCTAAATTGCTTAATGTTAAGAAACGGGTCGTGACATCACAGGTATTCTCACAATGTCATTCGAATTTATATGTTTTAGATATATTTAATTATCGTTTAATCATTAACTAATTGGATAAATCTGTACTTGATACCTACATCTGCATTTGAAAATGGAAATAGTTTACATACTGGATAAAAGTTAATTTGTTGGTGTATCATACTAAATGTATTAAGGTAGAAATTTCACTAAACAATTAGGTACTAATTGAAATATTTGAAGGTAAGAATTTTCCAATATCTTAAAATTTAAGTAAATCTTTATGACGCTTTTATATTACACATTTTATGCACTATACACATTACACTTACACTAACACAACATGTAGGAGAATATTCGCTTATGTGAATATTTGGGGAGTGACGCCCTCACGTGATCTTAGTCATCCCATTTTATTAATGAAAATGGAGCGTAAGGAAATAAGCCTCGGAAAACAGCCGCTACCTGAGGATCGTCAGGGCACGTCTAGAGCCACCGCTGGACGTTGCAGTATGCGGACCGGTGGTGATGGGGAGGTGATCAGGCGGCCACCCATCGGGAAACCCGAAACAAGTACAGCCGATAGAAGATTAAGAAAAAGAAGAAGTACGACAACCGAAGAACAGACTCAAGATGAAGAAGAGACCTTTGTACCTGCTTCTCAACCGCTAACGGATGGGACCAGTTCAAAGGAGTCTACCAGACGGCGTATGAAATGGACCGAGGAGATGAATCGATTCATTTTGCGTACGTACCTGGAAGTAACGAAGATAGAAACGGACAAAACTATGTATAGGGACAAGATTCACACAGCATTCACAACACAATACCCACATCTTTCACATTTAACACAACAACGCATAGCAGACCAACGCAGGGTAATTATAAAAAACACGCTTCTTTCAGTAGAAACACAAGAACAAATTAAACACGAAGTAGAAAGGTTTTTAAACATAAATAACACTATCAACACCCAACAAAACACATTAGGTACACCTAATAACAATCATCATCCAACACTTATGACACAGCAAAGTACATTAGATACACAAGACAACGATGTAGATAATAACTCCCAACACTCACACGAAACACTTAAATTAAAAATTCAAACAGAATTTGATACTGCACTTACAGAATTCACAAACATAGATCCATTACAAAGATATAGAATACCGAAACAAAAAGACACTAACAAGTTACACAAAATCACTCAAATATTAAACACCGATATTTTACCCAATTATATTACAAACAACATATCACTACATCAATTACATCTAATTGTGTACTGCGGTGCTGTTGCAGCTTCAAGGTGTAACGGCTCCAAGGTCATAATATCAACACAACACCACATCACAAAGAAAACAACACTTCCGGCCTGGGAGAAGCGTCTAATGAATCGTGTAGATGAAATTAGACGTGACTTAGGTCGAATTACACAATACATACAAGGCACAACCTCTTCCAAACTAACACGCCAGGTACACAATATCATTAGAAAACTAAACACACACAGTTCACGAGAACCAAACACGAATTACAATGAACACAAAGATACACTCACACAAAAACTTTCAGTATACACAAACAGATTGAGACGGTATAGGGAAGCGGCAAATAGAAAACGTCATAACACACAATTTAAATACAACGAAAAACTATTTTATAGATCACTAACACAACAAAACACTCAACAAAAATACTCATTACCCACATTAGAATCTCTAGAGCACTACTGGTCCGATTTGTGGTCCAAAAACATTGAACATAATATACATGCACCCTGGATCATTTCGGAAAGTACACGTACACAGCACATAATACCAATGCATGATACACAAATCACTTTAGAAGATATCACCAACTCCATCAAACACCTACACAACTGGAAAAGTCCAGGCATAGATAACATTCATAATTTTTGGTGGAAATATTTCACCTGTACACATATACACCTCGCACAACACTTCACAACAATATTAGATGCACCACACACTACACCACCATTCTTCACACAGGGAATCACTTATATGCTTCCAAAAGATAACAATACACACGATGCCTCTAAATATAGACCCATTACATGCCTTCCCACTATATATAAAATTCTAACATCATGCATTACACATAAAATATACACACACTGCACTAACAACAACATTTTATTTGAGGAACAAAAGGGTTGTACCAAGTATTCCAGAGGCTGTAAAGAACAGCTCATTATAGACTCTGTAATACTTGAACAATCTAGACTCAATAAAAGAAACATACACACAGCTTACATTGACTACAAAAAAGCATTTGATTCAGTACCTCACTCTTGGTTACAAAAAATACTATCGCTGTACAAAATTAGCAACAACATCACACAATTTCTCACTCACATAATGTCATGTTGGAACACCACCCTAACACTTACACTAAATGATACCCAACTCATCACAAACACAATACAAATTAAGAGGGGCATCTTTCAGGGTGACTCCTTGAGCCCACTTTGGTTTTGTCTTTCTCTTAATCCCCTTTCACACATGCTGAATAACACAAATTTTGGTTATAACTTAAAACACAATCACGAAATACATCACAACGTTACACATCTATTTTACATGGATGATCTTAAATTATACGCCTCTACAAGCACAAAACTCAACCATTTATTACATATCACTGAAACATTTTCACATGATATACACATGGAGTTTGGTATTGACAAATGCAAAACACAGCACATCACTGCTGGTAAGAGAGAATTTGTGGATTTTGAGCTCGAACATGGTGACCATATAAGATCCATGGACGAGAATGAAACTTACAAGTATCTTGGTTTTCAGCAAAACACACACATAAAACATACACAAATAAAACGAAATCTAATCACACAATATTTACACAGATTACGTAGTATACTTAAAACACAACTACACGGTAGAAACACTGTCAAAGCTATTAACACATACGTTACACCGGCCCTTACTTATTCCTTTGGAATAATAAAGTGGACCAATACAGATTTAGAACAGGTACAGCGAAACACACGTACATTACTCACTAAACACCGAATACATCATCCACACGCCTCAACAGTAAGACTATACCTTCCTCGTTCACGAGGAGGTAGAGGCTTAACAGACATAGCCCTGTTACACCAAACACAAATACACAAACTACGAGAATACTTTTATAACAAATCACACATTTCAGCGCTACACAAAACAGTCACACTTGCAGACAAATCTTACACACCCTTAAATATGAGTAATAGAAACATCACACCACCAATGAGTAGAGATACGTACATCACACATAACATACAAACTTGGACACAAAGACTTTACACGGACGATATCCACAGGAGATTAACGAAGACTGTGTTGATATTATAGCAACGCATGCTTGGTTAACCAAATGTGATATTTTCCCAGAGTCAGAGGGTTTCATGTTTGCCATACAAGATCAGGTCATTTACACACGAAATTACAGAAAACACATAATTAAAGATAGGACAATTACACATGATCTTTGTAGACAATGTTCGCAAAGACCAGAAACCATACAACACATTATATCAGCATGTACACGTCTAGCACAAACAGAATACAAACATAGACACGATCAGGTAGCTAAGATAATACACCAAAAACTCGCCACAAAACATAACCTTTCTACTGATAACACACCCTATTACAAATATACACCGCAAGTTGTACTTGAAAACACCACACACAAACTATATTGGGATAGGACACTACTCACAGATAAAACTGTATATAACAATAGGCCAGATATAACACTTATAGATAAAACACAAAAAATCATATACATAATAGATATTGCCGTTCCCAACACAAACAATTTAGCCAATACACACGCAGAGAAACATCGCAAATACACTGATATAGCTCAGGAACTTAAAGCGCAATGGAGAATGGGAACTGCTCTTACAGTACCCATTGTTCTTAGTGCAACCGGAGTTATACCAAAAACAATACATCACAGTTTGCACATTTTAGGGTTAGATAAGAACATATACATACAATTACAAAAGGCAGTCATTATCAATACTTGCCACATAGTTAGAAAATTTCTAAACATAACGGAAGATACCACACATCACTCAGAACCACATCACACACTTTCAACTAATACCATTCAAACACAAAATGAAACCCAACACTCAATCCTCCCTTCACAAATTGAAACTCTGTTGCATACACAACATAACATTATAGAAAGTCCATTACCAACACACAACACTTCAACAATCACTCATGTAACACCTCTGACTCGTTCTCATGCACTCAAACGTAATCACACAATATACTCACAGTATCAGAATTCGCAATTAACACAAAACACAAACAACACATTACCCACTCGAGTGCAACCTATGCGTCGAGCTAAACAACAAAAAACGCTTACACAATAACCATAACACTTTTTCAAAACATACATATTATGTTCATTTTTTCTTTTCTATAAAAAGTCACTAAGTCATGAATAAGTGACGCCAACGGAGAAGCCTAGGAATATAGGGTCTCTTTTTGTTATTGATGCGCGACGCTGCGTTCATGTTAATGCCTTCGCGGAAAGAGGGTCGACGGGACGTGGCTTTTACAAATTGGGATCAAATACACCGAGGCTTCTCAAACAAATACATTATCTAAAATGTGATCGGCGTTGGTTTTATCAACGTCATTTAATTTAATGAACATAATATGTGTATAGTATTTAGTATGTTCACTTTTTAACAGCAACTTCAAATTTATATTGTATAGATATATGTATTAGTAGGACTAATCGTTACTTGATTTCGATCCGTGCGATTAGTTAACCAGGCTTGGCCTGAGTATCGATAACAATCGAAGTACATAATAATAATAATTATTATTATTATTTATTACCTGTACTGATTTGGTGTTTCGCATTTAGATTAAGTGTGACATTTTGCGTTATGATTTGTCAACTAATAGCATTAGAATTTCTTTATAAAGCTTGATAATATTAAAAGCTGTAAACTTTCAAAAGGCTTAAACCATTGACCAAAGATTTCAATCAACGCTTAAATAAACCAACAAGCTTGTAAATTTTCTCCCTCTCCTCTCAGGTAAGAGCTATTTAACATGTAGCTACTCTAGTTAGTTTTAGCTTGCCATATTTTCATATCCGTTGTCATAAACCTTTCGACAGAGTAACAACCAACATTCTTCGATTGGCCGAGCGTATGAGACAGTTGGGGAGGGCTATTTTTTCTCGGTACGTACATAATTAACGTTACATGGTTTCAAGCTTTCGCGAGTTTTCCTGGCAAAATGGCACGAACCGAAGTCAGTACAAGATTTTATATCGTCGTTCTGATGATGATTTCGTCGACAGAATTGTAATATAACTATATAAGGTATACAAGTAGTAATCAATGATATGATGATACAATATTATCTCCCTGTTTCAACACATTTAAGTCGCAGGGGTGATCCAAACAGACATTTGAAATTCAAGTTTAGAAAAAGAATAAATGGTATCGGTTTCTGTCTCGTCGCGATTTATCTCAAAATAGACGCATACAGCTCTCTAAAACAGAATTTAAATTAGATGCTTATACATAACAAGCAAAAGCAACGACAAGCCACAAGCACAAAGAACTGTCACTTACAGTTTCTGGTAATGGATAACGTCCATAAATTCAAAATTAAAAATGCAAATGCGCCACAGTAACAAATTTTCTATCAAAATGCTTGTGTTCATTCGATTAAGAGATATTTAAAAACGTACCGAGCAAAAAATTTCATCTGCGATCATTATACGATAAACAATAGGACAATCACAAACTAAAAGGTATAATAAAAAGTAAATAATCGACTACCACTCCCTCAAGTCAAAAATCGGCAAAAAACTTGCTCAAGAATGACTGCGTCGATTTATTATGTACAAATTTAAGTAATTAGAGGTCAAATTTCGCATCAAAATTGTAGAGAAACAATTCTCAACATAATACCTGCACAAGGTATGTAGGTAATCTTTCTTTTACCTCATTAAAAAGTTTTAATTATTCCATAAAATTAAGCTATGCAGTCGTTGTGAAATATTTATTTTGTGAAACAAATAATTACGGAGGTAATTAGTAAATGGTAACTACGCGAGTTTTGTATGAAAATGCGGTACACAAGAACGTCAATTTTCTTCCCATAATGCCAACAAGGAAGTGTATCTCGGAATTTAATTAATTACATGTAAATAACCTTTAATGGTAAGAATATCATAGATAGCTTTATCGCAAACGTAAGAGCTAATAAAGGTAATTAAGGTAAACCTCCAATTTAATCCTTGGGTATTATTGGAAGTAGCATAATTAATTGAAATCTTCCAATGTACCATAAATTTTAACTGCGATTAGTGAAAATAATGAATTAGTGGACAAAATATTAACGTGTAATATCAATGTGCGTCAATGAAATATGTTTGTTTACGTTGATCAAATGAGCGTAAACGTATCCGAAATATCGATGCAAAAAGCTGCATTTGCTAACGTAATAGGAAGTAATTTGCATTGCGCAATTTTAATTCAACTATCGCATAAACAAAATTTTACAATTAAAAAAGCTCAGCTTCAGAAAATTGCCCATTTTGAAATGTGACCCAATTCGATAGAACACATTACAAAATGTAATAGTAAAGCAATTACGCGGATATTGACGTTTTCAAAAATGCCTGAGTAATATTTTATTCACTTCAAATCGCAATTACTACTACAATATAATTGACAAACGAATGACACCCAATGATCGATTGCTTTGGATATTTCATTTCTCCGCAAGAATTTCTCGCTATGATGATTAATAAGTGGGTAAATATTGATATCCATACAGAACTGTTGATAAATATTTCCTTAGTTCCTCAGATACGAAATTTTTATTCCAATGTCAATTATAATTAATCAACCATGTCACATCCTACGTCAGTCAGCGTTTTACTCGACTAATTACTTAAGACCAGTTGCGTGAATTACGAAGTGACAAAAAACATGTAGGTTTACATAAAAACAGCAGTGCTTTGTTCTAGAAACACCGAATATTAAATTTTAGGTCGAAAATGACATTTGTTCCAAGCCTCGTTTTTAACAACATAATGAAACTTCGCTAGAAATTAGAATTCAATTTTAAGGCAAAAGATATGATGCTAAAAACTGGATACTGCACTAAAGAAACACATAAGCACGGATTAGTATCTGTGACATAAGTATTGTTTAAATAATTTAATTATTAACAAAAACCTTGCTTAATCCTATCAATAAAGGGTTTAGTAAATGAGCGCATTTCCGAAATGACGTTTCGCCATCGAGTAATTGCACTAGCATGTGTACCAAATGCGTATCTACTCGTAATAAAGGGTATAACAGTATTAAAACTCATATTATTCATTAATTCATATTAATCGTTAACAGGCACCCGGCCATTTTATAAATACATCAGTACATATGATAAATGAATAGAAAAAAATGGCATCTATTGTATAGTTATTGAATAATTGGTGATAATAATAATAAATAAATATTTCTTCTCTACTGTGTTATCCCTTGATCCTGCAATTTCATATTCTATGTGTACAAATGTATCTACGTTTGCAGTATAAAAAAGGTAAAAAATTCAAATGATTAATAATAATAATCACAAATCTTCAATCTTCTCTTTTGAAATGAATACCACTAAACGATTTACTCGGGTATTATGCCTTGTCACAGCTCCACTAAAGTCTATCTCACTCTCAGTTTGCAATACGCAAAGCAAAGCTCAATGTGAACGATATGGTACTTTTTCCCTCCTATCTTGACGGATCTAAGATTCTCTCCGTCACAAATTATTCTGGGCCGACGTAAAGTATTTCAGAATTTCTAAACATTAGTGTAGAAGCATGTGTACCATTTATCATAGTCCGTGGGATTTTTAATGAAGGAATATAGAGACTAGTGGAGATGCATAGGTTATGGGTCACACAACGTTACACTTTTGATTGGAACCGTTCAAGAATTTCAATGTTGGAATTTGCAGATGTGCCCCAGAGCTGTATTGTCACTTTAGCAATATTGGTAGAATCCATTATTTTATACTCAACACAAAACCCCATATGTGAAAACACGCAACAGAATTCAACACGAAGATAGAACCTTACTTGTTGAGGTACGATGAAACTCATCTAATGTTTGATACCTATGTAGAGAATTCACTCAAGAACTGTGTGAGAAGGAAAAGATCAGGAAAAGCAGCACCTGTTGAGTATAAAATAATGGATTCTACTGATATTGCTAAAGTGACAATGAGAACCCTCCTATCTCATTTCAAAACCAAGGATGCATTAACTGCGTATCTTTCAAGGAAAGCACTGTTGCATATACAGAAGATTAACGGAGTCCTACTTGCCAATTGGAGAAATTAGGCAGCATCTTCAAATGGGAATGATATTGACGGCCTCAGAAGCACACATGAGGAAACAGACACAAAAAATAATTCTACACTCCCTGTAGATCTCGGGAAATTGCACTCCCCTACACATTTATTCACCAGACACCGACGTATTTATCTTATCATTGTGGTAGTCGGAGTTTTTTCCAGTAGATACCAAGTTCGTCACGGGAACTGAAGTAGCAAACGATTCATAGACGTCCAGCGAGTGTGTTCCAATATAGGGTCTACAAAAGTTAAGGCGCTATTAGGCTTGCATGCTCTTTCAGGGTGTGACGTTACTGGTTGCATCAAAAATAAAAGCAAATTATCCTTTTGGAAAGCTTTCACTCAAGCAGAAAAAATCTTGAAAGTTTGGGAAGACTTGGGTGTGTAGAAAAATGTAAACCTGAAGATGAACAACTGATCGAACAGTTCATTTGTGAAGTGCATTTGACAGGGAAAAGGATTTATGACATCCCTGAATTGCGCTGGTGGATGTTTACCAAAAAAGATGTGCAACCACCAACTAGATCGTCGATCAAACCGTTTATCTCAAGAAGTCGTTATCAAGTGATGGAGTGGCGTCGGGCAGATCATCAATATCCAAATTTGCCAGACTCCTTACAAATCGGCTGGGAGAAGTCAGGAGATGAATATTCTCCAACTATGTGTACATTTCCATGCGCACCAGATTGGCCGATGTAGTTCGTACGTTGACATTGTAAATTGTAAATGTCGAGCGCAGTCTATGAAATGCACAGAACTATGCATGTATGGAGGTGATGGAGATGATGATAAATGTGAAAATAATGATTACGCAGATAAGGACATTCAGCTCTTAGACACAGAGGAGGATGTGTAAAAGCTAAGTTATAATAATGCACTACAAATAGTATATTGTTGTTTTCCTAAAGTGTTACTTTTAATTCTAATAAAACAATATAGGTACTATTAATTTATCATTTCCATATGTAGTAGTAGTTTATTTCTTGACCAGTGGTATTGAAAATATAATATATAATAATATTATAAATATACATATATGCATAAAATAAAAGTAATATAGACATAAAAAATAAAAAATACAAAAACAAAATTTGACAATAATAATAAGTTATTTTAGTTGTAAATATAAAAGTATGTAAAAATAAGTAAGCAATTAGATATTAAAATATAACCTTATAAAATATAGGCTGACTAGATTTTGATAGTGTTTATAAACAAAAACATGAAAATATAGCATTTTAAATATATTATTGTTCAAGGTACTCATTAATTGAATAAAAACAAAATTTTGTCAAGTGTTCCTTTAGCACTTTTTTTAATTATTTTTTTACCTCAATAACACGTATTAAGGGCGGCAGCTTATTATACAGCTTAACAGAATGAAATATAACGATCTATGGTATATTGCACTTTTACTTAAATCAGTTCTATATAAATTATTTCTAGTATTGTATGAGTGGAAATCAGAGTTTTTGAGGTAACTGCTTTTATTACTAGCCATAAATAGGCAGCATTCATAGATTAGTAGATTGTAAACTGTCATACTATTGTGTTTCAAGAAAAAAGGCCGACAACTATCCCGCTTAGTTAGGCTAAACAAAATTCTTATCGCTTTTTTTTGAATTTTTAAAATGTTAACCAAGGAGTGAGTATGCCCCCAAAGAATTAAAAAATATCGAAATGTGGATTCAAAATAAGCGTAATAAACATTCAATAAAGTTTCAAAATTAGAGATTGGCTTTAATCTACGTAAACAAAAAAGTGCTTTATTTAATTCATTTACAATTAATTCGATCTGAAGAGCCCATTGAAATTGACTCCTAAGAGCCTTGTTGACACAACATAATTTATTTTCATACTGTTTGCAAAATTTTGCACAAATTCTGCATGCTGTGTATTATTTAGAAATGAAATAAGATTAGATTTATTTAGATTCAGAACTAAACCGTTTGCAGAAAACCAATTTTACAATTTGAGTATTGTTTGTTCGGTGTTGAGTGCTAATTCTGAAACAGAATCAGAAATTATATTGATGCTAATGTCATCGGCATACATTGTAGTAGGGTAGTATATGATGTTGCGAAGATCATTAATAAAAATTACAAATAGTAGTGGCCCAAGTATAGAACCCTGGGGTACTCCATGACTGATTGTAATTTCCTTAGATTGACAACGTCCAATTTCATTATTGTTTGAGTAATCTATTTCAACAACTTGTTTACGGTCTGCCAAATAAGACCTGAAAAGTGCCAAAGTGTTTGAGCGAATGCCATAATATTCCATATAAACAGTTCATAAGTAACACGTTGATACACACAAATCTCAACATGAGATACAACTTCAACTGTAAATTAATGACATCTTTGAAACGATAACAGATATCATGAAACATGCTAGGCGATCAAAAGCAGATATTTTAAAAAGGCGTGGTTTATCTGACAGAACAATTACCGGTTAACGATTGTTGACAACTAACGCATTTTAATTACTGTATATTTCGGTCTATAAATCGTAGAAAAAGTATAGTGTTTAACTCGTATGTAATAACTATTACTCACTCAGATGATTACCAAACTACATCTTCGTGAGTAATAGCTATCATTACATGCTTGTTGAATAATATACTAATATTATACGTACAATTTGCCCATGGTACAACGTTTTAGGGTAGTTAAGGATACTCATATTGTGATCTTTTTTGTCAATTAACCCATAGTCGGGGATGATACCTCTTAAAGGTACTTATTTAAAAAACATTTTTCAACGTTTGTAGACGTGTAGCTCTAAGAGGTATCATCCCAAACTATGCTCATACCACGTGTATGGCCCACCATACATAAGTACAAACATTGCGGGCCAGCTGATTTTGAGCTTGTTATCAACTTTTGCCGTTGGTTCCATACAAATTATAAATTCCTTATGATTTTGCGAAAGTGACGTCCTTAAAGAGTAACACTATCAAGCTTAAGTCACATTTTAACCAATGGCAATTGCATCAAAATCATGTAGACTTACACTAAATATTTCACACCACACGCCCTATTAATAGTCGTAGCGGTACATCGAGAAAATCGCAAATGTCTGTCAAATTGTGCGGGAAGTGTGAAATTAGGGACACTTATTAATTAGATTAAAATAAACGATTTGACCCGCAGCACCCCTATTTTCAACCCTTAGTTTTCAAAAGTGTCCCGTGTTTAGTTTTTCCCATCCCCTAACGATAACTCCTTTGTTTAAGTACAACTTTTCGAAAAAAATATATTAATAAAAGTTTTAGGAATTCTTATAAGGAACATTTTATATAAGAATAGAATTTTCACAAATATCAACCCTTATCGAGATATGTGGAAAAAACTGATTTTTGCAGTTTCATTACAAAATCGGTCATAGTTTTCTTGTTTATCGTTTCTCAGAAAAATTATTCAAGTAAAAGATGTAGATATTAAGATGGTCAATATTTTAGATACATATAATATTTTCACAGAAAGCAACCCTTAACAAGTTATTTCGATATTTCTGAAAGTAAGCAACCCTTAAGTATGAAATCGCTCGTATCTTTTTTATTTGTAACTTATGAGAAAAAACATGTAAATAAATATTATAGAAAATTATCTTTTGGGTATTTTATGTTGGTATGAAAATTTCTCAAAAGTCAACCCTTAACGAGATATATCGAAAAAACCAGAAACTGTCAATTTTCACATAAAATCGAGCATAACTTTTCTTTATTTCACTACAGTGACATTATTGTTATATAATTCGGTAGGTATATGGATATAGAAAGTATAAGTAAGGGATAATTTTTTTACAAAAACTCACCCTTAGCGAGATATTTTGACAAAAACAAACTTTCGGCACTTTTTAGAAAAGTCTTCGTAACTTTTCCAATTACGATGGTTAATATTATTTCTTCGCGGTTAATAATAGCCAATTACAGTGTATTTCATGAAATCATAGTGATATTGCACCATGTCACACTGGTGCGGGAATTTTCAACGTACAAAGTGTAGGGTTTATTCGCGGTAATGTGAAGCGCTGGAGGTGAGAATCACCCCACAAGAAAATAACATCAAAATATGTCTTCCTTGATAAAAAAATCGACCTATGTTTGCATTTTGGGTACAATTAGATTGTTTCTTTTTATTTATATTACCGCGAATAAACCCTACACTTTGTACGTTGAAAATTCCCGCACCAGTGTGACATGGTGCAAAATCACTATGATTTCATGAAATACACTGTAATTGGCTATTATTAACCGCGAAGAAATAATATTAACCATCGTAATTGGAAAAGTTACGAAGACTTTTCTAAAAAGTGCCGAAAGTTTGTTTTTGTCAAAATATCTCGCTAAGGGTGAGTTTTTGTAAAAAAAATTATCCCTTACTTATACTTTCTATATCCATATACCTACCGAATTATATAACAATAATGTCACTGTAGTGAAATAAAGAAAAGTTATGCTCGATTTTATGTGAAAATTGACAGTTTCTGGTTTTTTCGATATATCTCGTTAAGGGTTGACTTTTGAGAAATTTTCATACCAACATAAAATACCCAAAAGATAATTTTCTATAATATTTATTTACATGTTTTTTCTCATAAGTTACAAATAAAAAGATATGAGCGATTTCATACTTAAGGGTTGCTTACTTTCAGAAATATCGAAATAACTTGTTAAGGGTTGCTTTCTGTGAATATATTATATGTATCTAAAATATTGACCATCTTAATATCTACATCTTTTACTTGAATAATTTTTCTGAGAAACGATAAACAAGAAAACTATGACCGATTTTGTAATGGAACTGCAAAATCAAAAAAAAAAAAAAAAAAAAATCAGTTTTTTCCACATATCTCGATAAGGGTTGATATTTGTGAAAATTCTATCCTTATATAAAATGTTCCTTATAAGAAGTCCTAAAACTTTTACTAATATATTTTTTTCGAAAAGTTGTAAACAAAGGAGTTATCGTTAGGGGATGGGAAAAACTAAATACGGGGCACTTTTGAAAACTAAGGGTTGAAAATAGGGGTGCTGCGGGTCAAATCGTTTATTTTGATCTAATTAATAAGTGTACCTAATTGCACACTTCCCGCACAATTTGACAGACATTTAGATGTACCGCTACGACTACTACTAAATAAGCAGTGGCGAATAATAGACTTTGATGTTAAAGAGAACACAAAACAAGACAAAGTGGCATTGAAATAAAATATAATAGTTAAGCGAGTCTGTCACAGGGAGTTTTAGGTCTTGTTATGAAATACTATGTAAATACCCTTTTACCACATGGGCCATTACCATAAATTGTAATGCAATTAAGAACAATTAAGAGGAATAGTATGTGAACAAAACTCATTAAAAACTATGAAGTACTCTTATATAAAAGGGCCTTCCAGTGCAATTTACTTCACCACTCCCACAAACTAACTAAATCGTATGTATGGGTGGTATCGTAAATACGTTATAATTTGTTACATAAATATTCAACAAGATTATTGTGATGAATTGCGAATGTTTCAAGTCAATTTTGTTTATTTACTGAAAATTGCAAACGCAAACAGGTAGTTCATATTTTTCAATTACTGCTCGGGTATAAAGCAAGCCTTATATAGATAATAAGTATAGCCAGACTATATATTTCATTACACATAACTAGTGCGATAATATAGAATTTAAAGCATTCCCATATTTAACTAAATGATATTGAATTTGCGACAACGATTTCACATAGTAATTTGTAATTAATTTACTGTTGCAATTGGCACTGTAAGTGCCTGCCTTATTGGCAGCATTTCCTTTACATTAATAACAATAAATGTCATAAAGTGAAATGAATAATTAGTTAAATGTTACGATACGTAAGGCAATAACACCTTTGGGAACTTTATACGAATTACTAGATCAATGCGAATTCTTAATATACTTTTAAATATGTAGGGTGGGAATTAAACCTACGATAAACCTGATATAAAAATTTATTAATATCCATATCCATGATGGATTAATTGGGTGAAAAAACTCTAAAAAGCATTGCATAAATTAGCATTAGTAAATATGTATAGAGTATAAATAAACTGGAAAATTGGAACAGTAGCTGGCGTAACCATTAAAGATGCCGTTCTATGGAATTTCGTAATGAAGAGATAATTTGGCGACTGGCTCCACCCAATATTTTATTCGGTATAAATAAAAATAACTGTTAGATCAAATCCACTATAATGAATATTATATTTTAACGAACGATAAATCTTAATAATCATAATAAATTGAAAGTGAAACGATATTACAGGTTCTCCATTTATTTTATCAACGATATTCACTCGACGACGTCGGAAACCTGTTAGGGAGAGACTAATATGTTAAGTAATACGGATAATACTCGACTAACTAATTTTTCATAAAAACTCGTTTGTATGTTTAATTAAGTTTTTTTTTTCTTTTACAATGAGTAGCAAATGAATAAAAGGAAGCGAACTTTTTTCAATCTAACCTAAACCATATTATAAAAACAATGTAGTAGAACGTCAGAAAAATATAATTCTACAAAAATATTGACGGGACCCCACAAATCGTTAACTTAGTCAATCATCGTCGGAAGGAAATACTTGAACATTTCATTTCAAGCTAAAATTTTAACTCAAAAATCTTTTTATTATTGGCAGAGTATTTATGAACGAATAAGAAAACGCATAATCAGTCGTTGAAAATTAGAGAAACGCTTGAAGAGAAAGCACAATATATTTCCACTATAAAAAAGCAACGCATTGATTATTTTACTCACACAGTTGTTTTGTTACATTTAAAAAAAATATTTCACTATTACGGACTAAAGGTGATACCCATACTAATACAGGGTGTCCCACGGTGACCGTCGGTTAGAAGTATATCAAGAACTGTAAAAGCTAGAAATTTGAAATTTTGCACATGCGACATGCCGTGTTTAATCTATTCCATATTTTCCAAATGGCAGCACTTCCGGAAATACCGGAAGTGAGCATCAATATCTTTATTTTAAATACAAACCAGGCAATTTTTTTTCACATTCTGATGTGTCATAAAATGTTACAAAATGTATACAAAAGTATAATGTAGAAGTTGACCAGACTCTTACGAGCCGTACTATAGGTCCACCAAGCTTACAAAGTTGAAAATGGGCGTGTACGGCGCTACAACCGCTTTTTCGCGTACAATAAAAAGAAAAAGTTTTAAGTGTTAATTTTAAATAATTGTATTTACTATTTGTGTTCAATATTATCATATTGGAACTCTTCCAGCATATGCATATTATTAAAAGTACCTATTAAATCCAATTTAAATACAAGAAAATGATATAATTTACAAAAGTAGAAAAATAAAATATTGTAGAGAAATGTGAAGAAGGGAGCGTTGCCAGTTGTACAATTACACCGATCACGAAATAATGTGCTCAAATGAAATTTGCATAAATACGATAATACTAATATATTATGTATATTAAGACTGACAATAATTAATAGCCACTACGTTATTCTTTCAAAATGGCAATAATTCGATTTAAGGATGCAAATAATAAGTTGCCGTCGACAGACGAAAAAATGGCAACAGGGTTTTTGTTTAATCTTAAAAATTAAGTTGATCACTTTTTGTGGTTATGTTATTATTTATTTATTTACTGTGTTATAACATTAAAATTGCAATTGCCTACCTTGAATTATTGATTGAACAAAAGACGTTACGTTTGGGAATTGTAATATGTAACAGTTATTCAACAGAATTTGTCAATGAAGTATTAATATAATATTCAATTTGAGCAGTGGCGTTCCGTGACATTTAGCCGCCCGTGTGCAAATTTCAAAATTGCACCCCTACTTCAAATGATGTTTAAAATTTAAGACATAAATACCATTTTTCTGACTATTTTTTGCAGGTAGGCAATTTTGTAATATTCATAGAAGTATACTGTTTAATTAATATTTGTGCTAAGATGAATAAATTAGATATCATGATATCTTTCTATTATTCTATTCCACAACATAAATTTTGTTTTGAGATAGGTAATACTCATCTGCATTAAAATGCATGGTAATGGTATATTTTAAAAGAAGTAAACGGATAAAGACAAAATAGAATGTAATTAATTAATTACGTATAGGTACTGTACTAACCATTTTTTTAACTTCTTGTAAGTTAATCACTATCACTTAATTAGCACTTAAAGTTAAACACTTTGAGGAAATATGTACGTAAACGTAATGCTGCACTTAGAAAGGAGAAAACATAAATGTGCAATTTAGAAATTTCCTTTTATTTATAAAATAATTTTCGGCAAAGATGAAATGATGCAAAGACAAAGTAGATGTGCCGGCATTCCTTTTTGTATGCACTTATTATGCGACGTATCAGCGTTTGTATTGATATTCGCAATTTGTATTTTAAATTTAAAAAGAAAATGTTTCAAAGCTTGCAAAAAAGTATTACATTACACGCGACAACTAGTAAAATGACACTATCACAGGACAAAGATAATATTGTCTCCAGTAGATAGGTACCTAACATTATCCAATATCTTACACAGAACAATTTATCTCAATCTGTACACCCAATTTAATAGTTAATATGATTATGTTTTTCTTTAATTTTTGTGGCTTACGTGGCCGCGGCCGCCCCTTGAAGTGGCCGCCCGTGTGCAGCGCACACGTTCGCACCCATGGACGGCACGGCCCTGAATTTGAGGCCTAACCAACTGTAAGTTTTTAGATAATAATTGGTATGGTTCTAATAAATCGTTTTCAGGTTTTTATAATGTAGTTATAAATGGTGCAACGATCTTACTGCATAAGCATTCTATAATCGCAGCTTAGCTTAAACAATGTTTCTAATTTTATACAAAACGATACAATGTTATTAGTTGCGATTTATTATTTACTAGCAGAAAGTAGGTCCATGAATTACTGGCAATTCTTCGTAACAGGATGTGTTCTTAAATTGAAACTACAGAAACAAATTTCGAACTTTTTTTACATTTTTATTGAAGAGCAAATTTGAATTATTTGTATACCGTTTACATTTTACAAAGTACAGTACCTATTTGGTAACTATGTGTTAATAAAATGTCATTTGCGTATCACATTAAATAGTTATGTAACAAGTTTTATTAAAATAAATAGAAGATTTCTTTACTTATTTAATTTGAGTAAAAAAATGCACAACTAGTCTGTATCGGTACTCGCACATTCAGAAAGTGCATCACTGTCTTCATCTGAAGAGCCTGTATTGACACTGAAAGTTAAGGTTTCAACAGTATCGTCCATTAAACCGTCATTCTTCCACATTTCTTCTGCTACATGCTTCACATGAATGCAGTGCTTCATCCAATCCGTCGCAGTTATTTCGGAACACGCCTTTCGTACCAGTTGTTCAATATTGGCAGTGCTTTGTTGAACATTGTCACTGGCAACTTTATGCTTCATGAGACTCCAAATTTGTTCGATTGGGTTTAATTCACAATGGTACGGAGGTAAGCGTAAGACAATATGCCCATGTTGTTTTAGTAGTTCATCAACGTAATAAGTTTTTGTCACTGCAAACTTCTTTGTCATAGTAAGTAGCTCGGCTTTTCGCATGTCATCAGTTGTTGAAACACCATTGTTTTCTAACCATGTACGTAGTTCTTCTTTACGGTTTACTTGTGTAGGTGGTTTATTTATCTGTACACTGTGGTAGGAAGCATTGTCCATGACAACTATGCCATTGGGAGGTAAATTAGGTATAAGTTGCTTTTCAAGCCACTGCATAAAGTTTGTGTGGTTCATATCATCATGATAATCACCTGATTTACATTTTGACTTAAAAATCAGTAACCCATTTGGTATGAAGCCACTTAAACCACCTGCATGAACTATTATGTGCCTCTGACCACTTCTAGCACTTCGATACACGCCAGGTTCCTCTTCTGATTGCCAACACTTGCCAACGGTATATGAAGGGTGTATGTAAGTTTCATCTAAATAAGTCACTGGCTTCTTTTGGTGTCCTAGTTTTTCATTCTCGAGCAACTTTCTTAGATACCGAGACCGCAAGGCTACGACATCACTTCGTTCCATCAACAACTTTCTTTTATCTTGACACTTTTTGTATTTAAATCCAAGGGACAGTAACTGTTTCCGTAAAGTTTCACGTGCTCCTGAGAAATTTATTTTCTCCCTTAGCTTCTCTAATAATACTTTTAAAGTAGGAACTTTATGGTCCACTGTGTAAATCTCGTGCACAGTTCGTCTTATAACACCCTGATCGAAAGCGTCCACAACAACATGATTTACAGCGCCCGATTTTCTTTTCTTCTTTGGAGACCGTAACAAACTGTTTCCCGCTGCCAAACTTTCTTTCCGGATAGTTTTTATAACGCTTGTAGACTTTCCTGTAGCTGCAGCAGCTAATTCAGTAGCTTTGTCTAATGGAAATGTCCATCGGCGAGACAATTTTTGTTTATCGAAAAATTCGATAACATTCCGGATAATATTCCTTGCTTCAGAATAATAATAATAATCCATTTATTTAGCTACTAGCTACATATTTGACCATGACTAAAATATATAAATATATAAGGTATAATTAGATATAAATATTACATTAAAAGAGTGTCTATATAAAACATACAAAAAACAAAACAAATAAAACATATTTACCACACAATCATTTACAATATTAATATTTATCATACAAAATTTAAAAATTTAAAAATCTAAAGTCCAAAATCTAAAATCTAAAATTGGGACATAACATGTTTACGAAGTAATTTTTTAAAGATATTAAGTTTGTCACAGGTTTTTATAGCAGTTGGCAACTGATTGTACTCGTATAGGCCTTTGATGAGTATTGTATTCCTAAATATATTTGTTAAACATCTGTCATTTAAAATGAAGTCGTTTTGATTTCTGGTAAAATACTTATGAGTGTCTTTAAATAGCTTTACTTTTTCACAAATATATTCAGGTAACATTTTGTTCTTTATCTTAAATATAAAAATCGCCACATCAAACATAACTTTTTGTCTCACAGACATCATATTTAACACTTCTAACATTAATTTAACAGGTGTATATTTGCTGCACTTTAAAATTGTTCTCATGGCCCTATTTTGAACAATTTGTATTTGGTCTTTTTTAAAATTTGGCAGGGCATACAACAGGGTTGAACAGAATTGCAAATGAGGCGCTGCAATTGCATTGTATAGTAGCGTTTTAGTATATGCTGACATATTTTTGGTGACTCTACCTATAAAATTAACTTTTTGTGAGTATTTTCTCCTAATGTAGTCAGCTTGGTTATAAAATTTCAAATATTGGTCAAGAACTACACCTAAGTATTTTATTTCTATCTCATGCGATATTTTTTCATTATTGATTGTCACATTTATTAGGCTAACGTTCACATTACACAATTTAGATTTTTTGCCAAAAACACAAAATTTTGACTTCTTATTATTAATGGACAGATTATTTTCACAGATCCATTCAAAAATTGCTTGAAGCTCTCCATTTACCACCTGCCCCATTTCCTGCAGGTCTTTACCAGTCACATACAGCATTGTGTCATCGGCAAATAAGACAATTTTACAATTTTTAACCACCCGTACAATGTCATTTACATATAGCAAGAACAATGCGGGACCCAAAACGGTGCCTTGGGGCACGCCCCATTCAACAGGCTTAGGTTTAGACAAATGTCCATTAAACTTAACACATTGAACTCTATTGCACAGGTAGGATTTAAACCATTTTAACACAGTATGTTTAAATCCAAGGCATTGCAACTTATTAATTAATATGTTGTGATCCACTGTCTCAAAAGCTCTCGAAAAGTCTAAAAATACTGCTAGTACATAATTATCACATTCAATTGCTCTTATAAATTCGTCAACAATACCTACAACTACTGACTCACATGAATGTTTTTCTCGAAATCCAGACTGGTTTGGCACTATAATTCTGTTCTTGTTACAATAATCATCCAATTGAACCTTTACCACTAATTCAAGAAACTTTTCATACACTGGCACAGTATTAATTGGTCGAAACTCATTATGCTTCTTTGTGTTGTTGACTTTTGGGACAGGCACTACAATGGACTGTTTCCAACTCTCAGGAAATGTTCCAGTAAACAAAGACGTATTTATCACATCCAACAAACGGTCACCAATAACAAAAACAGCGTCGCACAAAATCCTTTTAGACACACCATTTTCACCTCCCCCAACGTTTTTCATCTTCTTTAAAATTTCTTTCATACCAGACATAGTCAATGGCTGAAAAACACAAAATTCACTATTTACCGTCGCCGGTGGATAGCGTAGTCGTGATCGCGACTGTTGAGATATATTTTCAACTATCTTCTGGATACTTTCGATGAAATAGTTGTTAAATTCTTCTGCAATATCAGTAGCATCTTCTAAAGTGCTTGATTCGAAAACTATCTCATATGGTAACACTTGTTGTTTACCCGGCAATATTGTTTTTAATTTATTCCATAGTTCGTGGGAATTGCTTTTGTTGTTATCAACGACTTCTTTAAAATAATTTTCTTTACTAACTCTTATTAGATTAACTACATTATTTCTACTGCTTTTGTATTGGTTCCAAATGTCAACGTTGTTGTTTTCATGGACAGCCTTTACGTACAGCTTATCTCGTTTCTCCATCATTTCCCGTAACTCCATTGTTATCCATTTTTTATCCTTGTATTTATGCTTGACAACAGTTTTGACTTTAGGGCACATTGTATTTAAATACTGCGTGATGCTGCCAATAAACATATTCGCCAAGAGATTTACATCCGACAAGTTGCCGTCCCATGGAGCACCTCTTAGGTATTCTTGGAATTCATTCACTTTATAATTTTGCATTGACCTCCGATATAAGATAGTAGCATTGTTATCAGTGAAACTGTCTTCAATACTTATTGATAAAATAGAATGATCACTAATCCTTGGCGTGTGGTGGACAGTATGTACCAGATGCTTGTTGTTAGTAATAATGTAGTCAATCAAAGTGGAACTATTTTGGGTTATTCGAGTGGGAGTTTTGACTATTTGGTGTAAACCTGCTTGGTATATGCTGTTGAGTAATTTGTTGCCGTAAAACGAGTTCGTAAGTAAGTCGAAGTTAAAATCACCAAAAATGATGTTTATTCCATGGAAATCATTAACCTCTTCCAAATAATCACCGAAATAGTTAATAAACTCAACAGTCCGAGTTTGTGGTGGGTGATACAAAACAGTACATTGATATTTTATTTTTACGCAGAAAAATTCAACTGAACAATCTTCCTTGATTTACCCGACATGATAAACCGATTGTAATTCTAAAAGTTAAAAATAACATAAGACATAACCTCAAAAAAAAATTTCTTTTCTTACCAGGAATAAGCTGAGATGATCACAAAGTGTACTGAAAAGTACAATTTAGCACTATTGCCAGAAAAATGTAGAAAAACCAAGTAAATTTAACAACTGCAGCGGAAAATACAAAACGTGATTGTTGTTGTAATACTTGTTCGCACGAATGTACGTTTCACTAACAATGTTTGTTATTGGTTGAAATATTGTTGCGCTTTGTCTTTCAAAAATTAGTTCGCATATTTTCCGGGGCTTTTGTAAGCTTGGTGGAGCTCTAACAACTTATCTCTTGAAAGAGAAGTTAATCCTAACTAATTTTAGAAAAGCATTGTATTATAAATCCCATAATAATTATGGCTGATTTCGTAATGTTTCAGTAATAAATTTACCTGTGTTGAAGTGTGTCTAAAAGACGTTACAAACTGAACGTTATTTTACAACTTTGTATTAGTAGTAAGCTAACTTCAATAATCGTGAAAATAATATTTCCCTTTGTTTAATACCGTTTTACGATTCTATTTAATTAAAGTTTTCTTTTAATTAAACTGTGTTTTCTGTTTTATCAGGTTATGGGCCCAGTAATCGTTTTTTTTTATTAGTGAAACGGTGGAAGTTCTGAATTCTGAATATTTCGTGTGTAACATTTGAAAGTTGTGTGAAGGCGTGTTTTAAGATCGTTTTTCTGTGGATTACATTTTTGTTTTGTTAAAATGGCAGAATCAACAGGATCTCGCGCTATCTTCAGAGCACAAATTGATCGACGTAAAGATGCACTTGCACAGTTGATCTTAATTAGTTCCTTGAATTCAGTTAATGAGGAACTAACTTCTTCATGTAAAAGAGCTAAAGAAGTTTAAAAATTTAAATTAAGTCATTTTGATCCCTGTCTTTTTATTGAAATGGCGAATGGGGTGAAAGAAAACTGATGGTTGCAGTGTATGTAGATAATGTAATAGTTGGAAACTCGATTAAAATTGATAATTTCCTGGAACAATTGAAGTTAGAATTTAAAATTCGAAAGATTTCTATGAATGCAAATCAAAAAAGATAATGATGGAATTTTTGTTCACCAAGAGTCATACATTAGAAACATACTATTGAAATTCAATATGCACGAAGCCACTCCGGTCTCTACACCAAGTGAGAAGAAAACGGAAATAGAAGAAACAAGTATCAAAAGGCGCAAATTCTTATAGAATTTTAATTTCAACCAACTTCAAATCTGTAACTAATTATGGCATATACTATATACAATATATATGTATATAACTACCCCCCCCCTCCCCACCTCAAACACAACCACGCCGGATTCTGCACAAATGAGTCATTGTCTTTCTTTCCACCCTTAAGGGAGATGGGAGTGGAGAGGGTGACAGACAATTTGTAAATCACGAAAAAATGTTAGAGGAAAAAAAGTAAAAAAAGATTGTTTTTCTGCGGACGTGCAATTTTCCCCCATTCCACCTCCAAAAAAGGGGTTGCAGTTGGGGGTGAAATTTGCAATTTGAGTATCGCTTTTTATGGAGAATCCAAAAGTAATAAAAATAGGTGTTCCCATTTAAGTTTTGAAAACTCACCCCCGCTCCACCCCACAGGAGGGGCGAGGGTGATGTTTACGTATCATGACTCAATAGGTTTCAACAAATAAAGGAAACGAATTTTTTTCTTTTTGTAATTGGACGTATCGCTCTCGAGATATTAAAGGGTGTATGTTTTGACTTTAATGGCGTCCCGACGGCGAACGGGTGATCCGATCAAAAAATTTACCAGCGATTTGGAATCAGTGAAGAATTTCCTATAAGATGACACCACTTCCAGCTTTCTAAACCCTGTAACATCGACCAACGCACAGACACACAGACATCCGGACGAATTTAGTAACCAACTTTTTGAAGTTGGTTGAAAATACCTTACTTGACAGTAATGTACCATACAGAGAAACTGTCCGAAGTCTGTTATTTTTGGTCATGGCAACAAGGCCTGACATATCATATGCAGTAAACACTGTATCTGAAGTTTTGGACAAGCCCAGAAAATCTGACAGGATTGCTGTAAAGAAAATACTAAAATGGTTGTATGGTACACTTTATAAAAGGAGTAATGGTCGTAAATTGACATGTTATAGTGATTCCGATTTTTCCAATGATCACCGAACAAGACGATCAAGAACAGGAGCTGTCACAGTTCTTAGTGGTGGAGCTATCACATGGTGCAGTAGAACACAGGGAATAACAGCTTTAAGTACCACCGAGGCTAAATACGTGGCAGCTTGTGAAACGACAAAAGAAATAGTTTGGATTAGTCGATTATTAAACGAAATTACAATCTTGGATGGGACTCCAATTCTTTTCATCGACAATACAAGTACAATTAGACTAACCAAAAACCCAGAATTTCATCGACGAACAAAACATATTGAAGTACAATTCCATTATGTGGAAGAAAAATTTAAAGAAGGTGTGTTTAATGTGGAACACGTAAGTTCCCAAAAACAGCTAGCGGACATTCTGACTAAAACGTTGCAGGCTGGATGTCTTGGCGAAAATCGAACTTCGCTCGGAGTACGAAAATTGAGAGAAGCTTAGGTTAAGGGGAAATGACGTCACAAACTGAACGTTATTTCACAACTTTGTAGTAGTAGTAAGCTAACTTCAATAAAATTGTGAAAATAATTTTTCAGTTTGTTTAATACCGTTTTACGATTCTATTTAATTCAAGTTTTCTTTTAATTAAGCTGTGGTTTCTGTTTTATCAACCTGAACAACCCCTTTACTCAAGAATGTCTATGATAATATAGTCGTTTTTAGAAAAAATAATAAAATGTCCATGTATGTATACATCCTTCAAAGGAAGTAATTTAAGGCATCAGAAAAACTAATAATAAACGTATCATGATTACAGTAACATAATAGAAACTCATACAAGTTATGATCAAATGATAACGATCGAAATATGTACCTTGTCAGGTAAAGAAAACTAGTTCGAATAGCATGAAAAATCTTTCCTATACCATATTGATATAGGTATAGCTATATAGAATTCTCCAGACATAACAATGAAGAATACTTTTTCACGATAACAAACTTACCATGTATGGCTATCAAACTAACGCTTTACTTTACGGCGTGTTTCTTGGTAGTGCACACAGTTACACGTTTACATATCTTCACGAAAATCTAATTGTGGGTGTTAAAATATTGAATAATATTGACAGTTGCTAGTTAGATTTTATTCAAAGTGCTAATTTTATTAATATCTCTTGAAAATAATAACGAACGATCATAATTTGCATCGATACAGATCTTGTAACTGTTAGTTAACCGAGTTAGCTAGCGCACGTTTACTACAAATCGAAAGCTAAATAATTTGTTTTGAATTCTTATAGCAAATAATGTTCATTTTTATAATTAATGTACCTGAATAACCTAAATAAATTTGGATTTATAATATTTTAGCGTGGGAACGTGACTTGTAGAATAATAGTAATATAAAAGCAATGAAGCTGGCAGAGACATACGTCAAACACGGTAAATTTGAAGTCGAAAATGTATTATGAACACCTTACACAAACCTTGAATTAAATTACGTTTCCTCCCAAAGTAAAACTGTTTAAAATTTCAATATATTTTTTAATAAATTGAAATCCAAATATATTCCAAATAAAACCGTAGGTGTTCCTTTCTACAATATTAGGCTACCTACTGAGAATAAATTATGCAAAAATTAGAGATCAACTTAAACCAAAGTTGAACTGTCTACACCAAGTGTTATTGTTATTACATTACACTAACAACATATTACTCGAAATAGGTACATATTATTATAGCTGCTGTATCCGAAACTGTTGTGTTAAAACGGTCCCAAGGGATCGTTAAGCAAATTAATTAATTAAATTAAAAAGCCACTGAAAAGGAATACATAAATGTAATTTTACCTTTATGGCATAGACGAGACGAAAGCAGGTATAGGTATCACTATATAATAACCGAGACGTGTGTATATGTTTGTGTTGCTGTGCACTTTTCCGACAGTCGCCGAATCGCGACGAATGCGCATGTGATATTTTAAAACCAAAGCTATTATAAATTTATAACCTACAAATTAATGCTACAAGCTACTACCCCGCAAACTACGTAAATATCTGCACTAATTTTTTTCAAAGTAAGTTTTAAACATTTTAGTATAAAAGTCCGTCATGCTATTCAAGCGGTATTTGTGTCTAAATATATTTTCTTTACTTAGAAAATACGTTCAAAGTTTCCTTATGGAGATTACGTGTAAAATAGAATTCGCTATTTGTGCTTATTTTTGGGTGAAAATTTTGTGTAAAGATGCAAAGTTTGTCTGTCCGAGGTCCTTAACCCATTTAGAACATTAAAACGATTCAGAAAGTATTTTCGCGAAAATTTTCAAATTCTGTTATACCTCGCGTTAACATTTTCATGGTTAAAATGATGTAAAAAGTAGTAACAGCATTCATCGTAGACTAATTTATGTGTCCCGATACCTTCTTTCGGTAACTTTCGAAATGTACATGTTTGTGTGCTTATTTCGAATTTAGAGATTTTGAACGATGAACGATGTCGTAGGTAACATATATAGTCGAATGTTTTCACCGAGAAAAATGTTTTTGTCTACATATTTAACTTAATATCTATTGATGAAAGTAGGTGGCAAGTGTATTGTTACGTTACACTATACCAAAGAGAATACCTATACTTTGACTATACTTCTAAATATACAACTTATATTGTAATTAAGAGGAAGTAAAATCCATATTTACTGCTGTACATATACGTGTAAATGGTGGCCTTTAGTTAGTGAAATAAACAAAAATTTGAAACTGTTTAACGTAGAGAAGGTCTTTCTATAAAACAGATGTTATGCAACGTTAGACCAGCTTCTATTTGTACATTTTATGTTTTATGGTATTTTTAGTTTTACAATAGTTAAAGATGAATGTTAAAACGTTCTCCCTAAGGCCATTCGTATTCCCAAAAAGTTGCCAGTGTCCCAATTTAGTTCTTTTACATTCAAAATTCATTCTAAACTATCCTTATGAAGTTCACACGGAATTTGTTATATTTTCATTAATTTTTGGGCAATGACTATGAGCAAAGACGTAAATTAACATTGTGAAAGGGCCATTATGTATTTTTGGTCTCAAATCTATTCCAAAAAGTTTGCATTTTACATTTTTTTTAATAATTGGTAAAAATTTACTTTAAAGTAGGTAGGAACGAATTCGTATATCTTTACCAAATATCAACCCATTTTTGTGATTTTTACGTCAAATGTAAGTAAATGTAATCCTTTATTTTAGTTACTTTAATAACTTGCTAAATTACAGATACCTACAGGGTCAAAAATCTGAAAAGGTACAAAAACGTAAATTTTTTTTCTTTTTTCAAGCAACTAAGCCAGCTCAACAAGGTGTGATATTTTAAAACAAAAGCTATTACAACCTACAATCACAAATACCCCCTCCCCCCAAAGCACGCAAAACGCGAGAATCGCGTGTACCCCCGTTTATAGTTTAATAAAATCAGGTACAATAACAGAATTTAAGGAACTGCTGCCCTCACAACGTTAAGGTACAACGGTAACGTTTCAAGCTGTAAGTCTAAACCATATGTGGGCAACAACCGGCCCGCTGTAACGGCCCGAGACATTTTGAAAAACCCAATTTAAAAAAACATTACACTACTTACTCATACTCACGGAATCAAGTGAGCGACCAATCCGAGTGGCGGCGATCATCAAATAGTGAGGCGGCAAACATCAAAGCCTCACTGGCGTAATAGCCCAGTCAATAAAGGCCGAAAAGTGTCATTTGTCGCAACAAATTAGGGGAAAGCTGAATTTTTTATATGTGATACACCGTTATGAGACATGTATTTTCTCAAAAGTCCCCGCCTCTCCCCCTTGTGCTTCTCCCCCCATCACCCCTAACAGCTTACAAATGCATAGTTTCACTAGATTGCTTACAAGTTCTTTAATATTGATCGTAGAGAATTAATTTTTTTTTTATTTTGTTCCTTAATACCAGAGACTACTTGCTTAATACCCATAAAAAGTATCTTATTCTAAAAAACTTTTCGTTAAAGTTGATATTAAGGGGAGGTTCAAGAACTTTTCGATCCAATATTCACCCTGGTTTCTATCGCGTTGAAGGCCTCCAAAGCTCTCTTACGTCTGCCCAGTTTGGTGTTCTTCTTAGCCACCTTTCTTTCACCTGCACGCACCGATCTTGGTTTACGTTGGCCCATTCCACTGAAGAAATCTACGAATTTGTTTGATGAATTCCGAAATTTTCGAATAATGAGAGCAATTTACGAGGAAATTTAGCCTGAGGGAAAGAATTGTGATAGAACGACAATTGTTCCTGCTAGTACTTCACTCGGACTTCATTTTTTGGAAAACTCGCTGTGACCACTGTATTGGTCGGATTGTTGACTTTTATATCTGAAAATGACCCCAATGAACCCTCACGGCACTTATGCCTATCGATATCGCATTGGGGTATGCTGTTTCTATTGTAACTTTGAAAGAATCGCAAAATATCGCAAGAAAACAGTATCTGTCTCACTTTGACACATCTTAGACAGCTTGAAACATTATACTTTTTGCTAAAACTAGGCATATGAGCCGTGGCATGTTCTTAGGGTCATTTTGAGACATAAAACTCCATGATCGGAGCAAAACTATGATCAGAGCGAGTTGTCCAGAAATGCATGCCAAAGTCCAATTTTAACATGGCTTTTATAATATGGGAGTGCGATTATGAAATTTTTATTACTTAGGACAATAAATTGAACCCCTCCTTAAGGGACCTATAAAACAACACAAAAAAAACGGTTTCTCGAAGCACGTGAATTTACTTTATTACCTATATTTTTGTTGTTAATTAAAATACACAAAAATGGTTCAAATAAAACTTTTAGTATGTACCTTTAGCTTCAAGTTGATGTGGTTCATTGCTTGTTTAAGTTTATCACTTGCCCTTGGGACGACGTCATAAATAGCGCTTGCACTCAGCTTCAGTGGTCCGACGTATACGCTTAGCCCAGTAAAATGGGAAAATTTGGATGAAATTAATGGTTAAAGCTTTGAAAATTTGGGAACAGGCTTGTTTTGTGATCCCTTTGAAGTGTTCAAAAGTCCCCATCCGTAACCCCCCTCCGAGAGAAATGGGGGGCGAATAAGTGTCAAAAAAACAGATTATCGTAAATAACTGAAAAAGTATCAATTTTATCAAAAACAAAAACGTTAAGAAAGTTGTAGCTGACAAAATTCCGCACATTTTCATGTTTTATTTTTGTCTCTATGACCAATAGGAGCCGAGATAGATTTTTTTTAAATGTTGACTGTTTTGCGGCGAAACGTTAACACGTGCGCGTATCGCGCGTATTTCGCTTATATCTCGAGAATTGCCATGCGTATCGCAAAATTCTTCAAATAAAATTGTTGAGAAAATACATGTCTCATAACGGTGTATCACATATAAAAAATTCAGCTTTCCCCTAATTTGTTGCGACAAAAAACCTTCATTGACTGGGCTATAACAAAAGGTTATTGCTTCGCAATTGTATTGTTCTACACTAGACGATTCTAGATATCAGCGGGTGGATGGCCCGAACTTTAGTTCAGTTCTATTTGAACTACCGAGGTGATAACTCCGACAAGCGATATCCTAGCGAACTGCTAGTGCCGTCAATTTGCTTTGTGACTTTGTGTGCATCTTGAATGCTTACTAATTATATTTTGTTATTAAGTTTATCGAACAAAAAGTAAACGAAAATGATGTCTGGTGGAACGAAACGAAAAGTAGATGCAGAGGGTCGCCAGTTTCAAGAAAAATGGACTGAAGAATTCTTTTTATCTTGCACAGTGGTAAGCCTATTTCTTTGCTGTGTAATGAATCCATTTCAGTGATGAAAGAATTCAATATAAAGAGGCATTACTCAACTAAGCATCCTACGTTGCTCTCACTGACAGGACAAATAAGAAAAGACAAAATCCAGAAGCTTACCGCAAATTTGGAAAAACAGCAGCAAATGTTTCATAAATAAAGAACACAACTTGATAATGTTGTGAAATCTAGTTTTATACATAGTTAGTTAAAAATTGGCAAAATCATTAAAACCATTTGCCGAAGGAGAATTTATCAAGGCGTGTATGTTAGAAGTTTGCAGTGTTTTGTTAGAAGTTTGCAGTGTTTTGTGTCCTGAAAAGAAAAATGAATTTCAACAAATTAGTTTGTCAAGAACCGTTGTCCTACGTATAGAAATGATGGCTAATGATATAAAAACAACATTGACTGACCGTATGGCCGGTTTTGAATCATATTCCATAGCATTAGACGACAGCACCGATTTATCTGACACAGCTTAACTGGCTATATTTATTTGAGGTGTTGACACTATTACTGAGGAATTGCTTGCTTTACAGCCACTAAAAGAAACCACTACAGGAGAGGACATTTTTAATGAAGTTCAAAACAAGTTTTGGCTTGCCATGGTCAAAATTAGTTGGAGTATGCACAGATGGTGCACCTTGTATGGTCGGCTTACGTAAAGGTTTCATCGGAATTTTGAATGAAAAAGCAACTGAATTAAATGTGCAAAAAGATGATTTGATAGTCCTTCATTGCATTATCCACCAACAGAATTTGTGTTCTAAGTCCATTCGACTCCAGAATATTATGAATGTGGTAGTAGAAACCATCAATTTTATTCGATCCCGAGGGCTTCACCATCGTCAGTTCAAGGCGTTTTTGGATGCAATATCAGCCGAATATGACGACGTAACATATTATTGTGAAGTCAGATGGCTAAGCAAAGGAAAAATGCTGAAATGGTTTTACGAGCTTAGAAATGAGACTTTATGCAAATAAACCACTATCTGAATTGAGTGACCCAAAATGGATAGGATTCTTGAGGTCGAGGTTCATCTCAAAACAAGTGGTAATATGCAGGAAAAGCCAGTAAATAAGACACGAAGCCTCCACTTGTAACAATGTAATAAAATTTAAAGTTGAAACGTTGAAAAAATTTAATTTCATCGTCTCATAGTTTTAACAAATCATCGTACAAGGCTGACTGACGATAATTTGGAAAATTCTTTACGTTTTTGTATCAGTGGAATTAATCCAAACATCGATGGATTAGTTTCCCAAATTCAAGCTCAAGTGTCTCATTGATTTCGGTGTCGCTATTTAACTTTCCTAGTTTGTAACAATTCCAAATTTAACTATTTAATTATAATGTAGTCCCTATTTTTTTTATTTCATTTTGTTATTTTAATAAATTGTGTTATAATAATATTGTCGTATTATTTTATGTCTGATATCTATCGCTAAAAATTATGAACACTACTTTAACATGCACTACTTTTAAACGTGGCCCGCCAACGTATTTGCACACTAAAGTTTGGCTCACAACATGTCAAAGGTTGGCCATACGGATACCTGGTCTAAACGATCAAGAATCCATAAAGAAGATTTTAAAATTCATACGTAAAGGAAAAAGATGAAAAGAGTTCGATTGAGGAGAAGAGATTTTCTTTCTGACTGACCCTCTTTCGGTAGCGTCCCCGTAATAAAAACTTCTATGCGATGGGGTGTCCAAGTTCTTTAACCCCCCACAATTTTGGGTAGAGGTACAAAAGAAATAAGCTAGTCCTAAGTGTTGCAAGAGCGCTACTCACAATAGTATACATACTTCGTAGCCCAACATTTGATTATCAAAGGTGCATGTAAGGTGAATGTAATTATATATTATTATTATTATTTTTTATTTCCTTTCCAGCCCTCCATTATTATTATTCACAGCATACTAACATAAAGATTTAATGAACACTATTCAATTATTGTATATTAATAAACAGAAAAAAAATGCACTTAAACAACTTATAGTTACGGTCAATGTAATTCCACTTGTATAAGTATAAGACTGCTAAATCTAAACTTAAACTTTGCTATAATAATAGTTATTAATTTATCAAGGGCGCCAAGGACGTCAATACGGCCGCGACCGCGGTTTGCCGTATTGACACTTGACGGGCGAGACAAATATTACATTTTTCTGTCCATATAGATAAAACAATAAACAATAAATATGATAACATGCCAATTAATATAAAATGAATCTTCTTTTGTTAAATAATTATTACATATTTTCCAAGCAAAATTGCAACAATACAGGAATAGATAATACGGAAAACATTGTGCTTATTAATGGAGACGTCGGCATGAGAATTTACAACCGAAAATACTATACGTCTAAATTTAGAAGCAAACGAGCAAATATATATCGGAATAATTAATTGCGGCATGTATTAACACCAGGGGGTACATTCATAAGTGGGTCCCGATTGGTTGGTATCTCAATATGCTAACATCCTCATCTACATGCTAATCTTGATAAGCTGTTAGAAATTCGTACTTCTATCATCACCTATAGAAACTGCACGCTAATATCGGTGAGATCCTTCAAATATGTATAATAATCTCTATCTATTGAAGTAAACCGGAAATTAAACTACAAAAAGTGTAAAAGTTATTCAACGAGACACGTTTATATCAGTGCCGGATTAACCACGTAGCAAGAGTCAGCAAATGCTACGGGCCCCGCGCCTGTGTGCAAAAAAATAAATTATGGGCAAATTTATCCAAAGAATTGCATCGATAACAGAAGTTTATAGTAATAAAATACCCGTATATTGATTTGACCAATGTTATCTCCAAATTTTCTCACATTAAATCACGAAAATTTTTTTTGTACATGTGTTGTTTTATTATAGATATCCTAAACTTTAATACCTAAAGCAAACCAAGGGCCTCTTGTTCACATTTTGCTACGGGCCCCGCGCTGGCTTAATCCGGCGCTGGTTTATATCACCAGGATGATTGATGGTAAGTATTCCCACACATTTAGTTAATATATTGCTGTTATGACAACACTATCATTCATTAAATCATTAGTAATTGAGGGAACAAGAAAACTTGTCAAGAGAAATAAAAATTCGCATAAATTCATCAAGAATTGTACATGCAAAGCACAAAGCTGCCGTAAGCTAGTTTCACTTTCAATGTTAAGTCCTCAACTCGCACGGTTGAAAGATACACGCATGGGGTTCATAGGGCAAGGACTATTTTCAGCAGCAATGACCGGCGACTAACCTCTGCAATTCCTATAAACACATGCTCACATCCAATAAAAGTAAAAGAAAGGATTACACAAATCGATCGTCTTGTTCTTTTAAGCCCCAATTTCTTTCACTTTCTTAATTAATGAAATAAGTCTGATAGACACAAACCCAAATAAAGTTTACAACATAACATGGAACAGTTGGCTGCACTACTTATTATATATACCTGGCCTAAAATTAGTAGTTGATAGTAATAAAATAAATATTACTAAAGCATGTTATCATGAACGGTAAACTTTGTATGTCATTACATTACTCCAATTAGTATTTTTTACTCAATACTTTTATTTAGATCATAATCAGTTTATACAATGAAAAACATTTTCTACATAAAAAATGAAATTACCAATTAAGTTTTTTTAAATGTAATTCCATTATATAAATTTTGCGGTTTCATAATTTTAAACTAAAGAAAGCATTAACTACAATGGCAAATGTTAGTTTGCAAGTCAATAATGGATTGGAACAAATTCTAAAATTACAAATACTACGCCAGATATCATCATTATTTTTTCGTATCCGGAATGCGATTAACAAATACCTTTACAATTCTTATTTAAAGTACATAATTACAAATGAAAACAAAAATAAGGACATTGAAAAAGAAAACTATAGGCTATACCGGATATTACATTCGAGAAATTTCATAAAATACAGTTATGAAATTTTAAAATGTAAACAATTCGTTATGAAAAATGATTTTACAGCAAAAATCATATATTAAGTCAACCTTTATTGAATTGCTCGGCAAAATAATCGTACAAGAACATCCAAAATGTCAAATTATTCAATGATTACATTTCACTTTTCACAAATAGAGAAATTTTGCAACCTATTCCAAATACAGAATAAAATTATATGGCAGTGACTGTAAAAAATGGGATGCGTAACGATCCAGTCGGAGGTTCTGTAAATGTTTGCGAAGTATAAAAAACGCGTACGGAAATGAAGAATGTTCGGATCTTTTAAGCATTTAGTTCAATGTTTTTAATGAAGTAATTACCAACGAAATTTGGAATTCTTAATACTTCCAAAGGAACGAACTAGCAAAATAGCTATTGACTGTCCCTTTAAATAAGGATTTCGAATTGCATAAAGTATGTGAAAATGATTACGACCGGTAACTTTAGTATAAAGAAAAAATCTTCCAAGGCCGTGAAATGGCAATATCCTGGTGACCAATTTCAGTCAGCAAAATGGGTTGTTTTCCGACAAAGTTGTTCTTCATTCACAGCTAAATGCATTTCTTACCTTCTTCTCCAAGAAAAAAGGTCCAATGATTGCTCTAGGCTCTAGGGATTACATTTGAATCTCATGAATCACTCGTGAATTTTCCCAAATACGATAGTTTGCCCTATTAAAGAAGCGATCGAGATGAACATGGACTGAGAATGATTTTGTCTTTAAAATCGAATTTTTTCAATTATTAAAGAATAATTGAAAAAATTCGAAGTTGGTGATTTTGGAACATTTAACAATTTAAAGCTCAAGTATCAATAATTCCTGAATGGTCCAACTGGATGGTTCATTGCACTTTAATTTTCATGCAAGAAAACAGTTTTATGGGCATTTTAGGAAGAGTTTGTTGGTACGAATGGAAAAGAAATTTGAGAATGAAATCAAAACAAAATCTTGTTGAACATCACGCGAAATACAAGTATTTTAATGTCATTCATCATGTCAATTCATCGTCCTTATCTGTTCTTTCATTGTTAGTTGTCAATGAACAACTTTTAAGTTTAATGTATATGTACACAAAACGAAGAATGCTTATTTATCTTACCATTGGAAAGGGCGAAGAAAAGAGACGAGGCGTGCCTTGAATCATGGAATGAGAAAAGAGTAATATTTATAATTAAAGAAGCAAAAACTTAAAAGAAGAAAGCATCCTAAGATTTTAAAACAAATTCCCTTTACAGCTTTGTTGTAAAATAATTTATGTTTAATTTCCTTATTTAAGCACAGGTAAATTATTTATTCAACGACTGAATTTTTTTTACCGGATTATGTCGGTATTTGTAGTAACACAAGCGCGTATACCGTTCACAACATGTAGTTATTTGTTGTTAACTAATAAGTAGCTGTTAGTCTATATACGCCCCGAGCAGTCAATTACCCTGCACAAAAAAACAACTTCAGACATCAAATGAAATGCCGCACTGAATTAATACCTACGACACTTCGAAAATACATAAAGTCGTATACCAAATTATCGACTCCGCTTAGTTTTAAAAAAAAATGGAACCAATACATTATTCATCTACCCAATTTATGATTTCGTGTTACAGTGTTGTACTGTAGCGTTATACAGGATGTCCCACTGCTCCGTAATCGGTCGATAACTCAATGTGGGTTTTAAGATACAGAAAAAAGTTTCAAATAAAGGTTGCTTTGATTTGAATTGCGCATCTTTTAAAAATATTCTTATATCTACAGTATGTTGCATTTTCACCTGGCAGGAAAATGTCACTTTTTTAAATGACGCACCCTGTATTTTTTCCCCTTCATCTATCGACCAACCATATTTATATCACGCCTGATTTTTTTTGATATTGGATGTGCGGTTGCCAAGTTATTAATTATTTTGTCAAAATTTTGTACACCTCAAGGTCGGACTATAATATTCATAACTAAGTGATTCTTCACAAAAGGAAAAATTTATTTGACGAATAATATTACCCTAATGTCGTGTTACTCTACAAAAAAAAACTAAGTGATTAATTTTATACCGAGTGTTTAAAATGAGAATTTAAAATGTGTGAACTTTAAATAAAGTTTATACGAATATTTTAAATGGAACATCCTGTATTTATATTTACCATCAGATTCTCGGCAAAAAACCTTATTCAACGGTATATTATTTCCTGCTATTATTTTTTGTACTTTTGTTAATGTCTACGATTTTTAAAATTTCACGTAAAAAATTTGTTAAAACTAATTTTTGATTAATTATTATTACAAACTATCGTTTAAATAATTGGTGTCAACGCAAACGAACAAAACTCGAGTCCTGTGACTATCTTAATTTCTAAAGAATATAATTTCATGTGGTAGGTAGGTCATTACGAAAATAAACAATGCCAGATATTTTATTGTTTTTCCATGGGAAACTGATGCTTAAGATATGTCGAAAGAGATAGTTTAAGGGAGGAATTCAATTATTTCACGACGACGTCTGTCTTAATAGGTGGGAGACCATACTATAATGGGGTGGCGCCAAAAATTGATGGTTAGTAGTACAATATTCAGCAACACTTGGTAGCTAGTATCGAAGTCTTAAATGCTTCGTAAATAGTCAGCATGGTACAACTCTAAAAAAATTGTGAAACGGGATGAAGAGAAAGATATTCTATTAGCATTTTCTGTTAGAACCTGTCTGGAAGTATTTAAATGATATCCCTTAATGGTTCTACTTAGATTCATTGCCCTTCTACTGTCTGTTTTCTAAGGAGAAATTACCCATTTTTGTGACAGGATCAGAACAAGCTCAAAAAGGTCCAAATTTAAATACTTACCAAAAATGAAGCTAGACTCTTAGATGGTGAAAGGAAGTTTAGGAAAATCGTTAGGAAAAATTTATTTCGACATTATCAAATTAATTTTCGGAAGAACATAAAGGTTGCTGTATTAAAAAATATTAAATTAATTTTTATTGGTTTGCAATCCTTGTTATCCCTTGGTTTGGATTGAAAAACTGTTGACATCTATGGAGAAGGTTTGAATACCTGCTATAACTACGAGTTATAGCTATAAAAACTTAATAATCTAGTTGTTAAACCACAAAATGCTCTGGATGTTTTGATTCAATTTAACATTTGCGACTCCATCGATATCTTCATCGAGTAAAGAAAATGTTAGACAATGTATACAAAGTTAATGTTATAGCGTATTACAAATTAAAAGCAGAAGGAAGGAGAGCACTATTATAACTGAAAACTGTGAGACGACATGATAAATTTAAGTTGTAAACATGAAAGAAATCTGCGACCTTATAGATCAGTCTGGCTTATGCAAGGTTTTACATGATTATATAAATTAACACACTGATTAGGTGACAAGTGGCAGACCAATTTTATTTTATATTTTACATTCTAAGCAAGTCATAAACCAATTTAATGACCTCACAAATCAGCCAAAACATGTTCAAGATGCGATGGAGCCGCCCTATTCTGGTTTTGACGCGACAAACCCGTTCTTTTTCACACATAAACCTAACAAATAGAACATTAACTTAATTCATGAACCCTTTTTTGGAATATTATGGAATAAACTTTTTACATGGCTTTGTCATTACACATTTTGAAAAATAATGCAGAAAATTAAAAACCACTTTTAAAACACATTTTCTTTTTAAAATCCACACCTAAATAAGGAAAATATGACATTTTCTAGAGAAGGAAAAATGCACGACAATTAATAAACCAAATAATTGTGTTAGTTGTGGCCAAGACTATTATTTAGTCATATTCCCGTAGGTCACTATTATTTAAATAATGCTTTCTATAAATATGTAAATAGGCTCGAAAAGCTCCTACTTTCCGGCAGAATATTAAATTTTTAAAAACGTATTCTTAAACATTAATTACATGCCAAAAAGCATGCCTGTTATCTCCCATTTAAAACCTCTTCCTCTTCTAGTATACATATTGTTAGTTTCATATTTGGACTTCGCATGTTTGCTTTTAGAAACACAAACAATGCGATAGATACATCGTTAAACAGATTTTTTCCAATTTTTATTTTAGAGACTGGACGGAGTGGACGGACATTTGTATGGTAATTCGATATGACTATGAATTATGCTCATTTAAATGTCTTGCAAACTAAGGTTCCTTTGATATTAAAATTGCTTGTACCTGCTACTGTATATAATGTAGATAAGTTATAAACAATATGCGACTTATGACAACTTTGAATTTATTACCATGTAAAATAATATACGAGGAACGAATACCTAATTGAGCATTTATTTGAAATTCTAATTCTCATTTAAACAATTTATTTGACAGCACCGCCTTTAATGTGGGAGAAGGGAGAATAGTGATATATAGTTTAAATAATCATTATAAAGAACTCACCAACTAGATCTGAAGTACAATGTTCTACGTACCTGAAACAAAAAATTATGTCTATTACTAAAAATTAGCATGGTAAATGTCTTTGCTAATAAATAAAGATAATAATACGCGCTGAAATCGATCTGACTACAATAAAAGGGAGAATAATGTTTGAATTGAGTAGTGGAGGAAATCGAGTTTCATTACAATTTATTTGGCAAATATTGCAGGCACGTATTGAAATAAGATTTCTTAAGTCGTTTTAGAACCGAATGAAACACAAACAAAAAATTTTTATTTAATGTGTTTAGATATTGATGGATTAAACAATTTTACCTTAAGCTTTCACTTTAAAATCCCATTTAAATAAGTACTTTTTATTAATTTCACAAACCGTTGGTTTTTAGACGTACGCGCGTAACCCACATTTGTAGAGGAAAAAAGATATAATAAAAAGAACCGAAACGCTTATTCATATTTATGATAATATAATGTATATAAAAGCCAAATTCTTCCAATGTAATGCATTAGCAGTGAAAAGAAAAGCATTTCTTTTAAACTGAGTTTTGAGCGCAATAAGTCTATAAATAGAATGAAGGAAATTGATTTCCCGTCAAATATATCAAAAGATCCTGGGAAGATACATAAGAAAATGAATATGTATCTGTAATTATCCTTATGTAAGTCGTTTTATCAAATCACGTACGGATTTAGTCCTTTTCTAAACGCCGTCAGTTTCCGAAAGCCATCTGTTATCGCAGATAGGATCGTGCAGTATAATATAGATTCTACCTCAGCATTCCAAGAGTCCCACAACATAACACACAGTATTGATATATCATGACCACAATACCGTTAGTACACTATACCTGAATTCATCTTATCGAATGTACCTCTAATACAAGTGATCAAAGCCCCATGAATCACAACGCCGTGCAAATGTTTGCTAAGAAATACATATTTTTTAAATGGTAAATAGAGTGCACGAATGTAATGTCATTTATTCGTAATGATGTGAGCGTTTCCGCGTTTATCTATCATAATGTCACAACCTATATATCTAAAGACCTACACGAAGTCAGTGAATATTTAATCATATTTACAACATAATTATGATTAGAAATAACGTAATTACATTCAAAAGAGACGTCAGTGGCTTCTAATTTGATAAGTTTCCTTAAGATATAACCTCAAAACCTACAATGTATCTACAGTTGTTTAACATTGTATTACAAAACTAACAGAGACAAAAACTGGAAAATATTTAATAAAATTTTCTATACCTAAGAAAATGCAAATCACCTGCCTACCATTATATGTAATAAACAAAAGCATATCTTGACACTGCACTTGTACAACTTGCGTGCATTAGATAGCAAACACACGTAGATAATTTCTGTAAATGTAACACAGTCAGTCTAAGAAGATATGTATAGGCTACAACAACAATAAATGCTCCGAACAAGAATAACACGTAATTGCAAAATAATGAGTTGTTTCTGTTCATTAAGATATAGAGTGTCTTGTTCCATTAGGACTACACCACCACCGCAAACTATTATTTTAAACGAGTTATGGAATTATTGATAAAAGTAGTAACGTATAGAATTCACGACTCAAATAAAACCTGCAATATTTTTGCTGTACCTATAATAAACATTACTAACAAGAATAAAAAAGTCCAAGATGCTCAAAAAATGTAAAAAATTGGATTTCGACACAATCTGTGCTTTTTTTCGAATAATGACGCCATTCGCAATAAATAAGAACGAATGTAATGTTTTTGCTTAAAATCGCTAAAAATGTTTAAAAATATGTAGGTAGGTATGTCTACGTAAAACTTCTAACAAATGTAGCAATCATGTGCACTTGCATAAAATCAATAGCAATTGTTCTCAACATTCTTTGAACATCTTGGCATTCATGTTAAATAATCCCTCGTTTGCTCAAAAAATCCAACCTAATAAACCTTCTGCCGTAAAACTATTCTAACTGTATTAATCCTTTTTCCGATGGTGTTCCAGTTCTAAAAAGGCATTAAAATCTATTCGTATAATGGTTTTACCATGCCACGCTTTTGAAACCGTCACCCTTCGTGTATCCACTTCTCATTCAGATAGTATAAATATACCTTCCCTGCTCGAAAAAAAGGGAAGATGGTATTTTTTTCGAGTTGAGCCCAAAACTGTTGTTTGGTCATTTCTTTACATTAAATTTACTTTTCAACTATTTCTTCACCCATATTTGTGTTAGTCCAGTCATTTTAAACATGAACATTGCAAAAAATCCTATATTAGGTTTGACTTGAAAAACATGTGGAAACTGGGGGGGGGGGGGGCCAAAAACCGCGATTTTTTCGGACTTTTTTCAGTTTTAGCCTCGTAGCTCAAAAACTACGAGTTATAGTGCAAAGAATACGATTATCTTTTTTAAACTAGACTAAATTTGCTACAATTTGAGCCTAACCGGAAGTCTGCAAGTATAATAGTTTCCGAGATACAGCTCTTCAAAAATAGGCAATTTTTGCCAAAATCTTTTTTCAACGTATCATCCATGTTTCGAGCAGTGGCGTAACTACTATGGGTGCAAGGGGTGCAACCGCACCCCGGCGCCAGGGGCAGATAGGCGTCGCAACACGTTCTCAGTTCTTATAAAAACTGGTGAATTTTGTATTCAAAAAGTACGGTTTACGGTTACGGAACTATTGAAGGTTTCTTAGAAATACCTCATAATCATAAACATAAATTTCATCGCAAGTAACAAGTAAGCCCATCTTTTGTTTGGTTTGACTTGACACGTGCACGGCGTCTGAGAGTCTGATGGGTTTTTTTCCGGTGTTCGGTGTTCGCCACTAAAGAACTGAATCTCAGATGTGACATAATATTAACGCACTTTTAAAACCTGGCTATGAGCCTATGACCATTGTAATGTACTCTTTTTGAATTTTTCAAATAGGCGCTCACGAAGCTGTTGCCCCCCGGCGCCAACGGACCTAGTTATGCCACTGGTTTCGAGCCAGATATTGCCATAACGACGTGCCCTACGACTCTTGTCATGGAGAAAAAAATTGTAGTTGTGTTTTATTTAAGCATAGATGCATTCCTGTGGGCCTAACAGTTCTCGAGAAAAAGACGGAAAACCGGAAAACAGTGAAATCCTCCACATATATGTAATAGCATTAGTATGATTAGAAGACATTTTCTGATTATTCTTATTTAGCCTAGCGAACGAACGCTCAAAAAGGGCTTGTAGACAGACTTTTTGATCCTAATGATTTTATTTCTAAGATGTGTTTGGAGGTGTTTGGTGATAATTATACGAAAAGTCCCCGGCCCTACCGTATGAGCTAACTCCGTAGCGTAACAAAATTTGCGAATTTGTTAAGTTTTCCCTTTGTATCTCTTGAATAGGCGATCGTAGTGGGAAATGGCCAATTATAAAATAAAAGCTGCCTCGAGAAAATACTTTTGTTCTTTTCGTCAAACATTAACCCTATCATAAATGTATTTAGAAAAGACTAGAGACCATTAAACATGGTGGCGCATAAGAGTGAAATTGTTTGGCTAAGGATGCAGGTAATCTGTATTTAATACTCACATATCAGATTTAGCTCTAAACCTCCCACAAAATTAGTTGTTCTCTAGTGCCCTCTATTCCATCTTGAACTCAACGTTTTTTTTAAATAACTATAACATCTAATCTATTTGAGATAAAATATTAAACGGTATATGTATTTTATAGGAAATTTTATGGTCTACAACTTTTATTTCAGCAGTTTTTGCTATAAACCCAATACTTTAGGAGCTAGGACACAATATTTGCCGAAAAACGTCGTGTAAAAGCGATTTTAAAAGAAAATGTCAATTCTTGACAGCGAATATCTCTTCAACGGATAGAGATAGAGAAAAACGCATAGAAGCAAACTTGTAGAAAATTTAATCAGCTTTTTTTTATAATTGGCCATTTCCCACTACGATGGCCTGTTCAAGAGATGTAAACGGAAAACCAAACAAATCCGCACATTTTGTTACGCTACTTTTCGTATAATCATCACCAAACACATCCCAGAAATAAAATCATTAGGATCAAAAAGTCTGTCTACAAGCCCTTTTTGAGCGTTCGTTCACACATCCCAGAAATAAAATCATTAGGATCAAAAAGTCTGTCTACAAGCCCTTTTTGAGCGTTCGTTCGCTAGGCTAAATAAGAATAATCAAAAAATGTCTTCTAATCATATTAATACTATTACATATATGTGGAGTCGTAGCGATTTCACCGTTTTCCGGTTTTCCGTCTTTTTCTCGAGAACTGTTAGGCCTACAGGAATGCATCTATGCTTAAATAAAAGGTGATAAAATGTCCTACAATTTTTTCCTCCATGACAACGGTCGTAGGGCACGTCGTTGTGGCAATATCTGGCTCGAATCATGGATGATACGTTAAAAACAGATTTAGGGAAAATGCCTATTTTTGAAGAGCTGTATCTCGGAAACTATTATACTTACAGACTTTCGGTTAGGCTCAAATGGTAGAAAATTTAGTCCAGTTTAAAAAAGATAATCATATTCTTTGCACTACAACTCATAGTTTTTGATCTACGAGGCTAAAACTGAAAAAAGTCCGAAAAAATCGGGGTTTTTGGTGCCCCCCCCCCAGTTTCCACAAGTTTTTCGAAGTTGCAAAATTGAGTATTTACTACTGGGACCGAACCTAACACCATGAAAAAAGCAAACCTAACATAGGATTTTTTGCAATGTTTGTATATTTTTGTGTTTAAATTGACTGTACTATGTGTATAAATGAGGAAATAAACGTCTGCGTCCACCAAAAAGTTTCTGTTAGAAATGCCAGAAAAAGGTTTAAAATAGACGTTTGATTGACGCAATTATAATGTCTTTTTCGACCAAAAAATTACCCTAATAAAACAACTTTAAACAAGCTATAAAGCGTGGTTTGGACATCTGTACGAGGTCTGTCAATATCTTTGAGACGTTACTAGCATTAGACACCTTTGTGCTGTTTGGGATACCAAGCTGTGATTTTTAGATGGAAACATGTGTCTATTCCCAATTGCTTTGAAGGTATTTGAATATAGTGCATCTTTGAAAGTTCACTACTGTCGACTGGAATGAAATTGCCTTTCAATATGGACTGTGGCTGAGGAAGAATCAGGGGAATTTATGATACTCACCAACTGTTTGCTCGAGTACTCAACTTAATTAAATTCTAGTAAAGGTAGTGCTAATATCCAAAGTAGCATGAACATGTTTGGAAATCCGTTGTTCGTTAATACAAATACAATAACATTCTCACATTATTGATTAATTTTATGTTAGATTTTGGAATAACCTGAAAAGTACACAAGATGGTTGTAGTGTACGTTATATAGCAAATTTTTTTAATATTGCTAAAAGTACCGTTCATGACACTCTTGTAAGGTACCGTCACACAGGGGAGTACACAAGGAAACCAGGATCCGGCAGAAAACGGTCTACTAATGAGGCGATCAACGTTTTTTAACACTATCCGTACTTCGGGACCGCTGTTTGACGTCAAATGTTCTTGCTAGTCGTTTGTTAGAGACTCGAAGAACTGCAATTTCGTCAAGAACTGTACGAAGAATTCTCCACGCAACTGGTTTGAGCTCTTATAAGCCTTTAGGATGCCCAAGCTTGATAGCAACCCACAAAGTTAACAGAATGAGGTTTGCGCAAAATCACAGAAACTGGACTCTTTAGCAGTGGAGCTCAGTAATGTTTTCTGATGAGTCCCGTTTTTGTCTACGTTCTCCAGATGGGGGCGAGAGAGTATGGCGGAGGCCTGGAGAACGATTCGCACCTTGCTGTATTGCACCTAGAACACCATTTGGTGGCAGTGTATTAATGGTGTGGGGCGGTATTTCTTTTCACAGGCGCACCGACTTAATTTCTCTTGAAAGAGGAACTGTAACAGCAGACCGATACATTCGGCAGTGTTTGCAGGACCATGTTGTTCCTTATGCTCCATTTGTTGGCGAAAATGATAATGCGTACCAGCATGCCGCACGAATTGTTGCACATTACTTAAATGCTGTTGAAATTCCGGTTATGGAGTCCTGACATGAACCCAATTGAACATCTATGGGACACGTTGGGACTAAATGTTAAAAAAAGGCAACCATTGCCAGAAACCATTCTCAGACTGCGAACAGCTTTGTCTGAAGAATGGGAACAGATGCCGCAAGAAACGATTCAACATCTTATTGAAAGTATGCCTAGACGCATACAAACACTGCTAAGGAATCGAGGGAGTAATACCCGTTATTAACATAGGGTTTAAACCCAAAAGAATTACAATTTTGGTTGTTTAAAAATTTCTTTGTTTTGTTTAATTATTTGAAAATGTTCTCTTTCTTTTTGTTTTTGTAAATTGTTACTTCTTTTTTTATTAAATTACAAGTTTTTTGTTATTTTATATGGCTATTGTTTACTTTCTTTCCAGAAAAAAACACCCAAACAGCTTGAAAATTAATCAATAATTTAAAAAAATAAGTCTCCGGTTTTTTTTTGTCCAGGAGTGTAGCTGAAATTACAATAATAAATCGTTAGAAATAAGATACAAATAGATTAGACATGGGCAGGATCCACGTTATAATGCAAATATGTAGTTTTCATCGTAAACAACTTAGTTTCAATGAAAAATAAGAAAAACAGGTTATATATTTTCAAGCCCTAAGTATAGAAATTAGATGAGAAAGCTATCCTTATATAGATTATTGGCCAAGAAAATAGAATTCCGATAAGCTAACGTTAACGTATTCTTAAAAGAGGAATTACTATTAATTCGTCTCGCTTTAAGGCAAGTCAATTTATCATTGCGCTGTCAATTAGATGTGTAACAATTCATATTTCATATTATAACAGCGGGAAAATAATTGACAAAATATATTTAAAACGGTGACTTTGACGAACTTAAATAGACCTGCCGATTCATTATATCGGCAAATTAGAGTAAGTACATCATTTATCATAACACCTTCAACATAAGCGATATATATTTTGGAAATAGTAATAAATTAGACAGTAATTGGCACATTGTTCTAGTTGCAAATAGGAAGCGTTTGGAGACTTCATCGCCAGTAATTGACAGCCAATTACAATTTAGGAAGAAGGTAGTGATTCATCCGTAAAGGATCCGAGAACGTGATCAGCTACTAAAATACTCTCAACACACTCGCGTATTTACTTAAGTTAGTATCTAATTATGTAACTTTTCAAATATTTATGTACAATTATACTCTATTACTCCAATTCTTATAGCTAAAACTAAAATTGACCGGAACCTTCCCTGCGGTAGGTATGGACTGCTTGTTAAGGTATAATTAATTATCATTCCAAGCAAGATTAGTGTATCAGATGAACAATTCTTGTTAGATAAACGTTCAAGGCGACTTAATGGCAATTAAAAGTGCAAACAAAGTCTCTACACTTAGGTATTTAACAGCCACATTATGTTTGTAGTTCATTTTAAAATGGAATCTTTAGGTCATAAACCTATTGCGAAATAAGTTTATTAAATGTTCGTCTTTCAGCTAGAGCACGTACATGTTCAAAAAGTATTCGTTCTTGCAAGTCACTTTACATTGTGATTTTAATTGCTAACGTTATTGCACTGTTCCGTGCGGGTGTACTTTAGAATTTATTCCTTTTTTTCAATAAAATTCTTTACACGCAATATGGCTTTTGATACTCTTCAACAAATTCAATTATTTTTCATAATAAAATATTTTTAATTACACAGTTTACTGAATAAAATAGTAATGTAGAAATGTAATACATAATAATTCACATAATGTGCTGAAGATTATCCCACTATCCCACTAGTAAAATTTGCACGTGATAACATAGTTTTAAAGCAAAGGTTCTCTTACTATTATTCTAAAGAGATATGGATGGTTCAATATTCAATTTTAAAGTTATAGATATTATTTGTGAATAAAATAAATTGGAGAAATCGCTTGTCGTACCTGGTTACCTACCTATTTATTCGAAATCTGTCCTAAAAAAAAATATATATTACGCAACCTGCACAATAAATATCCCATTCGAAAGGCGAGACCAAATGAGTCTCCTTATTAATTTTATTTGAAAAGTATGGATTTTCAAGAGATAGAGGCAGCAGTCTACTGCCTCTGATAGTAAATTAAAAATTTTATGAATGTGCTGTGGCTGCGGGTGTACCAAACGAAAATGTCTACTCGTGGTATTCACAGTTGGGGTTGCTTCTGCAAGGCAAGTCAGTAAACTTCCTTCGTTGTACAATCATGTGCAGAACTTGAACACATAATTCAACTACAAACTGCTAATGTGGCCGCGAAACGCAAAACAGAAGACATCAGTGTTCCACTAGAAAATGGCTAATGCATTGTATTTTAGTCTTACATTTTTGGACCCCTGTGAAGTTAGAAAACCTTTGGTTGAGGATTTGGTGACAAAATCCACATGTAATTCAATACTGCGACTACTTAACGAATACATAGATCAGGGAAATTTTCTTCTGTCCTTGGCCCATGTGCAGAACAACGAATGCGAGTCTTTTCATTAATAGTTTAATGAGAGCTTTAGTAACGCTCATCCGAATATTTCTATACATATACCGTGTGACAAGTTTCAAAGCGGGACATAGCCGAATAGCATGGGAAATCACATATTTGCAGTTTGTTGCTCACCAGTGTCATCTACAAGAACGGTAATGATGTCTACCGAAAGAGCATTACTTTCTGCGCCTGTTTATACCAAATTGTTTGGTATACTTACTAATTCACTGCTTTTTTAATTAAAAAATAATTTTCAAAAGTTAAAAAGTATGAGCAGCCATGACATGTCAAAGCAAATAATTATTAATTTTTAGACCGGTTGCCTATTTAAACACTCGTTCCTTGTTATAATAACTATTATTATCTATCATTATTCGTGGTTAAATTTTTCAGGAAAATGCCATATTACATAATTGAAAATGTTTGAATTGATAATATTCAAAATTATTCGAATTTGACATGTCATGGCTACTCATATTTTTAACTTTTGAAAATTATATTTTCCTAATTAAAAAAGTAGTGAATTAGTAAATAGGTAAAATATTTGGTATAAACAGGCTCAGAAAATAATGCTCTTTCGATAGACATCATTACCATTCTTGTAGATATAATTGGTGAGCAGCAAACTGCAAATATGTGATTTCCCATGCTATTCGGCTATGTCCCGCTTTGAAACTTGTCACACGGTATAGGTATTTGAAGAATTTTGATACATAAAATACAGGTTTGAAAAATATCTCACGCGTCCCAAGCTATGCTACTAGGAAGCACGATTTATTTGGATAGTAAATGTGAGTACAACTCAAATAACCTCCTAAATAAAGTGATTGAGTCCATAATATGGTGGATAAGTTTATTGCAAAATGGGGTGATTTGTAATTGTAGTAATAATAATACGTCACACAACCTACCCCATAGTTTCTTTAATTAGATTACAGTTGATAAAATTGAAATTTAAAACATAAGTTGACGGTTTAAATCGCCTTGTAATAATACGTTAATGCGTTAGGTCAAGAAATTTTAAGTAAGTATTTTTCTTCTTAGGTATTTAGTTTTGTTGCTTACACAATGTAGCCTGAGGATCACTTAACGTCGAAACATCTCGTAGCATTAATAATTATTATTATTACAAGGCGATTTAAACCGTCAACTTATATTTTAAATTTTAACGTTATCAACTGCAATCTAATTAATAAAGAAAGTATGGGGAAGGTTGCGTGACTTATTATTCTTACAACTCCTAAGTAAACTTAAACTTATCAAAATTGTAAGTGTTTATTTTTATAATCAATCTTATAATATGTAGTACTTTTATGTATTACTGTAGATGAATCTTATTTATTACGAAAGTGTAACTACAATGTTGTAATTAACCAAAGTGTTTTCATTTATGTACCGGGTGGCCAAATAAGCGAGGTAAGCGGCTGTATCTCAGGACTTGCTCATCTGACAACAATGGAATTTTTTTTATTATTATAAATGTGGCCATAAAAAAACTCTGGAAATTATTTTCGAGTTCCTAGGATGGCTGCTAGGGGGCGTATTTGGTATAATAGTTCATAAAAGCTTAATTTTCTCGCTTAAAGTCCCAATGAAGTGGGTCTGAAAATATTGTCATGGCAATCTACGATCATTTTTGAATGAAAAACCTAACATCAACTTTTTTGACAGCTGTCAAATAAAGTGGTGGGGGAAGGTTTTACCCCGAAAAATAAAAATGCTTGTAGTGTCAGTTTGGCTTGGCGGATTTTACTGAAACAACTTTTGATTAAAAGAGCATTTTTGGAAGAATTTTTCTATTAAAATAAAACAACAATATATTTTTCTATTGTTCTGCGAGAGGGCGTTGATTTATAACTTACCCTATTTCTTTAAATATCTCTAAAAAGTTAAATGAAATCATATATTTTTTCTTATGATAATAAGTAGAGCACTAAAAACTAAAAAAAATTGTGAAAACCGCAAAACGATATTTAAACATTTTTGTTAATACCTTCGTTATAAATAGAGATATCGTTTTGCGGTTTTCACAATTTTTTTTAGTTTTTAGTGCTCTACTTATTATCGTAAGAAAAAATATATGATTTCATTTAACTTTTTAGAGATATTTAAAGAAATAGTGTAAGTTATAAATCAACGCCCTCTCGCAGAACAATGGAAAAATATATTGTTGTTTTATTTTAATAGAAAAATTCTTCCAAAAATGCTCTTTTAATCAAAAGTTGTTTCAGTAAAATCGGCCAAGCCAAACTGACACTACAAGAATTTTTCTTTTTCGGGGTAAAACCTTCCCCCACCACTTTATTTGACAGCTGTCAAAAAAGTTGATGTAAGGTTTTTTATTCAAAAATCATGACAATATTTTCAGACCCACTTCATTGGGACTTTAAGCGAGAAAATTAAGCTTTTATGAACTATTATACCAAATACGCCCCCTAGCGGCCATCCTAGGAACTCGAAAATAATTTACAGAGTTTTTTTATAGCCACATTTATAATAATAAAAAAAATTTCATTGTTGTCAGATGAGCAAGTCCTGAGATACAGCCGCTTACCTCGCTTATTTGGCCACCCGGTACAATAAATACTACTTTTACTTTTTGTTTTAACATTTTTATTTGAAAATATTTTTACCCATTCTATTTAGATTTGGTGCAATCGTTACACTATCCAGCAGGTAAAACTCTTAATGAATGGTTAACGTAGGTAATTAAATTGGTGCAATCGCAGTTCTCTCAATCTCATAAATAAGAATAATAGGAAAATAACGTATAAGCGTCACACATTACTCGGTGTTACGTACTTAAAAAAGAGGAACAAAAGTCCAAGTGCGTCGTTCAATATGTCGAAGAAAATAAAAAATGTTGTATCAAAATGAATGGAAAAAGCTTTAGCGTAATACAAAAAACACTCTATTGTTCCTACATTGAACTGAATTATCATTGAGTGGAATTACGCAAATGTAGAAAATAGTAGAGTATAGTACATTCTACATTTGTACAGCAATATTTTCATTTTGATATCATGTTCTTCACGATCCTACGGATTTTTTCATTGTGCAGTTCCATACTTTGCTTTAAAGTAGCAGCATGCTTTTCTTCCATATCCGGTAATCTAACACGATGCTCTTCCATCAAACATGTTTGTTGTACTTCCATATAATTTGTTATTGAATTGGCCCATTGTCCAAGTTTTGTCTTGAGGGTATTTTCTCTCCTGTAGGTTCGTTTAGATTTCAATTCTGAAGATTGAGAAGTTTTAAGCATTTGCAGTGTATAATGAGACCAATCAGCTCGATTTTCGTCTTGGTCAACAGTTCTCCCCAACGATGTCCTCGCACACGGTCTCCTCGATGAGTTTGGTGATTTTTGTGTTGGTGTGACATCTATTTTGATCATATGTTAATTTTTCCAATTTCCTTTGCGTTATTAATAGCGGGACTTCCATTTGATTTTTCAGATTCGATTTCATCTTCATGGAGCTTCATACAATCCCAATCAAACTGAGAATCTACCCCGTTATTTGGGAACCGATAATTTCTTCGATATCATAATCTACGCTGGTCTTTATCATTGTAGCATTATTATTTTTTGGCGGACCCTCCACGCTTCGTCCTTGTTTCGATTCGTTACTGTATCAGTTTTTTTACTTTTTTTCTTCACTAGTAAGATGATGGTAGACATTTCCGCAGAGGAAAAATTCTTTACAAACCACCGAACGTTCGTTACATTGTAATTGCTTTGTATAATTCCAAATCTCTCAGTAATATACCCTCTGACACACCACTAGTGGAGGCACAGGCAGCTCGTACAAGAAATGATGACCTCGCATTTTGATGTCACTTGGTGGTTGAAGGGTATATTAAAGTATAAAATAATTTTAATATTCTTTCTTTTTGATCACTTATCAAATATTTACAAAAAAAATCAGTTAAAGCTGGTTAATGGATTAACACGTATGTACTACTTTGAACTAGATGTGAACCTTAAGAACCTCGATACGAATTATCCAGTAAGAGCTAACTATGAAGTATAAATAAAATTCGATGTAAGTCATTTATAATTATGTAATGACTTCCAATATCTGTGTTTATGTTATATACAGAATATTTATATGCCAAAAATTTGAAATTCATAACCACAATATGAAAATAAGCAACCTTCGTCCTAAAATTGTTCAACCAATTATTCGAACTACATAAATATACGTAATTTGTACTCGTATGTAAAAAAACTTTTTTCTACAAACGTCAAAAAATGACAAGGTTTGCGCATCGATATCAATACGCGAAGTGACCCTTTTTTCACTTACCTATACGTTACCATGACAGCGTGCCCGAATCCGAAATGACGACGCCAGGCGCGAAGTACGCACTGCACACAAACTAGATGAGAGTTTTGTATTTTAACGTTAAAATAATTGTCAAATTCTTCACGTTTCGTTTGCGTTTGTAGAAAAAAATTTGTTTGCAACTCGTGCGCGAAATACTTTTGGTGATCTCGACTATTTTTTTAACTCGGCTGCGCCTCGTTAAATAAATCAGTTCTCGATCACCAAAGTGGCATTTCGCGCACTAGATACAAAAATAACTATTTGCTTTACGCGATCAATACTTTTTGGAATATACGAACAAGTTATCACATACTTATACTTAATATAAACACAAATCATAGGAACGCTGTTTATCTTGTTTTCCCTAAATTATAAAGTACCTCGTGGATTTTCAAGTTGGTGTATTGCAATCAAATTAAGGATAAGTGCACATTTTAGACCTAATTTCGTCAACTCAATGCATTACACGTAAGTAATGAATTTGCGTAGCTAAATTATGTAAGGAGTAGCTGAATTAAATCTGCACTGCATACCTACTCTGCTCATAAATGTGCGATTTGTAAAAAGAACGTGGATGTGGTTATATTATTAAACGTGATTGATTTCAATGACCGACTTACTAGTTTATAACCAAAGCAAAAGACCGTTACCCTTTTAAAATCTAGTTTATGTACATCAGTAATGTAAAAGAAAACCAAATTATAATTGTGTTTCAGTACGTCCCAAGGTGAATCACAAAAAATGAAAGCGTTGATAAATACGAAACAATAAGTACAATGATGTCTTAAAATTTAGAAAATGCTACATGAACTTAGTTATAAGTTCATTTTGGTTTCTTAATAGGCCACATTAAAACTGAAATTATATACATGCAAAAATGATTTGTGTGTGGTTGCTGTGGTGATCGGTAACCATTTTGTACAAAAAAAATTTGATACAGCATCGTTAAATTCATTCGTTTGGAGAAGAAACAATTGCGTATTTAATTTAAACAAGTATAATTTGAATACCACATACTTCATATATTTACTTTTCATTTTATTTTGTTCGAAGCAACAAAATGAAATGTACTTTTCAACAGTAATATTTTCTAAGCACCTCTAGCTATATTAATAATTATGGTTAAAGATTAAATTTCATTGCATCCAATACATTATTCTTTTCTAAACGCCATTTTCGTTTCGACTGGGTTTATGTGCATTTAACGTGCGTGTAGACAACATGCATAATACTGTGCAAGTGCGGTTGCTTGGCCGTAACAAATATAATTTTCGATTAGTTGTTTATTGATTGATGTCGAAAATTCTACTAGAATATGCAAACTATATCCGACAAATTGATATACATAATATGTATATGGAAGACACTGCATTATTTTGATACATAAAATTATATTTTCTATTCTTGATACAATAAAAATTCCGGATCAAATACTCATGTATCTAAAGCCTTCGCATATTTTAATTATACTAGGTCACTGGTGGGGGGTGGGGGGCAAAATTTGAGTAGCCTACTGGCGGCGAATGTGTAAATCCGCCACTAGAAAAATATTTGCAACAATAATCTATTTCAACGCTGTTAAACTGTAACTATAAGTAGTATCATTATGCAAGATAACTCAACAGCCCTTAATAATAATGTTCAACGTTTATTATTGTGTTTTGTAATGCAGTATTATTTACACTGTTGATCACTTTCCAGTGCGTGAATCTAGTAGGGAATGAATTTTTTCAACAAAATTTGTTTTACATTTTACACTTGTTGGCTTTTTGACACAACCACTCACAAATATACTTGAACATATTTGAAGTAGGTACATAATTTGGAAGTTTCAGGCGAAATCATGGAACTGCATGAAGAGCATTATCGAGCTGTGATTTCTACAATTTCAAACGAGGTTTAAGGCGTAAATAATGTTTTGAGGAAATCGATCAAGTGTTTGGTGACAAGTCGTGTTCATTAGCTACTATAAAAGGGCGATACAATGAAATTCAACGTAGTCGACTTTTCTTGAAGGACAGTTTCCGTAAAGAATATTGGTGTTGTGCGGAACATGATTGAAGAGAATCGCTGAAAAATTCAAAAAACCCATTTTTGCGAACTTTGACCTTGAATACAATTTTTTGCAGACATGGGATCGATGGGGACTTTTCACAATTTTCTTATAATGGTGTCTCTAACGTTCATGCAAATTTTCAGATTATTGGAAATTATGCAAGGGTACCTACCCCTATTTTTTCAGCTAAATTGACCGGAGTATCTCTACTAAAATGAATCGTTATACCAACATTTGTATCTAAATAACAATTAACAAGACAACGCAGCAGTAATAAAATAATTATAAATATCGCGAGACAATTAAACATCTAAACTACTTATAGCTGTCGTTCACTGCATTAAAATGGACTTAAAGAATTCATGTTGCGTCCATTACATTATTGCATTGTTTAGTTTCCGTAATCGAATACTGACCACGACTTCCAATATATTTGCATAAAACGTGCTAAATAAAATGAAAAGGTCAAGAAATAGCGGGTACCGGTCACCAATAGTTGCAAATAAGATTTACCATTTTATTTTATGTCCAATTCTAAAATAGACCACATTTAAAAAGTTTTTAATTCGCGAATAACAAACAAAAAGTATGACAAACGTGAACTGCCTATGAAACTGTTACGGAATTAAACGCTTATTTGTTAACTGTAAAACAAATCAATAAAAAATTATTAATTTTTCCGCTTCAAATGATTTCGGTTTCTTGTAGTACATAATGTAATTACTCCTATAATTCGCGGTTATCTAATGATAATGGTAAAAATAAGGCTGATTTAAATTATACATTGAAAATAAAGATTGATGAAATATATTCGTGGTGAGCGTGTCTTTTTTCTAACAAAATTCGACAAAGACAGAAAGTGGGCCAACTTTAGTTCAGATTGCTTATCGTGAAATCTAATCCTTACTGTAAATGGGTATATCTTATCGATCTAATAAATATAAAGACGATAATTGTCATTCAAATATTAGGAAGAATCGCGAATATTTATTCTAGCGTTGTGAATGTAAATAATACCAATCTAAACAACTGTAGCACTAATATCTAACATGACAGTTCGGTAGAAAAATATAATAGATAATGATTTTGAACATATAGATCAATAATTAATATACATAATGTGTGGTAATATTAACATATTTGCAAAATATATTCCATCATATATGTATTTGCAATATTAGCTCTACTACAAACAGTTTAAATGATTTACAAAAAAGCAATTTAACACATTTTGGGAAGTATTGAATAACATAAAATAAATATCTTATAATAATATTACAATACAACTTTTCCGGTGTAAACATTTTGAAACTCTACTGGGCATAACATTCGTGTACCTACACGATAAAATTTACGTATAAGTTTACATGTTTACGGACCCTAAAAATATTTCAGCCTTGACTGCATCACCGTTCTAGTTATTGTAGCAGTTGCAAAAGAAAAAAATCACATTGGGCAACCGAAACATAAACACGTCCTTTGGTCCTTTCGTATATCAACTCGCAGTTTACCAAAAGTTGCTGCAACATTCACACACGGCAACGGAATTTACTTTCGACGAATACAAATTGCTATGATCATTCAACAACTTTTTGGGGATAAGTTGCAAGGACTCGAGTCGGACAACATCCGAGAAGTGACAAAGACATCGCGGAAATGCAAAGGCGATTATAGCCCCTAGAATTGAAATCAAAAGCTGATCAGGAAAAAAGGATCCTACGCTCGAACACTTGCTAGTTTCGGTTGAACAATCGGATTTCCAAAATTTCAAAAAGAGATCAATACCGTGACTTTAGAAACGTTTCAAATGGGATAAATTCGTTATTTCACTCATTGCATATTTATAAAAAACACGTAAATTTTAGATTTTAAAATTACAATTTATTGCGTAAAATGTCATCCCTAAATTAAAATGTAATTTTAAAATCTAAACTTGACGTGTTTCGGGATGTTTTTATAAATATGCACAATGATTGAAATTAGAATTTTATTACCTTACCTTACCTATAAGAATCACATGAGAGCATATCAACAAAATATTCCAACTCATGGGCCTCATGGCTAGCTGTTCTCGTTATACCTGGGAGATGTATCCAGGACATGCTCGTCTCGTACTCAGACAATGATTCAATTCAGGAAAGATTGAACTTTGCGATACACAACTGAAAATTAATGTATATTATACTTTTCTCCCTACCACATTATTAATTTGTTTAAATTTTAAAACATATAATGCACTCGGTGTATAAGCAATTATTATTTAACAATAGTTGCATAAATGCATAAGAATAAACAGTTTATATGCACTGATCCGTAATTACAGAATTTGTAAATGTAATGAGAAAAGCAGCCTGAAATCATAAGACTACCTTTCCATGCAGATCAATGTTATAAAATTCATGTTGTATAATAAAATTATAGATACTATACGAGAGATATCTTTTATTATTTCCGGTACATATTTACTATACGTGGGAAAACTACGAACTACTGTAACAACACGAACCTCTTCGCTTCAAGGAATCATTTCAATAATATTTGCACAGACAATCATAGTGTTTTATGATTTTTAGCAAATGAAATTTGCATCTACGTTATTACACTTTAATTGAGGAACACTTTTTTGAAATAGGTACTGCATAGTTATAAAAAAACACTAGAACGTCACTATAAATATAGGATCTTAATATCAGAATTCACTTTCAGATACGCCTTTCCAATTAATTGCGCCATAATACATTAAGATTGATTGAACAAGTAATAAAAAAATATTGTTCAAATAGAACATTCAAAAGTTGCCGTAACAGGACGCTAACTATATTTAGTAAATAATTTAATAACGGAAATGTCTTGATTAGTAGAGTATTCAGTTCAATACTAACAATAAAGACGTAAATTCCTTCATGTTCAAAATGTACGTTCATTACATAATTCGGTTGTAAATAAAACTATAAATGGTGTAAATTCTTTACAGAATTGATGCAATTCTGAAGGTGACCCCATAACACAATTTTGTCACAGCGGTTGTTTTTTTATGTTTCTATTTTACAAAGTTGAATGGCAAGTAAATATGAGGCGTCCCTAAGTATAATACGCGCGTCCTCGATTCCTGCCAGTACGCTGTTTAACAAAAATTGCTTTAGTTAATTTTTAATTTTATAATTGCCTGAAGGGATGTTACAAAAAGAATTTCCATTAACTTTATTAGAATTCACACTAATAGCAATTCTTTACTCCAAATGTTGATAGAGACATACGTAAATTAAATTCCCTTAATATGTGAATAGTCCAGTCATTTTAAACATGAACATTGCAAAAAATCCTATATTAGGTTTGACTTTTTTATGTTGTTAGGTTCAGTCCCAGTAGTTAATACTCAATTTTGCAACTTCGAAAAACTTGTGGAAACTGGGGGGGGCGCCAAAAACCGCGATTTTTTCGGACTTTTTTCAGTTTTAGCCTCGTAGCTCAAAAACTATGAGTTGTAGTGCAAAGAATATAATTATCTTTTTTAAACTAGACTAAATTTGCTACCATTTGAGCCCAACCGGAAGTCTGCAAGTATAATAGCTTTCGAGATACAGCTCTTCAAAAATAGGCAATTTTTCCCAAAATCATTTTTCAACGTATCATCCATGTTTCGAGCCAGATATTGCCATAACGACGTGCCCTACGACTCTTATCACGGAGAAAAAAATTGTAGGACATTTTATCAGCTTTTATTTAAGCATAGATGCATTCCTGTGGGCCTAACAGTTCTCGAGAAAAAGACGGAAAACCGGAAAACAGTGAAATCCTCCACATATATGTAATAGCATTAGTATGATTAGAAGACATTTTCTGATTATTCTTATTTAGCCTAGCGAACGAACGCTCAAAAAGGGCTTGTAGACAGACTTTTTGATCCTAATGATTTTATTTCTAAGATGTGTTTGGAGGTGTTTGGTGATAATTATACGAAAAGTCCCCGGCCCTACCGTATGAGCTAATTCCGTAGCGTAACAAAATTTGCGGATTTGTTAAGTTTTCCCTTTGTATCTCTTGAATAGGCGATCGTAGTGGGAAATGGCCAATTATAAAATAAAAGCTGCCTCGAGAAAATACTTTTGTTCTTTTCGTCAAACATTAACCCTATCATAAATGTATTTAGAAAAGACTAGAGACCATTAAACATGGTGGCGCATAAGACTGAAATTGTGTGACTAAGGATGCAGGTAACCTGTATTTAATACTCACATATCAGATTTAGCTCCAAACCTCCCACAAAATTAGTTGTTCTCTAGTGCCCTCTATTCCATCTTGAACTCAACGTTTATTTTAAATAACTATAACATCTAATCTATTTGAGATAAAATATTAAACGGTATATGTATTTTATAGGAAATTTTATGGTCTACAACTTTTATTTCAGCAGTTTTTGCTATAAACCCAATACTTTAGGAGCTAGGACACAATATTTGCCGAAAAACGTCGTGTAAAAGCGATTTAAAAAAAAAATGTCAATTCTTGACAGCGAATATCTCTTCAACGGATAGAGATAGAGAAAAAACGCATAGAGGCAAACTTGTAGAAAATTTAATCAGCTTTTTTTTAAAATTGGCCATTTCCCACTGCGATGGCCTGTTCAAGAGATGTAAACGGAAAACCAAACAAATCCGCACATTTTGTTACGCTACTTTTCGTATAATCATCACCAAACACATCCCAGAAATAAAATCTTTAGGATCAAAAAGTCTGTCTACAAGCCCTTTTTGAGCGTTCGTTCGCTAGGCTAAATAAGAATAATCACAAAATGTCTTCTAATCATATTAATGCTATTACATATATGTGGAGTCGTAGCGATTTCACCGTTTTCCGGTTTTCCGTCTTTTTCTCGAGAACTGTTAGGCCTACAGGAATGCATCTATGCTTAAATAAAAGGTGATAAAAGGTCCTACAATTTTTTCCTCCATGACAACGGTCGTAGGGCCCGTCGTTGTGGCAATATCTGGCTCGAATCATGGATGATACGTTAAAAACAGATTTAGGGAAAATGTCTATTTTGAAGAGCTGTATCTCGGAAACTATTATACTTACAGACTTCCGGTTAGGCTCAAATGGTAGAAAATTTAGTCCAGTTTAAAAAAGATAATCATATTCTTTGCACTACAACTCATAGTTTTTGATCTACGAGGCTAAAACTGAAAAAAGTCCGAAAAAATCGCGGTTTTTTGTGCCCCCCCCCCGTTTCCACAAGTTTTTCGAAGTTGCAAAATCGAGTATTTACTACTGGGACCGAACCTAACACCATGAAAAAAGCAAACCTAACATAGGATTTTTTGCAATGTTTGTATATTTTTGTGTTTAAATTGACTGTACTAGAAGTACGTTAATTATATATTATTGGATTTGATAATTTAGTTACACGCGTAATTTACATTAGTTTGGTAATTTATTTTAATTCGAAACACGTATATTGATATTTGATGCACAGTAAATTTTCAAACAAAATAACACGATTTTTCCCTATTTTTATGTACAACATTGGAATTTCAATTATTATTTGAAATAGAATATAGCTTAAATTAGAGAAGTTTTGCATAATTCTGTATTCATTGCATTTTATCCTAAGTTCGTTAGTTTGTGGCATTTTTCGAAATTTGTCTAACCTTTATTAACGCTAATTTCAAGTGGACAATTTTTCAAACTTGCACATTTGGCCGTTTAAAAATGAAAACACTCTCCTCGATACAGTTTGTAATAGCTCGAATTCACAAAAGCTCAAAAAGCAAACAAAAGCCCTGAGAAGGCGTGGTCGAAGAAGCTACATGTTTACGAAGTACATTCAAATGCAAACTAAAATTTTATTGCAAATAAAGAAGCAAGATGTGTGAACTGTCAAAATATTCTACAGCTGAATGTACCACGCCTATTTCAACACTTTATTGGCCAGTTTGAATTATTTCAAATTTAGTTCACATATTTTCCGGGGTTTTTGTTTACTTGGTCGCACTATACATATTTTTTTGTTGTATATCACAATAATCAAGAGATCAAGATCTGGCATCCGATAGACCTAAAAATTCATTTGGACATCCTTTGTGATAACAACTTTCAATCAAACGTAACTGATCCAATTAAATAGTGGAATAACTAAAAAGAAATTATTACAATTAAAGAAATATTCTCGTTCTACCTATGACATTTCATCAAAAATTAAAACTAAATCTGATTTGGCACGTTTGGTTTTATTTGGTTAAATGTGAATTGTTGTGGGGCAGTAATGATAATTATGCTTCCACTGAAAACAGTAAATTAAGAGTTTACCTCCATATTACTTTTAAAAGGAAGTTTCATCTGGATGGCATTTTTAAGAAACCAGCGGTGGAGTTCTAATCTTCTTGGATAATATGATATTTAATAAGCTTCCGTGTTCCTCGAATCGCTGACTTTGTAATTCCCATTTCTTGAGAAATTCCTCGTACGGGAATTGGCTGAATATTGACAACAGTCCCAAAAACAACACTGTTGGCACCAACAAAATCTGACTTATTATTTAACATTATCACTCAATTACAACGATTATAGGGAAATCATTCGTACTGTATATTTAGGCTTGAACAGAGCGTTGACAGAGTATTGCTCGAGAAGGTTTATTGAAACTTAAACTTCTAGAAGTACAAGGAAAGATACACGTCCCATTTCATCAAAAATGGAACTCTCTACGTAATGACCAAAACAGCAATAAGCACACAATACCTCCCCATTCGATTTAACTAATTTAATATTTGTTTAAATCCTGGTAATCATTCCAATTTACTATTCTTTACCGACCGACGATAGCAAGTCTACGTAAACATAGTAAACGAAAAGGACAGGATAGTATCTTGCAAATGATGCAATAAACATCTACTGAGGTCCAATTTTCATATTACCGTAACCAATATTATCTTTTTATTAACAAATTACAAACAGTAACGTTAAGCTCATTTCTTAGTCTAGTGAAATTATTTATGACACACGTTAGCTATAAATTACATTAAACGTAAATAAATAACATTCAACATAATTATGGCAAATGGTAAATGAAAAACTTACCAAATATGCTACTTACAAAACAGCAAAATATATAACGTTGATTAAAAATCACATTGTAAATAAAAAATTATTTTCACTTCGATATATTTCCAAACTAAAATTTGATTGTAATTTGATAAATTTAATAATCTAAAAATATAATCTGAAACTAAAAAATCTAAATCACTTCCTGTTACACCAATTGGATAAATACCTCGTAAAAGATCTCCCTTTGCATATTAACAACGTAATGTGCTATTATACAAAAGACTGTTAAGTATAGTTGACGGCGATTTATTAATTTTAGGGAGACTTCAACATCTTCAGCACATAGAAATACAGATTACTGTTATTAAAATGCAATTTAGACGCTACGAAATGAAGTTGTGTAATAGAATATTAAAACTGATTCTTCTTAACTGCAATTTTCTGAAGGTATTAATTTGAAATTGCTATTTAAGGCGACAATTGTTAATAACATTAAACAAAAACTTTCTACGTCACAACATACCATTATATAAACATTATCATAGAATATGAGAGGCATCTGATAATTCAATATATACAGACATTTATTAAAATAATAATAAATGGCACTTTCTCACATATTGAGTATTGAGAGCATAATACATATACAAAGGATACAAAATAAAGGTAAACAAATGAACATCAACGTAAAAATAAAATGTAACAAAAATAATAATAATAATAATAATAAAGATAAAAACTAGGTAAACACAAATTTACAATAAAATAAACATAATTATAATCAATTGTAAACGTGATTCCTTAAAATATAAACTGAATTTTTTATGGTCATAGCTGCAATTAATTTATTCAGTTTTGAGGAAAGGGCGAAACTTTTACAAAATTCTTTAAAAAAAGTAGTGATCGTCCCACGAGCTCCAATCATTAATGTTATGTCTACAAGATTATATTTTTCTTTAAAAAAAAGAAATCGTTGGTTCTTAAATTTTTCGTTTTCCATTATTTACTGTTAATGGCTGCTGTTGATTCTATTTAAATCGCACCGTGGGATCTATAATCCAACCCAGTCGTTTGTCACTTCTTCGTAAGTTGAAAGGCCTTTATCTCGCAGTGCATCGGCAATTAATTTTCTAGTAGTGTGATGACGTTGGTTCCTCAAAAGATCTCTAAACGGACATGACCCAAGAATGTGCGGCAGGGTTTCAGTAACAAAATTCTCATTAGTAGAACAGTGTCTATACTGGATGCCATCCTTCGATCGTCCTAGTATACTTCTTATGGGTGCAATGCCTCCGATTATCTTAATTGCATCTTTTATTTCGGATAAGGTAAGTCCCATATTACCGTTGATGTTGTTTACTTCTGGACATTCACGAAATAAAATTACACCTCTTCCCTTATGTGATATGGTCCACCAATTCGTAAACTCTCTCTCACGTAAAAATGTCCTGATGGTTTTAACTGGCTTATTCAGTAAATCATCACTTTTTATATCTAGCTATTTCAAACACATCCTTTTCTTTCAACCTCGTCTTCAACCAATTTCTTAGTTTGCAAAACTATTATTACCGGATTTTTCTAATGTGTTGCATATATTAATATGCTGAAGGTAGGCCTCCCAGTTGGCATTAAACAACTGAATGTCTTTTCGATTTTTTGCCGAATAAATCATTGAGTTGGGAAGGTGAATAAGTAGCTCCTGCGTTACGTTAATGAGAAAAATAAGATGTTAAATCGTCAAAAGTGTTTCACATCGCAAGGAACCTTGAGAATGGTAAACTCTAAGAAATCTTATCCAAAAACGGACTTCTTAAAATAAACTTTATCCTTTCAAGTCTAAAGCTCAAAGTCCATTGACTTTGGCTTGAAATCCTTGTTAAATTTTATAGTTCATAGGAGACTGAACGTATCTTAACATTTAGGCAAACTAACAATTGATACATATTAGGGGACTATCAGTTCGCATAATATATCCAAATAGTACAATCTTTGCATCCATTGGGAATATGCTCTTACTTAAAACAGTTTATCCTGTACATTATTACTCTTTTCACGTCCCCGCTAATTTAAGGACAACTACCGTCGCGGTTAACTATTTACCTTCAATAGATTTTAACCATCATTCATGGAAATCATATGAAGATAGACTTTTTTGGAGAAGGTATACTAATAACAGTAATAACTAGCTATACAATCCTAAAATAAAAACTAAAAAACTTTACTACCAGAACATCGTTATAATTTTGTTCTAAACCAGAGCATATTGTTACTGCATGAATAACTTTAAATCGATATGTTCACTTACTTACGTTAAATTAAAGCAAATTATGGAGAGTTTCATTAAATCCGGTTAATTAATTTTGTTGTTATAAAACAATTTCCGTTATACTAAATGGATTACGCGCATAATTATTAATTGTATTTGTCAAATTAAACGGAAATTTAAAATCCTGTTGCACTTCTTCATACAAACGTTTTGTTCAATAGACATCAATGAATGTAGGTAAATGATTAATCACCTACATTCATTTTAGTTTCCGTAGATTAACCATGATTTCCAGATTGAATTTGTGACCTTCAATTATGTAGGACATCATCGAAGAGATTGTCATGTTTTGAGTGTTTGATAATACTTACATTTTAAATAGTTCGTTACCTAAAGAATGTAGGGAAACACTGAATCAGACAAAGTGTGAAGTACCTTCATATGGAATAATTTTCATGCCACAAACGCTAATTTAATTTATTCTATTGCAACATTTATGGGGACCTATATTCGGTCCATGACAACTGCATGGTTCCAACTTGGCGCCGCTATTGCTGTTCAATCTAACTGCAGTCGCACTTACATTACATGTCTTAATACTCATCGTGCAAAAGCATTCGAGAAGCATTTGAAAAACTAAACCACACAATTTCAAAAAGAAATGAACAACACAATACAGAGCTAGTCACTGCATACCGGCATTGTAACTGATGCCTCGAAGATACTCGATCTTGTTCAAGGGATCATAAGTCTTTGCAAGATGCTTAATCCTCTCGTCAGCCAGAACATAGCAATAACGCTTGCTGAAGATATCCAGCAATGATTTCTTCAAATTCCTTGTCTCTGCTCTACTGAACAAACCGCATTCCATCGATAAGAATCCACAACGATGGGTGATCCATGCTCAATTCGGACTGCAAACGACGATATGCGGTCTCCGCTCTGTTATTGGTTCTAGGGAAATCAGAGAGGACTCGCTCGTAGACAATCCACAAGGAAAAAGCGGTTCCACGTTTATCAAGGCGACCCAGGTAATTATCCTCGAACAAATCGTGGATTGGCTGGAGGTCGACAGCAACACTTCATCGAATCCGTCGTTTATATCCGCAGGAGGCAAAAACTCAAGAGCAAAAATCAAAAATCCAAAAACTCAACTCTTTTAATAGAAATTTATTGCTGTCTTTTATGTATTTTACGCGAATTGAACAAAATTTCGTAAACTATACCAAAACTGTCTGCAGTATGTCCCAAATTGAAGATATGATTTTATCAATAATTAGTGAATGAATTTTCAGCACTTATTAAAGAAATACATATTAAGGTGAATTAGAGTTTTTTTAAAATTTTTTAAATAAAAGGTTTTTGTTTAATATGTCGTAAATGGCAGGTATAAAAATTTAAAATTTAGCATTTGGTAGTTATTTGATATGTTCTTTAAAAATGGTCGCTAAAAACTAAGTTGCTAATTAACAAAATTACCTATAAAGACATTGGGAGATTGGGACATAATGTATAAATATTTTAAACACTGCAACTGAAAATACACACTCGCTCTGTATTTATTTTAAGCGAATTCAAACACAATGAGTTGCTTTTTATGTCATTAATTATTGGAAAACGTAGGTTTTTTTATATTGTTACTGCGATATAAAAAAAAAATCTATTATGCGCCTCTATTACAATGAAGTTTTACCAAAAAAATTGAAGTATTCGTATTAATGGTGGGTAAACCTGTAGATTGTGCATAATCATGTTCCTCAAGTTTTTGAACCCGAATAAAGTTCATCATACTTCAAATTCTACTACCCTGATACAAAGCGAGAGTCAAAAATGGTGATTTACACAAACCAGCGCCAGCGGTTCAATATACAGCCGTCTTGTAAAACACTACGCAAATACCCCGAACTGGAACGAGGTGACTTTACTTCCAAATGTCAAGAAACATAAAGGAAAAAGGAAATTTCCACTGTTACTAAAGTTTGGAATTTGGTATTCACCTACCAAGAATTTTGTTCGTTAATAATTATTTTTGAAGCGCTTAAGACATTACCTACGATTTATAAATCAAACCAATGCACAACAAAGTTTGAAGTAGTTTGAGGTTTTCCAAACAATAACCGTGAAATTTTACATTAAAAAATATGTATAAGAACTACGTTAACGTATCTCAACATAATTGGTTCAAATTTTTCTGAAACTACTTCTACTAATATAGGTAATATTACATAATCTAATTGGTGAAAAGGTCAGCGCTTTAAATCCTAATCATAAATTATAATTTCAGTGTAGTGCAAGTACAAGCAATTCAATTATAACAGTTTCACAATACGTTGTTGCAAAACTCGTAAATCATATAAACGAGGATGAAAGTCATTTTCATCCATGCTGTTGATATAAATAAATCACATCGAGTATCGCTTGCCAGTTTTCAGGTACACCTAAATCCTGTTCAGAACCTTGTATAGCTTATTTTATTACAATTTGCAACGTGTTATATAGAATCGATTAGAGTAAGATTAATTACGTTGCTATATTACCTATAATGAGACTATATCATTCTGTATCATCAATAATGTGCCACTTTCCACCTCGCTTACTCTCAAACGCGAGACTTACTGTACATTTTCCGATCTATTTTAATACAAAGTTACCACTTAAACAGTGTATACTTCGGTGGTATTTCCTTTGGCCCTTGTGTAAGCGATAATGTACCTACTTTTTTTTAAACTACCCTGATTTATTATTCGATTATGCAAAACAAAGACTGTATTAACACCTCGTGTTCTGAATAAGGTGTAGGTATATCATCATACACATTTTAATTGGCTCTATGATTTACTTTGCCAGCTATATATTATTTTATAGATTTTTGCATCATCTCTTAATCGAATTGTCGCCAAGTAGGTACAGTCATGAATATAATTTTACTTCCCATGTTATATTACATCCTATGTGTTGAGTATCCATCTACATACTCTAATTATCAACCATATTTTATTTAAGATACACACAAGGTTCGCTTACAACAATAAATCATATAATAGCAACAAGAAAGATATTCTTCGAAAAACATATTGTGCGAGCTGATGGAATTAACAACTGTTGTAATAATATAGGTACTTCTTTTTTAAGAATCTCACATATATTTTTGTATTACTCGAATGTAACTACACACAATTATTATAACAACTAACTTGTTCTACTAGCCAACTACAGTTCGGCCTTCCTGACCTAAGTTTAGCCCCTTAAGTTTCACATCAAAATTGTAGTTATAACTAACAAAATACATAACCTAATAAAATAATTTAAATTATGAAATCGTTTCAAATTTTCTACACCAGAGCAACGCTTGCAAATTGTTGAAGTTTTTTAGTACAGGAAAGCATTGAAGAAGATCCAAATCAATCAATTCGTCGCCGTTCTCAGCAACTGGGGTAGTGTCCTTCCACTTTATAGAAGATTTACGAAAGGATCTTGGCTTAAAAACTTTCAAGATTCAACTTGTGCAGGAATTAAAGCCAAACGACTATCGTATGCGCCGCCAATTCGGGGAATGGGCTGATGCACAAATTGATATTGATTTTGAATTTCTATTCAAAATTTTGTTCTCCGATGGAGCCCATTTTTGGTTGAATGGGTACGTAAATAAGCAGAATTGTCGCGTTTGGAGTGAGGATAATCCACAAGCTTTTGTCGAAACACCATTACATCCACAGAAAACTACTGTTTGGTGCTCTTTATGGGCTGGCGGAGTAATTGGTCCATATGTCTACAAAAACCATGATGGTCAGAATGTTACTGTCAATGGTGAACGGTATAGCGACATGATTAGAAATTTTTTCGTACCACAATTAGCTGGCATTAATCTTGCCGACATGTGGTTCCAACAGGACGGAGCCACATGCCTCACAGCGCGCGCTACAATTGATTTACTCAAAGAAACTTTTCATGAAAGAATAATTTCACGTAATGGTCCAATTATTTGGCCACCAAGATCGTGTGATTTAACCCCATTGGATTATTTTCTTTGGGGTTATGTAAAGTTACTTGTCTATGTCGACAATTGAACATCTGGAAATCAACATTCGAAGAGTTATTGGCGAAATACGGCCACAAGTGCTGCGAAAAGTTTGTGAAAATTGGTGTTCCAGATTGCGCCTTGTACGCGCCAGCGGTGGCGGCCACATGGCCGAAATCATATTTAAACATTAATGTCATAAAATTTTCTATCCAATAAAGCCTGTTTCATTGATATTAAAAATATATTTCTTTGTTTTATGTATTATGGTTTAAACTTAAACTTGTGAAAAAACACCCATTAATTATTATAGCAAATCTAACTAATTAATATAAAAAAATAATCAATTAGAATTTTCACTATTAACTGAATCATTGTCAGAATCATCCACCTCATGAATTGATCTCAATCTCCATAATTTCATATTTTCCGGAGAACATAATATACCTTTAAATGGTAACTGTGTAAGTTAATTTGCTCCAGGATCAATAATCGCATAACGATCCAAATCCAAAACTTTGTCTATTACATATGGACCATGATACTTTGGCAAAAGCTTCTTACAAATGCCAATACCTTGATGACCAATATTTTCATGACAAATCCGTATTACATTGTCTTCCATAGTTTTAGGAACGCACAATAATAAGCGATCTTCATATTTTTTGTACAATATCTCATTATTCATTTCAAAATTCTTATCTTCAATTCTTTCCAATTTCATCTTTAACTCAACAATTTTCGGATCTAAATCTTGTAAAATGATCAAAAGTATTCTCAATAATGACCAAGACATGTTTGTCTACTTAATGCATCAGCATGTCTCACCATTTCACTTCCACGATGTTCAATAGTATTTACATCTTTCTTCATTAATGTTTGCTGTAGACTAGCACAATCAGTCAACACCTTGAAGTAACAAATCGGATGCATTTTACCATCACCTTGTTTTTGCAATAAAACTGATCCATATCCATGAGAACTTGCATCACAATGCAACTCAGTCTCAACATTTGGAGAATATTAAATTACATTAAAGTGAAAGAAAGAAAACACAGAGCACAACTGAAACTACTCTTCATAATTTTGCTTCACCTTTGTTAATGCGAATAACTACAACGACTTCCTTGCTTTCGATTATATCGTACGACACACAAAAATATGGTAGGTTAGTTCTTTTATCCCGGTACTGAAGAACCTTTATGGATTATGATCGAGATATGAGCAGCTTAAAACTCTATAAAAGGCGCAAATGCAATTAACACCTAAAGGCAGATTAAGACTACTTTATTATATACATACCTTCGATTGTCTGCATGTTATAATACCCATCCAAACGTTTCTAGTCACCAATTATGGATCTTTCTTAATTTTAAAGACTGTACTTTTATGGAGCATTATTATTGTTCATGAGTCATCATATTTGCACTTCTTATCTATGAGTGGTCAAGATTTACCAAGTAAAAAAAATATAGTTTAATGGGTTAAGCGAACAAGTGGGTCACATTCTATAAGGACAAGTCATTTTATTTTACAATATTTATTACTATATTGTCTTTTTGTGTGCACTAAACGATATAATCAAAATTATTCACATGCAATAATTATACAAAGAATGAATAAAAACAACTATGGGATTTTTTAAAAGAATGGGAGGATGAGAATACTACAAACAAAAGTTCTCGAATTTTGGTAAAAATTTGTTAGTCCATTAATTGTATTTGTAATTAATTTGCAGTTTATAACGGCATTAAAAATTAAAATGATAATGTATTAAGTAATGTAATAAAATTCTTAAAATTTCCATAAAATGTATTAAAACTATTTTCCGCCTTTTATATTTTGTGTTTAATCACATTTAAAAGTCATGAACATGATATTATATCGTGAGAATATAAACACAATTTGTTTTTACCGGAATAACAAATAAATTTATTAAAGGAATTAATCATGTAGTTACTTTCATCTACACTTACGTTGTGGAACTCCACAAATAGTAAAATAATTTCACTTAATTGTTTACAATATATTACCTAATTTATACAGGGTATACCACGGAAACCGTTCATTAGAAGTTTCTGGGGTCCCTTACTACTTATGAATTTGAAACTTTCAGGTTAAGGATAACCGATAGCCTTCTTTTGTTCTAAAATATTGTCGATGTTGTACAACTTCCGGAAAGACCGGAAATCGCCATTCATCTTCTTATGTTAAATGGAACACCCTGTATATTATTGCATTTTTGGATTATACAATCCATTCTGCGTTCATCTGTATTAGATTATCCTATACCTATCTTCAACTGTTTTTGAGATATTATGATTTTTTGGAAAAATTTGCGCTTTGCGGAGGTATGTTTAATAGCCCACCTTTTGCTCTTCTTTGAACGCAAAACATTCATACTTTACAAAACACGAAGTAAAACCATAAGGGTTCACAAAATGCATTTGCAAACTTATCACAGATTATACAGGGCGTTCAAAATTAGTGGCAAAGTTAAAAAACTTCAAACACCAAAAAGTCATTTTTTTCAAATCGAACACCCCGTATATTTTTACATATTTGGAAAGCGATTTAATTTACGCATCGATAAACTATAGGCATCCCTATACCTATCTTTAGCGGTTTTGTAGTTATAACACTTTTTATCTAATATTGATTAAAACTGCACTTAAAACTTATGCACATTTGAAAGTAGGCTGTGAGTATGCGAAAATAAAATACGGTAATGAACGTCTAACAGGGTTGAGTGGAAGAACAGGTCTCTACTTTTTTTGTAGACACCTGAACTCACTCCTTTTGAGAACAAATGTGCAATTTTAACGTATTTTGAACAATCTTATGTAATTTAATAGTTTGCTCTCAATAAAAGATATTTTTATTATACTTCGGTTTTTATCGATACTTAGGCCAAGCCTGGTTAACTAACTGCACGGAAGTATTATTATTATTATTATTAGTATGATTAGACAAACGAATGTTTATCTGGATGTCATGCTCATTACAGCAAACAGGTGGTAAACAGTAAACAATTTTATAAAATGGAAGCTGTTAACGCATATTCCAATACTGATATTTTGAATTTATTCTATACCCATTAAAGTCATTTTTATTTGTTTGTTGTATAAATAAGATCATTAAATTCGTTTTGTAAAGGTAATTGTTTTTCCTGTTGTCATACTCACTAACTCACAGCCTACTTTCAAATGTGCATAAGTTTTAATCAATATTATAGATAAAAAGTGTTCATAACTACAAAACCGCTAAAGATAGGTATAGGGATACCTATAGTTTATCGATGCGTAAATTAAATCGCCTTCCAAATATGTAAAAATATACCGAGTGTTCGATTTGAAAAAAATGACTTTTTGGTGTTTGAAGTTTTTTAACTTTGCCACTAATTTTGAACGCCCTGTATAATCTGTGATAAGTTTGCAAGTGCATTTTGTGAACCCTTATGGTTTTACTTCGTGTTTGTAAAGTATGAATGTTTTGCGTTCAAAGAAGAGCAAAAGGTGGGCTGTTAAACATACCTCCATAAAGCGCAAATTTTTCAAAAAAATCATAATATCTCAAAAACAGTTGAAGATAGGTATAGGATAATCTAATACAGATTAACGCAGAATCGATTGTATAATCCAAAAATGCCATAATATACAGGGTGTTCCATTTAACATAAGAAGATGAATGGCGATTTCCGGTCTTTCCGGAAGTTGTACAACATCGACAATATTTTAGAACAAAAGAAGGCTATGGGTATCCTTAACCTGAAAGTTTCAAATTCATAAGTAGTAAGGGACCCCAGAAACTTCTAATGAACGGTTTCCGTGGTATACCCTGTATAATATAATCTATAACCATGACAATGACATATCGTTAAAGTGCGTTAGGATTTAATTCTTTAGAATTAAATGGAATTACTTAAATATAAAATAATCGTGAATTAAACCAAGTTTCTAAAAATTGTTGATAATCAGATAATATTTTTATTTTATTATTCGTGTTAAAAAGTAGCTAAAATGAAAGTTAATTGAAGTTGAGGTTAGTATCAATCAAACAGATTCACTTCCTACCACAAGAGTGTCGAAAAATGTATTGTCATTTTATTCACTTTTATTTAGGAAGACAACTAACTGTTAAGTATCTCCAAAATGTTATATTGTGAAGTTTATGTTTATTCTATCCGAAGATGATTTTTCTATTTAATGTAATACTGCTGTACATTTTCTGAACATTTTATAAAGAATCTTATTCACTGTTCGGCATTAGTTTATTAATCGTTTCGTCGCAAAAGGACAGTTTTTTGTAAAAAAGTTGTTAATTAAACGGAATATTAAGGATATTTGCTACTATCTTTACCTTGACAACACATATTATGCTAATAACGACAAACTAAATTTAGAACACGGCGGGTGATGTTCTCCAATCCTCGGTAATTTTAGTGAACTGGGTGCTACGTTCCAATGGATGACAATTATGTCCATCTCCTGGGGACTACGAAATATAACGCAGAAGTCGTCATAATATTGTTTTCTTACTGTTTTCACTTAAATGGACCAAAATCTCCACCATCCCGTACTCGAAAAAGGAGATCACGTATAAAATTAATATGTTGTACTAACCAATTTTGGATAACTCGATCATCTCGGGATTACCATACAAAACAAACCAACTAAAAAATTTATGTCAATAAATTTTTCTTCTCGTTTAAATTTTATTTCGTCTGGATGGTTTTTGTTACCTGAAAACACGCTATGTTCATTTCGTAATTAAATAATTACACTGTGTAATTGGAGTATTTCCATTTTTGCCAGTGTATGTGCCAAAAATGATTTTCACCAGTTAGGTATATGAGAAATTAAAAAATGACGACCACCCAGCTTGGGCGTTAAAACTCGTTTTCTCTATTTAGCACTTTACACAAGTCAAGTTCTTTATAATAGTCATTATAGTGTGTCATAGAATTTTAAAATTATGATTTTATCATTAAGAATGTATGTATTAGGTATTATAAAATTACAGTATTTTGAATGTTCTCCAGGAAGGGAGAATAATTAAGGTTAATAATACAAAACTGTACGTTTGTACACATTTTTGAAATAGTTTCAACCGAACATGCATATCCCGTAACGATTCCGTTACTGAAGATTGAAGTCATTTAATAATGTATAATTTATTATCGGTTCAATGCAGTTTCGTAGCGCAAAAATTTTAAGATACAAATTACTGAACATTTAAGTTTACTGCTTTTCATATGACTGGTAGTAACACAACCAGGTTAGTTCGATAGACCATAAAAAATAATACCTACTGTCCAATTTTTAGATACCAATCGCATCAACATTGTTAAACCTAAAACATTTCGCTTGTTTGAAATAAACCACTCACTCAACCAACTCGAGTACTGGTACATCAAACATAAACCCATCATTTTATTTAGCTAATAAGTTTCTTGCAAAGATGCATTACCAAATAATCCATCTACAACTAATTTCCATAGAGCAGGTATGTCCATTAAAGTGCTTGGGTAATATTATTAACCGATAGTTACGTAATTAGTAGCGCTACTTAGCTGTCCAGAACGGAATTATGTAACATTTACTTAGTAAAGCAAATAAAACACATCCGCAAATCAAAAAGTATTCTAAATACGCACTTTACACTTTTTAGAAACCAAATTTCCGATTACCTACAGTTCAGAACATTTTATATACATGGTGTTCTTAAATGTCACGTACATACGGAAGGGGGTGATTCATTGGCTTATTTCATAACTAAAAGTTCTTATCAACATAGGTCGGTAAACGCTTCCTTACTAATCTACAGGGTCTTGAAATTTAAAGATTTTTTCGTTGCTTCTTATAACTGTTGGTGGAGGTGATTTTGAACAATATTGTTGTAACGAGTTTCTTTGTTACGGTTATTATTTAGTTTTCTTGTATTGCAATAAATTATTGCTACTAGACAGATCATTTTAAAAATATTAATTTCATTTCGTCAATTACAGGAAATCGCTCTTAAATTTTTTCACCAATAACGGAAGCAGATACGAAAAAACGACAAGAGATAAAAAAGTTTGTAAACAAAACAGACAATTTATTTTTATTGTGGGATCCACCAGCGACGCACCGCAAAAAAGGTCTGGGAGAGAAAATGGGACATGACACCTGCAAGAATATCTCGCTGTAGACTTAGGACGCCCAATAATATAAGCTCTAAAGAGTAACCCGTATTCCAAATTTGAGTTAAATATCTCAAAAACTGTAGGAGTAATAAAGAAAAAATGCAAAAATCTTCAAATTTTAAGACCCTGTAGATTAGTAAGCAAGCGTTTGAAGACCTATGTTTATATGACAAGTATTCTAAATGTGCTACTTGTTCTATTTGTTTCCCGACCACTCTTACATTGCTTTTTTCGTTCTAGAAATTACAATTGCCTCTAAGTGTTTATTTTCATATTTATCATCTACAGTTTTTCCTCTAGTACTTCAAGGTTAAACTTGCTGTCAGTGCCGGTTTTACTAAGTAACATTGGGCCCCCACCATCACCACCCACCCTCACAACAATTTGCATACATAGCAAAACTTCGAATTTGACACAAGCCAATCTATTTTTTTTGTCTACCCCCGTTGCTTTTGAGACGATAAAACTGAGAATCATTCAGACTAATATATTTTAAATAGCTTCATAAGATGAAAACGGCAAGTCTGAATTCTGAAAAAGCTTATGCAATACAATAAATACGGCGCATCGGTCTTTATTCATGGTTGGTACGAGTACAAACAACACCGCACGTAAACCAAGTGTAAGTCGGAAATTATGGCAATAAAAATTTTGTTCCATAATTGGAATGTTTCACATTATTGTTAACTTGCTGGAAAATAAAACTTACATTTTGTAGTTTTTTTAAATACGTTTTCAACAAATTTAAGAGAAATGTTTACGAAAAGACAAATATTAGTGCCGTAACATCCGGGTCACATAGATCACAGGCCCGGGTTCCGCGGATCTGATAGATAGATCACAAACCCCCCTTGTGTCGACATAATTAAGTACAAAGGTTATTTACTTAGAAAGGGACGAGGAAATGTTCAATCTGCAATAAACTCTTTTAAAATATATGACCAGTAATAAATTTTAGTCTCAAACGTGTTAAAGGGCGTTTTTTCTTATTATTATTATACCTTCTTTTGAGATTGAGAGGGAAGTCGTGAGTGAAATAAATACACCTTAATTCCTTAATATTAAATGTATTAATTGCACTATGTAGTACCTATTATTAATAAACATAAAACTTTGGATTTGCCCGGGCCCTACGCATGTGCGTAATGTATAAACCAGCGCTGCTTGTTGTTGATCTTGTGCGGTGGTGATCCTGTTTAAATTATTATTATTGCTCCCCTAATTTTTTCCTTAGTATAAGTTTTACATTATCCAGTGTATTTCATAAATATACCGACAAACTTTTAGGGGTGGTAGGGGACATCAACACAAACATTTTTTGCTTTATAAACATATGTCCGTAAACGGTTCGTTTTCGTAGGGCGTTCTTTAAAAAATTGCTTTTTTCTACAAACGTGAAAAAATGACAAGGTTTGCGCATCGATAACAATACGCGAAGAGACCTTTTTTTTCACTTACCTACGTTACCATGACAGCGTGCCCGAAATGACGACGTCATGCGCGAAGTACGCATTACACGCAAACTAGATAAGAGTTTTGTATTTTAACGTTAAAATAATTGTCAAATTCTTCACGTTTGTAGAAAAAATTTTGTTTGCATCTCGTGCGCGAAATCCTTTGGTGATCTCGACTTTTTTTTTTAACTCGGCTGCGTCTCGTTAAAAAAATCAGTTCTCGATCACCAAAGTGGCATTTCGCGCACTAGATACAAAAATAACAATTTATTAATATCTAAAAAAAGTTTCTGACGATTTTATTGACATTTTCAAAGGTTGATCGTAACTTTATGAGGTATCTTTTGGATTTATTACAGTTGATACACTAATTCAAGGGGCGTACTCACGGGGCAACCTGTTAGTTTTTTGCATAAAAAATAATAATCCCAGTGTTTTTTAGCAATTTTGTAACTTTGTTTAAATAACGTAACTAAAAACACATCTTTTTCCAGTTTTGCGCATCTTGCTTCGTTTTCGAGAAAAAAAAATTTCAACCATGCAATAAATAATTATCAAATATGTAAAATTCTTAAAATTTAGTTAAATTTGAATTAAATCAACACAAGTTTTATAACAATAAACTACTCAACAGGATTAAGTTTTAAACTCAAATAATCACTAGGTTACTATTAATTTATAGCAATGACATGTGCATCGCTGGTAAAACATTGTGTTAGATATGAAACACGTACATCTGTAAAAAATGAATGTATTCCAAAAAAAAACCGTAAATTCTGGGAGGGGGGGGGGCCAGAAAGACCCTTAAGGACTTAAGTCTTACGAAATATGATTGATAATGCACATTGGATTGAGATTTCATCAAAGAAGAGGAGATACACAGGTTTGGGGAATCCTTACAAACTTACAAAAGTACCTATGTATGTACAAGCGACGCAAAAATAATGACTACACAGAGAGAAAAAATCCGTTTTTCAGTCATTTTCGTATAGTACGCATAACTAAACGCGTCAATAACAAAAATGTTTCTATAAAGGTAGGTAATAAATATTCGTTCAATGATATAGTGAATAAATGTTTAATTGATTCATACACACGACACGTAATTCGAAATGCGTAAGTGAATTTTTTAAGCAGTCGCACGGTATACTTTTCAAACTGCATCACGAATTTTCTCGGCATTTCTAACATTTCGTTACGTTATGTTATGTCGATAACAGGATTCTAATTGAATTTCCCAAACTTACTTTGTAGAATTCAATAATTAATTGTACCTAATAATAAAAACACGTAATTCCACTCATTTTTTAAATCTCTGACTCTGGATAATGGATCCATACCGTCGAAAAGTGTTCGGTTACATTTATAATAAAAAATTAGTGGAATTACTTGTATTTATTATATTACAATTTAGTAGTATATTACAATTTAGACGTCTGCGATTAAAATAACGCAATAAATTTTGTTTCAAAGTCCGCGAAATGAATTTTAAGATTCGGAGATAAAATGCGAAGATATACGCGTACGCATGTGCTTATAAAATAATAGCTTTTAACGTTCTCTTGCCGTGACAAGGTCGGTTGGGGGATGTTGAAGGACGCAGGTGGAATGAACTGTACCTCCGATCTCTCTCATTCTAGTTTCCGTAGTAAATAGTGACGTTTTTTCTACACTTTGCAATGCTAATGAATGCGTTCAACCTTTATATAGTTTGCGCCAACCAACAGTTTAATGCATTCTAAAAAGATTTTGAGCTTTTAAATGGCCATTTTTTGTATGTTATGTCAAGATTCATTTATTTATAGAATTGGTTTTCCCTTTACGGTTTTTCCCTGTTCCCTCTAAAGGGCGAAGTAAATGTCTATCAACGATTCGCTTTTTTCGTGTGTGCAATGCACCTAGACGATATATTGCATGTCTTTAATGTATCCTGATCCCGTGTTTACTCTATTATTGAGAAAAAAATACTTTACGAGTATTACATCCAATTTAACTTCCTCGAACCTTTCATATACGGATTATAAAGGTTTTTAAATTGAAATTGTCCGTTTAAGTTTATATGACTACTATAAATTTCATGCAGCGTCTTAATAACCTATTCTCTACGTTGTATTATAAATCAAATAAGGCAATAATTAATAGCAGTTTGTGACATTTATGTATTCAAAAAATAAAAATGAAAATTAATAAAAATTTACAATGTACCTACCCAAGATCGTATCATGTGAGCCAACCTTATTATAAGAACATTATGATGATGTTTCCTTGTAACAACATTACGTACTTCCTTTAATAAACGTATCCATTCTCTTCCAGATCAATAACATATCATTTTATCCGTTAGGATGGCCTCACACAGTGCACAACAATTTGTTTCGATGCATAATGGATGGAAAATCTACCTTACCATCTTCGCTCCGCAACTCAATTGTATTTGTAGAAGAAAAGCAAACGCACCGACCGTAATAGATTGTTTACATAAGCGCTATATGAAATATTTGTAATTAAGAAAGTAATGTATGTCGGCTGTAACGGCGTTAGGGGGAAGGGAAGAATTCAACAACATGATTAGAGAAGATACAAAAAATCGTGGTGACTTGGTGTTGGTAAAAACTCCTGATACAGAGACGCACATTCGAAAATCATTCACGCTACCACAAACACAAATAAATAAATTTAAGTTACGAGTTGGAAAGTATACAGTGCAAGGTGCTGTTGCAAGGTGGTGCAGTATTCTGTTAGGATAGGAAAGAAAAGTTTGGGGGAAGAAAAAATCACATACCTAAACAAAATGGAGAACAGAAGATTGATTCTAAAAACACTAATTAATTTTGATGCTTCCACAAATCACGTTTTGCAACACTTATGAAGAATGATAAATTCAAGAATTAGAATTTTCGCGCGTGCGTGTGACAATAGTTTTCTATTGAATGCTGTAATCAAGTTCATTCCCAAACGGAAAATACGTCCAAAAATCTAACACTGTGAAGTGCATTCAGTGGAATGTTTTCAATGATATGTGATATGGATTGTTTCAATTCCTCACGAGTAGTAAGTCTACTAAGAAGCACCCTTCCTTTGAGGTAACTCCATAACCAATAGTCAGCTGGATTAGGACCTTGTGACCAAGGAGGTTATCCGTTTGGAAAGTGTCTACTAATTAGATGATCACCAAAAGTGTTACCTAATAGTGTTTTTACAGGATTGTGAACGTGAGGAGGTGCGTTAAAAGAAACTCCGTTTCTTTACAAACAAAATGGCGTTTTAATTTTTTTAAAATCATACAAATTAGCAAAGTAATGGACATTTCAAACTGGGAAGTTACTTTTGAATAACCTTATAAATTGCTTTGAAAGATATACTACACTCCGTAAAACATATCCAAGAGATACATTCTTATTGGAGCATTTCGGAAAAAGTGTGATGTGAAAACTATCAAGTTTACTGTTACTTGGAACTGTTTTTTTTACGGTCACAATGAGGATGCCTTTGTGGATATATGATGATTCAGTTGAAATGTTAGAAACTTTATTAAAACATTTAACTAGTATTGAAAACATAAATAAAAGAAAACAAATGATGATAAAATATAAAAAATTTCTTCTCACTTAATATTATTTTTGAATGTTCCTAAAATTGATGCTGCGTTTCCTCTTTGTATTGCAATTGAAATTCTTTGTTTTAAGTAAATTTTTGATCTGGGCTCGTTTGTGATTTAATGAATCTTGTTTCCTAAATCATGAATTAATTTCAACGCCTCTTCACACCAGGGGCCTAAAGTTTCTACTGCTAAAGGCACGAAATAAAAGTTCTGATCAATAAGACCTTGGTATTTTTTTCTTTTTCTTTTTGCTCCAAATTCTGCTACAGATCTACTAGACAATTTAGAAAAACCAAGCATAGATTGGACTAAAGAATCTAAACATGTTGAATCCCATATTGGATGTTGACCTTTAGACCAAGGGAAGGAATGTGTCAGCCAACCATTGGATTCATGGTTCTGGGCTGACATCAGTCGAACCTGATCTTTTTCATCATAGGATGAAATACCACTCATTATGGATTCAATTTTTAGATTATCCCAATTGGATTGCAAAATAGGAATAATTGTGAGAGAGACAACGGATTCCAATACCTAAATTTTTTATAGGTAGAGAAGCTAATGTCCATTGGGTGTCATTTAATTGACAGTTGAAAATTCATTCTAAAGAGATCTTTATGTCGTTGTCTATTTCGTGTAGATATTCTAATGATTTCCAAGGAGTTGAGGTACGTAAAATATAATGTGTAAGTTTAGGGATCAACAAACAATGCTTCAGTAAGTAATAAGCGACGTGAAGATTAAGATCATGTAATCTATTTAAGAGCGTTTTGATTTCAAAATGTTTCTTCTTGAAGACCGAATCCACTGCAGACTGTAGAATAGACTGCCTAACAATTCTAGTTCATCCATAATAATTTTTATTCCGGGACAAATAGAAGAAAATGATTCCTTCACTTACTGATCTTCGTTAGACAAGAAAAATGATGTATTTATCTCTAGACCAAATGATTTAAACCGATTGAAGTAATCTAGATGGTTTAGGTTAGGATGTTTAAGAAGGAATTTTTGAACCGTATCATCATTTTCAGGTGCAAGGTTATCATTTGATGCTAATAATTTTATTGCTGCACGTATGTCGTCATCTGAGACTTTCGATTCGATTCGTTTTGTAATATTAGTTTTTGGCTTTTTAGTTTCATTGATATTAATATCAGGGACCTTCAGGTTAGAAATGTTTAATTTTACTAAAGAACTAAGGGTCTTCTTAAATTTTGGCAGAATTTGGTAGACTGCATAGGGAAACGTCAGAAGAGCTTTCCAAAAAGGAACATCACTGATCTCTACTACCTTCTCTATGATATTAGCTATCATTCTTGCTCCTTTTGGAATTCTTTTCAAGATGTGTTCTTCAAATTTCCAAGTTTTTCTTCTAATTTAATCTTTTGGATTACTACTAGTTGTGATATTAGAAGTGTTATATACTTTTAAAATCTATATCTTTATGTGCATAATTCCAGTGTTCTCGTAAACCTCTTCTTTTATAATTTTTTTACAAACAGGACAGATAATTGAGTCAATATCTGAAATTGAAGCCTGGGAAATAAATTGTTGAGCCCAATTTGAACATAACCAAGGTGTATTAGCATCACCAAGATTTCTTAAATCGACATCAGTAAGGGATACGCAAGTAGAGTGGAACCATTGGGAGCAATTATCACAGGCAATCCAGTTTAGGTCATCATTCAAAGTATTTCCGTAAGAACATATTATGTTTGAGTCCATTATAAATTTTTGAAGATACAATCACTGTTTTTAAATTCAACAGGCCTGTACTTGTAAATCAATTGTATATACACTTTTTTTAAATGAAATTTGGGTATTTAACTTAGACACGTTTAGCATTTGATTCAGTTAACAAGGGTAGACAATTATAGAAACCTCGCTCTTAATTGAAATAACAAAATATATGAATTGCTATCCAAATAAGAAAAAAAAATAACTTAGAATCTAAGTGTTTAGTGACGTTTACATACTCTTTTAATTGTAAATGTAATTTACTTAACTTCGTGTGTCATGTAGGTAGCTGAAATGCTCTCATGCATGTTGTAATTTCGTGACAAACTATTTACACAATATTATTCCACTAACAAATTGGTAGTAATTTGAAGTAAATACCTACATGTAATATTAAATTGTTTAAATATAACAGGATGCAAGCGAGCGATTGTGCTCAAAATTAATACTTAGTTCTACTTATTGCAAACTGGAAACTACTAAATTTTCAGATTTCATAAATTTTATGTCTTTTCTTTAATGGTTTAGGATATGGTCACGCTACACGGCTATTACCTATATTCTTTCGCTAAATAAGTCTACATTCAAAATAAAAAAGGGGATTACAACTTTTCCAATAATAGAATAAAATGGCATCTATTGTCTACTTTCGAGCTGTTAACTACCTAACTAGTTTTTCATTATTGTAAAAAGAAGTACAAGGACAGATACCATTCATGGACGTTCGCATTTCTCAAATATACTAGCAAAGTTAGTTATTAAAACAGGATATCTATTAAAAGATAAGCATTAATCAAAATGCTATAAAAGTGGCTTTAGTGACAAACGACCTATCATTAAAAATCTTATTACAGTAGTTATAACGAAACTCAACTGATGTTTCTTCAGATTCAGACCGACATAAAGCTTCTATTTGGAAGATTTCTGCTTAATTGTATCTTAAACACCACGATCCAGTTAACCGGATACAAACAATAAATATTTGTGTATAAATATGTGTTCTAAATCAACTCTAAGAAATCAACATTATACAGTTACATTTTTGAAATAATAATAACCAATATTTTCGGAATTGCGGAATTGTGGTAGTAAAATTACTATGCAATTGTAATATATTTATGTAACCATTAAGAATGTCAAGTAGGTAGAAAATTATTCTATAATTACTGCAATGAAGTTCGGGACTGCAATTATTTCTGCCGAACACCGCCTTAACGGAAACAAAGTGCACTGATTGCTACAGAATTAACTGCTACTGCAGTGACTGACTTAGATATCGTAAATGTAAACGATGCAAGCTGTTATTGCTCTACCAATATTACAAATGTTATATAGTTATATTTAATAGATGAAATGAACTCTCCAAATATCATCGTAAAATCTATTGCACATCAATGATTCTGATCATATGAAACTAAAGGCGTTAAAATTGAGTTGTGTAATTAGTTGCCATTAAACTAAAAGTAGAAGACATCGCCTGATTTAATCAAACACGCGTTTGCTAAGTTTTTCTCAAATATAAAGTATCACCAATACTACGGTAAATATTTTTCAAATGATCACAAACCTTTAGGAGTTGCGATTGGTCGCAAAATAAAAGCAAATGGAACACGATTGTCCTGCACAAGTATGGTTTTTGTTAATTAACAATTCTGAGATCATTCCTCGCCGATGGAAGCTTTCGATTTATTTATAGAAGATAAGCTTGGGTTTCTTTATATACTTAATTTTCCAAATTGTTCGCAATCTTATAAACCACAGCCACCAATTTTTTAGGCGTCCACAATGACTCTTAAACATTTACAAAATCTCTTGTTACGTTGGGGTAGAACTATTCTCATTAAAAATACAAAGGATTCCACTAACCCTCTTTCCGCGCCGATGTCAACATCAAGTAAAAAACCTATAAAGGAAATCGCGTAACTTACAAAAGTTCCATAACGGCAAAAATAGTAAATTGGGAAATTTAAAAAAAAACTGATAGGTGATGTACGATCAACAAAATGAATAAATTAAAGTTTCAGTATTTCTGCCTCTGTAAAAACATCAATATCGCCAATTAGTATCATTCCCGTTTAGAAAAGAAAATTCGGAACTAATCGTTAAAAAAATCCGACGTTATTGATTTCTTAATTACTCAGGACTTTTACTTTGAAGAAAGTTACATTGAAATAACTAGTACTAGAAGTAATCAATTCTCAAAATTTTTCGAACGATTACATAGTTGATAACTTAGCAAAAGATTCCGGCCATGAAGTATTGCGATTGCCACCCTATTATTTCAGCTTCGACCCAATTGAATTAATTTGAAGCCAGTCGAAAGAAGAAATATATAAATCCATGTTATAGTGATTTTGTAATTGAACTTATAAAAAAAAAATGAAATACACTGCATCAAAAAATTGCAAATAATAATGACATAAATTATGAGTGTTTGTATAGGGTTACTTAAAACATTATTATCAAAATTGTATTGACTAACAAATTTAACCATCGCGCTGTCAGAAAAAATCTAACATTTTATTTACTGAAAACTTTTTCTTTAAAATTTGATACATTTTCCCCCAGAGCCTAGGAATGCCTTATAGATCTGGCAACGCATGATTACTGACTATTTAGTTGTAGTGGGAGAATCAGCAAATTGATTATTGTTAGTTTAAACCTAACACGCGACCGATTACGTCTTCGCATATTTCTTGCAGTGATAGAAAAATTCTAACGGTGCGACCTTTCGCGTTTGTGATTTTTTTTTTCTGAAAAAAATATTTGTTGGTAAGTTTTTTATATTTTGTTAATATCTTTTGTAATTTTGATCGCATTTGATTGGAACTTAACAGATACATTTTGTAATAACTGAATTTTATTTGGTTTGTGTAAACTGACTTTGAATTTTTCAAATTTACAGATATGTCGTTATCAAAAATGGAGAAGCAATGGCTACAGTGGTATGAGGAATTTCCTTCTGATTGCGAGGTCAATTCTGATTTAGACGCAGCTCAGTACATGACGATTGATGAAATACTGGAGGCATTTAGAGGACGGTGCCGATTCCGGCAATATATAAGCAAAAAACCAGCCAAATACGGCATAAAGATATGCCCTTAAAGATGCGAAAACTTTTATACTCTTAATATGGAGATGTATGCTGGAAATCAACCACAAAGGGCCTTATTAGATATCAAATGAAGCAGCGAGTGTAGTAAAAAGGCTTATACGTCCTATTAACTCTTTAACGGCTAGCGTACCCAAATGGTAACACCGACAGGCGCACGTATTTTCACTTCCTACACGTTGTTTACTCTGAATAAGAACTGCATTCTTGCAGTTTATTGCATCCACGTGGTCCATAGTGTGAAGTGATATTGTTGCAAAGTAATCAGAAACCATAGAAAGCTGTTATCAGTGTGTTGTTTTAGGATAAATTTCTACTTCTAGAAAATCATGGACATAAAATTTGTTTCCCGGTAAATCGCCCTTATTTTTTACTGTTACCGTACGGTAACGCTAGCGTAATGTGATATCAAAAATGGCAATTTACTCTACAGGCGAGGACATACACTAGAATAACCACTGATTTGGACTCAGATGAAATCTACATAGAGCCATCTGCTGCGGAAAATGTTTTGACGGACGAAGACTCTGGGGATGAAGATGAAGGTGGTTTGCTAGACAACCTGAGCAGATGGCAGCTTACAGCACTGGCTGAAGTTCGTTTCGGTGGTGGTGAGGATGGTGAAAATGCAGCTGCAGGTCGACCAGAGAAAGAAGACATTACGTGGGTTGACGGAGATGTGATGCCTAGAGCAAACGTATTCCCGATTAGTAACTATGATGAATTCAAAAACCCAACCCCTCGTGAGTTGTTCGAAAAGTTCATTGATGACGACATAATTTCATTCCTCGTTGAAGAATCGAAATTGTGCATTATTTTGCAATCAGCCGGACCCAAAAATTACTCCTGATGAAATGCGATGTGCTATAGCCATTCTGATTCTCAGTGGTTAAAATACACTGCCAGGCAGAGATTTCTACTGGGATTCGAAAAATGATTTAGGAAATATCATGGTCATAAATTCAATGAGGAGGGATAAATTTAGGCATATAAGAAATCGTCCAAAGTTTTCTGGCCATGTTCGGAAAACCACTATGCGATGCTGGGAGGCCATCCACATGTAGCAGCAGCGTTAGTGTCAGCAGGGTGTCTGACGATGTGCGCTATGATGAAAAAAACCACCTTCTGGTCCATACTGAAGGTAAAAAGAGACGCAGATGTGCTGGGGAGGGTTGTTCATCAAGTGTCCGAAGCATGTGTATAAAATGTGGCGTTGGGTTATGCATAGAATGTAATCTCATATTCCATACCAAATAAAAGATTGATTTTTGAGAATCTCATATCTTTGACCCTTCATCTGGCTAGCGTTACCATATGGTAACGCTGGTTTTTTGTAAATAAGAATGATATTACTATGAAATTTGAATCTTTTTTGCCTGAATAATAAACATTGAACACATACAATTCCCATATGCATTTGCACTTGACAAAAAAAAATTTCGCCGTTAATGGGTTAACAAAACGGGAAGAAATATCACCGCCGACAACTATTTTACATCTGTGCCCCTCGCCAATGAACTATACGAAAATATCGGGTTAACTTTAGAAAAAGGCAGATTCCCCCAGAACTGCTTCTGCAGAAGCGGGTCAACAGTACCATGTGTGCATTTGGATATGGCGAAAACAGATGTACTCTGACATGATATATTCCGAAAAAACATAAAAATGTTCTTATGCTTTCAACGGTTCACAGTGATGATAAAATTGATGTGGATTCTCCCCAGAACATATCCGAAGTTATAACATTTTATAATGTTACCAAGGGTGGCGTCGATGTTGCTGATAAGATGAAAGCAGAATATTCGGTTACACGTTACAGTAACTGTTGGCCTTTTACAATTTTTTGTAGCCTTCTAAATATAGCAACCATAAATTCCCAAATTATTTACAACAGTAATGCTGGAAAATTGATGCCAAGGCGTATCTTCATAACATCATTGGCCAAAGCTCTCATCAAGCCCCACATGTCCATTCGAGCTTCTATCACTTCATTATATGTAACACTTCGACAGAAAATCTGCACCATTTCCGGTACCAACATCAACGCAGTCCAGACACCAGTTCCCCCCCCCCCCCCCCCAAATAAAGAGCGTACTGCATCTACCGAATATACCTATGTAACTTGACGATGATTAACATAAGTATTCTTTTAATTTTGCAAGTTGTTTAGTGTTTAGTTTCTAGTTTTTATATTTTTTTTTATTGTGATAATATAAAATTACAAAAAATGTTTGGTTTTCATTATTTCTATAGTTAAATTGATATTACAGCGCGTAAACCCGTGTTAGAAAAAAAACTATACGCGCGACAAATTTATGCACGCGACCAATGGCGAGATAAAATGACACGCGACCATGGAGGGTTAAATACATAAAATACTTTCTAATTACAACATTTTTACAAAGAAAACCTCATTCAAACGATTATATTAAATTTTATGTACGAAAATAACTTATTTGTTCACATTGTAACAGTTTTATTGTTAAAAGGTCAATTTCAGTTTACGCATGTATTGGTTATTCATTCAACTTGTCCATCCTACACTGGAATATAGCAATCTATTTATACCTAAATATCAGAAATTTAATTTAGAAGTGAAAAAAGCATAGATTTTTTGAGGTGCGATTATAACTAACCCTAAAGTAAATTCTTTGCCAAAGTTAGAAGAACTGGAACCGAGCGAGGGCGTAGAACTGAAGCATAATAACAATAACGAAGATGAAAAACGACCAGCCTTGTCTATTTAGTTCATTATCGAAGTTGGCACCATCAGGAAATTTACTGTGAATCGCAAAAAATGTGTTCTTCATTAAAAACCTTCTGCGTTTGTAAGTAATATTTTCATAGCAGTCTATTTTGTTGTTATTTTTTACTTGTCCAAGTAAACAAATATTGTCTACTACTTTTTTTTTAAGTCCTCCCCTTGAAGAGGAAGTAAAGGCATTAACTGTTAAGACAATTAGCCCTATAGACTTAACAAACATCCATATCACGGAAAAATTTTAACCCACTAGGTCAAAATTTGGACACGAGACCGCTGAGACGTAGGTTAGTTGTAATACAAGTAGATCCACTACGGCACGGACGATACGGTTTGTTAATAATAATAATAATAATAATAATAATAATGTTCGCAAAGACCAGAAACCATACAACACATTATATCAGCATGTACACGTCTAGCACAAACAGAATACAAACACAGACACGATCAGGTAGCTACAATAAACCAAAAACTCGCCACAAAACATAACCCTTCTACTGATAACACACCCTATTACAAATATACACCGCAAGTTGTACTTGAAAACGCCACACACAAACTATATTGGGATAGGACACTACTCACAGATAAAACTGTATATAACAATAGACCAGATATAACACTTATAGATAAAACACAAAAAATCATATACATAATAGATATTGCCGTTCCCAACACAAATAATTTAGACAATACACACGCAGAGAAACATCGCAAATACACTGGATATAGCTCAGGAACTTAAAGCGCAATGGAGAATGGGAACTGCTCTTACAGTACCCATTGTTCTTAGTGCAACCGGAGTTCTATCAAAAACAATACATCACAGTTTACACATTTTAGGGTTAGATAAGAATATATACATACAATTACAAAAGGCAGTCATTATCAACACTTGCCACATAGTTAGAAAATTTCTAAACATAACGGAAGATACCGCACATCATTCTGAACCACATCACACGCTTTCAACTAATATCATTCAAACACAAAATGAAACACAACACTCAATCCTCCCTTCACAAATTGAAACTCTGTTGCATACACAACATAACATTATAGAAAGTCCATTACCAACAGGCAACACTTCAACAACCACTCATGTGACACCTCTACCTTCACAAACTCAAACTATGTTCAACATAGCATTACAGAAAGTCCATTACAAACACATAATACGTCAATAACCACTCATGTGACACCTTTAACTCGTGCACATACACTCAAACGCAAACACACAATACGCTCACAATATCAGAACTCACAATTAGCACAAAACACGAAAAACACATTACCCACTCGAGTGCAACCTATGCGCCGAGTTAAGCAACAAACATTTACACAATAAACATAATACTATTTCAAAACACATAATATATTATGTTTTTTTTACAGCTACTTTAAATTTATTTTATATAGGTATATGTATTACTAGAACTAATCGTTAATTGATTTCGATCCGTGCGGTTAGTTATCCAGGCTTGGCCTGAGTATCGATAGGAACCGAAGTACAATAATAATAATAGGTTTATTGCCCAAACAGAAAAAAATCTAATTAACGGACAATTTAGTTATAACTTATAACTAATTGAGAAAATTAAGAAATTAAAAAATTAAAATTAAAATTAAATGTAATATCAAAGATTAGTTTGGTCCTGCTTTTCTCAACCACAGCAATCATAATCCCGTAACTACGAAATAAGAACCACAAATAGATCGGCGTTTTAGTCAAAACTGTAATTGAAAATTTGCTTGAACATTGTACACCGCCCTACAAACAAATAAATAAATGCCAAGCCCAAAAAAAAGTTGTGATTTGTTTGACGTACATTTCAATAGAATAGGGAATTCAACGGAAGTAGATATAAAATCTTATACTTCATAACGCTCGCTTTATCAATATACAGACTGTTTCAAATTAACTCGGCACTATTGCTATCTTTGTTATTACTGATTTTACAAAGTAGGTTAAATTTGCAAAGTAGTAGTGTTTTTGGTGCTGATTAATATGCAATTAATAAAAAAACAATTGAAAAACGCATTTTCGAGAAAATCACAAATTTAGTTTTTTTTAATGGAACACCCTGTATATTTTTATTGTAAACGAAAGAGAAATGAATTCTCGACAAAAATTCTTATACACTCTTACATCAAAATACTGAAGATAAAGTAGATATTGACAACTGTATTATTTAATTAAGGTAGCCGTGACCTTTCAATAGAACATTATTTAACTTTTCAAAATTACATTAAATGTTCAAAAATACCACAATTTTCATGTATGCACATTAAAGGTCTCCTATGAAAGCTCCTTGTAGCATTCGATATACTTTTACCGTCAATTGAATTAATACATAACACGAATACTATTTTCTCAGCTACATTGGCGTATCTTCTTTCACAAACCTTATTTTTAACGTACCCGCAAATGAAAAAATCCAATGGCGACAAGTCGGGTGAGCGAGGTGGCCACTTAATGAGACCTTTTGTAGTCGTCCATGTAAACATTCCAGAATCGGAAAAAATTGATTAAATATTACGGTTGTCAATATCTACTTTATCTTAAGTATTTTGATGTAAGAGTGTATAAGAATTTTTGTCCAGAATTCATTTCTCTTTCGTTTACAATAAAAATATACAGGGTGTTCCATTAAAAAAATACTAAATTTGTGATTTTCTCGAAAATGCGTTATTCAATTGTTTTTTTATTAATTGCATATTAATCAGCACCAAAAACACTACTACTTTGCTAATTTAACCTACTTTGTAAAATCAGTAATAACAAAGATAGCAATAGTGCCGAGTTAATTTGAAACAGTCTGTTATAACGCCAATCAAGTTGTGTCTCTCCCTCATATAAAGACAACAGACAGGTGTGAAAACATCAGGATGATCTAATTAGAAACGATCATTTTACAAATATGGTATAGGGACGTGTCACACATACATCGCAGGGATTTCGTAATAGAGAATTCCTGTCCTAACTGAAATCGTACGATTCTTTCCTTTTATACATTTCAAAGATTTAATCTTCAATGTTTACTAGTGACGTAATGTCACGACTATAGCTTGCGTGTGTGGGACACGTGCAATACTTCGGTCTTTATATCAGATATGATATGATGATGGCATTACGTATTACGTACAACACTTACCTTATGTTAAATACGATATATATATTTGCATCTCCGAGTAATATTGTGCGAATTTTTGACATCTCTTTTAACCTTTTATTTAAATGTATATATTATTGTTTTCTTAGAAGCCGACATAGCGTGACCAGCCTTTGGAGAGTTATTTAAACAATATTGTCCAGCTTTATGTACATAATAATATCGTTAAAAAAAGTTTGTAATATTTTTCTAAAATGTAAAATTTTCAGATGATCGTATACAATTTCCTCCACTATAGAACAAACTAGGTATGTCAAAATATCCTTGATTTGTGTAAGTGCTCATTAAATTTTAATTACGGTTCATATCGATTGGTCAGAAGTACACTTGCGCATTAGTCTTCAATTTGTGTATAAGCTTAATATATTTAAATTCCACTTTCATGTATTTCGAAATTCATTAAGCTTATTTGCATTATGCATGAAGTGACGTATAAGATCTCATTGTTTTATGGAAGTTAAATAAACAACTTTACAAGCCAATTAGAAATTTTCTTTCATAATCTATACAAATAAATAATCATAAATCGATGTTTGTTGATCGAACGGAATAGTCGCGTGCTTGTGTAGTTGTGTAGCTCTGGAATTTCCCTACGTACGTGTGCACTAAATATAACTTTGTCCTTTTGAGTATAAGTGATAACTCCAGTCTCCATATCCGACGACGACATGCCGTACACGCGTGAGCAACAAAAACTAGAGATTAACGAGGTAATCGAGCATACTATTACTATCTTCATCGGCGATCCGAACTTTATTTCTCAAATCACAAGAAAAATATGGAGAAAAATGTTGATGAATATGTACGTTGTTGTTCTAAGGAAGGAAACCGTACAAAGAAAGAAAACAGGGCCTTGACTGAAAATTTAGGAAGGAACTCGGTAAGAGTTTTTGGATTAAAAGAAACCGCCAATGAAAATCTAGAAGCTACCCTGATCGCCACCTTTAATAATAAAGGTAACACACTATTTACGTCTGATGTTTTCGAACGTTATCATACGATAAGTCCGCGTTTACCAAACAAAACAAGGCCAGTGATCATTAAATTTTACATTACTAATCAATTGTTGCTAAAAAATGAAAGCAACGTTAAAGGATCATCTATAGTTCTTATTATATGATAAAACACAAGAACCAAATATGGTCACTACGCACCATAAATGATCTAAAACTGGTCTCGTAAAGATGATTTATTCCTGACTGATATTATCAACAATACTCTGTAGAAGTATCTATTAGCAAGTGCTTGTATGTTAAGTTATCTGTTAATCTCTTTTTTGTCATATTACTAATAAATATGTTAAACTGACAGTCCATCTACATTATACTTTGAGAATATACTGGAAACTACTGGACTCCAAAACATTATAAACGTTCCTCGTGTTACTCGAGATTGCTTTTCACTAATAGATGTTATTTTATCTTCCGATAATTCGTGTATTAAAAGCACGGGAACATACGCTGTACTGGCACAGTAAACTTACATGAATATATGTAATTTTTCACATCTTAATTATGATGCCCTTTTGTACGACTTGTCAGCAATATAAAAGGAATAAAGTTAAGAAGCCAAAAGCGTCATGGCTACCGCAAATATCAAATTACTCTCCTAGAACTTGTGACACCGGCGTCCCCCAAGGCTCGGTGTTGGGATCGCTTTTGTTTTCTATATACACCAGATGTTTATAAAAACCTGTAAAGTGCATATATACGCCGATGACACCGAGATGTACCATTCGTTCGCTCTACAGAAAGCATAAATCTAGACATGGAAGCTCTTTACTCCGCTCCCCGAACCAGTGCTTGGCCCTTAATTCTAATAAATCTGCCGTATTACTGCTTGACAATCAAGCCATTGTGAATAACTTATTTGCTGTTGTGAATGAAATAAAAAAATCGGTGTCACTTTTTCACATTTGTATAATGAATTAATTAAAATTATTCAAAATAGCATGAACAATTATCAAAACTGTTATAGTTAATAAAACTAACCGAGTTACATTTTATACAATATGTATCTATATATGCTGAAATAATAAAACACATTGCAATTTATTTACATCGTTCATCCTTAATTTAAAATATTTAACTGTAAGAGATGATTACAAAAACTTTGTATCGTATCATGGGAGAATTGTACCATAAAGGAAGTTATAAATTATGAATTGATAAACACTTCGTATGTATAATCAAGAAGAGTAATTATAAATTTATTTACGAGTTTAATAGCGTACTTCTAAACTTATATATACTCAATAGTGAAATCACCTAAGCATAAAAATGGTAGAAAACTGTTCTTAGTCATTCAATAAACGAATTACCACAAACTATTTTTACGAAAACCAGCCATTAAATCTCAATAAGCAAATGGTTGCATGTTGATAATTTACGCCTACCTATAAAACATTGAATATAATTATTTCTTATTTCATTAACCAACACATTAAAGTGGGTACTACTACTAACACTACACGAAGTTAGACGGATTTTGCAGTTCCTAGGTCAATTTTTTTAAGCATTGCCTGCCACCAATTAACACGAGGCTATTTTATGAGCTTCGGCTCATTGGTCGACCTTAGGCCTTAATAAAAATTGTAAAAAATCACGCAACGAAAGTACTTTCCATTTTCTCACAAAATTACTTTTTTCAAACACTCACTGTCAACTACTTTAAGAATGTCTGCTGATTTAAAATAAAAAAGTTAAAATTTTACGAATATAGGGATGGTGCCATCTAGTGATCATTTATAACATTATAACAGACAAAACACGTACAAAAATATAACCAGTTTGTTTTTCAAATAAGAAATTGAATTGTCACAATATTGCTATATTGTTAGTATAGACACTGCTTCATTGAGTTGAGGTATTTATATTAACTGATACCCTTCTTGTTTGCCAAAACATCGAATAATGAAGAAAATAAAACGGACCCACTGCATGGTGAAACGCGTAGAAAAATTGCAAACATTTGCACTTGAATAATTGATTTAAAAAGGATAACGTTTTCAACAACACTGATTGCGTAGAAAAGATTTCTTGTTGAGAAATGTAGGAAGAATTACTTATTTTATATACGAACTCCAAAGCTCAGTTTATACGATCAACTGCTGAAGCCGATCTCGTGTGCAAGAAATGAAAGAGCTAATATTTTATATAGTATCAAGAGATTCTAAGGAAATAAAATGCTTCAGCAAAGACCAATAATAACATCGTGTTGATCCTTGCTAGAATTTTCTTTGAACTGATAGATAATGATGACACGTTCCTATTATTATACGCTGTGTCTAAAATTTGATGCTCACCATTGATATCTTATCTTTTGGGACTACTATTTAAGGTCGGTTTTGCCATTTAAATAACAAATTTGTTATATGGGAAGTTTCGTAAAGTTACATCGTTCCTTTAATACTATGTTTGGAGCCTGAAGTCTATAGTTATTCAACATTACTTAGTAGCAGCGGTCCAATTCCACTGGTTGGTTCAATATGAGTGGAAAATTACTTACATCCCCCTTTCTAAGAACGAAACAAAATATTTTATATTCATCCACTGGTTATTGAATACGGGGTTACTTACTTCAATTTTTATTTTTTTTTTAATTTTTATATTGTAATATTCTAGTCTTGACGCATTTTTCTCTCCTACATTTTGAGTTTTTCAAAGAGGGTTTGATGTTGGTGGGAAGGAGAAATCCTTTACTTAGTTACATGTTGGTTATGTGTTTTGATACATTTAAAATAATATGAAACTTGACTATGTGGGTATTTTAAATTAAAAGACCATTATGAAAATATATTAAAATGGTAAGCTTTAAATGAATGTATCATCCAGATTATACAGAATTTTTGCTTTTTATGTAAACTTTTCAATTCTCACATTAAAATTGTATTGACAATTCCTTAAAAGGTAGAAAATACAACATTAATGAATTCATTTGAGCCGAAATACACTTTTGTTTATCAAAAGGAAGATCAAAGGTTTGCCCTACTTCAAAGATGACAATAATTTACTTTCATAAAGGAATCTCTCCAAAATCAAGCAATTTAATAAAAACTCCTTTATGTAAATATAATGAAATGTGTGTACCGTGTTATTTCAATATAATAAACCTGACCTACCGGACATGAATATAATAATACTTTGAGAAAAATATTTCTTGTATTTTACTAGCTGCTTGCAATACCAAAATTTTATAAAAAAATTCTCGAGACTCCTTTCAATTATCATAAGAACATATTCACGAGTATGAAGATATACTACCTAGTAAAATTTGCGACAATATTGAGCAAATTATACCTAAATGGAAATGATTTATCACAAAACCTTCCCCAAAATTATTTATTAACGTAGGATAAAGTGAAGTTATTAAAATTTAAAGTTGACTGTTGATAAAAATTATAAATTGACCATTAATTACTACATGTTTCGAGAAAAGTCATCATCAGGGTAAAATATAGTGTATAAGCATATTAAAACTATATTATTAAGCAGCTACTTACTAAAATTGGTTAAGAAATTACAGTATATTTGAAATGTATGAAATGGAGGGCGAACGAGATGAAAATTACAAAATTAATTAATTAGCTCGACATCACTAAAATCAAAAGTATTATAATAAATAAGAGTGAAGATTAACTTACAAGCCACATATTTCAAGATAATATGTGGCTTGTAAGTTAATCTCTACCCTTATTTATTATAATTAAATTTAAATTTTAATAACTTCACTTTACCCTACGTTAATAAATAAGTATGGGGAAGGTTTTGTGATAAATCGTTTCCATTTATTGCTTTATCTCATTTGGATAATTTCCACCTTATTATGGACCCAATCAACTTCCATAAATTGTACCTGACAATAATTGTATGCAATTACATCAATAATTGATGTAATTGTATACAATTATTTAAATTTAGCAAATTAATTAGTTCAATCTCTAATCAAATCTATTATATCCTTATTCTTGTTGTTGACTTGACATTGAGAAATTCTAGAGAACAAGATAAGCAAATTTCCAATTATGTTTCGTTTAATAATTTAAGTAGTACCAACTACATCTCTTTCGTGCGTTATAGTCTCGGTTATAGTATATACTGGCAGTGTTTAATTTACGTTTAGCAATGTTTACGTAAGGGTGTTAATCCCACGCGATAAAAAACTTGTTATTAAATTGATGATTGGAAGTTTACATATATTTATACACATTCGCATTCTTCAGTTAATGCATAACATAGCAGACTGTCTGCACTTACTAGTCCAAACGTGTTTTAAATTATATTCTTTTGCCCTATGTAGCCGACAACCATCAGTTTCGCTGTAAGCTCCTATTTTGCACCCGATGGAAATTTATTGCATTTTAAGTTGCGTTGCTATTACCTACACCAGAATGCATGTGAATTGCGTTAATAACCCACATCGCTTTCGCAGGATAACCACATAAAACATAATAAATAAAACTAATTCGTGTAATATGTACTTTAGAACTTATAATATATTTTCATGCCCCCCCACCCTCCTGTAAACGTGCTAATTTCAATTTTAATCGGAGGAGCGAAAGCGAAAGTGAAACTGTCGTGATGATGATGCTACGTCTGAAAAACCTTCGGTACCTGGACGACGAAAAAGTCAAATTGACATTGTAATTAATAATAACATACATTTATTCAAGCAATGCTTGCAGTTTGTGGAAATGACCAATTCATTTCAACGTATTACAAAATTAGACTACTATCGGTGTAAAAATACAAGGCCCCTGATTTTAGAAGCTTGTATCTCACTAATTAGCAATCATAATTTTATCAAATAAAGTGCATTTAAAAGATTATTTATTCCTACAAAAAGGTGCACAGTTTTAGATTTTTGCAATACATCGTTAATTTTTTGTATCAATGTATGTGCAAAAAAGCGCTAATTATGATTCAAATCGTACAAACCCTCTACTTTAAAAATTAATTAGGTACGGCTATATTATTGAAACTGAGTGGTAGATACTTACAAGTATATTTGAAAAATGTATACTTATTTGTCGATGTAAGATGCATTTGAGGCCTATTGGTTTATTAGTCTTAAAGTTATAATTAAAAAAACGACATCTTGTGTAACTGAGTACCTGAAAGTTCGATATAAGTATAATTGACAGTAACATAAAAAGTTAAACCAATTATGTTGTGGTCTAACACGATTCAAAAAAAAATTTCATTATACATCGTTTTTTTTAAAAGAAATTTGGAAAAAAGAAAGGGTGCTTCGGCTGGCGCGGTGAAGTGCAGTGCGCGGGGAAACTGTTGTCGTACACTATTGCTATGAAGGGCATGGTTTTGTACAATGCAAAAGAATCATCACATTGTTGTGGTTTGCCGCTCGCTGTTTACGATGTGGTCGATTACCTCTCGCGGGAATATGTGTGTCTTTCTTTCGCGATAATCATAACATTTACTTTGAATTACAAGAAAACAAGTTTTGTTTTCAATAAAGGAATAATGCACCTTGATTTCAGTAATACAAATTTAGCATTTAAAACAAGAATTTTTTCTTCAGTTTCCGTATATTGGAAAATAGTAAATTTTCGATTATAGCTCATAAAAGCAGTAATCAACATTTATGGACTTTCGACTTTTGAGAAGTATAAGCGCTACAACATTTTTAAATATGGTAACAATTTATGGAACAATAACAATTTTATGATAAGGTAAAACTGACTGTCACGTCATCCAGGAAAATGCTGAATAGAGTGTTTTTATTGCTGTTAATTAAAATAATAGTTAAGCAATTGATTCTACCATTTTGATTTTTACACATTTTATACATATAAAAATGACTTAAATGTACTGCCCAAAAATGAGAAAATTTACCCCCCTTGCATTTTTACTCCGATAGTAATCGTAGGTAAAAATTGTTCTTTGCTGCAAAAGTGACATTAGCGCGGAGCCGCCTATCTTATTGTTATTATATTGTTGCAAGAGCGAAGTCAGGATGAAGCAACCTATACAACTTTTTACCTACTCTACTTTTGATTATAAGTTTTATATTTGAAATTTAAAAAAACGAAGATAATGAAAAACGTATTGCATAACACGCTACGAAAGTCCTTTCAGGTGCTCGGTGTTTTTAAATAGCCTCGGTCATTTACAAACACCTCCCAATGAAAAGTACACTTTCGTAGCTTGTAATGAAAATAACTATTGGTTAATCGATACAAGAAAACGTGGCTGTTGTAAAAAATACTATTTATCAAGGAATTCGTAAGAACAAGCCCGTTGACTAACGTAACGTTAAAAAAATATTAACACTTGCATGACAATTTTTCAAAACATTGTATCGATATAATCATATTGACGTTTTGGCGGAATCACATATGTCATTACCACGTCTCCTCCAACTGTCTTGCTTTGCTCTGTGTTATTCTAATAAAACTGCCGTTTTCTGTTTCTGCTGCCCTTTCATCTACTCTACGGTAATTTTGATTTGTGACTGGAGGTCTTCAATATTGTGTTTTCCAGCGCATAAACAGATTGGCTATCACTGGAGATAATGGTAATTCCATTGGTTCTTCCTCTGCTTGTTTGTACCGTTGGTCGTTATAAGTATATGAAATAGGTGTTCCTCGGGCAATGCTCCGTGAGTTCGATAATATCGTTAGGAATGTTGTATTTTCTTTCGATTATTTGTATCGCCTCGTTGATTGGTATATTGGTGAATAGCGACACCACATGAAAACTCACTATAGTATGTGATCCTATTGAACACTTCGATGAGATGGTCGCCGTTCCTCACATAGCTTTCTGAATGAGGAACACAAGATAAAAAGAATAATAAGAGAAGCTGAAAGTGTAACAAAGTAAATAAAAGGGCAACAGAAGCAGAAAACAGAGTCAACAAAATTCTACGCGAGTAAACACTAAGAAGAATACAATTTCAATCTGTTACATGTACAGATGATGAAAACTGAACGACATGAATGCGAATGTATGAAAAATAAGGAGGAAGTGCAAAAATTGAATCAATCAGGAAACATTTACATGAACTTCTTTTTGGACCGTATTGTACATTAATAGTATTTTGGTGTTCATTTTAAATTCCTCAACTCTACTAAAAACAAATGATTTGTGCTTGCAGTTGAAATTAAAAACTTTGTGTTAGGTGTCAAAAACTAAATAAGTAGAAAAGTCTATGATTAATTGAAACAGTTAATAATGCCCAAAAGGTAAAAGATTTAAGTTAATGTAACTTAAAGATAGAGTTCTGAACACATATCATGTACCTATAGATATGAATAATGTATGCAGTTACTCTGCATACACACGTTGCATTCGAAGTTGCAATGCGACTGTCAAGTGAATTTGTGATGGATTATTTGCTTGTTGCCAAGAATCTGTTCTGCTGTCTTTGCACAATCGTGATTTTAAGACAATTTTCTTAGCATTCCATGTAAATAAAGGTATCATCTCGTTTTTATAGTTTGTAAAAGTGCATTCAATATGTTTGAATCTTATTTAGATAACGTAAGTGCATTGCTATTTCGATTTTACTGTAAAGTGTAATTTCTATGAAATGAAAGCACTTGAAATTCCATTAGTGGAATACGGCAGGGTAGGAAGGCTTTCTCAATCCCGCGAAATAAATACGACATCCCTTGTCGATAATAAGCATTTGGAAGTTGCTTTCTTTATGTATGGTAAATCATATTTATGCAAAGTTGTTTCGTAATATTACGTAAATAACATATTACACTATGAAAAAAAGCGAGTCAGGGCAAAATGCGGCAATAAGAAAAGAATGGCTTCTATACCAACAGAAATTGATTTCATTCATATACATACAAAATAAGTTTCGAATATCTGGTAATTTAAATTCGTATTTCCCGTAAGTGTTTTCAAAAGAAAATATGAATCCTCACAAAAATATATCGTCAATTCCTAGGGCGATTAAAATTTAGTTATTAATTGAATTTATGTAAGTCAAATATAATCACAATCACAGCATTGTTTAGACAATTAATATAAATAAAAAATAAAAATTAATTATCTTAAAGTGATAACACACTACTCAGTGTATGCAACCTAATCCCTGTCTATGAGACTTATTCAAATCATAATGTTATCGTTGACAAAATAAGTCCTAATGTAATAATCTTCTCAACACTCACGTGTTGCAAAGATAATGGCACTGGCACTGGCACGTGAAAGTAAACGTAAATCCACCTTAATTGTGAAACAAAAATAGTTTTCTTATTCAAAAAATTCTATAACATAACACACATAGTACCTATTGATAAAAAAAATAAACGAATGCACGGAAAAGCTGGGACACACAAATGGTTAGCAAAAAAAAAACAGCATTGCGAGTAGGGTTGCCAGATTGAAATAAGTCTTAACCCGGAGTAGGGGTGCACGCGGGAAAGAAACGAGGAGAGTCGTATCAGCCCCTATTACCTATATACATACTTTTCTTTGGTATCGGTGAAGAGGTTCGGAAAATTTCGAAAAATTTTACACAAAATTATGAGTTTTTCTCTCCAGGTGCCAAATTTTAGTGGTTAATTATGCGATTTTTTAAATTTAGCCCTTCGTCGGTCGTCCATAATAATTGTGGTCAAATACGGTACGTTAAATCGACTACCTACATTTGCCGTAATTTTCGGTGCAAATATTAGGTGTTTTCTTTTTGCACCGCCACAGGGTTAGGTAAAGTCACAATAATCACGTAATTGAAGTGCCTTGCGTCATGTAGACATGTCTGCCTCAGGTTAATATAAATCTTAAATAAAGCTTTTAAAATGAATAGAATTATTCAGAACTGAGTCAAATTACTTTTATAAAACGAATGGTGTGTTATTGACAGAGCTGACTTAAGTCTACCACAACGTGCAAAAATACAACACCTATTGGCAAGCTGCGCAGTAGATTTTGAGAAAATACTCGATACGGCAACATCAGAGACGCCGACAAGAAGTGCAATTACCGTTCGTTGTTATAATGTGGCTAAAGCTAAACCGACAAACGCCGCAACTTCTCGATATCGTGTAGACTGTAGACGCTGAGTATTATAGGAAAAAATGACAATTGACGTGTGTAATGGTGCGCCCCGGAGGAATGGAGTGTAAACCCGTACCCCGTAGAATGTAATGGAAACCCGGAAACTCCGGGTGAAACCCGAAGACCTGGCAACCCTAATTGCGAGCAATGGTTTGCCAACGAACAAGTATAGGTGTGTAAGTAAGTAAGTAAGTAAGTAAGTAATTTATTTTTAGGTTTAACCACCTAATAAGTATATAAATTTTTACATGAGAATATACATTTTTTTTTAACACTTAATACTAACAAATATAAACAATGTATAATTTATGATAAAGATAACAAGTCATTTAGCTATTATTTCGTAGATAAGTTTTTATTTTTATTTTAAATATTCTTAACGAAGATGCATGTTGTATCTCTTCCGGTAGCTCATTATATTTTTTAAATCCAACTGAGAAGAAGGATTTCGTTGTACTTGTTTTGTTTGCATTGCCAATGTATAGTAAGTTAGATTGTCGCGTATTGTACGAATGAATTTGATGTACATACGTTATACATTTTTGAAAATAAGGGGGACTTAGATTATTTAATATTTTGTAAATAAATGTGAGTAAAAAAAGTAATTGACGTTTATCAACATTAAACCAATTCAATGCATCCAGCATAAATCCAATAGGGGTGTATTTATTACATCTTAATATGATCCTCATACCCCTATTTTGTAAGGTTTGTAAAGAAGTTTTACATGCTTTATTACTAAAATACAATATACTAGCGCAGTAATCAAAATGGGGTTGAATTATGGAGTTATATACTGTTAGTGTTACATAAGGAGAGATTTTCTTAGCCGCTCTCGACAGAATATACAATTTGCTGATTATTTTATTTTTAACATAGTTAAAGTGTTTTGTAAAAGATAAGCTTGAATCAAGCAAAAAACCTAAGTATTTTATTTCGCTAACAATCTTAATTTTTTTACTATTAATATAAATTGATATATTCTCGGTGTTAATTTTACAATACCTATGTCTTGTGGTGACTATTAGTGCATTAGTTTTATTAACATTAACTGCTAGTTTATTTTGTATAAAATATCTTTCTAGTTTTTTTAGTTCTACATTCATTTTATTTACAGCAACATTTAAATCCTCAGCGTATATCGCTAGTAAAGTATCGTCAGCGAATAAATTCACAAAATCAAAATGACAAGGATGGATCATATCATTAATATAAATTAAAAATAATAGGGGTCCCAGGACACTACCTTGGGGCACGCCATGCTTATTAACTAGAGTTGAGGAAAAAACCTCATTGATTTTCACTTTTTGGGTGCGACCACTTAAGAAATTTACCAACCAAGCTAACACTTTTCCACCAATACCTACTAATTTTAGCTTTTCTAATAGGATATTGCGATCTATTGTTTCAAAGGCTCGTTGAAAATCAACGAATACTGCAACAATATACTTATCTTTATCAATTATATTTTTCCAAATTAGCAATAGTCAGTTGCAACGACGTTTCGCATGAGTGACCTTTACGAAACCCTGATTGGTTGTGTATTACCAAATTGTTTTTATTAATATAGTCATTAAGTTGATTATATACTGATATCTCTATTAGTTTTTCAACGGTAGGCAGTGTGTTGATTGGTCTAAAATTACAAGCTAAATTCGTATTTTTAATTTTTTCAATGGGTATAATAGTAGAACATTTCAGTTCCGAAGGGATTATCCCATTTTGCAAAGACGAATTAATTAGATCTACAATAGTGCCAGCTAGAGGTTCGATTGCATGTTTTAAAATTTGTGGACATAATACATCATATATGTTGCTCTTGTTTGCTAATTTCCCTACGATAACATAGATATATTAAAGTAGTTCCACGTGAACAGCTTAAACGGTATCCGGTCATTTCCCCGCCGAAAAAATCCCGCCGGTCAATTGCCCGCCGGTAAATTGTTCGCCTGGTAAAAACCCCGCGCGGTGAAATGTTCGCCGGTAAAATGCCCGCCATGACAAAATCCCGTCGGTCATTTGCCCGCCGCTGTAGGCAAAATGATTCCCCTGATATTCCCCTATTTTTGTGATAAAGATCCACTTACATATGTACCTACGTTATGTGCAGCCAGTGGCGGATTATGCGCTCAGGAGGCGTAAGATGAATTTGAGGGCCGCTGTTTACTGTAAATTAAAATATGCTAAATTCAAAAAGAAGACTCAAATTTTCGACGCCCATTTTAAGCACTTCCCGATGGCATTTTGACATCCTTTACAGACCTACGGCACTATACATGAATACTCGTCTGCTACTATCTCTTGTTTATCGTTCTTAACACGTAAATGTTGTACCATTTTCTACGCTTATTCCCCCTCTAAAGCGCCTAGGTTATTTGCAGGTTTAGTATATTTTTTTCAATTGATACTAAAATAGTGGCATGACACACAGGTTCACAAAACTGAAGTTATTTAAAAAAGAACTTTCTTAATTGCTTATTTGTTCAAAAATTACGGCGGGAAATTGACCGACGGGATTTTGTCATGGCGGGCATTTTACCGGCGAACATTTCACCGCGCGGGGTTTTTACCAGGCGAACAATTTACCGGCGGGCAATTGACCGGCGGGATTTTTTCGGCGGGGAAATGACCGTGAACCAGCTTAAACAGATGCCAAATTTTAAACAGAAACAGAATCAATAAGACCCTTCTCACAATTTAAAAATTGTTCGCAAGAAACAAAATTAGCACAGAAGAGGTGTAAGCCCTAAACATAAAGCAAACAATTTGAAGAGTTCGACGAATAGTTTAATAATAGTGTTTTTGTCTGTTCAAAAACAAAGATGTGAAGCTTTTTGAAATAATATTTGAACCTTTTTTCACTTTCTTCGGCCATATTAATTAATTAGATGTAGTGTAAAAGCAAAAATAAATTTTCACTGCTCTTTTTTCATTAATTCTGTCCACATAAATAAGATGCAATCATATTTAGCATTCATCTAGCCAATTTAAATATCTCACTTAATCTGTTTTATGGATAAATTATGTAAACATTTTAATGATAAAATCGAGCTTAGTTTAAAATATTATATCGTCGCTATATTACATACACGTATCATTTGAATAAAAAATGGTAATTGCACCGATATCGTTTCTTTTTAATAATTAGCATCAATTGATAGACAACATTTCACAAATTTTTTTGAATGTGAAAACCAGTTTTAATTTTACAGAATGTAGATTCACCTGAAAAATTCTATGCAAATAATAATCAAAATGTAAATGTCAATAGGTACCGTAAATGCATACAGGGTGTCAACGAATCTATTAGACAAGTCATAACTTAGAATTTAGAATAATAAGTGTATTAAAATGAGATTTGGTATAGGTGAATGGCATGTAAAGAGGAGAATTTGTTTTCGCATATATTTCACCGTCTGGTCACTTCCGGTTTTGAATTTTTAAATGAAACACCCTGCATATTGCTACATTTTTGGATTTCTGAGGCAATTCTGAATCAGAATATGAATTTTAAAAAAATGTTTACGCCTACTTCATTTTTTTAGAGTCATTTTTAATAATGTAATAAAACCACACAACCAACCCCTTCTTTTTTCGTATAATTAAGTAAAACGTAATTATCGGTTATATAAAGTGGCGACATGTTTCGGGAGATTTTCCATTCTCAAGCCTTTTCGAAAAATCGTAATTAAAAGAAGTGTAACATTAAAGTAAAGCTGAGGGGAGTAAAATTAAGGTTATAAAATAGCGAAATACTGATAATACATAAAATCGCACAAAATTTTTATATAAAACTAAAGGGGTTCTCTAAAAGAGAGAACCCAGGTTACAAAAAAGTAACTAGTTAGTTTTTTGCACTTGCGGTCATTTCCTTTTTTCCATATTTTATTTGCCTCTCATCTATTCATCATGACTTTTTTGTAACCTGGGTTCTCTCTTTTAGAGAACCCCTTTAGTTTTATATTTAAAAAAAATTTAGTGCGATTTTATGTATTATCATCACTTATCAGTATTTCGCTATTTTATAACCTTAATTTTACTCCCCTCAGCTTTACTTTAATGTTACACTTCTTTTAATTACGATTTTTCGAAAAGGCTTGAGAATGGGAAATCTCCCGAAACATGTCGCCACTTTATACAGGGTGTCTCACGGTCGATGGTACGTTAGACGTTTACGGAAAACGGCACATTGGATTATTCTGAAAATTTGGATACATCAGTAGTTGCTCCTGATCTAACGATATAAAATATTTTCAACGATGCAGGTTGCCGTTTATACCAAAAAGCAATATCAACTTTGTTATTTCAAATGAGACACCCTGTATATGTTAGCATTTTTCGATTCGTAATTACTTTTTGAGCCTTTTTGCCTAATAGGTTCCTATACCTATCTCCAACGGTTTTCGAGCTATTAATTATTTTCCCTATTTTTTATTCAAAACATAGCTCCAATGTAATGATTGTTTTTTAGGTATTGGGATTCGTATAAACTTGAAATTTTGGTTATAGCATACCAAGGTCCTGCGTATTAGTTTGGTAAGGAGAAGTTTGTTTTGCATTATACAGGGTCGCTTCAAATTAATGATTTTGCCGCTAGGTACAAAAATGGTGAAAAGTCAATTTTTTTAAATGGAACACCCTGTATATTATCAAACAACTTGAAAGACAATTAAAAACCCTTTCAAATGATACATCATATTCCTATACCTAAATAGTAAGGTTCCGAAGATAACATGAAGTTTCTATAAAAATTGGGATTTTGGTAGGTTTATCGTAGATACCAATGAAATGTCATTGTCAAACTTGATAATTAATAAATAATTTGTGTATTAATAATAATAGATTTGTGCATTTCAGTGAACCTTCTGCATAATTCTTGTTATAATTTGATTACATTGCCCATGAAGAATAAATAGTTTCCTTTGAATAGCGATTTCCTTCCATTTCAGTTACTTTCGAAATGCACAAATGCACAAATCTATTATTATTAATACACAAATCTTATATATATAAAAATGAATCGCTATTTCCTTGGTCACGCCATAACTTGAGAACGACTTTACCGATTTCAATCATCTTTTTTTTCAAATGTTTCTAATACTTTGTAGAAGGTTCTTACGGAAAGAAAAATTAAGAAAATTGCCCAGAAAATTGGAAAATTTCAGAAAACTTAACGCGTTTGACAGTTCGCCCATTTGACAGTTCGCGCGTTTGACAGTTCACGCGTCGCAAATGTCGTTTAACATCTGCATCGGTCGGCATCTATCGATCAAAAAATTCATTTCAGTATTCATTTCTTGGTGTACAGTCCATTCGATTTGAACGTTTATCCAGTTTTGAGTTTGTTTAGTATTTGTTTGCTTAGTATTAAAATTAAAAATCGAGCGGAGGATAATGAAAATAGTAGCGTTAGCATGTCCGAATTACGTTCGAGAGCGACGGGAAATCAATTACTGTGCGTTACTTAGTCACGCAAAAACTCGAAAAGTAGTCATGCAATTTTGCATAGTGGTTCAGGTACATAGGAGGGTTTAAAGCCATTAATTGAAGATGACTAACTAATTTAAAATATTGTAAACAGAATCGTAACGTTTGTACTCTAAATTGGACAGATTGACTTGAGTGACTGTGCAAACAATTCGCGGTTGACATGTAGGTATGTCAAAATTGAGTTGAACCAAAAGAATGAAGTTGGAAGGTGTATTAGGGTTTATAATCGCTTATGAAGAGTTACCTATTTAAACGTTAATATTTCGAAAACAGTAAAATTTAGGAGTGGTGTATTAGAGAACAGTGTTAATAATCATGAGCAGATTTCGAAAATGTGACAATATACGCGGTGTTCTATTTAAAAAAACGATTCAAGATGGAGCTCAGCCGCCATTTTGTAACTTTCAGCCGTCATCTCTACATATTTAAAAGGATAAAGTGATGACTGACTGATCTATCTATCAACGCCCAGGCCAAACCAATGAACCTAGAAACTTGAAATTTTCAGTGAACCTTCCCCTGATGATGTAGGCACCCACTAAGAAGCGAATTTCGAAATTCATCTCCTAAGTGGGTCAAAATAAGGTTTAAAATTTTAAAATGGTTGAAGCGATCTGTGTAACGGGGGCAGATGGAAATCTAAAAATTGCTCAAAGTATTGCAAAGTATTGAAATCCATGAGACACATACCTATTTCACCTTTTTTCAAAAGTTACCCTCTAAGCCTCTAAGGGTTCCAAATTAAGGGATGAAATTTTACATCTTTATATATAAAAATGAATTGACGTTTGTGTGTCTCATAAAAACTCGAGAACGGCTGAATCGATTTGAATAATTTTGGTTTTAAAATATTTGTAGAAGTACAAGGAAGGTTTAAAAGGTGAGACATAAGCCCTAGGAGTTTAGGGCTTCGCCCCTATGGGTTTCAAAGTTACCGTGTTTTTGTTATGGAGTTTTGATTTTATTAGTAAACATTGTAAACAAAAGCGCAATGTTATTTATTACTGTCAAACTTAAAAGCTGTAATGTAGCAATACCTTTGGAAGTTCAGACAACCTTTATTGGCGGTACGAAGTTCGCCGGGTCTACTAGTTATTTATAAATTATCAAATTTGACAATGACATTTCATTGGTATCTACGATAAACCTACCAAAATCCCAATTTTTATAGAAACTTCATGTTATCTTCGGAACCTTACTATTTAGGTATAGGAATGATATATCATTTGAAAGGGTTTTTAATTGTCTTTCAAGTTGTTTGATAATATATAGGATGTTCCATTTAAAAAAATTGTCTTTTCACCATTTTTGTACCAAGCGGCAAAATCATTAATTTGAAGCGACCCTGTATAATGCAAAACAAACTTCTCCTTACCAAACTAATACGCCGGACCTTGGTATGCTATAACCAAAATTTCAAGTTTATACGAATCCCAATACCTAAGTAACAATCATTACATTGGAGCTATGTTTTGAATAAAAAATAGGGAAAATAATTAATAACTCGAAAACCATTGGAGATAGGTATAGGAACCTATTAGGCAAAAAGGCTCAAAAAGTAATTACCAATCTAAAAATGCTAACATATACAGGGTGTCTCATTTGAAATAACAAAGTTAATATTAATTTTTGGTATAAGCGGCAACACTGCATCGCTGAAAATATTTTAGATCGTTAGATCAGGAGCAACTACTGATGTATCCAAATTTTCAGAATAATCCAATGTGCCGTTTTCCGTAAACGTCTAACGTACCATCGACCGTGAGACACCCTGTATAACCGATAATTACGTTTTACTTAATTATACGGAAAAAGAAGGGGTTGGTTGTGTGGTGTTATTACATTATTCCATTCACCCCTTTGTGATCATTCGGATTCCTTTAAGATGAATCATTTTTAATATGAAGAGGCGGAACAGAGCTTTATCATAAATGAAGAGACTGAGATTCCAGCAACGTTCTTGCTATGGTTGAGGTTGATAAAACGGTTTCATTAAGAGAAATTAGTCACGAATCAACAAGAAAAATACTGAAAAGGCACGGATATCGAGCATTTAAATATCAGTTACACCAACATTTGTATGGTGACGATGGCGATAGACGGGTAGTGTTTTGTGATTGGCTGCTTCAAAATCGTAGAGTTAACCCAAATTTTATCAACTTTTTTCTATTTTCCGACGAATCGCGATTTACAAAATAATGGTATGTTCAATAAGCAAAATACTCGGTACTGGGCCCAACAAAATCAACACCCAATGAGAGAGGGCAATTTTCAAGAAAGGTTTGGCGTCAATGTCTGGGCTGGTATCGTTGGACACAGAATAATTGGACCAATATTGCTTCAATGTCAGTTAACAGGGATTAGATACTTAGGTTTTCTTCAAAATGAAATCGAGGATCATCTTAATGATCTACCTTTAACAGTTTTACGGCGAATTTACTTCCAACAAGATGGAGAACCCCCTAATAATACCAGAGAAGTTCTTAATTACTTAATAGAGCATTTTAATAATAATAATAATAATAATAATAATAAATACTGGATAAAAGTTAATTTGTTGGTGTATCATACTAAATGTATTAAGGTAGAAATTTCACTAAACAATTAGGTACTAATTGAAATATTTGAAGGTAAGAATTTTCCAATATCTTAAATTTTAAGTAAATCTTTATGACGCTTTTATATTGCACATTTTATGCACTATACACATTACACTTACACTAACACAACATGTAGGAGAATATTCGCTTATGTGAATATTTGGGGAGTGACGCCCTCACGTGATCTTAGTCATCCCATTTTATTAATGAAAATGGAGCGTAAGGAAATAAGCCTCGGAAAACAGCCGCTACCTGAGGATCGTCAGGGCACGTCTAGAGCCACCGCTGGACGTTGCAGTATGCGGACCGGTGGTGATGGGGAGGTGATCAGGCGGCCACCCATCGGGAAACCCGAAACAAGTACAGCCGATAGAAGATTAAGAAGAAGAAGAAGTACGACAACCGAAGAACAGACTCAAGATGAAGAAGAGACCTTTGTACCTGCTTCTCAACCGCTAACGGATGGGACCAGTTCAAAAGAGTCTACCAGACGGCGTATGAAATGGACCGAGGAGATGAATCGATTCATTTTGCGTACGTACCTGGAAGTAACGAAGATTGAAACGGACAAAACTATGTATAGGGACAAGATTCACACAGCATTCACAACACAATACCCACATCTTTCACATTTAACACAACAACGCATAGCAGACCAACGCAGGGTAATTATAAAAAACACGCTTCTTTCAGTAGAAACACAAGAACAAATTAAACACGAAGTAGAAAGGTTTTTAAACATAAATAACACTATCAACACCCAACAAAACACATTAGGTACACCTAATAACAATCATCATCCACTTATGACACAGCAAAGTACATTAGATACACAAGATAACGATGTAGATAATAACTCCCAACACTCACACGAAACACTTAAATTAAAAATTCAAACAGAATTTGATACTGCACTTACAGAATTCACAAACATAGATCCATCACAAAGATATAGAATACCGAAACAAAAAGACACTAACAAGTTACACAAAATCACTCAAATATTAAACACCGATATTTTACCCAATTATATTACAAACAACATATCACTACATCAATTACACCTAATTGTGTACTGCGGTGCTGTTGCAGCTTCAAGGTGTAACGGCTCCAAGGTCATAATATCAACACAACACCACATCACAAAGAAAACAACACTTCCGGCCTGGGAGAAGCGTCTAATGAATCGTGTAGATGAAATTAGACGTGACTTAGGTCGAATTACACAATACATACAAGGCACAACCTCTTCCAAACTAACACGCCAGGTACACAATATCATTAGAAAACTAAACACACACAGTTCACGAGAACCAAACACGAATTACAATGAACACAAAGATACACTCACACAAAAACTTTCAGTATACACAAACAGATTGAGACGGTATAGGGAAGTGGCAAATAGAAAACGTCATAACACACAATTTAAATACAACGAAAAACTATTTTATAGATCACTAACACAACAAAACACTCAACAAAAATACTCATTACCCACATTAGAATCTCTAGAGCACTACTGGTCCGATTTGTGGTCCAAAAACATTGAACATAATATACATGCACCCTGGATCATTTCGGAAAGTACACGTACACAGCACATAATACCAATGCATGATACACAAATCACTTTAGAAGATATCACCAACTCCATCAAACACCTACACAACTGGAAAAGTCCAGGCATAGATAACATTCATAATTTTTGGTGGAAATATTTCACCTGTACACATATACACCTCGCACAACACTTCACAACAATATTAGATGCACCACACACTACACCACCATTCTTCACACAGGGAATCACTTATATGCTTCCAAAAGATAACAATACACACGATGCCTCTAAATATAGACCCATTACATGCCTTCCCACTATATATAAAATTCTAACATCATGCATTACACATAAAATATACACACACTGCACTAACAACAACATTTTATTTGAGGAACAAAAGGGTTGTACCAAGTATTCCAGAGGCTGTAAAGAACAGCTCATTATAGACTCTGTAATACTTGAACAATCTAGACTCAATAAAAGAAACATACACACAGCTTACATTGACTACAAAAAAGCATTTGATTCAGTACCTCACTCTTGGTTACAAAAAATACTATCGCTGTACAAAATTAGCAACAACATCACACAATTTCTCACTCACATAATGTCATGTTGGAACACCACCCTAACACTTACACTAAATGATACCCAACTCATCACAAACACAATACAAATTAAGAGGGGCATCTTTCAGGGTGACTCCTTGAGCCCACTTTGGTTTTGTCTTTCTCTTAATCCCCTTTCACACATGCTGAATAACACAAATTTTGGTTATAACTTAAAACACAATCACGAAATACATCACAACGTTACACATCTATTTTACATGGATGATCTTAAATTATACGCCTCTACAAGCACAAAACTCAACCATTTATTACATATCACTGAAACATTTTCACATGATATACACATGGAGTTTGGTATTGACAAATGCAAACACAACACATCACTGCTGGTAAGAGAGAATTTGTGGATTTTGAGCTCGAACATGGTGACCATATAAGATCCATGGACGAGAATGAAACTTACAAGTATCTTGGTTTTCAGCAAAACACACACATAAAACATACACAAATAAAACGAAATCTAATCACACAATATTTACACAGATTACGTAGTATACTTAAAACACAACTACACGGTAGAAACACTGTCAAAGCTATTAACACATACGTTACACCGGCCCTTACTTATTCCTTTGGAATAATAAAGTGGACCAATACAGATTTAGAACAGGTACAGCGAAACACACGTACATTACTCACTAAATACCGAATACATCATCCACACGCCTCAACAGTAAGACTATACCTTCCTCGTTCACGAGGAGGTAGAGGCTTAACAGACATAGCCCTGTTACACCAAACACAAATACACAAACTACGAGAATACTTTTATAACAAATCACACATTTCAGCGCTACACAAAACAGTCACACTTGCAGACAAATCTTACACACCCTTAAATATGAGTAATAGAAACATCACACCACCAATGAGTAGAGATACGTACATCACACATAACATACAAACTTGGACACAAAAGACTTTACACGGACGATATCCACAGGAGATTAACGAAGACTGTGTTGATATTATAGCAACGCATGCTTGGTTAACCAAATGTGATATTTTCCCAGAGTCAGAGGGTTTCATGTTTGCCATACAAGATCAGGTCATTTACACACGAAATTACAGAAAATACATAATTAAAGATAGGACAATTACACATGATCTTTGTAGACAATGCTCGCAAAGACCAGAAACAATACAACACATTATATCAGCATGTACACGTCTAGCACAAACGGAATACAAACACAGACACGATCAGGTAGCTAAGATAATACACCAAAAACTCGCCACAAACATAACCTTTCTACTGATAACACACCCTATTACAAATATACACCGCAAGTTGTACTTGAAAACACCACACACAAACTATATTGGGATAGGACACTACTCACAGATAAAATTGTATATAACAATAGGCCAGATATAACACTTATAGATAAAACACAAAAAATCATATACATAATAGATATTGCAGTTCCAAACACAAACAATTTAGCCAATACACACGCAGAGAAACATCGGAAATACACTGATATAGCTCAGGAACTTAAAGCGCAATGGAGAATGGGAACTGCTCTTACAGTACCCATTGTTCTTAGTGCAACCGGAGTTATACCAAAAACAATACATCACAGTTTGCACATTTTAGGGTTAGATAAGAACATATACATACAATTACAAAAGGCAGTCATTATCAAAACTTGTCACATAGTTAGAAAATTTCTAAACATAACGGAAGATACCGCACATCACTCAGAACCACATCACACACTTTCAACTAATACCATTCAAACACAAAATGAAACACAACACTCAATCCTCCCTTCACAAATTGAAACTCTGTTGCATACACAACATAACATTATAGAAAGTCCATTACCAACACACAACACTTCAACAATCACTCATGTAACACCTCTGGCTCGTTCTCATGCACTCAAACGTAAACACACAATATACTCACAGTATCAGAATTCGCAATTAACACAAAACACAAACAACACATTACCCACTCGAGTGCAACCTATGCGTCGAGCTAAACAACAAAAAACGCTTACACAATAATCATAACACTTTTCAAAACATACATATTATGTTCATTTTTTTCTTTTCTATAAAAAGTCACTAAGTCACGAATAAGTGACGCCAAGGGAGAAGCCTAGGAATATAGGGTCTCTTTTTGTTATTGATGCGCGACGCTGCGTTCATGTTAATGCCTTCGCGGAAAGAGGGTCGACGGGACGTGGCTTTTACAAATTGGGATCAAATACACCGAGGCTTCTCAAACAAATACATTATCTAAAATGTGATCAGCGTTGGTTTTATCAACGTCATTTAATTTAATGAACATAATATGTGTATAGTATGTTCACTTTTTAACGGAAACTTCAAATTTATATTGTATAGATATATGTATTAGTAGGACTAATCGTTACTTGATTTCGATCCGTGCGATTAGTTAACCAGGTTTGGCCTGAGTATCGATAACAATCGAAGTACATAATAATAATAAGGACTTTATTTTGAAAAAAAAGAAGAAAAAAGGAATATGTATATGAAAATATATATCGATAATGGTGTAGGCGAAGTCTAGCAGAATGCTATTCACACTCAACCTCACCATCATCGTTTGACAGATAACTCTTAAAAAAATAAATTGTCTAGGCTAGTAGCGTAAATTTAAATAATAAAATAATGTTGTCTGTAGTAGTGATAATATGGATTACTTTAAGCAAAATTTAGAGGGAGTTTCCGAAGCAAGGAGACAGCTGCAGAGTATCTTCAGCAAGTAAAAGGAAATAGAAAAGAGAGAGAGAAAAAAAAAGAGAATTACTTAATACTATAAAAAATATTTAAATTGGATTATGAAGTAGATAGTCTTTTAATTTATATTTAAATTTATTAATATTCAGTAATTTGAATTCTTGAGGAAGCCTGTTATATAACCCTATAGCACTGTACACAAACGACCTTTTGTAAATAGCTGTAAAATGGCGAGGGATGTTAAAAGATGTCTTGAATCGAGTGTTTAGATTATGAATTCCAGACCTTATTTTGAATTCATCTTTGATAGTTGAATTAACGCTATGATCGCTTAATAGGCGATGAGTGAAATTAGCCAGGTGGAGAGCTCTACGCTTTTCCATGTTCAACCACCCGATCTCCTTCAGTTTGTAGGAAATATGTTCGAATTTACGTATTCCATAAATTAGGCGAAGGCAGCTATTCTGAACTTTTTGAATACGTGTTCTTTGTACAAAATCTATGCAAGGACCATAAATAAAGTCACAGTAATTGAAACAGGACAGAACTAAAGATTCGCACAAGTTTTTTTTTAATTGAAACGGAAGACAATGGCGGTTAGCATATATCACCTTTAGAGCAGCATAAGATTTTTGAATAAGTTTAGATACATGTTCTCTAAATCGAAGATTTGAATCAAAGACAACACCTAAATTATTAGCTTTGTTAACTAATGGGACGACAAAATCATCTATTTTAACCACAAAATCGTTTTGAATTAGTGAGATTTGCCTTCTACGGCCAAAGAGCATCGAAGCACATTTTGAGGGGTTTAGCTTAAGTCCAAACCCATTAGATAATTTTTTTATTTTGCTTAATTCGGTATTAATATCTTGCAAGGTATTTTGCCAGCGGGTTATTTGAAAACTTGTGTAAACCTGAGTGTCATCTGCATATGCCATGACGTTACAATTATATATAGATTTGATTATTTCGGAGGTGTAAACTATAAATAATAGAGGACCCAATACCGAGCCTTGAGGAACCCCAGCCGTAACATTAAGCTTATAAGAAAGATTATCCTCAATGCGAATTTGTTGATATCGGTCGCGCAGATACGAAAAAATGAGGTCAGCTGCGGGTTCAGAGAAACCATAGAACTTGAGTAACGAACAAAGTAAGGTGTGGTTGAGGGTATCAAACGCTTTAGAGAAATCAAGCAGAATTAATGCTGTGGCTAACCCACGATCGATTGCAGCTAAAATGTCATTGGTAACGGTAGCTAGAGCAATTGCAGAGCTGTACCCCTTTCTAAATCCGCATTGATTGGGCGGGAAGAGCTTATTGTCGGCAAAATAAGCGTACATTTGATCATGCAATAGCATTTCAAATAGTTTTGAAATAGTGGGTAGAATACTTATCATAATCAAGTTATTGCAACCAATGGTCCAGTACGGTGGCCTGCCCGCTCCCCCGATCTCACTGTGCTCGATTTCTTTATTTGGGACTATGTTAAAAAAAGGGTCTACTATGCAACAGCCCCACCCACTCTTGAAATCTTGGAAGAAAGAATTCTTTGGGCATTTAGAAGTATGACGCCTCAAATGTTACGAAACGTGTTGAAAGAAACAATTGAACGAGCTGAAATGTGTCTTGAAAAAGGAGGAATGCATTTTGAAAATTGAGTACAATGAACGTAAATAAATTAATATCCGTGGCACACTTGACAAAAGTATATAAATTATTATCCAGTATTTTCCTTATTTATGTTCTTATTTTTAATCTAATCGCAAATAAATTAGTATCGTTAGATTCGTCAAAAATCCTCTTTTCGGAAAGTACTTGTCTAAAAACGGTCGCCATTTGAAAAATAATAGTTAGACACGAAAATGTAATTTTTCCAACTTGTCTTATTCCTATCTATCATACTAGTCACTAAAATTTTGCGATTGTAATTTTCTGACATCACCTGAGATCCTCAGATTAGTTTACGTCCAATCATGGCCACCCAGATGCAATATTAAAAATGACTCTAAAAAAATGAAGTACGAGTAAAAAAATTTTTTTAATTCACATTCTGATTCAGAATTGTCTCAAAAATCCAAAAATTTAGCAATATACAGGGTGTTACATTTAAAAATTCGAAACAGGAGCCATTTCCGGCAAAGCCGAAAGTGATCAGACGTTGAAAAATATGCGAAAATTCTCCTATTTACAAGCCATTCACCTAGGTATACCAACCTATACTCATTTTAATACACCTATTATTCTAGAAGTTATGGCTTGTCTAATAGATTCGTTGACACCCGGTTCCTCGTAAACTGAAATATATTTTTAAATTAGAAATTTTAGATTTCTGTGTAGTGTAGTGGGTAAATAACACAACAACGCAATTTTAGCAAATTACCTACAATAGAGATAAAATAACTATTGGTGTGAGTCAATAGATTTAAATCAGTTGACATTGTATTATCGTTATCGCAATCAAGAAAATTGAAACAATATAATGTAATGCTAAATTTGCGATGTTTCTAATCACGTTGATGAATTATACATGTACTTTGAATCCCTGGTTATAGGCCATACGCTCGGCAATGTCCCTTTTCTCATTAAGTCGTAAATCAAATCTCATTTATAACCCGATCGATAGCTTCATTCAATATGCACCTCTAATGCAAAGTAAAAACCAGTTCCATACGGGCGAAAGTTGTTCAAAACAAATCTTATGGAAACTTGAATACAATAGAACAATAGCTTTCAACTACCTGCCTAGTCAGCGGTTGTTAATAGTTTAATTACAAAGTAATATATCAATTATTAATACAAACATCACAATTTAATAATGAAACTAGTGTATCTTCTATTGAGTACCGCTGCCAGTTAGGTAGTTCAAATCTATTGTTCTATTGTATTCAAGTTTCCATAAGATTTGTTTTGAACAACTTTCGCCCGTATGGAACTGGTTTTTACTTTGCATTAGAGGTGCATATTGAATGAAGCTATCGATCGCGTTATAAATGATATTTGATTTACGACTTAATGAGAAAAGGGACATTGCCAAGCGTATGGAGTATACCTATGTAATCTAATGGTGGTCCTTGTGCATACTAGCTACTTGTGACTTCCTAGTTGTGAATATTCACATGCTAGAAAAAGTAATTGTCGTAATTTACACACGCGAATTCCTGATTAGAATATATTATGTTCTAGTAGAAACGGTGTTCGTGTATTTACAAAAAAATTTCATTACCTTTACAATTCCATACGTCTATTAAAATATTTTAAAATATTGCCGAAAGCCAGTTGCTAAGATGCAAGTGGATAAAATTCCAATTAAGAAAATTCCTAATAACGTAATGCAAAAAAAAACTTTATAAATAGATTATTAATTTATTTATTATTAATTTGCATTTCTATAATGTCGACCTAACCGTAAATCTTTAATACGATTACTAATTACAAAAGGAAGCTGTAGATGTAACAGTTATTAACTGACATTAGCATCTATGCAGCTTCGCCATTTTTTAGTCAACAGTTACTTTCAATTTCAACCAAAAGCTATTATAAATTATTTCATAAGTAGACGAAGATATTTATTCATATTCAGCAAAAGTGAATCGGCGGCACGTGCGTTGTTAGATACGCCAAGAGCTGTGTAATTGAACGTTACAGTTAGAGGTTTTATAAAATTAGTTTAAGTACTATTTATTAAGATTGCGTTTAAAATTACACTGAGGGAAAAATCAGGATGAGAATTTAATTACTCTATTCTGCATTATCATACCATATACGTATAGCATTTTTACAACTGAGATAATACGATTCATAACCATTTTCCGGCAAATTGGTTACAGGTTCAGTATTTCTTTCGACATTGAAAAAGTACGTCGGTTCTCGAATGCCATTTTTTTAAACCAAAGCAGTTAATTTAAGGCATAATTTAGTTCAGAATATGCCTTTTTGCATTTTTTTTTTGTTCTAACACGGACACTGGTTGGTTCTCGAAAAAAGACAAGAAGATAAGGAAAATGGAACCGTGTAAACATCATGCAAGCATTCATAAAAGTAAAATTATTACAAACATCCAACGTTAAAAAAACAATATGAATTTAATTTAACGTTCACTGAGATTGTTTAAAGCGAAGTTATAGCCATGCGAGAATCATAAATTAACAAGTTAATTATTGTAAACCACATTATAACAGTAAAAATTCGTTTATTAAAAATTTAGCAAATATACACTAAATATGATACGAATGCAGTTATTTTCACCTTTAGGCTTTAAATGACGAACTCGATACTAAGGTGTGGCACACCATGACAAATATTTTTACAACTTATTATAACACCGTTTTATTTGCATGAAATTGCTCTTTTATTATTGCAATAAATGTTCTCTCGCCACTAGAAAAACTAAAGCAAAGTAACGAAGATACACTTCATATAACAGTAACAATACAAAATATTTTATTATCAGGAACGTTTCTTGTTACCACTTGTATTTTCAAACTTATGGGACAAACCCGACAAACACATTCTTTGATAAAGAACCTCAACAAATGAAGAACATCTTTATCCGTGCCAAATATCTGCAAAGACAGGCTCCGAAGTTAGTCCACCTTAATGACCTGCATTATTAATTTTTATATACAATTTATTATGCCACCCTTGAGGCACTACAGGCACCGCATTTTACTTTTTGTAGTTTTTGTGTACTGCTGTAGAAGCGGTGAAAATCAAGATCTTTATTGGGTCATATAGGTACCATAATAATACACAATTTTATTTGTTATAATATATAAGAACCCCCCACCCCCACTTCTTTCCGATGTTCAAAAAACTTTTTTGTGAACTGGGAGCACCGTACAACTGGACCTTTTACTTTCTCCTAATCGCTTACTACCAGAGTAAAAATGCAAGGCCCCTGACTTTAAGTGGTCATAATAAAACAAGTATCAAAAGGCGCAAATTCTTATAGAATTTTAATTTCAACCAACTTCAAATCTGTAACTAATTATGGCATATACTATACACAATATATATGTATATAACTACCCCCCCCCCCTCCCCACCACAGACATAACCAAGCCGGATTCTTCACAAATGAGTCATTGTTTTTCTTTCCACCCTTAAGGGAGATGGGAGTGGAGAGGGTGACGGACAATTTGTAAATCACGAAAAAATATTAGAGGGAAAAAAAAGTAAAAAAAAAATCGTTTTTCTGCGGACGTGCAATTTTCCCCCTTTTCCACCCCCAAAAAGGGGTTGCAGTTGGAGGTGAAATTTGCAATTTGAGTATCGTTTTTTATGGAGAATCCAAAAGTAATAAAAAATAGGTGTTCCCATTTAAGTTTTGAAAACTCACCCCCGCTCCACCCCACAGGAGGGGTGAGGGTGATGTTTACGTATCATGACTCAATAGGTTTCAACAAATAAAGGAAACGAATTTTTTTCTTTTTGTAATTGAACGTGTCGTTCTCGAGATATTAAAGGGTGTATATTTTGAATTTAATGGCGTCCCGACGGCGAACGGGTAATCCGATCAAAAAATTTACCAGCGATTTGGAATCAGTGAAGAATTTCCTATAAGATGACGCTACTTCCAACTTTCTAAACCCTGTAACATCGACCAACGCACAGACACACAGACATCCGGACGAATTTAGTAACCAACTTTTTGAAGTTGGTTGAAAACTGGGTGGTGAAATTTTTTCATTTTTGGACAGTACGTTAGTCATTTATATGTATATGTTTAACATGTTTAAAAATCTAAATGGTAGAATCAATTGTTTAACCATTATTTTAATTAACAGCAATAAAAACACTATATTTAGCACTTTCCTGTCTGACGGTCAGTTTTAACTTAGCATAAAATTGTTATTGTTCCATAAATTGTTACCAAATTTAAAAATGTTGTAGCACACATATTTCTCAAAAGTTGAAAGCCCATAAATGTTGATTATTGATATAATTAACTTAGTCCAGTCATTTTAAACATGAACATTGCAAAAAATCCTATATTAGGTTTGACTTTTTTATGTTGTTAGGTTCAGTCCCAGTAGTAAATACTCAATTTTGCAACTTCGAAAAACATGTGGAAACTGGGGGGGGCGCCAAAAACCGCGATTTTTTCGGACTTTTTTCAGTTTTAGCCTCGTAGCTCAAAAACTACGAGTTATGGTGCAAAGAATGCGATTATCTTTTTTAAACTAGACTAAATTTGCTACAATTTGAGCCTAACCGGAAGTCTGCAAGTATAATAGTTTCCGAGATACAGCTCTTCAAAGATAGGCAATTTTTGCCAAAATCTTTTTTCAACGTATCATCCATGTTTCGAGCCAGATATTGCCATAACGACGTGCCCTACGACTCTTGTCATGGAGAAAAAAATTATAGGACATTTTATCACCTTTTATTTAAGTATAGATGCATTCCTGTGGGCCTAACAGTTCTCGAGAAAAAGACGGAAAACCGGAAAACAGTGAAATCCTCCACATATATGTAATAGCATTAGTATGATTAGAAGACATTTTCTGATTATTCTTATTTAGCCTAGCGAACGAACGCTCAAAAAGGGCTTGTAGACAGACTTTTTGATCCTAATGATTTTATTTCTAAGATGTGTTTGGAGGTGTTTGGTGATAATTATACGAAAAGTCCCCGGCCCTACCGTATGAGCTAACTCCGTAGCGTAACAAAATTTGCGGATTTGTTAAGTTTTCCCTTTGTATCTCTTGAATAGGCGATCGTAGTGGGAAATGGCCAATTATAAAATAAAAGCTGCCTCGAGAAAATACTTTTGTTCTTTTCGTCAAACATTAACCCTATCATAAATGTATTTAGAAAAGACTAGAGACCATTAAACATGGTGGCGCATAAGACTGAAATTGTTTGGCTAAGGATGCAGGTAATCTGTATTTAATACTCACATATCAGATTTAGCTCTAAACCTCCCACAAAATTAGTTGTTCTCTAGTGCCCTCTATTCCATCTTGAACTCAACGTTTTTTTTAAATAACTATAACATCTAATCTAGTTGAGATAAAATATTAAACGGTATATGTATTTTATAGGAAATTTTATGGTCTACAACTTTTATTTCAGCAGTTTTTGCTATAAACCCAATACTTTAGGAGCTAGGACACAATATTTGCCGAAAAACGTCGTGTAAAAGCGATTTTAAAAGAAAATGTCAATTCTTGACAGCGAATATCTCTTCAACGGATAGAGATAGAGAAAAAACGCATAGAAGAAAACTTGTAGAAAATTTAATCAGCTTTTTTTATAATTGGCCATTTCCCACTACGATGGCCTGTTCAAGAGATGTAAACGGAAAACCAAACAAATCCGCACATTTTGTTACGCTACTTTTCGCGTAATCATCACCAAACACATCCCAGAAATAAAATCATTAGGATCAAAAAGTCTGTCTACAAGCCCTTTTTGAGCGTTCGTTCGCTAGGCTAAATAAGAATAATCAGAAAATGTCTTCTAATCATATTAATACTATTACATATATGTGGAGTCGTAGCGATTTCACCGTTTTCCGGTTTTCCGTCTTTTTCTCGAGAACTGTTAGGCCTACAGGAATGCATCTATGCTTAAATAAAAGGTGATAAAATGTCCTACAATTTTTTCCTCCATGACAACGGTCGTCGGGCACGTCGTTGTGGCAATATCTGGCTCGAATCATGGATGATACGTTAAAAACAGATTTAGGGAAAATGCCTATTTTTGAAGAGCTGTATCTCGGAAACTATTATACTTACAGACTTCCGGTTAGGCTCAAATGGTAGAAAATTTAGTCCAGTTTAAAAAAGATAATCATATTCTTTGCACTACAACTCATAGTTTTTGATCTACGAGGCTAAAACTGAAAAAAGTCCGAAAAAATCGCGGTTTTTGGTGCCCCCCCCAGTTTCCACAAGTTTTTCGAAGTTGCAAAATCGAGTATTTACTACTGGGACCGAACTTAACACCATGAAAAAAGCAAACCTAACATAGGATTTTTTGCAATGTTTGTATATTTTTGTGTTTAAATTGACTGTACTAACTGGTTTATGAGCTATAATCGAAAATTTACTATTTTCCAATATACGGAAACTAAAGAAAAAATTCTTGTTTTAAATGCTATATTTGTATTAATGAAATCAAGCTCCATTATTCCTTTACTGAAAACAAAATTTGTTGTCTTGTAATTCAAAGCAAATGTTATGATTATCGCGAGAGAAAGGCGCACATATTTCCGGAGAGGTAACCACATCGTAAACAACGAGCGGCAAACCACAACAATGTGATGATTCTTTTGCATTGTACAAAACCATGCGCTTCATAGCAATAGTGTACGACAAAAGCTTCCCCGCACACATTTTTTTTTAATCGTGTTAGACCACAACATAATTGCTTTAACTTTTTATGTTACTGTCAATATTATTAGTATCGAACGTTCAGGTTACATAAGTTGTCCCTTTTTTTATTATAGCTGTAAAACTAATTAACAAATTGGTCTCAAAAGCATCTCACACCGACAAATAAGTATACATTTTACAAATACACAGGGTGGCCCATTGAAAAGGTAACACGCCTGTTTTGGGACACTTAGACCAGTTTCTTAAAAAAACGCTCGGACACGTCGATTTTCTATTTTTGGGGGACAACTTTTGACGTCAAATTTGACTTCGTCAGATCAACCCCCTAGCCCCAGCAACCCCTAACACAAGAATTTAAATAGGGAAAGGGAGTCGAGCGACCCCTCATTTGAAGCGTCTTTTAATTCTCTATTCGACAGTACAAATGAAAATTAGTTTTATTCAATTTTTTTTTCGCCCCGATGAAAAGCACCCTCCAGATTAACTAAGGTGGGGATGTTGTTTAGGAAAAATCCTGAAACACACCACCTTAGACCTTTTGAACGGCACATTTTGATGTCCAATTTGACCTTATCAGGTCAACCCCATAACCCCAGCAACCCCTAACTCAAGAATTTAAATAGGGAAAAGGTGTCGAGCGACCCCTCATTTGAAGCCTCTTTTAATTCTCTATTCGACAGTATGACCGAAATTTGTTGTATTCAATTTTTTCCACCCCCATGGAAAGCACCATCTAGATTGACTAAGGTGAGGGTGTTGTTTAGGAAAAATCCTGAAATGTGCCATTCAAAAGGTCAAAGGTGGCGTGTTTCAGGATTTTTCCTAAACAACACCCCCACCTTAGTTAATCTAAAGGGTGGTTATCATGGGGGCGAAAAAAAAATTAAGTAAATCTAATTTTAATTTATACTGTCGAATAGACAATTAAAAGACGCTTCAAATGAGGGGTCGCTCGACACCCTTCCCTATTTAAATTCTTGAGTTAGGGGTTGCTGGGGCTAGGAGTTGACCTGACAAGGTCAAATTTGACATCCAAATGTGCCGTTCAAAAGGTCAAAAGTGACGTGTTTCAGGATTTTTCCTAAACAACACCTCCACCTTAGTTAATCTGGAGGGTGCTTTTCATGGGGGCGAAAAAAAATTAAATAAAATTAATTTTCATTTATACTGTCGAAAAGAGAATTAAAAGACGTTTCAAATGAGGGGTCGCTCGACTCCCTTTCCCTATTTAAATTCTTAAGTTAGGAGTTGCTGGGGCTAGGGGGTTGACCTGACAAAGTCAAATTTGACATCAAAAGTTGTCCCCCAAAAATAGAAAATCAACGTGTCCGAGCGGTTTTTTTAAGAAACTGGTCTAAGTGTCCCAAAACAGGTGTATTACCATTTCAATGGGCCACCCTGTATAAGTATCTACCCCTCAGTTTCAATAATATAGCCGTAATTAATTTTTAAAGTCGACCATTTGTGCGATTTGAGTCATATACTGGGTGTCCCATTTTAATCCGCCACCTGCAATAATGCTATAACACTAGGTCGAATGAAAAAATGTCCCGAATAAAAAGTTAACGGTTTTGAGGGGGACATCTGATGCTGTAACAAATTTCACCCCCCAACACCCAGGGGAGTGGATAAGGGGAGTGACTTTAAAATCTTAAATGGAAACACCTATTTTTTATTGCACATTCAGAAAGAGTACAAAAAACTATGACGGGGTGTTTTTCTTCATTTTAGAAATATCCTGGGGTGATATTTAACAACACATCGATTACATATAATTATTCAGATAGATATTTGGAAAACTACCTACAAATTAGGGTTTAAAGTATAAGAATTTCTCTATTTACGAAAATCAAACTCAAAACGCTGTTGCCATTTATTAACGCCTAGGTAAGAAAAATTCTTATAATTTGTTTCCAGAATAATATATTTAACGAGGGTAAAAATATGTGCGTGTCGTTATTCTTTGAATGCTATAACGTACGAAATTTACGAAGCGTAAAACAGTTCTTGTCATAATAGATTTCATTAAGACATTAATTTAATGGGAATGTACATACACATTCACGCATTATGTACTATTATTAGGTAAATGATATTCACGAATATGGTCACATAGTTAAACGAAACTTATAATTTATGATTCTAATTCAAAGTGCACAAAGGAAATATTTCCCTGTAAATATGCAGATAAGCTTTATTTCCCCCAAGAGATGAAAAACGATTGTTCTACTTTCATTGTCTAAATTGGTTTAAAAAAATTAATCTAATACTTTTTATGGATCATGACGCGAATTACTTCCTTAAAACGCCTACATACATGCTAAATAAGAGTAAATCGGACAAAAACGAACGTTACCCATAATAGTATACCTATATGTAACACAAACAGTTACTCGAACTGGTTACACATTTTTAAACAAATGCGACTGATATAAAAAAAATTCTCCAAATGAAAATAATTGTTTGCTTTCTCAGGATGTTTTCTTGCATAAATCTTATACATTATGCGAACTAGTTCCCCAGACAGTAGCGATTGTAATTCACAACGTTCACATGGAAAATTGGAATTGCTTACAAAGCTTCAATTTCCGTTACATCATTAAGAATACTTTCACTTCACCTCCATTTAGTTGTAAAAATTGTGCTGTCTAATAAGACAAATGTAATAACACTTAATTTTTACACTTTTATTTTATTCTAATTCCCGGGACAAAATTGAAAATAAAATTAAGTGGCAATCACACTCCTTGCCATTTCTTTTTTAAATATAACATTTTTTTTATTACGAGAAAGATGTTATTTCTTTCACTAAAAATTAAAATTTACTGAAATGGGCGTTTAGAAATATGAAATATTTAAGCTTTTAAACTAATATTACCATCTAAATTTCAATTACGTTTTCCAGAACCTCACTTAAGACTTAAACATTTGCTTAAAGTTTAGCAACATTTGGAGTTCATGTTATAGTTGTAGTACCTAATGCCACCGAATGTTTGTTACAATGTGTCAATATTCACAGATACCTACCTACCAGTCCAATCAAATTGTCATTTTGCCTTACAAATGAAATAAAAAGCTATGTTTTTTCCTGGGGTGTAGGGGGTGGTTTGAAAAGCGTAAATCCAATTTTGGGAATTGATTAAGGTTGCGCTAATTTCTCTGCCCTTAAAAAACCAAAATAATTTTGTTTTTTCAATAACTCGGATTTTACGGTTCATTTTGTAGGTCTTTTCAGGTCCTACAACTTTTTCTTGAGCGACCATAACCTCAAATTAACACATGTCGAGTTATTAGCGAAAAAAGGCGAAAAAAATTGACACTTTTCGATTTTTCTTCTAAAACTCTTTTCAATCACAAAATAGAAATCATGTACAGTTATTTCTTCCTGTAAGTATTATTACTTTCTTTATTTTCTCAGTTCAGCATCGCACAAACATCGCACAACTACTTAATTATTTATTATTCATTGTGGATTATATTCCACATTTTTTGCATGAATATACTATTACATGCTATTCATAATAAATTAATTTTTTGAATGAATCTTTTACCTTAATTTTCAATTTTAATTAACCATCGAGTTAAATTTTAACTTAACTTTTAATCTAAATTAATTTTTAATTCAACTTTTATTGTAACGTTGTGATAAAAAATAAGTTAAACATTAAGTTAAAGATTAAATATTAGGACTCTTAATTCAACTTTTTAACTTCATTGTAATTTTTAAATTGTAACTCTCATTCCTTAACATTGATTAGTATATTCGGAAATTACGAATTATACTTTACATTGCTTGTTTAATGAATATAATTTTATTCCTACAGGCAGCATTAATTATTGCATATCAATTGTGTAGCATTATTTATTATATAATTTACATATTTAAAATGCAAGAAAATGCCAGAAACTGTATTTTTTAAGTTAAAATCACTCACTTCAAGCGATCATATGACTTAAGGTGGAGATGGGTTCTAAAATTATTGAATAAATCCAATAGATGGAGACCTAATTTTATTTTAAAAAAGGAAGGACCAGGTAGACATTTAACAAATTCATGAATGGGACCGAGGTACGCGCGAGAGTTGGATTTACTGTACCCTAATAAATGGATCGGTGGAGGAGGCCTTGTTCCTTGGCCACCGAGGTCACCAGACCTTACTTTCATGAATTATCTTTGGGAAACTATTAAATCTCAAGTATATCCACAGCTGCCACAACACGAGATGACATGAAAATTTGAATTCGAGAGGGGTGTCAACCGATTACTCCTATGACCTTGAATAATGTGAGATCATTTAGGGTTAGGCTTCAACAGTGCATTGATCAAAGTGGAAGACATTTTGAACATTTACTTTAATGAGAGATATTGTATTTATTTACTATTTTAATTTTCGAGAAATACGTTAATTTGTTTTAATTATTTAGAAATTAAGATAGTCACAGGACTTGAGTTTTGTTTGTTTGCGTTGATACCAACTACTTACTGTATTTTGTAATAATAATTACACTAAAATTACTTTTAACAAATTTTTTTACGTGAAATTTTAAAAATCGTAAATATTAACAAAAGTACAAAAAATAATACCAGGAAATAATACACCGTTGAATAGGGTTTTTTGTCGAGAATTTGATGGTAAATAAAAATACAGGGTGTTCCATTTAAAATATTCGTATAAATTCTACTTAAAGTTCACAAATTTTGAATTCTCATTTTAAACACTTGGTATACATTTAATCACTTAGTTTTTTTTTGTAGAGTAACACGACATTAGGGTAATATTATCCATCAAATAAATTTTTCCTGTTTTGAAGAATAACTTAGTTATGAATATTATAGTCCGACCGCACATTCAACATAAAAAAAAATTTCAGGCGTTATTTATTTAGGGTTGGTCGATACATGAAGGAAAAAAATACAGGGTGTCCCATTTTAAAAAAGTGACATTTTCCTGCCAGGTGAAAATGCAACATACTGTAGATGTAAGAATATTTTTAAAAGATGCGCAATTCAAATCAAAGCAACTTTTATTTGAAACTTTTTTCTGTATCTTCAACCCACATTGAATTATCGACCGATTACGGAGCAGTGGGACACCCTGTATAAAAAGTTTAATCGTTAAGTCAGGAGTACACTCGATGATGCCCCAGGGATTCGTTTTAGTACTGGATATTTCAATGTTTCTTCATTTAAAAGTTTACTAGTACGTCCTGCTCGTAGATACAATGCATTTAATGCCGTCTGGTGCCCATTTTGTCATTAGACGAGAATAAACGAAGTAGGTAGTAAAGATTTATTGCTACCAATAGCAAAGCAGAGCAACATTTAAAATCTAATCCATGCGTGTTAAGCAAAAGAAAAAGATGAAATACGGAATAAATAGGCACGACTGTTAGAGAATTAATAATTATAATTTCCTCACAATTGATAAAACATTATAATTAATATGCAGTATTGTAACTACACTTGATCGTTTTGTAAACCAAGAACGTGTTTTACTTATTACTTATCTACAATTGTGAATAATCGCTCACAGGGAAGCAATATTTCTTACCTGTTACTCTTATATATGTATCACATGAATTATTTAAATGTTATAGAAAAGATCAGATGAAGGGAAAAGAAGTTAAATTTGCAGTCATTTGCGTGGACTATCCACTTCGCGTACATTGCTAAGAATTCCGCTTATTATAGGGTTTCAGTATTCTATCTGATCAAATGTACATTTGTAAATGACAGTATCAATAACCAACATTTGTCCTTTCTACCATCTCGTTCCGCTCGCCCACGAATACGTATACGGTATACTCGACAAGCGACATCGTGCAAAACATGTCGGAAAATGCCGTGCCATCATGAAGTAAGAATTCACTTATTGAAAACATCTATCCATTATTCCTTGAAATAAATTTGATAAGAGAGTGCCATTACTGTTTTATTTTATTCCAGCTTATTCAATACGATACGTTGTCTTGCATATACCTATCATGTATACCTCTACTACGCCGGTATTTATCTGTGTATATAAAAGGTTCAATTTTCAAACACATAAAAGTGGAATTTCAGGAGCGCAATTTCTAGGAAACTTTCCTGCATATTAATTAAATAGCTTAATTATTCTCAAGATCTGGAAGCGATAGAATTAAGAAGCTAATCTAAGCAGCTGATGGGATTTAACTTTTAGCATAAGCTCTTAGAATATCAGAAAAGCGTTTTTAAAGGATGTCTAATTTAATGAACTAATCATTAATGACATATTTCTTACCTACAGACATTAGAAACCGAAATAAAAATTGATCTATCTATTATTATTGAAGTAATTTTCAAAGGAAATAATGTACTTATGTGAACTTTATTTCTGATTTATTTAATGATGTGTAGTTAAATCTACGGTATACGAAAAGTCAATTATTACTACAAAGTTCCCCTATGAATACAGTAACTACCAGTAGGTAATTAAGTGCAAAATCAATCTATACGTACACCGGTTGAACTTCGCCCTTATACAGCATCTACTTTTAATCGTTCATTTAGTTCTAATAAGAAATGCAGAATTTATTATTATTATTATTATTATTATTATTATTGTAAGTCTAAGTACACCAATAAATACGTGATTCGTTGACTCTGAGGGCGGAGGAAAAAAAGAATCTACCCTACAGCGACGTCAACAAAAAAAATGTTGATGCAAGTTTTGGTTAGATAATATTGGATACGTTTGCTATTGGCTCATTCTAAAAAATTAACTAGGTATGGAAAATGTACCATTTATTAAACTCTCGATGAAATAGAAAACAGATTTCAACATGCCTGGGCATGAAAAAAATGGCAAATATAACGAATGAAATTAAAATGGAGAATTCCCAAAAACTTCGTATATTGGTATAAATACATTTCAGGTTGGGGAGACTACATGACGTTATCCTAGTTATGAGTTACGGTTTGATTTGCCATCTCATCACTTACAAACGATAATTTCTCATCTGATTTAATTACAAGTTGCGTATCAACGCCAGGCACATTAATTAAGTACCTCTAATAGACATCTGCCTCGTGTGCTAAATATTTGCAACCCTCCTCTCGCTTAACGTTCCTGAACAGCACCGCACTTTTCCCAACGATGATCAATTACATTCTTTTAAAAAATTTGAATACTGTTTATCAAAAGTTTCCGCGGCCCTACAGATTTTATGTCAAATCATGTTAATGTGCGGGACATACTGATAAAACTTTAAAAAAGAAAGTTGATTCAAAGTGGTTTACATTTGTAACCATAGAATATGATCCTTTTTGGGATTTCTTATTTTATGTTTTGCAGTTTTGAATTTTCCTACTGATTAAAGGCTTAATTTGATAACAACTTAAGCGTTTTAAAATCACTTTTTTTGCAGAATAACTTTTTACAATTAACTATTTACTTTGAATAATAGGGGTGATCTTGATAGTCGATGGATTATTATTAACGACGTCCCAAGCGAGAATGAGGTTATTTAAAAAATATGATTGTTAAAGCGCCAAATAGGTTGAATTGAAAGGTCTTTGTGACCGATGATGGTAACCATCTTTTTCTTATTAGATAAATAGTATCGCTCCCTTAATTATCTATTTCTACATTAACCAGTGGCGTACCTAGAATTTTTGCCGCCCGGGGCGGTCTCCAATTTGCCACCCATTCTATAAATAGTTGCAATTGAGACGAACTATAGGTAGGCAACTTTTTTACCGTTGCATGCAATATTTAAATTAGGTAGTAAAAAAGGAAGCCGCATGAGGCATAAATGCAACCTTTATAAAAATACAAGATACTTTTTTAAAGGCCACAAGAAACTTACGGAGGCCGAAGATTCCCCATCTATGAGACAAAACCTAATTTACAAAAAATAATTACCATTAAATATTTTGTCTTTTATACATATTTATAAATGCCTGCGTACATTCCAAGCACCAACATAAACAAAATGCCGTTCGGGCAGCGAGAGTTAGGGCGGCTTCACACACACCGATATTGTCGGTGTGGGTATCGTGTCGGTATCCTGTCGGTATCGGTATAGGACATGCTTTTCACACACACCGATAAACAGTATGTCGAAATTGGAATAGAGGTTATATCGTTATTGTATTTATTATATTTACGAAAGAAGAAACGGAGAGAAGGCAATTAAATTTAACAGCACTCGTAGACGACACTGAATTCAGTGAAATGCAAAAGCCAGCACAACGATACAGATGTGTTGGCTGTTGGGACTGGTCTGTGTGAATCAGTGTATTTGGTTTGCATTGCGTACTAAAACTGAACGATAATTTACTGACCAATATCAACAGAACCATCCGACATACACATAATGTCGGATACGACAACCGACAGTTTTACCGGATCGTTGGCTGTGTGAAGCAGTACCATTTAAAACAACACATTATTGATGCAGCACGATACCGACACCGACACCGACAACGATAATATCGGTGTGTGTGAAGCCGCCCTTACGGTACTTGCCGCCCGGTGCGGACCGCACCCCCCTAGGTACGCCACTGACATTAACTAACTCTGTATATTACAAATGAATTTTTACATTATATTAATAAAATTTGCACCACTTGCCTACCCCTACCAGTACTCATAAAATGGGTGTAATCCAAAAAACCATTAATGCTAAGCAGTAAAATATTCTAACTATATTCACGGTTTAAGCGTTGAGTGAAAACGGTTAAATATGCAACTGTACGTAATTTGCAAAGTTAATTAATGTTTCTCCTATGTTTTCGAAGATGATTATTTCAAATTTGGTACAGAGTTTTTGGAGTTCTGGAACAGTAAGAATTATTTGGACATGCTGAACTTTCTAGATTACACTTGCTTGTACATGTGTTGATGCGTAATGTTCCCATAGGAATGTAAATAAATAATTAGTTTTTGTTACTCTAGACACAGACGTAAAATAAAAATACTCAATTCTACACGAAATTAAAAACGTTAATAAATTAGTGAAAAAATTGTGTTATTATTCAAGTCAAACCTCTGAAACAAATCTATGGTCTTTCGAGGGTAATCTAAACAATCTAACGCAACAACATGAGTAGGTAACGTGTGATTATGTATCTTTTTCCGTTTTTCATTCGTCATTTCCTGTACATTTATTGATGGTAAAATTCATACATATCTAACTGTTTCTAAGAAAAACGTTAACAAGATATGTACATATTATAATTTAAAATAAAATAACCCGGTATCAATACAAATGCATAATTAAGCACGCATTGATTCAAAAGCTGTGACATTACTAAAGCGTCAAACCTCGACTTGAGATTTATTAATTATAATTATTATTTCGGTCGATATATTACACATAAATTGAACTGATTTACGAAAAACAGTTAGTTATATATTTAGCAATGTGTGCTTGTTCATTCATTGATAACTTATTATACATGGAGAGAAATGTAATAATAATAAAATAAATGAAAAATTTGGCAAGTCATCTCAAAACAATTTAAAAGTGAACGATGATCAAATTTCAAATTCCAAACCATAACACATGAGAATGTAAGCATTAAAAACAATTAAGCAGTAAGTACTTTTACGTTTAAATTCACTAGTCATGAATACTAACAAAAAGCTTTAGGCACACTTTACATATGCAATAAATGTGAAAATTGTGCTTTAGATGGGTAACACACAGTTTTAACCATTTCAATTACAGTATTATTGCCTGTTCATGGCACATATTTTAAGCGTGAAACATTGATACGGCAATATAATAAGGACAATCACCTTTTTAATATAATAATGGCTACATGAAACTGATGTGGTGCAGCGGTCTTAGCGCCTCCGGATCTTCGGATTTTTTTTTGTAATTTTACTATTACAATGGCGCACAAATTTCATAGCCCTATTTTGTTTAATAAAAGTTCAATACGTATCGAATAAGATGTGCGAAGGAATTATTAATTACACATTTCCTCCTTTCTAGAAATATAAACGTTAGCAAGTTAATAATGAGTATTCAACTTGAATCTGTTTGTACAAATAAAATTTCTAACAAATGTAGGCGGTATTATATACATGATACTGCAAGTGCATCGTATTTGCATTAATTAATGTTTACCAAACATGTCTATGACTCTTTTACAATTACATCTGTAGAAGGTAACACGACCAAGGAAATGTGTTTGGAGAATAACATTACAACCGCACTACGCAAATAGCGGAAAGGTTCGCCCATTACACTATTATACAGATTTCTTAAAAATAACTTTTGTTCCATACAATGCATTATAATGATTACATCGATGTAAAAATAGATAAGACCAGTTTTATTTAATATTAATATTACATAAAATGATACTTATACAGTTTGTTTTCGAAATACACCGCCAAACTTTTAGGGGTGATACATCACACTTGAGAGCTTTTCGTTTTTTTTTTGTTTTCGTGTAAAAAAATTTGAACCATGCAATAAATAATTATCTAATAGGTAGGTATGTGAATTTAGGTATTCTCCAAATCTATTGTATGGTTCAAATTTTTTTTCGCGAAACACTAAAGTGGAGAAAAGTTGTCTGTTGTATCAACTGTCTTTTACGATGTGGAATGGAAAAAAAGCGAAAAAATCGTCCTCTTCGATATCGCCGTAGAACATTTTCGCGGTTTTTCACTAATAATTTCCTCAATTTTCCGAGTTTTCCGGCCATTTTGGTATCAACAGAAAGCGCCGGGTTTCCTCTTTCGTTTTTTGTGAACGAGGGTTGTCACTTTCGAGATAAACAGCTGAAACCGAAGTCCTACACGTTGCAAAATCGGAAGACGTTTTTGGGAAAAGAACAGTACCTTGGGCCTTGGACGGCGGATGCTCCCACTCCCGTCGAAAAATACTAAATGCGAGTTTCTTGGATGTTTCAGACCAGCCGTACCTTCTAAATATCACGGGAAATACCAAACGCATTGAGAAAAAAAAATACGCCCGAAAATTTTTTTGGCTCTATTGAATGATAGTAATCGGAAGTCCCTTTCGTAATCTTAGATAGTAACCTCCAGTTTTTTATGCATATTTGAATTCTGCGTTAAAAAATATGAACTTTTTGTCTGGAACTTTTTCCGAAGTTCGTCACAAATGGCGCTGTAATCGCGAAAAGAAGATTTAATTTTCCGATTACTGAAATTTTGTTAAATGAGAATCAGACATGATAATGCTTTGTAAAAAGGAAAGAAGGGGAGCTTTATGTGAAACCTCCCCATCCCTATGACCCTTATTAATCAGGGATGGGAGAACGAAACCATTTTAGATTTAAACGTATCTTGAATGTCAATGTTTTCTTTCCTCATTAAATCAAAGCATTTCATATTCTTTTTTCTACAAACGTCAAAAAATCACAATGTTTGCGCATTAATAACAATACACGAAGTGGCCCTTTCTTCACTATCATACGTTACCATGACACCGTGGGCGAAGTAAGGACGCCGTGTGCGAAATACTTACTTCGCGCACTGCATGTAAACTATATGAGAGTTTTGTATTTTAACATTAAAATAATTGTCAACTGTTTCACGTTTGTAGAAAAAATTTTGTTCGTGCGCAAAATACTTTGGTGATCTCGACTATTTTTTTACGGCTGTCCCTCGTTAAAATAATCAGTTCTCGATCGCCAAAGTGGCATTTCGCGCACTAGATCCAAAAATAACTATTTCGATTCTCCATCAAAGACAAAACGAAATTAACAAAAGTAACTTCTTCAATCGTGGAACTAGTTAAACAGTGTTGTAAAACTCATTTTTTACATTTATCAGTGATTGACCTGAGTAATTTAGCATAAAAATTTAAGCTCATGGGATTTTTCACACTCCATGAACCTCTACCAACTTACGAAACCATTTTGTGTTTGAATTATGCGTCATTCCTCTCTCCAATCACAAATCTAAAAGAACAAGGGTTTACTTTTGAAACATTTTGACAGTATGAGAGACTTGTTTTTCTAACGTACGCTGCTTCCATGTGCGCGAAAAAAATAACGCTTTTAATAAACCTTCATGTGTAAAATAGTACTTTCAATACCTTATTTGTAGGTAGGTACATTATATTTCCAAAATTTTCAAATTTTGCGTAATCGGAAGATTAAACCTTCTTTTCGCGATCATTGAATAAAGCCCTAAAAAAAGACCTATTTTATATTTTCTCAGTACGTTTTGTATTTCGCGAGATATTGGGGGGATACGGGTGGTCTGAAACGCCCAATATATTGGAAAGTTTATCAATATTGATAATCGCTTATAGAGTTACGATCAATTCAATTTTAGGTGGTGCGAAGTTCACCGGGTCATCTAATATTAAATTAAAAAAGGCAACTCATTATTATTAGTAGACTAATAAGAGCATAGTTGGTTATAACTCTGACATAATACAATAACGTTGACATATTTTCAAATCACTTTTTCTGTTGAAATTTGCGATTATAAAAATAGAAATGGTCGGACCAGAGATATTTAAAAACGATAACAATTAAAGAGTCAAAATCGTCAAAAGTAATCTACAATAAATATCACTAAAATAATCGGAATAACTGTGATTCCGATCTGTAGCATAAACGATGCTAAAAAACGGTAATAAAAAGTTTCAGGCAAAATGAGAAAAAGAACACGTGCCATATAAGCATGCAAAAAGTAGTTAACTATTTGTACAACTTTTCTACTTGAGTAAAATGTTCAAGAAATGAGCGCAGTGAGTGTGCCGATTAAACGAATAGTTTTCGTACATTAATACTACATATACATTAAAAAACATCTAAAAATTGTATAAAGTAATAAATAATCTGGAAGTGGGTTTGTTGGTGGAATAGTAAACGTGTTAGTGACAAATTACTTATACATTCATTGATTAAAATAAAGTAAAATTATTATATAAAGAATCGGTTATAACTAACAGTAAATTTTAATGAATTTGTAAACGAGATGATGTTAAGTGTATAATTTAGAAAATAACCAGTAAATAACAATTATTGACACGAATGGTCACGAAAATATAATCCGCTGTCACAAAAAACTACTACTTTCTAATATAATGTTAAAAAATACAAATTAAAATTGGTGAAATTGAATTTATCAATATATATAAATTTTTATTCATCTGAAAAAGAATGAAATCGCTAATATTGAAAACAAGTACAAATAAATTCATCTTTTTATCTAAATAATGGAGTAACTTTACGGAGCCACCAGTACTTTTCTCATAATATTTCTGACCTACCCAAAACATTTGTTCAACTACGGACGAAAATTCTTCAGAAAGCAAGAGTTGATGACTATGTCGTGGTATAAAAAGATGGTTAAACCAAACGGCATTTGATAGGATTCTGCGTTCATAAATGTCCTCAAAGCTTCCCCTTCCACGACAATTGTATCTTTAGAAAGATAGTTAGCAAAAGGAAGAATACGACAGCAGTTAAAACGAAAAAATAGAGCACGTATATTTGTCATTCCGTGAGCATTTTAATTCATTTTCGTATTATCTTAAAGCTTTTCTCTTTATTTAATTCGATAGTAAAAAAATAGTTAAATTTTTGATACATATAAAAACTTACTGTCTATGTACCTATAATATTTATTGGCATTGCGCCCTGATTGGGATATTATACACGAAGGCTTGGAGACATAATTAGTGTGATAAAGTAAATTTTAAGTAACATTGGCATAAAGTGCGTTAATTATACATTACAATAATTAGTCACTATGCATGCATAACTAACAGGAAATATTTGTAATTTGATCATTATCACAATAGCAGGGATTACATTCCATGCATAATTAAGTGAGAATAACACATACATTTTAAAGGGAAAGTAAGAAATGCAAAAAAATAATTGTCCAATGCTAACAATAATGTACATACCTACACTTATTTCTTGAATAATAAATAGATCACCCACGTCCATATTATTACATCTATTCTATCATTATCGACAAACTTTGTTCGTTCAGTTAATTAATAAGTCAATTTGAAAAAAAAAAACAAGTACCGGTGCTCGTTTCAGTTACTTGTTAGTTTCTATTTAGATGTCTAGAATCCTTGTGTAGGATTAAGAATCTACACAAATTACTAGGTTTAGGCAGGCTTCTACTTCAGAACCAATAAATCAGAAATAACCGGAAATGGGAAATTATCGAGTAGGAGTTATGCTTCTCCGCATATTTATGGGGATATTGATATTAACATCTTCGCGCGTTATCGTATAGGTAGCATCTGCTATACAAATCCCACAATAAATATAATTAACGAAATACATAATAAAAAGTTAACGAAAGCTTCTGAAATCACTGAAAAACATACATACATGTAAACGGATGGCAATAAAAGCTAAAGATGCCATGCAAGTACATTTTTTATATATAAATGGGAAATCCTTGTTTTCAACTACTTTCCGTTGGAGAGATATTTTGACTTCACTTATATAAACGGATAAAAATGCATAAAAATCATAAACAAAAAAATCTACAGGAAATTTACATTTAAACGTCAATACCGTAAGTTCTTAGTGGAAAAATACCTAATAAATTTATTAGTACCTTAGCTTTTCGTAAGTTTAAGCTTCGTTTTTGTGATTCCTATAGCTTTAATTAACAATTCATAACATATTCCTGTAATGGAAACGAATGGAACGAAATTAATTTGTCTGCTCATTTCGTACATAATTTTACTACTCATTAAGCACAATTACATTCAGTTTCGGTAGTAGTTACTTTAATGAATTTTTTTGTTAGGGAGATAAAATTTATTACCCAACACAAGAATAAATACCTACTACATAAAGTCCTCAATTTTTAGTTTAATGAAAAGGCAGGTAAGTACCTACTCGGTCGTCCGCATGAGAAACGGCAAATAAAATAATTGTGGAATGAAGTAATCTTAACAGTTACTTTAGATACCATCTTGCAAATTAAGTTAAATTAAAATTTATGCTCGCCATAAATGCATCTCGAGAAAAGTTATTCACATATAAATAAAATTGTTTAAGATGCAACGCGGGAAGTGGTTACGTAACTATACTTAATACCATATGATTTGTAAATACAAATAAAAAAAGAAGGCAATCTTGCCAATAACACAAATAAAAATAATAATATGAAGATGTATAAAAGCAAAAGAAAATTAGCGCTCAAGGAATGGAATATATATGAAATAATTTAACCTTTATCTACTTAATATTTACGTATTCTCCAATAGGTTAATTAGAAATGTAATTACGTCTACTTATTCAAAATCGTGGGTTAAAAAAGAAAACCCATATTGAGTGTATCCCTGTATATGGGTTCAACAACGATCAACTGACGAAAAAAACATAATGTAAAATTTAAAATAAAAGTTAAGTACCACCATTTACTAGTAAAATTAAATTAGCTCTCAAAATGTAGGCAAAAGTAATCAATCAAAAATGTGTAAAAGTCGGTTTATTTCATAACTTGAAAGCTTTCGATACAATTAATCAACGCATATTATACTATCCTCTACATCTCCACTACAGCATCGCTGTATTTCTGATATGAAACTTATTACGGTCAGATTTTGATTTTACTCACTAATGGCCGGTTGCATCGATTATTATTTTTATGCTATAACTGGGTAAAACCGTCTTACATTTATGTGTTTTATGAGACCTAAGACCTAAGAGAGAAGCGGGAACGTTGCAATGACTATTAATTAGTGTTCATTGGCGATCTTGAGTTTCGGTTACCGTTAGCTACGCTAATGAATGAATAGTAACAATTCTTCTTATATTTTATTGTGTAAATTTCGTCTACATAATGTAGGCGAAGAAGAGTTTCGATACTCATATCATACAAGGACGTAGAGATATAACACATTATATTACTGGGAACCAAACAACCCATATTGCAATTTTATACCAAAACAAAATTCGGAGTTAAGTTCAGGCATTTTAATAGAGTTTGGTACACTCAACACAATGTTCTGAGTGATTCTGCGTTTTGTGGATATTTTTCCACAAATCATGAACATGACAAAACAACTTTCATTAATGTCGGTTTAAAAAACTGGAAACGTGTGTTAAAGATTGGAATTGGAGAGGAGTCTCCATTCCAATGTCCCCCTCCTGTTTCCAGAACGAATTAAATATCATTAAACAAATTGCTCTCAACAATAGTTATCCTATCCCCCTTGTGAACAAATTACTACTTAGAATCAAACGTTCGATTAACCCCACTCACCTTATTCCCATCAAAGTTGATAATAATCTTCTCTTCAAATCCCTTACTTTTTACCCTCAACTTTCTCCCATTCTCAAGAACATATTTATGAGATATCATATCAAAATATCCTTTTCAAATAAAGACACCCTTAGAACTACGTTGGTTCATAATAAAGATTATATCGAAAAACTCGACAAATCCGGGATCTACCAACTCCATTGTCAGTCCTGTCCCTCCCTTTACATAGGCCAGACCGGTGGCCCCTTTCGTACTCGATTCAAAGAACACTTCCTTGCTATCAAAAACAACCACCTTACCCACAAGTCCACGTTCGCCGAACTCAACCGCACCACTGGTCATTCTTCTGATCCCCATTCGGATTTTAAAATCAATCACTTCTACAAAAAAAGCTTTCTCCGTAACATTTTGGAAAATTTTGAAATATCTAAATTAAAAAATGATCCCAACTTGTTAAATGAAATCACAGACTTTTGGCAGGATTATATTAGCTCTATTTGTTTTTAACTTTTCATTGCACCCTGTATACCTATTGTTAGTTATATTAGCGACATATCTGTAGTTATTTGTTGAGATTACTTTAAGTAAATTTTCATGACTTCGCACCTGTTGCGTTTTCACGTTCACGTTCCATCATCTTAAATCAAATAATGTTTGTAAAGTTTTACCCAAAAATAAACCTCAACACTTAATGGAAATTAAATAAAAATCTACAACGTGCTTTGTAGAAAAAAATGTGCCCATTAAACTTTATTGGGACCCACCTAAATGCCCACCCAACAGATTCGACCTAGCTATCGTTACAATATTCACAAACGCTAAGGATATAAAGAAAGCTATAGCAATCACATACTGAAATACGATATAGGGTGGATAATATTGATTTGGTTATTGATAAGGAACTTCAGCATTTCTTTTAGTGTGTGTGCAAATGTATGTCGGTGTTAGAAGAATTATTTTCGTTAATTTTGCCATTTTATTCTTGTAAAATGATATTATTTCATCGATGATGTGCTTTATTATTATTATTATTTATTATTATTAAATATAAACACCTTAAAATTATGAAAGCAAACATTTAAAAGGTAAAAAACTTTTCAAAAATTGAGGATGATTATGTTTTTGACATTAACTGGCAAGTGTTAGATGTGAACAGAACAATATGTATACAGTAGTAATGTTGGCTATTGGGCCAAATGAAATCCCAGCACAAAATAAATTAAAAATCAAAACTTTATACATGTTTAATAGCTAAAATTGATTGTTTTTCGACAGCGAAAAGTATATTAAATGCTGAACCCATTCTTTAAATAACATTCGTCACATTCGATGCAAAACCGCCGTGCATATCATTAATAACAGAAGTACAATCGAATACTTGTTAAGAATTGGTACAATAAAGACAACGCTGAGATAATTTACCATATTACAAAGAAGTAGAGCTGTCCCACCTTCACGAATGTGGGTGCCCCCATATACGTATTTCCAGTTAATTAACAAATTTAAAAGATTCGTGGTGATTCAACATAAACGCGACCTAATTTATTTAATGAGTAAATAAACGTACCGCGGAAAAAATTTGTAATTTAATCAAAATTCAAATGTAGAAATACTGTATAGGTATTATGCCATTAAAAGAACGTACATTTTTACCAGTTTTACGATGAAGCTTCAGTTGATAGTATTTCGATATCTACCTAAAGTATATTAAATGATTTGCATTTCATTTATACGTACTTCTCATTACACTATCCGAAATGAAAAATGACACAAAAGAGTATAATAATTTCTCGCAGACAAATCGAATACATTATAAGATTTATATCAAGATCATAAGGTAATCAACTAATCCGAATTTCGTCATAGAACATTAATTAGAAATATTCATATATTGCCGTAATTTTCCTTAGGAAGATCTGTAGATAAGTAAAGAATCAGATCTTTTAAAATATTTGCACACAGTAATAAGTAACTAATTCCACTTTACATCATAATGGAGTAATTAATCACGACACCATTTATTATAATTGGCCTCACATTATTTCTTCATTTATGTGCGTAATACCAATTTGATTTTAATTAACGAGTATGAAAATAAACTTTATATGGCCACTGAAAGAATAATCATGTGTGCACCGAGGATAAAAGTATCGAGAGTGAGTAAATTAACGATATAAAATGAACTTTTTCTTCCGATTACAATACGAATTGGCCTTTATCAACGCACAAGATTGAATAGATGATTTAATTTTATTTGTACCACCTCTAATGTTAAGTAATAGCCAAATATACGGAAATTTATATTATTGTAGCATACAAAGAAACTATGGTAGAATGTGTGAATTAGTGTCACTGCAATTAATTACACACTTCACTTATTAGTAAAATATATAGTGAATAAAGAGAGATTTTGGGTTGCAAAACCATATTTCAAAATTCAACTAAAGATTTTTGTGCCCTTATTTCGACAAGAAAACGAGAAAAAAGCGTATATTAACACAAAAAGCGGTTTATAAAGGTATGAATTACATTCATCAGGGCTCATCGTTATTTTAATTTATTCCGAACTGTATTAATTATATTAGTTTCTGCAGGAACGAAAGTTTTATTATTCGCAATTTAAGCATACCTGCGCTGCGTAGATATAGGTGTGAGTAAATTCACAAGAAGAGAAAAAGAGTATATAATAAGCAGAATGATTACGAATTATTGCATATATAATACCAGACAATTACGAATTTAAGTTAAACATTGCAAATAACCTTCACCGTTAAGCGGTAGGTCAGGGCTACTCGTAGTAAATACGTCCCTACTTGGCAATCTCCATTACTGTACATAATGGTCGATTAACTGAATGGAAAACAAATCTATGCAATCAAATAACTACTATAAGTATGTGGCCAGTTAGAAAATGTACGACAGCGGATTAATTTTGTACACCAGAACTACGTAATTTAATAAATTTAATTCTTCCTTATGCGTACTTACAATAATCTAATAAGGAGACGCATGCGGTTTCAGTAATTCGATTTTTAAATATAAAAATAACACAAAATATGTACATATCCCCATTGCGAATGTGGATACATACAATATAACTGGCGGACTTTCTTACTAGCGAAAAAAGTCCGGTCCACTCATGTGTATAAATATTTAATCCGTTATTTAAAAATTAAAAGTGATCGACACCAAAATGCTAAAGAATTCATTTCATTGAGTATACGGGACCGAATATTATACACAGAGCATAATAGTTAAATAATTTGCAACATCAATCCCACATAATTAAATTAAGTGAGCAATCATACGATTAAAGCGCATGTAAATTGAAAGATAATAATTTGACCTGCACAAGCACTTGGAAATACATGTAACAAAATGTCAAAGGGCGAAAGTAATATACAAAATGTAATACTAATGTTAATGTGAGAACAATTTTGGTGTATCGTTGCATAATTGATCATGTGTAATTAAAAGATTCCATTATCAATCAAAGACTAATTTAATTATGAAACTTGATTTGCTTTAATCCATAAATTATGTATGGATTATAACATGCCTATGTTATTGGTATTGGTGTGGTCTCACGGTAGTGAATAATTGTAAAATTGAAGCATTTATAGTTAAGCTTTATAATAAATAAAACCAACTCACAACATCCCCTTGGTTTTATTTATTACAATTTACCCCCTTTGTGCTATTTTTCGACCTTCAAAATGGAGTTAAACTTTATATTATTAAGAGTTTACTAGGTGGTAGTATAGATTTATGTTTTAGATTTTTTGACAAATTTAATCTCACGAACATGTTTCCCTAACAAAGCTTATTCACTATCTCATTTGATATTGTGAATTTTCCCTAGCCCCCCCCCCCCGCCCCCCTCTTCAACCAATGTCTAGACACCATCGCCGATTATCTAGGTGCTTCACCTTTGCCGGATCAAATCTCCCTTCTGACCAGTTCCCTTTAAAGCTCTGAACAAAATCAAGTTCAACAATATAATGTACACTCAAGTTACTGCTTCACCGATGGATAACAATCTATTTCCTTTGTTAGTCGCAGTTTTTCTAAATAACCTCGAAAAGCATTCCTCCAACAATATCATTCAAATACACTTTGTTTATTATAATCAGGGATGGGCAGTCAGAAACTACTTGTAATGAAAATACAGTATTTGAAATACATTTGTATTTTGTATTTGATGATTTTTCCCTAAAGTATTTTGTATTCTGTATTTGAAATACTCTCTTAAGAGTATTTTGAATTTTGCATTTGAAATACATTAATGTATGTATTTTGCCCACCGCATTGTTATCGTAAGGTTCACCTATAAAACTTTCCTAGAAACGTCTAACTAAATCTCCCCAAAAAACACCCTGTATGCGTATAGGGATTTTTGTATTAAGTATCTCGTATTTTGTATTTCAAATACATTTCTAGGAATATTTTGTAATTTGTATTTGAAATACATTAGTGCATGTATTTTGCCCAGCCCTGATTATAATAGGTATGCAGACAACATCTTTGTTATCTTCAGAAGGGATCTCACTCAACTTTCACTTAAAATGTAATTTCAAATCTAACTTGGTGTTAATCCTCTATATCCTACCACCTATTCGGGAGCAAACAAAATTAGTCGTGTGGGATTGGTCAAATAGGCTGCAATTTTAATAGATGGTCAGAACACATCAGACCCAATAACCTTTTATTCCCCGCTCTTCAAACATCTACCTTTGCTAATCACATTCTAAATTCGGGTCATTCATTGAATATAGATTATTTTGCAGATCTTTCATTTGCGACAAAGTTATCAAGATTCATATGCTTAAAATTAAGGAGATTGGCCGATTCTACAACGAAAATCCCCAAGCCCCTCTTAACAAAATGGTTAACTTTTCCGTAGCCATTTTGAAATTTTACGCAGCTGATCAACTGATCACTTGCCTTTAAAATTATAAAATCACGTGAAATTTTATAAATCATGTAAACTAGGCAGATGCCTTGTATAACATTATTAAATTTGCGATAAAATATGTGATAGGAATTAATAATTTTTCCCCGTAACAATTCACATTCTAATATTTATTATTGTAATCTCAAAAAAATATTCAACGTTATTTATTTCATCAATCATTCACTTATGTCTATCATTAAACCATTTTCCTGAAGATGGTTGTATAAGTTGAAACTAGTCGCAACACAACAACTTTTATGAATAACGAAAAAAGGGGGAGGTTTCGTGTTTTTTACATAATTTCGTTGTAATATCAACAAGTTGATTCCTGATTTCTGAAAACTAACATTCTGTATTTCTGAATTATGATTCAAGGGTAGATAAAAATAGTAAAAAATAGTGAAACATCTCTAATTATACCGTACGCTTACAGCAGCTTGTAATGCACCACAGTTGGGGTGCCTGATGCAGCTTAATGCAGGTGTAGAAATTTTAAACTTCAAAAGACACGTAGGGCGACTCTTCACGACGGGTGTCCAGGAGTCCAGGAGTATTTAGTGTCAGATTGTTGAAAAATCTCTCTACCTTGGGTTTGCTAAAACTATGTTTTCTACATTGATTTTCATGTAAATATTTAGGCGTGGTGTACATTTTCCAAAATCATGTATTTTAGTATAATTTGTTAAATGCCCACTGCACTAATATACAGGGTGTCCCACTGCTCCGTAATCGGTCGATAACTCAATATGGGTTGAAGATACAGAAAAAAGTTTCAAATAAAGTTTGCTTTGATTTGAATTGCGCATTTTTTAAAAATATTCTTATATATCTACAGTATGTTGCATTTTCACGTAGCAGGAAAATGTCACTTTTTTAAATGGCACACCCTGTATTTTTTTCTTTTAATGTATCGACCAACCATATTTATATCACGCCTGAAATTTTTTTTAATATTGGATGTGCGGTTGCCAAGTTATGAATTATTTTATCAAAATTTGGTACAATTCAAGGTCGAACTATAATATTCATAACTAAGTTATTCTTCAGAAAAGGAAAAATTTATTTGACGAATAATATTACCCTAATGTCGTGTTACTCTACAAAAAAAACTAAGTGATTAATTTTATACCGAGTGTTTAAAATGAGAATTCAAACTTTGTGAACTTTAAATAGAATTTATACGAATATTTTAAATGGAACACCCTGTATTTTTATTTACCATCAAATTCTCGACAAAAACCCTATTCAACGGTGTATTATTTCCTGGTATTATTTTTTGTACTTTTGTTAATATTTACGATTTTTAAAATTTGACGTAAAAAAAATTTGTTAAAAGTAATTTTTATTTAATTATTATTACAAAATACCGTTTAAATAGTTGGTATCAACGCAAAAGAACAAAACTCAAGTCCTGTGACTATCTTAAGTTCTAAATAATTAAAGCAAAACAACAGTCAGAGGTGCGCGCGAGAATTGGATTTACCGTACCCTAATAAAGTAGAGGAGGCCCTGTTCCTTGGCCGCCAAGGTCACCGGACCTTACCTTTATGGATTACTATCTTGGGGAACTGTTAAATCTCAAATATATCAACAGCTGCCACAACACGAGATGACATGAAAATTTGAATTCGAGAGGCGTTTCAACCGATTACTCCTATGACTTTAAACAATGTCGGAAGATCATTTAGGGTTAGGCTTCAAAAGTGAATTGATCAAAGTGGAAGACATTTTGAACATTTACTTTAATGAGAGATATTGTATTTATTTTCTATTTTAATTTTCGAGAAACACCGTTTATTAAAATTTCGAGAAATACCGTTTACTAAAAATTTTGTTTTAATTATTTAGAAATTAAGAGAGTCACAGGACTTGAGTTTTGTTCTTTTGCGTTGATACCAACTATTTAAACGGTATTTTGTAATAATAATTAAATAAAAATTACTTTTAACAAATTTTTTTACGTGAAATTTTAAAAATCGTAAATATTAAGAAAAGTACAAAAAATAATACCAGGAAATAATACACCGTTGAATAGGGTTTTTTGTCGAGAATTTGATGGTAAATAAAAATACAGGGTGTTCCATTTAAAATATTCGTATAAATTCTATTTAAAGTTCACAAATTTTGAATTGTCATTTTAAACACTCGGTATAAAATTAATCACTTAGTTTTATTTGTAGAGTAACACGACATTAGGGTAATATTATTCATCAAATAAATTTTTCCTTTTTTGAAGAATAACTTACTTATGAATATTATAGTCCGACCTTGAATTGTACCAAGTTTTGACAAAATATTTAATAACTTGGCAACCGCACATCCAATATCAAAAAAAATTTCAGGCGTGATATAAATATGGTTGGTCGATACATTAAGAGAAAAAAATACAGGGTGTGCCATTTAAAAAAAAGTGACATTTTCCTGCTGCGTGAAAATGCAACATACTGTAGATATAAGAATATTTTTAAAAGATGCGCAATTCAAATCAAAGCAACTTTTATTTGGAACTTTTTTCTGTATCTTCAACCCACATTGAGTTATCGACCGATTACGGAGCAGTGGGACACCCTGTATAATAAATAGTTTTACGAATTCATAATGTACGTATAACTTAAAACGTAGGGAAATGGTGACTGAATTTTCGTTGGTTCATAAAATTCGAGAATGTATTTCCATATATTTATACATATTCCAATTTTACCGTGTAGTTATTTGAAATTATATAAATTTATTTGGTTTAATGACAAAGTTGAAATCTAGTAATAGGCACGAACCTCTGAAAAAGCGGGTATGTGAAGAATGTGCTACTTCACGCACGTTTAATAGCAAAAATAGACAGTGTGTCCCAAATTCAGTAGTTAAACCAGTATTTTAAACATTTTTAGTAGTTAATTTATTTCCTTAGATCCATTGATCGAATTCAGTTACCATTCCTTTCGATTTCATACTAATTATTATTTGACGTGTTTATGTTTGAGTATTCATTTTTCATTTATTGGCTTCCGATACGTTTTCAAACATTTTTTTATTTGATTTTTTCATGTATTTATTACGTATAACTTGGACGACTACGAAATCATCATTTGCCATTTGATAATGTCCATCTCCATCTTTACTGCTTCAATTGCATTCAAAAGACTTCAGCTTCTAAATTAATATATTTTTCGCCTCTCATGATTTTGAGTCAATTACGCACAAAGAATATTTTCCAATCAAACTCGTGATGTTATGGTATCAATCCTGCGTCCTTTTTGATCAGAGATGATAAACTTTTGATAGTGTTCTAGTTGATTAATTTTTGTTAGTGTGCCTACATATGGGCTACCGATTGCACTTTACGAACATATTTTACTCTTACACGTAAGCGTACACTTATTAAAACGTTGAAATTGCCTATGATAATGAAGCATAATTAAACTAAAATTTCCCTTGCTAAAGAATTACTTTTAAAGTAAAGTAAAGTTTTTAGTCTGATAATACTTTACTTCTCTTGACGGTGCCGTACTTCACCTACACATAATAATTTGTCAACTTATGATCCATAAACTATTATTAAACGGTTGAATAGGTATCATCATAAAAAAACAATTTAACAAAAATATCATTTCACGAAACGGCGAATCATTAAAACTGTTATACCGTGAATTTTTCTTATTAAGTAACATTGATTTTATTGTATCGATTTTTTTTTCGTTTTTCGTTTAAAATGTAACATTAGGAAATCGTCACATCTCGAATTAGAATGAGTGGGTTCATTATGCAATGTCCACGTCATAGTAATGGTAAGATATTTAAAAACATTCAAATTCTGGTCATCCAAATTATTTGCCTGCACAAAAAACTCACTGCAACTTATCCAAATGAATTAAGGCCAGAATGATATATAATTTCTTTGAAAACGAATAAAATCACAAATAAATTAAGCAGTAAGATTTCAAATTTTAATCAGAGTGCACACGTAATTCCATAAAAGTGCATGCAAAGTGGTGATGGCGGAAAGACACGCAAGTAGCAAGAAGTTGTTTCTTTATAATCACACAAACTCCATGAAGTTATTGATGTTGTCACTGGGAAACATTTAACCACATAGTGTTACTAACTGTACCTTTTACATTTATAATTCTAACAAACGTAAATTTATAAAAGATTGGAATGCGAATGTGTTATATTAAGATGAGAATAACGCACACCTCTGGGAACATACAGTGTCCGACAAAGCAAACCGGAATTGAAACATATCGGTAATCTCCATTTCATTTGTTACAAAATACGGTTTCATACAACTGTTCCATCTTAGAAACAAAGACAAGATATCTTTAATTTAATTTTTTATAACAATGAAAATAAAGCTTACTGACCAACTCCAGTTCTAGTATATTTCAGTTGACCAGCACCTTTTATATTATTTTCAACAATTGTTACACTGCCTTTGTTAAATCATAATTTACCACATACAGAGTCACATCCTCGGGATGTATGCAACTATTCGAATATATGCTGACGCTAAAAATAGCCAAAGACCTAGACCACATAACATACATTAATTAAAAAATATATACACCCGCTGGTAGCCAACGGATTTACTTTTATATTTTGTCATTTATCATCTTAAATCTGTTATGTACATTTAGTCGCCTTGCAGTTGGAGTTGTGTAATAAAACTAGTAACACATTTAGTGATGTACCGTAACATAAGTGCGCGACATTTCTGCGAAAGTTTTATAGGTAGGTTTTTGAAAATTTGAACTTAGGGGTTACTCTGAACCTGAAGGCCCGAATCGAAGTAAAATATTTTGCAAAGGGCAATAACACCGTTATTTTAAACGGAAACGCCTATTTTTTATTGCATTTATGGATTCTACGTGAAATTTCAGTTCTTTTGATACCCACATGTCAACAGAAATAAAACGGAAATAAAGTAACCATGGGAGGAATTAACACACCCGATAGTTATGACTTCTTTGTGAAATATTATTTGGAATTCCACTTATTACCAATTTAATTAAATTTGTAATAATCTCCATCATAGTTATCAATTTGTCCTGATACAACCTGTACATTTATTAAATAAATGTCTGAGGATATACCCAGATTTTATTTTTCTTGAACGCCTCAGCTCTTCAATTACTGATGGAGTTCGAGACATAAGTATATTATTATACTCATGACTAGAGGGCGGATTAATATGCACATGAAAAGTCACATATATGCGCATATATATGCACCAAATATGTAAAAGATATGCAGTCAGTTTGTTAAAATATGCAACATTATATGCAAAATATGCGTACCAAAAAATAATAAACAACCCGTATTAACATAAACTGTTATTATGTGAAAAAGGTTCTTAATGAAATTAAAAAATTAAGTAATTAAAATAATAATAATGTACTTGTTTAATATTAACTACAAATAATCTTACGATCAGTTGGAGAATTAAACATATTATTCTGATTATCGCTTTTCTGCCTATAACAATTTACAATAAGGTGTTTTTCCAAATTGTTTAAATTAAATCCTTGTCGCCTATCAGCTAAAATATATCTCCGTTCGATCGAGTGAATGTAGGGACCCGACTGAGAAATCTTGGTAAGAAATGCAAGGCAGCTCCATCTAAATCTCGATATGATCGCTTGCTACGGCGAAATTATAGCAGTGATGCCCCTTGTCAATAATTTTAAGCAGCTTACCTTCTACGGGAATTTTTAAAGGCTTTCTTTCTTAGATTTTAATCTTTTATTTAAACAGTTTCATTTACTGTGCTCGTTTGAGGAGATGAGAGAATTTTTTTTAGTAAAATGTCAGATTTATTTAGAAATGTACAAATTATGCAATAATATACACATTTTACAAAAATATGAACATTGCTGCAAATATATGCAAAATATGCAAAATTAAATTGGTGTCATATAACTCACATTAATGTAATTCACCTAGATACGGAAGGGTATTTTTACAGCATCAATATTGAACAATATGCATTTTGCATATAATCCGCCCTCTACTCATGACTATATATTGTCGTTAATCGTACTATGAACGACTTAACAAGATCACGAAATATTACAATAATGGTAGGAAGAAGTGGAACCCTTGTGGTCGTTGAACACAATAGCGCAAACACCAAAAACCACAATAAAAATTTATTAAATTGGACACGTTTCGACAGTTGTCGAAAGGCGTCCGATTTAATAAATTCATATTGTGGTTTTTGGTGTTTGCAGTGGTTCTAAACTTTGATTTTGAAAATTTGGTAATTACAGAATGAAATAGAAAAACTCACCAACCGCCATTACAGGAAAAGTAACTCACCTGAAACAAAGAAAATTAAGTAGATTAGTTTCATATCACGTGAATATATTAAAGACGTTTGTTCTGCATTACGGATTTTTGTATGCAGTTCGTAAGTTGCACCACATCATTTTAAAGGAAGAATTCTTCATGGCACGTTACAAGTGTTGTTATGTAATTTTGCACCTTATAAAAGCATTTGCCGTTTTGTTATTATAAAATAAGCAGTAAAAGTAGATAAAAGTAATTACAGCAAAACACTAATTAAATAATATAATTTTTTCGTTCAAAAAATGATAGTTAAAAAGCATTTAATAGCGGATGCAGATAAAACTAATTTATACTTGCATATAACTAGTAGAAATTTCAATTTTTTTATGTTAAATACTAGTAAAAAGCATTTGAAATTTAAAAATACTAAATTAAATAGTTTTACGATTGTCTAAAAACTCGAACATTCATTTGCATAATTTTCTACAAATTTAATTCATACTTTAACACTTGATAGGTAAATGAAAACAACGTCATTGTATAATATACTACTTGTGGTGATAAAAAGGACACTTACACAAACATTCTCACTTGAGAATAGAAGATGAACCATAAACGTACGCTTTTGTTTTTCTGGCATTTAACAAAGAAAGTTAACAATACAACAGTCATAGTAATATCCTTGTTTATATACCTTATAGTTAGTCAATGAGATAGCTTTAATTGGAAACAAATTTTTTAAGCGTAATAGATGGCGATAGTAAAAAACAAATGCAAATTAAATGCAAAGTTGCAAACCTATTGGGATTATAACAAAATTACACACGATGGCGGTAATTACGCACGCTGTTAGTCACGACATACGCACAAAACAATTTCTTGACGGATATCAGTATCAGCTTTTATTTTTATTCTTGGAGTACATGTGCGATCGATGATACATTCCTTGTTAATACATAAACAAAATGTATACAATCAGTGTTTATACACTAATGGATAAAATCATTTCAATAATATTTTTTATAGAGTGGTTTAATAAAAAACAACGAGAAATTTCTTGATCAGTACCTAATTTATTGAAACATTTTATTTAGGTATTTTATTAGCTGGAAATTAATCTAAATATGAAATTTGTCAGTGGCTGCACAATGACTTTTTAAAAATAATTCATCACCATTCCTCATTATACCTACTTAACAATAAAAGTAATTCATTACAATTACTTAATTGCAAAATCATAAATTCTTTATCACAGTTGGCACATCTATAAGCATTGACTTTCTTCTATAAGTATCAAATCATCTTTTCCCTAAATAAAAATAACCAGCAAAATATGTAAGTGCTTAAATGAACAATCTTCTAAATTGAGATAGGCACATATTCAATGACTTCTCTATATACCAAAATGTACCGTTTGCCCGTGAGAAGAAAGTTTACATAAAAACACACATTTTTGTACGCTGTTCAGACATGAGTGAAACAAATTGAATGGAATTTGACAAAAGTGCATTTTAGAGGATTACCTACTCTCCTTGAACATTTATTATGAAAAAACGTTCTGCCTTTGTTTCCACTGTCAACTAAATTTTGTATTACAATTTTATTAAACTTGTACTAGGAATATTGTTAGCATTATTTAAGAAAACATTTTTGCTTTGGAACTATGCGGAATACGAAATTTTATAAAGAGTAACAAAATGAAGATAATCAATCAGTCTTCTCGCTAAAAAAATTTGAGAACCGTATTACCACCCATAAGAAAGTTCTGAAAAAAATGTAAGGGAGTGAGGGTGGTTTTAACCCTTCTACAATTTCTTTTGGATTTATTTAATTACCGAAAGGAGACTAATCTTCTAAAATGCATTTTTCTCAAATTTCATTCAATTTCTTTCACTCATGTCTGAACAGCGTACAAAAATGTGTTTTTTTATGTAAACTTTCAACTCTTCTCACGGGCAAACGGCAAACGGTACATTTTGGTATATAAATAAATTGGGTCCAATCAACTATTTTGATCTCTATTACACGTAGTAGCTCTGTGTCTCAGGAATTTTGGGACACCCTGTATATAGTTCAATAAATTCAGTCCAAAATGAATGATTATTATCCATTTTCAATATTTTTAAGAGGAGTAATATGATACAGCAACCACCGAATATTAAATACCAACTACACAACGTATCACCTGTTTCTGAAATCGTTTCAACGTGTCGACACGAGTCAACACAGGTCCACACACTATGTAATCTGTCGTATTATATCAGACGTGGTTGTACAACAAATTTTTAAACCGGCCAAACTTCTTTACGATCCAACCGTGTCGTTGGATGTGTTGAACGGCAACCACACACACTATGCAATTATCGTTTCGACGGTCGAAACCAAGGATTATAAACTATAATCCTTGGGTTGTACAACTTGTTGGACGACAGATTGCATAGTGTGTGGGCCGAATAGAGAAGACATTTTCAATTACCTACATCTTGATCAAAACAGGCCACACACTATGCAAATCTGTCGTCCGAGAAGTGATACAATCCAAGTAGTTTCGACCGTCGATACGACAATTGCATAGTGTGTGGTTGTCGTTCAACACATCGAACGACAAACGACATGGTTGGATCGTACGGAAGTTTGGCGGGTTAAAAATTTGTTGTACAACCACGTCTGATATACGACAGATTGCATAGTGTGTGGACCTGTCTCGACTCGTGTCGACACGTTGAAAGGATTTCAAAAACACGTAATACGTTGTATAATTGGTACTTAATATTCGGTGGTTGCTGTATCATATTACTCCTATTAAAAATATTGAAAATGGACAATAATTATTCATTTTGGACTGAATTTATTCAAATATACCGTCAACAAACATGTATGTTGGATGTAAAATCGAATGACTATTCAAACAAACATAATCGAAATCGAAATTGCACCAACTGATGTATACGAATACGAATGGAAAATTGTTCCCAGTTGCATCGACTGATTCATGTTCAGATCGTTCGTGTCTATGGGTAAAATACTAACCAATTGGTTGCAAAAATGATTTGTCCAATCTGTAGTATTAGTCGTACGACGGATCGCATAGTATGTGGATTGTGGGGTGTTTTAGTCGAGATGTTAAAAGTTAAAATGTATTCTTTTCCTCCTTCTTCTTTATATGGCATGAGTATCGCACTGAATCCATCAAAGGATGGTGGTCTGAAAAATTTCTGCCATTCGACATCAGATTTTTGAATTTTTTAATTATTTGTAGAGAGTTATCTAACGTAGTCTCTACTGCTGGATTTTTCTTAGACAATGCGCAATTATAAGGGTTTGTACTGTATAAATGCGCAGAGTTAAGACAATCAAACAAATTAGTTGTTTGTTGCAAAAACTCTGCTGTTGCCGTTGCTGTATCGTCATCTAAATCACCAGACTGTACTGCAGTACGGATTGCTGCTGCAACACTGTTACTAAACAATAAGTGTATAAAAACTCTAAACCTCCCCTTAACCAAATTTTAATGAAGACGATGATGACGGTGAAGTTATTTTTTAAAGTACTTAAACTACTCCTTTAAAAAAATAACTTCACCGTCATCATCATCTTCATTAAAATTTGGTAAAGGGGAGGTTTAGAGTTTTTATACACTTATTGTCCTGTTCCCCCCTTTGTGAGTCCGAACCGTACAACATGAATTTAGACTGTTACTAAACATTTGTACAGCTTAGTTTTTGAAATGCATTTGGGTTTAGATGCGCTGGTGCTGGTGTAATTTTCAGTAATGACCCGACGCCGAGTTTACATTTTTGATCAATATATCCAATGTTTTCACTATCGATTTAAAACTAATTATCTTACTTTGAAGTACAAAATTTCCACTTAATAGGTTATTCCTTAAACTTTTAAAAAGATGTGAATGACGTGATACTTACATCATATTATATTATACGGGTGTCCATTTAGTAGCCCGTTCTTCAAGTACGGCTTTATTGTGAAATTTACTTAAAAATAAACATACGGGATGGCAATTAGGTTGGATGAAGCACATTTGCAAATTATTTAGACCCATACAGGGTGTCTCTAAAAAGTATGGTGCATAAATTGTATATTTTTTTAAATGGAATGACCCACTTTTTTTAAGCCCAAATGTAGGGGCCTTGGGTGACCTTTTCAGTCGTACATTATTTTTGTATTAATACGCGGCGTTGCCAAGTTATTAATTAATACATATTTTTTTGCTAAATATCAACCCTTCCATTATACGCTTGTATTTTTTTAACGTCTTGTTTTTGTTTTTAAGTAAGTTCGGTGGTGGACTTGGGTTGAATCAGAGTATTCAACCGTGACGAAACATTAAATTATTTCATACAGGATGTTCAATTTTTTTTGCTCCAAACATCGACATTTTCAAACTAATTTTTCTTCATTTTTTTAAATAGCACACCCTATTTATTATTGCATATTTGGAATCCCGGGTAAATTTTAGTGCAACTTTATTAAGCTTACCCTATACCTAAGTGCGATAGATTTTTCGTAAATTGAGATTTTCTATTCCTTACGGTAGTAGATAGTGGCGCGATGGTTAAGGCGCGTGGACGAGCCAACGCATAGGCTGGACACTCGAATCGAGGATGCGATGAAATAAGGTTCTATTTATTTTTTAAATATGTGCTGTTTATGGACGAATGCACGTTCCATAGAAATGGTTTTGTAAACAGATACAACTTTCACTTTTATGACACGAAAAACTCGCACATTATCCGCGTCAACCATTTCCAACATAACCGGAGTCCGAACGTTTGGGGAGGAATCGTACATAACTATGAACTTGGTCCTTATTTGTTTGAAAATCAGCTAACAGGACAAATCTTTTTAAATTTCTTGACAGAAGACTTTCAAAATTTAACTCAGCATCTTCCTAACTACATTACGGAGATAATGTGGTTGCAGCTCCTACTCGCTTTTCCATACAAGTCAGACAACAAATTAGTGAATACCTTTTATCGTAATGGTGCCACTACTAGATAGAACATGATGGAGAGGATTCAACAGTCCTTTCCTCGCGTTACTCCAGCCATGTTGAATGAAGTGATGAAATTTTTCACCAAAAGAGTAGACTCGTGCTTAGTACAAGACGGCAAACATTTTGAACGGTGTCTTCGATTCGAGTGTCCGGCCTATGCGTTACCTCGTCCATTGCGCCACCATCTACTTCCGTAAGGAATAGAAAATCTCAATTTACGAAAAAACTATCGCACTTAGGTATAGGGTAAGCTTAATAAAGTTGCATTAAAATTTACCGGGGATTCCAAATATGCAATAATAAATAGGGTGTGCTATTTAAAAAAATGAAGAAAAATTAGTTTGAAAATGTCGACGTTTGGAGCAAAAAAAGTGAACATCCTGTATGAAATAATTTAATGTTTCGTCACGGTTGAATACTCTGATTCAACCCAAGTCCACCACCGAACTTACGTAAAAACAAAAACATGACGTTAAAAAAATACAAGCGTATAATGGAAGGGTTGATATTTAGCAAAAAAATATGTATTAATTAATAACTTGGCAACGCCGTGTATTAATGCAAAAATAATGTACGACTGAAAAGTTCACCCATGGCCCCTACATTTGGGCTTAAAAAAAGTGGGTCATTCCATTTAAAAAAATATACGATTTATGCACCATACTTTTTGGAGACACCCTGTATGTGTCTAAATAATTTGCAAATGTGCTTCATCCAACCTAATTGCAATTTCGTATGTTTATTTTTTAGTAAATTTAACAATAAAGCCGTACTTGAAGAACGGGCTACTAAATGGACACCCTGTATATGACAAAGTATTTATTTTCATGATAGAAAAAGTATGGTTCGTTAGTATCTACTACACCTAAGCGTGTAATACGTAATACCACTACGATTATTAGTTCCTTGGTCACACACTAAAGCTTTTAATACAAGTCCTATTTCCTTCATTGTTCCAATTACAAATACATATTATATTATTAAGTATTTAAGTGACTTGAGATTGGTCGCGCTAGTAGATAAAAAATATCACAAGGGAATTTTCCAAGGTGCATATAATCCACGAGCTACAATAACATTAATAACAAACGCCTCTTTCGCAAGTTGACTTGTTCTACCCAATGTGCCTAAATCCTGAAATCCTTCTATTGCATCCATCGCTTTTGAATATTCCAAAAACTTTTTCATCGACATTTCATCAAAGCACAAAGTGACATAAAAAACGGTTATTCTCTCCCCTTCCCTCGGAAATGTATCACCCGGTAGATATTGTGTATTACTAATTTTTGTTTGTTCTTGAGTTTTCGGAGGAACATGCTTATCCACTTTCCGAAATAAAAAATCAAAACCAATTTTATGCTAGTATCTTCACAAGAAAAACATATTTAGGTAAATATTTGCAAGAATGAGCAGTGTTTTGTTTCCAAACACTGCAAAAATTGTTCAAAGTGACCACCTTCAGCTCAAATGCAGGAGTCTCAGTCTAATCTTCGTCTCATCGATTGCCGAACTCTCTCAAAAATACCAGATCGTTCGTATTGTGGAAGTTATTTAAGAAAAACTTGAAAAATAATAAAACTTCAACATCGTGTATCTTCGAAATGAAATGGTTTCTGGACCCATATTTATAATTTATAGGAAATTTATTTCTTAACCTGACCTCAGGAATCACCCCCTTGAATATTGACATGTGTTTTTTAAACACCCCGTATACATAAACGTTAATTTGTATACGATATATAATTTGCTTCAAAATAGTTTACTACGTTTACAAAATATAAGTACCTATCAAAACATTCATGTCAAACTATAAAAAAATACCTATGTAGAAATTAGAACTGTTCATTTAATTAAATTGATTGTTTTATAGGAGAATGATTTAATTCTCTCGGAAGATCAGTTGTTTACGTATACGGAATTCCTTAAAACAATTGTGCTTTGTTTCTTTGCATGTAATGTATACCTATATAAACAAGGATATACTGCATACTACTCCTTCAACGTTATAAAAAGAACGCATGTCGTATACAAATATTTGCAACTTTATTGTTCTAGCCAACTGTAAGAAAAACTCGGAAAAACTACAGATTTCCAGGTTAGAAATCTGTAATATTGATAGAAACAGCGCCAGATATGTCCATTTAGTGTTTGCATCCAAAAGTACTACCGTTTTGCATCAAAATAAATGTTTCCAAAGTTAACACAGGCATTGACTAACTATAAGGTATATAAACAAGGGTAATATGTTTGATAAAAACAATAATCGTATAGGATACCAATATTTCCCAAGGGCTACATTCGCATACCTCTGATTTTAAACGGTATTTCAGCCGCCCGGAACTTAATATTATGTACAATTTAAATCGCGTAAAGTATCTTAAATGCGCATATTATACTTCATTACGGAAATCGTAAATTTTAGGCATAACTCCACTGGATAATCGCCTTAAGTGTTATATCTTACATCTTCAATTTAATTCAATTCGCTGTTATTTATGGTCATGATACCACCCCTTAATATCATTATAGTACACTACACCTTTGGTATAATGTTATACGAAGAAAAAACCCGTTTAATAAGATCCACATATGATTACACATTCGTAAGGTAATACGAAAGGTGAATTTAAGAGCTAAGTATAACCATTAAACAATAAAGTACCATTTTTCACAACGTCAGAAATACCACACCAAAGCGCTAACAGTCATTACTTTAGACATATTCTATCGCAGTTTATACAAAATGTAATTGAATCTGATATTAGGTTAAGTGGCCCATCCCTTATTATTTCAATTTTATTAATAAATTATGATAATGTTAGGGATTGGATAAACAATAAATAACATTTGTGTGTTTTTTTTTTTTTGGATATTTAAATCGTAAACATATCCAATTCTAACAATTACATCTCAACAAGTAAGTTTGTAAAATAAAAGACAATAATTAATATGGTAGAAAGAAATAACAATTTTTGATAAAAATTCTTTTAATCTTCAGTATGATCATTAGAGAGCAGATTAATATGCACATAAAAAGTCACATATATGCGCATATATATGCACCAAATATGTTAAAGATATGTAATCAGTTTGTTAAAATATGTATGCAACATTATATGCAAAATATGCGTACCAAGAAATAATAAATAACCTGTATTAAACAAAAACTGTTATTATGTGAAAAAGGTTCTTAATGAAATTAAAAAAATTAAGTAATTAAAATAATAATAATGTATATGTGTAATATTAACTACAAATAATCTTACGATCAGTTGGAGAATTAAACATATTATTCTGATCATCGCTTTTCTGCCTATAACAATTTACAATAAGGTGTTTTTCCAAATTGTTTAAATTAAATCCTTGTCGCGTATCAGATAAAATATATCCCCGTTCGATCAAGTGGATGTAGGGACGCGACTGAGAAATCTCTGTAAGAAATGCAAGGCAGCTCCATCTAAATCTCGATATGATCGAATGCTACGGCGAAATTATAGCAGTGACGCTTCTCTTACCTTCTACAGGAATTTTTAAAGGTTTTCTTTTTTAGATTTTAATATTTTATTTAAAAAGTTTCATTTACTGTGCTCGTTTGAGGAGATGAGAGAAATTTTTTTAAGTAAAATGTCAAATTTATTTAGAAATGCACAAATTATGCAATAATATACACATTTTACAAAAATATGAACATTGCTGCAAATACAGGGTGTCTCACGGTGACCGTCGGTTAGAAGTATATCAAGAACTGTAAAAGCTAGAAATTTGAAATTTTGCACATACGACATGGAGTGTTTAATCTATTAAATAAAAATATTTTCCAAATGGCGGCACTTCCGGAAATACCGGAAGTGAGCATCAACTTCTTTATTTTAAATACAAACCAGGCAATTTTTTTTCACATTCTGATGTGTCATAAAATGTTTAGTAAGTATGCTTAAAATAGTCGGCGTATCAATTTTGATTGTTGAGAAAAAAATTTTTTCCCACTGAAAAATGTAAAAATCGTGTTTAGGAAATAAAATTGAAAGTCGAAAGTGGTAAAAGTTAGGGAAATGGGATTTTAGGTTCTCAATGTCAAAAGATTGAGACACAATTGTCTGTAATGGATAATAAAAAATTGCCCGCGGTTAAGTATCTATTTGACGTTATTTCCAGACTTAAGAAAAACTTTAAAAAGTCTCTTTACAGAGCCTATTTAATTATCGGCCCATTCGATGCAAAAATAAATTTCCTTTAAATTGATATACCATGTTCCTATACCTAAAATCAATGATTACAGAGTTATTTACATTTTTCTAATTAAATTTATAATTACATACTTTACAAAACATGGTTGGCTTTGAAAATTTTCAAAAAATTTTTATTCAATTGTTTCTTATGATGACAGTTGTCAGTTAACTATCAGTTTGAAAATTTAAGCTACGTTTACGTTTGTTATCAGTGTTATCTGTTTGAATTTTGATTTTTGCGCTTAATATTTGTTTTTAATTGGGAAATATGGAATACACAAACGCTGATATTCTAAATTTGTTTTACATTCATGGCGAGTCTGCTCGTATTACTTTTCGGACCTGCAGAACATTTAACTATTGAATAAAGAATCACTCAATACTTTAACGAAAGATATCCGCATTTACCTACAATGACAGAACGAAAAATCAGGATGATTGAAAAGAATTTTCTAAATTTGGGCGAAGTAAATGCTCCACGAAGTTTGGCAAAGCCAATTGTCCCCAATGACGCTGCAGAAACCAATGTATTGGGATATTTTAATGTTTTCCCTGAAAGTTCTATTCGTTTGGCGGAAAGAGACCTTGGATAGTCAAGAAGTTGCATAGATAGATTTTAAATAATCATAAAAGCATAAGAAACATTTGAATAAAAATTTTTTGAAAATTTTCAAAGCCAACCATGTTTTGTAAAGTATGTAATTATAAATTTAATTAAAAAAATGTAAATAACTCTTTAATCATTGATTTTAGGTATAGGAACATGGTATATCAATTCAAAGGAAATTTATTTCTGCATCGAATGGGCCGATAATTAAATAGGCATTCCATTTAAAAAAAGAGACTTTTTAAAGTTTTTCTTAAGTCTGGAAATAACGTCAAATAGATACTTAACCGCGGGCAATTTTTTATTATCCATTACAGACAATTGTGTCTCAATCTTTTGACATTGAGAACCTAAAATCCCATTTCCCTAACTTTTACCACTTTCGACTTTCAATTTTATTTCCTAAACACGATTTTGACATTTTTCAGTGAAAAAAATTTTTTTCCTCATCAATCAAAATTGATACGCCGATTATTTTAAGCATACTTACTAAACATTTTATAACACATCAGAATGTGAAAAAAAATTGCCTGGTTTGTATTTAAAATAAAGAAGTTGATGCTCACTTCCGGTATTTCCGGAAGTGCGGCCATTTGGAAAATATTTTTATTTGATAGATTAAACACTCCATGTCGCATGTGCAAACTTTCAAATTTCTAGCTTTTACAGTTCTTGATATACTTCTAACCGACGGTCACCGTGAGACACCCTGTATATGCAAAATATGCAAAATTAAATTGGTGTCATATAACTCGCATTAATGTGATTCACCTAGATACGGAAGGGTACTTTTACAGCATTAATATTCAACAATATGCATTTTGCATATAATCCGCCCTCTAATGATCATTTATTGATAAAAGACGAAGAATTTCATTGACTTTTGCCTTCTTTAGGCTTTAGGCTTCACGTTCCGCCATTCTTATATAGTATTAATATTGCTATCCCTCCAGACATTAAAAAGTGAAAGTATCATTGCGTCTTAATGATCAACTACTGCGAAATCTCATCACAAGGCCCCGGCCGAATCATAGCCTTCAAAGGTTTAATAGTCCATTGGTTGATAATAGTATGAAATAAAATAGATAGAAGGATGTCTTGAATGACAAAAGTGACCATTGTTACCAACAATGATTGTATCTTGATAAATTTGTTTTGCCATAATAAAACAGGAAAAATGCAAAAAAAATTAATCCTTTCGTATTTATCGTCCCATCAACTTTGAAAATATAAAAAGATAATTCGTTTTTTTTTTGGATTTAACATAACTAATTTGAACTAAGATTTTTTACCCCCTATCTACACTAAGAAATTTGTTAGCTAACATTATCGATGTTTGTGTTCCTGTATCCTCACTCTCATGTGTCATAAAAACAAATCTAAAGCATTAATTTAAATAATTACGGTATCCGCAAGATAGTATCTCACAAAAATTGCAAGGTTGGAAATAACAGGATATGTAACTTACGAATAAAACATACTGATAAATTAAACGGATGATACAAATAACTTATAACAGATCTGGTGCCATGCACACGTTTAAATATTTACAAACGCAAATTGTAAGAAATGTTAACTGTCTGTTTACGTACACGAATGCAAGATTATACCATAAATTGAAATTAAGCCGTTAATCACTATCTTGATCCGTATAAGTTTATTTTGGTACAATGCAAAAAGTAATTAATGCATGTATATTTACGTCATGGTATAATTTTTCAAATGGGTACATAAAAATGTGGAAAATCTACTTTTCTTAACATAAATCATAAATTATGTCGGTTTTGTGCCCTTGCTTTTTTCAATTGTGTTATTAATTAACCCTCATCATTTTTGCGCCTTTAGTCCAGTCAGTGAATAGATTGTAGAGTGTATGGAATATGTGAGAACTTTTGACTTCAGGATATTGTTAGAAGTACATAGTCAGTAGGTTAACATACTAAAAGTCCCCATTCCTTTAAGGTGGGGGGAGGCCATTTTTGGGGTTTTAGATTATATCTCGGAAACGGTGGACTGTAGAACAAAATATTCCAAATGAAAATGAAAGCTAATTAAATTTCCTATAAATAAACGGGAAACATATTTGACAAAAAAAGTTAGGTAAAATTGATTTTTTTTTAAATTATCGATTTGCAATAACGTAGAATACTTAGGTATATCTCGAAAACCATTGGAAATTCGACAAATATATGTAAAAAGGTTGCTTATAAAACGTGATTTTATTCAAATAAAAAGGAATTAAATTTCACGTACGTTAACAAATAAGTGATGTTTTAAATATCAGATACGTTTCCTGGAAACACTGTCACACAAAAAACAAAACAGAAAATCTCTTATCAAGGTTGTAAGAGTCCATGCACTAAAACCTTACAACCTTACACCTCCCCTCCTCAGGTCGCATGCTGCATGGGAGCAGGAATCAACTTGCCGGAATGGAAGAAATTTGAAATTCTTTTTCCCTTCCAAACGCAACTTCATAAAAAGATTGCGATATTCGTCTGACAATGTAGTCCAATGCGAACTTTATCCAGTTTACGTCGATTGAAAGCATTTCCATTTTAGTCCAGTCAACGAACGGCTGAAATCGAAATTTTTAATAACCCCTGCAAACCAGATATTAAGATTTAGGTAGTACTCCAGGTACAAAATCCAAATTTGTAGGAAAAAAAACGTCCGGGAAAGGTGAAAAATTGATAAGAAAGTGTGGAAATTCCTGTGTATTTTGCTTCTTTCACTATTATTTAAAAAACGATAAGTTATATCGAAAAATGTTCAGCATAAAAGTTGTAGAGCGGAAGATTCTAGGTTGGAACAAATCATTATGTGATCATTTCGGTACGGTATTTCCGACGTAACAACGAATTTCCGAAACTGTCGTCTTAAAAGCATGGTACACTCGCCGTCAAAAAAGAAGCCCAGGCCCTGAAGCGATAGTAAAAGTTTGGACATCCTTGGGTATAGGGGGATATTGTATTCGCATTATACATTGCTACAATAAGTACTGCCCACAGGTATAATGTCTAACAATAGCCGCAATTTCTAAAGTCGTTTGAAAATGATAATTGAATATTAGGGAATCATATTTTTATTGTCCATTTTTAAACTTTCAACAATCCTCGAAATAAATTAAAGAAATTGAAAACTGGTTTAATTTAAATTAAATTACTTAAATTAAACCAGTTCTCAATTTCTTTAATTTATATCGAGGATTATTGAAAGTTTCAAATGGACAATAAAAATATGATTCGCTCTTTATTTCCTTGTTTTATTTATTTATTTTATTTTTACATTTTATTATTATTTCATTTCTTATTCTTAATCATTATTTTATTTTTTTCGGTTTTTAATATTCCAGAACCATTTGAGATTTAAAGAAAACATGTAATTTGGATAAAAACGAAAAAATTAATGGTTTTACAAAACAATTTATATATGTAATTTCCCTGTAATTAATCATTATTCGATAATGATGACATACTCATTTCATTTAATTAAGTTACTTAAATTAAACCAGCTCTCAATTTGTTTAATTTATATCGAGGATTGTTGAAGTTTAAAAATGGACAATAAAAATTAAATAATTCCCTAATATTCATTTATCATTTTCAAACGACTTTAGAAATTGCGGCTATTATTAGACATTATACCTGTAGGCAGTACTTATTGTATGAATGTATGATGCGAATACAATACCCCCGTATACCCAAGGATGTCAGAAACTTTTACTATCGCTTCAGGGCCTGAGCTTCTTTTTTGACGGCGATTGTACGACTAACAACTCCAAAGCGGCAACGACGCTACCCTACTGAACATTGTATCCTTTTCCATGCGACGGTTCTTTCTCGCTTCTACAAACAGTGTCGTATAACGTATAGAATAGCGCTGCTGCCGCTTTGGAGTTCTCAGTCGAAATACGCTTTTAAGACGACAGTTCGGGAAATTCGTTGTTCCGTCGAAAATACCGTACCGAAATTATCATATAATGACTTATTCCAACGTAGAATCTTCCGCTCTACAACTTTTATGCTGAAAATTTTTCGATATAACTTATCGTTTTTTAAATAATAGTGAAAGAAGCAAAATACTCAGGAATTTCCACACTTTCTTATCAATTTTTCACCTTTCCCGGACGTTTTTTTTCCTGCAAATTTGGATTTAGTACCTGGGGTACTACCTAAATCTAAATATCTGGTTTGCAGGGGTTATTAAAAATTTCGATTTCAGCCGTTCGTTGACTGGACTATTACAATAAATACCAAATCGCCCACTTGAAAAGTACATATATTGTTTTCTAGTTTCATCTATACGATTTTTGTTAATTTGGAAACTTTTATAGAGTTTTGGTAAGCCAATTTTCGATTTCCTTCAAAAAATGATTGTCCCTCTTCCTGAAGCGGTGACATAGTAGATTTCTTCCCAAGTAGATGGTGCAAAATGAGTAGAACTATGAATCGTATCATTGTATTCATTTACACACTCTTGTGCCAAAGTTGACCAGAGTTTATTTTCGCTTGGACAACTTGTAAAAATTTCTCGATGTGTTTGATATGATCCTTCCAGGTTCGAGAAAAAATTAACACATCATCAGTATAGTTTATAGTAAAATTATCCAAATCCAAATATAGGTTGAAAAGTAGCTGGGGCTGAGGTTCACCGGAGACGCAAATGGAGAATAAGATTCTTCAATTATTCCAGCTTGAAGTAGCATTTTGATCTGAGTTCGGATTTCTATTTCGTCAAGAATAGAACATTTATAAGCACGTGAAGTGATGTATTCGTCCCTGATCTTTATTTCGGCTTCTTGCGATCGCACAATACCAATATCAAACTTATCCTTGGAAAACAAGTGTCTATATTTTATAATGAGATGTAAGACATTTTGTTTTAATTCCACTTCAACTTTAATTATTTATTTAATTTGATGTTTGATTATTGTTTGACTCAAGTTTTTTCAGGCCTAACATGGTCTCAGTGTTTGTTGGCATTTTGAAATTTAATTTGTAAAATGGTTGCTTATAAAACGTGATTTTATTCAAATAAAAAAGAATTAAATGTCAAATACATTAACAAATAAGTGATGTTTTTAAATATGAGATATGTTTCCTGAAAACACTCTCACACAAAAAAACAACCCTTATCAAGGTTATAAGAGTCCATGCAGTCAAACCTTACAACCTTACATACCATGGAAACACTTTTATAAGAAATTTAGCTTTCGATTTCATTTAGAACAGACCTTTGAGAAAGGATACTTTTCTCAAAACGTGATTTTATTCCCATCATTAGGTTCCTCTCCTAACCACAGGTGTCCAAAAAGAAAAAAAAAAGAAATAAATAACCCCCTAGCCCCAGCAACCCCTAACTCAAGAATTTAAATAGGGAAAAGGAGTAGAGCGACCCCTCATTTGAAGCGTCTTTTAATTCTCTGTTCAACAGTACAAATGAAAATTAGTTTTTTTTTTCGCCTCAATGAAAAGCACCCTCCAGATTAACTAAGGTGGGGGTGTTGTTTAGGAAAAATCCTGAAACACACCACCTTAGAGCTTTTGAACGGCATATTTTAATGTCAAATTTGACCTTATCAGGTCAACCCCCTAACCCCAGCAACCCCTAACTCAAGAATTTAAATAGGGAAAGGGTGTCGAGCGACCCCTCATTTGAAGCGTCTTTTAATTCTCTATTCGACAGTATGACCTAAATTAGTTTTATTCAATTTTTTTCCACCCCCATGAAAAGCACTCTCTAGATTAACTAAGGTGAGGGTGTGCCGTTCAAAAGGTCAAAGGTGGCGTATTTCAGGATTTTTCCTAATCAGCACCTCCACCTTAGTTAATCTAAAGGGTGCTTTTCATGGGGGTGAAAAAAAAATTGAATAAAACTAATTTTCATTCCTACTGTCGAATAGAGAATTAAAAGACGCTTCAAATGAGGGGTCGCTCGACACCCTTTCCTTATTTAAATTCTTGAGTTAGGGGTTGCTGGGGCTAAGGGGTTGACCTGACAAAGTCAAATTTGACATCAAAATGTGCCGTTCAAAAAGCCAAAGGTGGCATGTTTCAGGATGTTTCCTAAACAACACCCCCACTTTAGTTAATCTAGAGGGTGCTTTTCATGGGGTGGAAAAAAAATCGAATAAAACTAATTTTCATTTGTACTGTCGAATAGAGAATTAAAAGACGTTGCAAATGAGGGGTCGCTCGACTCCTTTTCCCTATTTAAATTCTTGAGTTAGGGGTTGCTGGGGCTAGGGAGTTGACCTGGCAAAGTCAAATTTGACATCAAAAGTTGTCCCCCAAAAATAAAAAATCGACGTGTCCGAGCGTTTTTTTAAGAAACTTGTCTAAGTGTCCCAAAACAGGCGTGTTACCTTTTCAATGGCCGACCCTGTATTCTCACAACGTTTAAAGATTGAATAATAATCCGTATAAGTCTGGGTTCCGCAAAAAAATACCAAGATGTGCTGGCTGTATTGCTAGTTAATCATTTTTTAAAGGGAATCAATATCCAGAAAGAACACATTTTTGAACTATGATCTGTATTAGCAATATAAATTAATAGATACATCAAATGATAACTTTCTTATAAAATCTGTTTATGTCATACTACCTTATTATTTCACCATAACAACTGCTGAAACAAGAAACATTAATGACTAAATAACCCCTCTTTACATGACAACCGGATTTTAGATATCAACGGGCGTTATTTTTTATAAAGCTAGCTTATAACGCCCGCAAATGTAAAATTATGCCTCATCACTATAGATACGGTCAAGGATGTTAAATGTCAGTCTATACTGATTTTATTGTTATCATCTGTTACCTATATAGTATTAGCAATATAGCAATTTTCATACAATTTTCAATTACGCCGAGAAAATGTAGAAAAGCCAAGGTACAGTCTAATATTACTAATTTTACACTTTATTTCATTTCGTTTTGCTACCACAGTAAAGACTTAATGTAGCTAAAAACCAATTACAAGTGTGTCTTTAATGGGAGGATTAACTTGATTAATGGTGAAGGAAATTGACGATCTAACGTAGCGTGCGCTTTGTAATTGTGTTTATTATTATAATGACGTTGACAATTACAATGAAAATTTCAACCGATAGTAATGACGTTAAAATTGTTATGTGATCACAAAATGATGACACGTTGTACTGAACATTTACTTAAATCATATTTGCATAATTAAAAATGATATCTGTACGTGTGTGGGAAGATAGGAGAAATTGTGTATATTTTTAACAGAATTGTCGTTAGTTATACTTATTCGCTGAAAATAATAATTATGAAAGCAACCAAAGAGAGAATAATTTTCAAGCACTATTTAATTCAATAAAAATAATATATAAAGTACGCTTTGGAAACTGTAGAAGCCTTAATTAGGGATACTGACAAGTTACTTTATTGCAAATGCTTTTCATAGGACTGGCCCTTTCTTTTAAATACAAATACGCGTACGAGTTTTGCAAGTCTTTAATCATTAATGAAGGGTAATTATGCTTTAACTTACATCTTAATTGTACTAGCTGTTTAATTATCTAATTTGACTTTCTAACTTTTTTTGGAATAATGAAGAATAATTAATAAGCACTCGAAATGTTATTTACCAGAAATTTTCCTTCAAACATAATCACCGTCTCCGATGTTAAACGTTTCAACTTTAAGCTTTCTTCCTCTTTAGATGAATTTTGTTGTAGAACAAGATTTAATTAATTATTTATTCACTATTTTCGTTATAAGTGTTTGGCTTTTGTTATAACAAATTTGTCAAATTCATACTTTTAATAGCTAACGACGAAAATTAAATCGATCCTAACCCATAATATCATATCGTTACTATAATTTTAATTAAAAACTATGCCTACATTGATCAGTGAAGGAAATGTAACAAATGGAAGAGAAATTATAACATGAATAACATTTAAGACCAGAAATGATTATATTTATTATTAGCGATATCATGAGGAACGCGTAAATCAGATTTATCGCGTTTAACGTACAGGCGCATAGTTTATTGGAAATATTAATATACAGACTGTCCGAAAAGTGTCGAATATTCTATATCTTTCAGTAAATATCGATTTTATGGAAAAATGTTTCAAATAAAAGTTGTTTGGTATTTAATTTCTCATCATTTTTTAAAACAAAAGTGTCATAGATAACAATTATTTTTTTTGTTAATAACAAGATATACAGTTAGCCAACTTATTTGATAGTGTCTTACTCTCCTTTCAAGAATATAAAATATTAATACTCTTGAATTGGAAAAAATTTGAGAAAACTTCGAAAAACTGCATGTAGGTGTAGTTCAATAACGTTCAACAATGTTCCATTCATCTAGTCACCCATGACCGTTTTATGCGCATCTATTTTAAGAAAATAAAACCCTTTAGTTTAAGCAAACGTTTAAGAAAAATTGTTCCACTACGATAAATATCACTAAAAATTTTAATTTTCCCAAACGCCCCATTAAATATACATGGTGTATCAAAAAGGAGAATTAAATTTTTCTCCTTTTTTAAATAGAACACTGTATATTACATCGATAATATAATTACTGCATCTTCTGGATCGTTGTCTCCCCTCGTGGTCAGAAAACAATTTTAATTGGCATCATCAAGTACATGAATTATATCAACCATCATTTCACTTTACCAAGTAAGATTCACAAATTGTAAAGTTATTTATCAGAAAAGGTGACTTCAATTAATATTAAGCGTAAACTAGACAACAAATGTTTATTGTATTATGTCAAAACCATAGCCAACTAGAAAAGGCGAGTCCGCTTGAGCAATGCACCGCAGAAAGTGGCTTCGAGATCAACCCAAAGAATTTTATGGGAGAAATTAGAAGAACGATAAGGCAAGTGTGTAAGTGTTGTTGGAGACTATATTGAAAAGTATATTTGTTTTATATTGATTAAATAACCATTTTTGAGCTACAGCAGTTTGTGTCGTTAGTTACTGCAGTGGTTAAATCAACACATAAATAATGTTTCCTCTTGGTTATATACAGGGTGCGAGGAAATAACGGAGTTCAAGTTTACTGATTCGAGAGCAGAAGTATTTCAACGCAGTGAAATACTTTTGTTTTACTCCGTCCCTTTTTGAATAGCGTTTGTCATTTCAGTTTAGTATTGCTTGCTTTGTGTTTTTAATGGTATCAAACAAACGTGTTGCTACTTTAGAGCTTTTTCGTCAAGGGAAACGTTGATGTAAAATTGCTCGTTTGCTGAATGTAAATCAGAAAACTACGTTGAAAGCAATTAACATGTTCAAAGAGCTTGGCCATGAAGGAGACCGTCTGGTGTAAGGCAAATTTACCAGATAAATTGCATCTTCCAAATGGCCGCCCTACTCGCCGGATTTCAATCCTATGGATTACAGTGTGTTGTCGATTTTGGAAGCCAGGCTCTGCGTCGTGAGTAGGATCGATTGTGGCTGGGGAAGTTGCGGTGCAAGAAACACATGGGACTCTACATTGACCCTCGAAACCAATTGAGTATTACTGCAAAATAGTTGCGTTGTTGTTTTGTTAAATTTCTTTTGCTCAACAAATTCACATTGCAAAATTCATCTCCACGAAGCTTAATGTGACATAATTCAAACTGGCCAATAGTCTTGAGAAGGGCGTGGTACATTCAACTCTTGAATTTTTTACACTTTACGCATATTGCAGTTTGCACTCTCTTATTTATACTACAAATTTGTTGGTATTTTAATGTACTTCATATAAACATGTAGCTCTCTCGACCATGCCTTCTCAGGTACAATGTATATATACTATTTCCTCGTGAGCTATGTTTTTCCTACACAACTTTTATTGATAGTTACCATCCCAGTAAACAGATCATTCACACGCAAGATAATATATTATTTTTTAACTGTTTGATTAGTGTTTTCAATACTATTCCTACATACCTATTCATCTGTCATTAATGTTTTTTATTCGCAGCAGTTTAATCAGAAAAATTACGATTTGTGACAGAATATCACAATTAAACAATTTAAAGTTCGTTGGCGCTGAAGGAAATGAACAATACACAACAATGACAATTAACAACAAAGCATTCAAAATCATTTACATGCACATACGGTATAAAGAATTAAAAATTCAACTACCCCTGCTAAAAAACCTCTATAACATCTGTACAAATGCCTGTATTTACAAACGAGGTAAACGTCACTTCTTTTAAAATCCCTCCATAAAAGATGTTTCGTTTATTATACTATAAGTACAGCATTTCCTCTTCTAATTCACGATTACGTATTACTTTCCTAAATATATATCGTTTTGTACGATAAATCATATCAAATTCTATTTCGGTTAACAAGTTTAACAGGTACGCTTTTATGAACGGAGGAATATACTACGAAGGCGTAGAAGGGCCACATGTAGTTATTTTTATTAAATTCCGACTTTAAACTCGGAATTTAATTAAATTCCGACTTTAAACTCGGAATTTAACTAAATTCCGACTTTAAACTCGGAATTTAACTAAATTCCGACTTTAAACTCGGAAATTAACTAAATTCCGACTTTAAACTCGGAATTTAACTAAATTCCGACTTTAAACTCGGAAATTAACAATTGCCTTATATAGGGTGGGCCATTGAAAAGGAAACACGCAGGTTTTGGGACACTTAGACCAGTTTCTTAAAAAAACGCTCGGGCACGTCGATTTTTTATTTTTGGGGGATAACTTTTGATGTCAAACTTAACATTGACACATCAACCCCTTAGCCCCAGCAACCCCTAACTGAAGAATTTAAATAGGGAAAGGGAGTCGAGCGACCCGTCATTTGAAGCGTCTTTTAATTCTCTATTCGACAGTATGACCGAAATTAGTTTTATTCAATTTTTTTTCGCCCCCATGAAAAGCACCCTCTAAATCTATATTAACTAAGGTGGGTGTGTTGTTTAGGAAAAATCCTGAAACACGTCACCTTTGACCTTTTAGGCTTTGACCTTTTGAACGGCACATTTTGATGTCAAATTTGACAATGTCAGGTCAACCCCCTAACCCCAGCAACCCCTAACTCAAGAATTTAAATAGGGAAAGGGAGTCGAGCGACCCCTCATTTGAAGCGTCTTTTAATTCTCTATTCGACAGTATGACCGAAATTAGTTTTACTCAATTTTTTCCGCCCCCATGAAAAGCACCCTCTGTGGGGGTGTTGTTTAGGAAAAATCCCGAAACACGCCACCTTTGACCTTTTGAACGGCACATTTTGATGTCAAATTTCACTTTGTCAGGTCAACCCCCTAGCCCCAACAACACCCAACGAAAACATAAATAACGTTAAGGAGCTCTCGTGATTCTCTATGTAGTGCAATATTGTTTTTAGGTTTATAAAAATTGAAAAAGTGTAGAAAAAAATTAAAACATCAAAACTCAATGTCACCAGAAGCATGTATTAGTTAATCTATAGGGTGCTTTTCACGGGGCGAAAAAAAATGGAATAAAACTAATTTCGGTCATACTGCCGAATAGAGAATTAAAAGACGCTTCAAATGAGGGGTCGCTCGACTCCCTTTCCCTATTTAAATCCTTGAGTTACGGATTGCTGGGGCTAGGGGGTTGATGTGTCAATGTTAAGTTTGACATCAAAAGTTATCCCCCAAAAATAAAAAATCGACGTGCCCGAGCGTTTTTTTAAGAAACTGGTCTAAGTGTCCCAAAACCTGCATGTTTCCTTTCAACAATGGCCCACCCTATACAAGGCAATTGTTAATTTCCGAGTTTAAAGTCGGAATTTAGTTAATTTCCGAGTTTAAAGTCGGAATTTAGTTAATTTCCGAGTTTAAAGTCGGAATTTAGTTAAATTCCGAGTTTAAAGTCGGAATTTAGTTAATTTCCGAGTTTAAAGTCGGAATTTAGTTAATTTCCGAGTTTAAAGTCGGAATTTAGTTAATTTCCGAGTTTAAAGTCGGAATTTAGTTAAATTCCGAGTTTAAAGTCGGAATTTAGTTAAATTCCGAGTTTAAAGTCGGAATTTAGTTAAATTCCGAGTTTAAAGTCGGAATTTAATTAAATTCCGAGTTTAAAGTCGGAATTTAATAAAAATAACTACATGTGGCCCTTCTACGCCTTCGTAATATACAGACAAAATTTTAAAAATTAAAAGTTAGTATATGGCTTCAATAGTTGAAAGCACAAGTGAAACTTGAAAAAGTAGAAAATCCATAAAACGCAAGTTGTTTGTTTTTAAAAAAGATATAGTTTTATGAATATTCAGTGTAGTAATTATAACATAACGGCATTTTTAATGAAAACGCACTCGTATGTAAACCAATAACCGCAAGAAAAAAAAATATACGGACTCCATTATATATCAAAATATGACTGAGCGTGCAATATCTAGTGTTATATGCTGATGATTTTGCAGTTGCATTGGTAATGTAATGATAAATTGCCACAATAACTGTGTAGATGGATATTTCAGCACCTCGTTTTCAAATTAATCTTTAGTGATTTACTAGCGACATTTGGTGGAATATTGGTTGACCTAAAACTCGTACTCGCGTTGTTTCTGTATAATAATTCCAACGGACGAATTACTGATGTGAAAGAAATTACCATACAAGTTTACTTCCTGCAAAGAATAACGTTTTATTTATAAAAGGGTTTTGATAAACATTTAACTGTTTACTGGATATTCCGGCAGAAAAATCATTGCATTTCACATTTCAGGTCTGTATCTACGTATATAAATCTCTACAGCAGGTGCATCAAGTAAGAATAATTCAACAGTACAGATACAAAGATTGCAAAGTGTCGTAGATACCTACACTATTATCGAAATACTAATTAAACTTCCCTATTCGACGCCTTAAAATACTCAATTAAGATAAAATTATAAAATGTCAAAGAACGAAACAGTGTAAAAAAATTACTATCTAGTAATGGCAAGACATCCAAATGGTTCCGTAGTCAAAAAGAATGAGCGATATGATTCTCTTCACATAATTTAATAATAGGTTACTATCGGAAACTAAAGAAAAATTCTTGTTTTAGATGGTAAATTTCTAGTATTGAAATCAAGCTGCATTATTCGTTTACTGAAAACATAATTTGTTTTCTTGTAATTCAACGTAAATGCTATGATTACAGCGAGCGGCAAACCACAACAATGTGACTATTCTTTTGTATAGCGGCGCCGTATCGCTTCATAGCAATAGTGTACGACAACTGCTTCTCCGAGCAGACCAAAGCATTCATCCTTTTTTCTAAATCTGTTTTAAATAATAGACTGTACACAACACATTAGTTTTTTGAATCGTCTTAGACCACAACATAATTGGTTTAATTTTTTATGTTACTGTAAATATTATTAATATCAAAGTTTCAGGTATTACTCAGTTACACAAGATGTCGTTTTTTGACTATAACTTTAAGACTAATAAACCAATTGGCTTCAAAAGCAACTCACACCGACAAAGTATACATTTTTCAAATATACACTGTGTCCAAGATAAGGAGGGCCACTGTGGGGATTTCGGAAACGGTAAGAGATAGAGTTTCGGTTGAATGGCAGAAAAGTTGGGCAATTTTGAGTTTAGTAAAATGAGATTTTTAAACTGACGAAATTCCGAACCATTCTGAAGTTATGGGACAAAAATCGAATTTTCAGGATTTCTTTTTTGACAAATTGTTACTTTGTCGTTGATCTGAATTCAGATTTGTAAATAGTTCTATCTACACAGCGTTTTTAAAAAAATAAGTTTTATGATTTCAAATGTGAAATGTGAACTTGGCTCACGGAAGTTTGCTGAATTTCAAAGCACACGCATCGTTCTTATTAACGAATTTCGTGAAGGTCGTTAATCATCATCTGTTGAAGTATAATGAAATCCACAAGAATTTGAACCGAAGTTGTTCAACATTAGTCTACAGAGATAACGTTACTCGCGACCATACCTCGGTATATTTCTTTTCTACCCGCCACAAAATGAAGAACAATATACTGTTTGGGTTTTAAAAAATGATTCTAGACTAACAAAACTAATTTGTTCTGACAGCGCTGGGAAGAAAATGATCGGTTGGTTTTTCAGCTTCACTTGAAATATGTAGCCAAAGTGGCTCTAAAGAAATGGAGCCGTTGATCCTGGTTATATACCACTATTTCTTTGCCAGAAGTAATCGATAGAATAAGAATGACCAATAGAAATCGACGAATTAGTAATTATTCCATCATGTACAGTCGGCTGCCACCTCATGTCATTCATGTCTGACCGTTATGTTCTATTTTAGTTAAATCTAATATTATTAATTTTGAATTCGTAAAGGTATTGGTACTTACGTCTCAATTTCCACCAGAATACGGCAGACAATTAATCAAATGTCATTAATTCACAACAAAAATATTATTTGTTCATTGTTAGGGGTAAGTCACTATAGCCAAACAAATTATTTCGCCAAGATTTCAACGAACAGAACTTTTTTAAAATAGATAATAATTACATAAGTGGAAGAACTGGAACTCGTGTGGCCATTGAACTACATAACACTGAAAACGCTAAAACCCGCAATACAAATTTATTAAATCGAACGCGTTTCAACGGCGAATCAACCGAAAGTTAATTGTTCGCTGATGATGACAACTATAATTTCTCTTTCGATCATACACTATTATTATTATTTCTTATTATTTTTTTTAGATAATGTTTGCTAACCAATACCTAGTGTTAATTACTGCGTACGTTATTACGTGCTTAACTTCTTTACCTAAATTTTTTCAAAATTAACTTTGCTTTTATATTAGTTATTCCTAGATTATTTATTCATAGGTGCTTAATGTTGTCGAATTTCATTTGAATAATTACAATTTTATGCACATATTTGACATATTATTTTACTAAACATGAGTTAGTAGTTACACGTCGCGTCGCCTTTCTCTATTCCCTATTATATGTATAGATACCCAAGTTTATTTTGGTACCTTTAATAGTTGCACGAAGCGTGTGTAACATAGCGTGAAAGCGCATACAAAGCTGACATTCCTCTTTACGAAAAGTTGGTATATGAAAGATTATACAAATGCCAAAAAATTAAAATTAGTAAGGTGTGAACTTCTCATTGTGAAAAAACTTTCAGCTAATTAGGTATATATATATAATATTCGGAATTAGGCAAGTTCCTGCAACAGTATTAGAATGCAACTTACTTAATGAAGTACAAATGGTGCGCTAAAATAATAAAAGTTGCAAAAATTAACAAATATTTCGTGTAGAGAAAAACATTACAAAACCAATTTGTTAATTAAGTTGCTAACAAGCAATTACCCGTCACGAGGTGGAAGATCTATATTTATACCTACACACAGTTATAATTTTTTAATATTAATTACGCCATTAGTATTGTTGGTACGCACCAGTAAACTATCGGTATCTGAATAACCTCAATAACACGATTCAAAACCGGTGTCCTACCAAATACTTGTAAAAAATTCTGAAGTTACACTAAGAATAATAGACCGTGAGAAGGTATTTTCTTTTATGTCTATGTTTTTTTAAATATAGTAAATGAAATCATCCACATCGGAAGAGGAAAATATTTATTTATAGTAACTTCAGACCACGATTAGACTGGGTGTGCGAAAACACGATTTTCTGCTGCGGATATACAAAGTTCGTCATCGTCAGAAGGAATTTTGATTATTTAGTCCAATTTCTATGCTGTACCCACCATTTTAATCAACACTGATACTTCCACGTTTATAATATAATTCAGGTAGCGCGAAGAAAAGTTATACTCGTAATAACTAAATAAAATTAGAAATATAGTTGTTAATTAATTCCCACCTTGTCGTAAGGTATATTACATAATTATAAATTTTAGTAAGCTTTTTATAAGCTTTATCGTTTTATTACAATTTTTTAACGAATGATTTACTTAAACGACCACTTAATTTAATATGTATTAACAAAAGACCAATAAAAACCAATTAACTCTAACAAATTTATGCAGATTTTTTATAAGGTGTTTAGATTAATTGTTTCCTCTTTTTTTATATAAACAACGTTTCAAAAATTAACACTAAAATCAGCTTCACAACATTTTTTATTTCTTTATTTGAAGTTAATTAAAATAAAAAAAGTATAGATGCACTTTTAACAGTTTCTTATCTACAAAAACGCTTTAATTTGGTTAGTTTGAAGCTGTTACTCGGCAGGTATAGCAACGTGCCAAAAAATTAAAAAGTTTTCTGGAAAGATTTAACAAGGCAAACAATTTCTTTCTTTTTTAACTATATAAAAGCCACATTTTAAAAGTAATTTGAAGCTTTTACTCGATGGATACAGTTCGTATCCAAAAAATATACAGGAGAGAGGACATGGCGAATTTCTGCACAAGTTCCGCCCAGGCAACAAAAATTTTTATGGACGGTATGTATAAGTACTAGCTTTTAAAAATCATTTCATGCTGTTACTCGACAGGCCAGCTTTTTTGCAGCCATGTCTTGGACTATAGCGACAGGTGACTAATATTAATGAAAACAAAATAATGATCAGCTAGGGGAGCAATCTTAAATTACCAAGTAAAATAAGGTGCATTTAAGAATGAAAGTAAAACAGTTGTTATAACAAAAACGAATAGGTATGTATAACGCATTCAAAAAGGAAAATTTGATTTTTTAATATGTGTAACGTAAAAAATACCGTAAAAATTTAAATAAGATTTTCCCGTTTTCTACCGTCTTAACTTACCAAAACCAATTCAGATATATACGAACATGTTAAACCTGACGCGGTCATTCTATTAGATTTTTCTCGCGAAACTTTCGGTACATTGCTTGAGGTCATAAAACTGTAACTCCCATTTAGAATAGAATTCGTAAGACTAACTATTGTTTAAGATGCACGGTAGTGCAAGTAATATTCCAGTTTTTATATAAGTAGCTCTTTTGAATTGCTCGATTATAAAAAACTTCACACATAAATTTTTGACGTTTAAAATGAAACAAATTGATAACATTTTTATATGTTAATTAGAAAATGTATAGTGAGCATGGGCTTGGTCGAATCATCATCCTGTAGAGGATGCTACACAGACGACGAGACGGCGCAACACATACTCTGTGAGTGTCCCGTACTCGTCGAAACAAGACGATCCATGTTGGGGGAATCCTGGCCGGACATGGCTATGATCAGAGCCGTCCCCCCGTCCAGCATCCTCAGGTTCATCTCACGCGTGGGGTGGCTTGAGTGATGTTGCGGGGCTGAGCGACTCTAGTCAGGGAGGCAGCACAAAGGGTCCGAATAGGTGGCCTACGTGCGCGTGGACTCTTGACCATCGTAATCCAGAATCCAGAAATATTTAAATGGTAGTGAAAACTCAACTCGATCGAAGGGTGTTTTATATTTTTTAGAAATCGCAAAACAATCTTATTCGGAATTAAAAAATATTGAGACATTTTTATTCATTCATTCAATTTTAGTTTCCTTTATCATATTTTTTCGTAGGATAATAGGAACGTACTATCAAAGTAAAACCTGACTTTCAAGGCTCTTTTTGGGTAGTAAACCTGTGCAGAAGATAACGGTAACCTATTTGAACAGTTATTGTAATTATTTAACTAAGTATGTACCGGGTGGCCAAATAAGCGAGGTAAGCGGCTGTATCTCAGGACCTGCTCATCTGACAACAATGGAATTTTTTTTATTATTATAAATGTGGCCATAAAAAAACTCTGGAAATTATTTTCGAGTTCCTAGGATGGCCGCTAGGGGGCGTATTTGGTATAATAGTTCATAAAAGCTTAATTTTCTCGCTTAAAGCCCCAATGAAGTGGGTCTGAAAATATTGTCATGGCAATCTACGATCATTTTTGAATAAAAAACCTTACATCAATTTTTTTGACAGCTGTCAAATAAAATGTTGGGGAAGGTTTTACCCCGAAAAAAAAAAATGCTTGTAGTGTCAGTTTGGCTTGGCCGATTTTACTGAAACAACTTTTGAATAAAAGAGCATTTTTGGAAGTATTTTTGTATAAAAATAAAACAACAATATATTTTTGCATTGTTCTGCGAGAGGGCGTTGATTTATAACTTACCCTATTTCTTTAAATATCTCTAATAAGTTAAATGAAATCATATATTTTTTCTTACGATAATAAGTGGAGCACTAAAAACTAAAAAAAATAGTGAAAACCGCAAAACGATATCTCTATTTATAACGAAGGTATTAACAAAAATATTTAAATATCGTTTTGCGGTTTTCACTATTTTTCTTTTTCGGGGTAAAACCTTCCCCCGCCACTTTATTTGACAGCTGTCAAAAAAATTGATGTAAGGTTTTTTATTCAAAAATGATCGTAGATTGCCATGACAATATTTTTAGACCCAATTCATTGGGAATTTAAGAGAGAAAATTAAGCTTTTATGAACTATTATATCAAATACGCCCCCTAGAGGCCATCCTAGGAACTCGAAAATAATTTCCAGAGTTTTTTTATGGCCACATTTATGATAATAAAAAAAATTCCATTGTTGTCAGATGAGCAGGTCCTGAGATACAACCGCTTACCTCGCTTATTTGGCCACCCGGTACATCGTTAAATTCGTTATCAAAAATACTATCGAATACAAGGTGTTTCGTTGGTTGCGGTGATATAAAAAAATAAAGTTGGTGATGATTTCTCGAAGACGAAACGTCGAATAAAAAATTTCAAAACGCCGTCTAATAGAATTCAAAAAGTGACAATGAAGAAATATTTTTGGCTTTTAAAAATAAACGAAGCAATTGCGAAAAAAGGAAAACCCAAAAATCGCATTTTGTCTTAAATCTCGGAAACGATAAACAATAATGAACTTTTGCAAACTACATGTGCCCTAAATTATACAACTTTTCTCTAATTTAACCGCCTTTGTATCTCTGACCGTTTTCAAGATCGTCCTTATCTTAGGCACGTTGTATATTATTTAATATGATATTCAAAGTATTTATTTCATTTGTTTGTAATTAGCCCAAAAAAGCAAAACGTTACAACTTTTCACTTACTTTCAGTAAACAAACGTATTCCTTTGTAATAAATAACATTAACAAAAAAATATTAAATTCCAGTAAAGGTTTTTATTACTTAATTAGTTCTTAAATAATGACGTATGTACCTCTACCTCAAATTAATGTGAAAAATAGGGTTTTCTCGAACATATTTCGCTATATTCCCCGAATCCAATAGAAATTATGAAATTTACTAACATATAAATAAATGGTGATTCAGATAAAATTTATTTGTTAAATATTGACCCGATAGTTTTACTATCACTTACAAAAGATTGACACTATCTGTAAACTTAATCTAATTTACCAACTAAACTTAATTACTACTTATCCGTCTACAGTAACACTCATAAAAAATTAAGTGATTCCCTTCTCCTCCCTTCACGTTCTCTGCTCTTCCAGATTTCTTCCATCCATCCTTTTTCGCACTCCTTTAGCATTTCCACTTTCTCTTGTAGTTCTGCTGCGTTAGTAAGGAAGCAGCACCTACCTACTTGACAATGGCATTTAATTTAATGAACGCTAATAATATCCCTTAAAAAACTGTCGTTAAAAATTAATGTATTGCGTAAATTTGCAGAAGTTTGAAAAAAAACAGTATACCTACATTTATTTGGAGAACTTACTTTTCATGGCCTACCTTCTATTAGCTAAGCACAGATGCGCCATGAAAAGTAATACTTCTCCTCCACATCAAATAATTCACTAATTACTTAATTAAATCGTTAAAAAGATAGTAAGTTGTTATAAATTACTTGCTTTTGGAATGGAATGCACGCCGCCCGAAATTGCCCTTGAAGCAGTATCGTGCCTCGGACCGTCGAAATCCGATGAAAAGCATTTTGAATAAATGAAAATTAAACTGTTGTGTTTTCAATAACAACACTTTTCCCCCCGGACACAGGAAAAGAAAAAGTAAAATCTGCTCTAGCGAAAATGTCAAACTTGGGCGCTTGCTACTAAAGTTCAACAATGACCTAATATTTTGACGTCATTATTGTCGTAAAAATTTCAACTCAACTCGAAAGATTTTTTTTGCTGTTGTGCTTTTACATCGATATCGACTAAATAAATTTGGAATTTGAGTTATTTTCTACGTCTCTACTTTATAAGTAATCAAATAACGAAGTCGTTTAGCTAATGAAACAGTAAACTTGTAAATGGTAAAAGTATATATTGGAATTCTGGCTGGAAAATCGAGCATTAGCTCTCAATCCAAAGTAGTTTGAACTACTTTCCATTGTTAGAAACTACTTTATACTATTAAGGGTTAAACAGACGTTGTTATAAGCTTGCTAACGAAATATTTCCAGATAGAATTTGCAAAATTTATACAATAATCACATCTGCACGGTGTTAATTAGTTGGTCGGCATTTACCCCAATCTACTTAATTAATTCGTGTTAAGTAATTGAAGTTCCTCGACTATTACGTATGAAAAAGTATATTGATAATCGCTGTATTTATGAAAAGTGTAATAAGGGCGTTTCCGAATGTTTACATTAATTCCATTTTTCAGTTATGGGCGTTATGAATTTTTTTAATAATCTTATTTCAGATGCATGTCCCTTTCCTTCCTGCTACCAACACAGGTTTTTTGTTAAATTTAAAATTACATCAGGTTTAATATGCCATGTAAAATATGCAAAAAAAATCGATAAATAAAAATATAAATGATTAGAGAAATTTTGTAAGCATTCCAAGTAGCAACACATGATTTCTGAAACGTTGAAGTTAACTCTTGCATCGCAGCATGATATTTTAAGAACCCTAATATGAATGACACATTAACGTTTGTTCAAATATTAGAGGAAATGCTGCAATGGAACCTATCAATTGAAGATCTTAAAACGTTGGAAGGAAAACATCTATTGCTCATTCATTATTTAAAAGGACAAGTTGATGTTACTTGTAACTGCATTTTCAAAGAACTCCTCTAACACGTCGCCCATTAATAGCAACTCTTATCAAAAATATGTTTCAAAAAGCATTCTTTGGTAAATTTTGAACTAAGAATGCAGAGAAATTTCAGTAGGTATATGTATATACAAGCACAAACACTTAAGAGTTTGCCACGTCAGTGATCCTTTGTAGGGATGTTCAAAATCTTAGAAACAGTGATATCCAAACTATTTATTTATATACCAATTTTCATTGCAAATCAACCTATTTCCTTGTTGTGATGTGAAATAAGCAAAGATCGTTTCACATCGTTGAGCATCTTTTAGATACACATTGATCCGTTGAGACTAAATGCAGTCCGTGTGCAAAATATTCCCTTCCTCTTTCCTCGTGGTCGTCGGATCGCTCGATTTGATACACTTCTAGAGCATCGAAGTTTTCAATAACTAAAACCCTAACAAAGGGATGTCCACAAGGCTCAATCCTTGCACAAGGCTCGGTCCTCGGACCTCTATTATGGAATATTGTTGTAGACTTTCTCCTTGTGCAAGAACTTCTCGACAACATTGACTGTTTTACCTATGCGTATGATATTGCTTTCGCTGTCTCTGCAAACAACATGCGCGATTTAGGGGGTCAAGCTTCATTCTGTCTCAACAGACTGACGACCTGGGCGGGCAAGGTATCCCGAAATCTAAGCTTGCATTTATACAACCGAGCAGCCCACAGAGTTTTCGAGTTTAAGTATCTCGGGCTGTACTTAGATGACATATGTACCCTTTGTCAAGCATTACTCCAATGCAGTCGAAAAAGGTAAAATTCTGCTTCATTTTACAAATACTCACATCTTAAATGGAATGTACCTAAAAAATCACTAGAGATGATCTTTAACTGTGCCGTACTGTCGACACTTACCTATGGTCTGGACATTTGGTACGACCGACTTAGACATTCCCACGTGATCAGAAACCTGGTCAGGCTTCGGCCCTTATTCCTTAAGACCTACCTAGGGACATACATAACGGTACCCGTAGATAGTCTGTGCGTAATTGCCAAACATTCTCCGCTTCATCTTATTCTGCAGGGAAATCTACTGCGTAAGACTCCTTCACAGGATCGGCACCTACAACCTACTAGATAGTCGTATTTCAACTGAAGACTTCCCTTGCTTTTCAGCCGCTCGCTGTGACATTAAGACCTTGGTCTTAGGTAAGTGACAGCGGTTGTGGGAGGCGTCCGAGAAACGACGAAACACCTATTCCTTAATCCCTAACATTCAATCTTGGCTTTTCCAAAATCACGTACCGTACCGGGACGTGCGCCAGTCTGCATCCTTACTTCGCACGTGGGTTTGGCGCTTCTGATGAGGACGACCTTTGTCCTACGTGCGGTGTTTCCGATACTCCGGCCCATCGTATTCTCGCTTGTCGAGAGCATAATGGTGCCTAAGCGTGTTTACTGTTTAGGTACCAACGATTTAATTCAGCATCATCGAAACGTAGAATTTTTCATTTGCGTTATTGTTTCTGAATTTGACAGTTTTAATTGCCTCCGCTGTTAGTAGTCAGCAGTGGCGGATTTCCCATAAGGCCCACTAGGCCCGGGCCTAGGGCGGCCAGATATTAGGGGCGGCCAATAGTGGGCAAAAAATACACCGATGAATGAGAATGAATGATAACAAGAAACGACCCCAAGAAAATAAAACATTGTGTGCAAAAAACGCTCAGTAGTTCGGCGTGCAATCCTGCACTGTAAACAAAAAATAATCTTCTGTCGGAATCAGATTACTGATACGTGTACTGCTTTATAGTATGTAATACTATACTAGCGTTTTAATTAGATAAACGTTCCGCTTCCGACGATTCGGCATTGTCACTTTCTTAGTTTTACAAGGTATTCGAAATTCGAATCGCTATCACTTGAATAATTGGATTTTTAAAATAGTTTTATGAATTTGTACCTACGCGCGCTGCCACCTTGTACTAATTGTTGATTCTGACTGATTGTGTATTTCATGCGTTCCTAGTCTGAATTTTACGTGCGTTTTTAGTTTTGTTTTGAGTTGATTGATAAGTAATTGAAGAGTGCTATGTCAACAGCAGAATGTTGTTTGTATAATTGTAGTTTTCCGTTTTTGTTGAAATATGTTTTGTTTTCTTTTATTAGGTAAGTTTGTATAAATAAAATTTGTAAGTATTCTTAAAAATCATATTGGGTTGGGAGTGTTGGGACTTGGGAGCAATTTTAAATAAAATGATGGAAGCTGAGAAAGGGGCGGCTGGTACCACATGGCCTAGGGCGGCCAAGACTGGAAATCCGCCACTGGTAGTCAGTCATTTATTTTGAGTTTATAACAAGTTACTGTTTATTTTCGCTTTCATTTTATTTTAATTATATTTCAATTTCATTAATCAATTATGTTTGAACTTACTTACTTTTCAACTACTACAGTTAATCTTGACTAACGAATCTACCTATCCTTATCCCACCTTATTGCATTTTAGCCTCGCTTATGGGGATAAACTGAAAGGTAGGTGCACCGTACGAATCAAACTTTTAACCAAGAGTCGTCTCTACTCTACCCGCCATGGCTCGTATCGCATCGACCATCCATCTAAAACTGAACCAACTTCCTAGTTTGATTTATCCTTAAATCTGGACGACATAACCTCCTCCTCTTACTCTTGACAAAAATACTTATTATTACAGCCTAATTAAATTAATTAATAACCCCTCAAATTCCAAAAATAGTTAACCGAATTAGTAATTTTCGTTTGTATAGTATAATCGTTATGTAATCTTACGGTAAAAAGTGACCACTACGCAAAGTGAATCAATAATAAATGATAAGGGCGGTTCGCGGTCTCAATCATTTATATTAATGTCAGTGAACTTTTCCGGTCTACCTGACCTTAAGAACGCAAACAGCCTTGCAACTTGAAAATATACCCACCTACCTACAAAGATGAAAATATTAAATGACTCTCTGCGTATTATTCAATGAATGCAAAATGTTGAACTTGAAGTGCACTAATAATTGCTAACATAAAGGAAGCGCCACATACAAATCACTTTCTCCAATGATAGTTATGATGCACATGCACATGTTAAATATTCTTCCGGTATACGCATCAAATAATAATATGATATCTAGAAGTTCACGTAATTAAAGATATTGTTATGATGAGTGGTAATTAATTCTCAATGTACGGGTATACGATCTTCCGGGTTACTAACACCTCGTTTCATTCAAGACTTTCCTTGAAAAGTAAAATTCTTTCCGCCAGAATAAATCTAACTTATCAAAAAATGTTCGCGATCTAATTAAAAAGTAATATTCTTGCTTGGATATCAAGGTAAGAATGTATCGATTCTCACGAGATATGAAAAAATATCAGTCAAGAGCAGCACTTCTATAGAAATATCAGACCATCGACCAATGATGGCCTTTGCAAGTACAAGAAGTTAATTTTCCACCTGCCATCAACGAGTAGTGGTAAGACCCCACCACCAGTTATAGTAGGTAATCTTCTGCAAAGTTAAAGCAGGAAAAGTAGCAGTTCGTCGTTCGCCAAAGCATTTCTGTTGTGGTTGTGACCGTGAACGCATCAGAAGGCCAAGGACATCAATCGTCAGTGTCAGTGTCAACAGCCAACAGTAGCCAATACATCAATACTATATCAGGTAGGAACAATTTCTTAATTCTTCACGTTATAGCGTGTAACCGTATCCTGCCCTAACTGTAATTTATTTAAGATGTACAATTTCGGGCTATTCGTAACTGACCTAACTCTATAAAATACACGGAGGACAAGGACGAACATCTACAATTCCCGAAAGGGTGATTAATAAACTCGGTCCTCCCCCAAGATGTCGTGATTATAGTAATATTAAGCTCTCATTTTGTCGATACATTTACGTTTAGTTGCGTTTATTTTAAATTATTGTTAAGGAGCGGGGCAATGACTTTGGACGTTTTACTACTACGGTTTCACACCTAATTAACCAAAGAATAAAAACAATAACTAACGTGAAATTTATATACGGTAAAAACTTAATTTTGGTATACGTTTCAGTATGGCATTATTAAAGATAGGATTTTGAAAAGTTAAGAGGGATAAATTTCGAGTGATAAAACCATACCGCACACGCGATAAAGTAGAAGGTTATTGCTTGGAACTTATCCCAAAGCTAGTATAAAATATCATTATCATATTTCCATATCTAATTTACGTGTGTAGAGAATCGAGTTAAACTTTACCCACTTGTGTGTGCCGCCTGTTGGCTACGAGCCATCCTTCAATTCATTCAGAAGTACAATGAGATTGCACTCACTTTCGCCTTTAATATAAAAGGACGTTACTGGAAAATTTATAATAACCATCGTTCCGTATGAAAAAATTACACTTTGCATAGGTAGATTAAAATACAGAAAAATGAAATTTCCCTGAAAATTGAACATACAAAAACGGTTTCTTGTCATAAAAAGATACATTGTAGTTGTAACGAGATCTCCTTTTAAGGTTCACTTAAAACAGTGCTACAATTTAATAAATTAGAATTAATGAATGTTACAAATTTGTTTTTCATAATTTATTTACGTATTGAATTTTTCAAAATCAAAATATGCAACACTTTCACCCAGAAGATTCATTGTCAAACGAAATATTAATTTGAAAAATAAAGGTGTTTAGATGTTACACAGTGTGTTACTAACAGCTTTGATTAAGAGAAGTGGTCGTTGTCAGAGGTATGTTTGTTAAGTCGTAAAAACAATTAATTTTGATGATAAATGTTTGTAACGAAAGTATCTAGAAAAAGTATGTATAAGGCGCGCCTCGTAACATATCCAATCCATGCCTGTTGATCAAGCAAGCGTGGAAGGTGTTAAAATTTGTCTTGATGCGTATAATTGTTTTAATAACTGTCGCAGTCGCATACAGACAAGTAAAAATTGAAAAATCATTGCGAGTCATTTACAACCAAAAAATTGTAATGGAACAAGTTTTTGTTAAAATGAAATATTTAGCAAACTGAAATAATGAAATTAAATACTTAGTCGATGTAGCATAATTTAATTAATTAATTCGCGAGCACTAGCTGTTGTAATAATGCTATCAAATACAATTTTTTAACCCACAATTAATAAGTACCAACTTTTTTATAATCTTTGGTTAAGTTAAAGTAGTAAAACTTACGAAAAGGGGAACAAATACACGCTAGCCATATGGAAATTACGTGTCTGTGTGTGTGTATTACTACAAAAATGAATGCGCTACCGTAGTTTACCCTAGTTTTCGATGGTAAACATCGAAAGATTTCGTAATTTAATAGCAGTTGCTGCAACTACCAATTCAAATAACAATGCAAGGATATGAATCTAGTTGTCGCCGTCCCGTGTGAAGCAGACGTTGTTTAATGAGAACCCGTTATTTTATTCATCATGTGTGGGAGTACACCTGTTTGCACGACCTTAAAGTAGTCCTTGTCAACGTTGTGTAGCAAGATCAAGGGTACCTACCTTGAATAAAAAGATTCCAAATCGAAATTTATAAGATACGTGTTAGTTAATAGGAACATAATCCTCTTTTTATGATTATAAGCGAAATATGAGGAAGCTTAAATTTAATATCCAGGTTATTAACTTTCAAATGTTGTAGAAGTCGAATTTATAAATTCAGGAAACGTTGATCGTTATGGAAACTTTCATTCATGACAATAGTACAGTTCATTTGAAGGATCTGAGTAAGGATTAATTGAATTTACTGAAACAAATTGTGTTCAACGTAAATGTCAGAATTGTTAACTATTTAATGAAACACTAATAAACCTAAGTGTCTATGAAAGAATAATGTACCACATCCAAAATGAGCATCGCATAAACGAATTTTAATAAATTACAGAACTAAGTAGAATGATTTTAGTTTGCTAATTACCAATAGGCTTCAGTCTATATTATCGTTTAAAGAAATTATGTATACTGATTGGAAAAGATAGCAATTTACACTTTTAATTAAGCAAGATCCGAATTTAGTTTATCTTTGTAATTAGCGTTCAATCATCCATAAATTTACTTAAATTTAACATGCGAAAACTGTGGCCTCTAACCACATCAGAAATAGAAAAATGCAAATATCGTAAAATAGAATGAAATAAAATGAAAATTACCAATAAGATTGTAACACCACGTACCTACGTTGGTATCCATTATAGATATTAAACTTTTTGTTTTGAATCGTAAGAACAAAACCGTCACTACTTAACCGTGACTGCACGTTATTCTAAAGTATAACCAAAGAATTTCAATTTTTCGCATTAGACATCATAAAAACCGCATACGAATAAATTCTTTATTCGATTACTGAACAGGCACGAATCTACTCAATTTATTTGCATACGATTCTATCATACAATTACACATACGAACTAAGCTGACCGAAATTATGTTTTTTGTATACGTAATTCCCACTTATTTCGCTTAGGCTTATTTTTAAAATAGAGGGTGGTTTACTTGTACATATCGCTTAACAAAGATTTGTGTAGAAGTATAATAAGGAAATGATGCAACTTGACGATATTAAAATTAAAATTGTTTAAAAGCGATTATAACAAGTTGCAAGGGAGATTAATAAGTTTACGGTACGTAAAACAGGATAATAAATTTATGTAATCTTAACATACTCAAAATAAACGATACGAAAGTGAATAATTAACACGGACATACCAACGGAAGTCTTAATATACAGGGTGGTCAGAAATTCACTCATCGACGGGTAAGGGTAGTATTGGGGACGTTCCTCTAACCATATAAATGCAAAAAAAATCTAGTAAAAGTCGTACCGTTTCTGAGTTATCCGCAGTTAAAGTTAACCAATAAGAGCGCTGCGCGGGCGAATTCAAACAGCCATTTACAGGCGGTGTTGCCAAGCGTACTCGAGGCATGGATCCACGAAAAAAAGCGAAAAGAAAAACTCTCTTCGGAAGCGGGGATCTAACTCACAACCTTCAGATTGAGAGTTTCGCGTATTACCGTCTACGCTGCCGAAGCACTACAATTCATAAACAAAATATTAAGTTATTTGTGCTACAATTCCTTTGAATTTAGAAGCCACTAAGGCGGACTGTTTGTTAGTAATCGTAATTAATCCGTAATTCACGACAGTTTTTGGGAAGTCGGTGGTTGGAGCTTGGAGCAAAGGAATTTTTTATTGGGATTGGTTTTGAATTAGTTGATAATGCTTGCTAGATTAATTTTTAATTTTTGTACAAAAATCGTTTAGTTACTGGTACAAAAAACAAAAACCAAACAAAATTCGTCTGCAAACTTAACTTATCCGTTGCAAGTAAGCTTCTTTTATTCCATGTAATCGTATTTAATAATGTAATCTTCCTACTCCAGGTCGTAAGATCAAACAAACAATAAACTATAAAAAGGCATTTATTTAAGTGCCCTAAAATTTAGTAATTAGAAACACAAGGCCGAAAAGGAGAATGTGGCAGTTCAACGACGAACTAGCGAGTAGAAAAGAAACTGCCAAGAAAAACTACTCGCTTAAACAAATTAATTACATAGGTATCAATACACAAATCACACAAGGCTGTTGAAAAATATGAATACATAACATTTTACAACAACTGCTCAAAATGTCCTCCCTCAACTGCAATACCGGCTTGACAACGCTTAGTTAATGAATTTGCGAGTCTTCCAAAATTGTAACGTTCTCTAATTTCGTCAAACGCTAGAGTTATCCTAGCCAACAGTTCTTCTACGGTTTCTACTTCAGTCTCATAAACAATGGCCTTGACAGCTCCCCAGAGATAAAAATCTAACGGATTGTAGTCTGGTGACCGAGCTGGCCAATGAAATGGGCCTCCTCGACCAATCCACCTGTTAGGATATATTGCATCTAAGTGCTGACGTACCGGTAGTGCAAAATGAGGCGGTGCACCGTCATGTTGAAACCACATGTCATAACGAATTCCCAAAGGAACGTCTTCTAAATACAACGGAAGGACGTTTTCATGAAACGCTAAGTAAGAAGCGCCATTCAAACGTTGCGGAAGTAGAACAGGGCCTAGTATAAACTCGCCCACAATACCCGCCCAAATGTTAACACTAAATTTGTGTTGGTATGACTTTACAAAAAGTGCATGTGGATTTTCGTAATCCCAGATGTGGCTGTTCCGACTATTAAAACACCCCTCCCTGGTAAAGCACGTCTCATCCGTCCACAACACCTTCCTTTCAAAGTTTGGATAATGGTTACATTGCTGCAGGTACCACTGCGAAAACTGAACTCTCGCTGGAAAATCGTCTTCCTCCAAATCTTGAACCCTTTGAAAGTGAAAGGGATGTAACACTTCGTCGTGAAGGACGTCCAAAATAGTGGCATGTGAGGCCTACCAAGAAAAAAACAACAAAAATTATCCTAATTGAAAGGCTGCATTTATACACGGAGAATCTGAGGGATCACTTAGATTGGACGTACCTGCAATGCGTTGCCAATGACCCTACAGCTTGTCCTCGGGTTATCATTAATCATTTGCAGGACATTCTCTTCGAATTCTACATTGCGCACTAATCTATTTTGTCCGGCGTCGGGTCTGTGGACAGCAAAACTTCCCGTCTCTCTCACTCTTCTGTCAACCGACGCAAAAGTGTTGGCCGATGGAATCACACGGTTAGGATATCGAGCCGTGTAAATCCTAACTGCTTCAGCCCTATTTTGTCCAGCAGCACCATACGCTAAATGAATATCGGCGTACTCCTCAAACGAAAATTGATGACGTTGCATGATGGCTTTATCAAGTCGTTTACAATTAAATCAAACGAGAACAATAAAAGAATAAATTTAATTAACTGTTTAAGTATATCAGTAAGATGTATTCGACTGCGAGACTTCTGTCATCTGTCATGGTCCTTTAGCCCCACCACCGATTTTTCGAAAAATGTTGCCTAGAAACGTCTAGGAATGAGCCAATGACTGTTAAATTCTGTGTAACAGGAAATATGTTAGTAGCCATATTTGGCCACCATTTGTCCACCACATTGATTTCACGGATGAGACCATACACTCCTTCCTCTATTCTTTATTCAATGAATAAATTTTGGTGCCATCCCGAACCTTCAACCAAATGAAAATTTACATTTCCGCTTTGACTCCACGAATTTCTGAAGCAAACCGATCATTCTTCTTTAAGAACTCGGCCAACATAAAAACGTCTATTCGAGGAAGAGTACCTACTCGACTTAGCTTTGAAATAAGTTCCATTTACCATCGTAAAAATCACTTTCGCAACGGCATATTAAATCAAGCTTGCCGACTGACAGCAAACGATATCAGCATGTGACGTCACTATCTGTTTCAAACTGATTTAGCGCAAACGCTCATGTTTGAACACTTTAATTCTTTTTTTCTCGAAAATGGTTCGGGTTATTTAACTTTTTTGAACTGCTACCCTTTACACACACAACTCTAAAGCAGAATCTGATATTTATTATGAAATTTATTTTTATGAACTAACCCAATTGTAGTGATTCGGCAGCGTACATGGTAATACGCGAAACTCAATCTGAAGGTTGTGGGTTAGATCCCCGCTTCCGAAGAGAGTTTTTCTTTTCGCTTTTTTTGGTGGATCCATGCCTCGAGTACGCTTGGCAACACCGCCTGTAAATGGCTGTTTGAATTCGCCCGCGCAGCGCTCTTATTGGTTAACTTTAACTGCGGATAACTCAGAAACGGTACGACTTTTACTAGATTTTTTTTGCATTTATATGGTTAGAGGAACGTCCCCAATACTACCCTTACCCGTCGATGAGTGAATTTCTGACCACCCTGTATTTATCAATGTCGTAAGCTATCTGAGAATAATTTCGGTAAGCGATGGGTGAAATAAGAGAAACAAACCTGGAAGTTATCAAAGAAGTGGAAGGAAATTTTTACAACAAACTTACCGTTTATTACAGAATATCGTGAGTTATGTCAGTTTAAATATATTAAGAAAATATAAATCAGTAATGATCTAATGATGCACTTTAATGCACTCTGACGTTGAGATGATTACATGATCGCTTCTAGGTATTCTTTTTCCAATTTGATCGATGGTGCGTGCATTCCACACCCCCATTTAATATTATGCTCCATTCCAAGTTGATTGTAAATATCAGTTTGAATATTCAGTACAAATCGTCGGTCGCTTGTGTTTACTTTCTCAACATAGAAATATCCAGCAGAGAACGTGCGCTACCAAGTGTGTCGTAGTCCTCCACCTCTAACCTGAACGCGACCTCTTCTTACTCTTAATGATGCCATTTTTAGACTATATATATATATATATATATATATATATATACACTTAGTCGTGATAATAAATTGTGTTGTAGAATTTCATACATTACACATTTTAATACCTTACATGTATTATGTATTGAACGTACAGCTGCTGGATGTTACAAGTTTAGTCATATTAAATCAAAATAAAAACGAAATTAAATTATCCAAAGCTGAGGAAATTATCATTTACAAATTTTATTACTATTCTTTGTGCTTTGTGCTTCAATTCTTTTTTTTCACCAATAATTACACATTTTTTCCATTTTTATTTGAACCAAACTAAATGTAATTCGCATTTTCCTAATTTTGTCGCGGGATCCACTATTTCCGGCAACAGGAATTGCAAATAAAATTTTTCCAGCTTTTTTTCCATGTGCTGTATCCAAAACATGTCATAACTATAAAAAAATAAACTTGATTATAACACTAGGTATACTTTGTTGGTACATGTTTTTTTATTTCTTCAACATGGATTCCTGCTGTTGTATAAACTATAAATGTGTATTATTCCTTGAAGTTGATAGTAATAATAATTATGATTTCTTTTTAAACTTAGTCTATTGCTTTCCGCATCTAAAACACAGTAATCAATTAGCCTTGACATACATGCTTCAAAAATCTCAATTATGGTATCTTTTCCAACTAAGCCGTCAGAGGAACAAGCTACAAAAGGTATTTCTTCGTCAATGATGAGGCCACATCTCATTACTTTTACTTGGTACATACGCTCACAACTCTTAATTGCGTTTACGTCACTTTCCATAGTATACCGAGTCTACTTACTTAAATGAATTGTCTTACAACATGCTATCGTTTTAGCTGTGGAAGTTGTCTTGCGCAATATGTAAACTTTCCCAAAATTGGAAGCTGTTCTCCTTTTCCTGTGTTCAGTCACCCATAAATAGCTGCTTGATGTGTTTAGTGTACCTTGTTCATACTTGTAAACTATAAGCACACTTACGTTTTCTAGATCTCTTACCATGCCGATGTATTTCAGTTGCCAGGAACACCTAGTGGTCCTCCAAATATTTCCTTATGTAAAGCGCGCTCTTTACAAGTGTATGATATGGCAGCCATTTAACACCTTAATTGGTAGGAATTTTTAAGTTCGAAATTAATCCTTTTCCCCCTACAAATTTTGCCACAATGGAATTATAAGTTTCCACCAGGATTATTGTCTTATTATAGCATTAGAGGCGTGATCATCAAGCCGTTGTACGATGACATTTATTACAGGTAGCACTACATTTTGCATATAAACATTCACTAAATCGTCCTAAAAATTGATATGATGGACCGTAGGGTGCGATTTCAACCAAATGTTTGTAAACACTGCTGTCTCCGTCTCAAATTAATTTTCCATATATTATAAAATTGTGACGCGTTATAGATTCTTTAAAACCTTCAGTTGACAAGATTGACAAAATGTAACACCTGATTTGAGTATAATTCTTACAGCATTTCTTCATTACGGTGATATTACGTACAGCGTACAACGTACAGTAAAAAAATAATCCTATTCCTCTAATTTAGTTGAAAAAGTTTAAGGACGATGCATCTTGTTGCATTTAAAAAAAATAAAAAACGTAAAAATATTTTACTTACGCTTCTCGAGCTTTTTTCAATATCACCTTCCTGTTCCTTTTTGTACTGATGGTGAAACATTTTCTAGCTTTGGGCATTTTAACTTTTAACACATACACACGATGACACGTTTGATACAATGTAAGAGTAAACCGTAGTTGAAGCTTATGCTAGTAAAATTACTTTAATATGAAACAGAATCTAATTAAATCATTGTTATTGAAACGCACATTATTTTAGTGAAATGGCGTATGACTAACTTTCAGATAATGTCGTTTTTATTTATAAGAATGACATTCAATGAGCGTTGATTACAAGAGAAAATCAAAACATAAGTCATCTAAAATATAAAATAGGTATATGTAATGATTGCTAACGACATTATTTGATATTTTAATTGAGTTTCTCTAAATTTTTCTAATATTTGCAAATAAACAAAATAAAAAATGCGAGTCTAAATTTGAATAACTATTATGAAATATTTCAGAATTTCCATTGAAAATGTAAATTACATACGTAAATATAATAAAACACTCATTAACTCAACAATGGAAAGTGTGTTGCCGGACTTTAAATACAGTAAGGGGCGATATTAAAATTTTATTGTTGTTTAGAGTCGCGTATCCTAGTTTTGAAAAATAGTTTTATTTCTATCCAAGTCGGTTTCTCAATTATCAACTGTTCTCGGTTACTCCTAATAAAAAGATTTTGTTATTAATTAGCAACACTTTGTTCAAGGTTAGTTGATTAATTACAATAGAAAAAGTTAAAATAACTGGTATTAAAGCAGGTCATGCCTAATAAATCACCAAGTAGTACAAACTACAATGTATTGTTTGCTAAATTAAAATTACCCACGTTTGGCAAATGGAATGAAAATTCACTTATAATTAGTTAGGGATATTTTTATTATTAACATCATTCAGTTAGTGTAATATGGTAGTCGAAAACTGCGTTGTGTAGATTATAGTTTTGTATTAAATAATGCGTGCCAAAATATGAACTTATTTTCTTTGTATATGTAACATATGGTCGATTGTTTTTGACATAATTCATAAAATCGATTTTAAAATGCAAGGTGTGCGTGTCAAAAGACGAAAAAAGAGAAAGAAAAAGAGAGTGTTTATATTGATGTATTAAATATATATTAAAATTAAAATTAAAATAATTTAAATGACAGCGTATGACACAGTGTTTTATTACGTATGTCCATCTCATTTTATTCAAAGTAGGTACTACCTGTAACTTTGAATTAATATATTAGTTTGCCATTTAATTAATTGCCCACTAAGAACATAATAACTTCAAATCACTATCGACAACAGTTTTGTTTTCCTAATAATATTTATTTTCTATCAAATTTGCAATAGCAATGCAAATTTTCGAATTTCAGCATATTAATGACATACATTAATTGATTTCTGTTTCGGTGAGGAAAGCCTATTATTTTTTGAAATAACAATTTCATATGCAGCTCCGCGTTCCACCCACCCACTTTAAATTTCTATATTTATAAAAACACAGTGCTGAACACGACTTAGTGTAGTAATATAACTTATTATAGGAGTTCCGAAACGTAGGTAAAATAAAATTAACTGTGTGTCCACTTATTCGGCGAAATATTTGCAAAATATGAATAAACTAATTATTACACTTCCTAACGTCCCAGGAATCCTGAATTCATTCATTACAAATGCAGGAACTCTATTTAAATTTTTGTGTTAGTTCAGGACGAATTAAAAAGTCGGAGTGTTATTGTAAAAATTGACAATTAAGTTTGTGAACATTTATATTTAGTAGGTATATGCATTTCTTAAACGTATGTCGCAACTTTTAGTAAATAATAATAAATTACCAACATACATTTACACTAAACATAAATAATAATGTAATGTAACGCCCCTAATCTCATTCCTATTGTTAACAACTTGAAATAAGTGAAGCAATAGCAATAAAATGTCTGCCTGCCAGTGATTGAAAATGAAATTGAAAAAATTTTACGATATTTGACCAAATACGTTCTGAGAGCATGAAAACAGATATGTGGTTATGGTTAATATTGCATACCTTGTAAATTACGAACGTCTGTGACTGTGAACGTACGTCTCTTTTTTAAAATAACGATTTGTGATTTATGGAAAACCATATCACTTACCTAAATGTAATTTTAGTTTAGATAAAAAAATAAGTTAATTGAAAAAGGAACGACCGTAAAAATAATTTAATTGTAGCGTAACATTTTAAAGAAATTAAGTATCTACTCAAACATCGTTAAATGTGAAACTTGGTATCTTCACTTAGAATCAATAAGATCCACCCTCGTCCATTCGCCGATGCAATTAAAATTTAATTGCACTCATAGCGGAAATTTTGTAACAGAGAGATATAGTATTTGAAATTAAGTAGAAAACCGGCATGGTAATGAGCTAAGTTGCCTTTCATTGCATAGAAAGAATTTAATGATAAAACAGATAATTAAGCGGGTAGCGGTGAAAAATCTTTAACGCGAACCTGCTGTGATTTTTTCTCTTTTTCTTTAACGAAGATTGATTGACAATCTATAGCACTGAACGGAATTTAATGTATGATTCCCATATATAAACAACTTGCTTACTTGCCACTAACTGTATTGATGTGTTGAACTGTAAGAAAAGTTGTGTCGCTAATACACTACCTTTATAACCAGTATGTAATGTGATAACCCGCGCTTAAGTTCAGAGTGAATTAGAGGTCAGTTGGCCAAGGCTTAAAGTGACCAAACCAGACCGCATTGCCGACTGCCATTTCCGAATGGTAAATGTGTAATAGGGTTCCGTAATTTTAACTGATTTATTCGGTGTAGGTGTGACAATATTGGTATTCCGAACGCATTCGACACACCCACGTAGCAGTGGTCTACTGATCTGGATTGAATGCAAATTTAAAAAAAAATCATCTTGAGTAAGTAGCTAAAAAGTTCATAAACCGTTGAAATAAACTTCAAGTGGGAACGTAAAATATAAGTAAATGTTAATTTGTCCGATAACATTCAAGGAAGGTAACAGATGGTGCAAAATGGAAATGATTCTATCTCAATCAAAATCGAGTTAATTCATCAAATAGTGTCGGTATAAATTCCATTTAATTGTATAATTGATATGCAAGTGTGTTGCAATAACCTGAATTCACTTGTACCGCTATTCACCATATTGTGTTACACGTTTGGAAATGAACGCTAATCTTAGGAACCTCAACTTCATAGGATATGCAAATTTCATGCATCCGTATTATTAACGAAAACATTCCCAAAATATAGTCTAAGTAGGTACTACACAATTTTGACCAAAATTCACATCAGCTACCGTTAGTTGCGTACATAATTCTTTCACATCAATCGTATTTAATACTTCTTTGACTTTTAAATGAACTTCATTATTCATCTCTGTTACCACATTATTATGCTGGCTGTAAGAGATTACGATTTCCATCCATTACTTAATAGCTTAAAAATTAAGACAGTTATTTAATTGCAGTTAGTTTATATTTTCTCAAGCTTAGAAATAAAACTATTCACACAAATGACAGTTAAGCATAAATTCTTATCGATTAATAGAAAATATTATTGTTCCTTTTCCTTTATGGAACTACATTTTGGTCTAAATCACTAACGCTCGAACTAGGCACGCGAAGCCAATGTTCTTACTGCCTACGGTACCTACCTACCTAATAAGATTGAAATATTATCTTTATGTTTTTATTACTGTTTTTGGAATATCATTTATGGCATATTAAAAGAACTCAAAAACCTTAAAGATGTTTGATTACCTACTATCAGTGATGTTTAAACACCAAATAAAACTTACAGAGGAATCGGTAATAAAATTATAACAATATATTTCCTTGAATGAATGTAAATAACTTTGAATTCATAATGTTCGGCAGGATGCTCACAAAAGGGGTTTGGATTAATAAATCAAACACTCTCAACCTCCCCTTAAACCCTATTTAAAGAATGAAGATGAAATGAGGGTTATTTTTTTAAAGTAAGTACCAGAGTAGTACTCGCAAAATAGCAGGTAAAACGTTTTGACGGTTCTATAAAATTAGACAACCTCGTTAACTAACCTTAAACCGAGGTGAGCAATTATTAATTAAAAGTGAAATAAATACGGTTTAAGGGGAGTTTGATAGTGTTTGATTTATTCACAGGTGGAACATAACATTGGCTAAAAGTTGGTGCAATAATGGACAAATATTGATACATAGAACATCGATTTCTGATGTATAACCAATATTCGCCTAATATGGATTATCACATTTAATACAATGTTGTTACTGCAATGTTTATCCAACATAGCGCCTATTTTAGATGTACGATATTGTAGTAAATGACATCGGTTAAACATAAACTTGTAGAGCTATTTACAATATTGACAGCACTATATGCCACCAATATAACAGCAAAAAGGAAAAAATATATGGATATAGGACAATATCACGTTTTCACATTTAACCCAATATTAGGACTACAATGTTTGTCCAACGTAACACCAATATTATATGTTCAACGTTTTATTTAAAAACATTGGCGAAATATAGATTTCTCAAAGTATTTACAATATTAGTTTCACTCTATGTCACCAATATATAAATCCAATAAAGGCAAAACTTATATAGATAATTCGACATTGGGAGGATATAATGTTTTAAGATTTACATAACCCAATATTGGTTTCACTCTATGTCGCCAATATAAATCCAATAAAGAAAACATTAGATAAATGAAGATTGCAGCGATATAATGTTTTAACATTTAACCAAATATTGTAACTACAATGTTTTTTAACGTAACACCAATATTGAATGTCAACGTTTTATTTAAAAACATTGGTAAAGATTTATCAAAGTATTTACAATATTGGTTTCACTTTAGGTCACCAATATAAATCCAATAAAGGAAAAATTTAAATAGATAAATCAACAATGGGACGATACAATGTTTTAACATTTGAGCCAATATTACAGCTACAATGTTTTCCAACGTAATACCAATATGGTGGTACAGAAATGACGTAGTGGATTCAAATGCTGATTGGTTTTATGTACTTTATTAATCGTGAATTGAGTGCACTGTACAAGTGTTACTTGATTCATTGTGTACGGATGGGTATTTATGTCTTCCTCAAGGCAACTAATAAACCGGATGGCTAACAATAGCAGGTACTTCATGCATGTACTTACTGCTTTCCTCCTAAAATAGACACTTTTACTAGAAACGCATAAGTAAGAATTTGTCCAAGTGGTTTTGCAAGAATTACACCAGTTAGACCTCCGAAAATATATTTATCAAAGTATTTACAATATTTACTTATATAATTGCTCAATATTTTACCGAGTAAATTTGGGTTGTTTAATAAAAATTTGTTGCTTAGACGAGAAAAACTATCAACCAGTGGCAGTTTTTCTTTCGAATCAAATCGAAACAACACAAACTTACTCGGTATAAATATAAACCTCGAGCGTAATTCGGCAGGACAATTTAACGAACAAGAAATTTAGAAATATCAATGCAGTTCAAAATATGGCTAGTAAGTTCACCAAATCGGCTCATTCTTAAAATAACACAATAATACAGTCAGTTACTGACAAATGTCAAACTATTTATACGGGCACGGATCCGCTGTCAAATTGACGATTTTTTATACATGAGTTAAATTGTCGACAGAAAACCCATTAAGTTAAGACACAGCATAATAAAGCTTTTAATTTCAATATATTTGTATATTTTTTATGAGACATTTTGATGCCTGTCACGTGGTATAACGTCAGAGGGGAGTCGTGGGGGTGGACCAGGTCACCCCCTTTTTACTACACAATATTTCAATTTCACAATGGTACCTTTATCAACCACCAATATTGTCTGCTATCATTTTATTAATGTTGCTCTAAAATATTGGTGCAATTCGGTTTGCTGTGATTGTTCCAATGTTGATAAATGTTATTTACCCACTATTGTTCGTAAACATTGGTCCAATTCTGTGTGTTGAGATTGGCACAATGTTGGTCAAGATTATGTAACCAATATTGAAACACAATATTTCTCCATTATTGCAAAATGTTAACATCGTTAACTTGGGCTAATATTATATAGTCCATATTTATGCAAGATTGATAACATATTGCGCCAATATTTGACCAATGTTGATGTTCCACCTGCGTTGTAAATATCTTTTACAAGAAATGTGTCATAAATGACTTTTGGGATGCTGAGCCGCTTTTATATTACGATTTTCAGTAACTTAAAGTTGACAACTCTTAAATCGTGTGTTAGGTACATACAATCACAACTGGAACAATTTTCCAAGTCAACACAGCGCATTTCAGCAGAAAATTTTTACAAGTGGATTCAGTGCATAAAGAACCAGTACACTATGTCTAAATTCGTAAAAGCTGTTCTTCAGCAAAGTAGATTTTTACGAAGTGGTAAAAGTCGCCGTTACATACTCTCCCCATTTTGTCGTGTTGAACAATTATCCTGTGAAGGATAAAATGGCTACCATAAACAGTGTTAAATGTGCACATTTGACACATTAATGTTTTTACTTTTAAAAATGATTCTAATTGCAAAAATAACACAGTTTAGAACTTTTGATTTACAATAAGTCTTAATAAAATATCGTGAACGTACAAAAAATACCTAATGCAACTGTAATACAAATTGAAATTGAAACACCCAGACGTTTGTAAGCGAATTCTTAAATTGTACTACTTTACTTTAACGATACTTAAAACGAGGCGGACAAAGAACTTAAAAGCATTTGAGAGTTTTCTGTAGGAAATGATTTCAATACGATTTCAAAATGTATTTTACTGTGAAAGTGATATACCTACATCTGAAACTTACTATAAAATGAACTAAAATTTAATAAACTAAGTTTGTAAGGGAAACCACCAATCAATTATTTCCTGAGATTGACCAATTTGAATAGTTTAGAATTACAATATCCCTTCACTGACATGTGGTTCTCAAGTCCTAAATCAATTTAAACCTTGCGAATGTTTGCCCCGGATCAATCAGTCGCATTAGTTCTAGGTTATAGGTTTCGTTATAACAGGCAGTTCTCAATTATTATACTTTTAATTGAAATTCAAGTTACTAATAATTGTAATTTTGTTACAGGTAATCTACACTCCTTTCTTTTGGTTTGCAAGACACTGGTAAGTGGCAATCGGTATTATGTATATGGATTAGATGAATGTATGAATAAAACCGTACACAATTCATTGTGGACTATAATATCGGATATCGTTGCATGCACGATTCCATTGATCGAATTCCCCAGATATATCTCGCACTAAGAGACAATGCTTTAATAATAGAAACTATGGAATGATGTTTTACTAGCTGCCGTAAAGTCACATAAACTGTTTGCGACAAAGACAGAAAATTGAGTTAGTAAACGTGTAGGGTTGGGAATCTAAGTCCCTGAAGTATCTATGTCATATATTGAACATTGAACTATTTCCATCATGTATTCCCATTACGACTGTCCATCTGCGTCATTCGATGTCCAGTTACCCGCCTATTTCGTGTTCCTTGTAAAACTTTGATTAAATTACTTTAGATGGTTAATTACAATATTTTTTGCTCTTCTTTTGTTGACAAAAGCGCCAGTGATTTATGTAAGCTTCACTGCTAAAAACAAATTGGCGAGTTGAATTCGCTGCCGTCATTAATCAATTAGCACGCAGTATTCAAACTGAAATGTTATGGATTATCCTAATACGGGCGAATACATCGAACACCATTATAACCATCATCACTTTTCATTAATTTGCAACGGCAAATGTTACTAACTTAAAAAATCCTTAAGGCATGCATAAATTTTAACGGGTGTATAATGGTTTATTCGAGTATTACAAATATTTCGTATCATTTTCAAAACCTGCTCTGCTACTTTTCATTGTCAACACGTAAACTATAATTATTCAAATCCGACTTTCGGCATGTGATATATTAGCAAAAATATAAATAAAAAAAATTACTAGTACCAATTTATTAATTGCTATTCTTAACGGTTTCGGCTGCAATAAAGTCATCTTAATAGTAGTGTATAATTAATTTCTACAATTTGTAAAATGACAATTCAAAGACCTCACAGGAACACTCACAAAAAATTGCAAGTCTTGCAATATGATATCAATTTTATTATTATTTATTAAACGGTAAAACAACAAATCCTGCCAAGTTAGGGTCCAGAAATAAATTAACTCGAGTTTCAAATACGCGTGATTGCTTGAAGAATCACGCATCTTATCCACTTATCATAAATGTCCACCTTATTTTTGTCATATATTGGCGTTGCATTCTAATTTATGGAAATGAATGTAATAAACCTACATATTTTTGGAAAGCTGACCAAAATTTACATCACGATCAAACCTCCCACCTTGACTAACGTATAACTCTTCTCAGACCAGGAATTTAAAAGGAGAACATTAAGTTTCGTGTATAGGATGCACTCAATGCAATTCATAAACGATTACCTAATTCTGATTACATATAAATTTTTTTTTCAAAAATTGCTTTCTATTCATAACCTGATGTGTGGGTACGGAAATAACCTTAATGATTAGTTTTTTCTTACCTACTTCATAGATAGCGTTTTATATTTACACATTCAATAATTTCTTTTTCGCCATTTCTTTAAAGCGTTTCACCACTATTTAGTAGTGAAAAGGATCATGTAATATTACCAATTTTCTGCCGTTCCCTAAAATAATTCTTTATTGAGCTTTTATACGTTCTGAACCCCTTTTATCTCAGTTGGATACACGTCTTTCGACAAATTTATCGATGCGTATAATGAAGGGAATGTAATGGTGTAAAGTTCAAAATAGGCTTTCAAAATTTAGAGTTGGTATCAGAAACCAATAATGGCAAATCTAGTTTACGGTTATTGGGCTCTTAATCTTTCTGTTATATTTGCCATTGATTACATTCTTGAGTAGTGTCAGTAACATACATTGGAAAATTCCAAAATATCTACTTCAGTACAAAAAATTCATAAAATCATTCACCTGAAGTGTTAATGGTTAACGGTTTCAAAAAAATAATGACGAAGAAAGACCATAATCAGCGAATATCTAGGGAATTATATTGCTCCTATCGAAATTTGACTTACGTGTATGTAAAGTATAAAGTACGGACTTTAACTTCTTTTATTTATTTATTTATTATCAATAATACAATCATCCAGTTTCTTATACGCACTTTAAACCTACTGATAGGATAGATACTCTTTAAGTGTCGTGGAAGTTTATTGAAAAGTTTCATCCCCATAGAAATAGGACACTTTTGGGATATTTGTAGGCGGTTAACAGGAGTTAAAATTTCATTTTTCGTCTAGTGTTATAGTTATGGAGATCGGAATTACGTTTATGAAAACATTGCTGCTGATATGTGTAGCACAGAACCTCCATTATGTATGTGGCTGGTAAGGACATAATCCGAAGCCTTTGAAAGTATTGACAACATGACACCGAGTTTCCTACCCCCACGATACATCTAACAATTTTCTTCTGACATCTAAAAACTTCCCCAAACGCACTAGATCCACCCCCAGAAGCATATACCATAAAGAAGTCTTGAATGCACTTGGGCATAGTAAAATGTCACACAATGGGTGATGCCAATAAGTTTCCTGAGTAACCGAACCTGGAAACAGATGGTATTGGGGATTCGCACCACGGAGGTGCAATGTTTTCTCCAGTTAAGATTTTCATCTATGTATAAGCCAAGGAATTTAACCGTAGGGGTAATTGAGACAGTGCCGGAGCCACAATTAAAGGGGATGTCGTCAAGCACATCTTCCGTTAGCTTTGGTGTATCTTGCTCAAATAATTTGTTAGTTTTTATGTGTCGCAAATAAGTTTAGGTATTTCATGAAACCACAAGTCAAGTCACAGGACTGTTAACATAAGATGTAATATAATATAACCATCTTTCATTTTACGATTAAAATTTCACGCGCATGGTTCATTATTTCAATGTTATCACTCAATCTTCGAACAGCTGCACGTTATCTCTTCTCATGGACGATACTCGCGGAGGAGAATTTGAGTTAGGCTTGTTTCATACGTATGCGGTTCCATTCGATTCGTTTCGCTTTCGGTTCATTTTCGGTCGGTGCCGACAAGTGTGAAACGGTGTTTCGATTTCTATTCGGTGGTACCTAATAGAAACAGTATAGCACCGAATCTTCGACACGAAAAGGTTTCATCAGGTTTGTATAAGGTACGAACACGTGTCCAGGGAACAGAAAGCAATCAACGTGTTCACACATGCACGGTTCAGTTTGGGTTTTTACCTGATAGGGAGTGGATCTTTATAATTTTTTTAAAGTTTTTGTTGTTCTGATAAATATGATTTCGATGACATCCTCAAGTAATTAAAAAATTTGTCTTCATGCTCTCTTACCTTCGGCAAAATAGTGTGGAATGCTCCAAATTCATGCCTTACAGTGATGAGAGGGTGCTCCCAATGAAGTGTAGTATTACCTACTCCTTGGTTTTTTAATTCTTCTATGCAGAAACAACATAGCAACAACTTGCCTTTTCTCAATGATTATTATAATGAGTGTACGGAATAAAACACAAAGCCTAATATGAAAGGGTTTCATTCGTTTTCGGTTGCAACCGAAAATCTTAACTTAACAACCTTAAACACGCGATAACATTATCAATTCTCTGGTATAGTTGAAAGTTGTTCAGCAATCAGCACCTCAAAGAAATGTCTGCACACCATCATCTTAGGGGCGTGAATTGAATCTTCTAGCACTCGAGTCTCGCGTCACGTAAATAAGCCTCGTATTAAAAAAAATCATTTGATCTTCCTACTTGTACGTAAAATTCGCATCTAAATAAGTTTTGCGAAATTTTTATACGGGAGAACATGTTTCACATGTCTAAGGTGTAAGGTTCCTACCGCAGACAAAAAGACACCGACACTGACGTCAAACGATGGATGGCATAAATTTAAGGAAGTTTTTATCAAATTACTGAATCCTAAAATTTCGTCTCCATGTAATCTCACTCACGTTTCCGATAAACATATTAGTTCACCAACATATTTTCAAAAACAATCACCCAAATTCTTCGATAATTTGACATTATAGTAAAAAAATAAACCCTAAAACTCTAACAAAAGTCAGTATAGCTTATTTAAAAGAATTAAATTATAAGCCTGAAGATTATTATTATATTTTATTATTAGCGAGAAATTCACTTCTAGGAAGTTGTTGATATATGTTAAGTAATGCAATCAATTTGTTTCGTGCCTATCAGTTACCATTACCACCTTAATGTGCATCAATTTTAACATACACTTAGAGAGTAATTCCAGTTACAGAAATTTGAACCCGCTTATAAGTAATCTTCAGTAGTATTACAACGTTGTCGAACACAAGTACATACTAACATTTGCTGTTTCAAATAGATCCTATTTCCACATTGCAATAAATTTAATGAGGCTGAACAATATTCTCAATAATGCGATGATAATTTGACAACGATCCTCAAGCAATATCCGACGCGGTTATGCCATATTTGATAAATTAGGTAAACTCAAACACTAAAGAATATTTGATATTTGATAAAAATTATAGTTGAGCCATAAACTTTCAGTTACAAATTAGTTCGCGTTCACACTACATGATGTATACGCACATCCTGTTCTACTTCGTTTCGTGCTTATTTTTTGATAGAAAAATAATCACATATTACTCTAAGTATCAAAAACACATCTCACTTACACTGCACATTAAAAAATTCCGTAACTTCATCAGCGCCAGATTAGAACGGAAATGGTAACGATCGTAACACGCCTAGAGATTTTTATGCAAAATACAGACCATCAATGGTAATTACACTTGTAGAGCACCATAATTTTCGAATTATTTCAATTAATTTAGCGAACGGGCATGGATTGTTAGTCTTTATTTTCTTAAGGAAATTAAGTGAAAACCATTTGTAAGAAATTCGTGAGATATTTATAAAGTAACCGTCATTTCCATTTTAAACACAACGAGGCAATTTACCGTTTTTTTGAATACGACATTGTACAACATAGTTTAACAATTATGGTAGTCACTTTTGCGTGGTGACCTACTCTAATGGCCAATACAATTTATGAAGACGTAGGGGTAAAATTGCAATTTAATAAATCATGTTCGATAGCTGTGAGAAACCTACAAATATGCAGACGCTTAGTCACAAAAAGCATATTATTTACACATCTAGGTTTTTAGCAGATATTAGCGTAAAGAAACCGTAAACTTCTCTTTTGTTGATATATGAGACAAAATAACTTAATACCTACAAGTTTATAAACACACGTCGTGCTCTTAAATAAGTTTTCCAAATAGGTGAACGTACCCATATGTCAAAATAAAAATTAATGTCACTACAAATTATGATAATTTCCGAAAATACACATTCCAATTTGATAGTATTTAAAAAAAGTAGGTCGTTGATTGCAAAAAATTAAAATAATTTATTGAACTATTCTTAGTAGAGTAAATTCAACTTAAACATAGAAGCAAGTTTTTAATTACTGAAGTTTACTATAACATTAAAACTGTTAATTAGGTAGGTATTTCCAGTTTAATAGAGGTAACTGCGAAGATCTGAAAATGTTTTATAACACAGAGATATATCATGTTTACTTAAAATGATATAAAATACATTTTAACAATATTACCTTAAACCGGTTCGTGATATTGTAGGCCAAATACGGTTTTATTTAATTTAGGAGATTTTAGAAGGATGTTGTAGATTTATTCCTACCTATAAATAAACAGGTTAATTATAATAATTAAAATACTTTCTGGATTCACATAAAACTACCTAAATAGACGTTCCACTTACGCTTTCGGAATACGAAACGTAAATCGGTGCAAATGTTATAGCTACGCGTTTGTATGTTTAGCATGCGACAAATTTTCACATACCTACGAAAATAACTTGCGTAATTCTGTTTTCAACTAAACCTCGTTGATAAATTAATAGACAAGTTAATAAAATTACTCAATGGAATAGCGGTACTTTTATTCTAAGGATTCATTAATTAATTAATAGGAATAAATTACACAAGAATGACGGTTTATTGTTTAATTAATACCAAAGCGTTTTCAAACATTTCTATACGCTACATACAAGTTAGATGAAAGAATTTATTACAGCCTGAAGGTAAAGGAAAAACATTCAAAACATTGTACTTGATGATCTGATATAGAAACACGCAACTTTATGCATATTTTTCTTATTACCATTAACGGTTTCTTTGGCGTTACAGGTACTACAATAAATGGAATTTTCATTTTAATTGATTAATGACAGAGAGGTTAGGCTATTAGAGTCATAATCATGAAAAAATTTGCAAAACAGGTTTTGATTGATTTCGACAATAAGCAACCGCAACTAGTGTTGTTTAATACAGGATTTTTACATTTGTCAAAAAAAGACGTAAGACTAACAAATTGATTAATAATAATTTACCTAACTATTTTCTTACATTGATCCATTTGCGACCATTTTTGTCGGGATTTTGTATTAGGCCGCATTCAAAGACTATGTAAAATCAATGTCAAAGTTATCAAATAAATTAATTGTTGTTAAAATTGTATGTTATTGCGTGTGTGTGTGAGTAGTGACTGGATTTGAATTCGACATCGCTGTAATGATATTTTAACGACAGTTTCGTCTTCAGTTCAGTCTACAGTTTTTTGAGGAGGTTTCCCTAGGATATAAATAGCTTCACGCAATTCTATTAAAAATATATAATGGAAATATGCTGGAGTAATGTTAGCATTATAATTCAATTCCTAAGGAATCCAATTTGAACTTTGTCCACCCTTATCCTTATATTATCACATCACATTAGCTGAATATGCTTAGGTGGGTTCAGCGACGTAGGAAGAACGAAATGTTAAGGTTCGCCCTTTTATAGCTGTTAAAAACTTAAAAGGCAGGGCCGGCGCTAGCGTATTAGAGGCCAAATGCAAAATAAAAATACGAGCCTGGAACTTAAAATAAAAATTTACTCTTGAAAATTAATATAGTGCTTGGCGGCAAAAAAATAATAAAAAACATCAAACGATAAACAAGTTTTTCTTATATGTGAGTGGAAAGTGGATGTATTTTCCCTATTTTGAGGGAGCAAAGTACCACCTTTTCTCCCTTGGGAATTTTGTTATACTTTTTCTCCCTTGTATTATAAGTCGCTTCATTAGCAGCTTCTAATATTTCGGCTGGTGTATTTTCTTATACATCAGAGTCTGAATTCTCATTAGACATTTCAAAAAGCGTTAATACCGATCTACAAATGATGAGATATTGATGAAATATATTTAATTAAAAATTGTGACACATGACAAAAGCCTTCTTGATGTACTTTTTAAAAATAACTAATGGTAACGTATAATTGTTGTGAACGGAAAATAAATTCACATATAAGAAAAAATCATATATCTACCGCGAGAACAAAGTGAAATTTTCTCCCGAGGGTGATTAATGCCCTCGCTTCGCGTCGGGCATTAAACTTCACCCGCGGGAGAAAATTAATCACTTTGTTCCCTTGGTAGATAAATAGCTATAGTATCGAAAAGAAAAATTCATAGATAGATTTTTCGTGCTTTGGCTGAAGCACACGCGTCAATGGTTTTTGATGTATCCAGTTCGCGTCCAACCTCCTTCTGTATTGCTAACATATCCAAACCCACCAGTCGTTCTTGGTACATACCGGCACAAAATAAACAAGATTTAGGTACAAATGTTTCCACATTACAATTTAAAGTGCACTGCACCGTTTGCACGTACTTCACGCCGGCCCTGGCTAAATAACCGGACTGTTGTGATACCAAATTACATATCGGCGTCAAGGAAGTGTTAATTCGAAAAATGCAAAAATACATTAGCACCTGAAGCAACATTTTCTAAAATCTTTAAATTTTCAATAAAGTCGAAAATGGTGGAATCGATTGCAGATGTACTGCTGTCTCCTAAAAGAAATACCTCGAGGTACCATTTACTTTATGTTGTAATAAACATAAACACACAGATAGGTCAAACTACGCCAAACATTTTTCTAGAACACAAATATCCCATGGCTTCACAAAACAACTTCAAATTTTTACATTTTGGCACTGTAAAATTAGGTATTTTACAAGGCCTTCAAATCTATAGATAACATATCCATGTGAACAGGGTACCTTTAATAAATAAGCAAATTGACCTTATTCACAGCATTGCACTGATATACGCACAATTTATTCTTATTAATTGAACCTTCATGCCTTCGCGGAAAGAAGGTTAATTGGAAGGACTTACTTTTTTTGAGTTTTTGACGGGTAAAGTTTACAAAGCTGTTTCTTCGCAACTCTTGTTTATTTTTAATTTGTCACAATCTGTTATCATTGATAATGACACAGTGTTGAAACGCCTTGGAATGCATTTAAAATGAAAAATTAATGGAATTACTTATTTTTACTATTATAATTAATTGTGTTCCACATAGTAAGTTTGAGGAAAACTTCATAGCTAAGAATCTGTACGAGCCCTAATTAAACATGTTTTTAATAAATAACAGAATCGTTTTGAAAGAAAAATATAATATTTCATAAAATGGCAGTGTAAAATAAAAAACAATAAAAAGTTCCAAGAAAATTGGTTTCGTGTAATTCTAGTTATAAGGACAAATAATCCGATGCTTCAAAGCATTGTTCGTAAGAGTGCATCAATATGTGAAGAGATACTGAATTTTACTTTACTTACTTCCAACTTCAAGGAAAATAATTTTAAATATGTGGAACGTTCAATGAAACAAAAAAGTATTACATTTTCTGCAAAACGGTTACAAAAGCAAAATAATATATAGGACAATCCACATAAAATAAAGGAGTCGATAGCAACATATTGTACAATCGATTGTCTTAAAAATGTTCGCATTGAATTCGTAAGGTGGTAAAATCGCTTAAGGGAAAAATTCATATTTCCACACAGTACCTCTGATAGTTCTATAGCATAAGTACAGATAAAATACACGCATAAGCAATTTAGACTAAGCGTACAAAAAATACCCTGTATAAAACTTGTAAAATAACATCCCAAGGGGACGAAAGATATTCAAAATATGTATTTACAATACTTTTCGGTGGTGGGTGGGTAAGTTAAGTAATCATCTAAATGTGTAGGGAAAATCCGACAATTCTCACTTACTTGTAATGCGACATATTTGGCACTAACATTACAATAAAAAAAATCGCGCAATTTAAAATCAACTCAACTAATACGACAAAATTTATTTAGCTTGTTTCTGTATTTACGTGAATAGGTAAGACATGACAGTAATTTCCGTGCAACGATATCACTCCGTCATAGTATTTCCTGAAAAACTGTTAGGGATATGGGATATTGAAACTGTTTTTGGATCAATAGAGGATTTATTAGCACTGCTCCTATCTCATTACCATTTTCAATTTAGCGAAGTGTTCCCTCATATTTTTCGATCATTCCGTCGTTATAGCGACCGCTACGAATGCAACGCTTTTATAAATCTTCATCAATTTGCTAAGCTTTACTAAAAGCTTATAAAATCGCAAATTAAGTTCAACCGTCTTGAATTTAATATAATAAAACCTTTCTAGACGTTTCGCGTGTATACATTTTAAAGGTCATACTTTTAAACTTAAAATTTTATTTGGGATTTACAATTAATATACAATCCAATTGCAACGCAATAAAAATCTTAAAGTGTTAGCACACGTATGGCAACCAGAAATGTAAACACCGGAATAGGTATATAAAGATAATTGTTTCCAATTAGCGAGCTTTAAAATGGTAAATAGCAATTATAACTAATACACGATGTTGTAATGTATTTTCAAAAACAGGAGAGATACTTTAGTCGGTTAATTTGAAACAGATCATTCACATCACATAGGAAATTGCAGTTATCGGTTGTACCGTTTTGTTACCTGAATAAACGTGCATCGTAAACATTTCAAAGCAATGGTAAATGAAATGGAAAATTGTTACATACCTCTAATTTATGTTTATTTATTTATTGATGTGTATACCTATTATGCGTCATTTACGATAATTTTAACATAACATTGTTGCATTTGATATAACGTCTGTCTATTCAAGACCAAAATTTATTAATTTAATATCAAATAGATTCTCAGTGCTACAAATCAATTTTCTCTTGATCGTGTCAGTATAACTTACAAGGTCATTTACGCATGGTTTATGTAATTAATAAAAAAATGTTTACAGATAATTAATATTGAATGAAGAAACGTTAATGCTGCATGTAGCAATTTTTAACAATATCGCGAAAGTTCAGTGTCATTGAGTCATTAATTTATCGCCAGAATACTTGAAATAGCATTTCAAGGCACACACTCCGCCAAAAAAATTTGACAATCTTAGCAATGGTAACCCAAAAAATAAAAATAAAGATTGAGAACTGCAGGTAACTCTTCGTAGACCTAAACAAATTGTTCGTAAACATGCGTCCGTCCTCGACACATTTAACATGACCGAATACGAAACTAATGCAGTAAAAAATCCGTGCAAGAAAAAAATAATTCGGTAATGATGCACATCGGTGTCATCCTGTTGATTTTCCGTTTAAAACTAACCCATCATTTTCTAAACCAGGTTAAATTGTTAGTACGCATAGAAACATTTTCTAACATTAAACAAACGGTGCAAGTGAGCAATTAAATATAGGTGCTCCGCTTCCATTTTCAAAAATAAACTAGCTAATTTTGACGAGTCCTGTATTAATGTAAGCACCATAAACAAGTAGATAAGCACAGACCGTTCGTAAATACTGAAATAATTACATGAAAATCTTGCAGTTACATCATATGTAAATGTAAGTAAGTAATAAAAGAAATTAGCACCACGAATCTAAAAATTTAAAAAGACTATTTGTTATGATTTCTTTAGTTTTCTAGTTAGTACAAACACACGTGTGAGCAATTTTACACAGTCTATAATTTGAGGTGGTCGAACAACTAACTACGGCAGATGATATTTTTAATAGTTCATAATCTAACATCGTATTCATTAAACTGTAAACCAATCATTTTATGCAAATAAAATTGCTAAATTACAAATGACTCGTAAGCGATGCTTTGCATAAGATTGACCATTTATTAAGTACAGTTACTAGCACACCCCAAACTACTAATTAACTGTAATTAAATTAGATATGATGTCATAGAACAATTATCTATATCTATATAAAAGAAAAAAATTCGCGTACAAGGGAAACGATTTATTTTTTAAATTATATTTTTGTGTAGTTACCCATATAGCACACTTTGTCCATTGTACGTACATTTATGGTACAACTTAGGTACATACGTCCAGGTACCAATTATGTACGTCGTATGTTCGTACTTTTGTGTACGTCCATTATGCAACGTACTTTGTACGTACAGTAGGGTACGAAAGTCTTACTGTGTACGTCCATTATGCAACGTACTTTGTACGTACATTATGCAAGGTACTTTGTACGTACAGAAGGGTACGAAAGTCTTACAAAGACCAAAATTAGATTTATTTTTGCACGTGATGCATTACCTGCTGTGCTCTATGCAGCGGTCAGCGGTGAAAATTAATTTTTCCCTTTAGTAGAGAAAATACAGACCACCATCGGGAATAATTAATTTAAACCTGCATAATACAATGTAATTACATACTATAAGTATAGGTATTTAACTTTTAGCCAACTTCGCTTACGTTAGAATTTATTATTTTTGCTGATTGTTACATTTAGTTAGTACGCGCATCGCATCATATACCTTCCTGTTCCTTCACCTTCAACAGTTCAACTTACGTGTACTTTACTTTTGCTTTTTTTGAGTGAGTGCGTGGGTTAAGTTTGTAAAACTATTGAAGATAATGAAGATTCGCGGAATTTATTTATATATAGGTAAGTGTTTTACTTTTATAGACATAATTACAGTAATTTTTGGTAATTTTTGAAGTCAAATATTGAGATTTACAATTTATATACCTACAAAATCGCATTTTACATTTACTTATATATTATTATGCAACATGGCGATCTTGCAGAAACGTCTTTATCGAAACTGCGGCGTCTGCGAATGTAGAGCACAAATTGCAAAATCTCACATACCTATATAAATCTGTCGATTACTCCGTTATGCAATTTATTGTAAATATTTGTTCAAATTCCTTGGCATTTCCACGAATTATCAAGATAATGTCTGTAACCTAGTGATTTGCTACCAAAGACAAAAACCAATTTTCGTTTTCTTTTCAGAATCGTCCGTAGCGACCGTAGCCCTCTTCAAAAATGCCACCATGAAAGATGCGGAAGTTAATGTGCAAAAATGGATTAGAAGATGTACTGAGAGAGCAAAATCGTCAAAGAACAATCAGTGATATTTATATACATACCTATATATAATATATGTACCTATTTGCGAATTTTGTTCTCTACCTACCTATATTTTATAATGGTTCTGAAATATGAAATTCTACATATAATAATTTAATTAAAGAAAATGTCGTAGTAAAATTGTTTGTCTAATGAAACTAGCCCCTGTTCACTATACTTGATTTAGTAAAAAACAATTTCAACATTCAGTATTGTACAATATATGGACGTACATATCTGTACGTAAGATGTACGTTCGATATTGGACGTACTTCTTGCTTTTAGTACTGCACGAACTATGGACGTACACTACAGTACGAATTTTGTACGTACTAAATTGTACGTACTTCCCACATACAAGGTAGTGCAAAAGTAACGTACTATGTACGTACATAGTACATCCTTTGCACGTAACTGTACGTACACTGTATGTGCATACATCCTGATCAGTACGTACTTTGTACGCACATAGTACGTACGTGTGCTATATGGGTAATTAGATTGATGAATTTGACCGTCGAACGACCTACATTGATAGGTATGTTTTAATGTTTTAGTTTGAATAAGAGCACAATTATTTATTCTGCTAATTTACTGACATTTTTTCTACGTTACTAGGGTAACAAAACCTAAGTACAACCTTTTTGAACATTACTATAGAATAACTTACGCTTCAACATTATATAGAAGCGATAACAAGGGAGTAAATCTAAAATGAATGCAAAATTTTCAAAGTTGGTACTGGAAGTACAACTTTAAGAACTCAAGAGATAAACGGAATGCTTTGTTGTGGAAATTCGTTTAACATCAACTAGTTTGGTTGTAGTCTAAACCTAATAAAAGTTGAAGCAACTTCATCGAATTAAGTATGTAGTACAAACAAGTTCGCTATTACTTTCAAAGTTAAACAGATTCACAGAGACGTGTTTGCTAGAAATAATTGATTATAAATAAAATAATTTCCATTGAACAAATATAGAACGTTAGCAAATAATGAACTCATTACTGTTGTAGGAGTTCTCGGTAGATGTTATGAATACCTAAGACTTGCCATATTCATATTTTACGTGGTCGTTGTAAATAAACCAGTTCGAGCTCATAAAGTACATTTGATATTATACAAGCAAAGAAAAGGATTCGTGATAGAGATTTCTGCGGTACATATTTACTTCTGCGTTCTAGCATTTAAAATATTCTCTTTAGAAACCATCTTCGGCAATAACAAATAATAACTTCCCCGTCTATCATAATATATAAAGCAGAATCTTTTTTCAAATTATATATTTATACACATTTTGAGCAAGCCGCCTAAAAGCCAATATACCTAAGCGGGATCGTTCTTATTTACGATCGTACTTCCCTCAATTCCCAAAAGAGTCAGCAAATACCCCAAAAAAGCTGCAACGTTGATTTTCATTAATAAACTACATTATGTTCTTTTAAATTTACTCGCAAATTTTAATCATTTAGAAATTTACGCTCATTTAAAACAAGTAAAAAGCGTGTTAACTAAAATTTCAGGTTTGTTAGTAGATTACTAAAGTAAGTAAGTGGAATATAATGTATAAACACAATTTTGAAGAGCCTTATAAAATAGTCATTGTAATTCTAAAATCACCAAAGTAATGAATAAAATAAACACGAAATATTCAAGTTTGCCGAACCGTAAATTATTGTCGAATAAAATTTTGAACGTGGGCGAAGGCATAATCACTTTGGATATTTCAGACTGATTAACATACATGAATTATGCAAAATTTTCAAGAGGGTTAAGGAAACCAGGTTCGTACAAAAACAGAACAACATAATCGGATTTAGTGTTTAAATATTAAAATCTTCAGTACATCAAATGAAGGAAAAAAGAAATTTAAAAAAAGATCATCCCTTATAACGCTATTTTTCTTTATTAACAAGTAGGCTTTTTGAACAATTTGAAACTATTAGATAATATGCTGCCAACTATCTTTGAAAGTTGTGTTATATGCAAATTCGGAATTTATCCTGTGGGTATAGCTGCTGTTAATCTAATTCATCGTATAGTTAACTTTATCTATCTAGACTTCTTTACGTACTCAATGATTAAAAAAGCACTTACAACTTTACGTACGGAAGCTTTAATAAGTATTTATTTAAAGCAAAGTGATTAAAAAAATCGTTACCTCGCTTTTGTGTGAAGTATTCAGTTACAGTGATTGTAGCTTCTGAAATATGCTCCAAGACAATTGAAGATGCAATAATAACGACAACGTGGAACTAGACGATTTCTGCAAAGAAATTCCTAAAGCATTCAAAATCATTTGAAATTCACACATAGGAAATGAAGGCTGATACAGGTACAATCCAGGTTGAAGTCACAATAGTTGAACAGAAATCTCAATGTCCTTAAATTATTTGCAGTCTAATATCTGTTTTAAAAAAATCCGTTTCCTGTTAGTCACCTTGTACTAAATAAAAATCTACGCATCGAGTTTATCACCTCTCAAGAAAGCCCGGACCAATCATGAAGCAAAAAGCCAATAGACCACCAAAAAAAAGCCCAATTAGTATAGAGGTTTAAGGAACAAGAATTTAAGAACAAAAATGCTTATCGAAAGCTTTATTCCCCAAAGATTATAGAGAACCACAAATGATCCACGGCCGCGATTACAAATTTACCACCTAGTGACATTTTCTTATTAAGAAAGCTTTCATTGCGATGCTGAACAATATCTTCGAAGACCATTTTGACCACTTTCCCGATGAGGTGATTGATACAAAAATGTCTTAAATTTGGATGTTCTACAAGAATCGGAAGTAGAATGTCAAAAATGTCTACAGGAAAAAAGCAACGAATATTCAGACATCCAGACTGTGTGCATTCATATGATGAACTTTTGTTCATCGGAAAAACTATCGCAGCGGAATAAGGTGTTCCCGAAGTGCATTACTGTTGAAGGACGTTCATATTTCAATGATCTATATCTATACATGCTATAGGTAAGGCAATGTCAATACTCAATGTAGCCATGAACGAAAATCAAAATCTCACTCAAAATTTTTCCTCTGCCACACTGTGTGAATAGTAGTTTTAGAGAACACGGAACCCCTTTAATTTCATATAATTGAAGATAGCTAATAGTGAGTTCAATGGAAAATTATATGCTTTTATTGTGTAACGTAACACCTAGGTAATGATGTGGTAATTGTGAGATAAAACAAATTAAATTTTTGCTTACGATATGACATTTGGTCTTAGAAATTTACAAAAAATGTGTGCGATTAACTTTATTACGGAGCTTTAGGAAATGTAGTAATTTTAATTCCAAATTTAGTTTATACGGCTGCGTGCGTGATCAAGAGTTGCCCTCACCGGAGACTGCAAGTGCAACGTAACGGTATTTACAGCTTGCGTTTTTTATTGCGTTAATAAGAATTCTTGCATAATCAATAGGATGTGCGCGAGTGTGAGTTTTTATAAAAACATAAAGCAGATTCAATTAGACTTCCTTTCTGTATAAATTCACTAGTACGAGAAGTAAAAGCTTCTATTTGGAATCGAATTGGGTAATACGGTATGCGAAACTTGAAGGTAAAACAGTAAGTGAATACATAAACAGTAACGGCGAAGGTCATTTTCATATATCTTAGGAAAGAACTACTAACATCGATTTATTGATGCCGTTAGGTCACTCTCTACGGCTATCAGAAATTTGAAATGATTACTCACCCATTACGTACGTCGATACATTGCAATTTTAATGGTAAAACTGCACTCACCTGCAATAAAACGTTTTATTAGTGTAAGGTAAATAATGTCTTGAATGAATAACAGTTCATTCATAAAGTAACGATGAATACGAATGTGGAAAGGCGGTCAACGTTTCGTTAAAATTTCAAGGTTCGTACCACACTTCCAAAAATATACATAATTGTTAGGTGAAGAAAATCCGTATGTTTGAGAGATGTAGCGACTGTGAGGATCTTTAATTTATTTGAAAATAAATAGTTAAAAATGGTAAAATCGTACGGTTCTGGCAATCTGACATACATTGCGAATACTAGTACAAGTGTGATCCAAGCGCAGTATTTGCGTAAACAATTGTAGAACATCGGGTCATATTTATTAGTTATGAACGAATAAATACGCGATAAATAAATAAATTCCACCATCTGCATCTTTACTATTCAGTATGATTATAGTTCCCGTAAGTGGTTCGATTTTTATTCAGGTCATCTAATCGTTTCTACACTAGGACACATAAGTGGTAACTGTTATACTTTTTCTAGCATTTTAAGATTTCCAAAGGAAGTTATTAAAAAATTGTTATATTTCGAATTAAACACAAAAGTCAAAATTTCACGTAAACGAATGAAATGAACATGAATTATGGATTGGTTTAAGAGACTGTGCAGTACGTTGAACATAGAACAATGTAAAATTAAGTTTCTAAGTGACACCCTTGATCTTTAACATTACGTTTAAATTTCACATTGAAAATTTTGGTTAATCTGTCAAAAATCTTGAAATGGAAATTGTATGACACGAGAATATATTTGGTGTTGGGATGCAGGATTTTATTTCTTTGCTGTTACACATCCTCAAAGTTTCTATATTTTTGGTTGAAACCCTCACTCCCTCTTCTCTATCAATACAATTTTCTAATAAATGGAATACAAATTATTACTGTTGTTTAATCGAAGATTTTTCGCACTACTTTATTTTTACTCCCTTGGTTAGACGCATTTCTTTCCAAGTAATCCTTACTCTGGGTATTGCATCACCTCCTTGGATCTTTAAACCATGCCAATTAATGTACCTACTCCTTGTATAGTGTATGAAGAACATTATCGCAGGATAAGCACCATATTTAGAAAAATTAATGACATTCATTGCTAAATGCGTGGCACACTTAATTGAGATCGAAAGATAAAATTCGTTGAAGTAAATCACTAGTTTAAATTAATTTATGTAGTACTTGCGTGCGATGTAACTGTTAATATAAACAACATAGATGAAAACTTTAATAACATACTCAGTTATTATGACGCCAAATTTATATATTAGGCTTAGATGACTATCTAACGTGAGAACAATCTCATAAAAATTACAGAAAAAACCAACCTGTGCATTGTATATCAGAATGTATGTCGAAATATATAATTAAAATACCTGGTTAGCTATTATACTAATTTTAGAGGAATGTCGGTGCATTATTGTCTACGAGATTAATACGTATCGAGAACATCAATGTGAACAAAGTTATGCACTAAAATTTATTCATTTTGTCCAGATGCAAATTAAGTTCATCAACAGTTTCCACATAAATTATCTAATAAATAATTTTTAGTAGTACATACCGTTAAATTATTATTCAGCGGTAATAGGTACATATAATAAAACTATAGCAAAAATATCTACAGAAGCAATTGTCTTTTGGTAACAATTATAATTTTGCTTGCAATATTGTAATTTAAATTTAATATGATGCCCCATTAAAAATTATGATAAACTTTTTCACTTATATGCGTTGGTAATTTCGTTGGTAAGGCTCCTAAGGAGAGCTCTGTAGTTCATATTGGTAAAATGGCCATTTTGGACGTAATCATCTAACAAAAATTAAAAAAACGATGCGTAGGTCAAATTCTATGTAGTATAGCGATCAATTCTTCAAAACCTTCTGGTTTCAAATTAAATATTTAAGTTACAATCTTGGTCGAAAGTTCGGAAGGAGAGGTACTACATTTACGCAACTTTCGACCAAGATTGTAACTTAAATATTTAATTTAAAACCAGAAGGTTTACATTAATTGATCACTATGCTACATAGAATTTGACCTATGCATAGTTTTTTTAATTTTTGTTAGATAGTTACGTCCAAAATGGCCATTTTATGACCATTTTAGCAATATGAATTGCAGAGCTGTCCTTAGGAGCCTTATTAATGCTCACATTTAAGTCAAGTGCACAGATATTTATCCTATCAACAAATAATGAATTATGTGCATTTCTTAGAAGAGAAACTATTTGCATTAGCAACAATGTATTTGTCGAAATGGCATGCAGGTGCGGAATGAGCGTTTATTCATCTTTTGTTGATAAAATATAACAAATTATGATGAAAGTGTGAAATTAAGAGAGTAACAGTCAGTTAAAGTTATCTCCAGCACTAGGTATTTCTCACACGTACCATATCAGGATTATAAAAAATAGTAAAAGAAAACAAATAAATGCTAAACATATGACATGATCATATACACTAAATGTAAATAGGTACGTCTTGCTTTAAATACATTAACTTACGCTGCATTTCATCTAAGAATGATATGAAGTCTATCCTTTTCTCCTCTGGTAATAATAAAACAAGTCAACTTTTTTGAAATGAAACGTCCAATGATAATTATTGTTTCTATACATTTGCGATAAGATAAAAAAACCAATGCTTTGTTTATATTGCTCTTTAGAAGACGTATTTTATTACGTTGTTGTGTGCGGCCGTAACCACATGCAGACATAAGTTAGAAGTCGTTTATCGTTTCAGATGTAAGCGTGGTTTACCCAAATCACGAATTCGCGATATTACATACGCGGAAGCAATACGCTCAAGACAATCTCCGGTCATTTATAATTTCTCTCTTGCAGTATTAAAAACATAAAGCTTAATAATATACTACAATATTACTCTCTAATTATCCTTTAACTAGTGTTTATCTTTAAGGGGTCCAGCACACGATTCGTCGCTCATCACGTTATATGCATTTTTTTCTTTTACATTATATGGGAATTATTGCGTGATACTTCATTTGACGTTATAGCTTAGATAATTACATTATTAAAGCGAAATTAATAATGGACACATGCAAATTAACTTTTAGTTTAATTTTTCTTTGTATAATGTTCACATATTTAATTCGTACACATTGTTTGAATTTTTTTGTGAGCAAAAAAAAAGGATAATTTCATAAAAGACGATTATTTGAAGTGGGAAGTGTTAGCTGGAGCAACTTACACTTAATTATGTATTATCTGTTCAAGTGTTCAGTTACAAAATAAATATTAAAATGTATCACATCTTATGTGAAGAAAGTTCTCCAAATATTGTTGTTACTAAAAAAAATCTCATTTTACATTTAAAAAAAGGCTAAGGTTGAATCAATCAAACTTTTAGGTAGTTATTAGTCTATTTTCGTCAGTGAAATGGTACCCGTGGCTGTACTTTACTATTATAAAGGCAATTTAAAAACGTCCCCCTGTTCACAATTAACTCCCACGTCGCAAAAAGATTTTGATCAGAAAACACATAGGTGTTTAAGGTATTTGAAAAGTGTACAAATAAAGACGGTCCTGAAACATTGATCAGATAGAGGCTTTCAGAGAACGTATTGCAACGTTAGTGGTAAATGTTCATTCAACACGCAACGTTTTTTGAGACGTTAAGTAAGCGGACACTAATTAGTGACTGCACTCGTCAATGTTACTGTCATTATTAAAATAAGGACATTCGTTATAGATGATACAATCGTTTGATTTTAAATTACATTTTTTCGTATATGGCCTGTGTGGTTCGTGCTGGTGAATAAATATTTGCGAAACACATGACGCGGTTGTGTGTTTAATTGTTATTTATTACTACAAAGTGTAAATGTACACGTTTAATGTAATTGTTTTCCGATTGCCGGTTACTAACCGCAAACATAACCAATAATGGCGCAGGCAATGTAGACACATTTTTCATCAGAATGCAGCATAAATTCTGAGGAACAACTATTATGTATAAAATTGAAAAGGCATTAATAATATAGTTGTCAAGATGAAAGAACACTGAGATTTTGGCGGCACTTAAATGAAGGATACTAATTTTACATTCTTTTTGCTACGGGTACTAAATTATCATCAATCATTATAAAATCCTGATCGAAATAGCATATGTATATTATAAGCTTGGCATTCCATCGACATTTGAAGAGTGTTGAAACGAAAACCACTTGCTCATAAGTTGCAATTCATTTAGCAAAATACATTATAACAAGTACTTTACTAGTTACGTTTTCGCTTTAATTTATTACATCTTAGACAAAATGCAACACAGTTATAAATTAGCGGAACGTTGCAACAAAACTATAAACGAGAAACATCCTTCAACGTTCACACTCACAAATGAAGATGAATGTAATTAACTAAAGGCATAAAATGTACAATTTTATTTCGTCTAAGCGGTACAAGTATACAAAGATTAATTAGCATGAGTACCTTATATGTCAACACAGAATAGCTAACATTCGTTAAAAACGCATTTAACGACCTTATTATATCAGCACGACTTCTGTATCATTGGAGGTTAATAATAAAATGCACTCGGCAATAACTATCACCTTGAATAGCAAAGGCGGCGACAAAGAAATGTTAACGACCAAAACAAAACTAAAAATTATATACCTATAATAAGTGTGTATTTAGTAGGAATTTAAAGAAACACAATTTTATTTTCCTAATTCTTTCCACGCCGGCACGCAGTTATATCTATAGTAAGGCAACGTAGTTGAAAAAGTAATTCCACAAACGTTCGCTTTAGATAGGACCGCAGAGGCGTTCCGAAAATATCCTAAGGGACAACGAAAACCGAACCTCTTGATAAACTACTAAAATCTCATTATTTAAAAAAAATTAGGTGGATTAATGGTTTTTGATTACTAATCCCAACGTTTATTTAAACAATATCCATGGGATTTAATTATGCTGACATTTCATTTTCGATAGGCGCGAATTTAAAATGTCGAACGTGTTTTTTTTTCAAACTTCAAAATTACATCAAGTGTCTAAAAATTGTATGTGACTATTAAATTGACGTAGCATATTCATCTATACACAACATCCAAAGTTTACATATTTTCCAGATTACTATGTAGTCTGCTTGGGGAAAACAATTGAGATGAAACGAAATCTCCTCAATAACAAGCGCACAAAATTCCGAAAGAATGAAATTTAGAATAAAACAACTATTACAATCAAAAGCATTGTAGATATTTTTGATATAGACATAATAATATTAATATTGTCTTTATCATTTATTTATTTATTTATACCATCGTAACAATTTTTCTGCTGGAGAAGGAATAGGTATCTTAATTAATAATAAAGTAAAGTATGCAAATGATCGTTGTTTCCATAATTGGCATTAGTGAACTAAGCACCACGGTCTATTAACTGAAAAATGGATAAATTCACAAAAAACAAATATATTTATGTAACCAAAAATTAAGACGAAAACGCAGTACCCGAACCCCCTTTTACTAAATTTCATGGGCACGCTTTTTTATAATTATTTTGAAAATTCATCATCTGTATCGATCAAAGAACATAGGAATTGTGAGTTTAAATCGTGTGTAAAGTCCTCGCTTAGTTCGTTCATTTGAATAAGTATGCTAAAGATGAAATTATCCGTAATAAATCTTTGAAATATAAAGACGTGCGGTATGATGAGTTTAAATTACCCAAATTTATAGTAGACTAATCCCATTCTTCGGTTGCCAGCACCTTTTTTGTTACCTTAAAAATAAAAGCGACAAGAGAGGTGAAACAAATCCATGTACTTTGACAAATTAAAGCAAAAAACTCTATACCTAATCGAGTTGTAATTCTCTGATTACAACTAAAAAGTGGTATAGACAAGAACTGGTATAACTTCAAGAATAACATCAGTTTTTACAATTTTTCATTTAATGACAGATTTTAAAATTAAATTAAATTTCACTACATAGAAATATGAGTGGTAAAATGTCTGTAATACTATGGGAATGTGAATTTATGACGGTGCGCATTTACTTGTACACTGGGAAAATAATATTCAATTAAACTAGCAATTCCATTACGCGGTTATACTAAAGTTATATTAAAAGTTTTGGATGTAATTAAAAGTTTGTATTTTAAGTAAAACATTCCACAAAAAAAAACGAATGGTTGTATACCATTATGTTCCGTGCTTTCTTTAACAAACCCTTTAATTTAAAATTTTCTAAAGACATTTATTTTTGAATTATAGTATAAAAGTTTTAGCGGGATTACTATAATTATTCAATTTAAATAAAATTAACAATGTTCAACATGAATAACCTTAAGAAACTTAATTGGCTTTCTTTCTTAACATGCAACTCGTGATGTGTCTTCTTAACACAACATTTTTTTGTGTAACCAAAATGTACCACTGACCGGAATAGCATTCTTGCGTACTGAATGGTTATTAATTAAAAAAACCTGCGCATAACTTTAGCCTATTAAAATAAAAAGTGAATTCGTGTATTTATAGGCGTATATAATTTAGAAGGAAACAAAGCCGAAGATATCTTAGGATTATTCAATTGACAGGCTTCGTAACAGTGTATTAACCATTGTTCATGAAACTTATGGCTATTAATGGTCATTTATCGAAACGCTTTGCAATAAAATACTTTCAGAAGTGGCCATAAATCGCACGACACAAAGTGCTTAGCCTCAACAAGTAGGAAGCAAAGCTCATCAGTCTCTTAAACAATATACGGTTAACGTTCCAGCAGGCCACTGCCCGGCTACTTCCACTTTTAGTTCTATAATTAGACGGATTATTTCTGGTTCGCTTAGGCTTAGTATAATCATAGTGCGAAGTATGTACATAGTGTCGATGATTACAAGTGAATGTTGTTTCCTTAGTCACCAATGAGGCGACTAAATACGTCTTCGATATACACAATTTACATAACATGTCTGACAAGTTGTGGATCTGAAGTTCAAATCAAATGGCAGGAAGTAAAATGCCTTAAAGATGAATGGGAAGAAACATTCTCGAAAATTTTCTCGTTTGAACTGCATACCGTGCTCTAGAATAATGGTTTGAGATAAGCAGTGGCGTTGAAGGGAAATACATTTCACTTACACTAACGTTAAAGTTGTGTGTCGCTGAGAATAATATGGTACTCATTCACTATTGTGTTATTCTGCACAGTTTCAGTTGGAATACATAGCCTTTTAAAATAGCAACCGTTACCGATTTCAGTATCTGAATTTATTACCGTGACTACTACGAACGTTAAAACAGCAATCATCAATAACTTTACCTATTTAAATTTTAAATACGTTAAATACAATATCCAAACAAATTTCGTTATTTACTTGGAGAAAAAATTATTTTAATGTTTGCGGAAGTTGGATTATCTGATCTGCTTTTATAAGATTAACGGCCACGAACATGTTAATTAATCAAATTACTTTCTCAAATTTCCATAACTTACATGTTACGGTTTGTTTACCTCTCCCCAGACAGATTAAGCAATAATAAACAATAAATTAAAAAAAAAACTAAAATTAATAAAAATTACACAATAACTGTAATAATAACGTTACTGTAACGTGTATAACTAGCGAGATTTTTCAACTCGAGTTCAAAGTTTGGCAAACGAGGGTAGTGTAATAGTAATTAATAATTTGGTATGTTTTCGGTAGCCAAATGATGTACTTAGTTGTCAACATTGGTTTCTATGTAAAAAATGGTATTCTCTAATGCAATTTTAGGCGAATAAAGTATCATCTTAGAGATGATTATCTTAATTCACTATAACAATCATTGTTGTGATTTTAACCTCCAATCAATTTTATGCTCTCAAAAATATTTCATTTTTCAAAACAGTCCCCAAATATTTAATACATTTCTGTGAACACCGTTCCAAAGCCTTGATTTCTTCATGGAGTTCTCTTCTAGTCCATCAAAACAGATGCCTACCTACCTCTTCAGCAGTAAATATATCTGTTCATTGAGGAAAATTTGTAGATTGAATCAAGTTTGGAAGTAAAAGCAGCAGCCAAATCCGGGGTATGGGCTGAATGTGATAGTTCAATAAATGTATGGTCTTAACAACAGTGCGCCTGTGGATGAAATTACATTTCCCGTTATAATTCTTGAATTGTTTCGTTGATTTACTTAAAAGACTACTGTGATTCATTGGAAAGTAATAAATATAAGCATTTATTTCCCGTACCAAAAAGTCCTTTCTCACTAATCTCTTCTTCAAAATCAGCCATTATAACAATAATCTATTGGCACACGGCGTTCTCTAATCAAGCTTTCCACACACACCTGGTGATGTTAAATGATGATAAATGCACCAGCACCAGGTTGCAGGTCGCCTCCTCTTTTCCATGTCAATACTTTTGGCACCTATGCCCATTCACAGTTGAATAGGCACTACTTACATTCGCGTATGAAACGGCAATGGTTGCACACCTCCAGCACAAAAATTAAATAAGGGCAGCTGATCTCGCTTGGAGGACTACATATTTCAAAAACAACCTCTATCAGAGACAGTGACAAACATTACTATAGTGAAAAGTATCCCAAAGTGTGGGTCGCGACCTCCTGGGGGTCGTCGGAAATTTCCAAAATAAGACAAAAATACCACTTTGTTAGATCATATTGTATTTTTATTTTAATAACGCCGTACATAAAAATTAACAATTAATTATGAAACGAAACATAAAACTAAATATTAATAAGTCCGTAAAAATAAAATCAAATATTATAATGTCAATGAGCCTGCGCCTGTTTTCTTGAAACTTTCAAATCAAGGCTGTGTATTATATCGTTTTCAAGTACGAGACGATTTCTCACTTTTGTTTTAATGGCAGTTATAGACGAGAAACGTAACTCACATACATCTGATGTTACAAATGGAACCAAACATTTTATAGCTTTATCCTAGGTCTTCACAGATTTTTCGAAAAATACGGGTCTGCACAGCTTTTCATTTAATGGAAATTACAACTTTAATGATGGTTTTCATAACACAGACCATTTCAGAAGGTAAAGCTTTTGACGCAAGAGCTTCTCGATGTAAAAAACAATGTCCCCATGTGGCATTAGGCATTATTTCTTGTAATCTGACAAGACCAGATTGATGGCCTGTCGTAGCTTTAGCGCCATCAGTACATATAGTAATACATTTTCCCCAGTCAATATCATATTATTACTTGTGCGTTTCACAAAAGTGCCGAATAAACATTTTCCAGTGGTATTGGTCTCCAATGGCAATGGGGAACAAAACAAAATATCTTCTTCATTACTAGTTTTGGCAATTCGATATACAACTTTATAACTTGTTTTTCATTAGTAGTGGTTGTCAATGAAAAAGTGTCTTTTTTATCTGGATGTTTGCCATTTAAATGTCGAAGTAATTTTGATGGCTTCATGCTTTCTTTTGACAAGACTTCTCCACAAATAACACATCGTGGTTTATTGGAAATAACGGTAAAACCATATTTAAGAGTTTTTCTTTTTATTACTGCCACTTTCAGACGTAGATGGTGCTGCACTTCTTTTTAAAAACGTATCCATAATTTGTAATTTATCGTAGACGTAGATGTCGCGGTGTACAATGTGCAGTCGACTTTTTATTATTTATTGTTATTGTAAATGCTAGTCTGGCAGAAGTACTACTAGTTACTAATGGAGCAGATCGCAATTTTAAAATAATTGTTGAACTTTTTTAATGTATTTACTTGAAACTTAAACAGTAAAGTAAAATAAAATTGGAGAAACCATTGTAAATTAGGCATTTTTGTCGCTATTTTGGTTTGGATTGATTGGAACAATTTTATTAACAAAAAGGGGTCCGGCTTTAGATGAGTTTTGTAAACACTGCGGAGTGGCAAAACTTCCATTGTTTCCAGCAATAACCTGATCAAAGATACGATTAAATTGAAAAAGAAAGGCTGAATCACATTTTGACTTTTTGCTTGATTTTGATGCCAACTATGTTATAATACTAAGTTCGCTAAACAGCGACATTGCAATCGTTTATATAGACGGCCATGTGTGTAGCTAAATGTTATATATTTCCTATTTTTTTAATTCTTTATTACGATTTATTACGGTAGAGCGTTAAAACACGACATTCCACAATAATAACTGTAATTAACCAAAGAGTATATAATTTTTAATTTGTTAACGTAGAGATAACACATAATTAAATTTTAAAAAAATGCACATACACTATTAAAGCTAAAATTGAAACGCGTAGTTCTTAGCCAATCGATTTAACTTTTTCCATATTAATAGCACATTAATTCTGAAACCATCTTAAAAAATCCACGATTAAAATTATATTTGCCATACTTTAGAGGTAATTACGACAACCACCCGGTAATATAAATTTTTTTTTTACAAAATATATAGCGGTAGGTAGGTATATCATCAAACCATTCATTAATTTGAAAATTATGTAGCGTCCTATAGTCAATTACGCAATCAATATCATCGTCGCCCGAAATAAAAATCGCACAAAAACACAACATGTAATTCAATCAACAATCAATGAATACGTATTTTATGTTTTTAATGAAATCACGTAAGCCGAGGATTCTGCGATTATTGTTTTTCGGTATCTTAAATATATGTTACGTTCCAATAACAGCGAATTAATGAAGAATGTTATGACATGATAATACCGAGCTTTGAAAGGAAAACGAGTGTGAAATAAGAAAATAATTTAGTAGATGAGTAGCGTGTAATAAAACTTTAGCGACCTGAACCCGTTATCTATTATGAATAAAGTCATAGTTTGAATGAAAAAAATCTTGTAGCTAATTATAGCCATACTCGTCCTTGAACGTAAATATAAACCTGACACCTAAAACTGAAAGTTACACAAGCTAACTTGCAGGTCAGGAGGGTCCTGAGACACCTCCTTACGGTGGTAATGACCACAATAAAGCTCGTAGATAAAAATGTAAAAACGACCGTCTTCGACGGTCTCGAATGATGGGAAGCTTTTTTTGTTAAATATGACTTACATAAATTAAAGTGGAATTCTCATAAATTATTAACAGAGATCCGCTTCTATGTAGTTTTAGGACATTACAGTATTGCTGAACTTAAAAATTTGGTGTTACCAAAATCGTAAATAATTTCTGCAACGTTAACGGAACATTTAGCGGCCTTCGGTGTGTATTAACCTCCATTATAATAACTCAAATTATAAGGAATCTAATTGCCATTTTGTTACTCAAATTGAATGCGGCGAAGAATTTTGATGTTCGTTTTTTTTAATCACATCATAAATCATAATCTAGAACCGATAGATGATGAAGTCAATTGTTGATTTGTTGATTAATAGGACGCATTCAAATGTCAATATTGTTTATTTTGAAATATAACATGATGTATCCCGTAATTTAACAATCACTTTCGTTACGAGCTAAAAATAGCGTAGGACGGTTTTTTGCACATTACAGAGTAGATGCGAAAAAAAATCATTTCAATAATTTTATGAATAGTTCCGCTTGGTGTCGGCGTCAGTAAAAAATTTACTTTCTCTCTGCTGCTGAAACGCCTAAGAGAAAACTAACAGAACTTGACTAATATAATGGATTATGTATTAACATAACTATGTGACTCGGCAATTTACCGTATAAGATCAGTAATCAAATAAGCTGTTATGTAATGATTATAATTTAGAATATTTTCGCAGTGTAAGCACATATTTGTTAAATCAGGTATATCAAGTAAGAAGCGTTTTACCGGTCTCGTTTGATCACGCAAATCGGTCAATATGTTATTTCCTGAAAATTTCCTATGGGTATAGGTATATCAACTACAGATAAATTAGTTACACCGTTTTAACAGTTACGCAGTTCACTAATGTAAATTCTATACAACCTCATAACAGCGTGCAATATAGTGAGGCACTAATAGAAATACGTTTTTTTTCAAATGCCACTACATTTCTACCGGCAATAAATATTTTTAATTAAGATCAAATTTACGAATGAATGCTGTATTTATCCAATTATGGTAAAAGTATTGATGGGACATATCTTGAGGAATTAAAAAGAAGACATTTAACGTACAGGTTTAATCGCTTATAGATAACTATAGTTAAAAAGAATACCTACACATATTCTCACGGTTGTTCACTATAACCGCCAAACGTGCTCAATTACTTATACAAGATTGACTGCCTCCAGTTTCTAGAATGGTTAGCTAAACCCATATGCCAAGTGCAAGTGCATATTTCGTGTAATGCCATGGGCAATGTTCTGATTTCATTTATTGTTGATGTCTGTGACGAAACTGCTTATATTCAAACACTCATTTTGTTATACAATTCGTATTATCAAATGTTCCAAGCAGCGCCGGTTTATACATTACGCATTTGCGTAGGGCCCGGACAAATCTAAAGTTTTAAGTTTATTAATTAATAGGTATAGGGTATAGCGCAATGAATGCATTTAACATTAATGAATTAAGGTGTATTTATTTTACTCACGACTTCCCTTAAGAATAAATACTGTAAGATAAAACAATCTTAAAGAACAGGAAAGTTAATATCTCAAAAGAAGGTATAATAATAAGAACAATAAACACCCTTTAACACGTTTGAGACTAAAATTTATTACTCGTCATATATTTTAAAAGAGTTTATTGCAAATTGAACATTTCCTCGTTCCCTTATAAGTAAATAACCTTTGCACTTAATTATGCCGGCACAAGAGGGTCTGTGAATTAGGTAACTAACAGCCCCGCGGAACCTGGACCTGTGATCAATGGGACCCGGATGTTGCGGCACTATTATTTGTATTTTCGTAAACATTCCTCTTAAATTGCTGAAAACGTATTTAAAAAAATTGCAAAATGTAAGTTTTATTTTCCAGCAAGTTAACAATAATGTGAAACATTCCAATTATGGAACAAAATTTTTATTGCCATAATTTCCGGCCTACACTTCGTTTACGTCCGGTGTTGTTTGTACTAGTACCAACCATAAATAAAGACAGATGCGCCGTATTTATTGTATTGCATAAGCGTCTTGAGAATTCAGACTTGGTGTTTTCATCTTATGAAGCTATTTAAAATATATTAGTCTGAATGATTCTCATTTTGATCGTCTCAAAAGTAACGGAGGTAGAGAAAAAAAAATAGATTGGCTTGTATCAAATTCGAAGTTTTACTATGTATACAAATTGTTGTGAGGGTGGATGGTGTGGGGACCAATGTTACTTAGTGCGTACTACTAAATGACATGTAAAACCGGCACTGGTTCCAAGTCATATTACATTATTAATTAGCATTTCATCATACGTGTAATAACTTGACGCTTTCCAAAAACTAAAGTTATAATTACATAAGCCACGTTCGTGCATAGATACATGGAAATAAATCGGAAAAATTGTTTGTGAAGTAGAACGTAGTAGAGAAGGTTTAAAAAATGAAAACAATTGCAGAAGTAAACCTCATGATGACAAAGACGCCGAAAAAATACTTATAGTAGGTGACGTTACTTTTAACTGGCCTGTTTTGTTTTAAAAGCGGAGACTGTGAAGTGTATTACAGTTGTAATAAAGTGAGAGACGAATCTGAACTATTTTAGGGTTACAAGAAGATGGAGAATTAATTACCTGGCTGTGACTACGAATGGACGGCATCATTACAGCAATTGTGTTAAAAGTGATCATTTCTATTCTATAGGTTTATAAAGATGGCGCAAACAAAAAAAAAACGCAAAATTGAAACAAGTAGAGACCCTAATGTTTGGATGAAATGGTTTGAGGAATCTGAATCAAACAGTGACGATGATAAAAATGATGAGAGACGAAGAAAGAAATTGATTGTATTCAACAAAGTGATCATGATTCTGTGTCTGAGCAAGAAGTAAGTGACTACAACTACAACTACAACTCGTAATTTGATTATACACCCACCTGGCCTAAAGGCTGAGGATAAGAATAAAACGTGTCCTATAGAAATTTTAGATTTATTTCTTGATATACATATTATAGACATCAACATCAACCAATATTTATATTAAAAATATCAAACATATGTTCGAGCGAGTATGGAACGCTAAACCAACAGATGCTATCGAAATTAGAGCTTTTATTGGGCTACTGTTCTTGATCAGGTCATTTCGTAGCTCAAGAAAAAGTATGCATAAATGTTGGGACAACAGTAGAAAAAATGAACTCGAATCATGTTATCTCACAATGAGTGAGAAACGGTTTTGCTTCTTACTGAGATGTTTACGCTTTGACGATGTTAGAGACCGATCAGTACGAAAAGAAATCGACAAGTTACACCGATACGGGATTTGCATGAACAGATGTGCAAAAATTTTCATAAACGTTATACACCAAGCGAATACCTTACAATCGACGAGCAATTACTTGCATCTCGAGGACGATGTTCTTTTCGCCAGTATATTCCTAGTAAAACTGCAAAGTATGGAATAAAGGTCTTTGAAGTAGTCGATGTAAAGTCGGCATACACTATGAACCTTGTATGTATGGTCTTTATAACAAAAGCAATAAGCCAGAGGATATAGTTTTGCGAATGGTTGATTCAATTCAAGGTACCAATTGGTTTTCAAGTATACCTCTGGCCTACAAGCTTCTCAAAGAAAAGAAAATTACTTACGTGGAAACACTTCGTAAAAATAAGAAAGAAGTGCCTTGTGCCTTCATTGTTTGGTTTTCAAAAAAATATAACACTTGTTTCCTACTGTCCCAAAAAAATGAAATCAGTTCTATTGATTTCAATAATGCACCACGATAATACAATCGACGAGTCGACGGCAGATAAAAGAAAACCTGATATTGTAACGTTCTACAATCAAACAAAAGGTGGTGTAGATATTGTAGAGTGTAGACAAATTATGTCAGAGGTCAAATGTAGCTAGAAATACAAGGCGTTGACCGATGGTATTATTTTATAATTTGATAAATATTACAGGCATAAATGCATTAAGCGCAACAACCCTTTAGATAGGTAAAATAAAGAGGAATGAATTTTTAGAAAATATTCTGTGGGAGTTGATAAAACCTCAAATATCTAGAAGATCGGAAAATGATACTGTACGGGTGGAAATCAGACGAAGGGCGAAATTATTTCTAGGAATACCACAAACGAAAGAAAAAATTTCAGATCGAAGAGGAAATAGAGGACGTTGTCAGGAATGTGGACGAAGTAGAGACAAGACAACGCTAAGATTTTGTGTGAAATGTGGAGAGCATTTGAAGGACGTTTGTGTCAATTGCTACAACTAATATGTGATCTTATATTTTTTTAAATTTTAATAGTTCAAATATGTTTATTATTAATAAAACGTTGTATTATATTTATTATTATTATCTCAAGCTTCAATTTTGTAAATATTTCTCACCCACTCGCCCGATTTGTTTGTTAATGCCGCACGCTTACTCGAGGCTTAAAGTAACTTCACCCATTCCTTGGTTATTGTTTTAGTTATTAGTACTAGCCTTGCTCACGTAAAATAGTTTCGCATTCAATAACGATCTTTATCTGAACATTGGTACCGGACCTGGGTTTTCCTTTCTATATGAGAAGAAAGCGAGATTGAATGACTGAAACTGACGTAAAGTAGGTATAACGTAGACTCCATTTTGTAATTATAATTTGTTTAATCTGTTCAGAAGGTTGACATAATCTACATTATTACTTTGATCTGCAAACCACAATGCCATAAAATGATTTTGAACGACGTGAGCGGCTTCACAGACAGTAGTGCAATAGTTTTATGTCTCGTGTTGCTTACACCTGCTAAAAATTCTTAGCTGTAATTCCGTAATGTACCATGCGAAAGGAAACAACAAAAAAATATTTGAACAGAGCGGTAGGTACTTTGCTGTAAAGCGCGTAACACTTTCAAAACGCCATTTAAGGTTATGCTGCTTGTACAACATACAAATGCAAATTTTTCTGTAATATATCGACATTTGTTATTTAATTTTTAAATAACGATTAAGTTTAAACAATATTCCCTATAAAATTAGCAAGGTAACTTAATTACCTCATAATTTAAATTACATGGGCCTAGATTAGATAGATTAGATTTTGGTAATTTAATTTAATTCAAAGAACAGGTACTAAGATCGTAGAATAGAAACTAAAATCGGTTAAGTTAGTACCCTCGAGAAGCAATTGCTTTTAACAATTGATCTTTCAAAATAATAAAAACAGTTAACAACACGCTGTGAAATTTATATAACCTATTGTTAACACATTTTTTTGCAATATTAATAACCCCTTGCTGCTGTTTAGCACGTAGTTTTAATGTTTTTTGTAGCAAGGTTTCTTTTTGCGTTAACATGCATGCCATGTGATTGATTTTGCTATTATAATATTTAACCTCTTAAAACATTAATAAAACGCTTAACTATCCGTGTTTTCGTTCTATTCTCTTTTCCAACAAGAAATTAAGCATACTATTTACATACAGCAATATCCTCCGTAAATAGAAACACGAAGCGTGTTTCCGATAAATAATTCTTCAAAGATAAATTTGTAAAAAAAAATGTCTACAAGAATTCTTTACATTGCTAAAGTAGATAATAAATTTCTACCGAGCATTTTTTTATTACCTACTAAGGATGCCGCTTTATAATGCTAATTAGAATAATAAAATACTAATTAGCCTATGTCTTGCATTCATTAAGCTTCTGCTCGCCATTCCAATTATGTTTAGGGCTCTAACACCGAGTTTTAGTGATCCAAAATTACGTACAGATTTATAAAGGTACATATTAACAACATAATGAGTATTTGGTAGTAGAATAAAAATATCTATACACCGTTTTGGTTTGGTATTAATTTAACAACAGTAAATCGTCATTATAACGAGACCTAAAACTTTAATTGAACAGCCAAAGTGAAATTAGCTAGATATTAATCAGATTTTGAATAGATGCACTGTTATCTTATTTATTACTATTTGGAATTCTAATAACCATGTCGAAATATACTATAATATAATATATGTACCTAACAGTATCAGGATGTAATGATCATTAATCGGCAGATTAAGATGAATGTTGAAATAATTTCCTTAAGATAATTTTTATGAAAAGTGCGAGTCATTAAAAACAAAGAGGTGTGAAAATATTTAATTTTGGTTGCAATTATTTGGATCTTCTTATAGTGACGCCGCGCCGGCATTATTACGTACAGTCCGTATACGCTTTTATGTCACGGGTGTCTCAAATTAATATATTCTTTCAAACAAACGTCTCTATAAATATTCGTTGAAAAGATTAAACGTCGCCATTGCATTGAAATTATACTACAACAATAACCGTCGTGACCTTAAGTGATCAAATAAAAAATATATAACCATTATTTACTAGAGGAAATTTTTCTAGATTTTACATATGATTAATATGCGAATAAAAGCACTATAGGTGAAAAGGTTAATTTATTCACGTTTAAAGTATCACACAGGTCGATTTCAACTGCATGAACTAGGAAGTTAGTTGAAAATAACTTTCTCATACCGAAAGGAAAAGTATTTGTAAAATCTAAATTATTAAAACCTGTAAGTATATCAAGAGACGAGTATCGCCTATTTGTTATTGACTTAATTGGCACGAGAACACGGGCATGACTACAATAAACACGCCTGCATGATCAGACAAAGTCAGAAATAAATTATATTGGCACGTTCACCTGACAATAGCAAATAAACAAGAACGATAGACGATAATAGAAGTCACAAGTTGCTTTAAAAGATTCACAAAATGGTGTACATTTAAATTGTATAATTTTACACATTAGTACAATTTAAATTTAACGTTTAAAGTACTACGACATTAATAAGTTCCACAGTGTACTTAGGTAATATCTTTTACTAGAGAAAATTGCAAGAAACTCGCAATTATAAGCGTGTAATAGTATCATCGCCCTAAATCTATGTCGAAAATTTTTATTTATTATAATTTTTTTATTTATAATTAATAATTAACTAGCTGATTACGCGCAGCTTTGCCCGCGGTCTGAGAAAATGCGTATTTTAGGGGTTTCCCGGTGAAATTTTGGAACGGGACCAACTTTGCCCGGGGTAAAGTAAAATTTAGTTTGAAAAATTTTAGATCTATAAAATACCCTATTACAGATTTTCAGGTCCGTGAAGTTGGCGAAAACAAATGATAGTAATGTGTTGTGTAATTCAGAAAACTGATTGTATGTTATTATTAGTATCGATTGTATAGTTAAGCTTTTAAAAACTTGTAGAATTATGTATTGTTCATAAATTAATTAAAACAAAATTTATCGCCAACTTCACGCTAGCGACAACATTTCACAATTATCGAAAATCAAGTACGAAGCATGTTAGTATCCCATTTATATGTAAATAAAAGTACTTGTGGATATGATGGTACATTTCGCAAAGGTAAATTTTGCGAGTTTAGTGATTGCTAAAAAAGTAGACGTAATAAAAAATACTGTTTTATAACATTCCAAGAGTGATATTAAAAAAAAATTTTTTTGTCTTGAAAATCAAACTTCTAATAAATGTGATCTAAACACAATGTACATAATTTATGTATATAATACAGGGTGTTTCTACTCAAAGTGGAGACGTAATAGAGGTTGTAGAACTCGTCAAAACTAACACTTTTGTTTAAGTAATTTTTTCATTTTGTCTTTTGTTTTCGAATTATGGATCTTTTTTGTTTTTTTACAAATCTCTACAACGCCATTATTTGTAATTGAATTTCGAAAAATCAAAATTTTTTGGAATCAACAGTTTAATATCTACAACGTTTATTCAAAACTTTTTTACAAAAAATGTAGAACAGGAAAATGGTGGTCATTATAAATTATAGTAGTAGAGTAAATTTTGTGTTATTTAATTTCCAAAATTTAAAATGACTGCCATTTTGCTGTTGTAAATTTTTTGTAAAAAAGTTGCGAACAAACGTTGTAGATATTAAACTGTTGATTCCAAGGAACTTTGATTTATTGAAATCCGACTACAAATAATGGAGATATACAGATGTGTCAAAAAAACAAAAAGAAGCCCATAATTCAAAAACAAAAGCCAACAGAAAAAAATTATTTTGAAAAACGTGATCGTTTTGACGAGTTCTATAACCTCTATTACGTTGTCCACTTTGAGTAGAAACACCCTGTATAATAAAACACAGGAAAATAAAGAGTAGAAGAAAAAAATGTTTAATGTCTTATAAACGAAGACCATCGACGTTTCTGAGATATCAAACCTGATCTGAAAAAACAAACAATGCTTATTTTTGCAATGGGATGCCTCAACTTTTTAAATGCGAGTAAGTACCTACCTACGAATTTTGAATTTCTGCAGACTACGTATATTCGATTTTCGATTTTTTGTGGCGTTAGGTTAGTATCCATGTCCCTCACTTATGCTGACAAAGTCGGCCATTTTCAATGTTTAGTTAATTCTTGACAGCTATTTTGGTTGGACGTGGATCAAAGAATCTGTATCAAATTTTGTGTGAAAAACAAAATTAAGCGCGCGAACAATTCCGAATGTTGACTGTGGCACTATCGATGGGACAAAATGTTCTCAGAGAGCTGAGAAGATGTGAACAACGAAAAGCGCGCCGGACGCCCGAGCACATCAACAACAGACGAAAACATTGATGAAGTAAAGAAAATGATATTGGCCAACCATCGAATCACCGTTAGAGAAGGACCTAAACATATTGATTGGCTCGGGCCATTCGATTTTTATTTTTTTACCAATGATGTGAGCCAAGGCCACCTAAAATAGAAGGTCGGTAACTGCATCCCCTCTCCTGCTATGACGTCACGATTGCCGATCCATTTCGGTATAACAGCAATATTAGGTGTTTTCTTTTTGCACCGGCACAGGGTTAGGTAAAGTTACAATCATCACGTGATTAAAGTGCCTTGTGTCATGTAGACATTTCTGCCTCAGGTTAATATAAAACTTAAATAAAGCTTTTAAAACGAATAGGGTTATTGAGAACTGAGTCAAATTATGTTTATAAAACGAATGGTGTGCATTGACAGAGGTGATTTAAGTGTACCACAAAATGCAAAAAGAAAACACTTATTGCCACGTGCTTAATAATTTGAGTGTTTATAGCTGTTTCAGTCAGTCGTGAGGGCTTAAACGCAATTGAAGATGAAGAATTGTGTAAATAACCTTAATTATTTCACTTTACCACGTGGTCAAAGGCTTGGCGTGAACAGGCACATATACACACAAGGGTTTAATTTCGCATTTGCTCTAAAAATCAACCCTCAATTGATTCCTTTCGAACCGCGCCTGGAACTGAACAGTTTTGGGACTATTTTGCCCACTGACACGCGCATCTAGATCTGTGCAGGCAAATTTTAACACTTGTGTCTCTGTGTATGGGGCGCTTAAGACTTAATTCACAAATGTTCTCGGCCATAAATAACAGTTGGTAAAACGTACTTTTAACATTTTAGATGCGTACCTTGCTGTCGAAGCAATTACAGAAATTCTGAGAAGGTTTTGGCATTTAGATTTCCGAAAGTTGTAGAGAAAAGAAATAAGTGGATACACGCAATTCATCGCAAAAATTTTGTACTTAACAGAATCTTCAAGAATATGCATTAAACATTTTGTAGATAAATTTGTAATTTGCGAGGATCGGGCAGTTAGAGAGGATGGTACCGTTTTAATTGTTCCACGAGCGCAATTAAAATTAAGCGACGATGCATATCCAACGATTTTTGAGAATCGTCCCCATTATATGACTGTTATTTGCCAAAAAACGTAAGATGCTAACATTAGAACCAAGGAAATTTCCAAAAGGAAGAAATAAACTGACCGCTTGGCAAAAGAAAAGGGTTCAATTAAAGATTTAGATTGTTTTAAAATATACTACAGGAAGCAACTTGCGTCTATCGGCATTACAGATTTTCACGTAAAAATTGTTAAAGACTTTGTATGCCATTTTAAAACACATATAGATTGTCGGTTTCAGTTACAAATTACATTATCTTGCTTGAAAACGCATTTTCCCCACGCACGACTTTACTAGAATGGATCGTCAGCTGTGACGTCACGTAATGCAGTTCCAGGCCTCTAACTAAAGGAGGCCTTGTGTGAGCATGAGACGGGTCGCTGCGAAATTCGTGCCACAATTGCTCAATTGCGAACAAAAGCAGTGTCGCGTTAACGTTGCTAAGGAGCTTCTTACTATCCCCTAAATAAATGTTGTTATGGTTATTGCTTATTCTGTAAGACGATATTTTTATTATGTCAAGTATCGCGCTAGTTTTACACTCTGCCGCATGTTGCGCTACTAATCAGTAATGATTTTGTTGAAAATAGAGGTCTCGGAAATAAGATGCTATTAATAAACTAATGAACAGAAAATTACCCAAAAATTGTATACCTTCACGAATGTATAATTTACTTCGGTACAGAGCGATTTTTTCTTTAACCCTGTTGCATTTCTAAATAATTCTGTTCAAAGTTTCTTAAAAAACGCAAAGATTGAGGGGTTGTTTTGGGAAATTAAACAAAATAAACGAGGATATAGGTATGTACCGATTTAGACTATAGTGTCGTCTATCATATAATCAAATCTCTATCTCTTAAGTTGAATATTTACGAAATGGCACCTTATTTAGAAATACTCCAAATAGCATAGCAAAAACGAGGGGTGGATTCCTCTTAATTACCTTTGGAATTCCACGAAATGTCTATTTAAAAATAAACCATGTTTAAAGGTTTGAAGGGATAAAACAACAAATTTTATATTAAAACATAAATGCGAGCAAATAATCCTCTAAGATATTAACATAATAACGTATTTTGGTGACACAATTTTGATTAATTAATTACGACGAAAGTAAAGCACCGTTTGCTTTAAATGTGTTGACTACAATGGGTACAAATGGGATACTTACATGTTTCATGCTTGATTTATTGTGATAATCGTGAAATGTTGTTGTTACGTGACGTTGGCCCACACAATTTTGATTAGTTGATTACGACTAAACTAAAACGCTGCTCAAATTTGTTGACTACAATGAATACAAATGGGATACTAACATGTTTCGGGCTTAATTTTCTATAATCGTGAAATGTTGTCGCTAGCGTGAAGTTGAGGACATAATTTTGATTAATTAATTACAACTAAACTAAAACGCTGTCCGTTTTAAATTTGTTGACTACAATCGATACAAATGGGATACTAACATGTTCGTTGATTTTCGATAATCGTGAAATGTTGCTAGCGTGAAGTTGGCGATAAATTTTGTTTTAATTAATTTATGAATAATACATAATTCTAGAAATGTTAACAAGCTTGACTACAATCGATACTAATAACTAATAGTAATAACATACAATCAGTTTTCTGAATTACAACACATTGCTATCATTTGTTATCGCCAACTTCACGAACCTCAAATTTTCAGCTTTCTAGCTCAATTCCCTGTTCAAAAACCGAAATTCGGCTATTTTTCGAGTTTCCCGGTTAAATTCTGGAACGGAACCTATTCTATGATCTTTTCCTGATCACATAAGGTATGTGTGCAAAATTTGGTCGAGATTAGTCAAACGGTGTGGATTTGTACAAAGGACAAACACACACAAACACACAAACTTTCTACTTTATACTATATCTACGAGATAATTAACAGATAATAATACAGTACTCAATATCTACTTTATCTTAAATATTTTGATGTAGGAGCGTATAAGAATTTTTGTCGAGAATTCATTTATTTCTCTTTCATTTACAATAAAAATACACTCGAAATATTGTCTCGCAAATGCGTTATTCAATTGTTTTTTTTATTAATTGCATATTAATCAGCACTAAAAACACAATTACTTTGCTAATTTAATCTACTTTGTAAAATCACTAATAATAAATATAGATAATAACAATAGTGCCGAGTTAATTTGAAACAGTCTGTACATATAGTAAGTCTCGAACAACTAAGAAAATTTTGAAAGACCGAAGATTGAATAGGTATTGAGAAGATAGCTACATATCAACAGAGTGCATACATAAGATTTTGCACGATTAACTAGGTATGCCTAAACTGTAGCGTAGCGGTTATTGATTTTTGACGTGAAGTCGCATTGTTTAGGAGAAATTGGTACAATGTGTCAATGTCACTTCGGCATCGCTGATCCAAGCGCGTTGATATTCAAGGCGAATATGTTGAAAAATATAAATAGAATATGTAAGAGAATTTGTATTGTTCGTTTCGGGTCTCACGTCCCGTGAAATCATCCTCTTAAAACAATTTTGCTCTAAAGGGGTAACAGAATATTCACAATTTTTGTGTATCTAAATAATTTGTAATTTAATTCGCTTGAAGAATATATAACTTTCGAAATTTTCACCGTCTACATAAACATTTTTTTACTAATCCACAAATAACCGTGAAGTAAAATAAAAATCTACGAGGACATACATACTAAGTGGAAAACTGATAAATTTGTCCCAACAATTTAGTATAAGAAGTTATGACAGTTTCGCAAACCACTAAAAAATTTCTGATATTTTACAAAGTTTGCAAATTTGGATATCTGCCAGAAACAAGGAGAATTTAAAAGCAAGTCAAACATTAAACGTTTAGATTAGACTATTTACCTTTTTTTAATAAGTACTACCGAAACGTTTGAAAGGACTGTCGGTAAAACTGAGCGAGAAACATCGGATACCTTTATAGCAACATGCAAAATCATTAGTAAATGGATTAAATTAATAATGTGCTCCAAATGTAAAAGTCAAATTGAAGCCGGATTACATAATATTTATTAATTGCAATTTACGAAATGTTCAATACGTAACGGATTTATTCTTGTTGTTGCGAATTGCTTTCAAATTTATATGAACTCTTTTAACACTCAATATTCTCTTGAATTTAATTTAAAATTCAGATTTGAGTATGTCAGTTTCTCTTTCAGTAGAATAATTAAAATGAAATTTATTAGCGACGTGTTGAAATCAATTCAACTTATTTACACTTCACTTTTAATTCCTTTTTGAACTCGTCATCAGTCAAAGCTATTTATAGCTTACCTTTATTGAAATTAAATTCTTTTTATTGTTATAAATTAGAAGGTGGCATACCATTCAATATATGAATGCATAATACGGAATTATTAAAAAAAATACTTCCTCCTAACGGATTTATGTTACTTTTGCACAACATGAAAAAACAATGATGGAAATTACGTTGTAGTTGCTCTGTGGTTGGTTGCGCGGTACGGTTTTAATAATCTTATTATGCAGAGTATAAACACTGCAATTTACATTACCTCACTTACTCATTTTTCAAATATTATAACCGAATATTAAGAGCGTCGGTGTGAGAATAAAAAAGTTTAACACCTCTTTAAGTGTTTACGATCTTAAGCTTGGTACTTAGGGGTGCATAACTACAATACATAAATCAGAAAAGCACTAAACCTTCGTTGTTTTACTTTTAGCAAAGGGATTTTAATTTCCATTCAAAATAATATACTTATTTCAATTTCCCTTCAATTGTATTTAAGTGCCCACTGGAAGGTGCAATCAGTTTTATAAATGTCTGTAATCTAAACTTAAAACTCATTCAAAGCCTACTTCAACAAATTCATTGCAAATCTGGTTTGAAATGTTTAATATGCTTTTCAAGCTAATGAAGTCTTCTTTACGACTTCATTTATAAATGTAATGGGTTGTTAACCGTATTGATGCATCGGTGTACAATAAGGAGTTGTAATAAATTTAAATTATATCGCGAATTAGACTTTATGAATTTCTTCTTCATTATTCACTCTCACTTAAATTAACTTCAAATTAAATTGGATTTTTTTATAATTACTGTACCGTTGAGTTTTTGGAATGCTGCACATAGGACCTAGGATATTGAACTCACAGACTCCAAAAACTAAACCAGGGCAACAGTCGAAATTCTTCTTTTTCTATAAATTGACAAACCTGGTTAAACATGTAAATATGGCATTTCCTAACAAACTCGTACTAATAACATACTTTAATCGATTATTATCAACTAAACCATCTCCGACACTACTCAGTTGCATTAAAAATTTATCAGAATAGTTTTAAGGTATGTGTACGCCTTCAAATGCCTTAATTTCATAGTAAATGTCGCGTCACACAATGATTAATGGCCCATAAAATGTATGTTAATTTTAGGATTCCTTATACTTTTCAATATAGCAAACCAGGCGCAAATGCAAAACAATAATGTAGCATAAAAAGTATAAATATACAGATCATTGATCAATACACAAATAGTGCGTGACAATTCAAAAATGAAGACGCTTTATTGGATAATGTAATCGGTATGCAATTTAGTTAGTGGTAAGAAATTGCTTTCTTGCAAATATACTACAAAATTACGACATTCTATTTATTATAATTTATACATACAAATCTTACGGCAATTACCAAATGACGATGGATTTCGAATTAAGAACTTTTAAGCTGTGTATCATTAATTTCATAAATTTCAGAGTAAATAATGTGTATGCCGTCTATAGTTTCATAAATGTTTGAAGGTAGTTTTTCATATAGGTATAGGTAATAGAAAGTGACAAAGAGCGAGTAACTTATTTGCGTATGCAAATATATTCCTAGCATGCATTAGGGTGACATAGTGCTTAGGTGCGAAATCTAGTTCTGTGATCACTACCAGCCCCGCTTCTGAATTATCATCAGAGTCCATCGTGTTAATTGAGAGTAAGTGTTGCTTAACTATACTTGTCTAATTCTGGCAGAGTATATTTATTCATCTTGATATTATCCGCTCGAATGGAGGTCAAGTCAAGAACCTTTGTGGGTTTTTGTGACTGAAAGATTTGCATATTGTTTTATGCAATTGTGGTAATTGCTATTGGCAGCGAAATTCTCAGTTATAAACGTACGTTATTCGTTACCGATATTCGTCTGCAAATGTATATGAATCCATCTGCGTTGAAATATTCCATTAACAGATCAATTGAATGCACTTCCCATAAAAATGCGCACTAGTAACGGTACAAAAATAATTTACTGTGTTTGCGGTTTGTGGACTGCAATGAAAAACTTCACTAAATTAACCGAGTGCCCTAATTCAATATTTTTTCTGTTTCTAGATTAATTAATCGACAATGAGTTGGAAAATAGCGACGTTACTGACAATAATAACGGCGGTCGCTGGTCAAAATGAATCGACGTCAGATAGTGAAATTATTGATGTACCGGAAAAGGTAGATGCTCCATTACCAGGACCGATGGACGAATGTGATCCCGATATGATAGGATTTGAACTGGTCACAGGTTACGTATTCTCTGCTCCGGGGAACGTCTTAGATTCGATTCCAGGAACGCTAATGTTAACGGACTGCTTAGAAATGTGTCAAGGAAATGATAGCTGTCGTGCCGTCAATTATGAAACAGGACTTTGCATTATCTTTAGTGCGAATGCCGATGATTTACCTGGTAAGTTTTATTTACAAGTCATTTAAATTAATACCAATCCTAAATTACTAAATAGGTACCGCACCGGCGTTTATAATATAGGTACGAAATTCTGCAACTTCAAACTTCAAAACCATTTGTTAATTTAGTTATTTTTACGAAACGATTATCGAATATGCAAATCCATTTTCAAGGATAATAATCTTATTTCACATTTACCTTTAACGGGAAGTGTCGTAAAAATTACTTTTCCGCGGTTATTGATTCCCGTTCATGTTCTTCTCTAATAAACGAGCACGTCCTTATTTAAATATTTTATTTAAACGTTAAGAGAACTCATAAGCTACTATAAAAGAATATAAGCATAAATTATACTAAGATGAACAAAGGAAAGACAATTTATTACAGGAAATGTAATTTCGAAAACATAAGTTAAGCATAATTACAAATAATGTTAATTTTGTAATTATTACGTACTAAAGCAGAATATGAATGATGGAACACCAAAAAATCTTATGTTAGAATGCAAATATTCTGCATGTTTTGAATATTTAATAACGTTAGAAAGAGTAACGACTATATTTTTTAAACGAGTCAAACAAACGAAAGTAAATTAAGTCCAAAAAACAAATGACGTTTCAAGACAAGCATTCGGCAATAATATGTACAATACGAGCGTCGTGTCGCAGTAGAATTAAAATTCATTAAGGAAACAAATTAAAGTATGTACGTTGAAAGCAAATAATTTAAAATGGAAAATATACAGATAGCCTGAAAGGTTCACCGTGATAAAATTTTAGCTTTATCATCTGTAAAATTATGATATTTACTACTTTTTTAAAGTACAGCATGTAATTTAAAATAACAAATTACATAGTAGAATTATTTGTTTTAATTTATTCGAATTAATTCTAGGTCGTTCCATAAATAATAGTTGTACAAACGCAAATACAAAAGGAACGCTTAAAAAATGCGTCTTTGGATGAAACGAAGGACATATAGAGGGTGATTCAATATTCACTCCTCAGCCCTCGGATATGTATTCTACAACTAAAAATAAGATAAAAATAAAGAATAGTAAAATCCCGAAAGCCTAACCGTTTTCTAAACGTTCGGCAGCGCCTAAAACTTTTATCATATCGACGTATTCTCTGTTAGTATACCTTTCCATTATTAATTTAAAAGCTTTTCCAGCTTTCAATACTTTATAAATGATATTAAGTCAAATAAACAAACAAAATAACGACAAGTAAATGCATTGCAATTTGATTTAAAATTTTGAATTATTTTATTCTTTATTTCAATTTTACCGGAAAACGGTTAGGCTTTCGGGATTTTACTATTCTTTATTTTTATCTTATTTTTAGTTGTAGAATACATATCCGAGGGCTGGGGAGTGAATATTGAATCACCCTGTATAGGGTATATCTACAACGTCAACTTCGATTCCCTTCATGATTTAGAATTTTTTGTGCTAAATGAAATTTGTAAGCTTCAAAATTAACTGAAAATCTGAAATCTTGTTGAAATTCCAGAATACGTGTAAATCCACGATCTTGATAAACGATTCATGGCGTCTGTTTAAAACATCGAGCACATCAGAAATAAACGAGAATTCAGCAATAAACCTTAATTGGTCAATGAGATTGAGCGTAAGAGAAATATTGACATCTTTATTGATCCATGATTTTTTTAAATGTTGACTCAGCGAACATCACTGATAATAATTCTCGTATGCTGGACTGATAATTCTCGTATGGATACTGTCTTCAATTTTTTCTATATGGTCCATCAGAACATGATACTTCTGTTAATCTCGACAAAATGTCCTAAATCAAATTACCGTCGTGTTTCTAATGTACAACATCCTTCTCTTCGGCGACATTAATTTCATGTGCGACTGCTTACCACTTAAGCCTTATTTAAAATCGCTAATAACCTTCAATTTTGATTACCGATTTTCCATTACCGCCAATGACTAATTTCGTATAATTTAAAACCACAACAAATGATTAGTAGTGTTTTACTCACAAATATTATTGGTTCAAGTTTAAGGTTTTCACAAAACGACTCAATGACCACCGGTGAATTAATCAGACAAAGAATGTATAATATAGATCTACGTTTTTTTTTCCAATTGTCATTAACCCTTTCCGTACGGCTCGATTTTACCTAACATTGCTACACCGACGGCGCCAAGTAGTGAAACCGTACAGACGGATGTCGACTATAGTTGACATTTTTTTTTCGATTATCTAATTAATAAAGTAATTAAAAATTGGTTTAGCAAGAAACATAACTTTAGTAATAGTAATATTGCCCATAGGAAACAATACTGCACAAAATAACGAAAGTTCACAAAAAGACCAATATGGACGAATCGTTGCAGCAGTCGATATATGGCGACTTAAGTCGACGTGCAAGTAAAGTCGACATCCGTCTGTGGGGAATGTTTAATGTATCGACTATAGGCGCCATCCGTCTGTGGAGAATGTTTAATGTGTCGACTATAGGCGCCATCCGTTTATACGGAACAGTTTAGAGTGTCGAATTAACGCGGCGTCCGTCTGTGCAGTACGTCATAAAAAATTTTAATGTTTAAATATACAGGGAGGGTTTAAGGAGTGCAAAACCATTGCCGTCGACTATAGTCGACGTCCGTCCGTGGGGCAAAATCACTAATGTCGACTATAAGCGTCATCCGTACTGAAAGGGTTAATCACCAAATTTCCTTTAAGAAGAAATGCATTTGTACAGTAGGTACCTTTGAAAGGGAAAGCGGAAGGTCCTGAACAGTTGCAAATAACGAGGAATTTTCCAAGGAAACAAGAATTACGAAATCAGTTATTCAAACAATATTGAAGGTTACTAAATATTATTCATATATTTTGCTATAGTGGTTTATAGATGTATTCTTTTAATTTTTATAGGTTGGAAGAGATTTACCAGCTAAATTTTATTAATTTTAATAAAAACGAAGATAATTTAGCTGGTAAATCTCTTCCAACCTATAAAAATTATTCAATGTATTGGTTTCTCCCGATGGGAAACCTTCTTAGGGAGTTTGTTAGTTAGGCTGGGTTAATGAGAACTCATGTACTACCCAGCCTAACTAACAAACTCCCTAAGAAGGTCTCCCATCGGGAGAAACCAATACATTGCCATTACAAGGAGTACACCAACGTAAAAATTATTCATATATACATACCAAAAATTATTGTGAGTTTAAACAATTATTATTATGAAACAAGACTCGAACTTTACCAATAGTTGGTTCAAAATGTCATGAAAATTTTCTTTCAAAGGTAATATGGGTTGATCTCAATTTACTAATTTAGAATTGATTTTAATGGTTGGTGCGGTGTCGAGTACTTATAAAATGCAAGAGATTCAAATTCTTCTTTAGACAGCCATTGAATTGGTAATACGTTTCCAATAGTTTGCAATTCTATTAACATTAGGTGGACATTGATTAATTTCACTGCTGTTAATCATTTAGTTTGTTTATTTGTTGTGTGTACTTATCTTTCTTTGCTATTTCTAAGTTTATAAGGGTGACAGAATAACACTAATGCTTTCATGGTCTACTGTTAAAAAATTACAAGGTGAGCACCACAAAAAAAACGTTAACATTAGCAACGACCAAGAAATTGATTAAAATAGAGCTTAAATAATATTATAATAATAAGACGCAACTCCGCCCAAATATTTATTTTAAAAATAATCCAACGCGTTTTGACATTGATGTTTATTTAATTTTAATTATTTATTTCAAAAATCAGCCGTTTCTTAAAATTCTATAAAGAAAACTGCTAAAGAAAGTGAAAGGTATTTGTCTAGATCAGATTTTTAATTAAGCTTGGATTGTAACATTGTACCAGAGCAAGTAAACAAGGCTCAATGGGAAATGAATACTTATCTAAAACTAAAAGTCATTAGAAAAGAACGTAGCGATCATTCTGCAAAAGCGTACGTTAAAGAAAAGGTGTGTCATAGATAAAAATGCTTCACGTAAAATACATGATAAAAAATGTTACCTGCAAGTGAAGGAAGGCCTTATGTTTGTCACGAGATAATTAATTTAAACGTTAATTTAGTTGTAAACAAAACATAAATCACTTATAGTTGTAGTTTTCAACCTTTCAAAATCACCTAACAAGTGTTACTTAAAGTAGCTGTTAATTTTTTTAATTCACTGCTTGAAATCTTTGATCTTGACCGATATTACACTCCGAAAAAACTGTGGTGAATCATATCTATAAGATAAAGTATTATAAACGTGCATACTGGTATTTAATTATAGCATCTTCATATGAATGTGATTAAAGTAGATATTATAAAATGGTTAATATTCTGTTATTTCAACAAACTATCAATCATAATAATGACAGGTTGAGGTACATTTAGTAAACACAAATTCGACAATTACAAACGTAATTTTTTATTATAGTAACGGTATTCGCAAAATAACAAAAAGATGAGCCCATAAGCAATTATAGAGCAATAGAATCCGTTACGTATACAAGCGTACAATGGTAATAATATGTATTAATAAGGTTATAGAAGATAGTTTACTAAAATATCTATTATGCATGTTGTGTATTTACGCGTAAAGTATTCTTCAATTACAGTTAAGTTCACGTGCTTCACTTGTAAAACTCCACACCGATTTGAACATGAATAAAGATAGTACGAAAAGTCATGGCTGAAGTTAAATTTAGACTCTCATTATTTTTGCGTGAGAAATAACATATTGAAATTCTAAAGTTGTTTCTGAGGCACGAATATATATTCTCGTGCATGTAACCGAAACTATAATAGATAATTAGACTGTCTATACAATTTAAACATGAATGTGTGAACTAGGATGCCATTTCAATAGGGATCCAATTCGAAACTTACAATTTTAGGGAACAACAAACGTTTGAATCATAATTCAAAACGGTTCATCTATTTTCCAAATACGGTGCTTGAAGCAATGCACCAAACTGTTTTACGATTTAATGGGAGATATGATTCCATTTTCATAGTGAAATCTCATTGACCAACAACATACGTGTAGGTATATTTTACGAGTGTCGTAACAGTGGGTAATTTGTACGAAAGAAATATAAAAGCAAAAAGGTTACTTTTACTATTCATGTATTATCATCATGCTCATTAAAAATCGTAAGTGAACCGAATACAAACTAAATACAAAATGGATATTGCGGCGTCACATGCAAACATAATTTCGGTGGATAAACTAAGTTTTGTGAAGTTAAGCCCTTATTTGTATTCCTTTATTATTATTTGTGCGGTAACAATATCCGAACTTCAATAAGAAAATCACCCAAAACTGAAATGTCCCTGTGTTTTATAGGTATAAGCAAAAATATAAAATATGCTTAAAGACGATCTAAACCACAATTTGCCATAATTTTCACGAACACGTGCAATGAAGCAAAAACAGGTTCATATTGCTACGGGCATTAAGAACTAAGATGTATAAATAATTATACGAAAATGCAACAAAAAATGATTATATGGTGAAACGAATACACTTTTTATTTATGTCGTATTAGAACATTTCATCTAACCTTCTCTCGGAATTATAGTTACATTGTTTGAAAACACTGAATACACCGCGAGCAGCTGGAATGCAATTTTCTTAGAAAAGTCTAACATCTCTTGCAACACGATCAATTACATTATTGATGTGTTTTATAGACGTACTGGGAAACGTTAACAATGATCTATGAAATGTAAGTACTCGTAGTAGCACAAACAACTACAATACGCTGACAAGCAGAAGATTAGATTTGTAAGCGGTGAACAAACTGTTCAATTTACGGTTGAATAAACTTACCTCATTTTTGAAAGTGCACAACGTTACAAAAATATGACTAATAATAATAAATTCAACTTATCCTTAGACAATCAGCCCTGTAAAGAGCAACTTTTAATCCAAGCTTCTGCGTTAACTTGTACAAATCAATAATGCATTTATAAGCAAAATTATTACAATATTTCAAAATAAAAATCAAATAAACTTGTTCATCACAACATAGTGCATAGTTACAACTTTCAGAAAATAAACTCCTGTTTAAAATTAACGCACCACTATAAATTTTGTAATTATCTCTTTTGCACTCGTTATTTAAATTTAGCCTTAAAAATTATAAAAATCTTCTTAACTTTGCAATCTAAGAAAGTGTCCAAACTAACAAAAAAAAATTAAGACTAATACTTCGTAACACCTCCTCGAGCTCTTATAACCGCTTGCAGTCGTCGGGGTAAGCTTGTTATTCAGTTTTGGATTGTTGCGGGGGGAATGTTTTCCCATTCTAAGAGGACAACACGCTCTAACTCTTGTAGGCTCATTGGGCCAGATACATGACATCGAACTGATCTTTTTACAACATCCCAAAGATGGCTCTATCGGATTTAAATCAGGACTGTGCGGTGGCCACTCAAAGATTTAAATGTTCACTTCATTTAAGTAATCCAACACAGTCCTTGCGATGTAAGGTCTTGGCATTATCTTGCATGAAAATAAAGGTATCCCCTATAAAGGGCTCCCTTGAAGAGATAGCACGGTTATAAAATCCTTCTCCGGGTTTCCGCCATACTCTATCACGGCCATCTAGAGATTTTAGGCTCACTCTAGTTTCATCTGTGAACCAAACTCTCTTCCAGTCATCGATAGCCCACTGTACATGATCTCTAGCGAATCTTAATCTACGTGGTCTGTGATCTGCAGTAAGTAGTGGTGCAGTAGCAGGCCTTCTACTAGCCAATCCGGCTTCGTTTAACCTTCTTCTGACAGTTAAAGCAGATATTCTAACATTTGTGATAGTTTCGAGTTGATTATTTAGCTCTTTACTTGTACACTTTCTGTTTCGTAACACCTGTTGTCGGAGAAAGCGCTCATCAATTTGACTTGTAGCCCTTTTCCTGCTCTGGCCAGCTTTTCTATGGTGTGTTCCGGTTTCCTTAAATCTTCTAACCATTCGACTAATTGTTGAATGAACAGGAGTTTATTTACAAACGATTTTGCCAAATTTTTAACCTCAAAGTAGGTAATCTTTTACAAAACTATTTTTTACGAATGACATAACAGGTTTAACACTGAGTTTCCCGAGAGCGTTTAAATTAATTAAAATTGACGTTATATAAAAAAACTGGATGAAGATGGGGATGCTGAGGAAGGAGATGCTTGCCTAATATGCTTCGATCTAAACATGGTAGGCCATTTTCAAAGAATGATATAAGTTCACACACTTGTTCAACGTACATACAATCACACAAAGTAAAATTAAACAATCAGCCAGAAAGTAGCATTTAATTATTAAATAACCTCAAAAATTATAAAAAAAACTTCGCATCAGATACTTCATAAATGGTCATCAGCCACAAATTAGCTTTTAATTAATTAACATAAATGTAAATCAATAAAAAACATAACTTCATCACTTTGTAACATAACATCATTAATCACAATTTGCAAGGTGAGCTGTCTATTTAGCTATCTAAGTATTAAAAAAAAATAACAATGGCTTTTTTGAAAAAAAAATTCGAAATATTCGAAGGTCCAAGGGTCCTCATTTTAAATGTCTACAACATGGGCTTTATGCGTTAAGATCTATCAATCCGTGTTTGCTCCTTTTTACAATTTTAAATACCTATCACAGCTATAAAAAAATGACATTAAAGATTCATTTTATTTAACAATTTCACATAAGCACAAGAAAAATGCTGCCCTGTAATTTACTACATAAAAGAAAGATTCCAACCGAAATAAGTACACATTTTCTTAAAAATAAACGAGTTGTTGTAAGTAGTACCGCTATTTAATAAAACTGACAACTTATTGGAGTGGAATTAAAAATTAATGTGATCGAAGAATTGCTGCAACGCTTAACAGAAGATGCACAGGTGTGGATATTTTAAATCGTGTTGCCGAATTTGCTGTTGCCTGTTGCAAATACAAAACATAGCCACAGTATTCGGTAATTATGATATTAAACCTTAGTGCATTACATACATTTTCTACTGCAAGTAAAATTTCCTTAAGTTAACATTACAAAAATTAATAAATATAATTCTTACAAACTGAAAGCATATCAAAGATCAACTGAAAATGATTTTGAAGGAAGAAGTTTATGAACAAATGACTACTATGATTAATAATAACAACAAAATTTCTAAATATCTCCTTTAGTGATGCTGATGAATGTAGAAATATTTTTTAATATAAAAACACAACTGCAGCACAGTTGGATATTCGATATTGGAATAATAAAAATCCACAATAAGAACATACCCTGCATCGCAAGCTATTAATGTATCGGCAGGAGTTTAAGATTGATAGGTATAGTAAATGGTGCGATATGGATATGTCGAAATTCTATTAAACTGCCGTTGGAAATCAATTTTATGGAGAACAAAATTTGCATTTGCAGCAAGATAAAGGTTCTCTCTATTATATTCTTTCAATTCGAAAATGGATGAAGAGTATATTTCCCGAGGGCAAAGAAGGCTTACGGTCTGGTCCGCTAGAACATCTGATTTGGTGCTATATAACAATTCTTTGTGTGCTCATGGTTTTTATATATGTAATTTATTTTCGTCAACCTCAATAATCGGATTGAGTTTGGGCAGAGTTGGAGCGTGAAACCGCCTGAAGATTATCAAAATGCTTCTTCCTCTTTTTTTAAATATGTACATTCAATGGGATATTTGAATGGAGTTTCAAAAGAAAAGAAACATCACTAGGTCTTTTGGATCTACGATAGGTCTAGGTACACCAAATTATGGTCCATGTTAGTGCAAAAAGTAAACTTTCAAAGTCCATCGTAAAGTAACGAAAAGTAGTTTCCGCAGGGATCACGTTTTTGAGAAGATGCTGCTTCTTTCGTACCGTAAAGTTTCCTTGGAACCATGTTTGAAGCTTCTAAACTCAACAGTAACTTAGATATTTGAGATAAAAACAAAATATTGTACTTATATTTATTTTCAAAACTCCTCCGTCAATTTTAAAACCTTTATAATTCACATTTTATTATATACCGTGAGTAATTTTTTAAGTAAATGAAGAAACTAACAACTCGGTAGGTGTACATCAAACCAGATGCATGATTCGGTTTACGCAAACTTTAATTGGTTAACGTTTTAACTTAACCGTTACTTCACGTAACTACAAGTTTTAATAAGAATTTCTCAATTAATTTGAAAACAATTTTTTTAATTAAATGATTATCATTAGTAACATTTACAAATGATTAGGTACATACATTGCGTGAACCTTTAACAAATCGTAATATTATTACAACTGTAAATATTCTGCAACAAGTGCATGCAATTTACATTTAATCGATTATGTAACGATTCAATCCATTACTAGATAATACACAGCAACATTTAAATTTTTCTCTTCCCGTCTGAAAGGTACACAAACTAAAGCACATACAAAAAACTGAAGAATACAATTTATTGATTCGCGCTAATAAAAACAAACATCTGCAATCAAAGGTGATATTTACTTATATAATAAAAATGTCTTTGAAAGCGCTCGATACAAAATCGAGATTCTTGATTGTGTTTGATGCACTAGAAAATTCTCTGGAAAAATATGTCAAAGAAAAATAATGACGAGCGTAATAATTTAAGGGACCGGGTTTTAGTAATCAAAGAGATTGTGATGTACTTAATTGGGCGTACGGTAGCAGGACCTGTTGGTAAAATTAATGCTTGGGGCTAGCTTAAGTTTAACAATCACGGTGTTATAATGCACATACAGATTGAGACAAATTGGTTTAAGGTTTCATCATACAATGGCTTAGGGGTGGGTCACACAATCTCGCAGATTAAGCTTATGCATACACAATGAAGGTTATTAAGGGTAAAAATGTTCCTGTAATATTTTAGCTCGCTCAAAATATAAAGAAGAATGTTTCATGAAAACATATTTCTACATTTTTGTTATACAAGGTTCATTAGGTTTGCGGTTCAGGAGACGCCGCGCCGACTTGTTACATAATTAATTCCAAATGTTAAATGAATATACCCACGGAAGATATGATTTCACGTGCCAATTCCTTTAGTAGTGAACTATATTATGTAAGTTAATGACAGTCCACGAAAAGTAAAGGCGACGGAGCGCATTATAGTAGTAGTAGTAAATGTATCGCGTTTTCATTCAAATAGGTGTCATGGTCGTTGAAATGGTGACAAATGTACTTTTGCAGCATTCGTAAATTTTTATCTTATTTCATTAAACTAAGATACTTTTTTAGTTAGGTATTATACAAAATAAACATTTGTCACCATTAAAAAGATTCCAATTTTACCGACGGGGCACCGACTTCGTTTAGAAACGCGAGATAAGTTTTATCTAGAAATCTGTCAAACTTCAAAACATAATGAATATTGTGTGCAATTTTTCACTACAAAGTATTACGAATCAAAGACTAATAACACAGCTATTTTACAAGTACCAATAAAACAAATTATATAATAATAAAACACATATTTTTGGTCAATAAATATATGTATAAGAGTGTCAATATTATAAAAAATTGAAATCTATATTACAAAATTTTTGAAAAATCTCTGCCCGTATGAAATTAATAATTTTCTATTGTTTAATGATGCTGGATTTATCTGTGATATGTTGTGAGTGTTTTATTCACTTACTTATACCTTTTTTTTACCATATTCTTTGACGATTCTTATGCATTTACTTATATGTCAAAAAGATTAAATGTTTATTTATTTATTTATTATTATTATCTGCTTTCCTTTAATTCTAAACCAAAAATGAGGTTTAAATAGCTAAATAACAAAGAGCGAACTGCGAAAATTATGCAATGTAATGCAATGTTGTACGTGTTAAAAGTAATCGAACACCTATGGTGTTGTGATCTATAAAACAACGAACGCTCTTTCTACTTTCGAGAATTTACCAAGATCAGGTTAAGATGTATAAATATTTGGGTAATATAAGAGAAAAGCAAGAAACTAATAGACACCATCCCCTAAAGGTGATAAAGTTATAAAAGATTTGCTTAATTATTTCGTTCTTGTAATTATTATTCATTATTATGTTTATTGTTACGAACGGTTATTAAATTTTGGTTACTTTACTAATTTAACTCAAAACCTTAAAATCACAGAAATCATATATTTAAAAATACAATTAAAAATCTTTAGTCAGTTCTAAATCGCTGTGAATCATAATGTCCTGGATTATTGAACCGAATACATAAGCATTGACGTATGCTTCAGTCTCAATTTTATTTGATTTGCGTGTGAAATAGGTACCTATTACCTATACAAAGTTTATTGCATTCCCACATGAACTTATATACCCACTTGCTTGTTACTTATGGCGACTACATGCGGATTATGTGCTAATTGCATCTTATTTACATTTCCATTTGCGATAGTAAAAGTTCAATTAAGGTGTGATTTAACGAGAAACTTCTTGTTTACTTGAAAATATCAACATCCCTAACATACAGTGGCCTCGTATATTGAGCTTATCTGTTGATATACATGTACGTGTACTAAGAAGTCTCTGCGATTTAAGTACTTTTAATCGAGATTCAACACCACATATCCGCACTACATAAAGAAGATAAAGAAGCGACCGGCTAATAAACAACACTAGTGTGATTAAGTAATATATTTTCTGGCAATGCAGGTTACAAACAAAAGAAATAAAAGGAAAACTGTACCATTTGGATACGGTCTTCATGCTGGATTAGATAAATGTTTTCCGTAAAAGGTGGAATGGACTGGTAATGATTCTGCGCTTTTGCGAAGCGGCGAATTGCAAATGCGGATTGTGCCGACCAAAAGGATAACATTGCAAACTTGTATTTTACATCGCATCGGCGAACAAAGCAGATTTAAACGTGATATATATTCCAACTATAATATTTTTTCGAAATCGTAAATAACGTGGAAACGAATCCCTCCGTGAGGATTGTAATAAACACCGCCGATCATTACCAAGGCTATACGTACAATTCTGATGGACAACGTGTTTCAATTTTAACTTGCTACTTTAAGCGTTTACTGAAAATTATATGCTATCTTCTGTCTGTGATTGTTTACAACTTGATGCCACCATAAGATTTCTGTCTTTCAGAATAAGAAACTACCTTAATTAGCAGTTATGCGTGATTTCACTGCAGGTGTTAAGATTAAGCGTGTAAAGCTCACGCAACCAAATACTGTTTAACCACTTTGAAATCACGAATAGTGTATTTAATTATCTTGTATACTTGTAATTTATTACACATTTGATTTTAAAGAAATGAACATGCAAAGTAAACTTCCCTTTTGTTTACTTGACTTTACTAAGTATATAGGTAGCTACCGTAGCTCTTACTCGGTTGATAATTTGTTTATAGTATACCTTAATTGAATATTGTAAGGGAAACACAAATTACATTTTTAGTGGTCGCAAATTTGATTTTGAGAACTCGGGCATCGAATAATTAGTTCCTAATCGAATCATATGGGATAATCTTATCATTTAGTACCTTTCAAGAAGGTTTTACTAATCCGAATAATTAGAAGGTAGCAAAAGTTAACTTTTTCACGACATAACTGCTAAAATTAACGTATAGTGTACCATCCATAGCAAAATTGGTTAATTTGGCTTACCAAGAGTAATTTCCACTTGGAGACCTAACGAAAATTGGTACTTGACTATCGCCTGAGACATACTGTTTTGTAGTCCTTGGTTCTAATGAAAAAATCTCATTCAACCTTTAAGTTTTTATACTCATTATACTACTTTATACATTTTTTACCTATATCTTTTTATTAAAACAATTTTATTTATTATCATGTGGATAGTAAAAATTTGTTGCCCTTTTTTGAGTAGTTTACCATGCCGCTTTCGCGCATATTAAATGCCCTACGATTTTGTTTTGGCGGCAGGTTTAATGACGAATTTTTGATGCCGAATTGTTCTTTTTTTCAATGAAATGAATTTTAACGCCACTGTAGTTTTGTTATGATAACTAACAGCAATGAAGAATATTGGGAATATTAATATAGCGATACAGTCAAGGTGACAGTATCAATAAAACAAGGTCATCGAGTTTCAAGTGATTCTCTAACTAAGAGGGGAAAATTGCCAAAAATTAGTGGAGTTGAGGAAATTTAGTACGAAGCTTAATGGGAGAGGTTATGAAACCTGAATTGCTCCTTCCATTTTAACAACTAGATCTCCTACATGGTAAAATTGTGCTTTACCTGAGATACACATGAAATGACAAACCATTTCTACACAACGTCGAAATTCATTGAGTTATATTTTTTTACTTTCTTTAAATCAATTTATTTCTTTAATTGAAACAAATCTCGTATAATTAATTATCAAATTGCGTTAAAATTGTTTATAGCCCTACGTTTAAAGAGCTTGTGTGAGATTGTTCCTTTAATTCCTGGCTTCCAGTCAGGGAAACCTACGTGAAAATTAACGATTAAATAATAATAATAGTAACCTTTTTCACAATTTATGTAACAATATAAGGCAAATATAACAGTAATAATTTGCATGGTGGGCTACGGGCTACTATAGTTTTCTCATATATGTAAAACTGTAAACGACCACTGCCCGAAGAAAATCACCTTAACTTAACAAAATTTTATTGCGATGTCAAAACAACGTAGTTATTCATTTCAATTTTATCAATAAACATTAAATTAAAGATAAGCAGCCGAAGGCAAGTTCAGAAATAAGTAATTGGCCTACAAATAAAAAATAATGAACGGTAAATTTATATACGATAAAACGTACTAAAAATACATAAATCATCAATTTGCTGTACTTGACTTAACCGCGCCTAAATAAAATTATTAAGTAACACTCATACAATTCTACAGTAATAAAGGAAAGAATGTTTCAATTTCCATCTAAGTTAAACTTTCTTTACAATATGTTCACATTTTTATAGAAATGAAATTGCAGGTATGAGTTGATTACATCAGAGAGAATTTTCTAAATAAAAAGTAATTGCTTCTGTTCCGTATTATGAGGAGCAGTAGCACTACACTTGACTGAAGTTGATATTACATCACATGTTCAATATTGATTCGTATAAGGATATAAAATGATTTATAATTACAGTGTGGCTGCTGTGTTCAATCAATGGTGCAATTACAATCAAACCTTAAGTAATCTCCACGTCAATCTTAAATGTAGCAATGGCATGTGTATTATTAGGAACAAACAGCTTTCGCTTTCATCCGATAGCTATAACGATACACACAAAAATCAGTAAACAATTTTTGTAATAATAATCTAATATCTTTTTTTTTTATTTTCAGGTGCGTTAACGAAATCTCAGTTTCCCGTATTCACAATCTACGCACAAAAATCGTGTCTTGGAGTAAAGCCGTGCGAAAGAGCGTGGTGTATAGATCGTGTACAAAATTATCGCCTAGTGGGTTATTCTAAAAGTCAGCAAGTTGTAAATTCTCGTCAGGAATGTCTGGAACTTTGTCTCGGAGAAACAGAATTTGCCTGCAGGTATGTAATCAATCGTCCTTCAATAGTCATTATTCAAATGCAATTACCGTCCAAAAGTTACGTTTTAATATAGTACAAAAGGTAGTTAGAACCAGAAGTGACTGCCTGAGTCACATTAATCATATCTCTCGTAATTTTTCATACCTTGTTGACAGTAAAATAAATTGTAAAATAACATGGATTAGAGAAGTTAGATTAATGAAGTAAAAATATTAAGAAAGTTTTACAGCGACATCTGCTACTTACGCTTTTCTTTAATTTGTAGGTTTACTTAAACTTTATAGTTTCTTAGTTGGATTTCGTTTCTACTTTTAAATTGGTTACTAATTGGGTATACAATGCTAACGTTTCTATAGATATCTGTAATTGAAAATTAATTCACAAACAATATTGTTAAGACTCCATTCATTTCGGGTGTTTCGCAATTCAATAGCTAATTACAAAACAGTCATGTTAGTTATTTATAAATGCAAACCTAATTACTACAGAATAAGCACTTTCATTATTGGGGGCGTCAGAAGTACAAAAATTGGCGATAAATCATGCGAATATGGGCAATAAGTGATTGATGATGTCAACAGTTCGTTGTGCTCTGTGTGCATTGTCGTTCGCCGTTTTAACTTGCTTTTAGAATTATTATGTTGCTCCGAAATACTGGCAACTTGCTATAAACAAATTGAAACATTAGCTGTTTTTTGGTACTTACCACAGCCGCAACAAGTCTTGTTTGTCCGGAGAAACAAGCAATATTTTTTCCGGAAACGCTTTTCTAATACACTTTTTTTATTACTTTCAATTTCAGATTCCTCGAACGTAGAGGGTATTTCACGGTGATCACCCATTAGAATATTCAGAGACTACTTTGATCTGAATTTTGAAAATTTGGACAATGGGGTTTTTTGGAGTCAAATAAAATAATGACGCCTACGTAACACTTCCGGTTTTTGCGGAAATGACACAAACTTTGTTATTTTAAACGTAACATCCTATATATTATTCCGATTCTACGTAAAATTTTAGGACTTTCATCAAGTTTTCCTATTCCTTTGTTTCCGAGATATTTAATTTACGATCTAGCTTAAAATCATGTGAATTCTACAGCAAGAAAGATAAGGGAACCATATTCAGACGAGAGATTCCTAAGATTCCCATACATCAAAGTGGCTTAATTGCATACAGAGTGGTAGAAATTTAATGTCGAGTTTAATTAACTTCAAATCATCATGAGTTGTTTTTTTCAAATGGAACACCCTGTATGTTTCTCCATAATATCATGCACAATTTTATTCTCCATGGAACGCTGTCCCTTTTGGTTTTTAAGGTATCTACTTTTTTTTCAATTTCATTCAATTTCTTACGAGGATAGCTGTAAAATTCTTAGCAAAACTTCAAAACAAACGACTATTCTATTACCACTTATCTGTTGTCAGTCTAACGGTTGAATTGAATACTATTAATTAAAAAAAATTGAAAACAACAACACGTATTCAAATACAGATATTCTAAGTTTATTATTTACTCATGGAGAATGTAACAAGATAATAAATGGAACTTGAATATTCTAATGGGTGGTCACCGTGAGACACCCTGTACGTATATATTTATTATACGCTCTGGCACCTCACATGCTGTAATACACAGAATTCAATAACGAAGGAAGTTTAAATACCAAAAAGAACTGCTGAAAGACTTCTTACAAAATTTACTTCTTCATAAAATGTTTGATTCCTAATTATTTAGTAAACGTGTTGGGCTATACTTCCAATAAATATAAATGACGTGATAAATACAAATTTTACACTTCTACTATGAGCACGCGTGCAACGAATGACTGACGTTAATTATAATCCGATTAGCTAATAAAAAAACTAAACAAGGCGCAACACAAATCGATTATTTATAAATGTAACAGTTTAAGCGCGCTTAATTAATATAAAATCACGATCCAGATTCCGTCACGCAATGTTTGGTTTGGGTAAACGTCAAAAAGTATACCTAAAATACTAAGATCATCGTTTATTTATTGCAAAAAGGTGAATACAAAAGGTTGATTTACATTTTCAACCATGTAATTTTTTGTCACAAAAGTCTAGACATCCCGGTTTTAAAATGATCGTAAATATAAGTCGAGGATTTTTTTGTACATGTATATGCTTGAAAGAATCTTAATTGTTCTACTTGTAATCTTTTGAAGCATCTAACAACTGTACCTGATCTCCTGTTGCTAAAATACGGAATGACTAACATTTTTTTTGCATTGTAAAGGACGGTACCGCAAAAATATAATACGATTATATTGATTGTAAAATGCAGTTCGATTTTAGTCGAAAAAATAACGGAACAACATTTTTGGCATAAGCTTCCAAATTTATCTAAATGAATACCTAATTGCCTTTTGTAACTTTTATTTTTGATGTATGTCGAGAATACCTACTACATAATCATCAGATTCGGTACCATAACATCACCATATAATTATTTCGTTATTTTATTAATAACCATAAGGTCAAATACGGAACAATCTTAATGTCACGCCAAGAAAAGCATTCGTTTTGACGTTTAATTAGGAATACTGGAGCAATTTCATAAAGGAATAGTACAGCAGTAGAAACAGAAAGGCAATAAATATGCACGTGCTCATTGAGATAACTCATGCATCACACGCCGCCGTATGAAAGATCGAGATGGAAATTTAAATTAGACCCAATACATTATAACTAATTTAGTAACAAGTAGCAGAAACCGGTAGACTAAAGTCACGTTTACGTACAGAGATAACACTGTTGGAATACTGACATTTATGCATGTCACTAGTCGCATTCGTTGAAATATCAATTAGTAACAAGAAAATAACAGATTAATCATTGAAATGAAATATCAATTATATATTGTGCTTTGCCGGAATATCGCTCGAAAGTAGAAAGAGGGGTTTTATATTTCATTAATAACGTGATGCAGACAAATTTGTGTTTATTCTACAATTATTAATGAAAGAACTGAACATCAAAGCTTAGTCCTATTTAATCTATGTAGGAATAAGGCTTGTCTCATATATTTCACATCTTCTCGTATTTCCTAAACGTTTGAAAGGTTAAAATTATAATGTAGGTACCCCAAATAATATAATAAAGCCATATTTTTTTAGTGATTTAAAACATAAAAGCGCAACATTTTTTCATTAATTAAAAAGAGAAATAAAAATTCCCTTAAATTTCGTTTCGTCAATGGTACCTAATTTATTTTTAAGTTTGATAGACGTCGCGTCGTTAATACGAATATTTGGAACGTTGTAATATAATTACGTTTCATTCAACGGTTAAACATTTACGAGTTTTATTAATGGCAAAGGCACAACACTTAAAGACGAATTATGTAATAGAATTGTATAAGCTGTTTTCTCTTTCTTTTCTACCTTCTGCTAGAAGCACGAAGCTGTAAATTAATTTAATTACAACTAAATTAGCTTGCAGATGTAATTTTGATTATTCTTAACAATTTCCTTACATTTTTGCAATATGTAACGAAATAGTTGACCATAATATTGTTTTGACTTTGAATGGAAATATTGTTAAAAAATACCGGTTAAAGGATTGCATAACTTTGTGTTAACTGTTACACCCTCTGTGTATATGTACCGAAAATTAGAAAAAAATTTGCGAAAAAAGTTTGGCCAAATTTTTTAAAAACCACCGATGGAATACGATTCATGATGTACCTATCTTCAAATTAAAACACCCTTTTAACTGTTGATTTACAGACCATTGTTTTCTGTCATAGGTCATAGTACACAAAATTAAATGTTTTCTCACATCCTGCACATTACCGATGATGTTATATCTCTAATTTTTTGGGAAATTTGAAAAAAATGTATTGTTGCAACATTTAGTGTACGTATTTCCTGTACATGGCTTTCCATAACAGATTACATAACGTTATGTTTCTTCACATGCTAGAAAGATGTTCAAATTATTATATTCATCACATGACATAGTTCCATTGCTTTAAATGGTATGAGTTATTGATGCATGTTACTGCTTGTACGTTTAGTAGCTGCATAGTAGATTGGGTTGGAAGAGTTGTCAACGGAAGGGAAACTTAAATAACGAACCCAGAAGGAAAGAGTTAAGAATATTAAGCAATCTTTGAATGTATCACAAAGAATTAGCTACAATTTAAAGTTATAAAAATTAGCTTTTTTAGATGTATTTAAGTATCAACGTGGGTTCTGTGTAACAAAATGTAACAAATTAAATTACTGTAGAGATCACACGATGACGATATTCTCATGCAATAAATGATTAAATTCCAACACTACAATTGCTACGGAATATTGGCTGTCTCGAAATTTAGAATAAAGCGAAACGTTAAGAGGTTACGGAAAAACATTCTAGGACGGATATGTAACACGGTAACGTAATTAATGTCATCGAGTTGCACTCGATGCATAATTAAGAATAATATTCGATACAATTCGCTCTAATGCAAATTATAATATGTGCAAGTTTAAGATGGTAATTTAGATTAGATATCTGAAACTAAATTGAACCATATTGAGAGCAGTGTATGTCCTCCTAATACTAGATACATAGAACTGATTTGGATTGGGAAACTGCAAAGGGTTGGCGAATGTTCCAAACTTTGGTAATTATCACAGTTGCTTCTCTTCCGAGGTTGACCAGCGACCTTTCGTCGATCTAATTTAATAGTGTGCTTAGTCGATGCGAACGACGATAAGCGGGCCACAAAGTGGTTCCTCCCTGCGCTCCGAAACTAATTGCAATTAATTAATAATTTATTTCTAAATTTAGTGCGCCTTTTCTACAAATAATAAGTGTCTAATTTCGTAAAATGAAAACCCTAAGACTTATAGTATCGATTCTGAAATCTCGTTTTTACGATTTACAGATCAAGTTGCAATTATCTGGTTTTACTTATAACGTTTTAACGGCAGTAACGGTATATGTTAAAACGTGATTCCTTCGCTTGACCAGAAGGTAGTGTTCACGAATGTATAATCGGATAGTGTAGGTAAGCTTCTTAATTTAAATAAGCGTTTTAATAGCACAGATGGTACAGATTATTACTTTACGTAATTATTTTCTTCGCCTCACAATTTCATATATTCATCAGCACGTAAACTATTCTATAGGGTTATTCATGTTATTCGACACGGAATGCTACCGCTAAACTACTTCACTTTAAAAAGGTATTGAGACAGATATAGAGGACAATTAAAATATATGTACATATTTTAAAATTATTTCATAATGTACTTACAGGATTTCTCCTGCAAAAGATAGATGTATGGAAGTTGTATTTTTTTTATTATATCATTTTCCGTTTCTACGAAAGAAATAAATTTCACTTAAAATTAAACATTACAGTTGATAGAAGTACGACTGTCGTATCTTTAACTATACCACTCAGCAACTCCACCAGAAGGTCTCCAGCATCTCTTGGAGAAACTATTTCTCAGTTATTAATCATTGGAGTAATTTCACTATTACAGTTTTTGAAATATTCTGTATTTTGTAAAAATGCAGTAATAATTCTAATGTTTAAATGCTGACTATGTATTTTCATTTTTTAAACGATTATGTGTGTACTAATTGCATGAATTTTATGTCGCATAATGTGATAAATCCGTATCTCGGAAAACTAAACATTTTCAGACATACGTTTATATAGCGAACTGTCATTATTTTTTCATGCAGAATCACCTCCTAATGTTTGTCGCACTTATTTACTAACACCCTGTATAAAGTGTACAAAAATTAAGACTAGGTAAATTATGGCAAAGTTTTAAAAGGCTATCTTAAATAGAGCGAACGACCTGTAATTTTTGTCAACTACAGATGCCAAATTTGATTGTTTATTGAATACCATTATACTTTTCCTACCTAACTTTGCCGTTTTCATGGAAAATGAAAATTTTCATATTTCTGACTAACGATAAGTTTAACAAATTTATTGTATTTATAAAACCGTTTCTTTAAAAATCGTCACTAGTGGCTTCAATACTTCAAAGTTATTTCTCTGTTGAAGTGTTACCAAAATAATGATTTATGTATAAGAAAAACGAATCGATGCGAATTTACTGGCATCACGCATTTACACTCTAAGATTTTCTAACAGAATTTCATCAAAAATAGCTGTTTACGAAAAACTGTCAGTTCAGTTTAAGGAAATTGCTTGTGTCCAGTATGAAAAATTCACTGAAGCAGATTTGCGATTGAAAATAATGAAACTGAATTTGGGCTTATTTTTTGGAAGTACACGGTAAATAATAATACATGGGAAATAATACCCAACTTTCCATTAAAAGAATACAATTTTGATACGTTTTTTCTTTTTGTAACATCCTGTACATTGTGAAAAGAATTTTATAATATACCTCTAATAGGCTCCTAGGCTCCTATGTACCTCTAAAGAAGTATGTGAAAATGAGTAAAAAGTCTGTAACAAAACACTTCAAATCTGATAATTATTTCCTAATAAATTTTACTCCATGAAGTAATGTGTCTATTTTTACTATATGTATTCTTACGTAAAAGAACAGATTCCAATTAATTAATTTCATAATTATAAATTGCGCTCTAGACATAATTTTCTATCTCCGGTAATTAACAGCACAATCTTCCGTAGGTTTCAATCAAAGGCTTTATATTGTCATTATCATTATGCTAGGATCCATAACTATACGTTGATGGGCTAAATCTCCATCTGGGCGCGAAGTAATTGTCGAAACATGTAGTAGTATTATATCAACATCAATTTCAAATTCAATCTTATCTCGTCTAACTTAGAATTTCAATAAATAGGTATATATGGGGAAGGTTTGGTGATTGATTACTTATTCCCATAATTATCAACTATCCTAAGCGAGAGGGATTATTGAGATCAACATCACCAGCATGAAATTTCGCATAGAAAAATTCCTGCAGATAAATTCCCTGAACATTAGTTCAAATCCATAGAAAAGAGTCCAAACGAACAGGCAAATATTATCCAAAAGGATTCCCAACGATGCAAAACCATCAAATTTACTTATTCCATACAGTAGGTTGTTTCTCCATCGATACGTTTGGCATTTTTCCCAATGGAATTCAACTATAAATACAAATCTGCAATATATCGAACAAATTCTCAAGTCAAAATGTGGTAGGAAATTACTGATACAGTTGATTCCAAAAACGAGCAGTTTCACTTCAATGGAATTTAAAAAAAATCAAAATAGAAATTTGGAATGGCGATTTTCGAAAGACAATTTTTTACAATGCACACGGTATTTCACCAATCGAATATATGGGAAAGCCCTCTTTGAAGCACCATTCAAAATTTTGGTTTACAAATCAAACATGGAACACAAGAGATTTTCGTTTATGTTGACCCGAAAAAATGAATTCTGTACATGAAATTGAAACAGATTGACATGTGACATAAACCCTTGAAAGGATTGCCAACAAACAAATATACACGATTTTTCAGAATGATTTAAATGTAAGGAAGATCAGTAGACGTTGAATTACAAAAACGGGCATGTCTTAATAGCTGCAAAAATTCGACGACGATTATTAAAATTCTAAACTAAAACCGAAAAAAGTCGCCCTAATTCACGAAATCATGCTGCAAGTGTAGATTTGGAGGATTATGGTCTTCTCACTTTCGTGATTGGTTTCATCTAATACCAATGGACATGAACGTTGAATTGGAAATATTTTAATAGGTAGGATGTTTCATAAAAAATTGCACACATTAAATATAATACATCTACACTAAAATTCGTAATTAGCGATTCTGTTTACTTCTAAACACATTGTGTGTAACATTTTTAAAAAGGAGTACATCCGTTGCATTTCCTGATAACACCAGTGCAATTAATTTACACGAAGGGGTAAACCTGCTATTTATTCTTGGAATGTCTGCGGTAAATACCGTTGGAAATCTCGAAGAAAAATAGGGAGTTCCCGTTTTTAAACGTCATTACGTTACCAAAACTCCCATCATTTGTAGGTGCGAAATTTACCATTCTTAAAGGCTCGATATTTCAATTTCCTCGAACAAGAAAGTGCAGTAAACTTACATTATACCTTTAACAAAAAATGAACAAGAAAATATTTCCCGTTACATGAAGTACATATTCAATTTATAAATTGCTGTAAGGCTACTTACATGGTTAATTAATAAAGTGCGCGTATGTGAATAATCCGCTAAAAGTCCAGCTACACTTTTAAAATAAAATTAAAAGCCCTCGAGTATAAGTAATATTTATATTTACTGCAGGATATTACAATCATATTCGCCACTTATTAGTTAGTAATCCATTTTAGCTATATTAGTGATAAAACGTAATTAATTTAAATTATTCATAGTCTCGTCTAACGCCTATGAAGGTATAGTAAACTGACTACTAACAAGACGCTGATTAGCGAATTTCAGCACTGCGTTTAAATCAAATTAACTAAGTAAATAGGTATTCCCCACATGCAGTAGGTGTGGACAACTCCAGTCACGCATAACGAAATTGATTAAACTGTAACGATTAAGTGACGCTAAGCGAAGATAGTTGTAACATGACTTAGATGTGAATAAAAGGTAAAGTACCTACTAATTCTCCGGTTAAAACAAATACAGGATGACATCTTTCTTATGCGTTGAATTGCATAAAAAATATTAAAGGATTACCTTATTATATCTTAATGTTCGAATAGTGTCGATCTGACGATGTACGAAAAGTAAGTAAGGCTGAGAGAACAGCGATTCCCCAATAATTATAGAATTAAACTAATATTACTGACTGGATCCTCCTAAACCTCAATCGGGCATAAATTGAGTTAATTAGTGAAAGCTATTTCAATTAGAATAATTACAACAAAAACTCTTCTTTTTTACAAGCCATAATGTTGTCACGTTTTGTACAGTATATCATATTTATTATTTACGTAAAAAAATTACAATTTTGTTAAGTGATACAATTAATAAAACGTAGAATATCCTGCTCGTTTTTTTTCGACGGATGCTACAATTATTAAAAATTAATATAAAGTACTGTAGATGTAAACCTTGTCTTAATTAACATATTTTTTCAGTAACTTTTTCTGGTGAACGGTGAAAATAGTTAAAATTGTAGAATTAGGTGTAATTCATTCCCTAGATCACATACACCACATACACCTCGTACATTTGCTGATGTAAATTCAATGTAATTTCCATCTGTAACCCAGGTCAAAAGTTATGGAGCAAAATTTTAAAATCGTTATTTATTCACCAATTTCATGAGAAAAATAACGTATTGCATCGTTATCCAATAAGCGAATTTTATACCTTTATGACCAAAACGTGGTTTTTGACCAGGAGATGTCAAAATTGCTATTTGTGGACCAATTTCGTAAATAATATGTCAAAATCCATTACATCGATGCCCAATAAGCGCATTTCATTCGTTTTTAATGATCACATGGAATTCGAATAAAATTATTATTTATGAACGAATTTCGTGAGGACACCATCTAAACGCACTGATTGTTGCCCAACAAGTGAATATGATATCTACGTTTTTGGCGATCACATGGATTTTGATAAAAAAATGTGAAAATCGCTATTTATCCATCACTTTCTTGGGAACAACGTCCAAACGCATTGCATCGATAACCAATCGATAAACCAATTTCCATTTTAGGCCGATAACCAATAGATAAGCCAATTTACATTTTAGGCCACCACATGTCAAAATCCATCAAAATAAGTGATCTGAGTGATCTTCGATACTCCGTCGCATCGTTTTATTAATTATCCAGCATTTTTTAAGAAAATGCATATTTCTCTTATTTATTTATGGATTGCAATAAGAAAACATAACTTTTAATTATTTAGAACTTTTGTTTTTTCTTAAACATATAATATAGATTTATTGCAACGTTTTTTTCCAAACATTTATGCATAATTTGGCTGTGTATGATACTGTATGAGTGCATATGTGCGTACTTCCGAAGCTTTTTTCGAATTTTGAAATTTTGACCTCGTTTCCGGATTATTGATGAAAAAGTATCAATTTATCTATATCACAATTTGCTATGGTTATGCACTGCATTTCCAGATATCTTATTTTTGTGTTTCGTTTTTATGACTTTGTTTAAAATCTGCAATTTGTTTCACTTTCGTTACCATATAGATTTTTTGTGCTCAAAAATATCATTTGGGCCCGTAAAAGCAATGCGACGTTATACAGGGTGTCCCGAAAAGATTGGACATAAATTACACCACATATTTTGGGGTCAAAAATAGGTTGACTGAACCTCATAGGTATACAAAAGTGCACACAAAAAAAGTTACTGGGTAATTTAGTTAAACATTTGAATAATTTTTTTTAACATTGCTCTAAAACGGTTTAACGTTAATTTATAAAAGTCTATACGAAATACTAGTAGACGATAACGAATAAATTGGAAACAGTCGCATTCAATTACTTTTAATTATTATGGATTTTCAGAGGGGATCAACACCTATTTTACCATAGTGAAATTCACTATATTCGATTCACCACATTTTGAGTAGGAATATCACAAATATCACAACCTTCATGGATTCCATCAACTACCTCTTTTACTCCCAAACTTTTTTTAGGGTTATACGTTAACAAAATATGGAATCAAACATCTATTCTTAAACTTTTGTGTCTCTTTGTATTTCTTTGTAAATATTTTAGTTTGGAAGATACAGCCATCCTGTAAAATGTCAATTTCCAAATATTGAATATTTAAACTCTACATTTTCACAAATATTAAAAACTTCCTCAGTATTTACAATTTACAAACAAACAATAACAATAACTCAACAATATTGTTCAATATGACCTCCTCCTTCCTGTATATAAAAGTTATGTGGTATAATTTATGACTAATCTTTTCGGGACACCCTGTATAATAATCTTATGTATATTGTATGGAAGTTGTACCATTAGTCCATCACACCGTGTGTCGTATTCCAGATCAATAGTGCAATCTGTCGAAGTCAATAATCAACAGCATTATCCTTAATTTTTTTCAGTTCTCCTTTTTCCAAGTGTAGATAGTCAATAAGTCTTAACATCGTTACACGTTGGTATAGTTAACGATGACGGAGTACGTGTCAAATAAAATCAGATGTGAGCTTGTTATGTAAGAGTTTCTATTCCTTTTTCAGCGTTACCCTGATTATAATGGCAAAATGATCATGAATTTTTTTATATAAATCCTGTAACAGATGAATCCATTTCAGTCCTCTCTTCTTGCAAACATTTGCATTGCACCGAAATTCAAAGAAGTTTTTAAAACAATGCTTAAAATTTGCGAAATGGAATTAAAATTACTTTAAAGGAATAGGAAATTTGAATTCAAAGACCCCGAGTAAAAGGGAATTAATTACAGCCTCGTCTGATAATAGCAACAAAGTAAAATCAACACAACGTAGTCTAAAGTGTACAAAGTCTTGACAGGAATTACATAGTATCAAATAAAATACCTAGTAACACTTAAATTGGAATGAAACGCTGGGAGATCCAAAAATGCTGTATTAATTTTTTTCGATGCACAATACAGAATACGAATATTAATTGTGTGTTAAAGGATAAAAAACCAATCGTAAAATTCTCTATTGCAAGTAAAAAAAATTTAATAATAAGATTCAAGTTAAAAAATCGATTTCGTTTTCCTTATTAACCGGTTACAGCTATTTTAATTGGATTAAATGAGTTAAAGCTTGTGATACAAATTGTATGTAGGTATTTCGAAGGGCAATTAAATTAGGAAGTTTTCACATTTTCCTACCCGACAAAATTTGTTAACCGTATTTCAAATTCTGTTGTTACAATAATTAATTAGGTACTTTGGACATTATTATTGTTCGTAATCGAATTATTAATGTAGGTAATTTGATACAAGAGAGACCAACAAGCATGAATTATTAAATAAAAAATGGCCCCAGAATTAAGATTTATAAGATTCTACGCATATAATTAAATTGTAATGTTATAGAAAATAAATGGGAATTAGCTTCCAGTGTAACTGTTAATGTTACTCAGCGGGTTATATGTGTAATATGTCATGTAAGGTCTTTATAAGCTTCCATTCCAAGGCTAACGCTATGTGTTTATAATTGCTTTGAATTGAAGCATGTAGATAAACACATCGTGGGAATACACAGACCTCGTTGCAATTAAGCGATATTGCAAAATTATTAATGCACCTCTAGCTACTATACCAAAATGACAAATCAAATATTTGTGGTGAGCTCTTAATAGCAAAGTTACGTCATTAAGTGGTACATAACCATTAAAATAATACATTACTGTGGTTAACATTTCGATGGAAAGGCAATCATATAATCAATAATGCATGATCAAATTACATTTATCTTCCAAATATTAGCGTTGTAACTTTAGTTAGTTATAACACCATTAATCTATTTGAAGAAGCAAGAACAAATTTTTAATCAAACGAACCGTGTAACTGTGGCCTGTAACACGTTATTAGTTTGTTACGTGGAATAAATAAAAAGAGTTGCATGTACTAATCACCATAATACACAACGAACGTAAACTAATAAGTTTGTACGAAAAATTAGTTACTCAATTTTGAACCGTCCTAAAACAGAAATAATTAGATCTGATAAAGTTGGACAATCCACTGTCCTTAGTAGTGCACGGAAAACGAATGAGACAGTTTCAGTTTGTATAACTCATCTCATCTCCATACAATGAGAACTCGGACACACACTCGTGCATATCATCTAACATTACACTAATTAGTAATTATCTCCCATCAATATGGTAATTTAGTACATTGTTAAGTATATTTTAATAGAGTAGATACAATAAATGGAAAAAATATAATGCATTCAATTAAAGCACCCTTTCGAGTAATTGGAAAATCTAGTGACCGTTTTAATTTAATGATGCTTGTAAATTCACACGCACTATACTGTTATTTATGTTTAAATACACACAGTATGAAAAACTTTAATAGTAGATATTTTTTCTGCATTTGCTTACACGTCGTTTTGTTTTAATTGGCATGGTTTCCTCAATGCATTTAATCAAATCAGTGCTGAACTACAAATGACGTTATTGCAAGCAATATACTGAATACGGTATACGAGTCTAGATGTAATTACCAATAGTTGCAGCACGTGCACCTACATAACACTATGACATAATCCTAAGCAAAGATGGTACCAGAGATACAGTAAAATCGTGAATGGTCAATAGTAATTGTACTGAATGACCACCTTAAAATGTCAATACACAAAAAAATAATCATGAAATAGCCGTTACGTTTTGACATTCAAGAATCAAATGTAACACAGTTATGGTGCCTCCGTACATTTATTACTTTAGTGTAGAAAGTTAATGTGTGTACGATGTACCAGTTATTTTAAAATTTCGCTTTTCACTTTCCCGTGTAATATACTTACGAAAAGCAAAAGTAATCTAATCGAAAAAAAAAATCGAACTAGAGATTTTGACGAATATCAACGTTTTGGAGCCTCCTGAGTCCAACACCATAATCTTTTGAAAAATATTTATCTGTGCCTAAACTACTAGGCCGATTGTCATGAAATTTAAAACTAAGGCCTATAAAAAAACTTTATCGGTAAAACAAGTTTCTCATCAAAATCTCCCCAAAGGGGATCAAACTAGGTGTGTTATTTTGGGAGCAAACATTCAAATTTTAACCCAAACTAATTTCTGTTGATGAAAAGTTAGTAGACATGGTTACAAGTCAGACGCCGTTTTTCGTTTGTTGCTAAATTCAAAATGGCGGCCAATATAGCAATTCTCCAAGTTTTCCTTTTTATGGTTTAGCTCAAGAACCATTTAACTTAATTAAAATTTGAAAAATGAAAGTATAACAACTCTCAACTAAATTTAACTACTTTTATTTTTCCTGTTCCCCCCTTTGTTGTGAGTCCGAACCGTACATCATGAATTTAAAATTTGAAAATTGGAAATTTTAGCCAAAGGATGGCCAGAACTTTTACTTATAATTGATAAAGAACAAAAATTTAACGTGGCCAATTTATTGGTGGCCAAAATTCGTCAAAAAGTAAAAATCGATTTTCTTAAAATCTGCTCCAAGCATTTTTTTATTTTTTGAAATTTTATACATAATTATACCTAGTTACTGAAAAACTATTGCCACTACAAAGAGGAAGAAGTAAAATTGTACAGTGAAGTAGAGGACTTAGGTGGATTTACTGGTCATTCAATTTGTTGATACGTCGCTGGAAGTTGCAAGTCCAAAAAGATACCGTGTTTATATTATAGTATAAGTTGCTTTGAACATCATAAATCCATTCTTTGTTAAATATATATTAACTGACTACATAATTTTGTTATTAAAACTCATTAGCATTTTGTAAAAATGGCGCTAGAAGCAATTACGACCTTTCTTGCACAAGTGGGAATATTGTATTACGCGTAGAAGAGTTTGAACATGAAAATCGAACAAATTACCTTTCAACCAGTACCTTTTTACTGCAGGGTAATATTTTACCCCAGCAATAGCTGAAATGATTGTTAATGGCAAATATTATTTGACAATTACAATATCGTCAACTTAGATGTGTAATGTCAGCCACTAATACAATTTGTAAGGAAGCTCACTTGTACAATGTGAATCTTTTATTCATTAGTATGATCTACCTATATACGACACAGCAGCTCATTATAGATAGTCTCTAAAGAAGGAAAAACTGACAGAATCAAGAGGTACTAAAGTGTAAAAACTTTCATCTACACTCACTGATCAGTCGCTTTATTCTACATAAACTCAAAGGAAAAAGTATTAAAAAGCTGAAGGTATTTAATGAAAACAATGGAAAACATCAGTGAGGAAGAATTTTAGAAAGAAAAATTATAGATTGCGAATACATTATTAGAGGAGGTAATAAAATGCTTATAAAATGACATTTATACTACTAGAATTTACAACCACAAAAGAACTCATTTATGTCAGTGATGGTCAGTGATATTTATGTTTTATGTTAGGCCAGTCAAATTAGACTTTTGGTGAAAAAGTGATGCTAACTTTACGGGACTTTTTCAGGGTTGTTTGGGAAGTTAAGGAGAGCTTAAATCCAAGTTTGCGTATAGGTATAAGTGAATTTTTTTGGTCAACAAATAAAATTTGTTCATGTATGAGAGCTTGAAAAAATGAACAAAATCATCGTGTCAGATTTTTCGATCGGTTGAAAAATAAGGTCGAAGGCAGCGTCTGAAGGTGCGCTATCTATTCGCGCTCCTCCGGCACCAGCGCGGCGGCTCGACGCTGCGACACGCGCTCGGATCTCGGCGCGTTTGTCGCTTATGCCTCTGTGCCAATGAATCGAAATGAACGGAGTATGGGTATACGCAAACTTGGATTTAAGCTCTCCTTAAGGAGAGGTTCAATTGTCGTAAGTAACCAAAATTTCATAATCACACTCCCATATAAACGCCATGTTAAAATTGGACTTTGGCATGCATTTCTGGACAACTCGCTCTGACCATAGTTTTGCTCCGATCATGGAGTTTTATGTCTCAAAATGACCGTAAGAACATGCTACGGCTGATATGCCTAGTTTTAGCAAAAAGTATAATGTTTCAAGCTGTCTAGTATGTGTCAAAGTGACAGATACTGTTTTCTTGCGATATTTTGCGATTATTTCAAAATTACAATAGAAATAGCATATCCCAATGCGATATCGATAGGCATAACTGCCGTGAGGGTTCATTGGGGTCATTTTCAGATATAAAAGTCAAAAATCCGACCAATGCAGTGGTCACAGCGAGTAAAAATGAAGTCCGAGTCTTTTCCAATGGCGAGTGAACTTTTGGCGTACTAGCAGGAAAAATTGTCGTTCCATCACAACTCTTTACTTCAGGCTAAATTTCCTCGTAAATTGCTCTCATTATTCGAAAATTTCGGAATTCATCAAACAAATTCGTAGAGATTTCTTCAGTGGAATGGGCCAACGTAAACCCGTATCGGTGCGTGCAGGTGAAAGAAAGATGCCTAAGAAGAACACCAAACTGGGCAGACGTAAGACAGCTTTGGAGGCCTCGAACGCGATAGAAATCATGGTCAATATTGAATCGAAAAAAGTTCTTGACCCCCCCCCCCCCCCCCCCTTAACTTCCCAAACAACCCTGAAAAAGTCCCGTAAAGTTAGCATCACTTTTTCATAAACCCCCTTTTTATGTCTAATTTGACTGGCCTATGTAGAAAGTAAATGAAGCATGCGTTTGATTTTTAAACATACAGGGTGGGCCAACAGTGCGGAATTGGAAGATTGTGGGTTTATTAACGAACATTTCTAAAGTTTGTTGCTGGGATATGGTCAGGTACCCTTAAGGCTACAAACCTAAAATATTTTCACTTGAATCGCAATACATAGAATTTTGTAAATTGACGTACATAGTAATTTCTCCGAACACAAGAAGAATTGAGATTTGACCGTCCGGTCTACGCTAGTAGATTTTATACTTAGTAACATCGCATAGACGCGGCCTTCTAAGTTTTGTGAGCCCCGCGATATTCAATTTTTTTTAGACATCTACTTTTTGTAAAAATGTCGAATTGTGGCTAAACGATTCGTTTTAGGTACTATGTGTGGTACATAAAGTCGCACTAGAATTGACCAAGGAATCCAAATATGCGATAATATATAGGGGGTTCAATTTAAAAAATGTAACTTTGATCTAAATCACCCTGTATAAATATTGCGATTCAAGTGAAAATATTTTAGGTTTGTAGCCGTAAGGGTAGCCGACCATATCCCAGCAACAAACTTTAGAAATGTTCGTTAATAAACCCACAATCTTCCATCCCCGCACTGTTGGCCCATCACCCTGTATAGACCTTGCGATCCTAACCATTTCCGAGTAAAATGTTTGAGCTTATCCATTAACACTATTATCCAAATACCTAAATGAAAGGTACTAAAAGAACTGGCGCAAGTAATTGTAAAAAAATGATAACAGAATTTCAATTTTTCTTAAATGTCCACCTTTACAAATTTTTACTAAAACATAGTATCGTTTCAGACGCAAAACTGAAAAAATTTGCTTAATATATCTTAGAAGCGAAAAATATTTCTTAAAATATAATATAGCGTAAAGGAAGGAGAAAAATGAAATATCTTTAATAATGACGAAGTTAAAAGATATCAAGCATACTAATTTAGTAAAATTCTTAATCTTGCAAAACGCTATATTTAGCAAGTACAAAGAAGAGATGATAATCGGAAAGCGACCCTTAATTAAAGACTTGTCTTGCAATCTATATCTGATGAACGTGAGTCGGAGACAAATTCCAGCACGAAATGGAAAAAGGCGTTTTAATTTTACTAGTTGCGGAAAAGGAGATTTTACGTAATTATAAGATGCGGAACGTAAAAAAGAAATAACTAACATCTATTTATTCGCAACCGGAAGCAAAATTTAATTACAGCTCAATGGAAATTGTGATTACAGTATGGCGAGGTTGAGTAAATATTTACATTTTTCAGGCGCATATCAACTTTAATATGCAAGCATTTCCTCATTAGCGTATCGTTATTTCAATAGAAATTTATTAAATATTTCAAAGATTGATTATTGAAGACGATATAAGCAAGCCGCCTTTTTGCCGTCAAAGATAATATAGTAAAATGTGATACTTTGTAAGTGCATTTAGCAAACGGTGTAGCCAATATGCTGCATTGTCGAGAACGTGATTTGCAGTAAAAAGCAGCTTGTGTGGCTCGTCATCTTAAAGGAGAGACACTAAACACACACGTTTTGCATTTCAAACAATACAACCACCCTGGCGGTTCCGAGCGAGCAATCTGCCCGACACGGCCGATTACCTCCATTTCTCGATTACTTCTCGATAGGCGACTAGTTATGACATTAAAATCGTCGCCCCCGTTTCAACATTATCATAACCACCAGACTTCTTTTTCTTTAATATATATCGAATTTGATTCAAGTTTAGAAGTGATTTCATATAACCTTTACAATAGAGAAGAGAAGTCCCTCAAGGGTTTTGATTCAATGCTCGACTTCTGAGATAGGATATTCAATACTCTAAAGGGAAGAAAACTACTGTGATATCAACACTTTGGGTATTGTTGAAGAAAACGATTGCTTTTGGTGGTAATAACATCCACAAATACACTGTATCGATTAATTTACAAAGAAAATTTTAAGACAAAGATTAAACAAATGCCTGAAGTGTTCCTTACAAGCGTAGTGATGTAATCATATCCCGGAAATGAATAAATCCTTATTTTCAATATTCTTTTATAGCGTGTCACGAAGATTGGTATTAAAGGAAACCCAATTACGTAGGCGTAAATTCAATAATAAATCAATCCTATTACAGTATAAGAGAATTTGTGGCAATTGCGTAGCCGCCGGTATATTTCCATATCGCACAATCAATCCAATTTAGAATGGCACTTCAATACACCTTTAGTTATATTGTGCTAAGAAAATCCAGTTCGTATATTTTAGATTTCTGAATAGCTAAACAATGTTTTAGAATTTATACGAATCAGATTATTACAACTAACTACATAAATAACATTTTATGCTAAGTACTTAACGTCGTCGTACGAATGGTTACACTCTGTATAAAAACTCATTCGCAAATCTTTCAATAATGCTACAAAATGGTTGATGGTCGCACAAAATAAATTTTTCCCTTAATATCTGTATAAAAAAACTTTCCCTTTCGTGATTAAAGAATTTCACTACTTCAAACACCTGCCGCCGTTCTCAAACAAAAAGACGAACTTCAAAAGGAAATGATTAAATACTAATGATATGGAAATCCTGTTTTTCTCCAAATTGAAAATATTAAGTTTACCATTAAATAAAATGAATTCTGGATTGTGTTGAATAAATACTATGAAAGCAATTACGTTTAATTACCAACTAAAAACCGAAGGTGACAATGATCTTGTGACCTGCAAAGTTGAGTCGACTATCATTTCTTTCTTCGTAGCAAATGCTTCACATTGGCAATAAACATAGTACCGATAAACGTCTCATTGTCTTTTCCTTTTGCGGTTTCTAAAGCGAACCTGTTAGTATCTTCCATGTTGGGAGTTGCTTGTGCTACCTATAAAATATCTGTTATCGCACGTAGAAAAAAAGATTCGTTGACACTACTTCTAGAAAAAGTTACTATATTAATAGCCAAATTTAATTCAACTTAAATTACTTATTTTTACAGGTCCTCGAACTACAACAATCTTACAGGAGAATGCGAACTTTCAAATATGGATAGAATAACATTAGCGGGTAGTACTGCGTTCCAACAAATCAACGGATACGAGTATTTAGAAAATAATTGCGTCGAAGAACCGACCAAACTCTGCGAATTTAAGAAGTTAAAAGGGCGCATCTTGAAAACGGTAGATTCTGTATATCAAGATGTTGGATCGGTAGATGAATGTCGTGAACTTTGCCTTAACTCACCTTACCGTTGCCATTCATACGATTACGGTGATACCGGTGATATGGTCTGTCGTTTCAGTCATCATTCGCGCGCTACCTTATCCGATATACAGGTAAACTCACGAAAATTGTAAATAATACATTTCTGTATCTAAAACTTACATTTCTAGGATCCCTACCTTGATGTACCAGAAGGAGCGACATACGAACTTAGCTCATGTTATAATGTAAGCATCGACTGCCGCTCTGGTGATATGGTCGCACGTATTCAAACTAGCAAGTTGTTCGATGGAAAGATTTACGCTAAAGGTAGCCCTAACTCTTGTGTACGGGACGTTAATAATAGCTTGGAATTTGAATTGCACATGGCATACGACGATCTTGAATGTAACGTTAAAAAGAATGGCCTTGGAAGATATGTTAATGATGTTGTAATACAACATCATGACAAAATAGTAACGAGCTCCGATTTAGGACTTGCAGTCACCTGCCAATACGATTTAACTAACAAAAGCGTTACAAATGAAGTAGATTTAGGAGTTCACGGAGATATTCAACCCGCTCTATCCGAAGAAGTTACCGTAGATTCACCCAATGTAGCAATGAAAATTACGGATAGAAGTGGTGGCGATGTAATGCCTACTGCTGAAGTTGGTGATCCTCTGGCGCTTCGATTCGAAATAATCGATAAAAACAGCCCGTACGAAATTTTTGTTCGCGATTTGGTGGCAATGGATGGCGTGGATTCTAGCGAAATCGTTTTAATAGACTCTTCGGGATGTCCTACAGATCACTTCATTATGGGACCTATTTATAAGTCAGCAGATTCCGGAAAGGTATTACTTTAAAATTTAAGCATAGATTATACGCTTGAAATAATTGACATCGAGTCAAATCTCAGTTTTAAAAATAATTCATAATAAGGATGATAAATGAACATTGGTTCGTCCAATTAAATTAATTCGAAGGAAAGATTCTACTTTGACCCGTTATGTACTGTCAGCGAAAGAAAAAGATTACTCTCTCTTTCAATTTTAACGCACTTTGACTTTCCTTCGTTGGGTAAAGTTACATAAACACTACCCATTCTTTTTAGCACCCTACAAAAAACAGTTAAGTTACAAATGTTTAAAAATTTTAATTATCATTGTTCTTATATGATGTGCGTAAACTATCTTGTCTAATAACTAAACATGAGCAAGCTCCGTTCTACATTTTCAAAAAGTATATCATAAATATTTAGGCCAATATAAATCTGTTAAAGGTTAAACAATTCCTTCGCAGTACATTCTTCTTTAAATTTGAAACTATAATCTGAAGAAATATGTCAGGTCTGAATTGATCGCGCAGTAAATCATTTTTGATCTAGTGGGAACAATTCCTAGCTGGCATTCCTTTTCCGTCATATTCAAAAAGTAAAACTAGTATAAAAAAGGTCAGTTGATACTAAAGGAATGTAAGGAAAATATCCAGTAACCGTATTTTTTATGGTGTTCACAAACACAACAGATCATTATAACAAATGTTAGCATACATCAATTTCTGTATGTACAAGTCGTATGTGGTAAGCAGATCGATGTGTTTTCTTTTCGACCACAGAACTCTGTACAGCAGTGTATCTATGGCAGATAAAAATATGCTTTATTCCATAGCTTTACCTTGCGCATTTGGCATAATTCAATAAAACAATTCTTTCAATAAATTGAAAGTTAGTTACCGTTATTTAAAAATTCATAAGAACATGTGCATATTATGCAACCGAAACCTACATAATTAACCCATTCACGTCTAGGTGGCCAATTTTAAAATAATATGTCATCTTAACATTACATTTTCTTTCTGAAAGTAAACAATTCCATTATAACAAATCATTTTAATAAAGGGAGGTCAATATTCATTTTCCAAAAAGTCATTCCATTTGACGTAATTCGCGAAAACTAACTTAATAATAAGCTAAACGTGATTTATACGTTCTTGCATTAACTTGAAAAGACGCATAAAGCGATAAAGAAAAATGAATGTTTTGTGTAATTGTGAAGTAGTTGTATAGTGTAAATTAAATCGAATTTGTGGTTAACAGACTTTTATTTTCAGATTCTATTATCTCACTTCGACGCCTTTAAATTTCCATCTTCCGAAGTAGTTCAATTCCGTGCTCTAGTGACTCCATGCATGCCATCCTGCGAGCCGGTCCAATGTGATCAAGAAGAAGACTCAACTGGAGAATTGCGTTCCGTTGAATCGTACGGGAAACGTAGAAGACGTCGTTCAACCGCTGAAGTAAACGAAGATATGATTTTAGTGCAATCGATTCAAATTACCGACAAATTCGGTTTCGAACGTGATATGAATACGAGTAGGTCTATTGGCAGCGAAGCTGTATATATCCCTAATAATGAACCAGGACTATGCGTTAATATGGCGGGATTAATAGTTGCCGGAATGGTCTTTTTAGCGGCGCAATTAGCTGTTATCGCTGCTTGGACCTTCATTTGGCAAAGGCGACGACTTGGACATAAATTACATTCCGATGCAATGTCGGTGAGTGTAAGTTTGCCATCGGGACTAAGTGGTAACCGTACGGATAGTCTTTGTAAATTATACGACGCCGGTTACGCTCATTCTCGTAGATTTTGAAACGGCCACTTTATGTGTTCCATATTCTGACATTTTATCGGCCAATCGCGTGTGATAGCTATACTTATGAATTTACTTCAGGTAAAATATTATAATTAAAGTGTCGCCACCGTTATGTGACCATCGAAATTACACGTTGTATTTGTATTAGCATGATATTCAAGAAACAGGTGCTATTTATCTATTTGAACTATAATTAACTACATTTAACTGTAAGGATGTTTAGACTGTACCCCCCAGTATAATTTATCTTTAATTATTGTTGGCGTGTACGTGGCGCAGCCACATTCCCATTCATTTCCAACTCGTACACTTAAAGTGTAGAGTTAAAAAGTAACGTTATTTGTAATACTCGCCTATTTCCTTTGCAGCCAATACTTCAGTCAAATTAGCTTCTGGGTTAGGTTACACTTTATAAAGTCAAGTAGTTATAACGTTACTAGTAGATTCTGGTGGCGCAGTATTAAGGACTCCAGGACGATCGTGTATGTACTCGTATTAAGTGTGAATGATAAAAATTTCTACTAGTTAAATAGAATGTATGCACTTTGAATGATATTTATAAATGCTTGTCCTCGTTTCCTGATACTAGAAGCGTCGGTTTTGCTTATAAATTATAAATTGTAATTCTATAAAAGCAAAGTCGTCTCCAAAAGCGCCAAATTTTTTATTCTTCTAGTATAGCAATATAATATATAATATACTTAAGAGCATATTACTATGTAACAACATTTCAGCTAATTGTTCTGAATAAACAAATTAATACTTAATGTGTTTCTGATTTATAGTGGAGGTTGCAAGGTGCATTTCATTATAAAGATAAATGTGTTTGTGAAAATTTGAGGGAAAACTGTAATAAAGTAAAACAGGGGAAACTTTTCAAGTTTTCAGTATAAACAACTCATGACGGCGAAAGAAAATGCATAATCTACCTAAAGCGGTAGCTTCTATACGGATTATCGATGTGAAGGAACGCCAATCTAAATGTTACACGATACCCGAGTCGTAGACTTGAGAACTCTGGTAATTTATTTTATTCTTAAGCAGGTTAGGTACTTTACGTACTATCAGGCTTAGAACACGCCGTTGGTCACAAGGTAATACACTACCATACCAGTAAAGTCCAAATGATAGCCCACTGTTCTTCGCCCAAGTTAATAACATCGAAGAACTCTGCTGATTTCACCATTTTGATTTGCCGATTTCTGTGTTACTTAAGATGAATGATCTACAGAACCCAATTTAATATCCCAAGCAACACATCTAATACGTTTGCTGTACTGTATCAATGAGAACGCCTGGGTCCTTGGATTTAAGTACAGCACAAACACTTATTTATTTGAACACGTTTTAACAACAAAGTGATCATCATCACGAACAACAGTTGTAAATGAAAGAGCGTTGAGGTTTTTTGTGGTTCTCGAGTTGTGCTTCACGTCATTAACATTTAATAAAAGTCCGCAACCCCACAACATCATAAATTTGATGGATATACTGTAATATATTCATCCGGCACATAATCCAACTACTCTTGCTGTCCAATCTTCTAATGTTGTTATACTTGTATGAAATTAGAATTATTTACTGATTAGCAAGTATTGAAGACTAAATAAACAATCGAAGACAACAATCAACAAAACTTGATTCCACGACATAACGGCGCAGACAAAAACGGAGCCGACATAACGGCGCTGCCAAAAGGGCGCGGACAAAAACGGCGCTACGACAAAACGGCGCTACGACAGAACAGCGCAGACAGAAACGGCGCCGACAAAAAAGGCGCTGCGACAAAACAGCGCCGCGCTTTATACATATAAATGATATACTCGTTTTTCTTTCAATTTAAAAAAAAAATTTATTAAGAAAACCTTTAACCTAAGCGTTTTTGTGACAGTCTACGCTTAGGTTAGCTTTCTTTTTAGTTTCAAACGTCGTTTAGTGTTACATACCCGTTTTTCTTTCAAATTAAAAATTTATTAAGAAAACCTTTAACCTAAGCGTTTTCGTGACAGTTTACGCCTAGGTAAGCTTTCTTTTTAGTTTCAAACGTCGTTTAGTGTTATATACCCGTTTTTCTTTCAATTTCAAAAAAATGTATTAAGAAAACCTTTAACCTAAGCGTTTTCGTGACAGTCTACGCTTAGGTTAGTTTTCTTTTTAGTTTCAAACGTCGTTTAGTGTTACATACCCGTTTTTCTTTCAATTGAAAAAAAATATATTAAGAAAACCTTTCATCTATAAAGCGTTTTCGTGACAGTTTACGCCTAGGTAAGCTTTCTTTTTAGTTTCAAACGTCGTTTAGTGTTATATACCCGTTTTTCTTTCAATTTCAAAAAAATGTATTAAGAAAACCTTTAACCTAAGCGTTTTCGTGACAGTCTACGCTTAGGTTAGTTTTCTTTTTAGTTTCAAACGTCGTTTAGTGTTACATACCCGTTTTTCTTTAAATTGAAAAAAAATATATTAAGAAAACCTTTCATCTATAAAGCGTTTTCGTGACAGTTTACGCCTAGGTAAGCTTTCTTTTTAGTTTCAAACGTCGTTTAGTGTTACATACCCGTTTTTCTTTCAAATTAAAAAAAAAATGATTAAGAAAACCTTTAACCTAAGCGTTTTCGTGACAGTCTACGTATAGGTTAGCTTTCTTTTTAGTTTCAAACGTCGTTTAGTGTTACATACTCGTTTTTCTTTCAATTGAAAAAAAATATATTAAGAAAACCTTTAACCTAAGCGTTTTCGTGACAGTTTACGCCTAGGTCGCTGCGACCAAATGTCCACGTCCTTTTGTCGCGCGTCCAAATTTCCGCGTCCATTTGTGATATCATCTTATAAACATATATCATTTATATAAAACGCGGCGCTGTTTTTTCGCAGCGCCTTTTTTGTCGGCGCCGTTTCTGTCTGCGCTGTTCTGTTGTAGCGCCGTTTTGTCGTAGCGCCTTTTTTGTCCGCGCCCTTTTGGCAGCGCTGTTATGTCGTGACACCACAAAACTTAACTGGCAATCTGCTTGATGTGGACGATTGATGGAAAACAGCAAAATAATTTTAAATTAAACATAATCTAGCCAGGATATTAAACGTAGATGTGTCAATCGTGGCAATTGCTTTGTACGTATAAAAATACTTGGAAATGTTATGTTCCAATCGACGCGCCTTCACATACCTACATATAACGTTTAACACATAGCGTAACTTAAACAAACTGGGTTCAGATCCTGCTCCAACACCTGACCTCATGCACACATTTATTGACAGAATGAAGGACGGAGGGCCCCGAGGTAAAAAACGCGCAGACCATTCAAAAATGGACATGAATAATGCGAAAGTTTAGAAAATGTCAAATCTTTTCGGGTTCTGTAAAATTTTTCAATATGTATGCACATAGAAAAAAAGACTAGAATCAGCAGCAGGAAAGTAAATAAGTGTTACGGTGAATTCTCAGAGGGTTAGACTTGATCCTGAGACCAGAGAATCATATTTTTACAATCACGCAATGAAATATCCCACCGGAGACCGGACCAAACTAATTATGTACAAACGGGCATCTTGGAATCGCGTCTAGGTTTCTACTTCGCTAGGATAATGCTCTGGTCAATTAACCAAAAGTAGGCTTATAACTCACATAAGAGAAGAAAGGTTTAAATCGGGGTAGCATTAATTATTACGCATAACTCCAGCTTTGAAACGCTTTAAATCAAAAATTGTTCCTCCGCGTAAGACATTCTTATTTTCCAAATAATTTTCATTTTTTCTTAATCACCACCTTTACCCCACGACTTTTTTAATGGAAACTCTAATTTCAATCGTTTTTTAAAATTATAAAAAAAGTGCCATTGTTTCCGTTTTTCCCACCAAACTCTTAAGATTGTTTTACTGTGTTAACCATAATTCACTCTCAAGCATGTACAAAATTTTGGGAACAGTAATGTCAAAAATGTTTATAGGTACATATACCATTTTCTACGGGAAAACAAACCTAATGCATCGTGGGAATCAGAAATGCCTACTTAAATAAATTTTATAGTTTTGTATCGTTTGGAATAGTTTCGATAACCCGCTCCCTCTATGTCTTGGTTAATCGAATTTTATCGTTAACCTACATTTTATGTATCTATGATGTCGAAGATAAACACCGATAAGCGGCTAATTTTCCTTCAATGTCAACATTGTAAGCGTGATATTTCACCACTTACTACTTGAAGCATGGATACAATATGCGCGGGGACACACTTATCAGACCGGTGATGGTCTAATGAAAATATTGCTTTTTGTAACTCGTTTAGCTTCAAATCTCGTCAATTGATCAGTTCCGAATTTGAATCGTTGAAAATAAAACCTTAATTCGGCGTTGTTTACTCTATGAGTACAAACTTGACCTAAACAGAAAAATATGTACTGCATTCCGAGATGATGATATAAGTGATCGAACAGCACAGAAGGGGTTCAAGAAATTTTCTTCGGGAGATTTTAGCTTGACCGATGAAGCACGCTCTTGGAGACCGCAGATCATAAACAACGAAGATCTTCAACAAGTTGTCGATAAATTTCAGTATAACGTGTCCAGAACTTGCAGAAACATTCAATGTGAGTGAAATCATTCGATTGCACCTTCATCAGCTAGGAAGGACGTGGTGGAAGTTAATCAAATGGGTCCCACATGAGAATTTTACAAGAGCGGCATACAAAATTTGGTGATACGTTGCCAAAACGTCATTAATTGTGATGGTGACTACTTCGATGAGTAATAATGCATTATTGTATGTTAATAAATATTTTTTTCTATTTCGCGACGGTTATAGCTTTATATCCGTACTGAAAACGATACGGAAAGAAGCTCTGTTTCCGTACTGTTACAGGGATTTAATTTTTTTGTAAGTTTTGAAGGCGAACTGTCAACCAAACCATTATTATACAACTTGAAATTTTAAATTTGAATTGTCAAATGTCAGAATTGCCAACATAATTTTAAAAAAATCACTAAAACAATTTTATTATGTCATTATTTATTAAAAATTTTAGAGTAAAATAAAATACATAGTATGAAAAACACGTGTCACCATTACTTTTTGCCGCACTCATCTCTTTACAGACCTCCTTTCACTCGGTCTGCAAACCTGATCTTCGTGCGGCAAAAAGTCTCATTGCGACACTTGTTTTTCAATATACTATTATTTTACCACAAAAACCGCACGAACTTATTTGGTTACCCATGATATTTGACAGTTTCAGTTAGTCAGAAACCTAAAGAATTCAATACATTTCGACATACAAATCAGTTGGAGATTTATACACCACGCATAAGAATGTCCAAAAATAAGTCGAGGGGGTTATATTAAAAGAGTAAGTAGGATCGCAATTCACCCTCTGTTCGTTGTACAATAACTACCGACTGTGATCTACCTACATCACATGTGTGACACAATATTCTGCAAATAACACTCGACCATTTAAACATCTCAAAAAGAAACAACTGAAAGTTTAAAATTTGTTTTAAATTAACACAAACCATGTCAGCTTTCCTAATAGTTAAAATCAAATTGTAGCTAATCCAAATAACTAAGTTGGAAACTTGAAACTATAACCGTTTCTGAATATCATTTAGTAAGAAAGTTTCGGGACGTTGGTTCGGTAGAATATTACGCAAACCGTAGATTTCTTAACCAGTATCTTTGTAATTTGTCATGTAAATGTTTTGTCAATTCAATAAAAACGTGGGCGATGAAAAGTCGTTCAACAGATATCATGCAGTTTTGCTTCAATTACTTATTTTACAAGAAACAATTACGAAAAAGAAAAAAATGTCTAAGGACAAAATGTAATATTTTTTTATACATTTTTTACAATTCATGCGAAAAGGTAAAAGATCTAAGAAGGCTCTCATTACGACGATGAACAAACCGAAAGCGTCTGTATCCCAGCTCGCTTACGATGCTTAATTAATTAACCCTTGAGAAAGAATAAAGAAAAATTCTAATTGAAACCCTAACTGCAAATATTATTTTAAGATGGGAAATTAAAAAAGAAATCATAATAGGGAAAATGAAATGTTGTACGTAATTTATCACGATTTAGGAGAACACTCTTCAAACATTTCCAGCTATGAGTGGCAACAGTAAAGTGTAATAATCGGAATAAAGTAAACATAAATTTTTAAGAAAAAAGAAAAAAGCAGGCGTAGTTTCTGTAATATTTTCGTTTTATGTTGTATCAGTAAGTGCTTTTGTGGAGAAAATGTGATGTAATTCAAACTGCCACGCCTAGCGTCACAAACATATGATTATACACATGCTGAAAAACACTCAACTTTACTATTCCAAAAAAAAACGTGTCATCCCCATCTAAACATCAATGTAAATTTGCCTTTTAAAATTACAGAACGGATGTATTTTGATGTCTCGACACCTCCATTTATACCGTATATTGAACATTTGTTTAGCAATAAACGCAACCAGTTTAAACGAAAGCGTCAGGTTCAAATGTAAAATCTATATTCTATACTTTCGACACGGAAGCAATTTTAGATTAAACCTTTATGTAAAACAAGAAATATTTAACTAGAGTGACATTAAAGACTTACGATCATTTTACTATTCCATCGTTTTATCGTTTCGCAACCTCAGGGGGCATAACTGTGATGGCAATAAAACGTCAACCATAACAATTTCAAACTGTGATGTTTATTCCAAAGTACTTTTCTTACGTATGTCACGCATTCTTTTCTTTGGCCATCTTAACAATGTGAACACTACATTGTCTTTAATACACTAGTAGCACGGATATAAAGATAGTATTTTAGCATTTCCGCTAATAGCTCCACATCTTAAAAGACGAGTGAGTTATACGATTATCCATACTGCTCAAAATTTGAAGTGGAACACCTAGTTTTTTGTAAGAATTATAGTTTTGGCTTCAAAATAAGGAGCAGAAATTTGTGTAGATATTTTTCCAAATGTTTATTTTAAAAAAGCACTAATTGGAATGAAAATTATTATAAAACATGAATTAACAAAAAATTAAAAATGGCATAACATTGCTTTTTTATTTAATTCGGCCAATTATTTGAAAACCGAAAAAAGCTTATCAATAATTTCTTGGGGAGTCATGAGCCATTCTTCTACCATGGTATGTTCCAGTTCATCTATAATCCTCGCCAGGAGTGTTTACCGCTACGTCATCACATACAATCATATGGTGTAATATGAAAAACACGAATCAAAATTGTACTATATTAGTCAAATGAGAATTAAATTCTTATGCATATAAAAGAAATTAAATTCGCGTTTATAGGTTTATTCTTTCTATAACATTTGCTTATTCAATACCGTATGTCGATTTCGTCAAATGCACTGCGAATGTTCACCATCCTTATTGAATTCACTGTTTTATATGAGATGACAGTATTAATAAATTGGATAGCTAGTTTCATACATTAATGACGTAGCGGTAAACACTCCTGGCGAGGATATTAATGTGTTCTATCGGATTCATATCTGCCGAATTTGCAGGCCAATACATTCGGGTTACACGAGTCCTGTGATTTACGAGAACCGCTCTATGTGGCCTAGCGTTATCTTATCAACAACAAAAACAAATTCTCGAGCTTTTATGACCGCCAAAAGTAGTACAATTGGTAAAATTACGCCGTCGTGATATCTTTGTGCAGTAATTGACCGGTTACGGTAAACGATTAACTCCGTGCGCCCACCTATAAAAGTGTTACTCCAAACCATAATGGAACCTCGCCAAAAGCTACCCGTGGTGTCATACAACGTTCATTGTATCTTTGCCTCTCCTCCTCCATACTTTTTTACTTCCATCTGTCACAAATCGTGACTCATCAGAAAAGAAACAGTTCGCTCAGTGCTCTTGCCCAGTTAAAACGTCGCCTACGAGCTGTGCAGTTAACGCAGGATGTTTTGCGGGTCTTCTTGCATTAAGTCCAATTCCTTTCACTCTATTCCTGACAGTTTGTGTGGACACATCAACACCAACTTGATTAAACAGATAATTTCGTATCATAGTTGCATTAAGATGCCTATCTGCTAACACATTTCTTACCGACACTCTATCTAGAGGCACAGAAGTTTTACGAATTTTGCCTCCTAACATGGACTCTAACGGAAGGAAGCATCAATAAGTTGTTAGTCGGGGAACGAAAAATTTTGAGAAAGATCTACGGAGGAATTAAGGAGGCAGATTAAACTAAGTCGTAAATCTCACAAAAGTGAGTTCTGTAAAGTGGCGATTATTAAAATGGTATTTACAATAAATTGTTCACTCATTTTGCAAACATGGACAAAAGCAAGGGTTGTGCATCAATAGAAAGGCGAAATGTGACCTAGGCGTTCAACAACTGTGACAATACGTGAAATGGTGCAAAAAGCAGAGAAACTTATTGTTTCTGACTGGCGTTTAACAGTTGAGCAGATTGCACGCATTGCAAAGATAAGTTAAAGCAATGTTGAAAAAATATTACCGTATGAGACGAGACGAAATAAATTTCATTTCGTCAGGTTCTCCGAATGCTAACATTCAAGTACAAACAAAGACGCTTAAACATTTCACAACATTTTCTAATCCGTTCCACACAGATTCTGAAAGTTTCTTGACTCGCTTAGTAAGTGTGGATGAATGGGCACATCACTATGTTCCAGAAAAAAAATCAGTTCAAAGAATGGCATCGTCAGGTTCACCACCAGACAATTCTATCTGCGGCAAAAATTATGTCCGCAATTTTTTGCGAATGTCTGGAGATCTTGTTGATTGATTATTACTAAAGGTCTAAAAACGGCTACGTACAATTACCACTATGCGTCACACTTCTTCTCAAATTGCGCAAAGAAATTAAGAGTAAACGTAAACACAAGAAGGTGTGTTGTTACAAAATAACGTAATGCGATTTCAATTACATTTATACGTGTAATAAAACTCTTAACTGGTCAATTTTTCGAAATGTTTCGAAACCTAGACTGGTTTCATTATCAAGCAATAACAAACAAACAAACCCTTCATTATGCTGTGGATAATCACCGTTTGTTATTGCTTGATAATCAAACCAGTCTAGGTTTCGAAACATGTCGCCAATTTAACTTACCCCTAAATTTCAATTTAAATTTTAACGATGCTGTCTACAATCAACTATTTATATCGTGAGAGTCTATGAAACGTCAACATCTTATTCCCTGCTATTTACATTGGAGCAGTTTTACTATTACTTATATAAAAAATAACCATAGTTCATCCCATCCCATTAAATCAAGGGGGAGGTTGAGAGTGTTTCATTAATTATCCCTTAACCGCCTTTATGAGTGAGAACCATATACTTACTATGTCTTCAAAAACTACTGCACCGATTTTGATGGGGTTTTCACTATTCTTTGAGGTCCTGCTTTATTTCATCGCAATCAGTTCACGAGAAGACAAGTTATGATCATTTAAAGTTTAAAAAATACAATGTTTGCATGTGTATAGATATAAAATCTTTAAATAAAATAATTTAAAAAAAGGTAATAAAGAACTCGAAGGAACGGAGCCGGGCCCCACGCATGACAAGAAGAGGCACTAGCCTTTGCTCCACCAGCAACGTAAATTTTAAAATTGAAAACAGTAAAAACACTTGTATAAATAGGATGAAAGTTGTTTACGAAAATTTCCCTGTTGCAGTGCCCAATTACGGGATCCCATACGATGCATTGTAAAAAAAGAACTTCAATGTTGATAAAGCGGCCACTAATAATTATGTTGAATTTTATTTTGAATGCAAATATAACCAACACAAGTCGAATTGCTAAAAATCCATTAGATGTAATAAGAAATCCCATAGTGGATAAATTGTTATCTTATGTAATTTATGACCCTCCCATAATAATGTTATAAAGCAATTATATTTATAGTATCGTTTTTAACAAAGTTAGACATTGAAACATTACATACAACCATTTAATCAGTTTTAATATTCGCGTAGTTCTAACAATAGACATTATTCGCTATCTATCAAATGTAATAGAGAGAATATTATAATGTTCGAGTCGGTTTACTCGAAGAAAATTAATGCAATAAATTTGTAACCTACGCAAAATTTGTCAGAAAATGCATGTATCCGTACTCTTTAAGACTCACGCAAGATATTCCTCTGCGTATATTTAAAACTTGTTTAGGATAACGAGTCATACAAATGAAAAGACAAAAATTAAACTATTGATAGATTTCTAAAGGCATTTAATTTAATAGGGGAAATATATACGAACATGAAACCAAATAGTATACTAAAGAGATATAATGCCCAAGGGAAATGTCACCACATTGAATGTCTCTATCTACAGATGCACTAGCAACAACGTCCCACAAAACCTACTATAATACATTCAATAATCTGCATGAGTGAAGAAAATGTACTTTTAAAGTTCCCCAACTCTGAAATGGTACTCCAAAGGCAATTCTCTTGATTTATTGAATATTCCCTTATAGAGAATTTGAGTTACAGATGTGCAATTTCATTCTATTAGAGTATAATATAACAATTGAATACACGTTATTAAATAACACCCTGGCAATTTATGCTGTACGTAGTTACACCTACTCAATGCAACTAAAAGAATCCTTCCGATTCAATTATGTTTCATTTTACATTTCGATATTTTCCATTGCTTCGAAATAGTCCTCGAAACTGACACATTTACAGTTTTATACCTGCGCAGTAAAATCTTGCTGCTTCTCTTTTACACTTTTCCAGCTAGCGCACTTTGCAGTTTATACACATAATAATGAAGAAGAATTTACTTTGATGTTAAATTTTCTGCATACATAACATAGAAAACTTATAAAATGTTACACCTTTATTCGGGTCACGTAACGTTTCGTTCTTTGAGAACTTTTGTAATATATGTATGATGATTTAGAGAAAGAGTTATTATAAAGAATGTGCTTCATTTCACACAACTCTTATATATGGAATTAATATTATTAGAGTAAATTACATGTTCAGTATGCTTTAGTAATGAGTGGATTGGTAATTCATAAAATGTGTGGTAATGACGAACTTAATAGAGCTTTGTGGAACAGAAGGTAATACCTACTTTCACAACTAGAAAAAAACACACAAGATTTCCTCTCACCGATGAAGTTTAACGCAAGCTAGCTGGCAAACGAAAGGGGCATATGACACTACGCCGAATGCCCACAACGCCGACACGCATTTTTGATGGTCCATATCGTCGACTAGGGACACTACGCCGACAGTGCCCACATCGTCGACAAGTGTACAAGGGACACAACGTCGACCATGCCCACATCGCCGAAGGACACTACGCCGACAGTGCCCACATCGTCGACAACTGTACAAGGGACACTTCGCCGAATTTTTCTCTGTGGACAACGCCGGCAATTTTAATTGCAATTACCTAACGTCGTAATATCATTATTTTTAAAATTATTTGCGTAATTAAATGTTGCACTTGACTATGAAAAAGTATCTATCAATTGAAAAAAAATATACTAAACCTGCAAATAACCTAGGTGCTTTAGTGGCAATCTACGTTTCAGTTTTGCATTTTGCATTCCGCAATTAAAATAAAAATTCGGCGAAGTGTCCCTTGTATACTTGTCGACGATGTGGGCACTGTCGGCGTAGTGTCCGTCGGCGATGTGGGCATGGTCGGCGTTGTGTCCCACACTTGTCGACGATGTGGGCACAGTCGGCGTAGTGTCCCTAGTCGGCGATATGGGCCATCAAAAAATCGTGTCGGCGTTGTGGGCATTCGGCGTAGTGTCCCGACCCCAACGAAAGTGTTGGTGCGAACATTTAAGTTTAAATTATGTGTGAGTAGTTTGTAAGGGAAGAGAGAAGTGAAAAAGAAAAAGCTACTAGATGATTATTTAATTTAAATACTCAGAGATGTAAAAATGAAACAAAAGGAAGGTTGTTGATTTTTATATTTTCATTGAAGGAATTGTGTTTTGTATTAAAAAGTTCTTAATAAAAAGTTTCATATTTATTAAAATCACATTCATTAAGATTAAAATCTACTACGTTACTGCTGAATGAACAACAGAAAGGGAGGAATCACTCAACAGAGAAAATTTTATAAACATTACTAAAGCTGCATTTAAAGCAGATACAAATGTAAAAGTGTAGTGTTACTTTGTTGCACTACCACATAGACGTCCAACGAATTCGGAAGCTACCAGTTGATGACATAATTTTTGGTAAAATTGATTCAATACAATGTATGTGTAAGGTAATAATTTAATTAAAATGGGTTTAAAGCAAAATAATTACTTTATGACACACGAAATACAAGAAGAAATTAAACAAGTATCAAAAGGCGCGAATTCCTATAGAATTCTAATTCCAACTAACTTATCACTCCCACTCCCCCCACCACCACCTCAGACACAAGCACCACGGATTCTGCACAAATGAGTCATTGTTTTTCTTTCCACCCTTAAGGGAGATGGGAGCGGAGAGGATGGCGGACAATTTGTAAATCACGAAAAATGATAGAGGAAAAAAAAGTAAAAAAAGATCATATTTCTGCGGACATGTGCAATTTTCCCCCTTTCCACTCCCAAAGAAGGGGTTGCAGTTGGGGTGAAATTTGAGAATAGTTTTTTATGGAGAATCCAAAAGTGCAATAAAAAATAGATGGCCCCATTTAAGTTGTCAAAACTCACCCTCGCTCCACCTCATAGGGGAGTGAGGGTATCATGACTTAATAGGATTCAAAAAATAAAAGAAACGTATTTTTTTCTTTTTTTAATTGGATGTGTCGTTCTCGAGATATTAAAGGGTGTATATTTTGACTTTAATGGCGTCCCGACGGCGAACATCAAAAAAGTTACCAGAGATTTGCAATCAGTAAAGAATTTCCTATAAGATGACACCACTTCCAGATTTCTAAACCCTGTAACATCGACCAACGCAGAGACACACGACACACAGACGTCCGGACGAATTTAGTGACCAACTTTTTGAAGTTGGTTGAAAACGTGCAATCTTATTAAACTGATTATGTGAATTAGGTTCAGATTTATGTATTCTTGAAATACTCGAAAGAAAAGTGTATAAATAAGATTTCATTAAAATATTAAATAACCATTTTTAGAAGAAAAACTATTAAGAGGCCGTACCACCTAAGTGTGAGGGGTAATAGTTTTTGGGGGGTGAGTTGCAGGTAAATTGTTGAAGGTGTATTTATGCTACAATTGCACACCTATTTTCTAGCCAATAATTAGCATAATTACAATGAATTTGAAACTGGTCTACTTCATTGAATTTTCATTGGCTACAGTCTTAATCTGCAATGATCCATTTATTGCTTATACATTAATTCTATGGTAATTATAATGAATGTAAATCTGGTCTACTTTAAATAATTATCTGGAATTTTAATTATACTTACCTATATTATAAATAAAACTTGTAGTTCATATTTTCCGTTATGCAGATTTGCTCAACTATATTTTACATTTATTAGAAATTGCTAAGTAACTGGACTATTTTTGTTGTTCAGATATAATATTTACAATAAATTACAGGGTGTGCCATTGAAAAGGAAACACGCCTGTTTTGGGACACTTAGACCAGTTTCTTAAAACAACGCTCGGACAGCTCGATTTTTTATTGTTGGGGGACAACTTTTGATGTCAAACTTAACATTGACACATCAACCCCCTAGCCCCAGCAACCCCTAACTCAAGAATTTAAATAGAGAAGGGAGTCGAGCGACCCCTCATTTGAAGCGTCTTTTAATTCTCTATTCGACAGTATCAATGAAAATTAGTTTTATTCAATTTTTGGCACACTTCAGGATTTTTCCTAAACAACACCCCCACCTTAGTTAATCTAGAGGGTGATTTTCATGGGGGGGGGGGGGGGAATTGAATAAAACTAATTTTCATTGATACTGTCGAATAGAGAATTAAAAGACGCTTCAAATGAGGGGTCGCTCGACACCCCTTCCCTATTTAAATTCTTAAGTTAGGGGTTGCTGGGACGAGGTGGTTGACCTGACAAGGTCAAAATTATTCGTATTCATAATGTATACAATATAATTAATTAATATTTACATGAAATGGTTTATACAAAATTAAAAATTATTGTAACATCGTTGTTTTTTTTTTAGTTTTCATTGAATCCGAAGATTCTCTAATAGGCATATTTCTAATATGTCGGGGATCTATTAATTCGGGTAAGACGCACTGATAAAGATAATAAAACCCTTAAAATTTTATTATAATTAAATTAATAAGTAAATGAAAGTTGTCCAGTAAGTGAAATGAACGATAAATATTGATAATTGTCATAAAAAGAATAGTTAAATGGAAAGTTAATTATTTTATAAAAGCACTAGATCTAATGACAAATAGTGAATACAAATTAAATCTGAACAATTAGGTGACCGATTGTAACAAGGCGTGCTTTTCAATAACTTGTACCGTCCGCTGCCAGGTGGCAGTATTTTCTTGTACCCTAATACAAGGAAATCCTGGAGCCCTTCTACAGCGGCTATTTTTTAGTATAAAAAGCTAAATTTTAAAATGAAGGTTCATGTGTATATGTTCTACAAATCCTTTGGAATAGATTTTTGAAAAACATCGTAAATACTCTTTAAACCATTGTAAAGTAACAACGTGATTTTTGGTATAGTTTAGGGCAGTTTTTTAAAGAAATATAAAATTATTGTCAAATTTTGTTCAGAAGAATTTCAAGTAAAGTTCTTGTACATTAATGTACTTTTTGAATTGCTAAGATATCTTATCAAATAAACTCTCCAGAAGGGCTCGCGTTAACATTATATTTCATATACAGTGAATCGATGGCCAGGCCTCCTAACCATAACGTTATCAAAAGCCACCGGTCGAACATGTACGAGAGACGCCGGGGAGAAGGGTTAAGCTAGTCCTCCTCAGACGCTGGATCAAACGTATTTGTGGTTGAAAGGTGAATTAAATTATTTTTGGAACAAAATTTATGAATTGAGGAATATTCTTCATTATAATTTTTGTCCTTCCCTTTAGCTTAAATTGAATTCTAGGATAAATTTGACCCAAATTTGGGATATCATATGATTCATTCAACCACTTCATTTACGTTTAAGTCCAGGATTGTCTCCATTAATAAATTTTTGTCATCAATTTTGTCAAATTGGTTCCCAATGCGGTTATTATTCCGAGTTATACTCCACATCGAGCTTATGCACTCAAATGAATCATTTGGATTCCCTTTAATCAATGCCAAAGAAATCACTACCAACTAAAAAGCTTATATAAAAACGTGTCCAAAACCCAACCATTTCGAAGATACAGAGAGTTAAAGTTTTTTACAAAATTAATCGCTTTTTTTAACTATTTTTTAACTAAAAACGGTTGATTAAAATATTAAATTATCTTAGTTCTTGATGATATATTGTCATTTTTCTACAAGAAGTTTTCGAGCATCTGGTTTCTCGGTTAAAAGCTTTGCGATACTTCTGGAATTCTGTTCCCTACAGACACAGAAGTTATTACGGTTAGTGAATCTACTCTTTTGACTCCACCTTATTAAAAAAACACGGAAATTTCCTCTCCAGTCTTAATATTCAGTTTTAGTGGTATGTACTCTGTAAGTAATACCATTGAATGGATTCACTCAACAGTCATTTTCTTATCTGTCGAATCATCACGACCAATGCTTTTTCCAGAAACTGAATCATTTAAGCTTTCAACTCGAAATACAATGACCAGTTGATTGAAGGAACACTCCAACTTTTCAATACATGCCCTTAGTTTTTTCTCCATAATGTATTAATTAGTAAATTTAATGAGATGAAAAAACTTGACGTACCTATTCATATACAGAAAAAAATTAAATTTTTAATGACTATACTTGCTTCAACTAATGTGAAGCACTAATTTCTTGGCCCATAACCTATTTGCAGTGCTGTGAGTTATGAAGAATTAATATTTGATAATCAAAAATTGAATGTTCGGTGATAATTTGTTTGCAACTGCAATGATTAAATATTTCAAACTAATACTAGGATCAACATACAAAACTATGTATGCGCAACATTAAGTTATTAAGCTTTTGCGAACGATATTTGCTTTACATTAAAAATTAAACGTTTGTACCTATCTGTGCGATTGACAAAATTATAATTAAAGTGGCATTGCCGACAAATAATAATGTAGGTATTTAAATCTGCATCAGTGAGTTGTATTATTATCATATTCATAATTTTAAATACTTGTTTTGTTTACTGATACAGATTTGTATGGTTTGCTAGAATTTCAGTTTGATTAATAATGTTATTTGCGTATAATCTCCACATCACATCACACATATCCACCATATTCTTCCTTTATTATTTATTAATGGTTAATGAAACCGATAATATCAACAGTATGTTAATTTTTAAATGAAACAACAAACAAGCGTAATTAAATTCAAGTATTAATTTCAAATACGACCGTAATTAATAATACTTAGCTGCCTTGGTGATCTAAACATAAACGTGTTTGTCTTTCGCTTTCAATAGAAAGAAAACATTTATCAAATTTTCAATAATTACATATGTTCTTGTGATAAGTGCTACTGTATCATATTATATTCGCTTCTCCATGACATAATTTCAATAAATTACTAAGGACATGTTTGTAAATAAAATTTATGATGCATGTATTATGTTCATCAATCAATGTACGACTTGGTAGACTTCAACACGACCACATTCACTTTTGGGAGACAATTATTATGAATTCACATAATCTCTTGAGCTTCCGCATATTTAGGTACATTGAGTTGTGCATGTGCTATTAATGCGATGACCCTGTAATTGATACTCTTCATATTCACTACAGTAACTTCCAATGTTAGTGGTTTAAACTACGAAAGACATTCCTTACGGGCCTACGAGATGCTATGTGCTTTGGAACATTTGCTCTCCATTTTGGAATTATGACTAGTCGCTAAGCGACACAAAATGTTTAACTGAATTTCTGTTATATTAATCTTTGAATTTGAATTTTTCAGCAGATGTGGGCAGATAGAGGGCAAATGTGTAAATAATATGGGTAAATCGCAGAGTTTTTGTGCAATTTGTGTGTATCTAATTTGCGTCCACTTCAGCAACATTAATGAAATTTTCTCATAACAGAACAATTAAACGAATTTACGTATAATAGCTGCAATGTTACTAGGCTTCTTATTCGTATCACCCTTAAATTATGAAAGTATAAGGTATCATCGCTCAAATTTAAATAAATATATTGCGTTACATTATAATTTTGCCCCTCCCACATGCGAACAAACTTGTAGAAAGTGTTATTAATCAGAATTTAATTTCGTATAAATATTAGATACTTGATCTATGTCATCTATGTGCGTGTGCGTACCTACTTGTGTTACCGTCCTTTATAGAGCAAATTATAATGTGTGTCATCAAATTACTTTTGTTTGCAGAGAATTGGTCGTTCTTGATCACTTGTAAGTTTCGAATCAATTTATAAATTCACCGTCTAAAAGTTTCGGCAAAACACTACATAATTTTAATAATTATGTATGCGCAATATTTGTTTTACTTAATAGGAAATTCTATCCTAATTCCATATTAATTTTAGATATCGAAATAGGTTTTCTTCCTGTGCTCTTTTGTTTTATTTTACGTACCTACATGGGAACAGTTTACTTTGTTCTGTTCCCTCTACTACAATTAGAGAATCAGACGGTATTTGTCACAGTTCCGTTTGCTTCGTATGGTACAATTATTTAACTTGTATAGGTACATATAATTGCAATTACTTTGATGCGCATAGAGATGCTTGGAAATTCGCTGTTCCTAGATCTCGGCCAACATAAACATAAACTATTTTTCTCATTTCAGATCTGCAAGAGAACATACAAAGTGGCAAGAGGTAAGTGGATTTTATACGTTTTATATCACTTAACGCTGAATGTAAGTGCGCTTTATTTTTTATTTTGCAAAATAAACTTTAAACCAAATTTGTGAATTTGTTTTTTTCGTAGCTGTGGTGCAATACAAAAACATGTGTTTTTAATAAACACTATGAATGGCGTTATGGACAATTTTACACTTTGTCAATAGATGCCACTATTTCCATAAGTAAATACTATCTTTCATTTTGAATTAATCTCCTGAGCGTTGGATTAATTATATTTTCTAAAACTGCTGTAGAAAATCATATTTCCTTTAGTAAAATTAAGGAAGAAAGTTATGCTTTTCTCTCCAGTGATGAAAGTAAACTGTATTGCCAACACTATATTTACCTAAGAAAACAAAACAAGGTTTCATTCATTTTCAACATTTACACTTAATGTTGTAAATGTTAATTGCATGGATATTTTTTAATTAGGAGTATATCTAGTTGTGAAAAACTGGGTAAAATACGAAAGGAAATTGTTTTCCTTTCTTCTCAAATTGTACAAATAATTATTTCAAAATGCTTAATAATCAAAATAAATCATTTCAAACGATTTTTAACAATTCGCAAAGAAACCTATAGGAAGAACTATAATCAGGTGTTTACTTAAATGTTCATCGTTAACGACTTACAATCATTTAAGATAAATGTTAGCGAAAGTCACTATTCTTTGATTTAAGTGACACACATTACTTCACTTTAAGATCATGATCGATAAACTTACGCCACAGTCGTAAGTTCAATTGGAGTCAAAAAAATGTATCATTAAAGCTATTTAATTATTCAGAAGAACATAATGTGTACATACCCTTAAGCGTTGATCTGCGATGCTCCACACTCGACTAGCAAAATCATTTGAAGCACCTAACACTAAAGTTCCTGTACCGTCAAACTCGACCGACATCACTGCCGCGTTACTACCGACGAGCACACCGCGACTTTTAAAAGTTCCTGAAAAAAACAAAAAAAAAGTTATAGACATTGGAAGCGTTTGAAAAAACATACATTTTTACTTTTTTGAATTAAGTTATGTAAAATCGTTTGGTTTTGAAGATTAGACTAAATCTTATTAATACATTCGGTAGCAAATAATTATAATGAGGATTTGCTAACGAAAATATACCAAAATCATAGTTAATAATGGTACAAGGGATAGATCAAGTTAAATACTTACGATCTTTCGAAAAAATTCCGTCGAAAATCGTAGTCAAAACGGGCGACGCGACGGTTCAAGATTTCAAAAAAGCGCCAAAGCGCAAATTTATTTACAAACGGCTTTATGCAGAACAGTAATGAAGCCAACAACTGTACATTTACATTTGCATATCGTTATTGCATGTTTTAATTGTGATAGAAATTCTATCAATTGATGGCTCTCGAAACAATAAAAACACCAAAACTTCAAAAAATATTTAAAATACGAAGTGTTTCAGCAGGAAGGCTGTCATCATCAGCGAACAACGTTCGATATTTTGAATATTTTTGTGGCTTTTTGGCGGTACACTTCGATCACCTGCACTAGTCTACGGATTTCATGTTCATGTCCTTTAAAACTGATAATTTTTTCGGATTCGTTTCCAACTATGAAATTCATATTTTCTTTTCTATTGGAATTACTTTGTAATCAAGATAAATATTTAAAACACTCCAATGAATGAATGTGTAGTGATAATACTAAAGTGTAGCATAAGGTGCATGATTATTTTCACACCAAACCTTCTCAGGGTTTAAAAGCATGCATAATTTGGTATGTTGATATGTTCATATATACAGTGTGTTTCATAAATATACCGACAAACTTTTTGGGATCTAAACAACATTTTTTGCTTTATAAACATATGTCCAGAAACGGTTCGTTTTCGTGGTGGTAAAGCTGGTAAAAAAATTGTTCTTTATTTATACCTAAAAAACGTTTCCGCCGATTTTTGAAATTTTCAAAAGTTGATCGTAACTTTAAAAAAAAATTTGAACCATACAATAAATAATTATCAAACATGTACATTTATTCTTAAAATCTAGTTACCATCGATGCACATGTTAATGCGATAAATTAATAGTAACAATAATTACTTGAGTTGAAAAATTTGTTGAGTAGTTTATTGTTATAAATTGTTATAGAAATTCTGCATCAATATCTGACATATCTCCACAACTGCCGATTTGCAGCAACTTTTTGTATCGCATGATGTGAATTTTCCAACGTTTTGGGGTATATCTACCGGTGTCAGAAGAGTATTATTATTGTGAGAAGATGTACGAATTTGGGCACACGAATGTATCTAAACGTGAGGAATGAAATTCTGCAACAACATCTGACATATCTCCACAACTGCCGATTTGCAGCAATTTTTTCTATCGCATGAAGTGAATTTTGAACGTTTTGGGGTATATCTACCGGTATCAGAAAAGTATTATTGTGAGAAGGTGTACGAATTTGGGCACGCTAATGTATCTAAACGTGTGGAATGAAATTCTGCAACGACATCTGACATATTTCCACAACTGCCGATTTGCAGCAATAAAACTTGTGTTGATTCTTAATAATCTTAATTCAAATTTAACTACATTTTAAACATAAATTTACATGGTAGATAGTTTTTGTTGAATGGTTCAATTTTTTTTCTCAAAAACGATGCAAAATACGTAAAACACTCAAGTGGGAAAAAAGTTGTGTTATTAGTTACTTTATCTAAAAAAAGTTATAAAATTGCAAAAACATTGCGTTTATTAGTTTTCATGTAAAAAAACTAACATGGTTTCCCGTGAGCACACCCCTGGAATTATTGTATAAACTGTAATAAATCCAAAAGGTAGTTCATAAAGTTACGATCAACTTTTGAAAATTTCATTAAAATCAGCTGAACCGTTTTTTAGATACCTACCTTCTTTTTGCAAACTTTTACAACCTGTACCACGAACGCAAACCGTGACCGAACATTATGTTTATAAAACAAAAAATGTTTGTTTTGATGTCCCCTACCACCCCTAAAAGTTTGTCGGTATATTTATGAAACGCACTGTATATATGACTTTTTAGGTATTTGAGGTAAAATTGTGATTAAGTTTTCAGTTTTTGTGAACACTGTATAAGTTAACACAACGACAAAGAAACTTTACGCTACAGAATTAGCTGCATTAGTTGCAATTGCAAAACATTACGAAAAGAACACTACAATTAAAACAAAATATGAAACATACTTTTTTATTAAGGTTTAAATGTTTAAATGACAACTAAAAATTTCACGTATTTCACAACTGACCTTTTGAAATATCCCATAGTTGAACTTTTCTATCAGCACCTCCAGTGGCAACAATGTGTTGATCTGGTCCCCATTTGACAGCATTAACTTCACCTTCGTGAGCGTCCTGTGAACAACAATCTACATTGCATTAATGTTTATAAAACAAAATCTGTAAATATGTCACATTTTCTTAAAAAATCATTTGGTGTTGCAATTTTGTAACATGGATGGATAAATTTTGAAAGCAATAATCAATCAACTAAGAATGCACTAACCATGTCATTTACATAGACAAAATCATAATTTAGAAAGAGGTAATGGTCAACAATTCCCACATACTTACAAATTTAACTGAAACTTTAGTTGGTAAGGCAGAAGTGAATAATGGACCACATCCTTCTTGGACATCGTCCATATTAACAGCCCTCATATCTTTACATGCTTCTTCTAGTTCCTTTTGAACCTTGGCGTGTTTTTTTCTGTAATATAAATAATCAGTGACAGTTCATCATAAAAATGTGTGTGATTGATTTTTGTAAATAATGAATGGAAATCGAAATCAGTGTGACCAAGCTTATTACACATTTCTAGTTGAATTGCATAACTTTAAAACTTTTAAAGGAGAAATATAATTCTCCACTCTCATATACAAAGGTTAATCTGTCTTTGCCAGCAAAGTAATACAATAAGTTGCATTTAAAACTTGAACCCGTATCATTTGAAAATCCTTCGATGAGCCTATATCTAACTATGCCTTTTTACAAATATCCTCCATTGAAACTGTTAAAAAATGGAAATAAAATGTTTCAGAGGAATGCTAATGTTTCGTCAAGCCTGAGCAATATAAAGTGTTATGATAGAGGATTGAACAAAAAATATAAATATAACATTATTCCGAATTAAAACTGGGGTGGCTAAGCGGTATGAATACTGTCTACTCATCTTCCCTTTTTTCAAGACTAGTTGGTACACCTCTGATCATGACCTTTCTAGCTGCATCATTGTGGATATGAAATGATGCATTTACAGTTATAATTACGAATTGTTGGCATCCACTGCCCTGAAATCATCATCATTTCTAATAGGTACTTTGTTTAGGATATGATGTACCTATACTCATTCATTCAGTTGTTAGGTTTATTTGACAATAATACAACTTTTAACGCTTTTTTTGGAGTTTCCAAATGAGTAACGAGATCTTGCATCTCTACAATTCTCTTTAGTATGTACACTGAGAAGATGTAGATGAAAGAAAGATTGCATGTATGGTGTGGAAAGGAGTTTAGGGAATGAAAGATATGCCCGACATCAAGGATCATTTTGTAATAAGGATGGAAGAGGGTGAAGACATGGAAATGTACGTAAGAAGAGAAAGATTACAATAGGTAACTGGATACAAATACCTTGGCTTAATGGAGACCATGATTAAATAAGGATAAAAACAAGCTTATAGGACAATGATTAGGATTTTAAGTAACCGGTTACACATGTAATGCTATAGGTATCTAAGGTGTGAAACGGATAGTAATAAAGAATGAGTGGAGAATACAGTATACCTTTGAAATGGCGATTTGCAGAACTACTAAGATGAATAGAGTAAGGAATGAGGAACTGCTTAGAAAAATCTGAAAACGAAGATCCATGAATCACACGTGAGGACGTGTATTGAAAAGGAACTACCTGTTAAAAAAGGAATGGTGGCCGAAGTAGAAGACATAAAGGGGCAATTAGGATATACGGTATTGAAAAGAAAGGCTAATGGACTAAGGAAGGGCGATCTATGATAAGTAGAATTAATAATTACAGTGCACGATTATTTACACCTCCTCAGAACGGGCTTAAATTTAATTTTGATTGTTAATTTGAAACAGATGGGAGAACAGGGTTATGATGTAACAGGCGCAGGACTTTAAAGATTAATTTTGCTTAGAGCGTTTTTATTGTTTGTGGAAAAGGAACAGGTGCAGAGATGACGTGAGTTAAACTATGCAGGTGAAGTTCAATACGTACCTATTTGTTGAAAGGGCTGAAATTTAATTGGGATCTGTTTTCGAGTATTTATTTATAATACTAAAGAACAGGTGGTGTTTATTGAAGTTATAAGTGCAGTCGTGTAATATTTCCGAGAGGAAGTGGTCTAAGGGGAATGAGCGAAGGAAGGGGGAGGGCGAATAATACAGGCTCGCTTGAATATTTTCTTAAGAGGAAAAGGAAGACCAGGGGAAGGGGAAAGATAGGGAGGAGAAATAGGATATCTTTAAAAGAAGTAAGGTGACGAAGTAGTTTCCAGGGGGAAGGAGGATTTGGAGGAGCCAAGGATAGAAGGGAAGTAGATGGATAAGATAATGAGTAAATCTGACAGCACGGCGGAGGACTTGAATATAATAAGGAGGGAGTGGAGAACGTGAGAGAAGAGTTGAAAGAGAACATGGAAGAAATGAGGTTTGTAAGAGAGGAGAAGCGCGATATGAATCATTTCTAATCCAACAATTTCTTATTCTTCTTCATAATTTGGATAACCTTTACAAATCAATCTTAATGGAATCAAATAACATGAAGGAGTTGGATGAAGAAATAAAAGATGTAACGGAGAAACTGGAAAGAAATGGAGGATGGAGGGAGATAAGACAGGTGAAGGATGAAGTTGAGAAACGGGAAAGGTTGAGAAGGAACAACATAATAATACGAGGAAGTGGAGTGGGGGATCCACAAAAGGAACTAAGATGATATATAAGAGTAAAAGTGGGGGTGCAGCGACAGACAGCTAGAAGAAGCGAAAAATAAACTTAGCCGGGCAGTTTCTGTTATAGACGGGTGGATGCGGGAAACAAGACTGACCCTAGTGCCAGAGAAAGCCAAGGTCGCAATGATGACTGGCAGAAGGCGACTCCACAAACGCGGACAGAGACTGGCCGCCGAAAAAGTAGTGAAAATTCTAGGAGTGACAACAGACACGAACCTGACATTCATCATACACACTAAAAGAATGTGTGAGAAAGTACTAAGGGTATACAGTGCACTAACTAGGATTACACCAAATGTAGGAGGGGCGCGCGCCTCCAAGCGAAGACCTAGGATCGGCTGTCATCTTCATACTACTGTATGGTGCCGAAATATGGAGCCCAATGATTAGATGGGAAGTGGCGAAGAATAGAATGGAAAAAGTAACTCGCATGCTTGCGATCAGGATCTGTAGTGCTTACCGCACGGTCCAGCTGGAGGACGTTATGATGGTCGCAGGACTCCCTCCAGCGGAGATACTGATCATCGGGGAAAGGACGATCCAAGAATGGCAAAGGAAATGGCAACGAAGAACCTCCTGGACGAGGGAACTCATTCCCACGATAGCACAATGGATAAATAGAGAACATAGAGAAACGGACCTAACCCAGTTATTGACTTGGCCATGGCGAAAACGGGGTGTTTCTCTATAGGATTGGAAATAGAACAGACGATAACTACATGGATTGCGGAGAAAAATACATGCGATATTCGAGTGTGCGAGGTGAGACAGGCTGAAAGTACGAGTGGAGACAGAGCTCGGATCACGAATGGAAGTAGATCATATAATCGGTCTGATGCTGGACTCGGAGGTAAACTGGCGAATAGTCACGGAAGTGGTGACGAAAATCATTGCCACAAAGGAGAGAAGGAAAAGACAGGCACAGGAGGTAGCAGTAACCGGCCGGATATGTAAGCACAAGACGTAGATCAAGGTGACGACCATCTGCCACCGGACAGCGGCTCGTGAAGTACGCCAATGGTCAACAAAAGAGGGTAGGGTCTTAGTTTGTAGAGTAGAGTAGCTATAACTAGGAGCCCCCCCTATAGAGCCGAAGGCGGAAAGGCTTAAAAAGATTTTCTGACTCTCAATTTAAAAAAATGTAGACAAAGAATGCAAGGGTTGTGAATAGGGGAACAGGAAGGGAATTTATTGTGGTGGAAGTAGGAAGAGAAGAGGAAGTTATTAATAGCGAGAAAGGGGAGTATTTTCATCGACGAAGACTTGACAATAGAAGAAATGTGAGTGCAGTGCAGGAGGAGTTAAGAAGAATAGTTAGGGTTGAAAGAGTTAAGGGGCAGAGAGCCAATGTGTCATATAGAGAGGTGTTGATAGAGGGGAGTAGATACCATTGGGATGAGGGAAGTGCAAGGGATAGGAGGGCAAAGAGGGACAAAAATTAAAACAAATCCAAAACCACAACAATTTCTTATCTCCGTCTACCAATAGAGGGCGCAACTTGTTGAAGGAGCAAAACAGTTGACTTTCTAAAAAAAATCAATTAGTACCAAATATCTTTTTCACTGCTATTAGAAGGAAAATTAATAAGGGGTAATTTAAAAAAAATGATGTCAATAGCTCTTATAGTACCGAAGATAGTCAAAAATGCAGTAATATAAGAGGCAATTTGAGGTATAAACAAATCACGCTTAAAATGAAAATAAGAGCTATTCACATATTTTTTTATAATTACTCCCTTTTTAGTGTTCCTTCTAATAGCCGTGAAAAAAATATTTGGTAGGTACCATTTAAATTTGTTTAGAAAAGTCGACCGCTTTGATCCTTCAACAAGTTGGTAGACGGAGATAAGAAATTGTTGTGGTTTTGGATTTTTTTGGTAATATCAAGTATTGTCTTTACATCGAGACCAATCTTGACAAATTCAAGCAACCCGTTTCGAAGTCACACAATTTTTTCCAGTAACACGTAATTTAGTTCCTCCTCCCTTTATTTTGACAGTAATCGTAAAAATTCATTAAACATAGTTTTACATATTGATCACTAGTTAACAATGAATATATTTTTTTAAATACATTACTGAAGAAAATTGCCCAAAAACTGGGGATTTCAAATTGAAATCAGTGAAACGCCCTCTGGCGGCAATGGTAGGAATTGAAAATAATTTCCAGCATTTTCTCTTACCCACATTTATTATAAGATTTTTTATAGCTTAATCTCAAATAGTTTCTGAGTTATGGCCGGCCTCCTTTCTTAGTTGTACACCCAGTACATACATCACATCTGATTACGGTTTTCGAATTACTACGGAATATGGAACTCGAATATAGGGTGTTTCTACTCAAAGTGGATAGAGTAATAGAGGTTACAGAACTCGTCAAAACTAACACAATTTTTTTCATTTTGGCATTTGTTTTCGAATTATGGACCTTTTCTTGTTTTTTTACACATCACGATATCTCCATTATTTGTAGTTGCATTTCAAAAAATCAAAGTTCTTTGGAATCAACAGCTCAAAATCTACAACGTTTGTTCAAAACTATTTTCCAAAAAATTTACAACAGCAAAATCGCGGGCATTTTAAAATTTTGGAAATTGAATAGCACAAAATCTACTCTACTACTATAATTTAAAATGACTACCATTTAGACGTTCTAAATTTTTTGGGAAAAAGTTTTCAACAAACGTTGTAGATATTAAACTGTTGATTCCAAAAAACTTTGATTTTTTAAAATTCGACTACAAGTAATGGAGATATAGAGATTTGTAAAAAAACAAAAAAATTATTCGAAAACAAATGCCAAAATGAAAAAAATTATTTAAAAGTGTTAGTTTTGACGAGTTATACAACCTCTATTACGCTGTCCACCTTGAGTAGAAACACCCCGTATATTGCATTCATATTAAGTATGTAAACATCACGATGAAATGAATTGTGTACTTAGAGAAGCACATGAAGTGCCTTCGTTAATTACAGACCTGTTTGGTTCATTACTTGTATTAATTAATATTTTAGTGCCTGATGATGACAACGTGCGTTATCGAAACTTGTTGAATATAACCCTAATCACAATAATTATTCTCTAATATTCAATATTAAATATTATATGGAGAATTGGTTTAGTTAATTTAATTTGCTTCACATTTTATTGTTATCAATGTCCACACCCCATTTCGAGGAATAAAAGGTTCATCTTTACTTCCATCCCTCACCTCTTCGAAGATGGAATCAACGAATAACCTGTTTGGCATATTGATATTGATCGATCGATAACACGAATTTTAAGCAAAGAACATTTATACATTTTGACAATTCTAAATATCTCGAACTAAGCATCATAAATAAGTTAAACACTACAACAGTTACACACACACAAACATGACTCTGTTTATGTGAAACATAACGATTTTGGATATGACGAAATAAGTTAAAGTTAATCATTTTTTAAACAATAAATAGTACTACTGATCTATACAATTTCCTCATAAATCTAAAATGCTTTATAATCTGTACTTATGAGCTCTCTTTGTATAGTGATGTGATCATTATAATCACTTTTTCTCTTAGGTGAAAAATATATATAAAAAAAGAAATAAATGGCCAGTTATAGTTGATGCCGTTGAAAAGATTCTTTTATTATAGATCATTTAGAAGAAGTGAAGTAAACTGCATGTATAGATAGTCCAGATTTCAAACCAATAACATTTAAAATAATATGTTTATCAGCAAATTATTTTAAAGCATTACCAAAAAAATTACATAAAGCAAAAAAATAGTCTATGACTAAGTATCTGTGGTTACAAATACAAACTGCAAGATTATGGTATGAACTACATCGTAAAAACAGTATATGTATGCAGAAAAAGCATCTAAATAACACAACATAAGAATGGAAATTGATTACAGATGTAAAAAGAACAAAAGCGCAACTACAGATATGATTGGCATAGACTGAGACACTTACAGTTGCAATAAAGACTTAGCAAGTCCATAAATGTAACAAAACCTATTAATGCCTCCCTTACAAGGGGGTGTTCTAATTGGTTACTAAATAATTTTTTTAGCATCTACAAATCGATGTCCTTGATACACATCAAAAATATACAACATATCTCAGTTTTAAGCTTTTCAAATCGTTTTAATAACAGAAAATTTATGCCATTTCATATTGCTTCAGCACATAAGCATATCTCTGATACAACACTTCTATGGATTTTGACCGTTTTGACACAACTATGGTTTAAGTACCTACAAAATTGAGCAATTTACCACTAATAAAATCAATCACACCTACTATTCATTATTAAGATAAATGATATACATATGTACAAGTGCTTAATAGTCCCTGCCAATCAATACACAAGCTCTCACCTGAATAAACGAAAACCGCTCAATGGAAATCCCCTGGTACTGTCACTGGAAATCAAGTGTAAGAAGCTACACTATTTTTCTACACTTAGTTTTAAGTTAAAAGAAAGCTACACAACTAAAAGATGTGGGAAAACTCGATCTGGGCTGAGTAAGCTAAATTGGTGTATGTACAATAGTAATTAAATAATTAATTAATATGTACATTCCGATATCAAATCTACAAATTAGTAACAAAACTAAAGCATACCATATCATGCAAATTTATGCGTCTTAATACTTGCAAACACTTACTTCAGAAAGTTGTCATTTTCCTCATTCATTTTTTCCGCATCTTTTGTTTTATAATGAATTAGTCGTTCTAATAATTGCCTATTCTCTTCCTACACAAAGAATTATGTTAGTTAAATGCGTCGAAAATCATCTCACAAACCTGTAGCTTTCTTAATTTATCTTCTAACGACACAAATGCTAATTGTAACGCTTGATGTTCGTCTCGTATTGTTTGATTTAAATTTTCAAGCTCCTTTATACTATTTTCGTACATACGAATTTCGGCACGAAGAGTAATTATACAAGCTGCACTATCGGCAAGGCTAAAAAATGATTCGATACAATATGAAAATTGAAATATAACATGGGATCTATACCTAATTTCTTTACTAGATAACAATTTTTCTTTTTCCTGAAGTTTAACATTAAGGTCGATAATTTGTTGCGCATTTTCTCCTTTTCTCCTATGCAATTCGGTTAATTCTTCTTGTTGCGTAAGTAATTTTTGCTCTAAGAATTGAATTCGTTCCGTTAAACGAGAGTCTGCTGCCAAATTATTTCCAGAAGCGTTGCTGCCATTAATGACAGCCTCCGTACGAAGTTTTTCATTTTGAAGGGATAAATGTAAGTTCTCATTCCGTAGAGTATCCACATTTTCAAATAACTTATTATCTAAAATTAGACATAGAAGTGAGATGTACCTATTTAAATATATTTAAAAACGTACGAGAAACAATAAGATCTTGAAAATTTTCAGTTTGTGTTCTGTTTCTAATTTGTAATTGTGTAAATATTACATTTCTCCAATTGCTTTCTTCTGAACTTGCCATTTTTACAATGCGTGTAAAATGAATAATAAGATAAAAATATATTGGGTGGATAAAGTTATATTGTTCATTTCAGCATGATTTTTAAGCAATTTATATTAACAAAACGTTAAATAAAGTGGATAGTTTAAAATTAAGAAGATTGTGTATTTTAAAAACTTTGGTTAGAAAATACGTTTGTAAAAACAGCTGATCACAGAATAGCTTAGAAGTCAACCTCTTCTTCACCGTTCAATACTAGTAGTACGCAGTTCAGATCACAGGTGTCAGTATTTCTCGTCCAAATTTTCAATATTTCTATATACCGCGTGTTCCAGGATTGATGTTACAAGAGGTGTGCGGAATTCAAACAATAAACTTTATTTGTTTAAAATAATATTTATACATATGAATCACCTATCTAAAAAAATAAGACATACTTCCATCCCTCCATTATCTAATAGCTCTATACACCGTATCCGTTTTTCGAGTGCCACTATAGGAATCTCGCTTATCTTAAGAGATACGAAGTTGGTTAAATTAGGGCAAACTTGTGCATTTTCATACCAAACAATAATCTGTTTTCAGGTTTTGACTTATCTTTGACAATTTACGACACATCGCAAAAAAACGATAAATTGCGATTTTCGTTTTCTATTTTAAATCAAAAGCCAATTAAGATTATCTTTTCTAACCAAGATATTCTTCAGGCACTTTTTCATGTAGAGAATACATTGAACTGTATGCTAATTGCTTACATTGAACTGTATGCTAAAGCAACTGGAAAGGAAAGGCGCATAAGTAATACTGAAGCCCAAAATATAGGGATCTTTATCTTTTTCTTTCGCACGCAACGTTATACAAACGATGACAGGGAGCGATGCGGCAGTTATCTCTCTCATCTGCTTAACTACCTCGGTAAGCTAGAAGGCGACAGAAACACCTACTTCGCATTGTATTTGTCAGCTTCAACGCCTATAATGCATTGCAATCGCCCGTATCCCTTCCAGTTGCTTATAGCATACAGTTCAATGAGAGAATATGGCATCGACTTTTAAATACTTTTCAAGATGGCGGACTAACAACTATCGACTTCATTTTTTTTTATGGCGCCGTTTTGAATTTTTCCATTTCTAAATTATGTTTATTTTTCATTTTGTGTGTAGAGTGCTTTGAAGAAAATGTCAACGATCATTTGTTTCCAACAAAACTTTAACAGTTTGTATCTTGTATCAACAATTGTGTCTTTACCTTTATGATAGTTAGTGCTCTTTTTGTCATGGAACGCTTGGGAACGGGGTTCCACCACATGTTTTCGAGGGATTTTTCTTTGAATAGCTGTTGGTCTAAATAAAATCGCCCTGTTATAAATACAGGGTGTCCTGGGGTTGCGCACTTTTGTAAACTTTTTTATTTTGGAGTTTTCGGCAAAATGTTATTCTTCATAAAAAGTTTTGGTTGGTCTGAAACATATTTTTAGCCTACTTTCGATTTTTTAAAATCAAGTAGGCCTTCACAGTTCAGCAAAAACTATTTTCATTTTAGGTAAAGTACCTTTTCTGTTCACAGTATGCCAAAATGTTGTTAAGAAAAGTTGTTCAGAATGAGAAGTTATGGTCACATGCAAATTTTCAGGATGATAGTCGTACTTTGATAAATTTCTTCCTAGTCGGTGGATCGGACGCTTTGGTCCACTAAAGTGGCCGGCGAGATCTCCAGACCTCAACCCACTGGACTTTTTCTTATGGGGCTACCTAAAGGAAAAGGTTTACGCAAACGAATTAGAAGACGATTTGGAAAATTTAAAACAAATAATCGTAGAAGCTGTTCCTAGTGTGAATGAAGAAATGCTTTCATCGACCTACCTAGAATTTAGAACCCGAATAGAAGAAGGTGTACTAAGAGGAGGATATTACGTGGAATAATTTTAATGTTTAGAATGTAATTTGTTTTTTGTTATGTTGCATTAAAAAATAAAATATCCCAGGTATGAAGTATGCAGTTACTGCAATTGTTTACTACAGTTCGTTCTATTTTTCCATTACATCATGCGAAGTTTACGCAATTTTATAATATCGTTCAAATAGCACAGCGGTTCTCAACCCGTGGCTAAGGGGTACGCGAAAAAAATTTAGTAATGGCGGATTTTGAAAAATATGCTATTCTCCTCTTGTCTCGAGCCAGTTCAGAGCGGTGGCAAAACAGTGGACAAAAAAATTATTGTAGCGCTCGCTATTTACAAATAATGGTTATTTATTTTTCAAGGGCGTCAAGGACTCCAATACCACCGCGGCGGCCGTTTCCTGACTGACGCGTTTGACAACTGAGTAACTTTGATTTGAGATTGTTGCTAAGTTACTTTGGCAAGTAAACGTGGCGTCGCGTCGTACAATGCGGTTGCCATTGGCGTCGACCTTATCATTTGACATTGTTTTAGTAATAAGCATCATAATGAACAAAAAGATATTGTTCGAAGTTATGTTTTTTAGGTTGAAAATAAAAATGTATATTTTTAGCGCAATATTACATTACACCTTTTTCAGCACTTATATTTTTGTTGTTGGTTAAATAATTATGTACCTATCTATAAAAAATCTTTTAGTTTTCATCAATAAACATTCTGGACATACCCCTTGTCACGTTATTGCTATATTTATTTAGTTTTAGAACGATGGTAAAATAATAACTACGAGTAGGTATATACATTATAAAAATTTTTCTAATGAAGGGGTACAATTTAGGATAATGAACTGCCAAGGGGTACGCAAGCCAAAAAAGGTTGAGAATCGCTGAAATAGCAGTACTTGACCTACCGTACTTTGATAATACTCAATATCGCGTCGACAATAGCAGAAAGATCTTTATTATTAATTTTGCGACGAAAATTTACATACCTAATAAGCCGGATCCACATCAATAAATATTTACGTTGTGCGTTGAATTTGACACAAATTTGCTCGTGTGCGCAGAAATTTTTATCGATGTGGACTATGCGGCGCACGGAAACGTACACAAATAATTTCGTGACGAACAACGCACGCTATCCGCTATGCTGTCGGTTTTCCAGTCAACTTCAAAGAGATTTGCGCTGCAAAGTAGTGTTAATGTGGACTATTTATTTAAGTCGCATACAAGTGGATTCAGCAAATACAACCCACAAGATAAATATTTACGTGGTAAATACATGGCCATATTCAAATTTGCGCCGCAAATATTTTTGCTGAAATTCAAAATACAACGCACGACGCAAATATTTATTGATGTGGATCCGCCTTAACTCAATAACTTTTCGAATTTTATCAAAGTAGGACTATCATCCTGAAAATTTGCATATGGCCATAACTTCTTATTCTGAACAACTTTTCTTAACAACATTTTGACATACTGTGAACAGAAAAGGTACTTTACCTAAAATGAAAATAGTCTGTGCTCAACTGTAAAGGCCTACTTGATTTTAAAAAATCGAAAGTAGGCTAAAAATAAGTTTCAGGACAAGCAAAACTTTTTATGAAGAATAACAATTTGTCGAAAACTCCAAAATAAAAAAGTTTACAAGAGTGCGCAACCCCATCCGGGGACACCCTCTATATAAAATTTAAAACAAATTTTTTAGCATTCCACTACCTTTTTTTTACAAAACGAGCACTGATGATAGTTATAACGCGAAAATGCCTTTTTCATGTGAAGAACAAAGACAAAGAGATATGCTGCAAATGTATTACACATCGCATTTAACATAATATTTGCAGCGTTAAGTTGTAAACTGTCAAAGATACTATTATTATTATTATTATTATTATTATTATTATTATTATTATTATTGCTGCTGGGGGTGGTCCCAATAGGTTCGCGCACTGCGACCGTTTGGTCTATTGTGGTCCTCGGTGTTGTCTACCCTTCAAGAATACCTGTATCTTACAGAAACTCCAGGAATTTAGTAGGGCGAATTTTCGCTACTTCCTGTTGTGTAATCTTTCCATTTCCAAGTAGGTGTTCTCTTGCCTTTATGAATGCCTCACATTGGCAAATGACGTGATAGTGCGTTTCATCTGCCTCACCACAACCCCTGCATGTCGGGCTTTCGGCCAGTTCCATGTTGTGCAGGTGTTTGTTTAGGTAGCAGTGACCCGTGACCATTTCTGTCGGAAGTTTTATCTTCGCCCTGCTTAACTTTAAGATGGACGTCCCCGTTTAGGGTTTCCAGGAAGATCTTGTAATGACTCTGTCCTGGGATTTTCGACCAATGTGTGCAATGCTCTTTCGTGAGTGTTGCCTGAATCTCCTTTTTGGTTGTGTTTGTAGGTAATCCCACAAGCCGGTTCGGGCCCTATGAATGGTTTTGCGCTTGCCATTCTCGTCAGCAACCTGGTTACCTGCGATTCCCGCGAGCCCAGCTGCCCAAACTAGTGTGACTGAATTGCATTTACCTAGTGCGTTTAGCATGTGATGTAACACACACCAGGCTTCACGCGGTTACCTACAAAAAAACAAACCCAACTCCATCTGTACCTACTTACGTTGTATAACTAAAGATGGCGGTTTTCTAAATGGCGCTTATGTGAAGTTGTGGGATGGAGGAAAGCAAACAAGTAGTTAAAATGAACGTAAATATACTTATATTAGGTGATAAAAATTAAAGCGCTAAAATTTTCATAAATCATATTTACCGCCAAAAAGTGAGAATGCCATGTTCACCGAAAACTATCCGAAGGAAGGACATGGTAAAGAAACCTTCGGATATGTACCCAAGAAACTAAATACCTACACAAATTAAACACAACACAAAGAAACATAATGTAGTAAGGTAGACCACCAGTAACATAAAAATACCTGCGATGAAAGTATATAAATGGTAATCAAATTCAGTTATATAAATAATACAAAACAAAAACTGTGTACACTCGTACTCAAGGCCACAAACTAAAATAACCACTACTTATACTCCCTCCCCTTGTTCGACAACTACCTACCACATTCACTAGACATATAAAAGCACATATAAATGGTCAGTTATTCGGACCCCTCCGAAAGGTACACGCAGACCTGGATACGGCGTTTACGGCTACAGTTGTAATTCGAGCACAAGTGCTAAATTGCTATCAAATGCCCGGCAGTCGACTCTGACACGGGAGAAAAAAAATATCATTAGTTACATCCACCAAGGCTCTTACGTAAATGAGGGAGTACGTTAGCAACTCTAAGTTTAAGCTTCAAGCAAGTGTGCGGCTCTCATTGAGAATCGAATGTTTAACTTAAAATAACTGAATTCAACATTTTAACACAAAGAAAACTCTCGCCCCTAATTCAATAGGTAACGGAAGTTTATTATCCCTATTGTACATACAAGAACGACAAATAGAAACATATACAGGGTGTCCCAGGCGGAGCTTACGCTAGACGTATCTTGGAAACCGAATGTCACAAAAATTTGAAATTTTGGGGCCCGAGTTAATTTTTCACTTACAATCGACTAAAAATATTTGCAAGGAAGTAGCACTTCCGGTTATACCGGAAGTAGACCATAACTTCGTTATTTTAAATGGCAACCCCGATTTTTTTCTCTGATTCGAATTACCCCTTTTATTTGGTTTCCAAATCACCCTACATGTCAAATGTCTGCATGGCCACCTTGACTTTATAAGTGATTTAATGGAAATTTTGTGGAATGCAGAGGTTCACCCCAATGGCTGTAACTTTTGAACACTTTAAGATACAAATGCATGTGATACATGGTTTTATAGAGGAAGAAGTGCTCCTTCTAGTCGTACCATAGCTTCTTCAAATGAAATGTTCCAAGGTCACGTTTTGCCTCCTTAAATATTCGACATTTCAAATGATGAAAACTCCATTTTTTTAAATGGCAACCCCATGGTTTGTTTTCATCATTGAACGCAGAATTTCACCAGCTTTCATTCGGTACCTATAAAGTATGGTGCGTGGAAAACGTTTGTCAAAATAATCCAACTCTGTATGTTTAATGCGATAATTGGGTAAATATCAACCCAGCAATGGAAAACAAATTTTGACAAAGGTTTTCCACGCACCCTACTTTATGGGTACCGAATGAAAGCTGGTGAAATTCTGCGTTCAATGATGAAAACAAACCATGGGGTTGCCATTTAAAAAAATGGAGTTTTCATCATTTGAAATGTCGAATATTTAAGGAGGCAAAACGTGACCTTGGAACATTTCATTTAAAGAAGCTGTGGTACGACTAGAAGGAGCACTTCTTCCTCTATAAAACCATGTATCACATGCATTTCTATCTTAAAGTGTTCAAAAGTTACAGCCATTGGCGTGAACCTCTGCATTCCACAAAATTTCCATTAAATCACTTATAAAGTCAAGGTGGCCATGCAGACATTTGACATGTAGAGTGATTTGGAAACCAAATAAAAGGGGTAATTCGAATCAGAGAAAAAAAATCGGGGTTGCCATTTAAAATAACGAAGTTATGGTCTACTTCCGGTATAACCGGAAGTGCTACTTCCTTGCAAATATTTTTAGTTGATTGTAAGTGAAAAAGTAACTCGGGCCCCAAAATTTCAAATTTTTGTGACATTCGGTTTTCAAGATACGTCTAGCGTAAGCTCCGCCTGGGACACCCTGTATATGTATTATATAAAGACAAATCAAGATGGACGCCACCACGGCGGTAATCCTCCTCTTGCACGCTCCTTTCCTCCCTCGTCAGCTCATCACCAATGTATAACGTCTGTATTTCTTACAACTCCTTTTCTCCGCATTACCTCCATCTGCTCACTCCAGCTACCCAACTCTGCAGCTACTATTTGATTTCCTGTCCCCTTGTTCATAACCCATACCCCCCTAATCACCAAACTCACCCCCATTTTGTCCTGTATAAACTTTCCTAGGTCCTTCGGTGGTTCATTAATATTACTACCTCTCACCACTGTTATTTTTCCTTCTAACTCTCTCACCCCTTTCCATTTCCCTCTTTATCTTATCCATGTCTTCTTTTAGCTCCCTCCTCTCCTCGTTCCATTTCCCCTCTTCTCATGCATTCGTTTGTCTCCGATCAAATTACCTTCCTTGTCTTTACAATAGATTAGCTCGTAATTTTGTTTAGCTACCTACCCCTTTAAACTCACGGTAGAAGTTTCTTATCTGTTTGTTAACGTAGTTCACTTCTATAGCTTATTGTAGTTTCCTTTCCGTTTCTTCTCGTGCTATCCTTCTTTTCTCTTTAAAGTAGATAGTTCTTATTTTCCTCACTTCCATGTTTCTAGGTACGGAGTCGTGCGTGGTTCCTTTACTCTAGCGTCCTTCTGCATTGCTCGTCGAACCATTCCTCCTTTATGTTCTTTGGAGTCATCTTGAGCTATTTTTGCGCGCCCGCCATCATAACTCCTTACAGCTGACTCCACTCGCTTTCAAATTCTTCCCTTCGCTTTTCTATTCCAGGCTATGCTTATTCTCCATCAGGACGTGGTCTATATTTGGTTCCTTTGTCCTACCGTCTGGCGATATCGACGTTTGCTTGTGGATCTCTTTATGTTCAAAGCTCGTATTCATCATCTTCATTTGGTTTTCCAGCGCAAATTCTACACCCTCCTCCCGTTCTCACTCGATTCACCGTACTTGCTCCTTCCGCCTGTGAGGTTTTGTGCATTTTTTCTTTTCCCACCTTCACATCGAAATGACCTATTACCACCTTTATGTCGTATTTCGGTATTTTTTTTATAATTTTCCCTATTTCCTCCTAATACTCTACTTTCATCTTTATATCTTTATCTTTCGTTGGCATGTGGACATATTGACTATGCTGATTTTTCTATCTACCCCTTATTCGTAGCATACAAACTATCCGATAAGGCTTGAAAGTCTATTACTGCGTGTTTTGTTTCCTCGTCCATCATAAATGCTATTTTCCGAAACAGCTCTTGTCGTCGCCACTGGAAATATCGTTTCCTGTAGGGCTAATATTTGCATATGCCGTATCTACTTCTGCATGATTCCCGCCAGATTTCTCATTGCTGCCTCTTCATAAGCACCCCTCATGTTCCAGATTCCTATTTTCATAACTTCTCGCCGTTTCATCCCGGTCTTCACTCGCTTCTTCTCCTTCCCCGCCTTGTTGCTCCCCAGTTCTTTCACTCCATTTCCATCCGGTGCTTGCAATTGTCGTCTACATATTACTCCCGTCCTGCGCCGCTTTTCTAGTTTATTGTCTCGACCGGCTTTCCTCCATTTTCGTCTGTTCAAGTTGTCAATTTCACCCCCTCCCCCCTAAGACACGAGCACCCCGGATTCCGCACAAATGAGGCATTGTTTTTCTTTCTACCCTTAAGGGAGATCGGAGCAGAGAAGGTGACGGACAATTTGTAAATCACCAAAAGATTTGGAGGAAAAAGAAGTAAAAAAGATCGTTTTTCTGCGTTTGCATATGCAATTTTCCCTCTTTCCACCCCCAAAAAAGGGGTCGGAGTTGGGCATGAAATTTGCAATTCGAGAACAGTTTTTTTTATGGAGAATGCAAAAGTCCAATAAAAAATAGGTGTTGGTTTATAATATTTTATTTCAGAAATATCGGATCTACAATATTTGGATTATTTAACCAATGCAAATTTTATTTGCTACATGAAATAATTATATCAAATAACTCTAAGATATCCTTGTAAGGTTTGAGTAGGTATACAAATACCTTTACATAAGCAATCACTTGTATGATTTAAATTTCTCAATACATAATTTATATATACAGAAATTATTTTATCTAATTATCTATTCAATTTATTCGTGAACGCTTTTATTTTCATTTTCATTTAAACATAATAATAAACTGCAATACTTTGAACTAAATACATAATGGCACACCAAAAATGATTATTGAATAGTGTAACAATATTTTCATTAATTATATACCTATAGTTAAAATCCTTCTTTGTAATGTATAATGTTTCTTAACATAGAACATTATAAAGAAGAATATGGTTTGTATGTATAGTATTTATTTCTAATATTATTGACAAAATAAACAACAATCTTAATACTTAGATTTATTTAAGTATATTTTGAACAAGTAATTTAATTTAATGAACATTTGACAACATTTCATCTCACTACCAATTTACATTTTAATTATTTAGTTGTTTCTTTCATCTATGTTCATGAACACAATTCGTAGGTTCGTTGAACCTATTGTAAAATTAAAACTTTGCCATCTTTTAACAAACAAACTTCGCATAGGCTTGTTATTTTTTTAGCGTAGCAGTTAGAAGTATTGCAACTTTTTAAGCAGCATATAGTGTGATATGTTAGAAATATTTTTTTGCATCTACCCCAGCAATGTTTTCTAGTAAAGGATCTGGCCCAAATATTTCTATTCCACTTCACATAAATGTAAGGGAAAGAAAACTGAAAGTGAGTTGAAATCTACTTGGTACCTATTTATATTGTGCAAAATTAAATTTTTCGTTCCACTTTTACGCATTTGAAGCAAGTCGTTTCACAACCTCTAAGGAGCAAATTTATTTATCATAATGTTACCATTTTGTCAAATAATTCGGATTAAAGGAGTGATCATGCTGGAAAAGACCACCGTATATTAAAAATACATTAACAGAAACATAGAAAAACAAAAGCACCAAATATAGCATTAGTTAATATTCCGTTTAGCAATTACAGTAGTTAAATTTCGGTTTTTGTTTAATATCTGAGGGCTACTGATTAAACATACATTTTTAAAATATAATAATAGGTCAAATACTTACTTTAACTTAAATAAGTTTAAAAAAATGGGTTACTACTATTTTAAGAAATATATTACTAATTTACTATTAAACAAATCCTAGTAGGTATATCTAATTTTGTATTATTATTTTTATTTATTTCGTATTTTATATTTCATTTATTAGTTACGTTTTTACTATGTTTCTGCATAATTAAATATGAGCAAACACTTTCTTGGCAAGATGTATTGTTCACAACCCTGAAAGTAGCCTTTTAATACTACATTAGCCATAAGCTTCTTTGATGAGCTTTAATAAATTGTTTCGTAAAGAAATATTTTGGTTTAGGGTCTATTTTAAACACTGACTTTATAAACTATAATATATTGCTAAGATTAAATTTGTTTCATTGCTACATTGTGCGTTGTGCAAATTGTTACTAAGAGAAGAACAAGTTAATGACGTTTTTACCAATTTTTATTCTTACTCTTAAATGATAGTGTGGCTTAGTCTAAATTGTGTTGGAAGAGCAAGTTATATTAAACAAATGACTGTATAGATTGTATAGTCGTACTGATACTTTGTGGTAATTGTGTTTATATGTGAAACATAGAATGCTAAGCATAGAATACAATAATATTGTTTACTGCCTCTTCAGAATAAAATATATTGGCAGACTAAAAGCAGAACTGCTAAGCCATCCCATGATTGTAGACAGTATGATTCATAACTAAACACGATTCCAATTCATTTTGTTAATTTCCCAAATTGTTCAAATTTTTAAAAACTGTAAATTACTTAAATAGTTTTTTTGTGTTGGTAAACAAGTTGCGTCTCTGTGCTATTTACTAGCATTTGATTATTTAAGAGATCTGTTAAATAAAGAGAAAATTGAGACGCATTTTCAAAATTTTTGGAATCCTGTAAATTTGCCGAATCAGAAAGAAAATCCTAAATTATGAATGAAAACTTTTGTACTTTTTTTTGTAAAACTAATCTCCATAGCTAAGTAAATGTTATAAACCTTTAATCACGAAAAATATACTTTTAAGAGCCCAATACATGAGTACCTACTTAATGAAGTGTAGGTACTCAAAACAGTTAACTTCGCATCTTATTCGGATAATTTTTGAATTTGAATGGTTTATGCTGCCCATGTTCTTTGAAACCAAATTTTTAACATTTTTACCTAAATTGTAGATCAGAAGACATCTGTATTACCTTTGCATTTAAGTCAATCCTTAATGCGCATAATTTCATTATAGTTAAAGCCAGGCACTAAAATAATATCTATATTACCACTCTGTAGTAATTTTCCTTCGACAAGTTGCTTTAATTAGAATCTTCTGATCCATGTTACAGAAGGAAAGTAAATACCGAAATTTGTTTCTGGGAAATTTTTATCTTTCATCACACTTTCAATAATTGTTGTTTGATAACCATTTTTTTTTCTATACATATAACAAGCAGTTCGTATAAATTAAGATTGCATTTTCTTTTGTTTTTATATATTTTTATGTTTAAAAATATACTTAATATGATGATGTAAAATAAAAATAATTAATACTCTGCAAAATCTTAATTTGATGGTTATCTTAAAAATTTTGCAGAGAATCAAAATCCGAAGACTCTTGTTGTCAGTATACCCATGACACAGGTATCCATTGAGGAGTATTATGAACACGTTCAATTGCATTTTCTAAAGCTGTAATTGTTTCCTCTATGTCGTTATTCACAATTGTTAGATCAAAATAGTGTCCATATGCTTGACGTAACATGTCTGATTCTTTGGCTAACCTTTCTAGGCTACCATCATACTGTAAAAAGGAGAAAGTTTGTAATATGCGCTTAGGGAGCAGCTTATTGATGTTGAAATAATAATTCTTAAAAATCAACTTACATCATTTAAATTTTGCAGAGCGGGTGCAGCAATAAAGACAACGTATGGTGAAAATTCGGCAGTACGTAATATTTTAAGTGCTTGGGGTTCCACGTCCAATATTGCCATTTTGCCTTCTTGGTGAATCTTTCGGATAGTCTCTAATTTTGTTCCATACATTGCTTCTTCGTGTGTTCCTGTGCAAATGTCGATAATTTTTGTAGGAAATATTACCTAGGTATGTCATTTAACTTACCATATTCTAGGTATTCATTAGCAGCTATATCAGCCATCATTTCGTCGTGGGAAACGAAAAAATAATTTCTTCCATTTTCCTCATCGGGCCTAGGTGCTCTTGTTGTATCTGTAACAAAAAATGAATTCTTTAGTACACCTTAAAAACACAAAAATGAATAAGGGATGATAATTCAAATTGTTACAATCAATGAGATATATTTATAGAATTTGTTACTTACGTGGTATAGGATATGCATACTGGTCAGGATGTTTTGCTATAAGTGTATTTTTAATATGTCGTCTTCCTACTCCGTGGGCACCCAAAAGTACCAACGTTTTCCGTTTGAACGCAGGATCAGCCACTAGAACACCAACAAAAAGAAAGCAGTCATTTGACTTAACGGTTATCAAATTATACTTACTTGGTAATTTAACAACCTCTTCATATGTAACTAAATCTAATTGGTCGAAAACTGCATTATGTTTTGCCAAGTATTTATCCTTATATTGTTTTTTCTTACGACTGAAGATTGAGCAATTGACTAAAATTGAAGTAAAACTTAATAAGCATTTCATAATTAATTTTTATTATAAGTAATAAAAGCATAAGGAAATTCATCCAATGAACTTAATAAGAACCCTTTTAGTAGCCCTTTTTTTATTTTTTACTTTTGTTTCACATTTTTGTTCCTGCAAAAAGAAAATTGTTTTACATATTAAGTTCATTTTAATTACCTAACTAGAAATGACTTGCGCCATTTTATAAATAAGATCACCTTAACACGAAATTCGGATGCATATAACTGTGACATGCGTTTTATAAACGTTTTTGTAATATTTATGTGTGATATTTTTTACTCTAAAACTATATGATCATTTATTTGTATTTGTATTAAAACAATACAATGAAATAGTAACGGGTAAAATTCCCAGCAGATCACAAAATCACTTATCTACACAAATGTAGCATGTTAACATCAGTTCTTAGATTCAAGTGAAATATTCCCAATTTTCACATTCTAAAATGGTCGTGTAATATTATGTAATGTTTGAAAAATCACATGCATCATGCTGTAGTAAGCATTCCGATATTTTAATCATGCCTTGTACCTGAGGAACCATCACAACCATTTGCATGAGAAGTACATCCTTTCTCCATGTCTTTGCATTCAAAAAAAGTACAGGTCATAGCAATACAAAATTTTTAATAATGAACATTTAATTAAGATAACTTAACCGACTGTAAATTTCTATTCTTAATGATAAACTTACTTAGTTTTCTTTTTATTAGTATAGGAAAAATAAAACATCAAGTGCATGCAAAAATAGTTAAATACAAAATTTATGAGCTGCTGGAAAAATATGATTCTCAAAAATTTCTTTATACAATTAATAGTTCCTGTTTAAATAATGTTACTGCTTAAATTGTCCTGTTTAAGTTAACAACAAATGTAACATTGTTTCATTCCTATAAACAATTCAAGAAACATCGAAAAAATTTTATACAATATGCACATTAAAGCCCTTTATAAATGAGTAAAACTATTACCTTGTTCGTGTTTTGTTTTTTCCATCGCAGCACAAGCTGCTCTCCACTCTTGTAATTCAGGAGAAGGTATTAGTCCCGCAGAACCGGCTGAATTATCTTTTCGAGCTTGCCACCAATGATGATCATCTTTACTAATAATCTGCATTGCCAAATTGTAAGCTAATTTACCTAACCGAGATATTTTTCATTACTCACTTGTAAAATATCACCAGTTTTAAAACCAATTCCAGCTTGCGCACAGGGTATTAATTCATCTTCCAATGGATCGTAATCAAATTGAGCTCTCACAAATATCTATAAAGTTTATTAACATTAATTTAACACATACAAGATTCAAACAACAGTAGGTACAAGATGAAACACTGCAAAGCATTTGAAGTACAGGTAAACAGTAAGTGTAATGAGACGTTTGTAACCAATAACCTAGTTAATAGTAAAAATTGTTAATACTTAAGTGAAATGATGACTACATGTGAATTATAAATAATAAAAGTTGTACTACAGAAAAAAAAATTTGAGCAGAAACTACCTAAAATTAAACCAGAATCTAAAATGTGCACTAACAGCACTAAACTAAGCACATCACATCAGAACCAGGTATAAGTAAGACTTGTAGGTACTTACTAAAACTGGAAGAGGTTTGATCCTGAACAACTGGACAGACACAAAAAAGAAAATATTTGCAATTAGTTTAAAAACATTTTCGACTGCTTGTAATTTATAGATAATTTAAATATGAAGCAGTACAAAAAAAATCAAAATAAATATAAACAGGCAGAAATGCATTAGGAAATTTCTTACATAAAAAAAAAAGGTGAATGATGTTGAAAAATGTCTGGTGAGATGAGATGTGCTTTTTTGTAGTTAAATTAAAAAAAAAGTAATTAGAAATAAAACAACACAAATTTACATGTAAATGTATAGATGTAAATTTTTGGGTTATGCTGTATTGTCATCTTTACAACCGTAACTGAGCTTTATTGCTTTTGTTGGAGTTTTGCATGAATTTATTATCTCAAACATTTAGTAGGTATACAAAATTGTTATAGGTATGTTAGAAGATTTCCATTGAAATGACTCTATCCTTTTTGTTATTGTTCTAATTTAATTTTACCATTTTACTATGATGGAATTAACATGCACATCTACGTTATTATAACGTTTTAATTATTATATAATATAATTTCTCGCGGGGTTTTCCTACTTCTTACCTAATAGTTTCTAACATAACAATAATTAGAGCGATTAGTTTTGACCACGTGTTGAGCTTTGTTTCACTATCCGTTTTTTTGTATAAAACATTGTTTATGACGGTCGTTTAGAGGTTCTCAAGTAGGTATTATATTCCTCATTTCGAGATGGAACAAGTTGAGCATGTTCTTCTAGCATTCCTAGACCGAACAAAATTGCAGTGCAAATACAAATTTAAGCGTTAAAAATCACATAGAAATGATATATCATATGTCTATATTTTTATAACTTTTATATTTTTACGGTGTTCCCGATGAGTTACAGCGAAGCACATCAAAATCTAAGCGTGCTTTTTGATGCTCTTTCACAAATCTGAATGATAATTTTCAAATTCCTTTACACAAAAAAGTTACACACAAACACACAGATTTGACGAAAATTTCGGTTAAAATCAATGAATTCGATGAATAAAATAGTTTTAAATGTAAAAGTTTGCGCCGTCTTTAAATTACAGCCTCCAGCTGTGAAACATTTAAATTTAATGTAGGTAATTCGGTGATGTCGGATGTCACGAAATTTGATTATTTGAATAATGAAATATCGACAAGGAATAACAGCTTTTAATACAAAAGATGTAGGGGGGTCTGATCACAACGGCCAATGATCATAACGGCCACCACTTAAATCTGGTAGGAAACAAATTTCCTTGAATAACGGGGGTTGGATGCCAAAGAAACCGCAATTAATTAAGTTATTGCGAAACATAATAAATTTGAGCGTGCGATGTGTTTAATGTGTAATGTGGCATGAGTGTCAATAACATTATAGCGGCTACACCCAATGAGTATAGACTCCTGCACCTCACCTCCCGTCTTCTGTAGCTCAGTTGCTCAGTTATTTATTAAGTAAGATTTTTGATATTTTGCAGACGTTTCCTGTACCTCAAAGTATATTTCAGGAAAATATGTTTGATTATACAGGGTGTCTCAACCTCGGACCAAATGTTATTGGTCCGAGGTCTCAACAAAATGTGACGCCGTGATGATATATTTTTTTAAATTACATGCTTTACTTTTTTTACTTATTCGGTCGTCTTTTATGCTTGCCTACATATTCCTAAAATTCTATTGAAATCGGTTCGATGAAACCATCAGCGAATTGTTTTTCAAAGACGCCTTCGATTTGTATCAATTGAAATGGCTATTGCAATAATTGATAAAATGACTTTTTATTGAATAACTTTTACAATATTAGGAATTGCCATAGTTGTTTTAGAAAAAAATGTTGTTTTTCAAATCCGCATCGAATCACATCAAAATATGTAGGGGTTGCAATATAAAATAAGAAAGATAGGTAAAGTGCTGTAAAGTGTGAGAAGTTTGACACTAGATTTTGATCGCCCTGTATAATTTGGATCAATAAAGCTTGGTAAACGAGACTACTAGACTTTATTTAATGAGTGTGTCGTAAAATTTCATTAACCAGGTACTATTTGCGTTTTTTATTAATTTTTAAAAGCAGTGGTGCAAAATCGACTTTTTTTCGTTTTAATTTTTTTTCACTGGTTTTATCGAACGGATGTCAATAGAATTTTAGGAAAATGTAGGCAAGTACATATAAAAGTATAAAGTATAAAAGATGACCAAATATGTAAAAAAAGTAAAGCATGTAATTTAAAAAAATATATCATCATGGCGTCACACTTTGTTGGGACACCCTGTATAGTCAAAAATATTTTACTGAAATATACTTTGAGGTACAGGAAACGTCTGCAAAATATCAAAAACCTAACTTAATTAATAACTGAGCTACAGAAGACGGGAGGTGAGGTGCAGGACCCTGTATACTTATATCAAATTAAACTTTAGGTTTCTGGTTCCCATTAAAATAATAATTAATTTGAATATCTTATTGTGCTACGGGTTTGCGTTCAATCCGCACGATTATCCCTAGCCGAAAGCATTGTTTTACCGCAGGAACCCACTATAGGTACATACAGGGTGTTTCAGAATAAGATGCTGATCCTTAAGGGTGTGAATCCTTATGTGATTTTAGGAAGAAAAGTTCAAATAAACCTATGTCCTAAACCTCTTAACTTTTGAGCTACAAGGTGTTAAAGTTTTAAGAAAAAAATCGTTTTTTTATCGTATCTTTAATAATTTCCTAGATATTTGTATCAAATTTGGCACACGCCCTCTAAGCATCAACAGCCATTTTTTGATCAAAAGATTTTTTAATTTTTTAACCAGTGGCGTCCGTACAGGATGTGAACTAGATATTTTTGGAAAAATATTATGCACGCCACTGCTTTTTGTTAAAATAAAAATTATTTTTAAAATTCCCATTCATTTTAGGGTAAATTTGATTTTTTGACTTTTTTTCGTCCGGCGAACGGTTTCCGATAAAAAAAAATAAAAATCATTTAATGCGCATGCCGCTATGTGCCTATGATTTCTGAAACGGCTAGAAACTTTGTTGTCAAGGAAATAATTGCAATGACAAAACAATTAATGCTTAGAGGGCGTGTGCCAAATTTGATAAAAATATCTAGGAAATTATTAAAGATACGATAAAAAAAACGATTTTTTTCTTAAAACTTTAACACCTTGTAGCTCAAAAGTTAAGAGGTTTAGGACATAGGTTTATATGAACTTTTCTTCCTAAAATCACATAAGGATTCACACCCTTAAGGGTCAGCATCTTATTCTGAAACACCCTGTATAACGAAATTATTCCAACTTCACGAATTAACCGTTATATGATATTAAATTTCATTTCTATTTGATTTTTTAATCTTACGTAAGTAATGGAGTGGAGGTCTCTCGAGTTTTACGCAATCTTACATAGGGGGTTATCAATTTTCCCTGAAAAATATCTCAGTCCTTTAATCATATAGTATAATGAAAATTATGGTGCTTTTTTCACAATGAAAACTGTAGAAATGCAATTTATTATAAATATGTCCAATATAGTTTGTGATAATGAAATGTTTTGGGGTATTTTTATATGTATTTGGCGTTTGTAACTCATGAAATTGCTATTCACAAATGGGGTATAAAAACTCCACTTTTGGACTTTTTGCTATAATTTGGTAATGGGTATAATATGTTATTACATAATCTTCTTTAGTTACCTATGATTTATTTTTCATCTGGAATTAAATGAAACTTTACAGTTTCCTTTAATCAACCCTTTGATTTCTTAAAAAATGACCAGTACCTAATAATCTTGTAGCCATTAGCTTAATTTTCATCATTTCATTTCGTTACCTACCATTTTCGATTTGTTACATTTTTAATGAAAACCAAACCTGATGGTGAAATTGAAAATTGACACGTGACATTGTACCATACCTCGTCCTTTTTGCTTCCTAAGAAATTGAGAGAAAGTTCGTGTTCTGAACATTGCTTTAGAAATAGTGCTTTTTCCTATAAATTTAAAAATTTTACCTTCATTCCTTTCGAAATAATTGACATAAACGAAATCTCATTTTAATTTGAAATACTGATATTTCCTACAAATTAAAATTGCATAGGTAGGTACGTATTTTGTAAACAATTTTCATAAAGAAACGTTGCTCATTCAATTTTAAAGTACTTAAATTGTATGAATAATTTAAGAGAGGTGTAGAATACTTGAATAAGTCTACAACAACTGCAATAGGCACAATTATAATACTGTTGAAACCAAATAGGATCACGTCGAAAATTGAGTACTGCAGTATTACACTCATAGTCAAAGATTAGAATACTTAAGTTTTTCATGGTACAGTAATTTGAGGAGAGCGGTATGGTGTTAGATAGTAAATACTTATTTAAACATTTATTTAGTCTCGTAAGTAGTGGTTAAGGCAAATTACTTTAGGGCTTCTATTGATACTTTCAATTAAATTTAGGTACTTAGGATTAAGATTAAGTAGTTTCTAATGTATGTTGTGGGGTGAACTGATTAGTTCAAACACCTTCAATATCTTTTTGGAACTAAATTAATTTAAGGGCGTGAGTCACTACATAACAAGATTGCAGATTTAATACCTTCAGCGACAGTTACTCTCTACTATTGATTTATTACGACACATCCGCAGCTCTTTAAGAGTCCATCACCAGTTGGAATTGAAACTGATTTCATGGGTGTCGCTGTATACATAAAATTTAAACAAAACATTGTATAAACACAAAAAAGGTGTCAATGGATAGAGGAAGGTTTATTGTAGGGCTCTCCTGATAGGGATTTTTAAATTTTTCACAAAGTTTTTTGTAAAATTTGTTTGAAGTTGCTTAATATTCATTCAATTTCACGAATATTTTACAAGAAATACGAACAAAAATGGAAAATTCTAATACACGAGAGCCCTACAAGAATCTTTCCTCTTTGCAATGACATATTTTGTATTTCGATAAAACTATTTATTATCCAAATTTTATGTATATTTCTAAACCCATGCAAGCGCTAAAATTTGCATAGTGCGTTGATAAACTTTGTAAAAAATTAAAAAATCCCTATCAGAAGGGCCCTACAAGTTGTTGTGGTTATACAACAATGTATTATTTCAATTTTATGTATACATAAAAACCCATTCAATCTGTGTCAATTCCAACTGGTGATAGACCCTTAAATACGATTTCACATGTTTGTAGTTTAATAATAATTTTTTCCCCAAGAATTTTTTCAATGTTGGTATACATACAGTGTTGAGTTCATTACAGGTGTAAACGACAAAAAAGTTTGGAATTTCAAAACGAATTTTTCAGATTCAGCCCTGCTTCATTGGATATGAATTTTCATCATATTTTTAATTTTTTAAATTCAACGCCTTGGTGGTGGAGCAAAAACTATTTTCTTTGCAGGTAAAGTCAGCGTCGGTTTTATTGCTATTATTTATTTACGCGAATTTTCAAACAATTCAGTGACTTGCGGTCATTAGTTATAGGTTTTCTTAGTTGTTTGGTAATACTCTCTTATAGGGGAAACGTTGAAACGGCTTGATGCATAGCCCCGCATTCTAAATAATTACCGCGTCTTCTTTTTACGACGTATTCGCCGCAGGCCCGTGCGCAAGGGGGGGGGTTTGGGGGTTCAAACCCCTCCCATAACCCCTTGAAATATATGGAAATACATATAATAATAATTATATTATGTGTAGTTATTAACGTACTTTATACATACATACCTAATTATGTATTTAAAAATAGATAAATATTGAATACCTACCCAATTTTCAATGCTTTAAAGAATATGTTAAGGAGGGGATCAATTGTCCTAAGTAACCAGAATGTTATAAGCCATGTTAAAATTGGACTTTGGCATGCATTTCTGGACAACTTGCTGTGGCCATAGTATTGCTCCGATCATGGAGTTTTATGTCCCAAAATGACCCTAAGAAGATTCTACGGCTCATATACCTAGTTTTACCAAAAAGTACAATGTTTCAAGCTGTCTAGGATGTGTCAAAGTACTCAAAGTTACAGATATGTCAATGTTACAGATATGTCAAAGTAACAGATACTGCGTTTTCTTGCGATATTTTGCGATTCTTTCAAAATTAAAATAGAAATAGCATACCCCAATGCGATATCGATAGGCATAATTGCCGTGGGGTCATTTTCAGGTATAAAAGTCAACAATCCCACCAATACAGTGGTCACAGCGAGTTGTCCAAAAAATGAAATCCGAGTCTTTTCCAATGGGAAGTGAACATTTGGCGTACTAGCAGGAAAAATTGTCGTTGCATGACAACTCTTTACTTCAGGCTAAATTTCCTCGTAAATTGCTCTCATTTTTCGAAAATTTCGGAATTCATCAAACAAATTCGTAGAGTCAATATGTTTTCAGTGAAATGGGCGAACGTAAACCAGGGTCGGTGCGGGCAGGTGAAAGAAAGGTGCCAACAAACTGGGCAGACGTAAGAGAACTTTGGAGGCCTTCAAGACGAACTAATATTGATAGAAATCAGGGTCAAAATTGGATCGAAAAAAATTCTTGAACCCCCCCTTAACCTAACTTTATTATTGGGAGTATCGCAATCGCAACCTAGTTTATGTTTTATGAATGTTTGGGCCCGTTTGAGGCGTTAATTGAAATCATTCAATCAACGTTTGAGGTCTTCCCTGTTCCCAACCCAACCCCTCCCATGGACAAATCCTGCGCACGGGCCTGATTCGCCGCTGTGGCTGGATTCCAAGTTCAGAACACACCAACTGCGCATACCTCAAACTCGTATCGGCTACTTTATCCCTCGAAGTCGTGAGGAATTCACTCAAACCTTTCATTTTTGCTGCACAATCTCGAACCCTCAAGCCCTTCTTTTGCGTATATTATGTCTCTTGTTCGTTTATTTTCGAAAAAAGTGGAACCCAGAACCCTAGATACCTAATCGCCAAATAAATGTGCTGAACAAGAAAAAATGTGATTTTTTAATGGTGGAGCCATCAAGTTTGGCATCGCAAAGGCACTTACGGTCCTTTTCAAAGTTTTCAGTATTGTGCCTTGATGTCCGATGAGACCGCCCCCCCCCCCAGTACCACCACCCTCGATACGCCACTGCTCTGACGGTATTAGGTCATTACCAAATTGTAAACGGCGAACATTTTGAACGTTTGCTTCTTTTACACTTAAATTCCCTTCATTTAAGTTGTTTAGTGTTTTATTGAAGTCTTATTTCTTTCGCATTGCCTATTAAAACGAAAACCTCCTTGACGGTATTTTTAAATGTACTTTTTTATTGGTCGTTCAAAAACAAAAACATAATATACACAAGGTGTTTCATAAAAAAAACAAATTGATGGCATTTACAGATAAGCCGGACGCAACGAACGATTCGCATTTGAATTCTTTGCTCTTTACTGTATACACAACCGAACATTAAAAAATTGGAAATATAAAGGCTTTAAAATTCCCTTAATTCTGTCACAGCAGTTAGCCTTTCTCGTGCTCAGGATCAATAGCAATATGACATAGAGCTACCATTAAACGCTTTCGGTGCTTACGGAACTATAAGATGCTCGATAATTGGTAATAAGTCTGTTTCACATCATTCTGTCACTAATTGAAGTTAGGTGAGAGTAGTTTATCATAATTTAATGAAAAAATAACTTTTATATCATACCTTGGTATCTCGTATCTTCTATCTAAACAACTTGATCAAATTTCAAAAACAAAGCATTTACTTATTGAAAACCTTTGCTGATCATATGTCACTTGATCCATTGCTTCATTTGGAATCATCGAAGAGGCGACAATCATACTTAAGGGTATAACATTAAGGGAATTCAATGCTTCCGTTTCAGGCAAAAATCAGGAATATTTGTGATGTTTTTTATTTATTTATTTATCTTTTCTTTTTTTTAACATGTAGTGACTACAGAGTAGCATCTACTCCGAAAAAGCCACAATGCATTACATAATAATAAACTAAAAATACTAATAATGTAATGTTTTTTTGTTTTTTTTTTGTTTTTGTTTTGCGGGGCCTATATCAACTTATACATAATAATAAAAAAAATGTGATTAGTAAAATAATAAAAAATAAAACAAAATATAACACTGCCTGCCTTATAAGCGGGTATTAAGTATGTAATATAAATTTTAATTTTTTAATCTGTACCAAGTTAGTATTGAATATATCCAGCCTGTGAGACAACGAGTTGTATTGTGTTTGCATACGAATGACCGGGGAGTCAGCATGTCTTGCCGTCCTAGCTACGAGGAAGGAATAGATCCCTACCTCTAATTCGAACAGAGGGCGCATATAAATTTAGTAGTTCCAGGATATGAGAGGCCTCAATCAAATTATTTAAAATTTTATAAAGAAACATCAGTGTACTGATGTCTCTTCTGGTACTAAGCCTTTGAAACTCAAAATCCAGTCTTAAAGTATTTGTCGGTGTGTCTCTAGGACAGCACACTCTATTCTTTTTGTAGTAGAGGTACCTCAGTAAGTTGTTTTGAATTACCTCAATTTTTTTAGTTGCGTACTGACTTGACGGGGACCATATGATGGAGCCGTATTCAAGTTTTGATCGGACAAGACTGTTATATAATAAAATAATTGGAGCAATTTTTGTACACTTGGAAAAAGCATTCAGCGAATCCACCGGGGACCCGTTCCCCTCCGAAACGCCGGTACCCCCACCACATTTCTTTACCTATTTGTAGCTTGCCCTTGGATCCATAATGATAGGGGATAAAGAAATTGCTAATACTCAAAATGGATGGAAGTGATCAGTTCATAACCTGACTTTTCCAGCATGGTCTGTTTAAATTTTCATATTTCTTTCAACTTTTTCGATAAGTTTACTTGATTTTACCTTTTTTCACTTCCCTGTTGTATTGATGAAGTATAAAAATGGTTTAACGTGTAATTTAAATTTTATTCCCGCTTAATCCATCAACTTAACGTAAGTAGGTATAGTTTAGTTTATTGCTCAGTGTACTTTGACGTTTTTTTGTTTTTACTTATGTACCTACGGCACCACCAATGCGTTTCTGTGGTATTATAAGATCACCAAATATATGCGGGAACTATTAGTATAGTAAGAGGGTTAAATATTGTCGCACATGAAATGAAGTAGAGTCGTTTACGGAAGTCAAAGTGAGTTTAATGTGAACTTAATTGTTTTTTCGCAACAAATAAAAAAAAACTTTACGAAACGCCTCATTGATGCATGTTTCATATTCTGCTGAATTATTGTTTCCGAGAATGCAATTTGATTTGTACATAAATAATACATTTTTTCAAAATTTGCAATTGCAATTTTGCTATTAATCAGAAGCAGTGACGTTGTAAACTATTCATTAGGGAACGCTTAATTTATTCCTGTTTTGAACATTAATTGTATTAAAATGAAACAAGCGTTAACAATGTTATTTAACTGCACTTCAATTTTGTAATTATAATAAATATAACGATAACGAATGATGTGTTTGTGCAATAAATTGTCCTACTGTTACGTATTTTAGTTAAAATCATTGTAATTTGCGTTTCAGGAAATAGCGAAAAAAATGCGTTTCAAAGGTTTTTAGTAGTATTTTTTATTGCCGAACAAAGCAAAAAAATATGGAATATAAATCATACAATCTAAAGTCGAATAATTCAATGAAATGATAAGTTCTGCTTAAATTTTAATGAAACTTCAGCTTTTTAATACTTACTAATTTTATTTCCAAACATAATATAAAGAAGCAAAATAACGCTTTTACAGAAATGAACGAGAAGTAATGGACTATAGAATTGGCTTCTAAATTAAAATTATGTGTAAATAAATATAACAAAGAAATAAAATTACTACGTGCATTGAGAGCAAGAAATTAGGAATTAGGATTAAGTTAAACAAATAAAGGTGGTTGGTATAATAATTGTTTTTGATTTGCATGTGTGTTCGGGTTTATAAGGCGACATGTACCTACTCCTTTCCTTAAATGAGTGCTCACGTTAAAACTTCGAATAATAGAATACATATTTAAAAATAAAATTTGAGGTTTTGTTATTGATGTTCAGAACGTTAGGATCTCAAAACGATTATGCTAATTTGAGGAAAGAGTTTTGTTAAGAAACTGTGTGCGGAGGATTTTTAGCAACTTAGGAGCTTAACTATTTCTGTTGGGTAAACAGAGAGTAGTGGTTTTTTGACGACACAGTATCCGTTCCCATATAAATAGTTTGACATTATTTTGTCAATAATTGACTGTATCATTATGTTATTTTAAGAATGAGTCGATTTGTTGAATTTACGAATGATAAAATCATTCAAAGGGTTAACACAATTGCGACCCAATCATCAATCTGACAAAGTTTTTGCGACGCGAGAGGATATAAATTTGAGCGAGATACTTCATCGGTAAATTGAATTCGATATTGCAAGATTGGGCATTTAATATGCGAAAAGGTAACGGAGAAGAACTGCTAAAATGCTACAAAATAAATATTAAAACGATCAGTGATCGTGATCGATTAATATTGTATTTAACCCTTTCGCCGACGTTCAGTTTAATTCATCACGCGAGCTGCTCGCAAAACTAATCGTAAAATCCTACAAGCATAACTCGAAAAGAGAAAATCTAGTGCATCAGCTCTTAATAAATCTGAAGTGGTTGTAGGGCAAATCGCCCCATGACACATCGCCCCCGGACTTTTCGCCCCGTCACTTCGCCCCACGGCCCGTTCGCCCCCGGACATTTCGCCCCCCGGACAGTTCGCCCCCGGACATTTCGCCACTTGACACTTCGCCTCCAAGATATATCGCCCCCATACACTTCGCCTCCCAGGACATATCGCCCCCGACAATTTCGCCTCCAAAACATATCGCCCTCACATCGCCTTCATTCGTTATACATATACAGTGTGTCCACATTTCGATGCTCACCATTTGTAGAGCTATTATAGAAGAAGTAGAGCAGCGGTTAAATACTTAGGGAATGTTTTTCAGGGTTTAATACCCGTGACATTCAAATTCTCCACAATTTTCGTAGATTTTCAAAACCATAGTTCTGGTTTTTGTATTTCACAGTGTTACTTAGCACTTGCATACCTTTAAGCCTACATTTCTCATGTGCTATTAAAGATAAATACATGTTTTTGTTAATATCTCTCCCATAAATAAATATTTTTCAGGCATGTTATACGTTTTTGAAAATCTCTTCTCAAAGGCAATTAACTAATAAAAATTCTATAACATCTGCCGTATGAAAATCATTGCTGGCACACATTACTTAAAAAATTAAAAATAGAACGGTGTTACATCAAAAAGTTTGTGTTGAAAATGTTTTCGAACATTGTAAAAATTTAGAAGAAGTCAGATTAGAAGCTGTGGAGTTATTGAAGGAAATTTTGTTTCTTTAAAAATTATTTGAAAGTCTAAAAACATTGAAGAGAATTAGAAACGAGATTTATCGCGAGAATTGAATTCTAAAAAAACATTCCCTATTTAACCGCTGCTCTACCTCCTCTAATAACCGAGATACCGATGGTGAGCGTCGAAATTTGGACCACTGTATAAGCTAATAGACAATGGATAATTGGGGCGATGTTTCGGGGGCGAAATATATAAAGGCGAAATATCTTGGGGGCGATATGTTTCGGGGGTGAAATGTTCGGAGGCGAAATGTCTTGGGGGCGATATGTTTCGGGGGCGAAATGTTTTTAGGCGAAATATCTTGGGGGCGATATATCAGGGGGCGAAATGTCTTGGGGGCGATATGTCCGAGGGCGAAATGTCCGGGGCGAAGTGTCCGAGGGCGAAGTGCCGGGGCGAATTGACCGCACACCATCTGAAGTATTTGCAATGACCAGATGATTATATGACGAAAATGAACCGAGCGGACTTCAAAAGAAATTATATCACATTTTGACGATTGAATTAGCTTGGCGTATTAGAAGATGCAACTTACTGCAAAACTACAAAAATAATGGAAAAGAAACTGATGGACGTATCGAATATAATCCTCTATTTTCGAAAACGAGACAAGGCGGTGACAACAAATTATGTGACAGCAAATGGATTACACCTAATATTTTAGAACAAGATATTTACCCGGTACGCTTATTTAAAAAGTTAATGGGGAAACGAGGCGTTTCTATAACACTGGACAGATTATTTCTTACACCAAATACATTTCGGGATAAGAGCAATTAATTCCAAGAATGTTCGGATTGAAATCAATAATATTTCCAAGTGGACTAAAGGCTCAGCACACCGCATTGAAATAGATGTTAAACGTGTTAAAATTACCAATCACTCAAATCGAGCGTGAGTAGTTAGCGAATTAAGTAAAAAGGGAATTGAAGAACAAGCTCTAATAAAAATAACAGGACACAGCAATTCGTCATCAATAAAACCATAGTTACAACACAGTATAAAAACGAACCAGTACAATAACTCCTACGCATTTCATTCACCGTCGGATGAGATTCTCATCCGAGCAGCGTTGAAGGTAACAGAAAGTTTAGTGAGTTTAGTGCGTGACGTCACGAGATATCATACTGGTTCGTATGTATACTGTGGTTACAAGTTGACAAAGAGCGTCATTCAAGCCTTATTCAATCGATTCGTTTGGAAAAAAACAAACTTCAACATCTATTAAGAGAAACGGTTAGCTGTAGCACCTGTAGTAACATTAGCGTTCCTGATTAGGAACACTAAATTTCTGGAAATAAATTGAATAACTGTGTGTTTAACAACTGTACATTCAATTAAAAATTTGTTTATTTGTTTAAATATAAACTACCCACATATTGAACTACATTGATATTTCTAAATTTCTTGTTACATTGCCTGCCGAATTACACTTGAGGTTTGTATTTATACCGAGTAAATTTGTGTTGCTTATATTCTAATTTGTTTTTATAGCCATTTAACTCGAAAAACTGTCAACCTAAATTTATCAGTTGACACAAAAAAAAAACTGTACGGGGTAAAAAATTATATAAGAGAAAAAATAAACTTTTTGTGAGTTTCAACGAAGCTTATTTATGCCGATAGGTCTAAATCCACTAATCTTTTGATGCGATCCGTGTTTGGATTGGTTATTTTTCGGAAATGGTACGCGTATGTGTAATATTGCATATAAACATCAGGGTAAATGTTTTCAGTATTTAAAAGATCAATTGCAAGCAACTTTATTTGATTTAGCATGTAAAAAAATTACAGAACAACAAAAAACAACGTTGTAATACGCACTATTAATAGCAACTAACGAAATTCAGTATCTTTTCACACTCTCAACATCCACAATTCTTTCACTTTCATTATAAATTTGACATAACTCCCATTAAGGAAAATCGAAATTCCTGCAAGTGAATTCATCGGTCAGAAACTGATCTAAAGCTCAGCATATTCCACTTCGTCAATATGGGAAAACTGTTTATAACTTCAAATTCAAATTGGATGAAATATTGACTGAGACTTGAAATGAATTTTCGAGGGCTCCGAATACAATCACATTGTCTTCTGATGTTTTGGGCCTTCCTGGTGTTTTCTCTGACTACACACTATCTGTCACCTTGAGCTGTTTGTACCATCGCAGAATATGATTCTCGTGACCGTTGCTGCAATTGTACATGACGTTTATTATACATAATCACAGAACATCCCCACTTCTGTGTACATAATTGTGGCTATTAAACCAGCAGAACAGAGCGCCACATTTGTTTTTGCTAATTTGATGTTGGCCAAGTAAGGTTCATTCCTCCTTCTACACATTTGATACAGGGTATGAGATTTACTTTAAATCAAAGTAGGTAATATTTAAGAGAAATTAAAATGATTTTACGGTCATTTTAGTCGGTTTTAAGGCGAAATATCTATTGCTGAATGAATACGGAAGTTATTTAAATTCAAATTAATTCTGAATGTCCTTAAGCGAATTATATTCACGTTGAAGGGTAAGGATAGGTAAAATTAGACAATAAATTGTACGGAAATACAGTTCAGCTTCAGAAAAGTAATAGTTTCAAACTTTCTCGAAATCCTCCAAAACTAAAAGCCTTTTATTAGAATATATGGCTTAGCAGTTTACATACTTTCTAATAAGTAACATTTACTTCAATTGGCGCAAAGCTGTTAATTGTTGTATACGATAAAGTTAAATATTCTGCGTTTCCTAGTGCAAACACATTTCAATATCCATATACACGTCAAAACGTACCTACCATTAATACATACTCCTAAACTTTAATGTAATAAATTGCCTTAGAGTGCAATTTCCATTAAAAATATTGCACGCTTGACGATATTCGGAAATGTATTTTTATTTGTGATTAAACAATTTTTAATGATTCTTCATCATCTTGCACTTCCATCTAGAACGCGTAATTGCAATTCGCTGCAGGATAGCACGGTAAAGCAATTAGTGTTAAATGAAAGTAATAAATTCTCTAAAACTTTCAAGAGCGTCAGGGAAGATTTAAAACTAATTTACGAAAAAAATACCACCCAACAAGTGAAATAAAGCGATTGATGTCTGTATAAATGTTATTACCTATAAGTCTGTATAAGATTTAAACAAACATAATTACTAAGAAAATCAATATACCTATCTTCTGGTGAACGTATTAATAGGTGATTCGCAAAATGCTCTATAACTCAAATATTGTGTAACAATGATTAAGAATAGTTTGAAATGGGATGAAATCACCTTTTTGTGACACTCAAAAAGAGTCAAGTAAATCGGTTTTTAGTTATTTTCTAAGAATGTAGACTGAACCAACCGAACTTCTCGAGTACGCCAATGCTTACCTTAATCAGAATAATGTAGAGCTTACCAGAAAGGTAACGCATTAAGCAAAGCCTATAAGTGAATAATAAACTCAAAATTAAAAGTTATCCCACTAGGAGTGGTGTTGACAGGATTTCTTTCAAGCGAGTGTCAAAATTTATTTATAAGCAAAATCTAAACTAAGTAAGTATATTTGATGGTGCGAATGTTGATGTACTTACAGTGGTTGTACGATGTTTAACATAAAGGATAAATGTGATGCAGATATTCAAAACTCGGTACACATTCTAACTTTGGGTGAGTAACATCAGTAATTTTCGAAGCGAGTTGGAAGAGACAAGAAAATTTGAATGATCCAGATAAGAATAGGGTTCCAGTTAACACGATGGGCGGATAGAAAAATTAACAAGAGAAAATATTCACGATCACTATGAAAAAATGACTTTCCGACACTTACATTTTCTGCGTCGATTGGCAAATGTTAGTACATACATCAACGGTTGCTTATTATATGGCTTTTTGACACGTAATATCCGCTTGTTGGCGGACCTTATCTAAATTCCAACGCAAAGCAATAAAAATTATGTTTAACCTGTAAGTTTGGATTTTTCTAATTTTAACTTTATAGTTTGCATATACTTGCCTGTCTATGTCAAGCAAAAAGAAAAGATATTATCCATAACAATCCATAAGTCTTAAAGGTTGCACCCCGATTCAGCGGTTCCCGATTCGAAAGTCCCCGTTTCAGCGGTCTCGTTTCAGCAGCCCCCGTTTCAGCGGCCACCCGTTACAGCGGATCCCATTTTAGCGGTCACCCGCTTCAGCGGTCCTCGTTTCGGCGGTATATCTTTTTCGGAGCCCCTTTGCACTGTTTCGTAGTAACTTATGATTAACGTGAAAGCATAATGTTGAAAAAAATAATTTTAAACGATGAGCTCGCATCCTTTTACCCTTACGAAATTGTTTGTAATTACTTTACTATAAATATTTCTTTTATCTCAAAAGGTATTTTTTGCCAAAAAGCAGTAACTTTCTGATTAAAAAATTCTTGTACCTTTTACAATAAATCGAATAACTATTCACAAATGAATTTTTCGGTTTGTCTTCAAAAGCGCTTGGAATTTTTCATTTTTAAGCATCATATGAATCTGTATGCACTCCACAAAACAAATCTACGACAAAAAGGCAAACAGATCGTCAAAAGGACGCCGCGAAAAAAGGACGTGGTTTACTCCATCAAAAAGTTGATTTGAAAGTATTAACATGTGAACTATTAATTAAAATTAACTTATTCATATAGAATATAACCAATAAGTACATCTTGTGACAACCATTATTCTTTTTTCTGAACAACCAAAGTACGTGATAAGTTCATTCATTTTTATGCTAACGCAACTAGGTCCACTTTCTTGCTAAAATGGGGTCAACTGAAACGAGGCACCGCCGAAATGGGAACCGCAGAAACGGGGCACCGCGGAAACGGGGAGCGCTGAAGCAGGGACCACTGAAACGGGGCACCGCCGAAACGGGACCGCTGAAACGGGGACCGCTGAATAAGGGGCCACTGAATCGGAGTTATGCCGTCTTTAACGACTTGTTTTAATATTGTAGCATTGAATAAAGACAACGGTTGTAGTCGGGAGCAAACAAACTCACATGTGGTTTGTACACATAAAAGTGATACCGTACAATATGCACGACGTATTTAGTACCAAATCCATTTCATTCCACAGCGCAAAAAAATGTAAACTTAGACTGTCTTAATTTCAATCATAACAATTGTAGTATATCACACTAGCTGCTTGCCCGCACCTTCGCGCTCCGTCTTTCTTCTTTTTTACAACTGGTAGGTATAACTAAATGGGGGGGGGGGGGGGGGGGATCTGAGCTGCCTATAAAAATTGTAGCAAGGTTATACAAGGTGAATGGAAGATTGTGAATTTATTAACGAACATTTCGAAAGTTCGTTGCTGGGATATGGTGAGGTATCCTTAAGGCTACAAACCTAAAATATTTTCACTTGAATCGCAAAGTTTATACAGGGTGATTTATATCTAATATCGGAAGTTATACAAATTTTGCGTTACATTTAATATAAAACTACAGCGGTATTATTGGCGTCAAGATATCCTATTTAACAAAGAACGAAACACTGTATAAAGTTGAAAAACCTACCTATACAACGTGCCCAAGATAAGGATGAAGAGCATGGGGATCTTGAAAACGATAAGAGACACGAAGGAGGTTAAATTAAGAAAAGTTGTAGGTATAATTTAGGGCATGTTCACATGTAGTTTGCAAAAGTTCATTATTGTTTATCGTTTCCGAGATTTCAAACAAAATGCGATTTTTGGATTTTTCTTTTTTCGTAATTCCTTCCTTTATTTTAATAGATTTTTAAAAACCAAGATACTTACCAGGGCCGGATGCTCCGATGTTCAGATTTCGTCAGACCGTGCGCATGACGTCACTTGTAGAGTGAATTACATTTGCGGAATACTCATTTGATGTGTTTTTCGTCTGTACCGAGTTTATTTTTCGAGATACAAAAAATTTCATAAGATCAAATATGCTCCTTATGATGTCTTTTATATGTTAAAAATAATAGGGCAGCTCAATCTCTCTCAGTTAACCCGAAAAATACTTGTATAAAGTAGCATAATTACATCTGATGGTGTTTGCGCCGCGACGGCACAAAAACGGTGCTAGATAGAGGAAAATTGCATATGAACAAATTTGTAGAGCACAAAATTTACTAAAGAAAAGTCCGCGAGAGGGTGTCACGATCTTCGATAGTTTAAGAGTTACAGGCGTCCAAAGTGATGCAAACCTTATTCGCGCAACCGTCCACACCGTTTTTTCCCAAACTAATGGAGATAATTACACCCTCCCGCGGACTTTTCTTTAGTAAATTTTGTGTTCTACAAATTTGTTCATATGCAATTTTCCTCTATCTGGCACCGTTTTTGTGTCGTCGCGGCGCAAACACCATCAGATGTAATTATGCTACTTTATACAAGTATTTTTCGGGTTAATATTTTTTTTATTGGTTCCCTACTTTACCTTTTTTATTGGTGCCCTACGTTACCTTTTTTTATTTCACCTTTTTAAACTACGCCTCGGCCTGTTTAAATCGCACTTTCAAAAATGCGCGTGTTTTGAAGTGGCCACGGCAATATCACCAATTTAAAAAACGTGAAATGACAATTTTTTGATTATTGATCTGACAACTTACTGTACTTTGTAACGTCAAATAAAATATTAGGTACCAACAAATTCAAAACCTTTATTCAAACATTATTTAACAATTGGATATTAGAATTCATTTTTTGTAATTCAGTTACGAAATGTCATAATTTTGACATTTTAGTGAACTAATTTTTATTTTGTCACTGAAAACTATCCAAACTTCACATCTAGTGCAAGAAACACGTTCATTTTGCAACTAGTTACTTAGATAGTTAGGTATATAAATAGCTATTTAAACACTTCGGTAACAACGAAATCAATCGTTGACGAGATTTTGCAAATTGATTTCTGTTTTTCTCATTTCGATGATAACGAAAGGTATACTGATTTCACATTACGAATTCAACCATTTCACATTATTAGTTCTTATTTCCATTTTTGGTAGTAATAACACCGGCATTTATGATTTCAAAGTGAACCAATAAAAAAAAATGAGCCGCGTATGTACGTCTTACAACGAAACTTACAGATGTTTGTCCTTTCCTAAAAAATAAACTATTGTTGATGAGAAAGCAAATGAATTTTTGTCGCGAGATTTATTATTAACAGTAATTATTAAAATATGTTCAATAGTATAATAAAGCCTCTTGCATCACTTCTCTATCTATTACCATTAACGAGATATGCATACCTACTATTGTAATTACGTCTATTGTAACAAAAACTATACTAAGAAATGTTATTAGTTTTAAGCTGTGTTCAGTAAATAAATAAAACGGTACATTTTTCCATCTTGTGTTATGGTGTTCATGTTTGTGCAGATCAACAGGTAACCATTTTTTTTAATGTAAATTACCACAAGGTGTCAAAAAAATAGAGTTAAGTGCGAAATTGTCTTGAATCCATCAATGAAATCACCCAGATCTCCTAACGCTTTCTCCTCGAACGCTGCGAAAACCGCTATATATTTAGACAGAGAAAAAATGAACTGAATCAATTTTGTAATGCACAAAATTTACTACAAAAAAGTCCGCGGGAGGGTGTAATTATCTCCATTTGTTTGGGAAAAAGCGGTGTGGACGGTTGCGCGAATAAGGTTTGCATCACTTTGGACGCCTGTAACTCTTAAACTATCGAAGATCGTGACACCCTCCCGCGGACTTTTCTTTAGTAAATTTTGTGCTCTACAAATTTGTTCATATGAAATTTTCCTCTATCTAGCACCGTTTTTGTGCCGTCGCGGCGCAAACACCATCAGATGTAATTATGCTAATTAATACAAGTATTTTTCGGGTTAACTGAGAGAGATTGAGCTACCCTATTATTTTTAACATATAAAAGACATCATAAGGAGCATATTTGATCTTATGAAATTTTTTGTATCTCGAAAAATAAACGCGGTACAGACGAAAAACACATCAAATGCGTATTCCGCAAATGTAATTCACTCTACAGGTGACGTCACGCGTCACATTTGCGGACCGCCCACCATGCGCAACATCCTATCTTTAGTATTTATATCGTGGATACTTACTTCTTCATTGTCCCTTTTTGAATTCTATTAGATAGCGTTTTCAAATTTTTTATTTGACGTTTCGTCTCCAAGGAACCATCATCCACTTTATTTTTTTATATCGCCGCAACCAAAGAAACACCCTGTATTCGATAGTATTTTTATTACGAATTTAACGATGTACCCTCCTAACCGCATTAAGTTTCGTTAGTGTAAATACGTCAATAACTCAAAATTGTGAAAAGTATAAAAGGCTTACGTTCACTCATTTGTACGGTGTTTTGATTAGTTAATATAATAGATAGGTAACCTTTTCTGATAAATTCTTTAACTGTGCAACATTTGCATATTTGTAGGATTTAGTTATAAACTAGGATATTTTTATTTTTCATTTCCGCATTGAAATGCAAGGGACCATCGGCTTCAGTCCTCGACCTTATATGTATGTATAATGAAAGGGACTAAACAGGAAGGGGACAAAGGAAGGCAAATGCGATAGCATTTCTTAGAGGAAAACCACTACGGAGATGTGGAGCAAGAAGGGTGGTGCTAACGACGCCGACGCAACCACACAATTTTTATACTATTTCAACACGAAAGCTCTGTAAGAATGGCGCTCTTCAGACCTAAAGGACGAGTACCAATGTGAAGCGGCAGATTGAGACGCGCTCTGTTATATTTTATTATAACTTAGAATGTTACCCTATAATTATGACTATGAGTGTATAAAGTCAATGGTGTAAGTAACTGTTAATTATATTATGTTCGGTACTCTATCAAATTCAATCATTCATCATCTTGTTTACGTTTGTAATATCTTCACGAACCCCTACACAACGAAAAAATACCCCACATCTATTCTATAAAAAGGCTTTTAGAAAAAGTTTACATTTGATTTAGAAATGAAATAAATAAATAATATATTTGTTTCCACATGATGATGCAAGATAAGTCATTATAGATTAATACAAAAATTAAACTAGAATATATTATTCTACGGAGTAAAATGCTTTTTGTAGTAAATACCTACTTTCCTAACTTATGTTTAAATGTATTTACATTATGGCTATTTTTTATATCACTGTGTAATTTATTAAACATCACAACACAGCAATTAATTACTGCAAAACGTGCAGTTTATAACGCAAGTTTGAAAATAGGACGTTTTTTTTTAATGCGAAATATTACTTTATTCAAAAACGTGAAATATCCGGTAAGGTAACGTTTGAAAATATCTAATAAATACAGGGTGGTCCAAAAGTCTGGAGCAAAATTCATAATTTCCAAAATAATTATTTTATATAAAATTATAAAATCTCTCGCACACGTCGATTTTTAATTTGTGTTGGGGCACATTTTAGCATAAAAAAATTACCAAAAACTCAAGATGGCGGCCACACACCAAAAAGGAAAACAGTCGGCATTTTGTTATACCTTAATCGATTGGGATTTGAATTCCGATTGTTAAGTGCTTCCCAACGATGTGCCACATGACCACATTTTCCATTTAAATTTTTTTACAAAATGACGTGTTGGTTGAGTTTTTGGTAAATTTTTGTTATTCTAAAATGTGCCCAACTAAAAATAAAAATCGACGTGTGCGAGAGATTTTTCCAAAAATAATTATTTTGTAAATTATGAATTTTGTTCCAGACTTTTGTACCACCCTGTACATGCACGCATGCGAATGCGTAACTATCCGAACCCTAGTTATAATATACATTTTGAATACTTTTATCTGTCGTATCTTTGAGTTAAGGTTGGTGAAGCAAGAAATAGAGAAGAAATTTTATAGCAGTACGTGCTATACGTAAAGAAATTTTAAATTTACAAAGTCTAATTTGATATCCGACTGTAATAAACGAATGAAAGTAATAATCAAATAAGATCAAACAAAGAATTCAAAATGAAGGAGGATCACAAAGTTTATTAATGTTGACAATGAAAATAAGCAGCCCCCAACACAATTGGAACGACAAATTAACAAAAATAGACTTATATGTCATTTCATTACACGAAAAATTACAATACATTTAAATAGTACGGTAAGTGTCCTTTTCTCTGTACAAAGTCAACCAATTATTCCAATTAAATTATATATTACTTTCTTGCAAAGGGCTACAATGAAAAGCGCGTTAGGTGTGATAATTTAATTCGGTGTCTAATTGTATTTCAACAGGAGTTTATTTATATTTATACCTACCGACACATTTTTTGTTTATTCTTATATAATTCCTTTGTTGAGTGAGAATGAGAAATATAATTATGTTACAAGAAGAAAAATTAATTGCAAGAAGACACAAGAGGGTTTCATTACCTTGAAATGCTACGTAAATCACATTTATTTTTATTGCTTCTAATTCTAATAGTTGTTGGTGTACACTAAATTATACGGCGATTAATGATTAAGACATGTCCTTTTGCTGAGTTGATCTTTAGGGCGAAAAGAATGATTTAAGAAGGGGAGCCATTAATTTTTTATGTGTAAGTTTTTTAATTGGAGTGGCATGGGGGGAGAAATTCCTGTCTCTAACTTGTAGCTGCAAGATCAATTTTGGTGTCATTTTCAAATAAATCAAACATGTACAATTCATTTCTGATACTTAATTTGCAATATTTTTCACAGAAATAGCCAACGAATTTAAAAAAAAATCGACATTTTCCATTTGTTGTACAAAATCGGCCATATCTATTATGTTTGAATTGATAATAAAATAAGAATCACTTATTTAGAAAGCATATTTAATCATCTTTTTAAAAAGTACCCACATGTGAGATGATGTATTGGTTTGAGTAACGTGGAAAAAAAAAATGACTCGTCGCAGTATCAAGAACACGATAAATTACAAAGACCTACTTTCGACCACAGGAAAAGATGGTGCAGTTTAAGATAGAGCAGGCGTATCTAAATAATGTCTGTTATTGATAAGGCCGCAGGTAGTAATCAAACAAACTATAACGCCTTGTTTTTAATTTTTTTAATAATTAAATTTAAAAAATCAAAATAAACGAGGTACATTAGTCTGGAATATCATCTTCCACGTCGGCGTCATCTAAGAGTGCCCCGCTGTCTATTACACTGTAAGAAATGAAATAAGGATAAATGCCAAAGATTATAAGTTATTAAAGAACCCATTCAAATAAGTAATTCGTGGAGCATAAAAATCGTACCTCCAATTATCACAGTTCCCTCTGCAGTTACATAGCTGCGTGCATGGCATGGCAGCTCTTTTCGATGACATGAACATCGACCTCTGCAACCTTTCGTACAGGAACATTTGGTTAACTGACCGTTAGATTCCCCTGGGTAGTCCATTTAGGCTTCCATACTTCTCCTGCGACAGTCCATCCCCAGTCCGCCGGCGAGACTATTTGTGGCAATGATTCAAGGACTTGCCCCCCATATGGCCTGCCTGATAAGATGCCCGCATCATGTGCATCTTGAAGGCATCTTTTGTTGGAGGAAGATTCTGGAGAGATCTATTTTTAGATGCGAATAAGAATTTTCTTGCATTGTTAACACTAATGATGTCAACGTCTCCACAGTAAAGCCGCATATACATATACCACATATTACTTCCCGAATACGAAGTAAAAGGGAAGTGGAGTGTTCAAAAAAAAATTGACCTATGCAAATTTTTACATATCTTTGCGTTTCTGAATACGTAGATTCAAAAAATGAAAAAAAATGTCCGATTGTAGTCTGTGTCTGTCCATACACATTTGATTGCAACCCTCTAAACTCAGAAACTATTAAAGTTATCGAAATGCGGTTTTCGCCAATCGATTGCAGTCGGGCCAAAGGCGAAAATGCTAACATTACCTTTGATGAGGTCACTTCCGGTATAAGTTACCATCCTAAAATGGCGGCACTGGTTTTTTTTATAAGATGAAGTTGCAGTTTTTTATGTATCTAGTTTAAGAGTTTTTTCTGAATTTTATTTTTTGAAAAAAGTGTTAATACGAGAAGTCTCGTGGCAACTGGCCAGAATTTTTACTTCCCGAGTACGAAGTAAAAGGGAAGTATTGTATTAGTGTTCCAAAAAAAATTGACCTATGCAAATTTTTACATATCTTTGCGTTTCTGAATACCTACGTAGATTAAAAAATGAAAAAAAAATTCGGTCTGTCGTCTGTAGTCTGTCCGTACACATTTCCTTGCAACGCTCTAAACTTAGAAACTATTAAAGTTATCGAAATGGGGTTTTCGCCAATCGATTGTATTCGGGCCAAGGACGAAAATGCTGATATTACCTTTGATGGGGTCACTTCCGGTATAAGCTAAAATTGCAGCACTTATTTTTTTTATAAGATAAAGTTGCAGTTCTTTTTATGTAGTTTAAAAGAGTGTTTTTTCTGAATTCAGCAATATATATTGTGCTGCTATACTTATTTTTTAAAAAAAGTGTAAAAAAATTAATTGTTAAAAAATGACTGCAACGCTCGATACCCTTTCAAGGTAACAGTTAATATTTATTAATTTTCTTTTTCTTTCGAGTTTTTCATATTAAATACTATGAATAAAATGGATTCTACGTCTTGAGTTTAGTCGAAAATGATACTAAACTTAATTTTGTAAACTAAAAAAGCGCTTATTAACGAAAGGCTCCCCCTCACCTTCCATGTTGATGTCTCTTCGTAAAATGATCTAAGGGTTCTAGGAATTTGCGAATGGAGACCCTTTAATCATCAAACGCCGTATATTGTAGTTTTTTGTCGTGTACAGACTACAGATACCACTATAAGGTCATTAGCGCTTCCACCTTCCTTATAATCTGTTAAAAAGAGGTCATGGATGCCTTGACTTCTATGGTGGTAAGTATCTCTCTAATGCTGTTTTTTAATCTATAGAGGTCTCTAATATTCTTTGTTGCAGGGAACTCACATACAAGATGAGTTACCGTCTGGGTATTGACGTTGCAGAACTGACAAGATGGTGGGTCCGACGCTGTAAGTATATGGGTGAGTGCAGTGTGACCTATCCTCATGCGTGTCATTTTAACCCGATCCCGTCTGCTCAAGTTATCGGGCCACTTTCAACGCCTCACCTCTTTTTTTATCTTCACGGGTGGTTTTTGGTATCTCTCCACTCATCCTCCCATTTCTGGTTTGACATCCCTTTTACCCGGTAAATGGATGTGGGCGTCGACCGTATCTCGATATACAGCTTCGTGCGCCGCTTCGTCTGCCTTCTCATTTCCGGGTATGCCACTGTGACCCGTAATCCATAAAAAGACCTTTCCGCTGTTTTTAAGGTGTACCAACTGATCATCTGCGACATCGGGTCGCATGGGCATATCCCGCGCAGGCTGTTGATGGCGCTGATTGAATCGGTCGCTATAATGTAATTTTTCCGTGCTGATAAATCGCAGAGTTTTAGCGCCTGCCATATGCCGTTTTGCTCCGCTAGGTATGCGGTGGTATAATGCGGCAACGACCAGGAATGCGCGTTTCCGTCCACCACAATTGCTGCTCCTGCACCTTGCCGATTCTTAGATCCATTCGTATACACGACGACCGAGTTGCGGCAGCTATCTAATACCACACAATAAAACACTAGTGAACCAGAAGCGACACTGCTAAATACGTGTTGCACATTTTCTTATCGCGCGAACTAACAACTCCGCCTTCTGTGGTGTAGAATATAGCGAGCGCGCATTGATACATTATACATTTCAGCGTATGCACTTAGCGGTGTCCCGTGCGTTGAACTCTTATTGCGAGAATTCTATCGGAATTAGTTTTACGGTGAACCGCTTACCACATGCAAAAATGTATGGCAAATATTTTTCGTTTATGACATTTTTTTTATCATTTAGAAAATAAGGAGAAATACTACAAACCACTCCTCTTTTTACTAGCCTTGCTAATGCAACAGACAAAGAAGATTACACTACAACGAGCGTGGTTGCGCCGAGGAGACCGCCTTGTACCGGCAACATAACTTCAAAGATGCCGATGGAGAGTGTCGCTTCTGTCTCACCAGTGTTTTATTCTGTGCTAATACATACATTTTCAATTTAAAGGATTTTGTATTTATTACATTTTTGTTCTAAGCAGAGTGCTCCCATACACTTTTTGTTTTAATTATTAACATTCTGAAAACAATGTTTTCTCGCACTCTAGCAACTGCTAACGCATATTTAATGGATAAAATTGAATTCTACTCTTGCACAGATTCTTTAGTTTTTCCCAATTGATAATCCAAATTTATTAACTGCCACAAATTCTATTAACGATCCACGGAAAGATTTAGGTAATCCTATGTCACAACAGTTTTGTGTACCTATCTCATCCATTCCGTTGAATGTGGTGTGGTTGTAAATACAAACAAAAGCTGTAATGACAATAATTAAAAGATAAGTATAGATATATAAGTATTTGCGCAACAAACTGAAATAACTGAATGGGTTTTTCTATCATATCAAAACATTTATGGTAATGTGACAAATGTTACTCTTGGAATTTGTAACTGTAAATGTTTTTTTTACGTGAGCAATATTGTAGTAAGATATTCTTAACTTTCTGTCAGTAAATACTAAATTCATTCGATTGTCAATATTGATTTTCCATCAACGCTAGAGCGGAAACGAAGGATGTTCCTTTATTTACAATTCGGATGGTTGGAATTATCAAGAGAGTAATAGGAATTAGCGAAAAAATGTAATTATAGAAATATATCACGAATTGAAGCAAGAAAGGGCTGTAGTCTGTAGTGATATTTATTATCAGAAATTTACAGTGTAGGCACGTTAGAAAACGAAGAAGAAAACACTGATATTGCAACTCTGTTTCGCTAGAAATAAAAAAGCCAACACCAATAAACATAACATAATCGGTGCAAACGCACAAATAAAATGTGTAGGCTATAAAAATTGATGAAAGATACCCTACGAACAGTACGTGATACGAAAACTCATTTATTGCAAACTTGACAAGTACGTATATTTGTTTATACATCCAAAAACTGAAAGTTATTAAAACTTTCTACATAATTTTTTACCCTTTCAGAAAGTTTATTTTGGATGATTGTATCGCGATATTGTTTTCGGTCAATTTCACAACCGTTACACACACCTCCCCTAAATTCTTACCATAAGTTGGGCAACAAAGTTATTTTTCACAAATGGTGTATCGTTTACTTTATTAACGATTTAATTTATTCAGCTACAAGCTGCGAATTCGGATATAATGAACGTTAATTTTTTTTGTATATTAAGGGATCTTTTCAATCAAACTTTGAAACTGTCGAAATTTTAAATGAAATTTTCTATGATAACGGAGAATTCTATGTCACAATTACAATTCCAATTTATTCTCGAGAAATTTTGTCACAAAGGTTGTTTCGTATTCAAATTTATGGCAACATATAAATAAACGTGAACTACCCCTAATTTTAAATTTGAGAAATCTACGTAATCAAATAGATACCCTTAACAACTATACGGTTTTCTATGTACATACCGTAAATTATTTTGCTACTTCTCAAAGAAAACACGGAGGTAGGTTCCCTCGTTCCCTAATAATGGTTAGGGTAAGGGTTAAACAGTGATTTATAGCGCAATGTCCAAATTAATTTATATGCAAATTGAGAACTCTCTCCGACTTAATAAGGAAGCTGTTTAAAATCAAGACTTCTTCGTTTTTCATAAGATACGAGCAACAGGCGTCTCGGAGTTTAGCCATACAATACACCTACCTTAATTATTTTTGATTGTTTTTTTAAATACAAAAATGAAATAAGTGTAATCATGCAGCATTAGCAGAAGCGATGTAAAAGTAATTACTAACCTCGCAAGGTGGTGGAGCACTTCGATAAGATGGAACAATTTTAAACGTAATTGAACCCCGGGCTTCCCTCTATAAACAGTTATAACAGCAATATATAACATAACTGAAATTAGTTTTAATAAACGATAGTAACTTACGAGAATTTTTTGGAGAGCATTAACGGATTGGTTTTGTACAGGTATTCCGTTAATTTCTCTTATTTCGTCACCAACGTGCAGTGTTGCTTGTCGATGAATCATACCTCCATGCATTATCCTTGCTACAATGCATTTGCCGTCTTCGTTCATTTTTAACGTTATTCCCTAAAAACAAAGTTTAATTTAACTGGATAAATCTTTCGCTTTTCATGTATTAATATTCCTTGCATTTTACAAAGTGAGTAATTTAAAAGTTTCTTCAATATTAGAATTGTTTGACAGAAAGTATTATATAAGGAATTAAACGGTTTAAATTAAAAGTTAAAAAAGTTATAGTTTAAATATTCAACCGAACAACGCTAGAAATGTATCGTGCATATTCTAGACAAATTTCACAAGTTATTTAACGATTCTCTTTCAATTCTTATAAATTACGCTGAAAGACAATCACAAGAAAGAGAGTTTTAAAATGACAAATAAGTTTGGAATGAAAAAAAATGTTAGGAATCATGTCTGGAGCCAAAGGAGTTTTAGGGGGTGTAGATTTTTGTCATTATTAAACGAATTCCCATGTGATGAAAAACCATCAAAGTTATTCCCAGTGCGACAATGTAATTTTTCTAAGAGGGTTACCTATAAAAGTTATAGCACAGTTGCAATAAGTATGTTAATTTAAAGGAGAAATACGTTGAATAACATTTTAGGCTAAGAATTTATCAGTAGATTTATCCTGCTACGCTCGGTCTGAAAAAAACCGAGACAAACTTTTTGGAGCGACCTTAAGTTTTAGTGGTGTGAGTTAGGTTCCAGTGCAAGAACGCTACAGGTGGTGCACCCAACACACCAGATAGGTATAAACCTGTAATCGAGAACAATGAAGTGAAATTATGAAAAGGGGAAAAATAAATTCCAATATTTACTAAAAGGGTAGACCAGAGGTTCCCAATCTTTTTCGGTTTGCGGCTCCCTAAATAATCGGATTTTGTCCGCGGCGCCCTTAATAGATCAGATTTTGTTCTAAATTTTTGACTTTCTTGAAAATTTTTAAAAACGATAACTAAAGCACGTGTATGGAAGCCGTGCATGCGCACTAGCCGTTTCAAAAGATGTGGATTGGAAAGAAAACAATGAAAGACTCGAAAGTTGCTAAATTCTTGGAATTTTGTCAGCATACATGATTGTTGGCGCAAAAATTCGAGAATTCGAAATTCTAAGAAAATTGGCGAATTGTTTAATGGAATATTTCGCGGCGCCCATCGGGAGCCGCGGCGCACACTTTTGGAATCACTGGGGTAGCCCATTAGTGCGATGAAGTCCAATATTTCATCCAATATCATACGGATTAAAAATGTTTCAAATAAAAGTTGCAGGATATGAACCATTGCATATTTGTAAAATATTTATAAACATACAGGGTGCTTCGAATAATCGTGCCGACCTGTTTTTTTAAATGGAACGCCTTACATTTGATGTTATATTCCGATTTAGTCGTAGCGGTACATCTAAATGTCTGTCAAATTGTGCGGGAAGTGTGAAATTAGGTACACTTATTAATTAGATGATACCATGATACTGTAATAAGAGTAGGGAAGGAATCTATTAAACCTAAGAATGTTGTAAAATTTTTAGGCCTGTACATGGATTCTAGGTTAAGCTTTCATGAGCATGTCAATTTCGTTCTAAAATCGATGGCCAAGTACAAATTTTGTATTTATCAGTTACGGAGAAGCGTTAATGTTAAAACTTTAAAAATGTTCTATTTTGCCCATGTACACAGTCTGCTGTGTTACGCTATTATATGTTGGGGAAACTCAAATAGAATTAAGCAAGTCTTACTTAGTCAAAAGATGATCGTAAGGACTATGCTGTTTAAGAAATCAAGAGTTTCATGTCGAACGTTGTTTGTGCAGCTCCAGGTCCTGACGGTTATCTCAATCTATGTGCTAAGATCTGTTTTATATGTTCATGCAAATTTTAGTAATTTTAAAACAAATCTAAGCAATCTGAGGCATAAATTGGCGGTAACGGCAAATAGTGCCTATGTGATGCCTATTAAAATTTATAACCATCTGCCTTCAGATATCAAAAACATAACGTGTATGAGTGTATTTAAGAAAACGGTGAAAACACTTTTATTAAAACATTCATTCTATGGCTTAGATGAGTATTTTAGTGCAATACTATAAATGTATGTTCTGTCTTTTTTACGCAGTTGTGGTTGTTCTATTGTATTGTATTGTTGACGTTTTCTATACCATATATATGGTCCAAAGAAATAAATATATATTATTATTATTATAGATCAAAATAAACGATTTGACCCGCAGCACCCCTATTTTCAACCCTTAGTTTTCAAAAGTGCCCCGTATTTAGTTTTTTCCATCCCCTAACGATAACTCCTTTGTTTACAACTTTTCGAAAAAAATATATTAATAAAAGTTTTAGGAATTCTTATAAGGAACATTTTATATGAGGATAAAATTTTCACAAATATCAACCCTTATCGAGATATGTGGGAAAAACTGATTTTTGCAGTTTCATTACAAAATCGGTCATAGTTTTCTTGTTTATCGTTTCTCAGAAAAATTATTCAAATAAAAGATGTAGATATTAATATGATCAATATTTTAGGTATATATAATATTTTCACAGAAAGCAACCCTTAACAAGTTATTTCGATATTTCTGAAAGTAAGCAACCCTTAAGTATGAAATCGCTCGTATCATTTTTATTTGTAACTTATGAGGAAAAACATGTGAATAAATATTATAGAAACTTATCTTTTGGGCATTTTTTGTAGGTATGAAAATTTCTCAAAAGTCAACCCTTAACGAGATATATCGAAAAAACCAGAAACTGTCAATTTTCACATAAAATCGAGCATAACTTTTCTATATTTCACTACAGTGACATTATTGTTATATAATTCGGTAGGTATATGGATGTAGAAAATATAAGTAAGGGGTAATTTTTTTACAAAAACTCACCCTTAGCGAGATATTTTGACAAAAACAAACTTTCGGCACTTTTTAGAAAAGTTTCCGTAACTTTTTCAATTACGATGGTTAATATTATTTCTTCGCGGTTAATAATAGCCAATTACAGTGCGTTTCATGAAATCATAGTGATTTTGCACCATATCACACTGGTGCGGGAATTTTCAACGTACAAAGTGTAGGGTTTATTCGCGGTAATATAATTAAAAAGAAACAATCTAATTGTACCCAAAATGCAAACATAGGTCGATTTTTATATCAAGGAAGACATATTTTGATGTTATTTTCTTGGGGGTGGTTCTCACCTCCAGCGCTTCACAGGGGGTGATATTGATTTGCGTTCATCCCTTACTAGCTTTTGATTTTATTAATTGTCAGCCCGGTCAATGTCATATTCTTCCTGTAGTTCTGATGATACCCTGATATTTTGCTATTACCACCACGTCATTCACAGGAAATAATATCTATACCTATTTGAAAATACCATACACGTATTGAGGGAATCCTGGGGAATCAGAATAAATTAACTTCAAAAAGGAACATCCTCAAAAAGTTGATTATTAATTTCTTGTCAACAGCTCCCACAGATACGTTAAACGGTGGCAATTAAAGAAAAATGTATAGTGTTATTTATCTTCATATTTCTTGAATTTAGCGTATGATTAAACATTTCCGATTCACTATAGTTAAATGTAATTTGATCTAGAAATCTTTTTACCGCAATAATGTTGCTTATAATTAGTTAATACAGCAATTCACATAATATGCAACTCTATACAATTGCAATAGGAAACTTCCAGTTGAGGAAACATTTGCGTTAAATTGTGGTAATTGTGGTTAACATTAATTCATACTGTTTAAATCGTCGTCATTGTTTATCTCGACCTTAACTCATAACCAAATACTTCTTGAAAATATGAATTTGACTGGTCGTATACATTTCCGTTCATAATTTTGTATTTAAATTATTCTCAATCCTTCTCTTTTAGCAAATTCGAGATTCGTGAACAAAGTAATGATCGGTAAAGATAGGTGTAACTTTGTGATTAGTTAAAACAATCATTGAACAATATGAGTCACTTAGAATTTGAAATTAAAAGAGAATAGTGACTATTGTTATACCCAATAAGAACACCGACCACTTAATTATTTTATTCAAAAACTTAACAAAGCTTAGCGAACTTTTCACGAAATTAAAAACCATTAGGAGATTATACGCCACTTGAAAATGATTGATAGATTCTTGACAAAGTGTTAAGCCAACGTTTTTAGAAAAATCACGCACAATATGGGATATCCATTCAAATTAGGGTCTTAAGAGAGGCTTTGTTCCACTTTTATAAGAAATAGATTTTAAGAGTTGTAAAGTTGTTCTACTAATGCTCTTCTATACCTAGTTGAATTTCGTGCAGCATCCTTAATCATTTTCAACGGTTAATTTAAAACGTTGAGGTCAAATACTTCTAACATTACTTTGAAATGAAAGTTGGACAGAAAATCCTAAATGAAAATGAAAACTAGTTAAATTTCCTATAAAATTGTTTCCATACATATTTGTCGAATTCTCAACGGTTTTCGAGATACTTATACGTTTTTGAAATGCGATCATTAAAATAAAATTTACCTCTACTTCTTAACAAAGCCCTGAAGCCAAAAAGTCCCGCATATTCCATGCACTTCTGAGAAACGATCATGAGAGGCATTAAAAGTAAATGTTTGACAAGAAGGGTTAGGTAATAGTTATTTACATATGAGGGGCATATGACACTACGCCGAATGCCCACAACGCCGACACGATTTTTTGATGGTCCATATCGCCGACTAGGGACACTACGCCGATGGACACTACGCCGACAGTGCCCACATCGTCGACAAATGTACAAGGGACACAACGCCGAACATGCCCACATCGCCGACGGACACTACGCCGACAGTGCCCACATCGTCGACAAGTGTACAAGGGACACTTCGCCGAATTTTTCTCTGTTGACACAACGCCGGCAATTTTAATTGCAATTACCTAACGTAATATCATTATTTTTAAACTTATTTGCATAATTAAATGTTGCACTTGACTATGAAAAAGTATCAATTGAAAAAAAATATACTAAACCTGCAAATAACCTAGGCGCGTTAGTGGCAATCAACGTTTAAGTTTTGCATTTTGCATTCTGCAATTAAAATAAAAATTCGCCGAAGTGTCCCTTGTATACTTGTCGACGATGTGGGCACTGTCGGCGTAGTGTCCGTCGGCGATGTGGGCATGTTCGGCGTTGTGTCCCTTGTACATTTGTCGACGATGTGGGCACTGTCGGCGTAGTGTCCGTCGGCGTAGTGTCCCTAGTTGGCGATATGGACCATCAAAAAATCGTGTCGGCGTTGTGGGCATTCGGCGAAGTGTCCCGGCCCCTTTCGAAACGACTAACGTAATCTGATTTAACGTACAAATAATGTAAAATATTTTATTTCATACTGACCATAGATTCATTTCGTAAGAGTTTTTCTATTAACTTTATATAAAATTTGACGTTTCCAAAGTTATGTCACTTTATGTTGCTATGGCAACCTTTGTATTCGGATACTAAATTTCTAGTACGGTAAATACGATTTTTTTAAAATCTGCCAGAAAGTAGTACTTTCCGGATTATTTTTAGGCCAGAAAATGTCATTTTGTCGGACCGAGCCGGAAAGTTATTGTCGCAGGCTCGTCCTGTAATTTGCCTACTTGTCCAGTAAAAGATCACTTTCGGAACTTGTTACGTAAACTACTATTACCAGACTCGTTTGAGTCTGGTAAAACACAGATTACTAGTCAGTATGAAATAAAAATGATTTTTTCGAAAATTATCTATATTCAATAACGTATATCTAGAAAACCGTTGAAAATTCGACAAATATGATTGTATGTAAACAATTTTATAGGAAATTTAATTATTTTATCGGCTTCTGTCAATTAAGAGCTACTTCAAATCTACAAAATTCTTTTGGTAACTATGGCATAACCTAATTGTTCGCTGTAAAGTATTACAATACTGATACGTCAATTTTACAATACCGATATGTCAATTTTTCCGTACGACATAGAAGGTTGGAAAACAAATTATCTTTTTAAAGCTCGTTCTGCTCCAATTAATATCTTATACGGTAAAACATTTTCGTTCGGACACATTTGGCGAAAATTATTTTTGTTTAAATTAATTACCCGAACATTTCATGGAAACGTGATTAACTCATTTTTTTGAACGATATTTTCTGATTTCATTGATTTAAATACAATCTTTAACAAACCGCGTATGTAATAATGTCATAACAGCCTTACATACATGTCTTAAATGTCTCTAAAATCAAACTGACATCTGCTGCTGTTATGATATTTATTACATCCTCGGTATGTTAATACATAGCTATTATACATATCTATAAGTAACTCACATTATGTACGAAGATAGATGTAATCGTAATATTAAGAAGTTGCAAGAATAAATCTTACCATAGGTTCGTCTGTATTTTTTTGAAATTGAACCAATCGAACTCTCGTAACATTTTCCATCTCCACCTCTCCATTGGTACCGTCGAGTTCTTCACCCCCATTGAGATATGGAAGTAGTGGAGGCGGTGTAACTCGCATTGCATCCTCACCGTAAATTTCGTGAGCCACCACATCATGTGCTTGCAATAGAGCCTGCAAAGAAAGAAAATTACTGCCTTTATTATAATAAAGGAAAACGTATTTTACATTTAATTTAATATGTTCAACTGGACATAAATTAAACATTATTATCTACACTGTCACTTAGTCACAATAGAATAATTGTTAGACGTCACGAAGTTTTTTTCTATAAACGATTATGGGAAGATGCTTAAAATAAGAGAGCAGAAGAAATAAATCTTTAAAAAATAAAAAGCACTAGATACAAAAAAAATAAGAATAAAGCAGTGGAATACGTAAGATATGATGGAGGCGAACGAACATAACCTAAGTAAAACGCTTTACACATAAAACTGTTTAAGTAGATAATCAAAAGTGAAGAGTTAAATATGACAGCATATAGCAGATAATTAAATACACTATTAACAGGAAAGGAGAAGTGTAAAAAACTTGTGAGTCCAATGTATTTAATTGATAATTTAAAAATTCTTAAACTACATGTACGTGATAAAATGTGGATCACCGTTAAATAATGTCCTTTTTATTCACACATTCTCTGTAATTGATCGTGCTATTGGGGAGTACACTCACTGTAATCACCTAAGTGACTTTCAAGAAATATTTCTACACTGTTGGTATACCTGCATTGTAACCATCAACACCTAGTTTTCAGTCTATATAATAGTTGTAGTTTATGTAAGAGCGTAAGAACAATCCTATGGTTCATAGCAATAATTTAAGTTAACTTGGGTGTGTAAATTTATTATAACTGTACTATTTTTGTCATAAATCTAATCTAATCTATAACAATGGGTAGCGAATAGAACGGTTGTAAATATCTGCACATTAGACGGAAGAGATTTAATGTGTTATTTACTGCTTATTGCAATTTTAAGGTACTCTGTAAAATGGGCTCAGTTAATTAAGGGAGAGCACATAAGTGAAGGATTTCTTGATAAGCTTATATATTTACATAAATGCAAATTTGAGGTAATAAAGCTGAAATATACATAGATCAAAAACACCTAATCTTTATAATTGCTGTAAGCATTATTGCAAGAAAGTAAGTAGGTACGGGAAAGAGAGGAATAATTTACAAGGCAGGACGAAAGCTTAACTCGTAATGCCAACTTTAATTTCACGGGCGCTCGTTTGATATTCTACTTTGCCCAATAAATTCATCTCCATCTAAGCGTTATAATCTTGTATGTTTGGCAATTATAATTTTTAGTATACCGCCATTTCGTTTTACGGTCATTCAAGCAATAAATCAACGGGCTCGGTAAACCGCTCAAATTGAAAAACGTATTTTTATACATCGCTGTACAAGATTCAATTAGTGCAAAAGCGTAATGTAATAATGTTTACGACTTGTTGCGTTTTGAATATGGATGCGTCTTCTTTAATCTTGCAGAAAACATAAAAAACATGGTTATGATTAACGAAGCTTATTTTCACCTAAATCGCTTTTCTCCGCATGACAAATTCACATTCCCGAAGCAGATATATGTGGTTAAATTGAGTGTTCCCGTGCTCATGAAAAAATAACATCGTCGGGCTTTATGTTAAAGTCTCATATTTATTATTTTTATTGAACAACTTTAAACATATTTCTGATTTTATGGTATTCCGGAGAAAAATAAATTGACAAAAAAATTATTTGAAAATTTAATTACGTGCGTATGTACTTTAACAAGTGAAGTAGTACGTACTATGGTAACATACAGAATGATAATCTGGATAGCGTATCTTAGGGGCTTTATTTCAAAATTCTTAAGATGGTTACTGGTTCCCCAAATTATTTTAGAGTAAAAATGTATTAAGATTTTTGTATAGAACTCATTAAAGGCATTCGTTTTCAATTTTCCTCACTCTAAATTTGGGAAACGGAAGAGAATTTCTAGTAACAGTATTTAGAGTAGGTTCAGAATCTCGTGGCACTCGGAATGCGCGGCGGGATTTACAACAATTTCGAAAAATAGGCACGACATTATACGTCCAAAAACATTGGTAGGTAAAATGCCATCCTAAATATGTAGAGTAAATAAATATAGGTGTAATTATTTATAGAACTTCATATTAGTATCGTAGTATCGCGTTTAAATAAATCCCGCCACACATCTCGAGTGCCACGAGATTTTGAAACTACTCTACAATAAATTGCGGTTAGGCGGTTTTTCGTAAAATTAATTTCGGATTGCCGTACATTTGTAGAAGTTCACTTGAATGATAATGTTCATTTCTTCTGAATGTTGTAAAGTTTATTCAAAATAAATTTTTGATTTGAAATCCTCCCAATGAAATATCCCTTTGAAACCAAAACATAGTTCCCAATTGTATTGATTAGAGTTTGTAATCACCAAAATTTATGTTTCCGTAAAACACAATAGATCGATGTTAAATTTTTCTGCAAACTTGAATTTGGATTGTGTACCGATAGCTTCAAATTGTTGTATAAACTCATAGTTGTAGTTTGGTTTGGAATTGGCCACTGTGGATATTTTATGCTAAACAATAGTTATTAATGTATCAAGGACAAAAAATTGCCTTTTTATGGACGAGCCTGCAATTGCTGGCCCAGGCGAATGCCGAGGCAAGCAAGCAGGCAAGGCCATAAAAAGCATATTAAATTCTTCATTTTTCACAGCGAAATAATATTAAAATGTCGAACGTGTCAAACATTTGTAGGCGACCGATCAAAGCCAACGTTATTAGTCTCAGTGAGTTATGGAACCACTTGTTGCAGCACGAACCAAAAAGGTTTGCGGACGAAAAAGGTTTGAGGACAAAAAAATAATGGCGTCCAAAAACATGACGTTTTTTGTCTGGAAATGGGTCCTTAAAAATTCGTTTTATGGGGAAGTCGACGGAAAAGATTGTAGTGCCCTTGAAGTCTACTGTCGTAGCGGCTTGCGGGTTTAAGGATTTCCTCAGCTATATAAGGAGTTTGTAGGTCATCTTGTAAGGTATCGTTTCTGACATACCAAGAGGCATTAGCTGTGATACGGAGAGTCTTTGATTGAAATCGTTGTAGTTTTTTTGTGTGAAGGGCTTCTGGACATCCCCATAGCTTGATGCCGTATGTCCAGACTGGTTTCAATATAACCTCGTAGAGTAGAACCTTGTTGGATAGAGAAAGTGGAGATCGCCCACAGTCCATTTGTCTAATTTTAAGGTTTAATTGACCCCTTTAGCTCTTCATATGCTTACGGCAAGTTAGTTTTTGGGCCAGGTGTAATCCAAGGTATTTAACTTCAGATTTGGCTGGTATTGGGGTATTATACATTTTTAATTGTAGACACTGAAGTTGCTTATCGGTAAAAGTTATTTGTACAGACTTATCACTGTTGACTGTTATCCTCCAGTGATCGAACCAATCTTCTAACAAATTGAGGTGGCTTTGCAGATTTTCTGTTGCTGTCCCTGCTGAGTCACTTATGGATAGTAGAGCTGCATCGTCGGCGAATGTTGCTATGACGGTGCGTTCAGTGGCAGGGATGTTGGACGTGTAGATTAAGTAGAGAAGTGGCCCCAGTACGCTGCCCTGTGGTACTCCTGCTGCGATGTTGTGGATATTAGAGACTGCATCTTTTACTTTAATTTGGAACGTTCTTTGGCTCAAATAGGATTTGAGTACGAGATATATCTGACTTGGGAAGAGTAACTTAAGTTTATAGATCAAGCCCTTATGCCAGACCTCCTCAAACGCTTCATTGATGTTTAAAAATATGCATATGCCTGCACAGACTTTCCTGGTTTCTAAGGTCTCCAAAATAGTATTGAGTTTCTTTAATTCTTTTAACTAGTAGTTTTTCGAATATTTTTGACATTAAGGATAGGGGACTTATGGGTCTATAGAATATAGGTAGTGTGGGTTGTTTTCCAGGTTTAACGATCATTATTACTTGCGCATGCTTCCCAGTAGACAGGAAAGTGGCACAATCTTAAAATGCTGTTGTAGATGGTAGTAAGGAAAACCAGGTTTTTTCTGGGTAGGTTTTGTAATATTTCACCTACTATTAAGTCATATCCGGGAGCTTTGCTAGTTTTAGTCTGGATTTGCTTTAGATCATTCAGTATGGTATCAATTAAAAATTAGTGTTTTGGGAATTTGTATTATGTTATAAATTAAGGTGATGTTCTGTATCTACACTTTTTTTTTACGCATGCCTATTTAAGAGGTTCTTTATTTATAGTTTGATGTGCTTTTTGAGTTTCGCATTTATGTAAATAATTGTATTAATTATATTGACCATAACTTTGACATCCGTGTCGAGAGCGTACTTACCTATGATGTAAGAGCGAAAGGGAGCTACGGGAAATGTAGAGATGGATTCTATTCACCAGACTCGACCAGAGTGAAAGCGCGCACGATTCTAAAGTGAGTTGTTTTAGTTTTAATTACGTATTTAGTTTAATATTACAGATAAAATTATAATTCTAAGAATAAAGTAAAGATAAACATAGAGCGAAACTTTTAAGAGTAAAATTGTTTGATTTAGCGTTACTTTATTAGATAAGACGATGTAGAAAAGTTGCTCAAAATGTGTCCAATTTTTACGGACCCTGAACTGAGATAAGGGCGTTTTCAGTTTCATTCTTCCGTAAGGCCCAATGTAATTGGCAACGTTTAGCAATTATTTATAAGTTTCACTGTACAAAGAAAATTGTGATCTATACATATATCTACGAAAAAATGCCATGTTTTTTCTTCTTTCCGTACATGTGCTTAACTCGTTCTTTGTGTTTTGTGCCCTAATGCATGGACCGATTTTGGACGGCCTTGACATTTATAATCAGTATGTGATGACCTTTCATTTTTTGTGAATTTCAAAACCCTCACGGAAGTCATTTCTAGAAGACTTTCTTTCCAAGGAGCACTATACTAAATTAAACAATTATTTTATCTATTGTTCTTGTGTTCTAAAAGGAATTCAATATAAAAGGTCATTCTTCAACTTGACATATCGCGTATTTTAAGAGGAAGTGTTCGTATATTCTACTTCTAATAATATAAGTTGATTTGGCTTATCAAAAATAACGATCGTGTAATTTATTTTTCAAAACAGCTCGTAGAGTTTATGTGGAAATTTATCACTACCAAAAAGGGCAATGTGTGGATATAAATGTTCTTAAATACAAAAAAAACTACACAAAAAGTTACTCTCCAACTTTTCCAAATAATTGTGCATAGCTGCAATGAAATTTAAAGAAAAGTTCATTTCTGAATAAGTATACGAACATTTGGAACAATGGAAACAAACAGGATAATGATCGTCTGCTGTCGTATTAATATAGAAAATTCAAGCCGTTATAAATCGTTATATTGTTAATTAACTAAGCGTTGATAACGAAAATGAGCTAATTATGTTTATGTTCGGTAAGATAACTTCCCAAATCTAAAAACTAATTCGCCGAATAAGCGTGATAATTAAATTGGAAGCCATCCAAGTACGAAATAATTAATTAACTGAAGTTAAATATCAAAATTTTTACTATAAGAAAGAACAACAGACGAAATTTTTTACCACGATGTAATAAATAAGACTGAAGTTTTATTATACTCATATCCTGAGAGATTATTAAAAAAGGAGAGCATTCATGTTATACTCGGAAACATAAGAAACTTAGGAAGTGCTACCATTTTTACTATAATAAACGCGAAAAAATTCATACAATGTAGATAAAATGGATTTTGTATAAAATTTCCCGGCTAATACGGACAAACTACAAAAAAGGAGATTTGGCTGTAATTCAAGCTTATATTAATAAGCATCTTAACTAAATTTATGAACGCTAAGTGTCACAATGAATTACTGTTACTGAATCGATTTAAACAGTAATTGCGGAAAATTTATGTTAGCTTTCTGATTTTCTTTAATTGTGATATTTAGTAGATATATTTCTCAGTGGTCATTCTGCATATGATCGAGTGCACCTGTCAACGGAAAAGTTGCGGTACAGTAGCTCAGGAATTTTTGTATGTAGATACCCACTGGTTAGATGCGCAAAAAGTTATTTACTGCCTAAGCAAAAAATTCGCCGAAGAAGTTTGAAAGGGATCAATGCAGTGAAAGGAAAAATGAAAGTTTTTAATTTTTTTGACGGAGAAGAAGTAAGCTCGTCATTCAGTTTTACGTCAAGGGATACGCTTTCTGCTCATTAAGATATCACAAAAATGTCTTTCAAAATATCAAAATGAAATCTAAATACTAGTTACTTTTAAAACTGCGTCATGCAATAAAATTTAAAGTGACCATAGTAATAGGAGTTTCCTTTCCTCTCTAGTAAATTAAGAGAAATATAAATTTTATAAAAATGGTATAACGAATTTCTTAATCAAAATTATAATAAATTCTGGTACATTTATTTTGGTTATATGTATAATTAAACGGTACGAAAGGATATGTCGGGTATTTGAACCCTAACATTAATATTGAAGTTGAGCAACGCCCACTGCGACTTTAGAGAACGGCCGCTTTCATCTACTAGAGTGAGCTTTTTAAACATGCGTGGAAACATATGGCTGCGTAAATATAAACTAATTGTTATTGTCAAGAAGTTGTGGATAAGTTTATTTGTAATGGATTAATAAAGAGATTTATGTTTCAAAATTATAGTTCATAGTTACTCAAGTGAAAAGAATTAATATTTAATTGCTTATGTAGAAGTTTTAGGGAGAACGTGTATGTGTTTCAAAATTAGCGGAAATAAACACTAGTTGTGCACTGTATCGTTACTGAACAGGGTGTGTTATAATTTATTGTGCTTGACCTATTTTTGCTCGGGGAAAGTGTTTTTGTTGTTTCCAATACGGTAATGTTGAATTTATGGGGACTCAACCACTTCGTGTAGGTAGGTATGGTGACATGTTAATGTTCTAGTGTCGGCCCAAATAAATTCTAATATAATTAGAATTTATTGTAGTAGCAGTGGCTGAAATTTATACGCAGAAGGAACAAAAATTGTGAAATATTAGATGCGAGACCAAACGATAATTTTCACAAAACATCAACTAATCTAGTTGTTTGCTTAGTTATGGCAGCTTTCTTACTTGAAATGTGGCAATGGGGAATCCTTGTGGGGAGTAAATACCTTCCCGCACAATAGAGTATATAGTTACACCTTGATGGAAGTCAAAACTTGGTAGGAGTATGAAACGGCACAAACGTAAAAGGGTGCTTGCAAAGAATTCTTTCAATGAGACGCAAACAGGCAAAGTTCTGAATTTTGAAAAACCTTAAATGGCAGTATGTATTAACTTTATTTGTTTAAGTAATCATTATTTTTACAAATCGATTCGTATTTACAATTAAAAAACAAAACCTAAACCTGACTATCCCTCTACCCTCAAATGTATACAACTTCATTGAAGTAACTGCCCCTTACTTCACTTTACTTCTCTTCCCCAATCATATTTCCTCTCCCTCCCCCTTTCCGCCCATTTTTATAGTTTTTTGTCTCTCTTTACCCTCCTACCCTTTGCACTTCTCTCAGCTCCATCCTTCCCTCATCTCAATCGAACCTACTCTCTTCCATCCACATTATATCCCGCTTTGGCTCATGGCCCCTTATCTCTTTCGGCCCTCATTATTTTTCTTACCTCCTCCTGTACTCGCCTTTCTTCTACCGTCAGGTCTTCGTCAATTAAAATACACGTACCTTTTAGTCTCCCCCCTTACTAGTTACTCGCCATTAACTCCCACCTCCCCACTTTCGCCATAATAAAGTCCATTCCCGTTCAGAACCATTGCCTCCTCAATCTACCTGCACCCCCACTTTTACCCTTATATGTATCCTACCAGTTCCTTTTCTGGATCTCCCACCTCCCAGTTTCCTCTTACAATTATGTTGTTTCTTCTTCTAGCTAGACGTTTTCTGCTCCTCAACTTCGTTCTTCACGTGACTTATCTCCTTCCTCACTCCTATACTTTCCTCCTCCCATTCCATCTCATTTCATGCCTCCCTTACATCCCTCACTTCCTCAACCAACTCCTCCTTCATATCTCTCATCTGCTCTCTGACAAGCCTCATTACTTCCTTGTTCTATTTCAGCTCTCTCCTTACGTTCGCCATCTCTCTTCTTAAAAAAATGATCTCCTCTACCAAGCCGCCTAATTTGCTCATTATCTTATCCATCTCCTTCACTTCTAACCTTGCCAACTGGAGACCTCTTCGTCACATTACTTCTTTTAAAAATATCCTTTTTCTCCTCTCTACCTTTTCCCTTCTCCCCGGCCTCTCTTATCCTCTTAAGGGATTCTTCATTCTCATCCCCCGTAGGCCACTTCTTTCAAACCGTAATCTCGCTCTTTATGAAGGTCAGGTGCTGAATTAAAACAAACACTGCTTGCAAGCAGAAAAAAAGACTCCGCCGCAATTTCGGCTTATCAGGTATTTTTTAGAATTGTGCTCATTTAAGGGTGTTGATGACTAAAGTGATGTAGTGACAGATAGTGTAAACTTTTGCGTCAAGTAGATGCTAGGAGCTCACCAGATCAATTTGGGGAACGCATGTTTAGGTTGTGTTGAACAATATTTTTAAATTTAAAGTAAGTACAAGAAAAACCAGAAGTCCTGTGAAAAAGATACATCATTGTTTGAGCTATCCGTGGAATTTCTTTCAAATTACCTACATCATTATTTAAAATAATGATTGACTGTTATCTACCTTTGTGTTCAACACCTAATCATATTAATTAACCGTAAGTAAAGGGGAGAGCAGCAGCTGCAACATTGAAAAGAAATTTTACAGAAACAAATAGAAATCTTGAAGATGAAAATGATGACGATAATGATGACTGATGAGAACCAGATTGACTAAAGACTAAAGACTAAAGAGTTCCTATAATACTAAAATAATTTATTGTTTGCGATAGTTATTTGGTGGTTGAATCGGATCACCAGCTATTTGGTGATAGTGCCAAATAAACAATAAAGTTTTGGAAGTTGTGAAAACGATTAACATTTCTATTTACAAATTATGTACAAGTTTTAACAGCGCGGGAAGCGGTTAATAATGGAGGTACAGGCAGTAGGTGGATTGGTCGGCCGTCGGAGGGTAGACTGGTTCTGAAATGCAGGCTGACAGGTCGATGTAGACGGACTGGTCGGTGTTGGCTGCTTTCGTTGGCGGCTATGACTTCTGACTGATTTCTATTTTCTGTGGGTAACAGCATTCGCTTATAAAGGGTTCTGGCCGGTGTCATTGGTCGGCCAATGGGAATCAATCGTTGCTCTTCAGTACGTAAGCGACTGTGTACCGGGAGCATGTGGTCGCCACACATCCGATCATGCTAAAGATAAGTATATATTCCGAGTTTTAAAAAACCGAATAAGTTATCATTTCTTTCAATACACGTCTTTCAGATGATTCTAAAGTTTAAATCTATTCTATGCCGAATGTGTGAATGAAAGGTCAAGCTAACGTTGTAAAGGACAGTAAAACGCATGAAGACTTAACGTGCGTGTTATAGAAAATAGATATGTACTTATAGTTTTTGCAAGTTAAACCAAAAGGAAGATTTATATATTTGACATTAGATGGTTCTTATCTGAATTCGAGTAAAAAATTGGGAACTTTCATAAAACTGTTTTTAGGAGAATTGTATAAAATTGAATTTCTTGTTTTACTTATTGAACTGCATGACAATGAATATCGGCGCCACGGTATGAACGCTTTTATTATGTATTAATCGTTAGAACGTGTTTCTAAATAAAGATTGGTGCTAATGATGTGCTTTTAAATTAATCTTCGTCCATATTAACTGAAACGTCCAAAATAAAAACTTTGGAAATTAACAAAAAAAACACACACACTCCTAATCGAGAGCTTTCGAGTTGATTTATAAGAAAAAACGGAAAACTTCGGTTACAGTTAATTTAACTGCGTAAATTTAAACCAACTTTGTATTTACTGCAAAAATATACATAATATTGTATAGATCTCTTGTTTATAGTGGAAATTCGGCAGTTAAAAACGACCGCCTATTGCGACAGTTGTTGCAGTAATAAAGTTCTACCATAATTCAATAAAAATGCTGTATTTACCTAACGAAATATAGAAAAAAGAAAACAAAGGATAACAGGGTATTTACATTTTGAGCATATTTTGATATTCGTGTATAAACAATCCACTTATCGTCATAATAGCATGAAGTGCGCTCCATTATTCCGCATCCCGTAAACGGTTAGATTGATTATGGAATTTTTAGAGAATATTTGAAATTATTATTTTTTGCTTTCGTCTTTCGCTAATATTGCGACGAAATCACATTACCATTTCGATTGATTAACTTAACGTCGCCGCGTCGCTTATTCAAACAAATTGATTCATCTGAGCTAGAACGCAAATTTGCGTAAAACCCAAATTAAATAACTGTTAAATATCAATTATCTGATTTCAGATTATACTAGCAACAGTTAATTAAGATTAAAGCATTATACTATCGCTAATTTAAGCTTAATTTCTCGTAAGAACCATCAGTAAGTAGGTAGTAATTAGTCCAGTTTTATGTACTCACAGTTTACTATATCGATTTCGTAAAATTTCATATAAAATTACCCGACTTCGACTTTAACGTCTTTAACTACCAATCGAGTGAAAACAGACTTAAGATGACAGAATTGCGTTTTCGGAATTTCTAATAATATTTCCACTTTGCTTTGTACCGAGTGGCCCTAAAATCCCCAGAAATGGGTTAAACGTGCTTTCACGTAATTTAATCTTATAAATAATTTAATACAATTTTTTTATCTCTTCGACGATATTTTGTTTATATTGCCATGTAAAATAATCTTTGCTGATTTACCTAGGATAATATTAAATGACATCATAAATTTAGTTTTCTCTTATTATATCACAAAAGGGATAATTATATTATCTCATTTTAGTATGACTATAATAACCATTAATAATAATACGAGACGGGACGGGAAATTGATACACTACTATTTTCATCCTAAATCACGAATGAGACAATGATACAATATCATCCTTCGTAATGGTTTCACAGAACCTTTAAGTAAAGTAAACCGTTTAGGGGTAACTTGTTGATGTAATGTTGTACAAAAAATTGTCAGTATTGTTTTGAACAAACCAAAAACCCACATTTTTTAATTAAGCGTCCGTATGTTAAATTGTACGGTTATAATTAGGACGAGTTCATATAACCTATTACCTAAATATACAGGGTGTCTCACGGTGACCGTCGGTTAGAAGTATATCAAAAACTGTAAAAGCTAGAAATTTGAAATTTTGCACATGCGACATACCGTGTTTAATCTATTAAATAAAAATATTTTCCAAATGGCGGCACTTCCGGAAATACCCGGAAGTGAGCATCAACATCATTATTTTAAATACAAACCAGGCAATTTTTGTTCATATTCTGATGTGCCATAAAATGTTTAGTAAGTATGCTTAAAATAATCGGCGTATCAATTTTGATTGTTGAGAAAAAAAATTTTTTTAACTGAAAAATTTCAAAATCTTGTTTAGGAAATGAAATTGAAAGTCGAAAGTGGCGAAAGTTAGGGAAATAGGATTTTAGGTTCTGAATGTCAAAAGATTGAGACACAATTATCTGTAACGGATAATAAAAAATTGCCCGCGGTTACGTATCTATTTGACGTTATTTCTAGACTTAAGGAAAATTTTAAAAAGTCTCTTTTTTCAAATGGAATGCCTATTTAATTATCAGTCCATTCGATGCAGAAATAAATTTCCTTTAAATTGATATACCATATTCCTATACCTAAAATCAATGATTACAGAGTTATTTACATTTTTCTATTTAAATTTATAATTACATAGGTACTTTACAAAACATGGTTGGCTTTGAAAATTTTCAAACAATTTTTAATCAAGTGTTTCTTATGATTCTTATGTTTTCTTATGTTTTTATTTTTATTTGACAGTTGTCAGTTAGCTATCAGTTTGAAAGTTTACGCTACATTTACGTTTGTTATAAGTGTTATCTGTTTGAATTTTGATTTTTGCGCTTGATATTTGTTTTTAATTGGGCAATATGGAATACACAAATGCTGATAAGTATTCTAAATTTGTTTTACATTCATCGCGAGTCTGCTCGTATTACTTTTCGGACCTGCAGAACCTTTAACCATTGAATAAAGAATCACTCAACACTTTAACGAAAGATATCCGCATTTACCACAACAAAAAATCAAGATGATTGAAACGAATTTTCTAAATTTGGGCGAAGTAAATGCGCCACGAAATTTGGCAAAGCCAATTGTCCCCAATGATGCTGCAGAAACCAATGTTTTCCCTGAAAGTTCTGTTCCTTCGGCGGAAAGAGGCCTTGGATACTCAAGAAGTTCCATAGATAGAATTTTAAATAATCATAATAGCATAAGCATACGAAACAATTGAATAAAGTTTTTTTGAAAATTTTCAAAGCCAACCATGTTTTGTAAAGTATGTAATTATAAATTTGAATAGAAAAATGTAAATAACTCTGTAATCATTGATTTTAGGTATAGGAATATGATATATCAATTTAAAGGAAATTTATTTCTGCATCGAATGGACTGATAATTAAATAGGCATTCCATTTGAAAAAAGAGACTTTTTAAAGTTTTTCTAAACCCTGGAAATAACGTCAAATAAATACGTAACCGCGGGCAATTTTTTATTATCCATTACAGACAATTGTGTCTCAATCTTTTGACATTGAGAACCTAAAATCCTATTTCTCTAACTTTTACTACTTTCGACTTTCAATTTTATTTCCTAAACAAGATTTTGAAATTTTTCAGTGAAAAAAATTTTTTTCTCAACAATCAAAATTGATACTCCATAGTAAGTCAGTAATACACGAAGGGGGTCGATGATAATAAATAAAACTACTTAGTACCTCCCCTTGACAATAAATTTAATATGAGAATTAAGTCAAAACTTAGATGAATCGAAGGATGGGGTGAGTGGAAGTATACAAGTATACTGAAACATTAGCCCCGAAATTAATCGGCAACACTAACGGGTAATGAAGTAAAACAATTAATTGGAAGCACCCCGCTACTCACTTTCACGTGGGTGACAATCCAGCATTAATCGGAAAATATTTTTATAAGTAAAAACACCTCGTTATTAACCTTCAACAAAGGTGAAAAAACAGAAGTAAAGTTTGACTAATTAACAGTTTAAATTTAAGTTATGAATGCGACATGTTTCGAGACATCCTAGTCTCATTTTCAAGCAAAATTGATTCTAAATTAAACTAACGATACAAATTTCCATCACAAATTGAATGTCTAAAAATAGCACATTTACATTAAGATAACAGGTGGTTACAAGTAAAACTTACCAAAGGGGTGAAGATCACATAATTAAAACAAAACAATAATTAAAGTTGAAACATTATAACAAACATTATATAAATTCCGGAGCCAAAAGGGTTTGGGCATATGTGCCGGATGGAACACGAAAGACAAGTGAAAAGCATATGGGAAGCGGGAGTACAAAAAAGGAAGAAAAGAGGAAGACCCAAGAAGACATGGAACGAGGAAGTGATTGCAGTTTTAAAAAGTCGAAACAAAACCTGGCTGGAAGCAAAGAGATTGGCACAAAACAAGAAAAATTGGAGGAACTTTGTACACATCATATGATTAGAAAAAAAAAAGAAAGAAAAATAATTAATTTGTAGTTCTTAGTTGAAATGTAATTTAAGTTGTTAATACCTTACACCCTAGGGTAAAAGGTTGAATGATTATATATATATATATAGTTGCATTCAATAGATTTTTCTTTTCGTGTTCATCAAAGTCTTCTAAAATACAATAAAAAGGAAAACAATGACTGGGCCAAATGATATGATTCTGGGCTCGTAGGATCGGTAAAAGAGAAAACGAGGAGTGTATCGATTGTGGGTTGATGGACGACAAGGGCCATGCTGTCTATGAATGCCCTAGATGGTACGATGAAAGGGCAGAGTTAAACCACAAAATTGGAGAAGTAATAAGACCAGAAAACACCATACAGTTAATGTGTAGGGACGAAAAGTGCTGGAACATAATTGCCAAACACTCGTCGTATGATTGTCGGCGTCAGGGAACGCGAAGTTCAAGTAAACAAGTAAATAGTTATAGTAAGAGCACAGAATAGTAAATGGTCTAATTCTAATATAATATAATGTATTACAATATTATACGTAGATTTGATATTCTCAAGAATGCTCTTAAACAGTGTAATATCAATATCTACAAGAATACTCCTAAATGTAACGAAAAAGCAATCACTGCATTAATATTAATAAAAATCTTTCCAACGATATTGTTTTTGCTTTGTTCTCGTACTGTGGAAGCGTCCAAAGGAAAACGAATACATATAGAAATATGAATAATACATTCAAAAACAAAAAAGTACGTAGATAAAAGGTTAAAAAGGAACGTTTTACATAGCACGCTTTATTGAAAGCACAAAACAATATGTAACGGAAATATGCGAAACGGTTACGTATAATCGATAGTGGGGATTATTAATTTACGTAGTTAAACAGGCATTAGTACCTACTTGTGGAATAAGTTACAATTTATGAAACAGACGTGAATTTCTATCTCGATCTAGGTTATATTGTGCTAATGTCCACGTACTATGCATAAAACGCACACACACAAATTTCGATTATAGTTGTAATGTGATTACATCTATCATCTGTAAACGTTTTGCAAACATACTTTCGATTAAGTTTGGACATTGAGTGTTAAATTCATCAAATTCATATTTTACAAGCTCCGTCATACAATTTCGTTGTAATAAATCATATCATAGTCGAAAGTTTACAATTCTATTTATTTATGTTATCGGCAACAATTTTCTTCAAAGGACAAAACAAATCACACCAACCTATGCATAGACGCTTTCTATTAAGCAAGATTTCTGCTACATTTAGGAAAATCAAACTGTCTGGGGGTTGTTTCTATACATGCAGAAATTACTGACAACGGTTTGATCAAGTAGCAGAATGCAAGTCGGCGTTTGTCTATTATTAAAAAAACATTTGAAGGGTTCGGTGGTCAAGAAATCTTACAATTTCTCACCATATTGCCTTGTACTAAAGAGGCAACGCAGCATCGGCGTATTATGTTTGGTGTGCGTTGACTTATTTTTCATTGAATAGCAGCACAGTAACAGCTAATAATTCACATTGTAGTTAATCTTCGTTGTGACCATTCAACCGTCGGCGCGTACGATACTTGTATTGCATTAGAAGAGTCCAAAAATTTGGTAAATGTGTATCGCAAGTTTTAAGCGAAAAGCAACAAAAATCAGTGCGTTACCATTTGCACTTCTTTTTTTGCTCCTATTCTTTACCTCACCAACAATTTCGACTTTCTTCTGACGTTCATTTTCACTTGCGACGAAAAGTAGTATTTTTATGTGGACATCAAAGAAGAGAATGGAATTGTCTAGCTCTAAGGAAAAAAGCATCTTTCCTGCGAAACGGAGCACCCACCCACACAAGGTAATCTTGAACATCTGGTAGAATACTGAAGTCGTCACACGTACGAATTTCTTTCAAGGAATTTATTACCAACAACTTGGTCGTCTTCATGTCGCAAATTAAAAGCTAACGACTGAAAAGACTTTATGTCCGTCCCTATAGTGGTCGCATATCAGAAAAGCGGCTATCTAAGAGCTCGGTTGGGATATTATTCCACATCAGATTTTCATTCTTTTGTTCTCTTTCTAATAATCTCCCAGGAATCTCTATTACTAATGAAGGTATTTACAGACGTTTTCATTTCTAAATCACGGGTTTGTTTTTCTCCAAGGAAGGAATCGAAAAATAGCCAAAACTTTGGTAATTAATCGTAAACAATGCAAGATGTAATCGATTAATTTATGTATTTTGTTATTTAAAATAAATTAATTTTAAATTTAATAAAACTTATTCGTCAATCTGTAAGTATTTTAATGTAAACTAGGCTTAAAATTGTGTTTACTTTCACCGTTGTACTAGGATGATAGTTTCTATATAGATATGTCTCATGTCAACAATTCATTCGCCAAACAATAATGAGATATTTCGAGTAACTTTGCGGAACACAAACATAACGTTATTAATTTTGTCTATTAAATAAATAGTAAGAATCAATGTAAATCTTCTCAGAAGACGCACTCATTCGTATTTCCAATTGTAGCGCTATTACAAAGATACACAAAGCGGAGCAGAAAATAATTGGATGTTTCATCTAAATAATAGTTTATGTAGTAGTCCTATGTTCTACAAGCTTTATATAATCCACATTGAATAAAAAAAACATATCGTATGGAAATGTTACACATATGTGATATACGAGTACCTATATTGTTGAATTTGATTGAAATAAGATTACGTAATTTTGGTTAGAGTAATGGAATTGGGGTTTAATTATTACTATTAGATTCTAATTCGATCCTACCCAATAAAAACAATTATTCTGATAAGGGTTAGCCCTAATTATCGATCTTGAGGTTCTTCGACTTGGACGAAGACCGCTTAAACATTACTACAGAATGATACAAAACAAACTAATTGGGACGTGGCCAACAAGAAGAACCAAGGCCAATCAACAGTCGTATGGCACTTGTATTTTATTTACGTAACATACACATAAAATGTCGAAAAAATGGGAGCATGGTTACCGCGCGCTGTAGATAAAAACAGAAAAAATTAGCACGGCACTATTTGTGCTTTTCTTGTTTGCTCGAATTTCTTTCGCTTGCCAACTACATCGACCGATCTTTGCAATAATCTCCAAAGAATTCCTTTAATAATGAAGTTTCTTCGGTTCGATTTTTTGAGATTTTTAAGCGAGAAATCGAACAATTTTTCTTATTTGAAGTAAACAAATTAGGTATTTAATAAAAACACTACGTACATACACGATGTTTAGTTAGTATACCCTCCAAAACAAGCAATGGAAGTACAAATATGGCAATTATTTAGTCAGTTTGTACAAATATCGTGTATTTCAAGTATCTTTGAAGTATCTTTATAATATTATACTTTTCTGCATTCTGGATATGATTATAAAGTTGTTTGTGTTAGTAGTGCCGTCCTATAAATAAATTTCACTGCGGTGGGTTTTACTGATCACAATATACAAATAATGACAGTACCTAATATAAAGTTCAAATACAACCCTAAAATATGTTACAAGTGGGTCAGGAAAAATAACATTAAAAATGAAAATATGTTTTTAAATGATCCTAAACTAATTGATTGGTCTTGCCTACATCTTAGTGATTTAAATATTAGTAAGAAAATAAAAACGTTTTTTGATACCTTTTCAAAATTGTACTACGAAATACATCCGTTACAAAAAGTTGCTATTAAACCGTCAAAAAGTTGGATCACAAATGGCATTAAAAAATCATCAAAAACAAAAAGAGAAATTTATGAACTTTTAAAATTTTTTCCAAATGCCGTACTGCATAAGTATTATTTAAAGTATGTACTCTGAAATATTAAAAAAAATTTGTAAAGCTGCCAAAAAACTTAACGTTGATATAAATATAGCACAGTCATCAAATATTCCAAAAACGACTTGGAACGTTATAAAAAATGAATTAAAATAAATCTACAGACAAACAAAGAAATTTTGCGGTAAAAGTTCATGGAATCTTAACTGAAAATCCTAAAGTTATTGTAGAAGAACTATTTTTCTACAATTGCGACAACTTTGATTAGTCCGTTACCCTCCTATGATTCAGCACTCAAGTACTTAACCTCACTAAAAATTAATAATTTAAATTCTTTTTACCTTACACCTACTACTTCAGACGAAATAGCGAGTATAGTTAGAAAATTGAAGAATACGTCATGTACTGGTATTGATGATATTCCAGTTCCAACAATAAAGGCATGCTCAAATATCATTTCTGGAGTCGTGTCAAATCTCATTAATTCTTGCTTTGATGCTGGATACTTTCCTAAAGAGTTTAAAAAAGCAAAGGTGATTCCACTTTATAAAAACAAAGAGAAGGATAATATTCAAAATTTTAGGCCAATATCAATTCCGACAACATTTAGTAAAATTATTGAAACCGCCATTAAACAAAGAATATTAACCTATTTTGAAAAACGTAATTTATTTACAGATAGCCAACACGGATTTTTAAACAATAGATCAACAAGTACTGCTTTGCACAATACTCTTAGTACAATATTAAATGCTTTAAATAAAAAACAATTGGTTGTTAGCATAAATTTAGATCTATCGAAAGCTTTTGACCTCATCGATCCTGATTTATTGTTGGAAAAAATGGAATATTATGGCATTCGCTCAAACACTTTGCCACTTTTCAGGTCTTATTTGGCAGACCGTAAACAAGTTGTTGAAATAGATTACTCAAACAATAATGAAATTGGACGTTGTCAATCTAAGGAAATTACAATCAGTCATGGAGTACCCCAGGGTTCTATACTTGGGCCACTACTATTTGTAATTTTTATGAATGATCTTCCCAACATGATATACTACCCTACTACAATGTATGCCGATGACATTAGCATCAATATAATTGCTGATTCTGTTTCAGAATTAGCACTCAACACCGAACAAACAATACTCAAATTGCAAAATTGGTTTTCTGCAAACGGTTTAGTTCTGAATCTAAATAAATCTAATCTTATTTCATTTCTAAATAATACACAGCATGCAGAATTTGTGCAAAATTTTGCAAACAGCATGAAAATAAATTATGTTGTGTCAACAAGGCTCTTAGGAGTTATTATTGACAATCAATTTCAATGGGGTGTTCAGATCGAATTAAATAAAGCACTTTTTTGTTTACGCAGATTAAAGCCAATCTATAATTTTGAAACTTTATTGAATGTTTATTACGCTTATTTTGAATCCACATTTCGATATTGTTTAATTTTTTGGGGGCATACTCACTCCTTGGTTAACATTTTAAAAATTCAAAAAAAAGCGATAAGAATTTTGTTTGGCCTAACTAAGCGGGATAGTTGTCGGTCTTTTTTCTTGAAACACAATATTATGACAGTTTACAATCTACTAATATATGAATGCTGCCTATTTATGGCTAGTAATAAAAGCAGTTACCTCAAAAACTCTGATTTCCACTCATACAATACTAGAAATAATTTATATAGAACTGATTTAAGTAAAAGTGCAATATACCATAGATCGTACATATTTCATTCTGTTAAGCTGTATAATAAGCTGCCGCCCTTAATACGTGTTATTGAGGTAAAAAAAGAATTTAAAAAAGTGCTAAAGGAACACTTGACAAAATTTTGTTTTTATTCAATTAATGAGTACCTTGAACAATAATATATTTAAAATGCTATATTTTCATGTTTTTGTTTATAAACACTATCAAAATCTAGTCAGCCTATATTTTATAAGTTATATTTTAATATCTAATTACTTACTTATTTTTACATACTTTTATATTTACAACTAAAATAACTTATTATTATCATGATTTTGTCAAATTTTGTTTTTGTATTTTTTATGTCTATATTACTTTTATTTTATGCATATATGTATATTTACAATATTTTCAATACCACTGGTCAAGAAATAAACTACTACTACTACTACTACTTATATGAGTCTAAGAAATACGTCAAGTGATGTTAGAAGAAGCGAACGTGGGGATCATTTTTTTTGTATGACAACCCCATTTTAGTCATGGATTTTGATAGACTTCACCATACGATGACATAAATCTTACATACAAACATTTTTTGAGAAAAACATTCATTTACAGCAACATTTATTCATAACAAAAACGATAGTTTAAACGAAAACTAATAAAAAACAAAAGCATTTGTAATAAAATTCAACGGAAATATCAAAGTGTTTACCATTGGCTATTTTCGCATGCAAACGATTTGTACTGCACGTTCAATACAGCCGGAGAAGAAGTTTCGTATTACCTCTTTAATTCGATCTTTCAAACCATTTAAAGTTTGCGGACTGTTAAAATAAACTCTTGACGTTAAGTGACCCCAAAAAAGGAAATTCAAAGGCGTTAATCGATTGCGCTGGCCATTCCATTGGTGCTATTGTACTTTTCACACCGAGAATTCAGTATGGCTAGCATAGGCAATACATTTTAAATGAGAGAAACCCGGGCACCGTTGCCGTCACTGGCATATTAGTGACAGGGTACAGAGCATACGGATACCCCACAGATGTTATTTATAATTTGCAAGCAAAATCAATAAATAAAGATTTAAAAATACCTTTTTTTTTGTATAAATTGTACTTATTAAAAATAAAATCCATTGTTTATTAATAAGATTATTGTTCATAAATAACGTTAAAATAAAGTAAGATCCGAACGGCACAGTTTAGATTCCTGATTCCTGACCGGTCCAGCCATGCTACATAAGGCAACGGCGCGCTCCGTAAGGCTCGTTACATTTATATCGTGGCTCGTTAGAGTCGTTACTGAGTTCTCAGTGTGAAAAGTACAATAGACACCAATATCTATATCGTGTAAGGAAAATACCCTCAGTAAGCTGTACAGATATTTGATAATTTATTGTGTCATGCTATTCAACAAAACGTACCTTTTCTATAAAACTAAACAGACTTCCATAGTGGTATACATCTGAAACAATCGACATGATTAAATTGAAGGCACACTACCTGAGAAAATGTGAATCATCTGCTTCTAGATACTATGAAATTTTTGAAGGCCATTCAACGACCCTAAACGTTTTAGTCATATGTTAACAACAAGCGAAATTGTCACGGCTTCCAGAGCAGTTTGTAGTTATGCAGAGTAATTTATACTCTAATCCTGATTCAATCGTTAATCTGTGTAAGCAGTTCTTCCAATCTGTTTACATATTCCGAAGCAACAGAATCTTGTGATTACAGGTCTTCTACGAACGAAACATACCAACAATATCCGCAAATCACAGAATAACAGCTATAAATAAGTTGAAGAACAAGAATACGGCAGGGTTAAATCAGATTCCTTCGTAGAATAGAGAAAACATACAAGGGTAAACGGAGGGATTAGTAGAAAGATTAAAAGATTAAGAGAGAAACAAAGTGGAGGGGTGGTGATAGGGAGATGCAAGGTATGGGCGCTGGCAAATGTAGATGATGTGGTGATGGCAAAAACATGAAGGAAATGATGGAGACAGTGAAGGAATTCCTGGAAAAAACAGATCTAGAACTAGAAGTAAGCGTGAATAAGACTAAAATAGTTGTATTTCAAAAAGGCCCGAAGGGGTAGAGGGAAGGAGGATTGGAGATGGGAATACAAGGAGATTGAAAGTGTGGAGGAAGTAAAATATTTGGGTTATCAGATGAGATATGAAATTGAGCTAATTTGGGGGCAATAAAAGCTAATGTGAGGCGTGAGCCACATTTAAATGAAACAGTAGTATAAGGTAAGTATAAAGGACTAAATTTCTAAAATAATAACGGGAGCGTGGTCCAAAAGTATTCAGCATGTCATGTCAGTTTAATTGAAAATCAATATCTACGTCCAGACTCTCATAAAATTAAATCGGTGGTAAATCTCGAAAGTGAAGATGACAGCGGTGATGAAAATTTTATGTAATAGTTTTGAACATTTGAAATCGTAATCGTGTATTTAACACCATTTATTTCTTATTAAATGTGAGCTTTATTATCATTCTAAAAGCTACGCACACACGACCTTTATGGCAACAGCTTCATAAAGGTTTATCTACTTTTAAATTTACAGAGACGTCAGGTAAACTTTAGTTTATTTACTCTATTGTATTCTAAAGAGACTTTTTCTTTGAATGAACGCTATTCAGTGGTACAGGCTATACAATGAAGTTTCAAATTTAATTTGGCGCCATTTATCAGAAAATGGCAGGAGTTAGCGACGAAACCGGTCTACATCTATAAAATTTGAGTAATGTGACAATTTACTCTAATCTCGATAATTATTACATCGATTTGTATTATTGTTACCTTGAATGACACGTAAGAGTTCCTAGAAGATAATAATAACGTAACTCCTTCAATTATCCACACCGTTCGAATTTTGAAGAGAAATTTAATTCTTCATACTTTAACAATAAATATCCAGTTAACGAATGGATGAAATCGGGTGGAAAATGCTTTATTGGCTAAATTCAAACTTATTGAACTTGATGCAGTAGTTTATGAGATTTGCTCATTATTGTGCAGCCGCTTGCTGATAGATATCCAAAGTAGTTGATTTGATAGGTATATGCCGATATTACTTCAAGGCACAAATACAATAGGTAGCTATTTAAGAAAAAAATCCGATCTATTCACGAAAAAAAGAAAACTAATCATTGAAAACGAAATTAGCCACAATGTTTCTTTTTTATAAAACCTCTTCCTGTGGAAGTTCTCTAACGTTTTCTTATCAAAGATCTTATTTCCACGTATTGATGGTATAGAGACGAATTTAAGGGAAGTATTTAATTTAATGAAACCACCAACCATTAGATCCTTTCATTAACTAATTAACTTATGGGAAGCTTTGAAATAGTTATTTCTATTATCACGATGGCACTCAAGCAACACGTCGAGCAGGATTTCAAAATAATTAAAATCGGTATATAGCTCGCTATACCATTTGAATGACGATTAATTTGGTAGTCAACTGTCGGCTGACCCTTACGTATTTGAATGTGCAAGTTAATCCCGTCTATATTGCATTCAGCTTTTATTTTATTCTAGTCACACGCGTTCATTTATTCTAAAGTTTTTACTCCAACAACATAGTGTTCTAAACCTAATTAGTAGATATCAACTTGAAAAGATTTTCGGAGTAAATCAATACGCTTGCTGTGGTTGTATTTCACACGCGCCCACGTTTGCTGAGTACGTGAGGAGCATGAGACGCCTGAAAACTGTTAATGTAGAAAGACTACACACTACACTCTTTTTAATTAGATATTTCCAATTAAAATTTGGAATTGAGTGCAAACATTTTATGCGTATGAAGATGGCAAACACTCTCGACTGAAAATGCGAATAGTATGCATGTCCGACATTTCTATACCACTATAATTTCCAAAGAAATATAATTAGAAATACGACTCACTGAATGTACTGGGCACTTATACTAATAATAGTGATAAAGAGTAATTAAGACAAGATAAAATTATATGAATATAATACAGAAGAATTATATGCACCTACAAAATACGAAACAGCTACGATAAATGAAAAATAAATGTTTTAGGCTAATACTAAGTGTAATTCTAATTAATTTTCTCCAAACTTACCTTGTAGAACTCCATAATTAATTGTAATAATAAAAACAAGTAATTGTCTCAATCTGTTACCCTTGTTTAATGACACGTATGTCGAAACGCGTTGGGATACATTTAAAATAAAAAATTAGTGGAATTACTTGTTTTTATTGTTACAATTAATACAACGTATGACTACCGCATTACTTGTTACATTATAATGTAATTAATCACATAGTACCTGTTACTTTTCTTAGCAAATGTGAATTCGTCACCTCTATTGGCTCTGAATTACAAAAGTTAGCGTAGGCTGTTTTGCATAGATAGGAAAGTACATCGGCAATCGGCATATTTTATTTTATTTCTTGAAAAAAATTGTGATATAATTCGTGAGAAGACAAGGTTAACTTGGTTTTATCGTATATACACTGTGTCCAAGACAAGGAGGGCCACTATGGGGATTTCGGAAACGGTAAGAGATAGAGTTTCGGTCAAATGGGAGAAAAGTTGGGCAATTTTGAGTTTAATCAAATGAAATTTTTAAACTGACGAAATTCTGAACCGTTCCGAAGTTATGCGACAAAAAGTGAATTTTAAGGATTTCGTTTTTGCCAAATTGTTACTATGTCGTTGATGTTAAATAAAAAGCAAAAGAAGGTTCTACATCTACAGGCACTTTTTAACGTTCTTTAACATAGTATACTGCAAATTGGAATCCGACGTTTCGTTTTTAAGTAACCATCATCAACTTTGTTTTTTTAAATACGGTCCCGATTTTTTTATACATAATATTAGGAGAGCTTTTTATTCTGCATTCAAGCATGTATCACACTTTATGGATTAATTGTGATTTTATACTATTTTACTATTTTCCTTAAATTTACTAGATTCTACTTTGGAAGACGCTCTTGATACTTTACCCTAAGCCGTAGTAAGCGATTGTTGGTTTCAGCAGGATGGTCCACTTGCACGCAATTCACAGGTGGTTACGAATTACCTTTCAAATAGGTTTGCCAAAAGAGTTTTAAGGGGGCCGGGACACTACGCCGAATGCCCACAACGCCGACACGATTTTTTGATGGCCCATATCGCCGACTAGGGAGACTACGCCGACGGACACTACGCCGACAGTGCCCACATCGTCGACGGACACTACGCCGACTGTGCCCACATCGTCGACAAGTATACAAGGGACACTTCGCCGAATTTTTATTTTAATTGCAGAATGCAAAATGCAAAACTTAAACGTAGATTGCCACTAAAGCGCCTAGGTTATTTGCAGGTTTAGTGTATTTTTTTCAATTGATACTTTTTCATAGTCAAGTGCAACATTTAATTACGCAAATAAGTTTAAAAATAATATTACGTTAGGTAATTGTAATTAAAATTGCCGGCGTTGTGTCCACAGAGAAAAATTCGGTGAAGTGTCCCTTGTACACTTGTCGACGATGTGGGCACTGTCGGCGTAGTGTCCGTCGGCGTAGTGTCCCTAGTCGGCAATATGGACCATCAATAAAGCTTGTCGACGTTGTGGACATTCGGCGTAGTGTCATATGCCCGTTTTAAGCACCAATTCTGAAATACCCTGGCCAGTTCGTTCTGCCGGTATAACCCCGCTGGATTTTTTTCTTTGGAGGTACATAAGAAATTATGTTTACAAAGATATCTTTGGAACAGAAGAAGAACTCCGAAGGTTTGTACTTAACGCATTCCAAACTGTAACACCTGCAATGTTAAAGAATGCTTTGGATTCTACAGTTAGAAGATGCTATTTACGATTGGAGAACGAAGGAGGGCTTTTCGAGCATTTATTATAATTTTTTTTAATTATTGGTATGTGTCATGTTTAAATTTTCTTTTCATCAAATGTTATCTGTTCATTTATGTGTTGTTCATTATTTGTAATTACATACTTGGTTATAAAATTTGTATTCAAAGTTGAAAATTCTGTGTCATTTCATTAATTTGATGAGAAAGTACAGTTAGCAAAAGCCTATTTATGAATAAAATTCAGTTTGACTGTTATTGAGGGGGGATACAGGTTCGTATTTAGGATTTCTTCCGCTAATCGTAAAGTAAGTATAAAATCGCACTTAAACCATAAAGTATGATACATGCTTGAATGCAGAATAAAAAGTTCTTCTAATATTATGCATAAAAAACACAGGACCGTATTTAAAAAAACAAAGTTGATGATGGTTACTCGAAACCGAAACGTCGGATTCCAATTTGCTGTATGCCATGTTAAAGAACGTTAAATAGTACCTGTAGAAGCTTCTTTTACTTTTTAGTTAACATCAAGGACAAAGTAACAATTTGCCAAAAACGAAATCCTGAAAATTCGCTTTTTGTCGCATAACTTCGGAACGGTTCGGATTTTCATCAGTTTAAAAATGTCATTTTACTAAACTCAAAATTGCCCAACTTTTCTCCCATTTAACCGAAACTGTATCTCTTACCGTTTCCAAGATTCCCATAGTGGCCCTCCTCATCTTGAACACAGTGTATACCTAGTTAGTCGTTTTTAATTAACTTTAGATGGGTCAGCAATCGCATTCCTGAGCAGGAACGATGTGTTCGAGGTCATTATAGCTCCAAGTCCGCTGTCGCTTAGTATTCTCTCCTAGACGGGCACAATATTCTGTTCCAATTCTACCAAAAGAAAATGTGTGAGGGCTTTGAGATCTTCAAACGTCCCAACAATTTCAACCGTGACGAAGGGTGGTCACTTTATCTCCGCTATGGAAATATGGCCGGTGTGTTCCTTTCTCCTGACGGAATAGGTTTAAATAGGCAGGTTTAGCTTTCTCTTGTCACTGTTCCAGCGTGTGCAGTTTAATGAAAGTTGTGCAGTGTTGTTTCCGTTTTCGAAACGTTGACTTTTAGATCAACTTTGGTACGGTCCGACGCCGAAAGTCGATTTCTCCGTTCTGATATATTTAAATTAGTTTTCATCGGGAGTATTCTGTCGTATTCTTTCGATGGACAACAACCGACTTGTAAGGTTTTATTATGTTAGCCATGGTTTAGAGAGAGGAAAGGGTTTAAGTGGGTAAACTTTACCTAGATGGAAGGGAGTGTCACACACCTCCCACTCGTCAAAACTAGCACGTTTTTTAAAATAATTTTTTTCATTCTGGCTATTGTTATCGAATTATAGACCTTTTTTGTTTTTTTTTACACATCTCTATAGCTCCATTATTTGTACATACTCGAATTTCAAAAAATCAAAGTTCTTTGGAATCAACAGTTTAATATCAAAAAAGTGTGTTTTACAAAAAATTTACAAGAGCAAAATGGCGGTCACTTTAAATTTTGGAAATTTAATAGCACAAAATCTACTCTACTACAAATAATGGAGATATAGAGATTTGTAAATAAACAAAGAAAGGCCCATAATTCGATAACAAAAGCCAAAATGAAAAAAAATTACTTAAAAAAAAGTGTTAGTATTGACGAGATCTACAAGGTCCATTACGTTGTCCACTTTGAGAAGAAGAAAAAACCTGAATACGTTCGCGATTTGTGTAGTATGTCTACGAACCAGAGTTTTTTGAAGATTAAATTTTATGTTTTACAAATAAATCACACTTTGTCCTCACAAACAAATTTTGTTTTTAACAATTTGATTTGAAGTAAGAAAAGCTATTGAAGGAAATATACTTGAAAACTTGAATTTTTATATCTGGATATAAAATGTGGAAATGTATGTAATAAAAAGTATACAAGAAGATGTGTTATATATTCAACAACGCATCGTCAGTAATATAGAAGATGATAGATATACTTATAAAATATGCTTTTAGGTATTCACAAATCAATAAATGGAACAGTGATCGCATCGTTCCTGTACATTAAAAAACTTCTTTAATCTAAACGAATGGATCTTTGCAAACATTTGGTAAACCGATAATGGATTTTTAACTTCACATGAAGTACACAAATCGAATGAAAAGTTTTGTGAAAAATAAAATTCTGATGCGCATACCATAAAATAAAAACATAGATGGGGTTGACTCGTTGACTGCATACTTCACAAACAATCCACAGAATTATTTTTCTCTGTACGGCTTCGTGTTATGAATAACTATTTCAAAGGTTGATTCATAAAATGTACCATTTTCGTATAACAACCAAAGAGTAAATTAAAGTTCAAAGGATTTTAGAAACCAAAACGTGAATTTGATACTTACAACCGCAACCCACATACTACCACGACAAAGGATGTTAAATTAAGGGTAAGTTCACATGTTTGTTTATCCCTTAGGATTGCTTGTAAAGACATTTAAAGAAATGATTATTTTATAAAGTGGTTGAAATTTAGAACAATTCGAGGTGTGTCAACTTTGACGAAGTGAATATAATTTCAAGTTGTAGGTATTACATTTTGTGCTCATTCATTCAACATTTAGGATTGGTCTAGAAGAGTCGACAAATTCATTTTATTTTACTTTAAATTCTGTCCAAATACTTGCATTTGAGAATAAAGCTTTTAAAACCATAACCTTGTAGAGATTCAATCGTGTCCGGAAAGTAAAACAAGAAATTATGTTGAATTTCGCTTTACATTATTTGTCAAAAGCGATGTTCTCGATATGAGCGATAACGTAATTCTTAAAAGGATATTAATTTATTGAAATACACACATCTATTTAGTTATACGAGAGCGGATTGAAATGTTCATAGTCTTGAAAATGTCAAGGTGATTTCTATTTTTCAACAGTTATTTAGTATAAATATTCAAATGTATAAAAGTTACTTGGGTGGTTGGTAGTGTATGTTTAGATATTTTCCCACGACCTACGACTGTGACTATGAAAAAATCATCCTTTGTCAACCACATTTTAGATTCTGGACACTCTTTCGACCCTAAACTTAACTACAGCATACTACATGTTTGCGATAAAGGTATCCGTCTCAACCTCCTGGAGAACAAGGAGATCGTTACCCATTATAACAAAAACGCTACTACTTCGCTTAACGAAATGATAAACATCAACCACAATACCCTCCTGGTCTAATTTTCTTAATTTGGTATTCCCCTGTAGGTATATCTTTGTTATTCCAGGTTCCTTTTTCCTTTGGTTTTAATCTCGGTGGTTCAACAGGTGTTTGTTGGTTATCACTTTTCAACTTCTTGGCTGTTTCCTTCATTTTGTTTTGCGGAGTGCCATCATGCCTCTTTTAGTGTTAATTATTTAATTACTTCGCCATCAACTTTTGTCCCGTAAGCAAATGTTAGAGCATCGATGTACGGATGACTTCAGGAACAAAATGTAGGTATGTATTGATATTTTCGTCATAAGTGCCGCAGAAAATAAAAAATTCAATTATTCAATAGAATGTTCCTCAAGTAAAACTTATGATTGAAACATCGCATCGTATGATGAGACAGAGAGAGAATAAAGCTCAATTGCAGAAGTATCTCCCAAAAAACTTTCCCCATTAAAAACGTAGCAAATTAAAGGAGAATTACCTGTGTTTCCACGTCGTGGATATACTGCTTAGTGGAATGTCCTTTAACAATTATTTTGTTAACATTAAAACTAATTCGCTATGTTTGAATATTTATTTCGAAATATCTAGCGCAGCAAGAAATTTCCATATTATATTACGTTAAATTATAGTTAAATTACTTGAATATGCTAACATAATTTCTTGGTTAAGTTGAGAATAATTCTTTGTATACCAAAACTGCTTTGAACAATCTAAATTGTGAAGAATATAGAATTGCTCAAAATATTTGTGTTTTATACTCGCACTATTTTTGGGACAATAATTGGTGTGGGATTCTGCGCATTTATGTGTTCATAAGTAATCTGACAGATGGTGGTATTTATTATTCGTCTTCGAGGTTAATTTTGTCGTAGTTAACCTTCTCAATTTTTCTACTAGAATGGATTTAAATTTAGCCAAATAGTTAATTTAGGCAAACAAAGCAAGACAATATTACACTCAATTTGCTGTTTGAAATTACACAATTTAGATTGTTCCAAAAATTGTTCAATTTCTTGTTCAAGAAATTGCCTAATGTAAAACGTCTATTAGATACAAACTCTTTTTTAAGGACATTAATTTCTAGGTCACCATATGAAAAAAAAACCTTCGTTCCGCAGGCCCATATTGATCATTTGCCCTGGCCTCCAAGATCTCCAGATCTTTCTGACATTATGTAACGTAACCTTTTTCAAAACTGTATTATCACAGTTATGTAAAGTAGTTATGTACTAATAATATTACACAACTGTGAAACAATTTTTACAGGCTACAGCTTATCTACTTCTCAGGTATTAAACTACCTACAGCAACATTTATAGTCTCCTCATCACAAGGTAACTCTAAATCACTGCTTGAAGATATTTTTGGGAATTATTTTGACTTGTTGACAAAATTCGACGTTTGCTTTCCATAGCAACCCTGAAATTAAGACTACTGGAATTCATATTAATGTTCTCATTAAAAAATCAAAAAATAGATCAAATTACGGAATTAGATAAAGTTTTGTACTTAACACGTTATGAAAGAGTCTAATTTTATTTCATTCATGTAATTTGCAAAACTAGTCCTTTCATAATTGCTTACTTACAGTAATAGTGTGTTACTTATATAGTCCAGTCAATGAATGGTTTGTAGAGTGCGTTGGAAGGAAGAGAATTTTTGACATCGGGACCTTGTTTAGGCTAGTTAGTAAGTAAACATACCAACTATCCACATTCCTGGGAGTCGAGCTGGAGGAGGGGGGGCCCTCAGAAGGTCACATTTTTCTCTTTTTCGTTTATATCTCTAAAACGGAGGGTTATAGGAGAAAAAATGTTTACAGTAAAATTAAAGCTAATAAAATTTGCTATAAGTTTACCCCTATTCATTTTTTCTTTATTTCTGATAGTGTCTGAGATATCGGGCCGCGAAGATCGCACATTTTAAATTTATCTTCGTAATATTTTTATATTATTTAATCGCGCCAGAGAACGAATGTCCGGTACACTTATTAGCGCTATTTGTGATGGTTATTTACGCTTTGTTAGGACTCACTACCCTGGTAGGAGTGTAACTATTGTTTTTGATGGGTATACAAAACCCACACAGTACGAAGGCAGCGGAACAAGAACGACGCTACAGGCTGAAAAGGTCAGCGAGCATAAATTTCAACTGGGAAACTGAAATTAACACAAAACAGGAAGACTTCCTTAGTAATGTCTACAATAAAAGCCTCCTGATCGATATGCTCAGGTCAAAACTGCAAGAAAATAGTATCAACACGCTACAATCAAAAGATGATGCCGATATTTTGATTGTTGACACAGCAATCGAAATATCTACCACAGGCTCAGTTGCAGTTATCGGCGAAGATGTTGACAGCATCTTGTTATTGATAGGTAAAACCCCTGACGAAAGAGACATTATTTTCCAAAAACCCGGACGTGGTAAAACAGAAACACGTACATTTTCTGTTCAAGATCTACAGCAGCTAAAATTGGACGATTTACTTTTCTTGCACGCATTCACCGGGTGTGACACAACATCCTTTCCATTTAGGAAGAGTAAATTGTATTTTTTTAAACTGTATAAAAAATTCCAAGAGGTACAAAATGCAGCTAAGATTTTCTCTGACCCCTCTTCGTCCCAGGCCGATGTTGAGGAAGCTGGGAAAACATGCTTTCTAAAGTGGTATGCCGCTCCACCGGGAGAAAAATCCCTCAACTTGCATCGGTACCACTCGTTTGTAAAGTCTGTGGTAAGCATCAAACCAGATGTATCAACTTTACCACCCACTGAGGGCGCAGCCAAACAGCACTCCCTGAGGACATACCAAGTCCAACTCTGGTTGGGTAATGTGCTGCCTCCTGATCTGTGGGGATGGGAACGTACGGAAAAAAATTTACTTACTCCTGTACAGACTGAAGACGCTGTAGCACCTGAAGAACTTCTGAAATTAGTTTTCTCCCGGTGTAACTGCAGAAAATCACAGCTCAAATGTTCTTCAGTGTGCCACAACTGTCAGGGCAACTGCTTTCACGGCTCACAAGTGGTTGACGATGAGGAGGACGATGAGGAAAAACAACATGTATCTATTGATGAGGAAGATAAAGAACCAGCCGAAGAGAAATTATCTGTCCGCCTACTTCCGGCAGAAGAGGAATTTTCCCGACCCTCCCGCCCCAGGAGAGCAAAAAAAGGGTAGTTTGAATGTAATAGATAGGTAATGTAACTATTATTACTCGTAATATTAGTAGGTTTTAATTTTTTCATAATATATATACATACCTACTTAATTTCAATTTTAATAAACTATTGCTTTAGTCATGTCATACTACCTTATTCCCAGGATTATCAGAGTATGTCAGCGTACCTATATAAAAGTTAATAGTTGTTGAAAACGTATTATGGAATATTAAGTATTCTTGCGGAATCTCAAAATTTGCTGTAACATTTGATAACCTGGAGATAAAATAAGAAATCGCATCATTTTAAAGAATATTTAATGATTTACAACTTCTTTTATGAGGATTTTAACTGTAAAATGAAGAGTTGAGGTGTTACAGACGAAAGTTTGACAAAAAACATGTGGTGAATTTTTTTTTTACAAACTGTGCGATCTTCGCGGCCCGATATCTCAGACACTATCAGAAATAAAGAAAAAATGAATAGGGGTAAACTTGTAGCAAATTTTATTAGCTTTAATTTTACTGTAAACATTTTTTCTCCTATAACCCTCCGTTTTAGAGATATAAACGAAAAAGAGAAAAATGTGACCTTCTGAGGGCCCCCCCTCCTCCAGCTCGACCCCCAGGAGTGTGGATAGTTGGTATGTTTACTTACTAACTAATCTAAACAAGGTCCCGCTGTCAAAAATTCTCTTCCTTCCAACGCACTCTACAACCTCTTTTTCGATGTTCGTTGACTGGACTAATACCTCTCCTCAAAATCAAAGTGCAATGGAATTTCTTCTTTATCCATTCCATTCCCTTTAGTAGATGAAAATTACTATTACCACAGATAAATTATATCTGTGCTATTACTATTTAATTGTTTCTACGTTCAAATAGATTCGCAAAAATTTCAGCCATGTAAGAGAATCGTTTACGAGTCAGTTTAGGACCATTAACCCAGATATTGGAGCCTTATGTGATGATCCATTTACAAAGTTATACGTGATAATTTTAATTAGTAATTTATGCGCCTTGAGTATACAGGATTTCAATATCATATCTAAATGCCAAACACGCCATTCGTTTCATATATGAATTAATAAAATATGACTATATTTCATATTTGTTATGTATACGGTGACCGCATTTAGCTTGTTTAGTATTATGTATACCTATATACAAAGGAAAGTATGAATTGTATTGAAATAATTTTTGCTCACCAATAACGCACTGTGTACCTATATTATTATACCATGTATGAGTTATATTCCCAATTCACTAAAAATTTCGCTTTCATTTACAATGGATCTACAGCCACATTAATTTGTTTCAATTTCTATAGATTTTGAACTATTGAATTTTGCGATAATGTTGGTCTAATTTAATGATTAATACCTCATAAAAAAATTACTTGAGCATCAGTTTTTATAATGTACAATTTTTTCTACAAACGTGAAAAAGTTGATAATTATTTTAACGTTAAAATACAAAACTCTCATCTAGTTTGCGTGCGTAGTGCGTACTTCGCGCATGGCGTCGTCATTTCGTGCACGCTGTCATGGTAACGTAGGTAAGTGAAAAAAAGGGTCACTTCGCGTATTGTTATCGATGCGCAAACCTTGTCATTTTTTGATGTTTGTAGAAAATAGTTATTTGTATCACTATGCTAGAAACTACACTTTTGCAAGTGCGAGTAACATTGTACAGTTTCTGGCTGTGTAATGCACAAAACTTTCTCGGTCGACAATTTTTTTAAATTTAAAACACATTAATTTATTGTTAAAATATCTCTCTCTAGAGTTATAATTGTTGTACGGCAGATGGGTAATTATTTGGTGAATAAAGGTTATACGTAGCTGCCAAATTTGGAGTTCAATTTATTATATCAAAACTTACTTTAATAAATATGTTATCAAATTTTACTCTACATCACCCTAACCTAACTTTTCGCATTAACCAAACATTGAGCACATGCTGCATGCAATTAAAAATTTTTCTCGATCATATAATTTAAAAATATCAAAATTTCTGGTAAGTTTTTACAAATTAGAACTTAAAAAAATTAATCCTTCCTCAAAGCCGTTCTCATATTATATTCTTGTGAACTTTTACATAAACCTACATATTTTGTTACAGACTTGATAAAGCCAAATTGGCGAAACGTTGTCCAAAAAAACTTTTATATTACGACGAATAAATACAAATAATGTAATTTATGAACTCCAAATTTGGCAGCTACGTATAACCTTTATTCACCAAATAATCTCCCTCTAGGCAATTTATTTTATTCTATTGGCGGTCCTCACTCCATGGTGTAATGATTTTTCGACCGAAACTGTTTTGCAAGTGCTCGCATCATTATAGCTTACCTACGCCTACGCTTCAATTACGTAATATCATTTAGGTACGAATTATTAAACTGATAAAGTTCATTCATTTCCTTTCCAAGATAGGAAAATGTCATTTTCAAGACGAATGGAAAATCAGTTTTTCTAGATGGATTTGTCCTTAATTCCTAGTGTGGTAGAGTTTTTAGTCGTCCATTCAGAACGTGGTCCATTACTCGCGTCTGAAATTCGCCACTCAAAAAGCCAATGAGAAATGAAGGGAAAGAATCTCCAATAACAGAGTTAATTTTCGTTGCAGTTTTTGCATTAGTGACTGAATATTCCCATTTTAACCGTTTTTGATAACGTATGCAAACGTATCCCGTGTGCTTATCAAAACCACCCATTTTTTATTCATATGAAGGAATTGACTACAAAATGGTACACAAACATTTATGTAAACGTATCTCCAACGGCGACTTCGGAATCTATGCTTGTGCGTACGTATCTATATATGACAGAATACTGCTACTTAGGGTTTAAAGTCTACGATGACCATGGATTAAGCGGTTACCATATTTGTAGTGAGACAAAATTCTTACAAAGCGTTTTGTTACATTCCCAGTAGCAGCGCTACATAATAATAATAATATTTTTTTGAGCGTGGACTCAAATTAACAGTATTAATACTTTACTTTCGTTAAGACCTATCACATTATACAGATTGTTTAAGTTTAAGCCCTTATTCTGACGCGAATGTATTCAATATACAATTGTAGCCCGTCCGCCCTTACAGAGCAGCCGGCCTGCCTCGATAGAATGCGTGCGAACTGTAGTTGAGCGTGGAGGCAACAAAAAAAGAGAAGATATAAAAAAAAGTTAGTATACGTAAGGGTTGAGGGATTTCTGCCAAGATGTTTTTATTTACACCACTTATTGTTGACAACGTTTCGTCATGAATATGTCTTATCTAATGTATATTGTTGATTTTGGTGAAGTATTTTAAAAAAATTGATAACTAAAAAATTTGATACGTTAGAGAAGGGTTAAATTTTCTTACCAATTGAATTACCATTAATTTTTTATTTTTTTAATAATAATAAGTTTATTTCTTTCAGACGACTACACATATCGTATACAAGAAATTGTCAATGATAAGTATACACCTAAGGTTAATTAAGGAACTCAGAAACAGTGTAGCAACAACTGTCAATCAAAAATTGTTTTAGTAACTTCTTAAAACTAATTAAATTAGATACAGGCATATTTTATACTACAAGGAAGCTTGTTGAACAATTTCAGTCCAATGCAACTTGTAGATCTTTCAATGGCCTTACACCTAGGTGCAGATATATAATAGTTATTTTGCTGCCTAGTATTAATACAGTGTACATTTCGGACAAATTTAAAATTATTTCTATTTTTAAATACAATTAATACACATTTCATATATATACAATCCGCTTAGGGATAAAATATTTAGTTCTCTAAAGACTTTCCTACAAGATTGGACATTTGATATTCCAGTCATACAACGTAAAATTGGCTTTTGCATAATAAAAACAGACTTGGAAAATGTGGAGTCACCCCACCAACAGATTCCATAACGTAAAATCGCCTCTATTTTTGCGAAATAAAAAGTACGTAATTGATGTGCCGTGAGCACATAGCGCAGATTTCTAAGTAGATAACAAAATTTAGAGAGTTTAGGTACTAACGAGCTACAATGCTCTTTCCAGTTAAGGTGATCATCCAGGTAAACACCTAAAAATTTTACCGACGTATCATTATCTACGTATTTTACTTGGTCCACTAAAAACTCTAAGGGCGTACAAGTTTTTTGCCAATTATGAAATCTTATAATTTTTGTTTTGTCAGAATTGAGATACAGATCACTATTAGAATACCAAGTGCATATTTTTTGTAAAACGGTTTCACATTTTGCCTTCAATAAATTCTCATGTTTGTCTGAAATGACAACAGATGTATCGTCTGCATACATGATCATAGAGGCTTCGTTTACAACATAGTTAAGTTCATTAGTGTATAGTATGAACAGGATAGGACCGAGGACCGACCCCTGCGGTACCCCTGTATTTAAGATCACGTTACTAGAATTATAATTTGTACTAACATTGTGTTTGTTCGATTTAATAGAGGTATAATTGTATTCTATTAGAAATAAACGTTTTTATCCAATTTAATGCATTGCCTCTTATGCCAAGATGCGATAGACGAGTGTATAAAATATTGTGGTTCAGCCAGTCAAAAGCTCGACTAATGTCACAGAACATACCAATTGGATTAAACATATAGAGTATAAAAGTATAAATGTGTTGCCATATAACCTAATAATATATAAAAAAAGTTATGCAAAAGTCGTAGTCAATATTGTAATGACATTTTTAGTTATTTTGTAAAATAATGATTCCTTGTGACAATTAAATAAACTATTTTACATAATGATTGGTTTCTTCAGTTTGCAAATAGAATTTTTACCGTTAAAAAAGAATGAACTCAAAAATAATTACATAGGATGAGATCTCAAAGTATAAAAAGAATTTATAAAACATAAAAGGTATTTACAAAACGCTTGAGTGACGCTGTAAACTGAAAAACACAATTGTAACGTAAACATAATTTAAAAAACAAATTCGTTAGGCTTTTCAAGTGAAAAAATTTAACAATCATAAAAAAATTAAAACCCTCATTTACAAAGCAGATTAAGTTTTCCATTTAATGTATAATAAAATTCAATCATTGATCAGTTTCACAGAAACCACGAACCAAAGCCTGCCTTTAATAACGGTATATCCTTATCCCAACGGAAACTCCAAGTTAGTTTATGTTTAGTAAGTTATAACTCTAGATTACGTTCTAGGTTCTGAATAACATTAATACGTAAGCAATTACTTTTATGTCTCAAGACTTTTCGTACATTTAGGTGTGTAGTTGATCAAATATTTACTAAGGAAACGCGGGCTAGGAAGAATTTACAACAAATTAACTTACAGGCTGGTATTTACGTAAATTTATTATTCAAATAACACAATAGGGGAGTTTTAACAAGTTTCCAAGAGATTTATAAAAACAGAGTTTGAGGGATATTAGCTTATTAAAAGCTTACGCGAATATTACCAATAAAGTATTTCGTCGCATTAAATTTAGCTCCCATTGAATTATTTAATTAAAAAAAATAAATAAAAATCTATAGATATAATTATCATGCAACAATAAAGTGAAAAAAATAGAATTTCATTTAAGAGACTTACGTAACACAACATAGCATCGAATTCGCATTACAGCAAATGTTCAATAAAAAACCACTTTCTTGATGTTCTCACTCTTCCAAAGTCCATTGGGATCTGTTTGCACTTCGATTCTTCGCCTTCAACAGCACTCAGGATACATAAAGTTCTCAATTTACCGCACACACCTTTCGAATTTTTTTATTATATGATCAAGTTGTTAACCGATTTAGGTTTCCTTTATTGCCAGTATACACGTTTCCGAAAGAGAGAGATTTTCGAATTTTAAATCGAAATTTAAAATTTATTTCAGCGAATCAGCTCAAGAGGTAATCGTGAAAGAATATCATTTCAATGATAAAATAAGAAAAATAACATAAAGTTAAACGTTTACTAAGTATCTATACAAATAGCGGCCTCGCGTGCCTTTTGGTGGTCGAGTGCACATTTTTAAGATGGCCATCATCCATCTTAGACGTAAGGCAGGTACCACTGGGTTCATACAGACAGGTGAAGTAAGGTTATCGATGCAATTATATTTTATCATTGAATTATATAATTATAATAATAATAATCATAGGACTGCTCGAACTGTAATACTATAGTAAATATCGCTACGTTCATTTACTCTATGTCTTAGTTTTATCCAACATTTTAGGGATAGTTCGGCATCGCGTATCTACTATTTACGACCATTTTCATGGTTTTAAATTCATAATTAATTACACTCATATGATCACGAATTTGTTGTAACATTATGAATTTAAACATTATAGCTAAACTATCATTATGAGAGAAGTGTCCGTTTACATTTAATACATATAATTCATATGTACACGCAACCATCAAATAAGAGCGTCTCTTAACAACAAATATTTTTTCTCAAATTTAAAAATTAGATTTCATTAAAGCATGGGCAACAAATAGTGTTATTATAAAAAAATTCTGTCAAGTTGCCACGAGACTTCGCTTGTATTAACACTTTCTTCAAAAATTAAATATACTTAGCTGAATTTAGAAAAAAATACTCTTTTAAACTACATAAAAAAACTGCAACTTTATCTTATAAAAAAAAGAGTGCCGCCATTTTGGCTTATACCGGAAGTGACCTCATCAAAGGTAATATTAGCATTTTCGCCCTTGGGCCGAATGTAATCGATGGGCGAAAACCGCATTTCGATAACTTTAATAGTTTCTGAGTTTAGAGCGTTGCAAGGAATGTGTACGGACAGACTACAGACGACAGACAGAATTTTTTTTTTCATTTTTTGAATCTACGTATTCAGAAACGCAAAGATATGTAAGAATTTGAATAGGTCAATTTTTTTTGGAACACTAATACAATACTTCCCTTTTACCTCGTACTCGGAAAGTAAATAGGAGTGAAGAAAACACATCGCGTAAGTTTTAGACTGCTGCGCAATCCTGGGCACTGCCCAAAAGAAACAATTAAGTGAATGACGTTATTGTGAAAACAGAATTTTCAGCTAATGATTATATTTCAGAGTTAAAGCCAAATCTGACACAGTGTTTGCCGAATTTATTAGAATAATTTCATATTTGGTGATTGTTGCCAGTTCATCGATTACACTATTGAAATTATTGTTAATTAATTTCTCAATATGTTTGAAAATAAAATTTTCCAAAAACAACTAATTAATATAATAATTAGTGACGTATGTAAGTGTCAGGTCAATACCAGGTCAAATTTATAAGAGATCTGCAAAGAAAAGGCAATAGACGGGTTTCTGCAAGGAAATTTTTTTTTTGAGAAATGCAAAAACACGTCAATTTTTATACCAAGGAGACAACTTTTGTCATGATTTTCAACCTGAAATGATAATAGTAATAATAAACATTATATTATTATTATTATTTATTTCATCCCTTAGCGCTGTGAGAACAACCCCTAAAATTTAAATAGGGATGATGGGGCAAGTGATACGTCATTTGAAAGGTCTTTCCTTTTTTAGTTGTTTTGATTTTTAACAAAAAAGTGAAGTTGCACAAATGGAAAATAAGCAGAGTTTGAGGCATTTAAAAATTAATAAAAAACGCGGACAGGTCAATTGTTTTTTTTTAGAGAAGCTAACGTACTTTTACTGCCATTTGACAACATTGTTTCACTCCTTAGACAGGATAAATAACCCTTAAATTTTTAAACAAAAACAAGGGTTAATTTTTTCTTGTGCTAATTAATAAAACCAGTTTATGCAAATTCAACGTTAGTTTAAGAAATGTTGGAAGTGCAGTGCCTGCGCCTTCAACTTTCCATGCAATAATACAGATATTGATGAAAGCGTTCCAGGACATTTGGAGTACAGTATCAAAGGTGAAGGCATCTAATTGTTTGATTTCTAACAAAAGTAGGTTTTATAAAGTTTTTGTTGTTTTTACCTTCATTGATAAATTTTGAAGAAAAACGTCTACAGAATTATCACTGCAGAAGTTCCATTTAAAAACTAAACAATGTTTGGTTTCTCTAACAAATAGTTATCATTTGTTTTCATAGTGAAAAGCAATGGTATACACAATACCTGAAAGGGTTGACATCATTTCCCTTTATTTTGAACTGGTTTTAATAATTAGCACAAGAAAAAATTAACCCTTGTTTTTATTTAAAAATTTAAGGCTTGTTTACCCTGTTAGCTAAGGGGTGAAACAATATTATCAAATGGCAGTAAAAGTACCTAGCTTTTCTAAAAAAATAACAATTGACCTGTCCGCGCTTTTTTTAGTTTTTAAATGCCTCAAACTCTTTCATCATTTTCCATTTTGGCAACTTTAATTTTTTTCTTAAAAATAAAGAAAACTAAAAAAGAACTAGTGCACTGAATTCATAACGTATCACTTGCCCCATCATTCCTATTTAAATTTTAGGAGTTGTTCTCACAGCACTAAGGGATGAAATCATTTTAGGTTGAAAATCATGACAACAGTTGTCTCCTTTGATATAAAAATTGACGTGTCTTTGCATTTCTCAAAAAAAATTTTTCTAGTCAGAAACCTGTCTGTTACCTTTTCGTTGGGCCACCCTGTATATCCCCCCTACATCTTTCAATCATACAGTAACACAAATTTGCTAATCACGTGATATGCGAACCCAATATATCCTTTGGCTGGAACTCAGAATGAGACATAACAAAACTGAGGTTTTAAAAATACATTGGTTAGAAACCCTTTTGAGGACGGTGTACAGGGTGGATTGGCTTGCAACGTCCAGACGATATTCCCTACACTAATAACTTTAGAAAAAAATTTCAATCAAAAGTTATTGAGTATTGTGTATTCTATATTATAGGGCAAAAAATCATTTTTTTGTTGAGCCATTTTTGGTCAACAAGAATTTTTTTAAAATATCAACATCAATTTTTTTTATAGTTTAAAAAAGAGAAAATTTTTTTGTATTCAACGATGTATAAATTTCAAATTTTGACATGAATTTATTTAAATAAACAATAGTTTAATGTTTTAACAACAATATAACAAATATTTAATTTAATTAAAATAGGAGGTGATGAAAATTGTATATAATTTTTATTATTTAAAATTACTTAATTACCTAAAATTAGTTATAACACTATGTTAATCTTTTTTAATAATAACTACAAATAAATATTTGTGAAGTGTAATTATAGTTTTTTTTATATTAAATGTTCAACATGACCACCACTCATTTCCAAACATTTAGTTGCTCTAATTATTAGTTGAGTTCTTGCATTTCTTAACATTGGTGCAGTAATTTCATTGCAGGTATCTCTAATTTTATCAATTAGTTCTTCTATTTTTATTTTTATTTTTTATTTTTCAGGAAAGCCCACACAAAATAATCCAGTATCGACAAGTCTGGCGATCTAGGGGGCCACAGGACCTCCGATGCAACTCTTGCCATGTTACCATTATGAGGCGGGGCACCATCTTGTTGAAACCATACATTTCGTTGTGTGATTAATAGTAACTCATCTAAATATTCAAAAAAATCATTTTGTAAAAAATTGTAAATAGCGTTGCTGCGTTAATGTTCTCTCATAAAAAACGGACTTGATGGCGTACTTCTCTTAATAAATGCGGATTCCGATCACTCCAGTAATGTAAATTTCTTCTGGGAAAAGTTTGACTCATCGGTCCAAATGATTTTGTGGATATTGTTTCTACCTTCATTTAAAATCCACCGACAAAAATTAATCCTATTTAAATTATCACCATCGTGCAACTTTTGAACAATTTGATATTTTATAGCATTTCATTTTGTGTTGTTTTGAGATTATTAATATTCTACTTCTAGGAATATTTAACTCTGTTATCGCTTCTCTTGTAGATGCAAAGTGATTTCCGTGAAAAAAGGCCAAAATCATTATTTCTTCGTTTTCATTCCCATTTACTTCACTTGTTGGATTTCTCTCATTACGATTCAATTTAAATTTTTTTGTTCACCAAAAATCGCTCAACAAAAAAAATGTTTTTTGCCATATACCTAATATAGAATACCAATACTCAATATAGTTTGTCCCACGAGAGCTCGAGTGTGACTCATACCTAAAAACTATCCGAACGATATAAATTAAAACGTTTGTCTTAGTTATCTTCTATAGGGCATTTTAATCTTCTAACCTCAAATGTACTAAAATATAAATTTAGTGTACTCTTATTTACCTGAACTATTCATGTTAACGGTAAATTTGATCCACCGCGATCGTGTTCGTTCTCAAAATATTTGAGTACGTTTATTAGCATAATCTGCGATTGACTTTTTAACGATTTATTGCTAAGCGACATTATAAAGCAAATATAGGTTAACAAAAACAATCAATTTGACAGCTAACAGCTGACACTACGATACATATTCAACGTACGTTTACGTAATTTACAATGGCAATGTTAGAAGATATATTTTTTATATTCGCTCTCTTTTCCATTAGGTACTTTTTGTAAGTATGACAAAGGCAACCTAATAATTTGCGTTAATTCACACACCAATAACTAATGAGTCACACTCGAGCTCTCGTGGGACAAACTATACCTTTCAATTTAAATGCTTTTCCTAATGTTATTAGTTTAGGAAATATCGTCTGGACATTGCAAACCAAACCACCCTGTATAAGTACTGATCAAACACCTTGGTTTGTTCTTTCGAAAATTGCCTATCTGTGTAAACACGGAAGCATGTGAATTATTTTTCAATAAAGCTTTATTTGGCCTAACCAATTAAACTTTCTAGTTAACTTACAATAAGGTTACAAATATTATTAAACTACAACTTCATTACTAATTATATTGTTAAATTGCACACTAAGGTAGATTTCATTTTTTCAATTAGGTAGTTATTTAAATAATTTCCTACTACGAAAGGAACACTCTGTTGGCATGCAACACAATTTCTTTTAAACATTTAAGGCATTCAAAGATGTTACCACGTCTGTTCATCCATCCGAACATTGGACGCCTACAGAAACATATGTAAACTTTGTATGTAAGTAACCTATCCGCCATTACGTTTGAATCCAAATTACATTCAAGAGCGCACGTCATATGAAGTACAAATGATTTTCCATTTAAGTTTTATGTGTAAACACGTATAATGCCGTTGTATACAGAATATTATTACAGTTGTTATCACATTATGCCAGCCAGCGTCCATTTGTTTGTTAACCCGTGTACATCAAGAAAACTATTTGGGTTTTGTTATACCTACTTCATATTAATTTCGGTGTAATAAAGTAACATACATTAACGTAATATAATGTGTAAAATAATGTAATTGGAACTGAAGCAGCGCAATAAAGTTGAAGTGTAGTCTTAAAACGTGTCAGAGAAAATAAGTTTCGAAAGTACCTACTTCTCCATTAGAGTTAATGTTAACTTGTCAAATTGGAAAATTAATTAATGTCTCTGAATAACGACAATGTATTTTGTAACAGCAATAGATAACGGAAACTTCCGAAATTTGCCACAGGCATTTGCAATGTAATAGACACGTTTCGTGTGTCAAAGGAATTTTGTTAGATTTGAAATGATCGTTACATAGTATAAATTCACTATTTATTAGAAAATTCTTTACACGTCTCTATTTTGTTAGATTTACCGACGGTCATTTTCAATATATATCAAAGAAAAAATGTTGTTAAGCACAAAATAACACTTATATGTGTATATGTAAAGGAAAAGAATAAATATTACGCACACTAACTTTGTTGGTGATATACAGATGTAGATATTTAGGGTTGGTAATTGGAATACGCGTTTGACAAATACCATGAAGATTTCCGCTTTAGTGAAGAGGAATTTCCATAGTAAAATAAAGATTTTCCGCTTTAGTGAAGATAAAGTTTTCCACTCGAATGACAGACAATGCGTTTCCAACCTATACATTAAAACCTCGGTAATACGAAATGAAAATTCAATGAATATCATTAAATAATCGAGGACAGCTGAGAATGAACAATAAATGGTTTGTGGAGCCGTCCTTATGGAAAACCGCCACTCGACGAAATTAAATTGTTACATACAAATGAAAATTAGACTATACAAAAAGAGTTTTTTTTGTATTTAAGTACCTATCATATACAGTGCTCGCCAAAAAGTCGGCACCAAATGGATTTCTTTTTAATTTTTGATTTTTTAAAAAAACTTTTTACGGCAATAATTTGTGCTAGTCTGAAAACCTATTTAGCCCATATCAGATATACCGAGTGATTTTTACTTAGCTAGGAAATGGCGTTTTTCGAAATTGTCTCAATTCTAAAAGTGCTATTTTTCGTAAATTAAGCAAGATTTTACTGAGATTTTTTAATCGTCTGTCAGTTTTAGCTTACCGAACAATCTCAAGACCAGAAACAAATTTTTTCCCTTTAACTTCCGCTAAAACTAAAGTTTTAATTTTTTGCAACATTTTCAAATTTTCACATACCAAGACATGATCTCAAAATTCAATTTGATTTCGTTAAAAACGATAAAGATTTATAATTGGAAAAAACAATAGAAATTGTTAATTATTCCTTTAGGTTTGTTATTATTTACAGAAAAGAAATATTGTTGCATAATCTTTACGTTTTTGGTGCAACATACTTTATGGGAGAAATGTTTTTCAATGATAATGAATGTCTATTTACGTGGCTTCTAAAAAACCCTAATTTACCCTTTCCGATTAATTACTTTCACAAAAATCCTGTAAATGTTCTTTTACAGTTGCCTAAACGAGGAGATTTTTCTTTATTTAGTTTACATGTTTCAGTCAATTAAGTAGGCGGAATATGAGACGGCTGTGGATTGTTTTACTATTTAATTGACTGAATCATGTAAACTGAATAAAGAAAAATCTCCTCGTTTAGGCAACTGTAAAAGAACATTTACAGGATTTTTGTGAAAGTAATTAATCAGCAAGGGTAAATTAGGGTTTTTAGAAGCCACGTAAATAGATATTCATTATTATTGAAAAACATTTCTCCCAAAAAGTATCTTGCGCCAAAAACGTAAAGATTATGCAACAATATTTCTTTTCTGTAAATAATAACAAACCTAAAGGAATAATTAACAATTTCTATTGTTTTTTCCAATTATAAATCTTTATCGTTTTTAACGAAATCAAATTGAATTTTGAGATCATGTCTTGGTACGTGAAAATTTGAAAATGTTGCAAAAAATTAAAACTTTAGTTTTAGCGGAAGTTGAAGGGAAAAAATTTGTTTCTGGTCTTGAGATTTTTCGGTAAGCTAAAACTTGAAAAAATCTCATTAAAATCTTGCTTAATTTACGAAAAATAGCACTTTTAGAATTGAGACAATTTCGAAAAACGCCATTTTCTAGTTAAGTAAAAATCACTCGGTATATCTGATAGGGGCTAAATAGGTTTTCAGACTAGCACAAGTTATTGCCGTAAAAAGTTTTTTTAAAAAATCAAAAATTAAAAAAAAATCCATTTGGTGCCGACTTTTTGGCGAGCGCTGTATATTCTCTTCACTTAGGATGCTTCTCTCGACTCAACCATTGGCACAGATATTGTTTATACAAAAAAAACTTGTCAAATCAGTTTGTACAAAAAAATTAATGAAATTAGCAATTGAAGGAATTGAAAGGTTGTGTTATCTTGAGCTGGTTATGGTGAATGTTTGCTACAAAAGCTTTTCATTAGAATTTTCATCTGCCGAGTATAAAGTGATACTTTTGCGAAAATTTTCGTTTTTCATCATTTAAGTTTCCTTTTCCCGTTAAAATTCCTCTAACAATGTTATTTATCGCAATTTTTATAATTTCGATAGAAATTATGTTGTATAGATGTTTGATTAAACTTGTAGTTGTATTTGTATTGTGAGCCAAGATGTAGGTACTTTAGTACTTACCTATAGTTGTTTAGTAATAAAAATTAGCTAATTATAAATTTGAAAGTTTCGACCAACTTTTTCAGTAAAACCAGTGAATACAAACAATTTTCTTTTCTTATTTCACCGCAATACTTCAACTAATGAAAATTCTTTCGATATCCTTTTTCTCATCTCAATTATACAAGTTCCAGCTGAAAAGATGTCAGTCAACTTTAATGAGTTTATGTTTCCGTCAATTTTTATGCAAACGGATATCATTTCCAGGTCATTGCTGAATTACCTAGTTCCCACAGTGGTTATTTCACTGGTATAATTTGTAATATTTATTATATGTATCTGTGCGATGTATTTGAGTTACCCTTTAAAGAAATTGCAACTTAAGAGAACAGAACTGCTCTGCAGTTAAAGGGGGGAAAAACATGTTATGAAACGAGATGCAGTGCGTAAACTATAGAATTCTGCGATAAATTATCTGTGCGACAGACTCGGTTGTTAAGGTGGTTCAAATGGCGACGCTTCTTCATCCTACAGCTTCATTTTTCAAAAACTGATTAGAACTGAAATTTTGATGGTTTTTTATGAACGTACATTTTGCCAAACAGAAAGGGTAAAAGTGGACTGTACATTTTTCCAATGTGTTCGATTGCAGGCTATGGTTTCAAGTAGCGCTATTGTTTTCACGGTTTCTTGTTTAAATCCCAGATTACACCTTTCTTATCCTTGTTGGCGTTTGTCATGGCCTCATCCATAACCATTACAAAGAGTAGTTCCAAGACGTGTTGGAAAGTATATCTGGCTTACAGTCACTACTTAAATGGGGAGGGCATGGATGACTTCTCACCGCCATGTATGTAAATAAAAAATCCAATCAATGGCGTATCAAAATAAGCAAATAATTTAAGCAAACGCGGAATTACTAGACGTTTAACTGCTCCCTATAACTCGGAACAAAATGGGGTAGCAGAGAGGAAAAACAGAACGTTACTTGACACTGCACGTTGCCTACTCACGGAATCGGGATTACCAAGCTCATATTGGGCTGAGGCAGTTAACACCGCGAATTACAAATGAAACCGCGTACCTACAAACAGTTTGAACGGGAAAACTCCTCTTGAAGTTTGGACAAGAAAACATCCCGATGTCAGTAATTTTAAGCAGTTGGTTGCAAAGGTATGGGCTTAAATAAAAATCGGAATAAAGGGAAGTTCGATAAAAGAGCGAAAGAAGGTAAATTTATAGGCTATTCTGAAGAATCGAAAGCATATAGAATATGGGTACCACAAGAACAGAAAACCGAAATTACTCGCAATGTAAAGTTTCTAGAAGCTAGTAAAAAGGAACAAATACATGAAACGTTAGATATTTTTCCGGATATTGATACTGATAACCACAAGGACTCCCCTGGTATCTATCATTGGGACTAACCAAGGCAAAAACTAAGATAGATAATACCGCTGTTGAGAATATGAAATTTGACGAACCCCCAGCTGTTCGTAGTCGGGATGAGTCAATTGAAGCGAATCCGATAATCCGAATGAGGAAACCGAGAATCAGAATTTAGTAAGAGGTCCGGGAGACCAAGGTTGATGCGAACAGGTCAAAAAGGTCGATCCGCGAAATTATTCAATATGATTCCCAAAGCAAACTTATGTAGTGAATTATCCGAACAATGTTTCAGTTCTGAAATTCCAAGAAAATAAGCTTTAGACTCGGTTGATTCCGAGGAATGGTACAAAGCCATGGCAGATGAAATATCATCAATAATTAAAAATAAGACGTGGACCTTAGTCGATCGACCGTACAACGAACAAGTAATCGGAAGTAGAATTGTCTTACGCGATAAGCTTAAGAGTGATGGCACTCTTGATCGAAGAAAAGCGAGATTAGTCGCACAAGGTTTCAACCAAGTGGCATAAAGCCTACCACCACTACCACGAAAGAAATTTGAGAAATGTATCAGATTAATAGGTTTTCCGAATTCAACAACTGATTCGATCGCGTATGCCTCAAGGGGAAGTGTTAGAGCTACGATGTGAATAGTTCAATTCACGCTTATCCATTTCCTGATTAATTATATCGAGGTGTGCATTATACATACATAAAACCAATAAGTTGGTACCGTTTATTAATTGTCAGTATCACATACATTTTTCGCTTATGTTCATTTTTAGTTATTAAAAACCGCTACATCTATTGTGCTGATTCCCTGTGCAAGAAATACCTGACTACCCTTTCTAACAAAAGTTTGTGTAAGTAATTACATATAAGCTGGGTTGACGAAATCATTGTGCATGTACAGGAATTGTTTTGTAACACATTATAATTGAACAGTCGAAGAGTAACGTGAAAGTATATGAAAAAGAACGGTAGTACTTTCAAAATGATGTATGTGCTAAAAAAATTTGTTGTCTCTCTCTAAAGTATATCGTTCAAATGACTGGAGTGGTGATTATAACGTATAACATGAAGTATTAAAGTTCTGCAACGTTTTTCACATACAATATGTAAACGAACTCCATAACATACTTCAAAGTGACATATTTAATAATTTCACAAAGTTACTTTATACTATGACACCTTTACCACATTCTTTTCAGTATGCCGTCTAGTCCGCAGCATAAATTGGAACGCATCTCAAACATGAAAATGTTTTCCTTAACGACTTGGTAGAACTTATATTGCTGAAAGTTTTCAAGCACTTGAAAAGTACTATAAGCATTTAAAGTTTTATAGTCAAATTAGAAGAAACGTGATTGAATTTCATAAAATTTACTAAGCACTTCTTAAATCACAATTTAAGTAGATTTCTTTTAGTGTCATGACAAGTAGAATAATTTAAATCGCATAAAGTTAATTAGAGAAAAATTAAACTTAAAAGAATTAGCATTTTGTATTTTGCTAATAAACCTTTTTATGTAGCTTGATTCTTTAGAATAAATTATTTTATACTGCTATTGTATATAACTTTGTAACAATTGCCATCTTTTTACTTAAAGTTTACACTCTCCTTGGTAGATCCCCGGAGAGAATAGACAAAACGCGAATGAAAGTTTCATTTCTCGCAACGCGGTCTGTTTTTCATTCCATTTAGAAAAAGTATCAATAAGAGAGCTTATTGCTTCAATACTTTGCTAACCTAAACGTATCGGTACTTGAGACAAACAACTTAAGCGAGGTTGGAAGGTATATTATAAAATATACGCAAAGAAAGAACAAAAGACTATGAAAAGAGCAATACGGTTTAATGTATCTAATATTACTGAACTTTAGATATATTATGTAGGAGAGTATTATAGTATTCTATTGTTTAAAAATATCAATTTTATTGGAAGTAAATGAAACCGAATCCAACTTTCTTAATATGGTGGTTTATTTTTTTGTCTCATAGAATCGGTTATTTTTTTAACCAAGTAATAAAATGTTTAAAAGATAACTTTTAGAAGAAAAGTTAATTAGTTTTATAAATTAGGATGCTTCAACGTTTTAAAATCCTTATCTTAAGGGTGTTCATCAATAGGTATTTTTTTATGTCCAAAATTGACGTCAATGTGGTAGTTAATTAAGTGTTTCTTCTGTATTGCTATAGTGAAATCAAAAATTAAAAAAAAAATTATTTTCGGAAATATTTGATATATGAAATGTAAGAAAAAGGCTATTTTTAGATTAATAATATAAGCACAAACAGTTCACTTTAAATTTGCAATAAATAAAGTACGCTCTGTAGTTGTGTTGTTTAGTAGCTTAATCATAGATAATGGTAAAACGAAAATCTTGTACCTACAAGATTTTAAAAAAAAGTAATACCTACATCAACGATCATGAGAAAATTTATTATTGCCTAATTTATGTAAAAAGCGCTGACTCACGCTCGAGGAGACCCATATCGGGACCCTATATTAAAATTACAGTATATGTTATGTAATTTCATCGTTTTGTATGTAATGTAACTGAATATTATTTCTAATTTAAATTTACAACTTTTACTGATACATTTCGAATGTATCACATCAACTACAACTTAGAGCTATATCCCACTAGGACACCACGGTGGCACAACCAGTGGCGACACCACTCAGAACACACGTACGCATATGGAGCATATCTCACCTGGTGTCGGTTTAGTTCCTCCACCAGTTTGGTTGCGCCACCAGCCATGTAGCGTTCGTACATTCTACTGGTGTCTCCACCGCTCTGGTTGCGCCACCAGTAAAATGTACATAATTATACGGCGCATCACTCACTCGGCCACCAGTTGTTGGCAACCAGTGCCAGTGAAAAGAACTTGTGTGCTCTTCAAAATTGTTGTTGCAATTGTGTTTTCATATCATGAGTTTTGATGAACAGCACTGCTGGTGTCTCTCTTGGTTGCCTGATTGGTTGCTCGGTTTGGTTGCTGCGGTAACCACGGTGTCGCCACTGGTTGCGCCACCGTGGTGTCCTAGTGGGATATAGCTCTTAGAGTTTATTGGCATGTCAAGGGGCTTCATTCCTTTTAGTGTTTGTATGTTATCACTATTTCCAAAAGATTGATTGTTAAGACATTACTATGATGTTCTTCATATCACTCAATATGTCAGCATTCCTTACAAAATACGGAGGGTCGTACATGGCGCGCAGAACTTTAACTGATATCTTTCGATAATTTGGATGTTTGTGTTAGGTGCAGTTCCCTAAAGCTGAGCACCATAAGTCCAAATTGGTTTGAATGCGTCATTGTAAACATTCCTGAGTGACAATTTGAATTTTCTGTCCAGTAACCAGTGCTGAATTTGGTGTTAAGTTGTTTGCTTTTATTCCAAATATGTGACTTTCACGTCAGCCCCTTATCAAGGTGCATTCCTAGATATTTAACCTCTTTTACTTGAGGTAATGGATTGTTGTTAATGAACACTTGTGGTGAGTTGCCTCTACACGTTGTGAACGTAATGCGATATGATTTAGACTCGTTTACTTTAATTCTCCACTTCTTGGTTCAAAAGTAGCTGTGAGAGACTGATCATTGGTAGGCATATCAGCTGTACAAAGGATATACAAAAACAGTCCGACAACGCTCCCCTGTGGTACCCCTCACCTAATTGGATGTATTTCGGTGAGCGTTTCGTCTAAGTATGATTTAACTATAATGTAATATGAGTATGGTGACGATCTTTTCAATTTATACAGCAGGCCACACCTTATCGATATAAGAATCGCTTGACCCACCTTCCAGAGTAACGGGAAGTACGAGTACTCCAAATGCAGGACTGAATTGAATAAGGTTGTAATCATTACAAAGCCTTTGCGAGGAAGTTCCTTAATTATGTTTCCTGTTATTCGATCAATGCCAGGAGCTTTTTTTGGATATAGATCATTTTTAACCATATCTTTAACTTCCTTGACTGTAAAGAGCTTCCGAGTCAGTGCATGTCCAGCTGGTGTTTTGCTCGCCTAATGGGGGAATTTGTTAACGCTGGTGTTTAATCCTTTTTGTTGGTCTCAACAAAGCGTAGTTTGTATCAATCAATGGTAGAGCTTAAATTTTCCAACTAGGTATTCGTGAAAGCTTTTATTTTTTAAGTCTTTGATTAAACCTTTTGAGTTCCGCAGTTGCTTTATTATAGCGTGTTTTATCAGACGGATAACCAAGTGTTCTGCCATTCTCCTAAGCCTTCGTTTTTCGTTTTTATGACAATTGGACAGCATTCCTGATTGCTTGTGATTGGGATATCGGCGAAATGTATGTAATTCCATAACTTCCGAACGACTGCACGAAATTGGATAATTCTTTTTTTGTTGTGTTCGTTATTGTAAGGTTTGTGTAAAAGGAAATTTAAAAAAAATCGAAATTTAATAATGTAAAATATGAAATCCGCCACTGGGATTCGAACTCGAAGCCTGCTATTTATCCCTCAGCTACGATACTTGATATCACGAATATAAAACAAAAGTTTTTAAAAAGTGTGTGAGTGAATGAGACAGAATAAGACTGTGATAAATCTTTCAGCCGCCATTTCTTAACTTTAAACAGACAATATGTCATAATTAAAAGGTGTTTCGCGTGTTGTTAACGTGTATTTAGGTTTGTCGTCTTTATCTATCTTCTATATAAAAAAAAGGAATTGTCGCAATGTATGTAAGCGCATCACTTCTGAACCACTGCACGAAATTGGATTATTCTTTTTTTTGTGTTTGTTATTTTAAGGACAAGGTTTGCATAAAGGTAAATTAAAAAAAAATCGAACAGAAAGTTTTTAAAATCTAATAAGTAATGTAAAAAGTGAGTGAGTGAATGAGACAGAAGACTATGAGAAAGTGAGTGAGTGAATGAGACAGAAGACTGTGAGAGATCTCAGATCGACGTTCAGCTATTTAGTCAGCATTTGTTAACTTTAAACAGACATACGTCATAATTAATTAATTCATATACAATTACGCAACAATTACCTATGAACGTTTGGCGTTCAGATATGATAGAATGTAACATTTCCGGTACTTTTTAATGTGACGGGTTAATCATTTTCGATAAATCAAACGTGTCAGTATACGGAATTAATGAGAATCAAACTAATTTGAATTTACAGGAAGTGTGACATTTCCTTAGTCGGCGTGTGAAGCCGAGGAGGGCATAAATAGTAAAACAAATCTTTTATGAATTTATGGCGGTACGGAGTTCGCCGGGTCGGCTAGTTTTATGATAATAATATGTTAATATGCTCGTGTGAATAATTTCATTGAAGCTTGAATAAACGGATTGGCATCATTTGTAAATTAAATAATACTTATACATACTATTATAGATACCCAGTCGTAATTAATTTCGACGAAGCACATGAGCAAATAGCTACTAGAAATATTATACGTTTGTAGATACCATTTGAGACTTCCTGGGTAGTTATGTCAGCAATGTAATGCTGCTAAAAATTTGCACAGATATCATATAAAGTGCGCAAGGTTTAAAAGCAATGATAAAATATATATTTTCTTGTCGCTATACCGACGCACATAGATTTGCTAATCTAGCCTCTGAACATGCTCTATGCTCTAAATTTCGAAATGTGCAACGGTTATCAAACATTGAAATGGTACGAAGCTACCGCCGGTGAATGTGTAAATGGCACAATACGCGATAGCGGAGGAATAGAAAATTAGGCGGCGGCGACAGCATTACCAACAATGCATAAAAAATGCTGTCCTAACACAAAGTAAGAAATTTGTAAATTAATTCGGAGTAATCCATAGTAATACCGGAAGTAGTAACACAACAAGTGAGAAATTAATTACGGAATGTACAAGACTGCTTTAGAACCGAGCGATCATGTACTTACCGATGCCATATTTATCGTCAAGACAGGCAGCTGAGAAAGCATTGGAATTCGATAGACGAGTTTTGTTAACATCACAAAAGCTTCTGACAACGTATATTCCCACATAAGATCTTTGCAAAAAAATATTCGATGAACCCTTACACTTGATAAAACTACGTTTTGTCAATATACTACTAACAATAAAGACGCGAGTCTTGATCTGTCTGGCTCCATGAATGACATTTTCGATTACTAAAATGGATTGCGAAAAGGAAATCGCCGTTAAAAAAAATCTACTGAACTCTGCAGCTAATAATCGACGGTAATAAAGTTATACGACGCGGTGAAAAATTTCATTCACGTCCAAAATCATTATTTTTACAAAATAATTTTAAGGTTGTAGTCAAAGTAAATTAGGGGTGAAAGTAATCCAAAGGTAAATGGCGTTTAAATTTGAAAGCTGTCACCGTTTTTCTTTTACCGACACTACAAATAACCATAAATAATTATGTAAAAAAGGAAAAGCTGATTTTGAATAGGCCCAAATATATCTTCATATAAATAGGAATGTAAATGAAGTTTTGAGAATAAATGTTTTTACGAAAAGAAAAAATCTCTCAGTCAAAGTAGAAAGTTTAAATGTTGGATTTTTATTGCGTTTTTCAAATTTAATTATAAAAGTAATTGAGCTTTATGATAATCTAAATTACCTTAATGGGTAATCAATATAAAGTTAGCAAAGAAAATTACACAACTTTATTTATCAACCAAGTGTTTAAATTGATGAGCAATGAGCATTATGAGAAACTTAAAATAATAGAGGTTTCGCTATGTACGTCATCGTCGTTGCCTTCGTATCTCTGCCGTGAAGTAAATGTTGCTTTCTTTTTCGAAAAAATACAGCACTTTGTGCTTTCATGAGGAACAAAACACATAATGCTTAACTATATGTTGGGAAATAAGTTTTTGACAATAGAATAACAGACCAGAAGCAAAAACGGTCTTTCTTTCGAAAGCGCTACATATTTTTCTACTAAAATTGTTGAGGTAAGTCATATAATTAACTACTTCTTTCATAAAAATTATATTTCATTTGTGATAGCCATTATTTTGCGGAAAATTTTTTAGTGTAACTAAATGATACTCCTTCATATCCTTCATAATTACAACACTTTCACAGTAAGAAGTGTCAGTTAAAGCTCTACATTCGAATATTATATTATTTGAAAAGTACTTGAAATGGTTATAATTATAAAGCATATTTTGAGAGCCTCAAGTTAAATTAATTACGTGTTCTTTATAAATTTTACGGCGAAATTACGAACGTCGTGGGTTGTTATAAAAGTGGGATTGACACAAATTATGTTTCATCAAAGCAAACTAACTAAATACATTAATTTTAAAATAACATTATGATAATCATTTATTTATGGATAACGGTCTAAACGTCTGAGCCTTGGAGGTTGGACTTATTTTCCAATGCTCCTTTGTAGTATTCATACAATCATACCACCTGAAAAAGCAACTATTTCTCACAGTATTTCCGAGAGAACGAACCCAGTTAAATTAGTATTATAAATGTTGTAAAAGTAGTTAATATATGCATCACTGAAAAGTAAAAGCAGACCTTCGGTGATATATGATTACACAAGGATAGGATAACAACACGCTGAAGCGACATGTTTGTAAACATGTTATGTTAGAACATGAAAAGATTATCGGTAGAATTTCACAGAATTTACAGTCACCACTTTGTGTTGCTACGACAAATATGAACCCTTTGAGAGAAGTATTTAAAAGTAAATTATAAGATGGTGTTTACTAACTGTTACCAAGGTTATAAGCCGCACCCTTTTGTTTAATGTAATCCTAATCCTGCAGGATATATGTGTTACGTGGCTAATGGTATGTTTTATTATAAAACCAATAAAATCCCAGGAAGTTTCAATAAAGCTAATTCGTATGTTACCGTAAAAACTGGGGAAATAATATTAACACGAAGTAACACGTTAAACATAATAAATTGAAAATTTACATTTAAAACCAAGGACAGCTCAATCAGAATTCAAATCTCGCCTTACAATTACATTATCTTTGTTGAAATAACTACCTATATAGGTAGAGCTTATCCAACGAAATTTCCGGACATAAATTTGATCACACCAAGTGATATCAAACATTGAAAGTGTTACGAAATTATCGTAACTACTATCAGAATTATATTGAGAATTATTACAAAACATTGAGGTTAGATCACCAAATTATTGAACCAAACGTAAAATCTAAAGGACACACGATTCATTTATATTGTGACACTAAGTCACTTAGTTGTAGATTGTAGAATGAGGCTAATAGTTTCTTTTAGGCTTTGAAAATGGCGACAGATATTTGAGCAGAAAAATAAAAAATAAAAATTGTGGGAAGACTTGGAGTTTTTAGTTTTTTCAATCAAAAACCCCCACATATGAGGATGGATCCCTTTCAAACACAAAAAAACAAGATTCAGTTTGGCATCGTTGGTTTTGAGTACCAACCTTATAATACCAATGTTATTTGATTTAACCATTGATAAAGCATTGTTAGTGGAGTGTGACCACCTTCCCATCGTAACCCAGAGTCCAGACGTACATAGGAATTTCGTTGGATAAGCTGTACGTTAGAGTAAATGTATGTGCATCATTTTGAAGATAAAATCATCGGTTATAACATCAATAAAATGGAGTCCTTATTATTATAATAAATTTTCACCTCTTCCAAAGAGTTTATCAAATACCTTCCAAGTAATCATCAGCTACAATTTTATTGCAAAATCTATCGCAATAGAAACACCTACATGGTGTCAACCGCTTTTTTACTTTCCGTGCATATACACGAAAGTATGTAATGTAATCGAAAAAAAATAGAACTCGAGATTTTGACGAATCTTGACGTTTTGAGTCCCCCTGAGTCCAAAACAACCATCTTTAAAAAATGTTTGTCTGTGGGTGCGTACGTACGTAGCGCCTTTTGATGAAATTTAAAACTAAGGCCTATAAAAAAACTTCATCGGTAAAACAAGCTTCTCATCAATATCGGCCCAAAGGAGCCCAAACTAGGGGCGTTATTTTGGGAGCAAACATTCAAATTTTAACCTAAACTAATTTCCCTTGGTGAAAAGTTAGCAGACATGGTTACAAGTAAAACGCGTTTTTCCTTTGTTGCTAAATTCAAAATGGCGCCCAATATAGCAATTCTCCAAGTTTTTACTTTTTTGCATCTAGCTCAAGAACCGTTTAACTTAATTAAAATTGAAAATTGTAGCCAAAGGACGGCCAGAACTGTTACTCATATTTGATGAAGAACAAAAATTTAACGTGGGCAATTTATTCCAATTATTGTGCTATTATTAAATTTAAAATAATTAGTAATTAATTATTATTAAATAAAAAGGACCATGAATTCGTTTTTATTTTTCGACAACAAAGTGCGATACAAAAGCCATTCAAACAAAAAGGCTTTATTTCAAGTTGTTTAATCCGAAAAAATACAAAAATCTAAAAAAACGCGTGGTTGCCTAGGAGGCACCACAAAGAAATTATTGAAAAACGTCATAATGTGTAAAGCTTAGCCCGCTCCTGATCACTGAAATATAAGCAACCTGGAACGCGCACGGTGCATTTAACCTGTAGGAAATAAACCGAGCGTGCGATAGCAATAACTAAGGGTCATTTTGTCCTTGTTGTACTCGTTCACAGTTAAGCTGTTGAAGCATTTTGATTGTTTTACGATGTCGGAAAATTACTTATACGATACAATAACATAATCAGCAAGACAGAGACCGAATGACCCTACATTAATTCCCTTTCTGTCGGCTCGGCTGTAAGTTAAGCGTAAGCGTTCCAGGTTGCTTATATTTCAGTGCTCCTGATAAACTAGAAAAGCTAAATAATGTTTCATGGACACCGTATTAAATTTTTATCAAATTATATTGAGTTCTCTGAAAGTTAATCAAGAAAAAAGGATCACCAGCGGCGTCCTTGATGGACATATTTCTACGCAGGGAAGCCCTTTAGGGAAAAATTTTATAGGAACTTGTCATCCTAGTTTTCCATGCTCTGTTTGAATCCGACAGATTTCCCACATTTTCCCGGAGACTCTGTATATCAAACTACAGTAAGTACACATTTTTAAATTTCTAATTTTATACATAATTACACCATAAATGTTGGAAATAACCGCAAAATAACGTAGGTCACAAAACTTAACCTACTGAAATGACAACGTCGTTTTTTTATTCTGTACAAATATTCTTGGATGGTACTAAGTTGTAAGTAAAAACTAATTATAAAAAAAATTATTTACAGGTTGAGTTTTCGATAATGAATTAATAAAATTTTTCATAAGATAACGTAGGCAATTTTCACTTATATTTAGGGAGAATTTGCTTTTGTTACACAAAAATATTCATTTTTCATTTTCACTACATGGCGTGAAATGTTTCTCATTTCATTTAATGTTTTTACTGGAAAAAATTAGCATAGGCGCAAATTGTACTTGAAAACACAAACACAAAAAGAGTGAAGGGCGATTCAACATTTTTTCCGTGACAAGTTTTTATCTAATTATAAATTATAGTTACGCGAAGTAAAATTTTAGAACGGCAAAGTATTATGTATGTGCCAGAAAAAATAAATGCCGCAATTTGAAAGAATCATCTTGATAGCAACAATACTTTCACGTGCTTGACAAGATTAACATTTTTTCTGTGGCCCTAGGCATCTAACTTACAAATGAAAGTACATTTTTCGTGCAACGAAACTAAAAGCTTTTAAGCGTGTTATACTTTTGATTAGAGGTTAACATTAAGAGATTGCTTTTATAATTAGTTTATAAAATTTTAAATTAAAAATCGCAAAACGTACCTACGCAGTAATTAATTTTTTCTTTTGTGTTCAAAATTTTTTCCCTAACAAGATTATATAAATGGTACAAAGTAACATTATTTATAACAAAGTCCTTGTTTTAATCGAGATAAACTTTAGCCTTTAGCCATGACTGAATAGGTTACAAAAAATAAAGGAACACGTTTTTCTTTCTGTAACCCGATGTGTCGCTCTCGAGATATTCAAACGTTTCCACCCTTTTCGGACACCCGGTATAAAATCGGTCATGAAAAAGTATAGTGCTCTATCGTCAGAGTTGTTAAATGAGTACCTAAGTGTTATAGTGAGGCAAACAAAGAGGGGAAACAAACATGCATTCATTCTGAGAATATTGTGAAATTAAAACAGTTAATAAGCTATAATAACTCTTAGAATTGGGGTATTCAAACGTTAGAAACTGCAATAATAATTAAGAAATATTCAAATCATAATATATCGACCTCACAAAATCTAGAATGCCAATGCCAAGAATATGAATATGAACAAAATAAAAATGTGAATTACATAAGGTACCAAGTTTTTCATTAAAAAAAATTACCACATCTTTACCTCATTATGTTCTACATCAACTGCCAATTTCACTGCAGCAGCGTTACTATGTATGAATTATTTATATTCTATATTAGATTTAGCAGAGCAGCAATAAAAGAATAAATATAATCAATAATAAGGGACAATACGGTTAAAACTCACATTAATCTTAGAAACTTTATAAAATGTTTCCATAAAAATCTCTCTCTCGGAAAATTATATCGTAAAGAACAGCAAATATTTACTTAAAAAATCTAATTTGAGATCACAACACGATATCTTATAGACATAAGAAAGCGAATAGACCATTTGTGAATTTAATAAATCGGACATACTAGAATGGTTTATGCCAAGGTAATTTAATTAAACCCAATTCAAAGATGAAGCGAACTAATAACAGAAATGCTTCCAAGACCAAATTTGTATTGTGGATGTCCTCATCAACTTTGTCCTATCGTGCACGAAAATCAACTTCAATGTGATTATAGAGGTATGTATCTCCGTAATTTATAGTTACAGAATACAGTTTACGCTTTGACACTTAAAATAAGAAGCCTTGTGGTTAACTAAGAAATGTTTATGCTATGCTCTATAATGAGCAATTTTTAGTTTCTAAACTAGCAGCATTGAGCGAAGTAAAACTTAATTAAATTAGTGCACTTCGGGCATTCAAAATAAGGTTTTAAATTTCGTGATGAATATACTTCAAGATGAAGAAAATAGCAAAACAGTTCTCCCAAATCACGAAATAAAGTACAAAAATTCTCAATTTTTACACTTTTCAACGATTATTATCATTCGCAAAAATGATTATTTTTCGAAAAAAAAATTAATATTGTAGAACAAATAGATCTTTGTTTTTTGAAACTAAATTTAGCTTACAACCGTTCCAAAAATGAATGAGTAATGATGGGATAAGGTTTTAATACTGATTCAAGGATATTACGACTTCTGACAACTATATGTTGGGTCCCTCGTTTTTGAAAACTTAAGCAATTTTTTGGCATTCCACATATAGAAACCGAGATCGCCGTCCTCTTAGTTTTAATTAATGGGGTATTTGCAAGGATTTGTGAGCCACGTGAATGGAAAACTTATAGATTTCTTGGGAAAAAGGAACATTTTGTTTGTTTGCTTGCGATAGTTTTAACATATTTGAAACCGTATTGTTGTTTCGTTTAGGCTAAAGAAAAACCCCTCTTAACCGCAAAACAAGATTGACATGGGCGAAGTCCTGGACAACAGAAGAGTGGACAAGGTAATCTTTAGCGACGAATCAAAATTTGAAGTCGCAATAGACGACAGTCGCAACCGCGTGATTAGATCGAAACAATCGAAGCATTCCACCCTGACTGCCAGAAATGAACAGTGAAATTTGCTAAGGGCCTTATGGTAGGGGGGATGCGTATCTTCTAAAGGTGTGGGAACCCTGGAATTCATCAAAGGAATCGTTAATGCTCATAAGTACCAAGAAACACTTACAAGCAGCCTGTTGCCTAGTCTTGACAAGTTACACCCCGACGCCAATTTTATTTTTCAACAGGTCGTTGCATCTTGCCTCACCACAAAATCAACAAAAACCTGGTTTAGTAATACCAAAGACCATCCTCCTCCCTAGACAGCTCATCAAAAGCGGATACTTTGATTTCAAATTTTTCGTTTTTGAGGTGGCCACTAGGGGGATCTGCAGTTGACTCCAAGATAATACAATACATTGTGTTATTCATTTGGTCAACAAATTTGGTCGTTTATCAGTTCGCGCTTCCCAATAATAAGGTTATTTACTGAGTTACCAAGGAAGCAGCACCTACTTACATACTTGTTTACTTTTTGCTGTGGGTTAAGAATAGACATACCGTGGAAAGGGTAGTGAAAGTTAGGACGCATTTTTGAGTTTGAAACATACCTTCAACAAAACGAGCGATGCTACTGAACCCTATCGGATACATCAAAAAGTAGACTTTTACTGGTATATGGTAATAATAACATTAGGTACTGTTCTAGACTGGGCGTCAAGCAGTTCGGATCTGAATATCAGTGAAACGGTGTAAAGGAGTGAAAAGGAGTTACGAGATACTCCACAGAGGACGAGGTGATTTGCGTGATAAGCTACAGAAATTTGTCACTTTTACAAGTTTAACGTACTTTTTTGTGGTAGTAGTAATTTCAGACGGGTGTACTGCCCTACCATTATTCTGGACGCCGATGGATTAATCAGCAGCACGAAAAATGGTTCATACTTACACTAGTAAGTAGTTTGATTATATCAGACACTGTAGCCAAAAAAAACTATGTATTTCATTATAATTCATTTGATAAAATTATTAAACTTTTGGGCTGCACACAAATGTATGAAATAAAACTCTTGAAGGAACCTTGCAAAAATACACTTTCAAACAGATTATACGAATTACGAACTATAATACTGTATACAGGGTGGGCCATTGAAAAGGTAACACGCCTGTTTTGGGACACTTAGACCAGTTTCTTAAAAAAACGCTCGGACACGTCGATTTTCTATTTTTGGGGGACAACTTTTGATGTCAAATTTGACTTTGTCAGGTGAACGCTCTAGCCCCAGCAACCCCTAACTCAAGAATTTAAATAGGGAAAAGGAGTCGAGCGACCCTTCATCTGAAACGTCTTTTAATTCTCTATTCGACAGTACAAATGAAAATTAGTTTTATTCCATTTTTTTTCGCCCCGATGAAAAGCACCCTCCAGGTTAACTAAGGTGGGGGTGTTGTTTAGGAAAAATCCTGAAACACGCCACGTTTGACCTTTTCAACGGCACATTTTCATGTCAAATTTGACCATATCAGGTCAACGCCCTAACCCCAGCAACCCCTAACTCAAGAATTTAAATAGGGAAAGGGTGTCGGGCGACCCCTCATTTGAAGCGTCTTTTAATTCTCTACTCGACAGTATGACCGAAATTAGTTTTATTCAATTTTTTTCCACCCTCATGAAAAGCACCCTCTAGATTAACTAAGGCGAGGGTGTTGTTTAGGAAAATCCTGAAATGTGCCGTTCAAAAGGTCAAAGGTGGCGTGTTTCAGGATTTTTCCTAAACAGTACCTCCACCTTAGTTAATCTAGAGGGTGCTTTTCATGAGGGTGAAAAAAAAATTGAATAAAACTAATTTTCATTTGTACTGTCGAATAGAGAATTAAACGACGCTTCAAATGAGGGGTCGCTTGACTCACTTTCCCTATTTAAATTCTTGAGTTAGGGGTTGCTGAGGCTAGGGGGTTGACCTGACAAAGTCAAATTTGACATCAAAAGTTCTCCCCCAAAAATAGAAAATCGACGTGTCCGAGCGTTTTTTTAAGAAACTTGTCTAAGTGTCCCAAAACAGGCGTGTTACCTTTTCAATGGCCCACCCTGTATACTAACTGCGTGAATCCTTACGAAAGATTTCAAATATTTCTTTCAAGCGTAGGATAAAAATATAGCCTTTCATTGGGAATAAAGATTAGAAAGTTTAAAAATTGTACACAGTTCGACTATCCTAGATTTTCACATACAACAGAATTTAACATTAGAGATTTCTAATGATATTTTATAACAACAAAAACGAACAGATGAGAATTTAAAAAAAAGTGGATGGGAAAATAGTATAATAAGCGCGTGGTATTTTGTTAAAAGTTAAAAAAAAATTCATAAATATGAATATTTCATAAAAGAAAGTTATTCAAGCTATAAATTTACAAACCAAAGCACGATTTAGATTCTGAAATGTAACAGATTCTGCCATACACTTACGCCCCAAATGCCAGTTTAAAAAGGTGGATTTGAGCGAATGACCAAAAAGTATGAAATCCCCAGCAGTGAAATCGAAGATTTCAAAGACGTACTTTAGAATATAACGTTTCATAAGCCTACAAGCCTACAGAAAATACGTGAAAAAGGAAATACTTATAAGTTATAAATGAGAAATAAAATTGTCCGTATATGACGATTGATATAAACAAAAATTGGTTTTTGTTAGTATTAGTTGTTGTTGATTTAAAAATCTGACATGTACTCCATACAAGGATCGAATTTTAATGAAAACGTGCACAAGGAGTACCGTCCTTATTTGAACGATAACGTACGTATGAAAAGAGATTCATCATTTTTTTTTAAATTTAAAACAAAATTTATATTTTTTGAAGTGTCATAAAATTCATTTTGTACTCGAACCGTTCGGGCATAACCACCTTTGTATAATTTATCACTTTTTAAACAGCTTTCAGCGACAAGAGTAAAGCAAAGAAAGCCATTTTATCGATTCTGCAAGATTGCGCTGATATTATATCTTTTATCTCTTCCAAAAAAATTGATAAGTAACTTATCCGTGGTGTGGTTTCAGACAATTTTAAAAGTAAATATGTGTTATTTTTGGGTTTCCGCATAAAAGCGTATTTAATTGCATACGTTTTAATACATGGCAATAATTGAATAAATAATTCCAATTAGAAACGGAAATTTGCAAAGAAATCACGCTTTATAGAAAGACTTATATTCAACAAAGCTTTGTTTGTGTGTTAGTTATCGTAAACAGAAATTTACTTTGCCCAATTATACAAAACGAATAATAATTAAAATAGTCCCATCGTGATTAGAATAATTGAGCAATTTTGCGTAATTGTGTAGTCTTATCAAAATAAATAAAGTGTTCAAACAAAGAGAAATTCTTTTGTTCCGCACATCAGGTAAGAAGTTTGCGAAACGAAGGCAAATATGGGTAATCACGTTAACCCTTACAGAATGCAATTCAAAGATCAACATTTGGCAAAAATGAAATCAACAGAAGAATCGCAATCTAATAGAAAAACTACCTACACATTTATCAGCTCCCAACCGAAGAAGTTATAGGTAAACTTGACTGGTATTCAATTAATGCTGGGTTTGCGAATACATTAGCCTAAAGGATAAAAGTAAATTACCTTTACGTTGGAATTATCGGGAACATTTCAGCGGTAATATATCTTTTTCAGTTAAATCGATTTCTTATTCTCTTACCATTTTTGGTATTTGTACTTTCGTAATTTACGTAATGGCATTTACTTAGAAAAAGCTTTCAGGAAACTCCCTTTAAAGTCCTCTAAAATTAATCTTTTTTTTTCTTTTATCAAAGGTACGAAATTTGACACGATTTACAAGAAGGACGAGATCGGAACGTAAAAAATTACAATCTAACTAAGAAACCGAGCTCACGTCATTAAAAAATTGGCCGATTACCTCTTGGAACGATTTTATACTGGCAACTAAGCGTAAAAACCGCAAATTTGCGTTCCAAATTTAGCCAAAGTAATTAGAATCTATAACGAGTTAAGGAAAATTAATTATACGTTTGAAAAGTTAACGCTTAAAAACGAAAAAAACCGTAGGTTCTTACGACAAACACATCAATTGTACAACGAAAGGCACGACCAAACATTTTCGCTCGAACGTTGGAAAACTACTGTCGCTCTAACGTACAAGATCAACCCCAACTCGATTATAAGTGTGCGCATCCACCATTTATATCTCCTAATATTGCATTAGAACATTTTAAACCTAATATATCTATAATGAAAAAACCTGACATTGCGTAAAATGGATGGGTCTGGGTGCTACTTGAAATATATCACTCTTTTTTTATAAGTAAATGGAAAATAGAAAAACATTTCCTTTTGCTATTTTATTAAATTTCCTGTTTAAAATGAAAAATTTGAGCTACCTTTTTTATGAAAATTCTACATTACTCGCGCGCTACGCTATTAATGACATGTAAACAATTATGCGATCAAAGATGTTTACTCTACTTCAACGACTGCAATGCGTTTTTTTTAAATTTAAGGACACAAAAAAGAGGTCACTCTGATTTACTGCTAATACAGAATGAGTGGTTGTTCAAGGATTTTGGGCATCAACGCAAACTATCGAAACTTTCACTATAGGAAATTTGTTCTGAAATCAATAAACGTTTGGTTTTGTTAAAAAAATTATAGTCGAAACCGTCTGCAATATGTTGTAGGTACTGTTAGGGCACCTTACATAGAGAATTTGGTTTTCGTTGCCATAACAACGAACAATAAATATAAGGTGTTTACGTTAATAAATTAAAAACTTCAAGTATTGCTGTTGTGTAATTATTATATACGAGTATTAAGAAGTTATAAAACATACAGTCCACTGAAAATGTGATAGCTGATACGAAGAAAACTACTACCTAATGCCAGCTACCCAACATGTACATTATGCATTATTAGAGCGGCATTATTATTAGGTTTTGGAAACCCGAAAGAGAAACCCGATAAACTACACCTCGCGGTGTCGGGTTCGAATCTCAACCGGTTGGTGGTAAAAATACCTCCGGACATGGATGTTTGTAAGAAGCATATAGAACTAATTAATGGGTAAGCTCCCAAATTCACTTCGGGGGGCGGAAATTAAAAAAAAATTGTTACAAATAACACCTTCATTTTACAACTTTTGAAGATTTTTAGGTAAATTGATATAAAAACTCACATGATCGACGGTAAAGACGGATTTTAGAAGGACGAATCCATTATGTGGACTAAGGTGCAAACGCTTTCTCCTTTTCTTTAAATTTGTGCATCCCTGATTTCTCGGTCCTTCACACTTGGTTTTGGATTGGTATTGAAGGTTATTCAAATTGTTGGCTCATCTGTGGTATAGGGAAAGCCAAACAAACTTGCGTGCACGTCATCAATGATGTATTTCCATGTCTTTTGTGGCTAAGTTTCCATTGCTAACTGTATCATAAAATTTGTAAAAAAAAACAACTCTAAAGGCAATGCAATTAATATAAGACTTTTAAGATAAAATAATGTATGTGCACAAGCTTATTTTTGTTGGATTTAGACGCCTCTCAATGTAAAATTGTGTGATAAAATTTTGATCAACAGTCCAGTAAGTAACGACGTAAACCTAGCCACTGTCAGGGAATGGTGCTGTGTTGCCATCTTTTATTAATCGATTCATCGATATTTTGAGGTTACGGATGACAGTAGTGTTGTGATATTTAATTGATTTTTGTCGTCAACAATTTGTAATAGTAATTAATATTTATTTGTGGTTGAATATGAAATATTTGCTGGGAAATTAAATATTTCCTGATCAATTTGACAATACTGTAAATGTAAACGTCATCAAACGCCGATGACGTGCACGCAAGTTTGTTTGGCTTTCCCTATACTTCTTATATCATTTTACCTATACATACCTTGTATTTCACTTTATAAATTTATACTAGAGTTCGTTGAGGCGAAAATTTAATAAAGTATTAGATGCAAAAGCTTCATGGCCTATTGCCCAATATCCCTTTATTTGAAAAAATGTTTCCAGTTTACAAAAAAAAATCCTTCTTCTCCAGCCGGATTAAAGGTATGACATTTTTTAACAGTCAGTTTGAACAATTATTACAGTTAAATAAACCACGGTATTGCCAGTATTCTTGGAGCAATTCTCAAAACTGCTTTCATTAATAGTTATATACTGACTTCCATGAAAATCGCAACACCCGTAATTTGTTGAACGATTTATTGAAATTGTCATATAACGTCCACCTTCATGAAACAAAGTGATGATTAAAATTTGAATAAAATCTAGCCAGTAGTTTTTTTCCTTTGCACTTAATAACAAAAATTATTTATTTAAAGAAATGAACCAGTTAGTGTGTCATTAGCTGTCAATTTTGCAAATTGTTGGTTCACAATTTCCTTCTGAACTTGAGAACAATGCTAACATCAGCATTTTCCCCAATTAACTGCTTTTGAACGTGGCCATATTATTGGTATGAGAGAGACTCGACTTTCCCTAAGAGAAATTGCTCGTCGTGTAAACCCAAATGTTACAACTGTATTGAGATGTTGGACCAAATGGTCCGGGGAAGGGGTTCAACATCGTTGTCCTGGATGGACGTCCTCGGAGGACTACAGATCGCGAAGAACGTCGATTAAGACTTTTGGCCACAAGAGACAGATTTTCAACCACTCGAACAATTGCAAATCATTGGATGAGCCGTGTAGGACCCAGAATGTCCATGTCATCTGTTAATAGCCGGATAAGATCTTATGGGCTGTATTCATATCGTCCATTTTTTATGTCTTCCTCTTATACCAATTCACCGTCTACGCAGGCTGGAATGGAGCAACGAAAGAGCGAATTGGGTGCACGAATGGCATCAAATTGTGTTTAGGGACGAGTCCCGATTTTGCTTGTGGGTCTACGATGGTCGTAGGAGGATCAGACGGACGCGTCGAGAACGTAAAAATCTAACCTTTTTTGTGGAACGCAACACAGCCCTCACACAAGCATTGATGATATGGGGTGCAATATTTTATGGTAGCAGATCACCATTCTAACGTCAAAATATTATGTCATTGTTCGACTGAGTAGTACGCGCCAACGTTTCACATTCTCGCTAGAGGAGATTTTACTTTTCATTTTGCTGATTAAGTTGCTTAAGTATTTTGCTTAACCTCGCAATTAAGTGTTTCATTTTGAAAATTGAAGCCATGCAGCGAAGAAGTAAACTCTGTTAAGGTATTTACTGATGGTATAACTGTTGATTTGAGCGATGACGATGCTATAAGATTTCCTGCGTCTGTTTCCGTTACCACAGCTTCATTTAAATTTAATACTCGAGTAGGATTCTCTTTTTTGTTTCGAATAGACTCTTCTATGTATCCTTCCGCCACGGAAGTAGACTTCAATCCCCCCGTGACCCTTCAACGAGTCAATACTTCCTCCACAATCGATCAGTAATGTAGCCGAAGTACGCCTTAAACAGTTATCCGTATATTCTTGAAAATTGCTTAGTTTTAGAAATTTGGTGACTTTTCCGGGTACAGCACTGCCTATAACATTGCTGTAGCACTTTCCATTTTGATATTTCAAAAAATCTTCTCTCTTGCATATCTCTCGGTCTTAATGAAGCGTACTTGTGGTAAACGCTACTTGCATATGATCTGCTACTTGCATATGATCCCTTCATGAAAGTGTGCTACCTTTGCGACACAATAAATTATATTTTTTGTACTATTCACAATATGTAGATGGATTATTTCAGGTCATGGAAGAATTGTGTTTTTCTACGACTGTTCAATAATAAGCTTATTACTCACTAGTTTTGAATAGATAACAACACTTATTAGGTACCTACCCGTGGGTAATATTACATTACTCACGGGCTATTACTCACCGGTTAATCATATGAGTATATGACCCGTGTCTAGTGTCATTAGCATTACATTATTATAATCGCTAAAGTTAACTAATTTATCCATATTGTTGTAAAGAAGATATGTTTAAAACGATTCATATAGGTATAGTTATGATCATAAAAGGTAAGTTAAAAAGTGTCTAAATATAAAAAGAAACCCTAAAATCACAAATCAAAAGAAATAATTGTCACGCGATTGATGAATGGTTTTTTTTAATTTAAAGGTTGCTAGACGATCAAATGCAGATATTTTAAAAAGGCGTTTGACGTTTGTTGACAACTAACGCTATTTTAATTACGATATATTTCGGCCTATAAAAAGCAAGTCGTAGAAAAAGTACCTATAGTATTCTACTCGCATGTAATAGCTATTACTCACTCACATGATTACCACACTCGCCTAGCGGCTCGTGTGGCAAACTACTCATCGTGAGTAATAGCAATAATTACATGCTCGTTGAATAATATACTATTGTTTCTTATTACATTTAGCAGCAAAAATGTTACACCCAACTAAATAATTTCGTATCTACTAATTACCTAACTTTCTGAGTATCACAGCAGTTACATTGAGGGCGACTTTACAATTATTTGAAATTTACAAGATTTACATTTAACATCACAACAATAACGTGCCATGTAGTTTTTAATACCTCTATTTCTGCCCATCTATAATTCAATTAAAAACCTTCACTCATTTTAATTAAACTGACTTACCTACACAATTCTGTTTCTTTTAACGAGTTTATCGATTATTTTCCTATCTACTTTTGATTGAATCGCTAACATTAGCTATAGCTAATCATCTTAATGTATTCCTAGCAGCAACCAAAAATTGCTCAAGTCAACAATTAAATACAGTGGAACAGTTATATCGAACCAACAAGGAACAAGCTTTAGAAATGAAATGTCCAATTACTCAACTTCACGGCATTGTCAACCGTTTTTTCAAGAAAAGCAATTTAAATCGAGGACACAGGAATTCTCAACAATCAACATTTTTCTTGTTAAAGACACAATTATAATTTAATTTTGCATATTCTCATTGCTGTCATCATTTCGGAAATTTCTGCCGTGCGTATCGTGTTATATTTACGAAATCAAAATGAAAATATGCACTTTAAAGGCAATTTCACATTCGTTGCATATTTAAATGTAAGGAGTTTACTATTAATTTCCAATATGCGTGATCGAAGTTCAAACAACGTTTTAAATCTTACAAGTGCTCAAACAACTAAAAGCGCCCCTTGCTAGTTTAATTAACATGTTCCTCCGTAAGACATACGCCGTTAATTGAAGGCTGTGCGTGTTTAACTTCGCCAGAACTTAACTCAAAATTACACTTTTGTAATTAAAATGGATAAATTAAAAAAAAGGTATAACCGAATTTTCAGTTTTTGAAGTTACAACTTTTACATTACAATAACTAAACGAGTTGTATTTATTGTACAGCACTGAATTGTTTTCATTCCGAAATTCGGAAACCATGTAGATTTTAATATGCCTATTTGTGTTTCAAGGATTGTCTACAGTGAAAACATAAGGCTGTAAAGTACCTACGCTTAAAACATGATGAATAAATTTGGTTCCTCAATCTCAATCCTTGTAGATTTAACATTTTGAATTATACAATACAGGTATAACAGCAACAGAAAATATATTCAATAGTATGGTAGTTTCCTCATCCTCAATATGTATCAACTTTCCATAGTACAATAATTAAATTCGTAAAGTTATCATTACATCGTATAAGATTAAAAGTGAAATTATTCATCCACAATCCATTTTTATTTCCTGAATAAGTTGAGGAAAGTAAATCTCGTTTAATTATAAACGTCGTTCATGTAAATTCAAAATGACTGCAATGAAATATTTTACACTTTAAAATATTCCCCTTTAAAGCAATTAATACTGACTTACATCGAGTTATTTAATGAAGGTTATAAAATTTCATAAAAGTGTAAAATCCTAATTTACTACAGTTGAGTTAAGGCCTTTTCAAAATAAATGGAATCCCAAATACAAGCTTCGAAAATAGATAAGATTGCCCAAATGACATTTATACAGGGTGATTCATTAAGAATGTCCAATCTCTGAATTGTAGATTCCAGACCTCAAAATATGATGATTCTGCCCAACATGCCTTATACAAATATTGCTAGTTTCCGAGATACCGGGTGTTTAAAGTTTAAATATGAATTTTGATTTTCGCAATAACAATTAATTAATGTGATTAAAAATAATAGACAAGGGTTATTTGATATGAAGAGATCTTTGCGAAAACGGATCATAAATAATAGTTTATTGTTGTTACACATTTAGAGAATAAATTTTTTTTTTAAAATAAAATTTATTGAACTGTTTAGAAGCAAATAACTCGATAACTGATCGAGTTACACGAATCAAACAAGAGTAACTTTTTTTTGTAGAATCTAACGCTTTTCCATATTTTATTATTAGTTTGCTAATAGTTCAGCCGAAAAAATTTTTTGCTTAGATTTACTAAACACAACCAAGTATAACTAGCGCCCTCTATTAGCAATGCTAAATTAGAGTCCAAATTGGCAATCCTCATGCAAAAAAAGGTAAAACTGCCAATTTTCAAAAAGAAATTGTGAAAAAATAGAAAGTTATTGCGAAAATCAAAATTCATATTTAAACTTTAAACACCCGGTATCTCGGAAACTATCAATATTTGTATAAGGCATGTTGGGCAGAATCATCATATTTCGAGGTCTGGAATCTACAGTTCAGAGATTGGACATTCTTAATGAATCACCCTGTATATCGTATACGTCCTTACATATACTTACTTTGTAGTATGTATCTAGATTATTTCAAACGAAACACATACGGCAAAGTGGGTCACCATTTTCACAATTAAACCTGAAAACCCAACCAAATGTGATTCTCATTATGAAACCTTGAAATTTACATGTACTTTTTCTACATAAATCCCCTAAAATATACCAATATTCAGTTTGAATTATACAAAAAAATCGCTTTCCTGCAGTTCAGTTAAACGGTTATTGAAATATTAAAATCAATACTACTAGAGGCAACTTTACAAAATTATAGTAGAATTCTAAGTAGATCGAACAAACATTATTTTAAACATGTCAATTTTTGAGCCCCTATGAATATACTATGGGATGAGATTTATTATGTTCAAACAATGGGATCAAATCACTTAAAATTGATTTGTTTCACAGCCGTCATTGAAGTAAAGATACGGAAGATACGTTTTCGTTTTAAAAAAAAATTTAATTAAGCTATTTAATCATCGGCCCTTCCGGCCTTTGTTTCAATGTTATGTTTAACACTTAGTTTATTTATGTATTTTGTTAATTAGTTATTCCCCTCAGCCATTCATTAATATGGATTTGTACATTGATAATCTCATTCATAGCTTGATAATGAGACCAGTAGGTCTCGAAACATGTCGCTTCTCGTCCCTTTAAGAAGTCAAACTTTAATTAATTTGGGGTTCACCTACATTAATGTTACACAACGAGTTGTTTTCCCAATTAATTACTTCAGTCATTTCACTACTAGTTTTGCCATTGCTAGTATTTCAGTACTTCGGTGCATACATTGAAAAACAAAAATCGACATCTATCAAAGTCGGACTTTATTAAATTATTGGTTAAGGGGAGGTTGTGAGTTGTTTTATTTATTCGGCTGAATAGTTCAGTCAACGAACGGCTGAAATCGAAATTTTTTATTACCCCTGCAAACCGGATATTTATATTTAGGTAGTACTCCAGGTAATAAATCCAAATTTGCGGGGAAAAAACCTACCTACGGGAAAGGTGAAAAATTGATAAAACAGTGTGGAAATTTCTGTGTATTTTACTTCTTTCACTATTATTTAAAAAACGGTAAGTTATATCGAAAAATTTTCAATGTAAAAATTGTAGAGCGGAAGATTCTACGTTGGAGTAAGTCATTATATGATAATTTCGGTACGGTATTTCCGACGTAATAACGAATTTCCCGAACTGTCGTCTTAAAATCGTACTTCAACCGAGAATTCAAAAGCGGCAACAGCGCTAGCTATTGAACATTATTCTATGCTTTTCTATAATATCCTCGCCAGGAGTGTTTACCGCTACGTCATTAATGTATGAATCTAGCTATCCAATTTATTAATACTGTCATCTCATATAAAACAGTGAATTCAATAAGGATGGTGAACATTCGCAGTGCATTTGACGAAATCGACATACGGTATTGAATAAGCAAATGTTATAGAAAGAATAAACCTATAAACGCGAATTTAATTTCTTTTATATGCATAAGAATTTAATTCTCATTTGACTAATATAGTACAATTTGATTCGTGTTTTTCATATTACACCATATGATTGTATGTGATGACGTAGCGGTAAACACTCCTGGCGAGGATAGTAGGTATAATACGTTATATGACACTGTTTGCAGAAGCGAGAAAGAACCGTCGATCCAAAAGGATAGAATGTTCAGCAGGTAGCGCCGTTGCCGCTTTGGAGTCGGAAATGCCGTATGTACCGAAATTTATTATCACATAATGATTTAGTCCAACGTAGAATCTTCCGCTGTACAACATTTATACTGAAAATTTTTCGATATAACTTATCGTTTTGTAAATAATAGTGAAAGAAGCAAAATACACAGGAATTTCCACACTTTCTTATTAATTTTTCACCTTTCCTGGACGTTTTTTTACCTGCAAATTTGGATTTAGTACTACCTAAATCTAAATATCCGGTTTTTAGGGGTAATAGAAATTTCGATTCCAGGCGTTCGTTGAGTGGACTATGAAGATATAAACATATGTAGTTGAATTCCACGCGACGTTTTGCTTGATTTTTTAGACATTCAGTATGTTCGATTGTAACAAATATGTTCAATATTGTAAATGGTAACACTGACTCTTTCTAAATTATATTTTTGTTACCAAATTTCATAATGCGACACTATCTTCAAATTGTTGCTTAAAAGACATTACAAACGTGGCATCTAATGACAAATAAAAATGTAATTGTTTTAGCTACATGAAAAATGACCTAATGCCGCAAATAATTGATATTTCGAAAAAATAATATGACTAATTTTCACATTTAAAATATTTTGCATAGAAAGACAGCTTTGATACCTTCATTTACTCTGCATTTGAACGCAGCACTTAACGCATATCAAAGAACACTTTCGATTCCTTATTAGCATTTTCATTAAGAAATATTTCGACACACTTCGCGAATCGCGACTTCATTCTTATTCTTGATAAAAAAACATTCGTCAAAGCTTGGTGTAATCGTCTGTGTATAACACAAAATACTTCTCACCATCAACTCCAGGTTCATTCATAGGGCCATTTACATCCGCATTGATACCTCATCCACATTTGTGGTTCGGCTTGAACGTGTATGGAAAGATTTCACATGGGCCTTGCCCAGAGCGCAGTCATCGAAAAAATCGGTATTATCCCCCATGAATTGGAATCCTAATTTCACATGTCGCTTGTCTTGGTCACCCAAACGTTCATCCCAAATTTGCAGGGTAGTCGCACTCGTAGTTGCGAGCTTGACATTGATTAAAGCTTTAGGTGGAATTCATAGAATACAGGCCATTCGACCAGATTGCTGTACCGACCAACCGGCCATTTCTCATAAGCTTCTCTGATAAGTCGCTTAGGACACTCCACACATTGTTGCAGATCGCACAGAAAACAAGCAAACAGCGAATTCAAGGACATAGTAAACATTTTTCAGTTCACCAGGCAACCACTTTCCATTTACTAGCATTTCAATCAAAATTTCGCCAGAACCTTGCCATTGTTTGCAGCGAAAATGTCTTTTGGTTTATCGAAACTCACATACCTGGAAAACCAGAGTCTTTGAGGACACATATGATTGCTTGCATCGCTATCACATATCCAGCCTTTAGACATACCACCATAGGCGTGAAAAGCTCCCACAAAAGACGTCGAGCCAGAATTGGACGTAGTGCCAGTCGGCGCAGAAAAATCTTACTTCTTGTCCCTTTTCAGCTTCAGACATTTCTTCACCACATGATCTTTTGGCTTGCACTACGTACAGACAAGCTTCTTCGCACCATCATTCGATGTTTTGGCCACAAACGCAGCGTTAGTAGTCAACGACGGACCGCAATTATCACGTTTCGGTAAATTAGCAGTAGTTTGTTGCTCGGCGGGGAGACTTTCCCATACATTGATGAGTTGTTTATATTCCAGACCCACAGTTGACAAAATTTGACAATTTAACAATTCCACTGGAATCTCGTTACCAGCCTTGCGTTTTTTTATTTCAATGTTCCTGTCAACAAACAATTTTTCAATTTTAGCCATATACTGAGCCACAGTTTCATTGCTTCTTTTCAGTCCGAAAAATTCAACCATTAACAAAGTTAGACGTTGGACACTTGACTGTTCGTGAACACTCACCAGTTTATCCCAAATGTCCTTTGAGTTGTCCAATGTCAACACAAGACCGGAGATTTCGGTAACTATTTTCTTCAACAGCCAAAATGTTATGTGTTATTAAACAATAAACATAACGCAAATTTTTGGTCAAATTGCCCTGAAAATTAGTAGTAATTTTATATTCACTTGCGTTAAAATAATTTTACCATTACTAAATTTGTTCATTTAATCAAACGAAAGGTCAAAAAGAAACAAAATAAAGGTTATGATTCCCTAACGTAATTTTTTCAAAAGAAAACTACAAGTGTTGAATGACTGCAGTGTAAAATAACACTTAACTACCTGTTAATATAATATAGGTTTAATATAAATGTTTCTATAAAAAGCACGTCAATTATTACACATAAAACAACAAAAAGCCTTCCTTAATATTATCAAATTAACAAAAAGTAAACGAGACCTCTGGAACAACATTTTTTGGAAACTTAACATTTTATTCATACCTTCTGGTAAAATACATTGAGATTATTATTATTATTGCTGGGAGTGGTCCCAATGGTTGATCCCAATTAGTTCCTGCACTGCGACTTTTTTGTCTATTGTGCTCCCCGCTGTTGTCTACCCTTCCAGAATACCTGTATCTTTAACAAAGTCCAGGATTTTAGTAGCCCTACATTGAGATACTCAGAAAATGAGAAATGATCAAGTGTAAATTATAGATATATAGCAAAAGATATCTTTCTGGGGCTTCTTGTGATATTGTACTACCCCATTTATATAAAACCTTCATAATTCACTAAGACATGTATTTCTATATTAAGGTTCGATAAGGACACAACATTTGATAATTCCTTACATAACAATTCTTTAAGAGAAGCAAGATGACAATAGCACATTCTTTACTTTTTAATGAATGGGTTAGAAACAAAATACCACATTAAAACTGAGTTGTTATATTGTCTGCTGCACTCAACCAGCGAAAAGTCAACGACGAACCACAAATAATCTACAAATCACAAATCGTAACCGAAAAACAAACGAGAAGCGTGGCATTAATTAAACAATCACGCCGAACGCGGCAAATTAAGGGAAACAATTCCGACAAACAATAATTAATATTTGTCCCTAAACTAAAATACGTAGGTAGGTACTGAAATCGTAGTGATATTTCCTTTAAAATTACATGTTTCTAGTTTCATCCTTACAGATCAAAATTGTCAGTATTTTGCGAGCAATTACTTTCACGTATATACAAAACACCTAATTTTTTTTGGAATATCGGTGGATGAAGGTGACATGACAGTACCTTTTTTAACTGCAATATTAGCAGAAAATAAGTCTGAGGGTTAAATAGACGACTAAACATACGCGGAACTTTATGTATATTCTCTAGTGTTTTAAATTAGGGTAACAAAACTTCATATCTTCCGTTTTCGTTACAGGGGAGTTCCACAACCACTTTTTATAAACGATAACTTTCTTTATATCCTCAATCTTGTCGACGTTGAACTTTCGGGAATATACACGTTCTGCTTACTTACGTTAGGATGTGCATGCGACACCTCTTAACAATCTCGTGTTATAGAGCGTTCAAACCTCCAAATGCAGTATGGAGCTTATGGGAAAAGAGTGCAGGATTGCCAAATTTCTAACATCAAATAAATTAAAATATTTGCAATGCATTACAAATTTAGATAAATTTGGAATGTAGGTACTTTCTGAAAAGAAGATTTTTCATAAATGGTGTTAGTTTAATTCGATAAAATATTGTAGAAGAAGCGGGTAATAAATTTGACAGTACATACAAGGAGTTCATGACAATTGATGTTATTAAATTACATTTCACGTTTGACAACATTGCTGTGAAGAACAAGGATACCGTTATTTGGAAATAACTAAAGATAGTAAAAGAGACAGTTACTCCATAAGAACCCATACTGCATTTGGAGGTTTGGACGCTCTATACTCTATAGGTATATGAACGTTTCGTTAAAAACATTGATGTGTAGATATTAATTATGTAACACACATATACAATAATTATTAATTATAATAATATTATATTATAATAATATTAATTTGTTTTGAAATTCTGCTTCTTAAGAACGTATTTTCTTTGATAAAATCATTAAACCCCTACTAATTCAAAACGTATCTTCTCATTTTGTCAAATACCCTAGAGCGAGAATTTTTATATTATTTCTATGAGATTTGATTTCCTTTAACAGTATTTTTCCTGCAGAAAATAAATGTTACTTTCGGAAATAAATATTTTTAAGTCTAACCGCAGACGCTGCACCTTTTTATTAAAAGTTGATTGTTGTAATTTGTAATTGTGAAAATATTACAACATTTAATAATACCCATTTAAAAATGTAAAAATTCTCTTTTCAGTTAAATCATTTCCGACCAAGTAATGGATCAGGTTCTATGAAGTATTTAACATCTTAAAAATCATTTCCATTCTTTATCCTTACCAAAACTTTAGAAAATGTGTAGAATGTGTGAACGAATACAGCTCCAAAGGGGAAGTAACTTAATTAGAGGTTACGCCAATGCAGGTATTCCCAAAAAAGGTGACCAATTTATAACGACGCATTTAAACGAATTGAAGAAATAGAATGTTTCAATTGAAACAATTAGGATGTCAGCAAAAGTTGGTCAGTTATATTACAATCGTTGATCAAACGAGCACACAAAGTCTCCGAAGTGAACCACTATAACGAATTTGTGCGTTACCGACGGACCGATTAACAGACGCCAGAAAATCTTTTTTAATGGCAAGTCTCCATATTCTCACGAATCATATGCAAAAAATCGGAAGTCCATAGCTCTTATCGATCTCGAATTCTTACTCATACAAGAAGTGGGGAACAAGAAAGGGGCTACTCCGCTACATACACGTATTTTTTGTAAAAATATTTGTTAAAGACATTTCCCATTGAACACAGTACATCCATGAAACGTTTCTAAATGTTGCATAAGGGTTACAAATGAAACATTCCTAAGAAACATCTAAGACACATTACTGGTACATTCCTGTCGAAAGCGAATAAATGGTAATGTCTAATAAACGTTTCAATTGATATGTTACATAAAATACAAAACATACACATTACAACACGAACGTTTTAGATATGTATCCAAAAATACATCTTTGTGATGTATTTTTTGGAATGTGATAACTAAAGCTAGGATGCCTTTTTTTATAAATGGACAAACATAAGGCAGACCCTATTTAAAATCCGTTTTAGATGCAAACTTTATTCTGCCTTTTTTGGTTTCTGTTAGTTTTATTGCGTTTTTTACCTTTTTTTTTTGATATTTTCGCGTAAGTATTTAGTACCTTTTCTGTAATTTCTTTTAAGTTTTTTGAAATGTAAGTAAGTATTTTTTAATTTTTAGATTTTATATAGGTATATTTTTCTGGGTAATTTCTAAGAAAGCAAATTGTTTGAAAGGGAAAGGAATTTGGTATACAAACTGAATACAAACTTTGTCTATAATATTTAAGCCTCTTACAATAATAACTCGGATGAGTCATTTTCCTTACTTTGAAATATTTCCCATTGTATTATTTCTACCTGCAAGCTGCACCTACATACAGTCTTTGTTGAAATTGCATCATTTAGTTATTATGCCGAGTTAAGCGTATTTTAATTAGCCCGAAAACTTTATTGAAAAAGAATACCAGCAGATAGCATTTATCAACTGTAATTACTTTTTCAAATAAATATTTGTTTGTCTATACTTAAATTGAATATGTATGTGTTGATTTTATCTCGACAGTTTTCGCTTTTCCGTGCCATTTTTCTCCTTTTTTGTCTTTTTAGATGCTTTTTTTAAATTATTTTTTATGCCTTTTTCCTGCCTTTTTGAAACTTTCGTTTTGTCTAACTATCCCAACTTTAGTGATAACGTATAACATTTTAGAAACTTCATTAAAAATGTGATGTTTCGTTTGAAGTCATCTTTCAAAGTTAATGTTAGGTACTTGTATTTAGTAGCGTTGTACTAGAAACCTAATCACTTGAAACATATCATAAGAAACTAAAAATACACGTTTCAATGTGAGTGTTTTACATATTTATCCAAAATTACAATTCAAATTACAATAGATTTATTCATCATAAGTAGATGGGTAATATTGCACATCTAAATGGCTTATTTGCCAGCGAGTCTGTAGCTCAGGTAGTTTGCGGAGCTGTTTTCTGAATTCCTAAACAAGCGACCGATGTTCGAATCCCACTTGAAGCAAAACGATTTTTCAGCATCACCGATCTCCTTCGAGTCTACACTAAGAGAATTTTGGGGGCCCTGGAGCCCCTGGAGAACAAGGAGTACATTGGGCCCTGCAGGGCGTGCGCACTGGGAAAAGAGCCCCTCAGAGTAGTTGGGGCTCTCGGTACCATAGTTTCTACCACATCTCAATTTTTTTATACTCACGTATGTTTCAAATGAAACATATATGAGACATTTCAAATATTCACGTATGAAACATTTATAAGGACACATTTCTCCTACATTTCAATAAATTACTCTTCGATATGTTTCTTGAAACATATATAAAATGTTTCGATGTAACGTTTCTGTGTTGTTTCAAATCTAGGTTTCTGAAGGCGGACATTAAACATCTATATTATGTGTATGATACGTTTCTGTCGCTGTTTCGGAGATGTTTCATGTTTCAGAGATACGTTTCTAAAACATTTCAGAAACGTTTTTTTGCACTGTGGGTTATAGACCAGTGCAGTTAGGTTCAAAAACAGCCAAGAAAGAAAAAAATTAATAACAGCACGGCGCTAGTTGGAAATGGTAGCAAAAAGTATGTAGAATTCGGGAATAAAAAATGCAACATGATCAGAGGGGGGCGGCGGAAATGGGAGGGTGTTTTAGGGGGTACACACGGTTTTTAATTATTTACAGCGAAACTAAGCCTCGTATCGAAAAACTTTATATCGAAAAGTTGTAGGTATTAAAAAGTTCTGCAACTTTTGTATACAATATTTTTTTACATAACCTCAAAATTTCTTGGAAAATAGAAAAAACCGCGTTTTTCGTTTTGAATTTTTTTTTCCGGTGAAAATGAATATTTTTCCAACATATTTGGTGGAAACATACCTTCTTATGTCCCAAATAAGCTGGAATTTTTTCAAATAAAAATATTCATTTTTACGTCTTACATTGCTCGAAAACTGAAAAAAGTACCTCAACTTCAGTCAAAAAGTCTGGTGTCAAAACTAAATTTGTTTGGCAATTTCCGTGACGTTTTTTATTCGTTGAAATGTGTACTTTTAGATGGTTTAATCAAACGTTGTCGTTGATAAGAGATTTTCCAAGATTGACTATACCTAATAATTGTTTTTATACAAATAATTTGCTTATTTATATGTGACACTGCCATTGTCTGAAAAAGATTTTGCGGCAATAAAGATTAAAAAAAAAAAACATTGGCATCACTATAGAAAAATTTGCCAAAAAATGCGAAAAACTGAAAAAACGTGATTTTCAAACAGCATTTTTGTCATTTTCCGTTAATATATGTAATTATTTATTCAAATTTACAGCAAATTCAAATTCAAATTCATTTATTAACCTACAATAAAGATCATACAATAGTGATATTAGGTACGTCAAGGTATTTAAATAATTTAAATAATAATATCTATAATCTAATCTAATATCTAATATGTGTGTGACATAAACTCATTAATCGAATAAAAGGCATTTTCTATTAATATTTGTTTTACAGATTTTACATATTATATCCTGTAGTTACTGCTTCTTATATAGTTAGGTAGCTTATTATATTTATATAGCATTACACCTATATAATACGGATTTGATTCGTATAATTTTAATTTATGTATGTTGAACTGCAAGTTTGAACCATATCTAGTTTCATAGCTGTGGTTCGTGTCTAGTGTGGTAAATCCTTGAAAATTATAACATTTATTGTTATATCAATAAATAAAACAATTGCAAACCCTTAAACTATGGAAAGTTGTAAAAAAACATGAAAACATAATTATTTATCCGACTATTATTGTAAGGTTTTACGCGGTTTCATAAAGAAAGAATGGTTACTGCAATATTTTTCTATCTAAAAAAGTAGATTTATTAAAACATTGTTTTATAAAAGTTTACATTGAAAATCTCCAGCTTGGTTGAAGCAGACTTGCTCCCCATTCCCCATGCAAGATTAGGGGTTCAGCCTCGTCACTACATCGTTTTGGTTCAGTATTGGCCTCTTTGATGGTAGTTATTCATCGCTGGATTCGTAAAAACTGTCAGAATCTGTTGGATCTTCGTCATGGTCATCATCATCTTCAAATTCAACGTTCTGTTTGGTGCGAGTTGGTCCACCGTCATTTCATTAATGTCTTCGTTGTCGCTGAATGAATCATATGGTTTTGTCTCGTAATTGCAGCATTTTTCAGAACTATCACAGTTAGTGCATAAACGTGTACATTTCAAGCCGTGCTTCTTACAGCCACATTTTTTATTGTTGTCCAGTTTCACAGATTTTGACAGTTTTTACGAATCCGGCGATGAAGAACTACCATCAAAGAGGCCAAAACTGACCCACAACGATACACTGACGAGGCTGAACCGCTAATCTTGCAAGGGGAAGGGGGAGTAAGTCTGCTTCAACCAAGCTGGAGATGTTCAAAGTAAATTTTTATAAAACAATGTTTTAATAAATCTACTTTTTTAGATGGAAAAATATTGCAGTAACCATTCTTTCTTTATGAAACCGCGTAAACCCTTACAATAATAGTCGGATAAATAATTATATTTTCATGTTTTTTGCAACTTTCCATACTTTAAGGGTTTGCAATTGCTTTATTTATTGATATAACAATAAATGTTATAATTTTCAAGGGTTGTTGCTGTAAATTTGAATAAATAATTACATATATTAACGGAAAATGACAAAAATACTGTTTGAAAATCACGTTTTTTCAGTTTTTCGCATTTTTTGGCAAATTTTTCTATAGTGATGCCAATGTTTGATTAAACCATCTAAAAGTACACATTTCAACGAATAAAAAACGTCACGGAAATTGCCAAAAAAATTTAGTTTTGACACCAGACTTTTTGACTGAAGTTGAGGTACTTTTTTCAGTTTTCGAGAAATGTAAGACGTAAAAATGAATATTTTTATTTCAAAAAATTCCAGCTTATTTGGAACATAAGAAGGTATGTTTCCACCAAATATGGTGAAAAAATATTCATTTTCACCGGAGAAAAAAATTCAAAACGAAAACCGCGGTTTTTTCTATTTTCCAAGAAATTTTGAGGTTATGTAAAAAAATATTGTATACAAAAGTTGCAGAACTTTTTAATACCTACAACTTTTCCATATAAAGTTTTTCGATACGAGGCTTAGTTTCTCTGATCGTGTTGCATTTTTTATTCCCGAATTCTATATACTTTTTGCTACCATTTCCACCTAGCGCCGTGCTGTTAGCAATTTTTTCCTCTAAAAATAGACCAGTGCTATTAACTGTTGTAGCGTTTTTCCATGTTGTTATATGTTATTTTGTATCCAATTTTTATTGCCATAACCACAATAAAAATCACAAAAACATCTTGAGTAGTAATGGAAGCTTGCGTTGAATAAGGAAGAAAATCCCGGAAATTTTTGTTTTCTTGTCACATTCTCGTTCATTGCACAGGTACTAAATTGGTAGGTGACCATTGAGATGCGCAGACAATAAACAACAACAAATGCATGAAATTTTAAAATAAACTTAATAGTAACACGAAATCGAAATGAAGTATTACTTTTTAGCATAGTGTCCGAAGTCCGAAGATGCAGTAAAACGTGCTTCCCATTCAAAAAATTTGTTAGCGAGCATCTCGAGGGCAGAGGCCACGCTACAATCTCGCGGCTTAATGCAGCTACATTTTTTTTTTCGCTTTTAGTTGTCTTTGGTTTTCAGTCAATACACAAACAGTTACCTTCTTCAGTGAGTAATAATAATACTATTAACTGCGCCATCAGTAACTCTTATCTGTTTCAAATAACAAAAACAAAACGTTACTTTCACTAAATAAGTTCAATTTTATGGAACAATAAATATATTTGGTGTCATCTCCGTCATAAAAAGTTCTATTTATATTAATTTTCTTTGTGGTGAACGTTTGGGGAGTCCTTGTTTTATGTAACGAAGTTTGTGAAATATTCTCGTTTTAATTCTATCCTTTGTAAGTTTGTTTCGGATTTTCAATTTGAAAGTTTGAACTCCTCCTTCACAAGTGAATCAAATTGTTTATAAAAAGCTTTAAGGAATTAGTATTTCTTATTATCTTATGTCGCGACCGCAAAACCACAAATCTTTATTTCTGTCAGAAACAGTTCATCGCTTGCATGCAAACAGAGTTCTCTGGCTCATTAAGATTATATTTAATCAATTTTATGTAACAAATTTGAACGCAATCCGAACAAACAATTATGTTTTGCTTAAGTAAGATTAAATAGTTAGGCAATGATGACGTTTTGTAAATTGTGTGATAAACCTGGCTTTGAAAATCTAATTTTACCGTTAATCTGCCTTATCTTACTCGAGCGGGCTAATTCTGGATTAGATTTAATAATCGATGATGTTGCGTTACTAAATTAAGGCAATGATGAAACTATCCACATCATTTTTAATTAAAGTACATTTAAGGGAAACTTCGAAATTCAATTATAGAAAGTTAACGTCAATTTTGTTTTATTTGCTTGGTTGATTAGTTGGACCAAAGAAAATAACGGAGATGATGTTCATTATGTCAAGTTTGTTTCAAGTTTTGTAATGTTACCGTTTCCAAGTTTAAGTGAATAACTTGTTCGTTCATTTAATTCCATCAAAGGACATATTCTCTACTTTCAGCTACAAAAAATACCACGTTGGACTATATTGACATTACATTCTGCTCAGTGCTGTGAGTTAAATGGTTTAAGGCGTAAATGGAAGAATATGATGAATGTCTCCTTACAATACTGAGGAGCCTTCTTGAGGAGTTCGGAGTAAAAATTGATCGAATGCCCTAAGAAAGAAAATTCTATTAGATACAATGTGCGACTCTATAAATCTTGATCGAAGAGTACTAAAAGAGAGTACTAAGGAGACACGCACCATATAGTACAGGAGACTACTCAAGGAAGAATATGAATAAAAATCACACCACGTCATATTTTTGATAAAATTTAGAAAAGTTGTTGAAAATTACATAGGACAGAAAATTGTTGAAATTACGTGAAACCTACTAGTTTCAACAAAATGCCATCATTCGGCTGTAACAGTTATTGCGATTAGCTTAAGTCTAATAATAAATTAGGTTAGTTCCCTCTTACACCTCTACAAACTATTCATTTGAAAACTGCATACGTTTCACTTCCTTACGTGCTTCCAATTTCTTTAAACAATTCGATCTCACCATGTCATTTTCTTCCAAAAAACCGCTGCCAAATTAACTGTCATAATGCTTACTCATAAACATAAACAAACGAATAAATAAATAAACGGTTTATGAATTTTGTAACTTTTTAAAATATGAAGCAATGAATTTTTTTAGTTTTCTAACCCCCTAAAATGCCCCGCCACTGATTGGATTTTTCTCAGATTTTATGACAAAGAATTTTTGTACTAAATTTCATTGTTTCCATTCAAAATATATCGCGCACACACACAGACAGACGCGAAATTTTTTCTTCTAAAAATGTGTTTTTCGTGTTATTTAGAGTCGTCGAGAAATGCAAAAAAAATGTGAAAATTTAAACCGCTTAAATCGCTCTCTCTTTGTACGTAAGTATATGAGAAACCAAAAGTAAGCTTCCGACTCTGACTGAATCACAACTGCAAGGGGCCAAAATGCATACTGTGCGCAGGCAGCAGAGTGCAAAACGTACCTTCAGTCATTGGTACTCAAATGTAATTAATCAACAAAAATTTCTATTATCATAATCGTGTACAATCAATTTTTAGGGTAATTATGTTGTAAACCTTTTTACGTAAATATTAACTCCAATTTTTACTTTTAACCACGATTAAGCTTTAGTTTATCGCCATACATTTTAGAATTAAGTTAATTAATTAATTTTTTTTTACACATAACCTCCACTTTCCATTGTCATTAACATTAACATAATAATATTAACAATCATTCTGTGCAGCAGTGTATGGCTTATCTCAATTTATATCGTCTTGAAACTTATCTCGTAGAAGGATTTATTTTCAAATCTGCATTGTTAGTAGATAAACACGTTGTAAATGCTTACCAGCCCATTCAGGGTTGGGTTAGGTATGCGTCACCTAGTGCTACAACAATTCAAATTAATAATTACTAATTAGTATCAGTCGGTTGTTGTAAGTATAATACGAGTAATTTGTATATCGTATAATTTAGTTTAAAACTCGTAGTTTATTAAAATAAAACGGATACCTGGAAACGAAATTGCTATATTAATATTTTTACCTTGGTCCGCCTCTGATGTCCTGTCATAAAGTACCGAGAGATCCCCTTTGTTATGTTAATGAGGTAGGCATTTACAACGTGTTTATCTACTAACAATGCAGATTTGAAAATAAATCCTTTTACGAAATAAGTTTCAAGACGATATAAATTGAGACAAGCTATACTAGTATTACTTGTTATATTCTAATAATTCATATTTAAAGGATCGAACAACGTTAGGAAAGATTTGAAAGGAGTCAGCTGGAACCTAATCTGGTAGTGAACGACGAAAATGGAAGAAATTGATCGAATGGTCATGCTTTAAGAAAGAAAATTCAGGTACAATGTGCGTCTAGCGTCTCTATAAATCTTGATCGGAAAGCCCTTTAAAAGAGTACTAAAAAGAAATCGAATCGTATTTTTTTTTATTTATTTGTGTATCAGAGTTGCCATAATACTATTATAAAGTATTTATTTTCAATAGCGCCCGTTACCTTCCTTGTGCATTAAATGCTCGCGAATAAATATAAAACTCAGCTAATTGGAAGTAAATGCTTGAACTTCGTTTAATTACAAGACTATTGATTATATACGTAATTCAGAAAGGTTACTTTAAAAAATATGATTTCAATGCCCTATAATAAAAGCAAGATACAGTTGGTATGGTGAAAATAAATATCAGCCTAAAAGACAAGAAAGTAATAATATGCATTCAAATAAAATAGTTATTTATTATACAGGGGGTATAAGTAAGTAGGTAAGTGACTTAGCGCAACCAAAAAGTTATTAAAATTTACTTTTCCTCCGTGTATTTTTTTTCTATACCCTCAAAATAGTGATTACTACAGTATAATAGCTAAAAATAAGGATTGTCGATAATTCAGTTTTCAAAAACCATCACAAACTTTATATTATTGCTGTAAAAATGGACAGTGATAGTGAGATTTGCGTTTGGTATACTCCGCCAAATTAATGATTGGTACCGTAATCAGGAAAAATGCAATGACTCGATAAGCTCAGTTATAAGGGGCAATCTATTATCTCTATCCCTCAACCTACTTCAATCTCTGAAATTCGTAGATTACTTGGTATGGCTAGTTGGTATCGTCGCTTCATACCGAACTTCTCAACTGCTTTAGATCCCTTAACTAATTTAACTCGCAAAAATGTCTCTTTCTTTTGGTCTCCTGAATGTGAAGAAGCCTTTTCTTTTCTGAAAAAACAATTAATTTCTGCTCCAATACTTTCTTGCCCAGATTTCTCTTTACCCTTCACAATTCAGACAGATGCTTCTAACTATGGCTTAGGTGCTGTTTTAAGTCAGGAATCCCCTGATGGAGAAAAAGTCATCGCTTATATTAGTCGTTCCTTAACTCAACCAGAAACGAGGCAAATTTAAAATTCCTACCTGTCAAATCCAAAAAATATACTAAGGCGCACACAAAAAATTCATAGAGTGACCAGCCCAAAAAAGTGCAGTTCATTTTCAGAGAGGGTAATGGCTTGCATATTTCCTGGAAGTTTAAAAAAATATACTACGCTATTATATTGACATTTCTAAATACCTAAAATTAGAATAAAATACAAAGTATATGGCTCTACGTTCAACTACGACCAGCGTTAATTGATTTTTTTATGCAAATCGTAACGGAAAATGTATTAATCCAATCGCGCGAAAGAATATCTGCAATTTATAAATTATTTATGAATTGGTAGTAACACATTTAGGAGTGGGGTGGAGACTGATTGATATTAAAGAAGGCTGACGAGTGAAAATCCTCCAGTATTGCTGAATGTTATGTCGACGAGTTGTCTCTTATCGCTATGAAATTGCCAAGAAGCTTTTAGTTACTTCCAGGTTACTGCCAAGTTGTTCAAGCATTACATTCGATTCTGATCTGTAATAACCGAGATACCGTCCAAAGTAACAGAAGTTGCCGCTGGGAATTCAATAGAGATTTCTACAAACAATAATTAAGTGGTGACCATAAAAGCGAATTGAAAACAGCCTCCTTTCCCTTTTAACCTCTAAAATAACTAACCTATAATCTTCATCATGAAATATCGGGCATTTATATTTTTGTAATACGCTTATTCATCTATATGTGACGTTTGACATTTCATTTTTCATTAAAAAATGAGTAAAATACTGGTTTGTGATTGGCTCAGCATTTGCGGTAAGTACGCATATGCAGGGGAAAATCGTCCCAATATAATTACAGTGTAAAGAAAAAATATAGACCCATGCGGATCGTTAAATAAGCGAAAAAGTAGGTTATCTACTTAATGTACTGTCGTGGAAATTTCGTTACGGTCGAAGTCAGTGACATAGAAAAATCACTAAAGTATTACGAGAGGTTTAAGAAATTTTTGAGATTTTATGAATATTACAAAATGCGTGTTGCGTAGTGAAGAAATCGTTTAATGGCAGCATAGTTAAATGTAGCTAAAAAGTCTGTAGGTATAACATTTAGTGTTACTTTCTTATAGTAATAAAAAGCTTTGATGTTTTGAAGCCCATAGATTAACGTACACACTACACAGTCAAACGATGTCACGGAGACTATCATTTTGATTAGTTTCCGAGTAAATATTGTAATAATAGATACATTTTATATGGTGTACAGGATTTTCAAACAACTGATTGCAAAACACGCCGAGTTGTTTTAAAAACCTATTATTGAGAAATTAAGAACACGTTTATCTTTCCAGCGAAGTTAAAAAATGCATTTTTATTGCATGTCTGGAACTTCACTGAGAGTAGTTAATTTTATTTAAATAACTTAGGTTTAATTAAACAACCTAAGTTAAGAAGTTCGATGTGTAGCAAAGTCGTACGTTAAATGAATACAAAGTATATTTTTGATTGCTAGTTTCTAATTTCAGACGTATGAGAAAACTAATTTATTTTTAATGAAGAGAGTTCTAAAGAGTTTTCCCCTAATACTATAGGTTTGTAGCAAGGAGGGGTTCAATCGTCTTAAGAGTCCATCACCAGTTGGAATTGAAACTGATTTCATGGGTGTCGCTGTATACATAAAATTTAAATAAAACATTGTTGTATAAACACAAAAAAGGTGTCAATGGATAGAGGAAGGTTTATTGTAGGAATGTAGGGCTCTCCTGATAGGGATTTTTAAATTTTTCACAAAGTTTTTTGTAAAATTTGTTTGAAGTTGCTTAATATTCATTCAATTTCACGAATATTTTACAAGAAATACGAACAAAAATGGAAAATTCTAATACACGAGAGCCCTACAAGAACCTTTCCTCTTTGCAATGACATATTTTGTATTTCGATAAAACTATTTATTATCCAAATTTTATGTATATTTCTAAACCCATGCAAGCGCTAAAATTTGCATAGTGCGTTGATAAACTTTGTAAAAAATTAAAAAATCCATATTAGAAGGGCCCTACAAGTTGTTGTGGTTATACAACACTGTATTATTTCAATTTTATGTATACATAAAAACCCATTCAATCAGTGTCAACTCCAACTGGTGATAGACCCTTTTTAAGTAATAAAAATTTCATAATCGCACTCCCATACAAAAGCCATGTTAAAATTGGACCTTGGCATGTATTTCTGGACAACTCGCTCTGATCATAGTTTTGCTCCGATCATGGAGTTTTATGTCTCAAAATGACCCTAAGAACTTTCAAAGTTACAATAGAAATAGCATACCCCAATGCGATATCGATAGGCATAACTGCCGTGAGGGTTCATTGGGGTCACTTTCAGATATAAAAGTTAACAATCCGACCAATACAGTAGTCACAGCGAGTTTTCCAAAAAATGAAGTCCGAGTATTTTCCAATGGCGAGTGAACTTTTGGCGTACTAGCAGGAAAAATTGTCGTTCCATCACAACTCTTTACCTCAGGCTAAATTTCCTCGTAAATTGCTCTCATTCGAAAATTTCGGAATTCATCAAACAAATTCGTAGAGATTTCTTTAGTGGAATGGGCCAACGTAAACCAAGATCGGTGCGTGCAGGTGAAAGAAAGGTGGCTAAGAAGAACACCAAACTGGACAGACGAAAGAGAGCTTTGGAGGCCTTTACCGCGATAGAAATCAGGGTCAATATTGGATCGAAAAAAGTTCTTGAACCCCCCTTTAGCTAATATTAATCCTACTGTAAAATTCCAATATCTCAAGAACGTATTCCGGCGTGTGCAATTTAGCGAATTAGTGTAGAGATGTTCCCGTTGCTTCATTGCTCTCTATGATTTTTGATGATCCGGATACAAAAAGGAATGGGTTGTAACCATTCTTGTGGAGTGGCTTAATTTTTCCTATCTTTAAGTTTCAAAAAACGCCAGCTAAATGCAGTTCTAGCGTTTCAATTATCCCTATATTAGAAATAAGGGAAAAGTATCACATCCATCGCGTTTTTTTTATTTGGTCCACGTCCTAAGATCTTGAACATCATTACGGTCTAAATGAGCCACATGAAGGTGGTCTTATGCTGTTTTATCTTGCACGAACGAATGCTTTCTAAGTGTAAGGTTGATGATTTGACTTTACCGATTTCAAAGTATTTCTGCTAGGTATTCTGATGTTGTCGCACTTATATTGGTGCCTTTAAATTTAATTAATTCCCACGTGTGTACTGGTAAGTGTTTCCTGACCTATCCAGATATTGGGGTCGGTGTGTGATATTGTCGGCACGGTAATTTGAAGCTGTTGTTGCAAGAATCTCCTGAGTGGAAGATTTGCCAAGTTGTCTATATAAAAACACGCTTATCTATTGATGTTTAACACCCTTTATACGATTACATACAGCAAATACAAATAGGCAACTGAAAAATCCGATTCAGTTACGTTTTCAGATCCGATGACCGATCCACAATTCGTACCTGAATGACATGCTTAAACAGCTCTTAATCGAGAACGCTAGAGCTTAAACCTAAACAGAAGGCCGGTAGGTAACTGCATCCCCTCTCCTGCTGTGACGTCACGATTGCCGATCCATTTCGGTATAACAGCAATATTGCCACGTGCTTAATTTGAGTGTTTATAGCTGTTTCAGTCAGTCGTGAGAACTTGAACGCCATGGAAGTTGAAGAATTATGTAAATAACCTTAATTATTTCACTTTACCACGTGGCCAATGGCTTGGCGTGAACAGGCACATACACACACAAGGGTTTACCTTAGAATTTGCTCTAAAAATTAACCCTCAATTGATTTTGCCCACTGACAATGGTATTTGCACGCGCATATAGATCTGTTCAGGCACGTTTTAACACTTGTATCTCTGTGTATGGGGCGCTTCAGACTTAATTCACAAATGTTCAAAAGTTAAGCCTTAAATAACATTTGGTAAAACGTACTTGTAACATTTTAGATGCGTAGGTACCTTGCTGCCGAAGCAATTACAGAAATTCTGAGGTTTTGGTATTTAGATTTCCGAAAGATGTAGAGAAAAGAAATAAGTGGATACACGCAATTCATCGCAAAAACATTGTACTTATAGAATCTTCAAGAATATGCATTAAACATTTTGCAGATAAATCTGTAATTCACGAGGACCGGGCAGTTATACAGGATGGTACCGTTTTAATTGTTCCACGAGCGCAATTAAAATTAAGCGACGATGCATATCCAACGATTTTTGAAAATCGTCGCCATTATATGACTGTTAATTTGTCAAAAAAAACGTAAGATCCCAACATTAGAGCCAAGGAAATTACCAAAAGGAAGAAATAAACCGACCGCTTGGCAAAAGAAAAGGGTTCAATTAAAGATTTAGATTGTTTAATTTGAAATATACTACAGGGAGCAGCTTGCGTCAATCGGAATCACAGATTTTCACGTAAAAATTGTTAAAGACTTTGTATGCCTTTTTAAAACACATAGACTGTCGGTTTCAGTTACAAATTACCGTATCTTGCTTGAGCACGCATTTTCCCCACGCACAACTTTACTAGAATGGATTGTCAGCTGTGACGTCACGAGGTGCAGTTCCTGGCCTCCACCTTTGAGTGAAAAGTATAACACTCAACGCCTCTACTAAAGGAGACCTTGTATAGAGCCGTGCCATATAAACGCCCTTTAGACGTAAAACAATAGATGTTTTCTGAGACCTCAAGTGGTCTAACGGAAATCTACGTTTTCTGAAAAGCGAACTACAAAGATTTACGTGTCAAACGTTTTGAGAGTTTTGTTACTTTCATCATTTTTAATATAGGTAGATAATCAAATTTATCAATCAATGGGAAGTAGTTTCTGTACTCTATAGTTTGCGAGTACAAAAGAATCATTGTCCACAATATGATACAAAGCACAAAATATCTACCATATAGGTATCATAACTGATGCACAAAATTGTCAGACTGTAGTCAAGTGTTATTATTTGATTTAATTGATCACAGTTAATAAATGTATAAGAATCCAAGGGAGAGGAAATAAAATGAACTAATTAGAAGTTGAGTTTGTTTAACCTGTGTAATAAAAGCTACTTTTGAATAAAATAAATTTAAATACAAAGTATTAAAATTTGGATTAATTAGTAGGGTCTATACCACTAACTTTTAATTACAATTTTAGCTGACATTCTACCAATACATAACCATTGTGTGCCCATTTTAATTGTAAGGCATTCTCGAAACGTTGACAATTCAGTTCCTTAATAATAATTACTTCACAATACCCGTGCTTTTGTGCTTTCATATCATATTGATATAATTAAAATTCTATTTCTTTGTTTTAAAGTAAATTAAATTTTTTATAGTCTCAAAAAGTACAAAACTCCATTTCCTGTAATATTATGTAATTACGTTTTAGTGATATTTTCATATAAAGAGAAATTCTTATTTGCTTACATATTTGACATAAAATTATATTTCGACGAAGTCGAATATACGATACCTATATCGTATCTATCATTTGTCGTAAAATACGGTGATTTACACATACGAAGCAACTGGCGACATAGAAGTAAAATGGAAGTTTTCCACCAACCTTAATTTCCTTTTTACCTACATATATCATGCTATACATAACAATTTTTCGAGGATAGATTTTTATATATCTTCCAATATTTCCAATCGAAAAAATAACTTCCTTTATATCGTACATAATTTATTCATACAGAAAAGGAAATGTATGTTAAAAAATCACCGATAGGTTTTTAACAGAAATCAAATATAAACTTATGACCAGTTAAAGGAAAACATTCACTACCTACTTTTAACAATCCAATTCATCTCAAACATCAAAGCTAAAACAAATAAATTGCTATAAGACGAGACCTTTGCATATGAATTTAAGTGCGCATAACGAATAGTTTATTTGAAAAGCAATCAATGATAAGAAAATAGCTTCACTCGTTTAAAAAAACAAAATAATATGAATAGATAACATGACAAATAATTATGGCTGAAGAAGATTGGGATTTCGTATTTCATATAAATATTTTCGCCCTTAACTTCTAAAGAAATAATTTCAGGAAGAAATGCTGAAGTAGCCAGAAAATTAGAGGCCAAACTTAGAAGAAGGTTGGCGTAACCCAAAATAAGTAAAAGTTGCCTCATTCATTTTATCCAGCCGCTAAAAACCAAAGTGGTCCATAATAACTTATTTTATCGAAATCAATATTTTAGAGCTGTCGCCAACTCAACATGAAGTTAGTATAAGACGGAAGCATTTACATAGACAAATGGAAGATGTAACGTTTTTCTTCATTTGATCTATACTATATGGATGAATCAGGCAAGAACCACCTTCCAAGTTCCAAGTTCACAAATTTAACAAACCGTTTCCTTTACTTTAAATTAACCATCCTATTTGAGTCTTTATTTTCACAGAAGTATTACCCATTATTTTTAATATATCGGGTGATTCTTTAATACTGATTGGTGTAGAAATGTGGGGTTGAATGGTTTGTGCTTCTACATCACTGCCTTATTGGAACATGACGATTTATGATACAAAAACTGAAACAAGTAAATGTTAATTAACCGCACTTGACGTGAAGCAGATATCATATTTCGTTAAAGAGATATTTAAAATAAACGATACATTTTTAAAATATTTAACACCCTGTATCTCTGAATGGTTGATTTTTTGTGTTATTTTGATGCAGTTTGTTGTTCAAAGCTGCACATACTTTTAAAACACCCTGCATGCGTATTGTGATTATACATTTTTTTCTATACGCTATACATGTATAATGTCACGATTTTCACCTGCATATGCGGGACTAAAGTTGCTAATTTTTTCCCTAGGGACGTACCTCAAATCAATGCTGAGCCAATCACAAACCAGTATTTTATTCATTTTTGTAAGAAATGTCAAATTTAGATGAATACTACTACTACTACTTTGATATACTGCTTTTTTTAAACGACGGCGTCGACAATCATTATTTTTAGCTCTTATAGTCATCCTTACAGGTCCTGAAACTTAAATGTTTACACAGTTGTAGGTATACATTCGAAAGATGATTTAAAGCAACAAAACCGATTATTGTTTCATTGATCATACGACTTTGATTAAGTCATCAACGCCATACTCTTTGCTAACTTTACACAGGAAAGGGGAAAGAAATTTTCAATTTTTGAACTGTCTTGCGTATTGCATAAAAAGTATTCTACACGATTAAGAAAACCACCGCCGAGGCTACCAATTTTTCAGTAAGTAACATTAACAAATAAAATGTGGTTTTTACATTTTCTTTAGATTTTTCACGATTGCACACATTGAATACCATCTAAATATACGTACAGTTGACAGACCTGTTTAGTCAACGTTTGATACCAGAATCTCTTTACCTTAATTGTAATTACATAGTCATTCGTATTGTGTAGTTGGTATTGTATGCAACGTGCATTTAAAAATCTCGCGACGCGACGTCTTGAAAAAACTGTTCAAAATTTCAAAATCGGATGTGTTCGCGTGTGTTGTGTGTGATTTTCTGAAAACAACAGCAAAGTACAGAGTACAGTGTGTAAGGTGTGATGTACCCGCTTTTGGCAGCTCGATTTTAAAGGATTCCCGCTAAAACTTTAGTCCGTTTGGTGGATGGTATTGAAAAGTTACGCCACTGATTTTTATTAATTAAAAAAATCATGTACGTGATGGAATGTATCAATATTGGTCGGCGCATTTCAATAGCTGAAAAGCGGGGTGGAGAGGGAACTAACGCGTGATGTAAAAAAATAAGGGAACAGTTAAGTGACAGTTCTGGAATTCTAATGGTATCAGCATGAAGAGTGAAGTTACAGTTCTAATGGTATCGGCACGAAGAGAGAAGTAACAGTTCGAAGGGTATCGACATGAAGAGTGGTTAGTTTTTTGGTGTTGCGAAGTTCCCGATAATTAGGTATAATCACTTTACTTTATTTAATTGTTCGATTTAATATTTAGGGGTTGTGTTAATTTGTCTGTGATCTGTTTTAGTCAGTAGATTTGGTGTTTGTGACGTCCGAAGTCAGGTATATTTTCGTTTATTGTTTTATATCAATTATTCTATTAATAGACAGGGTGTATTTTAAATTTAGTAGGTAGACTGTATGCTTTTCAGCTTTATTTAAAATGTAACTACCATCATAAACTTTAGAATTTGGAACGTTAAATATCATTGCGCAAGCGAAATTTACTAATGCATTGAAAAGTTACTGAGCTACGTTTTAGGTATCACGTCTTAATTTGGGGATGCTCTATTATTTGTTGAATGTTTTGTTAGGGGATGCTTTAGTAGAATTTGAAGTACGCTTTTGGACCTTACGTGATATTTAATGCGATGCGATGTCATGTGCGGTGTCATATTTAATAGATTTATAATTATGACGATGTAATTACGTTTTTAAGTACGCGATGATCGTCAGGTGGTATTTTATGTGGGGGCGTAATATGATCTTTTACGTGAGTTGCAAGCACCCTGCCAACATCTTATGTTGACGCGTCGTATGTGATTACTTTTTACATCCTTTGATTTTATGCATTTAAATACTGTTTATGGGGTGGACCCTAAAACAATGCTACAGCTCTCTCTCTAACCTTATGTACAGGCAGGGTGATCGCTCAGCCACAGGCTAGCGCCCTAAGCCAAATACAAAAACAAAAGCTTCCCCCGTGAGCCCGTGGCCCTGTGGCGAGTTGTAGGATCTGTTGCCTAACAGCGTTTCTTCATTTTCCACCTTGAAAGATGATGGCAGACGCTATTTAAAATATTCTAATATAAAATATCAAATTAATGAAGGTGAAATGAAATACCTGACGAGAATTGCACAAGCTAAAGCAACCAATAGTAAAATTGAATGTAATTTGTTAGATTTGAAGGGTGAAGGTGAGGTAATTATCCTGGAGGGTTTTTCTGTAACTCTTTTCCCTCCTTGTAATCAGCGAAGACCCGGAGCTAATCTCAACTTCTTTGAGAGGGCACCCATATTTTAAGTTATTAAAATTATTTGTTCTTCCCCATTTCTTGTGTTTTATTTATGTTTACCGATTCAATCCTTATAAGACTAGCACACACACACATCACGAGCAACGTCCTACCACTTTGAGAGGTTTGTTATTGACGATTATGTGCCTTGGGTTTTCAGTTAGTTGGCGGGAGATTTAGTTTTTTTATTTGGTTTTCGAATTGCGCGACAGTCTTTTGACGTTGCACCTGGGGTGGTACACTACACAGGTAAGGAGGAATTTACATTTTTCTTCTCCCAAAAGTTTTCTTCGCTGTACTACAAATCAGCGTTATATTCTTTGCACTGCTATAGTTGGTTGGAAAAACAGAGGTGAGATTAGAGATTAATTAACATCTTGTTTGGAACTGATGAACAGCATTATTGAAGAGCTTTCCAATGATGTATTACCCAAGGGGTAGTTGAATTTAAAAAAATAGGGGTGGGGTGGCTGGAGCCTAAGGGGTGAGTTGTAGGAGATCAGTCATGAAAAATTGGTTCCCCTGCAATGTTCTAGAAACGTTTTCGAGAAATTTTACTTCCCTGTTACATTTTCGAAGATTTTCAAATTAACACCGGGTATAAAAACGGCAGCAATGAATGCGATACAAATTGCATTTTTTTAAAAGTAAAATTTTTTGATTTAAGCGTTAGGTACTTTATTAGATAATACGATGTAAACGCGAAAGTGGCACAAAATTTGTCAAATTTTTACGGACTCTGAATTGAGATAATGGGGTTTTAAGTTTCGTCCGTCCGTAAGGTCTAATGTAATTGGCAACGTTTGGCAATTATTTATAACTCACTGCACAAAGAAAATTGTGATCTATATACCAAAAAATTTTGTTTTTTCTTCTTTCCGTACATCTGCATAACTCGTTTTTTGTGTTTTATGCCCTAATGCATGGACCGATTTGGGACGGCCTTTCATTTTTTGCGAATTTCAAACCCTCACGGAACTCATTTCTAGACGACTTTCTTTGCAAGGAGCACTCTACTATTTTGAAAATTGTGGTAATTACTGGATGGCGATAATTTAGTGTCAAATTCAACGCTTCCCTTACCACCTGAAAGTGCATAAATGGTCTTAGATATTAGCAACCCCTTGCACAGAAAATATACATTCATTTCTTTGCCTTCAACTACGGCAAAACAGTCTAGTCTAGAATAATAAAATTTCAGTTTAAATTTTATAAAACCTATTTAAACGTGACGTGTATTCGCACCTATCTCTCGGTGCTCTCATCTTACTTCGTAATTGAATTCAGACTTTTAAAAATTGTCCCATTTTTCTTCATGCACTTAAATGTTCCATGAAGAAAAAAAATTCAATGTTTCCTTGCAAATAATGCATGCGTGAAACATAAATAATATTTTATTCCAGTCTGCATAAAGCTTTTTACTGAATTACTGTTCGTAGTTTCAGAATCCATTTAAAATACGTAAGGGAGAAATACATATTACATTGCCAATATTCCTTTGTAACGATAATATAAAAGTTTCAAGCCGTTTGGTACATTTGCTCGTCTTGCTTTCCTACCGCATTATTGTGAAATTAATTTCCGGCATAAAACCGTAAGAAATTTTATTTCAACACTTTCGTCATAGATGAGCAATATTTTCTTGAAATTTCACCAATTTTGGTACCTATACACTAATACTTGACGGTGATAAAGGTGATACCTATTTTTTTCGACTCGGTTTGATTGTCATTGATTTGAAACCGAGTTGCAATAACAAGATATTTAGTTTGAATTTCTGATGTAAAGCTTGCTTACCAATATATTGTGGATGCATGAAATATAAAACTAATTAGGTACCTACTGTAATTGGAACAACTATTAAAATGTAAATTAGGGCGCTGTATTTAAGTGGGTTATCCACGAATAAAACTGCAAATACTTATGTGAACGTTAGATTACTTAATTATCAACATGAAAGTTGGATATCTATAAAATACTCGAACGTTGGAAATCTATAAAACACTTCCAAATATACAGCGCCATCTGTGTACGACCCTTACATTTTCTACAAGAAGATTTCAAGGGTTTTCCAAGCTCTCAAGCTTTGTGAGAACTCACATAGGCGTCGCCACGTTACAGAAATCTTTAAAAACTACCCTCTTTAATGCGCAATTCGTTATAAATCAATTTTTTTTGTATACGTTTAGGTGTAATTTCTAAAAGAAAAAGAAAAAAGAGCATAAGATTTCGCAAATCCAAAACAGTATTGATTTGCATAAAACAGCATTTGAGACTTTGAAAGATGAATTACTGGAATAACCAATGCACAATGTATGTAACAAGTCCAATTATTTCTATGCTACGAATATGGGATTATTTATGTAGCATACTCGTTATAATGGATGTGGTGGCCCAATTTCCTTATATGTGTGCACGATATTGTAATTGAATTATTTGGTTTGTTTTCTGGTTTATAATTATTGCATTATGAAAATTGTAGGTATTTTGTGTTTTGAGTTTAATCATTTATTATCTCTTTTTGACACAAATTAAATAATTTATATACATTCGACAAATAACATTTTATGTTCACATTTGCGTATAAGCAACATAATTCGCAATAATGATTTACCTCTAGATGCTCCTGTGCAATTATGTTAACAGGCAGCTGAAAATCTGTAATTATCTAATTACGTAAATATTAACCTAATTTCATTTACCTACATTTGTAGATTTAGGATCACCACACCCTACTGTAATCATAACTGACAGTTCCGATAGAAATACAGGGCAAAATCCTTGTACTATCTTACTCGTGCATGTAACTTTTTCCTTTTATACGGATAATAATTCCACAGCGTTTCCCAAACTTTTTTGACCGCGGCCCGGTACGAGGTTTTAAAATTTTTGGCGACCCACCTTATGAAAAAACGAAAAAACCCCATTTATTTACAAAACAAATCTTATTTTTTCATTAAAAATTTAGTTAATTGTTTGTTTACTTTAATTCATACACAAAAATTTCAAAATAATTATATAAGTAAAATAAAAGTAATTAAAATTATATTCATTTAAAATGAAGTAAACTACTTTAGCAGCACAACGCGCGGACGCGGGCGATAAAGCTATGTGAAAGAGTACAAATGCACACTTTTCCATATTCCTAGTGTATAACGTATAATTGATGTAAAGAAACTAATAGGTACTTAAAATTTTTTTTTTGTGTGTTTTTACAATTTTCTTGCGTGACCCGGCAAAATATTTCTACGACCCGGTGCCGGGTCGCGACCCACACTTTGGGAAACGCTGCTGATTATATTACTACAGCTAATGGGTTGAACGTATCTTTGTAGCACGTTTCTTCAAAGCGACTCGCATTATTAAAAGTAGCGATGCCTTTAGACAGCAACTTACGAAATGTGGCATTTTAAATATTACTTAAAATACCTGTATTACAAAAGTTTAATCTTCATAACCTACATAGAAAAGATTAATCATAGTAAATAGGCATGCCTTTCACTGGGTAACTATGTTTTTCTTTCATTTCTTAGAACAAAATAACTATTGATGTTATTTGTTTTTATTATTATTTATTATTTTATTTTTTAGTATTTATTGTTAACTGTACATAAGCAAGAGCTATATCCGAAATTTTAATGCAATTTACTTGAAACACGAAAGCAATGTTTGTATCGTATAGAGACTCGGGACACTTATGGTTAAATTTAAGCAGCGCAATACGAAGGTAAGTGGAGAATATTATGCATACCTTCTATGTAGACTAAGAGACAAACTTAAAAAAAAACGGAAAAGTTGTATAGAGGTGTCTCGTTGCTCGATCACAAGGCGCCAGTTCACACAGCTCTGCTGAAAAAGCTGCTATTCGCTTTACTGAATTGGACCAGTGATTATTATTATTCACTTTCAAATTAAAAAAAAAAACCTTCGTAGATGAACGTTTTCCAACGGCAATACGTGACACGGTGCTGTTCTACATCATTTTGTGGAGAATACTGTTTTTATAAAAGGACATAGAACTGCTACGTTATTAAAATGAAAAGAATCGTGAGATAAAACATGTTTTTCGAGACTAAGTTTGACGTATTTCGCTAGATATTTTAAAAATTACTGTAGCTACAGGCCTGGAGCCTGTTTTATTCAATTTTTCAGCTCATCCGGGCGAAATCTTTCGAGTTAACGAAGCAATTCCCGACCTATGTTGATATGAACTTTTTTCTTAGACGTAGATTCACCTCCCGAAGTTTCTCCGTTTCTTCACGAATTACCCTGTATACAGAACTAACACACGTACTTTTGATGTGCTCCCTGTAGGACTCTGTTAGGTTAATTCAATCTGGGACTCCCCTCTTACATACATATACACAATTTCAGAATATGTTCAACCTGAACAATATAGCTAAAATAGAACATTCGGCGGTACTAGTTTTTAGTTTAAGAAGGATTTATTAATCGTCTAGCTTTAATACAGTAATAAACCATATTATAACAAATTCATAACTAACATGTTTACAAACATTCAAATAAGTGCACGGTTATACAGGGTTTCTATAAAAAACTCCGGGGTTTTGAGGCGTAATATTTTAATGAAAAAAAAAAACTTATATAAATGTTTTATACATTATTGGAAAGGTTGCATTTTCAAGTTTTTTTTACATATTAAGACAGTTCAATATGAGCTCCGTTAGTGGCACGGCTCACATCGTAACGGTATTCAATCTCTCCCCATGTCCTGACCGGCATGTCTGGGGGGACGGTTGCCACGCAATTTTTCGTTCCCTGAGATGGCCAACATCACGGATTTTCTCCGCATACACAAGATTCTTGATATGCCCTCAGAAGAAAAAGTCCAACGGAGTTATGTCAGGGCTCCTTGGAGGCCATGGAATAAGTCCTTCTCGTCGTTTCAAGATCAACGCTCCGCAGCGCTGCCAACTGTTGATGAAAACATTCCCAATTGGTATGAGTAAAACTTGATGAGCTAATCGTTTCGGAGATATTAATTACATTTCTGCATCTTCTACAGTTATTAATATATGAATTTTTAAAACCCATAGGAGTTCTTTTATAGAAACCCTGTATTTCCACAAAACACCCTTTTTAAAGCTTAATAAACTACAGTTATTTGTGTCGAGACACAAAACTCTTTCTTTCTCTCCTTTTCATTAAATCTATTCAAGAACCTTTTTACATAATTGTATTGGTAGTATTGGTAGTCAGGGGCGTCGCCAGAAACTTTTCCAGGGGAGGGCCAACAAATTTTCAGTTATTTTTTAATTACATTTATTTCAATATAGGTGTATATAAAAAAAATGAACACATTTGTAGTCCAAAAACAGAACGAGCCGCGAGTTTATTAGAGTTCGCCAGAGGGGGGCCATGGCCCCTTCCTGCCCCCCCTTGCCGACGCCCTTGTTGGTAGTATTGGTACAAGCGTACGAGCGTCACATTACGTAAATATCATAGTGTTAAGTAATATACAGGGTGGGCCATTGAAAAGGAAACACGCCTGTTTTGGGACACGCTCGGATTCTTGACTTTTGGGGGACAACTTTTGATGTCAAACTTGACATTGACACATCAACCCCCTAGCCCCAGCAACCTAAAATCAAGAATCGACCTGTCAGAGTATTTTTTTAAGAAACTAGTGTGTCCCAAAACAGGCGTGTTTCTTTTTCAATGGCCCATTGATTTTCAAAAACTTAGGCGCACAGTGTCATTGGTTGACGTTGCTATCAAAATATTCTGTTAATTCAATACGTTTGTTTCTAACTCTCTTAAAAGCTTAGATTTAGCAATGTTTTTGAAATTATGGACAGCGTCTGTCATAACTTAATAATGGGAAAATAGCTTGCTAGAGAGAAATGGTTGTGCTTCTGCAACCTTAATATACCTTTATACGAGGGCTACAATTTAAGTATGAAACAAAAACTATGAAAGAAAAGATTGTTTTTGGAACAAACTGTTTACTTTCTTTTCAAAATGTTCGCCTTTAAGTTTTATACATTTGTGCTTGCGTTTAAACCAATTCTTGAAGTTGATATCTCGAACACACGGTTTTCAAAAGCTTCGACAGCTTCTCGAGGTGATGAACATCGCTCTCCGCGTATTTTTTGTTTGATATTCGGGAGCAAAAATTAAGACATTAATCTCCTTCAAATAATCAATTGTTTGACGTGCTGTTTTGGAACCTGGCATTGTCATGATGGAGAATGATGCGAAGTTTCATCGATGATTTCTGGCGAACAAATTGTTATATACTATATAGTTTTAACATGTTCTACGATCTTTTAAAGGAATGTTTGTCACATGTCCAGTACATCCAAAGAAATGAGGGATCATTTTCTTGGAAGTGTTTCGTGAACGAACAACTTTTGTGGGATTTGGTCCATCTTGGAACATCCAAATAGTAGATTGTTGCTTAGTTTCCGGTTCATATGTGTATATCCATCTGTAATGATGCTACCCAAAATGTCGAAACGCTTCGGATTACGGTAAAATTAAAACCCATAACAAAGACGATGTTGATCAACTAGGGATTTACGGCCATGGACATTTACATTGGCTCTTTAGACCAGTTGACATGGTGAGAACAGTACAGTAAAATCCCAAATGTAAAATAAAAGGTCGTAGACAACGTATCATAAGACTGTAAGAATTAGTGCACGTTGTATTCAAGATTTTGGTAAAGAAAAAAATGATTTGTTTAATGAAATTATTCTGTCATTTCTTGGAAGGGGCGAAGATGAGGAACGCACCTATTCCTTATAAACGAAAACCTTCCAAGTGTCGTTTCCAACCTTTCCAAGTCATTAGCAGCTTCCGTTTATAACCGATTGGTACCAGAGAGGAACAGCTGAGGAACTGTCCTCTCTGTGAGACAACATATGATCATGTGACGTCCTCTCGAAGTCTTATTATAGGTGATCGTAACTATGTTAACTGTAATTTACAAAGTATTTTATATATTTCTTATTTAAAATAAGTTACGGATCATTACATTCCACGATTCCAATTAATGCATACAGGGAAGTTTTAATACAATAAAACCGAAACTGGAACGTTTGAAATTAGTGACTAGATTACAAATATAACAACAGTTCTGGTTTAAATTTTTTGCTTAACATGTGTTTTGGAGTTTGCGAATACAGATGTATTCGACGCGTTTCTTCAATAGCTCTTGGTAGCTGGTTCTGAGCTACACCTTTTTTTTTCCTAATGTAGGCGTAAAACTACATTTATTTTAGGAATTGAACACTATTTATTAATATATACAATTATAACTATAAGTAACAAAAATTTGAGAACATTATGATTAGAGGTTTGCAAAATAAACTCAACTATACCGTACGACTACAAAACCAATAATGAAAAAATCAAGTCGTTGAAGTAGGTAGTTTTAACAAAAAGGACCTGTTTTCAGGTAGAGTAACGGTGACTAAATCTAAAATGTTATACGCTTTGGAAAGGGTTTTTCCATCTACAAACACTAAATAAGAATATTAGAAACAATAAAAGAATAATTAAAAATTAAATTTAACAACAAAACTAACTCTAAATAGAAATACACAACAACATGAATATAATTTATTAACCCAATTTACAATTCAATTCAATATAATTTACACCCAATTTACAGAACACCATTTTTTTAACTTTAATAAAGAATGATAGGAAATTATCAAAATTTGAAATCGGATAGAAAGGTTTCATTTATTTAGAATGCGCAAAATGCAACGTTCCTGTTCCATAATAATTTACATTCATTCCTATCCACTTTAAAGTTAAAACTAAATTGTAGACGAAATGAAAAACGAGCGAGTTTATCCCAATTTTCACTCTTATTTTTCTTGCGACCTCGTTAAACATGTCGAGCCTCTGGCAATAAAACAAAAGGTTACGCCTAAGTAAAGATATATTTTGCAGTAAAATTGAGATTCTACAAGTTGTTGTTTATGTACCCGTGTCAGTTTATTCTACAACTGCAAGTGAAGGAATTATATTGAAAAATCAAAAATTGGAAATTAATAAAATGAAAAATGAACGTAAATGTAAATACATATACACATATTAAAAGCTTTAGAGTTTCTTTTTTCCAGCTACTGAAGCAAATAAATTCTGTATGAGCGAGACAAGCACACAATCAACAATTTATTATAAGTTAAATCAATTTCGAATTGAAAGACACAATTGGTGGGTCGAATATTGGAGTCACATGAGAAATACCGATTTTTGCTGTATAATCGGAGTTTAAAATTTGTATTTCAATATATTTGAAATAGTGAGTAAGAATTATATGTAGCAACATTTTTATTTTGCAAAAGCGTGCGCTAGTCTAACGAAAAGTAATTGCAACATTGTATTTTATGAATTTTGAAATTCGTCGGCACCAAGGGACTTAGCGGCACATCGTGGATTACATGAATGTTTTATATATTACAGTGCATAATTAAGTAAATTCGTATGTACACTATTCTAATAAAATACAAAGAAAAATTAACGTGAGTTAGTTAGCCGAGGAATACGTCTGTGCTACTTATATTGTAATATAATAGGGCAGGCAAGTCAGTTATATTGGGGAAATTGGTATAATTTCAGGGAACTGATTCCCCTTTGATAAAAGTGCATATAGAATGCAAGTTGAATGACTGTTATGGTCCAATTATTATTAGAAGTCTCCTACATATAATTCAGAGTAAACGAGCATAAATGAAAACTTATTATTATCCTACAAAATAATATGATGCACTTGAATACTGATTGGTGTGGGATAATTTTGATCCAATTGCTTAAGCTCTCGGTCTTAACTCAGAATCGGTTTATAAAATCACTCAGACACAAACAATCCAAAAAGGTAAGCTGCGTAAGGATACAAAAGATACTGAAGGCAGGACGCTGAATGCAAACGTGGACGGCAAAAAGATTCTGGTCGGTATGTGGTAACTGTATTTAAATTTAAAGTTTTCTCTCTGCTCATTCCGCTCCCCCCTCCTCAACTTATAATTTTACAGCTTTTAGCAGGTTTACTTATGTTGTCCGATACTATAACTTCAATAGAATAATAATTGTATTCAATTGTTCATAGGTTAACGTGCCTTTCCCATTCCTTGTAAATGATATATTGTTGATTTTATAAATAGTCCGGGAGCCGGCCACCTTTTTTACAATTAATGAATATACTTTTTTTATTGGTGTCCTATTTTAGCCTTTTAAACCACGCTCGAGCGTGTTTAAATCGCACTTTTTAAAACGCGCGTGTTTTAAAGTTGCCATGCCAACATCCACAAATTTGAAAAACAGGAATTCTATTGGTTATTGATCTGACAGGAATACTTTGTTACGTCAAATAAAATGACAGATTGCAAATTAATTTCCATTTTTCTCATTTCCATGACAACGAAAGGTATACTGATTTCACATACGAATTCAACCATTTCACATTATTAGTTCTTATTTCCATTTTAATACCCAGATTTCAAAGTGAACCGATAAAAAAATAGCGTAAAGTATTCGTGGATAACTGGTCTTTAAAAAACTTGCTCTATTTCAAGCACTCGGCTGCGCCGTCGTGCTTGAAAACTCGCGCGTGTTTTAAAGACCTGTTTATCCACTTATACTTTAATGTACTATTTATACTTCGTGAGCGGCTTTATTTTAACGAGACGGTAAACTTTTTCCTCTGCGGTAATGTTCGCAAATGGGTCCTACGGGAGTGGGCAGGGAAAAACACGTTGATTTGGAAATGACAAAAAATGGATGAATATCATGGGAAAACGGCGCAATTAATTTGTAGTACAAAGTTGGCATTTAATTATGCAAATGTTTAATAAGCTACAGAAAAAAATCAGCTTGATATTCATTATTTTTGAAGACATTGTGGTAGGTTCTGACTCTCAAAGGGGGTAGAAGGAATAGTAAATAAAACTCTCAACCTCCCCTTACCGAAAGGGGAGGTTGAGAGTTTTATTTACTATTCATTATTTTTGTTAATGTAGTAATATGTACATGTATCTGAGATGGGGGCACTCTTGATGGACACATTTTTGTTGTAGGACAAATGTTATTTTTACTTACAAAAAAACTTAACAGTTAGCTAAAAAATTGTGAGTAATCAATTTTTTGTAATTACCACATCAACGTGTTTTACCCCTGCGCACCCCGTAGGATCCATTTGCGAACATTACCGTAGAGGAAAAAGTTTACCGTCTCGTTAAAATAAAGCCGCTCACGAAGTTCGTACTTACCGATTATTTGGTATTATTATGGGGTGTTTTAAATCTTGTTTAATTGGGCTGTTTTGAAACAAATGTTACCTCTAAGAGTTAACTCTCATTAACTTATTTATTTATTTACTGTAGTTTTTCCCACTGGTGAAGGTTGTTTTGGGCACAATTTGTGTACCTACTTAATTTCATCTGTATTGCAAACGGCAAATGAATTGAATCGATAGAAGCTTCTTCTGATGTATCAGAGCCATGATCAATGTAACTACTTCATAATGATAGTAATAAGTTTAACAATAACACTCAACTTTCCCCATGAATCTTTTATTCTTGATTATAATATGATGAAAGTTAAAATTGAAATTTGAAAAATTAAAAATCGTTACATGTTTCAGCAATTAGCCATCTTCAGACGATTACATCTGTAATATATGTTTTACCATAGGGGTTAAATCACAGTTGAAGTGAATACTTACATATAAACTTTAAAATTAAAATGGTGTAACTTAACTTGTTTAAGACGTGTGTTACACCACATTCATCATATTATAATCAAGAATAAAAGATTCATGGGGAAAGTTGAGTGTTATTGTTAAACTTATTACACATCACCCCATTTGGAGATTTCAACAACAACGATGGACCCCAATATCCTATGATGCTATTTTTTATTGATCGGCTTCAACCAAACAGCTAATGGCCAAATGAGTAGGTACTTGTACTAATAAGTGATATCAATAAATTTACTATACTCTACTTTACAGAATTAACCTCGATTTCAAACTTTCAAATCAGTCCTGAACGTCTTCTTTCTGTGTACCTAAGAAAAACATTCTGGAGAATCAATCAAAGTTTAACTTAAAAGTCCCATTTTGAAAGCGCTATTCATCTTTATATGCCACGTACAATTTAGAATGTATTTATAACTTTATACAAACAACAAAATACATAATTACACGCTTTATAAACTTTAAACAACGTTATTCAATAATTGACACTTGAAAAATAATAATATAATTTAAAAATATACTTCGAACTTAATTTCAGCTTAAAATATGAAATGGATGGGATGAGATAAAAAGTCAGTCGGCACTTTAGGTCTTGGTCGCTACAATGGTTTGTCTAAATTTTTTAAAGCGCATCTGCTGTGGAGCTTTCCGCCCAAAATAAGGCCCAAGTCTGCCATTATTATTACACATTCATTACTAAATAATCTGCTTTTAATTAATTCTATTTCAGTTTGTTATGAAGAATCGATCACAAGAAAACTTGAAATTAAATGTAAAGGTCTTACATATTTTTTAGGTACCGTAATTTTTGGATATTCGTTAATGAATTTATCCTTAAGAAATAGTACATACATGAAATAATTCATAAAAAATGGAAAAATCTACTCCGCCAAAAATAGCTATATCAAAGGCGGGTAATTTTACTTTGTTTCTTACTTATTTATAATTATTTAAAGCATGGCATTGTTCTAGAAAAGTATAAATTTTAAAAATATTAGAGTTCCGTTCTTTAATTAATGATTTCTTCATCTTTGTATGATTTAAGAAAAATACGTACGCAAAACCTACATTTATCGTAAAAGTCATTTTACATTTATGTTGAAATTTCCTCTTAAACTTCAATTGCTGAAAGGCTGAATTTTAGAATCGCATATGATTTTGCCGACGGCCACTGCTTGTTGAAATGCCTTATTATCTACGTAAATCCTTAAACTTTCTATTTTCAAAGGTAATTTTTGCTCTTTACGAATATTCGCCCAAACAAAAGGTCCTTATCTCCTTGATGAAATTTCTTTGCACTTCGGTTCTTGTTTAAATTTCTTATTTTCATCCTCGAAGGACAATTTTAATGTACAAAACTTATTATTTGTGCATTGAAGAAAGGAAAAGCAATTACGTATCCTAAAATCACTTACAATACAGGGTGACCTATTGAAAAGGTAACACGCCTGTTTTGGGACACTTAGACAAGTTTCTTAAAAAAACGCTCGGACACGTCGATTTTCTATTTTTTGGGGACAACTTTTGATGTCAAATTTGACCTTGCCAGGTCAACCCCCTTGCCCCAGCAACCCCTAACTCAAGAATTTAAATAGGAAAAGGGTGTCGGGCGACTCCTCATTTGAAGCGTCTTTTAATTCTCTATTCGGCAGTATGACCGAAATTAGTTTTATTCAATTTTTTTCGCCTCCATGAGAAGCACCCTCTAGATGAACTAGTGGTCAAAGGTGGCGTGTTTCAGGATTTTCCTAAACAACACCCCCACCTTAGTTAATCTAGAGGGTGCTTTTCATGGGGGCGAAAAAAAATTGAATAAAACTAATTTTCATTTGTACTGTCAAATAGAGAATTAAAAGAGGCTTCAAATGAGGGGTCGCTCGACTCCTTTTCCCTATTTAAATTCTTGAGTTACGGGTTGCTGGGGCTAGGGGGTTGACCGGACTAAGTCAAATTTGACATTAAAAGTTGTCCCCCAAAAATAAAAAATCGACGTGTCGGAGCGTTTTTTTAAGGACCTTGTCTAAGTGTCCCAAAACAGGCGTGTTACCTTTTCAATGGCCCGCCCTGTATTATTTTACATAAATTGACAATTCTCTAATTTCCAATGATATTTATATGATATCATAATAACATGATAATTATAGTAGCTTGACAAAAGAACTGTTGCTAAGTGTCTTACATAATAGGAAGTCTTCTATTTTAAAGATTAAAATTTAAAAAAAGTTGCCAAGTTAAAAGATTAAGGAAATTGGTGGTGCATTTATTCTCATCAAAATTGTAAAATGAGTGTGATGTCGTGGAACTTCACGGGAACGATTGAAGGAAATAACTTCTTTGAAGCGATTAATAATAACTACGTGGTAACATTAATTATTGTTGGTGGTTCGGAGGTAGAGTTACATCTATCACTATCTCTAATATTAATTGATTAATTAATGAATGAATGTTTTGTTGAAGGATTAACCTAGTATTTATTAACTATTTATTGCCTACTTATCATTACTGTAATGTGTACTAATTACGACATTCTAATGCAACCCTACTTTGCTTGCTTGCATTGTATGTGTTGCATTAGTGACATACTTCTGTTACTTTATTAAGAAATAACTAACTTACATCTTTAGCACTACATGAGCAACATATAATAAACCCTCTTTTCACGAAGGCGTAACATAATACATCAAAAATTTCCTTCATGTTGTAACTGGGAAACCCTTGTTTAATTTTAGTCTGTCGCAATTGAATACTCATTATAATAACACATAATGTCGAAAACCGCCGGATTATACTTAAAACAACAATTTTAGTGGAATTGCGTATTATTATTATAATTTACTTATGAAGTTTCGCAACGTAACTTTGGATAAAGTGAATTAAACCCGTTCCAAACTAATCATGTTAGTCTGCAATAACTGTAAGTTATTGAAAAAGTTAGAAGGTGAAATTAGCGTTATTTTTGACAATTTTATTACACCAATTTTGACCATTGTTTTTCAGTTACCCCATATCAGCTTTGGGTTTTTATTAGGACCATCTTGATTTTTTTTTGTTCGATTATGGCAACTCCGGTCATGCTTTTTTAAAGGATGATTTTAGAGGGCATCTTTGATTTCCAACCGTTCAACTGAAAACATCGTGTAACATTTTCCTTTGTTAGTGTTGTATAGTTTGTGTTATTTCAAGGTAGTATCCGACTTTAATTTAATGTTTTGCATTAACTGCCCGAGTCATAATTTATTGTTATTACAAATTACGTTGTACCTAAATGTAAATCAGATATGTAAATGTTGCATTAATCTCGTGTTATAACGGTTTGAACTTGCTTCAAATTATTTATATTATGTTATTGTTTGTCTTTTGCTTGATGTGTTAATAGGAGATTAATATTTGCTATATATTCTCATTTAGCATCCCTGAATTTAAACTGTAACTAGTGAAACGCTAAAGTTAAGGAATAATTAGGACTAATAATAATAATAATAAAATAATAAACCGAAGTACAATAATAATAATAATAATATATTCTCATTTTACATTTATTTAGAAATCAAAACACATGGCAGCTTGCAGAAGCGTTGATTACCGCAACTGCACGTCTGCCAACAGACGGCGTTTATTGTCGGCAACATCTGTGGCATTTGGTGTAAATTTTTGTATAAATTCTTGGGTACCTCTACCAACTATCGTGATTATCTGTAATTTCGAATGCGTATACTACTCTTTTCCTCCGTGCAGAGTTTTAATCAGGTGAAGCAATTTTGAAATGATGTCCTGATCATTTCTTGAATTTCAACTGCGGACTATCCGTACAAGGAGCCAGTTATCAAGGTCAGAATAATTAACACCTTCTCATCTGGTTTTTAAATGCGTATGAGTTCAATGTGTAAACGTGTGTTTAGTTGGTGGAGATGCCCTGTTTTCAATTTTGGAGATTCTTTTGTGTAAGCAGGTAGCTGTTGTTGTTCTTGTAACTTTGGTGTAGGTATTTTTTTTGTATTTCCAACTGTACAACTTGTGTTAATTATTCGTTTTTATTGTGAGATATGAATGTGGGAATTTATTTGTGGTCACGCTGATCCATATATGTATTTGCTCAAAATAGGGGCACCGTTGGTTGATTTGAAACATTTTCATGTACGCTTTATGATTTAATTTAAACTGCAATAATTTCAATTTTCATATTTGGTATTAATATTGTCCAATAGTCTGGTGTGGTGTTAGCATTGTTGTTATGTTTAATTATTTGTGCTATCGAAAAGTTTTCTTGCCAGTTCTTTCTTTTCGGTATTTAGTCGTTGAACTGGCACTCTCCTTTCGGCTTGCGCTACGAGCAACTAAATTTTAGGGAAGCTTAAATAAATGTTTTATAATACTTGATCTTGCTTGTGTTTTTCCCTCCCGATGACAGTTCACTGCCGGTGCATTCTTGTCTTTTACACAATAGGGGGAACCTACGTTTGCGATCACGTGCCAAGTATGAGTGGGGGTTTGCCGGGTAGTTTAAAAATGTTTAAAAATTGCGCATTATTTTACGATTTCAAACAGCATGTTTCTCACAGCTCTTCAGTATTTTCGCTTGTTAGAGGATGCACTTCTCTAATGTTAACTCTAGTTTCAGATGCATCATATCATAATCATCAAGTAAGAAATTAATTCCTCAAAAAAACGTTATTGACTGCCGTGCTCATATAACTGGTGCTTACTAAATTTAATATGAATATGAATCTTGTTGATAAAGCAAAAAAAAAATTAATTCCGGTTTTAATTTAAGCTGGTGAAGGATTGTGCAGGATTTCATGTAGGTAGGTACACATGTCTCATGGTGATACTAATTAGTTGACGAGGAAATTGATGCGCACATATTAAATTGCGATATATACAGGTTTAACACAAATTCAGTTATACTTACCTATTTCGAGATAATTATCTCGAATTTAATTCTGAATGTTACAAAATTCTACATAATTACACGCCTGTTTAGTTGAACTACATACAATGGCAATATTGTTACCATGATGTTAAGCAATTTACACTTTCATGTGATTTCAGGGTATTACTACCTGTTCAGTAATGTGTACCGCATCTAAGTTTGGTAACTGTTACTCTAAAAATGGTATACTTAATACGGTTTCTATGAAATATGTGACGTAAAATATTAATGGAAATCTCATTTAACAAATTTAGTATTCATAAAATGTAAAATTTAAGAACGATTTACTGCTGGCGTATTCTTCCATTTATACATACTACGTAAGGGGAAATAATAAATAGGTACTTTTATTTCGATGCTAAATACCGAGGATACTGAGAATAAATTCGCTTAAACCACATCCGGACTTTTTAGTTTGCCAACATGTTATAATTAAGGCTAATCCTTATCGGAATAATTGTTTTTATTGGGTAGGCTCGAATTCGATTCTAATAATTAAACCACAATAAGCGCAGTCGTGTACAATCCTATTACCCCAACTAAAATTACGTAATCTTATTTGAATCAAATGTATTTATTCACACGATAGTTAGGTATTTCATGAAAATGAATTGTATACATTTTGGCAATAAATAATATTTAATCACTGTATCAAAAATATAACTCATTGTTACGTTGCCATACGGTATGATTTTACATTGAATGTGCTTTATACGAAGATTGTAGAATGTAGGACTTACTTAGATGAGAGGTCCAATTATTTTCCGTGCTGCTTTATGTTTGAAGTAGTACTTCAATTGGAAATACGTATGAAGGCGTTTTCTGAGAAGATTTGTATGGATTCTTACTAAGCTACTCGAAATATCTCATTATTGAATTGTGAATGTATTGCTAACATCCGCCATAGTTCGACTGAAACTAGAATTGGCATTTTGAAATTTTGTTTTAATTTTGGAACTATGAGGGCTGTATGTTTTCAATCTCCGATTGGCTATAAAGGAAAGACGAGTGAATATAAAATAGTTATTTTTGTATCTAGTGCGCGAAATGCCACTTTGGTGATCGAGAACTGATTTTTTTAACGAGGCGCAGCCGAGTTAAAAATATGGTCGAGATTACCAAAGTATTTCGCGCCAATTTTTTCTACAAACGTGAAAAAGTTGACAATTATTTTAACGTTAAAATACAAAACTCTCATACAGTTTACATGTAGTGCGCGAAGTAAGTATTTCGCGCACGGCGTCGTTACTTCGCACACGGTGTCATGGTAACGTAGGAAAGTGAAAAAAAGGGTTACTTCGCGTATTGTTATCAATGCGCAAATATTGTCATTTTTTGGCGTTTGTAGAAAAAAATGATTTTATTACCAAAAGTAATGTACCATCAAGGTTACTTCTCTATCTAATCACCTTCATGATTGTCGCTTATCAATTAGTCATCACTCCATTGTTATCCAATTTTTACAATAATCATGGGGAAGGTTTGGTGAATTATTTAATTAATTTCATGATTGAGGCATTTGTCATATCTGTGAACAAGCTTTGCAATACCCTCTTCATAAAATGTTGCCTCCAATAATTTGAAGTGAGTTGTGACGGTTTCTTTGAGCTCTTCGTCAGTTTGGAAGTGCTGCCCCCCAAAGCCACTTTTTCAATTCAGGGCATTGTCATGGATCAGAACAATTTCAGAGAACTAAGATCAATCTTTGATGTTGATAAAAACACAGCTGAGTCCTTAGCGATTTTCAAATAAGCTTCCAAGTAAGTAATTTTTTTCTGATTGAAGGAATATGGATTATTATAATCTTGGTTACGATATGTCATAACACATTCATATTTCCCTAAGTAAATATTAACGGCTCATTTCCCTAGGGAAATATGAAGAGCTGTTATTTTTAATTGCCTTTCCTCTTTTGAAAATATTCATATACTTTGTCGTAATCAGCTTTACATTTCGTTCGAATCAAACATTCACGCGCTTTTGTTGCGCGAAAGTCAGACCAGGAAACTTATGATATTTACAAACATGGCCCTTAGCAACGTTACCAACGGCGATATATTCCAAACATTCCAATCCATTTTTTTCCTTTTGAAAATATTTTTTTGATCAGAAAAAAACTATTGATAACCGGTTGACTACACATTCCTCGTGCTTCGCCTTCAGGATGTAACTACCCAACCTCGGGAAATATATTATTCATATTTCCCTAGTTGTAATAATAGCTATATTTCGATAGCGGGTACTACAGTAATAGAAAACAATCAAATACAAAATAAAGTGACCGTTCATTGTGTAGTGGATGTATTCGGTCGTATATCACTAAACTATCTATACCTGGCGGTCTCGGCTTCGAATCCCGACAGGGTGGTGTTAAAAATACCTCCGGACATTATAAGCGTCTAGGGCTCATAACTGCAGCTGTTGATGCCCTTAACCACCTGTTACCTTCAACCAATATAATTTTCTACCGTAAACCTAAACCAATGTTAGTTTAAAACTTGCTAAACCCGTGCTCTTCAGCGTCATGGATTTATGGACTTCATCCAAAACAATTAGTACTAATGGGAAAAAAATATATCTCAGGGCGCCAAGAACGATACTTTGACTTTAGCAAATTTTACTAGTATTCTTATTCGCTCTCGCTCTCAAAGCAACACTAAATTTCGAGATACGGGTAAACTGACAAAGGCCGAAAGAAAACACAGGGAAACAAGTAAGCATCAATTAAAACCCCAAACCAAATTATTTATGTTAATAAATTTACCCTAACTGCTATGGTTTTAACTCAATAACAGTAATACCTAACAGACAAATATTCTTGTCTGAAAGTGACGATATTGATAATTAACGATGAAATGAGAGTAGGAATGAAATGATGGCTTCAACAAGATTTGAGGAGGAATGATTAATAAATTTTCATGGGATGTTTTGATTAAAAATTAATGTTAATACAAGGGCTAGTGACTAATCGAAGCGCTTCCTTAGATCTAATCTTCGGTATTTTTAATAAATAATAAAATTAATTTGGTGTAATTCTTCTTTTAGCCTTACATAAGTAAGTAGCTAACATTTACTAGAGTAGTTCCAACTACCAATACAACTCCTAATCTGACTTTACTAAAGAAAATGTATTACATGTGCAATGATCAAGATTAATTAATGAACTAAATGACTATAACGAAGGTGATTAAATGATATAATATATGTAGGTGATTTTACAGTAACTGGAGCTATTAAAAGGCTTAATCTACAAATAAAATGGGTTTACCATACGGAACCAAGGTAAGTTTCTTTTACTATATCCAATAATCAAATAAATTTTTTAGCATTACTCGGAAACAAAACTGTTATTTCAAAACCAAATATATAGATATATATGTAGACACCCCACGATGGACAACACAACATTAACCCCCTGATCTGATGCTGATACTTCACATGTGTTCATCAAAATTTCTGCATGAAGACGAACGGCGAACGAAAATATAACACAGGACCGGTACACTCTCCTACTCCAAAACTAAAACTCAAACAAGTAGCTGAAATAATAGGAACGGGACTAATGACCTCACATAAAGGAAAATACATTACTATAACCTCTACGATGTTAGGCGAGCAATTAATTGTGGCTTAAAAACACATACCACTGGATCCGAAAAAGCGACAAAAAAAAACTATTCACCCTTCAACGTCTTCCCACAAAAATGGTGAGTAATTGCAATAATATTACGGCAAAATTCACTAAGATCCTTTAAACTAAAAGGGATTATAAAATCAGGAAATTGCATGAGCATGTGTTTAGCACGAACGATTTGAGATCAATCCCAAAATGGATGACTACAGGAAATGACAAACAATACTGATAATATCAAAGGAGGAAATGGAAAATACAGGTAAACGAATAGAAAATCAACAAGGTCACTAAATTTCAAAGGATAAGCAACAAACAATACGTACAATACATTTAAATTGTAACACACCCTTCATGGAGCGGACAAAAAAAATATAAAATAAACAAAAGTTGTTATTGCTTGTAAGATTATAAACACAATTTAGGTGCATTACACACTTTCACCTTCAGCAAACGCTTAAAATTGTCTCTCGCGAGACTTGCCTCTATTTATTACAAGTTTGCAGACGCTACTTCGAATTTCGTTCAAGAATGCGTCTTCGTGTAATTGCAAATGTCAGGAGTTACAACTAAGTAGTCTTCTGACGTTTCCTTGTAAGCAAATTGTAATATTTACGTCCACATCTAGTTTGCAGGAATGCGAGAATAATTGCTAATTTATTGTTACGAGGTACTAAGCACACATATTGTAAGTTAGCAAATCTATTGATCCATTAATGCATTTCTGAACATTTAGGTCATGGTTTAGAACGCCTTACAATGAAACGGGATAACTTCTTATCGTAAATAGTACCTACATTATACCAAGAACTCTCCTAGTATGTAGTCTAACCCTTTATATTATAGAAACATATTCTATCGACATATTTTGGTAAGAATTATTACACTTAAATTATCATCTTTTCCATATAAAAACTAGAAGTTGTCCTGTTTCAAAATATGTACAGATAGTACGTCATTGGAGAATCGAGAGGTTATACTTTTCACATAATGACATCTATTTTTATGACTTGAGATGACATTTCGTTTCATAAATGCTTTTGCAAGAGAATGCGCAAACATGGAATTGTTATAGTAATTGAGGAAGTTTCTTCACTTAGATTATACATTTTTAATTAATAAGAAAAACTAGATTTAAAACTCGATTTTTACAAGCAATCAACTATATTTACTTGCAGCAAGGAATAAATACGGAGTATAGGGACTATATTGATCGTTAAAATTTTATTACACCGTAATAGGAAGAACTCAAATTGATTGTTTTAGAGATAATGATAGCTCATTGAGTATTGATAATATTTGTAATACATTTATTGCAATCAAAAGATATTCTGTAATTTCGTCACTTACAAATTAGTGCATAAGCAATGAGGTATACCGTAGTTCAGGTAAAAGGGGGCAGCCCAGCGTCATTTTAGGTAGGTAGTGATAAAAGCGCGACTGCAAATCATACTACGTCGAGGTTGATGTAAAATATAAGAGCTAAAAAAATGGTACTACAATTGTTTAATTAACGTACTTATCCACATCCGAATTGTCTGCAATTTTTTTTCGTGACATACGCAAGAACATAAATCATTAACCTGAATTGCAGACGCGCGAAAATCACTTTAAAACAGTGATTTTTTATGCACAAATTTGAACATGTTATCCCCAGGTTCAGAACTTGCGACCATTTTTATGCTCTTATATTTTACATCATCTTCAACGTAGTATGATTTGCAGACGCGCTTTTATCACTACCTAAAATGACGCTGGGCTGCCGCCCTATAATATCCAACAAAAAATGAAAAAAAGACAAACTTTGTGTCCTAAATAGATCAAATAATTGGTTCTGTAATTGTATCAACATATCTTTTAAAATTTGATAACAAAGTACAATTTTCAAAAGTATAACTCTAAATTTGGAAAAATTCTTTGAATAATGTGAACATTAAAGGTGGTAGCCCAGTAAAATGGGAAAATGTGGATGAAATAATGGTTACAGCTTTGAAAATTTGGGTACAAGCTTGTTTTGTGCTCCTTTTGGAGTATTCAAATTCGTACAACAAATAGTTCGCTAGTTACAGCGGTTTGAAAGTATATTCAAAAATTGACATTTTATTAAGAATCCCGATTTTCGCTAAAAAATGGCGGTTAAATTTTTGTTAAAAATTGGTTTTATCCTATTTTCAGTACCTACTTTATATATGTATATACAAAGGTAATACAAGACAATAAATCGTTCGCAAGTACATTTTTGAAAACTATTATATTTCAACAGAATTTAACTAAAATGTAGGTATATTTGTATTCCGTTTTTCTTAAATATCTTCATTTCCATTTATTTTACGACAAACTTTTATATAAACTAATTGAAAGCTTACAAAATTTCCTATAAAAAACACTTTGTCGCGTATGTTTTTCTGTAAACAGCAACGATAAACTGACAATTGAAAATGCAGGTAACGTTTAACTTTTACAGAAATTGTAGCTACTTTTGAGACGAAGAAAAGGTAGTATAAAGAATTGTTTTGACTTTTCCAAGTATCAGAAATTATTCTCTGATCATTTTTGAGTAAATTCATCATAGTATCACATTTTGTGGTACATTCTAAAGAAGGGCCCGGTAGGTATGCAGTGAAAGCGGGGGCGTTCGGCGATCGCCTGGGCCGGTTCAGTGTCAGCAGTGAACTCTATATTTAATTAGAGTTCAATGAGTGTCAGTCTCCCATTTCTAACGAACATCTCATTTCACGTACAACTATTTTGTGAATTTGTTTATACAGTGTACATATATTTTCACTTATATCAACACTTTAAAGGGAGCACAAAACAAGCCTGTTCCCAAATTTTCAAAGCTGTAACTATTATTTCCTCCAAATTGTTAAATTTCATCCCGTTTTACTGGGCTATAGGGAATCTTTAATGTGACGAACTATCACGATAATTCATTTGTATTGTCTCTTACGTTTATAAAATGAAACCATGTTTGTAGTAATGGATTTACTTATTTACTACTGCTATGTTAGAAAAAAATCACAAATGAACATAACGTAATACATACGTACAAAGATTAGCTACCTTTACTTCAATACCTGCAAGAAACTAGGGGAAAGTCTAATCATTTAAAAGAGTCAAATGACTTTAAGTTTACATAATAATATAGCTCCTTTGCTGGTGGATTTGATTAATGAATCGTTTACATCGAGAATTTTTCCAGAAGCAATAAAAAAGCAACCTTTCTTCTTATACACAAAAAAATGACAAAGATCTCCAACTACAGAGCTGTTTCACTTTTGTTAGTATTTTCTAAGATTTTTGAAAATGCTTTTCAAAACACCTTTTTATCTTATCTAGTTACTCAATAATATTTTTCTCGGTTTAGAAAAAAGAAAACATCATTGGGATATTTTTTGAACTATCCCGGCCACATGAAACATTAGGTAAACCATGAAATTTTAATGCAAAAACTCATATCTACTTAACCGCAGTCAGCAAGTTATATTAATAGAGAGGGGTATCGAAAAAATTGCACAATTTCAGCAAATTTCATAACAGTACCGCAAGGTAGCGTTCTTGGACCTCTCTTTCTTTAATTTTTTACAAACGTGTAACGAAAGTAATCCCACAACCCCTTAACAAATGGAACGTAACTGCTCAAGACCCAACAACATAAATAAGCGAAACACACACTTATTGGCCACTACAGTGTTCTCTATATACCGAAACTTCCAGAACAAGATAAATTCGTAGGGGAACAAGTTCACAGTCACAATTTCAGGAGCAGCGAGACTTTTAAAGACAAAGATGTGTTGGTTATTTGTGGCAGCTCTTCGGGAATCGGTATTGTCTGCCTAATTTCGAAAGTTGCTGAAAAGGTAACGAATTTCGCCACTAATTTTATTTCACAAGTTGTCCTTTGTTATCGTTCAATTCTAAAAAAGAACGATTTAGATGACATCCCAAAAAAGCAAGAGGTGTCACGGTTTGCACAAAATGGAGTCATCTTCCACCTTATATTGCACAGTCTTTTTAATAGTGCTCTCATGCTAAATCTGTTACATTTTAGGGTACAAATACTGATTTCCATTTTTAACCGAAGGATGTGATATAAAAATAGAAAATAATTGGATGAAACCCTTATATAAGCACATAATTAACATTAATCATCCGACCATGTGCTTTATTGGCATACCTTATTACCTTTGCGAGATACCCGCATTAGATATAGAAGTAAATTATCTCGACGCATTTAAGACAGATGTTAACTAAATAATTTCAGGTACGTTTCGCCTAGCAGCTGTCGGAAGAAAATTTTCTTTACCCATACAAAATGAAATGTTAAAAGAATTAGAGGAGCAACATTTTGACCTAATAACCAATGGCTTGCACGAACGATACACGCATCGAATAAAAGGGGTACAAAATCAGGAGAAATACTTTCTTCGGTAGCAAGTATTGAAGTATACGTCCAATGCATATTGTTTTAAACAAAATCTTAGATTGGGTAGACAACAATAAGAGAGACGTGACGAATCGTATAAAAATTATTGATAATGAAAACTTCGTACAGTTTAAGTGTAACTTCATTATTTCAAATTCTTCATAGATCACCTCTGCTAAAAGATTTATTGGAAGATAGATATTTTATAGATTAAACTGAAAAATTAAAGCATACATGATATCGATATGACAATTTGTGAGATTGCAAGATTGGTTACTGTTGTATAAAGTAGAATGGAATTTTCTACTACGATTGTTATGTTCTGTTCGATGAGAGAAACAAAGATTCAGTTAACAAAAGGAAACTTCTTTTCATTGTCAAATAGAGCAAAGTATTGAAGAAAACGGTAAATAACAGAAGCTGTTGTATATCAAGAAAAATATTATATTTCCTAAAAGCTAGTTTAATGTTTGTGGAAAAGAAAATCTTTAAAACATTTTTACTCGCATTTCTAGTCTTTTCCCTTGGCAAATACCCAAAATGTTTATACAGCTCTTTTTTACAAAAACATTTAATGTACAGAAATTTGTAATTGAAACAACGCCCTGCATATGGCTTTTAGGGGTTATTCCTTGAATAGTTTTCGGAGGGGGCTGCACGTTGTTATCGACTGTTAGCAATTTTTATATACTTTTTATTTGTATATTTTTCTTCATATTGTACCCGTGGATACTCAGGTAGTTATTTTCTTGGTGTTTCTTTATTTTTAAGTTATTATTATTATGATTATATATAATTGTTTTCTTTTCTAGCTTTTTAATCGCATGAGGTTAAGTGGTGGAATAGGTTTAAGCTAAACTTCGCCTCATGTCTGTCATTTGTATTATATTATTTACCTTTTGTGGCGTTAAAACTGTTAAAAGTAACTACGCGAGTTTCAGTTTTGCGTTCTATTTTGCACAAGGTAATTTATTCCTATAATTAGTTACCTTATAAGGGAATATTGTCTCCTTTAATTTAATCACTTAAGTTTGTTCTCCTGGGACAGGAGCCTTCAAGAGGAGGTATGTGTGGTGCAGGTTATTTATCCACGTGTTTTGAGAAAGGCCAACGTTTCGGCTACGGCAGTGTAGTTGCCCCGAAGAAGGCTACACTGCCGTAGCCGAAACGTCGGCCTTTCTCAAAACACGTGGATAAATAACCTGCACCACACATAGCTCCTCTTGAAGGCTCCTGTCCCAGGAGAACAAACTTAAGTTACCTTATAAGGTTTATTTACAAAAATAAAAACTAATCTATATAAACTATTTAAAAACCTAAAACTATAAAATATATTTAGAAACTATAACTACTTAGATACACCACCTAACACCTGCGCCGCTAATTTAACTTTGCATTGTTTTCAGATTCAAAGTGTTTTGCTGGGAAGGAAGGGGAACTAAATTACTACGTTATCCAATTCCTTACTGATCACGGGGAGGACGCTGAGTACCTACTACGCATAGGAAAGCGGGAGAGTAACGAGTGTCCACATTGCGGCTTCCGGACATAAAAGGCCACGTTGTCTTCGAGTGTGGCAGGTGGGAGAGAGAAAGAAGAGTGGTTGACATAGCGTTGGGAGGAATCATTTGGCCGAGCACTTTGGTGAGGCGGATGGCTAGGCGCCAAATGAGGTGGAGGTGCGCCGAAAAGTTCATTCGTATGATTTATGAATCCAGGCAAAAAGAGCCAGACCCTAACGACATTCAGGGGAACCCTATGATATTTAGCTGACATCCAGGTGGCGAACATCGACCACATACGTACAGAAGCATACTATTGGCGATTTCCGGAACTGCAACTATGGTTTAGAGAGAGGAAAAGGTTTACCATACCTAGATGGATGGGAGTTCCACACAGCCCCTCGCTATAGAGCCGAACGGGGTAGCCTATAAAAGGTTTCCCGATACCTCGATAAAGAAAAGGCGTTAAGGATCAGAATTGACGCACCAGATGAATTGTTTGGTACCATGGGCTGCGCACTCACGAAAGAACGACCAAAAAACAATTAAAGAAATTATTCTACACACTTATTTCAATATATAAAATCGTGACGGATTATTTGTATGGGAATTCCAATGTTCTATTCACTTGATATAATTTTTCATGTGTAAGGAGTAAATAGTCACTAACTTCTTGAAATAAAAGAGAACAAATGCTCCCATAGGTTTTATGGAAGTTATCACATTTAATAATGACTTTTATTACTAAAAGCACTCCGACTTCTCATTAAAAAAAAGGAAATTAGTTAATTTAGATTCCCTGTTCTTTGCAACTGCTTCTATTTGAAAAGGTTTTGATGACAAGATGAAAGTAATGAGAAATTGTTTTCCCAGTGAAAACTCTTAATGACCTAATGACACGTAGAAGGAGACGTTGCATGAATAGAGGCTTAAAATGTTCGGAATAGAGTGCTATTTACAGGTACGAACAAACTCTTGTCTCATCATTTTAGTGTATAATAGCACGTTTTAGAAATATGTTGGTGACAGTTCAAGCACAAATATTTTACGCAAGGCAATTTTCACTCACTTTGTACGTTCGGTAAATTCAGGTAAGTTAACGAAGTTTGTTATACAGCAAAAAGGAAAACACAAAATTATTTCATTGTAATTAAAGAGACTTCAAATTTAATTAAAAGTTACATGTTATAAGGCCATGGCGTTAATTACGAATTTGCGCAAAGTACATGTCTCAATTTTCTTAGGAAAAATTATTTAAAGCTAAAATGAGTTATTATTTCAAGGCCATTTAATAAGATACTAATGTACACTTTACGGTTAGAAACTTCAAAAACATTCAATTAGAAATCTCTAGATAACACAACTAAAAGTATGTGGAAATATTAACATGCCACGAACCCATTTCAGAGAACCTAATGACCAAAAGCACTATATGCATTTCGTTTTCAAAAATAATATGAAATACGTCTAAATTTAAATACAAATTTACATGTCAATCACGAATGTCTTTCGCATTCAATTTGAAATATTCCACCCTCTTTTCGTAGAAGTAAAAAAATCAACATTTTCCGTGAAAATTTGTAAACCTAAGGAATGGGATTGTTTAAACAATAATTGTATATTAAAAGTAACGGTGTCGCAGTTAAGTATGGGTCACGCCGCAGTTTGATGGTTAATATGAGAAGTAAAGTGTCCTCTTGACATCTTGTATTTCCACATGAATAAAATCAACTATAAGAGATTTTTTAGATATACGTATATAAATCTTTCATTTCATCAAGTTAGATAAATTGATCAAGGTTTTTCTCAATACGAGAGATTAGATCATACTGACACAGATTGATAGAAGTTATCGAGGAGTTCAGCATGTTTCTCGTTTTTTCTATGTAAATGGAAACTTTTCGATAGATTCTTATAACAAATACATTTTTTATACAAGGATATAACAGCCAATAATCAACTAATATTGAAAAAAACTGAAAATAAAAATTAAACCGGCAGCCGAAAATTCTAGCAATAAATTTATATATTGAAGGGTTGTTTTTCAGTTGCTGAAAAAGATGCATAAATAAACTTTATTTTACAATTCATTTTTATTAAATAATTTAGTATAAAATGGGCAGAACAAATTCTGAATGCTCAGTCACAAGTGAGTCTAATTAAAAAGAGCCCATCATTTTCCTTCTCTTTAGAATGCTACACACTATTTATGAACATTATTTTGTAACAAACATCAGGGTGCGTAAATTATAAAAATATATACCGGGTGCTGCAAAAAAAATTTGCAATAGTTTTGTATGTATTGAAATTGTGGTGATCTATAAAGTTCTCCAAATAGGGGTAAAGTGATGAGCAAATATGATCAATAACACAAAACCTCCCCCATAAATTTATTTATTGATTAAAAGTTAAAAAGTGACGTTGATTGAAAAGTGAATGAAAAGGAATCAAGCCTAATTGAAGATGTAGAACTTGAAAGCGTAGCACGATTGATTAATAAAGTCAAGCTAATATGTGTTATTAGACTTGAGATAAAAGTTACTTAAATTTAAATTTATCTAAAGATTACGACATCATCAGGTAAATATTTTAATTATTATGAAGGGTGGTTGAAATTTAATGGGTGATGGGGGCGGATGACGTGCGATGAGGTTACATTAAATTAATCCAAGGCCACTAGGCGATTTCATAATCCAAAAAAGAGGGGGCTCCAAAACAAGAAGTGAAAATAGGAAAAGCCATGTTAAAAGAAATTGTAAATGAATTAAATTTGTTAAATCCACAGCCAAGGGCTGAAAAGATGTATAATAACGACGGACACGAGAAAATAATAACAAAAAGGAAGGTCGAAACGACCGGTATTGAAATTTCTTATAGCAGAAAGGAACACAAATGAGTGAACAAACTGTGGATGTGGACTTAGATATTTGTTCTCCCATCATGGGTAACGTTAAATAGTAAAAATACCCACGCTAAAACTAAAACTCATAGTGATAAAACAGGTAGCTTCCGCTTCCAGACGTTGGTCCTTAACAAAAAAAGTTCAAATTGTGCCAATATTGCTCCTAACAACCTATGTCAGTATGTATTCTTGCAACATCCTATGTAAGTTATATATTGATATACATACATATAGTAGTATAAGTGACCACGCTACTTGATATAAGAAAATCGAAATTTATCGATTTATCCAGAATAATATTTTGATCCTATTCAGAACACTACGAGAAAACGATGAATACTCGTATAATAATGTGCTCTAAACCTCCTTCATATTGTTTGTTTATTAAAATGATAATCTATCAGGTGAAAAATAATTATGTATTTAGATCACATTTTATGTATCACGTATACAGAGTGATCGAATTAATTTTCAAACCACGTGACCTCATAGCATAGGCAACACACCTTACTTACGTTGGTACCTACTGTTATTTAAAAGTAGGTATGTAAAAACGCATTAGCAATTGGAGTTAAAACTTAAAATTTCAAACATTTTATAAACCTTAATAAGTATGTACTGATTGCAAGAAATAAGTGTAACTGATCACGTGGTTTAAAGATTAATTAGATCACTTTGTATAAAATTTGTGTAATTGTTTAAAATTTTTAAAACTTTACTTTTTCCCCTGACAGACATTTCATTACTAATTGTTTTCACCTTACCTTCATCTGCATTATGTTTTTATATAATTTCGAAGCCTGAAGATGACTCGTAGTAATCGAAACAAGTAGCTAATTTAATCATTTTAATACACAAACAATATGAAGGGGGGGGGGTAGAACCTATTATTACCTAATAATCGTTTCCTCGTAATTTTAACTGTATTTCCAGCTTGAAGCATTGATCCTACTCTAATATATAGTTTTGTTAATTGCATGTGTGCTTATTAGTATTTCATATGATATTAATCAGTTTGAATTTATCAATTTATTTATTGCACCATGCACCATATAGTCAAAGAAAGGCGAGAGCCGCGTCGTTATGTTATTTGGCACCTAAAAAATATTCCTCATTTTATACGAAAATAATCTGTACTGTAAATTCATCCATAATGATGAGGTTTCAATTCTCCTGGAAGTGAAAGTGGAAACACACGTCTCTAAAGGAATGAATATTTCAAACTTCGTTTAAAGTGACAAATAGGACAGGGATTCATTGCAAAAAAATATAACGATCAACCGAAACGTATCTCTCACAATGTTAAATGTTGCTGTCTTACATCGTCGATTCGTGACTTCATTGAAGTTTGAATATTAACTTTGTGCATAGAGCGCATAATCCATCTTGATTAATTAGAGAAATAGTTTTACAACACACCAATGACGAAGTGTACAGCATAAGTTTTACCAACATTGAATATGTAATTCGGTTAATCAGTGGTAGGATGCATTAATGCCGTTAACGACTAATACTCTAAATTCATAAACACGTGAAACTTTCTCATGAATATTTCGGTTATGAAGTTGTAATAGTGTGTGTGTTACTTAGTTCTGTGCAAAGAAAGTTACGATACATTTCATCAAAGTTTCTTACATTTTAAAGTTAGGATAAAACGGTTTATTTATTATTTACCTGTTAGCACATGGGCTTGTTTTTCTTGGAAAGTATATTTATTTTTAACTTTCTTATATTTTAAATAAAGTAAGTTTTAGGTAATAGGATTATAAGATTATACACAGCTACCGGAAAACTCTAGACACCTTGTTAAAAATATAGGTACATATTAAACAACTTTCATTCTGTTACCATTAAGCAATTTCGCTTTTCATTAAAAACTTTAAATATAAAAGTGTTCCTTCTAAGAACTTTTCACAAATTTGAGTGTCTTGTTAAAATAAATGTTTTATTATTTACGAACAAATTGAATTTGCCTACAATGTGGTGTTTAGGTGTTTAAATGTTGCTTGAAGGTTGAAACCGTTTTAGAGTAGGTATGTGTATCGTAGGATTTCAATGTATTATGTTGTACGCAATTGACGAATTCGAACAATGACCGAAATTTATACCCAGAACGCGTTATGGACTTTGTTTCGGCCACTGACCGAAGCGTTCTACTCACAACGCGTTTTTGGCAAATTAACAAAATCCACTAGCCGATTTAACGGGTATTAAACTCATATGCAAACTTTTTGGAATAGATTTGAGACCAAAAATATATAATGGCCCTTTCACAATGCTAATTACGTCTTTGCACATAGTCTTTGCCCAAAAATTAACGAAAATATAACAAATTCCGTGTGAACTTCATAAGGATAGTTTAGAATGAATTTTGAATGTAAAAGAACTCAATTTGGACACTGGCAGCTTTTTGGGAATACGAATGGCCTTAGGGAGAACGTTTTAACATTCATCTTTAAGTATAGTAAATCTAAAAATACCATAAAACATAAAATGTACAAATAGAAGCTGGTCTAACGTTGCATAACATCTGTTTTATAGAAAGACCTTCTCTACCTTAAACAGTTTCAAATTTTTGTTTATTTCACTAACTAAAGGGATCATTTACACGTATATGTACAGCAGTAAATATGGATTTTACTTCCTCTTAATTACAATATAAGTTGTATATTTAGAAGTATAGTCAAAGTATAGGTATTCTCTTTGGTATAGTGTAACGTAACAATACACTTGCCACCTACTTTCATCAATAGATATTAAGTTAAATATGTAGACAAAAACATTTTTCTCGGTGAAAACATTCGACTATATATGTTACCCACAACATCGTCCATCGTTCAAAATCTCTAAATTCGAAATAAGCACACAAACATGTACATTTCGAAAGTTACCGAAAGAAGGTATCGGGACACATAAATTAGTCTACGATGAATGCTGTTACTACTTCTTACATCATTTTAACCATGAAAATGTTAACGCGAGGCATAATAGAATCATTTTTCATCATTTGAATAACGTTTCAACTTGAAATAATTAAATTTCCATGTTACCGAGAAAAAGTTTCCAATACTTGTCATTTTGAAAATTTTCGCGAAAATACTTTCTGCCATTGTTTTAATGTTCGAAATGGGTTAAGGACCTCAGACAGACAAATTTTGCATGTTTACGCAAAATTTTCACCCAAAAATAAGCACAAATAGCACAAATACACGTAGGTAATCTCCATAAGGAAACTTTTCTAAGTAAAGAAAATATATTTAGACACAAATACCGCTTGAATAAGATGACGGACTTTTATACTAAAATGTTTAAAACTTACTTTGTAAAATTAGTGCAGATACTTACGTGGTTTGCGGGGGTATCTATAATTGTAGCATTAATTTGTATGTTATAAATTTATAATAGCTTTGGTTTTAAAATAGCACATCCGCATTCGTCAGGATTCGGCGACTGTCGGAAAAGTGCACAGCAACACACACATATACACATCTTTCGGTTATTATACAGGGTGAGTTTTTTTTCATTATTTGTATGGGGATCTCGGAAACCATAAGAGTTACACATTTGCTTAAATGGGGAAAGATTTGCTTCTTTGGAAGACTAATCCAGATACGCTTTTGTTGATTTAAGAAAATGCATGGCTTACTAGATATTTGTAAAAAAGTAAAATTCTCCAAAATCGTTTCAGCCCTTTAATTCGTTTATTTCTCAAGATAGACAAAAATTGTTCAAATACAATTTGTAGATAATTTTGTGCCGAATAACGTCACCGTACTAGTTTTTTAATTTTGCTTAGCATTTTGAGGTTACGAAGCAAAGTTGAATTTTTTTAAATGGAAACAATAGTTGGCTATGACGTATTTTAATAGTGCATTTTTTTCTGATTGTAATGATATTAGGGTTGTATCACTTATTTTGATAAATAAAGGTACAATACACGTTTTCCTATTAGGTCTACCAAAAATCAGATCTTGCCATGGAAAACAAAAGAAATTTACAGTAAGTGCTCGAAATATACACAATTATTATCGACACACCTTTAGACTTTTTTGTATTTGGAGGAATAAAAGATGCAGGAGCTGCAGGATGTTGTTATTAATGAGTTTAGCAGATTAGATGTAAATGGGCGTAAAATTGGGAAAGCTGTTAAGGCTACTTTACGGTTAGAAAAAGATGTACTAAGTCGTTATTAAAAAGAATACGCAAATCGGCAAAAGGCGTGCACTTTACAGATGATAACGTTAATTTTTATATAAGTAGGAGTACAAGGTACACTCCACGTAGCAGTTTTATTGTTTCATTAGTAACTTCTTGACGCTGCAGTATGAATGTATGATATGTTTTGGTTAAAACCTAAGAACTTTACGTATTAGTCTTAGGGCCAATTTCATAATCAATTTAAAGGCGCTTTAACTTTAAATGCTCCTTTAAGCATACTTTAAAGTAGGTATGCTTAAAGGAGCATAGCTTAGGTTAAAACATCGAATAAACTCAACGGTTAAAACTACCAAAAGAATCTTCGTTTCAAAAACTTTCTGTCGTATAAATAAATAGTTTTCTTTATTGTTATAATATTAGCTGTAGAGATTAGGTCTAGTGTAGTAGATATTTTAAAATTTCTGTCATAAGTCCAGGTATGGTTTGAAAACTTATGACTTGTTTCCTTAGAAGGCACTAGGATTTTATTTTGTAAAAATTCAGAAAAGAAATACATTTCAAGATCAATTTATTTTACTTTTATTTACAACTACAATAGGTACCTACGTTTAGTAAAAGTTTCCTTCTAATTTTATTTTCTTGTTTGTTTTTGTAATAATTGATAAACATTAAATTCCAAGATTTGTATTACAAGTTTAACTATACAGTGAGGACGCGTGGGTTGGAACAAATCATTTAAAATTCAGGGTTCTGTTTTGTGGAAGAGCGCTAGGAGACGTCGATTTGTATTTTTTGGTGGTTTTTTTTAATGGTAAATTCATGTGTAGGTACAGGGTAGCCGAAAAGTAAGTTACAACCATCAACTTCATTTTTTCAATTGGAAATACCTATATTTTATTTTATTTTTGAATTTTACATTGAATTGTTACTGTAGGTAAGTATGTTTCATGTACCATGTTCTATACCTAAACTCAACAGTGTTCGAGAAATTTATAATTGAACCTAATAACTAAGAAAATATTTCAGTCGATTCTTTTGTATCGAGCAAAACTTACTTTGTTTTTACTTACTACCGAGTACGAAGTAAAAGGGAAGTAGTATTGTATTAGTGTTCAACAAAAAAAATGGACCTATTAAAATTTTTACATATCTTTGCGTTTCTGAATACGTAGATTCAAGAAATGAAAAAAAAATTCCGTCTGTCGTCTGTAGTCTGTAGTCCGTCCGTACACATTTCCTTGCAACGCTCTCAGAAACTATTTAGCGAAATGTGGTTTTCGTCAATCGATTGCATTCAGGCCAAGGACGAAAATGCTGATATTACCTTTGATGACGTCACTTCCGGTATAAGCTAAAATGGCGACGTTCATTTTTTTTATAAGATAAAGTTGCAGTTTTTTTATATACCTAGTTTAAGAGTATTTTTTTCTGAATTCAGCAATATAATTGTGTTATACTTACTTATTTTTTGAAAAAAGTGTTAATACGAGGGAAGGAAGTCTCGTGGCAACTTGCCAGAATTTTTTTTTGAATGCTAGTATTTTTGACTCTTCACTTGTTACACTTCCTAATTACCTCCAGTAAAAAGCTTACCATTTAACTTAATGAAAACGTCTTCTGGGGCAGGACCGTGTCAAGGTAACCGAAATTGCCAACGTTTCGCTTTTATAAGAGGCTTCATCATGGCAAAAGAAAGTAAAATAACACTTATGAAAGCGGGCGAAAAGCTGGCAACTTCGGCATGGTCCTACCCCGGAAGACGTTTTCATTTAGATAATGGCTCCGGCCGTGGAAGCCTTCGATCTTACAGAATACCATTTGTATAGTACTACATCTGTACAGTAAACCCTCGTTAATCCGAACTTCGGTGATCCGAACCGCCGGATATTCCGAACAGAGCTTTACGAGTCGTAAGGATGTCCATTTGAAGACCATCCCAAAAAAATTTGTTTCAAACAGTTTAACATTAAAACACTATTTTCACTAATCCGGAGTCGGTGCGGAACCATCAAGTCCGGATGAACGAAAGTTTACTGTACCTACATAATTGGTTTTTTTATTATTTCCGGCATTAAAGCAGTAAAGAAAAATTTTGAAAGTTGTGTTTTCATATTTTCTTGCCAAAAACGATCATCCTTCTCTATTTTTTCGATAAACATATTACCTACAGGTGTCCATATAACGAAGTAACAAAAGCTCCTACCAGTTACATGCAATTGCCCTTGAATTTGGTAAAAATAGTTATCATTACGTTTCAATGTTAAACGATCGTTATCGGTACATTTTAAAAACTTAATTTTTTTATCGGCAACTCCCTGTTGGAGTGAAAAGTGTTTTAAGTTTGCTGGACACTTTATTTCGCTTTTCGTCAACAATATTACAATTACTAAAAGTGCAGCTAAACTATGGCATATGCTGAAATGTTTGTAATTGCTTCCAGAAATGAGAAATGTCAACAATTCTTCTTCCTTCAAGGATAAATTGACTCGATAGTTGCTTCTACGTCTAAATCACTTTCAGGTGAATTTTGGACATCTTCGACATGGTCTTCACGATTCACGTCCAAATTTAAACGGTCTTCTTCAGAAACATTACCCCCTCTCGTCATGACTGCACTGCACGAGACTTCCCTCGTATTAACACTTTTTTCAAAAAATAAATATAGCACATTATATATATTATTGAATTCAGAAAAAAATACTCCTTTAAACTACATAAAAAAAACTGCAACTTTATCTTATAAAAAAAATGAATACCGCCATTTTAGCTTATACCGGAAGTGACGTCATCAAAGGTAATATCAGAATTTTCGTCCTTGGCCCGAATGCAGTCGATTGGCGAAAACCGCATTTCGATAACTTTAATAGTTCATATTCTGCACCTTTTTCGAATAAAAAATTTCTTCAAATTTTGTCTAAAAAAGCAAGGTTAACCACTTGGTTTTTTTTCTGGCTAAAAAACGAACTCTCGAAATTCGACCAAGTAAAGACTCCTTCTTTTGGATCATTACACGCTAATTAAATAATTCCAATCCGTTCCATTGTAAGTGGAAGCGTTTCGGAGATATCGCTCTTTAAAGATCCAAATAGACTAATAGAGGGTCCCCTCGCAGAGCCCTTTCCACCATTCTCGTACAAATGAGACACTTAAAGGTGGACCTGGTTCTGAGTATAGAGCGTTGCAGTCATTCTTTAAAAATGATTTTTTTAAATACTTTTTTCAAATAATAAGTATAACACAATATATATCTATTGCTGAATTCAGAAAAAAATACTCTTTTAAGCTACATGCAAAAAACTGCAACTTTATCTTATAAAAAAAATGAGTGCCGCCATTTTAGCTTATACCGGAAGTGACGTCATCAAAGGTAATATCACCATTTTCGTCCTTGGCTCGAATGCAGTCGATTGGCGAAAACCGCATTTCGATAACTTTAATAGTTTCTGAGATCAGAGCGTTGCAAGGAATGTGTACGGACAGACTAGACGGAATTTTTTTTTTTCATTTTTTGAATCTACGTTTTCAGAAACGCAAAGATATGTAAAAATTTGCATAGGTCAATTTTTTTTGGAACATTAATACAAACTTCCCTTTTACTTCGTATTCAAGAAGTAATACAAAATCGATACTTTTTCGATATTATTTAACTGAAATGTATTTAAAAAACTCATCAAATTGACAATTAAATATGAATCGCCTTTGTACACATTGTTATTGGTTTCAAGAAAAGCAAATCTTAGAAAGTTTACCTTATTGTTATTGTTACATAAGATAAGATAAGATGTGATATACAGAAAGGAAAGTAGTAACTATTAGTAGTGCCTGCAATATATTATCTTGCATCTTAGCACTGATTAAAGGAGCAATTACAGCAGTAAGAAGTACCCTATTTATTGAAAAAATTCACTTGGGTCAGGAGTACTGTCTTCTTAACTTTTTTAATGAAGAAAGCAACGCTTTTGGTTTTCTATTGTTTTTATTGCCCATAACTTCCACTTTTCACACATACACAAAATAATGATAAGCAAACTCGATAAATATTACAAGGAAAAAATGCAGTAAGAGTAGTAAGACGATACGGCAGCCCACGCGCTATTGCGAATGTTTGATATTTATTTTTATTTCGTTCGGGTTGGGAGTGTACCTTAACAATAGGTCCAAGTAACCGCGCTAGGTAGCGCTATTTTCCGGATACAAAATCACGGAAATTTTAAATTACAATAAAATAAAAACTATTTCAAATAGAGCAATGAAATTTTAAAGTTAGAATAACCTTGACATTTTCTAGCATCGTGAGTATAGAAATTAGTATATTTGATTATATTTCTTAATTTACACACTGTATCTTCAAAAGTATAGCTTCAATTTAAAAAATGATACTCACGTTTATGGGTCTAATAGAATTATACACGTATTTTAAATTTCAAGTAAATCGAAGAAATAATAAAGGAGCTGTGAATTTTTAAAAATATAGTACAGCAAACAAGTCCCCTTAACTCCATGTTGAAAAGGTGTCACAATGTGTATCGATAATAATTTCTTTTGTTTTCCATGCCAGGATATGATTTTTTGTAAACCTAATAATAGGAAAACGTGTATTGTGCCTTTATTTATCAAAATAAGTGATACAACCCTTACATGATTACAATCAGAAAAAAATGCACTATTAAAATACGCCATAGCCAACTATTGTTTCCATTTAAAAAAATTGAACTTTGCTTCATAACCTCAAAATGCTAAGCAAAATTAAAAAACTAGTACGGTGACGTTATTCGGCACAAAATTATCTACAAATTTTATTTAAACAATTTTTGTCTATCTTGAGAAATAAACGAATGAAAGGGCTGAAACGATTTTGGAGAATTTTACTTTTTGACAAATATCTAGTAAGCCATGCATTTTCTTAAATCAACAAAAGCGTATCTGGATAAGTCTTCCAAAGAAGCAAATCTTTCCCCATTTAAGCAAATGTGTAACTCTTATGGTTTCCGAGATCCCCATACAAATAATGAAAAAAAAAACTCACCCTGTATAGTGATTATATTTTTCGCTGTTTAAAGGAACACTTTCTCATACAAAACTCTGAGAAAACCTTGCCCTGTGAGCCCTTTGTTGACATATGCGCTGCAGTCCGCAGCGGGACGCTTTTATCACTATGAAATGATTGCGAATTAAACTGTGAATCAGCTTGAAAATAATCGGTTTAGTGGGAGTGGCCCATTTTCAGTGTAGTCCCCAGTGTAGAACCCGTCATTATTAACATCGGTAACAACGGCCAATACATTTCTTGGAGTATTGCGGCCTCTGTCAACATCTACAATTTTTACCAAAATATTAGTGCCTTCTGGCAATGGAGCAAAACGTTGATTTGACTCTTGAAACAACTTGTTAACTTGAATTTTCATTTTTTTATGCGATTCTTTTCGCTCATTTAGAATTCTTTTAATTCTTTCGACCATTTCATGTTTTAAATTGTAGAATCATTTTTGGTTTGGTAGGAGGACCACAAAGGGTGTTATTTGAAAATGGAATAAATCACACAACCTCCCCTTAACCGAATTTAATGAATTTAATGGATATTGATGACAGATGAAGTTTTTCTGTTTTTATATAAGTGTTAAAATCACTGAAACTGCTACCAATCGCACAATAGCAGGTATAAAAATGTTGACAATTCTAAAAATTGGACTAACCTCGTTCTTAACATAGACACGTAGGTGAACAATTTTAGAATAAAAAGATTGATTTAATTCAAAAAGTGCGACATGTTTCGAAATCTACCGGTTTCATTATCAAGCTGAAAGGTTATCACTTAAAATGAATGATGGCTGAAAAAACCGACAATTAGTTAAATCAAACCACATGGCTAACAACACTCATCTTAAGGGAACTTAACGTTTAAATTTAAAACATTTTTTGCAAACAATCAACAATGATGAAATCACAAAATCACATGATAAAGTTAGCAATATAAGTGGGTGATGATGTATATAAATTACTTAACATAATTAACATTAAAAAGTTAAAAATTGAAGACTTGACCAGTAACAAAATGGTCTTACAAAATTTATAAGCGGTAACAGGTGGCGCTGACTTAAGCCAAAGTAAAACTATAAATAATACCAACATAGAAATAATAATCTACAGGGTGAAGCCGGAATAAAAGACATTAAATAACTAATAAGATCATTACCCAGGTCCGTGATGTAACGTGATATAAATATGGTTGGTCGATACATGAAGGGCAAAAAAATACAGGGTGTGGCATTAAAAAAAAAGTGACATTTTCCTGCCAGGTGGAAATGCAACATACTGTAGATATAAGAATATTTTTAAAAGATGTGCAATTCAAATCAAAGCAACCTTTATTTGAAACTTTTTTCTGTATCTTCAACCCACATTGAATTATCGACCCATTACGGAGCAGTGGGACACCCTGTATAAAGAAACGAGGTTGGTGAAGGTAATGGGCGGTTTTCACTGAATTATATTTTTCGTCAAAATGTGTCCCCATAAAAATCAAAGTTTCAGGATTAATAACATTCAGGGTAGCACATTATAATGCATTTTGTATATATAGTAGTGAAAAAAATATATACCTCAACATGTATTTTTAAATTTAACATCTATTTTAGATACGCCATGTTGAATATTTTAATTTATTAGTCTCAAAGGGTTTATGGGTAAAAAGCCTATCGTCCAATCTATTTTATTAAAAAAAGTTATTACTTCTTCTTTTCACTCGTAGACTTGTTAGATATCATTGATCAGAAAAATTCTAAACAAAATCGTTTACCCATTCTCACAATAATTCAATTTAGATTTTAAACTTACTATTGATTGAAATGTCAATTCTAAATAAATTAAGGCTCTACACATGGAGGAACCCCAAAGGATGAAAGCAAAGATAGGATGATAGCGGTATGGGACACTTCGCCGCCGCCAGTTGGCCGTCGCCAGCTCGTCGTCGCCAGTTCGCCGTCGCCAGTTCGTCGTCGCCGTTTCGCCGTCGCCATGTCGCCGTTTCCATTTCGCCGACGGACATTTCGCCGTTTGCTATCTCGCCGTTTGTTCCGCGTTCATTTCAAATAAAAATGGATGATATGAAAAAAATTTGAACCTTCCCTATTATCCCCGATCGACCGATTTGCGCTCTCTTGTACTATACACGTTTTAAAATTAACGAGATTGCTGTAAGATTAAATAAAGATTTAAAAGTTTAAACAGCGTTTGAAACTAAAACGAATGCTAACCTAAGCGGAGTGTCATGCGAGGTTAGAGGTAGGTTTAGTATATTTTTTTTCATTTGAAACAAAAACGAGAATGTGACACAAAACGGCGTTTGAAACTAAAACGAATGCTAACCTAAGCGGAGTTTCATGCGAGGTTAGAGGTAGGTTTAGTATATTTTTTTTCATTTGAAACAAAAACGAGAATGTGACACAAAACGGCGTTTGTTCCGCGTTCATTTCAAATAAAAATGGATGATATGAAAAAAATATTAGATATTTTTTTACTCCACATCTTTATATACATAAAGACGGGAGTTATGCGACGGTTTCAAACTCGAAAACTTTAACACCCCTTTTTTGTTTAAAAAATTTTTTGATCAAATCGTTAATTATTGAATTATCGAGCGAAATCGATATTCAAAATGACTTTATTTAAAGAATAACACTAAGGATATTTATTAAACAATAAAACTTAATACATATGTAGGTACTTAATGTTTTTAGTTTCGTAACATGAAAAATAAATAAATATTAAATTTATTGTATTTTAACTTTTCTGTTCGCAAATAAATTACTGCTTGCGGCGAGACGGCTGACGGCGAAATGTCCGTCGGCGAAATGGATACGGCGATATGGCTACGGCGAAACGGCGACGACGAACTGGCGACGGCGAACTGGCGACGACGAGCTGGCGACGGCCAACTGGCGGCGGCGAAGTGTCCTAGACGCTTAGCTACATTACAAACGTAATTGTTATAATGATTGCTCCCTCAAATTAAACATACTTAATTGGGGGGCCACCGCAGCCATTTAAAGTGGTCAAAATTAAAACACGATAATTTAATTTTTTGCATAACGAATATTTTTATGTTAAGTTTCTCATTTAAATTATAAAATTCATTACGATTCCGTAAATAGGGTTAATGTAAAAGTTTCAAAAAGTGCAAACGTGCAACTCAGAATTAATGACTAGTAGCAGGCATAAATTACACTTCTTTTCGCGATTTCACTGAAAAAAGGCATCTTATTTTCTTATTCCCGAGCCTAATTTAGCTGCTACAGTAACAGTAATTTGGCCGTCACACCGTGTGATAGACGAAGATCAATTTCAACATTGCAGGTTAATCCCATGAGAAACTAGAGATACTTTCAAAGAACATTTTTTACGTTCTCGCTTGAGATTTAAAAGGGAAACAGCTTCGGCTGTAGTTATGCATCATTTCAAACTTCAGCAGTCAAAGTTTCTCAATATCCCTAATGATCTTGCACCAGATGAGGTAAGTGTATGCGTGTAAATTCAGACGCCAAGTTAAAATTAAATTTTATTTTGCTGTATAAGCATTTAAGTATATATGGAAAAAGAATTTATGGCGACAAGCCAAGTCAGATACAAACTGAGAGCGTTTCACTAATCTCGTGATTTGAAATGTTGCCAAAACTTTATACGGAAATCACAATTCCGGTGCATTATGCTGATGTTTTATTGTTGGCATGGCTTATCGAATTGATAAATAGTATTTTGAATTTCTAAATACGAAAGCAAGGAAAATGTAAAACTGCTTATTAGATATCGATTAAAATTCAATCGCTCGCCCTATTTCAATTAAGCCAACACGGTTATGGCGAACGCGCTATTATATATCTTGTATTGCATTATTGGATTGTCGGAATCGGTGACATCGGCTGACCATGAATTAGCAAAATTGGTATTCGCAGGTCTCAGGGTGCACACTAACCCGGTAATTCAATCATTCTGTTAACCCTATAACCTACTGACAAAACATGAGTTAATTATAGTAAACACAATAGCATAATACGCTCTTTAAAATGGATTATGTCTTTTTTTGTCTATAATATTAAAACGATTAACAGAATCCGAAGTTCAGATTGAAATATAACACAACATTTTTGAAGTGAATCATAAATTGCAAGAAATATTCACTGTAACTAAAAAAAAAGTTTAAATTACTAGGTACAATTTTCAGCTGGGGTTAACAAAAGTTTGAGAAAATATATATTTTATAATGACATACTATAAACTAGGTACATAGCCCCAAAGAAAGGTTGTTGTATACGTTCAAAACCTGTGCATAATTCAATTAAACTCTTGAAACCCGGTTATACCTATCCTAATCGAGACGGTGGAGTGTAATGGGACTTCACCCCAGAAGTGTGGTTTTATAATAATTTTTATCTACTAGAATGATATTACTCACTCAACGCTAACAAAAATAATTCGCAAAACAAGTTCGTAAGAAAATATATTTCTACCTGAATTGGTAAGGCTAAAAGTGGATCGGAAACAATAAGAACAATCTTAATTACAAGATATAAATAAAAATATAGTTAGATACATTACATGGGTAACAAAACTTATGTTAAGTGTATAAGCTATTTGGTAATGCATATATAAAGATGGAAAAATGAACGAACTGTTTGTCCGAATACACATTCCATAGATATCGCTTAAGCTTTTAGTTGTCACGATTTTCCACAAAAGGGTCTAGCTAGGACATTTCGCCGAACCTAATTTGCGATCACTATGCCGACCGTGATCAAAACCCCTAATGTCCATAACGCCGACTCAAGGATATGATGCCAACGACCATTTCGCCGAATCTAATATTCGGCCAGCCCCCCACCGCGGCCAAAACGCCGACTGTTCAAATCTCCGACAAACACATTTAAAAGGCTAGTTATTTAGTTCTACGGAATTTCTTTACTTACGGCCAAAGTTAAGTAATGCCGAAAGGGCGATCTCCTGTTAGGAGGTGGCTCTAGGGGCGTTTTTAGACATTGGACAATACCTCTCTAGAATCAATCAAAACTGCTATGGAAAGCAAGGGAGTACAACCTACTGTGCGTAGGTGGATACACACCATGCTAAAACATAGGATCGCCACAGCCTCGCTTAATAACGACTCTGTAGTGGTCAGGGCCACACGAGGATGTCAACAATAGGGAGTTCTTTCTCCTCTATTGTGGTGCCTGGTAGTGGACGGACTGTTGAGGCGATAAAGCGAGGCAAGCTACACCACTGCTGCCTATCCCGATGACATAGCGATTGTGGTACGTGGCAGATTTGAAGAGACCGTATCAGATGTGATGCAGGGAACATTAAATCTAGTGAAAGCATGGTGCGGAGAAGAGGGTCTATCTGTTAATCCAACAAAAACGAACCTCATTCTCTTCTCGCGAAGAAAAGGGCCGACAAAGCTAAATGACATAGCAATGTACGCCGCCAAGGTACAGGTAGTGGGAGAAGCAAATACTTGGGCATAACGCTAGACCAAGGGCTGACCTTCAAACCGCACCTAGAGAAGACAGCGAACAAAGACCTTGTGGGCCTGTAGGCGAGCGTTCGGAAGCAAGTGGGGTTTATCTCCCACTGGATATACACCAGAATGATCAAACCGATCATTACGTATGCCTCACTGGTGTGGTGGCATAAAACCTCCACCAAGAAGAACATACAGAAACTTAGCAAGGTGCAGCGTATGGCTTGCCTTGGAATTACGGGGCCAATGATAACGACCCCTACTGCAACTATGGAGACCCTCTTGAACCTACCGCCACTAAACCTAGTAATTAGGGCAGAGGCGCTCAGAAGGGCATACCCGCTGACAGTTAACCACGAGGAGGGATCGTCAAGGGCGGAGCACTCGCTCATTTTTGACGAAATCTCCAAATATAAAAGCCTTAGTATGATAACTTAGAGGATACCCAAAACAGTTTGCCTCACCAAACTGTTTACTAGAAGTGCAACTAAGTGACACTACTATCGGAGTAAAAATGCAAGCCCCTGACTTTAGAAGCTTGTATCTCAGTAATTAGCAATCATAACTTAATGAAACAAAGTGCATTTAAAAGATCATTCATTCCCACAAAAAGGTGTACAGCTTTAGATTTTTGCAACACATCGTTAATTTTCTGTATCAATGTACAAAAAAGCGCTAATTATGACTCAAATATATCGCACAAGCGCTCGACTTTAAAAATTAATTACGGCTATATTATTGAAGCTGAGTGGTAGATACTTATATATTTAAAAAATATATACCTACTTATTTGTCGATGTGAGATGCTTATGAGGCCAATTGATTTATTAGTCTTAAAGCTATAATAAAAAAACGACATCTTGTGTAATTGAGTACCTGAAAGTTCGATATTAATAATATTGACAGTAACACAAAAAGTTAAACCAATTGTGGTCTAACACGATTTAAAAAAAATGTCATTATACTTCGCTTTTTTTTAAAGAAATTTGGAAAAAAGGATGGATGCTTCGAGAGTCTAACTAATTTCTCCGGTCGTAATTTGTACAAAGAACTGAATATCTTAGCTGACGGGGTGGTTCACAGGATAATCGTAAATATTTTCTTGGAATTGTTGTAATTTGTTACGCGGCGAATTCATATTCCGCTGGGTGAACAAAATGATCCCTTCGCATAATTAACTCGTAGCATTTTCTAACCCATTCTTCATACAATCCAGCCTTTCGTACGAGAAAATATCTCTTTACCAAACTTAAAGAAATGATATTTTACTTTTAGATAAAATATACTGAATTTTTGCATTTTAAAAGATTACATAGCGGAGTATCGAATAAGGTAATTTATCACAATTACGAAGAATTGGTTGAATCCATTGAGTGATTTTAGTTGCTCGAGGAGAGGGTTGTAGGGATTATGTTAAGTAATACTTCACAAAACCTTCCCATTAGTTTACATTTGTCTTCTTATGGTACTTGAATACATCAATAAATACGAAATAAAATAATGAATGCGTTACTAGTTTCGACCATAGTCATCTTCAGGTTTATAAATGGAGATGATGACTTGATCATGATGAAATGAAAATTACAGGTTAAAAATTAAAATTCAAACTTTAGGAGAACACATGGTACGGGTATAATTAGATTATCACAGATTAGATTTTTAAGTTAGTAACGTAGTCCAGTCAATGAACGCTCAAAAAGGAGTATAGAGGGTTTGGAAGAGGGTAGTTTTTTTTCCATTGGCAATATGTCGGGAGTACTTATGAGATAAACATACTAAAAGTCCTGACGTATACACCTTACGCTAGAGGGGGAAGGGGGGTGGAAAGGTCTTGTCTTTCTGTTTTTCGCTTTTATCTCGTTAACAGTGAGCCGTACAATAAAATTGGTAGTAGCAAAAAGAAAGTTTATTAACTTTACAATGTTATTGCTTATAATCATTTTTCTTCTATTCCTTATAGTTTCCGAGATATCTGCACGCAAAAATCGTCGATTTGAAAAAAACGAAAAATTGGTTACTTTTTGTGAAAGTTTTGTTTCTAACTCTTTAATCCTTCGTTTTACAGTAAAACTCATAAGAATAAAAGTTGTACAGTATTAAATTACTTTTAAAATTATGTATTGGTTGAAGGACACACAGGGAAGCTAGAAATCATCAAATTGGGAGAACAAGCACGTTTCAACGTTGTTGCTGTTACGGGAGATTCTTCTTACATCTATAAGTCCTGCCGACCATGATATTTTATTTATAAAACCTGACCGGGCAAAAGTAGAAACAAATGTTTATTCCACCCAACAGATGCAGAACTAAGACTAAGTGAAATTCTCTTCCTACACGCATTCACGGGCTGTGACACTACCTGTGCAGCATTTCGCAGATGTAGGCTTGACTTCGTTAAATTATACCTATTAAAAAAACGAAGATATCCAAAGGGCAGCCAAGATTTTGATAATGCCTTCTCAACAGCGACTCAAGTTCAGGAAGCTAGGGTGCACTGGATGATGAGGTGGTACGGTATCCAAAAATTCATCACTGAATCTTCATCGATTCAAGTGTTTTTTGAAGTCAGCTTCGAAAATGAGACCTGATTTATCTAATCTCTCACCAAGTGAAGGGGCCACGAGATAGCATTCATTCCGGGTATTTTTACAAGTGCAGCTATGGTTAGGCCAGAAAGTTAACCCTGAATTGTAGAGTTGGGTCTGGGAGCGCAAGGCAGATAATACTCTTGTGCCTGTTCGCAATAGACAGCTGGCAGCACCAGAGAAAATATGAAATACAATCTTCTGTAAATGCTCTGGAGATTGCACTTCAAGCAGATGTGATGTGGGTGTATAATCTAGCAATTAAGCAACTGTTCATCGTTATACCAGACCTGCCAGGGTCATTGCTTCAATGGTATCTCCATATTATCCAATAAAGGAGACAACTTGGATGAAATGAAACTTTGCGCCCTCGATATTTTTGTGGATATTGAGACGGAAGAGGAACCAGATCGGGGCCAGAACTCGAACCAGATGCAGGGCCCTCACTGCCCTAGCGAGCAAGATTATAATTTTTTTAATTGCTACAGCTTTGGCCTACTAGATAGAACCAAATTAGTAAACCGATACATTTTAAAGGTAATTTAATGCTGTATAACTTTTATTCTTAAGAGTTCTACTGTAAAACGAAGGATTAAGGAGTTAGAAACAAAACTTTTACAAAAAGTAACCAATTTTTTGTTTTTTTCAAATTGACGATTTTTGCGTGGAGATATCTCGGAAACTATAAGAAATAGAAGAAAAATGATTATAAGCAATAACATTGTAAATTAAACAAACTTTCTTTTTACTAATACTAAATTTTGTTGTACAACCCACCGTTAACGAGATAAAAGCGAAAAACAGAAAAATGAGACCTTTCCACCCCCCTCCCTCCTCTAGCGTAAGGTGTATACGTCAGGACTTTTAGTATGTTTATCTCATATGTACTCCCGACACATTGCCGATGAAAAAAAAACTACCCTTTTCCAAACCCTCTATAATCGTTCATTGACTGGGCTAACGGTATTATATATTTACATAGTACAATCGTTGGATTTATATAAATTTAATGAATTTAAAATTTAATTAAGTCATGATCACTTCGAACACATTTTAATATATTGCTAAGAATCACATTTACTTTGTAATAATACAGGAGGGGTATTTTCTAAATTTGCACTCTCCAACTTTTATTGGATATAGTGCACGCTTATGGTTGTCAACTGCTATTCAATTGATAAATACGTTAACCTAATAAACCGAATTTCCAATTCAGTGTTGAATATGTTAACATTTGGAAAAAAAACATTCTTGAAGAAATTTTTGATTTAAAAGTACGTAAGATGACATAAAATTTCAGAAACTTTTATAATGAAGAGAACGAATGCATCTTTTTTAATAAAGACAACTTTGATTTGAGTACTACTACAAATGAGGATCAATGATTAAGTCATAGTACTATATAACCATGCGTTAGAACTGCTTAGATGTATATATACAGGGTGAATGAGACCACCCGTATCAGTCTTTTATTTAAAGAACGGTGAGTCGTAGAGAGGTGGGGTGAAAAAATGGATTATAAAAGCGATAATAAAGAATCGAATGGTGATATCATTATTTCTCGGACAAGTCAGCATTCCTCCAGAAGGCCCCCAACTCCAAAATTTTAAATGGCACCATAAGTCCAAAAATGTATTTTTTGAAAGATTGTTAAAAAAGAAGAAAGTTTTATAGGAAAAATTATTTTATTACTGCCACCCCTTTTAAGTTATATTCGACTAAAGTTGTTAATTTTGAAATTCATTGTTAACAAGAAACATTGAAAAGTCGACTTTTAAAATCTAGTTACCAATGTTACATGTGTTCTTCCCTTTCAAGAAGTACTTATTAAAGCCACTGATAGTGTACCTAGAAGAGCTCAACAGTGCTTAGCAGTAAATGGAAGATATTTTGAACACATGTAACATTGGTAACTAGATTTTAAAAGTCGACTTTTCAATGTTTCTTGTTAACAATGAATTTCAAATTTAACAACTTTAGTCGAATATAACTTAAAAGGGGTGGCAGTAATAAAATAATTTTTCCTATAAAACTTTCTTCTTTTTTAACAATCTTTCAAAAAATACCTTTTTGGACTTATGGTGCCATTTAAAATTTTGGAGTTGGGAGCCTTCTGGAGGAATGCTGACTTGTCCGAGAAATAATGATATCACCATTCGATTCTTTATTATCGCTCTTATAATCCATTTTTTTACCCCACCTCTCTACGACTCACCGTTCTTTAAATAAAAGCCTGATACGGGTGGTCTCATTCACCCTGTATATATATATATATGTATATAATAATGTAAAAGATATATTATTACTAGCACATAAAATATCTTTAAAATATTCACCCTTGAGTGCAATTGTGGTTTGATATATCTACTACTAAAAACTGATTTTATTTGCAATACTCTTGAAACAAAACAGTTTTTAGGCGCAAGAGTAAAACCTTTAGGAGAATTTATATGGGAAGTTATAAAAAGATCAATTTTAAAAGTAGAAATTTATAGCTTGACAGGCTTAAAATACAAAGAATGATTGATAGATGTGACAGTTTTGATAAATCGATATATCTTGTCTTATCAACGCCATCTCGTGTAATCATATTTGACATTAAAATTTTCGTTAATTTCCATGCTAATTTAATATTAAAAAATCTTAATTACACAAGTACTTAATAAACAACTGAAATATTATTTACGAAAACATCTTCAACATTTCGGATATGATATAAATGTGTTTTTTTACAAGTGTACTACAACGCAACCCTAGGCCAGGTTGCTACCAAAAGTGGTAGTATTTACATTACACATTCATGTTGTATATGAATTCGATTCCAAATAAGTTAATATCGATACGTAACTCTACATCCCAAGTATGCAACGACAATTAAAATAGATGAAGGTACCTTACAAACCGGTAGGTTCTTGAAGCATGGCTCACCTGCAAAGAAAAACGATTATTAGATTTTGCCTAATAGGTCAATCTTATTTAATCTTATATTAGCAATTAACTGGTAATGGCAACCCACGTCAGTGACGTACGCAGACCACAGCCTTGGGGGGGGGGGGGATATAAAAAGTGCGGTATGATTTTAAAAAACATTTTTTTTACAGAAAGTTATAAAATAAATATTATTATAATACAAAATCCAATCCCCTTGGCTGTTGTGCAAGTTTCTCTATTATATCGTCTTCTGAAATGGGTGTTCCCTATAAATTGACATCATTTAGTTAGTCTGTTCTGTGAGCTTGAATTTCTAAAATAGGTCTTTTTTTAAGGATTAATAAGAATAAACCTAAAGTAGAATGGAAGGGTTGGACGCTTTGGGGGGGATATATCCCCATTATCCCCCACTAGGGTACGCCACTGACCCACGTTCTTCAGCATATTGTAAAATGCATTCTCTAAAGTTGTTGTGGAACTCATAATAATAATTTAATTCGCTCAAAGCCATTTTTGTATTAAGGAACTGAAGCAGGCGATTTTGGCCCACAGCGGAATTATAAGTCCGAGATCCGAGGGGCAGAGGGTTATTAGACGTCAAAAGGACAAAATGACGTTCACACTCGAAATGTAAAGAAGCTTTTTTGTAAAATTGTTTAAAGCTTTGAAAAAATAAATGGTACCACGATTCAAAAATCAAGTTGTTGGTGGCATTATTTACGTCCGCAAATTACTGCATAAATGATTTAATTTTTTTTAAATGGAACACCCTATTGTTGATAACATTTTTTGATTGGTTGTTGAAAATAAACTTAATGTTGTTAAGATTTTCTTGATTGCCGAGATATTGCCCATAATGTCAAAAAAACGCGTTTAAAAAAAGATAGAAAGTAGCTTTTTGGCCAAGGTTTTCTAACCTTCCAGTTCAACATTGTTACGTATAATATAAGTAATGCAAATGAGAATTTTACCATTACACTAATTAAGAGACTTAAAAATCTAGCGTACATTATTACTTATGATCACAACATTGGGATCTCGGATGTCATTCGTTTTTCTTGTCCAATAAATTTGAGATCTATTTTGCGCTTTATTCTATTCTATAGTTCTTGATAACAACAAAATTTTCCACTTTAGTAATCAGTAAATAATTTCGAAACGCTGCTGCAGAGATGCATGATCCTCCATAACATTTGACAAAGGTGGGCAAATAGCCCAGGAAATAAAAGGAAAAATTTAACGAATGTCGGGAAAAATTAGTGACAAGCTGATTTTTTGCCAGCTGTTAGGACACCACTAGAGGTATATTTTCACAAAAGTCCCCACCCCTCCTCCCGGTGCTTTCCTCCGTACCCCCCTTCAATATCCAATTTGCAAGCTTTTGGATTATTGTTCATATCTCCGTTACCTTTTATCCTAACCTAAAAATCTTTTTACCAATTTTTTCCTTAGAAAATTATCTACTTAAATTATCTCATAACTATTTTCGACAGACTCTACAGTTTACTACGTAGGATTGAAACAAAGAGCGCGCTAGCCACTTGCTGACCTCGCCGCGCCCTCCTATTAACATGGCTTCGAGAACATAATCCTTTTACTAAGTTAACGGGAGAACTCGTCTCTTTATCATCTGGTTATGTGTCCGATATCTCTGTAAATTGTGATCAGGCTTATGAAATTGGCATCGCAGCGATGACAAAGATGGAATGACAAAATTTTAGCGATTTAAAATTGCGGAGAAAGGACATGGTGCAAACACAAGCCAAACTAAAAAAGGTAAAAGTTCGATCGCAGGAAGTAACAGTAAATCCCCAACAGCTCTTCAACAGAATACTTTGTGTTTGTGACAGCCCAAGCAAATTAAAAGAATACCTGACATATGAGCTAGCATCTAGGCCTCCATCTCTTTTTGATGATGTGTCACTTCGAAAAGGCATAAAATCTTCATTAATGAAGATATTTGAAAGTGGTTTGGACGAAGATATTGATATAACTGATGCTACATTTGTACTCGATGGAGGATTTTTAATTCATTATGTGAGCTGGCCGAATGATTCCACATATGGGGAAATAGTAAAAAATTACTGTGACTATAACTATAATAACTATAACTATAACTATAACTATAACTATGGAGAAAATACAACCACCATTTTTGACGGATATCCGGATCATTCAATCACTAAAGACGAAGAACAAAGTAGAAGAGCTGCAAAGAAAACTTCATCCATCATCAACTTTGAAGAAAGCACCAAATGTATGACTCCCAAAGAAAATTTTTTAGGCAATAGGAGAAACAAGAAAAGACTGATCGAGGCCGTATCATCAGAATTAAAAAAAAGGGGTTTATCTACGTACACTGCAGAAGACGATGCCGATGTTGATATAGTGAAAGTTGCTATAGCAAAAGTAAAACAGTATTCCAAAGTTGTTGTTGTCGGTTCAGATACGGATTAGTTAGTCTTATTAGTGGGTCTTACACCCGAGAAAGAGAAAATGTATTTCTGTAAACCTAGAGGTGGCAAAGATCCAACGAAAGCATTCTACAATATTGAAATGTTGGTTCAGAAATATACTGACATCCGGCAAAATCATTTATTTATACATGCAGTAACTGGCTGCGATACAACATCGTGCTTTTATGGTTTAGGGAAGATAAAAGCAGTAGAGTTGTTAAAATCTGCCTCTGAAGCTAAGAAACAAGCTTCGGTGTTTACTGAAAGTAATATAGCAAAAGACCAATTACTAACCAGTGGGGAAAGATTTGTGTTAGGACTATACGGAATGGACAGATACCTATACAAACTTAAATGAAGCCCGATACTTCAACTTTGCTATGATGACAAAAAAGTCAAATTTAAGATTGAATTTTGATTTGGCTAAATTACCTCCAACGACAGAAGCATGTCAGCAACACATACTCAGGGTTTCTTTGCAAGTTCAAACATGGTTGGGGAATAAGTTGTCACTTTTACTTAACACGTTGACTGCCGTGGCGTTTTTTGTTGTATTATACGTTTGGGCCAAGGGGCATATCAAAATTTTCATCTTTTGGGCCGTAATGCGCAGAGATAGATATCCATAAATAATGAAGTCCCACGAAAGAAATTTTCAAATATTCATCACTCCTGCTAAGAAAATCGAGAAAATGTGTCTCGGTCATAGGGACCGAGCCGGCGCGGTGTGAAAGGTAGTGAACGTTTTACGCGGGCGCCGTAAATGGAAAAATTTTACGCAAGAAACTGGCGCGACGCAGCGCTTCTTCTAGGCCAGCTCGGTCAATTTGTACGATCGAAACAATTTTATGCCGAGCGTCTGGCGTGTGGGATGCGAAAAACTGGCTCGGTCATATTGACCGAGCCGGCGTGGAGAACAAAATTTTTCGCGGTCACATAGACCGCGTCGGCTTGGGGGAATGTTATTTTCTCGGTCATATTGACCGAGGCGGCAGTCAACGTGTTAAAGTGTTTTGTTAAATTATTACCAAAAAACTCGTTAAAATGTAAAAACCCATTTAAAAGATCCTTAGAAAAGTAAAATTTTCCGTAAAAAAACAAATTTCTAATAAACTGTTAAGTATATCGAAAATAGTTGAGATATAATTGAAGTAGATAATTTTCTAAGTAAAAAACTGATCAAAAAAATTTTAGGTTAGGATAAAAGATAACGGAGATATGAACGATAATCCAAAAGCTTGCAAATTGGATATTGAATGGGGAGTGCGCAGGAAAGCACCGGGCGGAGGGGCGGGGACTTTTGGGAAAATATACCCCTAATTAGGCTCTAACAACTGGAAGAAGTTCAGCTTGTCACTAATTTTTCCCGACATAAAACCTTTATTGCCTGGGCTAAAATCGGGGTTTTTCAAAGTATCGCTATTTGTTTTGATTTTTTAACGTTGTCATATTTATTTCATAACTATGCTAATTTGAAATTATTTATTTATATTTTACAAAAACAGTCGCTTTGAATGTTACCAGATTTTAGCAATAAATTTCAAAAATACTATAGGTATCGAACCAACCCAAAAATATTGAAACTTGAATACTTAAATACACAATAAACAAACAACAGCCTTCTTGTCTAAAATAATTAGGGAAGCGAATAATCGAATATTAAGATTTTTACATTGAAATCCCTATGGTGCATTGGCCAATTCGTGTATGTATTACTGGGACTAATCGTTACTTAATTTCGATCCGCTCGGTTAGTTAACCAGGCTTGGCTTGAGCATCGATAGGTATCGAAATAAAAGTAATAATAATACTTTCAAACCTGTTAAAGCTCTTAAATACTTCCTTAAAATACAGTATTTGGATTTGGATTGTATTTTCTATTCACGTTCTTGTAGTCAGTCCTATGAAGTTGTTTTGCACCTCAAATAATGATATAAATACCTAAGATGCGTTTGTATAATAATGAGGGTGTGTAACTGTGCAGAATTATAGTACTCTGTACATAAAAATAAGCTAATTTATAAGTACACTAATAAATACATTCATGTGCTATGTTGTAATGTTCTGGTGTCTATTATGTAAGTATATATATAGTGTTTACTACTTACTTATACGACTGTGTAATATTACAGGTAGTGGTAATATGCATCGAACTTCCCTTTAGGAACGACCATTATATGGCTAATAAATCAGAAATTATGTTATTTTTCTATTCGAAAGTAATTCAGTGTAATTCAATTCCAAAAATATATACATAAAACAAAAAATGTATGAAGTCATCTACGTCGAAATGTAAGATGTAAAAAAAAACAAAAGCAGCAGAAAAATGTTGCTGCCAGCTATTGATAAAATACCTTTACATTTTGTATTATATAGAAGCTTACTCATCGGAAGCCACGATAAGAAATAGATTGTGTATCGAAACATTCCCCACATTTCAAAAACATCACAAAAATAAATACGTTTTCTTGGCAACATACGGTGTATTGGGGGTTGAAATTTGAAGATAAGAGGTTCTTTTCTCTCTTTTGTACAGAATCTAGTTTCAATTCTAAATAAACCTTTCTGTGATTACAATCTGTTTCTAAAACATGTGATAATTGAAATACTGTGTTGTTCCATTACATTTAGTAAGAAGCTGCATCTTCAGAATTAGGTATTTTTCTTTCTACAAATTTAGCCCATTTAACTTTTGAGGCAATTACGATATTTATCTTTGTGGAGAAAACAAAACTTTTTACGAATGAAGTTTCTATAGAAAGTTTTGTAGCCATTTCCTAATAAAGAAGACAGAGGAAGACAATATTCCTTAATACTTAATTAGAAAAGTAGAGAACAAGTCAATATTTTATCATTTTGTCTCGCATAATCGCAATTGAAAAGTCGTTCTTAAACGCCTTTATAATAAAGATTTAGGTTTCAAAAGAATCTGCTGGTAAAATAAGTTACAGACGATACAAAGTACACAATTACGGTAATCCGAGTGAGAAAACACAAAAACATTAAGTTATTGTGTAGCTTAAAGCTATGATTTATATTATACAACCATAAAAACGAAAAACTCCTGAGCAATGAAATTTTATCGTGGAACTTCAAGCTTCAATGTAATTCCCCGAGGAATAAGCGCAATACACTTAAAGATGTGTTAATTCTATCTTACTTTCTGTACAAAGTTAGCTTACAGTTGACATGTAATTACGATAAAACAAATAAACAAGTTGGCATTTCAAAATACCGCCTGTATTCACGCACCAAGGGTGATAAACAACGGATATTTATGTGAAAATTTGTTGTGGTAAAGCTTAGGATACTTTTAAAATGATATATGAGCATAAAAGTTTCTATAGGTCAAGAGTATACAACCCCTGTGGCGCAGATATAACAAAACATAAAGGTCAGCGTGTTCGTTCATTAATCAAATAAGCGAGGCGAATTCCTTCTGGAAAGATCTTAAAAGAAGATCTTATTCCATAATGTACATAATATATAACACTGTAGAAAATTTGAAATTAACATTAATTTAATACAGCATAACTGGACGATATAAACTTTTAATTTTTATGACGTTGCATTATGTTTAACAATAATTTCTTATTTAAGTGTAAGTAAAATTGTAATAAAATAAATGAATTGCGAAAAATTTCAAATTTCATTAAAATTCCTCCATTGGAAAGAGTGTAATTAAATGGATCTTGCCAAAAGGATATTTGCAAATACATCTAAGCTATGCAACAAGATCACAGTGAATTGTACAAAACCTTTCTTTGAGACAAGAGTATAATCTAGACTAGAGTGGGCTCGAAACACAGATATGATGAATTTTATTACTCAACAAGAAAATGGCGACTTCCACACATTAATAGGAAGTTTCTTGTTTCCCGTTACGCATACAATAACGGGTCACGTACCTAATGCAAATTATCACGAAAGGTAATGAGAGAGATTTATTTTCCAACCATTCCTGAATATGTATAATGACAACCATTTCAGTTGAATAAACCATAAAATTTGATGGTAACGAGTGTGATGCCGTGTTTACATAGGAATTGCTTAGATACTAAAGGAAATTAACACCGTGGATTATTATTGAATCGTCCCAAAATCACTATAGGCCAATAAATAATTTATAAAACTTTACGTTTCTGCAATGTCTTGGGCTAAAGGAGCAGATGGGTATACTAATGTTGACATATTATATCGACGGTCTGTCTGAGAACACGCTAAAGTTATTAAGTTGGTAAGTTATTTTAGCGTTACCTAATTTAAATACTAAAGAATTCTTTAGTCGCATTAATGACATCTGGATCTATCGCTATCACCACAGTGTTGTCTGCAAATGTCACTACTGTGACTTCATTTGATCTAAGGTAAATGGCTAGTGCATAGCAGATAAAGCATTGGCACCAAAACACTTCGCTGAGGCACTTCCACTTTGATAGCTTTAAGTTCAGAATACGCATTTTCATCTTTCACACGCAAGAATCCCTTAGACAGATATGATATATGAGTAGCTGCCTGTATTCGGTTGGTAGGAGTTTATCCATTTTATAGAATAAACCATCGTGCCACACGCGAGCAAACGCTTGGGCCACGTCTAAAAATACGGTCGCGCACACATTTTGTTCTTCAAGGGTTTGTTCTATTACGTTTGTTATTCCGTGCATTTCCAGGCTGGGGGAACGTATCTCAGTTTGAAGGCGTCATTTATTAGTACCTACTACAATTTTCACTATTGCTTTTCGGGGTAGTTTTTTTAGCATCCCACCGCTTACTAGGCCAAAGGTTTATTTGATCTAATATTGGTCTTAATTTCTTTCATTACTTCCTTTAGAGTAACTAGTTTTATGGATTCTCCATGTTCTATCGTTGGTTGTTGTTCCCAGTCAGCTTGCCGAACTTCATACGGTTGGAACGTGTTTTCTAAATGTTCTGCGAAAACATGACTTTTTTCATTGCGGCGACCACATGATCCCGGTACACAGTCGCTTACGTACTGAAGAGCAACGATTTATTCCCATTGGCCGACCAATGACAACGCGTCGACATCGGCCAGAATCCTTTATAAGCGAACGCTGTTACCCACAGAAGTCAGTCAGAAGTCATAGCCGCCAACGAAAGCAGCCAACACCGACCAGTCCGTCTACATCGACCCGTCAGCCTGCATTCCAGAGCCAGTCTACTCTCCGGTGACCGACCAACCTACCTACTGCCGGTATCTGCATTATTAACCACTTCCCGCGCTGTTAAAACTTGTACATAATTTGTAAATAGAAATGTTAGTTGTTTTTCACAACTTCCATTATTGTTTATTTGGCACGATCACCAAATAGCTGGTGATCCGATTCAACCGCCAAATTCCTGATCATAAGAATAATGAATATAACATTGTGTAGTACAATTTTAAACAAATTAAAGAAAAAATCCTTTACAAGGTAGGAATTAGCAAAATTTTATCATGATAAGACCGATTTTATGGTAAGAGATAGTGTAACAATTCAAAAAAGAAAATTTTGGGAACATTAACAAGTGACCAAGGATGGGAAGGTAAATAAAAATTATGGGTTATAAATTGTAACATTATTATAATAAGAGGGCTATGTTAACAAAAGTCGTATACCTTAACTACATAAGGAAAGGAAATGGAGAAAATATTTTGCAGGCTAGTCTTCACGGATGCAAAAATATTGATTGTAGAGGAGAATAGTTTGAAAAATTGTAAATCAGTGTTTTTCATCAAATGGGTTTTACTTTACTAGGCTCACTGGAAAGAGAATAGAAATAATAAGCTCACTCGTGTAATTTTTATTTCTTTTCTTTATTGTTTTATTAGTAGACACGCTTACACTTGTAAAGACGATGAGGTGATTGAGTTTTTAATTTTTTGAGCTATAAAAAATAATACCATCATCTACTGAAGTTCCTCATTCAGCGGAAGTAGCTAGTTGAAAATAAAACTAATAGAGGTCGAAGTTCGGTCAGGTACAACCATTTTACATTATAAATTAATTTCATGTTACATATTATTTTCTCCTTTTCATGGAGAAGATAGAAATACACATACCCCTATATAAGTGTAAATTTGTTATTTGATACAAATTCAGTTACATAAATCGAAACGAGAGTTAATTGGTGATGTAAACTGACATTTAATTTAAATATCCAATCAGTAATTTGAGATTAAGTAGAAAATTACGTGGTCCGTATTTCCGAAGTAAACATGAAACGATGTGAACGAAGAAAAACTTAGTTTGCCAACTAGTAGCAAACGCGTCGAAGCTTTGTATAATGTTTACTAATTACACTTTGGAGACATTTTTTTAATTACCGAGAAAGGGCACGCAGTAAACAGGATAAGTTTCTTTAGAAAGTATACTCCCGTCAAAGTTTCTTTTATTAATAATTTTCTTTTAAACATAACTTAAACAGTAATAATCCTTTTAAGGTACCTTTCATTTTTTAACGTAACGACTTGCTAAGCAATACGTAAAAGCGGAGAATTTGTGCATTAAATAATTTTTTCATGTTGTCGTTAAGAATATATTATAACTTTGCAAGTGACACTAACGAATTTTTCAAGAAAATTCACTAACTACCCTAATTGAATAAAAATAGCAAATAATTGACAAACACAGTAAATTTAATAATGACATAAAACATTGTACTGCTTGAATAATCGTGACTTAATGTTTCTTTGAAATGTTACGAACGTATGTTTGATAAAAACTATCCCTCTAAAAATATCAAATTTCAAAGCAAATGACAACGTTGCCTGTCGACGTGCTATTAACAGCAACTAAGACCGATTAACAAAGAACGATACCCGTTACATAGAAAATAAATAGAAGAGGTTAAGTTAGATGCACCACAATGTTGAAAAAATATGTAATATTGTTCATTACGTACCGTAGAGGCAGATTAAAGAGTTTAACAGACCATATTGTTCAAAAACATAAGGAGAACGCATCTGCAAGGAACGCAATGTGGAGAACAACCAACTAAAAACTTGTTTTTCAGATGTGTTGGACTTGAAAGGAAAAGTGAGACAGCCAAAGGAAACTCCGTGTTGTTAACGCTCAGGGTCTAGAAGACAGAGGATAAGTTATTTTGTTCGAATTATCACGCAATGAAATTTTTATATAAAAAATATGTTTTAACCAATACTGGAAAATGTAATGTAACAAAGGAAAGTTAGTACGTCTGGCAGCCTTAATATTTTCGAGGCAAATCAAGTACATACACGTCAAAGCGATTGTCGTAAAATTTTTTTCGCCTTTTTCTTAAGCTTTCTTCTAAATGTAGTATAGGAATAGGAATAGTATGTCAAGTGTCAGAAATAATAAGAAAGTATGATATTCTTAAAGATATGAAAAAGACATCTTTCTAAAGTTCGTTTTTTAGGATTTCTGACTGACGAGAATACGGCAGTCTACTTTAAACTGGTGCGGTTTTCCAGTTTAAGGCATCGATTTCTATTGTTATCTTAACTTCTCTTTCCATTCGCATACTAAATTGAAAACGCGCATTCAACTGTTTTTTTAAGTTATTGATACGATCGGCGTTTATTATTAAATTTCGTGGAGCCTTTTTAAAAGTCTAATTTCCTTTTTTAAACATAAATTTTATAGAGATCTCATACCAACCTTACATTTTTACAACTCATTAAATAGATATCTTTTATACGCTGTTGTATAAAAGCAACGAAAGTATTGTTAAAGTTTCGCCTTTTCATAAAATTTGTATATAGATGCTAATAAGTAACATCACTTCTAAAAAATTTGAACTATACAAAGCCATACTTATCACCATCTGGATTTTAATTCTTTTGTGGTTGGAATAGTACCAGACCCTTTATACAGGGTGTTTCACGGTGACCGTCGGTTAGAAGTATATCAAGAACTGTAAAAGCTAGAAATTTGAAATTTTGCACATGCGACATGGAGTGTTTAATCTATTAAATAAAAATATTTTCCAAATGGCATCACTTCCGGAAATACCGGAAGTGAGCAACAACTTCTTTATTTTAAATACAAACCAGGCAATTTTTTTTCACATTCTGATGTGTTATAAAATGTTTAGTAAGTATGCTTAAAATAATCGGCGTATCAATTTTGATTGTTGAGAAAAAATTTTTTTTCACTGAAAAATGTCAAAATCTTGTTTAGGATATAAAATTGAAAGTCGAAAGTGGTAAAAGTTAGGGAAATGGGATTTTAGGTTCTAAATGTCAAAATATTGAGACACAATTGTCTGGCATGGGTTATAAAAAATTGCCCGCGGTTAAGTCTCTATTTGACGTTATTTCCAGACTTAAGAAAAACTTTAAAAAGTCTCTTTTTTTTAATGGAATGCCTATTTAATTATCGGCCCATTCGATGCAGAAATAAATTTCCTTTAAATTGATATACCATGTTCCTATACCTAAAATCAATGATTATAGAGTTATTTACATTTTTCCAATTAAGTAAATGTATAATTACATACTTTACAAAACATGGTTGGCCTTGAAAATTTTCAAAAAATGTTTATTCAAATGTTTCTTATGCTTTTATGGTTATTTAAAATTCAATCTATGCAACTTCTTGACTATCCAAGGTCTCTTTCCGCCGAACGAACAGAACATTCAGCGAAAACATTAAAATATCCCAATACATTGGTTTCTGCAGCGTCATTGGGGACAATTATTGGCTTTGCCAAATTTCGTGGCGCATTTACTTCGCCCAAATTTAGAAAATTTTTTTCAATCATCCTGATTTTCCGTTCTGTCATTGTAGGTAAATGCGGATATCTTTCGTTAAAGCATAGGCTAGCCTATGGTTAAAGTGTTGAGTGACTCTTTATTCAATAGTTAAAGGTTCTACAGGTCCGAAAAGTAATACGAGCAGACTCGCAATGAATGTAAAACAAATTTAGAATATCAGCGTTTGTGTATTCCATATTTCCCAATTAAAAACAAATATTAAGCGCAAAAATCAAAATTCAAACAGATAACACTGATAACAAACGTAAATGTAGCGTAAACTTTCAAACTAATAGCTAACTGAAAACTGTCATCATAAGAAACAATTGAATAAAAATTTTTTGAAAATTTTCAAAGCCAACCATGTTTTGTAAAGTATGTAATTATAAATTTAATTAGAAAAATGTAAATAACTCTGTAATCATTGATTTTAGGTATAGGAACATGGTATATCAATTTAAAGGAAATTTATTTCTGCATCGAATAGGCTGATAATTACATAGGCATTCCATTTAAAAAAAGAGATTTTTTAAAGTTTTTCTTAAGTCTGGAAATAACGTCAAATAGATACGTAACCGCGGGCAATTTTTTATAATCCATGACAGACAATTGTGTCTCAATCTTTTGACATTCAGAACCTAAAATCCCATTTCCCTAACTTTTACCACTTTCGACTTTCAATTTTATTTCCTAAACAAGATTTTGACATTTTTCAGTGAAAAAAAAATTTTTTTCTAAACAATCAAAATTGATACGCCGATTATTTTAAGCATACTTACTAAACATTTTATGACACATCAGAATGTGAAAAAAATTGCTTGGTTTGTATTTAAAATAAAGAAGTTGATGCTCACTTCCGGTATTTCCGGAAGTGCTGCCATTTGGAAAATATTTTTATTTAATAGATTAAACACTCCATGTCGCATGTGCAAAATTTCAAATTTCTAGCTTTTACAGTTCTTGATATACTTCTAACCGACGGTCACCGTGAGACACCCTGTATTTGCAATACCTAGCCCGATTATCCTAGACAAAATTTCACCATATCAAAGTTAATTTAAGTACAGAATTTTTTGACGCAGTTTGGTTGCGAAGAAGGAATAGGATATAAACCACAGTTTTATACCAAAATTTGATATGGCGTCTAGCTGGAATTTTGGATTTTTCGTTTATTCGTTTTGTGTGAAAAGTGTGAACAATTAGGACATCGACCCAGTTTTTTCAATTTTTGGATCATTTTTATTAAAAATAACTGACACATTCAAATGACAAAGTTGTAGAGGACTAAATTCCCTACCACTTTCGTAGCAACAAGTTTTTCGCACGACGCATGGATCACGCCCGAGAACATACCGAACACAGGGGCATGGCGGAAGCGACTCAACTCATTTCCGCATCCCCGTAGAGATAGAGTTTTCGGCGCGTTTTTTATGTGGTTTCCTCAGTACACCTAATCCACAGTCAATTATTTTTCTTAAAACATTTCAAACCTTAGTGCCGTCGCGGTCTTTTCGGTGGACAATCAACCTGTGCAATGTCAGTGACAGTTTCTTCGAAGCAATTCTTCTGTAATTGCACAGTGAACGCGTCAATACTTTCTGCGTCGTATTCCTCGTCAATTTCGCTGGTGGGGGCATTTGTGCACGAATGTACACTACAAAATCCACAGATTAGCCGTACATTTTAATCCATCTTTTCTCTAGCCGCAAGCTACTCCACAGCCCGTTTTACATTTGCACGAGATTGTTTGTAATAGAGACTCTAGTACAGGTAAGGCGTCATTTTCTATTGGTAGAAGGCCCCGTAGGGTTTTTTCCCATTCCGTCCCAAAACGTTGTTATGCGTTCTTCCCAATTTCGTTAACAAAACCAGTAAATCGATGTCCTCTCGAATAATGAAAACAGTTCGATATTTTGGTGAATTGTCAATGGCCGTTTCAACAATGATGTTATCAGCGTCTTCAAATGTTAGTTCGCCTGAGGAAATGGACTAAAAGTTCAATAAAACGAGCCTTGTTTTGGTCGTTTGATAGAAGCTTCTTTTCCTGTGCGAGTGACAGAGAAGTGTTCTCGTCAAATTCTACTGTCGATGTCGGTCAGATGCTTTGTTGATCGTCGTAACCGTTCTGCAGATTTAGTTCCGGCGAAATCGGCATCAGGATAACCATGAACCCTACTTTTGAAGTGATTTCTTATATTATTTTTCAATATTCTGAAAAATTTCTTTAACAAGATCACTACTGGGAAAACCGGGGAAACCACATAAAAAACGCGCCGAAAACTCTACCTCTACGGTGCGGTGGTGCGGAAATGAGTTGAGACGCTTCCGCCATGCCTCTGTGTTCAGTATGCGCCGTATGAAAAACTTGTTGCTACAAAAGTTGTAGGGAATTTAGTCCTCTACAATTTTGTCATTTGAATGTGTCAGTTACTTTTAATAAAAATGGTCCAAAAATTGAAAAAACTGGGTAGTTGTCCGTCCATTCCTCGTTCGTTCGTTCACCTGCCGAAAAGTCTGTCTTTAAGTGTTGTTCCATGTCTAACATTACTTGGTTCACTCCCCGCTATAGCTGGATCCATTCAGTATCATTCTGCTGTTCTTGATACGCGATTTCTTCGGGTAAGTGTTCTTTACTACTTAAAACAAAAATATGTTGTCAATTAATGTTAAGTCAGTCAAAAAGGCCAATTAATGAAGTACTTGACGTCTCATTAACCTTACCACCAAACAAACTCCGCTAGAAGGTCTCCAATATTGCCAGGAGAAATCACCTCGTTCCTTGTGGACGTTCGTTAACGAGAGAAGATTTTTTTTTTCAATTGTCCAAATATTCCATTTGGTACATATGATTTCCAAAATAAGGAAGCTAAGATTAGTCCAAAATGGGAGTTGATGCCTCATTACTATACTACCCTTGTTTATATGTATACATTACGAATGGCCTACAACAGCAGGTTTACGTATTCCATTTTTCATGATTGTGGGGGTTAACTAACCGCCAACTGTGTACAGGTCGCACAATTTAAGATGATTTGGAGGTCATATGCGCATTCGTTCGTTTTCAAATATTCAACTCGCGGCAATTCGAGAATTTCAGTAATTTTAAGCTGTTGTACTTGACGATTGTTCCCGAACGCGATGACGTATCTGCGCGACCCGAATCATCTTAAATTGTGCGACCTGTATACCTACATAATATTTTTATAATTACAAAAAAATTATTGTTAGTTAGTTGTTTTTGGTTTTAAGCCATTGTCAGTTACATTAAATAAAAGATTTAGATACAACGTTTAAGTGTACCAACAGTGGTGATCCCGACACGATTACAAACTCCGCGGTGCCAAATCTGGAGACCCAACCATTGAAGAATGCTGCTTCTATTGTTTCGACCTTTATATCGGAGACAGGAAAAACTTCGGGACATCTAGTGAAACGTAAAACCTAAAGAAGGTTTTAAAGGATCAATATGTAGGCTTGGTTAAAACGTTTCTCTGGTATTGTGAATTTTTGGAGGGGGCTTGACACGAGTTTAGGAAAAAAACCGTGGAAAAAAAAACCGAAAAAAACCCGGAAAAAAACCCCAGGAAAAAACCCCCGGAAAAAAAATCCCGAAAATTAAAAAAAAAATACTAAACCTGCAAATAACCTAGGCGCTTTAGTGGCAATGTACGTTTAAGTTTAGCATTTTTTTTACTTCCAAACTTTGTTTAGTGTCCTGTTGCCATTTTGTATCAATTGAAAAAAAATACACTAAACCTGCAAATAACCTAGGCGCTTTAGTGGCAATCTACGTTTAAGTTTAGCATTTTTTTTACTTCCATACTTTGTTTAGTGCCATGTTGCCATTTTGTATCAATTGAAAAAAAATATACTAAACCTGCAAATAACCTAGGCGCTTTAGTGGCAATCTACGTTTAAGTTTAGCATTTTTTTTACTTCCATACTTTGTTTAGTGCCATGTTGCCATTTTGTATCAATTGAAAAAAAATATACTAAACCTGCAAATAACCTAGGCGCTTTAGTGGCAATACGTTTAAGTTTGGCATTACTTTTATTTCCAAACTTTGTATATTTATATATTTATTCACAGCCATCTATAATTATTTTTCGGGGTTTTTTTTCCGGGGTTTTTTTGCTGGTTTTTTTCCGGGTTTTTTTTCCGGGTTTTTTTTCCAGGGGTTTTTTCCGAACCCCCTTGACACATATCTAGTGACTTTATTTTGTTGACAAGTTAAACAGTTACGTGACCAACGTCTTAATATCTCGTGAAATAGCTGGCCATCTACTGATAATTACATCTGGTAATCTACTTGAACGTCCACCGTTTTGTTCTGATAATTGTCCCAAATTACAATAAAGAAAACTAATTAAATTATCGAAACTTTAAATTTAAATATACAATATACATATAAATTAATAATTAAAAAAGGCTGCACACTTATTGAATGTATTGTATTCGTTTTTAAAACAATCCAAGATTCCAAGGTAGAAATGAGAGTGAAAATTAGTTTTCATGGTTTATATTAGTTTTGTATGTAAATGAGTTTAATTTTATAAAAAAAATCTATTTGTCATACCTTTCATAAGTACATACATATTACATAATTCGTCGACGATATCTAATTATTTCAACGCACTCTGGAATATTAAGTTAACTCGAAGCTGTTATTATTGATAACATTCACGACAAACCGGAGGATAAAACAACAGTCCTTTCTGAACCCTTTTCCTCAATTTTGACATCGCTTTTAGTAACATATTTCACGGCAAACCCAAAGTTTCAATATGTGTAATTTTAACGAAAGACCGTAGACAAACGAATGAAATACAAAAGTAAACCATCAAAATTCAACAAACTTGTTAGTTTTGCGTTTAATTAAAGAACGGCGGATTTGTTATTCAAACCAGCTGTTTATAAACTGTATACTAAATAGGAGAGTGGCGGCAAATTTAAGTTTTTCTATTGATTAGGAAATAATTCTATGACAAGGGTTAAGTTGAAATTTAAAAATTTCATGTTAGGGTACGCTGATCGTGATCCCTCAAATAAGTCCTCCAACTAGCACCCCAAAAGTTCTTTCGAACCGTAAGTCAATATCTTTTATGCTTCCCTGGATATTAGGGTTGTAAACTTTTCAAATATCTGCACTGAATAATTTTCCTGTTTTTGTAACTGTACGAGATAGTATTAGAGGGTTAAAAATAAACATTCAATCCGTAATTATAGCAAATAAAAAAAATAAGGACCAAACAATTAAAATGCACATTATAATGCACGGTGTTACTGCAATGAACGTGGTTTATCTCTGAGAGCGTGTTCTCCTTGTGATCTTATTTTCATCAAGCTTCTCTCCTTTGTGGTAAGGGTTACATAGTCTAATTTAATTTAATTGTCTTTAATCCTTCACAATGTGTGTCACTTCTCAGTATTTTGCAGTAGTAGAGGTTAAATTCCCTTTGAGTTCGCAATATTTTACAGTTTCAAACTGCGGAGGTAATATTCAGTTCACATTTCGCAATTATATATAATACGACCACTTTTCGTTGAAACCCTTAGCCAATTGAGAACATATAGTTAATTTCATCTACACTTTCTTTGTGGAACACCATCAATTAGTTATATTATAATTACGCTTGATCTTTATTAAAAAAATAATCCAACGCATTGTCGCATTTATGTGTAAATATCCGGGGTATAGATACTTACTGTTATAACATAGCTAATTGAGAACATTAACTTTTTAAAAAAAGCTGTTATAGCGCGCGAGTTAATTACCAATTCAGCAATAGGGGTAGGTAATTTTCAGTTTCAGTAAGGCTTTATACACGTTCTACTGTATCTTTTTATTTCATAATTTTTTTTTATATAAATACATAAGACTGTTTTTCATTTCCGCAATTGCATAACATCGTTTTGTTAAATTCATAGGGATTTTATAATATATGCAATTGATTTTCGGAATCAATTCTTACTCAGATATAAGAATAACAAGAGTGTGGAGGGTAGGGCTTACAATACCGGAAGAAGTTTTGAATATCTACCGGTTTTCGGTAATCCCGGTACTGACTTTTTTTACTGGTGAAACTATAAAAGAAAAAGAAAAAACGCATAGCTTAGAAATTCAAAGTTCAAAATTCCAAATTCAAAATATTCAAGTTATTCAAAGATGTAAATATAAAATGTAAATTAAAAAAATCCACACAAAATTCAAAAATTTCGTATTCAAAATAGAAATTTGAAATAAAAAAAATTGAAACTCAAAATATTAATGCTAATGAATCCTTCATTATAATTTGAAAATTCAAATTTAAAAATTCGAAACAAAATATTTCTGCTACTTAAAGTTAAAAAGTTTAAATTTAATATTGAAATTGGAAATAATAAACTCGCAATTATAATTTTGTAAATTCATAGTTCAAAAATTAAAACGTAATAAAGAAAAATTGACGTAGTAATTTCTCCGAACACAAGAAGATTTCGGATTTGACCGCCCGGTTTACGATATAATATCGCATCGTCACGGCTTTCTGCGTTTTGAGATTCCTGCGATATTCAATTTTTTGCACACATGCGGCCAAACGATTCGTTTTAAATACTATATGTTATACATAAAGTCGCATTAGAATTGACCAAGGAATATACAGGGGGTTCCATTAAAAAAATGCAACTTTGATATAAATCATCCTGTATAAACTTTGCGATTCAAGTGAAAATATTTTAGATTTGTAGCTTTACCATATCCCATGATCGAAATGTTCGTTAATAAACCCACATTCTTCCATCTACACAATATTGGCCCACCCTATATACATACAATACTTTACACTATAAATAAATATCATTAATCCAAAATTTTTCTACTAAAATAAAATAAAATTAATACCGAAATACCGATATTTACGTATGAATACCGGTTTTAAATACTGCATCAATTTTGTTCGGGATTTCGGTTTTCGAAATCCGGAATTCCGGTATTGTAAGCTCTAGTGAAAGGCCACGGGAACATTTTCTCCGTATCTTGCTGAACGATATATGCTTACACCTATACATAATATATTTTAATTATGTATATGCTGTGTACATAAATATTTGAAATAAGTTTCGTATAACAGCAATGAAAATATTTTAAGTACGTAAACGCTCAATTTTAATTTTAATTTTCGCATATTTTATTTAGCTTTAAAATTATCATTGTATTTATGATGTTATCCGAAATTGGTTTTAATACAACTGCTTTTGCGTATATTTTTGTAATTAATGATGAAAGGACCTCACTGGAAAATGACTGGATGTCATTGCCATTAACTAAAACTGAAAATATCCTGCTTAGAAAGTAGAAATGTGCGAAGATCTAATTGGTAAATCATGCTTTAAAACCTTTCATTTAAATTGAGAAGCAAAATATATGAACAAACATTGGAATTCATGTAACAAAAATAACAACTAATTTAAAGTAAGTAAAGAATTAAGATGTATGTCGAATTAAAATGTTTGTTAATAATATTTGTTCTTTAATTTAAAATAAAGAATTAAAATGTATGTCGAATTAAAATGTTGGCTGATCATTTTAATTGGGCGCTGTAAGTTGCGTAGGTCTTGAGTTAAGTCAATTTGGCAACGCTGTGTTATTTATACGCGCGTTTTCTGGAGAAATGCTTGTTGTTAAGGTTCAGTTAAGTTGTTGAGGTTTTTTTTCTATGACCATAAAAAGTTAAAAATAAAAAATTACATTAGGCGATGTTGCCAAGTGAATTTATGGTGTGTAGTTCACACAACTTCCGCAACCTACAGCGCCTAATTAAAATTATAAACAAACATTTTAATTCATGTAACATTTTAAACCTGAACAACTTAACTTAACCTTAACAACAAGCACTAAGCAGCCAAATTGACTTAACTAGCATATGGTACTCAAGACCTCCGCAACTTACAGCGCCCAATTAAAATTATCAGCAAACATTTTAATTCGACATATATTTTAATTCTTTAATTTAAATTTGTTATTTTTTGTTTGTTAAATAAAAATCTTACATGAATTCCAATTGTTGCAGGAGTAGAAGAAAATTCAGCTATAATCGTATGTAGTAGGTATTTACGTAAATACCATCGTTTATTAAATTAAAATTGACGTTTCGCCCATCATCATGGGCCATCATGCAACAACCTGCAACAACAAAAACTCAACGGCTATATAATACCCTTAATATAAAAAAATGAATTCCAATGTTTGTTCATATATATTGCTCAGAGTTGATTGTGGACGCGTCAACTTTAATGTCGACCTCGACGCGTCGAGTGAATGTCAACAATACGTCAACAATGTCGAGTATGTCAACAAAGTCAATACCAGTTGTTTTGAGGTTATGTTTGTTTTTCTTTTGTTGTGAAATATTAAACATCGTCAAGAAATGGCTTTAGACCATATAATTATACACTTATATGATCTAAGGAAATGGCTCTCAACGTTTACAGTTCAGTAGCTTACTATTTTCATCCTAGTTAGTAGTTATAATAATACTAAGTTACTTTATCTCATCATGAAAATGAGCTTAACATGTTGTTATTTAAACATCTTAACAGCGATGGTATAAATGCTTGGGATGCCTATCATAATGAAAGAGTTTGAATGTACTACAGTACTATGTTTTATCGACATATTAATTTACGTTGTTGTATTTCTATTTTTTAATCAAATAAATGACGTTTATATGTTTTGCAACATTAATATGTAATTTTTTAGATGATTATAATTGGTGTTGACAATGGCGTCGACAATGATTTACTCGACGTGGCAATTGTTGACGCGTCGACAATTGAATTGTTGACGTGACATTGTCGACACCTTGCAACCCTGATGCTTCTCAATTTAAATGAAAGGTTTTAAAACGACTGTTACAAATTTTTAGGTGGAATATACAGGGTGGGCCATTGAAAAGGTAACACGCCTGTTTTGGGACACTTAGACAAGTTTCTTAAAAAAACGCTCGGATACGTCGATTTTCTATTTTTGGGGGACAACTTTTGATGTCAAATTTGACTTTGTCAGGTCAACCCCCTAGCCCCAGCAACTCCTAACTCAAGAATTTAAATAGGGAAAGGGAGTCGAGCGACCCCTCATTTGAAGCGTCTTTTAATTTTCTATTCGACAGTACAAATGAAAATTAGTTTTATTCAATTTTTTTTCACCTCGATGAAAAGCACCCTCCAGATTAACTAAGGTGGGGGTGTTGTTTAGGAAAAATCCTGAAACACGCCACCTTTGACTTTTTGAACGGCACATTTTGATGTCAAATTTGACTCTGTCAGGTCAACCCCCTAGCCCCAACAACCCCCAACAAAAACAAAAATTACGGTAAGGTGGTCGAGCGACCCCTCATTTGAAGCGTCTTTTAATTCTCTATTCGACAGTGTGACCGAAATTAGTTTTATTCAATTTTTTTTCACCCCCATGAAAAGCATGGGGGCGAAAAAAAAATCGAATAAAACTAATTTTCATTCATATTGTCGAATAGAGAATTAAAAGACGTTTCAAATGAGGGGTCGCTCGACTCCTTTTCCCTATTTAAATTCTTGAGTTAGGGGTTGCTGGGGTTAGGGTGTTGACCTGACATTAACATTAAATTTGACATCAAAAGTTGTCCCCAAAAATAGAAAATCGACGTGTCCGAGCGTTTTTTTAAGAAACTTGTCTAAGTCTCCCAAAACAGGCGTGTTACCTTTTCAATGGCCCACCCTGTATATTAAATCAAAAAACTCATTTTCATCTTACAATTTAAATGTGTGAAGTTTTTTTAACAAACATTTTTAATATACTAAAATAAATAGAGAGTTATACAGTCAAATTTACTTAATAAAAATTAAAGTTTGTTTAAATGGGACGAAATTAACTTTAGTAATAAAAAGCAAAACGGCGTTCCATACTTGACCGTATTAATTGCAAGCTCTAATAAACAGATAGATAAAGCGCTGTTCTAAATTAAATCAGCGAATGTCGCTTTTCCGTTTAATGTATTTTAGCTAGTCTTAAGACTTAGTGTAATAAAACCTATTACAATAAGAAATAGCTTTCCCTGTAAGGATATTATAGTAAGATGTTCAAACCTTATTCGCCTCAAATGGGAATATCATACACAATTTGGAGAAAGAAATGAAAAATAAAATAAATAAAACTTTCTTTAAAAAGGAACTTGGTTTCTCCGAATTAGTTTGCAAGTAGTTTTCTCTCAGTTAATCCGCTTTTTTATTGTGTATTCATGCACTATAAACCTCTTTTTTTGTAAAAGAAACATATAGCTGCATAATATAAAAAGTCGTTCTTTGTGAACATTGTTTCGTATTCTATAACAACGTGAAAGAATGAAAAGTAAAAAACCAGTTGATGACCTTATTATATCAATTGCAAATTTTCTACACGATTGATGAAGTCAAATGCTTGTACTATAACATAAAACATATAAAAATGGAAAAATATATCTTACAGTAAAATAAAGCATAAAGCCAAAGAAACCTGCGTTTATTTATTGGTTTTGACAGAATTGTTGAAAATGAAAAATTAATGTAAGCATCCGTTTACTGTCCTAGTGGCTTTTGTTATTGACAATTTTTTCAGCCCCATTTACATTGGCTCGAGATCTGAACCAGAAATCCATTTGGGAACAATAATGTTTGAAATGAACGACTTTCGCGTTCTTAAACACACAAAACTTTTCCGGCGAACGCTTTCCCTTTTTACATCTTTTAAATAAACTAGAAAAAATACATGCAACAGATTACCCGAAATCGTTCAAGCATGTGAAGTAATATTTAATTATACACGCGACGTAACGATCATAAAAATTCTATAAAGTTGTAGAATAAAGCAAATTGCTTACTAAATTGGGTGTTATTCGTAAGTATCTACTTAAAAACGTCTTAGTCTACTTACGTAATATTACTAAATTTATGAGGGTATTCGTTTGGGTTCCAAAGTTATTAGTCATAAAATTAATATAGGGTAGGTAATTCCCATATCCAACACCGGTAAGAGTTTATACAACAAACTTTGCGATACGGATTTATGTTTAATGAAGAAATTTTCTCGTACATCTCTAAATGCCCTGCTCCTATAACGTTATATTGTAAAATAGTTATTGATAATAAAATCTAGTCGCGTTTCCAATTCAATTACTACTTACTCCAACTTAAATTTTATACACTGTCAAAATTAACCCTTGACATTTCCAAGCGTTTATTTACCGATTGAAAAACACGAACCTTAGTAATTATAGTAACACATTTCGTTGCAAATAATTCAAAAAAGTTCATACGAACATGCATTAAAAAGTTCAATTTTTTATGCACGATCCTTACGAAACTGCCCAAACAAATTCCTTTGGTAGTACGTAAACTATGCAACCCTAACTCAAATGCGTTTTTTAGCGCTCACAACAGCACCTTTATACTAAAAATCTCGTTGCTTATGGCCGTTGAATAAAACTAAAAACACCAAAAACCACAATAGAAATTTATAAAATCGAACGCATTTATTGAACGCATTCGATTTTATAAATTTGTACTGTGGTTTTTGGTATTTTTAGTGTTGGGTTACTAGAAATTTCGTTCGAACACTTTTTAAAATGATGTAATAGTAAGACACCAAAAAGAAAACATAAGTATATGGTTAAAACATATGGATACCTAATTGTGTTTCTGACATTACTGCTGTAATCTGGGCGAAAGTAATTCTGGGGTTTCTTCAGCTCTATGACTATAAAATTCATGAAGAAGTGAGTGAAAACTTAAAATGGGATGGGAGTGGGGGAGGGGGGGGGGGTTAAATAGAACTAAATGTAAAATATAAGTTAATGTAAGATAAATAACATAACAATAAATAGTGGTATAAAATAAAATATAAAGAGAATTTTAAAATGAGACTCATTTAGAAACCAAAATTGTGTCACGTTTTTGGAAAACAATTTTTAATTAATTGAAGTTGTTACACCGCCGCTTCGGCTACAAACAGCGAGCGTGTGGCGTGCCAGTCCATTAGAATGTTATGCTTCTCTCTCTGAGCGCCGGTGTATGCATGCATCTCTAATTTTATAATTTTCTTTGCTACTAAGTTATTATCACAATTATAAAAATTAGCAACTAACAGACAAGATTGTCCTTGAAAACGAGACAGGAAAGTTAACCGAATTTCAGTAATGATTATAGCAAAGAAAATTATAAAATTAGAGATACATGCATACACCGGCGCTTAGAGAGAGAACATTCTAATACTAATTACAAAGCATTAACAATTTTGATTGTCACTTAACAAAACTGACGTCAAATTAGCATAGGTAATCGGAGCAACTTCTTTCGGCGATCATAGCGCCATCTGTCACGAACTTCAAAAAATGTTTCAAACAAAAAGTTTCTATTTATTAATACAGAATTCAAATCTGCATAATAAACTGGGGGGTGCTCTTTAAGCTTACGAAGCTACCCCCCTCCCCACCCCCACCCCTCGGGTGGGAGGGGGGACATCCTATTACTATCAAACAATAGCCTTAAAAAAAATTTTAGAAGTATTTTTTCTTTTTTCAATGCGTTTTGTATTTCGCGAGATATTTGGGCGGTACGGGTGGTCTGAAACACCCTGTATATACTTTTTGCGCCGACAGTAGGTGTCTGGAGTTCGAATTTAATGAGAAAATCACTGGCGCAAACAGAATTCGGCTATCTCTAACCCTTTGGCCGCTAGGGGGCGTTTCTCGAACTTAGTGGATTTCTTTAATGCTCCATAACTTTCTTATTATTAAAAATAAGTGATTTGGGCAACATTTTCTTAGAGCACCTTTTTATATAGAATTCATCGCGATAGTAGGTAGTTAGCCCGACTGGTCTCAAAACAACTGTTTTATTGTCCAGATGCCACGTACGAACAATAAGAAATGATTACGACAAAATAGATGCCTGGCGCTGCGCAAGATTGTGTTGTTGCCGGTAGCTCGTCGATGGTCGCGAGTTAGAGAAAGTAAGGAAGGATACAAAATGGGCGCCAGAAGCTGAAATAAAAATAATACCGCAACAATATTGAGAAGAACCTGCTCCTGCTTCACCAAACAGGATGTAATACTCAGCCAGATATCTGAAATGAAGGAAGGAAAGAGAAAGAGAATAATACTACATAAAATAAGGATATGTTTATATTAAAGATAACAGCAAATAAATAAATGAGACGGTTCGGTATTCAGGTAAACAATAAATCAATTCTGATGATAATAAATGAAGGTTCACTGTAAACAAAAATAATAATGGTTGGTATAAAATGGGCATGATAATGAATAACTAATGTAATGAGATCAGTGATGATGATGATAACAAGTGCATGTAGTATGTAAGGAAAAAAACAGTCACCCGCTCTACATAATCCGAGTCACGTTTATATTCTGAATCACTGTGTGTGGTAAGGCCTCTGAACTAACACCCTAATTGTTCTACCTAACCTTGGGTATACCTGATTTGTCTTGAGAATAATTGTCTGACAAAATATAATTGAGGAGTGGCAATATTAAAATTAAAGTGCATATGTACAAAAATAGTTCTAATATTAATATGGGGAGTGAACGGGCTTCAATAGAAATGTGAACCAACCCTTACATAAAACTAATTGACATATGTACTGTCAAACTATAAACATGAGTAAGTTTGTAAGCTTCCCTGTGCACCGCTCTTGTCGAACTTTAAAATCGGCGGTTACAAGGACTAGGGTCGCTTTGCTGTACGGTTTATACCGGAGTAACCGGAGTAACCTCAGACGTAGATCAGGGTCCCTTTTCAGTAAATACAGTATCGTAGACAATATTTAACAGTTTATTATACAAGCTAATTGTATTTAACAAATATTTAATTAATAAAAATAAAACTGGCCTCTATGGGTAGACGGTGGCCCTCGTCTGCGCATAAGCAGTCAATATTGTGGTTATGGTTCGGTTCGATTAATGCTCTAAAAATAATTAAAGGCACAGGTTAAATTAGCACGTGTTGTTATTTGGTAAATTGGTTAATCAAACGGGTAGGTGGTTTTAATTAAGCATAATTATTATCTATTATTACGGTGATTTCAGGAAACTGGATAACTATCGGGATATATCGGAGTTAATGTTTATTTACAGGTATGAATTAGGTTAAGTATACTTAAATGGCAATTATGTACAAAATGGATGAATGAAAATGGAATATTTACAATCCGGCTTCGCATTAACTTCAATTAGAAAGAGGTATTCGTGATTGTTTGCACAGCTCACGGTTAATACAGATCTAATTACAGATACTACGAATTCTTAGCGAGCTTAATTATTTTCCCAGTTATCGTGAGGGTTTGTACAGCTCACGGCTAACCGAATCAACAGAAAAACAACACAATCCAATACGATTGTCCCCAAAGGGAGCTAAGCTAAGGGCGAGTTCGCTCAGAGTTTATACACTCTCGCAACCTTTTCTTAGCTGTATACTTATAACTGACGGAATTTACTATTACGATGAGTTTTAATGGCTGGATAAATGTTTGTTATGTTATTGAATGACAATTTATCTAACGGACGGTGCGCTATGAAATTAATGATTTGTTTACAGGTATAAGGTTCGGTTTCGGTATCAGGTAATCTGGAAGTTTCTAAGAGAGGATCTCTATAGGAACCTCTTGTAAATGCGGAAGTTTTCGTTTATATTGGGTCAGGATCGAGAGGGGATATGTTATTTTTACTCGAGGTAGGGATACTGGAATGTTTACCTGCTGGTCCTGCCCCCTTGTAACTAAAATTTAATATTTTTGCAGGATTCTGTATTCCAATCCTAATTGAAAAATATGGAAATTTTCTCACCTTACAAGTTTGTAAATTAAACAACTATTTCCAATTCAGTGCTAAAGGCAATGTTTTAGCAATAGTAAATGATTGATGATCGAGGATGATACAATCAATTTGATTAAAATGATATGGATTGGGCGAAGAAAATGGTAAATACGTAATGCAACAAGTGTGCATATAATTATGATTCTTCTTTACAACACAGTGGACTGTACAAAATACAACAAATATCTGACCTTTCGATGGGTAAGTTGTCAGATTAATTCCTTTAATGGTGTCCATATCTGATACGTAATATACCTCCAAATGGGAAACTGATAATGCTTTAAGTTCGAATTATAAACATTTCTCCATAGACTTTTTTATTAAATTTAAATTGAATGATAAAGCCATTTAACTTTAATTTAATTTAATTTAAACTTAAACTTTAGTGTAAGTATACAGGGTGTCCCAGGCGGAGCTTACGCTAGACGTATCTTGAAAACCGAATGTCACAAAAATTTGAAATTTTGGGGCCCGAGTTACTTTTTCACTTACAATCGACTAAAAATATTTGCAAGGAAGTAGCACTTCCGGTTATACCGGAAGTAGACCATAACTTCGTTATTTTAAATGGCAACCCCGATTTTTTTTCTCTGATTCGAATTACCCCTTTTATTTGGTTTCCAAATCACCCTACATGTCAAATGTCTGCATGGCCACCTTGACTTTATAAGTGATTTAATGGAAATTTTGTGGAATGCAGAGCTTCACGCCAATGGCTGTAACTTTTGAACACTTTAAGATAGAAATGCATGTGATACATGGTTTTATAGAGGAAGACGTGCTCCTTCTAGTCGTACCATAGCTTCTTCAAATGAAATGTTCCAAGGTCACGTTTTGCCTCCTTAAATATTCGACATTTCAAATGATGAAAACTCCATTTTTTTAAATGGCAACCCCATGGTTTGTTTTCATCATTGAACGCAGAATTTCACCAGCTTTCATTCGGTACCCATAAAGTAGGGTGCGTGGAAAACCTTTGTCAAAATTTGTTTTCCATTGCTGGGTTGATATTTACCCAATTATCGCATTAAACATACAGAGTTGGATTATTTTGACAAACGTTTTCCACGCACCATACTTTATGGGTACCGAATGAAAGCTGGTGAAATTCTGCGTTCAATGATGAAAACAAACCATGGGGTTGCCATTTAAAAAAATGGAGTTTTCATCATTTGAAATGTCGAATATTTAAGGAGGCAAAACGTGACCTTGGAACATTTCATTTGAAGAAGCTATGGTACGACTAGAAGGAGCACGTCTTCCTCTATAAAACCATGTATCACATGCATTTCTATCTTAAAGTGTTCAAAAGTTACAGCCATTGGCGTGAAGCTCTGCATTCCACAAAATTTCCATTAAATCACTTATAAAGTCAAGGTGGCCATGCAGACATTTGACATGTAGGGTGATTTGGAAACCAAATAAAAGGGGTAATTCGAATCAGAGAAAAAAAATCGGGGTTGCCATTTAAAATAACGAAGTTATGGTCTACTTCCGGTATAACCGGAAGTGCTACTTCCTTGCAAATATTTTTAGTCGATTGTAAGTGAAAAGGTAACTCGGGCCCCAAAATTTCAAATTTTTGTGACATTCGGTTTTCAAGATACGTGTAGCGTAAGCTCCGCCTGGGACACCCTGTATATATTAACCTGTACTCATTATTCTTAGCGTAATATTTGTAGAGACCTGATGATGACAATTACAAAGTCTTGTCGAAACATGTAGCCACCTTTATCATTCAATTTAAATTTAATAAAAAAGTCTATGGGGAAAGGTTTTATAATTCGAACTTAAAGCAGATTAATTCCTATCGTTATAACGGAAATACTCCAGAGTTGGTACCGTGGATGGAATGGTAAGATGATCCAAATTGTGTTTGTATCCGATGGTAAATGATGTTCATAAATAATACAGATGGTGAACAGATGGTACGGTATCAATGAATATTATATGTAGATAATGTGAAAATGAAAGAAGAAGCTGAAATTATGATAACATGCAGAGCTTATTAATTAAATTTGATTTTTGGTTAATTACGGCAGTTTATTTTTATTGATAAGTTGGGTTATATTTTTGCCAATTTATTAAAAACCATCATTGCATCCTTTATATTAGGGATGAGTGATTGACATAAACGATACAAATTAAAATTATTATCAGTGAAGTTAGAACAACGTTTCGCCACCATTTTGTGGCTTTTTCAAGTCTACAATAAAAACAGAAATACACATATTAGAGAACTTAAATATAGTTGTTAATTAGTACATCTACAATCCAGTTAGGGCAGGGAGAGGATCAATTTCATAAATGCAAGCTTACCTTGTTTAATAGAAGGATAAAATTTACACTTCATTATGAAAATTAAAACGTGTAGCATGTGTCAGCGTGTGTGATATTAGAGTGAGGTTAGTTGGTTTTAGGTAGGAATAAAATTTGATAAGTTATGAAAGTAAGTATTGATATTGGGAATTGAGATTTTCCGTATCCGTTTTAAAGTTTATTGAATTGTTGGTTTTCTTTATGGATATGGATTCAAGTAGGATTCTTTTTTTAAAAAAAGGTTCTGTGTGGATGATTTTTGTATTAAGGAAGTCAAAGTTGTGATTTAAATTAGTAGCATGTTCTGAGAGCGCTGTGTTGTGTAGATGAGGTTTTTTTTTTTTAATTTCAATTGAATTTTTATGTTGTGCTATTCTTTTTTTTAAGTATTGTTTCGTTTGGCCAATGTAACTGGCATCACAATCTAAACAGTTGATTTGGTATACTAGATTGGACTTATCAAAGGGTTTAGGTTTGGTTTTTAGTTGAGAGAATACTTTCGTTCTTAAGGTGTTGTCATTTTTGTGTACTGTCTTAATATCAATTTTTTTTATAATTCTTTAGTTAGTTTACCTGTTAGTGGTGTTGTGTAGGGAAGTGTAACAATGTTGTTAAAAAGCTTTTCAGTGCTGTTATTGCTGTTAGCTGAAATTTGCTGGCTGGGTTTTTTCAGTTTGCTAAATTTTATATGTTTTAATCGTTTGGTGATTTGTTTTTCAATAAAGTTTGTAGGAAAGTTGTTCGTGTGTAGAATGTTTTTAATTTTCTTAATATTTGATTTATGAAAAGAGTTGTGAGAGAGGATAATAGCTCTGTCAACGAGGCTTATAATGACACTTTTTTTATATTGTATTGGGGTATAAGAGTGGAAGTCTATAAATCTGTTAGATTTTATAGGTTTCTGGTACCAGTTAGTAATAATTTTATTATCTAGTCTTATTAAGGTCATATCTAAAAAGTTAAGTTTCTTGTCAATTTCTAGTTCTACGGTGAATTTTAGTCTGTCGTGATATCTGTTGAATAGTTCTTGTATAGTGTCGATGTAGTCTTTTTGGGATATAAGAATAATGTCATCTACGTAACGATTGTAGAATGTGATTTTGTTGTTGTTGGCTATAGTTTGTTTTTCTAATTCAATCAGCACAAGATTTGCGATACAGCAAGATAGAGGCGATCCCATAGGTACCCCAAATGTTTGTTTGTAGATTTTGTTTTGATAGTTAAAAAAGGTGTTATTAAGCAGGAATTCAAGTATACTAATAAAATAATCTAAGGGGATTTTAGTGAAATTCTTAATGTTGTCCCAATTATCTTTCACAGCTTGAATTGCTAGTTCCGTTGGGATGTTTGTATATAGGGAAACGACATCGAGGGAGGCTAATATGTGTTGTTTGTTTATCTGGATGTTGTCAATTTTTTGTTTTAGTTCCCAGGAGTCAGTGCAACAAAAGGGGCTATTATTTGTTATATTAGAAATTATTTTAGAGAAAAATTTTGATAATTTATATAGGGGACTGTTACATGTTGATACTATCGGTCTTAGGGGTATTTCCTTCTTGTGTAATTTGGGTAATCCGTATATAGTAGGGATTAGGCCATTATGAGTATTTAGTGATATAAATTCTGTTTCAGTTATGTAATTATTTTTAAACAGTTCTTTAATGAAGTTGTTAGTTTTATTTTGAATGTTTTGTGTAGGATCTTTGTTGGTAATCTGATATGTATTAGGATCATGTAGTAGATCGAGCATCTTGTCATTGTAGTGTTCTTTAGTTATTAGTACAGTTTTATTTGTTTTATCTGCATTTGTTACTAAGATGTTAGGATTATTCTTAAGGAATTGGATGGTTTCATTGATTTTAAGTTGTAAGGTGGGGTATAAGCTATACTTGGAAGTTTTTCTATAATATTTGTTTTTGACTCGATTTTTGAAATTTGTTAAGATGTTGACAATTTTACCTCTTGTATTTACTTGTTCTTTTAAGTTTACTTTTTCTAGTTGGGGTTCTATATTAATTATACATTGTTCTATGATTCTGTTGTAATTATTTTGTGGTAGGTTGAATTTAGGTCCGAGATTAAAAACATCTAGTACATTTGTTGGGACTGTGATGTCAGTTAGATTTACGGTCCAACTTTTATCTATATCAGTCGTCGTAATATTTTGTGTAATGGCTGTATTATTTGTTATTTGTGGTTGAAAATTTTTCTTTTTTAATAGTAGTATTTTTTTAGAGTGTTTTTGTTGTAATTGATTGGTGAGGATAAGGTTATGATTAATTTGTTTCGTGAGTATATTTGATATTCGATTAGGTGGAAGTGTGTTTTCTGTGACAATTTTGTGTTTAATAATGTTTTGTTGTATGGTATTTTTAATAGTGTAACTGTCATTGATTAGAAGGCTAAGTGTTTTTCTAACAAAATTGTTGTGTATTTTGATAAATTTTTGTTTATAGAAATCACAATTAAATATAATGTGTTTGTAATTTTTTTGAAGAAATACAGGCGTTAAATTATTAGCTTTGCATGCATTTAGAAAATTAATCCTTTCCCTTACCCTTATCAGGTTCTTATTTAAATTAGACATTCTGTGGGTGGTTATTCTTAAGATGTCATCATTGGTGGTGATGCGTTGTTTGTTGTAACATTGAGAATGTGGTGTGATTCGTCTCTGATGTTTGGTAGGATACATTGTTTTTGGTTTATGTTTGGTAATTTTTTCTGGTGTGGTCTTCTATTCTTGTTGGTGTTAATTGTTATGTGTGGAGTTGACGAAATTTGGTCCTTCTATTAAACAAGGTAAGCTTGCATTTATGAAATTGATCCTCTCCCTGCCCTAACTGGATTGTAGATGTACTAATTAACAACTATATTTAAGTTCTCTAATATGTGTATTTCTGTTTTTATTGTAGACTTGAAAAAGCCACAAAATGGTGGCGAAACGTTGTTCTAACTTCACTGATAATAATTTTAATTTGTATCGTTTATGTCAATCACTCATCCCTAATATAAAGGATGCAATGATGGTTTTTAATAAATTGGCAAAAATATAACCCAACTTATCAACTTATTAATTAAATTACTGAACATACCTCTAAGATGGAAGGCGAGCTACACTATGAAAGCAATCCCCGAATCCGCAATTAAGCGTTAACAAACTAATTCCCCAAAACTCAATACTAATCACAAAGGAATAGTCAATTTAAATAATCACCCTCTTATAATCCTTCTAACGAAGCTTTTTACAATTTACAAAGAAATGATTCAGATTGCTGCCAACAATGAATGTTATTTTCAAGATCGCTGCAGGAAAAGTGATAAGAACACGTTCTAATAGAAAGAAAATAATTTTCTCTCTTATCATATCAGGAGGGAGGTCAATTAAAATAAATGTGAAAGTAACTACACTATAAATCAAATAAGAGTAAAGTAGAGGGCGCTTTCATTCAAGTCAAATCACGGTCAGAATTAACAAGTTTAGACAATTTAATATTGCAAAACTGGCAATGACGCTTTTGCGTCATTTTTAGACAAATTTAGTTTTGTAAACTTGCCTCGTGTGTTAATTAATCAATGCCAAGGTCAAATTTTCCCTATACAATCCTTCACTTTACTCTAAGCTGACTTTTACTTCTTTTATAGATTCGAAATTTGAAATTTGAGTGTTATAGAGTGTTATACGAAAATGAAACGAAAAAAAAATGTATGTGATCCATGATTACAAAAAAAAATGAACCGTTACACAGAGCCGGCTCTTCCACTTACCTACAGCATCAACTGTAAACAATCCTGTAAACAACTTAATAACTCAAGACACCCGAGTCCAATACAAGGCTAGGTGGAACGTGATGTGAGGCTGTCGTCACGCAAGAGAGGCCTTTAGAGGACCATCTCGTAGCCTGGCGCATTTTTGCACAGGACTATCCAGAAAGAACCTGCGACTACTTGTGGGCATACTTTCTGGGTACTGTAAACTTAACAAGCACATGCACCGCATGGGCTTGATCGAATCACCATCCTGTTAAAACGATTCATATTGAAGGAATCCTGGCCGGACATGGCTAAGATCACCGCTTCTCCGTCCAGCATCCTCAGGTTTATCTCACGTGTGGAATGGCTTGAGTGACGTTGCGGGGCCAAACAATTCTGATCAGGGAGGCAGTACAAAGGGCCCGAATAGGTGGCACACGTGCGCGTGGACTTCTGACCACCCTCCCATCGTAATCCAGAATCCAGATAGTAGGTAGCGTTGTTGCCGCTTTGGAATCTTCGGTTGTAGTATACTTTGAAACCCACAGTTCGGGAAATTCGTTCATGCTTCGGAAATACCGTATCGCAATGATCACATAATTCCGACGTTGAATCTTTTATACTGAAAATTTTTCCTCACAACTTACCGTTTTTTAAATACATAATAGTGAAAAAAGCAAAATACACAGGAATTTCCACAGTTTTTTAATAAATTTTTCACGTTTCCCGGCCGTTTTTTTCCCAGTAATTAAATCTAAATATCCGGTTGGTAGGGGTAATTAAAATTTGTGATTTCATGCCTTCGTTGACTGAATTATAATGTATAACAGTAGCGAGCAATAAATATCGAATTTTGTTGTAGGTTTAGCATGTCCCTCGATGTGTAAATACATCAAAACAGTTAAATTAGTCCCAAAAATCTTTAAAAGAAAAATGATATTAATTTAAAAATGTACACGCTATCGCTATAGAATCGTTACATTTACAGTTGAGATTAGATCGTATTTTTTAAATCACATCCACCATTGTGCTAATCCTACATTTACCACGTTTCAAATCCCGGTACAATCTGTCACAGGGAATTCTCCTTCCAGCTGTACCGAACTTTCATAGTATGTGATTACATCATTTTTAATTTCACTTTGTTTATATTAAAGAAAAGTCGTGAAAATATGGAGGCAGCTGAAATTTCAAAATAAGGAAGTTCGCTATCATCTCTTTCTTACCATAACCATTTTCGACTTATCTACATCTACCGCAATAGAAACGAAATTGTCCACTGAAACCTTAACTTTTTGTTCTCGGCGTTTGCTACATTATGACGGTTAATCTACTTTTCGGTAACATTGTATTACAGCGATTCTAAAGGAAGTTGGTTGGGTTGTTATCGCTTTCCTACGAAATAGCGAAGGGCGGCTCATAAAACTTCTCCGTTGCTTTCACTGCGAGTTAAATATTGGGAAAACTTTCCATATAGAAATGCGATTTATGCAAAAGTGAATTTAGATTGTACAGTAAATTGCAAAAAGCGTACTCTAAAATGGGTCTATAAGAGATGAAAAGAGGGACGTATCATAAATACTTCGATCGATATTTATCCAAAAGTAACCTTTACCACTTCAGATTTCTTCTCATCAGTTTAAGATTATTTTACAAAAGAATTACTTTACTTCTTTAAATTTCATTCTCATAAAAAACATTCTTTTTCTTAAAAGTAGGTATAGTAAAAGTTGTAACAAATGTTCATTCTTGGTTCTAAATGTACCTTAAATATTTTGGAGAGATTTTAAAGTACCTACGCTATTGAGTCGTTGACGATTCTAGAAAGAAATCCCACACTGTGGTTACACCTTATCAGTCTATGTTATAACTAAGATTAAGTAATAAGTCCTTGTAATTAGATGAATGTCCATTAAGTTGGACCCCCCCCCCAACAGAAAAAAAATTCCGACTACTTAAAAAAATTAGTGCTAATTATGTGCTAATTTGTTACCGTATTCAAAATTTTGTTGCTCAAGAAAAACAGCAGTAAATAAGAAATGAAGTGGATGGCGCCAGTTTAACGTAAAGCTGGACCCCCTACAAAAAAAAGCTTATTGCGTACAAGAAAACGAATGAATGTCAGGCGGGAATTTGTTGCTAATTTGTTGCTGTAAAATAGCAATAACTAATTTGCAAAAAAAGTTATGTAGGTATCCTTTTACAAATGAAAACGATTAATTGTAAAAGACAAACACCATACGTGATTTGAGTTTCCCTAAAAAAGGATAGCGATAGAAAATTAGTTATTAAAACATCAATCAGTTTAAGAAAATCTAAATTAAAATTATTAGGCATACCTACCCTGTACCCACTTCGCTAAAATAACCACGATGGGTTTGCCGCCCCCTCGCGACGCAAGTCAGTCACATTGCCTTTATTTATTTGCATTTACAACTTCATGCTAAAATAGTTACTACGTAAAATTGATCATCACATTACAATTAACAATAATTTACAGATTAACGCGTTTGTTACTAAGAAAATGAAGGAGAATCGATACGCCCTCACGCGGGACTTTTCGTTGTTTTAATTTGCATAAACAATTTGTTGCTCAAATAGTTACTACGTAAAATGGTTCTTCGCACTATACTTAACGATAATTTATACATAATGAAATTTGTTGCTAATTATAAACAATAAAAAACGACGGAGAATCGATGTGCTCTCATACGGGACTTTTCGTTGTTTTAATTTGCATAAACAATTTGTTGCTCAAATAGTTACTGCATAAAATTGTTCTTCGCACTATACTTAACGATAATTTATACATAATGAAATTTGTTGCTAATTATAAACAATAAAAAACGACGGAGAATCGATGTGCTCTCATACGGGACTTTTCGTTGTTTTAATTTGCATAAACAATTTGTTGCTCAAATAGTTACTGCATAAAATTGTTCTTCGCACTATACTTAACGATAATTTATACATAATGAAATGTGTTGCTAATATAAACAATAAAAAACGACGAAGAATCGATGTGCTCTCATACGGGACTTTTCGTTGTTTTAATTTGCATAAACAATTTGTTGCTCAAATAGTTACTACGTAAAATTGTTTTACGCACTATACTTAACAATAATTTATACATAATGAAATTTGTTGCTAATTATAAACAAAAAAAACGACGGAGAATCGATGTGCTCTCATACGGGACTTTTCGTTGTTTTAATTTGCATAAACAATTTGTTGCTCAAATAGTTACTACGTAAAATTGTTTTACGCATTATACTTAACAATAATTTATACATAGTGAAACTTGTTGCCAATTATAAACAATAAAAAACGACGGAACATCGATGTGCCCTCATACGGGACTTTTCGTTGTTTATAATTAGCAACAAATTTCATTATCTATAAATTATCGTTAAGTATAGTGCGATGAACAATTTTACGCAATAACTATTTGAGCAACAAATTGTTTATTCAAATTAAAACAACGAAAATTCCCGCGTGAGGGCGTATCGATTCTCCTTCATTTTCTTAGTAACAAACGCGTTAATCTGTAAATTATTGTTAATTGTAATGTGATGATCAATTTTACGTAATAACTATTTTAGCATGAAGTTGTAAATGCAAATAAATAAAGGCAATGTGACTGACTTGCGTCGCGATGGGGCGGCAAACGCATCGTGGTTATTTTAGCGAAGTGGGTACAGGGTAGGTATGCCTAATAATTTTAATTTAAATTTTCTTAAACTGATTGATGTTTTAATAACTAATTTTCTATCGCTATCCTTTTATAGGGAAACTCAAATCACGTATGGTGTTTGTCTTTTACAATTAATCGTTTTCATTTGTAAAAGGATACATCTACATAACTTTTTTTTGCAAATTAGTTATTGCTATTTTACAGCAACAAATTCCCGCCTGACATTCATTCGTTTTCTGGTACGCAATAAGCTTTTGTTTGTGGGGGGGTCCAGCTTTACGTTAAACTGCCCCCACCCACTTCATTTCTTATTTATTGCTGTTTTCCTTGAGCAACAAAATTTTGAATACGGTAACAAATTAGCACATAATTAGCACTAATTTTTTTAAGTAGTCGGAATTTTTTTTCTGTTGGTGGGGGGTTAGATGAGCCTTTTCTAAATTTGTTACCTCAGAATTAAAGCTTATGTTCAGAAGTAATTAGATACTGAAATATACGTTTCGTTGTACTACAATAACAAATAATTTCATTATATTCTTTATTTTAAAGTGGCCCAAAGCGTTTCGATATTTCGAAATAAAGAGTTAAGTACAATTACTTATTATTATTACAATGTAACTACTTACCTACGGATTTCCAGAAAGTAATTCTAGATAAATTTAACTACATTTGCTCGAAATACACTTAGAACTTCGGGTCAAGAAATTCAATTCCGATGCTGACACACTCGGTTATTATATTTTTTTGAAAACCATATTGAATGACCAATGACGATTATACAGGGATAGCCATTATAAATTACCCAATGGATATTTTCGTAATTATTTCAGATAGATGCCTATATTAAATGTAAAAGTTGTAGGATAATAAGCGAAGTGTCCTAATTTATCATGAAATACACAGTGGCTTACCGCAGCTAAGAGATATAAAATATACCTATTATACTTTTTTAAATGGAACACCCTGTATTTTATTGTATTTTCATGAAGCCCATATTTTTCTGATTTCAAAAATATACCATATGATACCCATGGCTTGAACCGTTTTAGAGTTATTAGAGGTTGAATGTCGCATGTAGCAGTTAAGCTATTTACTATTGTTATGGAAATAAATATTTTCCAAGTAGGCTATGAGAATGAATATGTTTAATAAGCCAACTATTTTAATAAACAATTTAACAAAAACTAATTTAATGAACTTAACTAAAATAAATAATAAAAATAAAGTGTGTGATGTATCGCAATTGGTAATTCGATTTTAAAAGATTCTCGCTAAAATTTTAGTCTTTTGGGTGGATGGTATTGAACAAAAGTTACGCCACCGTAATTGGTCTATTTTTAAAAATAATGTACGTCATGGAATGTATAAATATTGGTCAGTGTATTTTCGATAGCCGGAAAGGGGGCAGGGAAGAAACAAAGGCGAGTAAGAAAAAAGAATAGGGTTACTGGAGGGCAGAGTTCAGTTCCTTTGGTACCGGGAAGCTCTTTTTAGTGAGTGATTTTTGGTGCGTGAAACGTTCCTACACTTAGGTATAATCTCTTTATTTTTCTTAATTGTTCAATTTAATATTTAGGGGTTGTTTTAATTTGTCTATGTGATAGCTCTTGTTTTAGTTAGTAGGGATGTGTTACCGAAATTGTGAGATTTGTTAATAGCTAAGGTGTTAATCAATGTTGGAACATCTTATGTAAGTAATGCGGGTACTAATTTTATTTAGGGATGGATAAATTATTCTATTAATTGATAGGGTGTTAAATATCATTGCGCAAGTGACTTATGCAATGAAAAGTTACTGAGCTACGTTTTAGGTATCACGTCTTGATTTGGGGATGCTTTATTATTTGTTGTATATGTTGTTAGGGGATGCTTTAGTAGAATTTGAAGTACGCTTTTAGACATTACGTGATAGTTAATGCGATGCGGTGTCATGTGCGGTGTCATATTTAATAGATGTATAATTATGAGATTATGACAATGTAGTTACATTTTTAAGTACGCGATGATCGTCAGGTGGTAGTTTATGTGGGGGCGGAATACTTTTTTTGTTTATTTTGGTGTATTCGTATTTGTACGGCCATAATGTATTTTATTGATTGATCATTACTGTTGTCATTTGTTGTGAATTGTAACATGGTTAGTTTTCGCGATAAAGGGGTAAAACCTCCCACCCTCCTGGTATACGTGCCATTGATGCGATTACAATGTGATGGCTGGCAAGTGAGCTGGCAAAGCGCTCCCCACCAATTACGGTAAGCGACTTGGTGGATTTCTTGAATGTGAATTTAATGCAACAACTCACCCCTCTGTTCAAAAATGTTGGCAACTGGGTTATACTGACGGGTTTAAACAGCGTGGATTGTGCTCCTTAAGAACTCTGGTACTTGTTATATTTGATTGACTAGTTAGCTATCTTTGTCCTATTCAGGATGAGGGATGCGCGGGAGTTTGTCGACCCAGTACTTCGGAGCTAGGTCTTACGCTGGCCTGGTTGGGCCCGGAAGTCAAAGTCGATTAAATGGTTTAATTGCCCACTCCTCTTCCCCCTCGTTATCTGCGAGTACCGGATTATGTTACAATTTTATAGTCATCATGTTGTCCCCCTTTTGCTGTTATGGTTATACAAAGCGATGGTACTCTGCCAGCATCTTATGTTGAAGCTTCGTATGTTATTAAAATTTTCATCCCTTTATGTTATACTATATAAATACTGTTTATGTGATGAATACTAAAACAATGCTAATTATCTCTCTATCCTTATCTACCGGCAGGGTGATCGCTCAGCCACAGGCTAGCGCCCTAAGCCAAAGACATAAGCTTCGCCCGTGAACCGTGGCGTGAATGTTAGAATCCGTTACATAACAACCTTTAATCATCTTTCATCCCTTGAAAGGTGTTGGCAGAAGATATTTAAAACATTCTAATATAAAATGTCAAACGAAGGGAAATGAAATGCCTGACGAGAATTGCACAAGTTGAATGCAAACTTGCAGTAAAATTGAATGTAATTTTATAGCTAGAGTTGAAGGTTGAAGGTGAGGTAATTATCCTGGAGGGTTTTTCTGTAGCTCTTTTCCCTCCTTGTAATCAGCGAAGACCCGGAGCTAATCTCAACTAGTTTGAGAGGGCAACCCTTGCGTTTATTAAAATTATTTGTTCTTCCCATATCTTGTGTTTTATTTGTGTTTACCGATTCGATCCTTATAAGCGCAGCACACACACATCACGAGCAATTCGTTCACAACGTAGAGTCCTACCATTTTGAGAGTTTTGTTATTGACGATCACGTGCCATGGGGTTTCAGTTAGTTGGCGGGAAAAGTTTGTTTTGGGGTGTCGAATTGCGCGACTGTCGTTTGACGTTGCACCTGGTGGTACGCTACAAGTGTTTGAAGTATCCACTATTATTTGCAATACTAATTCATATCGTCTTCTTATATTACGAAATGCGGTAAGCCACTGTGTATTTAATGATAAATTAGGACACTTCGCTTATTATCCTACAACTTTTACATTTAATATAGGCATCTATCTGCAATAATTACGAAAATATCCATTGGGTAATTTATAATGGCTATCCCTGTACAATACAAGTAGAACAATTCATTTGTCTCGAATTTTTTATATTAGATTCTGTGATCTGTAGATTTGCAAAAATAAATGACAGATACGAAGTATCGTTCATACTTTTCCGAAAATTTGGTGTTTAATTTAGCTGTTTCAAATATTTTGAAGTATTCTCATAGCAAATTGTAGTTTACAATAAAATGAATCGATAGTTTTCGATTCGCCGGCAAAGACGCTAAGATTACAGAGTGTCAAATAATGGGACAGAAAATATATGGATACATCTACAACTACCTATTGAGAGGAGTATGAATAGTAAAAGAAACATTAAACGTGAAAGGCTTTACGAAATGCAGAATCTTTAGATGGAATAGCTTCATTTGGTAACTGAATAGGAAATAAACCTTCAGCACATTTCGAGGTAATGTATTCCCAGGAGTACAAGAAGTAATTCAATTACTCATAACTGCCTTCAAGTTCTCAATTACTTTACTAATTTCATTTACTAAAAACATTTTGCTCTAATTTTAATTAACGAATAATTCATTTTTATTTTTTATAAACATGTCAAATGCTCTAAATGAAAACACATCAAGTAACATTATTTTTTACAATGATAACGAAATAAACTTCGCGTGACAAACAGATTGTTTCATTATCATATTTATATGCTTTGAATACGAAATCCAACCGTTGCCGCGGTTAGGCCATACTTAAATCCTAGTATAAAAACTACGGCTACTTTATATGAATAATGGTTTTAATGTTGGGAAACCAGTTGTACTTTCATAGTTATGTTAATACGTAACAACAATTAAATTTACTTCACTGTGGGGTGGGATTTGCGTGAAAAGTATCTTTTATAGTCCATCCTCGTTGTTCTATCGGTTTCAAATGTTATTTATGTAAATTGTATAAATGTTTGTTTGTATAAACTGCAATGGCGATATTATACAGTTCTATAATCAAAATAGTTGCCGTGATGAGCAGTCCTCGTAACATAAAGTCCATATTAACAGTGAAAAATGGTGACATGGCTGGTGTAAGAATTAATTTGCGGTAAAAATGGGTTTTGGAAGGAATTACAGTTTTATGAGGCTTAAAAAGTATTATTTCTCAAAAGCATCAATGTCAACATTAACAAAAGGATACTATTCGAAATTGACTGTTACTGATGTTCTGACCTACCTGTAGATCCAATCTTCCTTATAACCAAACAAAGTGTGCTGAATTTGACATCATCTGAATTTTCTTAGTATCAAATTTTTAGGTTAGCGTTAAATTTTGTGGGTTCTAGCGACTGTTTGAATGGTAATGTGAAATAGTGTTTATTCATTTACTACCTTCATAACAATGCACAAGACCAGCCTCTATTTCATCTTCGCATAAATTTTCACTAGAAAGCTCATGTTTTTCTCGCAGCGCTACGTAAACAGAATTTATTAGGTTGAGTATATCGAAAAGTGCGAAAACTAGTAAATTACGAGTACAAATACATAAAGTTACTTGTTATGCGCAACAAATAATGCATCATCTGACGGTTGTCCAAATAAAATAATTAGGTACTCGATTCTTTTCTATAGCAGTTTCTAAAAAATATGTAAATGATGATATTTATTTTACCACCAATTTTTTAAAATATAAGTAATATAGCATTTTCATTAATAGGAAAATACCGGGATCCCGAACAAAATTGATGCAGACTTTAAAACAGATATTCATACGTAAATACCTGTATTTCGGTATTAATTTTATTTTATTTTAGTAGAAAATATTTTGGATTAATAATATTCAGAACTATAGTGCATTTGTAGTCGTAGCGGTACATCGAGAAAATCGCAAATGTCTGTCAAATTGTGCGGGAAGTGTGAAATTAGGTACACTTATTAATTAGATCAAAATAAACGATTTGACCCGCAGCACCCCTATTTTCAACCCTTAGTTTTCAAAAGTGCCCCGTATTTACTTGAATTTCTAAGCTATGCGTTTTTATTTTTATTTTATAGTTTCAGCAGTAAAAAAGTCAATACCGGTATAAATACCGGGATTCCGGGAATCACTTTGAATACCGAAAACCGGTATTCAAAATTTCTTCCAGCATTGTAAGCTCTACATCTGAGTAAGTTAGCTTAAGAGTTTAACAGTGTACTATATAATTTGTGATCAGCTTACTAATTATATTGAATTTACATTTCTTTGAATAAGGTTCAATTAAATTCTTCATTTCAAATATCATTATAAAAGCACGTAAGCTGCAGTAAAGGTAACGATAATAAAATAGGCAGAAGTGAAAAAATAAAGCTTTTACTTTTTATTCATTGGTATTCCCCTCTTTCTGCAATTTATTGATCAAATTCTTTGTATCAAAGCGAAAGTCGTCGTCATTTAATCTTAACGTCACTTCCTGAATTGCAAACGAGTCCAAATTGTAAGTTTCAAAAGGAAATTATACTTTCCTCGTTTCAAAGTGTTACTTCAGCCTATATATTTTAATAACATACCTCAGAGGCCTCTTTCATTTTTTACTGAAAACTTCTAAAATCGTGAAACGAGTTTCATTTTCTAACTTGGAACTACTAGTGGCAAGGCCTCCTTTAGTAGAAGCCTGGAACTGCACGACGTGACGCACAGCTGACGATCCATTCTAGTAAAATTGTGCATGACGAAAATGCAGTTTTACAAAGTAAATGCGTGCTCAAGCAAGATACGGTAATTTGTAACTGAAACGACAATGTATACAAAGTCTTTAACAATTTTTACGTGAAAATCTATGATGCCGATTGACGCAAACTGCTCCCTGTGGTATATTTTAAAACAATCTAAATCTTTAATTGAACCATTTTCTTGTGCCAAGCGGTCGGTTTATTTCTTCCTTTTGGAAATTTCCTTGGTTCTAATGTTAGGATCTTACGTTTTTTGGCAAATTAACAGTCATATAATGGGGACGATTTTCAAAAATCGTTGGATATGCATAATTGTGCTCGTGGAACAATTAGAACGGTACCATCCTGTCTAACTGCCTGATCCTCGCGAATAACAAATTAATCTGCAAAATGTTTAATGCATATTCTTGAAGATTCTGTAAGTACAACATTTTTGCGACGAATTGCGTGTATTCACTTATTTCTTTTCACTACATCTTTCGGAAATCTAAATACCGAAACCTTCTCAGAATTTATGTAATTGCTTCGGCAGCAAGGTACGCATCTAAAATATTGCAAGTACGTTTTACCAAATAAGCGCCCCATAAACTAGAGACACAAGTGTTAAAATTTGCCTGCACAGATCTAGATGCGCGTGCAAATACGATTGTCAGTGGGCGAAATAGTCGCAAAACTGTTCAGTTCCAGGCGCTGCTCGAAGGGAATCAATTAAGGGTTGATTTTTAGAGCAAATGCGTAGGTACACCCTTGTGTGTGTACGTGCCTGTTCACGCTAAGCCATTGGCCACATGGTAAAGTGAAATAATTAGGGTTATTTACACAATTCTTCAACTTCCATGGCGTTCAAGCCCTCACGACTGACTGAAACAGCCATAAACACTCAAATTAAGCACGTGGTATAATTGCTGTTACACCGAAATGGATCGGCAATCGTGACGTAACAACAGGAGAGGGGATGCAGTTACCGACCTTCTGTTTCTGTGGCCTTGCTAGTGGTCGTGATTTTATCTACAACAAAAATAGAACTATTTGTCAAATTCGAAGTAAGTAGGTACTTCAAAATATACTAATCGAAAATTTCCCATTAACGCGAAATACCATATGGTATACCTACCTAGGTAATATATTAATATCTCTCTTTATTTAATGCAGAACGAAAGAAAAAATATAGGTAAGTAATGTATTTATTGAATCGGAGTCCCAATCTTAGGTTAAATGTAAATGTTATTCAACTGTTTATTTAATAATATTTAATAATATCAGAAACTACATGTTGCCGTTTTTTTAATTTATGTAACAAGAGCCATAAAATACAAATAACTTTGTGTCAGTTTGTTTAGATATTTTGTATTATCGAAATATAACTCAAAAGAAACGCTAAATTTGGAAAAACATGTTTTTTTCATTAGTGTTGTTTTTGCGTGACATAATGAGTGACCAGTACCGATATCGTTGTCTTATTAAAAAGCAGCGACTGTAAATGAAATATTATTTCAGGAAGGTAACGCAGATACTAATGAATTTATAATCTACAATAATCCAAGGGGTTTTGTTGTGTTTTCTTTATCTAAGTTAACTACGTTAATAGAGTTTGAACAGGCTTAATGATTTGTAAATTTACGTAGCTCAAAGCCTCCTTTTCTAATGCCTTAGAGTTAGTTAATTTTTGATTCAGCCAGTCATCAACATAAAAATTCTGCATTAATATGTGATACGCCAAGGGAAAAATTGTCTTCTCATTTTGCGCTAACTGCTGAAGGGCTCTAACAGCTAAGAAAGGAGTTGATGTATCGTACGTTACTTTTCTGATAATCTCTATAATTAGAGATTATCATGACTTTGAGATACCTATATTTTGGTGTTATAGCGCGCGGGACTGATTACATATTGATGTATAATGAAATTGAATTAAAATTCACCTTCTATCGACGGTCTAATGAGTAATGAAGATACATCCATAGTAGATTTTGCGGAATTATCAAAAATTAACCTACGATTTTGATTTGAATAGTAGTTGATGATTGTCAAGTTCAGCTGCTGATTGGTTTAGACATAAGACATTCCTCTACTTTACAGAATGTTGTTAGTTATTGTCGAAGGATTACATTACATGATAAAGTTTACTTGTTTTACTTGCTTGCCAAAATAATTATACGCCGAAGTGAATGGTAGCTGATATATTAAAATCGGGACAATTGCTTTATTTACAGTTTCTGCATCTCCCGCAACTAAGGAACTAATGTCTTTGTTAGACCATTTTACATTAACATTCCAAAATTAGCAATAATGTACCATTCAACTGTTATTGACAGCTTCCGGACCCCAGACTGACGACAAGAATTAAGCTGGGTCTAAAGGATTATACTTGTCACCTTATTTATAGATTTATGGTTTTAAGTGAGCATCCTAAAGAGCCGCCTACGCCTGCAAATCTTTATACTGCAGTACCGACAAGGTACACTAACCCCTTCATAATTAATAAAAGGGCTTCCGTATCCACTAGGAAGCCAGTTGCTAGTTGCTATTTGCTTGTTGAAGTTTGTAGTAGTCAGCCAATTATATTATAACAATCACTCAATCTAAAATCTAAATGTATAACTTGGCGGTTGGCAACTCATTCACTGAAACTGAATCGATTAATATTAAGTTAAATTGTAAATATGTAGTTTAAATCTTATTATTAAAAATTCAAGTGAATAAATTCGGTGGTAACGAAATTAACCTGGTCCTTCGAAGATACGGAGATTAATCTAAGATCTCAAACATTGGTCCTTCGAGCCGGATGATCCAGAAATCTATGGACAATTCCAACACATCTAAAGCTACATCTACAGGAATCCAAGACATCGTGGCATCGGAGTTAAGGTCAGATATTCCTTATTTATAATTTCTCCTATGATAATTTCCTCATTGTCTTGCATGTAGAGTGTACATCAACTATTAACTATTCATAATCAATTCGAGTCAAATTAATTTGGTAAACGAAAGTGCCTTTTTAACTAAGATGACCGATCAATTACAAGCTTTGGTAAAGGCCCGTGGCCACATCAAAGCGGCAGTCACCAAATTTAAAACATACTGCGATTCGTTGAGCGAAAATAGTAACCTAACAGAAACGCGCCTTCGAGTAGCAAAATTCGAACAAAATTGGGACGAATTCAATATAATTCAAAACAAAATTGAAGATTTAGATAAATCGGACGTTCAAATAAATGAGCGAGATTTATTCGAACAACAATACTTTGAACTCACAGCTAAATGTGAGGACTTCATTGGTCAGCGTTCGACAAATTCTGATTCAAATATTAGTACCACAACCTCATTACCAGAACAATCGCAATCAGCAATTCAATTACCGCGATTAACTTTACCACAATTTTCAGGTCAATATCAACAGTGGATTTCGTTTTTTGAAACTTTCAATTCGTTAATTCATAACGACTGTAAATTAAATAATATTCAAAAATTTCATTATTTGAAATGTTGTCTAAAAAATGAAGCAGCTGCCTTGATACAAGACCTCGGAATGTCGCATGCTAATTATGTAATTGCTGTAGAGTTATTAAAAGAGAGGTACGAAAACAAACGCCTAATCATAAAAAATCACGTACGAGCTTTATGTAACTTGCCGACGGTTGTAAAAGATTCTGCGGAGTCGCTAAGAAACATCATAAACATATGCAATTTAAATCTAAAACTGCTAAAAAATTTAAATCAGCCAGTCGAACACTGGGACCTTTTATTAATTGAAAATCTCACAAGTAAATTGGATCATAAAGTTATTCGTGATTGGGAGACCAATAAAATAGCCGGCGACGTTCCTACGTTCAAGGAGTTAACCGATTTCTTAAACGATAGGTGTCAACTTCTCGATGCTTTAAGCTTAGGTAAATCTAACCCCTTAACGCCCAACATAAATAATAAAAACGATAGGTCTTCACATAAATACAAATTACAAAAGCTTGAAAAATCCGCTACGCATCTAACGGTTAATCGTAAAATATCGTGTTTCATTTGCAAACAAGAACATTACACAAATCAATGCGAAGAATTTGTAAAATTACCTTTAGAATCGCGCGCTAGTGAGATCACAAAGCGAAAACTTTGCACAAATTGCTTACGGGACAATCATTCACAAGAACAATGCAAATCCACAACGCGATGCAAGGAGTGTAAAGGCAAACACCATACTCTAATACACGGATCTCAAATATTAAGCGATAATTGTAACATTGAAATTGTACCAGCCAGCACAGTAAGTAATTGTGCACGGAATCACAAACATTCACAAATCCTCCTTTCAACCGCACTTATACGTATACAGGGCGGTGATGGTGAATTCAATTTGTTACGAGCGTTGTTAGATACGGGCAGCCAATCAAATTTCATAACGTCGGAGGCTTTCAAAAGGCTTAAATTACAATCAAGTAGACATATATCAATGCCAATTATGGGCATAAATAATTCGGTCTCACATATAAACAATGTCGTTGATCTTAACATAAAATCACACGTCAAGGATTTCAGTACAACCTGTTCCTTCTTAGTCATAAACACAATAACGGACAATTTACCACTAAACACGTTTGACAGTACACGGATAATTCCTAAAAATATACAACTTGCAGATCCGCTATTCAATAAAAGTGCTCCTATAGATCTTTTAATTGGTGCTCAGGTGTTTTGGGACTTGATGATTACCGCCCCATTCAAAACTGGTGTCAATACACCGTATTTATATGAAACCCAATTGGGATGGGTAATTGGAGGAAATCTATCATATGAAAGCTCAAGGCAGTCGGAAAACAAACTTTGTCATTTGTCTATTCAATCAATTGACAAACAGATTAAAAAATTTTGGGAGATTGAAGATTGCAATTTGTACGCTCAATCAAATTCTGAACAATCACTGTGTGAACAATCATTCATGATAACCCATACGCGTGATTATTCAGGGCGATTTGTCGTCACACTACCATTTAAGTCCGAGTCAATTCCCTTAGGTAATTCCTACGATCAAGCTTTAAACCGATTCCATGCATTAGAACGCAAATTAAACAAAAACCTTGAAATGAAAACTGAATACCATAATTTTATGAAACAGTACATAACGTTAGGGCACATGTCCAAGGTACCCGTTAAGGACCTTGACGTTGCACAAGAAGCGAGTTTTTACTTACCACATCACGCGGTAATAAAGGAATCAAGTGCTACTACGCGCTTGAGGGTGGTATTTGACGGATCTATGAAAACTAGCAGTGGAGTAAGTTTAAATGACACATTGTTAGTAGGTCCTAATATTCAAGACGATTTATTTTGTATCTTAACGCGTTTTCGAACTTTCAAGTATGCATTTACTGCTGACGTGATTAAAATGTACCGCATGATACTAGTCACACCCAAAGACCGAAACTTTCAAAGAATTCTTTGGCGAAACAATCAAAACGACCCGGTGCAAATCTTTACATTAAACACTGTTACATATGGCACATCGCCTGCCGCATTTTTAGCAATCCGTAGCTTAAAACAATTAGCTGTTGATCACCAATCAGAGTACCCCCTTGCACACAACGCAATACTAAATCATTTTTATGTTGATGACCTGCTATCAGGCGCGAACGACATGACAGAAGCCATTGCATTGCAACAACAAATAAATAAGGTATTAGCAAAGGGAGGTTTTAAATTGCAAAAATGGGCATCAAACGATATTAAATTGGCTTCACAAATCGGTGATAGCACAAAAACGCAGGTAAATTTAAATAAAGACGTAGCAACTAAAATATTAGGGTTGATTTGGGACTCTGACAGCGACAGGTTAAGATACTATATAAAGAATTGCGAAAACAAACCCGTTACCAAACGGAATATACTTTCGGTAACTGCTCAACTATTCGATCCGTTAGGACTAATCGGACCGGTTATAGTTACCGCAAAAATTATGTTACAAACGATTTGGTCCCTACAGGTAGACTGGGATGCTCCACTTCCTAATGAAATCGACGTTAAATGGAAGGAGTTCATATCGCAGCTCCCAGCATTAAAGGAACTAAAGCTTAACAGAAAATTAATCGATAATTACGAAAAGAACTCTATCTATGAATTGCACGGTTTTTGCGATGCTTCGCAAGTCGCGTACGGAGCGTGTGTTTATCTTCGCGTGCGTAACTCTGACGGTACGACATCCGCGAATTTAATAGCAGCTAAATCGAGAGTGGCTCACGTTAGCGCAATCGACGCGGAAATTCCTGTTTTTACAAAATTTTCAAGTTTTAGCAAACTGCAACGTATTATAGCTTACTGCTTGAGATTTTCATATAATTTAAAAAACGTAAATTCAAGAAAAATTGATCACTTGTCATGCCGCGAACTTAATAACGCCAAAACCGTGATAATAAAATACGTTCAAGGTCGCGAGTTTGCACAGGAAATCAATGCCTTGCGTAAAAAGGGCAACACACAAAACACAAGCAAACTTAAAAACTTAAGTCCCTTCATTGATGAAAACGGAGTAGTACGTGTAGGAGGCAGGTTAAAGAATTCATTGTTACCCTTTAATACCAAACACCCATCGTTACTACCAGCGAATCATCATGTAACAAAAATAATAATACGAGAAGTGCATGAAATAAATTTTCACGCGGGACAGCAAGCCACACTAGCATTCGTGCGTCAAAACTATTGGCCACTGTCGGGACGTAGCGTGGTACGAAAAATATTACACGGTTGCATACGATGCTTTCGCGCAAACCCAATCAAAACCACACAACCCATGGGGCAACTACCCCTAACGAGAATTTCACAGAGTCGTCCATTTCTTAAAAGCGGTATCGACTTTGCGGGTCCAATTTATGTGAAAAGAGGTCCCGGTCGTACAAAGGGCACGGTAAAAGCTTATGTGGCATTATTTGTCTGCTTAGCGACAAAGGCGACGCACATCGAGCTCGTAGGTGATCTTACGACGGCAGCCTTCATAAACGCTCTAAAACGCTTTACGGCAAGGCGCGGAATGATAACAGACATTTATTGTGATAACGCCACAAATTTCAAAGGCGCACAACGTGAATTATATGAATTGCAGTCTGTTTTTTATAATAAAAATAATGAAATGCTTGTTAAATCGGCTAATCTTGGCTTAACATGGCACTTTGCACCACCGCGTGCTCCTCACTTTGGAGGAATTTGGGAAGCGGGAATCAAATCCGCTAAACACCTTCTCAAAAGGATATTAGCGAACGCGCTTACGACTTTCGAGGAGATGTACACTCTATTAGCCGGCATTGAAGCCATCCTTAACTCCCGTCCTCTTATACCTATATCGAACGATCCAAATGACTTCCAGGCCTTAACTCCAGGCCATTTTTTAATCGGAGACGCTCTTAACGCGCTCCCGGAACCAGATCTTTCCCATCTCAACATAAATAGGTTATCGAGATGGCAACACATCGAAAAACTACGGCAAGACTTCTGGAAGCGCTGGTCTACAGAATATCTAACCAATTTACAAGCGAACTACAAGTGGACGTCAAGTCGTACCTTCATTTACAAGATCGGCATGCTCGTCCTTATACGAGACGATAATCAACCACCGCTTCAGTGGAAGTTGGGTCGCATAACCGAACTGCATCCAGGCCGAGACAACGTCACCCGTGTGGTCACCTTGAAGACGAGCCACCATGAAACTTTACGTCGAGCCACGGCAAAGGTGTGCGTCCTTCCGATCGAGGAAAAGTGAAAATACGTGAAGTGAACTCTTTGTTTGTGAGTGCACGTAACTTAGATTTAGAACATAACTTTCTTTATGGACTTTATTATTAGTACCTAGTTAAATATTATACTATTAAGTTTATTAAGAAAAACGAACTTATCATTTTCCATGGGGGGTGTTATGTTAGACCATTTTACATTAACATTCCAAAATTAGCAATAATGTACCGTTCAACTGTTATTGACAGCTTCCGGACCCCAGACTGACGACAAGAATTAATCTGGGTCTAAAGGATTATACTTGTCACCTTATTTATAGATTTATGGTTTTAAGTGAGCATCCTAAAGAGCCGCCTACGCCTGCAAATCTTTATACTGCAGTACCGACAAGGTACACTAACCCCTTCATAATTAATAAAAGGGCTTCCGTATCCACTAGGAAGCCAGTTGCTAGTTGCTATTTGCTTGTTGAAGTTTGTAGTAGTCAGCCAATTATATTATAACAATCACTCAATCTAAAATCTAAATGTATAACTTGGCGGTTGGCAACTCATTCACTGAAACTGAATCGATTAATATTAAGTTAAATTGTAAATCTGTAGTTTAAATCTTATTATTAAAAATTCAAGTGAATAAATTCGGTGGTAACGAAATTAACCTGGTCCTTCGAAGATACGGAGATTAATCTAAGATCTCAAACAGTCTTTTTAAATTTTATTTTAAATTAAATTTTCTACACAATTTTTCAGAAATTATATTGGATTGTGCACCCATGCCTAATAATGCCTTACATGTGTGAACCTCTGTTATTAAAAATATTGTAATTGAGATGGTTGAGAGCGGCTCGTGAATTAGATTTGAGAATGAATGACAGTTGAAACCGATTGTTGTACTAATTCTGTTCTTTAATTAATTTTCACAACAGGAATGTGCAATAGGGTGTGATGCCTTTTATGACATAACGTACATTTAAATATCGAACTATAATTAGATGTCTAATGATCAGACTTCAAACAATTTACGTAAAGGTATAGTATATAGTTATAACTTATAAGATGATAATGATGATATCGATATGTTTGAATTTGTTGGTGCGGTTTCTTCTCGTTTATTAGTATTACCTTGGTAAGTGGGGTTGTTAATTTGTTTCAATTTAATTTTTCAACTTGATTTCCTTCTTTCAGTGATGATTTATCTACAGTTGAATGTCTCGATTGACCTTGGCGATGTTTAGCCATTTAACTTCATTTAATTTAATTTAAACTTAATTTTATTGTAAGTATAGATTTAACCTGTACTCATTAATCTTAGAGTAAATTTGCAGAGGCCTGATGATGACAAGTTCAATTCCTTGTCGAAACATGTAGCCACAATTATCATTCAATTTTAAATTTTAAATGTAATAAAAAAGTCTATGGGGAAAGGTTTATAATTCAAACTTAAAACATTATCAGTTTTCCCATTTGGAGGTATATTACGTATCACAGAGATGGACACTATTAATTTGTTAAACCAAGCGGACGCATTATCGTCGTGAGTGAAACAAATAAATAATAAATAGTGGGTACAAAGCGAATTCGATAATGAATAATAATAAAGACGAAGAAAATCAAAAGTGTGACAGTGATAAAATTCAATAAATTGTTATCAGTGCAATACCTCAATATCTCCTCCATTAGGGAGATATGAACAACGTTGCACAAGGTAATAATTATTTACGATATAATATAAGTGAGATATGATCTTTATTAACGTACGTATGCGAAAATTGCACGAATACGTAGCACGAGTTGGGTAATCGCATAAGTCTGTTATCACACATATATTGTACAAATTTTTATCTACGCCCATAAAAATTGGAAATAAACGATAATTTATTATAATTTAAAATTGATAATGATTTATTGGAAATATCAGAACAATCAAACTAATAAACGCTTCGTTTTCATGTTAACCACAATATAAGAAAAACGTGTGTGTTAATAAACGTAAACTCCTTATCTCACGCAAAATGAGTGAGATAAGAACTTCTCATTCTTATCAAAATTGCCAAGAAGGCGAAAATACATTCCAAACATCCCTCCTGAGGAAAACGCGCAAAGCAAAGCTTATACAACCACATCACTAAAGAGACAACACGCAATAACACTCCCAGAAACTACACCGGAAGTGGGCGAAAGAAACAATGATAACTTATGTATAACTCCTGAAAACTTAGATAAGATTAGAAGTATCAATAAAAGAAGCAAAACAACAGCAGGTTCTAAATCAACTACGGACCAAATGTTTCAACTACTTGAAGAACACCTAGCTCTGTGGAGGAAAAATCAAACCTTCGACGAACTTAAAAGCATTATACAAAGATATTAAGAACAGTAAAAACCCATTGCAGATAATAAACAAGCATGGGTAAGGATGCAAAAGAAACGGTTAACACCTAGCATTAAAACATAGACACGGTGATTGCTCCCTTTGGATTTTTTAGGATTCCCCTACGTTAATAAAAAACTAGGAGTTGAATGCCTAATTAATCTCTTTATTTTCATTAACAGTCAGTTTTGCCGTTGATGGGGCTGGCTTTTTAGTACTTACTGTTATAAAAAAACATAAACTCTTCATCTTTCGCTTCATTAAATTTGGATTTATTAAAAAACCATTGTCTAAGGAGAGGTTTCAAGTCGTTTTATTAATTTCACAAGAATGATCAATAAAATAAAGAAAGCGTCTGATCCCGATTCAAATATGAATATGTAACGGGAGTGATGGGGCTAGTCACGACAAGGGTTAGTCCCGCCACCTCCGACGGCAGGAGGAAATAACTTCCATCGGTCACCAACTAAGGGGCGAACAACTGCCCCCGGACAGGCTGTCAGGCTCGTCCGAGAAGAATACCGTTTGCAGTTTCTGTTTGTTTAAAAGCATTCCAACATCTAGCATTTTCGTTCTAAGAAATTTTCCATTTCTCCCATTGTTGGAAACTCTCCTTGTTTTGTTAGTAATTCCCACTCTCGATTAGTATAATTTTGATGTGTTAGCTTGTTACGTTCCTCGATTATTCGCTTAATTCGCAAAAGTCAATTCTATTGATTTTAGTAAGAATTACAGATTACGTTCTTAATTCAATATTTTGTTAATAGAGTTCACTTTCAATACTTTCAATACTACTTTTTCCTCCGCACTTGCTCTATTCTACGCGAAGCGTCACATCTAATCACATCGTTTGCGGCGGTTCCGTTACAGATTTCCTACTCTGCTGAGAACAATTGCTATAATTGCATTATAAATTATTCTATTGGCTGTCGATGTAGTCATTTAGTCTCTGATTGGTTGATCCATAGCTACCTAAATAATATTTTATCTTTTCTACGGAACGAGTACTTCACAAAAACATATCTTCGCGCTGATATAAATAGCAGCTCGATTTTCAACCGCGTATCTTTCATACTTTGCTTCCTAACAAAACGTTACTAAGTGCTACGAAAATTTCACAAGTTTCTAATATCGATATTTATCGTCTATAAGTGAAAGTTTTCTACAAATATTAGTGCCTATTTAGAATCATCTGCTTATTCTAAGTACCATTAAAACGTGTTTACGTCTCTCTGCATTTGGTATCGCTACGTTACAAGTTGCTACGCTCTAGGAATAATTCCTCGAGGTATGTACCTAATTCTTTTGTATCAATTATCGCGTATTCTTTAAATTCCTGACAGTAATTTATATTATTTGTCCTAGCGTTTACTACCTGGTTTACTACTCGGTTTATTACCTGGTTTAATATCTGGCTTATCATCTGGTTTACTTTTGGATTACATCTTACTTGTTGGTTACCGCCATTTTGTTAAAAATTGATGTCAACATTACTTGAAATTATTGCTGTCCCGTTGCTGTCGAACATCGATGGTTATTTTCCTGTTAAACTACATATTTGCTGTTCTACAAATCACCTTTACTCATTTCCGCATTCCTGTGTGAAGAAATTTATTAACTTCGGAAATTACATGCTGCCATCTTGTGTCAACTTTTGAAAACAGGATTGATAAGTTATTTAAAATACTAACCTTACATTTCTTGCTGAACTTTATCTGAATTTTATTACTGCTTACTATAAAATTTGCTTATACTAAATTACTTAATCACATCTCATATTTTGCTTCAATTTAAAACATTTAGTTAATTCATTTTGTTACTTTCCGATTGATTAATTTTTGCATTAACTTTGTTCGTTACTTTAAAAGTTACTTTTGTTATTTGTGTATGATCTTTTACCTTGAAGATTTAATTTGCCTAAAGTTAAAATTTAAAAGCTGTTTGCTATTATCATAAATATCAACTCTCGAAACTAAGTACTGACGAAAGTTGGTAATTGTTACATTTCAGTCGGTCTGCTTGTCGCAGCCCTATTAATTTTCATGTTAATCAACCTTTTATTTAGATACTCCGGCATTGTTGGCGTTGCGCAACGACGATAATCGGATATTGAGGTGAGCGTTGTTGAATTACTACTACTTACTGACTTTTGTACAGCTACCAAGTCGGTTGCTGATATATATGTACTTGTATTTTTGTGTCATTTATTGAATATTATTGTGTTATGTAAACTCCCATCCTTACAAGGTAAAAGTTAAACCCCCTTTATTGTTTCACTCCTGTGGAGATTTGTTTTGTTTGTAATTATTTTGATTGTGTTAAACGTTATATTTGATTCATTATAACCACCACTACCATTACTACAGTGTGTTTCTTTACCGAATACCCACATTCTCTTTCAGAAATCATATCTCTGCTACTACAAGCTGCTAAGCTCTTCGTAGTTCTGGTTACCAGCATAAATTTCCTAAAGAACTATCGTGGCACCCTAAAAGTTACTTAACTATATTTGCTAACCTAACTTGCTAAATTAAAATCCTATACTCATAACTCCCACGCCTATTAGATTGCCCCTTATAACTGAGCTTACCGAGTCATTGCATTTTTCCTGATTGCGGTACCAATCATTTGTTGCCGTAACAAGCTCTCTTTGATTTATATTAACATGGTTTAATAATTTCCTCAGCTATGCAACTGAGACCTTTATAAGTACTGTGATATAATTGTTAGCGCTGTTATTAAGTCTTGAATTGTTTTTATAAGCATATTTGCTGAATATTATTTTTATTATTCATCAATCAATAAAATATAACAAAACTAATGTATCACAGAATAATACAAATACAGCGTGTCTCACGGTGACCACCCATTAGAATATTTCAGAAACTATTACGATTTGAATTTTGAAAATTTGGGTGATGGGGTTTTCGGGCGTGGCCTCCTCAAATAAAATAATGGCGTCTACGTAACACTTCCGGTTTTTCCGGAAATGGCACCAACTTTGTTATTTTAAATGTAACACCCTATATATTATTCCGATTTTGGATTCTACGTAAAATTTTAGGTGGACTTTCATCAAGTTTTCTTATTACTAAAATTAACTGTTTCCGAGATATTTAATTTTTTTAATAAAAATTAAAATAAACACTATCTAGCTTAAAACCGTGTGAATTCTACAGCAAGAAAGATGAAGGAACCATATTGATACGAGATATAGCTGGACCCCTAAGCTGCCCATCCGTACTTTCAAAGTGGCTTAATTGGATACAGGGTGGTGGAAATTTTATGCCGAGTTTAGTTAACTTCAAATCATCATAAGTTGGTTTTTTCAAATGGAACACCCTGTATGTTTCGTCGTAGTCTGATGCAAAATTTCATTCTCTTTCGAAGTACTATGGTTCCCTATACATATCTCTTCTAGTTTTTGAGATATCTACTGTTTTTTGTGTGGTCAACTAAGGTCATTCAATTTCTTGCGTTTGTTGTTTTCAATTTTTTTAATAAATAGTATTCAATTTAACTGTCACTAGTGGTGTTAGACTGACAACTAATAACTGGTGGTTTGTTTTGAAGTCCTGCTAAGCCATTTTCGCAAGAAATTGAATGACCTTAGTTGACCACACAAAAAACAGTAGATATCTCAAAAACTAGAAGAGATAGGTATAGGGAACCATAGTACCGTTCGAAAGATAATGAAATTTTGCATCAGACTACGACGAAACATACAGGGTGTTCCATTTGAAAAAGCCAACTTATGATGATTTGAAGTTAACTAAACTCGGCATTAAATTTCCACCACCCTGTATGCAATTAAGCCACTTTGAAAGTACGGATGGGCAGCTTAGGGGTCCAGCTATATCTCGTATGAATATGGTTCCTTCATCTTTCTTGCTGTAGAATTCACACGGTTTTAAGCTAGATAGTGTTTATTTTAATTTTTATTTAAAAAATTAAATATCTCGGAAACGGTTAATTTTAGGAATAAGAAAACTTGATGAAAGTCCACCTAAAATTTTACGTAGAATCCAAAATCGGAATAATATATAGGGTGTTACATTTAAAATAACAAAGTTGGTGTCATTTCCGGAAAAACCGGAAGTGTTACGTAGACGCCATTATTTTATTTGAGGAGGCCACGCCCGAAAATCCCATCACCCAAATTTTCAAAAATCAAATCGTAATAGTTTCTGAAATATTCTAATGGGTGGTCACCGTGAGACACGCTGTATGTACATTCATTTATTTATTCATTTGGCAAAACTAAACTTTTTAGTTGTAACGTAAGCTGTGTTAGGCTGCAATTGAATATATCACACCTTTAAGAAATGGAATTGTCGTTATACACATGGGGCGGATTAGAGATTTTACCAACACATTCGTTCAAGATGTTGGATAATAAAAGGTTCTTGAATTAAAGTAAATAGTCGAGGAAATAAAGCACTAAAATAAGCCAAACCTACCAAATTTTTGTAGTAAGACGGATTGAGATGGGGTTTTTTGCATTCGCTTCCTAAATTTAATAGGAAACTTTGTACCTACTTTTCATCATGTTTTTTTTCGAAATTGCATTTGTGCAGTCGAAAATGCATCCTGAAAAATGCATTTTCATAGAAAAAATTCATAACTTGGTTATAAGATTCTAGAATCGACTCAATTCGGGTACAAGGGGGTTTTCGAGGTCGCTGATTCCGAATATGACCTCCAAACTGCCTCACCGCCCACCTGGAGCTCAGGATGGCTGAGCAACGTCATCTCCGGAGATTTTTCTGAAATTCACTCTCAAATGATTCTAGACATCTCATCCGAGAGTTTTTAGGGTTGCTGATTCCAAATCAGACATGGGAAACCGTCCCCCGCGTACCTGGTGCCCCAAATACGGGCATCAACGCCATCCTCTGAAGTTTCACTGAAGTTTCAAGACTATAAATAGGGAACCGAAAATTGTTTCTGGGGTTTTTTGGGTAGCTTAGGTCGAATGTGGCACCGGATACTTGCTAACGGACACCAGGTGCATCACACCGCGTCGACATCAACGTGATCCTCTGGAGTTTCACTAAAATTTCTAGCCTAGTGAACCGAAAATAATTTGTAATTGCTAGGACGGGGTTCTTCCAGAACCTCTATCCGGACCTGACCAGCCGTGCATGGTACATAGCCCGCCTGCAGAGGCGGATTCCGAAGTTCTCCACGAGATTTTGAAACTACTCTAACTACCAACCTTATATTAACAGTTTTACATACAAATTTAATCTGTAATAAAAGGAACAAATTAAATTAAATTAAATTTAAACTAAATATTTTATAATATTAACTTCATACATTTGGATGATAATGTTATTAAACAAAACTTACATTTTTTTATATATATATCTCAATTTTATTTCACAAAATGAAAATGTCCACATCTATTCAAATGTTCCATTTAAGTTTTACCTTTCAAGCGAAACTCCAAAGGATGACGTTGATGCCGCCGCGGTGTGGTGCACCAGGTATCCGTTAAAAAGTACCCGGGACCAGATTCGATCTGAGCGACCCAAAAAAAACCCGGAAACAATTTTCGGTTCCTTATAGGCTTGAAACTTCAGTGAAACTCAAGAGGATGACGTTGATGGTCGGATGCCCGGGGCACCAGGTACGCGGGGGACGGTTTCCAATGCCTGATTTGGAATCAGCAACCCTAAAAACCCTCGAATGAGATGTCTAGAATCATTTGAGAGTGAATTTCAGAAAAATCTCCGGAGATGACGTTGCTCAGCCATCCTGAGCTGCAGGTGGGCGGTGAGGCAATTTGGAGGTCATATTCGGAATCAGCGACCTCGAAAACCCCCTTGTACCCGAATTGAGTCGATTCTAGAATCTTATAACGAAGTTATGAATTTTTTCTATGAAAATGCATTTTTCAGGATGCATTTTCGTCTGCACAAATGCAATTTTGAAAAAAAAACATGATGAAAAGTAGGTACAAAGTTTCCTATTAAATTTAGGAAGCGAATGCAAAAAACCCCATCTCAATCCGTCTTACTACAAAAATTTGGTAGGTTCAGTGCTTTATTTCCTCGACTAAAAGTAAAGATAGTAGGACAGGCGAATCAATATAGTTGTAAAGTATTTTATAAAGGAAGATAACGCTGGCCTTATACTTCCTGTCTGCAAGAGACTCAACTCCAAAGCTCATCAACAAATCGGTCTGCGGATAGCCTCTTGAATACACACCACGCTGTTTAAGATATAACAATATAACAGCTTTAGAAATCTTGATTGAACAGATTCAAGTAAGAGCTTTTGTTAGATTAGTTTCACCATTGCACAATCTGTTATGCAGTCAGGCGCGTAAACCTTTCATATAATCCCGCTGAATGTGAGTTTCATCTGCACTTATCACTATCCGGCTGCCTTCCGATTTTAATATTTGATTATTTCGTAAAACTTCTGTTGATGAATGAAGTTTAACGTTAATAGGATGGGGTTTTCCGTTTATACGATTACGCCCAATGTCCAATGTTATCAGGTGCAACACGACATGATAGCTTCAAAATATTTTCTTTTGCTTTACACCTTCCCCTACATTAATAATTACTTATTTTGGATATTGAAGAATTAAGAACAGCTACTTTTATATTTTTCATACAGCAATTATATAATTCAGTTCTTCACGTTCTGCTGCGACATTATCAGGTCTAGTTGCATATTAGCTTTTAATAAATCCTCTATCTCCTTTCTTAATTCAGTAATAAGTTTAGTTAATTGATTAACTTCCGTACGCTGAGATTGGCAAATGTCACAATGAAAGGCTGCTCGCTTTTCTCGAATCCTGTTTCTTGACGTTGCAGGTCTGTACAGAGCGAATGAATAGACGCCTGATGTCACATTTTATTTCTTTCTCACCAATGATAGTGAAATAACAAACAACACACTTCGGCGTTTTCTAAAAATATTTAACGGTGTTTATTATTTATTTTAAGAGAACAGTGTACACATGATCACAACGCGCGCGCGTTTACGTGCAGCAATAATCAATCGCCATATGTCCATAAAAAGTTGAAGATCTAAGGATATCTTATAACACATTTCGTCCGAAAAATTGCGGAAGCGAGAAAATGGAACTGAATTACTTAAAAATACGTAGGGTTCAAAATGACAGATATTTTAAAAAAATGGATTGATTCAACAATAATTAATAACCAAATCAAATTCAAATGCGGTCAGTGTATGAATTCACAAGCATTTTTATAAATAAATGCTTCATGAAGAACCAAAACGAATGAAAAAAATTATCTACATTTTTATTTTGCAACAAAAAGTCACTAATGGATTTCTGAAAGGGTTGAAGCGATAAAAACATCAAAGTGTCTGATGTAAAGAAAAATTGATGAAAACGGATCTTTTAGCATCCTTTCAGGTTATTCTACACAAGCAAATCCGTCTTTTTTATAATAAATGCGGTCTTGTTTCATTTCGTAAACGTAAGAACTTCCAATCGTAAACAATTGTGGGAATATAATCACATATACGTGTAAAATATAAAAACGCGGAAAAAGAAACATGAGATGGATAAATATTGCGGCGGAAAAATATTGTTTAGAATATCTCCTCATGTATTGGCAACGGTGTGCGGTCAATTCGCCCCGGCACTTCGCCCTCGGACATTTCGCCCCGGACTTTTCGCCCTCGGACATATCGCCCCCTGATATATCGCCCCCAAGATATTTCGCCTAAAAACATTTCGCCCCCGAAACATATCGCCCCCAAGACATTTCGCCTCCGAACATTTCGCCCCCGAAACATATCGCCCCCAAGACATTTCGCCTTTACATATTTCGCCCCCGAAACATCGTCCCAATATTCCATTATCCATTGTTTATTAGCTTATACAGTGGTCCAAATTTCGACGCTCACCATCGGTATCTCGGTTATTAGAAGAGGTAGAGCAGTGGTTAAATAGGGAATGGTTTTTAGAATTCAATTTTCGCCATAAATCTCATTTCTAATTCTCTTCAATGTCTTTAGATTTTCAAATAATTTAAAAAAAAACAAAATTTCCTGATTCCAATTTTCTTCAATAACCATAGCTTCTAATCTGACCTCTTCTAAACTTTTACAATGTTCGAAAACATTTTCAAGACAAACTTTTTGATGTAATTGATGTAATTTCAGTAATGTGTGCCAGCAATGGTTTTCATACGGCAGATGTTATAGAATTTTTATTAGTTAATTGCCTTTGAAAAGAGATTTTCAAAAATGTATAACATGGCTGAAAAATATTTATTTATGGGAGAGATATTAACAAAACATGTATTTATCTTTAATAGCACATGAGAAATGTAAGCTTAAAGGTATGCAAGTGCTAAGTAACACTGTGAAATACAGAAACCAAAACTGTGTTTTCGAAAATCTACGAAAATTATGGAGAATTTGAATGTCACGGGTATTAAACCCTGAAAAACATTCCCTAAGTATTTAACTGCTGCTCTACTTCTTCTAATAGATCTACAAATGGTGAGCATCGAAATGTGGACACACTGTATATGTATAACGGATGAAGGCGATGTGAGGGCGATATGTTTTGGGGGCGAAATTGTCGGGGGCGATATGTCCTGTGAGGCGAAGTGTATGGGGGCGATTTATCTTGGAGGCGAAGTGTCAGGTGGCGAAATGTCCGGGGGCGAACTGTCCGGGGGGAGAAATGTCCGGGGGCGAACGGTCCGTGGGGCGAAGTGACGGGACGAAAAGTCCGGGGGCGATGTGTCATGGGGCGATTTGCCCTACAACCATTGGCAACATTTTCTTACGATAAAAATGCTGGGAAACGGATTTGAGTTATATAACATGAAAAATTGACTAACTTATCATTATTTTGAGTAAGACTGTTGATTTTCATTAAGGACAAGCTGAAAGTTTCGAATAATGCTAACTGTTGATTTCCTGATACCTGTACGATAACGGGAAAGTAAAATATAAGAGCGTTCCGATATAATTACAAATTTAAAAATAAAATCAATAAATGTGAATAATTGCCTTACAAACGAGATATTTTTATACCGCCATCTATAATTTATACTTTATGAAAGGAATAAATTTATTGTTATTGCTAATGAAATCCCACGAGATTCATTAATGAGTCCAATAAATTTGTAATTGTTTAATTCCCAAGCAAATTACATTCCAGATAAAGGACATACACGCATTTTCACCCCAACCGTTTCTATATCACAAAACCAATACTAACTACTATCTGCGTAGCTTATGCAAGTGATAGATATTCTAAATTAAATCGTAAGAATAACCGTAGGGACTAAATAATATAAAATCAATACTTGGCAATGAGAAATAGATGTCGCAAAGATGGACATCTTCGTATGAAATGACAAGAACAAAATTGGTAAGGACAAACTTTTCTTTTCGTGGAGTAGACAGTGTATCCTTATGAAGACTAATGTTATATTCAACAGGTACACGGATCGCATAATGGCTACGTTTTATTACTTTACGTAGTTTTAAAACTAGAAGTGACAAATTTTTGTCGAAAATTAATAATTTACGTTCCTTATATTAAATAAATAATACACGATCGAAATTTAAAAAATACGCTAAACTTATTCTAAATTCGGAAAATGTGCTATAGGTACCTACTATAAGCTATGAAGTGGTAATTTACTTCAAACAAAAAATTTTAAATTGGGTTCATGATTTATAGTTGTTCTCCAAAATTAGAAAGCTCGTTTATTCACGAGATAGAGCTACCAAATTGTATTTGTGCCATGCTGTGCGTATGCCGGACGGGGACGTGAAAAACACGGTTCGGAATTATTTACGACTTTTTTCTTAAAGCTCCGGCAATTGGAAATATCACGTCTAATAAATCAATAGAAAATTAAAGTTTCAATTTAGGATCTTCCATCCAAATTGATCTATAAGTAAATCATCAAGCGCACTCATTTAGTTCCAAAGGAAAAATGTCGCGTCATATTTTGATCAGGAATGTGTCGGTGAAGTTAATCTATTAAACCTCGCACCAAAGCGTCGAAACGAAAGCTCGCTCTTAGTGATTATAGACTATTTCTCCTACAGATAAGGAGAAAATTATGTGTAAACTTTAATAATTTGTAAAGAGAAAAGTTCGCAGGTTGTAGCAGTTAAGAGGAGATGCTCAAATACTTCCCTATCTACAGATTTTAATATACAGACACTGAAATTTAATTACATATATCACTTTCATCTACAGTTACTAATTAGAGTAGATACTTTTTTTTTTGAAATCCCACATTCGCCTTGATACTAATTTAAACTGTACGTAACTACTAAAAAATCTCTACTATAACGACGACTAGGTACTACAAAAAATTTTATAATAAAACTGGAATTTAATAATTCCAGATAATTAAGTGTTAGAGACAAGTTATTTCTCATTATAAAATGTATTTGTATGCCGTGCCACGATTCCCTTTTGTAAAAGAATGGGATGTTTGAAGTATCTATAGAATGGCTTAATGTTTAATTAAGTAGATCAAAGCAAATTTAATTATAAATCATAATAAAAAATCTATTCGACACAAAATGAAGAGATGTTCTACTTGTAAAATATAAGACTAAAACATGCTACCTGATTTATTAATAAGAGCTAGAAAGGCAGTTAAATTAGAACGGTTTCGTCTAAATGTTTTTTGTATTTTGTTCTGCCTCCTTTACTTCTTCAAAAATTTAAGGAAAACTAAAAATTTCTTATTTCAACAACCTCGTAAGTGTTAATTTGACATGTTTTAATTTCCAAATATAAAGTCACTTTTTTTACACGTCATGGCGTTTTCGACGACGCACGCCTATCTTAAATAATATAATATTTTATTAGTATCTAAAGTTAATCTAAAAAAACCGGTAAGTTACCAAAGATACAAAATGCTTCTATGCTTTCAGTTGCATGAAAAGATATAGGTACTCCACGTTTTGACGACACTACGTACCTATATAAAAATCGAAAATTTGTACAAAATTTTGACAAAATAATTAATAATTTGGCAACCGCAAATCCAATATCAAAAAAAAATTTCAGGCGTGATATAAATATGGTTGGTCGATACATGAAGGGAAAGAAATACAGGATGTGCCATTTAAAAAAAAGCGACATTTTCCTGCCAGGTGAAAATGCAACATACTGTAGATATAAGAATATTTTTAAAAGATGCGCAATTTAAATCAAAGCAACCTTTATTTGAAACTTTTTTCTTTATCTTCTTTATCGACCGATTACGGAGCAGTGGGACACCCTGTATATTGGCTCGTTTCCCGCGGACTATTGAAGCAGTAGACTGTACTCACGTTCGTATTCAGTCACCAGGTAGTGAATAGATTTTCACCTACATAAAATTAGTCCCTACTGAACTGTATTTTGGTTTTAGGTGGTTTAGCATAAAATTACCGAAAGGATACTTTTCGTTAAATCTGCAGGTTGTGTGTGATGCTCAATTAAAATTGATTGATATTGTTGCTCGTTGGCCTGGTGCATTCAGGTCTTAAAGCACATTGCGAGAATGGAGAAGTAGGCAATGTGTAGGGGACAGTAGATATCCTGTTCGAACATATTTAATTACCCCATTACCTAATCCACAATCTCCTGCTGAAAACGTGTTTAACGAAACCCAAATTCGTACCCAAAATGTAATTGAAAGAGCATATTTTGGTGTAAGGAAACGACGGTTCCCAATTCTATCCGTGGGAATGCTTTGTCGTATTCCATTGACCCAGGCTGTAATTGTAGCAACAGCAGTACTTCACAATTTGGCAAGAATGGAAAATGAAGAATTGCTTCCTGATGAAGACGAAGTTCCAGTGGAGTTGGATGGTATTAATTTAGTACAATATAATCCATCTGCTGCTGTTAATGCTCATGACAATAGTATACAAAGACAGTTTGTTCAATATTTTGCTAATTTGTTGTATGTAATTATTATACATAGAATCATGGAAAAAACAAATTAGTAAAATATTTTTTTTTGTATTCTGTCTCCAAAGTAACCATTTTGCGGACTGAAAACAATCCGCAAAATACATCTTTAAAGGACAAGTACGCTAAAGTCGCTATGACAACCTTAATGCTGGATTTTCATTCGTTTTGACGTATTTACGATATCTTTATTTTGACTTTTTACGAATTTACTTGTTGTTGCTATAACAACTATGTCAAAGCTCAATATGACGTTTACAACTGTTCTGTACGTACCAAATTAAATTTTTATGAAATTAATTTGATAATTTAGAGAATTCATACAAAAAAATGTTGTATGCATCACGTACGCAATTCGTCTAAGTTTTCGGACTCGGCTTCGCCTCGTCCGACAAACTCGGCTCATCCACTAAAACATCATTTTGCGTACTTGATACATAAATAACTATTATTAAAATACTACCTACAAATTACTTATTTTGATTTATAATTTTTAGGCGTAGCAGCTCCATTTTTGCTTTGTGCTCTTGCTTGTCGTGCTCTATTTGTACCAAAATTCGCTGTTTGTTTAAAAGGTCAATTTCGTCCTCGTGTGCGTGTCTAGCACGTAACACCTCCAATTCTTTTTTAGTTGCTTCAACTTGAAGTTCGACTAATTCTTCCCTTTCTTCTGCCAACGCATCGTATTTAGCGCTGATCACGTCTTCTTCTCGGTGTTTTAATACAAGATCTACTAGTAATGTCGTCTAATTTGGGTTCCGCTCGCGTTTCACTTTTTTTCCATTTCAAAGAATAACGGAAAACAAAACAATTAGCAAATGAAATGAAAGCACTGAATTACTTGTGAATAGAAGTGGATACATAACCTCAATAGTGAAAATATTTCACAATAAAAATGCATCTCTTTCTACCTTCTCGATTTGGGTAAGCTCCGGCTCGCTCTTATCAAAAAACTATCGGAATAAAGCACTTGGAAAGACGGGTAACAGTTATCTGGCAGATTTATTTGGTGGATAACTAATTCCATTGGATACCTAACTGGGACTGTATCTGGAAATGGAAAGACCGACCCAGGAAGAGTAATACATAATCAGTAAGCGAATCGGCAGCGCGCGTGCGTAGTTTAGCAACATATTGCGAATTTGGGGCGGAATTACAAGTAGTGCCGCATGGATATATTTATAATGGGATTTACAAAATGTCATCTGCAAGGACGAGGCAAATCTTCATCTCATCAACGCAAATAGTCGCAACAAATCAAGAGGTGACAAATGCAGGATGTGCGGAAGATCAAATCGTATGTCGAAAAACTGTAAGTATCGAGTACTTTACAAGGTGTGGAGTATTTTTCAAAACTAGACTTGTAGTATGCTTATTAACAAGTGGAATTAGAAGAAGAATCAAAGCAATATTTCAATACATAAAGGTCTCTATAGGTATAATAGACTTCCTTATTGAATAGTAGGTATTTGCTCCAGCTAAATTTCAAAAGTTAATTACTTCAGTTTTACAAGGAACTTCCGGTGTAACTAGAGATGCCACGAATATTCGGCTACTATTCGGTATTCGGTCTATTCGGCTGCTTTTTTTGCTATTCGGTATTCGAACGAATGTTGCGAACCATTCGGTCGAATACCGAAAAACACGCATAAAAATATGTACTTTAACAAAAAAATCAGCATAATATTCCCAAACAGGTGATCTTATATTATGGTTCCATTTCGTAATGCTTTTCGCGAACAAACATTGATATTTTTTAAGATATACAATATTATGCACACTATAAGTAACACAATTTGATGTAACAATCAACAAATAATGCATGTTGTGACACGACTTAATCGAGAATGACACAAACATTTGCGAGATTTGGTCTCCCTAAATTAATAATTTCCAATAACGAGACACAATTTGTAGTCCAGTCGATAGGTAGTTTCAGATAGAAAAAGGTCGGAAGATAATGAAACTTTGGGATGTTGCTCAGGAATGGTTAATTCACATTTTCTCAAGTTTTGGACCTCGAGCCTCGAGGACCCTGTGCGAAAAGAGGGAGGGGGGTAAAACTGCAAATTTTTCGACATTCCTCCAGTTTTCCCTCAATAACTTTTTTCCTTACGTTCTATGGCAAAAGCAGTCCTACACTTTTTTGTTGAGCGTTAAATTTTCTACAATTTTGATTGCTCAAATATGTTTGTATCTTAAGGCGCCTCTATACATAGGGTAGGCAACACACCATGCAATTGGAAAAAGTGCAATATTTTGACCAGGATTACAGCTCTAAAATTGAACTTGAAAAAATTTTAAGGCCGGGAATATATTCCTTACTATAATGAAATTTTGCCTTAGAATTTTGTTTGAAAAAAAACAAATATTTGAGGCAACAAAAAATTATTTTATCTTTCATCTATTTTAAGAGATATTTTCCAAACGACAGTCAATATCCGAAAAATAAATTCTACGGACAAATTCTACAATGCTTAAGAACCATATTTCGTTTAACAATCGTTTCCAACGGTTAAGTTATAACTGTAATTCTGGTCAAAAGTTTTTTTTTAATATAAATTTTATGTACAAAAATTTTACCAACGAAAATTTCGTAAATGCCCCGGGCCACTGAGGTCAGGTAGTGGAGTTACACTTCTAAGGAGATTATACAGACAAAAGAAAAGTACCTGTTTAATGACCCTGTTACAAAGATGCAAATTGGCAAATAAATATTGCGTAACCAGGGTTATTTCCGACGTAAATTTAAAAAACGCTATAGACAAATTGTAAAAAGACATTATTTTTTTTATTAAATTTTATTTTAATTAATATAAACAGCACAAATCTTGAGTTGATGTCTTAAATTTTTTTTGAAAAAAGGGCGTGGTTGTCAGTTTATAAATTTAACGTACCTTTTTTTGGTAGTAGTAGCTCCAGGGGGGGGGTAAATGGTAATTCTTCATCAACTATAGGCCCGATTTTTTAACAACTACTGAGCATTGGGATTAAAATTAACTGAATTGCTGTAACTTCATGTTGCAAACCAAAGCATGTGGAACTATTTATTTTAAACGTATGTACTACATACATAATAGTGCCGCAACGGTTTTTGCCGTAGGTGTTGTTTTTCTTAATTTACAAAGTTTTCCAAAATTAGAAGCAGAATGCGTTTCTTGCGTTCTGATTTCTATAAATCACTCTGTAACTGAAGAATGTTGCTTTGCTGAGTGCACACTGCACATCTATCTACATATACTGTCTAAATTTTTCAAGAATTTTTCCATCATTTTTTCATAAAGCTCCACATTCGTGTTCGTTGTTCGATATAGCTTACATTTCACAGTCAAAATAATATTTTTTACCACAATGAAACGTAACTTACTATGATTAGAGAACCTCTTATATAAAATATATATGTACTATCGGAGTAAAAATGCAAGGCCTCTGACTTTAAGTGATCATAACAAAAAAACTGAGGGGTGAAATTTCTTCATTTTTGGGCAGTACATTAGTCATTTATATATGTTTAACATGTGTAAAAACCAAAATGGTAGAATCAGTTGTTTAACTTTTATTTTAATTAACAGCAATAAAAACGCTGTATTTAGTATTTTCCTGGCTGACGGTCAGTTTTAACTTATCATAAAATTGTTATTGTTTCATAAATTGTTACCAAATTTACAAATGTTGTAGCACACATACTTCTGAAAAGTCGACAGCCAATAAATATTGATTATTCATATGATTAACTGGTTTTATAAGCCCTAACCGAAAATGTGCTATTTTGCAATTTACGGAAGTTATAGAAAAAATTCTTGTTTTAAATGCTAAATTTGATATTGCTTAAATCTAACTGCATTATTCTCTTATTGAAAATAAAATTTGTTTTCTTGTAATTCGAAGTAAATTTATGTTTATCGCGAAAGAAAGACGCACATATTCTCGCGAGAGGTAATTTACCACATCGTAAGCAGCGAGCGGCAACCCACAACAATGTGATTATTCTTTTGCATTGTACAAAACCATGCGCTTTATAGCAATAGTATACGACAACAGCTACCCCGCGCGCCGCGCTTCTCCCCTCCAACTGGTGCATGCATCCTTTTTTCGAAATTTCTTTTAAAAAAACGATGTATAATGACATTATTTTTGTGAATCGTGTTAGACCACAATATAATTGCTTTAACCTTGTTATGTTACTGTCAATATTATTAATATCGAACGTTCAGGTACTGAGTTACACAAATGTCGTTTTTTCGTTATAGTTTTAAGACTAATAAACCAATTGGCCTCAAAAGCATCTCACATTGACAAAAAAGTATACATTTTTCAAATATATAAGTATCTACCACTCAGTTTCAATAATATAGCCGTAATTAATTTTTAAAGTGGAGCGCTTGTGCGATTTGAGTCATAATTAGCGCTTTTTCTCACGTACACTGATACAGAAAATTAACGATGTATTGTAAAAATCTAAAACTGTACACCTTTTTGTAGAAATAAATGGTCTTTTAAGTGCACTTTATTTCATTAAATTATGATTGCTAATTACTGAGATACAAGCTTCTAAAGTCAGAGGCCTTGCATTTTTACTCCGATAGTAGGTATATACCGGGTGTCAACGAATCTATTAGACAAGCCATAACTTCTAGAATAATAGGTGTATTAAAATGAGATTTGGTATAGGTGAATGGCATGTAAAGAGGAAAATTTTCGCATATTTTTCACCGTCTGGTCACTTCCGGTTTCGCCGGAAATGGCTCCTGTTTTGAATTTTTAAATGGAACACCCTGTATAATGTTACATTTTTGGATTTCTGAGACAATTCTGAATCAGAATATGAATTTTAAAAAATTTTTTACGCCTACTTCATTTTTTTAGAGTCATTTTTAATATTGCATCTAGGTGGCCATGATTGGACGTAAACTAATCTGAGGATCTCAGGTGATGTCAGAAAATTACAATCGCACAATTTTAGTGACTAGTATGATAGATAGGCATAAGACAAGTTGGAAAAATTACATTTTCGGGTCTAACTATTATTTTTCAAATGGCGACCGTTTTTAGACAAGCACTTTCCGAAAAGAGGATTTTTTGACGAATCTAACGATACTAATTTATTTGCGATTGGATTAAAAATAAGAACATAAATAAGGAAAATACTGGATAATAATTTATTTACTTTTGTCAAGTGTGCCTTAAGAAACTTTTACTGTGATAAAGTGAGTGTTTTGTTCTCCAAAGAAGACTTGATAAAAATAACTAAGTACAAAATATTATTCATCACGGCTATCCATGGCACACTTGACAAAAGTAAATAAATTATTATAGATATTTTTCTTATTTAGTTATTTATGTTCTTATTTTTAATCCAATCGCAAATAAATTAGTATCGTTAGATTCGTCAAAAAATCCTCTTTTCGGAAAGTGCTTGTCTAAAAACGGTCGCCATTTGAAAAATAATAGTTAAACACGAAAATGTAATTTTTCCAACTTGTCTTATGCCTATCTATCATACTAGTCACTAAAATTGTGCGATTGTAATTTTCTGACATCACCTGAGATCCTCAGATTAGTTTACGTCCAATCATGGCCACCTAGATGCAATATTAAAAATGACTCTAAAAAAATGAAGTAGGCGTAAAAAATTTTTTAAAATTCATATTCTGATTCAGAATTGTCTCAGAAATCCAAAAATGTAACATTATACAGGGTGTTCCATTTAAAAATTCAAAACCGGAGCCATTTCCGGCGAAACCGGAAGTGACCAGACGGTGAAAAATATGCGAAAATTTTCCTCTTTACATGCCATTCACCTATACCAAATCTCATTTTAATACACCTATTATTCTAGAAGTTATGGCTTGTCTAATAGATTCGTTGACACCCGGTATATCTACCATTAATGAGATTTTTTTGTTAATTATATCTAATACGAATTAAATTTTAATGGGATTTTAGCACATTTTAAAGTAAAATACTTCAATTAAATTAATAGGTAGGTTTGTTTGTCCAAGTACAGAAATAATGAAAATTATATCAGTGCATTTCTTTTTTATTTAGAATGTGTGGTTAATTGTTATAATTATTCTTAAACATTGTCGAAGTTTATTTTGCTTTGTATTTTATTAATTATTCCATACTAAATCAAATTGTTTATAGTGTTTTCCGAATTTTCAAATAATTATTCTTTTGTGATTCTTGGACGCACATAATATGTACTATAATATTTTAATTTTAGTAGTCCAACATAGTAAAATAAATTAAAAGGTAGTCTTACAATCTGCGGGAATTCCAAGAAAATATAAAAGTTATAGCAAAGAGTATCAAATAAGAGAAGCAACGCCATTAAAAACACTGTCGTTAAGTAAGGTGTGTTGCCTAACAAAATATTATCGAATTTACAACGTTTATTTGTACGCCACATACCTGAGGCGATAACTGTTTATTTACAAAAAGGACAACTACCTGGAAGTTTTGAAATTTAAAGCAAAAGATATCTCAATGTTGCCGAATCTTTGTCACATAACTTTCTATACAAAAATCTGCGACCTTCATTATTATTGCTACTCGATATTTATTTTGGATACTTACTTTGTTTAGAATTTCGGAGCTTGTAATGAAATATTTAAAACAAAACAATATCAAAATAATAGTTTTAAAATTGTATACGTTCGTACAAAAAACAACTTTTAAAATTTTACGCGCTCCTCTTAAGTGATTTCTATTTTTCGCTTTTTTAACGTTTCTAGGGGTTTTGATATTCTTAAATTTGGTGAAAAAGTTTCAGGAGTTTTGTATAGCTTGCATTTCATTAAATGCCGAATTAAAAACCATTTATAGCAGTGGCAACTATTATCTAACTTCTTGCAACCAATTGGGTTCTGAAATATTTACAATATTTATACTATTTACAATTAAATTTTTCATAAAATTTGAAGATGTTTGTTTGATGTTCTTTGAAATACGCATCAAAAAAATTTAACAATGTTGTTAGGTACCTACTCTAACAACAGTGACCGACGGCTTTTTTAAAAACGTTTGCTCTCGTGTAAAGAAAAAGTTTGGAGTACCACAATTCTGTAACCACTTATCACAACGTGCATTATCAGTGGGGAATCGAAAAATTCGCATTTCGGCGATTTAACTCGCAGTTGATATACGCACACGAATTAAACATAGGTAATGTTTAAAATAAATAAAACTAAAAATAAAAATAACAAACAACAAAAAGTTCTTAACGTCAACTTATACTTCCGGGTAGGTACTTTAAAACAGGTAATTAAATAATTGTACACCTTATAATTCAACTAGGAATTTACCTGATAATGTACCGACTTTATAAATAAGTAGGGTTGTATGAGCAAAAAAACAAATCATTTAAAAGGAAAATTACAAATGTCACTGGTCTCGCGATGAGACAAATGCTCAAAGACAGGACAGCGCAAAGGATTAGGATCAAATTTAATTATACAAAGAGTACGTAACATACATACTTCAAAAAATGCAGTAGGTATGTGCTTCAATATTAAAAACTCGACAGAAAAAAGTTCAAAAGATATACAAAATATTAGTAAAAGACCGTGAGAGAAATTCTCGAGACCACCTCTGGGTTAATGTTGGAATGTAATAAAAATAATAACATTTTAATAATTAATGTAGGTACCTATTCCTTAAAACCTAATTACCATTTGTTTAGTACAATTAACTTTCAGGGCAATCCAGCCATTAGTCATTAAGCAAACTAAATGTGACAACCTTGCAAATACTTTTAACAGACTTACCATAAAGATTTCTGTAAATTTTCAATGGAAGCCAATATTTAAAGTACATTTAAAGGGACGCCTAGTTCTGGCTACGTCTACGCGAGGGCCCGATCGTGGAGTCCTAGCGGACGAGTTCTTATAGCCTATACGCATAAATCCTATACCACTGTTTCTCTTATTTTAGATACTCTTTGGTTATAGGTATAACTAAACAATGAAACTTTCAAGTACATTTAGGTAAATTACGCATAATCCGTTTAGCCCTCAGGGAGTATTGAGATATGTATGTTGCCTAATTTAAAATCAGTAAGGAGTAGGTCCGAAATTTTTCCAGCTGTATAGAGGCGCCTTAATTGGTTACCGAGATATGGCGCTTCAAATAAAAGGTCATTTTTCAAAATTCGCTAAAAATTCAAAAAAGTGCAGAATTCCACCTTATTTCTTCTGTTATACTCGAATTGTCATCAAATCTTGTAATTATGGTCCCTGGTTACAATCATCAACTTTGGATAACCCTCTCTCCCCTCTCCACTCCCAACCCCACTTCACAAAAACTAATTTTCTTCTGTGATGAAAGCCAACTATATTCACATCATGTTGGTATTGATTTTAGTTACTTTTCGGATTGATATCCCCCCCCCCCCCCACTACATGACTACGTCCTTTCTTGGAAACAATTAACAATATTAAGTTATTCACACTATTTGAAATAGAGTACTCATTAGATTTCCTGTCGGGATTTCTTAGCTGTTTGTTCTGTTTCTAACAACTCATCCTCCTGAGCGATCAGGCTGTCAATGAGTTCGTTGCGGTCGTCGTATCCGTCTACTATGCCTGGTGAGTCCTCCTCCTTCAAATCAATTGCAGAGGCGTTTTCGCAGGAGTGACCTGTGCAGTGCTTGCACATTGATGAGAACCGGAGACCTCCTTTCTTACAGCTGCAAGCTCCAGTGCTACAGCCTTTGCTGCACTTGCAGGAAACAATCTGGAGGATGTCATCCGGCGCAGCATTTCACCTGCTTCAACTCCTTTACAAATAAAACATGTCTGATCCACTAAATGTAGACGCCATATCCGAAAAGTACTCGAATTTGCGCGAACACGGATTCACCAGGCTCAGCAACTACTCGTTATGACTGATTATCAGAAAAACACGTAATAAATATTACTACGAACGTAATAATGTAGGTACATTAGCTACTTACATTGACTTGCTGTAATAATAAGTAGGTACCTAGGTATCTACTGTACTCAGTAAGGGAAAGTGGGTAAAGACAAAAAACAAACAATTAACGATCTTGCAGACTGACGGATGTGTTGATGAGAATATAGGCACTTACTTACCAATTAATTTGAATTGTGAAAATTGTAGTAAGTAAGTCGATAATGTAATATTGTGGTAGTGTGAAGCCGGGGTGTCGGAAGCCACCTTTGTCAGCTCAATTCTCTATACTTCTATACAGCTGTAGTTGGGGTTAGGTGTGGGAGGGGTGGTGGGCGGACGAAGGGGTTGTCCAAAGTTGGTGATTCTAACCTGGTACCATAATTACAACATTTCATGATAATTCGGGTATAACAGAAGAAATAAGATAGAATTCTGCATTTTTTAGCGAATTTTGAAAAATGACCTTTTATTTGAAGCGCCATATCTCGGTAACGAATTAAGATACAAAAATGTTTGAATTAAAATTACAGGAAATTTAACGCTGTACAAAAAAGTATAGAACTGATTTTGCCGTAGAACGTAAGGAAAAGAAGTTATTGAGGGAAAACTGGAGGAATGTCGAAAAATTTGCAGCCCCCCCCCCCCTCCCTCTTTTCTCACAGGGTCCTCGAGGTCCAAAACTTGGGAAAATGTGAATTAACCATTCCTGAACAACATCCCAAAGTTTCATTAACTTCCGACCTTTTTCCACCCAACTCCACTTTTTACAACCTGTCGACTGGACTATTGAGTCACTTGAATTTAAATATTTTTTAATGAAAAATGGTATAAAATTAGTAACATCACCATCACGTTACCTTCATTGTAATGGAGCTGCAGAGAATGCTGTAAACCCTGCATTAGGTAGAAACATTAAGTTAGATTTAAATGTAATCTTAAATAATTTTTTATTTGTTTACAGAAATACTAACCATTGTACCTCACAAAAAGTTTACTTAATGGCACATAACAGTACTTACCTAGCAGAAAACTGTCGTCTATCAAAAAACAAAATACAATGTAGAGGAGCTACCATTAACCTGGTCTCCGCATTTTGTTCTCGTAAACTCTTACAGTCTCAGAAATGATAACAGCACAAAACTTGTTCTGTGCGGCACAAAATAACAGCACAAAACTGCCGTAAAAGGAAACAAATGAAAAATCAAATGTGGAGGGATAAGTTAAAGGAGTCTACCTACTATTTAGTTAATATAACAGATATAAGATAAAGATTAAAAGGTGTTTTTCTACTAACATTGTCATAGAAAGTATTAAAAAATTGATATAATATGTCTGTTATAATAAACGATCTTAAAGCCATTCAAAAAAATGATTTGGGGACCACTGTGACAAATGCCAAATACAACTAGGGTCCTATTAGTGTACTTCAATGAGCAAAAATTTGAGGCAAAAATATATTCTTACTTAGAACTAAACGAATGATAAAAAGTACATAGCCGTCCAGTACACGTTTTCTTAATCTCGATATAAAAATGAAGAAAAACTATGGGTGTCTGAGGTACATTGCAATTTGTTGCTCAACCCATTGTCTGGGTCAGTCTGACTTTACAGTATTGCAACACTGCTCCAATAAGTAGTTTTCACCAAAACATGAACCCGTCAATCAAAATAAATCCTTCTTTTGAATCACACACAGCTTATCTATTAATACCTTGCTACCTGCTTTTATGTACAAGTCTTAAACGCCGCCCTCTCTCTCTTTCTTACAATATAGAATTGACAACACTGCCCATAATGTTTAACATTGGCTGCCGCTATCTTTCCTGTACTGTAAAGTCAGGCTGACACAGACTATAGACAAATTTTCTATAGTTGTACTATCGTTTAGTTTACTTAATTTAACGTTTGCTCCACAAAAATTAGCGTTTTATGCGACTATAATGCTACGCTAAAAAGTAGTTAAACATACTTTTACGTGTAGCTATATAATTTTTTTATTGGAAATACCAACGCGTTAAAAATGTCGGTAACTATACGCACATCCAATTTAATCCGTATACTACCAAACGTCATTGCTGTCAAACACAAAGCAAATGTATTGAAATGTACATTTAATATATAAAAGCGGCGAGAACTGAAAATAAGGCAACCGACTGAAAAGTCATTTTCAATGAGATGTAAAAGTAACTTCTTTCTTTCTTTGTTCGATAGGAGTTCCCTTGACATTCGTCAAGTTTCGCCGTTAGAAAGCTACGTTAATTGATAAAAGTCGATAAAATTCATGTATCAGTGGCACTTCTGAAGCTTATTAGGTATGTACTCCTTAAGTAAGTACTTTATTTTCCCTTCGCGATGATGAAAAATAATAATTTGAAATCATTTTTGTGGAAGAACTGATTGTTTGTCGCAGTTTCTTACAAACGAATCCCTTAGAAACAGCATCGATCAGAAATAATAGAAAATACAATTACAATAACACTACATTTTAAAACTGTAATCGATAAAAAAATTACATAATCTTCGGTTACAGAAACAAAATTTTAAATTTGGCTCCCGTTCGTAATCGTGAACTTTGAAAGCATTATATTAAAAAAATAGCAAAACAATCTAAGGTATTTTTCATTGTAATAAATTACACCACAAAGTAAACCACATAAGATATTCATGTTGTGCTATTGCTCGGAAGACATGAGACATTTGCTTTAACGAAATTGAACTTCTCTAGACTAATAAAATACGCTTCTCATTTCAGATAAATCGTGTGGAACGTTTGCTTTTTTGTACAATCATACCATACCCCTTACTTTGCGTTGAACAAAAATCATTTATACATTTAACAAACAAGGACTACTCCGCTCCATTTCGTTTGAAATTTTAACTTGAATTTTCATGCATTATCCAAATCCTCTTCCTGAAGACGAAAATTATTTTTATAATTTATATACCGCCAAAGCGCTTAATTGTTTCACTATTTGCGATAACTTATTGTGAAGTTATTACCTGTTTCTCAATTTTCAACCACAAACTAAAATGCAAATGTACCACAAAACCCAAAAATACCATTTTAAGTAGGAGCTTCTATCTAATGACATAATAAGATTAAATAAACGAATACATATAATAATAACCAGACGAGTAGGTGTGGTTACATTTGACGAACCCTGTGGCTGCCAAAAAATAGATTTCTTTTTTCGGAATGTTCAAACGAACAGATTTTCTGGCGATTTACCAAATTACTGACTAATCAATTAAGAATCATAACAAGTGCTCCGGCTAATTTGCTTCATACGTAATGGAGTTAATTAAAGTACTGTACCAACGTTTAGTGTCAACTTAGTTTAAAAACTATTACTGGTGTTCATCGTTATTTTCAATTTATCATAATGATGGGGTGTGGGCTATTCCAGCTCGCCCCATAGTTTATTCCTTATAAAATTTGTTCCTCATGGATTTTTGAATCTTCACTTCTTCAATTTTAAATCTTTCCTTCTGGTTGTGATGAGATACCCTCGACCTACATATGTAGTTGCTAGTTTTACAATTTCAATTTCATATCGACTTTGATATCTTGTTCCTAATCTAATTTGATTTCACCACTCACCAATTACATAATTTTCGCAGCCTGATGATGATAACGTGCCTGTTATTGAAACTTGTAGCCTAAGCCTAATCAATTTTAATCAATTTTTAAATAATTTCAACGTCAATAAAAGTAAATCCATGGAGACAGTTTAGGGGCGGTTGTACATCTGCAGCTTAATGTAAAGCCGATGCTTAGCTGAGTAGTAAACTTGCTAAACCAGTTTTGTACAATGACTTTTCGTGGCATAAGCTCCACTTAACTTTAAACTTGGCCTAAGCTGCATTTGTACAACCGGCCCTTAGAGTTTCAATTCACCCACCAATTGTTCCTCCCCATTTTGAGCTCCACATCGGATTCAAAAATCAAACATCGGGAAGATGATGGAACCAACTTAATTAAAGTAACTTTATTTTGGATAAGTACGCCATTTTCATATAATGTATTGAATTTGGTCATTGAGGCCCTAATTGCATAATGAATATTCCATACTAATGTGAGAGCAAATTGATCTCGTTGTTAATTTTATTGGAAGGGCATAGACTTTCAAGAAATAGTTGGCGGTTTACATTTGATAGAAAATCACAAATGTAGTTAAATGCCGCTGTACTAATACTAAAGCAAGATGTCCTGTCCATCGAAGGCACTTACAGTTGGGGTTGCTTTTGTAAGGTACGTCAGTAAAGATCCTTCGTTGCACAATCGTGATGCAAAAGATGAACGGACAATTCACCAACAAATTATTAATATGACCGTGAAATGCAAAGCGGAAGACATCGATGTACGTCCTTGTGAACAACAAAAATTTGAATCCTATTGCTCACTTTAATTGTAATAAGTGAAAAGTTGTCAGATTTTGCTTTTTGGGCTAATTACAAACAAAACAAAAAGATTAACAGCTATTTGTATATCGTAGTATATTCAGAAAGTATTAAGATACATATTTCCCAAATGTTGTTAATTTCAGATTGTAAACAAAGTCTTTATGGAGGCGTAAAGTCGAGCGCGTTGAAAAATCTTACGCTTTAATTAAATTTAATTAAATTGGCGCTGTCGTAGTTCGGTTAGATTTTCGTTTTCTTTGTTAGGTTAAATTATTACTGGCGAATAAGCTCGTCATCCATTTTGGATACGTATAAAGATTCCATCTATTTCCACATAAAGAAAATCTACTATTCTCACCATGTTTTGATCGTAGTCATTGATATCGGTTTGGATAATGATCACATTGTTTGAACAAAGCAAATGGGGCACGATTTTTATTGAGGGCAAAAATAATGATATCATTAGAACGGTAAGCGAAAGTAATTACTGCAAAGAAAGAGAAATTAAAATGAAAGAAATGTATTACACTGCTACATTTAAGATAAGAATTTAATTATAATTTGCTATTGAGCAAGTGCGCTTTTAAGGTCGCTCCCCGTTCTTCTAGAAATAAGATCAAAGGAAAAGGCTTTTCAATTAATTGAGGCACTTACTTGCACTTGTAATAATCACCTATCTATAATATAAATGCGTACTACTCACAGCAAGGAATATAATCAACGGCGTGTGCACAATAAAGCTTAATTGTTCATAAAATTAATAACAATAAACTATATTTAAATAACCGATAACAACTTCTCCATTTCGTTTAAGCTGTACCTACTCTACTTACCTGAAAAAGAAAAGAAAATATTAATTTAATATTTTCTAATCAAATTAGCGTAATTTTGGAATGACTAATCGCTGATTTCGTTTTCGAATTCTCATTTTGAATCATTATAGTATCATATTTTTGAAGTTTTACAAAAACGGATATACAAGTTATAGATGAATATTGAAATTAATATTATTTAAACTTACGTTGTGAAGTTCTTCAATAAAATGTACCACGACTTATATTACCTATATAAATATTAGTTTTTTCTATTGATCGTCTGGATTCTGGATTACGATGGAAGGGTTGTCAGAAGTCCACGCGCACTTAGGCCACCTATTCGGGCCTTTTGTGCTGCCTCCCTGATTAGAGTCCTTCGCCCCCACAGCATCACTCAAGCCATCCCACACGTGAGATAAACCCGAGGACGCTGGACGGGGATCTATTGATCGTAATGAGAGTCTAATTGAGCGTAACCTTGATAGAAACGTGTAATCAACAACAGAATCTACTGGTATTTAAGAAAAGATGAGCTGCTACGGTAGCCTTTTATTCCGCTTTTAGTTGCAAAAGGAGTATAATACACACATCAACTGCTCAAAAATATCATAATATTTAAAAGTTACATAATAATATTCATCCATGATTTTTGTGGCGTTGAGTAGAAAGGCGGAAAAAACAAAAAAACTCCTTTTCAAAAAAGACGAAAGAAGTTTGAAATAATTGTAATGCAAGAGGTGTAATATAAGTTTGTCCACGACTACGGTATAATATAGTCATTATATATCTCGGCAGACAATACTAATAGCAAAGAGTAATACCTACTCTTTGCTAATAGCATTACACACTTATTTTCATTACACACTGTTATTGTCATTACGTCATTAGCAACGGGGAGTAATGAATATTCAATGAACTCTAGTTTGTCCACGACTACGGTATAATATAGTCATTGGTTGTAGGGCAAATCGCCCCATGACACATCGCCCCCGGACTTTTCGCCCCGTCCCTTCGCCCCACGGACCGTTCGCCCCCGACATTTCGCCCCCCGGACAGTTCGCCAACGGACATTTCGCCACCTGACACTTCGCCTCCAAGATATATCGCCCCCATACACTTCGCCTCCCAGGACATATCGCCTCCGACAATTTCGCCCCCAAAACATATCGCCCTCCCATCGCCTTCATCCGTTATACATATACAGTGTGTCCACATTTCGATGCTCACCATTTGTAGAGCTATTAGAAGAAGTAGAGCAGCGGTTAAATACTTAGGGAATGTTTTTCAGGATTTAATACCCGTGACATTCAAATTCTCCATAATTTTCGTAGATTTTCAAAAATACAGTTCTGGTTTCTGTATTTCACAGTGTTACTTAGCACTTGCATACCTTTAAGGTTATATTTCTCATGTGCTATTAAAAATAATAGGTACATGTTTTTGTTAACATCTCTCCCATAAATAAATATTTTTCAGGCATGTTATACATTTTTGAAAATCTCTTTTCAAAGGCAATTAACTAATAAAAATTCTATAACATCTGCCGTATGAAAACGATTGCTGGCACACATTACTTAAAAAATTCAAAATAGAACGGTGGTTTTCTGAATACATCAAAAAATTTGTCTTGAAAATGTTTTCGAACATTGTAAAAGTTTAGAAGAGGTCAGATTAGAAGCTGTGGAGTTATTGAAGAAAATTGGAATCAGGAAATTTTGTTTTTTTAAAAATTATTTGAAAATCTAAAGACATTGAAGAGAATTAGAAATGAGATTTATCGCGAGAATTGGATTCTAAAAAACATTCCCTATTTAACCGCTGCTCTACCTCTTCTAATAACCGAGATACCGATGGTGAGCGTCGAAATTTGGACCACTGTATAAGCTAATAGACAATTGATAATGGAATATTGGGGCGATGTTTCGGGGGCGAAATATATAAAGGCGAAATGTCTTGGGGGCGATATGTTTCGGGGGCGAAATGTTTTTAGGCGAAATATCTTGGGGGCGATATATCAGGAGGCGAAATGTCTTGGGGGCGATATGTCCGAGGGCGAAATATCCGGAGCGAAGTGTCCGAGGGCGAATTGACCGCACACCATAGTCATTATATGTATATCTCGGCAGACAATACTAATAGCAAAGAGTAATACCTATCTTTGCTAATAGCATTACACACTTATTTTCATTACACACTGTTATTGTCATTACGTCATTAGCAACGGCAGTAATGAATATTCAATAACTCTAGTTTGTTTACAGTTCATTGTGAATATTCAATGAACTCTACTGAATATTACACACTGTTACTTTATATATTGTCATGGTAACCGTCCAATACAGTTGTCGCGTATTGGACGCGGCTTTGATAGTTTGTATGAACAGTTTATATTTTACCAGCGGGGTACATAAACATAAACATACAACATGAACATGAAAGTAAATACATGAACATAATAATGTAAACATAGAAAACATGAACATAAATGACAGATTATTAACGGGAATGAAAAATTATAAACAAGAACTTGAACGTAGTGTTATGGCTCGGATGTACATAACACATTGCCTTCTGGGATCAAACTGATGTAGTGGTTGACTTGAAGGATCTGCGTAGCAGGGCCTACTGTCGAGTTCTATCGGTACTAATCTCCACGGCGGCCTCTTGGTCGGCGTTGGCGGCAGCACCAGCGGTGAGACGATGGATGGTACCGGCGATCGATGCGGTGTACTGTACCGTGACTGCTTAACTGGGGATGGAGGTAGCGGCGAGACGATAGGAGGAACCGGCAGACGATGTAAAAAGCTCCTCAGTACATTCTTCTCGTGTCGGCTACGATGAAGGTCTCCAGGACGCACCATGCGCGATTTCGGAGAGAGTTTAACCATTACCAGCTGCTTATCCTAGCCGTGCTTTTATCAACGTCGACGTAGGATAGCTGACCCTTTGCCCGTGCTTTTATCAACGTCTGACAGGGGTACTTGATTCTTTCGTGCTTTTATCAACGTCGAAAGAATAAGTAATTTCCTGAACAGCGCGCGCACGCTTTTATACCCATTTGAGCGGGCGTGTCTACCGCGCTTGTATGTTTGGTGGAATCTCATTGGCGCTTGTATTTGGCGTGGGGAAACAATGTCAGCCAATCGAGCTTCGGGTGTCCGATGCGACTCCGTGCGCGCTCGTGTATGCATGTTATCCCTACACAGTCAATCAAGAGTGTCGGTTGTCATGGTATCCGTTAAATACATTCAATCAAGGGTGTCAGTTTGTAGAAGAGAATTTTCACATATCTGACAGATCAAAATGTCCGTGTTAATTTTAAATGAAATAAGTATTTGAATTAAATTAAGAATATTTGTAGTCGTGGACAAAGCGTAGTATACAACTCGCATATAAGGGCTATTAATCACACTAGGGTTTCTAGAATCGAACAATATTGAAGTTTTTGCGATGGTGCAGCGCAATCAAATTAATCATCCATGAGTTCATTGTAGACCGCGGATACTTCGGTTCGAAAAGGAATGAATATCAAATAATTTAAGAAATAGGTGGTGCTTAACTAAAACTGTACGGAACATGCCGTTTGTTTGTATTAAAACAAGGATTTTGAGCTTTAACGTTGTTACATAGGAAGACATAGACACAGACACACAAAGTGAAACGATTGTACAGTTTTAAGATTTTTCAGCTGGCTGGAAACTATGAGGGAAAGAATGATACCGATGGAACGCCCAGGAAAGTTTAGAAGTTCATAGGGGAAGAGTTTTGCGAGATATTAGAGTTTAAGAAGTAAATAATAGCATCTTGCAGCGGTACCGATTGATAGATTGATCGATAATATCTACCCGCGGCACATCGTGTATTATTAAGAATACCTACCGCTTTGAAAGCGGTTATTTTTAGCGCTAGGAGGAAAACGTTCGTTATTCGAAAGAAATAATGCGGGAGTAAGTAAACCAGCTAGTCTTTAGTAGTAGTTCTCGCGACTATTAAATTCCACCCATAAACCCTGAGGGTGCAATAAAAATCCTGTAAACTACAGGTATAACGTAAAATTTTAATATGTAGACAAGGTGAGTAACGCTTCTGACTAACACAATTGACATTTGCAGCGAATAACACACGCTAGAGGGTGGTTGTATGAGTGAACGTCTAAATAGTAGTAAAAATTAGCGAACGTGATTTTTAGTCACTTTAGAACGTAATGTTGTTAATAGAGAGGTAGAACTCACAGTGGTCACAATCTCTAAAGAGGTGAGGGAAATATTTCTATTGGTTGTGTTGTGGCGTCTGTGACCAACTCAACAAGTAGTGAAACTACGATGCTTCCAAACAGTTATAGCATACCTACCTCGAACGAAGGACCAAACGGAGCAGTGGTAAACCGCATTGAGCAATTTGGTGCAATTCAACACAACAAATCAAAAGATAAGGATTGAAAAAAGTCAAATCGATCAAACTGGTCCAAAGTTGCATGCTTTTCTCACATATTTGCCGCTTTATTTAGTGTAGCTATAATAATAATGATCTATTTCGGATTTCGTAACTAAGTGTCATTAAAGGTTACAAATTACATGTAAATAAATATTATATTCTAAAACCATGAAGTATGGAAAAATGAATCAAATTAATACATATAAAAATGTTTAATGTCACTAAAGCACTGGGTTTCGACTTTGAACAATCTTCAAATTATGTTTGGAAAGGATCCATCCTCTACTGTGGGTATTACGATTGGATACGAATTGTTAACCCTCTGTCTTCCCACAGTTTTAATGTTAAAAATATAACTTTATTTGGCTAACATGTTTCGGCTTACAATAAAAAAGCCATTTTCAAAGCCTACAAGAAACTATAAACGTAAGTCTTACTTATGCATACTCACGTTCTTATCCTACGTGGACTAATTACACCTTAATTAATAAAATTTTCACATGTGTCACTGTGGTAGTTTATTTTAAAATGTGACAATTTTAAAATGTGACAATTTTATTAATTAAGGTGTAATTAGTCCACGTAGGATAAGAACGTGAGTATGCATAAGTAAGACTTAAGTTTATAGTTTCTTGTAGGCTTTGAAAATGGCTTTTTTATTGTAAGCCGAAACATGTCAGCCAAATAAAGTTATAATTTTAACATTAAAACTGTGGGAAGACAGAGGGTTAACAATTCGTATCCAATCTTCAAATTAATTGTTTAAATTTAAAAAAACAAATTAATTGTAATAAATCTGGGAGTAGTTATCTTGTTGAAAAAGGAGGAAATATAATTTCATTAAAACGATATTTAGATTGACGATTAAAATGCTAAAGAAACATGTGGGCTCGAAAAAATGCTAAAGCTGGAATTGTGTCAAAATGCTTACTAAAATTAATATTGATGAAAAGAGAAAACTAATTAATTAAAATTGCGATTAGATTGTAGAATTGCGAAGATGATGTTCTTAAATGAGATTTTAATTAATCGCATAAACCCTATCTTGAAAGTCAGTTGATAAGATGCCTAAATTTAAAAAAAACTGACCTCTAAAATAATCAAAGAGGGAATTAATGATAATTGTGACAGTATTTAAAAAAAGTGTGGTTGGCAATAGTGAATTAGTTAATAAGCGTACGAATGCATCTAAAATAGTTGAAGTTTTGAATTGTGATAGTATTTTCATATTTTACAAATTTCTATAGTAACTAGTCCTAGAACTTTTTACTTCACAGTATTGTCGAAAATGATTATAAGAACAAACCACTACACACTGGCCACATTTTTCGCAATTGCATGTTGTACAAGCAATCCTGGATAATTGAATTCAGTGCGACTCAACGAATTTCAATTAACCTTTGGATGACGTACGGCATAATTGATGACACTGTCACCCATGCTTTCCATTCGTAATACACAGAGAAAAAACTGTTACAATTCGTAGGTATTAGGTACAAATTCTTTTTTATGTCAGTGGTTACCTACATTTAATTGCAGGGGAAATTATATTAATGTTAAATTTTCTTACACATCTAACCCAATTAGGATTTAAATATTAAAATAGGACTTTCGTGCTTCAATTTGTGATATAAATGTTTGAAAAGATCGCAAAAAGGACACTTTTTTTGTGTACCAAAAACACGGATTTTAGAGTACGCACGTTTGGAAAGCAATCGACTCGTGTCCCTAGAATAATTTAGGAGATATAAAATCCGAAAGTTTGAAATACCTTCCACATAAGCGTGACAAAGTTTTGTCAATACCACGCTCCAATGAATCTTGTATGTAAATGTGTGCAGATATACCGTCAACAACACGCTCTAAATTTACTTTTGACGCCATTTAGAATAGGAAAAAAAAACGCATGGAACAAGTTCAGTGCAGAGAGCGTCTATTTTTTAAGAGAAATTGAGAGGAACATCTGTACTGGAATAGAATATCAATATAACGTATCCGGTTGTTCTTTATGTGGAATATCGATAAGTTCAGACTCACACGTAATAATCATGTTATACGGGCGTGCCGTATACTTTGGTACACGTACAGGTTGCATTATCAAGTTGGTAAATTTGAACGCGCCCGGAGTCTTTTTCCATCAGTGATCAGTTACGTGATTGTGATCTAGTGGCATGTTCGATTTCATATGAGTTATGAATTTCTTAATCAAACGAAAAAGTGGAATTGCTCGCTCTATATCTAATTGCAGTAATACCTCTACGAGAAGGTTCAAACAAAGGCAAAGAATTTTTGATGCAATGCAATTAGTAGCAAGCGGAAGATGAAAGGAACTGGATTAATTCACATACGCAAAACTTTATTTTAATTGCAACGATGATGTGTGAGAAAATGGCAATTTTTCCTTAAATTTCCTGTTTTATTTGTTTAGTGTAAAATACGCTGTGAAACACGTAATAAATTTCTAGTTTGTTTACGTATTAATATTTCTGTGTTAGCTGACAATGAGAAATGGTTACTTATTTGCAGGATAGCCACCTTGTATGTAATATTTGGACTCCCCTCTTAATAACTAATGTATACATAACTTTGATGAAATAACGTACTGTCAGTTAAAGTATTAAATAAATGCTTAATTTTACACTTTACCTGTTATTCTATAAATTACCTTATGATAGACAGTTAAAGTGTAAAATAAAAACACAGTGGTCAATAAACCGATAAACAAAATGTAATAAAACTACAGAACGTAAGATACATCAATAATGAAATTATGGGTAGAGTTCCGTACTCAGGAACCTGATAATTAACACAATTATAGTTTCACTTAGGGCACGGAACCCTGGGGGTAGAAAGATGCGCGGGAAACAAGCGGCTACAGGCCGCGAAATTTGCCGCAAACCTGGCTAAAACCCGCCCAATTTCCTCCGGCCATAGGTTATTTGGAGGTTTAGTATATTTGTTTTCAATTGATACAAAAACTAAACAAAGTTTACAATAAAGCAAAATGCTAAACTTAAGCGTAGATTATTACTAAAGCGCCAAAGTTATTTGCAGGTTTAGTGTATATTTTTTTTAGTACAGCAACATGACACTACACAAAGTCTGTAAGTAAAACAAAATGCTAAACTTGAACGTAGATTGCCACTAAACCGCCCAGGTTTAGTACCTATGTATTTTTTTCAAGTGATGCAAAAACAGGAACATGACAATAACAAAGTTTGTAAGCAAAACAAAATGCTGAACTTAAGCGTAGATTATTACTAAAGCGCCTAGGTTATGTGCAGGTTTAGTATATATTTTTTTAGTACAGCAACATGACCACCTAAACCGCCTAGGTTTAGTATATATTTTTTTCAATTGATGCAAAAACAGGAACAATAACAAAGTTTGTAAGTAAGACAAAATGCTACACTTAAAAGTAGATTGTTACTAAAGCGCCTAGGTTATTTGCAACTCTACTTTATAGCGTTACATCATTATTTATTATTATTATCGGGTTCGTAGGAATAAAAGGACAATTCCCATAGGGAACCTAAAACAAATTAGATCACAAGGTTTTATTTTTTTATCTTGTAGAGGTAATTGCCCTATGCAAAATTACAAAAGTCCCCTCCCGTACCTCTTTTGCGTTACCCGGAAATGACGTCACAAGATGGCGGTTAAGTGCATTCAAATAAATGCCAATATATCTGGATCCACTAAACCAATTTTTATTTTCTTAGTCTCGTTTGAAAGGTATCTAAACGCTCCTTATTTTTTATTCTCAGAAGTATATCGCTAAATTTAATATTTTCCACGTTATAATCAATTTTATGAAAAAATTGTCTTAATTTTTTACATTTTTTGCTTGTAGCCCAAAAAATATTAGGAATTCAGTATACACTATATCGACTTAAATTCAATACGTTTCTAATGAACTTTAGTTCAATAGTTTATTACCAATAGTTTTTGAAAAATTTCAAATTTTGTAATAGCCCAACTATCGGGGGAAAATACAATTTATTGTATACGTTAATACTAGTAAAAGCAAACATTAGAATTTATGCATGTTCAATATCTTGAAAGTCCGGTGGTTACGCATTAGTGCAATTTGTGCCTTGGCATTCCGAACATAATCGTGAGCGGACGAGATTGGCTCGTCTGCATGCGCATCGAGATGATCTGCATCCTTTCTTGCACCCGCAGCTGATCAGGTTTAATAGACGCTCAGGTGCAATTGGAACCTCCATAGCGTTTGGTTCTAAAGAATTACAATTCTGTTTCCATCCCCAGTGAGTTGCACGTAAGTTCTTGCCCATCCATATCTGTACCTACATGTATATTGTAAAATTTTTACCAGTAGACTAATCATCATGTAATATTCGATATAATGGAAAAAATTACTCAATACTTGCCTGATTATAAACTCGCTATGAATGCTGCCTTTATGCATGACTGGTTGGAGGCAGGGCTACCAGCTTCCGCAACCATTTGATGAAATAAATGCAATCTCATCTAACGATGTGAGCGACGAAGACTTAATACATCACTACATAGTTTAATCAGCATAATCTCTCCAGCTCTTGCTATGTCAACAGAATTATTAGCCTGTGGATTGTAGAAGATCTTCATTTCAGTTCGTAGCTTTTGATCAGACTCTAAGAGCTTGAAGACTTTTCTTTTGCCTTTATTGAAAAGAGCAGAAGTTGTATCACATGCAGAGATAGCGTGCACGAAGAGAAATAAGCTTGTCATGTCTTTCAGAGATTTCTGCATCTTAGCAATATTGTATACTTGAATTGACTTGGATCCACGTTGCCTTACATTGAAAAGTTATCTGAAGCTGTAGAAGGTGCTGTGGCAGTTAAAAGTATCAGAATATCTGTGGCATTTGCAACTACTGTAACTGACTTTTTTATGGCGTAGTTAATTGCAGTTGTTGCAATTAGTAAGTCAGCATCGTTTTCTGCCTGAATCACTGATATTCCCTTTTCTAGAAGCTTGATTGTAAGAAGTGCAATCATTTTTTCTTTATTTCTACTATTTTCTAAGAATTCAGGGGAAGAAGTATACAATATTGCAGAAATCTCTGAAAGACATGCGACAAGCCTACTTCTCTTCGTGCACGCTATGTTTGGATGTGATACACAACTTCTACTCTTCAATAAAGGCAAAAGAAAAGTCTTCAAGCTCTTAGAGTCTGATCAAAAGCTACGAACTGAAATGAAGATCTTCTACAATCCACAGGCTAATAATTCTGATGACATAGCAAAAGCTGGAGGGATTATGCTGATTAAACTATGTAGTGATGATGTAGTAAGTCTTCGTCGCTCACATCGTTAGATGATCTGAAATTGCATTTATTTCATCAAATGGTTGCGGACCAAGCTTTAAGCGACGAATTCAAGCTGGTGCCCTGCCTCCAACCAGTCATGCATCAAGGCAGCATTCACACCGAGTTTATCATCAGGCAAGTATTGAGTAAATTTTTTCCATTATATCGAATATTACATAATGATTAGTCTACTGGTAAAAATTTTACAATATACATGTAGGTACAGATATGGATGGGCAATAACTTACGTGCAACACATTGGGGATGGAAACAGAATAGCAATTCTTTGGAACCAAACGCTATGGAGGTTCCAATTGCACCTGAGCGTCTATTAAACCTGATCAGCTGCGGGTGCAAGAAAGGATGCAGCACATCTCGATGCGCATGTAGACGAGCCAATCTCGTCTGCTCACGATTATGTTCGCAATGCCAAGGCACAGATTGCACTAATGCGCAACCACCAGACTTTCAAGATGATATTGAACATGCATAAATTCTAATGTTTGCTTTTACTAGTATTAACGTATACAATAAATTGTATATTCTCCCGGTAGTTGGGCTATTACAAAATTTGGGATTTTTCAAAAACTATTGGTAATAAACTATTGAACTAAAGTTCATTAGAAAGGTATTGAATATATCTATAATTTAAGTCGATATGGTGTATACTGAATTCCTAATATTATTTGAGCTACAAGCAAAAAATGTTAAAAAATGTAAAAAATTAAGGCAATTTTTACATAAAATTGATAATAACGTGGAAAATATTAAATTTAGCGATATAGTTCTGAGAATAAAAAATAAAAAGCGTTTAGATACCTTTCAAACGAAACTAAGAAAATAAAAATTGGTTTAGTGGATCCAGAGATATTGGCATTTATTTGAATGCACTTAACCGCCCTCTTGTGACGTCATTTCCGGGTAACGCAAAAGAGGTACGGGAGGGGACTTTTGTAATTTTGCATAGGGCAATGACCTCTACAAGATAAAAAAATAAAACCTTGTGATCTAATTTGTTTTAGGTTCCACCCCTATTATTCCTGGGCTATAAGTACGGAACCTATTTCACGCTTTAACGGAATGCGTTCGGTTATTCCATGAATTAACTAGTTAAACCATGGAACAGAAGTGTATTATAAGCTTTAACTGGTCGAATCCGTTATTTCTCTGAAACACCTAGTTATTTTATGAAATAACGAATTTCATACTTTAACGGTACCTAACAGATATAACACTAGTACAAGTTAAAATCACTACAACTTCCTCGCTATGAACAGTTATATAAGATTTTTATTCGATATAACTCACCAACAACAAAAGATAGGTACCATCTCGCTCCTATCAATTAGCCAAACAGCAACTGGGCATCCAACATGAAAATTTAGAGCTATAGCTTTGAAAAGGCGTTTTACGACAAAGAAAATTACCTTTTGGTTAACAACAGAATCCCACTAAATAAATAAAACTCCAGTATCCGATACTTAGACTGGGAAAGACTGATAATATGAATAAAGGGGTACCAAACGACATACAGCAGTGGTGTGACATCCATCTACTCAGGGGTCGAATATTTTGTGTCATTGAAAATTAAGCTACGCATACGAAAATATAGAGTATGACATAATTTTAATTCATCAGTCTGAAAATTTGTATAAAGCCATAACTTTTCATTCTGAACAACTTTTCTTAGTGACACTTTGGCGTATTATGAACGGAAAAGGTACCTACTTTACATGAAACAAAATTGACAAATAAAAGATTTTGGCTCAACTGTAAAGGCCTACTTGACAAATCGAAAGTAAACTAAAAATAAGTTTCAGACCAAGCAGGGCGGAATCCCAAAATATGATATTCCAATTCGAAAATTTTTGGCCCATCTCACCTATTGTGAACTCAATCCGGGGACACACTGTATAATGAGATGAAATTCAAGAATATTTTACATGGAATAGAAAGCACCCTTAATTCTTAAAATAATATTCATATTTCGAAGTCCTATTCAATATTTACATACACGTTTGACTGCCAATCACGCACAGTGTGCGTGATCCTAACTTTTGTCGGGAAGCCGATCACGCATATGTTGCGTGATGGGTACGTGTGTGTTTAAGGCAGGATATTCTCTTCGGCCTGACTCGCAAATAGTTGTTCTCGCATCGGCCTGACTCCTTTAGAAAAAAAAAGTCGACAAGTTGAGGGCCGATCACGCAGACGCTGCGTGATACTAACATTTGTCGTTCTCGTGTCGGCCTCCTGAGAAGAGCCTTAATGAACAAAAAATTGACCGGCCTCTGACAAATGTTACAAACATGACGTTGGCAGTGAATGTGTTTACCGATTTTAACATTGGTACGTAACCAAAATTTGGGAGCAACATATTTCTCTTCTAGAATTAAACTAAGTAGGTAAGTGGTTATTACTACATCTTTGAAGAGTATCTCTAAGCTACAGCTTTCTTATTTTTTTGCAACAAGAACTAAATAAATAAGTCGATTATTATGTTAGAAGAAGATGTATGTAATAAAAATATTTTTTTATTCCTACTATACCAAGATCAAGGCACTTAAAACAAAATGAACTACTCGTATCAGTAGGTATAAGCGTTTCCAAAGTAAACGAAGTTTGATCCACTTGTCCTTTCATTCATTTGAAGCTAAATAATGGTATAAAAGAAATGAATTAAAGACATTAATACACGTCTTCCCATATATGAACTCGAACACGCAAGAATACAAATTAATTGCGTAAATAAAAAATTCCATGAATTATCTACGGATCCTCTCGAACTTTTTCAAGAGCTTTTACCCCAAGCCTAAATCATTTACATCGCACCAAAGGACGTATAAATTTTCGAACTTTTGCTATTCGTTTTTCCTCTGTACAAACTTAGATCAAATTCATTGCCTGTTACTGAATAATGATTAATTCGTACATCATAAACTATAGATTTTTGGTTTTGAAATACGTTTGCATTGAGTATGACAATAATAAAATCCTTGTGTACGAAAGGGCTATTAAAAGATTTATTTTAATACATACACGTACATTGTTATTACAGATGAAATCTGCTTAAAAACATAAATCCCAATTGCAATCGGCGCGGCCGTAATGTACTAATGCTTTAACGAATACCTAAAATAAAAAGTAGCGTGCTGGCAGCTTCCATTTTGCTCTAATTGATGTTCAATTAGTGATTATATTATTGTTTTTGTTCAACAAAAGAGTAATAACGAAATCGTACATATTCAAAGGGAAGCACAACTTGTTTAATTACGCAAGAAAACCTTCAGGAAATTGAAATAAAATTTGAAAACAATTCAAGTAATGAATTTTCACATTGTATACAGGATGAGTCAGTTTATTTGTCGCTAACTTCAACAGTCGGTAGAAGACATTTTTTTAAGTAGAAAAGTGTCTATAAATAATATGAGTCTCAGAACGCTTCGTCGTTTCTGATGTATGCCGTTAAATCCCTTTACCAGTGTTTTTATTATTCCTCTCTTGAATTGTTATTATTTTTTTGTTTATCTCGAAAACGCTACAACTTGTCGACTTGCAACAAGAGGACCTTTTTTAAACAAAATTGAATTCTCTTTCCTGTTTTGAAAGACAAAAGAAAAATTTTAGTTGGTACAGTATGTTTTTTATAAGAGTAGGTACTTTATAAAACACTACACCATAGATTTTAATATCAAATGATTCGCACTTGAACATTTTGCTTTTTGGCGCGATATCATAATTTTATCCCAAAAAATTTTAATCGACAAAAATATCATTTCAACACCCTATACCTTAGAAACGAAGCCGACTGTTGAAGTTAGCGACATTTAAACTGACTCACCCTGTATATTCTGTTGGCGTTTCTCAAATTCTACTATTGGAGTAGGACTTCAACGCTCTATGTTTAGAGCTTAAAAACAGCGTATTACATATATTACTATTAGAGTTTTCCAATAAACCTGTTAGCGATTGGATCCCATATCGTTTTTCCTTCAAAGCAGTTAATTGTGTACAAGGTTGGTACAATTTTTAAACCAAAGCTAGAATTTAGTTAAAGTACGATGTTATAAGGATTGTTTTTTTACTTTGAATTGTAATGTGTCAACACATAGGGGTTAACAATTTAACCTACTGTTAACACAGTAAACAGCCTCAATTTTAATACAGAAAAATTGAACAAAAGCTTTAATAATAAGTAATTTTCGTACAATAAAATTGAATCATTACTTTCTTAGGGCGCGATCGTATTTAAACAGACCTGAAGGCATAAGCACGTACACGCTTTGTAAAGATCAAAAAATAAATTTAATTTTTTTTTAATATGAAAGCGAAATAATTTCATCTGTTGATTTAAGACAAAAAACCTGAGTTTAGAGAGAAAATGCCTTTTCTATTGTTTATTATTTTGTGTTATTCTATATTAGCATCTGCATCAATTATTCCTTTAAAAGGTTTATTTTTTGTGCTGCCTGACTTATGTAATAAGAACTGTAACGAACAGAAAAAACTTCTAACAACCACTTAAGGGCGGGGTATACCCAGTTTTATATTACCTTAAAAACGCATTTTTTTGGTTGTCTATACTATTTGGAGAGTTTCCCGACTACTAATTGAATAGATTAACTCTATTACTTTGTTACGAATGCTAAAAAAAAGTGATCTGATTAATCGTTGCGGAGTTACGTTTTCGTATATTTTTAAGCACAATTATGGATGTAGAACGCTGAATTTCTGAATATATGTGCACACGTATGTATGCTAGGGTATGACAAATTTTCAAAATGATTGCTGGTATTTAAGTATGATTTTTAATGAATTCAATTTTTAAAATCGCTAATTAATAGCGAAATATCACTATAACTTTTTTCCCTGTGTATCAATATAATTCAAATTTTGTCATACCCTGCTATGTGGAAATAGGAATACGTAAATACATTGAAAAAGTTGCAGCGATCAAAATTGTCCTTTAAAATGTCTGAAATATTAATGTGTAAATGAATCTTACAAATTTAGAAAGAAACAAAAAAGGAAAAAGAAGACGGAAACTAAAGAAACTGTAGACGTTGAGACTGAACGCTGTAGGCAAAGGCAAAGGTAGGTAAGGGGCAAGGCCGGATTCTCTGACGATCAGATTTCATCAGACCGTTCGCATGACGTCACTCAAAAAGTGAATTTCGTTTGCGGAATAATCACTTGATGTGTTTTTCGTCTGTAGCTCTGTACCGACTTTATTTTTAGAGATACAAAAAATTTCACAATATCAAATAATTTGCCAAAAATGGCAGATAGGAGGTATTTCCAGTTCACCGTCACCGACGATATGCTCCTTGTGATCAGCATTTTCTTTTGATATACATATGCATACCTAAATTTAAATGAATTACGGTGTTTATTTAAAAAATCTTCTTCTGATTTATTGCTGATATTGAATATATTTTCATAAGAGAGATAAAAGTGTGCTTAAAAAAAGTGCCCCACTGCAAATAATTTTCCTTCTACAGGGTGTCTCACGGTGACCGTCGGTTAGAAGTATATCAAGAACTGTAAAAGCTAGAAATTTGAAATTTTGCACATGCGACATGGAGTGTTTAATCTATTAAATAAAAATATTTTCCAAATGGCAGTACTTCCGGAAATACCGGAAGTGAGCATCAACTTCTTTATTTTAAATACAAACCAGGAAATTTTTTTTCACATTCTTATGTGTCATAAAATGTTTAGAAGTATGCTTAAAATAACCGGCGTACCAATTTGGATTGTTGGAAAAAAAATTTTTTTTTACTGAAAAATGTCAAAATCTTGTTTAGGAAATAAAATTGAAAGTCGAAAGTGGTCAAAGTTAGGGAAATGGGATTTTAGGTTCTCAATGTCAAAAGATAGAGACACAATTGTCTGTCATGGATAATAAAAAATTGCACAGGGTTAAGTATCTATTTGACGTTATTTCCAGACTTAAGAAAAACTTTAAAGTCTCTTTTTTTAAATGGAATGCCTATTTAATTATCAGCCTATTCGATGCAGAAATAAATTTCCTTTAAATTGATTTACCATGTTCCTATACCTAAAATCAATGATTACAGAGTTTTTTACATTTTTCTAATTAAATTTATAATTACATACATACTTTACAAAACATGGTTGGCTTTGAAAATTTTCAAAAAATTTTTATTCAATTGTTTCTTATGATGACAGTTGTCAGTTAGCAATCAGTTTGAAAGTTTACGCTACGTTTACGTTTGTTATCAGTGTTATCTGTTTGAATTTTGATTTTTGCGCTTGATATTTGTTTTTAATTGGGAAATATGGAATACACAAACGCTGATATTCTAAATTTGTTTTACATTCTTGCCGAGTCTGCTCGTATTACTTTTCCGACCTGCAGAACTATTGAATAAAGAATCACTCAACACTTTAACGAAAGATATCCGCATTTACCTACAATGACAGAACGAAAAATCAGGATGATTGAAAAGAATTTTCTAAATTTGGGCGAAGTAAATGTGCCACGAAATTTGGCAAAGCTAATTGTCCCCAATGACGCTGCAGAAACCAATGTATTGGGATATTTTAATGTTTTCCCTGAAAGCTCTGTTCGTTCGGCGGAAAGAGACCTTGGATAGTCAAGAAGTTGCATAAGAAACATTTGAATAAAAATTTTTTCAAAATTTTCAAAGCCAACCATGTTTTGTAAAGTATGTAATTAAAATTTTAATTAGAAAAATGTAAATAACCCTGTAATCATTGATTTTAGGTATAGGAACATGGTATATCAATTTAAAGGAAATTTATTTCTGGATCGAATAGGCTGATAATTAAATAGGCATTCCATTTAAAAAAAGAGACTTTTTAAAGTTTTTCTTAAGTCTGGAAATAACGTCAAATAGATACTTAACCGCGTGCAATTTTTTATTATCCATGACAGACAATTGTGTCTCAATCTTTTGACATTGAGAACCTAAAATCCCATTTCCCTAACTTTTACCACTTTCGACTTTCAATTTTATTTTTCCTAAACAAGATTTTGACATTTTTCAGTGAAAAAATTTTTTTTTCTCAACGATCAAAATTGGTACGCCGATTATTTTAAGCATACTTACTAAACATTTTATGACACATCAGAATGTGAAAAAAATTGCCTGGTTTGTATTTAAAATAAAGAAGTTGATGCTCACTTCCGGTATTTCCGGAAGTACTGCCATTTGGAAAATATTTTTATTTAATAGATTAAACACTCCATGTCGCATGTGCAAAATTTCAAATTTCTAGCTTTTACTGTTCTTGATATACTTCTAACCGACGGTCACCGTGAGACACCCTGTATAATTATGCAATACATACATAATATGTACAGTAATATACAGTACATAATTGCGTTTCCTGAAACATCTAGGTATTGATTGATCTTTAGAATTGTATTACATTATTTTTGATCGTTTTTCATTTTAGTTTTGTACCGCTTTTCCATAGATATAGAAGTTTATATTTTTTATTGCGTCAAAATTGTTATAGTCGTAGCGGTACCTACATCTAAATGTCACCCCCTGTGAAGCGCTGGAGGTGAGAACCACCCCCAAAGAAAATAACATCAAAATATGTCTTCCTTGATATAAAATCGACCTATGTTTGCATTTTGGGTACAATAAATTAGATTGTTTCTTTTTAATTAGATTACCGCGAATAAACCTTACTTTGTACGTTGAAAATTCCCGCACCAGTGTGATATGGTGCAAAATCACTATGATTTCATGAAATTCACTGTAATTGCCTATTATTAACCATGAAGAAATAATATTAACAATCGTAATTGGAAAAGTTACGAAAACTTTTCTAAAAAGGGCTGAAAGTTTGTTTTTTTCAAAATATCTTGCTAAGGGTGAGTTTTTGTAAAAAAATGACCCCTTACTTATATTTTCTACATCCATATAGCTACCGAATTATATAACAATAATATCACTGAAATATAGAAAAGTTATGCTCGATTTTATGTGAAAGTTGACAGTTTCTGGTTTTTTCGATATATCTCGTTAAGGGTTGACTTTTGAAAAATTTTCATACCGACATAAAATTCCCAAAAGATAATTTTCTATATAATTTATTTACATGTTTTTCCTCATAAGTTACAAATAAAAAAGATACGAGCGATTTAATACTTAAGAGTTGCTTACTTTCAAAAATATCGAAATAAGTTGTTAAGGGTTGCTTTCTGTGAAAATATTATATATACTTATATCTAAAATATTGATCATATTAATATCTACATCTTTTACTTGAATAATTTTTCTGAGAAACGATAAACAAGAAAACTATGACCGATTTTGTAATGAAACTGCACAAATCAGTTTCTTCCACATATCTCGATAAGGGTTGATATTTGTGAAAATTGTATCCTTATATAAAATGTTCCGTATAAGAATTCCTAAAACTTTATTAATATATTTTTTTCGAAAAGTTGTAAACAAAGGAGTTATCGTTAGGGGATGGAAAAAACTAAATACGGGGCACTTTTGAAAACTAAGGGTTGAAAATAGGGGTGCTGCGGGTCAAATCGTTTATTTTGATCTAATTAATAAGTGTACCTAATTTCACACTTCCCGCACAATTTGACAGACATTTGCGATTTTCTCGATGTACCGCTACGACTATTAGAACGTACGAATTTTAGCAGATAGAAAGAAAAATTGCAGTTTATCTACAAATTACAATAAATTTGATATAATAGCTCATCACATGAAACATGAAACTGACCTGTAAAATAAATATGATAAGAAATTCGTATTCTATAAATGTGCAATTGTGCATACCTAAGTACGTAGTTCTTTCAGTGATTAAATAAATTTTAGTTTTATTTTGCAACTACGTATTTTTGTTGTGTACTAAAATTATATGGATGCATTCAGCATTATGTGTTGCCTACTTTAGATACTTCAGATGTTAGGCATTTCAACAGGGTATCACATGCCCTTAACATCTCGAATAACTTCGAGTCTGTAGCACAATTTGTCGAGGAGATTACACAACAATAATTGTAATTGAGGGCGTTATTTTCTTTGAATCATCACACACCACCTTGATAAGTAAACATCTTTTTTATCAAGTCCCATATTTGCGTTTGACCTTTTACGTCAATTTAGTTAGTATATAACCGCCACTCATTAAAAAGGCCTGCTAGACGATGACAATTTTATGACGTTTTGGATTTGTGTTACACAAAGAAAGAAGCATTAATTCCGTATGCTGACAGTTTTAAAAAAAAAGGGAAAAACTCATGCTGACAGTTTTTAAACAGTAAAATGCATTCATCAATAACATTAATAACTATTTATTTTCGTAACTATTAACTTAAATTTAATATCGGCAAATACATATTTAATATTGGGTATTACAAATAATAATTTATGGTTCTATAAAATTTCATCAAATTTTATGATTTGTTCGTGTTATTTGTATTTGGCGACAAAGCGATAAAACCTAATCGATCATGATATGGAATCACCTTTTGTCATAAATAATTTCATTAAAGTTATTAACGACAAAAGTTTATTACTTTCTCTCAAATGAATGCAGAGTTTGCCAATTAAAATTCCACATCATCGCATTTTTATTAAATTTTTACTCTGCCCAAAAAGTTATATCTAATTTTAGGGAAAGCGCCGCCGCTTCACTTAGTTTCATTCCATCTACAGAATATATTTCAGTGAAATTAAGTATTAATAACCGTTTAACGTTGCAAGCAAACGTAACTTCTCTGTATAATAAAATAAGCAAAAGCTTCTAGAATTCATTTTTAAAGTTTATCCTGAACCTGTGTTTGCAAATTTTTAAAACTGACAAAACTGAAATACGAGTTGTTATAAAGTATCTCTGTAGGAAGGAAATTCGTAGGGATATGACAAAAGTGTTTGGTGAATTTACCTTTTCATATCAAGCATTTATTCTGAAATAATGTAGAAGAAAATCATGTCATCATGCAGGATCTAAGCCTGATTCTCATTAGAGCGGCACTTAGCAGCGCGACGCAGCAAACTACTGCTCATAAGTCATAATTATTGTTAGCAGGTTATTTAGTGCAACCGTTCTCAAGACAGCGCTGTCTTAGTGAGAACGGTTGTACTAAATAACCCGCTAACAATTATGAATTTATGAGCAACAGTTTGCTGCTAACTGATGCTGTAATGAGAAGAATCGGAACCTTCTTTTTTGGGGAACGTGCACCTTTGTAACTTATTCATCACGGAACACATTATGTAAAGCTTATTACAAATCTTACGAACGTTATCAAAAAAAGAATGAAGAGGAAAGTTCAAGCGTGAGTTCCAATTGCTTCAATTATAAATACCGGTCATCAAATATCGGAAAAACTCTCTTACTTCATAGAATTGGCCCCTAGTAACCCACTTTTCGTCAGTAAACGAGTGGTTTGCCGATCAAGGAAAAAAAGTGTCCATCCTAGAGGGTTATTTTGCACATCAATATATTTTTTTCTTCATCACTTTTGGTACATAGATCTGATAGTGGCTCTCTGTACACTAACATACAGCGAGGACCAAAAGTTTGGAATAATGGATTTTTTTCGTTTCCCCTCAGAAATATCAAAAAACTATTGAACACGTCAAATTGATTTTGAAGATTGAAAACATTTTGCAATAGTTTTCATATTTTCATAGATACAAATTTTAGAGAAAAATTTTTATAACTTTTTAATCGCAGATTTTAGACATATGCATTACTCATAGTTTTTGATAGAAAATGAAAAGTTATTTCACACAGAATAAAAATATACAGGGTGGTCCATTTAAGTTAAGTGAATTTTGTGAGAATTGGACTACTTCAACATGATGAATTTTTGATGTTTGAAAAATATAAAATATGAATCCTTTTTCTAAACACCCTGTACAAAAAATCGAAATCCTACGTAGTGCAAATGAAAGCCTTAAAGGTCAAAATAAATCGATATAAATTTATTTTACTCTGAATATTTTTCTGAAAATCACAATTTTCTCAAAATTGGTAAGCGATAGGTATAGGGAACGTTGACTAAAGATGCCTTAGTTTTTAACGTAAATTCTAAAAATGTAATAAAATACAGGGGATTGCATTTAAAAAAACCTAACTTTGATATATTACAATTTTGTGAACCGTCCTGTATAATTGCAAATAAATTTAAAAAAAATAGTCGTTATCAATTTACATATGTCACCAAAAAAACAAGCTGATCTCTTGTGCCTAAACCGAGGGAATAGTGGTGAATCACCCTGTATAGTGTAAACCTCGGAGACTAGCATCAGACAAATTAAAGCTCGTGAAAGAGGAATTTCGACAAATGCTCGCCATGGGCAAGTCCATTACACATGGTCCCAAAAGCAAATTGAGTCTGGAGACCTTGTGGGGATTATCGGAGTTTAAATGCCGCAACTATAGCAGATAGATATCAAGTTCGGACCGATAATTCAGGACTCCAGTCATAACTTATGTGGAAAATCAATTTTTTCATTCATCGACCTGGTCAAGGTGTACCATCAAATTCGAGTCAATCCAGAAGAGATTCCAAAAACAGTAATAGGTACATCCTTTGGTTTACACAGGATTTAAGTAGTACCAAGTATGTATTTGTGCGTGTTGACGGAGTGAGAAAGCCAGTCGAACCACCGTACAAGGTAATCGAAAAAAACCAAAAGTATTATACAGTCCTAATAGGAACCAGTGAGCAAATCATATCGATCGATCGCTTCAAACCTGCTTTTTATTAAAGCGAAACAGAAACTTCTAATCAACCAAGTGGTAGTGAAAGTATTCCGATGAAACAAACTAGATCAGGCCGACAAGTGCGATTTCCTGCAAAGTATTCGGCATGGTAAAATTTAAACGAATAGACACCTAACAACAAAGTATCATGTGTAGTTCCATATTAGATTTTCTTTTTATTTGTTATTATTATTAATTAATTTTCATTGTAAGGTTATGCATTGAATTTTGTAAAATGTTAGCATTAGTGGGTGAAAATGAGAACTTTTACTTAAAGGGGTGCTATAGTCATGGTAATTAACAAAAAGTATGTATCAGTTAAAAAGTCATAATTGTACTACCTATCGTTAATAAAACATAGAAATAGCATAAAACGCTGCCCTGAAAGATGCACCTCAAAATGTAGATCAAGCGTTTACTTTAAGTGTACCCCTTGAAGTCCAAAAAGAACCATGTGTGAATTCCATTTTCCAGCGCATGAATTACAATTAAAATATATCCAGATACTAATAGAAAGCATTATAAACTTAAAAACCAGGTAAAAGAATATCCTTCTCATTACCATACTATCAAATACGGAAGAAACAAAAAATTCAAAAAATTAGGATACAAATATATAAAAGTTGCAATCCTAAATTAACTATTTTCGAAACTAATTCCGTTAAATAAAAAACAGAGTTGAGCTTTACATATTAACGACGAATTCGTGGGTAGCTACTATTCGAAATCACATTGGTTAATGAAACTCTGATCATGCTGCCCAGTGGCGTACGCAGACTATAGCCTTGGGGGGGGGGATATAAAAAGTGCGGTGTGATCTACAAATTTTAATTAACATTTCTTTTACAGAACGTTATAAAATAAATATTATTACAATACAAAATCCAATCGCCTTGGCTGTCGTGAAAGTTCCTCTATTATTTCGTCTGGTAGAGCCCCATGAATTGACATCATTGCCAGTCCATTAAGTCTGTTCTGTGAGGTTGAATTTCTAAGATAGGTCTTTTTTTAAGGATTAATAAGAATAAGCGTGAAATAGAATGGAAGGGTTGGGCGCTTGGGGGGCGATATATCTTCCTCATACCCCCCCCCTTGGGTACGCACTGATGCTGCCTAAAATAAAATAACTGTTGCAGATGATATAGTTGTTGCACAATGCACAATAAAGTTTATTATAAGTAAAACACTTGAAATGTTTAATTGTATTTATATATTGTATAATCTAAAAGCTTGATTGAATAAATGATTAACAAGTGAATTTACATTAAAGTAAGAGAGTAAGAATCTCGTAATTATTGGAGAAGAATCCCGTAAAAATTAGAGTACCAATTCCCTAAAAATTATAGTTACCAATCTTCCTCAAATGCATATTACACCGTATTTAATACATCGCTACAAACAAAAAAGGGTGGAAAATACAATATTCTGATTGATGGAAACTTAGATTCATGCAATCTGTGAACCAATCGGTAACATGTACCCAGCAAACACACATATGATATATGAAATATACATACAACATATATAAATTGAAGTAAATACCCCTACATATGCTTCTTTATATATGAAGTATGTAAGTATTCTTTAATAAAGTTATATAAACCGTGTGTCACACAATTACGTATATTTTACATAATAGTATAGAAACTTACGGATATTCTGTATACAGAAATTCATATAATATATACATATAGATAATAACATATCACTCATGAAATTCATGTGCTGTCATATTTACATGATTAGATTTATGTACGTTATATGTAAAATATTATATGTAATATTACTTATTTTTTATGTATGCCTTCTGTAAATATAATTAGTAATTATCATTACATTACATATATTGTATAGTCGAAAATAAAGTCCGTTTCTTTTTGCGCCACATAAGTAATCGCACGCGCGTGTTTTCTATAACGCCAAAAATTGTAGTTCACGTACCTTTAATATTACATCCGTATCGACTAAAATGCGTCTAATTTATATAGAAAATAAATAATATAAAATAAATTAAATCTTGGTCATTTTTAACATAAAGTTAAATAGGTTAAAGATAGGTATAATTTATTGAATAAGACTTAACTCAACGGTATAATCAAATAAAATTTAAACTAATGACGCAAAACAGCGCAAAGTTACGTAGTACGAAATAAAAAGAAGGGATGTTACAGATTAGCGCAATGGTACAATGTCGGATTTCAGAATTTGCAACGCCCACCCGCAAACGTTCGAATCCGGTTAAGGGACACTTTTCAAGCAAGTATATCATAATAAACTGTCGGCTTTCAGTTCATGTGAAAACGGGTTCGTGGAAGAATTAAGTTAAATATAATTAAAAGTACAGTTGCAGGTAAAATGTAGTTTTTCCATTTTTTACATTGATAATAATTACATTATGCTCGAGTAGCTGCCATTTTGGTCATCGCAACGCTTTTACAACTGATATTTTTATGTAAATATTACATAAAATATACATAAAACGTATATAAATTCATGTAGAAGAATTTACATCTAATAGACATATATATTATTTTGAAAATTGCTGACATCCTGACATTAAATATCTCTTATTTTTCTTCCAGTTTTATATAAATCTAAAAAGCTCTTATATTATTTATATGTATTTTATATATAAATGTGTTTGCTGGGTACTTAAGTATGAATGACGTTTTTAATAGGGTAGACTATAATTTATTGGTGTTAAGGTAATCATTTAAGAAATATTAAGGTTGGCTAAATATGAAGGTTTGGTTTCGTAGACATAACTAATTAAAATAAAGTATCGATATTTATGACTAAATCTAACAGGTCTGGGTTAGTAGACACAACAAATTAAAATGAATTATGTTAAGTATCGAACAAGGTACCAACCGTAACAGTCGAAGTTAAGAGTAGATACTAAAAGATCATCTGCGCTGAAAGGAGTATGAAAGAAAGACAAGATCGATTTGTACAGTTCGTGTAAGAAAACGCGTTTACGTGCCTGCTTACGGTGTAGGTAATTATTCATAGAAATGTAGAGAATTTCCAAATACACGCATGAACGAAATAGGTTATTTACAGCTTCGCTGGTTTTCTGTAATTTCTTTCCGATTTTCATTTAATACCTCTTCAGTAATCAAACACATGTCTGAATGTCAATGATAACCATAGTAAAATATAAAAATGAACTATTTCACAAATTACACCTTGCATTGCCGTTTTCTTCCATTGAAATGTATCTAAGTATACAGGTGTATAAAGTAGTTAAGTATTATGGTATTAACGTGTTAAGATGTTGAAGCAGACCTAAAATACAAGTGTAGCTTAAAGTTTTAGAATGTATTTACTCCATTGTGGAAAATTGGTTTCCGATTGTCTTATTTATTTTATGCAAAGTGTAATATCACGCCAATTTGGCAATAAAATTGTAAGACTATTTGTTATATCATGCAAAGCAGACTCCAACTTAAAAATAGGAACATTGAATAAATTTAATGTGTTTACCTCGCTTACTCGCCCCAACAAAGATTACATCTTTCCCTCGATATATAAAACTCAAGTAAATAAACCAACGAACGTAAAACCGCGTAAAACTTTAGTATAGGCGAACCTTCTTCCGGCGTCGAAAATCAAGCTGCAAAGCATAAATTATTTTTGAAATGACTTTAAAATAGGATTAATGTTAAAATTTGTAAATACAAATGAAAAGCTAAACCTAAAGTTCATTAGTGAAAATTTTGAAGGAAATTTGCAAATTATAATGATGGCAAATTTTGCAAAGTTCTCCTGGTTTCGTTACAAAGTCTTGCATTAACATATTTCTTGTAATACTACGAAGTAATTTCCACCGGAGCACCAAAAAATATATTTACATAAAATTCAACCTTGCATATCTAATTTCGTAGGCTGACAAGCAATGTTTACGCCCTATTTACCAATATTGGTGAAAATATTGTACGTATGTATACTTTTTAATTTAAAAATCTGCTGCAGACTTTTGTGGAACGTTGTAATTAAATATTCAAATTGTCATTGTGAATATTTTCGACGAAATTTAAATTTAAGATTAAGGGTAGTTAACAAAATTTATGCAAATTAATTATCAACTGCCTTAATACTTTCTAGTTTATTTCATTGTGATGAGAAAGAATATTTGTATTCCCTATTAATTCTAACCGAACTTTCATCAATAATCTACCGTAATTATTTATATTATAATTGCCATTATTATCATCACTGTTGTGTTTCCGTTATTACCATTATCGATAATGTAAACCAAAATGCTATTTTGTTAGTAAAGAAAAAACAATCATAACTGTAACAAATGACAGACGCAAAAATTCCGCTATTTCTCGTACGTCCTTCTTCCTCAAGTAAATATACGTCAAATGTGATATTACAAGATTTCTCAGACTTATTGTCTTTAGCTTTATTGAATATACCGCCTTAATACACTATAAGTTGACAGAAATCAATCTGGAAAAGTATAAAGAATCTCTCTTAGTATTAGCTACAGAAATAACATCATATTATATAGGTAATTAGAAAGATATTATTGTCATATATGCGTCTAATGCCACTAACCCTCTTTAACATCGCGTTTCTGAAAGCCTCTTTCACGTATTTCTGGAAAAGGATCAATTTCTCTATATCTTTGTATTTCTCTTAGTTAGACTGGATCCTTCTCTGATTTGTATCTTGATGTTGAATTTGAACTAATAACAAAATATATAACGATAATAAAAATAAAAAAAAAACGTCGAAGGTTGCTTGGATGATACCAATTAAGAAAACCTGATCGCAATCAGATGGGATTTAAGAGCAGGAAGGCAACAATGGAAACTGAACAATATATTTTTGAAAATTTGCGGCTACAGCCAATGTTAATTGGGGTTTAAGGGAAGGCTATAACAAACAATTTAAAAGTTTAAGGTTAAAATCGGAAATGAGTTCGCGCTCCTCATGAAAATGGACTCCCGTAAGGATCTACATAAAGTGTCTATCGTTTCACAATAGCGGCCAATAACTTAACTGACGGAGTTGATGGTCGGATAAAAACCTGTCTATAGGTATGTGGATGCTCTTACTACAACTATTCCATTCGGCTGGGACTGAATTACAAGCAAACTTGCAAGAAAACGCTAAAACCAAATGTCTTCATATCTATAGGATGGCCGTCAGCGGCGTCATTTCAGTATTTTACGGGGAGGGGGGGGGGCTATAGTAAAAAGGAAAAAAATGGTCCGCCGCAGGCGAAATTTTTTTTGAAATTGAGGCGTGATTGTCAGTCATATAAGTTTAACGTACTTTTTTTTTGGTAGTGGTAATTCCAGGGGGGTCAACTGCCCTACCCTGACCCCCATAAATGACGGCCCTGACGGTCGTACGTGAAGATTCTCAACTCAATTTTAATTGTAATTCAATCAATTTTAATTTCTATACGCTTTCTTGGCTTTCAATTTGATAAAAAACTTCGTTGGTCAGAGAATATTCAACAATTTACAGCAAAATGTAAAAAATCCATTAATGTCACGCGATTAACTGGGGCGCAGACCAATCTACTCTGCTAAATGTAAATCATTAATTCTACCATAATTATTACAATGCAGCTTTGTCGTAAAGCTAAAAGAACTGTACATAATTCTTTACCAATTTCTAGAATACGATAATGTTGTTTTTCAAAGGGACGCAATTTAGATAAAGAAAGTTCTTTCAATCGTTCAATTTTCATTTAGGTCAGGTCTTTAAAGATTATAAAAAATGTTAGGTGTTACAGAATTTTAAGGGTAAAATTCAGAAACTGGGCAGCTCCAAGCCAACACAAACTAGTTGAAATCCCTGGATTACAAAACGAACTTCGAATACCGCAGTAACGAAAGTATAAAAAAAATCTGGCCTTATCAAATAGACAAAATTTGATAATTTCGAAATTCGACTTTAAAGTCGAATATTTCGAAAAGTATTTGAGATATCGAAAAATTGGGACCGGATCTTGAATCAGCATAAAATTTCACATAAGATCCATATCTTAACTCGGTTGTAGGCAATACGCATCTCTTGCAACGCACGGACGCACGGACGGAATATTGATTCCAGTAACGAACGCAGTTCGTTGAAAATACATATTTAAACACATAAAATGTATATAAGCTATAGAAATACAATGCTCAAGTCTAAACAATTATTTATTAGACAAAGGAAGGCTAATTAATACCAAAAAGCATTTTCTCTATCAATTGAATTTATATACATATATACATCGTAAACAACAAAGCTAATTTCGAAATAATATAATCAAAACAATGCAAGTCAGTTATTGAGTATTCCAACTTGTACGAATTAGAGCCACTAAATTAATTGATGAATTTAATATTAATCAAAATTTTGCTTCTGTGCTGTCGCCCCCCGAACTCTCTTGCTGAAAATGTGAATACATTCTTGAATTTTTTTTTAAGTATAACTTAAGCATGAACAGCTTTTCATTACTTACACAACCGTATTTTATTTTTTAATTCGATCAATTCTTTGCTGAAAAATTGCTTCCAAAGTTCCAAAGTTAAAAAAAACACGTAAACTAAAGAGAATATGCCAAGTGATTTTATTCGCTACAATATTGTAATCGTGTTTATCTACTAAATCACAATTGTTTATTCCAAAGAAGAAAGATTGAAATGGTTGCAATTTAGTTTTGTAATACTGATTATCATTTAATTGACAAAGGAGATAGGGTTATATTACTGCCATAAAAAACATTATCTTCTTTTTATATAGAAAGAAGAAACAATACACGTTTCTTGCAGAAATTGCATGATATTACAAAACTTTGATTGCTCCAAGAAATGTAGGTAGGTATATTGTTTCTTCTTTCTATATAAAAAGAATATAATGTTTTAATGGCAGTAATACATATAACCCTATCTTCTTCGTATACTTAAACTTAAGAATTTAATTGACAAGTTGCACACTGCGGGTTCTATCAATAGCATCAAAAGTAAATTCTCCAGTTCGAAATGAATAGTGTTCGCTAGTGTTCATAAAATTTTAAAGACAAATAAATTTTACCCATACAAAATGACACCAGTTCAAAAGTTGAACGAAGATGATCTGGATCGACGTTAGCAGTTCAGCGAACAACTGATCAATAGCCAAAATGTACTTTATAATATCTGTTTTTGTAAGCTACCAATACGTATAAATAATCCGCCTTCATGTTGAATAACTGTTATTGAAATGATACCAATCCACATTGGTTTAGGGAAGCTCACAGTCAACGTCAAAGTATGGACCGCAACTTTGGGAGACCATTATTGTTGGATCACTTTTAATTTATGGCAACATAAATGGATAAAATTATTTGGAATTATTAGAAAATAACATTAACCCTCTCTTAACGGAAATGTTAGAAAACGTTTCAGTAAGATGGTACATCTCCTCATTATACTGTTCAGGTTCCAGATTTATTGAATGTTCATTTACCAGACAATGGATTGATCGCAGAAGTGCGATAGGAATGGTCAGCTAGATCCGCAGATTACAACTCCCTAGATCAGCAATTCTCAACCATGGTTTGTAAAGTATGTAATTATGATTTCCTCCGAGTTCATCTAAAATAAACCGTTTACGCCACTCAACCTCAAAATACGCAAGAACTGCAAACATTCTCGTCGAATGCCGACGAATAATTCCAGAGGTCTTTTTGTGCTTTCATTAATGTAGGTAATAAAAAAAACCCTCCAAACTTAAGAGCCATCGACCCCTCGTCCTATTTAAAAATGGTGGGTTCCCAGCAAATACATTTATATATAAAATACATATAAATTATGTAAGAGCTTTTTAGATTTATATAAAACTGGAAGAAAAATAAGAGATATTTAATGTCAGGATGTCAGCAATTTTCAAAATAATATATATGTCTATTAGATGTAAATTCTTCTACATGAATTTATATACGTTTTATGTATATTTTATGTAATATTTACATAAAAAATATTAGTTGTAAAAGCGTTGCGATGACCAAAATGGCAGCTACTCGAGCATAATGTAATTATTATCAATGTAAAAAATTATTTTAAGCAGTTCCATTTAAAAAAACCTTCCCCCACCACTTTATTTGACAGCTGTCAAAAAAATTGATGTAAGGTTTTTTATTCAAAAATGATCGTAGATTGCCATGACAATATTTTCAGGCCCACTTCATTGGGACTTTAAGCGAGAAAATTAAGCTTTTATGAACTATTATACCAAATACGCCCCCTAGCGGCCATCCTAGGAACTCGAAAATAATTTCCAGAGTTTTTTTATGGCCACATTTATAATAATAAAAAAATTCCATTGTTGTCAGATGAGCAGGTCCTGAGATACAGCCGCTGACCTCGCTTATTTGGCCACCCGGTACATAAATCTAATCATGTAAGTATGACAGCACATGAATTTCATGAGTGATATGTAATTATCTATATGTATATATTATACGAATTTCTGTATACAGAATATCCGTAAGTTTCTATACTATTATACTCAGCAATGAGACAACATTTCTAGGAACAAAAATCGATAAACATCTTGATTGGGGTCCTAACATTGAATACATCTGTAAACGGTTACATAACAGTTATTTTTTGATTTCAAAACTCAAAAAGGTTCTAAGTACGGAACAATTAGTAAGTGTCTACTATACAAATGTATATTCCATAATTAACTTTAACATTATTGCATGGGGCCAATCTTCTCACTGGAAAAAGGTTTTCGTTATGCAGAAACGTATAATAAGACTAATATTTAATTCATCTTATTCGGAATCATGTCGTAGACTCTTTCAGACGTACAGACTTCAAACTGTTCCATGTCAGTATTTGTTTAATCTTCTTCGGTATATACACGCAAAAAAATATACTCTTACAATAAATAAAGACGTTCACCATCATTTCACACGATCGCATCTTCAAATTAATTTTAAAAAGCCAAATTATACTTTTTATACAAAATCGCCATAATATAGCAGGTTGTCAAATATATAATTCACTACCTCATAAGTTTACTTGCTGTACAACAATTGTATTCAAAACAAGAATAAAAGAAATTTTACTAGTCCATGCATTCTACATAGTTGAGGAATTTGTACAATATGTTCGTCATATGTGAGCAATTTGTTTTGTCTTGTGTATATGTGTTTAAATCTAGATAGGTGTTGTTTTGCTAAGTATTATTTATAGACTTTTATGTAATTTGTATGACAAATCTAGTTGTATGTGTATATCAATAAGTATATACCTAATTCACTAGATGAATAAATAATGATAATGATAATAATGTAAAATGTACGTAATTGTGTGACATACGGTTTATATAACTTTATTAAAGAATACTTACATACTTGATATATAAAAAAGCATATGTAGGGGTATTTACTTCAATTTATATATGTTGTATGTATATTTTATATGTGTGTTTGCTGGGTTACTACCCCCTACACAGAGTTAAAGTTGGAAAAATGTTTTCTTTATAAAAATCAGCCCCCCTCAATCTACGTGTTTCTGGATTTTAATCCAAACGTTTATTTTACGGAAGCTCACATTTACATTGGAACACCGTTATCTAACCCAGAGAAATTAATAAATAATCGCCCCAACGTAAACTTCGCCTGTTCCATAGCGGCCAACCTATACACTGTTAGGTTCAAATAAATTCCCAGTGGACTGTATATTTCTTTAATTTCTACAACAATTGCAATATTAAATTATACAAGCGGACTTGCACGTTCATTCGCTCATTTCGTTCTTTTTGATATCTTATCAATTTTTCATCTCCACAATGAGGAGCCTGCGTAGCAAACACGTGCAGGGGCGGCCTTTACTTAATGCTCTAACATGCCCTAGTTTGAGCAAACGCTTTTATAACAATCTGATGTTTCCAAATACGTAAGTTGTTGTACCTTTTAATTCATCAAATGAATTGACGAATTAAAATAATGGTAAAAGTATACGAAAAGGAAATGGTAGTGTAGAGAAAGAAAACGAAATGAAACCGAGAGTTAACAATAATGCTGACTTATATACCTACTTGTAAAAGAATAAATTGGTTAAACAAAAAAAATTCAATGTATATGTGTTCTACATTAGCAAGAGAGTACTCTGATGGTAATAAATATAGCAGGTGTACCTGAAACTTGTTTGTGCTCATTTCATGTGTGTTCGTGATAATAGTTAATAACCTACTCTAAAATGTCGTAAACGTTCAATAGCATGCCAGAACTTTAGCAAACTTCTAAACGAAATTCTTTGAAAGACATAATTAGGGTTAAACTTCGTATGAAACCTAAATATATTATTTTACTCCTCGACAAAAGCAGCTTTGTTTTCATCTAACTTATAAAGCATTCATGAATATATTTCAAAGAAACGGCCTTCTCAATAGTTAAATGGAGTAACAATAATTTCATCATACGACCAAATGCTTTAATTTGAAATTTCAAAGAATCATAGTTCTATCCAGCAGTAAGTTACATGAAACAGAATTATAGCAGTAAAAAAGAGTGATCCACTAGTTACAATTAAGCAACCTGTTCACACACTTGCAACATTGAGAAATTGACGTTTTCTACAATATAATGTTACTGATGGAATATTTTGCATAAGTTACAAGAAAAAACAAATATTGAATGTGAATTACACAGTTGGAAAACTGTTTGTCTACCACAAGTAATAATCGCACGCATAACTAATATTACCAGTTACTTATGGTAACAAAAATAAATGTGGCACATTTGTTTACAAAGAACACTACAATAAATAAAAGTGCTGTTAAGGTGCAGGAAGAATTTTCTCCAAGGAGTCGTTTGTGTCTTTGAAATAGCGATTCTGCGAAAAAGATAGGATTACATCAAATAAATATAGTAAAACAGCTATAAATCACATTACATTTTCAAGAACGTAAAAGGTTTTCAGCATATCGAATGTCAACAGGTGAATGTTTCATAAGTTTTCACTTATTATTGAGTCTAATTTTTTATCTCGTGAACAGTGTTCTAATATGCAAAAAAAATCCTCATTTATATACTAAAATGCTAATTAAACTTTCAAAGTAGGTCATAAAATTGTGTTCGGTCCAAAATGTTCTAATTTTCACTTTCTAATTTACATGGTGTGTAGGATGTAATTTATTACGGTGTGAGATTCGAGGCGTAAAATTCATAAAATTGCCTTCCAAGGGATCTTGTCGCCTGCCACGTAATAGATATATTAAAAGCTACGAAAGGAGTTACAGTTCGTGAAAGTACAATATCAAGTACGCCATATCCGCAACCACCTAAGCGAAATATCTTCTTTGAATTAACCGAAATTCTATTTTGTTTTAATGTGTACCTACTATACAAGGCGATACTTTGAAAACCCAAACACCTTTAATGTCACCTATGATTATATGAATATTGAATATTAAAATTCAGAAAACTCTCCAATTTTATAATCGAAAGGAGGCATTTGTTTACAGTAACTAACAGCTCCCGCTGACGAACATTGCTTCAAAGTTCGTTTAATTACCTTTTCATTGTTATATTAATAGTATTGAGAAAAATGCGCTTCAAAATTTGAGTACTGCTGAAATGCTTCTTACAAAAAATGAAAGATACCTATATAAGTATACCGGGTGCTGATCCGGCCGCTCGGTAATAGCATTTTACATGTAAAATCTTGTCTATGCAATTTCCTGCTCCCCTAATTGTTTTAGGGCCAAAACATAAGAGTACAAAAATTTTCAAAACTAAAAATACTACCTGAATGGTATATTCATTCTGACCAAAATTGTACTGTAAGAAAGAAAATGAAGAATTAAATGTTGAATAAGAATTTGCAAAAATCGCATTGCCATGACGGTGGTCATGGCAACTTCCAGTACTAATGAAAACGTCAAGGCTCTACACTTGTTCATAACGCAATTATTTTTAAAAGCATGGCAATGTGATTTTTGCAAACTCAAATTCAACATTTAATTCTTCATTTTCTTTCTTACAGTACAATTTTGGTCGGAAAGAATGTACCATTCCGGTAGTATTTTTAGTTTTGAAAATTTTTGTACTCTTATGTTTTGGACCTAAAACAATTAGGGGAGCAGGAAATTGCATAAACAAGATTTTACATGTAAAATGCTATTACCGAGCGGCCGGATCAGCACCCGGTATACGTTCTGGGTTTAGCTGCGAATCTGATGGAATGGAAAAAAAATTATCTGACAGGAGTAAATGAAGTAGCTGATATAGAGAATTTTGTGGAATTTTGTTATTGAAGCGACGAAAATTCTGAGAAATACCACAATTGGGCCTATTAATTGGTAAGTTAATGCTGAAAGAACTATACCTACCAACTTATTACACTGAGCATCGCTGATACTTCTAGGAACCTCATTTTTCGAGAAAAAAGAAACTTCGCTTCTTTACACTTTTTCTAAAGAAATACCTAAAATCTGTGGTCCGTAGACGTTGATTACAAGAAAAGGTAAAAGAAGAATTGCAAAGACATGCCGATTATTCCGTGAAAAGTATAATATTTTCAAAAACTGAAATAGAAATTCTAATGGAGACTGAACAACTAACAAAGTAACTCTTCCACGACGAAATCATTGTCTCTGATTTTGTTTTAATCCTAATTTCTTGTCCTTCAACTAAAGGGTTTTTCAATAAGGGCGGGCCGATGTTAAAATGGAATAAAACAATCTGTGTGTGAGGTCTTAACGAGATTCTTTTATTATTTGAAAGGGCCATGTGTGGAATATAACACCGTTCTTCTCGCGGTGGCACGGATCCGACTGGTTCAATTTTCAATGACTCTGCCGCATAGATACACCTGAATTTGAGCGATGGCAATGGTTATGTTGTTATGTAGAATTTAAAGCCGTCGGTCGATGTGACTTATTGGCACAGACCTGCGACTTCAGGAAACCCAACAAGAAAAAATCAAATCGTATGATCTTGGTGGCCAATTCACGCCACCTCTGTGGGAGATAACCATGTCCTCAAATCGTTCATGCAGAATGTCCATCGTGGCATCCGCCATGTGGCACGTAGCGCCAAATGAAACCGATTATCATAATCCTCTAGTGCTCGCCCTTGACGTTTATGACATCACGTTGTTTTCAAAAAATTACGGACCAATGACGCCTGTGGTTCAAAATCCTCACCAAACAGCACCTTTTTGTGGATGCATTACCACCTGGTGAACCTCGTGTGAGTTGGCGTTGTCTATGGTCCTAGCAGCAATGTCCTAGGTATTTAATCTTCGATCACACAATGACATCATGCACTTGATCGATTATCTCTGGAGTTTTTTACCCGTTCCTCTGGTACATGAATTGTTTGTTTGGCATTTGTTGAACTTCGAAGATTATTGACACCTTAATTTACGTTTGAAACTCTAATGAAAAGATTTTAATAATGCGGTTCAACTCCGCGATTCCTTATCTAAAGGAGGTCTCCTTTGCTCTATTCATGTTTACCGGGTGTCCGAATATTGCGATGTTGGTCGATATTTCGATACGAAAAAACTTTTCAAATAAAAGTTGTTTAATTATTAAAGGGTCATAGCGTAAAAATATTTTCGTTTATACAGGTTGTCTCAGAAAAGCAGTACTGAACCTAACTTTATTTTTTCAAACGAGACACCCTATATTTTATTCCATTCTTAGAGTGCTATATATAAAATCGATATGCTTTCATATATCATACTTAACCGTAATAGTTTCTGAGATATAATCCTCGCCAGGAGTGTTCACCGCTACGTCATCACATACAATCATATGGTGTAATATGAAAAACATGAATCAAAATTGTACTATGTATATTAGTCAAATGGGAATTAAATTCATATACATACAAAAGAAATTAAATTCGCGTTTATAGGTTTACTCTTTCTATAACATTTGCTTATTCAATACCGTATGTCGATTTCGTCAAATGCACTACGAATGTTCACCATCCTTATTGAATTCACTGTTTTATATGAGAAGACAGTATTAATAAATTGGATAGCTAGATTCATACATTAATGACGTAGCGGTAAACACTCCTGGCGAGGATTATATTTAACATTTTCTATAATAAATTTTAAATGGATTTCTTATTGCAGATTCAGAAAGAGAAAAACTATGAAGGTTTTATTTGGTAACTTTTTTTTATTTGCAACAGGTGGCGCTGCAATCGGTATTTTATGATTTATTTTATATTTGGGTGACATTTTATCTTTATGTTTGCAAATAAAGAAAAAGTACATGCACGTGACATTTATTAGAGAAAATGTTAAATATTTCAGAAACTATTACGGTTATGTATAGACCATGATATATGAGAAGCATTTCGATTTTATAGCAAACTTTAAAAATGGAATAAAATATAGGGTGTGTCTTTTGAAAAAATAAAGTTAGGTTCAGTACTGCTTTTCAGAGACAACTTTGTATAAACGAAAATATTTTTAGGCTACGGCCCTTTAATAATTACACAACTTTATATCGGTATATCGTTAAAGCGTAAAAGTAAACTTCTCAACCATCACGGTTATTAAACTTGTAAATAAGAACTGTTATAAGAAACCTTACGTGCATCGTCATATGAAGTTGGTGAGAGTTAATGCGTATATACTCAAAATGTGTCGCCCTTTTGATGCAGGTTGCAGTCTCATAATTAGAGGGCGGATTAATATGCACATGAAGTCACATATATGCGCATATATATGCACCAAATATGTAAAATATATGCAGTCAGTTTGTTAAAATATGCAACATTATATGCAAAATATGCGTACCAAAAAATAATAAACAACCTGTATTAAACAAAAACTGTTATTTTGTGAAAAAGGTTCTTAATGAAATTAAAAAAATTAAGTAATTAAAATAATAATAATGTATTTGTTTAATATTAACTACAAATAATCTTACGATCAGTTGGAGAATTAAACATATTATTCTGATTATCGCTTTTCTGCCTATAACAATTTACAATAAGGTGTTTTTCTAAATTGTTTAAATTAAATCCTTGTCGCCTATCAGCTAAAATATATCTCCGTTCGATCGAGTGAATGTAGGGACGCGACTGAGAAATCTTGGTAAGAAATGCAAGGCAGCTCCATCTAAATCTCGATATGATCGCTTGCTACGGCGAAATTATAGCAGTGATGCTTCTTGTCAATGATTTTAAGCAGCTTACCTTCTACGGGAATTTTTAAAGGCTTTCTTTCTTAGATTTTATTCTTTTGTTTAAACAGTTTCATTTACTGTGCTCGTTTGAGGAGATGAGAGAATTTTTTTTTAGTATGGTCAGATTTATTTAGAAATGTACAAATTATGCAATAATATACACATTTTACAAAAATATGAACATTGCTGCAAATATATGCAAAATATGCAAAATTAAATTGGTGTCATATAACTCGCATTAATGTAATTCACCTAGATACGGAAGGGTATTTTTACAGCATCAATATTGAACAATATGCATTTTGCATATAATCCGCCCTCTACTCATAATAAATGCAAAATGTGTGTCAAGAGTCATTATTATTTCGTACACTCACCGTGAACGTTGTAACATAATATAATGGTTGTAATAATTGCCAAAGAAAATTAAAAAAGCGCAACTCCAGGTGTAATTAAATGTGTTCAGTTTTGTAATTTTGGCAATTTTAATTATTGCCATAAAGTTCATGTAACAAATATAATCGTGTTCTAATTAAAATACTTTTCCAAATAAATGAGTAAAACGCGTTCGTATTTTAATTAGTTAGTCTCTTATTAAAATATATTGATGCGCGAAAGCTCCTTTATTTAAATATTTCACTTTATTAGTTATATTACAACCATCTGCCGACCAATTCTTTTAATTAATTTTCCACAGAAACTAAAAATTAGATATTAATCATACAAAATTTGACAAATTGATTGAAGTTTAAAAGTTACATAGTGATAAATGACAAAATTCAGAAGTGTCAACCCGGGAGAACTTCACATATATTTTAAATTTATGGCTTATGTTAAGTGTGGAGATCGATTTTTTTAAAATAGTGGCACACTACATTTCTGATTTGTTCCATAAATTTTATTACGTATCTATACCAAAACCAATAAAAGTAACATAAAGTTGAAGTGTGTGCAGTTTCACGTTTTCCTGGATTACTCGAACATCAATGAAAGTACCTTTTATAACGCAATTCCTACTCACAATAAAGAGTAACATAAACAACAACTTGAGTAAATAAAAAATTCAATAACGTCGATAGATAATTGCATTTTAGAGAAGGCTCGAGTAAAGTTGTCAATTAATGCCGCAAACTTTCCTTCAAGGCACTTCGCAACAAAAGTATTCCACGGTTAAGTATCCATTTTTTTTCTCATTTCGATCACTTAACGTTTCAACTACGAGAATTTAATGGTTCAATATGAAAAGAACTAAATCCAGAAGTGCTGTAGCTCAGATCTCGTTTTGAGATTAACTATATTGACTCTACTGTTAGGATCGAATAAAGCTCTCAAATATTCTAAATTTAAGCGAATAAAATGTTTTATAGCTTTCCTAATACCCATGAAATGCACTAATTTCTTGCTACTATTTAACTTTATAACCTAAAAATGTGAAAAACTGATTTATTAAAATGACTCGAATATGAACTTGTTCAATACAGTATTTTCTTCGTTTCCAAATTAATGCCGGGAAAACTATTGAAATAGTTTTATTTGCAAGTAAAATTATGATTATGTCGGGAAATTAAAAATAGATACGTAGGTATCCATTAATTCGTTATCAATAGGCTTCGGATAGTTATGCATTTGCATACTTGCATATTATGCACCTGCATATTTTAGCCGTTTTTTGTTATAAATGCATATATTTCATTTTTAAAGCATATTTGCATATTTTGCTATATTAGGAAGCTTTTAAGCTATTTTTATATATTCTTTACTGGTTTCGAAACCATATTACAATTTTATAAATATAATATGCATTTTGATTTGAACACATCTTCTGGTTTGGATTCGTGTAATTAACGTTTTTAAGTATCTACGTTTCGGCAGCCTTTCGTTCCTGCCTTTTTCAAGATAAATGATTTATTTGACACTAGATGTCATGTCATTTGATATCAGTTTTCGCTTTCGTTCTACTGCGAGTTACAGGTCCTATCAAAATAATATTCGTGGAACCTTAAATCATAATAATTGTTTGAAGTTTTATTTTTGATAATATAAATTAAATATAAATAATTAGGTAGTAATCTAATTTATTGTAACTAGTTAAAGCTATTCATAGAGGGATAGAAACAAGTAGGCAACAGTAATCCTAATCACTTTGATTTGTACAAAATGCATTACCGTGCAGTTCTATGTTTCGTGGTCAAAAACTTTAATGGCATCGAATTTTTGGTTATATGACGTTTCGTTCCCGCCGTTTATCCCCCACTATTTAGTCCCCCCCGTTTCGCCTTGGGATGTTTCACCCCCGGCCGTTAACCCCCTCGATGTGTTATGAGGAAAATAATTCGAAAAAAAGTCACATGATTTTCAAAATAATCTTTTTAGTAAATAACTTGTAATAAATGTATTTAATTTAAACTGATTTTATAGATTTCTTGTCAGATTAGAACCCAATTTTTCCAAATTAATTGATGAATAGTAATTATGATTATTGCTCTAACCTTGGTGAAGGGATAAAGTTGTTAACTCTTTCTGTAATTAACCCTTTTTATACTGAGCTAGCCTGAGAAGTAAAAAGTACGAAAGGTAAATGTAATTAGTACTGCCTACAACAGAAATTTTGAACGACGGATCACTGAACCTTACGACGAACCTTAAGGTTTTAACCACCTTTGGAACTACCGTTATACAACTGTGATAGCTTCCCTTAGAAAACTATAGTGATCGATCACTACACCTACATTTGGAATTTGATTGGTGATTGTTTGCCTTCCTATTCCTTAATGCAAAAATATACCTATATACTGTATAACAGGGGACGAAAGGTTCCTGGAACGAAAGGGCGGGGGCAAAACGATGGGAGAAAAACGGTGGGGGCGAAACGATTGGGGCGAAACGTCAATACCCCGAATTTTTTGTGTGGTCGTGATGACCATATAAGAGTAAACGTTGCGCTACTTTGTATGCTCTCTTACAAGACGTTACGTCTCTGCATATCGTCGCAACTTATTTGGATATTCAAGGCTGGAAAATTCATCGGTTTTCTAGGTGAAACTGTCTGCGCTTGTGTCAAAACCGTACATGTAACAAACAAACGCGCAGAGCGGTACTACACAGATAATGTGGATTCACTTCTGTCGTCGACCGGTTCTGTTGATTATTACCTATTGAATATGTTTGGGGCACTTGTGTAAAAGCAAATTTAAATCACCCTTTAAAGAGCATTAATGAATATCGGCCATTTAATTTCAAGCATTTCCGCAGAACCGAATGAGTGAATAAGAAATCGCGGTGGTACAATTTATACATTACATATAATTAATTAATGGTTTATCTTTATGCATTTCCTATGCATAAAATAGAGTTAAGCATGAAATGAAATCTTCTTTTAGAGCAAAAACTACAAAGTTTCATAATTAATACTATCATAAAATGGAAATATCCTTAAATTTTCTATTCATAAATCATTTATAAAATAATTGTACCCTAGAACTTTGAATAGTTTAAAATGAAAGCTTTTAAAATTAAATCTTTTCAGAAATAAGACTTCAGAATAATTAAGTGTCACAAATAAAATAAAGCTCGTAACATGGGAACAACGTAATTAGTCAATTAGATTTCATTTCAATTCCAAAAGTTGGTTCAACTTTTAATGTATAGCGAAGACCTTTGCAAATAATAATTCACCGATGGAATCAAATTAAAATAGAAACAAAAACCCCGAGAGAAATTAATATGGTAAGTATCTCATGTTGACTTCATTCTATTATTAGTGACGCATATCTAATTTCCATAAGATCAACATCGTATACGACCTCTGGTCGTGCATTATGCTTTGATAAATTCATCTTAATATTGTATTTTCCGCCGATGTTATTTACGTACAAATGGTGAGAATTCTCAAATTGTGACGTTTGTGCGTAACAACTTGATGATGACACAGTGATGAAACGCGATGGGATTAAACAATTAAATGAAATTATTAGTTATTATTCTCTTTTTACTAAAACGCAGTGTGTACTATTGAAGCACATTGTTTTTTTTTTACATTCTCCCATCCTTTAAAGTGAAACCATTTAAGAGCAGAATTCTTACAAGCAATATTTTATCTTAGGTATATTTTCATTCTGTTTTTATTTCATTTAACTTAAGTATGGGTACAAAATCATCAGAAGAAATATTGTCCTTAAAGGACCACGGCGAGACTAAAGCTAGGAAGTCGGATATTTGTTTTATACAATTTTGTCGAGTGATTTATTTATTGTAATTCTCCTGAAGAGATAAAAGCAGAAATAAGAATTAAGAAAGAGAGATGGAAAGATTACTTAAGAAACGGAAACACTGAAAAATACAGTACCTAACTACCTACAAAGAACGGAGGAAAAAAGTAAAAATGAAAGTGAAGGTGGGATACAGGAATATGATGCCAGTAGAGATAGCTGAGAGTGTCTTTGCAGATGATGTAGCAGTTTATGCAAAGATTAAGGATAATTTACAACATAACCTAAACATATGGGCGAAAGTCTTAGGGAAAAGGAACCTTGAAATAAACCCAGAAAAAACAAAAGTCATGATAATAGGAAAAGAAGACGATGAAGAAATAAAAGTGAAACTGAATGGTAAAGCAAATGAGCAAGTAGAGGCGTTTAATTACTTAGGGGTGAAAATACAGAAAACGGGAAAAATGGAGGCGGAAGTAAATGACAGAATAGGAGCAACCACAAAGCTGTATTTTGGAATAAACAACGCTTTCATATGGAAACAAGAAATTTCAAGGAAAACTAAAATCATAGTGTACAATACGATAAACCTGTACTAATTTACGGAAGTGAAAGTTGGACGTTAACAAAAAGAATGGAAAGTAAAATCCAGGCAGTAGAAATGATGCTTCTATAAGAGGAATAATGGGAATAACCAAGTGAAACAAAGTAAGGAACACATTTCTATCAAAATTGAGCTTAATAAAATTGTGGGAAAAAGAAAGTAAGTCGTTAATAATTTGATTTAATTGGGCGATTAACACTGAACAAATTTAATGGTTCTAATATTAAATTTCCATGTTAGCGGAAATTACGCGCCCCCAAACCTCAACAGTTGGAGAAATTGTCACCATATTCGTGATTTCAGATAGCTCCACCTAGTCCTTAGTGGAAACATCATCATACCTCCCCTTATATCTGCAAATGTTTAGTACACTTTAAAGTTGGTCAAATACCCCTCTTGAGCATTTCATATTTTTCCACATTTTCGTCGAATTTCAATTGCTACACGCATCGCGTAACATTGAAAAAAAGCATCACCCGTAGGGAAATACGGCATCACATGTGACATCGAGTATTTATTTCCCATTTTGTAGCATTTCAGTTGAATCCTATTAAAAGGTGAAATGAGTAAAAATGAAACTTTTTATGAACCGATTTAAAGCTTTATTTCATCCTTCCAATCAGTTGGAAAGGGAATAAAAGAGAATTTTTCATCATGTTACTAATCTAAAGTTCATCCTGCATTCATTTAAAACAATCTGTACCTATGATATGAAAATACCATTCTATTTAATACCGCAAACAACAGCGAACATCATTTTTGTTTTACACCTATTCAAAGCACGTTTTATTATACGTTCCGGGCGTCTCAGAAAGAAAATTATCGATATTGAAACGAATCATTCTCTCTTCATTTCCTTTGGGACTAAAACTTACAAGATTGATAACCATAATGCTTCAAGCATTACCTGATAACGACTTGTTCATTGATTTTAAAATCGAAGTGAGAAAATCTTTCTATCGTAATTGTGATCATTCATTCAGTGTAGCGCAAATGGATTATAAAACGAATTTTATAGGATTTAAAATTTAATCAAGAAGCGTCACATAATAATATTTACATGGGCGTCGCATTTTTCCAATGTATAAGTAGATACAAATTGTACCAACTCGATTCCTTAAAAGTCACACGCAAAATGAGAATGACAGATCCCTAATAGGATTATATAATGTTCTTCGCCAAAAAACGTTAGATAGAAAACAGGAAATAATATGAATAAATTAAAAATTAATAAACTTGAGAATGTAAAAAAAGTGTGTGGAATTGTTTAACTTTCTTATTATGTGAGCAGTACAATATACTTACTGCTGTAAAAACCGTACTAAAATGGCGATGTCGACTTTATACAACTTTTTAATGAGCACTTTAGTGTACACAAGCTATAAACAACTGATAAATAATACCTCCACTAAAATTTGTGCATCAATGGTTGGGGTAGTAAGGCTTTGTGTTTACTAAGCGTCTTTGCGGTACTTCGGAGTACATCAAAGAATTTGTAAAAACTGTCAACCACGGTAAATTATTTAGTAGATATTTAAAGGGAAGTTAATTTAGTTTTGTTAGTCAGCTATTTCTTGCACAGGGAATCAGTACAATAGATGTAGCGATTTTTATTAACTAAAAATTAACATAAGCGAAAAAATATATATCACTGACAATTAACCCTAGAAGGATAACTATTCGTAAATTTTACGAAGCACTGCTCCAAATATCCACCTTATTCTTTACAGGCACGCGCTAAAAATCTGATACCTTTAGTAGTTTCCTCATTTGCCTAAAGTAATCGGAGGGCAGTGTTGTATTGTGGCAATAACTCTTAGTTTCAACCATATTGATACCATAATCGTAAGTTTTACGACGGGTTAGTGACCAGTGGCGGATTTAGGGGGGGGGGGGGGGGCTTTAAGGGCTCGTGCCCAGGGCGGCAAAAATTAGGGGGCGGCAAAATTACGGAGCACAAAAATTAATTGAAGGAATCTTTTTGAAACAAATTGGAAAACAATGGAAAATAAAATTGAAGTAGAAATACGTCAATACGAGCTATTATTTTACGTGATAAAAATCCCAAACATCAGTCGGACTCATTTAAATATGGTCCTAATCAGATGCGTAATCCTATTTAGCCACAGACTTTCTAAGAATTTGCATGACCATTTGACGCTTGTCGTCGTCCAGATGTAGTAGTATGTTTTATTAAATTGCAATACGCCGAAAATGAAATAAATTCTGTAGGAAATAACTTCAAAAAACCTTCCCCATAGACAAATATGTATTTAAGTTAAAGCTGAAGTTGATTAAAGTTGCAAATTGAAGAATAAATTTGAAGATTACATACTACATGTTTCGACAATTCTTAATATTGTCGAAACATGTAGTATGTAATCTTCAAATTTATTCTTCAATTTGCAACTTTAATCAACTTCAGCTTTAACTACTTAAATATGTATTTGTCTATGGCGAAGGTTTTTTGAAGTTATTTCCTACATTCTACGTTCCACCCCATTTAGTGTTCTGATTAACACCCTGATGGATTCAATCAATTTGAAATAAATTCTATTTATTTTTAATAAAAAATGTTTTCTGGACTTCAGACTTCCATAAATAAGTTCTATTCCTGTGGTGAGGGATGTGATGGGGCGGCAGTTTTCTTGTGCCCCTAGGCGGCAGAAGCATAAATACGCCTCTGGGTTAGTCTTAGCGTAACTTTTATGTCGCATGTAAAATCTAAAATTTTTGTATTTTATAGCTGCTATAGTTCATGTTTGACCCCCAAAAATGCTTTCTACAAAAAATCACTTAGCTGGCCATGCTAAATAGTAAATACTACTTTGATAAGGCAAACATCTTGCTGTCATGTATCCCCAAAAAAAGAAATGTTATACTTTTGAGAACTATGCATTCAGGGAGCACCCTTATTTCTGAAATAACTGTAAACTATATATTATTGACTTTTACAACAGCACAAAAGGTAGTGTTGATACGTTTGACCAGATGTGTGGAAACATGAACACCTCACGATAACGAAAAGGTGGCCTTTGTGTCACCAAATAACATTTCCTGGTTTGAGATTTCATCTGAATGCACCAATTTTGCAGCGTTCACTCCGATCTGCTATTGAAAATATCCTCAAGGTGGAACCAGTTGACGAATGATCAATTCATGGACCTCCAAAAAGGACCACCTGCCAAATGTGTCCATAAAAAAAAGACGATTGACCACCAATTATTGTAACATGTGCAGATGCCCATTATTATGATGAACATCGTGCCTGCATTTGCTCCAACTGTTCTGTTAATATTTGAATTTTTTTGTTATTGTTGGCGTAAGCGCTTCAATATACTTTCATTTCGACTGTGACGTAATTTTTTTTGTTGTACATTAAAAATTTGGCAAATAAAAATTTACGAATGGTTAGTCTTCATGCAGCTTGAAACAAGGTTATCTCTCTAGGGTTTTAATAAACGTTACTAACATATTGTTTTTATGTATATGCACACCTCGATATAAGTGATATAACTAATCAGGAAATGGTTAAGCGTGAGTCGAACTATTCACATCGTAGCTCTAACACTTCTCCTTGAGGCACACGCGATCGAATCAGTTGTTGAATCCGGAAGACCCATTAATCTGATACATTCCTCAAATTTCTTTCGTGGTAGCGGCTTCGTAAGAATATCAGCAGGCGTGTCACCAGTAGACGTGTCTGAAGATAAACTGCTTGCCAGTGCTCAGTGCTTCACGTATAAAATGGTAACGGATATCAATTTGTTTGCTTCGAGCGTGAAACACAGGGTTATCGGCTAATTTCCGCGCGCTCAAGTTGTCGTTGAATATCGTCAATTGAGCTAATTTCTCGAGACGAAGTTCTAACAAAAATTTAAATAAATAGCCTCCTTTGTAGCCTCTGCTAGTCCTATGTATTCTGCTTCTCTGGAAGAAAGTGCCACGGTACGTTGTTTCTTGCATTCCCAGGTAACAGGACAACCCGATAATATAAATTTAAATTCGGTGAAGGATCTTCTATCTATAGGACAACCGGCCCAGTCAGCGTCTACGAAACCTTTGAGTATTTCGCGGTTTGGTGTGTAAGTTAAACCTAAGTTAATACTCCCCTTTAGGGGTCTTAAAACCCGTTTTGCTGCAATCCAGTGAGATTTACGTAAGCAAGTATTAAACTGGCTAAGGTACAGTGACTTTATTACAAACAGTGACGACAAGCGGCGATTATCCGCCATTAAGAGGCAAAATTGTGGGCGGGTTTATATGAACTCAACGGTGGTATCCTAGCAACCACACGCTGATCAAAGGTAAACATAGTCAGGCCGCCATTAAGATGCAAAATATACCACGGCCAATCAAAATCGATACCACGCTTGTCGTCACTGTTTGTAATACAGTCACTGTAGGCTAAGGTAATTCACAGCGACACCTATGTCAGGCCGGGTAGCCACAGACAGGTAGGTTAAAGCGCCGATTAGTTCCCTACAGCGTAGTTTCTTCTCGTCTTCTGTTGGAGGTTAAGTTGGTTCAGTTAATTTTACATTAGGGTCAATTGGTGTGCTAACAGCGTTGGAATCTAACATACCAAATTTGTTCAAGCACTCTGTAATATAACTTCTTTGACATAGGTTAGATAGTAAGATTTTGTTATAGGAACGGAAAAATTCAATTACTAGACAATATTCAATGTCTCCTAGATTCTTAACTTCAAATTTTTTGGATAATTTATTTTTCAAATCATTGAATTATCGTACGATCGCGTTTGAAAATGATATCGAATCCGGCCTTCGTCATTTTGCTAACTGACAAGAGATTAGTAAGTAAGTAGTAGTAAGTAGTAAGTAGTAAGTCCGGTACATGTAAAGCATTATTCAAAATAATATTCTTTCACTCACCTTCTATTTCGGCAGTAAACATTACAGTACCTTTACCAGCAATGCTTGTAGAAGAGTCATTCGCTAAGCGCAGATTACCATTCGTATATTCTTCGAGATCTTTGAAATTTTTGATATCTTTGCATAAGTGTGTGGTAGCACCACTGTCCAAACACCATCTCGCATGGCGAGGCTAAGCACCCATATTACATACTTCTGAGGATAAACAAATGTCCTCGTTGACATTTTGTGAGTAGTTCGCTGACGATTGACCATGGTTTTTATTTTTATAACATTCGGATGCTTTGTGACCGATTTTCCTACATTTCTGACATCGAAACCTAAATGAATCACTTGTTTTCATGTCCTTATTCGTAGTAGCATTACCATCAGTAGGCTTATTGTTATTCCCGGACACTGCTTTTGTTACGCCATTGATTGGATTTTTTATTTACATACATGGCATTCTGTGTGGTACCTACTATTATTTCTAGCGTCACTTTCTTCCAGAATTTTAATTCGAAATACATCGAGGGTTGGTAATTCGTCCCGTGATTCGATGGCACATCTAAAATTCTCGAAGCTCGGTGGTAAGCTGTATAAAAGCATTATTGCAAGCAAATCTGGATTGATATGAACATTCATTTCAGTTAACTTGTCCACAACATCAAACAATTTATTTATGTGTTCACGAATATCATATCCTTCCTGCATTTGTTGCAGAGTGAGTTGTTTTAGCAAGGTAGCTTTCCTAGCGGGTCCTTTCGATTGATAAACGCTTTCTAGTTTAGTCCACATTTCTCTAGATAAACTACTATTGTACCTAGATACATTTTCAACCAACTTCAAAAAGTTGGTTACTAAATTCGTCCGGATGTCTGTGTGTCTGTGCGTTGGTCGATGTTACAGGGTTTAGAAAGCTGGAAGGGGTGTCATCTTATAGGAAATTCTTCACTGATTCCAAATCGCTGGTAAATTTTTTGATCGGATCACCCGTTCGCCGTCGGGACGCCATTAAAGTCAAAATATATACCCTTTAATATCTCGAAAACGACACGTCCAATTACATAATGAAAAAAATTCGTTTCCTTTATTTGTTGAAACCTATTGAATCATGATAGGTAAACATCACCCTCACTCCTCCTGTGGGGTGGAGCGGGGGTGGTTTTCAAAACTTAAATGGGAACACCTATTTTTTATTACTTTTGGATTCTCCATAAAAAACGAGACTCAAATTGCAAATTTCACCCCCAACTGCAACCCCTTTTTGGGAGTGGAAAGGGGGAAAATTGCACGTCCGCAGAAAAACGATCTTTTTTTACTTTTTTTTCCTCTAACATTTTTTCGTGATTTACAAATTGTCCGTCACCCTCTCCACTCCCATCTCCCTTTAGGGTGGAAAGAAAAACAATGACTCATTTCTGCAGAATCCGGCGTGGTTGTGTCTGAGGTGGGGTACTTATATACATATACATATATTGTATATAGTATATCTATATGCCATAATTAGTTACAGATTTGAAGTTGGTTGAAATTAAAATTCTATAAGAATTTGCGCCTTTTAATACTTGTTATATATTACTTTATACGGAAAATGGATCCCTTCTTACTGAATGTAATAGGTACCTAATTTAATGTCTAAAATCACACCTGCATATTAAAGTGGTGTAGACCGGGCAATTTAGAAATATGAATCGAAGTCATCCAATGAAAGATGTTGGCACAGGTGTGGTATATAAATCTGTAAGTATAAATTTAATGGTGGTTACAAAAGTTTCTTTATTCAAGAAAGTAAAAGCTTTTAGTTGCAGAATGACAAACTTAAGAGAAACTTGGGAGACACAATAACTTTTAACATTAGATCGATCACATAATGAAGTTGATAAGCCCAGTATTTTAAATACTTTCTTCTACCTCATAAGTTTAGAAATTTCTATCTTAGTTGTGAAAGAATTTACTTAAAGTTCTACATTTTTGTATTAAAAAGAAAAACTAAAGCGACACGGGAATATTACTTGCACCATACATTTATTGCTTTTCATTGATATAAAGTACTCATTGCATAGACGGACAAAATACAAATAACTCAAATTGTATTAAATATTACGAGATATGATTTCAAGCAGTAACACCGCTTTATCAATGACATATTTTTAGTTCTGATCTCGAAGCATGAGAATAATTTTATGAATAAGAAAAATTTTGCAAGATTTTACGGTACAACAGTAGATATAATGCAAAAGTGTTTCCTAATCCATTGTATCAAATTTAACAATTTACCAGCATTTGAACGTTTTAATTTGAAAAGTTGAAAAATCACGTTTGGGAATTACTTAATTTTAAAAATCATAATATTTATTTGAATCTTGATCAGATAAACCGTTCAAGTTGATAAACATTTAATCTTTATTTGACTTAAATTGCATGAGTGGAACTTGAAAAAATATATACCGGTTATATTATATATTCTTAATGAAAAAAAAAACATGAAAACAAAAGAAAAGTACATAAATATGTCGGAAGGGGTGTTATTTTTAACATATAAATCTTAGCTACAACTAAAACTGTATAAAAAAAAACTCATGTTTAAGCCTACAATAAATTAGATGTTCTAAATCCCTTTACGACCTACATGTATCCTACAATAAATTGATGATATTACATCTAAGAGCCTTTATTCATATTTTTTCAACAGATATATTTGTATGCCTCGAGAGTGTATAATAAAAAGAAATTTTTTTTAAATCACAGATTATTGCGACCTATGAAATAAGGAACATTTTTTTCAAATAAGATGGACATAGGAATTTCTTGATTTAAAAAAATTGTGAACCAAAGCTTCTGTCAGTACCACTAATAAATATATGCAGAAACATATAGCATCTATACTGACGAGATACTAACGATTGTCCATGAAAGTGGTCCGCCTATTCCCCAAACATATATTTTTCAATGAAGGTGTACTTAAGGTGATCAGAGCCAATATCATTTGTTTATCAATTTGAATATAAGGAATATAAGAGAAACGGTATGTAATTATAAATAAAAGTTTTTCGAAGTCATTCCACTTTCGTTTTAAGTCACCGATAAGAATTAATTATTGGGAGTAATCGAACTCATTAAAAAGTTGAAGTAATAGTGATCGTTATATAATTCGTACTTGTCAAACAAAGTACCTACATAACATCTTGGCACCAGGCAACAAAGTTATCTATGTTGCGCAAGTTGAAGTAGACTTCAAAAAAGGCAACGTTAGGGAAGGTGAACGATGATATAAAAGCTCTTGTAATTTAAGTGTCTACGTAATTTTACTTACGTGATCGATATTAATATAGTCAAGCACTTCAACAGAGAAAAAGAAGTCTATTAAAGGCGAGAGAAACCGACACAAAAATGCTTTTAGTCATTTTGCTTGCACACGTATATATTATTTGCATGTTTATTTTTCTCCCTTGAATATATTTAATCAATCGAGAAGAAACTCTGTTTTATTTGGTTTATTTTTCACAGGAAAGGTTTACGATTGAGTTTGATGTTTCCGAAAACGTTGACTGGCTATAAAACCAATAATCAGTTGCCATTCGAATTCATATCTAAAAAATATGTTACCATCTACGAATACTCAATAACTTATTTAATAAAATTGCAGAATCAATTCTTAAAATAGCTATCAACCGTTGAATATTTGTGTATCTTAGCTTTTCATCACTAAAATCAAACCATTTCGTATAAAATTAAAAAATTTTAAAGCAATATGGATGCTAAAATTAAATTGTAGCCGAAGATAGCCGATCTGAATTGCATGCGCGAAAAACCTTCAAAATTTCGAATTTCAAATGCCTGTAATTAATTTATTAATTATCAAATTATAATCAAAAAACTGTTTTTAGAAACGTTTTAAGTGCCACTTTAAATCTGCGTCAAAATTTTTGCGATTTTTTAATTTGGGAAGCAGGAAAAAGATAATTTCAATTTTCCCATGTTAAATCCCATGGGGTACCCCTAGCGTGGGACACAAGGTATACACTTTTTATGTAGATAGCTTAGTTTTGCTGTAATACCTAAACATATATAGAAAAATGTCACTGCAAAAAACAAAAAGTAACTTCAACAAATTATAACTTTATATCCGTACGTCTTAGGAAGAAATGTTTTCAACAAAGCTTATAGATAATATGCTTAGCTTTAAAATGATATGTCTAATAACGCATAACGTTAACACTATGGGCTTCATAGAGGCCGATGAAACAGTAGTGGACGCCGCGCCGCCGGTTCTACCAGGGCCGTTAACGCTGATTCATGATCTTGAATAGGCATTCACGAAATGGAGCAACTATGTAATAACGTTCATTTTAAGTTTTTATTACCAAAGTGCAATTTTTTGCTATAAAATTTTATACTTAGTTCACTTGTATCGTACGTGTAGCGTAATAAAATGTGCGGATTTGTTTAGTTTTCCGTTTGTATCTCTTGAACGGGTGCTCATAGTGGGAAATGGGCAATTACAAAATAAAATGAGTTTAAATTTCCTACAAGTTCACTTCTATGCGTTTTTTCTCTATCTCTAGCCGCTGAAGAGATATTCGCTGTCAAGAATTGAGTTTTTTTTAAATCGCTTTTACACGACGTTTTTCTGCAAATATTGTGTCCTAGCTCCTAAAGTATTGGGTTAAGGCAAAAACTGTTGAAATAAAAGTTGTAGCCCATTAAATTTCTTATAAAATGCATACCTATAAAGTTTAATATTTTATCTCAAATAGATATGCCTTGAGAAAATAATTTCGTTTCGTTCTTTTCGTCAAACATTAACCCCATCACAAATGTATGTAGCAAAGACCAGGGACCATTAAACAGGGTGGCGCATAAGCCTGAAATTGATTGGCTAAGGATGCAGGTAATCTGTATTTAATACTCACATATCAGATTTAGCTCCAAAACTTTTTTTTAAGTAAGTAACATCTAATCTATTTGAGATATAATATTAAACTGTATATGCATTTTATAGGAAATACCCTACAGAACTGGAATTTCTTGAATTCCTAAATACCTTGCATTGAAGTTCAATACTAATAACTTAAAAGAAGTTAAAACACTCGATATTTTTATTCTCCATCGCAATCCTGTAAATGTCTAATAATACTTCTCAGAAAAGGAAGAAAACATATGAAACAGAAATGAAGAACGAGCAATTGCAGCATAAATCAACTGCATCTTGCAGTAAGTAATTTTTCACAAAATGTAGGATCAGAAACGTGATGAAGATGCTAATAAATCTGTAGCAATATCAAATACCCGCATAATATTCAATTAAAGTACAGCGTGGAGGTGCTAGATAAAATTAGATTCAGAGACGAAGCCAGATCACAGTTATGAATTAGTAGTGAGTGAAAAAAATAGGAGTAACCATCACCGTCTTGAGTAAATATAAATTAAAGCATCTGTTATAGAATTCAAAATCAACAAACTTTGTATTCCATCGAAACGTATTCGGACGCCTTTCTTCGAGTAATTTTATAATATGCTAAGCGTCACTTATTCCTTACAGTGCATTTGCAACTTTTTCTTGTTTTTATTCTTTTGCTTAAATTGTGTTATTTACTTGCATACACTATAATTAAATCATAATACATATATACATTTTTAATTCCTATAGTTTACTGAATTCAAAGAATTCAAAAATGGATTAGTCAGATTAGTGTTTGAATGAAAGGGAACCATAAGCTTATACGTATTTCAAATTTTTAACACTAGAATTTTATCTTTTCATGTAAAACACTGTCAGAATTCAATACAAAAGTTGTCTGAAACCTTGAACTTTTAATGCAATTTAAATCGCTTTGAAACAATTCGTCACATTCTCTTCTAAACACTATGAGAACACTTTTCGATTTGTTATATAAAATATATAAAAAAATATTGATTTTGTATTAATTCGCGAATATATTTAAGTGATAATTCTACACGTCCTTTACGTGGTGTAGTGGATGTACAGTCTTTGACAAATGTCAATGAATATTGTGACTTATATAACCAACATAGTAAACGATGTTTAGTGTATTAATTTATAATATTCATAAATAAGAAAGCGAAACGATTAATTTTAGTATATTCACGAATTCCATTCTTTATCTATAAATCTTCATTAAACATCGTTTTTCATCCGCTATGTGATATGTGGGTTGCCTAAGTCACAACATCCAAGGGACATTACATTTGACAAAGACTGTACCTACTTGTATACTGTTAAATTAAACCTGACGGTGTCGACTGGATAGTGTAAAATGCCTCCGGACATGGATGTTTGTAGGCGTATAGGGCTAATAACCATAATACCAGTTGACGCCCCCCCCCCCCCCCCAACTAAAAATTTGAGATTTAAACTAATCGCTTTATCAATTCACCAGGTTCTTTCTTGAACACGAAGTCACTTCAGTAGCAACCCGGTACTCCAAAATTCAACTTACTAGAACCAAAAACAAAACAGTACAGAATTTTGAAACTGTTGTAACGTAAATAAAACTATGTTGGTATATACAATTCATTATTTAAACGGGATCACTTTTCAAAGATTTTATAATTAAAAATTTTAATTTGTTAGTATATTTAGTAATCCTATACAAACATTCATAATTAATACAAAATTGGATTTTTGGGGTGATTATCCATCCTCTTAGCTCTCCATAGGAATCATTCCTACCACTCTGACGATGCAAGCTGCAATATCTTAGTGAGAAATTTTGGTTTCACATTCAGCAGTCAAGCCTGGTAAACCTAGACTTAACAGCTCACCACAATCGGATGCTAAGAGGGTAATCATTCCAAAAATCCTTGTTGTGGCTCAGAAGGTAAAAGACAAGGCAAGCCTTTCAACGCAGACTGTTTGACAAATATCACGACGATCAAGCCGAAAACTAGTTATCTTGACTAATAATTAATACTGAAATAGCAAAATGATTCCGCGAGAAGAAACATTTTGTGCACTAGTTGAATAGTACACTGGTACATCATGGTATTATGTCCAAGATAAAAGGCTATGTATCTGATAATCCGGAAGCCGATCTACTGTGATTTTTAAGTGCGTTTTATGGAAATCAATACTTGGAACGCACTTAAAACGAGAGACACTCACGTTTTCCACTTTATAATGAGAAAAACATCCCTATGTCCAGTCACATTATACATTACGTTAACATTGTATCCTAAGTAGGACAAATCTAGATTACTATAATATATTTTGTCGTGAATATAAAGGCAGATCGTAATGATTTAGAGTTGAAAAAATATTCTTCTTCTTTAACGTGAAAAGGCCAAAATGTTTTGTAAAATTCCAAAGAAGCCGGTGCATCCATACACCATAACCCAGAAGTTGTACCAGTTTTGAACGTTTTGTAAGGAAATTGGATTGGATAGAACAAATAGATTTATTTAATGCCTAGTAGGTTATGACGTAAATGTAATTGTAACAATTTGTTAATTATTTTTGTAAATCGAACTGTCTTTATTAATAATAATTTATTATTATTTAACTTTAGATAAAAATCTACATGAATGAAATGAAGCAGGTAGTGCGATTACAATTAAAAATGAAAAATTCCAAATCCAATTTTGTATTGAATCCACAGCAAATTATACCGAAACACAAATTGACGTTACTGTAAAATTGATATTTATCGCCAATGCATAACGAGATAGTTTCCAACATGGCATTCTAAAGCTGAATGGGTTGCAAGTGATTTAACGAAGCTTAAAGGCAAATTGCGTCATTTATCGACGATTCAATGCGTTCGAATGCCAATGAGGTATGGAATAGAGGGTATCTCTATCTAAATGAAGGTATTTTACGTAAGATTGTACACAGCACTCCACGTATCAGTAAAATGTATATCAAGACCGTTCTTAAACGTTGAAAGCGTTAACACTTATAATGTACCTACATCGATTTCATCCCTTATAGTTAATAAAAACCATTACTTGTATTTAGTAAAAATAGTTTCAAATAGTTTCTTCAAATATTTCAAAAGTTTCTTAATCGAAAATACAATTGTGAAGTAAATCCTTAAAATTGCTCTTTCCGCAAAATCGAATGATTTCAAGGCCCATGTGTTTTATCGTATTCAAACAATCGTATAAAACATCTAAAGTTCCTCATCAACAATTTAGTCAAAGGCGGCTATTTATTCAGTTATATAAATAAAAATCAACTTGAAATAAAAGTTGAGCACTTTTACTAAACTTATATATTAGTAACAATCAATAACAGAAGTTACTTTGATTAAAACGGAGTCAAATGTATGAATTTTATCCAAAGAGTTATTTGACTGTACAGCTGCTAAATTTATGAAGGGGAGGATAAGCATTTCAACAGCAAGGCTGTGGCTTTTTTGAAACGCACTTATGTATTGTTGTGGTTTTTTTTAGGTTCAATACTTCAGTTCAACTATCACAATGTCCGTTCCCAGTTCTTAAGATATTGAAATAGGACATAGCAGAGAGCTTACAGCGCGGCGTTAGAGGAGAGCCAGCTGTGTTCCTTAATCTTTTTTTTGTCCATGTTCAATTGGCGAGTATACAGGATTTTCAGCTGCCCAAGGCAAAAGATATTAACGTGAATGTTCAAAGAGGCACACACACAATGTGGGAGCGGAGATTGTCTGATTTAAAAAGTTGGTTTTTCAGGTGCTGCAAGAAAAGAAATGCATGGTGTTTTATCACTGGTCAGTTCGTTTTATAAAAAATTGAAGATCGCGCCTTACTCCACGTCTCTTTTGAATCCGGATGCAGCCGTCGTGTATTCCCAAACTGTATTTCAATTTAACACTAAATACACCTCTCTGCGCCATTCAAGATGGTAATGTAGTTACGGCTTACATCCAAGTTATCAGACATTAAGTGCTTGAAGTGTTGTATTTTTGCCAAATCATTTATACTCCTTCTAATACTTGGGAATTGGGTTCCAATTGCCATTCTTTGAGTTTCTTGCAGCTCCTTCGCTTCTCCTTGACGCCCGTTTCTATGTCAGGTCTTTGCTATTCTTAATATACTCGTATGAGTAATAAACATCGCCTAACAACTGCATATTTTCGGTTAATCCGGCTTGCAGTTTCCCTGTATGAACAATTTCCTTTCAAAGCAAAAATTCAATCTCTCTTAAAATCACTTAATTGATGGTAATTTCTTCTTTGTCGTACTCCCTGCATCAAAACTAGAAAAAAACCACTCAAAATAACGTTCATCAACTTTCAAAAAGATAGCAAATCCTAAAAAAACACATACCGAAACAATTATTACTTTATTAATGGTATTCCAAAAATTCTACAAAGTCTAATTTCCACTCCTTGGGATTGCAACATATATTTTACTCACTGCTTTTGTCAACTATAGAGTTAGGTAATATTAAAGTTAATTTCTAAGGCGATGTAATTATTAATTTATTGCCATTGTAGTAAATTCTTTTGACAGTGTTGTCTACAAAACTCCCAAAATAAAAGAAACAGCCGCAATAGTTTTTACTGTTAAGACCGGCTAAGAGGTTGTAGGTTTTCTACTTCTTCGCCAGAGAAGAATATTAATTGACAGAGTTTTAAAAACATTTATATGTTTATATTAATTAACAGGACTTTAAATGATAGACGTTTACCCACATATCAAATATCCATCTATCTCCAATACATTTGAAAATAAATTTGACTCAAGCGCATTCATAATCACCATCCTAAATAACTGATTTCAACTACCGTAAGTAGCATTAAAAAATTTGGAAATAGATAAAATTTAAAATGGCGGCTTGGGGATTATAACAATCCCTGTTGCATACGAAGCATAAAGTATCGTATACGTCTTAATTCCCTAGAGAACATTAAAGGTGAATTAACCAGTAAATAACAGTTTCCAGCTTAGTCCTTCTTATTCATAAAACTAAGCTTTTAGGTACGTACAGTTTCCATTTAGTTTGTGGATTACAAAGAAACATTACTCTTTATGATAGACGACTTGACTGATGATTTACCTAATACTCTAAAAATAAACATACATTTCATTAATAAAGATGTATCGTTCGAGCGCATTCCTCCATAAAATATCATTAGCATGGTTCCTTATTTATAAACAAACAAAATCAAGCTGTAACCATAATATCTACTTAGTACAGTAATCTTTAATTAAATCATTCTCAAAAACATAAAGATCAAATTGTGATACATAAATTAACTTTGGAATTAACAAAACACATTATCGATCCTAAAATAGAATTATTCAATCTTAAATAATTATTTTTCTTCCATATACTTTATATTAAAAAATGCGAACTACGTATATAGAATAATGGACAAGTAACGTCTCCCATGTAAGATGCACGAACGTTGCCGCTTCGAAAATTATTATCCAACATCAAAAATTCGTCCCCATAGATTAGTGTCCGACCGAAACTGGTTTTTACGACCGAAACCGAAACCGAAACCGAATTTCGGCAACGGTCTCAGTTTCGGCCGAAACCGAAACCGAAACCGAAACTTTCTTATAAAGATCATATTTTGAGGGAAAAATAAAGAAAACGTTATTATAATCAGTCAGACTCAGTTTTAATTTTTTTCTTTAAATGTCATAGCTTTAAAAATGCTTAATAATAACTTAAATACTTCACAAATAAGTCACGTCATGATTAGGCACGTGGACGCGGCAAAATGTCTTCGTCGTTTGGATGGAATTTACCGCGCCGAATTTGAACGAGCACAACGCGGGAACTCCAGAATGCAGTTTCGGTTTCGGTCGTAGTTTCGGCAGGTTTGCCGCCGAAACCGAAACTAAACCGAAACTCGTTTTTTTGCCGAAACTCCACCGAAACCGAAACCGAAACCGAACATTCGGTCGGACACTACCATAGATCATAAGAGTTGTTGTACACTGCACTACTTTGCAAACTTACAAATTAATGGGAATGTGAAGTATTCACAATTCCCACTTTATCAGAGAAGCTTCCAAAATAAATGATATTCAACTTGTACTTACATGAAAAGGGAAAGAACTGTAACGGAGTTACGGACAGCAAAACATTATCTGCCCATACACTCAAGCGAGGGTTAAAACAAGTCGGTTGCTTAAAACCGGTGATTATTTGAAATTCGCGCTTAAAAGCTCCTACCTACAATCATACAAGTTAATTTTGTCGCTTCGAAAGGAACCAATTCAACTGTACAACTGTTAGATAATTAATCTCTTATGTGTAATTAACTACGGAATCTCCTGCTAAATTACGGTGCAGTATAACGGGTTGAACGGCCACACTCCAGTTATACCAAAAACAACGTAGAATCACAAACCTTTTAATACACCTTGCTATTTTGCATTGTTTCTTACTATCGAAAAGTATACAGGGTGAACTAGAGTGAATCTTGAATGTATCGAAATCCGGAATCCAGAATCCATAGAAAATGGCATATAAATGACGACTTTCTCCAAAATTTTGGATATCCATGAGAGCAAACCGTGACTAAAGTGTTACAACCTTAAAGATTGTTTTTCTCATCGATTCGATACATTTAACCTTTTTTCCAAATAAATAGACATATAAAAGCAAATTTCCAACATGGCGGATAAAGTCCCAAGGCAAAATATGAGAGGCAGTAAGTGAGCATAACTAAGGAAACTTCACTCCAATCAGTTATTGGGCGTGGAAGTTATTGACGATTTAGTTGTCAATGCGGCTCTCTAACTAATAATTGGGGGGGGGGGGGGGCTCTCTATAAACACAAACATTTCCAACATGGCGGACAAAGTCCCAAGCCACAATATGACAGACAGTTAATGAACATAACCAAGGAAACTTGACTCCAATCAGTTATTGGGCGTCGACATTATTAACGTTTCAATTGTCAATGCGACTTTCTAACTAATAATTGGGGAGGGGGGGCTCTCTATTAACACAAACATTTAAAGGCCGGCTAGTACGGTATATCTACCTACTGTAACCACACAAATACTTATGACATGTGCTAGGAATATTTAGATTAATTGTTTACAGCTTTCAGAAAAAAAACATTTTACGGACTGTTACTAAACATCTTCGAACCACTAATAAATCTAGAAAACCTGAACAAACAAATATCAAGTGGCAATTAACCTCATGTTTAGCTTTCAATGAAAAAGCAATTATGATTGTATAAACATTCGCATTCACGTCACTTTTCCTTTTTTATATACATTTCTGTCCACGTAATAGAAAAAGGAGAAATTTTAGAATAAAGTAACGGGCTAAAATTATTATACGTTAAGAATTTTTGGACGGTCATTAATAAATAAAATTATACGGAAACAAACCACCAGCGATTAACACATTTATACTACATAATGTTATTTGGTCTGACGAAAGTGGAATTACTTGAAGCAGTAAAGCTCGTCGGTTGGTGTGCTTTTGTACTAAAATGCAAATCTATCCCGAATAAATCTACGAGATTTGTGGATTCTTTAAGTACAGAGGACTAATTAAAACTCAAGTTTAAACAGTCCTGCATTAATCAGTGCTACATGAATTTAAAGTAGAAAAATTTCTCCAAATAATTTAAACGTCGAAATTTGGATAGTAATGATCACTAACCACAATCCTGGACGCTATCGGGGCGAAACCACAGGTTCATACCTCAGAATTCAGCAATATCACTAGTATATAGGAGGTTCGACCGTGTGCGAGAACGCATCGATTTCCCAAGGTTCTTGATAAAATTTAAAAAATTAGTTTTGTTGTAATAATAAAAGTGAAATCAATCTATTAGAATGATGATGAGTTTTTGTGGTGTTGAAAATTGCAAAGGGCTGATGACAAACTAAAAATTGAGTGTACAATATGTAATTTCCTTTATCACATTGAAAATGTGTTGAAACGTTGAGTGAAAGATATATGAAGAGGCGACACTATCATATAAAATTGCGTATCCTATAGCTTTCTCACTCTTTTCTCACTTTTTTTATTTTTCCTTTCCCCACCGTCCACAAACTCGTATCGGTATAATGCTGCCCCCGGTATGAATTTTTTCTAAGCATATATAATAAGCCGGTCAAGGTTGATGTAGGTAAGGTACATCGTATTGTTGTGATAGGTAAGTACATACGCCAACGCACACTTATGAATTAAAACGCATTGCATAGCGAAAGTTCAAATGAATAAACTAAATTTGTCGAATTAACAATTAATGAAACGTAGGTAATAAAGTTTATACTTTACACAATGACTTATTTGAAACATGACTGCGGATGATCTAATGCAAAATTGCCCAAATTATTAACACGATAATATGAACATGTTAAACTAAACAAGCTAAAAGATAATTGCAAATGATAATTATCGATACACAAAATTCTTAACTCGGATATATCCATTAAAACTACGTTCGAATTTCCACAATTTTTTGCCATTCGGCAGCCCTTTGAACATCTTTCACAGGAAATTTAAAAAGTGACGTCCTTATTTGACCTGTTATTAAAACAACCAACATAAAGACAATGATGAGATTTGGTATTCATTACCAAACAAATAAATGAAAACAATAACAAAACCGACATCTGAAAAGAAGTAGCTGATTGTAAAACGCGGTAGAATTTCTAGTTATCTCCCTTGGGCTTTAACTAGATTTAGATACTGAAGTGAAGACGAACTGTGACTGTGTTTCAACGGTGCAGATATGGGGTGGTGTTGAAGATGAAGTAAAGTGGGTTATTACTCACATAGGACCATAATAATAAACAATAAAACTCAAACTATTATAAAACGTATGAAGGTCATTTATAACTTTTAGGGTATCAAGAAATTAATATTTTAAATGTACATACAGCGTGTCTCACGGTGACCACCCATTAGAATATTTCAGAAACTATTACGATTTGAATTTTTAAAATTTGGGTGATGGGGTTTTCGAGCGTGGCCTCCTCAAATAAAATAATGGCGTCTACGTAACACTTCCGGTTTTTCCGGAAATGACACCAACTTTGTTATTTTAAATGTAACACCCTATATATTATTCCGATTTTGGATTCTACGTAAAATTTTAGGTGGACTTTCATCAAATTTTCTTATTCCTAAAATTAACCGTTTCCCAGATATTTAATTTTTTTAATAAAAATTAAAATAAACACTATCTAGCTTAAAACAGTGTGAATTCTACAGCAAGAAAGATGAAGGAACCATATTGATACGAGAGATAGCTGGACCCCTAAGCTTCCCATCCGTACTTTCAAAGTGGCTTAATTGCATACAGGGTGGTGGAAATTTAATGCCGAGTTTAGTTAACTTCAAATCATCATAAGTTGGTTTTTTCAAATGGAACACCCTGTATGTTTCGTCGTAGTCTGATGCAAAATTTCATTCTCTTTCGAACGGTACTATGGTTCCCTATACCCATCTCTTCTAGTTTTTGAGATATTTACTGTTTTTTGTGCAGTCAAATAAGGTCATTCAATTTCTTGCGAAAATGGCTTAGCAAGACTTCAAAACAAACCACCAGTTATTAGTTGTCAGTCTAACACCACTAGTGACAGTTAAATTGAATACTATTTATTAAAAAATTGAAAACAACAAACGCAAGAAATTGAATGACCTTAGTTGAACGCACAAAAAAACAGTAGATATCTCAAAAACTAGAAGAGATAGGTATGGTATAGGGAACCATAGTACCGTTCGAAAGAGAATGAAATTTTGCATCAGACTACGATGAAACATACAGGATGTTCCATTTGAAAAAACCAACTTATGATGATTTGAAGTTAACTAAACTCGGCATTAAATTTCCACCACCCTGTATGCAATTAAGCCACTTTGAAAGTACGGATGGGAAGCTTAGGCAGTGGCGTAGCGTGGGGAGGGCCGGGGGGGCCATGGCCCCGGGCGGCATAAGAAAGGGGGCGGCGGCGGCAAGCGCCACGATTTTTTCAATTGGAGATTTTAAAAAAATTAACTCCTACTCGAGCCCGCAATGTTACGTGCCAAGCGAAACCGCAAGGGAGCGAAAGAGAGGAGGTGAGATAAAGTCGAGTGCTAGCGATAACCGGCCGGGCGGCAAAGTGTTTTCCCGAACGCGAACGAACCAACAAGCGACAGCGAGTACCTACTCAGTTATTCAATCAAACAAAACAATAAAACTTCTTATTTTCATTACGACTATGTCCACGTTGAGACTATCTTTAGCTATTCTGGCAATTTAACATGACATACATTTTGGTATTGACGATTGTGTAAAAGGTGTTGCTTTGAAAAAAACAAGAGTAGGTACATTTTTAATCTAATTTTTAAATTTTTTAAATTTGATTTGATTTAGGAACTAGTAAAAGAAATAAAATGATGGGTGGTGGATTAGGGGGGGCTTTAAGGGCTGGTGCCCAGCGCGGCAAAAATTAGGGAGCTGCAAAATTACGGGGCACCAAAATTAATTGAAAGAATCTTTTTGGAAAAAATTGGAAAACAATGGAAAATAAAATTGAAATAGAAATACGTCAATACGAGCTATTATTTTACGTGATAAAAATCCCAAACATCATTTACGCTGCACTTTCAGTTTATTCAGTCGGGCTCATTTAAATATGGTCCTAATCAGATGGATTATCCTATTTAACCACAGGCTTTCTAAGAATTTCCATGACCATTTACCGCTTCTCGTCGTCCAGATGTAGTATGTTTTATTGTTTTATTAAATTGCAATACGCCGAAAATGAAATAAACTCTATTTGCATTTAATAAAAAATGTTTTCTGGACTTCAGACTTGCATAAATAAGTTCTATTCCTGTTGTGAGGTATGTGATGGGGCGGCACTTTTCTTGTGCCCCTAGGCGGCAGAAGCATAAATACGCCTTTGGTGACGCTAGTTGGCTCTTGCTCCTTAACTATAACTTGTTATTTCTTATAATTTCATTAAGTTAAGCTCTCCACTCTAGTTATACTTTTTTTGCAATACCTTGAAGAGACGAGCACTATGTACTGTACAGTCAATTGGCAAATAAATACTTGAATACTTGTTATTATTATCTATCATTGACCATTGTATGTACCTAGTGTTAAGTTAATAAAGTTATGCATTGTAAACAATCTGACATTTTAAAAGATAAACTTCCTGTGGGTTTCTTGCCCCATTTCTTCCCATAGAGGTATGTTCCTTCCGAAGCAGTGGTAGTTTATCTTGACTTTCAATCACTTGCACGATGTAGGATGTACATTAGATCCGTTGAATAAAATATTTAAACTAATAAATAAAGTAGGGGAAGGGGGCGGCGAATTTCTGGTCGGCCCCGGGCGGCGAAAACCAACGCTACGCCACTGAGCTTAGGGGTCCAGCTATCTCTCGTATCAATATGGTTCCATCATCTTTCTTGCTGTAGAATTCACACGGTTTTAAGCTAGATAGTGTTTATTTTAATTTTTATTAAAAACATTAAATATCTCGGAAACGGTTAATTTTAGGAATAAGAAAACTTGATGAAAGTCCACCTAAAATTTTACGTAGAATCCAAAATCGGAATAATATACAGTGTGTCTAGTTAAGTTGGCAACATATGGGAAACTTTTTTATTATTAATTTTACGAAAAAAAGTTATTCTTTATAAAAAGCTCTGCATGTTCTAAAATCTAAAATACAATCATCAGATATTAAATTTTTTCAGTCGTGTACGCGGTTTGTCAAAAAATATGAATTTTGCTCAAGAGTAAAGTACCTTTATTTTTGACAATATCGAAAATTGTTATTAAAAAAGTTAATCAGAACTAAAAACTACGTTCAAATATGCAATTACATCCTGCTAGTAAAAAATGTTTTTTTACAACTTTTTCTCCGGTAGGTAGTAAATTTGAGAAAAAGTTGTAAAAAAACATTTTTTACTAGCAGGATGTAATTGCATATTTGAACTTAGTTTTTAGTTCTGATTAACTTTTTTTAATAACAATTTTCGATATTGTCAAAAATAAAGGTACTTTACTCTTGAGCAAAATTCATATTTTTTGACAAACCGCGTACACGACTGAAAAAATGTAATATCTGATGATTGTATTTTAGATTTTAGAACATGCAGAGCTTTTTATAAAGAATAACTTTTTTTCGTAAAATTAATATTAAAAAAGTTTCCCATATGTTGCCAACTTAACTAGACACACTGTATAGGGTGTTACATTTAAAATAACAAAGTTGGTGTCATTTCCGGAAAAACCGGAAGTGTTTCGTAGACGCCATTATTTTATTTGAGGAGGCCACGCCCGAAAACCCCATCACCCAAATTTTCAAAATTCAAATCGTAATATTTTCTGAAATATTCTAATGGGTGGTCACCGTGAGACACGCTGTATATTGTAAAAAGTATTCGGTACCTATGTGTGCTGCACTTGCACTTTATAACAACTTGTAGGTATTTCTATTAGTGGATGATTCGCACGCCCAACCCCTTGTGTCGGCATAAGTAAATACAAAGATTATTTACCTACAAAGGGACGAGGTAATGAACTCTTAAATTATATGACCAGTAATAAATTTTAATATTTTGGACATTGAATGGAAAAATTCCTGAAACGTGATTATCCTTAATAAATTTCGTAGATCTTAAAAGTGCATTATTTAACCATAAATAAAGTTCAAGTAGTATGTATAATAGTCTGTAATTGTTGATGTATGCAGTATGCAATTAATTACGTTATGTAAGCTACAACGCAAAATCAAGGCTTCAATGACTGCTGTCGCATCATAACAAACGGTGAAGGTAGTATAGAGTTTGTATCAAGGTCGGAACGGAACGCGACTTGAGAAATATCTCCATCTCGGAACACGCGACATCTCAATCTCGGAATGATCGTAAGCTACGCAAACGAGTATAGGTATTGCGCTTCTTTCCTAATTCTTTATTCAATGGTTGAAATAACTAATGTCGAGCATGAAGTATTAAAAGGAAAGTGGATTTGTGCTAACTGTTTACATAAAAGGCGACTAAATAGGACTTTATCGTTATCTGATGTTGGTGAATTATCTAGCTTAATACAAGCAGTTATAACGCCAGCTACAGATCCAGATCTTGAAGATATTTTAAAAAGCCTCAGAGAGGATATAAAAATATTAAAAGAAAATATTTATAAAAATATTAAAGATTGGAAACTGAGTCTAGTCAGTCAGTAAATCAATGTCATGAGAAGGTTGATGAGACCCGTCTTCTAATCGATAAACAAAATAACATAATTCAAATTCTCAGGTGAGAATTTGAATCTAAAAAAATTATCGAGTTACTGCAGGAAGAAATTGATCTTGTCAAACAAGAAAAGCGATCCAAAACATTGCAAATTCACGGATTACCCGTACAAAAAAAATGAAACTTTAGCAGCTGCTGTGTCGAATTTATCTATTTCAATTGGTTTCAATGTTTTCAGCTTCCGAAAACTACATCATTCGAATATCCTACTATAGTGTTGAGGTTCAACAAAAAACAAGATAAGGAGAAATTCTTAAGATGTAAAAAGGTAAGAAGAGATTTGAATACTAGTCATATTGGCATGCAAAAAGTTATTGTTAAAAAATCTCATAATAAATTTGAGATGATCTCCTGTAAAATTGTTATTTTTGATAAGATCATCGTTATAAATTTAGTTTATTTTGTTCCTAATTATAATGTATCGGATCTTTGGGAATACTTTGATCTTCTGGAAGACTTTCATTTCGATAAGAAGTGTTCTTTGATAATTTATCAATAAGTAAAAATGAAATTCCGGCTGAATTTTTTAAGTCCACGTTTTCAAAACCTAGTGACTATGAAATTGATTATGAATCTGAATCAGTGAATAATTCAAATGTTCATCTTAATTTTTTACTTAACAGAGTGGAAAATTTTGATGTTGCACAGGCGATAAATGAACTTAAAGATAAGAAAAGTTCTGGACCTGACTCTCCACACAAATTTTATTAAATTATTAAAAACTGAATTGACTGAACCTTTGACATTATTATTTAATAAGTCATTAAGAAACAAAGTTTTTCCAAGTAAGTGGAACGAAGTGAAAATTTCTCCAATTTTTAAATCAGGCGAGGAATCAGACATTTCTAATTACCGACTGGGATCACTACAACATGGTTTTGCCAAGGTTTAAGGGAGTATTTTGTATAACTTTATGTTTGAAAATGTCAAAAAACAAATATCAGCATGGTTTCTACCCTGGTAGGCTGGTGGGTCCACTGAGTCTAATTTTATGGTGTTCTCAAAATTTGTTTAATCTAGCCTAGAGTGGTAGAGGTAGAGTTGATGTGCTTTATACTGATCTTCAAAAGGCTTTTGATTCTGTCAATCATAATCTTTTGTTAACAAAACTTTTGAAATTTGCGCTTAGCATAGATTTTGTAAAACTAAAGTTAAGATTTGGTTTTTGAAAATTTCAAAATCAGGTTTCGGCCCAGTTTTTATTTCTTCAGGAATTTCCCAGGAATCAAAAATTGGTGTTCTTTTTTATATTCTTTTACGAATGACATTATGTTGTAATTGGAATCACACTCCTTATGGTATGCTGATAACACAAAAATCTATAGAGAAATAAAGACATTTGAAGATCAAAAAATCATGCACAATGATATTTACAAACTCAATTCGTGGTGTATTAACAATAAACTTAATCTGAATATTAAAAAATGTAGTATTTTAGTTATTACAAGACAAAATGTAGAACTTGATGTAATCAGGTGTTTAACTGGTGATAATCTACTTCAAAATGTAAAGTTTGTGAGGGACCTTGGTATGATCTTCGACAGCAAATTTAATTTTAATATACACGTAAATAAATGAGCTAATGAATGTTATAAACTAATGGGTTCCATCAAAAGAAATTCCAGAAATTTTGAAAAAGTAAGGTTAACCGAAATCCTATATACCGCTTTAACAGGGATTCACGAGCTTGGCTTGAATTTTTAAAGCTTGACTTAAAATCAAGTCAAGCCTACAAAAAACAAGTCTAGCTTAAGTATTATCCAAGCCAAGCTTATTTGTGGAAAAGCTTAAATCAAGCTTTCAAGCTTATACTTCTAAGCATTTTTTACTATTCAATGGAACATAATTCTTAGAAGATGCAGCTGATGTTTTTGCATTCTACCATAAAATATATTCATTCGGTGTAAAAGAAGTACCTACTTACCTACCTACATGTAATTCAGGGTATATTTGAGATAGTCTGTGCTCTACTCAAACAAAATATACCATTAGTAGGTATGTTCAATCGATTTAGTAAGAAAAGGATATTTTACTTAAAATCATTGTGTAACACTAATTTTTAATTGTAAAATGATACGGCTATCAGGCGATGTCCTGCAACGTGTTTTGATTTTTACCAAGTCAGAAATGAAAAAAATTATAAATTAGAAAATGTAAATGCATAGATATTCTGGAAAATGTACGGTCTAAATATAATGACATAATGTAATATAAAGTTTAATTTTAATATTTAATATTACATACTTACATTAAGAAGATTCGAATGATAAAGAGCTTAGAAAACTGTAACATTATATTCTAAGAGAAAAAAAAACAAAATTAAGCACAAATAAAACAATATTCTAGTCTATATAAAACTTATAGCTTATTTTCCAAACTAAGAAGATATTACGTCTTGTCCAACCCAACTATTCAGACACATTAAACAGTTAAGAATCGCTTATTTATGCACTCAACGGTGACTAAACCAAAACAATAACCAGCAGTTGAATAATACTGCGACAGTCCAACAATGAGCTATACACGTATGACGTAATGCGCGATGTGTTCCAACCTCACTACTCTTACGGGAGGAGCAAGAAGAAGTTTGAATAAGCTTGGAAAAGCTTGATAACCAAGGCAAGCCTGTATTCGCAAACATCAAGCTAAACCAAGCTTTTCTTCTTAAAGAGCTTGACTTTCAAGCCCAAGCCAAGCTATTATATTTTTAGGCGGCTATTACATAAATAGTTGTTTGACGTATCTTTTGAAAGCCGTAAAGTATAACTTTTTTTTGACATTTGTCATAAACAACTTTACGGCCGCATTTACAACTTTACAGCCGCATTGACAACTTTACGGCCGCATTTACTAGGTAACTGTCATTGTCAAAATTATGAAATTGATTTTTAAATTAAAGTTTATATCTTTTTGTGATAGTCACCTAAAAAATGTTGTGTGCACCTCGGTTAAAAGTTCTTTTTTAGCCTCATCTGATTTGTTAGCCTCGGCTTTCGTCTCGGCTGCAATCATCAGATTCGGCCAAAAAGATCACTTTTACAACCTTGATACACAAATAACTATTAAATCAAGCTACTTGACTTGGTGAATCTATGTGTAGGAGTAAATTGGATTACTGCTCAATAGTGTGGTCTCCTAGTGCAAAAAAATATTCTAACGTAATTGAAAGAGTACAAAACAGGTTTCTAAGATATTTTTACTTTAAGAAACGCCATTTTTATCGAGTTAGGGATCTATCAACTAATATTTTGAGAAGTGAGTTTAATGTAATGAGCTTAATAAATAGAAGAAAATTGCTACTCATGATCTATATCTACAAAATTATTAATAATAAAATAGATTGTTTTGACCTAAGTAATGCAATTTGCCTAAACGTGCCTAGAAATTTGTCTCAAAGATTTTTGCAACTGTTCTGCACACCACATATTAATAGATACTAATCTGTTCGAGAAATCCCCATTCATATTAGGTTGCAAAAAGAACTAAATAATACGTTGAATAAATATAAAGATTGTGACATTTTTCATGATGGTTTGCCTGTTTTTAAGTCTTATTGTACTAAATATTAACAATCTCAGTTTATATTATATTAATCTTTATGTTGCAGAATATTTTTGCTTACTGTTAATTAACATTATAACTTTTATATTCATTCTGAACCTGGATTTGGAAAAGTAGTATTAAATATGAAAACCGTTTTTGTTATACAGTGGCTTTATAATAAATTATTAATGTATTTGGTAATGTAATTTCAGTTGAAAATAAATATCTAAATATAGTATAAAAAAGTCGGATATAATATCATCTGAACGCAATTCCTTCAAAGACTATTATTTATTCTACATGTTTGTTTAAACCTCACCATAAAATTATTTAATAAAGGTATATGTATTACTTCAACTTTCAAATTACCTATCCAATTGATGATACCAGTATTTTTATAATTATTTCTACAACCAAAATGCTTATTTATGCTACTTGTACGTAAAATGCGAGAATTGGTACCAAAAAATGTGTATCATTTTGAATAAGTTGTTCCATTAATTGTAGACTTTTTCTTCTTATAAATGAAAACAACAACACAATTTTACAGTAGATTTATGAGTGTTAACATTAACTTTCCCGTAACTTGCTGCAAGTTAAAATTACTTCAAGATACTTTTTAACGGAGAAAAATTGAAAGACATTAATATTGAGTTAATGTTTTGTAGAAGATATATGAAAGGCGTATACTTTCTAATACGTCTTTAACATTCATTATATAAAGACGTTCGAGTGTAGTGTAGCTTTATTATGATAATTTACTTTGTAATACTGGAAATAAAATTTAAAAATGCAGTGCATAACCAAAACGAACTCTGTAAATTACAAACTTGGAACGCCATTTACAACTCATCGAATTGATATGAAATTAAGACCAGTTTACGTTCATACTTTTTCATCAAGACGTAATTTTATTTTGAAATGACATTGAAAAAAAGGAAAATTAGTTTATTGGAGTTGATCATATGCAACAATTTTTTTTTTATTAGTGATGCATAGTAGTTAAGAACAAAGGGTTGAAATTAACCCGCCATTAAATACTTTTTAACATAAGGTGCATAAGTTTAATAAATTTCTTTTTTGTAAAGATAATTTTCATGACTACCAAGTAGAGTATAACATTTTCATTACACCACATTACACACCATTATTAAAAGTAAAGCGCTGTACTTCAGAGAATGTGATCCTGTACTTTGCTTTTATCTTAACAATCACATTGACGATAGAACGTTGATTGAAATATTAGTATTTCAATCAATGGCTAGAAATTACACAAATGACGTATTCTAAGATTGAAAATTAATAAAAATAACAGCACAAAGCTTTGCAAATAAAAGAAAAATTGTTCTTTGCCATTCTCACAATGAAACAACAAATATTACCTAGGTGCCGTATTAAATTCTAATTTAGTACAAGACAGAACACGTCACCAACTTCACAGTAACAATTTTACCGGTTAACTAATGACCACTTCACTATTTTATACCAAGCAACTACAAATTGTAAAAAAACAACTTCAACTGCGGCTGAAGTTTTAAGGATTAAAGTTAATGTGGGGTAATATACAACTATAAAAGTTGTAAACATTAATTAAGTTAGCTTCCTAACGAAATGATGAAAAATTATTATTTTACGTTGCGAGATAGAAGTTTACTTTAGTCTTTATTACCGTTTCCATAGAACACAGTCTAATCTTTTGGTAAGTTACACTAGTGAAAGGTTGTAGCCGCCTGGTGCTCATATTCGTTAACTTAAATCGACCAGTTTCAGGTTTAGTTCAAATTTCATTAATAACTAGGAATTAAATAAAGGTTTTTATGTCATACTACCTTATTATTTCACCATAACAACTGCTGAAACAAGAAACATTAATGACTAAATAACGCCTCTTTACATGACAACCAGATTTTAGATAGCAACGGGCGTTATTTTTTATAAAACTAGCTTATAACGCCCGCAAATGTAAAATTATGCCTCATCACTATAGAAACGGTCAAGGATGTTAAATGTCAGTCTATACTGATTTTATTGTTATCATCTGTTTTAATCATCTTAATCCAGTTCTTACAAGTATGACATAAAGTTATAAAGGCACCACGGGCGTTATTTAGTTCATAACGCCCTAGATACCTTAATTACTATAGTGGAATTCCTTCTTATTATTATGATAATATAATTATTAGGGTCATCTTTATATCTAAGTAAAATCGGCTACTTCCATTTGTTCCTATGCAATGTAAATCTTTATAATTAAGTATGTAAAATCATACATGGCTGTTATTTAGTAGATAAGGTATCTAGGTGTTATGCGTACGCTTAAACTGCTTTCAATGACTCTTGTCGAAACCCCTAGGGAGCTAAATCACTTTGTTCAGCATTATACGACTGCAATTCAAGAAAGCATAAAAGGGTCCACTACACCCTGACATCACATCAGAAGGCCTGGATACATACTAGAGATGATCAAACTGTAGAATAGATGCAGAAAAGACTACCATATCTTAAAACTTTATACAACAGGCTTGTAAATCAGTAAAACAGGAACTAGACTCCTTAAGAATCCGGAGATATCCCTGCTATCTTGAAGAAATACAACCTAGTGACCCTTCTATGTGGCTCGCCACGAAAAGCTTACGGCAACCGAATGTCATATATACTCTGGCAGCTAATAACTCTACTTATTCATCTGACATTAAAAAGGTAAACATAATTGCAACACACCTTGAGTAGGCATTTGCACCTAACATAGGCGAATTCGATGAATTTATTGAACATCAAGTCATTGACGCGAACCAACACCTCCACCTACAAGAGAATACAGCAATAGCCCCAGCAACGCCTCAAGAACTTGAATCTTATATCAAACGATTCTAACCGCAAAGCACCAGGATCGGATCTAATAACTAACGAGAAATTAAAACACCTAACTAAGAAGGGACTAAGGGAGTTATTTATCTAACTACCATCTGTAAAGTCTCTCTTCGACTGGAATACTTTCCGACTCAATGGAGAAACGCAATCATACTCCCTATCTGTAAAACTGACGAACCCAACGATAATCCAGATAGCTACAGAACGATCAGCCTTTTATCATTTATATACAAACTCCTTGCTACGATTTGCTATAAAGTGCCTGTTCTTTGCTTGCAACACTCAAATTCCTAATGAATTAGGAGTCCCACCTCACTCAGAAGTTTTTCAAGTGAAAGTGCTACTAAACCAGACCTGGGTAAAAAAACATACATACTAGACTTAAAAGACGATTACCACAAGAGTTAGTCTAATCTCAGCTCTGTAAGACCGAAACTAGTACAGTATTAAGATCAAAACTCATAAGGAGGTGTGTGTCACTTATTCCTCATCAGAATATTATGTATGTAAAAAGTAGATAGAAATATCCGATATAACAAAGCCGTGCATTGCATATGCACTAAATAAAAAAACGAAAAAATGATTTTTTGAGATATCTAGTTAGCCATACATTTTTTTCCAAAAACGAAAAGCTCATTAAATTGAGCTGGTAATATCTCTGCTAGTTTACAAGATCCCCATACAACTAATGAAAAAAAATTCACCCTGTATATTACCTCATATTTTGACATGAATTGCTTTTCACAACAATTATTACGGTAAAATTGGCAGTCTGTAAATTATGGAGTCGCGTAAGTATGTCAGTTCCTAACCTACATTCCTTGTTAAATTAAACCACGTTGTCCTTATGATTTTAAACAATTGACATGACAGCACTTCAAGTGGTCAGACCCTCATCTAGGGTTGTACATTTTGCATATAATGTTATTTATCTTAGCTGAAGTTTCTTACTGAAGGGTTCAATGAGACACTTCAGATGTTATAATGACAAACTGCTAGCAAAATACAACTAACTAACTTCCTTGTCGATTTCACCCACGGAATTTATAACATGTACGAATTCCGGACATCTAACTATGTAACTATTCCAAAAGTAGGGTAGGACATTCTTTCCGGTAAAATAAATGCTGACATAGATGATGATGGAATGTAATGTAACTTTCCCCTCAACTTTCAGATGCTTGGTACAATGTACGTAGGTAGGTACGTTGAGTATCTTTCATACAAAGAGACCGGTATTGCTGTTTGTTTTACTTAAAAGTACTGCAAGAAAAATAAATTGAGTAATTCGATGAACCAAAAATTCAATACTATACAATAATCATATAACTTCCTACATTACACTTAATAAATTTGTTCAATTCAATTTTGATTAATTTATTCCAGGCCAAACCTTTCTGCAAATTAAAGTAATTTAATCATGCAAATTATGGGAGAGGAGTGGTCAAAATTAGTTAACCAGTAACGTTATTATATCTTGTTTTCAAAGCTATAGCATTTCTATGAGGAGAACTTATTATGTAAATTTTTCTATTGAATAGGTTTCGGAGGGTATTTCGTATCTTATTTAAATTCCATACAAGTATCCGCGCCGTAATTAAATTAGAATAGTGTTTTATTACATTTTTGCGATACTACATAAAAGGAATGTTTTTGTCGAATTAAAACGCTCTTGAAAACTCAAAATTACGCTAACTAAAATTATGCATTCTAGCATAAAAATGAACAATTTTATTTCTGCTGCTCTTTTCTGCCTATTTTTACGAATAATTTTCATCTAAATTTCTACAACCGCAAATTAGATATAATGGTAAAATTATATTTGAGAACAAAAAATTTTACTAACGTGAATTAAACATAATTTGAATACCGAAAATAATGTCTCAATTATTTATTGTTCATTTTACTTAGGACACTATCCCTATTCCTTTAAAACATCACCATAACGGTTCGTTCAGGCCCGAAGCAGGTCCTCTCATAATAGTCAAAGATTGTTTCTCCCCACTTCTCTCTGCCCATTGCCATTCTCTTCATTTTCTTCTTCGTTGATGTTATCCATTATCTGGTGTCTTTTTCTACTTCTTCCTTTTTCCTTGCTATTACCTTTAATGAATTTTTTAATAAACAGTCTTTTCTTTTTTTCTCTATTACTCTTAAGATGTTCTACCCTTCTTAGAATTTTCTCATTCTTTTTCCCACGTTGCCCAAACCATTTTTCTCAACACTTACATCTCAAAGGCCTCCAATTTTCTCTCATCTTCTTTCCTTATAGTTCATGTCTCTATGCCCCATATAGCATTATCCTTCGCTACGGCTATTCTAATTTTAATTTTTTTTTTTGATAATTTGAGGTACTCAATTAGCATGCTTAGTCTTAAAATGCCCAACCTGTTCGATTTTTTCTCCCTCGTTACCGATGTTGCAGGTTCTTTTCTTTTTCCCCATTACCATGCTTTTCATTTTTTCGTTGTTTATTTTCATACTATATCACTCCCATGCTGCATTAAGATCTTCTAATATTTCCCTTCTCTCTGCCAACACTACCATGTCATCTAAAAATCTTATGCATTCTATTCTTTTCCATCCTATCATTACTCCTCTTTTTCCACCCATTGCCTTCTTTATTAATTCATCGAGATACAGGTTGAGCAATGTGACCGATAGGCTACAGTCTTGTATTTCTTCTGTTATTTCATGTCCCACTGCTATATTTATTCTCTGATGTAGGTATAAGTTTTATTATTAATCTTCTTTCTTTTCAATCTACTTTCTTTTCTTTTAAGGTTTTCATTATTTTGTCCCATTTAACTCTATCAAAAACGTTTTCTAGATCAATAAATACCACTCTTGTTCTTTTCTATCTACCTCTCTCCTCCCGTTCTTAACAATCCAATAGCATCTCTCGCACCAACTCCCTTTCTGAAGCCATACTGTTCTTCTTTTATGCTACTGTCCAATTTTCTAATGAGCACTTTTAGGAGTATTTTTGCTGCGATTTCTTCGTGTTTTTCTCCTTTTCTATAGGTATCACTATAGTTTCTACAAAGTCGTTTGGTCACTTTTCTGAGTTGTAGATGTCCTTACATATAGCTGGTACTTCTTTTTTTCCTTCTTCCCCTACAGCTCTTATTAATTCTATTGGTAACTCATCCCCTCCCACAGCTTTTTCCTTATTCATTTGCATCTAGTTTTCTCCAAGCCTTCCCTTTTTGTCATATAACCATTCTATATATTCTTTCCATCTATTTAAAGCCTGCTGTGGTTTGATTCCCTCTTTGGTTTCAATTATTAATTTACTCGTACTTTTATACACTAACTCCATCGCCTCTCTAATACATCATTTCATATTTTCCTTCTCTTTCTAACCTTTCCATCTCCTCACACTTCTCTTTAAACCATTTTTACCTTACCTTTTCAATCTCTCTTCTCACTCTGTATATATTCTTTCTCCTTTTTCCGTCTTAACACTTTTCCACTTTCTTCTCTCCTCCATTTTTTGTATAATTTCTGGTCTAATCTAATCTTTCCTTTTCTTTTTTCCTTTTCTATAACCTAATGTTTCTACAGCCGCTTCTCTTACAGCATTTCGAATGTTTTCCCATTTTTGATTTGTCATCTGTTGGTATCCTCTTTCCAGTTTCTCAAAAAATAACGTTTCCATCTCTCTCACTACTCCCCATTCAACAACTTTCTTCTCTGTTTTCCCTTCATTGCCTTTTTCAACGTCTACTCTACTTCTAATATTACTAAGTTATGATCTGAATTTATGTACGTGAATTTTTTATGGCATTCCTATACCTTTTTTGTATTAAAATGTAGTCTAGTTGGTAAGGTTATTATTATTATTATTAGTTATTATTATTATCAATTAAACGGGAAACTCCATTGCATTATAAATTTTTTTTACACATTCAGCCTTCATAACCCCCTAAGAAAGCAAAAACGTATTTGCGTTGATATTATTATCCACATCAGAATTAATTAAAATGAAAAGGGGTATGAAATGCCTTCGAAACTTGAGTCTGGAGCGAGAATAGGTGTTGTTAATATCATAATATTATATATACTATAATATGATATTAACTACCCTTACAACGAACGACGGTACACTCCATCTTGCATTTACAGTTAATATTAGTGTACCAAATGTTTGTGGTTTACCACTTTGCCCATTATATATGATCGAGCTTTCAACATTGTGTGCTGATGATTTAACCACCACCGTGTCACATTATGTAATATTAGAAGACGAATCTGATAAATTAAGGTAAGAGTTTAATTATCTTTCACAATATTTCAATCAGATTAAACTATTAAATCAATTTAAATTATGTTGAAGTTATATTCGTTAGAAATAGATAGTATTGCTTAAACAATAGTGGTTTCCGTTAATTCACATGTTACAGTACGAATTCTCGTTAGGATATGTGCCGTAACGTAAACGGAAAGAGGAGGGTGAGATGGCCGTGGATTATTATTATCAAATCCTGCACTACGGCGTAATTTAGGGCAATCGTCTACTAGTTTACTAATTGAATTTCGGGAATATTTATCAAACGAGCCAGCTGCTTGTTATTGATATGTGGCAGCTGATGGAAGTCCCAGATAAACAGAAAATTCTGATCCGGCTGCACGGGTAAAAATGCTCACTTTGATTGAAGAGAGTGGCCGGTCATTTGAAATCACAAAAAATAAAAAATTTAATTGGTTATACGATATTTATTGAACAAACCTTTATATTTTGAAAATAAAATTATCAAATTTATCAAAAAGGAAAGAGCGGCACTCATAAAACTATAAAAAATTATTACTAGTCCTTAGTAATTAATAGGAGACAATACAATTTTTCAAGGATGACCATATTCATGTTCACATGTAGTTTGCAAAAGTTTCTGATTGTTTAACGTTTCCAAGATTTAAAACACAATGCGATTTTTGGGTTTTTATTTTTTCAAAATTCCTTCATTTATTTTAAAAGATTTTTAAAAACCAAAGGTTTCTCGGAGACGAAACGTTGCATAAATTTGAAAACGTCATCTAATAGAATTCAAAAATTTAATCAATTTAACCCCCTTCGTATCTCTTACCGTTTTCAAGATCCCCATGATGTTCATCCTATCTTGGGAACGTTGTATAATATTGAAATAAGGTTGGCAGTAACATCGAACTAAACACAACATTATTATATCTATCGAACGTGAAAAATAACCATTTTATTAGTAACAGGAAGTACTATGCAAAGACAGAATCAGAACAAGAGGCAACGGTATAACATAAACCTTACTTTCATATTTCAGTTGACACAAGAAACTTGAAATTTCATGTCCTCACACGTTTACCCCACAATTCGCATAGCAAGTGAAAAATAATAACTTTCTACGCGTTCCGTTGATGGCTATGTAAAACATTGTTCGTCCGTTTGAATGTGTTGACTTGACAGCTTGCGAAAACTTTACGTGCACTTTCAGAGAATAGAAGAAAACTTTCAACATTATATTAGTTCTTAGGTTATTTACTGTCATAAATACGATTGGAGTTATCGTTTTACACCATAATAGTAAATATGAAAAAGAACTATCTATTTACGATGAAAATAGTCACTTATGCACAACAAAAATATAGTAAGATATCTCCCAGAGAATTTCAGAATAATAACTATAACTCAAGTATTTTAGAAGCCTCAGCGTACTATGAATCCTACGTGACAAATCTCACAAATTGTTAGTAAATCTGTTTGGTAGTTTTTATTGGAAAGAATATAAGAAAGTCGACCCCCTAATCCGAGAATAAAGGGATTTCATACTGACAACTTTTATCTAAATTTACTTTTGTGCTAAATAGAAAAGAATTGGAGAAGATGGAGACGAAAGAAGGGTTTACTTTTGTTAATGCTTAAACCATGTTGAAGACTATTTTTTGTGTTCTTAATTAAAAGCAAAAGTAATATAAACCAAAATCTTTAGTACTAGCTTGTACCGCCGCGCGCCGTGGCAGTTATTACAAAGAAAAAGCAATATAAAGAACACAAAAACGTATTATGCATTTTAACGTCATTATATTTTTAAGTCTAATTTTATTATCGTCTCCCTCGTTTAAAAATCTCTACTTTTATTAACTATAAAAATACGAGAAGTATAACTAAAAGGCCATTTATTTTAGAAAGTTAAGTGAAGTGAATTATATATGAATTGAAGTACCTAACATAATTTCTCGTAAGAATATGTTTTACTCAATTTTGAACGGCACACACAATTATAGTGGTATTCATATATTTACTTGCTGCGTAAATTTTTGTATGGCAAAATTTTAAAGTCAGAATTACCGGAGAGACACTCCAATTCTAGAGGTCATACCATCAGTCAGAATCTGCAGCAGAGTGAAATTATCAGCTAATCCCACTCTGTAGATTCTTCAATAGCTGTCCTGTAGGAAATTGTACATGGCGTCAGTTTGTCATCGCATTCTATCGGGTTTATGTTAGGTATCACGTGTAAACCAAATTTTTAATTTGTTTGTTCCCGCTGGTTCAATTGAGTAATGGAAACGTTCAAATATAATAATAATAATGTCTTTATTATCTGTTTTCATAAATAATGGTTTACAACAAAAGAGAAAGAGAAACAACAAAAACAATTTAAATAATAATAATAACTTCAAACAAAAAAACAAAAAAAAATATCAAACTAATAATAATAACAATAACAACAAACATTTACACAATAAACATAACACTAGAACTAATCGTTACTTGATTTCAATTCGTACCGTTAGTTAACCAGGCTTGGCCTGAGTATCGATAAGAACCGAAGTACAATAATAACAATAATGACTTTTATTAGCTTACGCAAGTGTACAATTTTCTACAAAAGAAATTTTAAAAAGAAGTACGATAAAAAGGAGAAATGAAACAAAAAGTATAAGTACACCAGTGCGCAACCCCACTGGGCGAAGTTCAGAAAAATCCATTAGCGATCTACTCTTCCACTTAACCCTATATTCAGGTTGCCAATGGTATATTGTCTCTATGCGATTATATTAATGAACTATTATTATAACTTTATCTTTTTTTTGTAAGTTCAGAAGTTTTTTTTTGTTTATATATTTTTTGAAATTTAATTTTAATTTATATTTTTATTTTGGCCCCTTAGTAAATTAGTCAAGCAATTTTTAAAACTATTCATAGATTTCTATTTGACACATTATAAGAACAAGATCTTTCAAACAATGGAGTTTTATGGAGAGGAGGTGTAATTAATGCATAAAATATTGAATTATTGCAGAATACAATTTTATTGAATGAGTATGGAGGCATGTGGTTTGTTATAATTTTATAAAATACCACGGCAGAATGTATATATCTCCTATTGTCCATATTTAGCCATTTTATTTCCTTTAGCTTATATGATATATGATTATATTTTCTAAGACCAAATATAAGACGCAAACACGAATTTTGCATTTTTTGAATACTATTTCTATCTCTGAAATCCAAGCAGGGTCCATAGATACTATCGCTGTAATTGCGTTGCGACAAAACTAAGGCTTCACACAGTGTTACTTGTAGGTAACTGTAGACTACAAATATGTCTATTTTGATGATAAATTAGTTTTAAATTTATAAACGCTTTTTATTTTTAGATTTATTTTTTTATTTTAAGATTTAATTTGTTTTTCGTGCCATCCTTAAATCTATCTCGATCAAAAATTATAACAGAGGACTTTAACGGATTGATACGCAGGGCATGCCTTTCAGAAGTTTTAACCAAGTTATCTAAATAAAAATTGTTCGCTATATGTACGCCTACACCTAGAAAATCATAGTACAGCTGCGTATCATCATGATGAAATTTAGTATACTTCAAGGATTTCCCAAAGTTATGGGTATAAATTGTAAATAATAGTGGGCCTAGTATTGAGCCCTGCGGTACACCTGCTACTAACGTGGTAGGATCTGATTTGCAGCCGCTTAGAATTACTTGCTGTGATCTGTCACTGAGGTAATCTGCAAGCAATGAACAACAGTTAGAGCTGAATCCAATATGGTGTAGCATGACAATTAGTATTATATCATGGCCCCCACAAGGGGGGGACAGACAGGGTCATTTGTCCCGGGGCCCGTAATCGGAAGGGGCCCGGCGTAGAGTAGGATACGATTTTTATTACTGGTTGTTGAAACGAGAAAAGAAATTTTTTATTCACTTTTATAACTAAGTAATGCATTTTTTATGAAAGAATTTGCTAATTATTAACCCCGAATAATTCAACAGAACTTAAGTAATTTAAATGTTGCTATTGTTTTGATGTGATGCTCTGTTGTTTTTCTTCAAGGGGGGGTTCAAGAACTTTTTTCGATTCAATATTGACCCTGATTTCTATCGCGTTGAAGGCCTCCAAAGCTCTCTTACGTCTGCCCAGTTTGGTGTTCTTCTTAGGCACCTTTCTTTCACCTGCACGCACCGATCCTGGTTTACGTTGGCCTATTCCACTGAAGAAATCGTTACGAATTTGTTTGATGAATTCCGAAATTTTCGAATAATGAGAGCAATTTACGAGGAAATTTAGCCTGAAGTAAAGAGTTGTGATGGAACGACAATTTTTCCTGCTAGTACGCCAAAAGTTCACTCGCCATTGAACTCGGACTTCATTTTTTGGACAACTCGCTGTGACCACTGTATTGGTTGGATTTTTGACTTTTATATCTGAAAATCACCCCAATGAACCCTCAGGGCAGTTATGCCTATCGAAATCGCATTGGGGTATGCTATTTCTATTGTAATTTTGAAAGAACCGCAAAATATAGCAAGAAAACAGTATCTGTCACTTTGACACATCCTAGACAGCTTTAAACGTTATACTTTTTGCTCAAACTAGGCATATGAGCCGTAGCATGTTCTTAGGGTGATTTTGAGACATAAAACTCCATGATCGGAGCAAAACTATGGTCAGAGCAAGTTGTCCAGAAATGCATGCCAAAATCCAATTTTAACATGGCGTTTATATGGGAGTGTGATTATAAAATTTTGGTTACTTAGGACAATTGAACCCCTCCTTTTTCTCGCAAAATCGACGACTCTCGGGAAAATTCTCGGCCTTTCGTGAAACTTCTCCTTTCGCCCTTCAGTAGTGGAGACTATATTTTTCAGCTGCTTTTGCTGCGGGAAGATCGTGCGCGATCATTGTCAAAATTGGTCAATAATAATTACGTTAACAACTCAACAATATAGCCCGAATTAAAAAATCGTCCAAAAATCATCTTGTTAGAAGCACCCCCCCCCCCCCCCCCCAAGTAGTTAAGATATTATCTGGGGGCCCGCGAAAAATCGTGACCCCGGGGCCCGGTTCGGGATGTGGGGGCCATGATTATATGATTTACAGTAGGTATCAAACGCCTTGAAGAAGTCAAGCAGAACTAGAGCAGACACCTTTCCTTTGTCCAACGCCGTGAAAACATCGTCAGTAATATTTATCAATGCAGTTGCACAGCTATAACCATTGCGGAAGCCAGATTGGTTTGGTGGTATGACGTCATAGGCAGTTAAGTGTTACCTAATTTGCTCCGACAGGACTTTCTCCAAGACCATTGATAACACTGGAAGGATACTAATTAAGATCTTTGTAAGTTTGTGGGGCACTAACTCTTGCTAACGGAATGACGTCTTTCTATAGTATGGGAACTATATTAGTTCTTAAACTGGCATTAAATAAATATTGTATAAATAAATAAATATTGTCCCAGAGATACTCCTAGTGACGTTCTAAGAGAGGTGGCAGGAATAGAAAGACTGTCGTATAGAAGGGAGCAGTTTATTCAGTTACTGCTTTTTAAAATAGTAAATGGTATGATTGACTGCACTGGTTTACTGGATGAGATCTCTCTACGTGTTCCTAGATCTTGTGATATGAGATTAAATGAGATTTTTAGGATACCAATTACTAACACTAACATACATAGTAGCTCAACATTAATTAGTGCTATGAACCGTTACAACAAAATTTCATTAACGAATAGAAAAATAGATATTTTCTCAAATAGTAAATCCAATTTTAAAAAATTTATTTCTCAGAGCCAGCTTGATCCTTGTGAATCCAATTTTTGAGTGAATAATTTTTAAGTTTTTTTTTGTGTTCATTTTTCTAGGTTCATTTTTCTAGATTTTAAGTATTTAAAAAAAAAAAAAAAAATTAATAATAAATGTTATCTGAGGTTTTATTGTGAGGCAACACAATTTTAATACTAATATCATCAGATCCTACAGATGTGGTTAATATCTTATTGATGTGTTTTACGACATCATTTTCTGTTAGTTCGGTAAAATTTAGCAATTTGTTAAATGGTTTCGAAATGCGATTATTATAATAGTCTACTGTCGGTCTGTCGATAAGCTACGGTGATGCAATTTTCGTAATTCGAGAAATTTTATATGGAGCGTGTATATTAAAAAGGTTTGAAATATTTTTATTTATAATACCGCACCATCTCGTTAACATTGTCTAACTCTAACTGATAAATATGATCCCACTGAATGTTAACAGATCACATTTGAAACATTAAAGTAACGAGAATCCCTATAACGTAAAATTAACGGTGTTAAAACTAAGTAATATCCTCGACAGGAATGTTTACCGCTACGTCATTAATTTATGAAATCTAGCTATCCAATTTGTTTATATCGTCTTCTCATATAAAATAGTGAATTAAATAAGGATGGTGAACATTCGTTGTGCATTTGACGAAATCGACATACGGTATTGAATAAGCAAATGTAGTAGAAAGAGTAAACCTACAAACTCGAAATCAAGTTATTTTAAATGCATATGAATTTAATTCTCATTTGACTTTTGGCGGTTGAATCGGATCACCAGCTATTTGATGATCGTACCAAATAAACAATAAAGTTTTGGAAGTTGTGAAAACAACTAACATTTCTATTTACAAATTATGTACAAGTTTTAACAGCGCGGTAAGCGGTTAATAATGGAGGTTGGTTGGTCGGTCGCCAGAGGGTAAACTGGTTCTGGAATAGAGGCTGACGGGTCGATGTAGACGGACTGGTGGGTGTTGGCTGCTTTAGTTGGAGGCTATGACTTCTGACTGCCTGGTGTGGGTCAGCGTTCGCTTATAAAGGATTCCGGCCGGTGCCGACGCGTTGCCATTGGTCGGCCAATGGGAATAAATGGTTGCTCTTCAGTACGTAAGCGACTGTGTGCCAGGATCATGTGGTCGCCACATGACTAATAAGTACAATTTTGACTCATGTTTTTCATATTACACCATATGATTGTATGTGATGACGTAGCGGTAAACACTCCTGGCGAGGACAGTATAGTCTATGTAAACTCTTTTCAAACCGACGTGATCTATGCCGTCAGAATGACGTTTTATTATGCCAACGAACCAGTTATACATCTGCATTACAAATCGCAGTGAGTTCTAGTGAATTTCGCTCGAGCTAGTTGGCGGAATTTGTTACGGCAAGAATTGCGAATTGTAACAAAAATTTATCGATCGGTATTGCACCAGTAAGCTCAGTTATATGGGCGATGGGCGTGGATCAGAATTGGTGAGAAAAAAGTGAGTTATCAGTAATGTAAGCAAAGTGAGTAGCGAATACTAAATAGAGAAAAGGGCGCCACGCAAGTTCTGTAGGTAATAGCTAAAATTGAGAGTATGAACTGCGAAGATAATCTCAATTCGGAGATAAGTAACGTAGTAACCTGTAAGAAAAAGTATGGCAATGGAACAATAATGCAAATAAAAGTAATTTGACGAGCGTATAATAAGGACTCAGTCAATAATATATATATAAATGATTATAAAGTAAGGTAATTGTTCAAAATAAAATAAATAAATGGTAGTAATTGGATAGTAATCCACAAAAAAAATAATAATGATCACTCAAAGGTGATAATCTAATTAGTGATCCGCTTTACCTTTTGCAAGTAGCGTTTCGGAAAACTACTAGTAATGAATTTACGTTAACGACAATAAGCAATATTTCAAGTATACGATGCAATCGTAGCGAACAAAAGTAAGTAAGTAGTAATAAAAATAGGTACCTGTGTGTTCGGTGGAGATCCTTTGCAAAGGCTCTGCCGAAGCGAAGCAATCTAAATAAAGAAAGTTAGTGCACGTTGAACCAACAATGGTCGGTTCCAAATACGAGAATACTTAATTACTCACGATTCCCTTGAAGGATCGGATACTGAGTATATATTTTAGCAAAAGAGTTTGAAGTTATCAATAAGTAAAGTTAAGGTAAAAGGGGATAGCTAATCTAATGTAATGTACAAGTTAATTAACGCAAACAAAATAATATCTACGTTGAAGTAAAATGACAGTAGTAAATGAAAAGCAAATTTAGCTAGAATGAGGTATTCACAAAATGTGTGACGTCACAAAATATTTAAGTTAAATTATATAGCAATTTCTAAAACAAATAATTTCGGTAATAAAAGTAATTTATAAGGAAGTAGGAGAACAAAGGTCGATGAAAATTTGAAGTTGTCTTCGGAGAACTTCAGAATATAGAAGATGGCAGCGAGTCGTCAAGGCAGGAATCGGTATTACCGGCTCAAGATGTCGGACCAAGTGATAAGGAAAGCGAGGCGTAGAACTATTCTTGAACTTGAACTTGAACTTGAACGCTAAGAAAATTAGGAGAAATTAGAGACGAGAAGTTGAAGGAAAGCATGCGATTTTGACGAGAATAACGAGAATAAGTACATACCCAATGAGTTTAATCACTGACGTTAAGAACACTTTGACCAATTCTTCAATGCGACACCATTAATTTGTATAATAACCGTAAATATTACGTCGGCGGCGGTTGAAATAAGCAGGAGATTTCGCCCACAACCAATTAGTTAAGAAATTCCACTTAAAACCGTTTTAAATAACGAACAGGTAAAGATAATTGTGAAAATTTCGAAGCACAAAAGATGGATGGTCTGCACCGTTTCAAGAACTCGAAGCAAAAGACGCTTTTACCAGTAACAAAACTAACAGGCTTAAGAATTAAAAAAGAGATAGTAGAGCGCGAATGACGTTAAAAGGAGAGAGATGAATAGCACGCTGAAAACGCGGTTCTAGCTACGCATTCCTCCAACCAATCAAGAAATTACGAATTATGTTCGAAAGCGGACGCCTTTCGCCACCTAGTGGACAACCAAAGTACGGTCGATAATATCGAATATAGATAGTCCTAACCATAGAGTAAACACCTAACAAGTAAATACACATAACAAATTCTTTTAAAATAGTCCACGATGCCATTTGCCTTGTTTAATTTCTAACCTCACAATTTAATAACGTAACCTTTCTATTGAATGTTGAAATGTAAACAAACATTTGACAACACGGTTTACATTTAACGTCATGAAGTTTGATCACATGCAATTGAATAGCTATTTATCTACCAAGGGAACAAAGTGATTAATTTTCTCCCGCGGGTGAAGTTTAATCACCCTCGGGAGAAAATTTCACTTTGTTCTCGCGGTAGATATATGATTTTTTCTTATATGTGAATTTATTTTCCGTTCACAACAATTATACGTTTGGTATAGTTTACCATTGGTTATTTTTAAAAAATACATCAGGAAGGCTTTTCCCATGTGTCACAATTTTTAATTAAATATATTTCATCAATATCTCATCATTTGTAGATCGGTATTAACGCCTTTTGAAATGTCTAATGAGAATTCAGACTCTTATGTAGAAAATACATCAGCCGAAATATTAGAATCTGCTTAAATTATTATTCTAACTTAAATTTATATTTTTTATAGGGAGAAAAAGTTTTTAAAAAATCCCAAGGGAGAAAAAGTGTAAAAAATTTCCCAAGGGAGAAAAAGTGGTACTTTGCTCCCTCAAAATAGGGAAAATATATCCACTTTCCACTCACATATAAGAAAAAAGATTTTACGTAGTAACTTCATAGTGTTGTAGACCAATGAGACATTAAACAGTGTCACATGCACCAATCACAAGTTTCTTTAACTGAAAAGAATGTATGCTACTTTTCTTGCCGCTACCTCATTGTTTTAGAATTATTTTAGCAACCTATTTAAAAAAATCAAATGTCATTTTGACAAAAGTAAAAAATTTGACGTATTTAACGCTTCATTCAGTTAATTCTCCAACCGAAGATCATTCGTTCTCAACTCTTGTCAGGCAAGATTTTTATTTTTTTTATTTGCATTGATTGCTAAAAGGTAATTAAACTCGATCAAATTCTTGGGAAAAGAACCCTCGCGCTTCGCGCTCGGGTCTTTTCGTCAATTTGATCTCGTTTAATTGCCAAGCAACCAGTGCTCATACAAAATAAAAATCTTGCCGACAAGAATTGAGCACTTATGATCTTACTGTTGACTAGAGGTTAATTTGCATTTTCTTTCCGTTTTAATTGCAGTTCGACATCGTTAATTTTTTTCTTCCTTATGAGATGGCCTTTACGCCAAGTGATGTCTCCACCGGATCTTTCCGAATGGCATTTAACTGACAAGTGCTTAATGTGGAGTTCGACTGAGTAAATATCGATTTCCGCTCCCTAAGATTAGAAGATTAGAAGTCTGTTCCATAGAACTGTTGTAGATATGAAGATTCACTGAAAAACGCAGACAGCTATTGGGGTTGTTCGTATTGCAATTGTCACGTAATAATTGATGGGGATGGTACAGGAAATGATAGCGATTAAGAGATGAACTCCAGCGTTTACTAACGACGCGGACAGAAGGTTTCTTTAATCATTCGGTTCAGTGTACAACTTAAGAATAATGCCTAGATTCACTGAAACTGTCAAGCGTTTTGAGAACAATTAAGCTCAACTTTTCTTTTTCTTCGGAACCAATTTAGGTTTTCTCGATTGATGGATAAAAAATGTTCTTTAGACCTTACTTCAATTGAATGCGGTTAAACAATTTGACATACTAGCCCCCGCCCGAAATGTAACTATCATTAGGATGGAAATAAAATCCGTATTATCCTACTGCGCTATTTACCACTCCATGCTAGTGGTGACAGCTGATCAATCCAACTTTGTAAGATATGCTTCATTTCGTGCTTTCTTATGCAGCTTTTATCTTTCCGAAGAAACCGTGGTAACAGACTCCTTTGTAATGTTAACAATACATAGTCGCAAGTAAATTCCCCTCGGTATTGTACTTTTGTACACTTTGGGTATAAGCGATATTATCTGCATTTAAAAGAGATTTTAAACATCCTCCAGACAACAAATGTCCTCTAATCGAATTAGAAAATTAAAAATATAAACTTGCTGCTCGTACATACCTACCATTGATTGTAATTTTATATTCGCAGATTAAACGTGCGGACGAGTGCAATTTCATCAAGATTCATAATGAAGGATTTGATAGGATCAATGTAGATCTAGCATTTGCCAACAAGAGGATTCTGTAATCTCTTGCTTTAATCACAGAGAAGCTTTTGCAGTTATTGTGGCTTAAAAGTTTTAGTTAGTTCATCATTTTACAAGGAAAAGCTTTAAAATGTCTGAAGTAAAGAAACTTTTCTTGGTTGTAATTAAAACTTATAATTTAAATTTATTCCCTGCACCTGGTCCGTTGCTTCTCCACAGCATACTTTTTACATAAATCAGACTGAATGATTTTCTCCTGTATGTATAATCCATCAATTCGTATTCTCTAATAAATGTAAAATGATATACTACCTCGCAGATATACCTATAGTCTGAAATTGAAAGTAATTTCGATTGCACCGATTTAATTTTACATACGCAATAATATAAAAGGGAATACGCATGAAATCTTTGTGTACCTACCTTGTAAATCCCAGTTTACAATTAAAAACAAAATTACATTATACAAAAATATTTGAATATTGTAAAGAAGCTTTAATAATTATTTTTAAACAAAGCGAAATTACGTAAACAACTCCCAATGATAAATTTGGTTAAATAAGTTATATTTTATGTATTATAGGATTTAATGGATACATTTAACGCTTTGAAATTCAAAGATGTATTGACAAATCCTCGAGAGAAGGTTTGTTGAATAATTAATGCATTTTTGACAAGGTTTTTCGTTAAGACAAATATTCTATTACTGAAATATATCAAAGCGCAACAAATTTAAAACTTCAATTGTCATTTAAATGTAGGTTATTCGTGTTTCATATTTCAGTATACAGGGTTATTTACGTTATTCGATACGGAATGTTATGGCTCAAATTTATACTTGACTTTAAAAAGGTTTTGTTTTGGAGGTAGATAGCGGTCAATTAGTGGTACATTTTCAAGTTATTTGCATAAAATATAGGTTGCCACAGGAAAGAAAAACGTATCAAAGCGGTATTTTTTTTTAATGGAAATCCCCTTTTATTATTTCTTTCTCCATTAAGGTCGATTCGTACTGTACGAAACGTCACCGTCCCCGTTATAGACCGGCATCGTCACGTCAAAAAAGGAATATATTCACACTTGACCGGTAAAGTCACGGAAATACCTACACTGTCAAGTGTCTATCTGTCTGTTGTACTCGTACGTTTGTTTCGTCCTGTGTTTAATTTTTGTTTTCATTTATACAATTTTCAATTTTATAACATGCCTAAATTAAGTAGAAAAAAACTGGGTATGATTGCACTAATTTTGGACGATGAAGAGAATAACTGCAAAAATTGAGCCAAGAAAACATGAATTCGAAAAATGTTTACTATGAGAAAGTTTGAAGGAGAATACTATACTTTTGAAGAAATTTCCTTTTACAAAGATTTTGGAATGTCTCAAAATCAATTTTATGCCCTTTTATCAATTAAATGACCCGTAAACTGGCACACATCTTTCCCGTGTTTAGTTTTTTGCATAATAACTCAAAATAAAATAGTTTTTGCGTAATATCTAAAAAAAATAATTATATAATGTGTAGTATATAGTTGTGATCAGAAAACGATTTGTGTTTTTTTCCTGAAATAATATACAGGGTATGTAATAAATATTTTTAATATTTTGTTAATTTCCAGATAGACCGGAAACAAATTGGTATACTTATTATACTCGATTAAGAGTCGTATGTCCTCTATTTCACTGTACAATTTTACTTCTACATCTTTGTTAACAAAAAAGTTATGAATTTTTCAAAATTTTAACTTCAAACATTCATCCCCCTACCCCTGCCTATGGGAAATAAAGAAATTAACGTACTGCCAATAGTTTTTCATAAACTATATGTATAACATTTCAAAATATAAAAAAAATGCTTGGAGCAGATTTTCAGAAAATCGATTTTTAATTTTTGACCAATTTTGAGCACCAATAAATTGGCCACATTAAATTTTTGTTCTTTATCAATTATAAGTAAGTTATGGCCATCCCTTGGCTACAATTTCCAATTTGCAAATTTTAATTAAGGTTAAACGGTTCTAGAGCTAGGCCCAAAAAAGTAAAAACTTAAAAAATTGCTATATTGGCCGCCATTTTGAATTTAGAAACAAACGAAAAACGGTGTTTTACTTGTAACCATGTCTACTAACGTTTCACCAAGGGAAATTAGTTTGGGTTAATATTTGAATGTTTGCTTCCACAGTAACGCCCCTACTTTGGGCCCCTTTGTGCCGATTTTGATGAGAAGCTTGTTTTACCGATGAAGGGGAACACTACATTTCGAGAATTATAACATACGGTTAGGTACTGTACTGACGTAGGTATACGATACAATAAACGGTCAAAAATGAAATATCATACACCTACCTATGTTTAATAAAATTTAAAAAAACCCAAATAGGCACCTACATACTGAAAATATAACAGATTCGTTCCGATTACGAAATCATACTACCAGAATTGATCAGGAACGGCACGTCAAAAAATAGTTTTCGATCAACTTTTCCGTTCCGTAATGTTGACGGTAGGTGACGTTGCCGGTCAGTCTGAACTTTGCTATTTAGATATATGGAGACATATTTTGACGTGACGTTGACGGTCACGGAAATACCTTCACCGTCTAGTGTCTATCTGTCTGTTGTACTCGTACGTTTCTTTCGTCCTGTGTTTTCATTTATATAATTTTTAATTTTATAACACGCCTAAATTAAGTAGAAAAAACTGGCTATGATTGCACTAATTTTGGACGATGAAGAGAATAACTGGAAAAATCGAGCCAAGAAAATATGAATTCGATAAATGTTTACAATGAGAAAGTTTGAAGGAGAATACCATACTTTTCAAGAAATTTCCTTTTACAAAGATTTTAGAATGTCTCAAAATCAATTTTATGTCTTTTTATCAATAATTAAATGACCAGTAAACTGGTACACAACTTTCCCGTGTTTAGTTTTTTGCATAATAACTCAAAATAAAATAGTTTTTACGTAATATCTCAAAAAAATAAATATATAGTGTGTAGTATAGTAATCAAAAACGATTTCTGATTTTCTCCTGAAATAATATGTCATAAATATTTGTAATATTTTGTTAATTTCCAGATAGACCGAAAGTAAATTGGTATCCGTTATTATACTCGATTAAAAGAGTCGTATGTCCTCTACTTCACTGTACAATTTTACTTCTTCATCTTTGTTAACAAAAAAGTTATGAATTTTTAAAATTTTCAACTTCAAGCATTCATCTGCTTCCCCTATGGGAAATAAAGAAATAAACGTAGTGCCAATAGTTTTCCATGAACTGTATGTATAACATTTCAAAATATAAAAAAAATGCTCGGAGCAAATTTTGAGAACATCGATTTTTAACTTTTGACCAATTTTGAGCACCAATAAATTGGCCACGTTAAATTTTTGTTCTTTATCAATAAAAAGTAAAAGTTCTGGTTATCCCTTGGCTACAATTTCCAATTTTCAAATTTTAATTAAGTTAAACGGTCCTTGACCCTAAAAAGTAAAGACTTGGAGAATTGCTGTATTGGCCTCCATTTTGAATTTAGAAACAAACGAAAAACGGCGTTTTACTTGTAACCACGTCTACTAAATTTTCACCAAGGGAAATTAGTTTGGGTTGAATGTTTGCTCCCAAAATAACGCCCCCGGTTTGGGCCCCTTTGTTCCGATTTTGATGAGAAGCTTGTTTCACCGATGAACACTACATTTCGAAAATTATAACATGCGATTAGGTACCGACGTAGGTAGGTATACGATGTGATAAACGGTCAAAAATGAAATATATACCTACCTGTTTAATAAAATTTAAAAAAAATCAAATAGGTACCTACATACTGAAAATATGACGGATCCGTTCCGATTACGAATTCGTACTACCAGAATTGATCAGGAACAGACAGGCAACGGCACGTTAAAAATTAGTTTTCGATCAACTCTTGCGTTCCGTAATGTTGACGGTGGGTGACGTTGCCGATCAGTGTGAACTTTGCCATTTAAATATATGGAGACATATTTTGACGTGACGTTGACGGTCTATGACGTGACGGTGACGTTCCGTATAGTGCGAATCGACCTTCAGTCAACTGCAGATTTGAATGTCTATTGAATACTATTGTGCTTTCCTATACCTAAATTTTCATGTTTGTATGACAAATGCACATTTTCATATTGTAGGCCTAATGAAGGTAGTGATAATAATTATGGGCTTCCATAAAATAAGTATTGACGCAGTTAAGGTTAACGTTCTTAATACTTTTAGAAAAAAAGTTCATATAACATTCAAACTTTAAATATAGGTACAACCACAAATTAGTGCCACTTATACAGAGTGGCCCTTAAACACTTAAATTTGATCTCATAATTCAATGTTTGAGTTCTTTATCGTCCATGCATTTTACCTATATCCTATACTTGATGAGAAAGAAAAAATAAGAAGCGAGAACTGTATTCATAGTATTTGTTGCTTATCAAGAAAAGTTATGGCAAATAGTTATAGTTTCTTAATTTGACAAATAATTCTTATATCGGATTAATAAAAAATCAAATAAACTGCTGACTTATAGGGCATTTATCTTGCTACTTTAATATTAGTTATAAGTCTTTTGTAACGATTGTTTGGAACATTATTATCTCAACATTGACTAACAAATTTAAGTGCACAGAATACTTTCTAATTACAAATTCTTTACAAAAAACACCCCATTCAAATGATTATAATAAATTGTATGTACGAAAATAGCTTTCTGTATGTTATAATAGATTTCAAAAAGTTGTAGAGTACGGTACTGTTTTTTGTTTTAGCAGGTCAAATTTACATCTGAAATTTGATACACCAATTACTTATCATGAATTAATACTATCTCATCTTTGGTAGTTGGCAATCAACATTTCAATAATATTATGTTTGAGGCAGTTGCAAATAATCACCAAATTTTCATACAAAAAATTTCGCAAGAATCCTGAAAACATAAAATCAGTAATGAAGAACTATACTAAATACCACCCGTATAAATAGAGTTTAAATTATAAATTCTGTCGTTGGTTATTTCAAGAATGTGGAAAAGATGAAAACAGGCAAATTGGCAGATAAATCTCTATTATCCTAATTATCATAATCACAATCATCACTATGTCGTTGCAGATATTCATTTAGTTCAAACACAATAAGCACCAAGTTAAATTTACTTTTAATATTAATTTTAGACAATGTTGTACAAACTTACGTTATGGAACTCTACAATGGGATAAAATAATAACGATAAATTATACTAAAATCTATCGTATCTAAAGTTTCATGTACACATTTTGTTTTGTATCAGATTCTCGAAATATTTGCGAGACTCAGTGAGACTCGGAGGAAACAGATAATCAAGGTTTAGTATAATAATTTAATGACCATTGCAAACGTAAACCCTCATATAGATACATTACGTTTTTAGTTCTCGTTCAATACCGTACCAACTCAATAGTCTAATATTTATAAATGTATTGATCCAATTTTAAAGCACACAACTTACCACAAAGGAAGTACCTATGGCCTCGTAACGTAACGTGACTAAGTAGATTCTCGGAATGAAAATTATGTTCCTCTTTATGGCAACATTTATGCTAAAGATTGAACATTGCTTGTAATCGAATGGTTAAAAAAATATTATCAGTGCTTTGAACATTAATCTTTCCATTCATCTAACTCAAAAACATTTTTATTAATAACGCTATAATACAAATTTGTATGACAGACGCAAATGCAAAAAAACACTCTTCTAGAAAATCGACGATAGATTTTAATAACTACTTAATTACGAAGGGAACTGTGTACCGAAATTTAAGTGTAAAAGTTGTGTGATTGTGAAATCGCCTCACAACAACGCTATACTTTGTTGTTTGTACAGAACAATGCCTTTCGAAAGTCTTAATTATTTATTTAAGCAAGGTTCTCGGAGATAAGTTTGTTGGAGTGTTTGAATGAGTAGATAACAACCGTGCACGTAATTTACTGCATTTGCTCCATTTTTCTTAAAATTTCGTTGGTTCAATTGATTTTTGCTTTTAAAAAGTCAATTACAGTTGAGAGGGACGCTACATACACACGAATTAAATAAAGCGTAATTTGATAAAACAAATAATAAAGGAAAATAAACATCAATGAAAATGTACTATCGGGCATAAATGAAATAAAAGATAAACTAATGAAATGGAAACACGACAAAGGTATTATTGGAAAATAAAATATTTTTCATTCGTATTCTCGAAAACCATCTCTATCAACTATATTCAGGAGAATTTATATTTCCACACGATTAAGATCCTTCTCAACTTGCATTTTAGAAAGTTCATAGGCTATTAATAGTTTGCATCATTGCAGGATTTAAGACGACAAATAAAAAATTCACGTCGACTACTAATCCAAGAGAGACTCCAAAATGAATGGGACCATTTAGAGCAAAATCTGTGTTTATGGTTGTTTGAGAAGATCATTTTCTTCCTTTATTTTGATTCCATACATCAGAAATTATGCAATATAGTGTAGGTAAATTGGGTGTAACTTTCACATACAAGTGCAATTCAGGATTTAACCTAAAATGTTTTAAACCGCCAACTATAATACAATATGTATAAGGTTTTAGATGAAAAATGCGAAAATACATGGCCAAAACCGTTCTTGGACAGAAATGCCAAGAAAAAGTCGCCAATTAAGCTTTTTGCAAAAGGTTCACCGATTTAATAGAAAAGCATCACTTAGAATATCAGGAAGTGAAAAAGTTTTGTCGACAATTACTGACGCATAAATCATAACATGTGGCGCAAAATGAACGTTATGATTTAAATGTTTTATAACTTTTTTATTTAAAATTTCATTTTTTCTTCTGTTTCAGAATTGTGTGAAGAACGCTTGGAAAATTTGAAATGGAACAGTACACACTAGAACAACGAACAAAAATGTGCTTTCAACAAGATGTCACCACGGCCCATACTGCAAGGTAGGTACACAATGGTTCTGTTACGGGAGATCTTCGGCGAACACATTTCGCGTAGGAGCGATGTTAATACGCCCGGGTTTTTCTTTGGGGCAATAAGCCACAGATCATCCCTCAACTGAAAAACAATATTCGCAATGTACTCCGTGCCATCACCCCTAAAATTTTGCGAAAAGTCATGCAAAATGTGTTGGAAAAAGCACGACTTTCTGATGCGGAAAATGAGCGACACCTGCGAAACGTAATTTTTCACGTTTAAGTTAACAATATTCTCCATTTATATGCTGCATTTTGACAAAATAATGTTAACAATTTATTCAAAAATAAAAAGTTATAAAGTATTTAAACCATAACGTTGATTTTGATTTTCCGCTTTTCCACTCGAATGACAGACAATAAGTTTTCAACCTATATACATTAAAACATCGGTAATATGAATATGAAATGAAAATTCAATGAATTTCATTACATAAACTGGGACAGCTGAGAATGAACAATAAATGGTTTGTGTAGCCCTCAAGGAAGATCGCCAATCGACGAAATTGAATTGTTACATATTGGTAAATTATTAAAATTAGATTACATGTATGTTTCCCCCGACTCAACATTTTGCATAGATTTCGGCGATCCAAAAAAAGTCTTAGTTCGAATTCGAAAACAAATCGGTTTGTATAAAAAAATTAACGAAATTATCAAAATAAGCGGATTTTTTCATATTTCAAAACCGAAAATGACAACCTTTCCAGAACCAGCTGTAATCTTTATTAAAACACGTTGAGTGCCAATCACGCACCGTCTGCGTGATGCTAACTTTTGTCGGGAGGCCGATCACGCATATGTTTCGGGAGGCCGATCACGCATATGTTGCGTGATGGGTCGCTTCGGCCTGGCTCGCAAATAGTTGTTCTCACATCGGCCCGACTCCTTTAGAAAAAAGTCGACAAGTTTAGTGCCGATCACGCAGATGCTGCGTGATGCTAACATTTGTCGTTCTCGTGTCGGCCTCCTGAGAAGAGCCTTAATGAACAAAAAATTGACCGGCTTCTGACAAATGTTACAAACATGACGTTGGCAGTGAATGTGTTTTAAACACAATATTAAGAGGATATAACATCCCATTGTCATTTAAAAACATAATAAACGTATCTGCAATCCACAACGCTGCACATCGTTCTATTATAAATAACCAAGAGACAATTGGGAAATTAATACATCACTTCATTCCAGACTACTTGTTACAAATATCGAAACCAAAAAGTCAAAGAGACAATTCTAAAGTGTTTCTCGTCGTGGCAACTCAATTTCAAATATCAAGTGAAGCAGAAATAAAATAAATTACTGTAAATGGAATTAATCGGTATCGTAATATGAAAACACACTTGAAGTGAATTTTTATTGCAAAAAGATTAGAAACGTAGAACTTTCCTTTAATCGCTGAAAGTTTTAACAAGATAACGTTACGAGAGGAATTAAAGGCTAAATGATCGTTAATAATTTATACTATCAAGGAAAAAAACAGAAAAAAGAAGGAAAAGTAACCGAGAGCTTGTCAATGCAATACTACAAATTTATTTTATCTCTTAATGTTTTAGACAAGCCTAACGTTAAAAATACATTTTTTTTATTAAGGAAGGCCGTATTGAATAAAAAATCGTCTATTCGCGAATTCAATTCTAATTTTAGTTTTGGTACACACTTAAATCAATTTTATAATATTTTATATTAATATTTATATAATATTTTATATTAATATTAATATTTTATAATATTCAAATTTCAATCTTCAATTATTATTACATAAATTGAATAAGGACATTACAATATTTCTTCCACACCACGGCCTTCACTGCAAACTCGATCTAACATCTACAAAAACATCGGTAACGTAAAATCGTGAAAATTCGATTAACACTCATTTCGGCTTCAACAAGGAACTGGCGGGATAAAGAAAAAAGTAACATGTAATTAATGGATTCAACAGAGGATCATTTGGCGAACCGATAAAAAACCTATTAAAAATATACCCTGAAATGTATTAAAAGGAAAGAAAATAAGAGAAAATCAGTCGAAACGAGCAATTCAACAAAAAAATTTGCCAATTTTATCCACATAGGAAAGTATCGGAATGAATAGCGGGGTAATGGATTTATAGAAAATAAGTTGTTTTCTAACCGCAGGCAGTTTACGTGAAGCTTGATAATAAATGAATTTACAAATATCAAGGTAATTTTATGTTTGATGTTTTTATTCTTAAAGCGACTGTTTCTAAAACAACAATCGGAAAGCTTAATAATAAATGCAATTTTTTACAAAACCCTGAAACATTTTCTAAAATTTAATATTCCGCTTGAAAAGACTGAAATATGATAAGTACCGTAAAACCTGACAACTTTGCCAAACTTTTTTTCTCTTTTTAGATATTTTTTTTATAAACAGTAAATACGATTAATAAACCGTAGTATGAAACTCAGATAGCAAAATGGCACAAAATTTTGTAACTTTAAAACGATTTTTTCAGATTCAGCCCTGCTTCATTAGAAATGAATTTTCATCATATTTTTAAATTTTTTAAATTCAAAGCCGCCTTGGTAGTGGAGCGCAAACTATTTTCTTTACAGATAGTCCATCCTTTAATTAAACAAAAATTATAAACACAGACTGGGAAAATTTCTTCTACATAGAACTATAACAAACTCCTACCAGCTCCAAATAATATTCTCCAAAACCACCATTAGGAAAAGCTGTTCAGAATCGAAAAACAAATAATAACGGCAAAATTTGAAAACAATCGGCACTATTACATTGAAACGCCTACCTGTTTGTAATCAGTAACAAAAATAATTTAAAAAAAAGGAAAGTACGTTAAATAGTAAAAGGAACAACTACTTGATGTAGCCTACAGCAACTTCAAAACATCCCTCCGGAGTGATTATATTTACGGTATTAATTATTGCTTGTTTAAAATCTTCAATATTGTGGTTCATATCTGTTTGGTAGACTTTCCGTTTAGGTAACCCCATAGAAATATCCAACATTTTTAAGTCAGGTGAACGAGGTGGAAAGAATATCGGTCCATATCGACCTATCCATTATTATTTTTCAAATCTGAACAGCATGTCATAATAAAATTTTGTTACACAAACAGGGTATTGAAAAGAATAAGTTTTTGCTTCACCACCTTGAATTCAAAAAAATTAAAAATATGATGAAAATTCAATTCCAAACAAGGCAGAATCTAAAAAAAATCGTTTTGAAATTCCAAAATTTATTGTCAAGTACACCTATAGGTAGTGAACTCAATCCGTGGACACACTGTATAATTATAGGTGGGTAAAGTTGTCAGCAAAACTTTCAACTTTGTTCCAGTGACGAAAATTAACTGATAGAGCCATTTTAACCCTTAAGTACGGTCGTACCAGTTTCAGTACGTTGTCACGGCCGTGTCGTCTGTGGGACTACCTGATGATTTGTTTGTTTTTTTTTTCAAAAAACTTAAAAATACTGTATCTAATGTTGCTACATACGCTCAATACATATCTTGCAATAGTTGAAATTATTTAGAAAACCCAAAATAACAGAATACCATTTTAGTAACACCATTTATTATACGACGGTAGTAAAAAAATAGGAAAAAGTCATATTTTTTAACTTATTAAGTTAAAACAAAACTAAATAAAATATGGCTATTATTTCCATTCTGGGGGGTTACATAAGCACTTATAGATAAAATAAAATTCAAAAAACAAAATAAATAAAACAAAAATTTTTGGTAAAATAGGTATTACAATAGCTAAAAGTAAAACATTCGTACTGACGTGTAGTCTGGCAGACGACGGACGATTTTCTAACTACAGTAACACGAGTACTATTCGACCCAAATCAGTTTTACTTCGGCAGTGTAATTTAGACGTCTTCGATTGAGAGTATACCGAGTAACAAGTTTCTAAAAAAATTAGTAATGAAAATATCTGTATTTAAATATTACGAGTAGTCTGAGAGACGACACGTCCGTACTTAAGGGTTAAAGGAGTCATTGACAACTTTTCCCACATTTTAAGTTTGAAAAATAATTTATTTTACAGTGCCGCTAAAGAATTAAACAAAAAGCTGCTCGTAAACTGATATTTTATTAACAAACAGAAAAATATTTAAAAAAGATTTTTTTAGAATTTTGCACAAATGTTAACAGTCTCATCTCATTACGTAATATTACCTAAGAGGTAAAATAATTACAGTAGGTATTAGAACCTACCTACATAACAAAAAACTAAATAAATTTAAATCAAAAGACTTTCGGTATAAGAAACAGAAATATTAATAAGTCTGCCTTTTAGAAATAAAATATAATTTCTGTATCCTCTCACACCCAACTTTTTACGATTTCGTCCCATTTCTGGAAAAAATGAGCAAAATGACATTTTTTTAATGGTTTTAAATTTAATCTGTCCATCAATTGTACTTTTCTTTACCCGCTTCATCTTTCTTTTATAACTTTTCTGTACAAAATGTATTTTAAAATTACTTACCTAATATACTCTTTTTAAGAACACATTACCTGCTTAACTTTTAGTGTTAAAAAAACATAAAATGTAGCGTACATTTTCTTACCGGGTATGGCGTGAGGCAATAATCATTTCACGATTTAAAACACACTGAGCTTATTCCCCACTCAAAAAATCCTCCAGTGAAGAATCAAGCGGCATTGCCAAATTTCAAAAGAATATTCTATTATAAAGTTGTCCTCACTGGATAAACTTGTCCGGTTTTACGGTATTTAAGAAATTCTTATAATTTGTTCATTGTAATGAAAATATTAAATAACGCGTACACTAACGATGCTTCGTTTCTAAATATGAAATACACTCAAGTGTGTACCACAATTACTTTCCAACCTAAATTAAATTCAGATATCAGTTTCTTAGCACATTAAAAAAAGTTTCATTTTTGTCCCTGTATATAAAAGCGTTTCAAGACTGAAAAATGTATTATTCTTTTTAATGTAAGATCCTGTGCACATAACTTTCGATTTAATTTACATTTAAATCAGTTTACAAAGTATTTTATGCATAAGAAAATGGTATAAACGTCCATTAAAATTAATTTAGCGAATTTGATTTAGAAACGGATGGCGTACGTTATTATTTTATTAGGTTAAGTAAATCACTGAAACTGATGTAAATTATATTTTTTCCCTGTAAAACCAATAGTACGTGTAACCTAGGGGTTTAAACTACTCATTTTACTTTGGTGAAAATTAGCGGATAAAGAATTTAAATAAATAAAACTATTACAGCTGTTTGTGTCTAGGGATGGTAATAACAAATTTAGCGTACAATGTCATTCCATCAAAAATTAAAATACCATTTTTCTCGAGCTCGTATGGGTTAAAGGGGCGAAAGGCAACGAGAAAGCCGATGAGTTTGCCCGACTGGCTTCAAAACAGGTGTTTTATGGTCCAGAGCCGGCTCTCCCACTTACAGTATCAACTGTAAACAACTTAATAACTCCAGACACCCAAGCCCAGCACAAGCCTAGGTGGAACTTGATGTTAACTGCCGTCATGCGAGAGAGGCCTTTAGAGGACCATCTCATAGCTTGTCGTCTTTTTGCACAGAGCTATAAAGAAAAAACCTACGGCTACTTGTGGGCATACTTTCTGGGCACTGTAAACTAAACAAGCACATGCACCGCATGGGCTTGGTAGAATCACCATCTTCTAGACTCTAGAGGATGTTACACTAACGACGAGACCACATACTTTGTGAGTGTCCCGCACTTGAGCAACTGAGACGATCCATGTTGGGGGTATCCTTGCCAGACATGGCTACGATTAGAGATGCTTCTCCTTCCAGCATCCTCAGGTTCATCTCACATGTGGGATAGCTTGAGTGACATTGCGGGATCGGACGACTCTAGTCAGATAGGTAGTATAAAGGGTCCGAATTTGAGGCCTATAGACGCGTGGACTATGTCCGTAATCCAGATCCAGATCCGTTCATATAAAAGTTAGGTAACGTTCACAAAGTAGATGCGCATAATTTCCAGATACTGCCTTGCTATAACTTCATGATTTCAAGAAAATTCTGCATCTTTACTATATATTTCTGCTTTGGATTAAGAAACAAAAACAACCATGTCCAATGTGTTAAATTTTTTCATCAGCTGAGGAATTACGAACAATAAAATCGATTCTGTTCACGATAAAAATTTCTCTTGCTTCCAGGAGACATTAAGAAGAAGAGTTTCAGCAACATCTTTAACAATTTTTATCAAATTATACTTCCGTCTCATTAAAATGTTGTACGGCATTAGCTTTCTATAGCTTTTTAATCTTTTCAAAAAATCTTAACATACAAAAGTGAGAATCAGATTTTCAGTATTTCAAGACTGATGTGTAAAAACTTTACCTAACATATGGATGTGAGATTATATGGAAAACCATATTTGCACTTTCAACTAAAATGGTTAGATTGACCTTGGATTTGATATTCCAAATACGCAGAATATGCGCCATAATGGGTCGCTCATCGGAATCCAGCAGCCATTAGCAAGTCAGACAACTCTGAACATTTCTGTAAGAGCAAAAATTCGCTGGAAATACTTCAATTCAAACTACACCTAATCGGCATATCACAAGTGAAATACGTAATTGACTGATAAAAGTTTGGTTCCGCCCTCACTCCACACATTTATTAGTGCGCATCGTGACATCATCTGTCAAGCTCCTCTGCGATCACTGTACAGGGTGTACAACTAAGAAAGGAGGCCGGAAACTATTTAAGATAGAACAGTGAAATAAAAAATCTTATAATAAATGTGGCCAAGAGAATGCTTGATATTACCAAAAAATCCAAAACCACAACGATTTCTTATTTCCGTCTACCAATATAGGGTGCAACTTGTTGAAGGAACAAAACGGTCGACTTTTCTAAAAAAATTCAAATGGTACCAAATATTTTTTTCACTGCTATTGGAAGGAACATTAATAAGGGAATAATTAAAAAAAAATTATGTCAATAGCTCTCATAGTACCAAAGTTATAGTAAAAAATGTGATAATATAAGAGACGATTTGAGGTATAAACAAATGAAAACGCTTAAAATGAAAACTTTATGTCAAAGTAAGTACCCTACTATGCAAATATATCGTTATATTTATTTGTGTTCCTTTGTATCAGGAATTTTGCAAGTCTAAGGGTTCTAGAAACATTAAGTTTTTACAAAATAATTTTTATTCTTACGAAAACTGTATTGGAGACATTTTTTTTTACTAATGGCGTAAGTAGTACAATTTCTTTGTAATACTGTCAGCTTTAACTTTAAAACGTCAAATAACTTCCTTCCTTTCGTTATTGCTCGTAGTACGAAAGTGATTTTCAAGGTTCGTAAGCCTTGACCCAATTTCCAACCCCGTACATGACTGCTCCGTTTTATTAGCAAGCCGAAAAGATCAATATAGCTTGTTACAAAATAATCGTAGTTTACAGTAGTGTCCTATTAAAGATATTGGTCACGATTACATGAAGGGGAAATTCAATTTAGACCCAAGTTTCTTGTAAAATGTAATCATTAAATTTCTAGTGACAGTTTAAGGTCAAAAGTACACCAATAAAACATAATGATTAAACTAGCGCCTGTACAGTTCGTTTGATTAATAATAATAATAATTGAATGCCAGTAACTGTAAATAAGCTAATTTTTCTCGATTAAATCAAATCCTTCACACACTTTTTACTGTCACCAGTCTAATTACAAAGCTACCGATTTAACAGTTTTGTGTAATGCTGAGCGAGATATTACCTATGAACTCCGTCTAATTATTTGATGTCAGCCAGTAATAGTCTCGGCGGTTCCTTTTTGTTTAATGTATTTTTAAACAAAGAGATTATGAACATCGTTGCTACAATTTATACAATTGTATTACAATTACAGCATTATACAATTTAGAGCGTTAATGCACCGCCGAAAAATCTAATACGATTTAATACAAACATCAAGAATAATGTACATATATATTGTTGTGTTTTTTTCTAAATTTAGTTTAAAAATGAAAATGTGTAAGTTGACATTGAAGTTTAAAAGTGTACGTAAAATGAACTATTGGTGGGATGGATAAACAACATGAAGAGATAAGAACAAGTGCGCGTAAGCGGGGACGATAAAATGTGGATAGAGATAGTAAGAGTAGTATAAAATGGGCAATTGTAGAAGAAGTAAGGTTTTGTTTTTGGAATTTAAATAAAATAAAATAATGGGAATGTTAGAAATTAATAATTATGTTGAAAAGTGTAAAATGCACAATTTGGTTGTTGTTCCGTTTAAATATTGGTAGAATTAAGAAACGTATTTTGTGTTGGAAATTTCTGTTTGAAATAAAGTTTGGTTTATGTATAAGAATTTGAGTGTAACGTGGTTTAATAAAAAAGGTTTGGAAAGATGTGAGTCCGAATAAGCATGATTGGTGAAAAGAAAATCAGTGGATGGGAACAAAACAGTACATAAGAAGGAACTATTTGCGTGTAAGTACAAAATTTGCATGTAAACGTGTTATAAAGACTTTAAGATGATGCTAGCATAAGGAAGGGAACTAATTTGACTTTAAAAAAAAAATTACTTATTGTAAACTTACATTTAAATTGTTAAAAGGTGGGTTGAATAGCAAATAAAATAACAAAACGGAATCCAAGCGCTGAGATGGAATAAGAGTTTCATGTTTAATAAAAAAAAAAAAGGGGTTTAAAAGTAAAATTTAAGCTCATATACAAAAATATACAACATTTAATTGGCGACCAAAACGTGGGGCTCGAGGGGAACGTTGTTGCAGTAGTTTAGTAGTTTTGATAGGGTAAGGGAGTAAGAGAAATTTGAGTGTTTAAAAAAAAAAAATGAGTGAGAATCAAGAGGAGAGTGGAGTAGCAGGGATGGATGATAAGGAGACAAGAAGTGAATCGTTGGTGATAGGGGAATCAACTGAGATATGTGAGGGGATGGGATCGACGGATGACATGTTAAGGCAGATGATGGGGATGATGAAAAAAATGGTAACAAAAGAGGAAATCTCGGAAGAAATAAATACTCAATTGGGAGAGGTGAAAAGAAAGATAGAAGAAAACAACACGAATATAAAAATTGAAATAAAAGAAGGAATAAGAGAGATGGCAAAAAGTTTTGATATTAAGATGGAGAATTTGAAGTTGGAAATGAAAAGGGACATGAAGCAGGCATTAGAAAATAATCGACGAGAATGGGGTGTGGAGGTAAGAAATGTGCAAAGAAAAGTGGTGGAAGTTGAAGAAGAAATAAGATGCGTAGAAGCTCAAAATAAAGACTGGTATGAAGAGATTGATACAAGATTAAAGGCAGAAGAGAGTTATAGCAAGGAAAATTTCGAAAGAAAAGAAAGTGAAATGAAGAAAAATAAAGAAGAACAGGAAATTGAAATACTAGTAATGAAGGATGGATTAAGAAAAAATAAACAGGAAATAGAAGAGATAAGGCGAGAACTTGGAACACGTGAAAAAAAAATGTATGCACTACCTTGGATGGGTGCAGGAATGGATTGGGAGAAAATTGAAAAATTTACAGGAGATGGAAAAATGCATCCAATGATATTTCTAAAAAATATAGAGGAAATGGTGAAAAACAATAGAAGGAGATATGGGGAGGCTTATACGAGATATGAAGAGGTAAACATGATAAGGGGGCTGATGAGAGGGGATGCACAACTGTGGTATGAAACAATGGAAGAGAAAATAGGAAGATATGAAGAATTTAAGGAGATATTCAGGCAACAGTATTGGGGGGAATTAGAACAGGAGAAGATAAAGAGAGAAGTACAAGTAGGGAGATATAATAAAAGTATGGGGACGAGAGAAAAGTATTTGATCCAAAAGTATGCATTATATAAACACTTAGACAACATTGTAGAAGAAGCGGTTATAATAGGACAGTTAGCGGGACACTTTGGGGAAGAAATCAAAGAGAGGGTAATAAAGGATAATGTGCGAACGTATAATGAGTTAAAAAATATACTAAAAAGATTTGATTTGGTGGATGAAGAAAAAGGGGCGAGTATGAGTAGGGGGGCAAGAGATGAGGAGTACGGAAGAACGGGAAATAGAAATGGGAACCAAGGAGGAAATAGATATGGTGATGAAAATAAAAGAGAAGAATTACAAAGGTATAATAGAAATAGGGGGTTCAATTATGGGACGTGGCAAAGAAATGATTACATAAAGGAACAAAGGGAAAACAGGGATTTTAATAGAAGGGAAAATGAATTTCAGAATAGAGGGAATAGATTTGATAGAAACGAGGGTAGACATGATATAGGTGAGAGGGAACAGACAAATAGACAAATACATAATGTAAATGTGCAAAATAACGGCCGGGAGCAAATCAGCGGTGTAAAAAGTATAAGGGATGAAGATAGAATAGAGACGGTGAAGGTAGATGTACATGTGCCAAAAAGGGATTTTAATAGACCGTGCTATTGTCAGCAGTGCGTCCTCTCATCAGAGAGAATTTATAGGGATTGGGGGCAATAGTGCGGAAAACATTTGTGGGGACAATAGTGCGGAAAACATATGAGGGACCTTATGTAATAAATCGGAGGTTTGGGGATACTTATGAATTGAGGATAAAGGACTGTGAGAGAATTAGGGGTAAATTTCATTTAGATATGATGTATCAGTATGATGACAGAGATGATAATAGGGAGTTGTAATATGTTTAAATTTAAGATAAATTGTTAATTAGGTGGAAAATAAGTGTAAGTACTTAATTAATCGTAAATTTAAAAGGGGGGCAAAATGTTGTGTTTTTTTCTAAATTTAGTTTAAAAATGAAAATGTGTAAGTTGACATTGAAGTTTAAAAGTGTACGTAAAATGAACTATTGGTGGGATGGATAAACAACATGAAGAGATAAGAACAAGTGCGCGTAAGCGGGGACGATAAAATGTGGATAGAGACAGTAAGAGTAGTATAAAATGGGCAATTGTAGAAGAAGTAAGGTTTTGTTTTTGGAATTTAAATAAAATAAAATAATGGGAATGTTAGAAATTAATAATTATGTTGAAAAGTGTAAAATGCACAATTTGGTTGTTGTTCCGTTTAAATATTGGTAGAATTAAGAAACGTATTTTGTGTTGGAAATTTCTGTTTGAAATAAAGTTTGGTTTATGTATAAGAATTTGAGTGTAACGTGGTTTAATAAAAATGGTTTGGAAAGATGTGAGTCCAAATAAGCATGATTGGTGAAAAGAAAATCAGTGGATGGGAACAAAACAGTACATAAGAAGGAACTATTTGCGTGTAAGTACAAAATTTGCATGTAAACGTGTTATAAAGACTTTAAGATGATGCTAGCATAAGGAAGGGAGCTAATTTGACTTTAAAAAAAAAATTACTTATTGTAAACTTACATTTAAATTGTTAAAAGGTGGGTTGAATAGCGCATATAATAACAAAACGGAATCCAAGCGCTGAGATGGAATAAGAGTTTCATGTTTAATAAAAAAAAAAAGGGGTTTAAAAGTAAAATTTAAGCTCATATACAAAAATATACAACAATATATATATATATGTACTTACACAACAAAGCAATGCTCAACCAAAGGGTATACATATAACGTAAAGAGGGAAAGTCATACATTTATTAGCGAGCCGGTGTGCGTTCCCCGTTCTGAGATGGGGCTAGTTAATCGTGGAACGCCTAGTTACGAAATTCGTACTCTGAGATCAAACAATTTTATAAATTAATTCGGGAACCCTTAGGAATAGACACTTGAAAGTGATTACAAAAAATATTCATATGTTAATTCTTTATCGATCAAGCAGAAAACACACTGGGTGTTCCATTTAAAAGTGTAAATACATTGTATGGTAGCACGAAATATATATTATTATTATTATTATTATTAAAAAAATTGAGCAAAGTTATTTTGAATATTCTAAAAATTGTGAGTTAAATTTGAACATCCTGTATAAGATGAACCACAATAAACGAAATTAGAACATCTGACAACCTTCTACAACAATAACTGAATCCAAATTTGATATGAAAGTTGGATTTATGAAGCAACCTTTAGACTTTAGAGGAAGCAATGAAAATTAAATTTTTTTAAAGAAATAATTTACTTATTGCTGCTTAAAAGGGATAATATTTTAGGAATAAATAGAGGTCCAAAGAGGTTCCCAACATGTAAAATTATACAGAGTTCCATTAAAAAAAAATTTGTTTTTTTTATTGGTGTCCTATTTTAGCCTTTCAAACCACGCCCCAGCGTGTTTAAATCGCGCTTTCTAAAACGCGCGTGTTTTAAAGTTGCCATGGCATCATCATCAAATTTAAAAAACGTAAATTCTTATTGGTTATTGATCTGACAAGAGTACTTTGTTACGTCAAATAAAATGACAGATTGCAAATTAATTTCCGTTTATTGGTTATTGATCTGACAGGAGTACTTTGTTACGTCAAATAAAATGACAGATAGCGAATTAATTTCCGTTTTTCTCATTTCCATGACAACGAAAGGTATACTGATTTCACATTAGCAATTCAACCATTTCACATTATTAGTTCTTATTTCCATTTTAATACCAGATTTCAAAGTGAACCAATAAAAAAAATAGCGTAAAGTATTCGTGGATAACTGGTCTTTAAAACACTTGCTCTATTTCAAGCACTCCGGCTGCGCCGTCGTGCTTGAAAGCTCGCGCGTGTATTAAAGACCTCTTATCCACTTATACTTTAATATACTATTCTTTGTCACAGGTTATTGAAACACCATGTACGTGTCAAAATATTTTCCTAAAATGCCCCCTTAACGATAATTAACAACTGCGTTGGAACAAAACTTTTTGGTCTCGGTCCCTATAGACTTACAGAGGAACGCACTGTTGAAAGGCCCTGTATACGCTTTAGTTCAATTAAAATAACACACAAAACGTGTTTTGTGAGTGTTGTGGTTAGACGGCAGCATAACTATAGGTGTTACGTTAATTTAGGAGGGAATATCGGAGCAAGAAAAACTTACCATTAACAATGAGAGTAATAATCATCGATATAATTTCAGTGATAACAATAAAAATTTATAGAAAATCAATTCTGATGTTAAAACGGGCAGGTAATCGTTCATTAATTACACAACATGGGATCATGTTATTTTACATTTGTTTTTTTACTGTATTACGTAGTATTATTTCTCCGCTATGGATTGATAAATTAAATCGCAATGTACTGCTACAAAAAATACAATTTTATGGTATACGCGGAATATGCCACAAATTAATCGAGTCTTACCTGAAAAACAGGTCACAAATATTACGTATTAAATCCAAAAATACAAACAATATTACAAATACCTTTTCAAAGGCCAATGTTATAAATACAGGAGTTCCACAGGGCTCCATATTAGGGCCCTTGCTGTTTCTCTTGTATGTAAACGATCTCTGGGAGCATCTAAGCGGTACTAAACAAATATGCCAATTCGCTGATGATACATACGTCTTGCATAATCGTTCAAAAATTTAAATGTAAATACTTCTATGGATGAATGGTATAAAAATAACTTATTGCTGTTAAACGTAAATAAAACATCTATAGTTCTGTTTAAAAATACCTGTGATTATACTAACGGGAATTTTGAATTGGAAATAAATGAAAAAACAAAATTTTTGGGTCTTGTAATTCAAGGGAATTTGGAGTGGCAAGACCACAAATTGACGCTGATATCAAAATTAAGCACAGCTTGCTTCTTAATTAGATTTGCAAGGGATCGACTACATCTTGAATCATTGCAAGTACTTTACTTTGCGTATATCCAAAGTATTATAAGCTATGGAGTCATTTTTTGGTATCGATCGACTTATAATAAAAAAGTTTTTATTGCTCAGAAAAAGAATTCTGAGAACGATGCTACAACTACCCTCGGGGTAATCTTGCAAACAGCATTTTAGAACGTTACAAATTTTAACACTTCCTTCATTGTACAGGGTGTACAACTAAGACAGAACAGAGTGATCATTTTCCGTTTGTTTGAGGAGGAAATAAACCAAATTATGGAAAATTAGGACGCTTCAAGTATGTATTATCAAAAAATTTCTAAAAATTTGTGCAGCATTGAACCTGTTCTAAATAACTCGGGTTCTTTGAAAATTTCTTCTTGCCTACATTTTTTCATGCAGGCCTTTGATTTCTTTTCGTTTTTGTTTTTCAGTTCTTTAATTTGCTACAGAGTCTATTGTTCATTATTAAATTCCTTTTATTTTCTTCATTATATACCCATCCTTCTATTCTCTTTCCCTGACCGAAAAGGCTCGGGAATGATTGAATCTGCATGGATCCTGAGGTGGCTGAGGATTCAAACACGAAACCGTTCCACTTTTTAAAATATCACTTATTGCTGTTTATAATAATATCTAAAGACAATGACAATTAAGTGTTTGCCTGCCATTTTGAAGGTGCTCCCTTCAACTGAATAAAGCGACAAAAAATCCTAGACTTACTTTTTGATGCTCTTTCCAAAACTGAAAATTTCAAAATTCTTTAACACAAAAAAGCCGGACACACCCGCGCACACACATAATTATCGAATTCATACATCAAACTATTTAAGTTTGATCAAAATTTAAAAGGCCTGCAATTAAACTAAATGAACCTGATAATAAAAACACTAAAATGCAAATTAAATGAAGAGTTTGGTTATCAGTTCCATAATTAACTGTATTAATATTTTTTATGCTCATCATTTAGCTTCGCAGATATTAGTTGCGTTAGGGAGAAATCGAGAAAAAGTTAACTTTAAGCAAATTTAAATGAAGTGGAAAAAAGCTTTAACACTTTTTAGCGATTTCCAATTCATTTACCTCCTTACTTGTAATTTTCTTTTTCTTTTTTAGGTACACCGTTAAATATTCTTAAAATTATTATTTTTAATTAACAACGTATAATTAAAAGCAAATCTTGCTCCGCCGAAGATGAATCTAACATAATACAGAGACCATATGATTAGATCACAATTAAGGAGTTCCTGAAGTGTTGGAATGTTAAATCGGTCATTCTAATCAGTTTTTAAACCACTAGAAAACTAATTCGCACAATTGAAGTTGGTTTAAGATAAGCTATACATAGACAAGTAATTAAGTTTGCACTGAGTGCGGAAAAAAGAGAAGTAGCATTCTTAATTAATAAAACAAACTTTGTTACATTTTCTAATGCGATTTCAATTAAGCCATTATTTGCTGCGTCTTTCGCCCATATAATTAATTGCATTACACAGAACGCCAGCTATGAATGAAATTAAATAGCAACTGTCATCTCTTGGGATAAAACCCTCTTCGACCCTTAGAAGCGTTATCCTCTTAAAATCCTTTTGCCCCCGAAAAGTGGTCGTTGGGTAAAGATAACGTCATGGATTAAATTTAAAACGTTTTTTTTTGCAAAGTTTAGTCCTACTAACAATGTTTAAATAAATTAAATTGTGATGTATAAAACACACCTCTAAAGGTAAAGGCGTAATTTCTAGTTCAAGTAAGTAAGTAAGTTTTCAACCAATTTAAGATAACGCTTATAGGTTTTCAAGAATAAATACCCGGATTAAAACTGTAAGTTTCTTTAGGATGTCTTTTCAAAACATAAATTGGTGGGTTTCAAGTTTAACTAACTTTGATTGCGGAATTATTATTTAATTCTTCGCAGAGATCGGTTTGTAGTTTGTACATTTTAAAATTTGTGAGACGTCTTTAATGTCAACTACCACAAGGCCTCCATCGTATAAGTACTTTTCTAAGTATAACTGTAGTTAGGTTTTGTGACACTTTGTAGCAAAACAAACAAGAAAGGATCATCTGCTTTAATTAACACGTAAAATTAAAACTATTTTAGTTAACCGCATTCTCTTCCTTCCATTAATTAAGAGCACTGTCCAGAATGTGCCCACCAACTTTAATAAACATCTCCTTGAAAGGTGATCTAATTTAGAGATATTGCACCTTTCTCGATTTTTTACTATTTACCCTTCCTTATACGTTTATAGTTCTCATTAAACGGCTATAGTAGGTGTTGATGTGTGCCATAAAGGATTGGCGTTTCTGATATCTGCTCCACATATTGAAGCTGCAGCTGTCTTGCGCAGTAGGTTTACTTTGAATATATGATAGAAATCCACTTTTTCGATATTACACACCAAATCTGTCTTCCATTTATCTTATTACCAAAATTGAACACAGAATACTTCTTTTCCTAACATCTATTTCAAATGTTCAGCAGCGCTCTTTTCTTCGTTTTTACACACAACGAAAAAGACATCCTACGTTATCTGCAATAACCATCTCGAAAACGTCCGCATTCATATGTTCGTATCTTATTTTATTAGACTTAAACATTAATAACACGTTTTCCATAAAATTTTCAGAACTTCAGATATGTCTACTATCGGAGTAAAAATGCAAGGCCTCTGACTTTAGAAGCTTGTATCTCAGTAAGTAGCAATCATAATTTAATGAAATAAAGTGCATTTAAAAGATCATTTATTCCTACATAAAGGTGTACAGTTTTAGATTTTTGCAACGCATCGTTAATTTTCTGTATTAATTTATGTGCGAAAAAGGGCTAATTATGACTCAAATCGCACAAGCGCTCAACTTTAAAAATTAATTACGGCTATATTATTGAAACTGAGTGGTAGATACTTATATATTTGACAAGTGTATACTTTTTTGTCAATGTGAGATGCTTTTGAGGCCAATTGGTTTATTAGTCTTAAAGCTATAATGAAAAAACGACATCTTATGTAACTCAGTACCTGAACGTTCGATATTAACAATTTGACAGTAACATAACAAGGTTAAAGCAATTATACTGTGGTTTAACACGATTCACAAAAATAATGTCATTATACATCGTTTTTTTTAAAAGAAATTTTGAAAAAAGGATGCATGCACCAGTTGGAGGGGAGAAGCGCGGCCGCGCGGGGCAGCTGTTGTCGTACACTATTGCTATAAAGCGCATGGTTTTGTACAATGCAAAAGAATAATCACATTGTTGTGGGTTGCCGCTCGCTGCTTACGATGTGGTAGATTACCTCTCGCGGGAATATGTGCGTCTTTCTTTCGCGATAAACTTTGAATTACAAGAAAACAAATTTTATTTTCAATAAGAGAATAATGCAGTTAGATTTAAGTAATATCAAATTTAGCATTTAAAACAAGAATATTTTCTTTAACTTCCGTAAATTGCAAAATAGCACATTTTCGGTTAGGGCTTATAAAACCAGTTAATCATATGAATAATCAATATTTATTGGCTGTCGACTTTTCAGAAGTGTGTGTGCTACAACATTTGTCAATTTGGTAACAATTTATGAAACAATAACAATTTTATGATAAGTTAAAACTGACCGTCAGCCAGGAAAATACTACATACAGCGTTTTTATTGCTGTTAATTAAAATAAAAGTTAAACAACTGATTCTAGCATTTTGGTTTTTACACATGTTAAACATATATAAATGACTAATGTACTGCCCAAAAATGAAGAAATTTCACCCCTCAGTTTTTTTGTTATGATCACTTAAAGTCAGAGGCCTTGCATTTTTACTCCGATAGTAATGACTTCGACCTTTCAGAAATATACCTATAACTTGTATACTCGTTGACAATCTTTGCAGAAAAGCACTACGAATGTGAATGTTTCTGATCTAATAAAAATTGCTTTGTAGTTGAATGAATTGTTTTCCACAAACAATGTTATTCATGAAGTCATTCTCTCTCGCTTCCTATTAAAATGTATACCTTTCTACATACCGTGTGACAAGTTTCAAAGCGGGACATAGCCGAATAGCATGGGAAATCACATATTTGCAGTTTGCTGCTCACCAATTATATCTACAAGAATGGTAATGATGTCTATCGAAAGAGCATTATTTTCTGAGTCTGTTTATACCAAATATTTGGTATATCTATTTACTAATTCACTGCTTTTTTAATTAGGAAAATGTAATTTTCAGAAGTTAAAAATATGAGTAGCCGTGACATGTCAAATTGGGATAATTTTGAATATTATCAATTCAAACATTTTCATTTATGTAATATGGCATTTTCCTGAAAAATTTAACCACGATAGATAATAATAGTTATAGCAAGGAATGAGTGTTTAAATAGGCAACAGGTCTAAAAATTAATATTAAACATCATTTGAATTTGACATGTCATGGCTGCTCATACATTTTAACTTTTGAAAATTATCTTTTAATTAAAAAAGCAGTGAATTAGTAAGTATACCAAACAATTTGGTCTAACAGGCTCAGAAAATAATGCTCTTTCGGTAGACATCATTACCGTTCTGGTAGATGAAACTGGTGAGCAACAAACTGCAAATATGTTATTTCCCATGCTATTCGGCTATGTCCCGCTTTGAAACTTGTCACACGGTATAAATGTTTCAGCTAATCAGCTTAATATATCATTTCCACAGTTTCTTTACTCGATTCTACTATAATACACGATCGATGGCTCCTAAGGAGAGCTCTGCAATTAATACTGCTAAAATGGTCATAAAATGGCCATTTTGGACGTAATCATCCAATAAAAAAAGAAAAACTATGCATAGAACAAATCCTATGTAGAACAGTGATCAATTAATCTAAACCTTCTGGTTTCAAATTAAATATTTAAGTTACAATCTTGGTTGAAAGTTGCGTAAATGTGGTACCTCTCCTTCAGAACTTTTGGCCAAAGTTGTAACTTAAATATTTAATTTGAAACCAGAAGGTTTACGTTAATCGATCAATATTCTACATAGAATTTGTCCTATGCATAGTTTTTCTTTTTTTCATAGATAATTACGTCCAAAATGGCCATTTTACCAATATGAACTACAGAGCTCTCCTTAGGAGCCTTATTCCTATAATGCAGTCGGAGATGCCTACTTAAAATTAAACTTCTCTTAAATTAAAATAGTTTTAAAAAATTAAGACAAATAGTGTGAAATAAGCTGATATCAAAAGAAATCAAAATTAGATTAATTCAGTATTTAATTAATCTTAATGTTTGAACTTTATTTTCATATTAGCTTTCGCAGAAAGAGCTTAGACTGAATCTTCTCTCTTGAATTTTTAATTAGAAGGAATTAGAAAGAATTCCTTAACAGTGTAGAGGTATCTCATTTTAATTAAAGTTATAACTTATAACTTTCGAAAATGACACATACAGTTGAAACGCGTTGGGATATTTGTAACAAAGAATTAATTGAAACTATTTGTTATTATCTACGACATAAATGTAGATACAATTAGCTACATGCAATAAATTTTTGGCTATTCCCCAAATTCAGGATGGCCCTCGACATCGCTATAGTCAACCCACAATTCAAGATTAATGAGCTCTTCTAAAGGAAATGAAGTTTCAATCGAAGATCATCCTGCAAAGATCACTTCCCGTTTGGAGGTTGCAGAAACAGATTAATCATTTTTTTAATATAATATTCGTTTAATCCAACTCCTAACAAATTCTTGAACAGTACACGATTTTCTGTATTAATGATGTTGCGTCTCCAGGTGATTATACAGAAATTGGGAACGTTTTGTGTATACCATGGAATGGTCTGACATCGGTTTCGAATATGCTACTTTAAGAGATTTCACATTAACTTTTTTTTATTAACGACTTGATCACGAGCCATATTGTACAGGCTGTTTCGAAATCGCACGGCACCATTTCAGGGATATGTTCCCCAGCACAAATTAAACAGAAAAGCTCATATAAACGTATGTCTTAAATTGATTTATTGACGAGATATCGAAAGTCAAAGAGAAATATTTAAAAGCTCGAAGTTGGCGTTTAATATAATTATTAAACATCTGCCAAACATCTGTCACCTGTAAATGGTTCATGGTATCTTCGCACAGCAACCGTGGCGTTTTTATGTACCTCGCCATAAATTAACAGTATGTCTGTTTGTTTGTTCAGCAAACGAGAACAAATTTGTAGTGTCTCCCATTGCAATAACAACTCAAACAGTCTTCAAATAATCACACTAAAACGAGCATAATCTAAATAGTAAAACCGAAAATGGTACAAATTTACAGATGACAGATGTTTAACAATTAAATTAAACGCCAACTTCGAGCTTTTAAATATTTCTCTTTGACTTTCAATATCTCGTCAATAAATTAATTAAGACATATATGTTTATATGAACTTTTCTGTTTATTTTGTGCCAGAGAACACATCCCTGAAATAGTGCCGTGCGATTTTGAAACAGCCTGTATAATATCGTGAAAAAAAAAACTGAAAACTAGTTTTAATTTTGATGGAGAAATCTGAAAATATGATTTTTCGATTCGATAACCAGAGCCGTAATTCGAAAATACTGAGTAAGGTAGGCTCCATAGTTAGATCCGAACAATGACAACACCGTATGTAAATAAGATGAGAGGTATAAAATTATAAATGCAAGTTTACCCTTCTTTTCATTTCTCTACACTGTCCATCTAGACCGGGGGACCATATTTAGCAGGAAAATCCCGTTAAAAAAGGAGGACAAACAGACCAGAAGATCTTTTTATCAATTGCCTTCAGCAAACCTACCTAAATCATTTCCCGCTTGCCCTTGATTTAATACGAGTACCTGAGAAAAACAACTCCGATCCTGTCAACGTCTTATATTTTCTCTGTTGTACATAAATTTCTTTAATTATACGTTATAAAACAAACAAGTTGACAAACTTTAATCCTGAAAGATGCTGCTCACTACCCCTGGTGTACACGGGCGAATTATCCCTACAACATTAATACTTCCACAAAAATATATACGCAATTTTGCAGGATTGTCTCAAAGCACGTATTTATACACTAAAGAGTTATTGTGATTCGACAAAAGTTGAATGATTTTGAAAAAAGTATCTAAATTCTTTTTCGCTCATGACTAACTACAATAAGGCATTTATTCAGTATACACAACGGAATTTTTGTAATACCGCGGGCGAAGCTGCCGGTAAGCAGCTACTCCTATATATGTATTCCTAAACCCATCACCAAACAAACTACCTTTGCTTGTATATAATGTATTTCGTAAATACTGCAACTTTGTACTTTTTTCCTTTAGAAAGACAGTCTTATATTGTAGCAGCTATTAAACCTGTTGGTGCTATAGGCATTAAAATGTTAGCTTGCTAGAAATACAGTACAGTTTACGTTGCACAATGCAACCCATAATAAAACGATACAACGGAATATTGAAAGACCTTTAGTATTACCTGTGGTATATCTGTGGTATTACCATCACTTATTTTGATGAATTTTGACATGCCTTTGTCAAAAAACATGTTGGGCATCGAGGCAATTTCCACGAAAGAAAATGATTTTAACATTTTTTTACCAAAATCCATGTGATCACCAAAAATCTATTAAAATCGCTTGTTGAGCAAAGTTTCCAATCAGTAAATACGAAAGAAATGCGTACTTATACTATTCAATTTGCATATCTACCTTTGATGTTTTTCGCGGTTATCAACGAACTTCGTTCGTTACTGGAATCAATATTCCGTCCGTGCATCCGTGCGTTGCAAGAGATGCGCATTGTCTACAACCGAGTTAAGATATGGACCTTATGTGAAATTTTATGCTGATTCAAGATCCGGTCCCAATTTTTCGATATCTCAAATACTTTTCGAAATATTCGACTTTAAAGCCGAAATTTCGAAATTATCAAATTTTGTCTTTTTGATAAGGCCAAATTTTGTTTATACTTTCGTTACTGCGGTATTCGAAGTTCGTTTTGTAATCCAGGGATTTCAACTAGTTTTAATTGCTTTTAGTTATTTTTTGAAGCTATCTGTATATTAGGAGGCCCTGATGGTGAATGCAGAATATATTATCTTATACTTTGGAAGGAAAACAACTCTTGTGCAAATGGCATTACAATAACTGTAATAAGCAAAAAATTACATGAACCCTAACAATACACATCCTTTACTTTTGTAAAAACAAAATAAAACAGAACTGTAGTAAAATAATTTAACAAAATATAGGTGACGCTCGGTAAAACCAATTGTATGTTTAACATAGGTCATATTTCTAACAAACTTTACCGTTACCTATCTACAAAATTTGCAATAATTAAATTAGATGAAGTCAAGTTGGGCAATAATAATAGGTAACATTTAACAAGCCATAATTATCAATAGGATCACAATGTACCGTATTCTACATATGAATAACGACATGTAGAATATTAGAACACAATGAACGTGAGAAGCACCGGTTTAAATGTATTCGTGTGTCAAATTTGAGCGCAGGATCAATAAAATATACGAGTTTGCAGTAATGGCAGCAGATAGAGTTGACACTTTCATATTAACAACTGTTGAAGACTCTTACGACCTCTACAAATGTACCGTAACTCACGCTTAATTATTATTATATAACTGGGAAACAAACCTCGTTAATTAAATTTAATAGTATATTTTCGTTTAAATTAATTTTTTCAATTAACCTCAAATTTATTTTTGAAAATGAAGATTATATGTTCGAGACCACGAAAACGCCCCGATAACATATAAGTACGATAAAAAAAAATGCTCCCATTTAAACTTAAATAAAAGAAAAAGCAATAAATTATATTTTCAGTATATTCATACATAAACATTCATGTGCAAGCGTGTTACACAAAAAACATATTTAGCGGTAACAAAAGACTCCCGCTTGTGTAATATTTGTTTAATAGTCTTCGTTGTACGGCCTAAAGTATGAAAAAATGTTTACGCTGGCTTTTTCTGCTTTAATTATTTTTATAATACAGCTTTTTTTACCACCAAAACAACAATATTGTGTTATCGGAAAAACCAAAGGTTATTTGCTCACCGATTACTTTTATGCTATGTAAAGTAGAAAAAAAGTAATAAATCAGAAATAAAAAAAAGTCAATATTTTACTTTTCGGATTACTTGTTTTACTTGTAATTTCCACGGGATATAAATACTAAAGCAAAATAAAAATCAGCCGCAAGTAATCTCATATAGAAAGACCAACAGCTCCCTATGGAACAAAACCGAAGAATCGTTAGTTTTGATTGCATGTGCATCACGTTGTTACATACAAATTTAGGAAAAAAGTGTACATAGTTCAATAATAGGATGAGATGAATAAGAAACTTATTATAGACCATGTCTAAAAGTGTTTCAAGGTGCGATACTTTGCACAAAGTTGGAGGGAAAGCTACTTTAATAACTATAAGCTCTACCTCCCTTATCATATGATAACATTCAGTTAGATAAACAACTGTGCGCTCCAGAAGGTTGGTAAGCACCAAGGATTATAAACAATCCTTGGGTAAGCACGATATAAATACTAAAGATAGGATGTTGCGCATGGTGGGCGGTCCGCCAATATGACGCGTGACGTCACTTGTAGAGTGAATTACATTTGAGGAATACTCATTTGATGTGTTTTTCGTCTGTACCGAGTTTATTTTTCGAGATACAAAAAATTTCGTAATATCAAATATGCTCCTTATGATGTCTTTTATATGTTAAAAATAATAGGGTAACTCAATCTCTCTCAGTTAACCTGAAAAATACTTGTATTAAGTAGCATAATTACATCTGATGGTGTTTGCGTCGCGACGACACAAAAACGGTGCTAGATAGAGGAAAATTGCATATGAACAAATTTGTAGAGCACAAAATTTACTAATGAAAAGTCCGCGGTAGGGTGTCACGATCTTCGATAGTTAAAGAGTTACAGGCGTCCAAAATGATGCAAACGTTATTCGCGCAACTGTCCACACCGCTTTTTCCCAAACTAATGGAGATAATTACACCCTCTCGCGGACTTTTCTTTAGTAAATTTTGTGCTCTACAAATTTGTTCATATGCAATTTTCATCTATCTAGCGCCGTTTTTGTGTCGTCGCGGCGCAAACACCATCAGATGTAATTATGATACTTTATAGGTACAAGTATTTTTCGGGTTAACTCAGAGAGATTGAGCTACCCTATTATTTTTAAGATATAAAAGACACAAAATGAATTTTATCTTAATTTTATCATATTTTTTTTATTGGTTCCCTACTTTACCTTTTTTTATTGATGCCCTACGTTACCTTTTTTATTTCACGTTTTTAAACCACGCCTCGATTTAAGTTATGTTCAATAAATAAATAAACGGTACATTTTTCCATCTTGTGTTATGATGTTCATGTTTGTGCAGATCAACAGGTAACCATTTTTTTTAATGTAAATTACCACAAGGTGTTATAAAAATAGAGTTAAGTGCGAAATTGTCTTGAATCCATCAATGAAATCACCCAGATCTCCTAACGCTTTCTCCTCGAACGCTGCGAAAACCATTATATATTTTAGACAGAGAAAAAATGAACTGAATCAATTTTGTAATGCACAAAATTTACTACAAAACAGTCCGCGGGAGGGTGTAATTATCTCAATCCCAGTAGCTCAATCTGTCTGAGTTAACCCGAAAATACTTGTATAAAGTATCATAATTACATCTGATGGTGTTTGCGCCGCGACGACACAAAAACGGCGCTAGATAGAGGAAAATTGCATATGAACAAATTTGTAGAGCACAAAATTTACTAAAGAAAAGTCCGCGGGAGGGTGTAATTATCTCCATTAGTTTGGGAAAAAGCGGTGTGGACAGTTGCGCGAATAAGGTTTGCATCATTTTGCACGCCTGTAACTCTTAAACTATCGAAGATCGTGACACCCTACCACGGACTTTTCTTTAGTAAATTTTGTGCTCTACAAATTTGTTCATATGCAATTTTCCTCTATCTAGCACCGTTTTTGTGTCGTCGCGGCGCAAACACCATCAGATGTAATTATGATACTTTATACAAGTATTTTTCAGGTTAACTGAGAGAGATTGAGCTACCCTATTATTTTTTACATATAAAAGACATCATAAGGAGCATATTTGTTCTTATGAAATTTTTTGTATCTCGAAAAATAAACTCGGTACAGACGAAAAACACATCAAATGAGCATGTCGCAAATGTAATTCACTCTACGGGTGACGTCATGCGCACGGTCTGACGAAATCTGAACGTCGGAGCATCCGGCCCTGGTTGGTAAGTGTCCAGAAATAATAACTATCTCTTTTACGGTATTTAAATAAAGCACAATTATCCTTTTGGTAGTTCTAAAAGTAATAATGACTTTACTTTAAAAACAGGTAGAACGTCGTTTCCGGTTTCCGGTGATTCGGTATTGCGTTGGAAGGACTTAATTAGCGAAGAAACACGCCCGTGCTAATTAGAGAGTAATATAATCGATCAAGCAATTATACTGTACAATTACAAGAAGCTTTTAATTGTTTGTGATCTGGGAACTAATTCTCCTTAGATAAAAGTTTAAAAAAGTAATTAGCATACAAGTTGAATGGCTGTGTTGCCCACGTGTAATTAGACAACTGCAATTAGGGCAATGAGTATAAAAAAAAACTTACCGTAAATTATATGTGACTCCCCAATCTAAAGCTTGCACTATAATTGGGAATGGCACCGTATAGGATAATGTGGGTCAGGAAGCTCTCCATGTGGAGGATCGGAATTTAAATTTCCTCGGGAATTAAAAGAACGATAAGGGGGGGGAAGATATTCGGGTCGGTTTTCTGAAGGCAAAAGATAAAAAGATTTTCTGGTCGGCCTGTTTTCCGCTTTAACCGCTTTCTGTCCGCTAAAAATGTTCCCGCGTTCTAGGTGGACAGTGTAGATAAACTGGTAAAGAAATGAAAAAGTGGGTAAACCTGCATTTATAATGTTATATCTCTGATCTGGTTTACGTACGGCTTTTTTGTTTTCATGCAATGTACCTACTGAGATAAATTAAGAAAGATCACCACAAATGGACATGTAGCCTATACTGTAAAAAATTCATTTTGAAAATTATTAATCATTTCGGTAATTATTGCTTGTGGTTGTCATTGTTCGGACCTTACTATGGAGGCTACCCTACTCAATATTTTTGAACTAGTTATCGAATCGGTGTCATCTTATTTTCAGACATCTCCATCAAAATTAAAATTATGGTAGCTTTCTGTTTCTTTTTTGTTCAATATCTATCTATATCACCTAGAATGTGGTGCAACAAATTCGTAATTTTATTGGCTGACGTTTCAGAAAATCGGTTTGTCATCATAACTGTAAACAAGTCACAGGAACAGACATCATACAACAGGAGTTCGAATCCTCCCAACCTAAATTTTTTTGTTGATTAGGTAATTTTTTTAATCATTACCTTAAGGATACGAACTAAGATGAATGTTTTAAATGACTTGATAAAATGCATTGAAATGCAAACTTTTGACTGATTAGTACGCTTCTAGGACCCCAGGTTTTTTCCGGGCGCCGGCCAACCTTAAATTATAATAATATGGCTCGGGATCAGGTGGTGAGGAAGAAAAGTTAATGTGAAATCTGTAAAGTAGCGTATTCGAAACTGATGAAAAACCATAGTCATAAACGAAACGTTTAGAATCTCTATATAACCTGAAGACGCAACTGGACAGCGGTAAGACCAAAATCTCGTGTTCCTGTTCAAGAATTTGTTAGAAGTTAAATTAAACGAATATTATAAAAAGTATGATTAGCCTGATTTCAGCAATTTCTGAACGGGAAGTGACCTTTGCAGGACGACCTGTTTTAGAAGAGCTCGTTACATTGAATGTTGCATACGTTGACGATGGCGATGTGGGGGATTGTACTGAAGATGTGAATATCTGAAAATTTATTGTATGCAGTTAATAGACACGAGTTAGACCGTTAAGGAAATCTTTTGTATATTCCTTTTAATTAAGATTAATTGATTTAAGATTCAATCTACCCTCTTTTTACGAAAGCTAATATAATTATGAAGTTCAAACAGCAGATTAATAAATAATGAATTAATCTAATCATGACATTGTCATCTTTTGATATCATTTTATTTCGCATTATTTGTCTTCATTCATTAAAACTATGTTTTTATTTAAAAAAACTTTAATTTTAAGTATCTCCATTTAGTTACAGGTACATATTTATTTAAAAAATCCGTTTCTATGTATGCTCTTTACAACGTATCCCTCATGAAGTTTTACTATTACTATTATAAATACGATTCATTCCTCTCAGTTTTTGAATAGTAGAGTGACAATTGCTGTAAAAAATTCGAGTTCTTATTTGCAAGTATTTATACCTATAGATGTTGTTTTATATGAATAAGGGATAATCGAGAAATTTCAATTATAAATATTTTACCACAGTATTCTTTTTGTACAAATGAGAAACAATTTATCTCAATTAATAATAATAATAATAATAATACACTGATATAGCTCAGGAGGTTAAAGCGCAATGGACTGCTCTTACAGTACCTACCAATTGTTATTAGTGCAACAGGAGTTATACCAAAATCAATACGTCACAGTTTACACAATTTAGGCTTAGATAGGAACATATACATAAAATTACAAAAGGCAGTTATCATCAACACTTGCCACATAGATAGAAAATTTCTAACATAACGGAAGATACCGCACATCACTCGGAACCACATCACACACTTTCAACTAATACCATTCAAACACAAAATGAAACACAACACTCAATCCTCCCATCACAAATTGAAACTCTGTTGCATACACAACATAGCATTACAGAAAGTCAATTACAAACACATAACACGTCAATAACCACTCATGTGACACCTCTAACTCGTTCACATACACCCAAACGCAAACACACAATACACTCACAACAAACATTTACACAATAACCATAATACTATTTCAAAACACATATTATTTTGTTTTACAGCTACCTACCTCAAATTTATTTTGTAATATGTATTACTAGGACTAACCGTTACTTGATTCCGATCCGTGTTGTTAGTTAACCAGACTTGGCCTGAGTATCGACAAGAACCGAAGCAAAATAATAATATTTATTGTGTACATAATAGTAATGTATATACACAAAAGGTGTGAGTTCGACCGAAGTCGATCTTCCACTCAACCTATACAAAATATAGTTTGCGAACTCTAATAATAAAAATCATAATACAAAAGTGGGACACATAATGTGATGCAATATAAAAAAAAATTCAAAAGTAATTTTACCTGTATGTAAAAGATCTTTTATACCCATTTTAACTTTATTTGAAGGAGGGTTTAAATATTGTAATATAATATTTAGTATCTTAGCACCCTTATAACTAAAACATCCTCTGCACTTCATACTATTATGTTTAGGTATGTTGTACGTGATTTCCGGTATCCGGTCATTTCCCCGCCGAAAAAATCCCGCCGGTCAATTGCCCGCCGGTAAATTGTTCGCCTGGTAAAAACCCCGCGCGGTGAAATGTTCGCCGGTAAAATGCCCGCCATGACAAAATCCCGTCGGTCATTTGCCCGCCGCTGTAGGCAAAATGATTCCCCTGATATTCCCCTATTTTTGTGATAAAGATCCACTTACATATGTACCTACGTTATGTGCAACCAGTGGCGGATTATGCGCTCAGGAGGCGTAGTAAAATGAATTTGAGGCCGCTGTTTACTGTAAATTAAAATATGCTAAATTCAAAAAAGAAGACTGTATTAATAAACCAGACATTGCCATTTTAAGCACTTCCCGATGGCATTTTGACATCCTTTACAGACCTACGGCACTATACATGAATACTCGCCTGCTACTATCTCTTGTTTGCTCGTTCTTAACACGTAAATGTTGTACCATTTTCTACGCTTATTCACCCACTAAAGCGCCTAGGTTATTTGCAGGTTTAGTATATTTTTTTCAATTGATACTAAAATAGTGGCATGACACACAGGTTTACAAAACTGAAGTTATTTAAAAAAGAACTTTCTTAATTGCTTATTTTTTCAAAAATTACGGCGGGAAATTGACCGACGGGATTTTGTCATGGCGGGCATTTTACCGGCGAACATTTCACCGCGCGGGGTTTTTACCAGGCGAACAATTTACCGGCGGGCAATTGACCGGCGGGATTTTTTCGGCGGGGAAATGACCGTGAACCTTTCTATTTAGCCCAGTAAAATGGGAAAATCTATCTCGGCTGCTAGTGGTCTTAGAGACAAAAATAAAACATGAAAATGTGCGGAATTTTGTCAGATACAACTTTCTTAACGTTTTTGTTATTGATAGAGTTGATACTTTTTCAGTTATTTACGAAAACCTGTTTTTTGACACTTTTTCGCCCTCCATTTCTCTCGGAGGGGGGTACGCATGGGGACTTTTGAACACTTCAAAGAGAGCACAAAACAAGCCTGTTCCCAAATTTTTAAAGCTGTAACAATTATTTCATCCAAATCGTTAAATTTCGTCTGATTTTACTGGGCTAATTGTGAATGTTAGATCGTTTTTCTAGAATACTATAAAAGTAATTGGGACATTTGTTTTTAATTAGGTAACTTCCATAAGAATACCGAAGATAAATAAAATATTCGTTCTTCTACTTTTAATTTATTAAGTTGTCTAAATACACGTGTCACATGTTGCCGGTAAAGTATTGGATGAACAGCGAATGCAAGAGTTTTGTAATTTCTGAAGTTTCGCTTTATTGTATTTAGTTAGAAAATCAAAATAAACAATAGAACAATATTCTATGTTAGGATATATGTATTAAAGATTTTACTAATGCAAGTTTGCTTTTTTAATCGAATACAGATCTTAGGTTGTACAAGGATTTCAATTTACTTATACTAGTAGAGAAAATTTTATTTACTTGTTTAGAGAACTCAAGATTACTATTCACAATTAAGCCAAGGTTTTTTGTTGCTTCTACGAATTTAATTTTAACATTATTTACTGAAATGTCTGTATTATCGACGTTTATGATATTCCTAATGCTTTTTTTACAAATACACATAGATACAGTGTTGTCCAAATTAATTTTTAAACCGTTACCCTGGCACCATTCGGCTATCCTCGATAAGTTTGTATTAATTTTCATTAAGGCATTAGGTAATGTATCGACCGAGCAAGATGAATAAATTTGATGGTCATCGGCGTACAGGTGATAATTACAGTGGTTTAAACTTAGCGGAATATCAGCCTAGTAAATCGAGAACAGAATTGGACCCAAAATAGTCCCCTGAGGAACTCCACAAGTAACTGGATGCGAATTTGAAGTATCATGGTTGAACATTACTAATTGCGAAGCCGGACATTAGGGCGCCGCCGATAGGGCGCGACCGAAAGGGCGCGGCCGTTAGGGCGCGAGGACATAAGGACGCGAGGACATAAGGGCGCGAGGACATAAGGGCGCGAGGACATAAGGGCGCGAGTACATAAGGGCGCGAGGACATAAGGGCGCGAGGACAGTAGGGCGCGGGAAAAATAAAAGTGGTAAATTTTTCGTTGTTCAGACGCAAACTGTAAGTGCTTTAGTATTATGATCTTCAACATAACAATAAAAAATTAGACACCTACTTAATAAAACCATCATCAGTAAAGTAAAAATAGTTTTATTCAAAAATATTATTAGTATTATATACCTACAGGGTGTCCGCGAAAATGTGGAAAATCTCTCGGATTCAGACAGAGCATGGAAAAATAAGATGACAAGTTCCTAACACCCTGTATGATAAAGACTTTAAAGAAATGAATCTGGGTAGCTTGAACCTTAAACTCAAAAAATGTACTCTTGTTTATTGTCGATAAAATGAACCGTTTTCGAGATAAAGTTCGACTTACGACCCTACGTTCGCAATATTCTATAAAATGACACGATAATAATAGAAAGCTCATTAAGTACCTAACTATTTGTGAAGAATGTAAATTTAACATGGGTCCTTTTGTGTGTCTTATTGTTGACAATAATCCTAAGAAAACAACTGGTTTAAATATTTCCTAATGGATTGCACATTATCACAAAAAGCCTGAAGACATTGTTAGGAATTTTTCAGAACCGTCATGATTTTTAAATATTAACGACGGTATGGAACACAAATGTTATTTTTAAAACGAGTATTGTGCAAGTGAATATCCGACTGTACAGTAGGTATAATTGCAAATATTACGCTTAGCATGACAGAGGTTAGAGACAGGTTAATATAAATATAGTATGTACAGTTAGAATTTGAAAATGCGAATAAGCCCGCTTACAATCTTTCCTATAACCCAGATTTGCTATAATTTTTACCGCCTTTCTTTGATACCGAAATATTGTTTTCCAAATGGCAGAATGGCCCCATACAATTGATTGAGTAAGATGAATGACAGTGAATCAAAGCAAATAAGCTGATCTTAGAACAATAGATGATACATTATTATTTGATAGTCGTCTTAGAATGTATAAATTACTACTAATTTACGCATACACCTAGGAACTTTACAAAAGGAATGTATAATACTACAGCACTATAGTTTGCGCCTGAAGAACAAAAATTACAAGTTTTGTTTGTGTTGTATACTTTGTCCCGCGCCCTACTGTCCTCTTGCCCTTATGTCCTCGCGCCCTTATGTCCTCGCGCCCTTATGTCCTCGCGCCCTTATGTCCTCGCGCCCTTATGTCCTCGCGCCTTTATGTCCTCGCGCCCTTATGTCCTCGCGCCCTTATGTCCTCGCGCCCTAACGGCCGCGCCCTTTCGGTCGCGCCCTATCGGCGGCGCCCTAATGTCCTAGACCGTTACTAATTGTGTAGGTACGTCCGGTTAAGTAACTTTCAAACCATTTACAGGCGTTTGGGCTGAAACCAATATGTTTCAATTTTACTAATAACAGTTCCGTATTGACCAAGTCAAAATTCGTATATGGCTTTATCAACAACTCAAATTTAGCCACAATTACACGAAAATTCCGTGTAATCTAACAGTTAAAACCTATGTGGGCCTAAAGTGTCAGTTTATGCTTTCATTTCACCCTGTATATTTCATATTTCATATATTTGTTGGAAGAAGTATGAGTAGCATAAAGCTGTCTACAAAGAATAGCATTGACATATCTGTAAGTGATTTAGAAATTAGGTTTATTAATGATTCGGAAAAAAAGAAATACAAAAAAATACTACCACTAACTTGTCGTGGTACATTTAACATCATTTCACAGACGCCCAAAACCATTACTTAAATGTCTGTAATTCACGCCCCAAAGAACAATAAAAAATAACAGTCTAATTATTTGCTTTACAAAACAAAAGACAAATGCGAGCGTCGCCATTCGAAATCAGATCGCCTTGGATTACTACAAATATAACTAAATTTCTGAAAATTCGTTCAAAAGAGAACTGCTTCTCGCATGTATATAATGAATTATAGAATCGCGGAATTGTATGTTACGAGTCGTAAATATTGTGGTAAATTTAGTTATAAATACATTTAACTAATTAAAAACCTCGTACAATTTGTAACAGTCTTGAAGCTCCCTCGGTCGCATTAATTGCTTTTAACATTTTCACTCTACGCGAATTTAACAAAATTCGTTCCCCTAATTAATACGATTCCTGAATAAGTTATTCGAATTATACCTAAAGAATACACAAACAAAATTAAGTTTTACGTAATAATAGCGTTTTCTCGCGTTACTTGTAGCTAAAGAGAACTTTTAAGCTTTCGGAAAACCCGTATTTGGATTTCAGAATAGTCACCCTTTATCTTACAGAATTACCACTCAATTACAGCTGTTCACATAAAAGAAATTTAGTGTATGAAACAGTTCGCGAAATAGTGGGATTTACACTCTGTCTTTTTGTGCATTTGCCCATATGTGTCTTGCAGCTAATATGTTTGCCTACAGCAGCTCGCAATTCATTCTAAACCAATTTGTCAACGAATAAAATGCGTTTTTACGCTTTGAAGACAGGAAGTGTACACGTTATAGCTTATATTATTTTCATGATTCTAAGATTTTCATTTTCGTATATGGAAACCTGGATGTAGAGCATACTGTATGCAGGTTTACTCCACGTAACTGACCAAAAAATATTTTTTATAAATGATTCGCCCTGTAATAACAGCTCAAATTTTCATCTCTATGGCACTTAAAGATCGTCACATACTGAACGTAACAGAGTTCTTATAAAGTTTTAATAAGCCATAAGGTTAATAAAAAGTGACTGTCTAGTTTTTAAGTTAAGTCACATTGCGTGACTACAATTGGTGTGTGGGAACATGGCGGCAAAAACGAGTCCGCGCGATGACGCACCGAACCCCGATCTCGGTAGTCGCGCCCACACGTGACGTCAAACCCCCCACATGACAGACACGAATGCGCGTTCGAGTAACATCGCTACCGAACCACGACGAAGCGCTACCGAGCACCGACGAAGCGCCCCTGCAGGGTATAAAAGCGTGCGCGATTCGATCAGGAAATCACTCTTCTTCCGGAGTTGTTAATAGCACTGGAAGAAGTCTCATACCCCGTGACCGGAGTTGTTAATAGCACTGGTTCCACGGGGCACCGTCCGACGCCGGAGTTGTTAATAGCCTGGCTAGGATAAGCGACCACCGCTACCACGTACGCCAGTCAAGCGGCCGCGGTCCAGTTCACCGTGTTATTCACCGGTGCGACCTATCATTACACCGCTACCACGTACGCCAGTCAAGCGGCTGCGGTTCAGTGCACCACGTTGTTCACCGGTGCCGCCTATCGTTACGCCGTTGCCGCCAACGCCTACAAAGAGGCCACCATGGAAGCTGGTGCCGATCGACCTCGACACAGGGCCCTGCTACAGCGAACCTCATAGCCGGCCCCTGCATTTACTCGACCCACGAAGACAGTGCGTGAAGTACATTCGTTCTTTAACTTTGCGTTCATGTTAATTTGTTATTGTTAATTTGTTATTGTTATTTGTTCTTTCGTTAAAACTCGTTAATATAAAAACCGTTAAACCACTGCACGTTACATTTCCTAAACAAAAGATCGGCGCACGCACACGCGCCGACAAAGTGGTGACCCGCGCCGTGCGACAAAGTGGAAAAAATACCCGCGACGTGCAGAAAAGTGTAAACAATATCCGCGACGTGCAGAAAAGGGGAAAACAATACCCGCGACGTGCAAAAAAGTGGAAAACAATATCCGCGCGCGAACAAAAAACGTAAACAGTCGCGAATGCAATAAACATTTTTTAAAAAAAGTGCTACTACTGTGAAAAATGACGGAAGAAACTACCCAAGTGCAACGCATCCAGATGCGAGTTCCACCATTCTGGCCAAACGATCCGGAGCTATGGTTCGCTCAAATAGAAAACCAATTCCAGCTCAGTGGCATCACGACAGATGGAACGAAATATAGTTACGTAGCAGGCAGTTTGGAAGCCCGTTTCGCTAGCGAAGTGCGAGATATTCTAACGGCACCTCCAACAGAAAATAAATACGAAACTATCAAAACCGAATTAATAAGACGACTCAGCATCACACAGGAGCAGAAAACGAAACAACTCCTGGAATTGGAGGAATTGGGAGATCGCAAACCCTCTCAGTTTCTACGACACCTTCAACAGTTAGCGGGAGCTGCAGTACCAGAAACACTGTTGAGGTCAATTTGGTCAAACCGTCTACCAACAAACGTCAGAGCAATCCTTGCAACACAAGCGGACACTAACCTGACAAAAGTAGCCGACCTAGCAGATGCAATCATGAGTACAACAAATCCACCCTTGGGACCAGCGGTAAACACACTAGACGACATAATAAAAAATCTAGTGGATCAAGTAGCACAATTGAAATCAGAACTACGAGGTAGGCCAACAAATCGTGAAAAAGGCAAGACGAGAACACGAAGCAGTTCAAGAAATAAAACCTACGACACATGTTGGTACCATTACAAGTTCGGTAATAAAGCGAAAAAATGCAAACCACCCTGCAACAAAGCAAACAGCCAGGGAAACGAGTAGAGGAGTCGCTCATGACGGCAAGCGACGCCCCAAAACACACACGCCGTCTCTTCGTCACCGATGCGAAAACCAAAATAGAGTTCCTAATTGACACCGGAGCCGACGTGTGCATCTTTCCAAAAAAACTACTGAAGGAAAGACGACAAATTTCTCGTTATAAACTATACGCAGCAAACGACACAGAGATCAACACGTATGGAGTAGTAAACCTAGACCTTGATCTCCGATTACGAAGAAGTTTCCCATGGAGATTCATCGTGGCAGAAACAGATAAACCAATCATAGGAGCAGATTTTTTATCATTCTATGGATTACTAGTGGATATGCGTAAATTAAAACTCCACGACACGGTCACGAATCTCAGGACAGAGGGGCGTATAGCGAACGATCAAAATAACCAAGGAGTGAGCACGATAAATAAGAGCCAGAAGTATCGCGAGCTCTTGAAGGAATTCCCAACAATCACTAAACCAGCAGGGTTACCTTCACGACCACAACACTCCACGAAACATCATATAATAACAACAAACGGCCCGCCAGTATCTTCCAGACCGCGAAGGCTGGCGCCCGACAAACTTAAAAAAGCGAAAGAAGAGTTCAGGTTATTAATCCAACTGGGCATCGCACGACCATCCAACAGTCCGTGGGCAGCACCGTTACATATGGTGCCCAAGAAAGACACAGAATGGAGACCATGCGGAGACTACAGAGCATTAAATGCACGAACAATACCAGACCAATATCCTGTACCACACATCGAAGATTTCGCACAAACGCTTCATAACAAAAGAATCTTCAGTACAATCGACTTGGTAAAAGCGTATCACCAAATTCCAGTAGCAGAAGAAGACATACCGAAAACCGCAATAACAACACCGTTTGGTCTATTTGAATTCCCTTATATGACATTCGGACTACGCAACGCAGCGCAAACATTCCAGAGGTTCATGGATGAAATATTACGAGACATGGATTTCTGTTACGCTTACATAGACGACATACTAGTGGCATCTTCATCAGAAGAAGAACACGAGGTACACCTGCGACAATTGTTTCAAAAATTGCAAGACAACGGGATCATTATCAACCCAGCGAAATGCACATTTGGAAGCAAGCAAGTAAAATTCCTCGGATATCTAGTATCAGAAGAAGGAACGCAGCCCATGCCAGAAAAAGTCCGTGCGATACAAGAATTCGAAACGCCAAAAACAGCAAAACAATTGCGGCAAGTATTAGGGATGATCAACTACTACCGACGCTTTATACCAAACGCAGCAACTACGCAAGCACCACTAAACGACCTTTTAAAAGGAAAATTAAAAGGAAATCAACCAATACAGTGGAATACGGAAGCAGAATTAGCATTCGAAAAATGCAAACAGCAAATCGCAGAAGCAGCATTACTCACACATCCACAAACGGCAGCCAAGATATCAGTCACGACCGACGCTTCAGACACTGCAATTGGCGGGGTAATACAACAGCTTCAAAACAACGTATGGAGACCACTAGCATTTCTGTCACGAAAGTTGTCAGACGCCGAACAGAAATACGCAGCTTACGACAGAGAACTACTAGCCATATACTCAACCATACGTCATTACCAACATCTACTTCAAGGACGTCAGTTCACCATCTACACCGATCATAAGCCAATAACGTTCGCCTTCAAACAAAAACCTGAAAAATGCTCACCACGACAATTCAGATACCTAGACTACATAGGGCAATTTTCAACGGATATCCAGCACATATCAGGTAGAGACAACGTAGTGGCAGACGCACTGTCCAGAGTCAATCAACTCACGGCAGGAATCAACTTCAACGAGATGGGAGTAGATCAACAAAACGACAAGGAGCTACAAGACGCGTTACGCCTAAATAATACAAGTCTTCAGCTCAAGAAAATAAAAATGCCAGGGCACACAACCGAAATATACTGCGACGTGTCCACAGCAAACGCAAGACCCTTCGTCACCAAACCGTTCAGACGACAGGCTTTCGAAAGTCTGCATCAACTGTCACACCCAGGAAGTAAAGCATCAGCCAGACTCGTGTCTCAAAGATTCGTATGGCCAGGCATTCAAAACGATTGCCGAAGATGGGCACAGCAGTGCATACACTGCCAAACTTCAAAAGTGACTAGGCACAACAAGCCACAGGCAGTAAAATTCCAACCGCCATCAGCAAGATTCGACCACGTGCACATAGATTTAGTCGGTCCTCTACCAGTATCAAATGGACATCGTTACATTCTAACTTGCATAGATCGTTTCTCACGTTGGCCAGAAGCTATCCCGTTAGAAAACATTGAAGCCGAAACGGTAGCACGAGCATTCTTCACTAACTGGATAGCAAGATTTGGAACACCGTTACAAGTCACCACAGACCAAGGTAGACAGTTCGAATCAAAACTTTTCAAACAACTTGAAAACGTAGCCGGATTCGCGAGATGCAGAACGACGGCATACCACCCGCAAGCAAACGGCATGATAGAAAGATTCCATCGTCAACTTAAAGCAGCTTTAATGTGCCACGACACGAAAAATTGGTACGACACATTACCAATTGTCCTACTCGGGATAAGAACGGCATGGAAAGAAGATCTATCCGCCACAGCGGCAGAAATGGTATACGGGGAAACCATTCGAATACCGGGCGAGTTCTTAAACGAACACCGAAAAGAAACATTAGAACCAGAAAACTACGTAGCGCAACTACGACGGCAAATACAAGCACTAAAACCAGTACCAACAGCAACGCATGGTACAAGCAAAAGTTTTGTATTCCAAAAACTCAGCCAAGCTACGCAAGTTTTTCTAAGAAACGACACAGCTAAAAAACCCCTACAGCGACCGTACGATGGACCATACACAATCTTAAAACGAGGAAAACGAACATACACGTTAAACAAAGATGGAACGCCATACACAGTGACGGCAGAACGCGTGAAACCAGCTTTCACAGAAGAACAAAGTCACACACTCCAACAAGGGGTTGACGAAAAAAGAACCCGCTCTGGGAGAAGAATTAACCATCCCGTAAGATTTAACGTATGACTCCGTCACTAGGAAGGGGGTATGTGGGAACATGGCGGCAAAAACGAGTCCGCGCGATGACGCACCGAACCCCGATCTCGGTAGTCGCGCCCACACGTGACGTCAAACCCCCACATGACAGACACGAATGCGCGTTCGAGTAACATCGCTACCGAACCACGACGAAGCGCTACCGAGCACCGACGAAGCGCCCCTGCAGGGTATAAAAGCGTGCGCGCTTCGATCAGGAAATCACTCTTCTTCCGGAGTTGTTAATAGCACTGGAAGAAGTCTCATACCCCGTGACCGGAGTTGTTAATAGCACTGGTTCCACGGGGCACCGTCCGACGCCGGAGTTGTTAATAGCCTGGCTAGGATAAGCGACCACCGCTACCACGTACGCCAGTCAAGCGGCCGCGGTCCAGTTCACCGTGTTATTCACCGGTGCGACCTATCATTACACCGCTACCACGTACGCCAGTCAAGCGGCTGCGGTTCAGTGCACCACGTTGTTCACCGGTGCCGCCTATCGTTACGCCGTTGCCGCCAACGCCTACAAAGAGGCCACCATGGAAGCTGGTGCCGATCGACCTCGACACAGGGCCCTGCTACAGCGAACCTCATAGCCGACCCCTGCATTTACTCGACCCACGAAGACAGTGCGTGAAGTACATTCGTTCTTTAACTTTGCGTTCATGTTAATTTGTTATTGTTAATTTGTTATTGTTATTTGTTCTTTCGTTAAAACTCGTTAATATAAAAACCGTTAAACCACTGCACGTTACATTTCCTAAACAAAAGATCGGCGCACGCACACGCGCCGACAGGTGAAAGAACGTGAACGTCGTTTCAGCTCCACAGTTTTTCGCAACTTTATACCAAAAATTACGTTGCAACATGTATGTCGCCTTTAATAAGAGAAAATTGTATAAATCAACTTACACGATTTTTAACTTAAACGAAATTTTCTCACTTTTAGATAGAGTTAGAATGTGATTCATCTAACCAAAAATAATAGGATACAAAATATCAACTAATGATGTTTAAAAAATCCAAACGAATATTTGTATGCTTTGAATTTGGCAAATGCAGTAAAAATGTTGGTAATTTTCAACAATAAAAAATGACTGCAGGTATAGCACCCAGGCCATTCCCCTCTATAGATTGATTGGTTACATGTGCATTTTCGTTTCTTATAATGTTGAAAAAGTTGTCTAATCTAGTGCTATTTAAATTTTTCGTAAAGTTTGATGTCGATATAATATGCTAAAACCTCTTTCACAGCGACAATTCTGGCATGGCGGTTCAACTGCAGCATTTTAATCAGAACAAATCAAAATAAAATAATGATACAAACTATCATGAATATAGATTAAAGATAACGTAGGACCGAGTACTGAACCCTGCGGAACACCACCATTCATAACATACTCGTCAGATTGCTTATTATTGAATAATACATAATTATCTCTATTAGAGAAGTAACTTTCAATCAACCTAACTAATGAGTTAGAGAAATTTATAGTGCACTAGCTTACGTAGAAAGATTTCCCAAGATACGCAATCAAACGCCTTCTGTAGGTCGCAAAAGAGAGTACCCATGAACACCTTAGCCTCAAAAGCCTAATTTATATTTTTGATGAGTTCCAGAATAGCATGCATTGCAGATCTATTAGCTCTGAAACCATATTGTTTAGAGTTAAACAAATTGTTCTTCTCGAAATGTTGTGTAATTTTTTTATTAATGCAAATTTCGTTAATTTTACCCATTATAGGGATGAACAATCTCTAAATTGAGATGTATAAAACTAAAATCCGTTTGAACCATTATTGAGTAAAACATAAAAACCCCAACACGCGACATTGGTCTACATACTAAACCATTATTCACACGGATCCGATTAGGTAACTCAAATTTAGTAACACCCCTAGGGTAAGTCCGGGAAAGATGGCGCAGGTTTTTGTTATGTCCATAGAACACTAATTGAAATACAAAACTATTTAAAAAAACAAAATTTTTATTCTTTTTTCACTTAGGAACAAATATTTGATTACAGGTTTTGCAAAAAACTCGAATAAATGTTAACAAAAAAAAATCAAATAGAAACTTGCGAAAAATCATCTAACCCGGAAATTGAGGTTGAGTTGGCGCATCCTCTTCGGGTGAGATGGCGCGAGGTTCACCATACACCAAAGGTTATTTTTTATTGTTCTTCTTTGTCAAAATTTGTTTTGAGCAATTGGCACATAGGTAATTCTGTGGAATCGGAACACGAGAGACATCTCATGCACTTCAGCCAATCGTCTTTCTTTTTGGTTGTTGAGTAGGCCTCGTTGCACCCTATGCAATGGCATTCTTCTTCAGACTCATTGTCATCTGAAGAATCTTGCAAAGAAATTGCGTCTGATTCGGATTCTGAAGAAGAAATGTTCTTTAACACTCGCTTGGATTACTAAATTTTAAAATTTTGGGTTTGTGAGTCTGGGGCTTAGCGACTTTGTTGCTCTTCTTGTCTTTCGTATCTTGTTAGGACTTTTTATTGATAATGTTTTCCTCGGAATTAAGGATGTCTGCTATATGCTTACCGCGTTTCCTTGCTTGCTGAGCTAAACTGCTGGTACTGGTACTTGGGGGTACTATTCCTGTTGTTTTAAAGGCTGCAGTAGCATTACTTATAGTTGCAGGTTTAACCCAGGCACTATTGAGGAGTTCGCCAAATTGTAGACATGTAAGTCTTCAATCATGTTTTCATGTTTGATAGAAAATGCCAGCATTTCAATGTTACTGCAATGAGATCCGTGTCCATCAAGTAAAAGCATAACCTTTCCAAGAGGTTTTCTTGGTAGAAATAGTTCTTTTAACCACTTAAAAAATAAATCACTGTTAATATAAGCCGACTTCTCATTTATGTATACTACCGACCCCGGTGGTAAACCATCTTCGAACTCAGTCTTTTTGTTTTTCCCTTTCATAATACACATAGGGGGACTATAGAGTCCGTCTGCGCTACAACAAGACACAAATGTAATTGTTTCTTCTTTCTCAGACGCCGTAATATTGGCTACGTTTTTCGACCCTTTGGATGCAATTACAAAACCAGGCTTGTTGTTTAACTGCAACCCGGTTTCGTCCATATTAAATATGTTACCGGGTTTGTCACAAAGTTGATTTTCTTCAAGGATCTTTTCCAGTAATTTAAAATAGTCGCCTACTTCCTTGAGCGTGTGCAAAATAAACTCCTTCCGCTTTTCTGACTGATAAATCGGGATGTCGCGTGAGGAATAAATGCAACCAATCGTATCCAGCTTTACCAGATTCACGGTTGAAGCGATGAGTAATCCCTCTACTCCTCCGCCAATTTAAAAGCCAACACGAACATCATCACGAGTTGGAGCGAATCCATAGCTTTGCAATTTTTTTATATGTATCACGATTTTATTTTCATTCGTAACTCCAAGGCAGGCTGAAGGGCCTTGACGACCTACCTCAACATTTTCATTCTTTTTTCGCCTTCTTAATGTTGTTGCTGGCACATGAAAATTTTTTGCAGCTTCATTTATCTCCATGGAGCCATTATTAACTGCGGTTATGGCTTGAACTAGTTGATTTCGGTCCAATTGCTCCTCAAAGATCCACTACGTCTTTTGTATCTAGTAGCCATTGAGCTAGAAATAAAATTTGCAAGCTTAATATCTGCGCCCCGTAATTTTGGACACCATCTCTCCCAAATGTCATGGGTGAGATGGCGCACTCGATTGTGAAATCCGACAACAGTTCATAGTCATAATTGTAGGTTAGAATATTGTAAACAAGCATGCATTAAATAGAAACTATGATAGAAATCACAATTATCGTGCAGTAACTTACCAGTGTCGTATAATTTACAATACTGTATAAATTTTCGTTCACGCGCAAATGATTATTTCGCTTTTAGGGCGTTAATATATTGTAATGAACCGGAAAAATGTTGTGGGACACATGTCCTTAGTAAGCACAGGAAGTACAAGGCTAATTACATCATATTTACTACGACAGAATATAACCATCAAAATGTCCAACAGGCTCGGTCAATCGAAAAATTTTGGTGTGAATTCCAAAATGAACAACAACTGCCGGATAGTCAACATCAAATGCGTACAATTGAGGATCATGGTGCGCTATCAGTTTTATAGAACAGTTTTCATGTTGTGAAAAGATGTAAAATTAACCACTAGACTACAATTAACATTTTAATAAAATTAAGCCTGCTGCAATTTTTTCAAAACTTATGTCCCATGATGCGTTACTATACATACGACTGAATGTGTAATATTGAAGTACAAATACGGAGATATTTAGTATCGTATGCTAATAACTAGAGGGGATTTCAACGACAATCGATTATATAAATTACATTCTGAATCGCTCAGTACAAAAACGATAACCGATAGTGAAATTTCATGTCGTTAAATAATATTGGTTAAGTGGTAATCAAAATAATGTAATAAACTAATACCCATTCAGCGCATTTGAAATTTTAACGAGATTACATCGATGCAATTAACTAAAATATAAAAGCAGTTTTTTACATAATGAACTACTTCAATGTAAAGTGTACATAGTTAATTAAAAACTATGTAAGTCAACGCGCTTTAATGTTATATGTTTGTATTATGTACTTTATACGAATTTTTGTATTTTTGTATTTATATTACTTCTGAATTGTTGTTTGTAATGTAAATAAGTTTGATTTTCAAAATTATGTATTCAACGTCGTTCTACAGTAATTTCAATTAATTTTAAATGACACAGTAAATATAACAGAGTTTCATTGAAGCAATTAATTATGAATGCGTCAAACTCAAGTTCCTTTAGTTAGAGGATTAAATAAAATGGTAATTTGACACACATGTTATAAGCAGTTACCGATCAGTACATCTTAATCCGTTAATTACTAATTGATTTTCTTACTACAATTTACAACGTCACTTACCTACTTATGTTAGATCTAATTTGATATAACTAAAACTGCGTTTATCAAATTTCAGAAATCGACTACGTCAATAAATACTAATTTTAAAATCTAATTTAAGTACAGGGTATTCGAAGAATACATCAAAGCAAAAAATTCTACGACCGGAAAAATACACATTACATTTTCAAAAGTTATATTCAGCAAGGACGATATTACAGGATATCTCAAAGATACACACAACAACTTAATATAAAGGTTCCCTTTTGGAATTTCTGAATATAAAACTACAAAGAAAAATGTGGTTTTCTATTTGCGAGGCCATTGAAAATGGGAGAATAATTTTAAATCTTTTCGGAATGAAAATGAAAGAGTATATTTAAAATTATAAAAATTTCATTTTTTAATGTAACTTCTTGAAATATAAGTACACTTGGTCCTTTTTTCAGTAATTCTATTTTTCTCTTGTACTGCAATGAACTTGTTTGGGAAAAATATGAAGTCACACCTGTGTCCTGTGTTGAAGCACGATAATCAGGCGCATTTCTCAAGAAGTCATACGTTAATAGCCCTAATATGGCTATTAAAATTTTACTTTTGTGAGGAGGTTCACTGTGATAAAATACCTTCTTTTTCAAGTTGATTGAAAGTATTAAATTTTTACAAAAATGTACTACGGCTCACCGAAGCAAACAAGATAGTCGGAAAATATGAGAACTAAAAGAATTTTATTTGAAATATTTGAAGCGGTAAGATTTTTAGCCAATCACACAACAATATTAATTTTAGTACATTCACAAATCAAATTTATACTTGACAGTTAACAGTAGTCACATGTTATGCATTTTACCTATACATATTGTATCTACCTATTTATTTCGTGGATGGATAATAATTCCTTTGCATCAGCAACGTGTCTATTAATTCTAACTAGTTATTATACAAGTAGCATTTAGTTAACCAGAAAGTAATTGTGTTTCGATTCAAGGACCAATTTTCAAATATTTAAATATACCGTCTAAATATTTCTTAACTTAAATGTATTCTGAAAAAGACGACAGCGCTAGCTCCACCCTCTCACCAGAGTCAGTAGATTAATAGAGTACCGCAACCTCCGCCATTTTTAGTCCTTTCCGCGCTTCACTCACTACACGCTTAGAGACCACGCTCAGTAAAATAGATGATGTTTTGACTAAATTTTTCGGAATATAATAAAAAAAATACACTTAACGGCACAACAACACGGCATTTTATTAAAAATTACGCACTTAATTCGTAAGTATATTTTATGTATATGGACTAAAAATGGCCGCCAGGGCGGCATTTGTCGCGTCAAAGGCTTGCGGTACTCTATTAATCTACTGACTCTGCCTCTCACTACTCTAATCGGTGAAAACGATACGTAATATGATAATACCAGCATGTGCAAATAATTATGCCGTTCTCACATATTAATTTACATATCAATACCTCACTTTAAATTAGTGCGTTTCCCTACAATTATTTATATACAGGGTGTCTCACGGTCGATGGTACATTGTATTATTCTGGAAATTTGGATACATCAGTAGTTGCTCTTGATCTAACGATCTAAAATATTTTCAGCATTGCAGTGTTGCCGCTTATAGCAAAAAGTAGTATCAACTTTGATATTTCAAATGAGGCACCCTGTATATGTTAGCATTTTTCGATTCGTAATTACTTTGTGAGCCTTTTGCCTAATAGATTCCTATACCGATCCCAATAATTCCAATATCTAGGTAACAATCATTACATTGGAGCTATGTTTAGAATAAAAAATAGGGAAAATAATTAATAACTCGAAAACCTTTGGAGATGGGTATAGAAATCGACCGTGAGACACCCTGTATAATTTGTTCCTTTAGCTTCGTGATCACCACATATTTGAATTGCAGCTTTTAAGCTACAATTATATCCAAAAGGAATCGAAGAGTGACATGAGAATAAACGTGCAAACTAAAAGAATTACGTAAGTACACTTAGTGCAATAAGAAAATGAACTTGATGGTAAGTAAATCTTTAAATTACCGATACTTTGAGATTCACTCAACGGTCACATCTTTGGGCAAAAAACTAATATATGGATAGGATATCATAATATATCTCGATTACCTAGTTTAAACATAAAATACAGCCATATTTCGAGAAAAGAAGAATTTCATAAAAACTCACCAATGACAATAATTATGTTGAACACGACTCACCTGAAACAAAACAATATGGATTGGAGTTAATGTGTAGGTACAAGAAATTAAGCAATTCAAGCATCTCCTTTACCACAGAATGCTAAACACGAAACATTCCAAGCTTGTCAGATATCCTTATACATTTATGAATTTAAATAACAGTGTTACCGTCAAACAAAATTTATGAAATTCTATAACGTAAATTAAATTCACGGCAGTAATGCGTATAATCACTGTATGCATTTCAAAAATAAGCCCTAAAATGAGTGTTTGAGGTTTTCATTTTATACTAAGATATGCATGCTTTATATTGCTTTATATATTAAGTAACATTATAGGTAGGTGCATAATTTCAAAGTCTGAGCATTATTATTCATTATATTTTATACTTATACCTACCTAAAGCATTGAATTTCATGCAGTTTTAAGTTACAGAAATTGACTATTTCTTTTATCAACCCTTATTTATGATCATTACCATTTCGTAGGGGAAATGTAAAAACCTTCAATACTCCTTTTTTAATGAATATGTTTACCCTTAAATTCTGTTACGCAAATATACTCCCATACAATACACTAATATTTCTCTATACATATAGCAATATTTTACCTAGCATTATTTGTAAAATGTTTTGTACCTCCAATAAATATAATGTTAAAATTGAAACTCCTTTTTTTGTTTTTCTGTATCATTTTACATCCAGTTTGCTTACTAAATCGTCTTTTTAAAAACTCTTGTCATCGATTAATACATAAATATTGGGGTACCATGAAAAGAAAAGTAGCTGTAAATAATGTTAAACAAAAAGAACTGAAATGTCAGATTTAGTAAAAAATCCGTGTACTTATAGAAATTACGTGGGAAGGATGGGAGAAGCATTATATACACGTTAAACAGTTCTGTAATTATTAAAAATTACTTATCCCGTTAAATACAAAAATGTTATCACATCAAACACGAGGTGTCAATTCCCTCCTTAATATTAATTTCGTTGTCACACTCATCTCATCATCGTTGGCAAATATCCAAGTGCCACATGTCAACATCTGGCACCTACCTATAATTTTGGATTGTAAAACAACTGTTTATACCTATATTTTGTTACAGAATCATATTTATATGATTAAGCTCACTGAATGGACGAAACGTAAATAAAAATTAAAAATTTGGCATTTATAAATGCCGATCATATTTAAATTTAGATTCTTCATTTTATCTTCACCATCACTAAAAATATTATTTTTTGAAAAATAACTAACGGCATTTCCCTCTATCATTATTATACAAATATACGGCGTGGGTAAGGAACCGCTATTTTTGTCGTTATCAGATATTTTACAAAAAAACCGTTTACACAAAAGTTGTTCAGGATATTCTGGTTGACATAACTGACACAAAATATTTTATTTTGGTTCAACTGGTTATTAGCTATGACGTCATCCGACCTTTTTTTTTAATACGAGCCCTAACTTGTTTTTCATCTATTCGATGGAGTATAAAACCCTCTTATCAATAAATAATGGGGTAACATTACAATTTTTTTGATAAAGTGTCGTTTAAAACCTAAAAAGACCAAACCGAACAGTACCACAGAAGACACAACCCAGAAGCGTCACTTGTGGCGACACGTTTGATGTTTGTTTGACAAATCTGGTTGACCTTCGCCATGTTGTTGTTAGTACTTTACGTGGGAAATTTAAAAACACTTTAGATTTCAGCATTAATCTACTTCTCTGGATGGCAACCATATTTCGCAAATGTTAACTTAATTTTTAATAGTTTACATTGGAATAAAAAACAAGTACTTTTAAAAAATAGTATATAATATTCATTATAAACTAAAGATTGCATAAAATTTTTAGTGTAAAATTTCTTTTTCCAGATGTTTTAAATTCCCTATTCGCAAATTTTATACTCAGCTTGAATAAATAAATGACGATTGATGTAATATAAATTTAAGTACATGTTATGTTACCGTTATGATATAATAAATTGTACTAACAAAACTATGGCGACGTGACATGCGCAAAGAAACTTTGTTCTGGCGGGATCGGAGAATGGAGCTTCTGAGTTATGTCTTTTGTGACAGTATCAATGGTTTGTAAACATTAAATGTATTTTCGTGACAGCGGACGGCGTAATGGGTTCACGATTTGGATGTTCCGTGTTAAATAAACCACAGACCTCTCTACATGGGATCTGTCAAATAAATAATTCTGATTTTCCTCAAAATATCCAATCACCTTATAGTTATAATAGGATGAATTGTGCCTTTATATCAAATGTAAAGGTCTATAAAATGTTCATTATGTTCCTTGTTCGAGTTTCGCTATGTATTTTCTACAATCACAAATTACTTTAAGTTTCTTCTAGCTAGATATACCTATCTCTGGATCATGTATTTCACTATTATGGGTGTCCATTCTTTAGGATCACTTCATGAGAGTGTATACCTGATGTCGATTAATTAGGATAATTTCTGTGGCATAATTAAGACAAAGTTGCCTATTTTTTAATAATATATGTTCACAAAAAAACAAAACTGAAGGAAAAATTATATTTTTCTACAAACGTCAAAAAATGACAAGGTTTGCGCATCGATAACAATACGCGAAGCGACCCTTTTTTCACTTTCCTACGTTACCATGACAGCGTGCGCGAAATGACGACGCCGTGCGCGAAGTAAGTACTTCGCGCACTGCACGCAAACTAGATGAGTGTTTTGTATATAAAATAATTGTTATAACTTTTTCACGTTTATAGAAAGAAATTTGTTTGCAACTCGTGCGCGAAATACTTTGGTGATCACGACTATTTTTTTAACTCAGCTGCGCCTCACTAAATAAATAAAGTGGCATTTCGCGCACTAGACACAAAAATAACTATTTAAAATTTATGGACAAAAATAAACAGAGAAGTTACGATGCCTTCAATTAATTTTAGAAACAAATGATATGCATTAATCCGAAAAATGTTTCACAGTTATACAGTGTATTCCGTTTTGCCTGTACGCCATCATGCTAGTTTCGTTAAACAAAGTTTGAAATACAAAAATAGTTAATCAGTAATAAATTTTACAAAACAATGCCACTTGATTTGTTTGAATATTATGACGTTAATAGATTTCTCGTGAAAATGTAACTTCACTTTGTCATTGATTGTATACTGAAAGTTAGTAAAGGAGTGTTTATACACACTTATTTTATGAAACACTACATTTGCAAGTAATCCTAATATAATAGGTACCTACCGCTTAAAATAAAATATTTTGGTAAGCGCAAGAAGGTGCAGACTTACAAAAAGTTAATGTAAGTGGTCTAAACTAAAGAATATTCCTAGCAATCATCCTTCCTGTAGAATTTGCCAAAATTAGCCATATTTCTAAATATTCCAATACGCCTTTTAAAAATAAATTACGTTAACAGAACGCATACAAGCGAAAATCGATTTACATTTACAAAGACCCCACATTGTGAAAAGACCGGAATCGCGCGAGCTTTGTGTACATACTTTTAAGAAAACATACCAGGAACAATTATTCTCATACAGGTAAGGTAAATTTGGTGGTTCATTTACCAAAGTAGTTGCTGAATACCATTATTTGAAGCTAATAAACCTTAACGTTATAATCTTCAGTTATGCCATTGTTCCTATGAAATTGTCGCTTAGAATTGCACAACAGGTTTGTATTTTACAGAGTAAATTTGGGTTGCTAAAAAAGAATCTGTTGCCTAGCAATTAGACGAGAAAAACTGTCAACTAATAAAAATGCGACAACGAAAGTGGAGCATTTTTAGGGTGACAGTTTTTCGAGTCAAATTGCTAAAGGAAACAGATTAGAATTTAAACAACACAAATTTACTCGGTATAAATACAAACCTCGAGTGTAATTCGGCAGGACAATTTAACAAATAAGAAATTTAGAAACATGAATGTCCTCGTAGTTCAATATGTGGGTAGTTTGTTTTGAACACACAGGTATTAACTCTTTGAATGATTTCATCGTTGGTATACAGTCATCAAATCGACTCATTCTTATAATAATGATTGACGAATGTCAAACTATTTATATGGGAACGGATACTGCGATAATTGATTAAAAAATAAGTGAAAAAACCACATTTATCGCTGTAAAAGTTGTAGGTAACTTTTGCCGCTATCAAAGTGAAAATTGCACTGCGGCTTGAGTTAAAGTGTCTATAATAAATAAATAAAATCGTTAGCTTGCAACTTATTAAACTAACAGAGCTACGCACGAATCGGACTTTGTTCCAAATTAACGGCAAATTCCTTAATAAACATGAAGATGGGACAACAATGGGAAATAACTTATCTTCGTTTATTACCAACCTTTTAATTTGTCAATTTGAGACTTGTGTACTTTCCTAGAGTTTGCATTCACTATGTTTTTTCCATCCTCAATACTAAAATTTTCTCCCCTCAGGACTTTGTAGCTAAACTAAATTCGAAATTCGCGTCTATCCAATTTACCTATAAAGTGATTTTAGATTTAAAATACAAAATACGTACACTATGTGGATGGAAACTTTTACTTAATTTATAAACTTTGGAACACCGTAACTCAGTGAAAAATCATCCGATTAAAAAAAAACGAAAAACCATTATATTCGTCTTTCTGCCAGCTACAACTTTCATTTGGGAAAAAATCCACTCCCATTTAAAAAAATGGCCCCCATGAAGAAATCTTTAAACTGGCACCATGTATAATTAAATTGATAATGTCATCATCTTTTCCCCTCGCAGTCATAAAACTTTTCTCTGAAACATTTTTTGAAAAAAAAATGTGCTTTTCGAGATGTTCGCGTGTATTGATTAAAATGGTCTACCCTGTATATAAAATCAGGATTAAATTGACAAACCTCGTATTTATAGTATTTTTGTATCTTAACCAAAATTTGGGTTAGATGTAGCGCTTTATGTGATTGCATCACAGTTCACTACACTCATTGCTCACCTATTAAATTCGCAATTCATACTAATGAAATGTGTACTATCTAAATCGCTTACATTTCGGTTACGGCACGTAAAAAGTTTTGTACAAAAAAATGTGCGTAAAAACGAACCTTGAGATGAGGTACAACATCAAATCCGATGTAAAACTAAAACCTGCGTTAATTAAAAGGGTTGTTTATGTAACAACCGTAATTTTAATTTTTGGTGGAAAAAGTTATTAATGCTCGTACTTTATGTGGAACAGCGCGGGTCGTATAATTGTCACACATAACGAAATAAACGTCAAGTTTGTTCTGCTTGAAGAAGAAATGAAATTAATTGATGTGATTAATTTTAAGCAACTGCAGATGAGGGTTTTGGGTATCATAAAACTTAAAACTAGGCGCTGTCGTTAACCACTGAACAATAAATACTCCCACAGTAATTATTTTTGTTTAATCAACCGTTTCTGGTCTTGAAACTATGTATTCACATATTACAAAATTGACTGGTGTATAAATTAGGTCTTTGTTGTTTGTTTTTCTAATTACTACTATATACTACTGATTTTATTTCTCGTTAAAATAATGTAGGTACTCGTTCTGAAAATTCCTTTACTTCATTTCTCGAGAATCGTTGTATTAAGTATGAGTATTCCAAACAGAAAAGTTTATGTAAAGCTCGTAATAATAATACGATAAACGGAATAATTCGAATAATTATTTACATATCAAAAACTTGCGGCCTTTGAAGCTTTGTATACGAACATAAATATTTAAACAGTGAAAACTAAATACGAGCAAGATGTTTTTATTTAGATGTAGTCTCCCTTAACCTATATACTGAATAGGTTGTAGAAATATAAATAACGTTACGATAATTAAAGATTGCATTTATGGTAATGTTAAACACACAGTTCCATGCATTAACGTTATAGTATACGTACCAAATGTACATGTAGTCGTAGCGGTACATCTAAATGTCTGTCAAATTGTGCGGGAAGTGTGAAATTAGGTACACTTATTAATTAGATCAAAATAAACGATTTGACCCGCAGCACCGCTATTTTCAACCCTTAGTTTTCAAAAGTGCCCCGTATTTAGTTTTTCCATCCCCTAACGATAACTCCTTTATTTACAACTTTTAGAAAAAATTACATTAATAAGAGTTTTAGGAATTCTTATAAGGAACATTTTATATAAGGATAAAATTTTCACAAATATCAACCCTTATCGAGATATGTGGGAAAAACTGATTTTTGCAGTTTCATTACAAAATCGGTCATAGTTTTCTTGTTTATCGTGTCTCAGAAAAATTATTCAAGTAAAAGATGTAGATATTAATATGATCAATATTTTAGGTATATATAATATTTTCACAGAAAGCAACCCTTAACAAGTTATTTCGATATTTCTGAAAGTAAGCAACCCTTAAGTATGAAATCGCTCGTATCTTTTTTATTTGTAACTTATGAGGAAAAACACGTGAATAAATATAGAAAATTATCTTTTGGGCATTTTATGTCGGTATGAAAATTTCTCAAACGTCAACCCTTAACGAGATATATCGAAAAAACCAGAAACTGTCAATTTTCACATAAAATCGGACATAACTTTTCTATATTTCACTACAGTAACATTATTGTTATATAATTCGGTAGGTATATGGATGTAGAAAATATAAGGGGTAATTTTTTTTACAAAAACTCACCATTAGCTAGATATTTTGAAAAAAACAAACTTTCGGCCCTTTTTAGAAAATTTTTCGTAACTTTTCCAATTACGATTGTTAATATTATTTCTTCGCGGTTTATAATAGCCAATTACAGTGTATTTCATGAAATCATAGTGATTTTGCACCATATCATACTGGTGCGGGGATTTTCAACGTACAAAGTGTAGGGTTTATTCGCGGTAATATAATTAAAAAGAAACAATCTAATTGTACCCAAAATGCAAACATAGGTCGATTTTTATATCAAGGAAGACATATTTTGATGTTATTTTCTTGGGGGTGGTTCTCACCTCCAGCGCTTCACAGACATTTGCGATTTTCTCGATGTACCGCTACGACTAATGCGGATTCGTTTGTTTTAGATTAGACAAACACATTTTTTGATTTTTGTACCAATATTTGCGTGAGAAGTTGTTTTTATAAATAGTGGAGTAAATAATGGATAAAATCATGTCGTTTTTTATGAGCTCAAACCTATTGGGTATAGTCAACAATATCATTCTACACATGACACCTCAAAATAAGACCTTTTTTTGTGATCACGACTTTTTTATTTTCAAAAAACTGCGAAAACTTCCATTTCCTTAAAATCATGTTTTTTTATATTTGTCCTCTAATATCTAGTTACCTAATTGAGCTATCGACATGATTTTTTTTTTGTTTTAAAACAGATACTTAAACACTTCTTTGCAAGTATAAAATAGTTGATATTTTTTGTTTTAAATATACCCAACATATCGATGCTCTTGGCAGTTCAGAAATTATGCAGGCAAATTTTGACTAATCGAAAAAAAAATTGTTTTTAAGAATTTCATATAACGTGCTGCGAAGAAAATGGAGACAAATGACCAAAAAAGTTTTTAGTAGCATAATCGTTGTTGTCACTTTTATAGTTTAGGCAATACTATTTTTTTAAAACGCGCGGAATTTAAAAATTCGGTTATACTCAACGACGAATATGAAGCGGCTGGTCCAGTCGCAGTGTTTGTAGGTACATTATTATATTATTGTGATAATTAATAATGAGTACGGATTGTGTATAAGTACTGCTAAACAATATTTCAATAAAATATAGTAAAACATTAAATAAGTGTTTATTATGTGGTAATAGTTGTGAACGAAAAAGATAAACTTGTGGTGCAGAAACCTTTGAAGCAGGGTTCAGAGACAATAATTAGCCGTTATAACTAGGTGAGATTGATTTAGTTCACTTACTAATTCAACTAAGCGCACCATAGAAGTGTATATTGTATACAGGGTGTCTCACGGTGACCGTCGGTTAGAAGTATATCAAGAACTGTAAAAGCTAGAAATTTGAAATTTTGCACATGCGACATGGAGTGTTTAATCTATTAAATAAAAATATCTTCCAAATGGCAGCACTTCCGGAAATACCGGAAGTGAGCATCAACTTCTTTATTTTAAATACAAACCAGGCAATTTTTTTTCACATTCTGATGTGTCATAAAATGTTTAGTAAGTATGCTTAAAATAATCGGCATATCAATTTTGATTTTTGAGAAAAAAAATTTTTTTCACTGAAAAATGTCAAAATCTTGTTTAGGAAATAAAATTGAAAGTCGAAAGTGGTAAAAGTTAAGGAAATGGGATTTTAGGTTCTCAATGTCAAAAGATTGAGACACAATTGTTTGTAATGGATAATAAAAAATTGCCCGCGGTTAAGTATCTATTTGACGTTATTTCCAGACTTAAGAAAAACTTTAAAAAGTCTCTTTTTTTAAATGGAATGCCTATTTAATTATCAGTCCATTCGATGCAGAATTAAATTTCCTTTAAATTGATATACCATGTTCCTATACCTAAAATCAATGATTACAGAGTTATTTACATTTTTCTAATTAAATTTATAATTACATACTTTACAAAACATGGTTGGTTTGAAAATTTTCAAAAAATTTTTATTCAAATGTTTCTTATGCTTTTATGATTATTTAAAATTCTATCTATGCAACCTCTTGACTATCCAAGGTCTCTTTCCGCCGAACGAACAGAAATTTCAGGGAAAACATTAAAATATCCCAATACAATGGTTTCTGCAGCGCCATTGGGGACAATTGGCTTTGCCAAACTTCGTGGCGCATTTACTTCGCCCAAATTTAGAAAATTCTTTTCAATCATCCTGATTTTTCGTTCTGTCATTGTAGGTAAATGCGGATATCGTTCGTTAAAGTGTTGAGTGATTCTTTATTCAATAGTTAAAGGTTCTGCAGGCCCGAAGACTAATACGAGCAGACTCGCCATGAATGTAAAACAAATTTAGAATATCAGCGTTTGTGTATTTCCTAATTAAAAACAAATATTAAGCGCAAAAATAAAAATTCAAACAGATAACACTGATAACAAACGTAAATGTAGCGTAAACTTACAAACTGGTAACTAAGTGACAACTGTCATCATAAGAAACAATTGAATAAAAATTTTTTGAACACTTTCAAAGCCAACCATGTTTTCTAAAGTATGTAATTATAAATTTAATTAGAAAAATGTAAATAACTCTGTAATCATTGATTTTAGGTATAGGAACATGGTATATCAATTTAAAGGAAATTTAATTCTGCATCGAATGGACTGATAATTAAATTGGCATTCCATTTAAAAAAAGAGACTTTTTAAAGTTTTTCTTAAGTCTGGAAATAACGTCAAATAGATACGCAACCGCGGGCAATTTTTTATTATCCATTACAAACAATTGTGTCTCAATCTTTTGACATTCAGAACCTAAAACCCCATTTCCCTAACTTTTACCACTTTCGACTTTCAATTTTATTTCCTAAACAAGATTTTGACATTTTTCAGTGAAAAGAAATTTTTTTCTCAAAAATCAAAATTGATACGCCGATTATTTTAAGCATACTTACTAAACATTTTATGACACATCAGAATGTGAAAAAAAATTGCCTGGTTTGTATTTAAAATAAAGAAGTTGATGCTCACTTCCGGCATTTCCGGAAGTACTGCTATTTGGAAAATATTTTTATTTAATAGATTAAACACTCCATGTAGCATGTGCAAAATTTCAAATTTCTAGCTTTTACAGTTCTTGATATACTTCTAACCGACGGTCACCGTGAGACACCCTGTATAACTGTGTTGGGCGATTGTTTACAAATAATATAAAAAATGTCGTATACTGAAACAACATTTTCGGATATCATCTTATTGAAGCCTGACCAAGTAAAAAATGAGCTATTGCCTTTAAAATGTTGAAAAAGTTTCCATGCCAAGTTTATTTTTAAAAACCTCTCATACTTTTCTTTCTTAAATTTAAAAAAAACTTAAAGCGTACAGGTTCTGGTAGGGTTGGAGGGTTAGAAAATTTCAATATGTGCCTAAAAGAAAAATCAAGATCTTCTAAGCTTAATGAATTTAGACCTTTTTTCACCTACAAATGAAATATTTTCTGAACGTTGCTGAACCAAACCTATACAATGAGTAGTATTTTTTCCATCAATCGTGTCCTCATTTAAATAGAAATTGTCAATACACAGCGTGTACGCTATTTTTAATTTTATTATCAACAACTTGTACACCTGGAGGTAGGTACATAAATTGTGTCAGATTAATTCTTTGTTTGGTAATATTGGTTGTTAATTGCCTGATATCATTACAAGTGCAGCAGATACCAATTTTAGATAGAAGGTCCAAAAGTTGTCTACTTCGTACTAAATGGTATACATACACCGTGTCCAAGTTAAACGTTCACCATTGCTATCTCCGTTATTATTAGACCTACAAGGTCGGTTAAAGGGGCAAACTAATGCCATTTTTTCCGCTGGTTACAATGGTGACAACAGAACAACAATTGAACGTCCCGTTCCCGACAACATTTCTCTAAATGGAACACCGTGTATATTTTTAGACATTTCGAAAGGAAATTTAATTTTGAACAAAAAAATTCTTAATACATAACCACCCTAAACTTAAAAATAAACAAATAATAAGCACTTAAACTTTTAATGTTAAACACAAAATTTTGGAAAATCTTGACATACCTGATGTGAGCAGAAAATATCTGCAGAAGCACTACAACATTAGCAGATTAGATTTCCGAATGTGACATTTTTGTAAATGAGACAATGGCATTTTAAAGCGGTCACAAACGAAAAGATTGTGAAACAACTATTGACAGATTTCATTTATCTGACATCACTACTTGAATTTTGCAACATTTAACATTAAAAGTTGAATTGGTTATTATTTTGTTTATGTGTTTGTTTAGGGTGGTTATGTATTAACAATTTTTTGTTCAAAATTAAATACACGGTGTTCCATTTAAAGAAATGTTGTTTTTGTGAATATCTCGACAACGGGACGTTCAATTTGTTGTTCTGTTGTCACCATTGTAACCAGCGGAAAAAATGGCATTAGTTTGCCCATTTAACTGACCTTGTAGCTCCAATAATAACGGAGAAGCAATGGTGAACGTTTAACTTTGGACACCTTGTATAACCCTAATCCAAATTGATAAAAGTTTTTCTTACATGACTTGTCGAACTGCGCCATATTGCGAGAAATAGCATCTTTTGGGTTTATATTTTTTTCCAAATCGTTATAGCTATCGTCATCGACAAGCCAAGAAATAAATTCCAATAACATGTTTGGTACTTGTTTTAAAAACTCATCCTGATTAATATCATTGGGAGCAGAAAATTCTTTTCGCGCAGACTTAAAATTTTGCATCTGTTTTTTTCAATATCCCAGTTGGTTGGTGTAAAATTTGATACTCGTTTTGAGCAATTTGTTCTTTATAGACATTATCCTTACCAGTTTCAGATCCAAAGGAATAATTTGAATCGGACTGATTCTGAATTTGACTGGGATTTTCTTTTTGATCTAACTTCATAAGACTTTGATAAAAAAGTTGGGTCCTTGGCTGTGGGTTTGTTGTTAAATTTTGATTTATTACAGAACGCTTGTATGTTATATTTTGAAATGTAATGGCAATAACACAACCTATGATATTTTGCATCGTGCGCAAACAAATCATTATAATCAGCCAATTTTGAAACCATTCCAATATCGTCCTGTTTTTTAGCAGCTTGAATTATTTTTTCGTAAGTACCTTTTCCTGTTCCTAAAAGAGATAAACCAAATTTTCTATTATTGTAGTACCTGAGTGAGGAAATACCTAAAATAAATAGATAATAATATCTACAAACCTGTTTGTATAGATGTCAATTTTTGCTTCTTCTTTGCCCCTTTTTTTGATTACAAATAAGACACGACACATTTCCCGTATGTTAAAAGATTCCATAGTACTCCTAGTTTTTGAAAGACCGGGAATGTTTCTGTCTCCGTTTGAGCTATTTCTAGTTTGGCGAAGTACCTCAATATATTGTGTTTGCAGGTGTAGATTTCCTGCAGTCTTTATTTCACCTTTTTTTCCGCTTAAAATATCATCCTTAATTTTCAAAATTTGCTGTCTAAAATAATCGTTTCTTATTTCCGCGGCTCTAAATTTATTATTGTCTCGAAACCCTGCTTCAAAGGTTTCTGCACAAGTTTATCTTTTTCGTTCACAACTACATCACATAATAAACACTCCATTTTAATGTTTTACTACAATTTACTAAATTATTGTTTAGCAGTATACACAACTCACATTTATTATTAATTATCACAATAATAATGTACCTACAAACATTGCGACTAGACCGACCGCTCCATATTCGTCGTTGGGTATAACCGAATTTTTAAATTCCGGGTGTTTTAATAAAATCATGGCGCCTTAACTGTAAAAGTGACAACGATTATGCTACTAAAAACTTTTTTGGTCATTAGTCCCCATTTTCTTCGCAGCATGTTATATGAAATTCTTAAAAACAAATTTTTTTTATTTAAATTAGTCAAAATTTGCCTGCATAATTTCTGAACTACCAAGAGCATCGATATGTTGGGTGATGCATTTAAAATAAAAAATATCAACTATTTTATACTTAGAATAACGTTAAATAGCATTGCTTGTAAAAACATCAGTTTTCATCTAATTTTTTCTGTTTATCATCATGTTTACTTTGTTTTAATTACAAATTGTTTTGAAGAAGCCCACACTAAGTGAGCGAAACGTCACTAATTTTAAATTTTACTATGTACCAACGATGGTCTTTAAAAGGAATGGAAAACGTTTCCTATCGAATAAAGACTTGAAAACCAAAAATTAATTTAGCTAACACAAACCTATCCAAAATCTTATTTTCAAACTTAGGAAGAAGCGCTAAAGTGTCTTTTTTAAAACAAAAAAAAATCATGTCGATAGCTCAATTAGGTAAGTAGATATTAGAGGACTAATTTAAAAAAACATGATTTTAAGAAAATGGAAGTTTTCGCAGTTTTTTGAAAATAAAAAAAGTCGTGATCACAAAAAAAGGTCATATTTTGTCATTTCTAATAAACAGTGGTCTATCTAATAAAATGAGATATAGTACATGACTTTGTTCTAACGTAAAAAAAAATAATCGAGAAGGAAGCGACTTTTGCCTTGTTTTTCATTCCACTAAAATGAAAATTGTAGTATTTCTACGAAATGCTACTAGAAAGGGTGACAATTTGAGTCACCTTCATTTTTATTGACTAGAATTACATGCGAACCGTTAGCTGTGCATGTAAAAGCATAAATTTTATACAGTTAAAGTTTACAAAAAGAAAAGAACATTATAATTGTTCTCTAACTGTAACTGACAATAGTCAGCGCTCCCTAATGTTTTTGTAATAAACCAGTCCATACTTTATTTAAGGTAGAAACTTGGGCAATTGCTCACTGCATTTAGCTAATTGGTTTTGTTGCAACTAAAATGTCACTACATTAAGGTTGGAAGTTAGGGTTTATGCACATCCAATTGAATTAACAAAGAATAAATAATACGCCCGAGACGTACTAACAACCCTTTACCGCTCACTACTAATTATATTGGAATGGACTACGAAATTATAGAAGAGTAACAGAAGAAAACGGATCATTATAATGCTCCCATTGATGACGCTTTTGAACACATGCATTAATTGTAAGGTCATACGCTTACTTATTCCAAATTATACATATAAGTTTGATTTTTGCACTAAGCCATAATATGAGAGCATCTACCGCCGTCTAATTTGGGAAATAATCATTACAATAGTAAAATACGAAGAATAGGTAAGTCAAGCTGTTCTTGGGAAAGTAATGAAGGGTATATGAAAAGCAATAAAAACAAACGTTTTCGATGTCGTAACAAATAATCCGTTGCACGTAGCAACGTACGTTATAATTAATTTTTAAATTGGCATGTTTAATTAGAAACAAAATTCTCTTTTATTATAAATAATATATCACGGTAAAGTCTTTGGATCTAGGTACATTAATATTTAAACCTGTCGGAACCGCGAATTTCCGATATCGAAATCGTTGGCCAGGAAAGCGGAATTTATTCTGTCGATTGAATTTCATGGTTTACGATATACTTATTTCGACTCCCATCATATTACAGCTTTATCTATACGATTAATTTATAACCGTAACCCTAAATTGCTTTTGTAATATTTGTCTTACTATAAATAGAGATTATATGAAGAACCATAAAACTGTAGGAATAAATAATATTTTAGATTAATGTAATGTAATTACTTAAATGTTATATTACTACGTCAACTTAATTTTGCTATTAACCCTGCTGCTGTAATCACCTTTGCCACCCTTTTAGATTAACTACGACATGCTAAAACACTCACAATAAAGAGGATTTAAATTTTAGTATAAATAAATACGCATTCCCACTCAAAATAGTTTCTACAAACATTTATCATACATTTATTTGTAACTGTCTTTCTGTTCCGATTAGTTAGTAATAACACCTGCACTCTCCCTCGCCATTCCTTTTTCCCTGTAACAATTATTGCCGGTTTATGTTTACCGCAATTGTATCAATTTATTGTACTAATTTATTTTCCGACACAAGTCTCATAAGGTTGTAACCCCGGATTATGATTCCTCGCGAAGCAACACTGTAAAGATAGTATTTGGGGTGGAAGTAAATAAATTTAGAAAATACTCTACATATCTAAATCATAATCGTATTTCTATCATAAGTTGTAAGCTAATAATAATTACAAAAATTGATTAATTGAATTGCCTTATAAATAATTTCCTTAGTTGGTACCCTACTTACAAATAATATAGGTACGTACTGTACCGTGTGAACATAATCTCTACACATTTCTGTTGAATAATTGATAAATCTTGTCGGTGATCAGACAGAATGCTCATCATAGAAGAATGAACGGCAGATGTTCTTGACCATTTGCGTGTTATGTCCGAAATTACCTGAATAAAACATTCCACCGTAGATGGATTGGTTGTGGTTCACAATTGCTGTGGACCCCTCGCTAACCAGACCTGACTCCCTTAGATTTCCTTGCGTGAGGGTTTATCACAAGGTGAGGTTTAACAGCACACCGCAGTTGAAAAAACGAATTACAAACGCAGTGGCCGGCCATGTTGAACAGCGTCTTTCGATCTGCGGAAGAACGCTGGCGGCTGTGCCCAGACTTGGAGAGCAACAACATCGAGATGTATGTACTAGTACGGCAGATATGTAAAATATTTGGTAGAATTGTGCCTTTGATGACAGAAGCATGAAATTTGGTGCACACTTTGAATACATATTTATGAATATTTTAAGGTATAGGGCCATCGCAGACTTTACCTATGACAAAAATGGCAACCATTTATCCAGAAGCCCTACAGTCCGACTGAAGTCAAGGAAGCAACTACAGCTAACAAACCTAAAGAACGACCGCTCGCTATTTTCTAGGTTGTATGTTGCCTCCCAGATACGTCAAGGTGATTTGGGTGATTTTGAAGACCTCCATCCTGTGAAATATAATACTTTGAATCCCATAGTATAGGTCATCATCCTTGATGGAGCAGCTATTATCAATATGCTTCAACCTCGAACTTCAAAGACATTCCAGAATTATACCATTGATGTTTTTGTGCCATATATCACACAAAAACTTTTGATCTAACCAGACAGCTTGAAGGGTGATGCTCAAAGCAAGAGAGGGAAGCGAGTTCAAAAACGTGTCCTGTTCGTAAGAAGTGACAGGAATTTTTCTGCGTATCGATGATAACAAGACTGACCTGTGTACCTTCTTGGCAACAATTTTAGCCGGCATTGACACTGCTAAACAGCTCATCACCACACATAATGCTAATGTGCTTTGTATAAATCGCATTAATGTGACTGGCCTGACGCCATGTACACATGAAGAAGCCGACACGCGCATCCTACTCCACCTTCACGATGCTGTTCGGAAAGGAGATAACAAAGTATCAATACGTACAGTTAACACAGATGTTGTAGTTTTGGCTGCAACATCTGCTCAGCGCCTTGGGATTTCCGAGATATGGATATCATTTGGAGTTAGTAAGAGCTATGAGTTAATACCTGCTCATTAGAGAAAAGTGGGTTGCTTTGCCAATGTTCCACTCACTCACTGGGTGCGACGCGGTGTCTTGCTTTAGAGGAAGGGGCAAAAGGACTGCATGGGACACTTGGAATGCATATGGAGATGTAACCCCTTGTGTTCAAGCCCAAGTTCAGAAACCATAGAGGAATGAATAGAACGATTTGCTGTCTTACTATATAACAGAACAAGTACCCAAAAACGTGTCAACGAGGCACGGATGGAGCTGTTCTCTCAAAAAGCCAGAAAGGCAAAGAACTCCCTAGTTCTATTGTGTCATAGAAACTGTTTAAAGTGACACACACTATGCTAGTTTGTGGCGTTTGATTCATCAACCGTCCCGGTTTCGCTTCCCTGCAGCTGGTACACCTGCTTGACCTTGAGACGGCGCCAGGGCTCAGTTCGCTTAATTCAGTTCAGACGTCCAGTGCAGTGCAATGCCTACTCCGCAACAAAAAGCGCAGTGTGTTATTTCGCTTGTACAAACTGAATCTGTTAAACAGTACAACGTAATTTTAGACGTCAGTATGGTGTTGAACCAAATGGAAATCGCCAGGTAGACCGAGAACTTCTAAAAATGTTGTTGAACAGATCCGTGTTTCGTGTGTTCGGAGCCCAAAGAAGTCATTGGCCAGACGTAGTCTCCAATTAGGATTGCCTAAAGGTACGGTGTACAATGTTATGCCTAAAAGACTTCATTTGCGTGCCTACAAATTGCAACTGTTACATGAAATAAAACCTACTGATAAAATCAAAAGGTTGGAGTTTGCTGTTGACTTTCTAAACAGAATTGATGATGACAATTTTTCGAAAAATTTTGGTGTCTATGTGTGTGTGTGTGTGTGTGTGGTTGTGGATGTGTGGTTGTCGCCACGATAACTTGAGAACGGATTAAGATATTGACTTCAAATTTTCGGGATAGATTTCTTGTCGAAGTATGAAGGTTAAGTTCGTTAGTCAGCCATATTGCATAAAAAGGGCCAAAGGCCCAAACCGTGGCTCCGTTAATATTTGTTGTAGAAGATCGGAAAAAAAACATAATGTAGAGAACTATTAATCGTATAAAAAGTTATCAACAACTTTTGTTTATACTGCAGTCCTTAAAGGTGTAAATTGTAAATGTCGGTAAATTGGGAAAAAGTTTATACAGCTAAAATGTAAAGTCTTTGGTATACACGAATAATCCACAAACCCGCGACGAATTAAAAACTAAAATCAAACGAGTGCTTCACGACATTCAGCCCAACTTGTTGGACCTCGAGACCCTTCAGTAGCAGAAGAGGAGTTTCTATTGACTTCAAATTGCGGTAACATCGGTGAAGCTCCTCTTCATGTCTTCGGCTTACGTGCAGCGAATTTAATTTCTTTCATAATAAATATCACGTTACAGAACTTTGTGATTTTGTGACTAGTCTACACTTGCTGTTTAGTCTTAGTTCATATCAATGGTCTTTTTACTTTATACTTGTAATCAAAAAGCTTCGTATCTTGGTATCAATTGTATTTGAAAAATTACACAATTTCGAAGCGCATGCATTAAAGTAGATATACATGTAGTACATGTATATCTACTTTAATCTCATGTCTACTTTAATACATGAGATTAAAGTATATCTAGTTTAATGCGAATTTCTTACGGACGGACAGGACACCCGTTCATTCGCAATTATTATATATTATGATGATAAAATGACACTACAAATTAACAAGAAACAAGAATTAGAATTGCGTAAAAATATTGCTTACAAAGTAGTTTCAGGTCATAACGGAGAAAAATCATGGGGATAAGTGGGTATAATCTCCCTAAAATACCGAAGAACTCTCGATTAGGTATACAATATTTCTCATGATAAATTATGTCTATTGCAAAATAAATATTTGATGACTACTATAATTGCGGTTAATTTTATAATAAATTTTACGTTATGGAACTCTATATAAGTAAAAATAACACATAATTCCACTTAATTTAGACGTCATTATAGTATTATTTTGTGGTACCACGAAATATACGTGATCTAACACATTTAATAAAATAACAATTCAATCGAGTTACGAAATACTATACGAGCAGAGTAATTAGATACCGTTTCGGTGTGTTATTTCAAAAACCTATGGTATTACAAGACATACAATGTTTCTTAGTTTCAACTTCAATTTCTCATTTTGTACAATCTCTCACCAAATCGTAATGACAGAAAAATTTATGAACGAACTATGTAAGTATTTTTCAGGTTGGTCCAAAGAGATTCGCTTGAACGTCGGTGTTTCTACATAAAATTATAATTCCAATTAAATTAATTGCGGTACATCACAAGTACAAGTATTTATCGATAAATCTTTGACTTGGCTATTATGATGGAAGCAAACTTACAGAGAAGTGTGCGTTATATGGATCTTAATCTAGAATAGGGATTTACGTCTATAAAAAGTAAAACCAATTTTATGGGCTGCACAAGTGCCTGGTAATTTGAGACTGAACAAGAGTGTAACGTGGTGTAACTTATTACCACAAGCGATTTCAAATGAATTTTTCTTTTAACACATTTAAAGTTTCAAAATATGTCTAGTCAAGTGTCTTTGAATTTAACATAGTGTCTACACCATTGGATAAGTTATAAGGTTCATAAGAATTTGTAATGGAAATGATTATTATCGTTATTAGTGTTAGAAAATCGGTTGTGTATAAGCAAAGAGTATCTAAAATCTTTGGTATAAGGTAACAAAGTAAAATTTCTATATTTAACTGTAGCTGTAGTAGGTACTTATTTGAAGGAAAAATATGATTGACTTACAACAATATTAGAATCATTACTTACTATGTACTTGCAATAGTAAATTTTGCTTAATATACTCGTATTTTACAAAAACTTTTCGTAGTGACCCTAGGGAGATTATCTGAAGATTTTCAAGCCCAACGCAATTATAAAAGGAATTTTCCCAATGGTGTTTCAACCGACAACTTGACTAAAACATTTCCCATCTCTACAATTTACAAATTGCATAGGTTGGCAGAAAGAAGTGCTGTATATATCTCAGCACGCAATTTCCATGAGATTAAAACGGATTTGTTTTCATGCAAATTTTATAGATTATAAACATGGTTTTTCTATTTCGCGGCGGTTATAGCTTTATACAATTATACCTGTACTGAAAACGATACGGAAAGAAGCTCTGTTTCCGTACTGTTACAGGGATTTAATTTTTTTGTAAGTTTTCAAGACTAACTGTCAACCAAACTATTATTTATTATTATTGCTATCAATATTAGTGACTTCCACATTCTCACATCTGTACCAGATCTTTCCTTGGAGAACTACCCACAGTGCAAAAAAACGTTTCTGAAATGTTTTAGAAACGTATCTCTGAAACATGAAACATCTCCGAAACAGCGACAGAAACGTATCATACACATAACATAGATGTTTAATGTCCGCCTTCAGAAACCTAGATTTGAAACAACACAGAAACGTTACATCGAAACATTTTATATGTGTTTCAAGAAACATATCGAAGAGTAATTTATTGAAATGTAGGAGAAATGTGTCCTTATAAATGTTTCATACGTGAATATTTGAAATGTCTCATATATGTTTCATTTGAAACATACCTGAGTATAAAAAAATTGAGATGTGGTAGAAACTATGGTACCGAGAGCCCCAACTACTCTGAGGGGCTCTTTTCCCAGTGCGCACGCCCTGCAGAGCCCAATGTACTCCGGTGGCTTGTTCTCCAGGGCCCCCAAAATTCTCTTTGTGTAGACTCGAAGGAGATCGGTGATGCTGAAAAATCGTTTTGCTTCAAGTGGGATTCGAACATCGGTCGCTTGTTTAGGAATTCAGAAAACAGCTCCGCAAACTACCTGAGCCACAGACTCGCTGGCAAATAAGCCATTTAGATGTGCAATATTACCCATCTACTTATGATGAATAAATCTATTGTAATTTGAATTGTAATTTTGGATAAATATGTAAAACACTCACATTGAAACGTGTATTTTTAGTTTCTTATGATATGTTTCAAGTGATTAGGTTTCTAGTACAACGCTACTAAATACAAGTACCTAACATTAACTTTGAAAGTTGACTTCAAACGAAACATCACATTTTTAATGAAGTTTCTAAAATGTTATACGTTATCACTAAAGTTGGGATAGTTAGACAAAACGAAAGTTTCAAAAAGGCAGGAAAAAGGCATAAAAAATAATTTATAAAAAGCATCTAAAAAGACAAAAAAGGAGAAAAATGGCACGGAAAAGCGAAAACTGTCGAGATAAAATCAACACATACATATTCAATTTAAGTATAGACAAACAAATATTTATTTGAAAAAGTAATTACAGTTGATAAATGCTATCTGCTGGTATTCTTTTTCAATAAAGTTTTCGGGCTAATTAAAATACGCTTAACTCGGCATAATGACTAAATGATGCAATTTCAACAAAGACTGTATGTAGGTGCAGCTTGCAGGTAGAAATAATACAATGGGAAATATTTCAAAGTAAGGAAAATGACTCATCCGAGTTATTATTGTAAGAGGCTTAAATATTATAGACAACGTTTGTATTCAGTTTGTATACCAAATTCCTTTCCCTTTCAAACAATTTGCTTTCTTAGAAATTACCCAGAAAAATATACCTATATAAAATCTAAAATTAAAAAATACTTACTTACATTTCAAAAAACTTAAAAAAAATTACAGAAAAGGTACTAAATACTTACGCGAAAATATCAAAAAAAAAGGTAAAAAACGCAATAAAACTAACAGAAACCAAAAAAGGCAGAATAAAGTTTGCATCTAAAACGGATTTTAAATAGGGTCTGCCTTATGTTTGTCCATTTATAAAAAAAGGCATCCTAGCTTTAGTTATCACATTCCAAAAAATATATCACAGAGATATATTTTTGGATACATATCTAAAACGTTCACACCGAAACGTGTATGATGTGTTTCTTACGATATGTTTCAGGTGATAAGGTTTCTGGTACAACACTACTAAACACAACTCCGTAACGTTAACTTTGAGATATGACTATTTTGTTTCAAACGAAACATCACATTTGTAACGTTTCTAAAATGTTATACGTTATCACATTCCAAAAAATACATCACAGAGATGTATTTTTGGATACATATCTAAAACGTTCACACCGAAACGTGTATGATGTGTTTCTTACGATATGTTTCAACTGATAGGTTTCCGGTACAACACTACTAAACACAACTCCGTAACGTTAACTTTGAGACATGACTATTTTGTTTCAAACGAAACATCACATTTGTAACGTTTCTAAAATGTTATACGTTATCACATTCCAAAAAATACATCACAAAGATGTATTTTTGGATACATATCTAAAACGTTCGTGTTGTAATGTGTATGTTTTGTATTTTATGTAACATATCAATTGAAACGTTTATTAGACATTACCATTTATTCGCTTTCGACAGGAATGTACCAGTAATGTGTCTTAGATGTTTCTTAGGAATGTTTCATTTGTAACCCTTATGCAACATTTAGAAACGTTTCATGGATGTACTGTGTTCAGTGGGTAGATACTTATCAATGTTCTAAAATTTCAGTCAAATTAAATATTTTGTTAAACGGCGCTTCCTGAAAAGTTTGTTATTTTAAAATTATTCGTTATAATACAAGTTATAAACTGTCTAAAAACTAAATGTTTTGATTTTTTAACGTCATATGTAACTATGTTAATTTCAGGTGTTTTTCGCAAATAAACCTTCCGTGATAAGCAACAAATACCATGTTAGTTCGTAATAGACCGTAAAAAAATCTATTCGGTTTAATTTCCCCATAAACTCGACCACATCGATCGTTTTCAGGCTCATTATTACTCTACCTCACTTTCGCATTGGTTTGCATCATTTTAAAAATAAAAGGCCGTCACTTGTAACACTACATAATATGCTGTTCATGTTTGGAAAAATATTATCGGTGGATTGTGGACAGCGACAGACGGATTGTGATGGCCATGTAAGTCAAAAGAACTCTCGTCGGTAAACAAAATATTTTCAGTAAATCTTTCGTTTTCATTAGGCCGATTCATCATAATTATCTTCACAAAATTCCATACGCTTTTGATGATCTGGAAAAATATCTTGGGTAGATTGCAACTTATAGCAAAGTTTTTTTTTCAAGATATTCGAACTGTTCTTGGTTCAATATCAATTTCTTCAGCAATTTTTGTAGTTGTGATGTACCCGACTTTGGCCGCTCGATTTTAAATGATTCCGTTAAAAGTTTAGTCCGTTTGTGGATGGTTGTGACCAAAAGTTACGCCACTGATTTTGTTAATTAAAAGAAATAATGTACGTGATGGAATGTATAAACACTGGCCGGTTTTTTTTGGATAGCGGGGTGAAAAGGGATTTAAGGCGAGAAGAAAGAAAAATAAGGGAGCGGCGGAAGTAACAGTTTTCGGGGTATCGGCATGAAGAGTGGTAGTTTTCTTGTGTTGCGAAGTTCCCGATAATTAGGTATAATCTCTTTACTCTACTTAATTGCTCGATTTAATATTTAGGGGTTGTTTCAATTTGCCAATGTGATCTGTTAGTCAGTAGTTTTGGTGTTTGTGACGCAAGAACGCAGGTATATTTTCGTTCATTGTTTCGTATGAATTATTCTATTAATAGATAGGGTGTATTTTAAGGGTAGCATTGTGTGATTTTCAGCTTTATTTAATATGTAACTACCATCATAAACTTTAAAATTGGTAAAGTTAAGTAACGTTGCGCAATGCAATGGAAAGTTACTGAGCTACGTTTTAGGTATCACGGCTTAATTTGGGATGCTTTATTATTTGTTGAATGTGTTGTTAGGGGATGCTTTAGTAGAATTTTAATATGCATTTAGGCACCACATGATATTTAAGGCGTTGGCAAAGTTTTACATAATTACGCAGTTTTGTTCATATTTAACAGATGTATTTATTATTATCATGTAGTTACATTTTAAAACATGCGATTACCGTTAGGATTTATTTTATGTGGGGGCGTAATATGACCTTTTATGTGAGTTGGTGATATTCTGCCACCATCTTATTTTGAAGTGTCGAAGACGACTAAATTTTACACCCCTTAATTTTATGCAATGAGATACTGTTTATGTGACGAATCCTAAAATCAATATTTTACTAATCTAAATATAAGTCAGACACCCAACAAGCACCCCCCCCCTCAGGCAAAGTCCTCTTTCACCAAACCACATATCGACGATGCCGCAGTCAGGCAAGGTACCAGTACCGCCGCACTCAGGCGAGTACACGACGAAGCCGCACTCAGGCAAGGTACCCGTACTATGGCACCCTAAGCCAAGTACAGTACAATGGCACACTACGCCAGCGTACACGCTTCGCCCGTGATACCGTGAGTCCGTGTGCCCTGGGGGGGACCATCCAAATACCAAAACGTAAACCCATAAACTCCAAGTACCGTGGCAGGGTTTTAAGTTCAGCTAATGGTTGGCGCCCTGAGTCTAATATTATAATTACCTATAACCTCCAATCACCCTAAGGTACCAGTACCGCCGCACTCAGGCGAGTACACGACGAAGCCGCACTCAGGCAAGGTACCAGTACTATGGCACCCTAAGCCAAGTACAGTACAATGGCACACTACGCCAGCGTACACGCTTCGCCCGTGACACCGTGATCCCGTGAGCCCTGGGGGTGACTATCCAAATACCAAACTAAACTCCAATTACCGTGGCAGGGTTTTAAGTTCAGCTAATGACTGGCGCCCTGAGTCTCATAGTAAACAACCCTGGTGTGAATGTTAGGATTTGTTACATAACAGCCTTCATGATATTTTTACCTTGAAAGGTGATGGCAGAAGCTACCGATTCATTATTTATGTAATATTCAAAGAGGGGATGAAATCCTGATGAAAATCGCACAAGCTGAAAGCAACCAATAGTAAAATTGAATGTAATTTTATAGTTAGATTTGAAGGTTGAAGGTGAGGTAATTAACCTGGAGGGTTTTTCTGTAGCTCTTTTCCCTCCTTGTAATCAGCGAAGACCCAGAGCTAATCTCAACTAGTTTGAGAGGGCAACCCTTGAAAGTTATTAAATTGATTTAATTCGTTCTCCCCAATTCTTGTGTTTTATTTATGTTTGCCTAATCGATCCTTATAAGACTAGCACACACACATCTCGAGCAATTCGTTTACACAACGTAGAGTCCTACCATTTGACAGTTTTGTTATTGACGATCACGTGCCATGGGGTTTCAGTTAGTTGGCGGGAGATTTAGTTTTAATTTGGTTTTTCGAATTGCGCGACAGTCTTTCGACGTTGCACCTGGGAGAGGGGGGTACGCTACATAGTATTGCACGGGAAATTAGTTTCTGCTAAATTACACACTGCAATTTTTCGAAGTTCCCGCTCTTCGTTTACGTTACGACCAGGATGCTCACCATCATTACCATCAATGCTATTGCATTTTCTACAATTATTTAAACATCCAAATCTTTCAAGTTTACCAACAATACGCCAAATCGTAGTTTTTGATGGAATTGACCTGTTTTCAAAGAAAAAAGCAAATCTGCCCACTATTTCTTGTGGAGTGTTTCCTGAATAATAGCACTTAATAATCTTTCCTTTTTCCTGATTTTCAATCCTCGTTAAGCCTACTCAATAAACACATCTTGAGTAGTGGGCTTAAAATAAATAATACCGAAGTACTACAACAACCAGTAGTAAAATTTCTCGGTCTTCAACTTGATCAATCTTTGAATTGGAAAACACATTGCTCTGCTTTGGAAAAGAAAATTAATATATGTTGCTTTCAAACTAGATCCTTAAAGTACATAGTTCCATTCAACGTTATAATTTCCTTTGACTATGGACAAGTTCACTCAAAGTCGCTGTACTGTATCTGTTTTTGGGGATTATCAACATTAGTGCAAGAAGTATTTCTGAGCCAGAAAAGAGTAATTCGAATCATGGCTGGTATAAAAAGTGATAAATCTTGCAGACCTTATTTCACAAAATATAATATATTACCCTTACCTAGCTTGTACACTCTTCAGCTTCTATGCCTTGTCCATAAGAACCAAAACCAGTTAAAAACAAGTATCAAAAGGCGCAAATTCTTATAGAATTTTAATTTCAACCAACTTCAAATCTGTAACTAATTATTGCATATACTATATACGATATATATGTATATAACTACCTCCCTCCCCACCTCAGACACAACCACGCCGGATTCTGCACAAATGAGTCATTGGTTTTCTTTCCACCCTTAAGGGAGATGGGAGTGGAGAGGGTGACGGACAATTTGTAAATCACGAAAAAATGTTAGAGGAAAAAAAAGTAAAAAAAGATTATTTTTCTGCGGACGTGCAATTTTCCCCCTTTCCACCCCCAAAAAGGGGTTGCAGTTGGGGGTGAAATTTGCAATTTGAGTATCGTTTTTTATGGAAAATCCAAAAGTAATAAAAAATAGGTGTTCCCATTTAAGTTTCGAAAACTCACCCCCGCTCCACCCCACAGGAGGGGTGAGGGTGATGTTTACGTATCATGACTCAATAGGTTTCAACAAATAAAGGAAACGTATTTTTTTCTTTTTGTAATTGGACGTGTCGTTCTCGAGATATTAAAGGGTGTATATTTTGACTTTAATGGCGTCCCGACGGCGAACGGGTGATCCGATCAAAAAATTTACCAGCGATTTGGAATCAGTGAAGAATTTCCTATAAGATGACACCACTTCCAGCTTTCTAAACCCTGTAACATTTACCAACGCACAGACACACAGACACACAGACATTCGGACGAATTTAGTAACCAACTTTTTGAAGTTGGTTGAAAAAACTCTTTCATTTGTACAATACAAGAAAAAAGAATGATTATTGTAATCCTCTTAATAAAACCAGTATTACCGCAAAAGCTCCTTCCTCGTCTGGTGTAAAGCTTTACAATTACTTGCCCCAAACTTTAAAGCAATGTGGCTCTCTTAAACAATTTAAAGGTAAAACAAAAGCACTTTTAAAGCAACATTCTGTATACAATGTAGAAGAATTTTTACTACTACAAAACAATAAATCTTAATGTATTCTGTTTGCTACGCTAGCTGTAATGTTTTGTCTTACACATTGTATTTATATTTAATTTTTTATGTACACTATGTTTTTTAACTAATGACTTTACTTAAATTTTATTTAATTGTATGTACCTACAATCTATTTATGACTTAATCTATACCACTTTTGTGGTCCAACGATCAAATAAATATTATTATTATTATTATTACTCAATAGACGCATCTATGGCATCAGAGCTTTTAATTTGTTGTGTATTCTATCTCATTTAGCATTAGTGAATTCATTGCACTGTCTTTGTTTTACTTATTATAAGTCAATCCACGATAATATTTTTATGTCATACTACCTTATTATTTCACCATAACAACTGCTGAAACAAGAAACAATAATGACTAAATAACGCCTCTTTACATGACAACCAGATTTTAGATGGCAACGGGCGTTATTTTTTATAAAGCTAGCTTATAACGCCCGCAAATGTAAAATTATGCCTCATCACTATAGGATGTTAAATGTGAGTCTATACCGATTTTATTGTTATCATCTGTTTTAATCATCTTAAGCAACTTCTTGCAAGTATGGCATAAAGTTATGAAGGCACCACGGGCGTTATGAACATAACGCCTACGGTCGACGTATATCCCTCGGGCTATACACTGACGAGCTTAGGCGTTATTTACTTCATAACGCACTAGTTACCTTAATTACAATTCCATACCTGTATATTAACATTAACGCTCGCATATTAACACACGATCTCAATATTTGGAAACGACATTAGGAAAATAAGGGGTTTTAATAGAGATATATAGAGAAGGAAGGTAAAATGGCAATTTAGTGGTTGGGACGAAATTCAAACAATAAAATTTAAACGCTTAAAATCCGTCTTATTATACGAGTGTCTGGCACGATTCAATAGTCTCTAAAATTTTTCATGACATGGACACAGATTACACACGGTGTGTAATCTGTGACATGGATGATTTTCTGAAATTTTGATATTCGTTTCCACATTATCAACTTTATCATTAAGTAACAATAAAAGCAGTGAAAGAGGTTTTAGACATTTTTATCAAATGGCTTAACTAGGGAAATTATTACACTAACAAAGCAAATAACTGAAAATACTAACTGATCCTTATTTGATAAATAATGAGAACAGACTATGGAACTTTAGCATTTGATAAAATAACAAAGTCCCTTGTTATATGTAAATGATTTTGACTTTCAAAAGATTTTCCTCAAATTTTATGAAAACAGTTTACTACATAAATATAAAAATTACAAGATAAAATTGGCAATTTTTTTCAAGAGTTTTTCTGTTAAATGTACAAACAGCATCTCTTGTTGAATCTTTTCTCAACAAGAGTAAATTTCTTTACGAATTTCCTGCATTAACCTTTATGAGTGTAATTTTGTGAAGTATTTGAATTTTTCACCAAATAATGATGTACACAACAATATGAAATATCCGATATAACGAAGCACTCTCTCATATAATTATAGATATAATTTTTTGTTGTAAAGAAAAATAGATTCGTAAATTACTCATTCGATTTTGTTTTTCAAAGTTTTAAGCTTTTATTAGAAATGAAAACTGTAAGTGTTTAACCAAGGTGGCCTTGGTTTAACCTTAATAGATCTTACTCCCATAAATACCACTGACAATATTGTTGTATTGAGTAGTGGAGGGTTGTGAAAATAATTACAAATATGTATGCGTTTAGAAATAGTATTTATATTGTTTACTGGGAGTAGGATATTGAATCCTTTCCAATAAAGTTACTTCAAAGCATGTAATAAAAACATCCGCCCTTTAGCTCTTACATCGGGGTGTAGCTCCAGAAACACTTCAAATAGCTTAAATTCACAACCAAAAAAACTCTTCAGTACGCAGTACCACAACTAATCTCAAGTTAGCTTTCAAAGTCATCAATTCAACAAGTTAAATAATGAATCGGAAACTAATTTCCCAATTTATATTATTCGATCGATAAAAGGAAGTTAATTAAATACCTACACAAAATATTACCACTTGCAATTTAAAATATTCCAAATTTCACAGCAATACGTCAATGCATTTTAACCGTTTAATAACATGTAATTAATACTTATGAGACATAAACTATGAACTTTATTGGAACCTTATTTAGTTCGAGAAGCTAAAGAGGATAAGTGAAGCATCGATACGTGATTTGGAACAAAGTGTAGATGGCATACTATAAGAGCTGTACTAAGTAAAGTTATGCAGTGCTAATTCAAATTAGATTATAACCATTTATATATTCCTGAAAATATATTCTTAGTCGAGTGATGTTCACTTCACGGAATGACTATTAATTGGTTCATTATATTAATCAAATTATTCTCATTTTCTTGCCAAAATTTTAAATGCAACAAAAGCCAGTTCTACTTACGATGTTAAAGGTGAGGTTGGTGTTCCATTAAAATGCCACCATTATGAAAAGATGGGAAAGAAAAAGATTTGAAGTTCCTTGGGGAAATTGGCACACACGAACGATTTGAATAATTAATGACTTATAAATGAAGAGTAGTTTGAGTTAATTTCAAATACTAAGATCTGCCAGTTGTTAGATACGGGTAATTTCAGTACAATTGTTTTTTTATTAGGTGCTTGCATACTCAATACAAGGCATTGTTGATATAATATGTACCATCACTGACAAAAGTAATGTCCCTCTGACACATAGGCAACCTGCGTATCACTTCACGAGCTACTTAATTGTGAATTGTGATTTTTTGAGAATGGATTAAAGGCGCATTTATATTTGCATTCCTTTAAATACGGTTTCCTACAAAATTGATTTTAAATTTAACTCGCATTACCTTGACTCCTTGACTTTGGCCGGCCAAAGGGATACAATCGTCGTTCACGTCCGAAATGCAAACAAAATATTTGTAAAATCGTTTAAATCCATCTTAAAGTTTTGGAAAAATAAATGGCACGATTTGCTCTCAAAAATCACGCTGTTGGTTGCTAATGTGATGCAAACAAACAGAAAAAACGTTGAAAAAATTATTGACGTGTTTCAGTAAGAAGTTCCATTTGTGATAAAAATATGTGCGAAAACGGCAAACAATAATAAATAGCCATTTTAGCCGAAGAAACGAAAGCTGTAACGCTTAAATTATTGCCAAATGCCACGACAAATCAATTATTTGTATTTTTGTAACATCAAATTTCAATAAATAACTATTACAATTGGTGGGTTTTTAGCCCTTAGGGCGCAAAAACCACTATTTACGCCTGCAAAGCTACTGCATCTAATTTTAATACGATTTTACAAAAACAACATTTTTTTGTCTTTTGTCAAGGTAATGCGAGTTAAATTTAAAATTAATTTTGTAGGAAACCGTATTTAAAGGAATGCAAATATAAATGCGCCTTTAATCCATTCTCACAAAATCACAATTCACAATTAAGTAGCTTTTAAAATGAAATTGTTTGATATTATAATAATTGCAAAAGAGGTTGCAAAATTTGTCAACAACTAATATAAATGCAACAAGTAACCGCCGCGCGCCGTCCGTATTTCATATACTTAAACACCAGTGGCGTAGCTATCGGGGCAGCAAGCGCAGCACGGCGCCAGGCGCCGATAGGCGCATCGCCGAGGTAGCCGCTGTTCATAATAGAAGTCATATTAGAACGTAACGTTAAAATACAGCGGAAACGAAAATGCATCGTTAAAACAAAAAAAAATCGTATTATAATATCTATCACTTCTTGTTCAGTGCAATAAACATTTTTTAACAAAAAGCGCCTGCCGAGTCCAGTCTGCGGCAGTGAGGCGTTGAATTCCTTACTTAAATGAAAGAAAGAGTTGTACTGTCTACAGTGGATGTGAAATTGAGTATTGTGTTACTTGCGATAAGATAAATAATATACAATTTTCAAATAATACAATATACGAATATTCCTAAGAAATCAATGTAATCGTTTTAAACGCCTTTCCAATCAAATGTCTAAACACGCTTTCTTTCTCCTTAGTCTAAGCATTCTGAAGTCCCTTATTAATAAATAAACTATTGTGATCAAACTATTCTTTTATTAAATCTTACTTATCGATTTCGGTTACAAATAAAAACCATCACCCTTCGTAGCTGTAATTGTTATCCAGATTATTTTCCTATCTTTCTTTTAAATTTTTAAGTATGTATTTTAATGAAAAATATGTATTTACTAAATGTCTTAAATAATGAGTAAAAGAAAACCTAGCGGTTGGGAATTTCACAAGCGCCGATTGGAACAACAATCGAAGAAAGCTAAACTTCCAAAAATTAGTAGCTTTTTTGACGCAAAGCCTTCAACGAGCACTGCAAATATAACCTATTTACTTTCGACCGAAACCGAAACGTCGCGTCACTTGATACTGTAACCTACGTGAAAAGTATCGAAGATGTAGACACTTATAATATCAAAGTCAAGAACAAGAATTGCTACCACAAGAAGCTCTGCATAATTATGAATCGAGAGAGGCGTACAGGGACACCACTATTTTTTCTTCCATAGCACCGCAAATTTTTAATGAAATAAGAGAAGCTCCATTTTTTGAAATTATTTTGTACACGACGCAAGACATCATCATTAAGTTTAGTATTCCGGTTTACAAAACTTAAGGATCAGAATGAAATGTCCAAAGATATAGAAATCATGGAGGTTTTTATTGGATTTTCTACTTTAAAGGATGAGTGGTGCATATAATGGGTTACAATCCAAAATATTAGAGATTGAAAAAAATTTTAAATTTCAACTTTAACTCGGTTCTTGATGTTACTTATAATTTATAATAATTATTCAGTTAAAAAATAGAATGCCCGGCTTTCATATTGTTTATTCCAAATTTCAATTTAGAACTTCAAAATTTTCAATTGAATCTAGTCACAATAAATTTTACGACAGTGCAAGTCGATTAAGTCAACATTTCAACAATATGGCAAAGATTTAACACCTGAAATTGTTTATACTTTTAAAAACAAAATTGCTGTTTGTTTATCGATAGGTTAATTTAGTTTTTAAAAAATATACTTAACATCCTCATTATTAAAATAAATTGCCTCAACTTTTTTATTTTCATATCAAGGCGCCGAAATTCTTTTGCTGCCCAGCGCATTGTAACCTAGCTACGCCACTGTTAAACACCAGTATATGCCTTATTTATAAATCTTCGTGACCGCTCGTGAAGTGATACGCAGGTTGCCTATGTGTCAGAGGGACATTACTTTTGTCAGTGATTGTACCTATAGTGTATTAAAATTACATAAATAACGTAAGCGGTAGGTATGATGGCAAGAAAGTTTTAATTGTTGCTTTGATGTTTACGCTGTGAGAACACTAGCTTTGTTTAAATTCGTTATTTAGTTGTCGTCACTATTGTCGCTGAGAAATATGTCCTTGCGGTAGTTTGTGTTTAATTCGTGTGTGAATATTCCGTTGGACCAGTGTATAGTAGGCTGCGCCACTGCAGTTGATGGAATTGGCGTGGAATTTTTTAGCAAGTTTCGCTATTTGCTGCTCAATTGTAGGAATTTCTAGTTCGTAGTGTAGTTGCTGATTGGTGATAAACCAGGGAGCATTGGAACTGCGGTCTGAGGACCTTATTTTGGAGTAGGTACCTGAATTTTGTGGAGATTTGTTTTGGATGTGTTGCCCCATATAAAACACCCGTAGAGGATTAACGGACGTATTAATGATGTGTACAGGATAATGGAACACTGAGTATGCAAGGCAGATTTGCGATTTAGAAGTGGGTAGAGTTGGTACAGTACATTGTGTGCAATAAGGAAAACTTGATACCTATACAAAAAAATGACAAAACCTACACAAACACAAACCCAAAATAAGGATTATATTAATTTGAATAACGAAATTCGACTGAAGGGGCCAAGACTTCTTATCTAATTGTGTGTTGCTAATAGAAATCGCCACACAAATTCTAGCAAAACATCCCTAAGTAATGGACTGCAAGGAAAAAAATGACATTGTATTGCATTGAAACAGTATTTGTTGGATGGAATTTAATTAAAGAAAAAGTAATACTTCCCTTCGAACAGCAAAGTTTCTACCACTTTATTGCAAATTGTACTGATGATATTAATGCACATAACCACCCAAGCCACGATAGGATAGGTGTCTACCACCCTTAAGTTGTTACTTTTACTGATTTTTAGTTAAAATTAAATAAACCCTTCTATTATAATATAGTCTCTCATTAATAGATATCGTCTTCATCTAATCGAACTGACAATGTTACTATTTAAGGAGTTACACGTAACGAAATAAAGAGTATCCTAACCTAGTTTCAATAATTTTTGGCGAGTGACCAAAGATGTGTGGGGGACACCCTCTTACGATTTGCCAATTTTTGCCGCTTTTCTTGAACTCCATTGTTCAGTTTGGCAAGTTGTTGAACGTACACGTTTTAATTAATCGTTTGGTTTCTTGGTAAAAATTCAAAGTACAGAATTCCTTTATAATCCCACCAAACTGATAACATGATCCTTTTTTTGTGAATTTAAGCTTTTGGTGTCGTCATCGCGCACGATCTTTTCCGATTAATTATAAACTATCCATTTTTCGTCGTCAGTTTTTTTAAATGCATGTATGCGACACGTTGAGCTTCTCTGAAATCTCACGCGTTGTGCTATGACGATCTGAATAGAGAATGGCCTTGATATGGGTCTCATCAACTTCAACTGGACGGCTAGATCGTTGAGCACTTTTCAGTGAAAAATCACCACAACGAAATTTGGGAAACCAATCTTGACACTACCGTTCTTTCAAGGCTTTATTGCCATATACAGTATATAACTTCTTGTGTGCTGGCGATGAGTTCTTGCCTTTTCGGAAATGATACAATAAAATACCTATGTCGGAAATGCGCGTCTTGTTCTTCCACCTTTAAATTGGGATAAAAACGAAACTAAATAACTAATCGATACAATTTATTTACTAAATTAAAGGTGGGTTCAAACCACAAGAAAACAATTAGGTTAGGTGCTTTGAACACGTTGAGAAAACAAAACAATATGCTAAGACCATCTGTACATTAACAAAATCCGCAAACACTTAGTAGCCAACCCAACACATCCTTAGGTTAGGCTAACAGTGTTACATCACTACACGTGTTATATACTGACCTTCAGCTTTTGCAATAATTGCGTGAAAACCCATGGTTTCTCGAATGGACAACACTTTTTCGTTTTGAAAGGATCGACTCATTTGTTTTACAAATAGATTATTATAAATGTTCAATATCCGCTTCGGGAACATGCTTTCTTCCTGTAAAGGTAAGGTTAACCTTCAAAAATGCATCACTCAAAAATATTACCTACTTAGTCTGTAAAACGGTATATCTTGTCTTAAAATGAAGCCCTTCGGCGTTGCTAGTACACAAGCTATGCAAATCCCAGAAATTATCAAAAAACTTAAAGATGAAATAGGATCCACATTAACACACAAAAACACGATACTCTGTTGCTAGGCGAGGAAATAAACCACTAAAATAAGCCAAACCTACCAAATTTTTGTAGTAAGACGGATTGAGATGGGATTTTTTGCATTTGATTCCTAAATTGAATAGGAAAGTTTTCACCTACTTTTGATAATGTTTTTTTTTCGAAATTGCATTTGTGCAGTGGAAAATGCATCCTGAAAAATGCATTTTTACAGAAAAAATTCATAACTTCGTTATAAACTTCTAGAATCGACTCAATTCGGGTTCAAATGTATAGAATCATTTGAGAGTGAATTTCAGAAAAAAGCTTCGGAGATGACATTGCTCAGCCATCCTGAGCTCCAAGTGAGCGATGAGCCAATTTGAAGGTCATATTAGCAATCAGCGACCTCGAAAACCCTCCGTGAACCCGAATTGAGACGATTCTAGAAGTTTATAATGAAATTTTTTTCTATGAAAATGCATTTTCCAGGGTGCATCTTCCACTGCACAAATGCAATTGCGAAAAAAACATGATGAAAAGTAGATACAAAGTTTCCTATTGAATTTGGGAAGCGAATGCAAAAAACCCCATCTCAATCCGTCTTACTACAAAAATTTGGTAGATTCGGTGCTTTATTTCCTCCCCTATGCCTAGATTAGCTTTAATCGAATTAACAATATCTTTCTTTTGTTTGTTTCATTATCTGTTTTAATTAATAAACCACTACGTGACTAATTCTTCAAATTATAGAAATGTTGCTCAACAATTACGCACGATTTGTGTTAGAAACAAATTCCCGTCAAAGAATACACATCGTATCGACATCGTCATTTCGACTATTCCTTCGTAATGATCTTACTGCATGGTTTAGCAACATAAGCCTTCTTTTTGTAGATAGCAATCAATGTAAAAACGGTGCGTGTTGAGAGCACATTCTGGGTTCATCTAAGTTACCTTATTGTTCATAAAGCTAAAGCAACTCCGTCTAACATCAAAGTAAGTAAGACATAACATCGAAATAAAACTTAATGGATACATTAAAATAAATTCTATCTATCTTAATCTTCACTCGGATTTTATATTTGTAAAGAATTTGTGGGTTTTTGTGCATTTTCAATATGGTAATCATAATCAGAAACTGTTTTAAGATAATTTCAAATGAAAACAGAAAATCGTGAAAACGCTTTCAAATTAAATGCAAAATGGCGTATAAATAAGCAAAATAAAAATAATGAAATTCTGAAAAAACAACCTAATAAAATTCCACCGCGTATAGTTTTATCAGTTAAAAAAGACAAGGAAGGAAGTACAGAAAGAAATAAAGAACAAAATGTAAGAGAGATTTTATTATTTTTTATTACTAGGTATCTTAAATATTCGATTAAACGAACCCTCACAGTCAACTAAGAATGCCCTTAGAGATTTCTAATGATTATTAAGCGAAGCTTCCCTTAAGTTTTTTATGGAGCAATGTAACGGTTAATGTTAATCAATAATTTAAATGTGTAGGACGACAATTTAATTAGAACGCAATATCGAACATTTTTGACAGCTTGATGTTTAAGCGCAGCTCATTTCGCAGACGTACAGAAGGCTTGTGTAAACGCCATAACCAGGCAAGTAGGGCAGATATCGCCTTTAAGGTATACAAGAGTTCCAATTTTACCACCCGTTAAAGCGTACGCGAGGATTTTAATATTAATCTATTCAATTTTCACAATTCTGTATAAAACTGATGTATTAGCGCTACAACGAATATAAAATTTAATTCATCCTTGTTCAATAACAGAATAGTATACTTACGTCATGTTTTACGTATAATCAAAGAGTATATAATTACTCTTTGGTATAATATAAAATCTCATTCACATTTCGATTTTTTGGTGTACTTTCTATCAAAAATTTTGCATAATTTTGGAAGCGGTAAGTATAACTTGTTCCTTCATTTTTAATCAAAGTACTGCAACTAGAGGCTTCATTTAAGTATGGCCATTTAGAGAAAAAAAAAGAAATTGGGTGAGTGCCATAACCTATGGTTACGAAACATCTTCAACTCTATAATTACACAAGGTCGAAAAAGACTGTTACCATGCTATTAATTATATTGCTACTTCACTTTATTTTGTTCGAGAATTGATACGCTAACGTAACATAAACACATATTTATGACTTTCAAGAAATAATTTATTAAACCAAATCGGTATATAGCAAATCCGTGAATTTCACAGCTTAGAACGACTGAAACCCTTAGTATGCCACTGAATAGATCCTAATTTTGATTTAGACTCAAAAAGTGCGCCTTTTTCATTCCAAGCAATTCGTGTACCTACTGTGAAACTTCTAATAGTTCTACTAATTGTCGTCCCCTTATTCTTCCATACTTCTGTACCAAAAACAGTGAATCTAAACAGATTTTTCAGATTTATGGCCAATAAAAAGCTGATGTAGAAATCCTTTTACTTACATAGTAATACAGATATTTACAAAACAAAAACTTTTACTCGGTGCGAGATTTTTCCGGTGTAATTTCTTGCTTTTACAGTAAGAATTGCAAGGGGGAAGTACTTGTAGTTGCCTTGGCGGAAATTTCCCCTAAGTTAATATATTTTCTTCAATTATTTGTGGCTTGTGCAGCTGCATTTTTTCTTATAAATCGCTTCATGGGATAACAAATTTTTTTGCTTATGAAAGTGAGTTCAGATCGTACATGAAAGAGTTCTCACGCAAAGGTCGATGCTATTTATTAAATAAGGTATTCAGAATTAATCAATTTAATTCGGGAATTCAATGAAATTTGATGCTTCGTATTTAGATTTACCAATAACAACGTAACACATATTTAGTAAATATGTACTTCATCAAGGCACAACAAAACTGAGGTAGGTACTAAATACATAAAGTTAAAAACGCGTTGGATTATTTTTTAAATAATATCACAAAAATTCAATTAATGTTTAATTGCTAATGTCCCACCGTCAGTGTTCTCGTAGCGTGGTTAGTTGCGTAGGTTTCGCTGAAATATAAAACCATAAATTCAACAACGAATGAAATCAACTCATACAGCACAAACGAATTACTAATTGTTTTGTCGAAATACGGATTGCTAGCTTTGAGTTTTAATTAGCCAGAATGGCATTCGAGGCTTATATTAAATAATTTTAATACTTATTAGAAACCAACTGCACACTATAAATTTAAAAGAACTAATTACTGTCGCAATTGTTAAATACTGCGTAGAAAAAGTATATTTCTTAGAAAATGTATTACTTCGGGCTACTACCTTATTACCTGACTTACATGGTTTTACAACCATTCTTACATTGGGTTAATGAGTAGATCATTTTCGTGCGAATTAAATATTAAAGGATTGATTGGTGTGTGAAACGGTTTCTACTAACATTACTGGCACAAAAACTTATTTATTATACCAAATACAACGAATTTTTTTAAACGTAATTAACTCAAAATTTCTATTCAATATTTGAATTTACTTAAGGCTGGGGAATTTCCATCTTACGCATACTTTACTTTGTAGATGTCGCTGCAAGTGCGCATTGCAATTTAAATTGTTTCATTCATAAAAAGATAATGAAAGCAAACGAATTATTGTCCATCCCTACTGCTCTAGAAGAAAATAGATATTTTCATCGCAATCTAATATCTCTGAAAATCCGCTTCTCAGTTTCGTATTTTTTGTTACGTATACAAGAAATACGAAACTTACGACTAACTTCATTCGAAGTAAATTAAAACAGGTGTTCATTTTATTGTGCTTATTTAACTTTTGTTATTCCGTCAATAACTCCGTTATTTTAAATATTTTCATTTACACCAATCTCCCTTTGTTTTGCCTATGTCTTATCTATTATACAACCAAAAAAACAAAAATAATCGTTTTCAAGACTAAAATTGGTTGCAACTTTTAGTTGAATAAAGTGAATTATTATTATTATTATTGGTGTAAGCAAAGTTTCCGTTCAACTTGTCACAAAATTGACAAAATTGCGATTATTTTGAGTAGTTGGTGAAAATGCCTAAAATAAATTAATTGCGCCTTAGTAGACATTTTTAATTAATTGCAGTTTTTACATCACCGTTTCAGCAACGAACTGATTTCTGAATCCATTAGAATATTAGATTGTTACTCTTCCTCTAGAGAAAATAATAAAATCAAATACAATACATGCACACACATACCCACGCGGTCAGTAACAGACGAACAGTAACATTCTAAGGGACTCAGAAGACAGACGCGTCGTAGATTCGCTGACGTTGCAGAAGCGGTGATTTAAAAACTCCAATTAATTAAAAATTCTTTTCCAAAAACATGACAACATTTTGGTTTTTAAATGAGCCTCATTTTATTATTGTAGTACAACGAAGACGTTCGTGCATCAAGTCTAATGCTCCTGCGACCTACTATAGTAATCCCGAGAAATATAATGTGCTACAAAATTGTCTCTGGCGTCGGCAAAAATCAAATTTTGACAATAAAATTTTACACTCGTATTAATTAACAAAAAAAAATGAGAGACATACAGGAGAAAGTAAGGGCAGAAGCAAGAAAACCGGAAAGGAGGGGAAAGCAAGTGAGGATAGGGTTCCAGAAAGTGTGGGTGGAATGGGAGGAAAGGAGATGGGTGGAGAAAGAGGAGAAGAGTGAGGCAGAAGATAGAAGGGGTTCAAAAAACTTAGGGGGGAGACGGACTAAGAGGGAAAGGGGAAAAAAGGGAAAGGGAAAGGTGTTATTTTGGAATGTGGTAAGCGTAAAGACTAAGGGGAGAGACTTTTGCAACTATATTAGGGGGTTTGTGATGGTGGGGTTACTAGAAACATGGTTAGAGGAAAAAGACTGGAAGGAAGTGTCGCCAAAGGCAAAACGGAGAGAGAGAGGTATTTATTATAGTAACGGTGTACGGGAAGAAGATGGGGGGTGACAACAGCCGGGTGACAAAGTGATTGGTAGGACGGGCGAAGGAAAAATGATAATGGGAGGGGATTTTAACGTAAGAATAGGGGAGGAAGGGGGATGTTGGTAAACGGAGAAGTGCGAAGGAGGGTATCGATGGACAAGAAGATAGTAGAGTAGTAGAGCAAGCGTTGAAAATGGAAGGCGCAAGGGCCGGGCGGAATACAAGGAGAACAGTGGAAATACACAGGGGTGAAAACGAGGGAAAGGATAAGAGGGATATTGAGTAAAGTATGGAAAGGGCAGGGATTAGCGGAGGAGTGGAAGGATGCAAGGATAGTCCCGATATACAAGGAAGGGAAAAGAAATGATGTGAAAAACTATAGTGGAGTTAGTATTACTAATGCGGGATACAAGGTGTATGCTGAGGTGTTGAGAGGGAGGTTAAAGAAGAAGCTAATAGAGGAAGGAGTTTAGTGAAGGACTGGCAGGCGGTGTTCAGGGAGGGAAGGCGGACGGTGGATAACATTTATGTGTTGAAGCAAGTGGTGAACAAGGTGATGGAAAGGAAAGAGGGGAAAGTGTATGGGTTGTTTTTGGACACAAAGGCCTTCGATAATGTTAGTAGGAAGAAAAAGTGGGAGATAATGAGGAAATGTGGGGAAGGAGAAGATTTGGTGAGGCCGGTAGAAGAGGTGTGTACGAGGAGACAAGGTGCAGGAGGAAAAAGAAGAAAGGTTTTGGACGGAGAAGGGGGGGGGGTGATAGAAAGTGTCGATGAGTGGAAATACCTAGGGTATGTTTTACGGTACGATAACAATGATGTGGCGCACATCAGGGAACTGGCAAATAAGGGAGATAGGCTAGTGGGGAGTGGGCGAAAGAGTGCTTGGGAAGGGTATGGAGAAGAGAAGATGGATTATTAACAAGTTGGTAAAGAGTGTGATGGAGTACGGAGCGGAGATATGGGGATGGAAGAAGTGGGAGAAAATGGAAACAATACAGGAAAACTACTGGAGATAGACGTTGGGGTTGGATAGAGACACGCCAGGGTATATCGTGGAGGAGGAGACGAAAGCGGAAAAAATAAGGGTCCGGGCAGGAAAGAGAGCAGAGCAGAGTATGAGGAGGAGATCAGGAAAAGGGAGGAAATTATTGGGGTAAATGAGGGTATGAGAGAGATAAGAAAAGAACGGATAAGGTATGGGCAAGAGGAGAGGAGGTTGCAATGAGGGATATATGGAGATAATGGTAGAAGGCAAGGCCGATTATTTATTGGGTGACATGGGGTTGAAGGAGAAAAGAATGGTGGCAAGGTTCAGGTGCGGGAACGAGGAAAACAGATACCTACTGGTGGGAGGATGGGAAAGGGATGTGTAGAATGTGTAGGGAAGGGAGGGAAAATATATGGCATATCATGAGGAAATCTGAGGAGCTACGGGAAGAGGAGAGGGAAAGAAAGGTGATTTTGGGAGGGAAGGAGTGGAGTGGATGAAGGGGGTGCTGGAGAGAAGGGAAAGGGTAAAGAGAAGGGGACAAAAGCAGAAAGTTTTTATTAATGGAAGGTAGGGGAAATAAAGAAAGGAGCGGTAGAAATAGGGTTTTTGTTTTTTGGTGTTAATGTACATAGTTTGTATAGCATGTAGAGAAGTAGGAATGGTTTGTTAAAATTGTTTTAAGACAAATAAAAAATAACTATAGTAAAAGTCAGCTAAGAGTAAAGTGAAGGATTGTATAGGGAAAATTCGACCTTGGCGTTGATTGGTTAACACACGAGGCAAGTTTACAAAACTAAATTTGTCTAAAAATGACGCTAGGGCGTCACTGCCAGTTTTGCAATATTATATTGTCTAAACTTGTTAATTCTGACCGTCATTTAAATTTGGCGAAATTCAAAATCGACCATTAAAAGGAAAATTAAGACACATTTTACATTAATTAGCTAATAAATCTGAAATGTTGGTTAATTTCTAACCAACAAATTTCACATAAAATTTGGCATCGCTGCCATCCTAATGTAGTAAAATATTTGTGGTTAGGTTACTGTCATGTAAGACATTTGTGAAAATTTAGTGAGGTAAATGTAACTCAGAGTCAGTAGATTAACAGAGTACCGCAAGCCTTTGACGCGACAAATGCCGCCCTGGCCGCCATTTTTAGTCCATATACATAAAATATACTTACGAAGTGCGTAATTTTTAATAAAATGCCGTGTTGCTGTGCCGTTAAGTGTATTTGTTTTATTATATTCCGAAAAATTTAGTCAAAACATTATCTACTTTTACTGAGCGTGTAGTGAGTGAAGCGCGGAAAGGACTAAAAATGGCGGAGGTTGCGGTACTCTGTTAATCTCTACTGACTCTGATGTAACTTGAATTAAAGCGCCCTCTACTTTACTCTTATTTGATTTATAGTATAACTAACTAACAATGGTTGAATTTACAACATACTAAAATTTCGTACTATTTGAGTCAGTAGTTTTTTTGCTATGGCTTCGCAAACACCAAAAAAGAGCGCACTTTTCGGTCCTTAAAGTGTATTAAATAACAAAGTTGTTACACCTAAACAACGTAGAAATAAGCAGTATTTAATTTGTCACCAAATCCATTCGAATCGACCCAATGCTATTTTTTATTCAGTTTCAAACTCGAGTGCAAAATATTTTTTGCGCCGACACTGCCGACAGTAACTTTATATGAATGGCGCTTTTGAAATTTTAAACTGTTGCAACTTCACGTCAGAATAGCCCCATCTACTTAAGATGCGTTGAACTTTTAATACGAGCAAACAATGTTTGAATCATACCGCCATTTTTATTCTCGTAAGCAACAAGAGCGTAAACTAATGGCAAGAATAACTCTCTTTTTTGAAGTTCAGTACGCTTGTACTTTGCCATATCATTAATATAAACCCTTATGTACGGAATGATGGTAATTGTAAGTTCATTAAACCTATGTATCATCTTTAAAGAAATGATTTCTTTCACACAAAAATTGCACTACTTTGGTAATTTTTTTTGCATTTTCTAGTAATCAAATTTATATGAAAAATATATCATTCTATACATTGGTTCACCCTCTACACGTGGTGTAAATTGTACGGCATAATGTTAAGTACTTTAGTAGTTGTTCTTGCCATTAGGAGTGCCTATAATTTGTATTACATTCCCCAGCCTTAATTCAAATTTGTATAAACAGATCAACAAAGAACAAATATAGTGTTGAAAAGAATTCAAGCATTACAACGTTAGTACTTAACAAAAATAAAGAAATTTCGTAAGAATAAGAAATTTGCAAGGACAAGGACAAGGAGAAGCTGTAATTTCATTAATGTTCAATGTTCAATTTTAAAGCGTCTATAGTTTGAGATTTATTGGCATAGACCAACGACTTTAAATAACACCACAAGAAGAGGTCCACAGACTGACCAAATTCCATAGTGCCATTGCACCATCTTTTTGGATAAACATATCTTGCAAATTCTTTCATCCAATATTGGCCACAAACAATCCGTTAGCATTGATTGATAACGCTCACCAGTCACTGTTACTGCATCTTCAAAAAAATATGGCCCCATGATGCCACCATGTCATAAACGACACCATTTTTACTGGATGCAAAGACCTCACATGAATATGTTATGGATTATTTTCACTCCAAAAACGACAACTGTGTTTGTTAACGAAGCCGTGTAACAAAAAAATGGGCTTCATCTGAAATGATGATTTTTTATTAAATCCTGTTCAATTTCAAGTTGCTTTAGAGCCCAATCACACGACGCTTATGATGATCAAGTGGCTTAAGTTCTTGAGGCAACACAATATTATATGAATGTAAACCCCAAATCTTTTCCAAAAATATGCCAAGGCCAAGTTCTTGAGAACGTCGATTAACAGATCGATTTGCATCTTCTGTAACACTGGTACTTACACCGTCAATATTCTCATGGTAAAGTGAAATTTGTTTCGAATTTCGACGAATAGCAAGCGCAGAAGGGCGATTATAGTCGGTTTATTCTTAAATTACTATGGATAGGGAACTCCTTAAAATTGCTGTAGCCAATGATAAAATGGGTTTCACTTGCAAATAAAAGAATAAATGTCATATACAAAACGTTTCAAGCGAAAGTAGTACATATGACTACAGCATTATGATGGAATTTCCTTTACACTCCCTGATTACCTGCAATTCTATTGTATTCCTCAACCCTGACAGAAAAAAGCAGAAGTTCTACAACATTTTTTTAACTAACGTAAAACGTGCTATATCTTGAAATACGAAAAAAATGTAGAACTTCTGCTTTATTCGGTTTGGGTTTAGGAATTGAATAAACATGCAGGTAAACAAGTGACACAAAATTTACTATTCGCTACAGCAATTTGAAGGCGTTTCTTGTCCGTAGTAATTTAAAAATAAACCGACTATATGTGGAAAAACACGTTGAGTTTGAATAAACGAATGATTATTTTTTAAACATTTTTGGGTAAGAACCTAACGTAGTTGAAGCGTATATTTTGCCATGATCAATTATCAAACTACACTGACAATAAATAACGGCTACTAACATTTCTACAATTTTTCATCGAGTTGCTGTGACGTTTTAAAATCATATCATTCCTATGAAAATATATTTCTTATCATTTCCAAGTCACTTTTAAGATTTTTTACTAACATTAGTCAAATCTCAAAATTTTTCGAAAGCGTGTCATAGTGATTTTGTAATTGAACTTATAAAAAATGAAATGAACTGTACCAAAAAAGGAACTTACATGTCTTTTCTGAAGACAGCTATACAGGGTGAGTCAGAATATGTGGGAAGTACGATAACTATAAATAATAGGCATAAAATAAAGATGATTGTTTAAATAAACTTACATCCTAGCATGCACAGGTAAAAAGTTATTAGGTCTTCAAAGTTGAAAAAAAATTACTGTTTAATTAATAACTTCTAAACTAATTAAATGTAATCGACTATTTTTTGTGGTTGTTAATGAATACTTAAAATCCAAAAACTGTGAAAATTTAATGAAGTTTAAATAAACAGAAGATAGATTTTTAGAGTACATCAACTGTTAAATCCTCTGGAACTTTTAAATCTTGAATTTTGTTTTTCATTTAAAAATCGTGTTTGATAGGAAATTTTATTCGCAAGCTTTTTTGTCTCTTGTAAAGTTTTGATTAAGCGCATCGTTTTGCTTAAAAAAATTATTTTTTTTTAAGTTTTATTTTAAGTTAAGTGCACAAAAACAAATTCAACTTTTTATTTATTTAAAGCAAAACGATGCGTTTAATCAAAGCTTTATAAGAGACAAAAGAGTTTACGAATAAAATTTCCCATCAAACACAATTTTTAAATGAAAAAAAACTTCAAGATTCAAAAGTTCCAAAGGATTTAACAGTGGAGGTCCCTAACAATCCATCTTCTGCTTATTTAATTTTCTTCGAATTTTCACAGTTTTTTTGTTTTTACGTATTCATTAACAACTACAAAAAATAGTTGATTACGTTTAATTAGTTTAGAAGTTATTAATAAGAAGTAATTTTTTTCCAACTTTGAAGACCTAATAACTTTTTACCTGTGCATGCTAGGATGTAAATTTATTTAAACAATCATCTTTATTTTATGCCTATTATTTATAGTTATCGTATTTCCCACATATTCTGACTCACCCTGTATATTTACAAAAGTTTGCCATGAATTTGTCATTTGAATAAATAGTGGTAGTGAAGTGACTTACCTATGGAACGTTTGTGGAGGGTGATTAATGTTAATAAATCATGTTACTTTAGTGTTTATATAGGATTAATTATCAAAATATTGACTAACAAATTTAAATACATAAAATGTTTTCTAATTATAAAAATTTACAAAAAAACCTCATTCAGATGATTATAATAAATTGTACCTATATACGAAAATAGCTTTGTTCCCGATAAAACAGTTTTAAGTTCTGTTGAGCACGGTTCTACTTTTTTGTTTTGGCAGGTCAGATTTTGGCGCAGCGGGATACTACCTCAGTCCATTATTTATATCGAAATCTGTGTGGTACACTATTTATCATGAAGGCGTTTGTACTAAAACAGGCAATATTTAGAAATTTTGTAAAGAATAAGTTTTATATTGAATATCATCGTGCATAAAATGTATCTATAAGCTTCAAAAATAAAATTGACGGTGTCCTAATGCTAAAGTACTTACTATTTTATATTACCGATTTCCCGAAAAAAGTTATAGAAATGTTTACTTCTGGCCGAGGAAGTAAAATTAATAGGTACAAACCACTTATTTATTTGGAAATAACACGGAATACACGCACTAAAAATGGAGACCTTAAAAACCTTATTACACATGACGAAAATTTTGTCATCCGTGTCAAATTGTGTTATATAAAATATCTAATATCCTTAAAAAGTGTTACATAATAAATTTTTATGACAAGACGTTGATAGAGAGGTATATAAATTTATAGCGAGTGATATACGTAAGGGACACTTTTACGAAATATGTAAATTGACGGCACAAAAATATAATATTAAGATGAGCGTTTTAAGTAAAACAATAAGCTTAAGGGGTTTATGATGATAAATACATATTGGTTGTTCGCTACTGACATATAAAATTAGCCCATATTTTACATTAACTTTAATAGTGTTTGGAGGAACGTTTCCTAATTAGACTTCTGCTTTCCAAGTTTCCTATTAAAATTAATTGAATTTGAAGTAAAACACGACATTTCTTGTAAATTAGTTTTTTACCAAGATAAATATACGTAGTAAACGGAATAGAATTTGTGAGTAGAGGAGCACATGAAATATGCCAAAAGAAAAGTTACACTACACATAACAAGATATCAGATTTTTACAATATAGATAAATCGTGGAAATGGGCAATTTTAATTAAGACTGTGTCACATGCAAGCTTGAACTTCAGTTAGTATATACGGCCAAAAATAATTAAAGCTCTCATAGCAAAATGTTTTGGTCATTTCATGTATTATACGTGACTTGTATGAAACAGAATATGAAATAATATACGTAATAAAACTACAAATTTCAATTAAGCACTCAAATGGCTAATAGGAGATGTAGGAAACGGCTTTTTTATACAAAAAAAAATGAAAATCGATTAATAATTTTCAGTAACCGCGTTAAACGTAGGATTTTAAAGAATGAGTTAATATATTGAAAGGGTAGAGTCACGTATTATCTACGTGATAATGAAACTAAGAGATTGCCTCAAGAGCTATCTTCTATAAATAAGTGTGTGTAATACGTAAAAGTATTGAAATGTCGAAATCGAAATGTTCTAAGACCATTAAGCTCCAATGAAAAACACATCAAGAAACGTAACTCTAAATTTTAATTAGTATTGTTTACTATAACCGGCAAGCTTTTTATTTCATAAGTAAGCAATCACTCAATATTCTACTAATCTCTCCCTCTCGAATGTAACTAAACTACACATGAGAAAAACGATGCAATGTAACAGCGAAGGATCCTCAGTGTTATCACTACTTATTTTGATGACCATTCAGTTACTGGTGCGTTTGGGTGCTTCCACGACAAAATTGGTGTTATCTATTTAGGTGACAATGTTGACCGTCCTTCATCTATTCATGTGGTAGACCAAAATTAACGATTTCGCTGATTGGTCATCGATTCCTTCGAAAACCTTCACAAGTACGTAACGCTCACCGTCAACAAACTACTTTGTCAATTTCTAAGCTGCCGCTGATTTGTAACGATATAAAAAGCAACCCTCGAAGAATCGAGAAGAACTCCCTATTTAGTCCTTATTTTTTTGTTAGAACAATCGGGATAGGTTGTGTCTTGTTGAAATAAGAAATGACACCTAAAGGCAATTCTGGAAGAATTAGAGTAATGATTATCTGGAGCAAGTTAGGAGCTATTCAAAGTCCTCAAAAATTACTGATTCTCAAACCATCAATACAGCACATCACATACATATATGAAAGTGATATTATCCGGAGGCAGGAGTGTAAAAAACAACAAAGGGCCTACCATCAACATAAAATCATCGTGCATAACGACAAAACAAACAGGAATCGATGAAGATGAAGAAGACAATATTACACCAAAAACCGTATTTTGTAGTAAAATAAAAGAAAAACTAACTTTAAATTTGATGTAGCCGAAGGACACTATGGCAAATACATTTTGTTTGCTTTTGTTACATTTATTATACTTCAACATAAGAAACGTATTATAAATGATGCACAAACGAAAGAATTGTACAACACCAATTACATTCATTGATTATACATTAATTCTCGTTTACACTGAAATTACTTCCGAATTAATCCCAGTGAAATATTAAAAGAATATTCTTTTAATGTTGGTGTACAGAGTAAGTCCCAAGAGACTTGCCGTTTGAAGAATTCGAGAAATAAAAATGTAAATATTGTTTAAGCGAAAGCTTGTTAGATTTTCAATTGAGAACTGAATTTTATGCATTATTACTTTTGAACTTTGTTGATAACTCGTTCCTTGTACACTAGATAAAACTCCTCCTCCCTTCCTTTCAAATTCATTTCTACTTCTTGACTTTTCCCTGGTGTACTTTTTAAAGCTTGACGTTATAATTTTTACTAAAAAGTATTACACCATAATTGCACTACTGTAAATTGATCGAAATTGCCGACATTCTTCTAATTTATTTATACAGGGTGATTCATTAAGAATGTCCAACCTCTGAACTGTAGATTCCAGACCTCGAAATATGATGATTCTGCCCAACATGCCTTATACAAATATTGATAGTTTCTGAGATACCGGGTGTTTAAAGTTTAAATATGAATTTTGATTTTCGCAATAACTTTCTATTTTTTCACAATTTCTTTTTGAAAATTGGCAGTTTTACCTTTTTTTGCATGAGGATTGCCAATTTGGACTCTAATTTAGCATTGCTAATAGAGGGCGCTAGTTATACTTGGTTGTGTTAAGTAAATCTAAGCAAAAATTTTTTTCGGCTGAACTATTAGCAAACTAATAATAAAATATGGAAAAGCGTTAGATTCTACAAAAAAAAGTTACACTTGTTTGATTCGTGTAACTCGATCAGTTATCGAGTTATTTGCTTCTAAACAGTTCAATAAATTTTAATTTAAAAAAAAATTTATTCTCTAAATGTGTAACAACAATAAACTATTATTTATGATCCGTTTTCGCAAAGATCTCTTCATATCAAAGAACCCTTGTCTATTATTTTTAATCACATTAATTAATTGTTATTGCGAAAATCAAAATTCATATTTAAACTTTAAACACCCGGTATCTCGGAAACTAGCAATATTTGTATAAGGCATGTTGGGCAGAATCATCATATTTTGAGGTCTGGAATCTACAATTCAGAGATTGGACATTCTTAATGAATCACCCTGTATAGGTACAGTGCTTTTCACGACGACGGGCCATTAGACGTTTCTCGAAAATTAAGAAAGATAGAATTATGAAATTTTCCAATTGGGGTTTTTCGACATTACGAATCCATCTAACATATTGTTATTTTGATAGCACTTCCGGTTATGCCGGAAGTTGATATTAAATTTGTTATTTTAAATGGAACACCCTGTATATTTTCATATTTTTGGATTTTGCGCTTAATTTTACTGCGTCATTTTTCTTTAATAAGCCCTTTGTGAATATTTTGTCGTTTTCGAGATATTTAGCATTTTATGATAATGTTTTAAAAAACAAGCTTACATTCGCGAGTGAATTAAGCACAGTAAAAGTTATAATGAAAAAACAATTGATATCTAATTTGTTGAACACATGTAGGACAATTCATAAAAAGTATGTATTTTGATTAAGCGTCATACAGGGTGTTCTAAATTTATATTTCAATTTTGTTAGAAAAAATGTAAAACTCAATTTTTTCAAATAAACACCCTGTTTATTTTGATATTTTTGGATTCTGCAGATAATTTTAGACCCATTTTCTTCAATAAGTCCTAACTCAATATCATATCGTTTTTAAGTTATCTGACACCCGGAAGCGAAGCAAAAAATTGCGAAAAGAAAAAATAAATAGATCCATTAAAGTATGTAGTTTGATAGGAAACCTCTCGATACTTGCACTGGAAAATCATATTTAAAATAGAATATTATACATAGACATACATAGATTAGAGCCGCTTCCCCTTCCAGCATCCTCAGATTTATCGCACGTGTGTGATGGTTTGAGTGACGATGTGAGGTCGGACGGCTCTAATCAGAGAGGTAGTACAAAGGGCCCGAATAGAATAGGTGGCCCATGTACACATCGACTTCCGACCACCCTCCCATCGTAATCCAGAATCCAGATTATACATAGACGTATAGATACGAAGGTGAATAGGAAGCAGAAAAAGAAGAAGATTCCGAAATGGAGATGGCAGTACGATTACCAGGCACTGAAGGACAAGGAAGCTCAACAAAAATATGAAAAAGAAATCATGGATAAACACGAAGAGGAAAAAGGGCTAAATATAGAAAATATTGAACAATAATGGGAAAAAGTGGAGAAAGTTGTGAAGCAAGCAATGGAAAAGGCAATCACACTGAAGCAAAGAATAAAAAGGCACACATGGTGGGATGAAGAATACAAAAGGGAAGTAGAAAAGAGAAATAAACTTAAGACTCAAAGGGTTCCAGACAGAAAACCAAAAACTAAACATAAAAAAGAAAAGAGTGTACATGGAACAAGGAGCGAAAGAAATAGAGCGCCAATACCAAAATAAAGAAATACGAAAGTGAAGAAAGGAAAGAAAAGAGCCAACCAAACAACGAAGGAAATCTATTAGGGGACAAAGCAGAAATAGAATAAATGGAGAGAGTAGGTACTTCTACGAGATGCTAAACGAGGGCGAAAGAGAAATACAAGAGGAGAGAATGAAGAGGATGGTGGACAAGAACAAGAGAGACAAAGAGAAACAGAAGAAGTCAGAGCGGAGGCTTCCACGGTTAGAGTTAGTAAGATAAAGACGACTTCCGGGATAAGACTGTGTCATTATTGAAAAAGTCAACGTTTCGACCACTTTTGGCGGCCTTGATAAATAAATAAGTTCGTAAGCACTAACACTGTACAAATCAACATATCAGCTCTACCGGAATACCATTCAGGCAAGGTATAAAATAGTGACGCACATGCTTACTCACCCTGTATTTAATGTCACTTTAAAGCTATGGATGAATTGTTAAACAAAGTACATAGTTCACAAAATTAAACTATTCTCGCAAAAATTTGTTATACAACACGAAATTCAGTAATATGAGCATTATTGTTGTATACATCCTCGTAAAACTTTCAAATCTTTGGGTTTGATTAAAACAAAAGCGCCCTTTCTACGAACATTCAAACCCAGCTTACAAAGAAAATCTCATTATTGTTGAAATTTTATCTAGCAAACGAAAAAAATTTATATTCCTTTATACAATCATAAAAATTAAGATATGTCTCTTCAAAGTGATCTCGATAAAAATTGTTATGCAAAAAAGGTGATACAGTTCCTTTTGTTTAGATTTTGTCAGAAAGCTTTCCGAAAACTACTTGGAAATAATTTTAATGTTTGATCCCTTCTGGTATTATTTATCGTGTTCCGGTTATAATTTCAGTGTCATCAAATCTTTCGGGTTTATCATAAAGACAATTCGTCCTCCTGCGGCCAATATTCTCATGCACCGATTAATGCCATCCCCCCTTGTTATCAAGGTAACAATTTTGGTAAACTTAGTTTTTAAGCGCCGTTCAATAGTTACAGTACCGCTCATCTGTCCCAAATGTCCCAAAACGAGAAGAAGAGTTAGAACCCAGATTTGTTGAAATTTGGATATTAAAATAGATACAAAAAATAATGCAATTTGAAAATGCCTTGCAAAAATCTTTCGATTGCTCATAATCTGCAAACGACCTTGAGTAGCATTTTGGCAATGTTTAACAATTATTTTACAGAATGAATGTGTTATTTGACTTATATACAGAGTGTCTCACGGTGACCGTCATTTAGAAGTATATCAAGAACTGTAAAAGCTGGAAATTTGAAATTTTGCACATGCGACATGCCGTATTTAATCTATTAAATAAAAATATTTTCCAAAAGGCAGAACTTCCGGAAATACCGGAAGTGGGCATCAATTTCAATATTTTAAATACAAACCGGGCAATTTTTTTTTCACATTCTGATATGTGATAAAATGTTTAGTACGTATGCTTAACCTTCCTAACACCGGGTGATTTTTATAACACTAAATACCGGGTGGGGTTCGCGCGGACCCCAGTGTTTTTTTCATTCTAATGAAACATTCTTCTGGAAATTACACCTCCGTGCGTGTTTTGTTATTTAGTAGAAGTGATATCAATGGCTTTTGCATAAAAAAAGGTAGTAAAATGTTTAATAATCGTATATTAATGAAAAAAGTAAGGAAATTGGATCAGGTATATACAATTATACCTAATTACATTTAATTTTCGCAATTATTATACACAGCAACTGTTTTAGTAACTCTAATTACACAGAATTATTAGAAATCGTTCAAAAATAAATAAATGAAAGCTAATGATTGTGATTTTGAGTAATCTTTATCTAATACCAAATTACAAAAGAGAAATACAATTAGCAAAATCGTTTATAATTTGCATACTTTGATATGATGATGAGATTATAAGATAATATTTAAAGAATGTAAAGAAAACATTAACCAAAACGTATTGAATACATCACTTCACAATATTCGACATAAAAATTTTACTTACACCTCTTACCGGGTGGGGTCCAGTCGGACCCCAACCGCATTTTTGGGGAGATTTTCTAACATATTCGGCTATATAATACTCAACATTTTTGTGTTGTTAGTTAATTATCTGGTACATAGAACTGTAAGGACAAATGTAAATGAGTCTCATGATTTAAAAAAAATGTAAGCACATGTAATAACAAAAATAAAGCTCTTGGGGTCCACGCGGACCCCACCCGGTGTTAGGAAGGTTAAAATAATAATCGGCGTATCAATTTTTATTATTGAGAAAAAAAAATTTTTTCACTGAAAAATTTCAAAATATTGTTTAGGAAATAAAATTGAAGGTCAAAAGTGGTAAAAGTTAGGGAAATGGGATTTTAGGTTCTCAATGTCAACAAATTGAGACACAAATTGTCTGTAATGGATAATAAAATTGCCCGCGGTTACGTATCTATTTGAGGTTATTTCCAGACTTAAGAAAAACTTTAAAAAGTCTATTTTTCAAATAGAATGCCTATTTTATTATCAGCCCATTCGATGCAGAAATAAATTTCGTTTAAATTGATCTACAGTGTTCCTATACCTAAAATCAATGATTACAGAGTTATTCACATTTTTCTATTTAAATTTATAATTACATGTTTTACAAAATATGGTTGGCTTTGAAAATTTTCAAAAAATTTTTATTCAATTGTTTCTTATGCTTATGCTTTTATGATTATTTAAAATTCTATCTATGGAACTTCTTGAGTATCCATGGTCTCTTTCCACCGAACGATCAGAACTTTCAGGGAAAAGATTCAAATATCCCAATACATTGGTTTATGCAGCGTCATTGGGGACAATTGGTTTTAACTGTGACATAATATGTAAAACATTAACTTAGTTTTACATGTTAACTCCTCGCTTTTCTGTGCTTATAAAATCATGACTTTTATTAAAATACTCCATGACCATAAATAAGTCTACTTGCGGTAAATTTGAAGAGTCATGTTTAATAAAATTAGCTTCACACATGTTCTTCAAACAAACAAATTATTATAAAATACAAAATAGCCGCGAAATGGCACAACAGCGATTGCTTATGAGAATGAAAATGTGTTAAAATACGCAGTCGCAAGACTGGTGTTTGTTTTACGATTTCATATTGAGTGACGTCACGACTCTCAGCGTCCGTATTTAGTGTTTAAGGATTTTATATGTTAAAAAATTTTCAACCGTTTCTATGGTTCATTAAATGAGCCATTGTAATTCGGAAAGTGTAACTTGTAATTCATATTAATAAATTGTAATTCAGATAGTAACTTGTAGTTCAGAATAGTCAATTGTAATTCAGAAAGTGTCAGATGTAATTCAGATTAGTAACTTGTAATTTGGAAAGTGCAATTTGTAATTCAGAAAGTATAACTTGTAATTCGCACAATAGGGAATTGGATCTGTTGTTATAGTGCCCATTATACTTAGTGCGACTGGAGTTAGAATGTATTTGAGCGAAATAATATGTTAGTTTGTGCTTTATTCCAATACGTTTTTTAATGTTGCGAATTTGGTAGCAGTATGTGTTCAGCTTCCTCACAAGATGTTCACAATGACATTAAGATTTTGATCTATATAATAATAATAATAATAATAGCAGCTTTATTTTCAGCACAGCAGAATACATCTTATGCTTATAATAGTTACCAGGCAACCAATCCAGTTCTGCAGTGTTGAAAAATCTCAAGGCGTAGTTCAGATGTTCAGAGTAACCTGAACTCTGCTCTTCCACTCAAACCTTGACTTATTCAACCCTTTTATGTACATAAAAACAAAAAACAAAAAATAAAAAGAACAATAAGTATATTATAGAGAATAGGTATTTTTATTAGTAGATAGAGAAAGAAGAGAACAGGAATATCACTTTGTACGGGAATTATAATGAATTTTGATCAAGCAACAGCTTGTGGTAGATTTGACGCAGAAATCGTTGCAGATTGAGTAACTTGAAGTGTAATGGTATAGCGTTGTATACTTTTGAGATGTTGTAACTATAAGACCGTTCAAACAATGATGTCTTGTGAACGGGCGGTGTAATGACGTAATCTAAATACCGTAGTGATCGTTCGTGTACTTGTTTCCTAAATGAAATTTTTTTAAAGAGATATGACGGTGTTTTCGTGGTGATAATTTTATGATAATGACATGCGCAATTTGAAGTTTTAGCCTGTTATTCATATTAAGCCATTTTAATGAAGTTAATTTGTGCGAAATATGCTGATATCTACTTATTCCATAAATAAATCGTACACAGGAGTGTTGCACACGCTGCATTCGTTTAATAGTATCGACGTCTAAACAAGGTCCAAAGACCGGCGAGCAATACGAAAAGTGCGAAAGCACCATAGATTCGCATAACATAGCCTTAATTTTAGTACTCAAGTACTGACGATGAGCATAAAGCAATTTTAAGTTTAAATAAGCTCTTTGAATACAATTACGAATATGTGAACGAAATCGTAGTCTTCCATCCGTGACCACTCCTAAGTTCTTTGCACTATCCACAATTGGAATTGAAATATTATTAATATAGAATTTCGCAAACTCTTTGAAGCTATTCACACTGGTTTGATTACCAAATAGTAATACCGCAGATTTATTAGGATTAAGAGTTAAGCAGTGGTTCGTGGAAGCGCAGTAGAGAGCTTCCAAGTCTAGATTTATGCTTTCCATGGAATGCATGGCTGATATGCACTTTACATGTTTTTATGCCAATAGCTAGGCAGCAAGTGTATATAGAAAACAAAAGCGGTCCCAATACCGAACCTTGGGGGACGCCAGTGCTGCAAATTCAAGGAGAAGACATCTGATTGGATAGTAGCACACACTGTTTCCTATCTTCCAGGTAACTTCTCATTAGCTTCACGGCTTTCCGACCAAACCTAATGTGGTGTAGCATTGCCAGCAATGTACTGTGTGAGATCGTGTCAAACGCCTTAGTGTAATCGAGCAGAACAAGTACACTTAGTTCACCCTTGTCACCAGCACTGATGATATCATCAGTAACATTCAGGAGGGAAGTGGCACAGCTATAACCAGGTCTAAATCCAGATTGAGTACTAGGTAGAATATTATTGTACAAAAGATGAGCTCTGACTTGAACGCTAATGATTTTCTCGACTATTTTAGAGAGAACAGGTAAGATGCTTATCGGACGAAGATCATTGTAGGTTTCTGGTTCCGCCTTTTATATAATACTGCTTACCCGACAGCATTGCCCGCGGTCTTGGGAAATTCGTATTTTCTTATTTCCCGGTGTGAATTCTCGATTAGACTCACCGTTTGTATGAATGCACTCAACAATATGTTTAAAAATATAAATACAATGCAATAATTAACGCCAAAATGATCCGCCATTTATTGAATTAATTTGTTATAAACCATCTACTAAATAATTCGAACAAAGCCTAAACATTTGGTTTGGATAGTTGAGCCCGTTCTTGAGTTATAAAATTACAATGAAGAGTGGCTTTGATTTTTATAGATATAGATAATATTTATATAATATGAATTCCAAGAAAATTACAAGTTACACTTTCTGAATTACAAATTGCACTTTCTGAATTACAAGTTACTAATCTGAATTTATTATATGTGGCACTTTCTGAATTACAATTCATTAATCTGAACTACAAGTTATAATTATTGGAAAAGGTGTAGTGCGTGGTGACATTCCGAAACCAATCTAGAGGTATAATAAGGGCTGAAAATAGTACTTACCTATTAATAGATAATGACTGTCGCACTACAAGTAGTTCGATAATATATCGTAAAAATTTTGTTTTTTGTCCTTGTACGATATGTTTTTTTGTGTTATGTGCTAGCTAGCTGTAATTGGTATTTACTGTTGGGCATTAAATACTAACTTTTTTGGCCTTGTATCATATCTTTTTTTGTGTTATGTGCTAACTGTAATTGGTATTTACTGTTGGGCATTAAAGACTTTATTATTATTCATATTATTATCAACAGTAAGATCATAAGTGCTCAACTATTGTCGGAAAGATTTTTTTGTATGAGCACTGGTTGCTTGGCAATTAAACGAGATCAAATTGACGAAAAGAGGGTTCTTTTCCCAAGAATTTGATCGAGTTTAATTACCTTTTAGCAATCAATGCTCATACAAAAAAATCTTGCCTGACAAGAGTTGAGAACGAATGATCTTCGGTTGGAGAATTAACTGAATGAAGCGTTAAATACGTCAAATTTTTTACTTTTGTCAAAATGACATTTGATTTTTTTAAATATAGGTTGCTAAAACAATGAGGTAGCGGCAAGAAAAGTAGCATACATTCTTTTCAGTTAAAAAAACTTGTGATTGGTGCATGTGACACTGTTCTTAATGTCTGATTGGTCTACAACACTATGAGGTTAATTATCATTGTAATTATTATACATTAAATGCCCTAAATATTGTTTGCAGTAAAAGAACCAAATTATACGTAATGATCGAGCAAGTGCACTTACCATCAACGCCCAATTAATCTATTACTACAGTAAAACAAGGAGAGTTTTGTACAAATATATAACTTTGCTAACTCATTTGTTGAATTCACTGTGGACCGGTTATAGTCACTATGAGAATAATGATAAGCTTATCTCTGTATTATAGTCGAAATACAGTTATAGAGGACTAGCTAATTTAATACAATTTCAGATTATAATTTTGATAGACCTTGTTAAAAACTTCGATAAATCTCTTATTGGATTGATATGAATGTAGGTCAGCAATTATATTATATCATCTCGCATGTAACCTACTTTAAATCGCTATTCTGCAAGTATTTTTCCGTCTAGAACTAATACAACTAAGAAATTTGGTGCACTTGCTTGGATCACATCCCAATCTATTTCGATGAGTAAGAGATAATAAATTGCTGTGTTCTAAATTCTGGTATCTTCGATTCAGTATTTCAATTTTTATGAAACATTCTTTCAATGTTAGTTCTTTTTCAGTTGAGTTAAAACAGTACGAAAGTTTACACGCCCTTTACACATTGAAATGTATTCAGATTTTCAAAATGAAATGAATATTTCAGGACGGATATTTTAATAAATATTTCCTTCGGTAAAATCAATCGATGTCAAACTCTTTTTTAACAAAGGCGAATTGTTACATTTGTGGGAAAAATACTGATTACAAATCCAATAATGCGCACGTTGGATAATTTCGTTAGCAGTATGCCCTCATTCAAACTAATATAAAATACTAATGTTCCTTTGACAAGTGAAATTGATTACACACTCAATAACTTTGCAACGCCAGTCAGTACCAATTTGCTTATATATTCGCTAGGCACAGAATAGGGGCGTTTTTAAAATAAAGTTTAATTTTATGAATTACAAAAAAACCGATGCATATTTCACGAAGCAATCTTTACTTTCATCTCTATCTCCATTTTTAATAAAAACCCTGAATTTCCTTTCAACTTTGTAACAAATGCCATGGAGCTCGGCTACCAAATGAAAACGTTATCTTAATCACGCCTTGTCAGTTGCCTAAATGGTAAACTACCTAAATACTAAATTATTCTCTTTTATTACAATATATGTTCAAAATTTAGTAGCATTAAAGACGATACTCTCTTAGACAATAACTAAGTTTAATGTAAATCACGGCGGGTGGTTAGTTTCTGAATAATACAGGATTTAGTGATTTTACTAACGTAAATAACGTACCCTGCGAACGTCATTATAATTTATTAATGAATCAACTCTTGATGAGGGAGCAAGAATTACAAAATCAATTTCTAATCGATTCATTCTAGAAATGCAAATACGTACCCTTTTCCTTCTTTTTCGGTCCTGTTCCCTCTTTTGTGCTTAGGTTATAAAATTAGTAACAACTTGAGGGAAAACACTATTTATAGGCAGAAAGAACTGAACGCAATTTCTTTTCAAGTAAGAATTAAAATCGCAGATTCCAGTAGATACGACAGCAGTCGGAGACACATTGAAGTATAGCCAAACGGGTCAGTGAGGCAACTAAAATACAAAGAAACGAATAATCCCTCAATAAATGTTTTTTCTTGCACAAAATAACAAATGGGATTGTAGAAACAAACAACTATGACAAGACAATAACGTTTTATTAAATCTTTAAGAGCACAAAAATATTATATTAGTTTAAAATTATAGTCCGTTTAAAAAGGATTGCATTAAGAAGGTGGCACTAAAAGAGTTAAACCTACAATATGAATGGTGTTCAACCAAATTTATACACAGCCACACAATATTAATGACATAATAATGTAAATAAATTGGATGGGTCCATAATGCCTTGTAGGGTAGCTCCAAATGGGGGTGTAACCAAATTAATTTAAATAATTCACCAAACCTTCCCCATGATTAATTTATTGCAAAATTGGATAACAATGGAGTGATGACTAATTGATAAGCGACATGTTTCGATATACTAAGATATCATCTTCAAGCTTAAGTCTAAAATTAGATTAATCTAAGATAATTAAGTGTTACAGAGTAAAACAATCAAGAATGTAAGTATTCTTGATTGTTTTACTCTGTAACACTTAATTATCTTAGATTAATCTAATTTTAGACTTAAGCTTGAAGATGATATCTTAGTATATCGAAACATGTCGCTTATCAATTAGTCATCACTCCATTGTTATCCAATTTTGCAATAAATTAATCATGGGGAAGGTTTGGTGAATTATTTAAATTAATTTGACATAATAATGTACTTATTCGTCCATTTAAAGAAGGGTGGCAAATAACATTCTCAAAAGGGTAAACAAAGTTTAAGTCAAATTACTTCTGCGTTTAATACGGTAAAGTTTGTGCATATTTTAACATGACCTACTTGAAAATTTACTAATGAATAATTTAAAAAAACTTTCTATTGGCTTTTCATTATCTAATGTGGATTTTGTATAAATTGACTAGAAATTGTGTTACGCTTGTATTCAAAGTATTTTTACAATGTTGCAAACTTTACGGAAGGGTGATCAATGAATTTACAAAGGACAAGCAAAAATAATTAATTTTCCTAAAATATTTAACGCTGAAAATTATTAAATTTAAAAATTCAATACACACTCTTGCACACCCCATTTTATTTAATCAATACAAAATTGTGGTAGCATATTTTTAAAAGTATGATCAAATCTTAAAGAATTGTGCACTCCCAAATTATTGTTAGAATAAGTTAACAACAACAAATTCAATATTAAGAATATGTGCGAACAAAGGTAACGTTTTGAGTGCCAACATAACTTAATATTTCTATCTCTTTTTAGTTCAGGTAACTCAGCTTAAACAGTCTGTAACGCACGGTTGCCGTATTTTTCATACTAATAGTATTAAAAAGTTATTTAGGAAAAAGTTGTAGATTGCAACACGTTTTATAAAAATTGTTTTATCTAGCTGAATTCTCCAGATATGACAAAGTTGTATATTTTTAAATGGCAATCATATTTGATTATAATATAATAGTTAACTTACTCGCTTCTTACGCCTTTCAACGACATAGGTTTTAACGTACTTATTTATATTTTTAAATTTAGAAGAAAAACAGACAAAAAGCGTTTGTGGTATATTATACCTACTGTAACGCGTAATACGTACCTATTGAGAAAATCTGATTATCTTTGAAATTGGGTGCGAATTATGTTTTCGAATTCCGAAAAACTGACATGTTTGTCATATACATACAATTTCACCGTAATTCTATTTCTGCTGTAACCGAATATTTATTTACATCTCGGAAGAAACCAGCCGCACAGATCTTTATATTCTCGACTTGAGCAAAATCTTCGACAAGGTGGCTCCTTTGGTGCAGCTCGTTCTAAAACGTAACAGATAGAAGGCAAAAAAACGTAGTATCCCAGTGAAAATGGGCTACAGCTTGGACGCCAATAGAAATTACAGAATTACAGTGTCCTGAATTTATCGCCGTATTAAACGAAATGTTGCTATTATAATATTAAATCCAGTTTTACTACCATAAGGGATGAACTTTTTATAACAATGAATTACTTTGAAATACTTGTTATATGGCTTCAAGACTGTAACAACCTTGACCAAGTTAAAGGATGAATTTGGAAAAGTCCGTGAATACTTATTAGTTATTTCTCATGAAGACTTCATGGGGCTATATTTTAGACTTCATCATAAGGAATTTGACACCACGTTTCATCTCCTAGTAACTGAAAATAATCTCTACTCTGTGAACTGCAGCCTTTGTGGGGCATGAAACACGTTTCCAATATTGCGGAGTAAAAGATATGATAGAGAATTACCAAGACATACGTAAAGATGTTTGATTCCAAGCGGTTAACACGTGCCGATGTTATTAACGTTTCAATTGTTCGACAGCCCTTCCAGAACTAATGTGCGTGGAAGTCCTTTCTACAGACACGAACATTTAAAGGTCGTCAAAATAGTTCAAAACCGTAGAACTGCGTCCAAATGGACAGACAAAACGCAATCAGTAGTGTGCTGTATAAGCGCGATAACAAAAAGAAAACCGAGAACGCTATATGTATTACAATAACTCCGTGCAATAAATCTTTTGTGTAACACAATTTGTTTTGTATTTTTGTTACTGTTTAACCTTATGTAATAACATAGATCAAATAATTCAAGTTGAAGTGGTAACCAGGTATATTTTGTGTCTGATGAATTAAGTTTTTCAAAAGCAACAGGATTTTCACTAATAAATTTTAATAAAAGTATAAAAACTGAAAACATGGATAACTAAGTATGGTGTACCTACTTATAGAAGATAAAATGCAAGTGACTTGACTTAAAGCTTCATGCCGGTTTACATTTTAATTAATACATGCATTCAACGTTTCATAACGCTGCTTCGACTGGATGCACTAAAAATTCTTCTCCCCTTCCAAGTTAATTTCCTATTTATGGTAACTATAACCCTTGTTTGTATATACATGCTTATAGTTAGCCATATGTCGATTTGGAGACCAAAAATTCCGAAAAGTAAGTGGTGACATCTATTGCACTTTTCACACCGAAAATTCAGTATGGTTAGCATAGGTAATGAATTTTTTTTAAAATCGGCCAGAAAGTAGTAGTTTCCGGATTATTTTTAGGCTAGAAAATGTCATTTTGACGGACTGAGCCGGAAAGTCATTGTGATAGTCCGGTAAAAGTTTTACCGGACTCATTTTTACTTTACCGGACTCATTTTTTACTTTCCGGCCTAGAATGGTCAATTGTTCTTCCCGTTTCTGGACGATTTTAAAAAAAATATTGTACGTAATACGTCCCAAAAGTGCTTTTACTGGACTCGCAGGCTTGCAGGACTCGCCTGCGGCTCGTCCTGTAATTGCCTACTTGTCCAGTAAAAGGTCACTTTCGGGACTTGTTACGTAAACTACTATTAAATTCATTAGATGCATTAAATACATAATTAGTTTTCGTATATCTCTGCTTTTTTGTCTGCGCCGTACAAGAATTTATTATGCTTTAATCTTTAATCGTTATAAATTTTATTTGAATATTTCCAAGCTCTGTAAGGCTCGATAGTGACTTCTCTGTGTGAAAAGTACAATAGTAATGAATGATTTATTTAGATTATAAAAACCTTTCCGCAATGGTCCTTGTTAAATTGTCCCTTGTGCCAAATTGTTCAGCACCATTTCGGCCGTGGTCTTATGGCCTAAACTCCTAATAAAGGCAAACAAATTTTTTAATTAAAAAAAATTACCATGAAAAGCATGGAAAGAAGAGAAGCAATAATACTCCGTAGACGCGTGATATTTCTTCCACTCAATTGTTGCAATGGCTAGCAAGAATTTATTCAATTTATTACATTTCCTAAAGAAATTGTAATCACTATATAATAACCGAGACGTGTGTATATGTTTGTGTTTGCTGTGCACTTTTCCGACAGTCGCCGAATCCCGACGAATGCGGATGTGATATTTTAAAACCAAAGCTATTATAAATTTATAACCTACAAATTAATGCTACAAGCTACAATTATATAGATACCCCGCAAACTACGTAAATATCTGCACTAATTTTTTTCAAAGTAAGTTTTAAACATTTTAGTATAAAAGTCCGTCATCTTATTCAAGCGGTATTTGTTTCTAGATATATTACCTAGAAAATACGTTCAAAGTTTCCTTATGGAGATTACGTGTAAAATAGAATTCGCTATTTGTGCTTATTTTTGGGTGAAAATTTTATGTAAACATGCAAAGTTTGTCTGTCCGAGGTCCTTAACCCATTTCGAACATTAAAACAATGCTAGAAAGTATTTTCGCGAAAATTTTCAAAATGAGAAGTATCGGAAACTTTTTCTCGATAACATGGAAATTTAATTATTTCAAGTTGAAAAGTTATTTAAATGATGAAAAATGATTCTATTATGCCTCGCGTTAACATTATCATGGTTAAAATGATGTAAAAAGTAGTAACAGCATTCATTATGTGTCCCGATACCGTCTTTCGGTAACTTTCGAAATGAACATGTTTGTGTGCTTATTTCGAATTTAGAGATTTGGAACGATGGACGATGTTGTAGGTAACATATATAGTCGAATGTTTCACCGAAAAAAATGTTTTTGTCTACATATTTAACTTAATATCTATCGATGAAAGTAGGCGGCAAGTGTATTGTTACGTTACACTATACCAAAGAGAATACCTATACTTTGACTATACTTCTAAATATACAACTTATATTGTAATTAAGAGGAAGTAAAATCCATATTTACTGCTGTACATATACGTGTAAATGGTGGCCTTTAGTTAGTGAAATAAACAAAAATTTGAAACTGTTTAAGGTAGAGAAGGTCTTTCTATAAAACAGATGTTATGCAACGTTAGACCAGCTTCTATTTGTACATTTTATGTTTTATGGTATTTTTAGTTTTACTATAGTTAAAGATGAATGTTAAAACGTTCTCCCTAAGGCCATTCGTATTCCCAAAAAGTTGCCAGTGTCCAAATTGAGTTCTTTTACATTCAAAATTCATTCTAAACGATCCTTATGAAGTTCACACGGAATTTGTTATATTTTCGTTAATTTTTGGGCAAAGACTATGTGCAAAGACGTAATTAACATTGTGAAAGGGCCATTATGTATTTTTGGTCTCAAATCTATTCCAAAAAGTTTGCATTTTACCTTTTTTTAATAATTGGTAAAAATTTACTATAAGTAAGTAGGAACGAATTCGTATATCTTTACCAAATATCAACACATTTTTGTGATTTTTACGTCAAAAATCCTTTATTTTAGTTACTTTAATAACTTGCTAAATTACAGATACCTACAGGGTCAAAAATCTGAAAAGGTACAAAAATGTAAATTTTTTTTCTTTTTTCATGCAACTAAGCCAGCTCAACAAGGTGTGATATTTTAAAACAAAAGCTATTACAACCTACAATCACAGATACCCCCTCCCCCCAAAGCACGCAAAACGCGAGAATCGCGTGTACCCCCGTTTATAAAATAAATAACACCACAAATCTAAATCCGACAATATTGTCGCGATCGTCAAATGTATATTATTAGTCAGTATAATAAATGTTTCTTTTCTTTTAATAGTTTCACAGTGCCTGTATAAACTAGAATTCGCACAATTTAGCCTTTCAAATGTTATACAAATCATTTAAGTACCGTCTTCGTTTGGCAACAAGCAGGTTGCATAAGTACTATTACCACTTGTCAACATTAGTAGTTTTTGAAGATTTTATAATGTTGCAAGGATACATTATATCCCTTTTGAAAATGTCACAGTAATACACTGTATTATTACGTTTCGTTAATCAAAATTTACTCAATTTACTGGAAACCAAAAAAAAGGGGGTACAAATGCTCAATACGTACAAAGGGAAAAATATTAAATAGACTGCAAAACATTTCGAGAAGGCCCAAAAAATTACATTTACAAGTATGCTCTTAAAATGAAAATTAATTGTAGAGTTTATTTTGACGTTTTACATTACATCGTCGGAGTAACGAATACGATGCTCTAAACTTCTCGAACTTAAGAGGAACATAAAAATTATAAATGGAAGTAATTTTAATTAATTTGTGTCACTTTAACTTCCTGTAGCATTGAGAATTTCAATTTCAATTTTGATGATTTGGAAACAACCAAATGTATTTATAAAATATGATTCATCATATTTATAAGGCAGTATTGAGGATTCGACTATAGAACATATTAACACTAGGTTTGTTATAACATAACCTAAAGCTAACTAACAAATCACCTGATGATGTGAATAGTAATCAGGTCCCCCGTTGACGTAACGAAATCGGAAGGGACTGTGAACGGGACAAGTTGCGTGAAAAGGACTATCCACTTGGCGTAAAACGGGTCCTCCGATAGGTGTTACAGGATCAGACGATCTTCCAGGTCTATCGCACCAATATACAGGCCCTCCCACCGCCCCATGATGAGAGTGCGGTTGGGGGACCCATCCGCCGGTCCCGTAGGGATCCAGGTCTTAGGCACCTTATAAATTTATTCAAGACACTACACTTCAACACTTCTTTGGAACGTAACAAGTTGTTAGATAAAAAACACCCTAAAAGAAACCCGACCACCTCGTTCGCCGTTATACAGCATACTGAAACTACTGAAATTGTGAAACGCGAATATAGGAAATGCCGGGGGTGCTGGAATCGCGCAGATCCCGAAACGGCGCGCGTCCGTTGCTTGGAGACATACTGTACGCATCCACATTTTCACGCAGATTTTTCTCTTTAATATTATTCGAAACCGTAAATAAAACTGCGATATATGATGTTAAGGACATTAAAGTAGTCTCCTGTGGATGATTAAAGCCTACAACCCACGCTAATTACATTGTTTGTTATAGAACGACGTATACTAGAAATGTCGTATAAATCATATTAATTGGAGTTACCTGCAGCTGGAAAAGCCGCAGAGAACAGATCAAATCGATTGGCTGGGAAGTAGTAGGAGTTGAAGACTGAAACGTGCTCTTTCATATTGGTTCTTTGCAAAACAAACTCGAGCACTACTGACCCACTGCATTACGGGTCGATGAATATGATCTAGATTCTCCGAATTGATTTGAAATTCTATTTAGGTTTTTTTAGATACAACATATTTTACTACCATTTAAAATACGAACACTTAGAGACCATTCAACATTAAAACGCTATCAATGTCGATAGTGGAAATAATTATTAATAGCAAAACGACAATGAGGGTGTTGGGAAATCTTGTATGAACATACCACACCTATAATAATTAAAGCAGCGCAAAATTGAATCGTTAAATATTAAACGATTGTAATGATTACACCTCATCCCTGGTTGACGCAAAATTAATTATACGCGTAAACGTAAAAACTACAGCTTCAATAAACGCACTGCATCTTGATACTAAAGTTCCAATATTTTCTAAACGAAATTAATTTCTCCCTTAAAACAAGAAACTTTGACCTATATTCTGTGACCCAATTCTGCTTCCAGCTATGAAATACATTGTTGTGTGTTTGTTGACGACGTTTGTACTGCAACTGAAGATAAGTTAGTATGAATTTTTTTATGTGCAGCAATCAGTTTATCATCTTCATTTTCTATTCAACGATTTGCTTTTGACGCAATTGAATGCTATTTGGCCGCTACCGTTGCTTCATTTTAAACGTAAGTGGACTATTACATACTTCCCTTTTTTTATTCTCGCAATTTACACGAAATTGTATTAAAATTATAGAATACTTTAGAATAATCGGAAACCTAGCACCTAAAGGTGATTTTACGTGCATAACAATACGTTTTGATGAAAACCTTCTTTACGAAAATAGGTACACCAGGACTTAATAAGTAATTGTGGCCCGCACGTTTCAAATAAATTTTTTAAGCTTCCACATTAAAGTAGAAGTCAAACAAAAAGGCTACACCCGAAAATACTCGTAATATCAAACAAAAATAAATTAGAAAACTTCGATTTCACGAAGTTCACGAAAGTAAAGCTTATTTGCACCGACTGTACAACCTTAACCTACATTTTTCCATACGGACCGCCCTATATATTTTTGGGTTTTTGAAAAGAGAGCAAAATTTCCTAAATTTTGATGTATCACTTGTTATATTTCTGTTAAATATTATTTTTATACCTACATTAAAATATTTTGTTTGTAGACAACTAGGTTTCCATTGTTAACAAAAGACGGCAGTATGATTTAAAACGATAATGTCTTAGTTATCTGAAAATAATTTATATTAACTCCAAATATTTTTAATTTGAAATAACAATGTATAACATGCAATATTGCAAATAATATTTAACATAAATATAACAAGTGATGATATCAAAATGTAGGAAATTTTAATCTCTTTTCAAAAACCACGAAATATATAGGGTGGTCCATGTAAAAAAATGTAGGTTAGGGTCGTACACAAAAAACCAAACTATCTATCGCGATGGATCCTACGTAAAAAGTGCTCTAAGAAAGAATATGCCAAAATCAATTATCTTTAATAATAAGAAAGTTATGGAGCATTAAAGAAATCGACACCTTGGACGATTTTTTTCTCTCTTAAAATAAAAGGTTTTGCTATAAGAAAGTGCCCAATTTGAACCACCCTGTACAGGCAATCCGAAAAAATATGAATTTATATATTTTTGTCCGTGGGTATACCTGGGCATTTTAACTGTGTGAACAAAACTGAGCGTGTGTGGCAATCACCTGGACAGGCGTCAGTTTTCGGGTGATTTCTGACGGACAAGGACGCGTGGCGCTCTATTGTGTAATAATAATAATAATAATAATAATAATATGTCATCATCATCTCGTAATCGGAAGTCATTAATAGAGGAGCTTCTAAACATTTTATAAATCTGAGTATTGTCTGTGGTGCGTGAAATGTAAAGAATATGAGCTCTTCCTTCAATAAAATAATCTTATCACGGCACTTTGCCTTCATTAGCGAAGTAATTTTTGAATTCATGCCCCACACTTTTTGCATTACACATTTTCTTGAGTTCGTCGCTGTAATGTTTCCACGTTTGTATTTGTGGTATCATAGCCCGTGGTGATAATAGTACTCTGCATACATCAGTACAGTAAATTATAATAGTGAACATGATGACACAGAAAACGATTCAAATTCTACAAATGTCCCTACAAACGATTTCACAATTCAGCAGTTGCCAACCAAACATAGTCAAACTCGTGCTTTTAGACCTTCAAAAAATATCAATGACAATAAATTAACCAACAAAGTGTTACTTTGAGTGAAAGAACATTTTAAACGTCCTGCTCCGTAAGAAGACCGCTATGGATTTGTTGGGAAAAACCATAGCAATAAAGTTAAGGACGTTAAAGAAAAGGCAACGACTCATAGCTGAGAAAATAACAAATGACGCGTTATTTGAAGCTTAGATGGGACATTTAAATTATGACAGCTATAATGCAGACAGAAATAAGTCTCGGTATCGCACACAATTACACACTTTCACCAATATCGAGTCCCAACTTTAGCTGGAGAAGCGAGAGCTCTAGTCCGTCACCCATACAACAATCTCAAACCAGTCATGCACAATCTGTTCAATATAACCACCTTCCGTCTACCCTCACCTCAAACACCAACTTGTACAGTTGTTAATTCCAGAAGGTACAGGATCAGTGAGAGTGACGGCTATTACTCTGATGTTAACTTAGAAAATCTGTGAATTCTGTCATTTTTAGCAACTTTAACCTATTATTAAACCTATTAATAAAAATCTGCATTATTTCAAATTGGTTTTATTTTGCATACCATCAGATAATCCTTTTTTAAAACCTGATAAATGGCATTACAGGTTTCTCGTATGATTCTGCGAAGAGCTTGGCAGAATATTTAAGACATTCATATGTTCTCTCTGTTGCAAAGTATCATAACGTCACCGTTAGTTTTTCGTGAGGCGATATAGCTTTTCTCATTATTGTATCCTGCTTTTCAATTGAGGAAGTCACCGCTGATAATAATTTGAGGTACGCCTTTTCATCCATTCGTAGATAATTCTGGTAATCTTTCGGCTCAAATTTCAGTTTTTTCAATAAGTTGACATGCCTATATTGTCCTCTTTTCAGTAACCAGGGGCGTAGTCAAGGGGGGGATATCGGGATGTATCCCCCCCCCCCCCGAAATTTCTGTAAGGACGAAAAAATTTGTCTGTTTTTAACTACGTACAAACTTTTATATATCGAGCTGTGTCTGGTTATTGTTGGACCCCCTCCCCCCCGAAAATAAGTTCTGGCTACGCCACTGCTTTACACTACGGTATCTTTCAAGGTATCTTCATTTAAATTTCCTTTTCTTCAGCATAACAAACAATAAACCGCTACTGCGTCCACATCAAGCGTCGCTGCCGGAGCCATGGTCTCAACTGAGAGTTTGTACATGTACAGGTTACCATAGTGTGACTGTACAGGTAAACCTGTCAGGTATACCCTGGCGTGTATGGCTGGCTTTTAGCTAAGCGTTTAAAGTAGAAATAAACAGGATTGAATTCAAAATGCATAAAAAAAAAGATATTTTGTATGTTCTCAACGAGTCACGAAAAAGAAAAGCTTGGAAATCTATTAACGAAAGATTACCGGTATAAAGGAAAGATATAAAAATGTCTGTAAATGGAACAATAACAAAACGTATACTCAGAAATTAGTCGAGCGATAGAAAAAGCTGCTTTTAAAACTGGAACTTATAATGAAGGCTTGATTTCATACAAAATTGCCTCCATTATTTTATTAGTGAAATTACAATAATTAAGCAAGTTAATAGGCCGTCCTTTTTTACAAATAGAATATTGAATTTCACACTAGGCAAAAGCCCGAAATCTATTGAAATTTCGTTATATTGGAAGCTGTTTTGCCGTATCTAATAAAAAGACATGGGAAGAGTTGTGAAACGTACAGATTAAAAAATTCCACATCTCATAAACACGAATACAGTACATTTTTGTATAAAAAGAAGGGATACCGTTCTATATTACATAATATATAATTTTTGTTTTCCCCAGTATTAAATTTAAAAGTATATAATTTAAAATCAATTTTGTTTGGCTCAAAAACTCTTTTCTTATAGAGCATGTGAAGAATTTTTTAATATGTTTTATTCCGTTTCTCTCTAGTAGTGTATTATTAAATCGAGAACATCTCAAAAAATGTCTGCTGCACGTTAGTTTAATATGTACCGACTTATTATGAAATGAATTGTTGTGGTATAAAATACAAGTAATATAAGGGATTATACACTTACGTGGAAACCATACGAGTAGATAATAATAATACTGCTTACCTGAAACAAAAGGAACATTATTAGTGAATTATAAAGAATATAAACGCGCCACAGAGGGCTAATTTAAACCAATAGGGATTCCTCATTAATACTGTGACAATGTAAAGTAATTTACCACCGTAAATTGTAAGGTAAAGAAATTTCCATTTGCAGACACAACAATTTCAATTTTCGAAGCGTAATGCAACTGCTAATATGTAAATATTTTCCGGGTGGCTTACGAAATACCATCTGTCTTGAAGGATTCCTTTTTACTCCTGTTATATCCTTGGAATCAGATGTGTATGTAAATAGTAGCTGTTTGAAATGGTAAAATATATATAATAATGTTTGATAGATCAATCTTTATTTAGGATAATCAGTAACGAACGGAATTTGTGAGTTACACTGTTAGCATTGAATAAGTAATATACAGAGACAGAGGTAGAACCCTGATTTTAACTAACAGTCACCAGCTCTTTTATAATTATTTATTAATACAAGACTAATGCTGGAATTACGTTTGTAAACTGAAATTATAGGTATGTGTCAAGCAAATGTCGTGTTGTATTTATTACAGTTAAATTTCTTCCGGTTCTCTAAAAAAATTCCAAAAGTTTGATGTGGCGAAATAACTCTAGCACGGTGATCTATATAATAAAATAAAAAAACAGCCGCATAAAAAATCTGTTGACTGAAAAGTTTGTCGCCAGAAACCTGAAAAACCCTGTAATTGAGGTGAGGCTCAAATCCAAGGACAACTCATGTTGAAGTAAGATAATCAAATCCATTGAAGGTCAGATACCACAAAGGGGGTAAATTGTAATAAATAAAACAACTCTAAACCTCCCCTTACGCGATGAAATTTAATCCATAAAGTCAAACTTGGATGAAAAATGAGTGCTGGTAAACCAAATGTTCAAATTTATGCGTTTCCGCTGTATGGATTTGGATAATCTTTCGAATCTCCTGATCAAATATGCTCGGTTAGCAAGGTTTAAATCCATTGAAGGTCAGATACCACAAAGGGGGAGGGGCATAAAAAGCATAACAAAAACTCATCTTTCATCCAAGTTTGACATTATTCATTAAATTTGATGGTCTAAGGGGAGGTTTAAAGTTGTTTTATTTATTAAGATAATCAAGTGATCTTAAGAAGAATTACAAATTCAGAGTAAGCATGTCACCAACAAATGTACTCGATCACGTGCCTTAATATTGTTTAACTTATCTGAAGAAAGACGAAGAGCACATCAGATTACTCAGACATCTCCTCAATCACATTTTTAAGCGATCTCGTATTTTCTACACGGAAAGCTTGCAATTTTTTTAAAACGATTTATAATAACATATGTAAGAAATTGATACAAGCAATTTCATCAGAATAGGCTGCTGGAACGACTCTACTAAGTTTTCAAGAAGACCAAAGCGCTAAAGGTCGCAACCAATAAGCTTTTTTAATTTAATGTATTTCTGGATGTCATTTGAGCAGTATACCATGTGGACCACACTGCTTTTGGTACTTTTGAATTTATATTGAACGCCACGCGAGAAACAATATACAGGATTGTTGTAGTTTCATTTAAGTTGCTATGAAAGTCTTCAGTTCAGTTCAGTTCAGAAAAATAAACAGGCCTATATTAGAAAATACTTTTTTCTACAAATGTCAAAAAATGACAAGGTTTGCGCATCGATAACAATACGCGAAGTGACCCTTTTTTTCACTTACCTACGTTACCATGACAGCGTGCCCGAAATGATGACGCCATGCGCGAAGTACCCATTGCACGCAAACTAGATGAGAGTTTTGTATTTTAACGTTAAAATAATTGTCAACTTCTTCACGTTTGTAGAAAAAATTTTGTTTGCAACTCATGCGCGAAACACTTTTGGTGATCTCGACTATTTTTTTTTCAGTTTCAGTTCTGGATCACCAAAGTGGCATTTCGCGCACTAGATACAAAAATAACTATAATTTCATTTTAAAAAAATAAAACGGCTTAGACGTCCTAAAAGAAGGTCCATTGTTGGTTAACCATGTCAAAATAGACAGAATGCGACAAATTAATGCCTGATTACATAAAGAAACTTCTCAGATTGACAAATATTTCCACAAGCTGTGGAGTAAAAGTGGTATAAAAAAATGAATAACGACGCCAGCGTAATAGCAAATATAAACACGCTCTGAGTTTAGAAAACAATTTCAATTTTGTTACAATAACATTCATTATTAATAATATGAGAATTTGGCACCATTTAATGTCACGTGAGCTTAATTCTCATACTACTATTGAATGCAGTTGCGTATAAAGTGAGGAGCATCTGTAATAAAGTTTATTACTACGCTTTTGTTTACTCGAAAAGTAATATAGTTTGTCTTATCATACGAGTTCATGTTTAAACAACAAAATTTATTTACTCAACTTTTTATAAAAACAATTTAAATTGACAGATTTACATGCTGTATACAATACTAAATTCACTTTAAAATCGGGATAATTGTTATCGTTTCGAAGAATAGAAAATACAGTGGTTTTGGTCGAACGACGAAGAGAACGTATCTGCAGAAAGAATTTTTAGTAACTGCCCCACATTTCCTTTACAATCTTTTTCTTAAACCTGTTTCACAAGAATACTTCACACACGATAGCAAACTCTTTGATTATTCTTATACACAACTTTCACGTACGGATAACTGCAAAAAAAATGTTAATGTAATAGTATAATGTTGCGAATATGGTAAAATCCTTGTTTATATAGACTTATAGTTAGCCAATGCTTATGAACGATTTGGAAACCAAAAATTGCGAAAAGCAAGTGGTATCATTAGTCTCCAAAAAACACTTTCCAATTCTTAATATTGTATTGGCCAACTATAAGTGGGTACATTAAACTTCTGCTCAATAAATAAGTTCAAATTGCCTTCCTTATAATTATACTTATTTAGACAAAACATATTACAAAGTCGAGGTTTAGTTTTATTTTGTAAGAAACTGACTACTGTGCAGAAGATGCGGTACAAATTATTACATATTTCTTAAATAAAATACTGAGAGATGTAAAAGGTAAAATTTTAAAAATAACATATAAAAGCTTTTAAGCTTTTGGCTCTCACTTTCAACGTTTTCAATGTTTCAATTAGAAAATTATTCACATTTAATTAAATTAACCTTTCAGGTTGAGAAAGCCCATTGGTTATTCGTAACGTTTCCTGTCTTTACAATGATTCTAAAAATTCCTATTAATATTTATATACACTATAATAGTCTAATTCAAAACACTAATAAATGCCTACCTAACTATTACGCTTTTCTTAAACAAATCTGCGCTTTAAAAATAGTAAAACCATTTCTAACGAACTAAGCTAAAAGATGTCAGATAACATACAATAGTATATTAAAGTATAAGTGGATAAACAGGTCTTTAAAACACGCGCGAGTTTTCAAGCACGACGGTGCAGCCGGAGTGCTTGAAATTGAGCAAGTGTTTTAAAGACCAGTTATCCACGAATACTTTACGCTATTTTTTTTATTGGTTCACTTTGAAATTCGGTATTAAAATGGAAATAAGAACTAATAATGTCAAATGGTTGAATTCCTAATGTGAAATCAGCATACCTTTCGTTATCATCGAAATGAGAAAAACGGAAATTAATTTGCAATTTGTCATTTTATTTGACGTAACAAACTACTCCTGTCAGATCAGTAACCAATAAACGGAAATTAATTTGCAATCTGTCATTTTATTTGACGTAACAAAGTACTCCTGTCAGATCAATACCCAATAGAATTCACGTTTTTCAAATTGGTGATGTTAGCATGGAAAACACTTACGAGACCTACACTTTCTCTTACTTTTACACCAAAATCTGGAAATAAACAATTTTAAAATGCGTCAGTTAATATTCCTCAAGAATTGAATAAGTAATTTCTTTTGTAAACTACAAAAATTTAAAAAAAGTGAAAGTCTGGATTTAACACAAATCTTAGATTTATATCTTAAGAGTGTGGAATAAAAGTAAACGTCAACAAAGTATGTACCCTTACGAAGTTCCGAAACTTTTTCTAAATTCAATTTAACACAGTCTTCTCAACCTTTATAGGCACGTTCCAAATTATATAAGCGACTTAAATTACTAACGCTATATTATCACATCAATTGTAACGACTGTTGTCCAATGTCTTAAGCGTTGAGTGAAAGTACGACATGAAAATCATACGTCGTTTTGGCAACGCGTGTTGAAACATTTGAGCATGATTTTGGTTATGTAAACATCAAAATGGTGTGGTAAACATTACAAAAATCTCTTGTAGAAATGATACAGATTAAAATTAAAAGTATGAAGCAGAGTCAGTAGATTAAGATTAATAGAGTACCGCAAGCCTTTGACGCGACAAATGCCGCCCTGGCGGCCATTTTTAGTCCATATACATAAAATATACTTACGAAGTGCGTAATTTTTAATAAAATGCCGTATTGTTGTGCCGTTAAGTGTATTTTTTTTATTATATTCCGAAAAATTTAGTCAAAACATCATCTACTTTACTGAGCGTGTAGTGAGTGAAGCGCGGAAAGGACTAAAAATTGCGGAGGGGGCGGTACTCTATTAATCTACTGACTCTGGTATGAATGAAGGATATGATAACGTCATCTGTTGACAAGTGACGACTTTAAAACCTGTCACAAATTATAAACTTGCGTCAAAAGGTATTAACCACGTCGCACAGTCTCACACAAGAATATTAATTGAACAAATTCGAAGTAATTCAACAATGAATGAACGAATCTCATAAGATTTCCTTACAATCATGTGGCCATGGTAACATAATTGCGTCCACTTCTTTTTCTGATCACGGAATAATATTTGAAATTAGTTACCCAATAATGTTGTTGATTGTCTTTGCTAACCGACATTTTTAATTAAAAAGTCAATATACAGAACATTTATCATTTCCAATTCTGATCTCTTTCAAAAACATTGATCATCGAAATATAACCACAAATACTACCTAAAAAACTGCTTAGGATGCGACAGTATCTACTGCTGCTTGCCTAAAGCATTAACAAAACGTTCAAAACTTACATTAATCAACTACATAAGTAAGATTTTCCAATTACGTTAATAATAATTGAATTTGAAGACGTAAATTGAAAAGCACAGCAGGGCATGTTTACAACGAAATGGTGAAAAGTGAATAAACAGTAAGACTGTGTCAAATACATACACTCCAATAATCGAATGTGTCACTAACAGCAAAGTTACAACTAGGTGAACAGATAATAAAACCAAAAACGTGGAGAGTAATCCTACGGATATTCGATATTCTAAAATGTAAAATCACGCGCTCGAGTTATTATACATCCTGCAGGTAGATATTTGTGTACCCACCTACGGCAACAACCAATTGATATTTTTATTTGCTTAAAGTTTTTCCTTTTATTCGTACAAGTATTTTGAGTTACAAAAACAACTCTTATTTACTTACATTAGTGCGAAAGTTATGTAAATATGATTTCAATCACGTAGAGGGAACAAGAATAATGAAAAATTAGTAACAACGTCTCATACAATGTGTATTACATTTTACTACAAAGTATTCATTATTTATTTATTTTGATGTACAGACGAAAAGCACAAAAGTAACTGAGACATACATATTAATAATAATAATATGTTTTAATAATAATATTTTTTTATATACCTATTTATATTTATACCGGGAGTTCGGTCTCAAAGTCGAACATAGGGATTTAACATGGTATTGAACGTTTTTGCCAATTGTTGCTCGCCTATTTAAGTTAGAGACAAGGTAATGACATCAACAGAAAGAGAAAATTATTGCGATTCAAATAATGCTACTGGCAAGACTAAAAGTGCGATTTATTCTTTTAAAATACCAACTTAAAGTATGTCACTTTTGTATTATAGTATTAAAATTAACGGCAAAGAAATCTCGAACTTTTCTGAAATTAGCGCCACCATGAAAGGTTTTCACCATAAACACCCTTTCTTCGTTGGTATAGGTATTCATTATTAGATAAATAAACTTTAATACGTTAAATTCGTATTGACAAACAAACAGTACAAAAAACAATTGCTGTAAAATTTTAAAATCAAGGGAATGCTATTTAAAAAGTTTCATACATACTTTAAGTTAGTATTTTAAAAGAATAAATCGCACTTTTAGTCTTGCCAGTAGCATTATTTGAATCGCAATAACTTTCTCTTTCTGTTAATAATAATAATATAATAATAAACATTTAATGCCCAACAGATTACAAATGAACCCAATTATAGGACAACATAGTACTTCTATTGTGTCTTATATAATTAACATAACAATTAATATAAATAAACATGTGTGTGAACTAATAAATATAACTAGAAAATTATTGATGAAAAACAGAATTTAGAATATCTCTTATTGATAAAGTAACAAAATCATAACTTGCAATAAACTTATCGAAATTATATGTCATTACATAAAGTGGAGATTTTTTCAATGCATTAGTTCGTACTGTTTGGTTGTAAAATGTGAGTTTGCTCCTGGATTCTAAGCGTGGAACAAAAAAGTTTAATTGACTAAGTAATTCAGATGCGTCAACCTGGTTATGTAGCAGGTTGTAGAGAAAAATCAAACTTGTTTTGACTCTTCTGACATCTAAGGATTCAAGACCAGTACAGAGCAACAGCTCTTGCTGATCACAATGCCTTTGCGGATAAAAACCATTTAGTTTGAAATAGATGTACTTGATGTCATTACCTTGTCTCTAAGTTAAATAGGCGAGCAACAATTGGCAAAAACGTTCAATACCATGTTAAATCCCTATGTTCGACTTTGAGAACGAACTCCCGGTATGTATCAGTAAAGAAAAATCATCTTTGTATTGCGGACACTTTTATTATTTACTAGCTGACCCGGCGAACTTCGTACAGCCAATAAAAGTTGTCTGAACTTCCAAAGGTATTGCTACATTACTTATTTTAAGTTTGACAGTAATAACATTGCGCTTTTGTTTACAATGTTTACTAATAAAATCAAAACTCCATAACTTCAACCCTTATTTTGACCCACTTAGGGGATGAATTTCGAAAATCCGCTTCTTAGTGGGTGCCTACATCATTAGGGGAAGGTTCACTGAAAATTTCAAGTTTCTAGATTCATTGGTTTGACCTGGGCGTTGATAGATCACTGAGTGAGTGAGTCAGTCATCACCTTATCCTTCTATACAGGGTGTCTCACGGTGACCGTCGGTTAGAAGTATATCAAGAACTGTAAAAGCTAGAAATTTGAAATTTTGCACATGCGACATGAAGTGTTTAATCTATTAAATAAAAATATTTTCCAAATGGCAGCACTTCCGGAAATACCGGAAGTGACCATCAACTTCTTTATTTTAAATATAAACCAGGCAATTTTTTTTCACATTCTGATGTGTCATAAAATGTTTAGTAAGTATGCTTACAATAATCGGCGTATCAATTTTGATTGTTGAGAAAAAAAATTGAAAAAATTTTTTGAAAATTTTCAAACCCAACCATGTTTTGTAAAGTACCTAATTATAAATTTAATTAGAGTAATGTAAATAACTCTGTAATCATTGATTTTAGGTATAGGAACATGGTATAATAATAATAATAATAATAATTTTATTTTGTGTTTCGTACAATGTACTTACACTCGTCAATATAAATAAACATCTATAGGTTAATAATAATAGGTATAAATATATATTATATAAATCTTATGCTTCCATATAAAATTCTTCCATATGGTAGAATGATTTTGAGAGTAAAAAATTTTTTATTGTGTTTTTAAAAGTGGAGTATGGTAATACTCTCACATGTTCCGGCAATTTATTAAATAGCTTTTGCGATTGAATGTTCGGACCATTCAATGTTTTATTCAGCCTGCAGTGCTCCGGTCTAATGTTGTTTTTATATCTCGTTGCGTAGTTGTGAAATTCCGATTGTACATGAAATTGAGCTAAATGTTTTTTTGCATAACACAGACATTCAAGCATGTACAAACAAGGGAGTGTTAATACCTTTAGAGTTGAAAACATATATCGGCAATCATCTCGAAAACCTAACCCCGATATAACTCGGATGGCTTTACGTTGAAGCCGAAATATGTTCTTCCAATTAGCTGAATGACCCCATGCTAAAATTGCGTAAGATAAATGGGTGTGGAATAGTGCATAATATGCCGATTTAAGTACCGTTTTTGAGGTGTTGCCAGCGAGCCTTTTTAATAAAAACATTGAACGATTTAGTTTGATTGTCAATTTAAAGAAAATGTATTTCTGCATCGAATGGGCCGATAATTAAATAGGCATTCCATTTAAAAAAAGAGACTTTTTAAAGTTTTTCTTAAGTCTGGAAATAACGTCAAATAGATACGTAACCGCGGGCAATTTTTTATAATCCATGACAAACAATTGTGTCTCAATCTTTTGACATTGAGAACCTAAAATCCGGGCAAAATCCCATTTCCCTAACGTTTACCACTTTCGACTTTCAATTTTTATTTCCTAAACAAGATTTTGACATTTTTCAGTGAAAAAAATTTTTTTTCTCAACAATCAAAATTGATACGCCGATTATTTTAAGCATACTCACTGAACATTTTATGACACATCAGAATGGGAAAAAAAATTGCCTGGTTTGTATTTAAAATAAACAAGTTGATGGTCACTTCCGGTATTTCCGGAAGTGCTGCCATTTGGAAAATATTTTTATTTAATAGATTAAACACTCCATGTCGCATGTGCAAAATTTCAAATTTCTAGCTTTTACAGTTCTTGATATACTTTTAACCGACGGTCACCGTGAGACACCCTGTATAGATAGTCCAGTCATTTTAAACATGAACATTGCAAAAAATCCTATATTAGGTTTGACTTTATTTTGTTGTTAGGTTCAGTCCCAGTAGTAAATACTCAATTTTGCAACTTCGAAAAACTTGTGGAAACTGGGGGGGGGGGGGCGCCAAAAACCGCGATTTTTTCGGACTTTTTTCAGTTTTAGCCTCGTAGCTCAAAAATTACGAGTTATAGTGCAAAGAATACGACTATCTTTTTTAAACCAGACTAAATTTGCTACAATTTGAGCCTAACCGGAAGTCTGTAAGTATAATAGTTTCCGAGATACAGCTCTTCAAAAATAGGCAATTTTTCCCAAAATCTTTTTTCTACGTATCATCCATGTTTCGAGCCAGATATTGCCATAACGACGTGCCCTACGGCTCTTGTCACGGAGGAAAAAATTGTAGGACATTTTATCACCTTTTATTTAAGCATAGAGGAATTCCTGCGGGCTAACAGTTCTCGAGAAAAAGACGGAAAACCGGAAAACAGTGAAATCCTCCACATATATGTAACAGCATTAGTATGATTAGAAGACATTTTCTGATTTTTCTTATTTAGCCTAGCGAACGAACCCTCAAAAAGGGCTTGTAGACAGACTTTTTGACCCTAATCATTTTATTTCTAAGATGTGTTTGGAGGTGTTTGGTGATAATTATACGAAAAGTCCCCGGCCCTACCGTATGAGCAAACTCCGTAGCGTAACAAAATTTGCGGATTTGTTAAGTTTTCCCTTTGTATCTCTTGAATAGGCGATCGTAATGGGAAATGGCCAATTATAAAATAAAAGCTGCCTTGAGAAAATACTTTTGTTCTTTTCGTCAAACATTAACCCTATCATAAATGTATTTAGAAAAGACTAGAGACCATTAAAGATGGTGGCGCATAAGACTGAAATTCTTTGGCTAAGGATGGAGGTAATCTGTATTTAATACTCACATATCAGATTTAGCTCCAAACCTCCCACAAAATTAGTTGTTCTCTAGTGCCCTCTATTCCATCTTGAACTCAACGTTTTTTTTAAATAACTATAACATCTAATCTATTTGAGATAAAATATTAAACGGTATAATTATGTATTTTATAGGAAATTTTATGGTCTACAACTTTTATTTCAGAAGTTTTTGCTATAAACCCAATACTTTAGGAGCTAGGACACAACATTTGCCGAAAAACGTCGTGTAAAAGCGATTTAAAAAAAAATGTCAATTCTTGATAGCGAATATCTCTTCAACGGATAGAGATAGAGAAAAAACGCATAGAAGCAAACTTGTAGAAAATTTAATCAGCTTTTTTTTATAATTGGCCATTTCCCACTACGATGGCCTGTTCAAGAGATGTAAACGGAAAACCAAACAAATCCGCACATTTTGTTACGCTACTTTTCGTATAATCATCACCAAACACATCCCAGAAATAAAATCTTTATGATCAAAATGTCTGTCTACAAGCCCTTTTTGAGCGTTCGTTCGCTAGGCTAAATAAGAATAATCAGAAAATGTCTTCTAATCATATTAATGCTATTACATATATGTGGAGTCGTAGCGATTTCACTGTTTTCCGGTTTTCCGTCTTTTTCTCGAGAACTGTTAGGCCTACAGGAATGCATCTATGTTTAAATAAAAGAAGATAAAATGTCCTACAATTTTTTCCTGAATGACAACGGTCGTAGGGCACGTCGTTGTGGCAATATCTGGCTCGAATCATGGATGATACGTTAAAAACGGATTTAGGGAAAATGCCTATTTTTGAAGAGCTGTATCTCGGAAACTATTATACTTACAGACTTCCGGTTAGGCTCAAATGGTAGAAAATTTAGCCCAGTTTAAAAAAGATAATCATATTCTTTGCAGTACAACTCATAGTTTTTGATCTACGAGGCTAAAACTGAAAAAAGTCCGAAAAAATCGCGGTTTTTGGTGCCCCCCCCAGTTTCCACAAGTTTTTCGAAGTTGCAAAATTGAGTATTTACTACTGGGACCGAACCTAACACCATGAAAAAAGTAAACCTAACATAGGATTTTTTGCAATGTTTGTATATTTTTGTGTTTAAATTGACTGTACTAAGAGGGTGTATTCACTGACAATGCACAACCTTACACGTAATCTAGTCCGGCGGAATAGGGAAAGCATTGTGCACTTCGAGGTAAAAGCGATTTTATTGCTGAACTTTGTTCAGGGGTCCATAAGGAACGTTTTCAGCTATAGAGGCACTCGGTGCGACTCCTGGTTATTTTTTTACAGAGCCCCAAAGTACCCCGTACGGGAAAAAAATACATTCATTTTTTGATGGCCGAAATTAAGGAAATTGGTGTCATTTCCGATGTTTTTAAACATGTAGAAATCATTTTTGGGGTTATTTTTGATGTAGGGGGAGGGGGGCGGCGCTATAAGGGGATGGAGGGCAATAAAATCAAGGTTAAAGCACCAATATTTTGGAAACCAAAATTAATCAAATAAATATCATTACCCAGGCTATTTATTATGTAGAATTCATTTTTGAGATTATTTTTGGATGTAGGGGCCTTGGGTCGGGGGGGGGGGGGGGGGGCTCTGAAGGGATGAGGGGAAAAAATTGAAGTTGAGGTGTTGCATGTCATTTCCATGGTTTTTAGGGGCGCAGAATTCATATTTAGGGTGAATTTTGTAGTAGAAGGTATAATCCGGGAGCCCGTGACCGTTTAGAGTTAGTCATTTCACAAAAGCTGAAATTTTTTCCTAAGCTTTATTAGGTATCACTAGTAAGTGAATGGACCTCCAGCTGGCGCAGTTCCGGGGGGTGTAGCTGCGGCAGCCCCCCAAACATGTAACATAATAATGCCAATCACGCAGCGTGTGCGTGATAATAATATTTGTCGGAGGCCGATCACGCACATGGTGCGTGATGTGTACGTGTCTGTTTAAGGCAGGATATTCGCTGCGGCGTGGCTCACAAATAGTTGTTCTCGTGTCGACCACCTGAGAAGAGCCTTAATAAACAAAAAGTCGACCGGTTTCTGACAAATGTGACAAGCATTACGTAGGCAGGGAATTTGTTAAAAAAAACTAATACCACAAAAGCTGAAACTTTGCTAACATGTTGATTATGTTATAAATAAATGGAAAACCGTAGCCAGCTGAAGTTATGGTGGGGGATTATGTGCCAGCTGGACACTTTTCCCTCACTAAATGTAAAGCTGGATATTTGTTTCGTTTAACTTATTCATTCAGTTATCTGTTGCATTACCAAATTTCAGTTCTTGCGGAATCAAATATCTATACTTTTCTCATTAAACACAGCGCGTCCATGCAGTTATTACACTACCTCACAAGTTTGTGAATTTAAAGGTTTTCGCATTAAAGTTCCATTTAAGTTAAGTGAGTTTTTGATGTTTGAAAAATATAAAATATGAATCCTTTTTCTATACACCCTGTGCATAGAATCGAAATCCCACGTAGTGCAAATGAAAGCCTTAAAGGTCAAAATAAATCGATATAAATTTGCGTTACTGAAAGTAAGTGGTTTCCGTGTTATTAGGCGTTGTTTAAATTGAATATTTTTCTTAAAATCACAATTTCCTCAAAATTGGGATTTCGATTCAATGCATATGCACAGGGTGTTTAGAAAAAGGATTCATATTTTATATGACATCATAAACATCATATACATAACACATAACATCAAAAACTCACTTGCCCCAGGCCCCTACATCCAAAATAGTCTCAAAAATGAATTCTACATAATAAATATTGCCTGGGTGATGATAGTTACTGTTTGCTTCCAAATGAAGCATGCAAAACCGCTGGTATGTGGACTGTATATTTATTGATTAATAATATCTCCGTGTGTTGATTCAGTACGGAATTAAAGAATTAGTTTATTAAAATAGATATAAATAGGTATACACAAAAATGAAAAAGGTTATTGCAAAGGTAATTGATTATGTGGCAATACTTGAGATGGTGTGGCGTATATGCATCACCGGTCTAAAATTATTAGCGCAAAGAACGGGAACTAATAGGGAATACGGACTTACGTTTCTGGTTGTGGGCAGGCTCGGTGATGATGATGAGTCCAATTGACAGCAAAGAGGTGACCGGTGTACACCGATGATGTAGGCAATGGTGTTTCGTGAGGGTCTCTGGCTTAGATAGATGATCCAATCGATCGATGATCTAATCGATCGATTTCTCACTTCAAACAAACAATAAACAAACTAACGAGCGACGTGTTACTCTTCGACCGACTCGCAACGGGGTTCTCGATCGACCCTCGTGATGCAATTCATTGGGATTTCACCCTCTTCCCACACTATAACTCGCCCCGCTCCGCGCAACGTAACTATCGGGAAAGGGCAATTGGACTAAAAACTAGGAAAGTAACTTAAGTACAAGGAATTAAGGAAAGTGAAATTTAACTACTAATAAAGTTTATTCCGTGGACGCAACAGTTACCTATTTCATTAATTTTGGTTTTCAAAATATTGGTGCTTTAACCTTGATTTGGGGCTTTGGGGCTCTGTAAAAAAATAATCAGGGGTCGCACCGAGTGCCTTCATAGCTGAAAACGTTCCTTATGGACCCCTGAACAAAGTCCAGTAATAAAATCGCTTTTACCTCGAAGTGCACAATTGGTTTCATATTTGGCTCTAAGCGGCCGGACTAATCTGGATCATTTCAAAACTAACGGTAACTTTTTCTCATTGTAGCTTTTGATTACTAATTATCGAGCGGTATAAATACATGATTCTATTGTAACATGCTGCACAAAACATGTTCGCCGCACATCATCACAGGCTATTTTGCATCTTTTTCAGTGAGCAGAATGTTGGTTAATTTACAAAAAAAACAACCATCTAAAGAATGTTTTCACGCAATATGTATGTACATAGGTACGTATTTCATACGTTCGCCATTTCATTCACATTATAAAAGAAGAATTTTGTTTCTTTCTTTTCTGCTAATTATGCCAAAATGGAGCACGATAATTCCAAAATTTGTACAATACCTTCAGCAATCATTGGACCTTAATGGATACGCCAAACAAACTCGATACAACGAAAGCCGCCAACAAATATTTTTGTTTGGCGTATCCATTATGGGAACTTTTCTTGTACTTATATAATTTTATTTATTAAATTAGTGCTTTTTAAATTTTCCCCATATCTTCCTATTTCAATTAAAAACTTTTACTACTTTAATCACTTCATCTCGCCTGTATTTTGGTGATGTATGTGTAGACGTCTCCTTTTTTTGATTTTTCCTGATAATTTTGTCACCTATCTCATTAATTAGCCTGATGATGATAATGTTACATATTATCGAAACTTTTGTCATTATATCATTTCAATTTAACTTTAATTTTAACAAAAATTTATTCATATGCAATGGTTTTGTGTTTTTACAGCTCTCCCCGTGTTGAGCTTCACACTCTTTATTATACGACGATTATGGACCTCATCAATTAACAAATTATCAATTGATAAGTAGGTACCCTAAATTTCATTAAAATCGAAGATTTTGAGATTTCAGCCCGTACATTGAGCGGACTATACTTTTCACTCCGATAGTAGACATTTGCAACTGTATAATCTTTTCGAAAGATAAATTTGAAACATTTTAAATATAAAACAGAATATAGCAAAAGCAATATGTAGATACTTCAACGATAACGAAAGCTAATTTATGCATACTGGTTAGCAAACGCTTTGTTTACATTAACAATTATAGTATGCGTAGAACAATTCAGCGTATGGAAACAATGATTAAAACCATAAAGTTTTATTTGAATTGTGCCATAACCACATAAAACTACTTTTACAAGGCTTTCCTTTGCATGTTTTCTGCTAATGGATATGATCATTTTCATTGTAAGTGACATTATAGGGAAACTTCTCGAAAATAAAGAATCAATTACCCCATTCATAAATAGAAGAAGCTCCGCTATGGCTTAATCTGCAACATTAATGATCTTAATTGCTATTGAACATTCCAGCAATTTAGTAAATGTGTTAGGTCTAAATTGCACAAGTAGTTATCATTTGAAATATAACTAATGTTTATTCGAAAACTTAGCGATGTAGTTACGAAGCCGCTAGACACAATGTTTAAGAAATATAATTTCATACGAATGCTTATGTACTTGATTGTTTGTCAAGCAGTTCTAAATCCGTTTACAAGGAGTGCAATTATTACATTTGAAGTTGCGAGAGCATATCTTGAAGCTTTAAAGATGTAAAATACGAGATGCCTGAGTGCTGGATAAATTCAAGATTTAATACAAAAGGCTTTTGAGCGCATTATTCTAAGTATAATGAGATTTTAAGATTTTTTAAAAATACGTATTTTGTTGAAAATAATTCTTTTGGGATGACGATGGCTATATCATAATAAATCGTTTCGAAGGAATTTAGTACAAATTTGCTTGCCATTCGAATATTTCTCTGACTACATATAGTGACATAAAAAGGCTGAATTATACGTGATACGAATGTGGAGCATAGGTAGTAGGATTTGTGAAACAGTAAATTACATTAACTTTAAAAAATTGATAGTCGCCATTGTTAGATTTTCTGTCATTCGCTATATTAACTAGGTATTTGACTTGAAATGTTGAGCGTAAAATATGCCGAGAACATTTCCTCCATGAATGTAATACGAAAATATATTTAACCTTCGATATGTAAGGTCCATCGCTAGTGCGAGTTCTAGCTTTATTCACAAAGTGGGGTGACCAATATTCTAATGAACGAATAAGGATCCAAGCCGTACTTAAAACCTTCCCCACAAATTAAAGGGTTGTTTATTATATAAAATTTGATGCGACATGTTTCGGTACAATAGATAATACCATCTTCAGGCGACAACTTAAAATCGAAAGTAACAGTAATATAGCCATAAAATGAGAAATACTTACGAAATACAACGAACAAATTAAAATTATTAATAAAGTTTATAGTTAAATAGAGACATCTAACCGTACAAGGAAAGAATCGATAAAAAATCCCAAAGTTGGTGTGCCATGCTAAAAAATTTAGGTTAGGGTAAAATTCATTAAGGGGAAATTACTTACGGAAATAACCACATTCGGTAAAAGAGGGGTGACATCCACGCGGAAGAAAACATCGAAACCGCAAATCTCCAAAATAAATTATAAGATGGAATAAGCAGAATAATTAATCGACGACTAAAGGCGTGCAAGCGCAACTTGAAAGCAACAAACAAACCAAACCAAGGTAGTTTGTTTGTTAAGTAAAAAATTATCGGTGGTAACTCCATAACCGGAAGACAAATCTTTCACCAAATCTAAAACAACCCGCTTGTCCTGTTTCTTCTCTGGAGAATTGTTTAGCATTCCTGTCAATAAAGTCAATAGAAACTCCTCTTCTGCTACTAAAGGGTCTCGAGGTCCAACAAGTTGGGCTGAATGTCGTGAAGCACTCGTTTGATTTTAGTTTTTAATTCGTCGCGGATTTGTGGATTATTCGTGTATACCAATGACTTTACATTTTAGCTGTATAAACTTTTTTCCCAATTTACCGATATTTACAGTTTACACCCTTAAGGGCTGCAGTATGAAAAAAAGTTGTTGACAATTTTTTCTAGGATTGATACTTCTCTTCATTATGTTTTTTTTCCGACCTTCTACAACAAATATTAACGGAGCTACAGTTTGGCCCTTTTCATGGAATATGGCTGACTAACCAACTTAACCTTCATATTTCGACAAGAAATCTATCCCGAAAATTTGAAGTCGATATCTTATGCCATTCTCAAGTTATCGGGGCGACAACCACACATCAACACACACATACAGACACCAAAATTTTTTTATGGAAAATGGTTGCAAATCCTCTGAAACGTCGAGAAATGTGAAAAATGTTTTTTTTTTATTTCTGGAAATTTTTTCATCGTTGCAATAGCTTCCCGCGAGTCAGTGAAGCTAATTTACAAATCTCTCAAACATTCATTTGGAAAAAAACGAAATAGAATTATTGAATTTTGGCCATAAATTTGCACCAACACCAAATGTTTATCACCCACATCTCATAGCTATCGATATAGAAAGTCAAATACCATCATTCCAACTTCATCAATCTTTAAAAGAAAAAATTTAAAAGATCCTCACAAACAGAAAGCTCAATAAACTTCTACACAAACATAATACACAACTACATCCACATATACCACTCCATAAACACACAATTATTAACAAATTAAAACAAAAAATTAAACAACACAATTTAATCATCACATTTACTGACAAAAACGCAGGCCTTGTCATCCTCGATAACGCAACTTAGATCCAAAAAACCGAGCAATTCTTCTTCGAAAATCACTGAAATAAAACTTAACCCTTCCAAACTTTATTCATGTCAAACTCTGGATCAGATATTCGACGATATTCTTCCCTCTGAGGCGGCACGCCCGAAGAAATATCTCAATATCATAACAACTTAAATAATTTATCTAACATCAAATTCACCATTGAAACTGAAAACTACAACATCCTTGATCTCACACTTACCAGAAACATAAACAATATACACTTCAACACACACAGGAAACCAACCACCACAGACTCCATAATACCTTTTCACTCACACCATCTCCCACAAATAAAAACTCGCATTCTACTATTTGTTCAATAGATTACTTGTAAGTGAGAAAATTTCCATATTTTTCATTTAGGATTTGGAATACAAAATCCTGAAAAAATATCAAATTGTAGTTACAAGAGGGCAGGACCAGCAGATAAACATACCAGTATCCCTACCTCGAGTAGAAATAACATATCCCCTCTCGATCCTGACACAATATAAACGAAAACCTCCGCATTTACAGGAGATTCCTATAGAGATCCTCTATTAGAAACTTCCAGATTACCTGATACCGAAACCGAACCTTATCCCTGTAAACAAATCATTAATCTCATACCGCATCGTCCGTTTCATAAACTGTCATCCATTAACAAACATTTATCCAATCATTAAATTCATCGTAGTAGTAAATTCCGTCAGTTATAATTATATAACTAAGAAAAGGTTGCGAGAGTGGAAACTCTGTGCTAACTAGCCCTTAGCTCCCTTTGGGGACAATCGTATTGGATTGTGTTGATTTTCTTTTAATTTGGTTAGCCGTGAGCTGTGCAAACACTCACGATAACTGGAAAAATAATTAAGCTCGCTAAGAACTCGTAGTATCTGTAATTAGACCTGTATTAACCGTGAGCTGTGCAAACACTCTCGAATACCTACCTTTCTAATTAAAGTTAATGCGAAGCCGGATTGTAAATATTACATTTTCATTCATCCATTTTCTACATAATTAATATCATTTAAGCCTACTTAACCTCATTGTTACATACCTGTAAATAAACATTAATTCCGATATATCCGATAGTTCTCCAGTTTCCTGCAATCACCGTAATAACGATTACCCGTAATTAAAACCACCTACCCGTTTGATTAATCAATTTACCCAATAACAACACGTGATAATTTAACCTGTACCTTTAATTATTTGTAGAGCATTAACCGAACCATAATCACCGCTTATGCGCAGACGAGGGCCAACGTCTACCCATAGAGGGCAGTGGCGATAAAAATTCTAATATTTCATTTTTATTAAGTAAATATTTGTTAAATACAATACATTGTAAAATAAACTGTTAAATATTTCCTACGACACTGTATTTACTAAGAAGGGACCCTGATCTACGTCTGAAGTTACTCCGGTATAAACCGTACCGAAAAGCGGCCCTAGTCCTTGTAACCATAAACAACAATTAGGTACGCCAAAAAATTAATTTCAAACATATTCCAAAAAACCACACGTAACATAACACTCAAACACATATATGACCACACCATAAAGTAAACAACAAATACAGCTCTACTCAGCAAACAAGATAGTTGGAGAGGGGATACCGGCGCTAGAGTAGCTTTTAAGGTACAATCCGGAAAAAAATATTTGGGCGCTTAATTTAAATGTGTGTTGTTGGATACACATAAATCTATTGTAAGCTGCATGAGAAGTCATCAGAAAGACTGATTTTAACAAACAAGAGTAACACAATAAAAAGATTAAGTCATAAAACGCACGCGGAAAATGTCAGCTGTAAACTGCAATAATTTACTTTCAGCTGTGAATGTACACCTTAGAATTCTCAAATATGATTGGACAAATAATTTGCCGTGTCAAAAATTTCAAATACATTATTTTAGTTGACATATTTTCCGACTATCTTGTTTGCTGAGTGGAGCTGTATATCTCCATTCCCTTCTACCCACACATACACAACGAAATAACAACCCTTAAATCCTTCAACCTCACAACCAATACTAAATCACACCCTACACTTGCAAACATCTTTGTTAACAATAAACCATATCAATATCCACTTGACAATTCAGGTATATACGAAATACACTGCAATGACTACAACATCTCACACATCGGCCTCACCACCCGCAACATCCGTACAAGATTCAAAGAACATTCGAAAAACAGACCCAAATCAGCGATAGGTACACACACACTTGAAGCGAATCAGAGTATTACACTTAATAATACTACACTACTACACCAGTCTAACGATTTTTACAAATTAAACATTCTTGAGGACTTTGAAATCGATTTGGCCACACAAGACAATAACAAACATATTACTAACGAAATAACTTACTTCTCTAAACCTGTGAATTATAAATAGAAGGGAGGCCAAGCAAGTCTTGTTTGCTGTTTAGCCATAGCAGTAATTTTGAGTTTTACTTTCACATCTGATTTATGTTACATTAATATATTTTTTAAAGGTTGTAAAGACGGTGTATATAATTTTGCAAGCGGCACAAGTGTTTGTGGTTTGATCTTTCTATTGAGAGGTGTAAAGTCAGGTTTAACATCAAATTTTTGGAGTCCCTTAAAAAGAATGGAGTTTTTTACACAAACAGCTTTTTGCCAGAACTAATAGACGTAATTGTGGTATTGATAGAGCATATAATAAGAAAAGTAAGAAAGTTCGCGTTTTTATAACTCAAACTCAAAATGTTCCATTATATTGAAATTAAATCAATAAATTGGCAATAAAGTGTGAAACTGTTTTATTAATTATAGTAAAGTGTCACTTGAGTTGCCTACTTTCATAATATTTTATCTGTCAACAACATCGTGCTTTTGAGTAAAATGTCGACTACTACGTTGATTATACAATATACATATTCCTTTAATTCACTTATTAATTAGACAACTTGTACGCATTTCCTTTTAGGACAGGTACCATTTATTACGACGTAATTTTAAATTAAAGCAAATTAAAAATTAGCCTATATTAACCATTTAATTGTTTTTCAAACAAATAAAACGCTATAAATTTTATTGGGCCTCCTATGCCAACATATTTTGGCTGAGATTATCAATTAAAATCCATATTTGAATCCAATACGTATATTACTCAAAAGAACTCACTTTTACTTCAAATTTCTTTACCGATTGTGTGCTGTCTAGCCACTATCCTTTGATTCTATCCGTATTTATTTTATTACCCCTGGTTTATGACTGGACAACGAAGGTATAATGGAAGCAATCCAATTATGTTCTAAATGAAACATTGTACAAAATTAACGCAATATTTTGATTGTGCCATAAAATCGAAAGTATTCATAAAATATTATTAATAAAGACGTCGTTATCAATAACGCGTGCATCCAAATTTATTACTATGAAATCTCCGTTGTAAATTATTCATGATCATTACAACCCCAAATCACCTATCTTCCGTGACCATTACAAGAAATGAATCAATATAAATATATAAGATCACGAAGAACGCGTAACGAAAACAACTACTTCTATAAAACAAATACGATGGCCGATCAGGTTAAACAGGTTCAAGGAAACTTTTCCTCATATTTCATATATTTCCACTTTCATTTTAATGGTTTAACAGAGTAAAATATAAACTTTCTTCTAGACAGTACGATACTTTATACTTAGTGTTATTTCATTAATGAGCACTCTAAAAGTCATTTCAATAAGTTTTATAAAACTTTTTACATTCTATGTGCTGATGGTCTTAACTTATCTTAATTAAATTTGTGCTCACTCTTTTAAATGAAGTTCATTAATCAAGCAAGTTTGCAAGTTACCTAAATAAAAAATTAGTGGAAATGTAATAGCATAAAAGTGAACACAGACCAATAATGTAAGTGTATAAAATGAAGTTGGTAAAATAAAATGAAAAACAAAGTTATGCATAAGTGGAACAGTATTACGGAACCAAGAAATATTACATCACGAAAATTTAATTTGAACATATAAAGTTTACTCCAGAAATTCATTTATTATCGAGTTTTAAGAAACAAATATCGAATAGTTGAAAATGATTATGTATTGTATAGAAGTAGTGATAAATAAAAGTTCAATAGAGAATATCAGGAAAGGCAATATTCGATTTATATAAAAGATTTTTCTCATCGACTTTGCTTTATTTTTGTACTGGTAAATTTTGACATACCTATAACACTTTTCCTTTCATTAAAACTTATTACCTGTCATAGAATAGATTTCGCGGTTGAAATTACTTTACTATGAAGTATATAACAGTCTGTAATTTATTAAACTAGTTGTGAGTTAACCTGCCATTCACAGAAAATGATTTGATAATATTTGAAGACTAGAAATTAGGCAGTTTTGCTTGGCTGAAATAATGCATAAATCTTAGCATTTTCTACCATCTTGATAGTTCGTAGTGAACGGAAAAGTAAGATTCAAGCCCATTTCAGTTGCCACCAAAGTAGACGACTTTATTACACTATATACAAGTAATTATTTTTAATTCGAGGTATGTGTTTTAAGTGGTGCATACAGGGCATAGTAGGCGGCGCTAATCAAATGTTACACATTGAGGGTCTTAATGGCTTCTATTCAAAAAATTTTACATGAAGAATTGACCGCAAAAAAATTAAAATTCAACAAATTGGATACCGCATCTGTTGATCGAAGAACAAAAACAAGCTAGATGTCAAAAAACTCTAGACCGCTTCAACGAAGGAAACTCTAAAAACGTGTACAGCATCGTCAGTGGTGATGAATCGTTGATTTATTCATATGAACACGAAAATAAACGCCAGTCGTCTGTTGGGGTGTTCCAAGATGAAGAAAAACTAACAAAAGTAACCCGTTCTCGAAGTGTATCAAAAAAGATGGTTTGTCTCAAAAACTATTACTCTGCAATATCAAAGGACTGTTACTACCGATTAGTACACAACGATTTGTTTGCCGGAAGTCATCGCTGAGTATCGAAAACCTACACGGAACGATGAATCATCCTCCGTACAATCCCGGCCTAATAGTCCAGTCAATGAATGCTCAAAAAGGGGTATAGAGGGTTTGGAAGAGGGTAGTTTTTTTTCCATCGGCAATATGTCGGGAGTACTTATGAGATAAACATACTAAAAGTCCTGACGTTTACACCTTACGCTAGAGGGGGGAGGGGGGTGGAAAGGTCTCATTTGTCTGTTTTTCGCTTTTATCTCGTTAACGCTGGGTCGTGCAATAAAATTTACTATTAGCAAAAAGAAAGTTTATTAATTTTACAATGTTATTGCTTATAATCATTTTTCTTCTATTCCTTATAGTTTCCGAGATATCTGCACGCAAAAACTCTTTAATCCTTCGTTTTACAGTAACACTCATAAGAATAAAAGTTGTACAGTATTAAATTACTTTTAAAATGATGTATTGGTTGAAGGACACACAGAGGAGCTAGAAAGCATCAAATTGGGAGAACAAGAACGACGTTACCGATTGAAGAAGTCAGTAGATATTCATTTCGACCTAAATACCGAAATTACAGTACAACAAGAACTTCTGCTTTCGAGTAAACATAATAAAGCAAGGCTTATCGATATGCTCAGACCTACATTTGAAAAAAACAATATTGACACATTTCAAGGTTCAGACGACGCTGATCTTCTAATTGTCAGTACAGCTATCGAGCAATCGATTCAAGGAAATTTCAACGTTGCTGTTGTTAGGGGAGATGCTTCTTACAGCTATAAGTCCTGTTGACCATGATATTTTATTTATAAAACCTGGCCGAGCAAAAGTAGAAACAAATGTTTATTCCACCCAACATATGCAGAAGCAGGGACTAAGTGAAATTCTCTTCCTACACGCATTCACAGGCTGTGACACTACCTGTGCAGCATTTCGCAGAAGTAAGTTTGGCTTCGTTAAATTATATTAAAAAAACGAAGATATCCAAAGGGCAGCGAAGGTTTTTCATAATGCCTCCTCAACAGCGGCTCAAGTTCAGGAAGCTGGGGTGCACTGCATGATGAGGTGGTCCAAAAATTCATCATTGAATCTTCATTGATTCAAGTGTTTTTTGAAGTCAGCTTCGAAAATGACACCTGATTTATCAAATATCCCACCAAGCGAAGGGACCACGAGAGAGCATTCATTCCGAGTATTTTTACAAGTGCAGCTATGGTTAGGCCAGAAAGTTAACCCAGAATTGTAGGGTTGGGGCTGGGAGCGCAAGGCAGATAATACCCTTGTGCCTGTTCGCAATAGAAAGCTGACAGCACCAGAGAAAATATTAAATACAATCTTCTGTAAATGCTCTGGAGATTGCACTTCAAGCAGATGTGATGTGGGCGTATAAAACTAGCAACTGTTCATCGTTATGCCAGAACTGCCAGGGTCATTGTTTCAATGATATCTCCATATTATCCAATGAAGGAGACAACTTGGATGAGCCAGAACACGAACCAGATGCAGGGCCCTCATTGCCCAAGCGACCAAGATTATAATTTTTTTAATTGCTACATCTACAAGAAGTAACCAATTTTTTGTTTTTTTTCAAATTGACGATATTTGCGTGGGGATATCTCGGAAACTATAAGAAATAGAAGAAAAATGATTATAAGCAATAACATTGTAAATTTAACAAACTTTCTTTTTGCCAATACTAAATTTTATTGTACGACCCACCGTTAACGAGATAAAAGCGAAAAACAGAAAAACGAGACCTTCCATCCCCCACTCCCTCTAGCGTAAGCTGTAAACGTCAGGACTTTTAGTATGTTTATCTCATATGTACTGCTGACACATTGCGGATGAAAAAAACTACCCTTTTCCAAACCCTCTATAGTCGTTCATTGACTGGACTATAAGCCCCAACGATTTCTTTACCTTTCCGAAAATCAAGAACGGACTGAGTGGTTACAGGTCGCCAAAAGAAGTGGTGGACGCCTTGAAAAACGTCATTTTCACTGTACGAGTGCAATTACTGCTTCCAGAATTGGTTCCAGCGTATGCAAAAGTGCACTGATCTTCGTGGAGAATACTTCGAAAAACAAAAAAATCTTTAAAAGCTATCAACTGTTTTATTCCAGCTCTAAAGTAAAGTAAACGACAACCCTCGTAGCAAGCGTAAATTGCTGCATTGCAACTCACTTCACCTGTGATGACAACCGTTTTAGAAATCACTCAAAGGATACTTAGTACAGTCAATTTAAACACAAAAATATACAAACATTGCAAAAAATCCTATGTTAGGTTTGCTTTTTTCATAGTGTTAGGTTCGGTCCCAGTAGTAAATACTCAATTTTACAACTTCGAAAAACTTGTGGAAACTGGGGGGGGGGGCACCAAAACCGCGATTTTTTCGGAGTTTTAGCCTCGTAGATCAAAAACTATGAGTTGTAGTGCAAAGAATATGATTATCTTTTTTAAACTGGACTAAATTTTCTACCATTTGAGCCTAACCGGAAGTCTGTAAGTATAATAGTTTCCGAGATACAGCTCTTCAAAAATAGGCATTTTCCCTAAATCTGTTTTTAACGTATCATCCATGATTCGAGCCAGATATTGCCACAACGACGTGCCCTACGACCGTTGTCATGGAGGAAAAAATTGTAGGACATTTTATCACCTTTTATTTAAGCATAGATGCATTCCTGTAGGCCTAACAGTTCTCGAGAAAAAGACGGAAAACCTGAAAACGGTGAAATCGCTACGACTCCACATATACAGTGCTCGCCAAAAAGTCGGCACCAAATGGATTTTTTTTTTATTTTTGATTTTTTAAAAAAACTTTACGGCAATAATTTGTGCTAGTCTGAAAACCTATTTAGCCCATATCAGATATACCGAGTGATTTTTACTTAGCTAGGAAATGGCGTTTTTCGAAATTGTCTCAATTCTAAAAGTGCTATTTTTCGTAAATTAAGCAAGATTTCAATGAGATTTTTTCATCGTCTGTCAGTTTTAGCTTACCGAACAATCTCATGACAAGGAAAAAATTTTTTTTTCTTTAACTTCCGCTAAAACTAAAGTTTTAATTTTTTGCAACATTTTCAAATTTTCACATACCAAGACATGATTTCAAAATTCAATTTGATTTCGTTAAAAACGTTAAAGATTTATAATTGGAAAAAACAATAGAAATTGTTAATTATTCCTTTAGGTTTGTTATTATTTACAGAAAAGTAATATTGTTGCATAATCTTTACGTTTTTGGTGCAACATACTTTATAGGAGAAACGTTTTTCAATGATAATGAATATCTATTTACGTGGCTTCTAAAAACTCTAATTTACCCATAATGATTAATTACTTTCACAAAAATCCTGTAAATGTTCTTTTACAGTTGCCTAAACTAGGAGATTTTTCTTTATTCAGTTTACATGTTTCAGTCAATTAAGTAGGCGGAATATGAGACGGCTGTGGATTGTTTTACTACCTACTATTTAATTGACTGACTGACTGACTGAATTTCTTTGCATTATAACTCGTAGTTTTTGAGGTACGAGGCTAAAACTGAAAAAAGTCCGAAAAAATCGCGGTTTTTGGCCCCCCCCCCCCCCCGTTTCCAAATGTTTCTCGAAGTTGCAAAATTGAGTATTTACTACTGGGACTGAACCTAACAACATAAAAAAGTCAAACCTAATATAGGATTTTTTGCAATGTTCATGTTTAAAATGACTGGACTAACTACATTTAACAATTGAATCAATTTTCACCTTACACGGATTAAATGTTATCGTTATGCTTATAATTTCAGAAAAGCAGTCACTTTTTCCCAAAACTAATATGACTCAATTCTTTGAAAAAAACAACATAAGTAATTTTTTTTTCAAATGGCTTTTGGTTCACTAGCGAAATAGGAATATATCTGAATTCCTTTAATATCTCATTACACCTCTTTTGCGCTGCAGTCAATATACATGGAAGGTCGAACGACCGGTCTTTTAACATAGAAATGCAGTGCAAAATTGTATCTATCCACTTGCCTCTATGAATCTCTTACCTTACTGTAGGTGTAGGTATGTCACATCTCTTCAATCATTTGATGCTATCGAATTCTTTCGCCACAAATTCACGAATATGTACCTACATCCAAACTTTAACATGGTACTTCAACTTGCAATAGTGAATTTAATTTATTCAGGAATTTATTGCTTTTGTGATTAAACCAAATCTTTTCTGCTTTTTTTACATAGCTTTTCCTAAATCTATTGAAGAAAATTCTATGGTTTGAAATTATGATGAATGATGATGAAATTTTGCGAATATAACATTACGAGTGCGGAATGCAGTAAAATCAAAATGTGGAACAGACGACTGTTAATTTGGTAAACGTTTTAAAATTGTTAAAAGCAAAGGATGCTAATTGCGTGATGATACTGAAATTGCGAAACCAAACGTAATCTATACATGCATTTGACGCCTACAGTTACAACACGTAACAGAGAGATTAATACAAATTAGTTAAATATATGCACAAAATTACGTGAATTACATTCAACAAAATTCAACAATGATGAAGTTATACAAATTTTAATTAAACGTTCATGCACAATTTTCAGTTTTTGTTTACTTTTTACGTTCACAACCTGAATTAACGCAGTCTGGTAATATGAATAATGTCGAGAAAGTCTGAAACGTTTTCTTTTAGTAAATGTTTATTTTATGGCAATTTATAATAATATTGAATGTTACTTTATAATTAAGGTCGAAGTTTCCTAAAGAAAGCAAAAAAATGGATTTTCTTTTGCCTATGTTTTAGCTTAGCATTAGATATCAAAAGAAACCTTCTAATTTAAAACATACTTGCTCTTCATTCTCTTATACACTACATTAACGGTATAATTAGATGAATTGCGCCACGTCAACTACATATAATAAATGACACTATCCGACTAACCGTTCTTAAAATTTAAAGAATTGGGTTGTAATCAATTCCTCAGTGTGATAAATGGTGGTTGGACAAAACAAAGAATAATTTAAGTTCATGCTAATGCAAGAGCGCCAAAGAAAGGTTCAATTGAAATGAGTGACACATGTCTACAGATTTAATCAGAAGTATATGAATAGGTATATGCAAGTCAAGAAAAAATATAACAAAACGGTGTAGTATACGTATTACAATTTCAGACACATATGCATTTTACTGGCCAAATATTAACCCCTAATTTTATTAGGTCTTTATTAATTACCGAAAGCACCGAAAATAGTGTCAAATAGAAAAAATGTATTACTCTGCACATTAAAAAGTACAATAATTAGTGCATACAACGGTAATACTCCTTTACAACTGTATTAAATGGTATTACCTTTTTTGTCCGTGAGCTGAAGTGGAAAAATTATATTAACCTCTATAACTAAATGTGTTCAATTTCAAACTCTAAATACTTCGTTCAATAAGGATATTGTTCGATTATACAGGGGTCCAAGCGACCGTTCTTAGCATGAGAACCTCGTAAATAGTTTTTTTTAAGTCTTATGAATGTACCTAGTATAAACAGGACATAGATTAAAAAAAACCAACATATAAAGGTTGTAAAAGATAAACTACAAATTTTTAATAGAGCGTAACCAATCAATAGCTTCTGGTGTTAGTTCATTTAATATAGTAAAACCTCCCTGAAATTTAGTCACTGGAAAATGGTCAACAATGTGTTCTATAGTTTCCTCATAGTCATTATCACACTTGTCACACAATGGATTTTGCACTATACCCCATTTAAATAACATAAAATTACATTCCCCATGACCAGTACGTATACGATTTAATTTAGACCAAATCATCCTAGAATGATGAAATCCAGGAAGGGATTTAGTAGGGTCCATAACCAAAGCTACATTAAAGACCTTTTCGTTTGTCCAAAATAGTTTCCACTCATTTTCTAAAGAAAAATTTTCTATTTCTATAATAAATTGTTTTCCAAAGGGGTTTTCTAGAAGAAAGCCTATTGCTGTAATTTTGTATCTCGTTCCAAATTGGAAAAATTTCTTTAAGTGATTGATATTTATTCCATAATTTCTTAACTGCTTGTTTTCTACGTAAATGTGCTGGAGGTATGTTTGAAAGAACAGATAGCCATCGTATAGCAGTACACGTAAGTGTGCCGCTGATTATTCTCATGGCGGTGTAGAATTGTGCATCAATTTTGTGCGTATGTGCACTGTTCATCCAAACTGGACAGCAGTACTCCGCCGCAGAATACACTAGAGCCAGTGCCGATATTCTCAATGATTTGCATTGGCACCCCAATAATAAATAAATAATAAAATAAATAATAAATAGTAAAAGGTAGATATTTGCTTACATGAGACCAAATGTTCAGTATATTGAGATCAAATAGAATTTGTGCTTTTTTCGTTTTTTAGGACCTATAACGAAAAAAATGAATTTTGCAATTTTCTTCAATTTCTTTTGACCTGAAAATATAATTCGAAATTCATTTTAATTATTATTAAGCATTTATTTTTGCTGCAAATAAGTCATCAAATTTCTCATAGGTACCTTTTTTAATTTTGAGAATATAACGTAGAAATATATGCTGTAGACGGTCATTATTAGGAGGTGCAGCACCTTTCCTAATCATTTGCATTAATAAATTTGCAATTTCAAAATATAATCCAGTCTGCACGGTCGTTTATAACTTGAATTAAAAAAAATTGAGGTTGCCGTGTATCGGAAAAACTAAAAGGGATTTGAAAAATCTGATAAATTATTAACGAAAAATTATAAAACGTCAATATAATTTTCTGATTTTCTTTTCAAATAAAAATATTACTAGAAAATGAAGAAAAATGCAAAATTCCGTTTTTCCGCAATTGCGCTTTAACGAAAAAAAGTGTTAAGGCTTTCGACACGATTCTTCGTTAATCTCGATCACTGAAATATAAGCAACCTGGAACGCGCACGGTGCATTTAACCTGTAGGAAATAAACCGAGCGTGCGATAGCAATAACGAAGGGTCATTTTGTCCTTGTTGTACTCATTCACAGTTAAGCTGTTGAAGCATTTTGATTGTTTTACGATTAATCAAATTAGTTTTTGTCCTACACTTTGAAAAACAATCGTGTTATACGATGGTTAAATATTGTTGTTTTACAATCAATAAAAAATAAAAACAAAGTAAAATTGCCGCCTTTCATAGTGACGATGGAGTTAATTAAAAATTGACGGTAAGCAATTCAATTGATTACTTATTGTTAGTAAGCAACTATTAAGGTTTCTCTCGCAGTGTGACATAAAGCCTTGTATGCAATTCGTACATAGGAGGGTTCATTGACTCCCTACATATTTAGTTTCGCGTTTGTCGGAAAATTACTTATACGATACAATAACATAATCAGCAAGACAGAGATCGAATGACCCTACATTAATTCCCTTTCTGTCGGCTCGGCTGTAAGTTAAGCGTAAGCGTTCCAGGTTACTTATATTTCAGTGATCTCAATACAATGAATACTTGGTCCTATTTAAACAAAACTATCTCTCAGGGTTTACAAAATCCTATGCTTACTTAAAAAAGCGATAGCTTGGATACCTACCCTATACCACGCGCCCAAGATAAGGATGAACAGCATGGGGATCTTGAAAACGGTAAGAGATACGAAGTTCACATGTAGTTTGCAAAAGTTTATTATTGTTTATCGTTTCCGAGATTTAAAACAAAATGCGATTTTTATTCGACGTTTCGTCTCCGAGAAACCATCATCAACTTTATTTTTTTATATGGCCGCAACCAACGATAATATTTTTTATAGTATTTTTTATTACGAATTTAACGAGATATTTACACATTATGGTTTTGAAAGTAATTTTTAACAAATATTCGGATTAATTTTAGTATTTGATAATATTTTTTATGTACCAATTTAACAACTCCGATCTTTTAAACCTATTTAATTAAAGTTAAATAAGTAAATAACTGCTCAAATAGGTTTGCCGTTATTTTCTGGACACAGGTTTACTGTGTTCACTGAAACTTTTCTTACAAATTAACTTCAAAACCATAATGTGTAATACATCGTTAAATTCGTAATAAAAAATACTACCGAATACAGAGTGTTTCGTTGTTTGCGGTGATATAAAAAAATAAAGTTGATGATGGTTTCTCGGAGACGAAACGTCGAATAAAAAATTTGAAAACGCCATCTAATAGAATTCAAAAAATGACAACGAAGAAGTATCTTTGGTTTTTAAAAATCTTTTAAAATAAACGAAGAAATTACGAAAAAAGAAAAACCCAAAAATCGCATTTTATTTTAAATCTCGGAAACGATAAACAATAATGAACTTTTGCAAACTGCATGTGAACATGCTCTAAATTATACAACTTTTCTCTAATTTAGATGCCTTCGTATCTCTTACCGTTTTCAAGATCCCAATGCTGTTCATCCTTATCTTGGGTACGTTGTATACCGAAATAACCCATAATTTTTTTGATTTACTTTGTCACAGTATGGCTATCTCGTAAATCATAAACAAACGTAGTCGCAGTCAATCTAAACCATCCATTATAATTAACCCGGATCATTGAAATCGTTTGCAGCGTGTAACAACTAAAAGCGTTAAATAGGTTTCAGATATTTCAGGGGAATGGAATTAATCACGTATCGTAGCCGTCTATTTACATGAACCGAACACACATTTATGTGATTCTCACCAATTGGTATATGTTAGAGAAACAATATATACATGACAAATACTGGTTGAAACGTTTCAATCATTTCACATAAATAAATCTAGATTATATCGGTCCCGTCATAATTTACAGCTTTACTTGTATGTATGCAAAAAGTAATTTAGTAGTCCATCAATAAGTATACACGTTTTACATGACAGGAAAATAAGGTTTCTTCTTGCTATATCACAATCATGTCACGATTATCAATTGTACTCACCATTTAAAGGGTTAAATAACTTACCTGTAACAAAGAAATTATTATTATTATGAGGATATGAGGTCACATTTCGATGTATAAACATTTATTTCAAACAACAAAGGTTGATGGATAACAATTGATTATTATGGTTATGAAGAGAACACCGGTAAAAATGTTGAGTAGAGTGTAAAACGCCGTAAACAGATCAAATGGTGTTCTAACAAGTTGCTAAAATGTCGGCGTCTTGTATTATATACAAGAAAAGTGTAAATAGTTCACTTCAAACATCTACCTTGACATTACCCTTATTCGAAATACAAAAAACACCTTAGACACCAACTGCAGGTATAGGAAAAGTGTTAAGACTGATCGTTACATAAATTATTTCTCTAACACCCCAAATAAATATAAAATTTCTGTCATTTATGGTTTAATTGACCATGCTATCATCTTCTCCTCTAAAAAATTCCACCATACTAACATAAACCTCGTCCGAAAAATACTTAAAAATAACAATTACCCCCAATTCTACGCAAACCAATACATCAAAAAACGACTTAAACATCTCAAACATAAACAAGCAAACCTCAATGATTCCATTAACCTCCAACCTAACTGTTTCGGCCCAGTTTTCAATTGTGACAACACAACAACCTTCCAAACCACCATCACTTATGTTCCGCTCCTCTCAGAAAAAATTGGTAATAATCTCAAAAAACACAACATCAACACTGCGTTTAAAAATTCAAAAACAATAAATAAAATTTGTTTCACAAATCTTAAAGATAAAACTAAACCCCTTTTAACCTCTGACATTGTTTATCAAATTGACTGCTTTAATTGTGAATCTTGTTACATTGGTCAAACAAAACAAAACCTCATTAACCGCATTAAGCAACAGCAATATTCTATTCAAAAATCCTTAGTCAACCTATCACTTCCAAAAACGGCCCTTACCGTACACGCCCTTACACTTTTCCATAAATTTAACTTTGAAAACCCGAAAATCCTTCAGACTGAAACTTCCCTACACAAAAGATTAATACTCGAAATGATAGAGATTAAACAAAATAAAAAATCTATAAATTTCCGCAGTGACATCGACAATTTAAGCTCAATCTTCCACAATATACTAAATACACTGTAACCTTACACTAATACACTTTTTCTCAAATACCCTGTAACTTATACTTACCTCTATTTATGATATAATGCTCTGCGCATGACTCAATATGAACGCCATGCTTGACGATATTTTATTGATTATCGAATTAAATTTAAATAATTAATCAATCAACATCTTCTGGAAATTTATGGTAAACTTGGTAATCTTATCTCAACGATCTTCACAACACAATGCCAATGTTACTCTTAAAAAAATTTTATTGTTCATGTAAGTAACCTCAAATTTTATTTCACCCTTCACGAAATTTATCCCTGTACTGCCTTAATTGTAATTGTTATAAACGCTTCCATTTTTTTAAATTGTAATATGCACATATACGTCTTAACATTATAAATAATTGTAGATTAAATCTGAAGAATCAGACTAAAGTGCTGCGAAACGTCATTAGTACACACGAGTTTCATTACATCCGACAACATGGGATTTTTCGTTAACTACCCATAAAATACAACATGAAATTAATAACTGGTTATGTCCTCCTCAAACAAAATACCTTATTATTTATAAAGCTCATTTAGACATTTTTGGAAGTTTATCTTCGTTAGTAGCGTCATTATCGCAAATAAGTCCATTCATGGGCGCCCATACAGTAATTTCCGGGGGGGGGGGGGGGGGGGGGGGAATTGAACAATTAGTGTTATTTAAATTACAAGTTTCGATATTTAACAAATTATTACTGCTTAGAGTCCGAGTCGAGGGGTGGGGGGCTGCCCCCTCTTGCCCCTCTTTATTGGCGCCCATGAGTCCATTGTATCGTGTCATTCGTGGCGACTTTATATATGACTAGTCGGAATCACTGTGACCGTACAAATGAAAACTGGACGCTGTTATTCTGGTTTTAAATGAAAATCTTTTTTTCTTGTACATTTTCCTTATATGCATTAAGAAATAAATTAGTCAAAACTGTATAATGTAGTATACTAGTGTTAACAAACGTCATTGGCTCCGAAATCTTCTTCTTATAGGGCAGGACGCCGCTAGACATCGCACCAACCAAAAAAATAGATGAAAAAGTGCGCTACACACCACTAATAATGAAAAAAATGCGTGCTATTTATAATCGGGGAAATCTTCTCCTACAAAGGGCGCAGCTGGGCATCTTCTGAAGTGCCAAAAAACAAGTAAATATAATCCGTTAAAACCGTACATTGAATAAGTGCCTCTAATCGTCGTTCAATTATGGGTGCGGCCACATCTAGCACCCCCCTCCTTCAAATTTTTCTTCCATGCTCGTAAGAAATAATGTGTGCCATATACTTTTCTTCGTAATTCGTACATCCAAGTACGGTTATGCGCCAAAATATACACTATACAGTACTTGTTTCCGCGCAGTGCGCATTCCTGTGCGTTTGCGTGTTGTTGCATACCATCATGTATTGCAAGTTGTGTATCGAACGTCGTGCCATATGAATCGAAGTGACAATGGATCTCCGGACGGAGTAAAAAGTGTTCATAGTGGAATATTATTTTCGCTCGTACGGAAATGGTAGGCCAGTAACTTTTTTTTAAGATCTTTATTTTCCTCCACATAATAGTGTACATGCCAATAGAGTAACATAATAACTAACTATTTACCTAAATAAAAAACTTAATATGTGATAGGGAAAACCAGTAACTATGGGCAAGGCCCGTGGTGTTACTGGTTAGTTGCAAAAATAAGTTATTTTCTTCTTCTAGCATTTCAATGAAACAATAAGTACTTAACTAAAGTTAAACATTATAAACAGAACAATATTATATTGGGACAATGTAATTGTATCCTTTATCTTTTGCGTATGTTTTAGTTAGTTTGAGTAGGGAGGATAAGTTTGGTGACAGGTGATTGTTAGCGAACACCTTGCTGTCTGGAAGCGCCCCTCTTAATTATTTGTTTGGCCGGGATTCCTGGGTTTGCAGAGTCAACAAACGCAAGTTTTTTAAAATCGTTTAGCCAAGAATCTTTGTCTTGACCTTTGGAAAATTTAGTAACTATTGCCTTTCTCCCTGACTGGCAATCTATGTGCCTTACTAAGATGCTCGTAGGTTACACGACTGTTTATCAGTGTGGAGGTTTTATTAAAAATTTCAGTTACAGTTACTTAATTACGGAATTACGGAAAACTTCGCATATTTACCTGTTATATTCAAAATAATAAAAACAAAAGTGCTGCTACGATTAATAACTCAATAACGGCTCAAGGTAAAGACAACATATGATATATTTTTGAAATCAGAAAAAAAGATCTTTTCAAAAATGTAATAATATACAGGGTGTTACATTAAAAAAATATATTATATTTTTGTTTTGCTCTGTAAATGAACTGAAAATAAAGTTCAACTAGCAAGATTAATAACAATAAATTCCGCGTATATCAATGGAGTGCTGTGAAAGATATAGACTTCGTGGTCTACGTAAAACACAGCTAAAAACCTACGAAAGGGCTTTTTGGCGAGTTGATATTCAATTTGCTCCTAAGAGGGTTGATTGAATGTTGTTCTTTTTTTACATTATTGATAAGAATAAATGTACCAAAGATTTCCTTAAGCTTAACGCGCACTAGCCCGTCACGTTCCGTCACGACACGAACCGTCAAAAAAAGTTCAAGATTAAATACACTGAATTAAATCATGCAGCGCGCACTTGTCCGTTCCGTCGCCTTCCATAAGCTACGTGAGAACAATCCGTCGACGGCCGTCAACGTGACGGAACGTGACGGGCTGGTGCGCGTTAAGCTTTAACGTTATACGAGGAGAGATTTTTATATTATATTTTATATTATTAAGAAAAGAAAAGGGTTGGGAGAAAAGTAATATTTTATTTTTCAACATATGATCCATTAACGGTCACACATTTATGCCAACGTTTTTCCAATAGGGCTATGCCTTCCAAAAAGATTCCTTTGATAAGTCCTCAAAAAACTCCTCCGCCGCTTTCTCCACGTCTTTATCCGCAGCAAAATGGCGTCCCCTCAATTTGGGAAAGAGATAGTAGTCACACGGTGCCAAGTCTGGGCTGTAGGCTGGATGTTCCATCTCTACAAAACCGCATTCGTCAATTACTTCACAGACTTTGCGAGCTTTGTGGACTCTAAGACTGTAGTTTCCGATATCCCTACTTCAGCAGCAATTATTGCAGCTCTTATTCTTCGATCTGCTAGGACCATAACCTCAACTTTCTTGATGTTTTCGTTGGTTCTTGCTTCAACAGGCCTTCGCATCTTGGGTCATCTTGAATTGATTCCCTACCCCATCGAAATTGTTTTGGACCAAAAGTTTATTGCAAAATAAGACGGCGCATCTTCCCCATACACATTAATCATCCTTTGGAGAATATCCTTGGGTCCATTTCCTTCTTTCGTCAAGAATTTAATTACGCTTCTATGTTCTAGCTGAATTTCACTCATTTCTTGTCAGTTATTGCACCACAAAAACAACAAAACTTATTGGATGTGAACCAAATTTGGTCAGTAACCGTCAAAATGTCACAACAACTTGACAACAAAAATTTGCGACCGTCACTTGTTTTTGTCATGGCTAGGTAGACAATATAAAAATCTCCCCTCGTATCTTAGCATAACTCTTGTTTAATTTTAATCTATCACAATCTGTTAATCTTGATAGGTAGGTAAATGTAGGTAGGTAAATGTATAAGTCTTTGTATACCTCTATTGTAAGTGATTTGTTATTGACTTGTCCCATATCATGCACTTTGATCGACGGATTAATAAAAAATATATTATATTATATTATTATATTTGATAGTGACACATTGTGTCGAAAATCGTCGGGTTATATTTTAAAATAAAAAAAAAGTGTAATTACTTGTACCTATGTGCAGTAGGTGCAATATACAGGGTGAGTCAGAATATGTGGGAAGTACGATAACTATAGATAATAGGCATAAAATAAAGATGATTGTTTAAATAAACTTACATCCTAGCATGCACAAGTAAAAAGTTATTAGGTCTTCAAAGTTGGAAAAAAATTACTGTTTAATTAGTAACTTCTAAACTAATTAAATGTAATCGACTATTTTTTTTTGGTTGTTAATGAATACTTAAAAACCAAAAACTGTGAAAATTTAATGAAGTTTAAATAAACAGAAGATGGATTTTTAGAGTACATACATCAAGTGTTAAATCCTCTGGAACTTTTAAATCTTGAATTTTGTTTTTCTTTTAAAAATTGTGTTTGATAGGAAATTTTATTCGCAAGCTTTTTTGTCTCTTGTAAAGTTTTGATTAAGCGCATCGTTTTGCTTAAAAAAATTATTTATTTTTTTTTAAGTTTTATTTTAAGTTAAGTGCACAAAAACAAATTCAACTTTTTATTTATTTAAAGCAAAACGATGCGTTTAATCAAAGCTTTATAAGAGACAAAAGAGTTTACGAATAAAATTTCCCATCAAACACAATTTTTAAATGAAAAAAAAACTTCAAGATTCAAAAGTTCCAAGGGATTTAACAGTGGAGGTACCCCAAAAATCCATCTTCTGCTTATTTAATTTTCTTCGAATTTTCACAGTTTTTTTGTTTTTACGTATTCATTAACAACTACAAAAAATAGTTGATTACATTTAATTAGTTTAGAAGTTATTAATAAGAAGTAATTTTTTTTTCCAACTTTGAAGACCTAATAACTTTTTACCTGTGCATGCTAGGATGTAAGTTTATTTAAACAATCATCTTTATTTTATGCCTATTATCTATAGTTATCGTACTTCCCACATATTCTGACTCACCCTGTACATATGATAGAAATAGCTCCTTAAAGAATGGTAAGTAAAAAAAGAATTCAAGAATATATACTTTCTGAGATGAAGTAACAATACATGCACGTTAAATCCTGATAAGTTATCGATCCTATGTAAAAACCGCAAGCTTGCAATTTCCGTAACTTGGAGGGTATGAAATGTAGAGTACAATGCTAAAAAATGTCATAATATGTATGAAACTTATTGTAATGTCCAATTTAATGCAGCTCATATTACAGAAGAATTATAACATTTCTATAGATCTGGACATTCTACTTAAATTTTAGTATGGCGACAGGACACTACTTATTCAAAAATATATTACGACTATTTATAACCAAAATACAAAACAAATTCATGATGTGAACGGAGTAACGCAATTACATAATTCCAAATTTATACTCGCATAACGGATTACCTTCGAACATCGCAGGAAATTAAATTTATCACCACATATCAGCTTCAATTTCAACAATTCATGTAACGATCACATCAACCCGCAAATATAAAACATCTCACCATGAGTTGATTGTAAACTGTAATAGAACATAGAATGTTTATTAACATTGACGGATGAAAATTGTAAACACGATAAACGAATCGAATTTATCAAATAAATGAGGAAGTGAAAAAGGAAATCAATACGAAAGTGTTAATTAAACTGTTTCGCCCCAATAGTTTATATTTAAAAATGGTTAATTAATGCTAAGTCTTTATGAAACACAAAATGGGATGATACAATCTCAATTTTTGCTTAATTACGGAGAAGAATAAGGGAGCGTAACGTGATTAACGCTCTACAAAATACGTGTAGGTAACCTCATCAATAAAACCACCTACACAAATACTTGTCTATTATAATGTTTCTCCTGACAAGTTTAATTATACAAATATATTTAGTTCGTCTAATTACTCCGATTCTTTCAACATAACTACAAACTATGTAAGTATATCAAATACAATTACTGCTCGTACCGCGCCTCGTTAAAAAAATCAGTTCTCGAACACCAACGTATTTCGCGCACGAGTTGCAAACAAAATTTTTTCTACAAACGTGAAAAAGTTGACAATATTATTTTAACGTTAAAATACAAAACTCTCATAGCAGTGCTCGAAGTAAGTATTTCGCGCAAAGCGTCGTCATTTCGCGCACAGTGTCATGGTAACGTAGAAAAGTGAAAAAAAGGGTCACTTCGCGTATTGTTATCAATGCGCCAACAAAAAATAATATTACCTTCTACTCCTCCTTTGCCAAAAATATTTTTTTGTCTAGCCACTCACTTAATCCCAAAACTAATTTTGATATCCTGCATATATATGCGAAAAAAGAAAAAAAGCTTTGCTGGAAACTAAAGAAATCATTCTCAATTATAACCGGAATCCGGATTTTTCCCTCAATGAGGTTTTGAATATCAACAAAAATGTTCTTGTTTTACAGTCATTTTTCCTATTTTTCAATTTCCCCTCGTAGTATTTTAGCCCTCGTATTTCCTTTATCTTCATTACAGATCCCTACACTCGGGTTGGTTTCTCTTTAATGCTGTCTATTGCTGCAGGGTATTCGCTTTTCAATTTATTTTACAACCCCACAGCACTACATTTAGGGTGGTTGGCGTTATGTTCTTGATTTATTAATGGTCGTCGTTGTTCTCCCGTAAGTAACATTAGATCCTTTTGCTGTGTGCTCATAACCTTACTTGTCCAGCGTGGTCGTTTCAATTTGTTTACATTTCACTTTGTCGGTAAAGCATTGTCTCCCAAGGGTGATATTAAAATTTATTTCATTAAACGTGTAACAAGATAACAACTTAAGAAAGAGTTCAAAAGATGATTCTGTGGAGTCTAGCATACAACAAATATGATATTGGTACTAATAAAAAAAACAAAACCATACAAAAATCAATAAACCGCGCATGTACGGCTTACAACCATACTTACAGATGTTTACCTTTTCCTAAAAAATAAACTAGCTATTGTTGATAAGAAAGCAAATGAATTTTTGTCGGGAGACTTGTTTTATTGTTTATTTTATTAACAGTTTGAATTATTAAAAAATGTTCAATAGCAGAGTTGCCCAGCTTAATACCCTGTATAATAAAGCCTCTTGCATCGCTTATCTATTACCGATTAAGAGATATGGTAAAATTAAAATTTTAAAATCGATTACATCAATTTTGGTTTGATATGTCAAAATGTATCTACAGCAAATTTATTCATTTCAACACTCTTAACAATAAAGCCTTCGGTACCACTTGTTTATTACCGTTAACGAGATATGCATACAAACCGTGCGACGGACAGACGGACACACACAGACAGGCATTGAATTTAATGGCATCGCGTTAAAAAAAAAATAAAAGTCGCCATTTTGAAATAATTCGTTCAATTAAAAATCTGATATCGTCATCATGTAGAGAATGTCCTGAAACATATTACTGCCAAATATTTTGAAAGTAGTCCCCATATATAGTGTGGCTAAGAAAATAGGGCGCTTTCTATGAAATAGGCTGTATATAAAGAAGGACTCGAGAGAAACCTGAACGTGTAACATCATTTTTGTAATACTAGTCGCTGCTTCGGCTTCATATATCCGGTATTGTTACCTGGTCGGTCATTATAAAGATATTCATAACTCTCCTGTTTAAAGTACGTTCTATCCTTAAGCACATAATGAATAGAATACCGAATTATTTATTAATACAAAATTATTCCGGTATTTGTGTTAAATACCAAATTTGGGCAGAATATTCATAATGTTACTACATAAACCTACATAATATATTCATTTTTAGAAACAAATATAATAAAATTAAAATGATTTCAATTCAGATAAGGAGGATAGCATAATCACCATTAGTAGGTAATTAAAATGACGCAATCTGTACTCGTTAAGTGGTTACATTACATTTGCAAAGTTAAACGATATACGAAGTTAGTGCAGCTATCAAGGCTCTCTGCCAACTTGCTAATTTTCTAACGATGCTAATATACACTGCATTCTGTGCGCATAACGAGATGACAAAAGCTAATACGCCAGCAGAAGCTTAAGTATTAAAATATTAATTGCCAACAATAAACGAATCGACTTACCCGTAAACTCTGTCGGCGATAATTTCTTGTACGTGCCAAATAATACTTGTAAACATGTGGAGGCAATGCACGTCTGGTCTCTTCGCCAATCCACAAATCACGACGAAATCCACCAGGAGAAACAGGACAAAAGTGAGATATTGGCGGGTAAATATCCTTTACAAATGGAACGCGACTCATTCCAATATCCGAGTATTGGTTAACACTAGCTCCCGCACATATTGATAACGATCACTATTTCATTATTTGACATGTAGGGTGTTGCACATTTTCAAAAGTTCTATCATTATAAATTGTAAAGCAGACACGTTATGTTTTATATTTTACACGTATAGTTTCGAAAGAACAAATAAATAACTTACACAAAAAAATATAACGAAGACAGCACGATTCAAGTGGTAAATTGTCAAATACAATTACATATTCGCCTCTACCCGAAGATTGTCTACTTATAAATCCAATAGTCATAGTCGAAATACTGTACACACAAACACACACATACAAAACTTAGGCAGTCCTAACACTCCTAACAGTAGGATATAGACATAGTTCCAGATTCTTTATTGCAATATCAACATTTGATCTGATGACTTCCATAATCCTATTTTGTATAGTGGAAATGAACTTAAAATAATGTCAAAATATATGATAATAAATGTCAGTACAATGCGGAGTCCAACAAGGTTCTTTCATAATGCAATACATGGAATATGGCAAATTAGGAACAAATATCGACTGAATATGACACGAGTAATGAATGAAACAATTGAAAAAGGCCGTAGACGGTCTTACTTGAATGTATCTATTTATACGATAATTGGTTTCTACTCAACCAAATATTCTTGAACCGAAAATTTGCAACTTTAGAGCGCATTTACATAAATATGCATAAACGACACATACAGAACACAGACGGACAGACAAAGCGCAATTAACAACTTATTTTTTTAATTAAAAAATTTTTCCGGTAAAGAAATTGGTTGAAATGAATGTTTTTCCAAAATGAGTAATGCGAGAACGTTACAAATGTTAAAATTTCGAACATGAGTAGTTTCCTATATAAAAGCTCGCTTCTATACATTGTGGTTGTAATAAGTTAAGTGTTAATGTGTCGTTATTTTCCACTCAGTGTGGTTTTTTTGGGACCTTTAGTTAGACATTTCGGGAAAAGTTTTAAGTAAAGATAGGTTTTTGAAAATTTGAACTTAGGGGTTACTCTGAAAACCGAATCGATGTAAAATATCTTCAAAATGACAACGTTTCCGGAAATGTCGGAAGTAGCTAGTAACTTAGTTATTTTAAATAGCAATCCCTATTTTTTATTGCATTTCTGGATTCTACGTGAAATTTCGGTTCTTTTAATACCCACATGTCAATATCTACCTACAAGTTATGGTTTTTAATTTATTTTCACTAAAAAAAAAATGGCTGATGCACACGGTACTTTAAGAATTCATTACTTGAACACCGTTATAGTTATGGCAACCGAGTTTTCACCAGCGCATAGACGAAGAATAGGATTTTCTTTTGGTGTACTTAAAAAAAGTTATGTTGCGTACGACGTCACTATGAGGCTCCAAATTTAAGAAAAATTCAAAGACTAAAAACTCCTATTTTATTGCAATGATACCATTTTTTTAGTAGTTGGCCATTATCTTATGGCAAACGAATTTTAAACCAATCAAGTGACATTAATCCGTGAAAATGAGTGCCTTCATGTTCCAAACACAAACTCTTTTTCGTAAATATTCTCGTGTGGAGTTTCGTATGACTTGTGATTCAGTATATCTTCAACATATTCCTGCAGAGGCTGATCTTCCGTTGCAGGAACAACAATATTTCGTAACATTTCCGATAACGTTCGGCATTCAAATTTTCTAGATAAATGTGGAAACACAAAATCTAGTTATTTTTACACGCACAAAATACAATAAACTCCAGCACTCTTGAAAGTGTACATCTCGATTCAAACAAGGATTTTAAACGCACCAGTACAGTAATGCGAATTCTGGCGATTAAATTTTCACTAAATTTGGCCTCGTCTGACCAAATAATGTTCGCCAAAAAATCTTCCTGGTCTTAACATTCGCTATTCGCAAAACTCAATTCGTCTTGAGAGGTCGACTGGTTGCATCGAATGCCCATTATGGTGAGAAAATGGGCGATAATGGCAGTTTGATTTTTTAGATGCAACTAATATTTAAACCCAAAGCAATTAGTGGGGTACGCTGTGAAATAACCAAATACATTAATAATATTAGCCTCATCTTCAACAAGGGTCTTACTCTAGGCTAGGTATTGTTTTGATGGTACAATGCTCCCAAAATTCAAACAATTTCATTCCAGTGTTCGGATGGTACGTTCACTAGGACACGGTCTTTCTGGATATCGCTCAGTGAACGTATGACAAGCATGTGACGCGATTCTGTCCATTTTACCATAAATATCAATAATATGTAAAACCATTGCGAGCCATTTTTTTCGATTATTGAAAAGTTATGTCAACCTATAACAGGTGACGGATTAGTATCACTTGATTTGTTCAAAATTCATGGTCGACCACTAAAAAAAATTCGAAAAAAATGGTATCAATGCGATGAAATGGGAATAAGTCAGAAACTATTACAGATAGGGATAGGAACATGTAATACCAAAATATGCCCATTTTGATTCTCTATCAAATGCAATAGTAAGAAAATGGTCATTTCAATTAAAAAATCTGAGTTTTTAGCCTTTGAGCTCCATAGATGTGGTCGTACGCAACTTAGCTTATTTTTAAGCACGCCAACAGAAAGCCCTATTCTTCCTCTATGCGTTGGTGAAAAAACTCGATTGCCATAGCTAAAACGGTTTTCAAGTAATGAATTCTTAAAGTACCGTCTGCATCCCCCATATTTTTTAAATAAGTGAAAATAACTTAACGGCATTTCCGGGAGTGCTGCCATTTTGAAAATATTTTACACAGATTCGTCTTTTAGAGTAACCCCTAAGTATACATTTTCAGAAACCTACCTATAAAACTTTCCCGGAAATGTCTAACTAAATCTCCCAAAAAAACACCCTGTACATACAAGGTGATGATTTGAACAACACACCAGAGGGGTTCCAAATTAAAATTCTAAATATGCGATTATTGGCTCCCTAATTTTAATAATAACATTAATATAAAAATGTGTGAAGGATTTCTAATGGAGGAACATTTTCAGCACTAATCAATGGTATAGGTAAGATTGGTGAAGAAAATTGCAGGATTATAGTTTTCTAATTTTCCGACTTTAGCCTGAAGAAAGTTGAAAACTAATACGAGCGTAGAAACAAAAAACAATTTTATTTTAAAATAATTTGGGGAGTTAATATAATTGCATTGAAATTCCTACGACGCTTCTCCAAGTTACCACCATGTATAAGGCCGGGCGCAAAATGAGACGCAGCTTGGTGAGGTGACGCAGCGTGAGTTACGGTGAATTTTTGTGAACCTAAATAAAAATAGTCAATGCGCATATTATTTCGCAGTGTGACGTGACGCAGTTTTGACTTAACGTGATCCTGCGGAACTCAGTGTAGTTGCCGCAGTTTTCGTTCTAAAATCACGGTGAGTGTTAAGAAACATGGAAGAAAAACTAATTGAGGCTGTTCGGATTCGACAAGTTTTGTACGAGACGAGTCATGTAGAGTACATGAGGACAAAATAATTGGCCGAAAATAATTTTGTCACGAAATTCTTTAGTTGAAGCAAATTCTCCATGAGTTTTTCTTCTTTTCATGTATATACAATACAAGCTTCTCCCTGACTTTTTATTAGCTCGTCTTCTGAATCAGATTCAGAACTAAAGTCAACCGTAAGTGCAGTAACGGCTGCCATTTTTCAGTACTGTGGTGCAGCCTACTGCGAAGTGAAAACTGCTATCGTATTTGCGCGGTAACCGCGTTCGCAGTTGGCTCCCGTGAATCACTTACCGTGACTCACGCCGCGTCACCTCACCAAGCTGCGTCTCATTTTGCGCCCGGCCTAAATGTCTGCAAATGACGAAAACCGAGTAAGTAATCTGCACTTACAACAAAATAATACACAGTTAATTAGTGTTTATTTGTAACTTGTGTTTCTACTATCATAATATTCTGTGCCAATGAATCGAAATGAAAAATAAACTTTTTTTTTCGATTTTGTTCGTTTTTCCAAGCTCTACAACTTTCTCATACATGAACAAATTCTATTTGTTGACCAAAAAAGTTTACTTTTTTTTTACTGTTTTTTTACGATTTTTACTTTTAATTCCGATTCATTGGCACATAGATATAAGCGACAAACGCGCCGAGACCCGAGCGCGTGCCGCAGCGTCGAGCTGCCGCGCCGGTGCCGGAGGAGCCCGAATAGATAGCGCACCTTCAAACGCTCTCTTTGACCTTATTTTTCAACCGATCAAAAAATCTGATACGGTGATTTTGTTCTACAACTTTCTCATACATGAACAAGTTCTATTTGTTGACCAAAAAAGTTTACTTTTTTTACTGTTTTTTTAATATAAATCGTTAAATATTAATTTTCGGGAAAATTCGTCCAAAGGAACCTTGTAGAGCTTCAACAAACCTACAAAAGCCTTTTTTATTTTTTCTGTACAATCAATTGCTGACGAGTTATGACGAAATCAAAATTTTTACCTTTCTCCTCCTCTTAAAAAAATCCCACGGAGTGTGGGTATACACAAACTTGGATTTAAGCTCTCCTTAACTTCCCAAACAACCCTGAAAAAGTCCTGTAAAGTTAGCATCACTTTTTCACCAAAAGTCTAATTTGACTGGCCTACATACACTGATACACTAATGAAATTGTATTTCAAGAGAAACGCCCAAACTTAATAGAGATGTGTTAGGCAATTAAATTTAGTCAACATTAAACTTACCAATAATTCTGCATTGCATCTTAATTTTCTTAAATTCAATTAATAATTAACTTATACTACCCTTTTACCTAAAGTCTGTTCATATTTAATAGCCCGTAGGTATATCTATTAACCTTCTCGCAAATTAGAACCGTACGGATAGTTTCAAATATTAATACTAATTTTCGCTAAGGATTATTTGGCTTTAAAAGATTAAATAATTTTGATATTACTTTAAACATACAATCTTTTACAGAATATAATTCGTTTATTTTACCATCTTACACAAATTTGTAACACAACCAACAGTGAAAGAAAAAGAAAAAATCTTTTCGGAGTGCTTATCGTGTTCTGGAGGTCTGATGGACCACTAAAAAATCGATGGAAAATATGTAGGTAGGTATTGACTACAATACGCGAAATTACATTGGAAGCATATATACGAAGAAAATTTTGTTAAAGCATTATCGAAATTATGTACAGCCAGGAGATTGTAGCTTGACCTCTGTCATCGAGGTGTGCACTAACATATGTTTTGAATGGGGACAGGAGCTCCCGAACGGTTAAGTTCGAACATTCTGCTAAAACGTAATACTTAATCTTTTAATTTTCATCATGTTAGGGAGGTACATATAGATGTGTCTTTATCTTGGGTTGTGTCTTTAATTATTGTTTGCGCATCTCACTGGACAAGCTACAACTTAGTGGTTGTAAAACGTGATACAGCTAATTTATGAATTTAATTATTACACTCATAGTCACATAAGAAGGCGAGCACCGGCGCAACTCGATTCATGACTCCGAAAGCCGAATACTGTAAAATTACAAGTCAGTTGCGTATCATAATAAATGCATTCACACAAGTGCATTTTTTTCAATAACTTATTCGAATTTCATTATATATCACTAAAGTATGTAATTATCCTGTAATTATAATTCCATAAATAACATTAACGTTCATATTTAGTGATGAATAAATATATCTACAACAACGTGAAACGACACTGACTTATATAGATACGCGAAATTTTAGAAGCTGCGTAAATTCGTCGTTTGCGCATTGCCGCGCTCGCCTTCTTACGTGACTACGCCTGTACTGCATCTCAAGCCAAATTAAAGTCCAATAGAACGAAAGTATTACATAAGGATGCATTAATTTTGGTAACAAATGAACATCGAAAAACGTTAAAATACCGGGTTTTCCATTAGATGCTGAGGTTCCATATTTTGGGAAAAAATCTGCTTAAGGAAAATGAATAAGAGGAATTCCTAGAAATAACACAGTCATACAAGAAGCACTTTTATAAATATGTACAGTACATACTAATACATAAGAAAAAAAAATCATCCATTTCGTTTAAATGTTTTACTATACCGTGTGACAAGTTTCAAAGCGGGACATAGCCGAATAGCATGGGAAATCATATATTTGCAGTTTGCTGCTCACCAATTATATCTACAAGAATGGTAATGATGTCTATCGAAAGAGCATAATTTTCTGAGCCTGTTTACACCAAATATTTGGTATACCTATTTACTAATTCACTGCTTTTTTAAGTAGGAAAATGTAATTTTCAAAAGTTAAAAATATGAGTAGCCGTGACATGTCAAATTCGAATAATTTTGAATATTATCAAATCAAACATTTTCAATAAATTATGTAATATGGCATTTTCTTGAAAAATTTAACCATGAATAATGATAGATAATAATAGTTATTATAACAAGGAACGAGTGTTTAAATAGGCAACAGGTCTAAAAATTAATATTAAACATCATTTGAATTTGACATGTCATGGCTGCTCATACTTATTAACTTTTGAAAATTATTTTTTAATTAAAAAAGTAGTGAATTAGTAAGTATACCAAACAATTTGGTATAAACGGGCTCAGAAAATAATGCTCTTTCGGTAGACATCATTACCGCTCTTGTAGATGAAACTGGTGAGCAACAAACTGCAAATTATGTGATTTCCCATGCTATTCGCCTATGTCCCGCTTTGAAACTTGTCACACGGTAGAAAGTAAATTAAAGGGGGGGAGCGTTTTTGTGAAAAAACATTCGCATACCATTTTTTTAAACTGGTTTCAGAGAACATAACATTTTAAATGGAAAAACATAATTATTATTTTTGCAAGGTGAAAAATTGAATTTGCGATCGTATTAGTTTCTGATTTATGGTCAATTAATTATTGATTGTAAGAATTTTTCAAAGTATGCAATGAAAATACATAAATCTTTTTAAAATTGTTATTAAATTTGTTTACTAATTTGACGTAGAAACTTATTTGATAACGTAGCCATTATAGCTTTTAGGAAACGAAATAATTCCGGAATTAACGGAAGATGGAATAATATTTCTTAAACTATATCAAACATATTTTCATCTGTTCATACTTTGTAATTTCGGAGAAAATTTTTTGGTAAGAGAAAACCTAAGCTGTCTGTGAATAGAGAAAAGGGTTGCTCATCTCGCAACTGAAATTTCTCCTACAAATACGAACAATCAAAAGAGATGATAACATTGAAAAGATGCTGTACAAATTAAATGTTAAAAGATTTGTTATTTGAATTTGTTTAGAGATTGCTATACCGTTACGAAGATATTTGCATTTTTTCATAAAAATTCAATCTCATTTAATTTGTTTGCTGGAGATATGTTGGCATAAATACTGTTTTGTAATGTCTCAGTCATTTAAAAATAATTCATGTGATATACGCTTAAGGTTATATACCTAATATGAATGAAATACAATTCTTATTAAATCACTGAGTAAAGGAACAAACAATCCAGAAGTAATATTGTAAGCCTATGTCAAAGGATATAAAGATCTCGACGGTGTTGTCAAATTACGAAATTAAAAAACACAAAATCTAATATAAGGTGCATATTTCACTGGAAGCCACTTAAAATAGTAAGAAACGGCAACCCATACATTTCATTCAACTAATTAGTAAGGATAATAGTACTAAGACCAAAGGCACTTGAAATGTGTTGGTGCACTTGCCGATTAAAAAATGCATAGAAAAATATTAAAGAAATAAAATAAAGGCAGTCTCAGTAGAAAAAAGTATATTTGATTCTTAAGCAAGCAATTAAACATTTTAAATCGCCCTATTATACCGAGTCATCGAAAAACGTGTCCGTGTTTTTTCAATTAGTTGAGAAATAAATAAGTCATCAATATCAAAATAACAAGAGATGAACCAGCGAATATCCCAGATTGTTCCAAGTTGACCTTGAAGTCAGTTGGCGCATGCGCAGCCACGCACACGCAATCTTGCCGTACGCCGCCATTTAAGTGCGGTCAGTCCGTTCAGAGCCATCATGATTACCGTGCAACAGACAGCGCAGTGTATGTTGTGGTACGCTGAGTTTATACCAGTTGGGTCAGTGCAGCGTCATTTTCGGCGAACTTATAAACAAAATTCGCCTACAGACAAAACCATTGCTCGTTGGTTTAATCAGTTCAAGAAAACTGAAAGTGTTGACATCAAGAATTTTCCAGGACGGCGACGCACATCCAACGAGGATGTTCAGCGTTTGAGACAGTCACGTGTCCGAAGACCAACAGCATCTGAGGAAACGAATTAACGTAGCAATTTCTACTGTGATTCCTGAAATGCTTAAGAACACCTGGGGAGAAGACTATCGGCTACATGTCTACCGTGCAACGGGGGAAGCTCACATTGAAACTTTTTAGATGCCATCAAAAAGTTTAAGTTTTTCCGCCTGTTTTGACTATAAATAAATATTCTACCATTTATATGAAGTTTTTAATTTCGTTTCAAAATACCGGACACCTTGTTCGATGACCCGGTACCGCGGTTGTCATCAAAAATTGGTACTGCATGGACACAAAAATGAATAATAACCTCGTTGGACAGGAACCAATAAGGAATAAAGTCATAGCGAATCACTTTAAGGGCAACTATACCGAGTGAATGAGACCACTCGCATCAGTATTTTATTTAGAGAACGGTGAGTCGTACAGATCTACGGTAAAAAAAGGGATTATAAAAGCCATAATAAAGAATCGAATTGTCGGAAAAGTCAGCATTCCTCCAGAATGTCTCGAACTCCAAAATTTTAAATGGCACCATCAGTCGAAGAAGGTATTGTTTAAAAGATTGGTAAAAAAGAAGACAGTTTTATAGGAAAAATTATTTTATTACCCCTTGTAACTAATATTCGACTAAGGTTATTAAATTTGAAATTCATGGTTAACAAAGTTACATGTTACAGGTTTCATTTTTTTAAATGTTCCAATTGTTTTCGAAGTATTGTTTTAATAGTATTTCAAGTAATGTTTTAATTGGTTTCATGGATTAACCGTTGTGCATTAAGTGATTCGTAGACAGTGTTGTCTTGTTATGGCTGACATTACTTGTTTCATATGTGGTGAAAGTGTAAAAGAAGATGAGGATAGAAGAACAATTAAAGAAAGGGCTCTGAAAACTTTTATTGGAGCAGGTAGGAGGTAAAAGGATAGTCATCATAGGTGGTTACAGGGTCAAACATCGATTATAGTACACGAAAAATGCCGGAAAGGAGTCTATACGAAAGAGTCAAATATTTTACTCGCTGAATGAGTAGAAAACAACCCTCCACCCCGTGTGACAAGGGCTACTGTGGACACATTCAGTTTTAAGAAACATTGTCTATTTTGTGGGAAGAACTCCACTGAAGCCTTTCAGGCAAAAGAAAGAAACGAACCAAAAGACAAACGAGGTAGTGTGCACGAGATTATCACTATTAAAACAATAAACTGAACAAGAGTCAATGAAAGAGATGATGCATGAAGTGAGGGTGTTTTAAAGAGGATCAGCAATGTATCAACTCTAACAGCAGCTGATGTAGGTATTCCTGTTTCAAAGATTTCTTCAGGTTTACACCCTCAACCAGTAGTCGTGGGCGCCCTGAGAGTAGTGAAGTGTCTGACCGTGCAGACTTCATCTACAACTACATGGAGGAGAACGAGGATCTATGCCAATTTACACAGGGAGATATTCTCCAAAGTTATTCAGGTCCTATTTCCAAAACTGAATGGATAATAAAGCAGCTAATTAAAAGATATGGAGAGCACTCATGTTACTGTTACTTGGGATGCCCAAAGTAAAACAAAATCATTTCCAGCTTTGTCGGAATTAATGTAAGGCGCGACTTTTTTTGGTACTGCGAAAAAGTGGAAAAAGAATACAACAAACGTTAATAAAGCATTTTGGAAAACATCTTATCACCATGAACATTGTGAACAAATGGATGATGATAATTGAAAACGATCCAAGCGCCAAATTGTAAAACGTGAGTAATCGCGATAATGTAAAAACTCACGTTTTTTTAAAAAATATACCACATACTTAATTTTTTTTTCAATAGCAATGTTGGAAGTGTTGAAGTAAATAGTGATGAAGATTACATGCTTTTTTCCCAGTGCCAAAACATAAACTTAATGGTTTTTTGGTGGATGGATCCTTTTCAATAATTGGATGATGATAATTGAAAACGATCCAAGCGCCAAATTGTAAAACGTGAGTAATCGCGATAATGTAAAAACTCACGTTTTTTAAAAAATATACCACATACTTAATTTTTTTTTCAATAGCAATGTTGGAAGTGTTGAAGTAAATAGTGATGAAGATTACATGCTTTTTTCCCAGTGCCAAAACATAAACTTAATGGTTTTTTGGTGGATGGGTCCTTTTCAATAATTAAAGAAAAGTAGTTTATTGCTTAAAAAAGATCCAACTTGGATCTTTTTCTATAAAAGAAAACGACTTTTTAGCCAATAGTCGCTTGGGTCTTCACTCAATAGATGTCGCTAGAACTGCAGTGGGCTTTTGGTACCTTTTACACACATAAAATGGATATCAGGCTGTCGCATGGTGCCATTAACTCAATTTTTCCAATTTGGCGGTTGGATCGTTTTCAATTATCATCATCCAAATACAAATCAAAAACGATGTTATTTTAAAGTAAAATTATTCAGAAGTAAATTTTACAGAACGACAATCAATTTGAATACCGTATGGTGCAGTTACTGAACTACATCCATATTAATGACATCAAACTTTATGATGTTTAAACAGCATAATTTCCTAAATTAATTTTACCTAAGACAAGAGCTTACACTTGTGACTTTTAATTTATAATTGTTGATTTAGTATGATGAACTTAATAAACCATATTACTTGCTCAAGAAAATACACCAAATCACATAAGTATGTAATAAACATTAAATTTTACAATACCCAATTAGACACTGCATTACCGATTACGCACTACTACACCACAACTGGTAATTAATGTGACAAGAATCGTACTTATACAACATAAATTGCGGTTGCCGACAACCACATTGATACCATTCCTGCAGTTACTTTAAGAACAAATGTACCAGGAAGGAGAGTCGAAGCAAAGAAAACCGTTACATGTTACGCAATATTACTTAGGACAAATTATATCAGCTTTTTATATGTTTATTGTTTAATGTCACCTCCGGATAAAATTATAATATTATGCCTTCATTTCGTTCTCATTCTTTAAAGCTGAATGTACCTATAATAATGTATAGAAAATTATAGAACAAAACAAAGATTTTGTATTTTCGTTTAACTTCTCTCAAAGTAACTGGTTTCCTTTATAAAAAATATGAAAAGGTACATAATTTAACATAGAGAGACAAAGGTGCAATTTCAGCATCTTTTATATTAGAAACCGCTGTAAGATCTTTTAGTTTTTGAGTGCAAGCTTTAAGAGAACCAACTAGCAATTTTGTTATGAAAACACCACTTTGTTCAGCAAAAAGGAAAAAGAAAGTGAAAATCTCTAAAAGTACCTACTTTATAAATCTATTTTTGCTGAAGGGCTGATTTGGCAGAGTGAAGATTTTCGTAAAAATCGTTATACCTACCTTGTAATGACGTAAGACAACAACCGCGAAATGACAAACGAGATTGGCTTACAAATATGGCTTTAAACGTGGAATTGTAAAATAAGCATTTTAGTAAATTCGTAAATAATTACGATAATTCTACTTCTTTCACGAAGACTGCGGTATTCGGAAAATTATAATGCTACATTTAAATAAAGTATTCAAGCTATGCTTTTGCTTGAATTTGTAGGCTCTAAAACACATTATGTCGTTAAGAATAAAATTTGTTGTAATGCCAAGGAAAAAACTGATTTGAATGCTCTCTTTAAACTCAAAAGTGGTTAATAGATATTTGTCACATTTATGTCAAAGAAAAACTTTATGTAGACCCTTAAATATCTGAAATACTTGCAACGTTCTTAATGTGTTTTGTAACGAAAACGAATAGAAAAACGCAAACCGAGTAGAACAGTAAGTAGGACACCTACGTAATGATCTACCATCAAAACAATAAAAGCTGTTTTTCAAAACAAAAATGTTTGTCGTTGTTATTTGAAATTCCTGTTATAACTGAAACATAATTACTCGAATAAAGGAAACAAACAAAAAAGCTCGGTGAATATTTACATAATTTAATTTAACACAACCTCAGTAGTGTAACAGCATTCGACCGGTTGTTCTATGTTTTATGTGTTATGGGAAAACTGTAAAGAAATTATCCCAGATATAGATCTTTATGTGGGAATATAATATTTGATCAACCGTAAAACTTATAAAGCGAAATTAGCAATAATTTTATAGATAATAAATCATAAATTACGCAGTTTTCGCATTACTAGTTTTTTTTGTAATTTGGCAAAATATGATATAAAATATTTCATCTGTACTCCACATAAAACATTAAGCTTCAATAATTTCGAAATTTTCATAGTATTACAATGAAATTTCGTTGGAGAAATAGTTATTTACATATGAGTACGGTAAATCAAGGTTTACGTTAACGAGTGAGATGTTTATTGCCCAAGCGTAGCTGAGGCAAGAATTTCGAAACGAGTATAAGCGGGCCACAGACTTCGTGATTTTTCATCGGTTGTCGGTCATCGTGCCGACCGTTCGTGCCGCCTGATGAGCCCACAGACTACGACTACGTACGAAGTAGCAGTCCGATTCCAGAAATTACAATTAACAGGACACACTTATTGGCAGTGACGGCGACACTTGCAGTTGGCAATAAAATTAAAACACAAAAAAAGACAATCAGTTTGGTGCAAAGAGTGGCTGTTGAAAAGAAGAAGTTTTTCACATATAAATTTATTAAATGGGCTGAGATTTTAATTGGTATAATTATTGCTCGCAACGACGGACGTTACTGATCTTAAAACCGACGAGATGGAACGAAATCCCCACACACATCGGTTTAGCACGATGACCGACATACCGAACCGACGAAAATCAAGCTCCGCCAGAAATTCATCGTGACGGTTCATCGTGACAGTTTTCACCCCACACACTTCGGTTTTTGGCACGAATGGTCGGCACGATGACCGACAACCGATGAAAAATCACGAAGTCTGTGGCCCGCTTAACGTAATCTGATTTAACGTATCTACAAATAATGTAAAACATTTTATTTCATACTGGCCATAGATTCATTTCTTAATAGTTTTTCTATTAACTTTATATAAAATTTGACGTTTCCAAAGTCATGTCACTTTATGTTGCTATGGCAACCTTTGTATTCGGGTACAAAATTTCTAGTACGGTAAAGTTTCATTTACCAGATCTCTTCTTCTTCATCTACTTTTATAGGTTGTAGATTTGTTTATATTTACCAGACATGCGGTTTGGAGGAACAACATTTGTTGGTGTCTTACATATTTTTCCATGTCCATATTGAAGTGAAAAATTTTCATCTGGTTAGCTTTTAACATAATTGAGTTCGTAATACTCGCAAAGGGGTTGAAATGTAATATTCAAAGAAAACTCAGAGTTTTCTTTGAATATTGGTTAGCTTTTAATGTTTATTTTGTTTTCTTTGTGTCGAATATAATATTTATTTATGTAGCGGCGTTATACAGGTTTTTACATAGTCTTGATTCCCCTCGAAGTTCACATCCATACACTTCTATATAATGTGCAATATAGTGTCAACGGAGAAGCCTAGGAATATAGGGTCTCTTTTTGTTATTGATGTGCGACGCTGCGTTCATGTTAATGCCTTCGCGGAAAGAGGGTCGACGGGACGTGGCTTTTACAAATTGGGATCAAATACACCGAGGCTTCTCAAACAAATACATTATCTAAAATGTGATCAGCGTTGGTTTTATCAACGTCATTTAATTTAATGAACATAATATGTGTATAGTATTTAGTATGTTCACTTTTTAACAGCAACTTCAAATTTATATTGTATAGATATATGTATTAGTAGGACTAATCGTTACTTGATTTCGATCCGTGCGATTAGTTAACCAGGCTTGGCCTGAGTATCGATAACAATCGAAGTACATAATAATAATAATAATAATAATAACTCACAATTAGCACAAAACACAAACAATACATTACCCACTCAAGTGCAACCTATGCGCCGAGCTAAACAACAAACATTTACACAATAAACATAATACATATGTTTTTTTTACAGCTTTATTTTATATAGGTATATGTATGTATTACTAGAACTAATCGTTACTTGATTCTGATCCGTGCGGTTAGTTAACCAGGCTTGGCCTGAGTATCGATAAGAACCGAAGTACAATAATAATAATAATAGGCTTTAATGTCCAACAGATAGAGTATCCATTAACAGGACAAACAAAAACTAAAAAATGTACATTCAAGCATAGCTAAGCTTAAACTAACGCTTCTAAAATATATAATGGTGTCAAATAAAGATTATGTGGTATTACAATATTTAAATAAATAGGGGAAAGGCTGGAGTGGTTGAAGTCGCATGTATCGCTAATATGGTTGAAGTTTCGGCGCATAGAGAAAATGGGAGATCTGTATAAGATGTAAATACCTATTTTCCTCGCTAGTGATGAATTTCATAAGCGATGTTGGAAAATATGACTTATTATCTTAAAAATTTCTATGGCAATAATCGGTGAGGGTTATCAAGTTATCATTAAACCATATGATCCTATCAAAGAGTATATCTGCCCATGGATTTATAAAAAATGTGCGATGGACATAATCATAGCACAGAAAAAAATCAGACAATCAATTCAACAATTTTTCATTGCAAATCGTGTAGTCTCGTAGAACAGTTTTAAGCTGCCTGTCACGCCTTTTTATCAAATTTTCTTACTGAATTCAATATTCCGTCGGTCGGTCGGTCCGTGCGTCCGTTCCATGATTCCCAGTGTGATAAAGTAAAAATGAACAATATGGATTTTATGTCAAATTTTACGCTGATTTCAGACCAGGAATCAGTTTTTCGATATAATCGACTTCATAATCGTAATGTCGACATAAGCAAATTTTGACTTTATGAAGACCTAAAACATGGATGCTATAAAGACGTTTACGCTTATTAAAAAAGTCAATGTCTGTAATTCCATTTTGTGTTCCATTTGTTTCAATGATAACTGCGTGGATTTCAACTGGTTTAATATATTTTTCAGTCATTTTTTTTTATTTCAATTTTTATGAGATCATGCTTTTCACAAAGAAATATTAATATGTACGCCCAAATATTTTTCACTTGAAGGTGTTGCCACAATTTCTCAGTGCAACAAATAAATAACCTTTCTAAAAAATATTTATGTTACATACCTTACTAAATGCATAAAAACATAACTGTTGATCCTAAATTGTTATGAACTGTTAGAAACACTACTAAACGTGCGATACTGCTCGGGGGAATCCATGTATGGAATAAAATATTATCAATTCATTGAAGTAATTATATTCTAAACCCAAAGTAATTACAAATATAACGGTGACAACGATTTTGGATAATCCATTCAATTTTCATAATAGCTAAAGTTAAAGTCGCTCATTATTGGGTATGCAAAATAATGCAAATGTGATACGATGTAGTAACGCTTTGGAAAAGGAAAGCAATGTTAACATTAAACTGAAAGTGTTCATTTTAAACTTTTATTACTTAAAAATCGTAAATTTTGCTACTATTTCCGTTTAACTTCAATTTTTATTTGTATTTTAACTGTGGTATAAATTTAAGATATAAATTAAAACTCTGTGGAATAAGTAAACGTTCTTCGGTTCATTATTTTTAGACAGCGCAATTTAATTATTGTGGTTAAAATTAACCTTTAACGTCCGTAATTTCCTTAAAAGCTATATCTTGTTATTGAATTTAAATTAATAACTGTTTACACACTTAAACACAATACATATTAATCGTGATGTGTTTCATGTATGATAAATTGCCGAAAACCGTACAAATTGGCGTATAAAAATGTAATAGTTATTTAAAAATGGAAAACGTTGGAAGTGATGAAAATTTCAACCAACATCACACATTCCGTTCATTTAATTACTGTGAATATTTCAAACATCTATTTCAAATTTGCTTATAATTAATGCAATAAGTACTTAAAAAACGGCATTCATTCAACAACGCGAAACTAAACCGAATCATAGAGATAACATAATATGAAATTTTTGTTCATGCATGTACCAAATTAATCAGAATCCTAGAAAACGGATTGTAACAAAAAAGAATCTAGCACAAACATATATAGGAAATAAATCAAGATTTTTAAATAATTGTACCAATAAATAACTTCTCAAATAATCCTAAGAAGACACTGGAGAAAATAAATGTTCACCCAAACATACTCATTTTACTTTTTGCAATCGTTAAATTTATCAGGCAATACAAAAAAAAGAATCAATATCAAACGACAAATGGTGCGCAACAGTCATAAAGATTCTTTTGCACCTTTGAAGGTATTCCTCATTACATTACACACTACGTTACTTGCTTGGAATGAAAGGAATGGTAGATTATTTTATGTGGCGGAGAAATACAACTTTTCATTGCGCGTTTGTATTTAGAAGGTTAGCCATGAAGAGTAAGTTCCCCTCCAAATAAAATATGCTACTGTTTCTTCAAACTTCCGAAAATTTACGAAAAACGTATTTTTAATGATAGGTTTTTGAACGATACTATTAGCGGTCGTCAAATTAAACGCCATTAAAAGCGTACAATTTGTTTATACCTGCCTGTTATATTACCACGTTTTTGACTTCGGTACTATAAGAACTATTGATATAATTTTTTTTTAATTACCCCCTTAAGTATTAGTTTTCCTTCCAATAGCAGTGAAAAAAATGTTTGGTACTATTTTAATCTTTTTAGTAAAAGTAGGCATAACCTCACCTAACCCAGACTCAGACCATGCTCAAATACGAGGGGAGGGAAACAGTTAACAGGTAACAGCAAACCTCTATTGGTAGACGGAGATAAGAAATTGTTATGGTTTTGAATTTTTTTGGTAAAGTGTTCTCTTTACATCGAGACCAATCTTGATAAATTCAAGCAATCCGTTTCGAAGTTACACGATTTTTTTCAGTAACACGTAATTTGGTTTCTCCTCCTTTTATTTTCACAGCAATCGTAAAAATTCATTAAACAAAGTTTTACATATTGATCGCTAGTTTACAATTTAAATTTTTAAATAAATTTTTTTAAATACATTACTGAGGAAAATTTCCCAAAAAATGGTAATTTCAAAATGAAATCCGTGAAAAGCCCTCTGGCGGCAATGGTAGCAAATTAAAAATAATTTCCAACTCTTCGTCACATTTAATAAAGTTTGATTTTCGAGAAGGTGCGTGTACGTCATAGACATTTTACATAGTTACAATTGTTATCAACAATATAATAACAATAGTAACTAAAAAAATGCCTGACGTACACGCACCTTCTTAAAAATCACACTTTATAGGATTTTTTATTTCACTGCTTAATCTCAAATAGTGTCTGAGTTATGGCCGGCCTTCTTTCTTAGTTGTACACTCTGTACATTTGACATTTACGTTAAGTTGGTGTCAAAATTGTTCGTACAAGAAAACGAAATTTGTTGTTGACGTTATCCTTGTTAGTTACTTGAGTTAATAAGAGACATACAAAACGACATTCTTGGAATATAGTCCAGTTGTTAGAGGGGTCCAACTGGTCCAACCCTACATTAAATCAGGTAGTTCTGATTTTTTTATATGTTGTTCGGGATAATTAGGGAGTGAAAACCCCAAGTTTTCGTCACCCCCACCCCTCTGCATTTTTCCCCATCTTGAAAAAAACCACCCAAAATCGTAACTTTTTTCAGTTTTTCGCTTATACTTGCTATTGCCAAATTGACTCCATATTAGATCTTATAGAAGACAAAATTTGCCACAAAAATCACTAATTACTTTGTTTCCACGACTAATAGCAGGAAATACAGAGCAGCAAAGACGGGGTAAGATCGCAATTCCTTCGAAATTGCCCCTTACTAATAGTCAGCACTGCTAAATCCTTAGCCTCACAATATGAGGCTGTGGTGATTGTGGGTCAAGACGTTGACCTACTTATTTTGCTCACAGGAACTTCTCCTGTAACTGACAACGTTTACGTCCGAAAACCGGGGAGAGGTAATTCACCAGGTGTTTTCTACACACCTACATTATTAAAATATGATTTTTCTGGCATTATATTGGCCCTACATGCAATAAGTGGCTGCGATACCACGTCCAACTTGTTCGGATTCGGAAAGAAGAAGTTTTGCCATCTTTTCCATTCAAATCTATTGCAGGAGGCTGTACACAAATTCTATGACATTTCTGCCACTACTGCAGAAATTTCAAAGGCGGGAGAGCGCATTTTAGTTGCATTATATGGAGGTGACTCCGACCAATCCCTCACTGATTTGCGCTACTCGATGTTTATCAGCAGCTCGGCTAAACTTGACTTGGCCAAACTTCCGCCCACGTGAGATGCAGCTTACAGCTCTACTCAGCAAACAAGATAGTTGGAGAGGGGATACCGGCGCTAGAGTAGCTTTTAAGGTACAATCCGGAAAAAATATTTGGGCGCTTAATTTAAATGTGTATTGTTGGATACACATATATGTATTGTATGCTGCATGAGAAGTCATCAGAAAAACTGGTTTTAACAAACAAGAGTAACACAATAAAAGGATTAAGTAATAAAACGCACGCGGAAAATGTCAGCTGTAAACTGTAATAATTTACTTTCAGCTGGGAATGTACACCTTAGAATTCTCAAATATTATTGGACAAATAATTTGCCGCGTCAAAAATTTCAAATACATTATTTTAGTTGATATATTTTCCGACTATCTTGTTTGCCGAGTGGAGCTGTACTTCCATTCACTCAGGACATACCACCAGGTGATGCAGTGGTTGGGTAATCACAAAAATCCTCTGGAATGGGGGTGGGTGAGAGGGAACAGAGGATTAGTTGCTGTAAAAATGGCAAGAGATGCTGCACCTCCGGAACTCTTGAAAACAATCTCTTGCAAATGCCCACCGGCTGTACTGCAGCATGTGGTTGCAGAAAAGCTGCACTGAAGTGTTCCAGTTTGTGCAAATATTGTGTTGGGCAGTCCTGCGAAAACAGACCAGAAATTGTGATCGACCAGGACGATGACGATAATGATGATTTTTCGGAATTCGCTGAAAATGAAGATATCGCCGAATGAAACCTCTCAGCCTTTTCAGCCAAAATGACTCTGCAATTATTTTACAATATTCATGCACACGTAATACTTACTTAAACATAATAAATCAAATTTTCGTTTTCACATTCAAGCCCGGTTTTTCTTTGGTGTAATCTTTGTTTATGACGACACTTCATTGATATTGTCCAAAATAGAAAGTAGTTGAAAGATAGAAAACATGAAAAGAAATGACCAAACACATCGCTTGATATTGGTGGCAAAAAACTTCTTGAGACGTACAATTTAAAGGTAACTAACATCTGCACAACTTACTTTATATAATAGCACGAACAGCCGCAACACCCCGGCACCTAATGGTAAAAGGATGTTGATTATACATACATACAATATTTACAAAAATCAGTTTTTTATAGAATTTAATCCAAAGGGTCGGAAACGTGACAATTTTGCTGGAATTACGATTTTACCCCTTCTTTGCTGCTCTGTACGTGCTGTCCTATTCATCGTGAAAACAAAGTTATTAGTTACTTTTGTAGGAAATTTTGTCCTCTTCAAGAATCAATATGGGGAAAATTTAGTTACGATGCACCGTTTAGGAGTTACAAGCGGAAAACTGGATAAAGTGCCGTTTTTCGGAGCTTTTTTTAAGACAGCTAATAATGATGTATACATTGTATTCAATATGTAGAAAAGGATGGTCATAAACAAGTGCGCGTTTGATTCATCGATCAATTGGGATAAGTTAAACGAAAAAACTATAGGTGCTGTTTTCTTGATAACGCAGTAAATAACCTCATTATTGAGTGAGAATTACATTGCTGTGTTTCCATAACAACACTTTTCCCTCCGGCGCCGGCGGTAGGAAAAGAAAAGGTAAAATCTGCTCTAGCTATAATGTCAAACTTTGGCGCCTACTAACTATTCAGTGGAATAATGACCTAATATCTTGACGTTTGAAGAAAAATACTTTTAAAAGTTCTCTTAACAAATGAGTGTTATATTTTGAAGCACTAGTAGTGTTCCACATAGTAACTCCAAATAAAATTATTTCTACAATATACAATTAAATAGCCTTTCGAATGAGATGTTACACGGCCCATCATGTAAGAAACATTTTTCTCTTAAAATAAACACTACCATTCATTGCTGTATCTCCCAAAACAGTTGAAAATAAAATTATATAAACATTTCTCTTTTAATATAACCTTACTTCATTATCCCTTCGGAGACAGCCTGTATATTATTACTTTTAGTTATTCTTCATTATTATTACATTACATTTTATAAACTGAAAACATCCTGTTATTATATTTGATGAAGTTGTTATTTTTGCGAGGCATATACCCAAAGCTCCGACCGTGGATATGTTTTAAACAAATGGTGCAATTGAGATGAAGCTGATCAGGCTTTGAAACATAAAACATTCGCCACTCTTGACAAAGCTTCAATGGTGACACACATCAAACCCCCGGTGAGGGTGTGTAAATTTAAGCGACGGTGGTAATGACAGAGAGGTTAAGAACAATCTAAGCAAATACTAACAAATAATCATTTTCTCTAAACTACCGTTGTAGAACTCCATAAGTAATTATAATAATAACAAGTAATTCCATTCAAGTCTTTAATTTAAATAGAACCAAACTTCTTGGGTTGTATTTAAACTGGCAATTTTTAATTAATTTGTGGATAAACCTCAATTTTTAAAAGAGCAGTAGACATAGATGATCCATTGTAAACTAGAATAAGATTTTTCATTGCCTCATTGGTAAATAATTTCACTTTAATACTATTTATGAATTTTATTTCATATGACTAGCTCTTATGCGATATAAATGAATAACTTTTCCACCACATCTAGACCTCAAACCGTATCTACACAATTTAGTGATAACATCAGTCATTTGAAATTCACAATCAATAAGTACCTGAACGCCACTGCAAACATATACGATTAAAGAAAACGAAACAGTCGTTTACTAGTGTATATTTTGAACGTATAAAACAACCACAAAAACTATACATAGAAGAAGATGCAAAGTTTTCATTTATAAATACGTAAATTTTCATTGAATATGTAGTAAAAGGAAAGATCTAAATCGCGTATTCCAGCTGCATCTTGAAACGAGCTCATAAAATAGGAAATTTGCAAGTATAAAAGTAAGAAACCGAATTTGATATTAAAATCAAAATTTTACAGCAGATTATATAGCGTACTTAAAAATTTAAATTGCATGATTGCGCTCAATGATAAACTTAGCAATTTGTGAAAAGATTTAAATTTTAAAACTAATTAGTGGCGAGTGGTGTGATTGCACTCGTTTAAATTAAAAATGTATCAACTTTTTCCACGAGTATTATACAATAGAGATGCCAGAGCCTTTGTACATAATGCAAATTTGAAGGTTTTGATATTACTACACTGCAGACGGTATACAATTTATGCAATTTTAAATAGCAGTATACGTGCATACGATAGTATTGATATTTTTAAGGAATTTAAAATTTTAACAGCATAAAAATTATGTATAGAAGTGTTGCAACTAAGTCATGTAACAACAATTTTTTCATTAATTCCGATACAGAACTGAGAGTTATAGTTAATTTTTCACAGTGTTAATACGCATTTAATATTTTGGACTGCAGCAATACAAATACTGCGTTCCTATACAGGGTGTCTCACGGTGGCCGTCGGTTAGAAGTATATCAAGGACTGTAAAAGCTACAAATTTGAAATTTTGCAAATGCGACATGCCGTGTTTAATCTATTAAATAAAAATATTTTCCAAATGGCAGCACTTCCGGAAATATCGGAAGTGAGCATCAACATCTTTATTTTAAATACAAACCAGGCAATTTTTTGTCACATTCTGATGTGTCATAATATGTTTAGTAAGTATGCTTAAAATAATCGGCGTATCAATTTTAATTGTTGAGAAAAAAAAATTTTTTCACTGGGAAATTTCAAAATCTTGTTTAGGAAATAAAATTGAAAGTCGAAAGTGGTAAAAGTTAGGGAAATGGGATTTTAGGTTCTCAATCTCAAAGGATTGAGACACAATTGTCTGTAATGGATAATAAAAAATTGCCCGCTGTTACGTATCTATTTCACGTTATTTCCAAACTTAAGAAAAACTTCAAAAAGTCTCTTTTTTCAAATGGAATGCCTATTTAATTATCAGTCCAATCGATGCAGAAATAAATTTCCTTTAAATTGATATACCATGTTCCTATACCTAAAATCAATGATTACAGAGTTATTTACATTTTTCTATTTAAATTGATGATTAGAGAGTTATTTACATTTTTCTATTTCAATTTATAATTACTTACTTTACAAAACATTGTTGGCTTTGAAAATTTTCAAAAAATTTTTATTCAATTGTTTCTTATGATTCTTATGTTTTCATTTTTATTTGGCAGTTGTGAGTTAGCTATCAGTTTAAAAGTTTACGCTACATTTACGTTTGTTATCAGTGTTATCTGTTTGAATTTTGATTTTTGCGCTTGATTTTAATTGGAATACACAAATGCTGATATTCTAAATTTGTTTTACATTCATGGCGAGTCTGCTCGTATTACTTTTCGGACCTGCAGAACCTTTAACCATTGAATAAAGGACCACTCAACACTTTAACGAAAGATATCCGCATTTACCTACAATGACAGAACAAAAATCAGGATGATTGAAAAGAATTTTCTAAATTTTGGCGAAGTAAATGCGCCACGAAATTTGGCAAAGCCAATTGTCCCCAATGACGCTGCAGAAACCAATGTATTGAGATATTTTAATGTTTTCCCTGAAAGTTCTGTTCGTTCGGCGGAAAGAGACCTTGGATACTCAAGAAGTTCCATAGATAGAATTTTAAATAATCATAAAAGCATAAGCATAAGAAACAATTGAATAAAATTTTTTTATTAATATTGATGTATTTACAGTTTTCTGTTAAGCTAGACTTATCGTTTTATTTTTTTTTAATAATATTTGACAGGTGGGCACCATTACGATCTACGCATTCTTGTAGTCTTGTTCGAACATTTTCCATTACTCACCGTAACATTTCGGCTGTAATATGTGCAACTTATTCTTGAATTTTTAGTTTTAGTTCCGCGTGTGTTTGCGGTCGCTCAACGTACACCGTGCCCCTGAGCCTGAGTTCGGAAACAATAGACATACGAGCACGATGACCAGTAGCATAGCTCTGCTGGAACCACGTAATGTCTGGAAATTGAACCAGTTCCTGCCTCACAAATGTTGTGACCATGTTTGTGTAACGAATTGCATTAACGGTTGTGGCATTTCCTCGATCATCTTAAAAAAAGAATGGCAAGGGTTTCTAAAGCGGGTTTTCAGCGCTCCAATATCGGTTAGTCTGATTATTTACATAGCCGTTCTGATGAAAATTGAAAATCTTAACCTGACATAAACATACTTGTATTGTGTGTGCCGACCGCACATTGAGCGCAGCACAGCACAGCACAGCGCAGCAGAGGATTTTGTAACCCATGGAATTAAATGGAAATAATCCTCTGCCGCTACTACGTCTCGGCGGCGTGCAATATGCGGTGTTCGCTTTAATTCCATGCGTTATAAAATCCTCTGCTGCGCTATGCTATGCTGTGCTGTGCTGTGCTGCGCTCAATGTGCGGCCGGCCTTATAAAACTATTTCACAGAAAGCACGATGAGCACCTGACCTGTTCCATATTTACTAAATAGCGTTAAATGACTAACAATTTATCATTAACTTCAGCATTCTCATCCAAACGTCAAATTAATAACAGAGTTTTTAAATTTTCCCGCTTTACTGACGAACCTACGAATATACGGATTCATAAGTTCGAATATTACGAGATATTGGTTTAATAATAAATAAATAAATTAATGAATAAAAGTTTGACGTCCAAGAAAGAAATTGTAAGTGGTGTTTCGCGAATCAATCTAGAGCGCTTTAAAAAATTACAATTGCACACATACAGAGTGGAACAAAATTTGTAGGATAGTATTCGTAGTGGAATAGAATCAATGGTAACCCAATATTCTAGCAATAAGACAATAAATATTGTAGGAGAGTAGGTAGTGAAAAAAGTATTATAATGAATGTACTAGTATATTCAGTCACTACAAGCTACAATGAAACTTTCTTATGATATCGCGTATGAACCTCTAAACTGGCATTCCACAGCACTACGGCCACAGGCGTTTCAAAAACAAGATGATGGAAAGAGGTGGAAAAGGCTTACTACTCAGTCAAAGGATTCAATACTTCGCACAAGTTGAGTCGTAAGCTTGGGCATCACGAAGCAACGTACTTTTATTTCACTCTTAAAGCCTTTGAAAATGTAAGGTGTTAGAAACTGCTCGTAAATTAATGAAAAATGTTGTTTCGATAATATTCGACATTATTTTTTGCAGAATAAAATTTCCGCAACCGCCATAAAAAAGCAGAAAAAACGTAGAAACAATACCGAAGTATGCATGGTAAAAATTTACGGGAAACCGAATGGAAACTCTAGAAAAGAACGCTTGTGATCAAGATTTTAACAAAAATGTTACTTAGATGTTTCTCCGTAAAAAGTTACAAGGCAACTTTTTTAAACGTTTATATAAACAATCAACAAGATTGAAATCATAATGGATTTTTCTATAATTTTTTTATCGTATTCACACCGAAGAAAGCGAAACAATATTTCTGAGTTAACAATGCTAATTGCGTGACACATTTATCAAAGCCTTATGCATTCGATATTTTCACTAAAACAATCACAATGTGCCAAATTATCTCCATAAGATACGTTATAATTATAAAGTTTTTTCTTTGAGGAGACTATGAAGGGATACATCCTTACATAATTATTATATCGACGCTGCGCTGTCTATTTGATTCCGGATAATATTTTATGTACAAATTTCGTATTTCCGTTTCATTAAATAATGTAATAATCTCTCACATTCAATCTATTTTTATCGTATTAAGTTATGGAATTACTTCCGCAAGTGCAAAATCTCCTCCATCGCAATGGGTTAATCCATTTAGATTAGATTTTTACAAGGATACGTGAAATTGATGACATAACGATAAATCCGTCCACAAAAAAAAACAAAAGAATTGGATTTTTTCGTATACAGTAGGTAATCATGTAAAAAATAAGTATTATTAAATTGTAAGACCTTAACGATAAATCAAAGTAAATCAATTTGTCCTATACAATAAGATTCTACACAAAGTAACGCACTTCAAAATCAAAACGAAACAATTAATTTCTATTGCCATATAGATTATGACATAAACTCGTAATTATTACACCGAAAAGCACGTGATTATACGACAACGCTATAATGAAATTGAAAGAGCTGGAAAAGCAACTGGAACAAATCAAAGCAGCATAATTTAATGCGGAAATTAATTTTATAAACTGGAAACAATCTGAAACTTGATTTGAAACAATTTTAAAGAGAAATACGTTTTTAATTAAGAATACTTACACTGTATGAATACAATTTATAAAATCTCAAAATTATTTCCTATAGTATACAAATTTACTTAAAATAAAAAGAACAACCACAATAAACGTTTATAATTATCAACGTCATTCTCTTGGAATTAGTACAACGATGTTATAATTTGATTATCTTGGAAGTTGCCCAAGATCAAAGCTATTTTATAAACATGTTCAATTTTAAAATCTCCTTAAGGGCAAAAGAATTTATAAGGCGTGTTAATTACATTATATTCGTAATTTAATCACCTTTGTAGACAAAGAGTGAATTTCTCATTCTCATATAATGAAAATCAAAAGATTTTGAAAAATCGTGTTGCCAAGTAGAGCAGATTAATGGTGTCTAAGTAATGTATAGCAATGTGATTCACTAATAAATCAAAATAAAATTTTTCAGATACTTATAGGTAGGTCAAAAAGTGACATGTTGATTAGAACACCTTCTCTATCGCTATTTCCTTCCACTAATTTAAGTTGGATGAGCTTTTCATGTTTCAACGAAGAAAGTTTTTTGTTTATTCATACAGAAATCCTCTTTGTAATATCCATTTTTTTGGCATTTACCAGTGTATCACGTCTTCCAGAATGGTGCTGATAGCGCCAAATTAGTCGGTTTTGTATGGTTAAACTCACACGGTGGCCCAAAGAAAATTTTCAACCCCGTAAAAATAAACGTTACGGCAAAAAACTAAAAACATGCATTTTGATGAAAAGTTACCTGATCTTCTCAAAGGTAATGAGGGAATCAACGTTGTTTTCCAATCATTCAAAATAATTTGCTCCATTCATATTGATATCAATGAAAAGTGATCCAACAATATAGTCTCCTAAAATTCCGGCCCATGCGTCGAGTTTTTGGCAGCGTTGAGTATGACTTCCCTACACCATTGTGGATTGGTATTAATTTGATTTGGAGATTTATGATCAGAAATAGTTTTTGATTTTTTTTCCTGAACACTACTGCCTTGAGCTCCCATAAGAAATCAGTTGTCGCATGTTTCCATAAAAATATTAAAGGAACATCTTTATTGTTCAAGACACTGCTCTTTCTTGCATTTAGTGACACAGGGATGCGGTTACAAAAACGTAGGAAGGAATTAGCATGGCTAACCAGACGTACCACATGTTCATTTGTAATTTACCATTCTATCATAACGCAATTAACAAATAATTTAGTAAACTTCGGATTATAACACATTCAAACGTACCTAGATATTTGTTACTAAGCATAGTTGGCATATTTTGTGATAGTAAATTCAATCATGAAGATAACAAAATTAGCAACTGAAAGAAATCATTAAATTTCATACAGAAAAATTGCTTTAGAAGCGTTAAGTTTAAATTTGACATTATTAAAGCTAGGGCGCAAAGGATTATAAAAAAATTTAGATACACACCATGTAAATTTAATAAAGGGTGTTTCAGAACTATGGGATCAAACTTCTAGGGGTTATTCAGTGCAAAAAAAAACATTTGAGTATAGGGACCCATGTCCGGAAAAGTGTCACTACGGCACTACGGCCCTAAGACGCGTTAAAATTTAGAAAGACGATGAATTGCCTAAATAGGATTTAATGCATTTAATTTTTGCCTTTTGTACATGACATCATCACAACAAGTGTTCAAACTGTCAATGTCAATGTTTAAACATATCGCTTTAGTCGTGCTATCGTATTTGTGACGTGTGCAAGTATTTAACAAAAAGTAATTGTTGCTAATGGAAAACTTTACCAATCAAGAATTGGCGGATATGCATTTGGCATACGGAGCAACAAGCTGCAATGCACGAGCAGCAGCGCGGTTGTATCAAGAACGTTATCCCGAACGACAGCATCCGGGATACAAAAAGTTTATTGCTATTCATCGGCGGCTCTCCGAGACAGGCATGTTTAAAACCAACATGCATGATACTGGTGTTGCTCAAACCGTAAGAACGGTCGAATTTGAAGAAGAGGTTCTTCAGCGAGTTGCCGACGAACCATCAAGTAGCACACGTCACATTGCTAAGGATATGAATACGAGTAACGCTTCCGTCTGGCGGGTGCTACACGAGCAACAACTTTATCCTTACCACTTCCAGAAAGTTCAAGGATTGACTGCAGCCGATTATCATCATAGAGTTCAATTTTGTCAATGGCTTCTTCATCAAATCGCTGCACAACGAAGTTTTTTACGTTATGTTTTATGGACCGATGAAGCCTCTTTCACAAGAGACGGTATTTTTAATAGTAGGAATAGCCATGTTTGGGACGAAGAAAATCCCCATGCAATTTTTCCTAGAAAACATCAGCAGCGTTGGTCTGTCAACGTATGGGTAGGCATTGTTGATGATTATTTGATTGGGCCATACCTTCTACCGGAACGGTTAACAGGACCTATTTACCGGCGTTTCTTGGAGGAAGTTCTTCCTGAACTTCTTGAAAATGTTCCACTAAATGTTCGACAGCAAATGTGGTTTCAGCATGACGGAGCGCCGGCTCACTTTGCTGTACAAGTACGTGAGGATTTGGCTCAGCGATTTGGGCACCGTTGGATTGCTAGAGGTGGAGCAGTTTCTTGGCCTCCTAGGACACCCGATTTAACGTCGCTCGATTTTTTTCTGTGGGGACATGTACGAAACTCCAGTAGAAACAGAGCAAGACTTAATTGGACGAATTACAGCAGCATTTGAAACCATTCAAAACGATTATCAAATTTTTAGTCAAGTCCGCCGAAATCATGTGCGACGTTTAAATCGGTATATTCAGGTTGGAGGAACACATTTTGAACAGTTGTTGTGATGATATCATGTACAAAAGGCAAAAATTAAATGCATTAAATCCTATTTAGGCAATTCATCGTCTTTCTAAATTTTAACGCGTCTTAGGGCCGTAATGCCGCAGTGACACTTTTCCGGACATGGGTCCCTATACTCAAATGTTTTTTTTTGCACTGAATAACCCCTAGAAGTTTGATCCCATAGTTCTGAAACACCCTGTATAGTTCACCAATTTAATGTTGAGAAATACACATTATTTGGTTTGATACAAGCCATAAGCCCATAAGCTCATCAGCAAAGAAGATTAGTTTTGATGTATCATATTCCACACACCATATCTTTTCTGGTAAGCTCCGAAATCAAACAATAAATTAACTTTATGGATGAATTTACTTTCGCACTGCAAGGTTATAATCTACGAATAATGTGTGCACCTTGCCACAATTTTGGATTTGTTACTATTTAAATCAAAACTATCAATTGATAAGAACCCTAAGGTCAGACAGCATTTCCATTTAGATTTCTTTGTTCAGAGTTATAGGTACAACAAATAAGATATACGTATACAATTATTAAGAGGAGCTGCTTAATTCCGCAAGGGACGCATTTGAACATTTAATACACTCGTCAATACAAAAAACTATCGAACGATGCGAATTAAGTTTACAAATGGTGGTGCTCAGAGATTTGTTTTCCAATAAGATCAAGTAAAATTATGTTTATGCGTTCGGATAGGACGTTGAGTGAAAAAATACACTCAACGCATAGGATTTAAGCGGCCCACTCACGCTGAGATCTGTTGGTATACTTGTGCCGATACAATGTTTCATGCAGCATGTATCTTGATAAGAATAGACCACTCACACTGATGCAGTATCGGTGAGACTGAGTAGTGGAACGCGCTACCGAGTGAGTAGAAATGAATATCACCGAAGAAGTTGTAATTTCTTAGGGTGTAGCTATCAACCACCCAAAAGTAAGTTGTTACTTGATAAGGAACGGTTTTCTAATAAAGCTTTAGTACGAAAACCCGCTGTACATGATTTAAGAACTATTTGCGAATGGACGAAACCAGTTTCCTAAATTTTACACGATTTTACTAAAGGCACCTAGACAACAGTTCAGTACAGCACAGTTCTAAAAGGCAAATCAAACTGAAGAGTGGAAGCAGTTGTGATACAGCACCATTCACGTTGAAACTTGTATCGGTTACAGTGACTTTATTACAAACAGTGACGACAAGCGGCGATTATCCGCCATGAAGAGGCAAAATTGTGGGCGGGTTTATATGAACTCAACGGTGGTATCCTAGCAACCACACGCTGATCAAAGGTAAACACAGTCAGGCCGCCATTAAGATGCAAAATATACCACGGCCAATCAAAATCGATACCACGCTTGTCGTCACTGTTTGTAATACAGTCACTGTAGTATCGGTATCAGATGAGCGCCAACGCAAAACTCCGCAGTCTGCTGGATACTGAAACCTAATACTGCAACCGCTTCATTGATACCTCTCCACTCACGATGAGATTTGTTGCAAGAAACCTTGTATCGACACAAGTATCGCAACAGATCTCAGCGTAAGTGGGTCGGTTTAGTTCTAAAGTGTAATATTTGAATTAGGTTTCAAATTATTAACTGAAATGTTTTTGGTACAGTTTATATGCGTAAACATTTTACATTAAAACTTCATTAAAACCATCAAAGACAATGATCAGTTTTATTTTTTTACAGACAGAATAATATTTGTATATTGCTATTAAATTTTCGTATAATTCCCAATTCAGATCCTTGATACACTTTGAAGTTATTCTGCTGCATTATTTTCTAAAGCACCTTCATCATCATTCTTAGCATCACCAAAACTTACTTCATAAATGACAACTTTGAGGTTAACTTTACCATGAAGTAATATATAGATATGTAAGTTTTCGCCTAATTTGTTCGTAATGAACAGTATATACTTATTTAGTAATTCTAAACTATTACAATCTATTGTTAATCTATTCAAAATTTATACGGTCACTGAATATAATACATTCAGTTGTGGGATTTAGAATTGTTTAAGATGTCATTGTGTCGATTTAGGTTGATACTTACGCAGATGAGATTTTTGGAAACAATAGCGTAACATTTAGTAATTGAGGACGTCTGATCAATCTGATCATTTATTGACGAATGAAGATGAATTGATAAACCTTTATCGTGTGCAATATTTGAATAGATTGTGAATGTATTATGTCTGACAATTGCTGTTCACTTAAACGGAATTAATTCAACAGGACTTGAAAATTCTTTCTGCACCCACAAAAAAGTTTTCATGACGGCGCAATAAAAAATCCTGTCAACTACACAGGTATAACTTATTTTACTTTTATATTCAAAGTGAGTAACCCTTTTGTCCAATTTAATTGCGATTGTAACCAATAGAAAAGCATATAAAAAAAGAGAGCGTGACAACTACACAGTAAGTGAAAATTACTGCTGCACACAACAGAACACTGGAAATTTTCCTTACAATGTTTAAATCACACTTATAACATGAAGTTCCTACGCCGCCACAACCTTATAAAAAGAATTACTTTGTCAATTGCCCTTTTTTTCTATTCGATTGTTATATCATTTGCATACTTAACAAAGAAAAAAAAAGAAACTCAGAGTGCCGTATTCAATGTAATCCTTACACATGTTCAATAATGCAGGAATAAAGATTATATTGTATGTAACATCGAGTCAAACAAAAATCACCTTATTCTAATTTAGATGTAGATGAAATCTAAACAAAACAATATTGAGTTTTCAGATTACTACCTAAATATTAAACATACGGAATAGTAATTAAGCGTTATCGTTCAATAATGTACCAATTTGAAAGACGTACATTGCGACAAATATTTTCTATACATTAATTAATTCTAATGAAAAGTAAAGGGTATAAATATTAAACATACGGAATAGTAATTAAGCGTTATCGTTCAATAATGTACCAATTTGAAAGACGTGCATTGCGACAAATATTTTCTATACATTAATTAATTCTAATGAAAAGTAAAGGGTAATAATATGAAGGTACGTGCGTAATTAACTATTAGTGCTCAATTTACATTACTTATTAAATTAAATACTCCCCCTTCATTATAGATGAATTTAGATAACTACAAACATATTTTTACCCTGAATTTTATAATAGAGAAATAACCAGTTAAGAATGCTGAAGACCATTTATTAGAATTGAAGTTGAACTTGAAAGCATGTCTTTCATTGAGATATGATAATTATATTAAGCCTTTAAACCTTGTCACTTGTCAGCCATTTTGAAGGTGTTTCTCAAAAGATAACACTTTGGTTTATCAGACATTCCTCTTCTAGTTTCTATTGGAATATGAAGTCAAAATCTAAAATTTTCGATTTTGTTAAAAAAATATCGCCCATGTTGAAGGTGTTCTCGTTGAGCTACGACAAGCCACAAAAAATTACTTTTTGATGCTCTTTTTGAATCTGAAGTGAAAATTTTAAAACACCTTAACACAAAAAAGCGATACGTACACGCACACATATCGAATTCTATCAAACTTTTCACGTTTAATAAACATAGAACATGATTTGAAGGTAAATCTACAGGTTTTTTGAAAAAGAAAAGTATAAATTTTTACTGTTTACGGTTACTCTAGATAATTGTTCTTCTGAACGAGACAATTATTATAAATGTTTACGTTTATGATGCTATTTTCGGCCGCTTTGATCTAGGTAATATTTATGAGACACTGACGAATTTTTGTCTACTGTAATAACGGCACTATGTACCTTCAAATTCCTCTTGCACAACAAATCTATAGCTGGTAGCTACAGTTGATCGTTAATAAACACGAAGTTTAAAAAGGTGTGTTTGTGAGAATTCATTTTTTTTGTAAATTGGAATCCATCATGTTGTTATTTCTCCAAATGAGGATGAATATAATTCTTCTTGGCATTTACAGAACACTTACCTGAAGAATTAGTAGCGGTCAAGAACCGACAGGTACCACTCGGTTCTTAACTGCTACTAATTCTTCAGGTAAGTGTTCTCTAAAGTAAATGCCAAAAATTCAAATATCTGATAACGTTATCATGTACTAATTACTGTTTCTAATAAAAAAAAGAGCCTTGATAAAGAATGGACCAACTCCAGTCGAAACGTTGGCGTTAATGAAGTACGTGTAGCGTCATTAACCCTCCCTTCGACAACGCCCTAGAAGGCCTCCAACTGGAGGAAAAATCATACAGTTCATTCTCTTTCGAACGGTATCATGGTTCCCTACACCTATCTCTTCTAGTTTTTGAGATATCTACTGTTTTTTTGTGCAGTCAACAAAGGTTATTCAATTTCTTGCGAAAATGGCTGGCTTAGTACAATATAAACGACTGTTATATCCCGGGTTATTAGTTGTCAACTAGCGACAGTTAAATTGAAACGTATTCAAATGCAGATAATCAAGGCCGTAGCCAGGGGGGGGGGGGGGGATCAAGGGTCAGAACCCCCCCCCCGAAACTCAGTGGAAAATAACAATTTCTTAAACGAAATGTAAATTACATTACGTAGTTTGTATTTACATCGGGTGGCGTGTAATTGTTAAAATTTGGTCCCCCCCGAATATTTTTTCTGGCTACGGCCTTGCAGATAATCTAAATATTATTTATTCATGGAGAATGTAAGAAGATAATAAATAGAGCTTGCAGAGTGTTTAATGAGAGACCCTCCTTTACCAGAATTTTAAGAAGTTAATTACAAATTGTGTATAATTAAAACTTAAATTAAATTAAAAAGTGTTATTCAAATTTGAAATATTTTAATTATTTTTTGTGAACCTCGTCTCCCTACTAACTTTGCCACTGTTACAACTACTTACAGCAAAATCCCCTAAATTGTCGAATAAATCTTTTTTTATATCAATGACTAGAAATTACTTCTCAATAGAAAAATAATTTAAAAAAACTTGTTTTATAACGCTATGAATACACTCGTTCTTTCAAAAGCGTCTCTAATTTTTGCACAGATTGCACAAAAGCAAAAATTGATTTGGAAAGTTAGAAAACAAAGAGAAATCACATTATATCTTACATGAATCGAAACTGTCTCACAGACTTAAGGAAACTCCAACAGAATTAAAAGCTGGACAGAGGACACAGAAAAAAAAGCAGATTTGACAAAACCTTCATTAATTTGGAAGAATATATTTACACCTTAAATTATTTTTGTCTTCAATTATGATTACCTTTTACATTCTAAATCTGGCACTATACTTTTTATGATAATATATTCATCATTCGTTAAAAGTAGGTACAATGAAATCGTTTTTAATGGTAGAAGCATTCATTAAACATATCAATATTAGGGTCAAAGATAACTCCGAATGTGAAAACTTTTGTTACATCCCTTTTATTCCAGGAAAACAAATAATATTTATTTGACCGAAAAACTTTCAAAGGTTAAAAGCTTTTGAAACCTCTCATCGTATTTAAATAAATGGATTATGGTCACATATTAAACTTTCATAAAGTTTGATTAGTTCCCTCTAATATTCAAATTTTTTGTGCTTAATAATGATGATGAATATTATTACGCTATAATCTAGATTATTAACAAATGGTTTCTATAATGTACAATTTTAATTTAGATCAAAGCCTAAAACGCAATAAATAGTAAACTTTGTGTATTAACTTATAGTTTCATTTTTGAGTCTTACATTTTGCGTTTTCCACAAAATGGTTACCGTAGTAATGTAGAAATTTACGTAGGTTTATTTACAGGAATCCTATCGCGAAATATCCCTATAAACTAAATTTGATAGGTAAATAATGAAATAATATACGAGGGCAAATTCATATGTAATCTACCTGGGTACATGACTTTAAAACAATTGATTTTTCTACATAACAATCTTCCACAGCTATATGTTTATTTACGATTGCTGTCAAAATAAAGGGAACCTAAATTGCGTGTTACTAGAAAAAATCGTGTAACTCCGCAACGGGTTGCTTGAATTTGTCAAGATTGGTCTCGATGAAAAGACAATACTTGATATTACCGAAAAATTCAAAACCACAATAATTTCTTATCTCCGTCTACCAATAGAGGGAGCAAATTGTTAAAGGAACAAAACGGTCGACTTTATCTAAAAAAATTCAAATGGTATCAAATACTTTTTTCACTGCTATTGGAAGGAAAATTAATAAGGGAGTAATTTAAAAAAAATTATGTCAATAGCTCTTATAGTACCGAAGATATAATCAAAAATGAATAATATAAAACGTGGGCATTGATAGAAGTACGATTGTCGTATCTTTAACTATACCACTCAGTAACTCCACCAGAAGGTCTCCAGCATCTCTTGGAGAGACTATTTCTCAGTTATTAATCATTGCAGTAATTTCACCAGTTGAACATGTATGTGTAATTAAGGATTTCTAAAATCAAGGCGTGGTGAAAAAATACACTTTATAGTACTTTTTGCTAAAGCAAATTCAAAAGCGTCAAAAAGTCTTCCGGCTAAACAATTGACATTTACATATGATAACAACAATTCATCAATTGTCAAGTGGTACAAGTTATATCAAAAATCCGCCCCAACAGTTTTGTAAAATAAGCTTTCAAAGTCAAGTGTCTAAACTTTTCATTCTGATAGTAAGACGAGTTAAACTAGTTATTTTTTAATAATTAATCGCTCACTGATTTATTGAATTATTTTAACACCTAATAAAGGCCAACTTCTCTCTCATTATATTATTGTCTCAGAGGGAAGTAGAACCACCACTGAACACGGACATGTGCGCCCGAAGTATGTGGATATCTAATGAATCAGTTTTATTAATATTTGTTTCAAAATAGCATCGAACCCAACCCTGTTTAACAGATACCTAAAATAAAATGTAAAGGATATTTAATGAAAGAGAAGGTTAGTAACATATGCTACATACGATCCAATTCTCTTCATTTCTAACGTACAATTCAATTACACATCCTATGCTTTTACTTTAGTCGCGTCAACCCTTGCGAACCCCTGGGAAAGTGGTGCCAAAGGTCGGATCGGGATGCGGTTTTCTGCATTCTCTTCTAAAACGATTATCACGAAATGTACCTCGATAGAATTTCCCCTCCCATTTTTTTTTTCGCGTGCACTTTGGCCTGCAGCGATGCAATTTTCGGTGGGAGGGAAAATTCTACCGAGGTACATTTCGTGATAATCGTTTTGGAAGAGAATGCAGAAAACCGCATCCGGATCCGACATGTGGCACCACTTTCCCAGCATCATCCCCCTTTTCCGCAACGGTTGACGCGACTACCTTGCGAACCCCTGGGAAAGTGGTGCCAAAGGTGGGATCGGGATGCGGTTTTCTGCATTCTCTTCCAAAACGATTATCACGAAATGTACCTCGGTAGAATTTCCCCTCCCATTTTTTTTTTTTTTTCGCGTGCACTTTGGCCTGCAGCGATGCAATTTTCGGTGGGAGGGAAAATTCTACCGAGGTACATTTCGTGATAATCGTTTTGGAAGAGAATGCAGAAAACCGCATCCCGATCCGACCTGTGGCACCAATTTCCCAGCATCATCCCCATTTCCGCAACGGTTGACGCGACTACTTGCTGCTAATATTTTATTGAATCCCATAGGGATTTCTTAAACATATAATATTCATTTTCAATAACGACGCAAATGAAGAATAAACTCCCCTTCTTTGTACTAAGTCCTTATTTATCACGCTCCATAAGAGCTTAAAAACGTTTTACATATAAACTTGTAAAATCCTGTAATTCATATACATCTGGTAGGCAGATAAGGATTCCTAAGCTAAAATCGTGCAATACTTTTAAACGTTAATTTTAGCGTCACAAATTAATACTCTGTTTTGGTCTAAAAAATCTAAGGTAAAAAGTAGCTTTGCTAAGGATTCAAGAGATTTAAACACATTCTGAATTCGATTTGGGATTTAAATGTACCTACCGCCGCCATTATCAAATAAATATAATCGGGGATAACACGTTTCAATCTATCCTTTCCCCAAAAACATCACTGTTTAAGATTTAAAATTATGTCGAATAAATTATTTTATGAAAGCAAATGATTGCATGCTATGCAGACTAAAAATCAAATTGATGGTGACAATATTATATTTTTGTTCAAATTTCAGAGACACAACAATCAAGAATTCATTATAATAAGTTAAATTAATGCAATACCGGATAATGAAATAAGCGTAAATTAAAGACACTTTAATGATACTTTTGTACTAATTTGGCAACTAAACGAAAAGGATGCCAATTTTATGTCAATATATTATGTACTTCACCGCAAACCTAATCCAATAACTTGAAGTAGTTAGTAACAGCTAACTTAACAGATAATGCTAGACTTCACTAATAACTTGTAGGTAAACATTGAATGTGTCGGCAGTAACTTGGAAGTTTTGTATTTAATTACAAAGTTACGCTTTGGTATTGTATTATTTGGATATAATTGATTACAAAGATTAATGTTCTAAATCCATTGTCTTCAATTGGTTGAAATTATATGGACGATAAAGACAATAGAATAAATACAAGAATAAAAGCATTAAAAAGGGAAGAAGCAAGTGAAAAAGTACTGCACAAACAAAGACACATAAAACCGTAAAAGCATCAATATTGTTCTACATTTCTAAATCGCTAGAAAATAGTGACGGTCTTATTTATAAGGGGTTCCAAATATTTTCCTTTATTCATTTCAATATTAAAGGTATAAAAGCAATATTGGTCGTTGAAAAAACAACATAAAACTTCAAAAGAAATAAATTGTCAACTTGTTTCCTTTTCTACCTCGACATATCATTTAAAATGGGATTTTTACTCGGTATAGAAATTGCCTTTAAAAGTGGAATAGTATGAGAACTAGATATTTCATTTAACATGTTTATCATGATATAAGCGAGGACGAAGATTTGAAAAAAAAACAGTACCTTATTAATATCGCAAAAATATTAGACGGAATTTTAACAAGGAATTCTTACTTCGTGCATTCGGCTGAAATTTTCGGTTCTTGAAAATGTGAGATGGGCGAGTTAATATAAAGTTACAACTTTTAGTTTAATTAAAAAAGGTCTAGTGCGAATCAAATAGGGATACACTTTAAAAGGTACTAAACCGAAATTCGGTTTTAGAAAAGCCAATCCGCTTGAGGTAGGGGTTTCCAAATTTTCTAACAAGAATGTAATCAATTTAGACAAACAACTACAGTTAAATTTCCTAAAATAGAACAAATATTCATATAGATATAAAAAGTAACGCAATTTAATTCGGGGAAAAGCATCTCCGAATTTGATTTATGAATATATTGTAATTTAAAGCTGGTTAAAGAGATACTGGTGCCATTCGGGCGAGATGACATCAATTTTAGATGAAAGAAGCTTTGTGTTTCTCTCGATTAGAGACAGCTTGAAATACGAAGAGATCTATTGCGCAATACTAAAACAATAACGATTGATTCGAATTTCCTAAAACGTAATTGTGTCTCTAATTCCCTGGAATCCTAATGACATTATTTTTTTTTGTTTTTACGATTTGATTAAAGGTACTAATAGATCCTTTTCCCATTTATTCACATTCTTAGTCTTGCATTTATTATATGAGTTATGTGTAAATCAGTGGCGTAACTACTATGGGTGCAAGGGGTGCAACCGCACCCCGGCGCCAGTGGCAGATAGGCGCCGCAACGCGTTCTCGGTTCTCATAAAAGCTGATGAATTTTGTTCTTAACCATACCAGTTACCACCACAGAAAGGTCCTTTTCAAAATTAAAATTAATAAAAAGCCTTTTGAGAAGTATTATGTCCCAAGAAAGGCTTAGTAGCCTAGCGATGATACGCATAGAAAACGAATTTGCTAAAAGAATAAATTTTGATCAGTTGATAAGACACTTTCGCGGAGGCAAAAGTCAGAAAGCAAGCTTTTTAAGTGACTAATTAATTATAATATTATGCATACTATTATATTATGTTACTAATTAATAAAGTAATTTATCCATATTAGGTTTAGGTATACATACATAATTATAATGTAGTTGCCATTTCTTGTGTTTTCATCCTTTTTTTTATTTAAAACATATTAACCTTTTTATGCACAGAAACCTAATAATAAGGTTATTATTACCGGCTTCTTAATAGCCCGTCGGGCCATAAAGCAACATCAATTAATTAATTAATTCTAAATTTTTCGGGTATCAAAGCACTACTTCTTGCTGTCTCAGCCAGCTCGTTAATTCTCGCATTTTCTTCATCTGATGAAAAATCCATTTAAAATACCGGATCTCACAGCGTAAGTAAGTAAGTATAGTTTGTCCCACGAGAGCTCGAGTGTGACTCATTAGTTATTGGTGTGTGAATTAACGCAAATTATTAGGTTGTCTTTGTCATACTTACAAAAAGTACCTAATGGAAAAGAGAGCGAATATAAAAAATATATCTTCTGACATTGGCATTGTAAATTACGTAAACGTACGTTGAGTTTGTATCGTAGTATCAGCTGTTAGCTGTCAAATTGATTATTATTGTTAACCTATATTTGCATTACGATGTCGCTTACCAATAAATCGTTAAAAAGTCAATCGCAGATTATGCTATGAACGTACTCAAATATTTTGAGAACGAACGCGATCGCGGTGGATCAAATTTACCGTTAACATGAATAGTTCAGGTAAACAAGAGTACACTAAATTTATATTTTGGTACATTTGGGGTTAGAACAGTTGTCGGCAAAGTGCGGCTCCAGAGCCGCATGTGGCTCTTTGGTTCCTTAAGTGCGGCTCTGGCACAAATATCCACGGAAGGCGCAATATTTTCATTTAAAAAAAACTTGGTAAGAAAAAAATTATATCTTATTTTGATAAATTAAAATTCTTCTATGTACATATAATTCGAGAACATGTATAATTTTTTGTTTAAGTTAAAAGATATGGGTAATTAACATTGTTCGCATTAATAAATATTTATTAAGTGTGAAATTTAGTTTTATTTAGTGTACTACTTATTTAGTGTAATAAAAGTTTACTAAACAAGCAGATTTGGCTCCCAATTTTTTTAAAAATTGTTGTAATTTTCATATTTGGCTCTTTGGGTAATAAGTTTGCCGACCACTGGGTTAGAACATTAAAATCCCCTATAGAAGATAGCTAAGACAAACGTTTTAATTTATATCGTTCGGATAGTTTTTAGGTATGAGTCACACTCGAGCTCTCGTGGGACAAACTTTAAACAGTTGTTGAACAAAGTTAAAATGGATACCCTTGTCTTGTTTACTGCTTTTACTATAGCAACGTATTTTACTATAGCAACGTATTTCAAGCGGCTTGATACATCTACTCAAGTTTATGCGATATTTAAATTATTTCAGATAAATACTTAATATCTGCATAATAGTAGTTCACGTAACAAGTCCCGAAAGTGACCTTTTACTGGACAAGTAGGCAAATTACAGGACGAGCCGCAGGCGAGTCTTGCAAGTCTGCGAGTCCAGTAAAAGCACTTTTGGGACGTATTACGTACAATATTTTTTTAAAAATCGTCCAGAAACGGGAAGAACAATTGACCATTCTAGGCCGGAAAGTAAAAAATGAGTCCGGTAAAGTAAAAATGAGTCCGGTAAAACTTTTACCGGACTATCACAATGACTTTCCGGCTCAGTCCGTCAAAATGACATTTTCTAGCCTAAAAATAATCCGGAAACTACTACTTTCTGGCCGATTTTAAAAAAAATAGTGTATGTATTTCTGGCGTACTTGCTTTTATGGCGCTACAACCTTTTTCTAGCCCTCGTTACCTGCTGGGGTTTAAAATAAGACTTCGGGCCATAAAAGCTTCTTTACGCCCTTAATGCATAAATAACTATTAAAACATGGCCATGACCATTGTAATGTACTCTTATCGAATTTTTGATGTTCAAATAGGCGGTCACGAAATTGTTGCACCCCGGCGCCAACGGATGTAGTTACGCCACTGGTGTAAATATGGCTTCAATTAACGCACCCGTAATAGTGGACTGCCGCCAAAATTGTTAACGAGAATCTTATTATCAATGAATTAATCTAAAATACGAGAACTGTTCGAAAAAATGTTTATAGGAAAACACGTAAATGAAAAATCATTGCTTTTCAAAGTCAGCATACTCTCCTTTAACATCAACACACTACTAATAGTAGGAAATCGAAAGATTTTGCGGCCTTGTGGCAGTATCATGATTTAACTAAACATCTGCCTTTCCGGCATTAAAAATTGAAACATATAAGGAAAACCAACTTTCACACCTTCTGAAGAAAGATACTACTTACTGCACAACTTTTGTTTGCCCATATCACTCCCCCACTATTTACTAAAATATGGTGGAAACTGAGAGTTTGGTATTCCGATTAAACCACGTTACATGTAAGAAATATGTAGATCTATTTCAATTGTCACAATATTTCCAACAAGATAGGTCATTATGTAGTTTTAAGGTTTTCAGAACAGCTCTAATTAGAAAAATTTAATTTCTAAAATGTGTAATAACAAAATGGTGGCAAAACAAAAACTGTATTACGTAGTATGACAAAAATGGTTCCATGGGTTTAGGGAAAAAATTTGTATTGCTTTAATTGAAGCATTACGTGCATATTTTGTTTCAAAGACTTTTAACGAATATTTTCACAAGAATGAATACGTTTTATATGGCCACTTTCTCATTTTCGTCTCTCGTATGAGTCAACACTCGAGAACGGTAAGATTGGGTCTTTTGCATATGATTCGTGAGTATGTTACATTTTCATTTAATACTGATTGGTAGAGCTGACAAAAATATGGACGAAAAGCCTACAAAATATGTATGGACTTATGGTGGAAAACAGTCGAACTATGGATGGAAAACATTGATTTTTATTCACATTTAGTTTAATTTATTGCAATGAATAACGACATGCTTCTTCAAATTTTCGAACACAAATGAACGACGACTCTTCGCGCACCCTTTTGTACGCCGAAAAGGATCTTTCAACGTCGCACGACGTGATTGCAGCGTACTTAAAAACTACCAATTCGACTGGAGTCAATTCATTGATTCGGTTTTCTTGCTCTACCTAACCTATGTATTGTGGTGTACCGCCAGCCAGTAATTTCGCTAATAATTTCCAACCTTTTTAAACCATATGATTCTTGTTATGAACGAAATCGAATTTCTGCGGAATTCTGTACGTTTCCGAACAGCTAAGATATTAGCGCGGATGGGCTTAAAGGTCTGGATTGCTTCGATGAGCAGCATATACCTTTGCCTTCCAGCTTTGCGATGGCGATTGGAATGCAAGCGAAGTGGCGAATTATAAAAAATTTAAGGTTGTCAAAGTTTGTTTTATTTTTCATCAGTTTATCGCTCATCAACGTATAAGTTGTAATAACTTACAAGTTAAATTTTATAAGGAATAAACAAGATAACAATATTGATAACAAGAATACAAATTGAAAAATATGGATGAAACCTTAAATTTGCCCGATTAAATATTATATATGTAAATCAATATTTTTATCAGTCGTGTGATCGGTAACAGCAAAAAAATTTTATTGCCACGTGTTTATCACGTGGTCCTAAACGACACTTTTTGGATGAATTGCGTGAATTTGTGACATGAACAATACCACAAATAAGTACACCACTCTTATTATTTCAATTTTTTATTGTTTACTGTCATTCATAGTCGGCGTATATTTTCGGTAACGTTATGAGAATTTTGCAATCGTGGACATGCTATTGACATGCGGCGAGACAGAACATTATCGAAGGTTGGCAGGGCTGGGCAAAATACATGCACTAACGAATTTCAGGTACAAATTACGAAATATTCCTAAAAATGTATTTGAAATACAAAATACGAGATACTTTTACATCATTTTTAAAAATACAAAATACAAATACAATATTTAAAATACAAAAATACCTATACCCATACGGGGTGTTTTTTTGGAGATTTAGTTAGACGTTTCTAGGAAAGTTTTATAGGTAGGTTCTTGAAAATGTGTACTTAAGGCGCATCCGCACTATGCCGGTCGGCTTTACCGATCGGCAAAGCCGATCAGCAAAGGCCGCATGGCATCACGTCTTCACTGTAGTTGTAGTGAATACGCGAGACGAAGCCTGGGAAAAATGAGCGAAGTCGATGACGAAATGGTGGCAATTGCAGCTGCAATTATTTTTGAAGGCGAGCCATTTGCTTCTGTGCCGTTCGTCACTCCCCGCTTCCACTTTTATTAGTGTCTTTTTCCTCTTCACCTTAAGTGTAAAATGACTAAGCAGGTATCTAATTATTTTATCTGCCTCTTCTTTGCTCACCCCAAATTTCCAGGAAAGCATCGTGCCGTTTGTTTTTATTTTTATATTCCTTCAAACTACACATGTACCTATTCACATCAACAGCAAACTGCCATGCGTCGAGGCCGTTCGGTTTCAGTTGCCGTCCACACAGCAAAATGCCGATCGGCTTTCTTTGACCGGGACCGCCAAGAATCGGATACATAATCCCTGGCCGCGCGGCTTTGGGATCATGCCGAACAACACGTACATACTTGTAATGCAAAGCCGATCGATAAAGCCGATCGGCATAGTGCGGATGCGCCCTTAGAATTCACTCTAAACCTATCGTTAACATTGCGGTGGACCAAATACATACATTAATGTATTTCAAATGCAAAATTCAAAATACATACTCATAAGCGAGTATTTGAAATACAAAATATAAATGTATTTCAAATACTATATTTTCAATACAACCTGAAGGTTGGTCGAAAACATTTATCGAAGAGGTTAGTTTAAACAGAATTTATAGTTACACCACAATAGAAATCTATAAAGAGGGAGTTCTTACTGAATTTGATGAAGACCCTACAGCCAGTAGGTACTAGATCTGTGGTTAAGAATTTTGGGGTTGATTACGTGACAGAATGTTACATAGTGGTTTTGCATCCTTATCACCTTCAGAAGGTGTAACATGTAGAAGAGACCGATTTTTCACGCAGAGAACAAATTTGCAGGAGGACGAAATTTCTCGAACCACATTCTTTTTACAGATTGTGCAATTTTTAGATTTTCAGTTCGCGTATTAGTCACCTTTGAGACTACGAAAATCCTCAAGGCGTTATTATAAAAGGTAACCAGAATCAATTAAGCGATAAACGTATGAGATGGGATTACTTGGTGGTGAATTTATTGGTCCATGCATACCCTCAAATAGGCTTACCGGCGCTACACAACCTTCTTAGATACCCCGTCAGTGGATGTTTTGGAAGATCCACCTCTCCAGCTGAGGGTCTTCTTAAAGTGCGATATATCTCGTGCCATAGAGTGATACGATTAGATGCTCGTGAATTCGGAGCAGAGGCAGCAAATATTCACATTGGATCGTCGCAGTTCTCTAACCACGATAAAGATACATAGGTGATAATTTGCCAACCAAACCAAACCAAAAATTTTCTCTGCCTCATTACAGTACAAACATGATGGTGCACCTACAGATTCCTCAAGAGAAGCTACAGCTCTTGTTATGGACAATGGGTAGGAAAGGGGGAACCGATCAGGTAATTCATGCGATCACCAGTGTTAAACCCCCCGCACTGTCTGTGGAGTGCAATGAAAGCTCATGTGTAGGCTACTACAATTGGAAGTGAGGAATATATGCTGGCCTGTTGTGGGAGAAATTAAAGTTGTGATATGATACAAAAAATTATGACTACGCAGACATGTGCAATAATAATTTAAAACAAATGAAATAAAGTTAGTGGTGTGCCGATCAGTTGCATTGTTTATGTCATAACGTTATAAACGAATAATCCAAAAAGTATCATACAGGGCCACATTATAAAAAATGTTTGAAACAGAATTTGCCGGTGATGCTAGATGTAGAGGTCTGATAAAATATACGACGTAGAGAGTTGGAGATTATCAGTAGATCCACCCTGTACACTGTATGTACATTTTACGCCGTCAATTTTATTCACAAACCATGTTACAAATTAATTAATTAATTAATTAATTAATTAACCTGAAAAATTTGCAATAGCAGAACATGCGTTAAATAATCTTAGTCAAAACTCATAATATTCTATTTGATAATATGAAGATTTTATCAAGAACTTCTAATTTTTATGTTCGCCTTCAACGTGAAGCCATTGACATTTATAAACATCATAATAATATTAATAGACAGTTTGATAATATTTGCCTTAATAAAGCTTGGCACTTGGCTTTGAAGCATGTTCGTGTGATAGATAATAATATTTAATTATTTAGTTGGCATATTTATTAGTTGACAATTTAGTTTTAATTGTACAATTTGTCAGTTTTCTTTTCGTTTAATTTAAATTTTAACCCACTGAAGAAGGCACTTGTAAGTGGTGTCCGAAACGTTTGGATTATTTAATCAATAAAAAACCATTACCTACACAGTTTAACCCAAAATAAATAATTGTTAATCATGTTACAAATTTATTCTAATATTTAACAGTTAGAGCTATATCCCACTAGGACACCACGGTGGCGCAACCAGTGGCGACACCACTCAGAACACACGTACGCATATGGAGCATATCTCACCTGGTGTCGGTTTAGTTCCTCCACCAGTTTGGTTGCGCCACCAGCCATGTAGCGTTCGTACATTCTACTCTACTGGTGTCTCCACCGCTCTGGTTGCGCCATCAGTAAAATGTACATAATTATACGGCGCATCACTCACTCGGTCACCAGTTGTTGGCAACCAGTGCCAGTGAAAAGAACTTGTGTGCTCTTCAAAATTGTTGTTGCAATTGTGTTTTCATATCATGAGTTTGGATGAACAGCACTGCTGGTGTCTCTCTTGGGTGCCTGATTGGTTGCTCGGTTTGGTTGCTGCGGTAACCACGGTGTCGCCACTGGTTGCGCCACCGTGGTGTCCTAGTGGGATATAGGTCTTAGTGTTTCGACTAGAATTTGACTAAAGGCTCAGTAATTTTCATATACATACATCATAGACGATGATCAACTAACATTTTTTAAAACAAATAAAAATCACATTACGATTCCACAAAATTTGTGACACGCACCTAAATTTGGTAAAGTAATTTTATACTCTACCAAAAAATACAACATAAGAAAACTGAAAGTGTTCCGAAATATCGTAATAAACAATGCTGAGTATCACCACTGAAATTTATATAAATACTTCACTAAAACTTTTGCTAAATTTGAAAGTTTTATTAAATAAATGAGCAGAAAATCCGTATATCTAAATAAAAATCATCCGACATTTGTTAGGGCTGGGATTTCCTAAAAAGCATGATCAATTTACATAGAACGGAAGAATCAATTACAGTTATCTCATAATTATTCACTCTGTGTTATTGTTTAATGTTTCAAGAATTTCATAAAATAGTTTTCATTAATCACTTAAAACAGAGAAATGAGTGCTGCTCGAAGTGCGATTATCTCGTCAGAGGGAATAATTAACAAAATTCACCCTAGAAGTGCTGAATTTAACTTCATCTGCAACATTTTAAGGCTGAACTTACACGTACCTCGTATTTGTGACTGTTCAGAAATTATTCAGTGGTTGAGGGGTCGATGAAATAATTACAAACGGACCGCTTTTTACTTTTTATATCAACTCTGGATAGCTGTAGAAAAACTGCACCTTGACATGACCACGACTGCCAGGATTGCCAAATTAAAAAAACGAATTTCGAACCAAAAAACTGCGTCGTAGAATTTTGTGGATTCATCCTACTGTAGAAAATAGTCACTGTAACTTACTGTGTGACTCATTTTGGCAAATTTGTGTCTACAATCAACTAATTGAAGCAGTTTGGAAATCTCCTTTCATCAGGGCCAAAACCAAACATGAGTATGCGCAATTTTTAATTTATTTAATTAGTAAAGGATTCCTCGTTGAGATAATTTATTAGAAACGCATATCTGATTATGTTCCATCCGCATCTTTGCTTTCCAATAACTGAATGTGTTTTTTTAACTAGACATGCTGAAAAATGGAACAACAATTTGTTATAAGCATGTATCAAATGAGACACATTATATCATAAGTTGCAACTATAATTTAATTTGAATTTAGAAGAAGTACCTAGTAGGTATATAATAGATATTTATGTATCAAGTACGCAAAATGATGTTTTAGCGGATGAGTCGTGTTTGTTGGACGAGGCGAAGCCGAGTCCGAAAACTTAGACGAATCCACTAAAACGTTTTGCGTACGTGATGCATACAACATTTTTTTGCATGAATTCTCTAAATTATCAAATTAATTTCATAAAAATTTAATTTGGTACGTACAGAACAGTTGTAAACGTCATATTTAGCTATGACATAGTTGTTATAGCAACAACAAGTAAATTCGTAAAAAGTCAAAATAAAGATATCGTAAATACGTCAAAACGAATGAAAATCCAGCATTAAGGTTGTCATAGCGACTTTAGCGTACTTGTCCTTTAAAGATGTATTTTGCGGATTGTTTTCACTCCGCAAAATGGTTACTTTGGAGACAGAATACAAAAAAAGTAATTATAAGTAAAACTGATCAAATCCATTATACTATTGTATCCCAGAAAATGATATCCATTGCCAATAGGTTCTCCTAGTTAGATAAATATACGAAGCTACTGAAAAGAGACAAGACTGCTATTTTCGTGAATTTCTGACAAAACAGGAAGTGAAGCGAAAAGATAAATGCTTCGTTGTTCTAGATCTCTAATCTTCAAAACATTCCACAATAACAAAAACATTGTGTTCCAGAACGTAGTCGCCGTTATTATACCGTAAACTTTACGGTTCTGATCTGAGAAACTTTGAAGTTTAGTCAACGGTATGTAATTTTTGTCCTTTAGTCAATTAATTACTCAACATAAATAGTGAATAGATATGCTCGAAGATTGAATAAAGTTGTTAGAATTACAGCAGTTAAACGATTCGTTTTCAATAAACAAACGTTCGCATTGCGGAGATCTAACTTGCGTACACTTAACTTAAATTATTGTGAAAGTTTGAAATGTCTGAAAAGAACATTTTTTTGACAAATTCTGATTTAGGTGCACCAATGCTTATAAAGTTTTTAACGTCACGATTTATGTGTATCATATATTCTGTTCAAGAAAGATGGCATGAAGCGCATCTAATTTATATGAGCATTTGAGATTAATCGCCATTATTAGGGTCGAAATTCTGTACGAATTGATTGCTTACCCCATCTACAGATAATGGGCGTTTTCACATTGGCCGTTACGTCACCAGCACGGCACCAGCACAGCGTCGTCGGCAATGTTATCTTATGAGCCCTTTCACACTAGTGACGTGCTGGTGACGTGTCGGTGACCTGACGGTACATGCTGTCGAGGCGCTGGCCTCCCGACTTTGCTGTCGCCGTGCAGTCGACGTTAACCAAGGAAAACAATACAAAATACCAAAACATAACAAGAAAAACATGATGCCGTGTAGTTGCCGTTACGTCTAGTGTGTAAACAACTTGCTGTTGTGCTGATGCTGTGCTGTTACTGTGCTGGTGCCGTGCTGGTGACGTGACGGCCAATGTGAAAACGCCCAATGTATACTTATCGTTGCATGGAGGAATATGCTCTTGACATTGTTGATGAAGTTCGTAGATCTCAAAAAGGGGGTAAATGGTAAGTTGTAAAGTAAAACTCTAAACCTCCCCTTTAATACCTAAATACCTAAATATTAAAGGGGAGGTTTAGAGTTTTACTTTAAGAATATGCTATTATTGCAGTAATTGCTTCTACGGCACAATGTATAAAGGGATAAAACACATATCAAAGACATTTTATTAAAGTTAACACATGCTACTAAACACGTTCATATTCAACATAAATAAGGGCAGAAGTTGTATGTGTGCTGTCAAATTAAAAACTTTTGTGTCACAAAGAACGTTATTTATACGTACTTTTGTTATTACAATGATTAGAAGAAAACTCATATAAAGAACTTTTGTTCCAATTTTGAAAGCTACTAACTCGTCCCGTACATCACAGTTGATGACAAATGACAGAAAGTAACTTTGTAATACTTTAGAAGCGGAAAATAGTTTGTAGTTAACCAAACGCAGGTAACGCACCAATTTAAAAACATTTACATTGTGTTTTCCCCCACGCTACGTTAGAAGGTAGATATATAGTATATACATATAGCACACTCGACTGCAAACATATTTTCCGAGATACAGAAAACTAAACGTTTTCAAATTGAATTTTTTTCTCTTTTCCTCATACGCATACCTATACATATACTTTTCATTTTTCACTGAGGTCACATGTTTAATTTATTCGCATCGCTTACAATACTCAGAGTAGAGATTTTAAAGAAAAATATTTCGTCGCTTTAGAAAATCTAGAAAATCACGAAAACGTGACCTAAGTTATGACGCATGGGTTAAAACAGCTTTAATAAATAAATGGAAATTTTCAACTATTTGAAAAGTCGATATACCTACCCTATGTGGCAAACAAAAATTTCTAACTCTTACCATAGAAACTAATTAAAAGTACTTTTTACTCTTGCGGCGCATTTCGGTTATAGAAAACTGTAACGTACTTTCCAAAGTAAAAACGGCTAGGAGAACTTTTTAAAACTTTTGTGTAAATAAAGTTTCTGCTCTACATTTGTCGACCAGCAAAAGTTCTTTAGTTTGCGTGGATTCACTACGGCTTCGTAATCAACAACAGCAACTATCCAACGTTTGCAAATCTCAAATATTGCCATATCTGAATGCAAGTGTAACTAATTTCAATTGGTTTAATACTTTCTGCAGTATAACATAGTTATTTAAAAGAAAATCTTGTTTATGTTCTGAATGAGGATAAAATGTTTTGTTAAATATGGAAAATGACTGAAATAAGGGCGAGAACCCACCTAGGATAATTCCAAAAATTTACACACATAAAACAATGTAATACAAACAGAGATTTTGAACTATAAATAGTAAGAGCATGTACTCATATTAAATAGGAAGTAGATAAGTCGTGTATAGTCTTAAGTAAAATTAGGGTTAAGGTTTCATATCTTACTCTCATGTAAATTTCATGTCTATACTAAATACACATTAGATTTGCTTATTGTAATGAATTACAGATTGCAGATAGTAAAAAAAATAATAAATAAAAAAAAAAAAATGCGAAAAAAAAAACAATGTCAGATTACAGATATTTTAAGCATATTGACTATATTACATGATAAAATGGGATTGAATAGAATGTCAGGAAGATAATATTTTAAAGTTCACCTTTGAGCGAACATATTTATGGTGGGCATGTTCAAAAGTAAGCTTTGGAGGCTGATCTAGTTTTTAATGTGTGATAAGAGTAAAACTCATCATCAAACGAAGTGTGTTCAGTCTAAACTATCGTGGTGGTGGTTATTTTTTGATGTAATAATATCTTTATTAACCTATGTATTACTTATAGTAATTTCCCATAAATGTGAGCAGCAGGGAAGGGCTATAAAGGTTAGTTTTCAGAATACATATTTGAAGGGAGTGTCTTTTTATGCCATCAATCATTATGAATTTTCTTTTATGTATTTATAAGACTACCTTACAGCTAACGTTCCTCGAAAAAAATTTAAAAAAATTATTTGGTTACAGTTATTTGTTGGTAGAATCGTAAAATCTCCATTTTTAGGAAGGCCCGACATTGTCATTATCATTATTAAAAGTAGATTTTTTACAAATTTGTTTCCACGTTTTCAGTTTTTTTATTATGTAAAAAATAAGGTGTTTATAGCAGTCTTTTTTTAAATGATTTAATAAATTTGAAAAGCGGTTTCTTTATGTTTTTTGGTACATACGTGCTCGTACTAACCTAGATAAAGTGCAATAATTTCTTCCGTAAAGAAATTTATAATTTATTGTTAACAATAATCTTGTTAGGAAGGAATAAGTATTTTAATAAAATTTGGCTCCGCCTTCCAAAGACAAGAGTGCCGACAAGAAAAGAAGTACCCTTCTATCATTGTATAGGTACAGGATTATAGCAATTCTCGTAAAACATTGGCAATTATTGGGCAATATTTATTTATTGTTATTAGACGCAAAACAGTGAAAAGTGGTTTAGTGGCGGTATTTATTAGTTTATTGTGACTATGCAACGAAAATCGTTCTCAAAATTAAGAAAAAGAAGTAAGTAATAAGTATACTATTACTACTAATAATAATATACAAAAGGCAGTCATTCACACTTGCCACACAGTTAGAAAATTTCTAAACATAACGGAAGACACCGCACATCACTCAGAACCACATCACACATGTTCAACTAAAATTATTCAAACACAAAATGAAACATAACACTCAATCAATGCCGTCTTAACGCATATACACTTTTGGGCATTTTCCCGGGGGTCCACGAGCATAGGGGTCCCATGCGAATATGTTGTAGGGTTTCGGAAAACCCGTGTAAAATAGCAATGTCTGTGGCTGATGGGTAAATAAAACCTGTTTTCTCTGTTTACTTGAGTTATGACCTTTTAAATGAATGTGAGCATATCAAGCATTACATGGATCTTGATGAAAATTGCGAGACTCTCCCTGCACTGTACAGAAAAATAATTTCGGACAATTTAAAATCTGTTTTTCCTAGTATAGTAACAATAAAATAAAAAATACATTATTTTTAATATTATCAGCATCAACCATTTATTTCTTATTCCTCGGCGGGGGGGGGGGGGGGGGTCTTTCCCCGGCCCAACACTATTTCTTTGCGCAGTGGCCCCAAATAGTGTAAAGACGGCTCTGCACTCAATCCTCCCTTCAAAATCTGAAACTATATGGCATGCACAAAACAACATTACCTACAGAAAGTCCATTACAAACACAAAACACTATAATACCCACTCATGTGATACTTCTAACTCGTCCACTTATACCCAAACGCAAACACACAATACACTCACAACATCAGCATACAAAACACAAACAATACATTACCCACTCGAGTGCAACCTATGCGCCGAGTTAAACAACAACACGGAACACCTACACAAAAAACACAACAATATTTCAAAACATATACTTACATATTATGTTTTTACAGCAACTTCAAATTTATATTGTATAAAGTAATTACTAGGGCTAATCGTTACTTGATTGAGATCCGTGCGGTCAGTTAACCAGGCTTGGCTTGAGCATCGATAGATATCGAAATAATAATAATAATGATAATATGTAATACGAAATTGGTTTTAGATTAAAGAAAAATCACAATTACTTATTAATTTCAAATCCAAGAGCAATTGAATACAACTGGACTAGAATACTGCGACTTTGTAATTTTTAGAGAAAATGATTTCTGTGTAGAAAAAATTGTGATGTAGTCGCTATACCATCTTAAATATCCTCTATCGGATTAAACGCTCCTAAAGGTAAGGCAAGGTAAAACGTACATGGTAACCTTTTCGTCCTTATTACGTATACCTACCATTCAAAGTGGGATGAATGAATGCCAGGTATGCGTAATAAGGATTTACTTTTTCTTACCTTTAGGGGCTATCCGATAGAGGACATTTAAGATGGTATAGACTATAGCAGCGTTTCACAAAGTGTGGGTCGCGACCCGGCACCGGGCCGTAGAAAAATTTTGCCGGGTCACGCAAAAAAATGGTAAAAACACAAAAAAAATGTTTTAAGTACCTATTACTTTTTTTATATCAGTTATACGTTATACACTAGGAATAGTGGAAAAGTGTGCATTTGCACTCTTTCACATAGCTTTATCGCTCGCGTCTGCGCGTTGTGCTGCTAACGTTGATAGTTTACTTCATTTAATAGTTTTAAATGAATATAATTTTTTAATTACTTTTATTTTTCTTATATAATTATTTTCAAATTTTTGTGTCTGAAATAAAACAAACAATTAACTAGATTTTTAATTAAAAAATAAAATTTGTTTTGTACAAAGAAGTGAGGTTTTTTCATAAGATAGGTCGCCAAAAATTTTAAAACCTCGTACCGGGTCGCGGTCAAAAAAGTTTGGAAAACGCTGGACTATAGCGTTTATGGCAACAAACAATGTTACCAAAAATTATTTTTTATAAACTGCATGTTGCCATAAATTGTAGATGGAAGAATTCCTCGTAGTCTTAAAGTACGCGATCCAGTTTATATCAACGAAGCGGCGGAAAAACCAGCTTAAAAATAAATTTGTTTTTATTTGTGATACAAATAAAAATTCGCGGTTCTTACTCTCTTTTATTTAGTTGTCTTGTATAACTTTGATTATAGGCATTTCATGTATTATTCTCTTTTTTAATATAAAAAAATGTACAAGAACTGTGTTATGTATATTGTGTGCATTTATTCCAAACTTGCATGGCAAATTTATATAACTGTCGGAATATTTGTGTGCGGAAAATAAGAAGTCACTTCAGGTATAAACAGAGAGCAGGTATAAAGACCTAACCTGTTAGTGGTAAGGAATGACAACGCTGGATAATATTTAATTTTACTAGTAATTCCACTCTAGTGGAATTCAGTTGCCCCTACTCTTCCAACACTACATCAATTAAGATGGAATGCATTGGAATAATTATCATGTAATACTGATATAGTATGATTTCACTTTAGGCATTATGCACTATCAAAATTTTAATTTATGTTCAAAGGACGGCTAAATTTTGCATTTTCGTACAAAAGACCTTATATTATACAAGTATCAAAAGGCGCGAATTCTTATAGAATATAGAATGCAGTGATTTACAAGCAGATCTTGGAAGAATCATTGACTGGTGTGAGATTAATGATTTACATCTGAATATAAGCAAATGCACGAGTATTTCTTTAGAAGAAAAAAGTCCATCGAATTTGATTATCATATTAATTCAGTGCGTCTGGACAAGAAAGGGGAAATTTGTGATTTAGGTATATAATATTTGATGAACGATTAGACTTCAACTCCCATATAAATACTGTATCGGCTAAAGCATCAAGGAAATTAGGACTAATATGCAGAATTGGAAGCAAGTTTAATGTGGATTGCTTGAGAACGCTGTTTTGTGCCTTCGTAAGAAGTCAATTGGAGTATGGATCGGTTATATGGTCTCCTCATACATTATCCAACATCAATTGCTTAGAAAAAATTCAAAATAAATTCTTCCGAGTTGTTGAGCGTAAAATTGGTATATCGCATATTAGTGGAAATTATAACTTCATAAGATCGGATCTAAAAATGCATCAATTATATGTTCGGCGAAAATTTATAGATTTGTTTACCTTACACCGTTTAATTCATGGAGTTATAGACTGTGCGGATCTTCTAGGGCAATTGAATTTTAATGTACCGAACCATAGACGAACAAGAAGCACACCATTGTTTCACGTCTCCACCTATTCGTCAAACATTGCTAAAAATAATTCCATCGACAGGATGACTAATACCGCCAACTTAGGAAAACAAGCGTAGTTTGACATTTTCGAGGCATCGCATCATAAATTCAAAAGAAGTGTATGTAGTAATAAATACAAAATATTGACTATTCGTTTCATCAACATCCTTAACGAGGATTATTTCATTTTATTTTGATCATTTTATTTTGATTATTTCATTTTATTTTTACTTATTTGTGGGGTGTGTGTTGTTATTGGGATTGAGCAGGTCTTTACTTTTATTTTTATTTTTATATATTTTTTTATTTTAATGTTAATTTGAAGTAGTTGTAAGTTGTGTTGTGTTACTTATGTATTAATGGGAATTCCCGTAAACTTAAATAAATAAATAAATAAAAATAAAAATTCTAATTTCAACCAACTTCAAATCTGTAAATAATTATGGCACCAAGACACAAGCACTCCGTAATCGGCACAAATGAGTCGTTTTTTTTTCATCCTTAACCCTTATCCGGGCAAGGTCTTTTTGTAACACAACCGGACAACGTGTGTCTCCCGGACACACGCTTTTGCAACGCTAGTTCTAGTTACATATTTACGTAAAATAAAGTATATTATGTATTAGTTTATTAACTGAATTATTTTAAAAACAGTTACAACAATTTTATGTATACGATTGACATTTTGTTTCACTTGCTAAGTAGATGAAACAAGTATGTGTCCAATGGACACATCTTATACGGTTGTGTAACAAATGAAAACAATACTTTTTATTTCCCTTATATTTTGAAATAAAAATTTTTTTTAATAACAGTTACAACAATTTTATGTATACGATTGACATTTTGTTTCACTTATAAGTTATAACAACGTAGCCGCTGCTAAGTAGATGAAACAAGTAGGTATGTGTCCAATGGACACATCTTATACGGTTGTGTAACAAATGAAAACAATAATTTTTATTTCCCTTATATTTTGAAATAATATTTTTTTCTTTATACGAATCTTTAGTTATTCATGTAATTGAGGAATACAAAAAATATTAATGTCCAAAGTCAATTTGTTTTTTTTTAATAGAGCATTTCGTAACAGCTTGTGTCCAACAGACACACGTTGCCCGGATAAGGGTTAAGGGAGATGGGAGCGGAGAAGGTAACGGACAATTTATACAGGGTGATTCAATATTCACTCCCCAGCCCTCGGATATATATTCTACAACTAAAAATAAGTTAAAAATAAAGAATAGTAAAATCCCGAAAGCCTAACAGGTTTCTTGTAAAATTGAAATAAAGAATAAAACAATTCAAAATTTTAAATCAAATTGCAATGCATTTACTTGTCGTTATTTTGTTTTACTTTGACGTTTATATGACTTAATATCATTTATAAAGTATTGAAAGCTGGAAAAGCTTTTAAATTAATAATGGAAAGATATACTAACAGAGAATACATCGATATGGTAAAAGTTTTAGGCGCTTGTAATGATAACGCCCGTGCTGCCGAACGTGTAGAAAACGGTTAGGCTTTCGGGATTTTACTATTCTTTATTTTTATCTTATTTTTAGTTGTAGAATACATATCCGAGGACTGGGGAGTGAATATTGAATCACCCTGTATATCACAAAAAAATGTTGGGAGGAAGTGCAATAAAAAATAGGTGTTGCCATTTAAGTTTTCAAAAATTATCCCCACTCGACGTCCATGGGGGTGAGCATATCATTACTGTCATTACTGAATAGGTTTAAAAAAATAAAGGAACACCGTTTTTTCTTTTTGTAATCGGATGTATCGTTTTCGAGAAATTCAAGGGTTTCCATACTTTTTGGACACTGTATATTTGACTTTAACGGCCTCCCGACAGCGAACGAGTTATCCGATCAAAAAATTAACCAGAGATTTGGAATCAGCAAAGAATTTGCGATAAGATGACAACTTTCTACTCCCTGTAACATAGTGCAACGCACAGACACACAGACATCCAGACGAATTTAGTAACCAACTTAACCTAGCGAGAGCAATTTATGCGTAGAAGGCGCTTTTTGTGTTCGGATTCCATAAGCTTCACTACGGTTATTAGGTACTTTTGAATCTTGGTTTTAAAAAAAATCATGGATAATTCGTCTTTATTTAACTTGGCATCATTCTAAGTCCGGAATGTGTCGGTAGTCGCTAGATTTAACATCCAACATAAAAGATCACAATAAAAACTAAGCATTGCAATTGTAAATCACTTGCCCCGTTTAAAAATTTGATAATCGCCATAAGTGCAAGAAATAATAGATCTAATAAAAAATTTGTACTGATGAAAAAAGTACTTGCTAATTCTTTAATTACTCCTTTGGTGATTTCCATAATACGAATCGCGTAAATCGAGGCGTGCCAATCAAGGTAAAGAAATTAACATTTGATTCGGCGTAGAAAAATCTGAAGAATACGGAACAATGCGATATTCATAAGAAAACGATGTTAGGTTAGGCATGCTAAACTCACTTTCATCCCCTTAATCTTTACTATAGAAAGGTATTATAGAAGATCAAAGCATAATCAACAGATCTTAATAAGCACTCTAACAAGCGGTAGTAAAATGTGCGTTTTCCATAAAATTAAATTTACAAAAATGAAAACCACTTTTAGCAAGGATTTTATAAAAACGTGCTCCAATCGACTGTAGATTACAAAAGAACAGCCCTCGAGAGTTATTTCGATATTGCATGTAATTTAAAAATTATAACACCCCAGTAATCATTGATGCGTAATATTTTGTAGAATTCACGTTTCAGTTTTAATACTTATAGGGAAACAAAAGGCGATTGTCTTTACGTCGCAATTTGTGTAGTGCAAAATTCTATTCACGTTTATGCGTGTTGTATCGTATTAAATGCGAGCTAACGATAATAAGTGAATCTTAACATAGAAGTTTGCGAGACTGATTTAAAGGGTTGGAAACACCCACGCATTTCAACTAATTACGTGTTTCGGCACCCTTCTAGAAATCCTATTTAGAACATTTGCAACACGCTGACAGAGGAAATTAGAGCTGCGCGTTGCCATTATGAGAGGAAAAGCCATTCTCTAATTTTTTCCAGTTTTTCATTTGAATACCATGCATAAAAAAGCTCGGGGGTGTATATAAAAAAAAATTATGAAATTTCTCAGTCAGGAAATTTTCAATTATGAATCAGGCTTACCTTAAGTCAATTACCTGAATTAAGAAAGTGCTGTGGTAACGAAAATTGCATATTACGTTAACGTCGTTATTTGCAGTTAAAAGAAAAATTACGTTTTTAAGAAAATAGGAAAAGGCATAAAGTTAATTATTTCATTTCCCGCTTCACAAATTTGAAGGATTTCATTCGAGGGATCAAATGACGTTGTTAAATTAAAAGTGATTGTATATATAATTTCAATTATTTTATTATTCATGAAAATGAAAGAGTATGGCGGCGGGTGACCTTTGATTAAATATAAATCCTCCATTTAATGCTAGGGTGCTGTACGGAATATCATCGAGCTCACGTGGTGGATACAAAATCGATTTCTGGGCGTTTTGCAGAAATCACGACGTGGTAACACTGACCTGCATAAGTCACAAATTTAACAGGACGCTGATGGTGTTACTTTTAGATTGTCAATAAACGCTGTGGGATTTGAGGTACAGCAGATTTAGTAGATCTCATATCAAGATTATCAGCAAAATCTAGTTTAGGTCTCACTTGCTATTTCTACTCACGTAATCGTACTATACCTTGGAAATTACATTTCCCTTTGGATTAGACATTTATTAACGCGGTCAAGATGAAGCCGCGTGAATTTTGTATAATACAACTTGAAACGCGGAACATGTGCTACTGCAGTAGAATATAAATCACACTTGTTAATTAGAAATTAAGTAATTGGTAACGGTTAGTAACGTGATGCGTTTAAAGAAATGCTTAAAGCTATCACAGGTTGCTAATATTAAAATTTGGGTTTGTTATTCACAGCGTCGCTACTATCGCCCACTCAAACCGCCCGCAACGCTAGCGTTTCCGCTTGCACCCGTTTCCGTACTGCGAGTTGCGTCTACCGTAGTGCTTCATTCCTCCACTGGACGCATCGTGGCGCTATGATGGGAAGACGACTTCTGCAAACTTCAAACTACAGGAAGGAAGCTTTTGTTAACTGTATTTAATACGACTGTGCTCTAGATTTTCAACGATTTACATCCTCTTCTCCTCTCCAAGTTATTAAACAGATGTTTGAAATTGTTTTAAAGCCCTCATTTCAATGATAAACCGCTTTAGTTTTTAATGTGAACTCGTGAGCTCCGTAAATATATCATTTAACTTTTCATCCATTAGATATAGTTAATAAATAATAATTATAACACTCCATTAACTAATTACTAATTCTGTTATAAGAACGTTAACGTCCATTTTTCCAGAAGCTTAGTTTAAGCACTCCAGAATGATCGTATTGAATATTACGGTTAAAACATTCTTCACGCACACTTTTAACGTTTGTTTAGCATTAAAATGACCAAATGTCGGATATTTGTCTTTATATTCCAATTAAATCATCATTCTTTCTCTCCAAATAGTCACTCTAAATTTCAAACAGAAAAGCGAGAGAAAACGCTAGAATGATTACATCACGTGACAGTTTTTTTTTGCTTCTATAAACCTACACACTTTTGACCAACCAGTTCTTGTTATTCAGTTACTGTACATGTACATTTCCCAGCAACAAATAAATTCTAGTAGAGATTCTCTGGCGGAAGAAATGGTTATTGAATATATTTTCTAATTTTTCAGTTTAGAGTATCACCTTCATACGTAAACACGTTGGTCAAAACTTGTATAGTAATTTCAAGGGTAAGTAATTCGCAATCAGTTAATACCAAATTAGATTTTAGTAATTGGTGTTCTATAGATACAGTTGCAAGCCAATTTGGCTGTTTTAGGGGTAAAAGAAACACTCAAGTATTGTCGGTGCTCTTCGTCAGGAAGATTAATAAAACAATTGTCGCGGTTTCTTCGCTGGCACATTTAATAAGTACAAATTAATTTTGCTTGTACTTGTCGACATGTGAGTTGCGAATGTCGAATTGCGAATGAATTTTATCCTTCGATGAACTGGATACGCAAATACCTTACAACACCTTGCGCCTGCTCAACAACACATAATATTTTGATTTTAACAACTAACAATAACATTTTCATTTAAAAACTAACATAAGATGTAATCCTTCAATTTAAACACTAACAACTATGGCTAAGTTATAGTTAATCAAAGAGGCATCTCTATCATTGCTTCAGGAGATACGCTCTGCTGAATTAAGAGAGAAGTGGCCGTATCTTATAATTTCTCTGTATATTTTAGACGACCGACGCCCAATGAATGTATGATCGGATATAAGGGCGGTAAAATAGTTCAAATAGGCTACGCATGTACATGAAGCGCTTTCATGCGATGAGAGTAGGTTATTGAGGTCTATCATTGTCATTTACTACCACAGTACGTGACCACGAATTAAATAAGACCAAAATCGACCATCTGGCTGTTGGGTAAAGTAGGCCATCTTCCATTTTACTTCAAACGCCCACCGCCCCCAGGTACGGCCGGTTCAATGTGCCAGACTTACTTTCGGTATCTTCCAGTAGTGTATCGAATGCGAAAAAAAACAATTCTTCATCTGGAAATGACTTTACCAATTCGGTCACTAGCTGTTAGTATATAAGGAATATGGTACTAAAGGCATCAACATTTCGCGAAGCAAATGAACACATTTACACATCGAAAAAATTTGAAACTTTGAACTATGAATTCAAAAAATGAAAAATGCTCTCCCCCAAAAATAAGAGCAGAAGACGATAACAACATAACATAAAGAACTAAACAACTATAGTCTATGTCACGTTGGTAAGTCTGTGTGGTGAAAATAAAAATATTCTACACAGCGCTAGTGTTTTCAACTTCTATGCGAGTGGCACGCACGTGTATCAGTTTAGTAGACATTCGATTCACTTTGTATTTTAAAGTACATACTTTTATTTATAGTTAAATTTGATTTGTTGTATCTGTTATTATGGAGCTTTTTCCATAGCAGCTAACCTAACGTTTGCAAGAGATGGCGAAATGTACAAAGATGTTGATTATATTCCAAAACTCTTTTGGTCCCTAAAATCGGAACAGTTTTTGAAAAACAATGAAAACAAATCATATATGTTTGCCAATAAGAATTATATCAGTTTTTCATTAACTATATAACAAACATCGTACAATTTCATGCTATAAGAGTGTAGTTATTGATCGTTTGGGTTTTCATATTTTCTTTTATCTATGATTAAAATCAGCAATCTTGATCAAATTTTCATTGAAGGATTCTTATTTTTCGCAAACGAAGACAAACATTTAATATGCACCCTTTGTTTATTATGCGGACCTTGCAAAATTGTGTAATAATTTAAATTCCGGAGAAGGAAATTAAAATTTAATAGTTACCAACTGTGCTATTGATGTATGAAGATTCAGCAATCAAATTAATTCAACATAAATATTCAACACTTGAATTTATGTAAATAAAATCAAAGAAAACAAGAAAAGATTAGCGACTTTTTTTGGTTGAGAATATATTCGGCGACAGAGAATGTGACTAATAATATGAAAGTTTGTTGCAACTTCAAAACTTTGTCATCGTCGTACTAAATCCATGTCTACAGAAACATAAATGTAACAATGTAAGACATACGCAGTCTAAGATTTATCAGTTTATCACCACAACTTTGAATGGGGAGTCGAAAAATTAAAAGCATCCATTGAAAAATATATTGCTAATCTTAAATATAAAAAAAATAGAGTGCATTTTCTCATAAAACACACTTCGTACATATACGCATTTTTGTACAAAAACGAATCTATAGCAACTTCAATAACAATGTTTAATGACAGTGTGTCAGAGTTAAGTTAAAATATTACATAGTAATGTTAGAACTTTTATGGCAAATCTTTTGTGGGGCCATAAAGAGAAGGAACTATAAGGTACATAATTCAGCACCAAACAGCTTCATGAGTCTTCTACTTCTTGTAATTAAAACCCTAGAAGATGATATGTCGTTAAGAGATGGAGTTGAATTACAATGCATTATTGATCGCCTTCAAAAGTACTATCAAATAAATGGAGATATTCGTCATCAGGTGATAACGACATTGAGATGTGCGATATCGTTTGGGTATGTGTGTCGACGTAATTGTAAATTCAAAACCATACCACATACGATTGCTATTCAAAGGACGAAGCCAAGTAGTCTTAAACGCAAACAAGCAATTTGTCGTAACGAACATATATTTACGCGAAATTATTCTAGAATTTGTAAACCGGCTGAAATATCATTTTCAATATCAGATGAAGGAGATGAATCAATTGGTCAAAAAAACTCTGATATAACAGTATCGACTTGTCATTCAAGCGAGAATGAAGATTGAAGACAGCGACTCAATACTAAATAACGACGAGCACAAAATATTAGTTTAACTAATTTTGTAATCTCTAAATAAATTTGTTGAAACATTTCACACTGAAAATTACTTTACTTTTGGTGGAAATAAAAGGTTTTGGAGTTGATTTAATAATTCGCTGAAATAAAACATTCGCTTTGTTCGAGTATAATAACGATAAATGGAAATAACAGACGTATTCGTGATGCATCAAAACCAGGAACATCCTTTGAACCGAACTCAATAGGCCAGAAACTGAATGAAACAAAAATGTAAACGTGTAACAGTTTTTTTTGTTAACAAAAGCGACGATGAGAGAACGCTGTCATTTTTTAAATAGTGATTGTTATAACTGCTACCTTCGAATGCCTGTAAGAGTTGGAGGGCTGAAATTTTGCATGAATATCACACATGATCCTGGGGTGGTTTATGACCATTAACCCGGTCAAGGTAACTTCCGGTTTTCAAAGGGTCAAAGGTCATCATGTTAAAACATAGATTTGGGGATATACAGGGTGATTCACGACTAAAGGGTACAAGATATCAACTTAATTTTTTGGTGACATATGTAAATTGATATCGACTATTTTTTAACCTTCGGATGGCCAAGGTGGGGTCCAATCGGACCCCAGACCTATTTTTTGTGTCGTAGGTATTTTAGTAGCAAGAAAATCGGTTTGAGGTTCTTTCTAGCTGAATATTTATCATTTATACATACCCTCATATAAGGATTTTACGTCAAAATTTTTCCGTTTTTTAGAAATTAATTAATTGTTGCTTTATTTTCTTTGTATTCTTTATCTTTATTTTCTGTGTATCCCTAGATTTTTTGTATTACACTGTAATAATCGTTTTATGTTGATCCATAAATTTATATTACACTGTAAAAATTGCTTTTTGTTTGTAATAATAAAAGATGTTTGTCTAAAAGCTATTATTTTTTATTTATTAACTTATTAAATCGGTATATGTGCGAGTATAATTTAACGTAACCTTTATTCAAATTTTCGCTATTCTTTTTAGTCTGATATATTTTGATGCTTATTATAAACAAATACTTCAATTTACAATGAACAACTAGATAAAATTCTTGGGGTCCGCTTGGACCCACCTTGACCATCCGTGTAACCAAAAATAGCTTGGCCATCCGAAGGTTAAATTATTTGTAATTATACAGGGTGGTTCACAAATTTGGAATATATCAAAGTTAGGTTTTTTTAAATGCAACTCCCTGCATTTTATTACATTTTTAGAGAAAATTGTGATTTTAAGTAAACAACGCCTAATAACACGGAAACCACTTACTTTCAGTAACGCAAATTTATATCGATGATTTATTTTGACCTTTAAGGCTTTCATTTGCACTACGTGAGATTTCAATTCTATGCACAGGGTGTTTAGAAAAAGGATTCATATTTTATATTTTTCAAACATCAAAAACTTAGAGCATATTTTTCCCCCCTTGAAATGGAGGCCTTCTCGTGGAGTTTGTGGGTGGTAGGTGTTATTGAAACGACATGTACTTCAATTTGACTGCCGACGTTTCGACCATACCAGGATGGTCTTTATCAGGGCTCTGAAGAGTTTGCGTATCAAAAACATACGTGGTACTTCTTTGATCCAGTTTTTTACGATGCAAAGTTGTTGAATGATTAAAAGACAATTGTTGGTACGTGATGGTTGATGATAACAATAATTAATTTAATAAAACCGAAAATATACGACACACAGCAATTTGGTGGAACGAACAAACAAGATGATTCTTGTTTAAATTGGATGGGTCCATAATGCCTTGTAGGGTAGCTCCAAATTCATTCTTGTGTTGGTCTCAGATGGACAGAATGGCGGCTTTTTGCCTCGTTCCTTAAATCGTGTAATTACTTATTCAGTGCAACGTCATTGTTGCTTTATTCCTGCAACTTGTGTCGAACTCTTTGATATTTAGTTCAACTTTAAAATAATTTCCCTCATGATGATTAAATTGTGTATTTCAACTTTAATTTTCACTTTAATGTGAGTTCGTTCATTTGTTCACCGAGACGTCTCACTCCATTTTTTAAATTTTTTAACATTTTAACATTTAATTGCATTTCCTTTCATACTTAAGCTTGAAGATGATATCTTAGTATATCGAAACATGTCGCTTATCAATTAGTCATCACTCCATTGTTATCCAATTTTGCAATAAATTAATCATGGGGAAGGTTTGGTGACTTATTTAAATTAATATGATTCTTGTTTGTTCGTTCGCTCACTGTCGATAACTACTACGTCAATTTCTAAGCCACCGCTAATTGTACAATAAAGTTGAAATTTTACGAATAAAGTGATGAGACATCCTGTTTATTTGTAACGATACAAAAAGCAACCCTCGCGGTTTCTCCGTTCTGCGCATTATACGTCAGATAATATAAACATTAAAATGAGCTGTTACTATATTTGGTTACATTTTTTTTTGCCATAACATTCTGTTTTACTTGCACAAGTAACAAGAAAACTCAAGCAACTGTTAAAACTTTACGCCATGAACGGTGCTGAAAATAAATTGTTTAGTCTAGTCTAGGCAGTGCCGGTTTATACATTACGCACACTACGCACGTGCGTAGGGCCCGGACAAATCTAAAGTTTTTAGTTTATTAATTATTATAGGTATCAATCAATGCATTTAAGATACAACAATCTTAAATAACAGGAAAGTTAAAATTTCAAAAGAAGGTATAATAATAAGAAGACACCCTTTAACATGTTTGAGACTAAAATTTGTCATATATTTTAAAAGAGTTTATTGCAGATTGAACATTTCCTCGTCCCTTTCTAAGTAAATAACCTTTGTACTTAATTATGCCGACACAAGGGGGGTTTGTGAATCAGGGGCGTAACTATCATGATAACTATCAGCCCCGCGGAACCCGGGCCTGTGATCTATGGGACCCGGATGTTACGGCACTAATATTTGTATTTTCGTAAACATTCCTCTTAAAATGCTGAAAACGTATTTAAAAAAAATTGCAAAATGTAAATTTTATTTTCCAGCAAGTTAATAATAATGTGAAACATTCCAATTATGGAAAAAAATTCTTATTGCCATAATTTCCGGTCTACACTTCGTTTACGTGCGGTGTTGTTTGTACTCGTAACAACCATGAATAAAGACAGATGCGCCGTATTTATTGTATTGTAAGCTTCTTGAGAATTCAGACTTGCCCTTTTCATCTTATGGAGCTATTTAAAATATATTAGTCTGAATGATTCTCATTTTTATCATCTCAAAAGCAACGGAGGTAGAGAAAAAAAATAAATTGGCTTGTATCAAATTCGAAGTTTTGCTATGTACTTATGCAAATTGTTGTGAGGGTGGGTGGTGATGGTGGAGGGCCCAATGTTACTTAGTGCGTACTAAGAAATGACATGTAAAACCGGCACTGAGTCTAGGTTATAATTTATAATATATCTCCCAAAAAGATTTATCCCTTCATTTAACACATTTATAAATATAAAAGGTGGTACCTTTATGTTCTCTAGCAATCATCTAATGTTGAAATGAAACGATAAATTGTATTTATTAAATTTAGGATTTTATAGATAGGAAAATGATTGCTCATTTTTGTTGAGGATGTGATATTACTTTATCGTGATCAACTTAAGGTAAACTAAATTAATCAGCAAATATGAAATTGAACGGTGAATAGATTATTATATTATATGTAGATTGATGGTATGTTTTAATACCTACTTGGAAATAAGCCAATATTTGTTATTGTCTAAGATTAGGTACTTTAATAAATGTCAGTGAGAAGGATCTAATGAGAACGAAAATTCTTGAAAGAGAGTTTGAAATATTTTAAGCGATCTGTTAACGTACAACTTACATTGAAAAGGCAAAGTAAGCTGAAGCGGTATGTCGATTTAGATTTCAGAGGAGATATGTTTGAAAAGTCAGTTACAGAAGTATCCCTAAAAGTTACTTTGTGTTCATTCACATTTTAATACTATTGGTTTTTTTCATTGAGGTGCTTCTTAACGTAGTAATTTTGTTATTTACTTGCACTTTTCTTCCCGTGTGTATAGTACGTACTTCAACGGTTGTAATTAATACTTATGAATTATTAAAGAGCTCAACGATTTTTCTTACATTTTTAAATAATTTAACACAAAAAACTAATAATATAGTCCTTCAGTTTTAATTTCGCAAAGTGAAAGTTACAATTTGCAATTCTAATATCGCCAAACGTGTTTGACTAAACGTTATGTCAACAAGAACTTTTATCTAATATCATGCAAATAAGGTGGTAGGAATCGTGACTCGACCTACATAATTTTCCAAAGCTTTTGTTAAATAAATTGATTTGTGGGATATACGAAAAGTTTGTTACACTTTCTAACTTAATAACAAACAGAGAGACGTGTGATAAGGTTTATTTGATACTGGTACTAAAGTTTGTTGCAAAACGGACTACGTGTGAGAAACCGCGAAAGGAAAAACTTGACACAATTGAATACGGAGAAACTATTCTGAAAAGAACTCTCAATTGTGAACATAGCTATTATATACAATATCCTTCTCAAATGCTTCTTCATTCATGTCAGACTGTGCCACGAGAAATGATATATGAACATTCAATTTGGATGCAGTTGAATCGTATTTAGACTTGGATGTAAATCAACGATAAATTTTCTGAATTTTCAAATCGAATTCAACGTACCTCCAACAGGATCGCGTTAGAAGTACAAATGAATTCTCAAAGTATCCGGTATTGATCTAAGTGGAAAACACTTCCTGCATTATACATTTTCATTATTTACTCGGTTGGTAGTTTTAAGTTTTCAAGCGTATATTGAAAGAAAGCGATTTACCAACTGCACCTTTTACCAATTGAAATAATTAAGAAAAAATAGAAAACACTTTCCACAAAATATGAGAATAACCCTCTCTGCCTTACTTACCTTTACTATAAATAGGATTAACACGTACGTATGCTTAACTATTATGTTACTTATTAATAAACTGGGATATATACAGGGTGTTTTTTTGGGAGCTTTGGTTAGACGTTTCTGGGAAAGTTGTATATGTAGGTTTCTGAAAATGTGTACTTGGGAGTTACTCAAAAAGCCGAATCGATCTAAAATATTTTCAAAATGGCTGTACTTCCGGATATGCCGGAAGTAGCTACCAACTTCGTTATTTTAAATAGCAACCCCTATTTTTTATTGCATTTTTGGATTCTACGTGAAATTTCAAAACCTTTGATAATACAAGTTATGGTTTTTAAGTTATTTTCATTTATTTAAAAAAAATGGCGGATGCAGACCGTACTTTAAGAATTCATTACTTGAAAACGGTTGTAGCTATGGCAACCGAGTTTTCACCAGCGCTTAGAGGAAGAATAGGGCTTTCTTTTGGTGTACTTAAAAAAAAGTTATGTTGCGTACGACGTCATCTATGAGGCTCCAAATTTAAGAAAATTCAAAGACTGAAAACTCAGTTTTTTTAATTGAAATGACCATTTTCTTATTATTGCATTTGATAGAGAATAAAAATAGGCATATTTTGGTATTACATGTTCCTATCCCTATCTTTAATAGTTTTTGACTTATTCTCATTTCATCGCATTGATTCCATTTTTTTCGGATTTTTTAGTAGTTGGCCATGACCTTATGGCAAACGAATTTTAAACCAAACAAGTGATATCAGTCCGTCACCTGTTATAGGTTTCAAATCAATTTAAAACCTTGCCTTCTTCAACAAATGCTCAAAATGAGCGCCTTTATGTTCCAAACACAAACTCTTTTTCGTAAATGTTCTCGTGTGGAGTATTGTATGACTTGTAATTCAGTATTGAGCATAATCTTGCAGAGGCAGCTCTTCTGTTGCAGTAACAACAATATTGCGTAAAATTTCCAAATAACGTTCTGTATTCAAATTTTCTGCATAAATGTGGAAACACAAAATATTTTTATTTTTAAACGCACAAAGTACAATAAAACTCCAGCACTCCATTCAAACAAGAATTTTAATGGCACCAGCAATGCGAATTATGGCGATTAAATTTTTACTAAATTTGGCCTCGTCTGATCAAGTAATGTTCCCCAAAAAATATTCCTGGTTCCTTAACATTAGCTATTCGTAAAACTCTTACTGTAGGTAAGGTGGTACAAAGCTCCCAAAATTCAAACAATTTCATTCCAGTGTTCGGATGGTACGTTCACTAGGACGCGGTCTTTCTGGATATCTCTCAATGAACGCATGACAGGCATGTGACGCGATTCTGTTCATTTCACCATAAATAACAATTAGATTCCAAAAATCTTAATATGTAAAACCATTGCGAGCCATTTTTCTTTTTTTTCGATTATTGAAAACCTATGTTAACCTATTGCAGGTGGCGGTTTAGTATCACTTGATTTGTTCAAAATTCGATTGCCATGGTCCAGTCATGGTCGACTACTACAAAAAATTCGAAAAAAATTGTATCAATGCGATGAAATGAGAATAAGTCAGAAACTATTAAAGATAGGGATAGGAACATGTAATACCAAAATATGCCTATTTTTATTCTCTATCAAATGCAATAGTAAGAAAATGGTCATTTCATTTAAAAAAACTGAGTTTTCAGTCTTTGAATTTTCTTAAATTTGGAGCCTCATAGGTGACGTCGTACGCAACATAACTTTTTTTTAAGTACACCAAAAGAAAGCCCTATTCTTCCTCTAAGCGCTGGTGAAAACTCGGTTGCCATAGCTACAACCGTTTTCAAGTAATGAATTCTTAAAGTACGGTCTGCATCCGCCATTTTTTTTAAATAAATGAAAATAACTTAAAAACCATAACTTGTAGATATTGACATGTTGGTATCAAAGGTTTTGAAATTTCACGTAGAATCCAAACATGCAATAAAAAATAGGGGTTGCTATTTAAAATAACGAAGTTGGTAGCTACTTCCGGCATTTCCGGAAGTGCTGCCATTTTGAAAATATTTTAGATCGATTCGGCTTTTTGAGTAACCCCCAAGTACACATTTTCAGAAACCTACATATACAACTTTCCCAGAAACGTCTAACCAAAGCTCCCAAAAAAACACCCTGTATACAGAACGATGAAAATCCGTTGACAGTTATTAGATTAGAGTGTATCATAAAGGTAATCATAAAGTTTCCACATAAGTTTGATTGAAAAATGCGTACCCTTACATGTAGCGTAATATAACTTGAAAATTGCTTACCGAAAAATATTAAATTGTAATCAGCTCTGTCTTAACAGTCGCATTTGGATGTTATATATGTACCACAAAAACCCAGATGAGGGGGGTTATAAAGTGACCCCAACATCAGGTGAAATTTATGCATTTCAAATGAGGGGGGTTGGTTGGTGACCCCATGTTCTTATATTGTTTTATCGACAGTTAGTGCTTCCATATATTTAAATTAAAGGAACACATTGTTTAAAAGTTCGAACTATATTTATTGCAACAACTAAACTAGATATTAGGATACAATGTAAAAAAATTAATTACATTCTGTACATTTTCTAATAACGGAATGCTCTTCTTTAAAAGTATGTATAGGACAAATGTAGATACATAAAAATATATTTTTTGTAGTTATTATTGTAGTCAGAATTAGGATTCCTCAAGTTACTATATAATATTCTATATGTAGTCAACAGAGAGACATCACGCGCTATTAGTTTTGTTTCTATAAAAACCAATCTAATTTCTAAAACTCTTTCAAATATACTTGACAGTACGCAGAAAGCAATCAGGATAAAAGTCCTAAAATCTCAAAATGTAGAATTAATATTTTGTCTATGATAAAACAAAAAATATAAGCTGGGGTTATTAGATAACCCCCCCGATCATGATGCGACTCAAATCAAAAATGTATTTTAATTAAAACATCTTCCATAAGATAGGTATACGTAAATGGTGTCAATGCATGTCAATTGCATTCTAGATTCAAGATGAAACCCATGTATTGTTTGTAAAATTCACTACCTAAATATAACTTATGAGTGACTCAATTCAGATTCAAATTGTTTGTAGGCAAAAGTAAATTTTCATCGAGATTACAATTTTATTATAATTATAATAAGTCAACGGGTTTTAAAAGTGTCAAGTTAAGATTTTTGTTGTGAGATCCAAAAATGACATCCTTGTAGATTTACTCCAGGTTTTGCCATATAAACAATTACATATAGCATTTTTATTACCGGGACACTATACAGTATGAAACCAACTGCTTTGTAAGTTAGCTTTGATTTTTGTTAAATTTGTCCTATGTCTAAAGGTAATAGTTTCCGAGATAGTAACCTTAGTTTGAATTATTTTTTTATCGCCCAATTTTGAAAATAAAATTAAAGGAAGCAACAAACAATAAAACTATTTGTATCAGATATTTACTTGGTTTTAAGTTTTCAAGCGTATATTGAAAGAAAGCGATTTACCAACTGCACCTTTTACCGATTGAAATAATTAAGAAAAAATAGAAAAACACTTTCCACAAAATATGAGAATAACCCTCTCTGCCTTACTTACCTTTACTATAAATAGGATTAACACGTAGGTACGTATGCTTAACTATTACGTTACTTATTAATAAACTGGGATATATATACAGAACGATGAAAATCCGTTGACAGTTATTAGATTAGAGTGTATCATAAAGGTAATCATAAAGTTTCCACGTAAGTTTGATTGAAAAATGCGTACCCTTACATGTAGCGTAATATAACTTTACTGAAGTGTAACATTAATTAATAAATAAACTAACATAAAAACGAACGGTACAAAACACAAAACATTAAACATTAATTTTCAAACAACCCACCTTTATTATGTAAACACTATCTTACTACACGATTTGAAAAATTTGTGTTACGTCTTGCAGGATATCAAGCGTGATTGATCTGAAAGCTTCACGTACCCTGTAACCATTCGCCGAGAATGAAAACCATATCAACCAGTTCGTTATTTGGAAAACGTGACATTTTCGATTCGATTTTAAGCTTTTTTAACAAAGTGAAGACGATAATGTGTCAAATACAATCAATTGAAATTAAACTGACGTATGTCGTCTGCTACTATTACCTTTAGATATAGGACAAATTTAACAAAAATCAAAGCTAACTTAAAAAGCAGTTCATTCATACAGGGTGTTTCATATAAAATAGTCGACTTTTGGCATTTCTTCTGTAGTTGTTAGAAAAAATTCAGTACGGCCCTTGTGCAACAAATTTCTTTCAAAATCAGCATATCGAGAAATATAACGCTCTTTTGTTTATGATAATCTCCAATTTTGTTGCTCTGTTGCCAATGATTGAATAGTTATGATATTTTTACTGAATGTTGATTTCGGCGACAATTTTTAAAAAACATTTATTTTCTACTAAATGAGTTGACTTAAGTAGGTGAAAGGCCAAACAAACTTGGCCTAGAATCGAATATAGATTTCAAAAATATAAAAATCTATAGGGTGTTCCATTTAAAATAATAGAGTGCGATCCTGTACAGACGAAATCAAGAGCAGTGCGACCCTCAAAATATTTTTAGGTTGTAAACAAGGAACATCTGAATAAGAAATGTCTCTTGACCTTTTGTCCCAAAATTGATATTAAAGGTACTATCGAAGAACGGAGGGCAAGTGAGCAACCCTGTATTTATAAAAAAAAATTCCGAAACACGTGAATTTTAGATTTTAAAATAGCGTCCTACTGCGTAAAAATTTTATTCCTAAATTTAACACTCCTGCCGTAAAGTAGGGTATAAAAAACAAACTAAAATTTACGTCGGAATAGGAAATCAGAACGAACCTGCCGAATATATTTGTTTATTACAAAATCTTTCATTATTTTAGCGACCATATAAAAATATTTATAACAAGACGTTCACATTAGAATTATACCAAAGCATTACTTCGATTAGACCGTAGGCCAATTTTCGCAGTATATACCATATGAATGGTTTACGATTAAAACTCAAAAAAAAAGAATAGCCTGATGATGATATTAGATATTGAAACATGTCGCTAAACACTTAAGAGTAATCCATTTATATCATACTAATTCAATTATACATATAATTCATGGGGAAGGTTTTGACTTTTAATCATAAACCATCTAGAGCTGTCGAGCGATCGATTCCAAACGGTCCACACAGATGTACAGTTAGTGAATTCTTTTGTTTTCCTGCAATAGATAAATTGTGCTGCCAACACTACTCACTTTCATCACAAGTGACGAAAATGCAACTTTCCTCGATCATTTTACAAATGAAAATACTATTTTCTAAGGCAGTTTTAAAAAAACAATATTTTCTTTAATAAAATTACTAAAGACAGTTACATTTTTCTCTCTAGAGATGAAAGTAAACAGTATTGCCAACACCATTTATATACCGCAAGAAAACAAAATAATTCAGTAAACTGTCAAATATTTAGAACTTAATGTTAGGGTGTTAATTTTCGCGGTCCCAAGAATTGTCACTCTAAACCCAAGAATTATTATTTTTACCCCAAGAATTATTTTTCGACCGCAGCTTTTTAATTATTTTGGTCCCAAGATTTCTGATCCCAAGAATTATTATGTTAGCCCCCAAAATTATTATTTTAACCCACAGAATCATTCTTTTGGCCCCAAGATTTTATTCGTTTTACCCCATGATTTTATTCATTGTATTCAATTGAAAAAAAAGTATACTAAACCTACCTCTAACCTAAGCGCCTGAGTGGCAATATACGTTTAAGTTGACATTTTTTTAGTTTCAAATACTGTTCAGTACCATATTCCCGTATTTGTATCAAACGAAAAAAAATATACTAAACCTAAGCGCCTGAGTGGCAATATACGTTTAGGGTGACATTTTTTTTGTAGTTTCAAATACTTCTATAAAATAAGTAAATAAATAAAATCTTGAGGTAAAATAAAAAAAATCTTGGGGTGAAATAAATAAAACCTTGGGGTAAAATGAATAAAATCATGGGGTAAAATGAATAAAATCGTGGAGCCAAAAGAATAATTATGTGGGCTAAATTAACAATTTTGAGGGCTGATATAATAATTCTTGGGACCAAAATAATTAAAAAGCTAAGGTACAAAAAATAATTCTTGGGGTGAGAATGACAATTCCTAAGATGTACAAAATAATATCACTTAATGTTATGATTGCAAATGATATGGATATCATTAAATATATGCGGTTTTAGAAAAAATGTTGTGTAAAACACGAATGTGTAAAAACTTTGAGTTCGAGTTGAAAAAAGCATAACTTTTTTCTCAAGATGTACAAATAACTATTGTTATGATAGTTACATGACAGTATTATTAATAACTTCTGTGATGAATCCTGAAAATAATAAAGAATAAGAAGCAGAGGCGGTTAAAAAAATCGTTCCTGTGATGTCTGCGAGTAGGAAACTGAGTGACAAATCATGTAGTAACATAAAGTCTTTGAAAATAATATAATTGTCAGTCCAAAAAAAAATGGTACCAACTTTGCTTTTCGATACTCAAAGAGACATTGAGGTTGCGACATTGAAACTTTCCCTATCCCTTCTTTCATGGGCACTTCTTTGCCCGCGGCACTGAAAGTTTAGGTCATGGTGACGCTTAGTTGGCTTGTCTGCTTTTTCGCATTTTTCTAGGAGACAGTTTAACGAACAGCTCTGAGCTTTTATAATTACATAATGAATTTAAAAGCTTCAACAAAACATTATAGTGCATTAATGCACAACCTTTAACGTCGTTTTGACAGTCCATAAAATAATTTTTGGAGTTTAAGGGTGTCACTGATTATAAAGAGACCAATTAACATTTTGGTCAATACATTTAAAAGAAACCATAATTGATGCAACAACGTTTGTATGTAATTTATCAATGTATCAATACATTTAAATAAATAAATAAATAAATCTTTATTAGGTAAATAAATCTAATTTGCAAAAAACGGTGGGTTATTTAGCTATTATACATTTTTTTTTAAAAAGCATTATTTCTTGAAATCTGTGAAAAGTAATAAATCTATTAATCAATTTGATTCAGCTGACAGTAGAAATGTGTTGCCAGGTACGGACGGACTGTGTCCTCTCCAATACCTCATGTTAGTCATGTTACCTGATTGATGTTTCGCATCGTAATAGATAAAAGCAATTACAGAGAACATTGAACAATGTGTAAGTAATCATTTCTGTAACATTAATTCTGCAAAGCAAAGGGTATTGTAAAGTATAGTCTGGTCATTTTTAAATTACTATGGATAAGGAACTCCTTCAAATTGCTGTAGCCAATGTTAAAATGGGGTTTCACTTGTAAATAAAAGAATTAATGTCATATACAAAACGTTTTGTATATGACATTAATTCTTTTATTTACAAGTGAAACCCCATTTTAACATTGGCTACAGCAATTTGAAGGAGTTCCTTATCCATAGTAATTTAAAAATGACCAGAGTATATGTATTTTAAGTTGTGAAAATTCAATATGTAATATAGTCAGTAATAAACCAGTTCCGTAAATTAGATGGTACACAGCGAACTTAATCTATCTTAACAAAGAATTTAGGCAATAACAACAACATCTTTACAATTTTACACGTAAAAACAACATATTGTGTTACGAAATCGCTGCTTCTGGACATGTAACGTGAATAGGAATCAGATACAAAATTATTTTTACTAAAGATGACAATTTACTTTTAGGGAACTATGAATAAGCTGCTTTTCCCGATGATGTTTCCAAAATCAATATCAAATAGAAATGTGTATGTTTGTCATTAAAAGGGTTTAACTTATTTGAATTGACATGCTGCACGATTGGTTGGGATGCTGCCATTATTAGTGAGGTATTTATGTTTCATTGTGGGCTATTGAGTTTGACTTTAATACATCTATTCACGATTAATCACTGAAAGGCTGCGAAATGTTCATCCAAACGAAACAATTCACTATTATGCTATAATACCAGAATTCAATGAACTTACAGTTAGCTAACTAAGTCTAGTTTAAAGCCGAAATTTTATTACCTAACTCCTTATCCTAAAGTGTTAAAGAAATTTGGTCCGTTGGTACAAGTGTCGAATATAACGTTCGAACCACGACATCGAATATTCAAATTTGTTGCTCGCTCATACTACGGTGGGGGTAACGTACTTATGCAAAACTAAATTAAAAAATCAATTAATTGTTACTGATATGCTTTTGAGAGATGCTATAAAGTGTGGGTTATGCCTTAAAGAAGACATAGTCCAGTAACCTTGTCGCCTGAAAGGGGTGGTACCTTGCGTTAAATCCGGTAGTTCTGATTTTTTGCTGACTTATTTATGATGTTACCTCAATGAATAATCCAAGTTTGAGACCTCGAGCGCCGAACGCAACCTTGTCATAAATCGAAAAAACCGCAACATTTTCGACTTTATTTCAGTTTTTGGCGATTTTAAGCCTAAAGGACTAGTTTTTCGATAATACCTACGCAGTACGTTTTTAAACTAGACTAAATTTGCTACAATATGAGACGAAAACTGTCTCTATAGACCCAATAGTTTCCGAGATAAAGCTTTTCAAAGTTTCTCATTTTTGTCGAACTTCGCAATTTTTAGCAATATTTTAGGCGCCATTCAAGTAACACAGGCGGGCTCTATCAGAGGTTCCTAGAACTACACAGGTACAGGCGTGGTTGGGAGTCACACTGTACCCTCTCCCTGGGGGTGGATATCGAAGTCACAAGACCTCTGCCCCAAAATGATGTCCAGAGGCGCAGCCCCACAACACCTCTTGTGGATGATTTCTTGCGGTTGCAAGAGGGGTTGTAGGAACGAGTGCAGCTGCAGAAAGACAGGGATGACAAGCTTATCAGCATGGACGAAGTGGGGGGGGGGGGCTTGGGGGGCTAAGCCCTTCCAAACTTCAATTTAGCCCCTCTAGCTTACCTTGACATCTTAAAAAACTATAGACGTTAAAGTTGTGGTGATCCATAAAGTTGGACGTTAGTTCTCCAAATAGGGGTAAAGTGATGAGACAATATGGTCAGAAACACAAAACCTCCCCCATAAGTTTGTTTATTGATTAAAATTTAAAGTTGATTGAAAAATGAATGCAAAAATCAAGCCTCATTGAAAATGTAGAACTTGATTGATTACAAAGTCAAGCTAATAAGTGTTATTAGACTTGAGATGAAAGATACTTAAATTTAGATTATGTGAAATTACGACATGTTTCGCCAATTACAAATTGGCATCCTCAGGTAAGTGTTTTAATTAAGAATGGTGGTTGAAATTTGATGGATGATGGAGGCGGATGACGTGCGAAGATGTTATAATAAATTAATCAAATTAAGCCATTGGGCGGTTTTATAGTCAAAATTATAAGGGAGGCTCCAAAAAGTTAAAATGGGAAAACCATGTTACTTAAATAACGAAATTGTAAAAACATTAAAAGTTAAATTCACAGCTAAAAGCTGAGAGAAAATATATAATGACGACGCACGACATGTTAAAATAGTTGAAGACGAACACAAGAAATTAAATTGCAAAATAAAAGTCGCAACGACCGGTAGAAAAAACTTCGCCCATTCTCATCAGTCTGTAGGGACTGCAGCGGGGCCTCCTTAACAACTCGAAAAACTGTCAACCTAAAAATGCTCCACCTTCGGTGTCGCATTTTTATTGGTTGACAGTTTTTCTCGTCTAATTGCTAGGCAACAGATTCTTATTAAACAACCCAAATTTACTCGGTAAAATACAAACCTCTTGTGCAATTATAAGTGATAATTTCACGTATCCTTTTACTTTGTAATAGTAATACCATTGTATTTCGTTGGAGGTTGATACATTCCGTTATTATCCTGTACTAAAAGAGACGAGTGTTAAGTACGGGATATTATGCAACATTTTCATTCCGATGTGCAAAAAAAGACCTACATGGCAGACAGTATAACACCACACTGAATCAGGATCAGGCCGATAGAACACGGCTTCTCTCCTTGGTTGCAATTTAAATTAATGATATTTCATCATGAAATTAGTACGAAATATTACAAGAATTAATGGGAAGATTCCCTTCTGCTGTAAAACTCCTCCACGAACCGTTATTATAGGTAACTAAAGGTAGACACATACATACAGTTTTTCCTCAAGGCAAAACTGCGCAGTCTAAGCCTTGAGGATTTCCTTCAAATGAGGCTGCCCCACACACGGACTGAGATTTAACGCCAGTTCGTGACCCGTAGAGCAATGGCATCTACTGACGATGTTGCTTTCGCGGTAATAGGTTTGCTTATAAATATATAAATACACAATTGAATGTCGTAATGTTGAACTTTAATAATATACAGGGTGGGCCATTGAAAAGGTAACACGCCTGTTTTGGGATACTTAGATCAGTTTCTTAAAAAAACGCTCGGACACGTCGATTTTCTATTTTTGGGGGACAACTTTTGATGTCAAATTTGACTTTTGTCAGGTCAACCACCTAGCCCCAGCAGCTCCTAACTCAAGAATTTAAATAGGGAAAGGGTGTCGAGCGACCCCTCATTTGAAGCGTCTTTTAATTCTCTATTCGACAGTATGACCGAAATTAGTTTTATTCAATTTTGTTTCACCCCCCAACAAAAACAAAAATTACGGTAAGGTGGTCGAGCGACCCCTCATTTGAAGCGTCTTTTAATTCTCTATTCGAAAGTATGAATGAAAATTAGTTTTATTCAATTTTTTTTCACCCCCATGAAAAGCACCCTCTAGATTAACTACGGTGAGGGTGTTGTTTAGGAAAAATCCTGAAATGTGCCGTTCAAAAGGTCAAAGGTGGCGTGTTTCAGGATTTTTCCTAAACAACACCCCCACCTTAGTTAATCTAGAGGGTGCTTTTCATGGGGGTGAAAAAAAAATTGAATAAAACTAATTTTCATTCATACTGTCGAATAGAGAATTAAAAGACGCTTCAAATGAGGGGTCGCTCGACCACCTTACCGTAATTTTTGTTTTTGTTGGGGGTTGTTGGGGCTAGGGGGTTGACCTGACAGAGTCAAATTTTACATCAAAATGTGCCGTTCAAAAAGTCAAAGGTGGCGTGTTTCAGAATTTTTCCTAAACAACACCCCCACCTTAGTTAATTTAGAGGGTGCTTTTCATGGGAGTGAAAAAAAAATTGAACAAAACTAATTTTCATTCATACTGTCGAATAGAGAATTAATTAAAAGACGTTTCAAATGAGGGGTCGCTCGACCCCTTTTCCCTATTTAAATTCTTGATTTAGGGGTTGCTGGGGCTAGGGGGTTGACCTGACAAAGTCAAATTTGACATCAAAAGTTGTCTCCCAAAAATAGAAAATCGACGTGTCCGATCGTTTTTTTAAGAAACTAGTCTAAGTGTCCCAAAACAGGCGTGTTACCTTTTCAATGGCCCACCTTGTATGTCGAATAGCGAATAGTAGATAAACATCTTTAGTAGGTAGGTATTCTTTGTTCAGAGTTGGGACAGAAAAACCAGAAGATATACAGTATCACTTTTAATTTTCAATTTTTCTTCATGCTATACCAAGTAAAATTTTAAAAAACAGCATATACGGATGTGGATTTTTTTAATCTAGCAAAAAGTTAAATAGCCTTTTCGTCTAAAACAATTGGGGAAGCAAATAAAACGAATATTAAGATTTTTATACATTGAAATCCCTAATTCTACACCCTATATTACATACATTTAAGTATGCACTCTGCGTTAAACCTTACGATACCACCACACACGCCGAGTTTGGCCTGTACAGGCGGCCTGCGCAGTTATTCGCAATGGTTTTTCGAATAGGATTTTGTGGACTGTACAGTCCACCGGCGGCCTCAAGGTTTTCACCACACACGTTGAGGAAAATCTCAAGGCGCGGACTGCGCAGTCCGCGCCTTGAGGAAAAACTGTATGTGTGTGTCTACCTTAATATAATAGATATTTATATCATCAATACTAATATTGGTTTAATATCTAGGGGTTGTAAAAGGAACCAGTAGTTTCTTGCCATAAGTTATGTTAATAGTACTGATTGTTGAGTGTCCACGACTTGACCAACTACAGACCCATAGCGATATCTTCTTCCTTCTCGAAACTATTCGAATATTGTTTTTTAACCAGACTACAAAATTTTATTACCAAATTTAAGATATTGTCAGCGAATCAATTCGGATTCCAGCCCTCTAAATCAACAAACGACGCCCTACTTACATTCCACGACTATCTAGTCGACTGTATGGATAAAGGGGACTGCCCCACAGGAATTTTTTGCGACCTGAGCAGGGCCTTTGAGTGCGTCAACATCAACGCACTAATGAGAAAAATCGAAAATTATGGAGTTGCCTACAAATCGATCGACTCTTTTCTTAGGAACAGATGGCAATTTGTAAAGATAGATTGTCTCGTGAATAGAGTGCTGGATAGTGTCACATCACATACGGTAACTGTAGAAAGCGGGGTTCCACAAGGCTCCGCATTAGGACCCATATTGTTTTTATTATATCTTAACGACCTAGATCAGAGGTCTCCAAACTACGGCCAGCGGGCCAACACCGGCCCGCGAGCACCACCAATCCGGCCCGCGATAGTGGGCCTGACGTGCCTGGTATCTGGCCCGCCTTTTAATTTATTTTGATAAATCAAATTAAACAAAGTAATTATACAACATAATAATCAGATGTTGTATTTTCCGACTAAAAATACAATAATCCACATAATTAAATTATTAAACATTATAATTACAGTAAAGCTGGGACGTTTAGGCACTAAAAAATGTTAAAATATGGCATCTAGGCGCTTTAAAGTGTATATTTAGGCATTTATCTAGGCAGGATAGACAGTCAAATATGCATTTTAGGCACTCATATAGGCAGTATACAAATGACCAGAGATTAGAAAGTTTTTGTTATAGTTCGGAAAAATTTTAAGCTGTTTGGGAACTGCCGTAAACTTAAATATTCCATTTTACGGAAAATACGAAAAAAAATAAGCATTTTAGGCAGTTTACATAAGCCAAATAAGCGTATCAAATGAGGTAAGGTAAACTATAGGCACTTATTCTATAAAATGATGAAAATAAGCACATTAGGCATTAAAAAAATTTGTTTTTTGATGTAAAAACATCTCAAACGTGAAGAAACACTTTTATCTAGTACCGGCCTATAAAATTAAAAAATAGTCACTTCCCTAAGTATCCGAGCTCTAATAATTAGGTATAAGTGATATTTATGCAACTGTGACTTTCCACTGACAATCCAACAAATTTTTGTGGCATATCTTACTCCCGAAATGGGAATATGCGCAAAATTCAATCCTCAATAAATTTATTTCAATTTTCAAAACTGTAGTCGTATGTTAATCTGATGATCTAGCCAGATCTTGGCCCTTGGGGCGTTGTGGAGCAATCAGTCTGGCCCTTAGGTTAAAAAGTTTGGAGACCCCTGACCTAGATAGTTACTTGGATTCTAAAGTAAAATGCGTACTGTATGCAGACGACACATCGTTGCTCATTTCGGAGGGTCAATTAAAACTTCAAGAGAAGTGTAATACCACACTAAATACACTGCATAAATGGTTTTCAAAAAACGCATTATTTCTAAACACTACAAAAACTGGCTTCATTAGATTTCACAATCCTCAGAACAAAGATGACCTTACCCTTAATGTAATAATAAATAATAACCCTCTAACCAGGTGGGGAAGTACAAAATTTCTTGGCATCCAGATAGATGAATGTCTCACTTGGAAGACACACTGCAGTAACGTTATACCCAAACTCAGCTCCTTCATCTATGCATTCAGAAATTTGAGGGAAGTACTAACGGTATCCCAGTTATTAAGCGTCTACCATGCCTTAGTTGCTCCGCAACTGAGGTATGGAGTATGTTTATGGGGAAATTCCAGTAGAGCAAAGGATGTTTTCCAAATCCAAAAAAGAATCCTTAGAACAATTGTAAATGTAAATAGCACATATTCATGCAGAGAATTGTTCAAGGAGCATAAACTATTAACACTTACCGGAATGTACATACTTGAGATATCTAAAATAATCTTCAACAACTCTTCAAAACTGCGCACGAACGGTCAAATACACCAGCATAACCTACGACATAACGACCAATATAGAGTACAGTTCAGGAAAACTAAAATCGGACAAAACGCGCCAATGACGATGGGTGTAAAAGTATTCAACCGGCTACCAATGCAACTCAGAACCTCTTCCACAAAAAAAAGTTTCGAAAAACATCTCCATAATCTTTTAACCCAAAGATGCCCTTATACATTAAAAGAATTTTTTTCTTCTACCATCCTAACATCAACACAATCTTAGTTAATTTTACTACTGCGTGCGTTATCATTACAAATGAATTTTATAGTCTGCCAAGGTTAGTTTAGTTTTTTAGTCTTTCTCTTGTTTTTGTAAATTGTACCAAATTCCTGTTTGTAAAATTACATTTCATTTTAATTAACGTATGTAACCTAATTTGTAACATTTGTATTCTGTGACATTTATGACACTGTCAACACCATTTTTTTGGTTATAATGTCAATAAATTATATTATTATTATTATTATTTCTATATTTGAAAATTTAAATTTTGGAAAAAAGCGCGGACTTCCTTTTATAACAATGGATTTTTTCTTAGTGTTATTTAGAAATATAGGTACGTATTATTTCAATAAAATTTGATGTTCCTTATTAATTAAAATTTTGTTAATTAAAATTTAAATTTATATTATTTCGTGGCAATCGATTATTTTCTTTTAATTATTGTTACATTTGTTAAGCTGAGCTACGCGTGTACTTTAGTCTAGTTTATTCTTATATTTTGTCCTGTTATTGGATTTGTTCTGTTGGACAATAAACTCATTATTATTATTATTATTATAACGACCATAGATTAAAATATACAACTGTCATAGCGAACTGAATCTTACACATTAATTTAATTTCTTTTGGAAACGTTCGTATGTTACGCAATAAGATAATCAAAAAGGAAAACCTACGTTGTCGCAAAACACAACATTTAATGAAAAGGCGAGATTATTCAGAAAAGACCGTATTTAATTGAGTTTTGAGAACTTTATAGCAACAATGATAAATGTTCCGCAGACGAGACGATTGAGAAACTGTTCAACTTGATAATGGAAGGATTTAACAGAACCATTACAAAATGGTATGTGCACATTGACGGATCGTGAGTATGTTCTTATTTAGTTTAGGTGAAAACGTGTCTGTCACGGTCGATACAATGGATGGAGTTTACTATTCACAAAAATTGCAAACTTAAATTAATGAACCTTTAATATCGAGAGGACGGCAATTCTAACATGAATAAAAGTGACTTGGATAGATGGAACCACATTTCAGGCTCATATTTTAATGGAGCCCTTTCGAATGGCGGAGACTCGCAATTCACAATTAATATTCTTGGCAGGTCTTTATACAGATATCCTTATCAGTTACAAAGAAATATATTGCAATATCTACCCTACTTTATCACACTGAAAGCGACTTAAACGTGTTAAAATGTAACTTAAATACAATAAATATTACTTCATCCAAATCAAACCAATGTAGGTAGCTAAATTTCAATAAACATTTCTGTTTGAAAGAAAAATAATTACTTCGATGTTAATCATAAAATATATGACTGCAAAATTTAGCGATGACACTTTTGTAAGTTTACGTTGTATTTTCTGCACTTTCCTAAATTAAAAACTGTCTGCATGAAGAGATAATATTTCAAATTCCATCTTTATATCCAAACATTTAAATTGTAGGTGGTTCTGTTCGTTTGTATGGCTGTCAGTTTTATGAATGGAAATTCAAATTTGCTTGTTCATCTAAGATATGTAGCCAAGCTAACAACATAGGACATTATTATACATACCTACATATAAATTTTCAATAGACTACTTGCAAGCTTCCCTTACATAATTTCAAAACATTCTGACGAACTACACTTTATCTACTTATACTTTAATAGTATATTACATAACAAGTATGGAAAGTGATAAATAACGCACAAGCGGGAAAGTTGCGCACGAGGCGTCAGCCGAGTGCCGGCAATCCCGCGAGTGAGTTAGACACTTTCCTACGAGTTTTGTACACTATTTTTCCCACGACCATAAAAAAATATTTTTTTAAACGAATTAAACCAATAAACTAGGTACCTGCTAACAAAATTAGTGACAGCGCGAATAAATTCAAACTGTCATTTTAGTTGTTTGATCCAGCCGCCTATTCGAGTGTGAACTGTGCGTTATATTTCTAACGCACAGCACGAAACCAAATCGCACAGGTTTTTTACCTCGGACGATATCGTCAATTTTCGCTCATACGTAATTGTGTGTTAGGAGTTGGTTTCGTATATGGTCGTGGGAAAACGAATTTTTAAACCAATTTTGAGAGGACAATATTCACATTTTTTCCTACTATCGATTGTTTGTATACTATAAACAAGGTACTCTCATTTCTAGAGGTCGAACCCTTTTTAGTTTTATAAAAGTTGTTTGTTACTTTTCACGAAAATTCGGACAATAACTACCTATAGTAAATTACCTACGACCGAGCGGAAAAGGTCACAACAGATGTTAATAAATGTTCTAAAATTGCATGTATTAAAGTTAAATTCCCTAAACATTACAGTTTATTATATATAAATCTTTTATAATAAAACTAACAACGTTGCTTTTTGTACACAATATAAATACACAAAACTTTATGATCTAAAAAAGACGAATTTTGAACAAATTCCGCCAAAAATCACCAATTGCTCCTGTATCACAGACCATCAATCAGAAAAAGTATTAGAATCATTATTACAAAATTGTTATTACTTATAATTATTTTGCTTAATTGCTTGTGAATACCACTTCATTTTAATTAGCTGTTTTTAAGAATGTAATCAACTGTTATACGTTTTTAGACCTTGACACCCAATTACCTACCTACAATGTATTTGACGATTAAGAGGACATCATCAAGTACCTAAATGATTTACGATACCACATGTAGCTTTATAATTATTATAAATCTAGGAGGAATATAGCTTTTGTTCCTAAAAAACCAAACAAAAATCCAAGCATATCCTTACATAGCTGCAACGCCTGCAACACCAATTTGCGTACAAAGAATCATAGACAAAGTACATTTTATCAACCAATGCAGTTGGATACTCGCTTCAGTAGTTTTAGAAGAAAGGTCATACTTCTTTAAACTCCTTCTCACATAAGCTTTCAACTTATATGAAAGAAAGCAACTGTCTTCTCTTCTAATTACCTACCGTATTTCTAACTTTTTTAAATACGACACAATTCTTTTGCATAATTCCTTATTAATATACCCGTCTTTAATTAACGTAACAATTTATTCTTTTCGGCTGTGATTTGATGTTACCAATCCATTGACGACTTATTATTAAAAAATATACTTTGGCAGTATTTAAATGTAACACACCGAATAACTGAATTAAAGATCACATGTATATTTACAAACACAGTACATCCAAATCTGTTCATCATTTGAAACATCGTGCTCCAGTCGAAACTGAATTAAGTTGTAACAGCCCGGAGAACTTAAAAATCAAAGTTTCTGCAATTCACAAACTACAGTGGTTTACATAAGCGAGAGAACGTTCTCGTCCAATTTGTTCATAATAATTGCAAGGGGATTCTAGTCCAGATTTATGTGAAAGTTCGCTTGGAAGTTTAGAACTCTAAGGACGTTTCATTTCATCGTAATGATTTCCTAGGTTTTAATGTTGAATGCAAAATACGAATAAGGGAAAACAACCATTTAGCTATTCATAGAAATATCTACTAATTAAACTCCTCAAAGTGCTGTTACAGAGAATATTCAACGCCCATTAAGGCGCACTTGCTTTAATTATTTCAAATTACATTAAAATGCATTATATATTTATCGATTCCATCGATGTTATGCATATAGACTACTCACTTTATATAATGCCCTTAATTCCCACAAGGGATTCATAAAAGAATATTAACCACAACCTACATATAAAAATTTCTCTAAAACCCGTAAAATGGATACACTGTATCAACTTGAAATGTGGGTGAATTGTTTTAATGCATTGTAATCACTAATCACGTATAGGTTGTTGCAATGTATTGTCGCTGTTCATTATACAAACGTGTAATCCATAATCAAATACAACATGGAGCTTTAATCAAAATACATCACTAAAGTATAGCTCACAAATGTATCACAGGATTAATTTATAACATTCCATTTTGATTATTAAAGGTTTCGTTAAAAGAAAGTCAATAAAATGAATGTGTACAATTGACTACAATATTTCAAAAGTTTTCCTTTTGCTAAGAGTGTAAAAGCTATAAATAATAATATCTTTTGATTTCGTCTATGAAGTAATCTGTAGAACAAATAAATTTGTTGCGGCTACACCGTTCATGTTTCATTTTCAGTTTTGTGATACCAATAACATTGTTACTGCGGAAATAGATGGGAAGGATCTAGAATATGATACGAAACAAAGTAATTTCTTTGTTTTCCGATGACGGTAGCAAATTCACTTAAACTATATGTACTTAAACTAGTTTTAAGAAATTGTATAGTGTGCAACTGTGCAGAGAAAAAGCAACGACTATAACTTAGTTACAATGAAAGAACATTTTATTTCGTCGGCATCTGGTAATCGATGGAATCGAGACATAGCTTAGAAAATATCTACAATATAGATAAAGCACCTTTTCTTAATACCTTTCCTGTTCTTCAATAAAACGCTTACTAAAACGCAATAAAGCGATTACATTCCTTCATAAAATGTGTTACGAGTTACGATGTACTATTATATTATAATAATATTACAGTCAGCGTCCCGTCAGTATAACTACGCTACTATCATACCTACATTAAATTAAATTTAAATACCCCTGGATTACAAATAAAACCTTCTCTGAAGAATATTATTGAATAAATGTGTAAGTGTAATTTCCGCATTTACAGAAATCACAGAAATGTATAACGTTACTAAGCAAGAGGCTTTGGATGTTTTTCTTTTAAGTAAAAAGCAAAATATGTATGTAGAATATTTCGGGTTTTAATTTAGCAGACATTTCAATCTCAGGCAAAAAATAATAAAACATGGGAAACGTGACCCTTTGCAACATTGAATGAAACATGGAATTTCTTAGCCTAAACTACATACACGAATTTTACTTATTCACGTATTGGGCAAGGTTTTTCAAAAACTGCTCATTTATCAGGTTTTTTCAATTTACGGTGTATGAATACTGTTCCAAAAAAATGGCAAAATATGAAACATTAATTCACCCACTAGGAATTTATATCAAATTCGTTCTGTTTATGCCTTTATTATTTCATTTGATAAGCGTTGGTTATTAATAAACTCAATGGACTAGAAAATAACAGGAATGTGCGCCACCCCGCGGCGCCGTGAGAATTATGGAAATCGACTGTGTGCCCCTTAAGGGGGGGGGTTCAATAACTTTTTTCGATTCAATATTGACCCTGATTTCTATCGCGTTGAAGGCCTCCAAAGCTCTGTTACGTCTGCCCAGTTTGGTGTTCTTCTTAGGCACCTTTCTTTCACCTGCGCGCACCGATCCTGGTTTACGTTGGCCCATTCCACTGAAGAAATTTCTACGAATTTGTTTGATGAATTCCGAAATTTTCGAATAATGAAAGCAATTTACGAGGAAATTTAGCCTGAAGTAAAGAGTTGTGATGGAACGACCATTTTTCCTGCTAGTACGTCAAAAGTTCACTCGCCATTGGAAAAGACTCGGACTTCATTTTTGGACAACTCGCTGTGACCACTGTATTGGTCGGATTTTTGACTTTTATATCTGAAAATGACCCCAATGAACCCTCACGGCAGTTATGCCTATCGATATCGCATTGTGGTATGCTATTTCTATTGTAATTTTGAAAGAATCGCAAAATATCGCAAGAAAACAGTATCTGTCACTTTGACACATCCTAGACAGCTTGAAACATTATACTTTTTGCTAAAACTAGGCATATGAGCCGTAGCATGTTCTTAGGGTCATTTTGAGACATAAAACTCCATGATCGAAGCAAAACTATGGTCAGAGCGAGTTGTCCAGAAATGCGTGCCTAAGTCCAATTTTAACATGGCGTTTATATGGGAGTGTGATTATGAAATTTTGGTTACTTAGGACAATTGAACCCCCATTTTGTCATTGTAAGCGTTACCTTCAACTTATTATTTGTTATTCTATATGCCGTACGCAACTTATTACTTGTTTAGTATTTTATGACCCAAGAATTAACAGTGCGGAGAAAAAGTGTGGGCAAAAAAGGAATTAGTGGCAGATAAAATACAACTATTAAAAAATGAAAGTAAGCTAAGAAACTACAAAGAGCAGATCTATATTAATAGCTACACACAAAAAAGACTGTAAAATGACAATCAGTATTGTTTGTAAACAAATGAAAATGTATTGTTTGAAATATTATATGCATAGATTCCGATCTAATCGATCATAGTTGTCTTAATAAATAAAAAGAAAGGTGTCATGAAATTGTACCGATTATTTTCAAATTTTGCAGATATTATTATTTTTCGATTCTGAACAGCTTTTCTTAATAAAATTTTGCTCTATGATACATAAAAAATGTACTTTACCTGTAAAGGAAATAGTTTTTCCTCCACCACCAACCCACTGAACCAATCCATGCAATATTTCTAAGAAACATCAAGACACATTACTGGTACATTGCTTTCGTAAGTGAATAAATAGTAATAATTCAATTGGTATGTTACATAAAGTACAAAACATATACGTTACAACATGAACGTTTAAGATAGGTACATATCCAAAACTACATCTCTGTGATGTATTTTTTGGAATGTGATATGATAACGTATAACATTTTAGGAACGTTAAAAATGTGATGTTTCGTTTGACGCAAAGTAGTCCGTTACAGTGTTGTGTTTACTAGTGTTGTACCTTGTACCAGAATCACTTGAAATATATCGTAAGAAACTAAAAATACACGTTTTAATGTGAATGTTTTACTTTATCTATATTATAATTTAGTGATGTATTTTTTCAAACATGATAAAATTTTAGAAACTTTACAAATGTCAGCTTTGTTTGAAACATATTTAATCAAATTTGAAAAAATACGCTCTTATTCGTCGTTTGTTCGTCTGTGTCTTTCCTTTTTGTGAGGTGTTCCTCAACTATACTATAACACATTTTGATTAGGTATACCTATAACTTTCCAAGGGGGTGAAACTCTCCTTTATGATCTCTTTGGCTACATACATATATAATACACGAGGGCTATGTAGTATAATATTATTTTAATTGAGAAATTTTATAAGCAAAAGTTGTTCAACTAAATAGGTTGAACATTACTAAAGGGTGTTTCATTTTCTACGCCGAATTTGAATTGCGAGGCATTTCCTTCCCGTAAGGTTGACAGGTCAACGGCGTTCCCGCTCTGCTTTTTCCTAGAATCCTATATATTAATAGGCGACCCGTGTTTCTGGCATTCTGGATCGCCCGATGTTAGTCAATTCTCAGAAGATGGCGAGCGATCCCACACTGGAAAATTTACGACTACACCACTGAAAAACAAGCCACGAAACACTCAGGAACTTAAAGAAGAATTTGGTTGTGTAATTAGTAGATTTACAATAGGTTGGCAATTATATGTATAATTGCCTAATAAAGAATTTAGCTGTTTTTTCTTCCTTCAACCTATTGTAAATAAATAATTAAATTAGTTTAAAGAAATGTTACTTCCCACAAAATTATATTTATATTTTTTTAATGTTTCGGGTATAAAATTTAAAATACCCATCTTCTGGCGTCTATGTCAATCAATAAATTAATTTCAAATCAATTGATTGATTAAGACGCTGCAATTGTGTTTGATTGGAACGAAAAATTTCCGTTTCGAATAAATAGACTTATTCATGTGCTACTATAAATAGATGTCACACGTCTAAATTACTTATTTACCAAAGTTTCGGTAGCTCAGGTAGTTTGCATGGCTGTTGCCTGGGGCGATCTACGTTCGAGTCCTACTGCAAGCAAAAGGTTTTTTCAGCATCACCGATCTCCTCTGAGTCTACACGAAGTGAATGGGGACCCTGGAGAAGGAGTCACCGAGGTACATGGGGCCTTGGAGGCGCCGCTGCACACTGGGAAAGAGCCCCAGTTTTTTATACTCTGGTATGTTTCAAGTGAAACATATATGAGACATTTGAAATATTGACAGATGAAAGATTTATAGGGACACATTTCTCCTACATATCAATATATCACTCACTGATATATTTCAAGAAACTAATAGTAATGTTTCTGTGCTGCTTCAAATCTAGGTTTCAGAAGGCGGAATTAAATATCTATGTTATGTGTATGGTACGTTTCAGTCGCTGTTTCAGAGATACGTTTCTAAAACGTTTCCGAAACGTTTTTTTTTTATTGTGGGAAGGCGGCTTTGAATTTAAAAAATGATCACACTGGTCACATGTAAGAAGCATCAAGAGAGAAAAATAAATATCAGAAAATATTGCATCGACGCTCAAAACAGACGTACTAGATATCATAAAATGCCGGGGCGATCAGTATGATGATGCTGCAGTTCAGAAGTGCCTCTGAAAATAACCCTAAACCTCAATTTGTTTCATGCGCAAATATGCTTAAATCTGACTGGGATTCACGCAATTGAAGCTGCAGTCTTTCGGAACGTTAGCCCGTTTCTTGTATATTTGTTTATGAATTTTGACTCATCGCTGGTATAAGACTGAAACTCTTTGTTTAAACACGTTGGAGCTTAAGAGGTACAGCATTGATATTGAACATATTATTTCTAATTTTCCTATTGGTAAAGCTCGTAGAATACGTTTTTAAACGAACTAGAATATAGTTTGTAATGTTGGTTTTGTATATGTATACCAAAAGATATTTAGGTACAATTTATAGCAACCTCTCTCATACTTCCGTAACTGCAAACCCACTCATGAAAATTTAGACGTCATTGTTAGGCCAACATTTTGTTTCTCTGCCCTGGGTCCGACAAACACTATTTGCGCCACTGAAGTAATTCGAATAAGAACCTAAACGTCGCTCAAATAGAAAATTACACAACAAAAATAAAAACGCTCCTATTTCAATTAATAGACCAACGCTAAGAAGTGGCTTAAAACTATCACTGAGATTCAGATAAACCGCAAGACATTTTTATAGGTCAATAAATTCATTTTTAGAATTCAGAAAAGTTTTATATCTCTTGACAGTTCAAATAGCATAGTCATCTATATTTCATCCCAATTGAGCGCAACATCTAATAACTTCCAAAGGTTTCCATGAATACCAACATTCTTTGCGAATTTAATATTTGGCGGCTATCAACGAATATTTTCCCAATCAAGCCCAAAAGGATCAACAAATGTACAACTTCGGATATTTTCGGGGTAACCACAATATGATTACTAGTGATAGTTATAAAATTAACACGACTACGTTTTCAACAAGTTAAACTATTTCGATACCCTGTCTAGTATTACTATAATTCTCATTTTGATGCGAATATTACGCAAATCTCTAACATTTATAAAACCAATTACATTATAAACGCATCGCCGGTATTTAATTTATGACCGTATAAGGCGGTTAGAAGCGGAAGCAATTTGCCAAATTAGCTTTCAACAGAACGAATTTGTTAAATTGCAAACAAATGAAAATAATTAAGTAAATGTTTTAATCAGGGACGTAATATAATTACGAAATTTTTATGATAAATGTTGGTTATTTCTAATTATATTTCCCACGTAGAGTTTCGACGAATACAATCTGCACTCGTTACCCTCGTCAACGTCTAAAATGATAAAGGATAAAACACTACAATACTTTTAGTTAAGTTTCCCTAAATCATTCCTTTTTGTGTTGCATCTTATATCGAAGGAGAGCTTTGTCTGGGGTCGATAGATGGAGTACCCGTCAGTTTGTGGAATCTTTGATGAAATTTAGGTCAGTCGAGACTATACTTGATTTTTACAAATTAGTCGTTTTCGAAGTAGACTTACAAATTCAGTCACACGTTTTTTTCTTCATTAGCATCTTATAAAAGAGTAATAGCGATAAGTATATTTCGAGTTAAAGGAGGCGAATATGTGGAGTGGCACGAATTCGTGTATTGTAATAGTATTATACGCTTCATGGATCTTTTAGAAGTTACATATTGCGGAGTCGTTATGACTCTGAAAAGTACTTCCAACTTGAATACATTGAGAAGTTTTGTTATGAGCAGGAGGAAAATTTCCATTTTATTTTTAATGTTTGCAACAGCAGCACAAACACACCATTGGTGGCAGTCGTAAATAGAACTTTAAAACTTTATATAACGTAACATTTTACGATATCATCGGTTAAATGACAATCTAAATTTGGATTTTATGTCACATTGCCTTTCAACACCTTCAACAATTTTCCCCAACAAATTAATACATGATATTGAGAAAATGTGGTTAGATCTTTATACTTTACTTTATTAAGATGTTAATTCACAGAATAGAAATATGGAGATTAATTCATTAATTCGCAAGAGAATTTAATTGTCTGTTGAAAACTTCTAAAATAAGTCGGTCAAATTATACATTACATTAATTAAAAAAAACCAATATCTACTACACAGGGTTATTCACGTAAGATGACGAGCCTGACCAGGTAAAAATGCAACACAAAATACGATTTATAAAGTTAACTGGATCCCTATTGCATTAGCATAATGCACATACAACATAGATACGTTTTAACGCCAGCCCCATAGACGTCAAAATATGACAGGAAAATAGTACATTAAAGTATTAGTGGATAAACAGGTCTTTGAAACACGCGCGAGTTTTCAAGCACGACGGTGTAGCCGAAGTGCTTGAAATAGAGCAAGTGTTTTAAAGACCAGTTATCCACGAATACTTTACGCTATTTATTTTATTTGTTCACTTTGAAATCATAAATACTGGTATTAAAATGGAAATAAGAACTAATAATGTGAAATGATTGAATTCGTAATGTGAAATCAGTGTACCTTTCGTTGTCATGGAAATGAGAAAAACGGAAATTAATTTGCAATCTGTCATCCAAGATTGACTGTTGTCACCGAAATGCTTAAAAATGAATTCTAATAATATCTATAATATATTATGTTTTTGGTGGCGCGGTCGGTTGGTATGTGTGAGGCAGGGAAGCCTCGCTTAGGTTGCGTGTTCAAGAAATGACGTGAAATACATTTATTGATACATGAAATAACTATGATATTTGATGTGGGGGCGTCTTGGTAGTTGTGGGCTGCCGGATTCGTGCCCTTACACTGAAACGGCGAGGGTCTTGGACGGTGACGGCACTGGCTGGTACTCCGAGGTATGTGACTATGCGGAGCCGCAGTGGCTGCGGGCACCACGGCGGAGCAGGCGTCGCTTTCTCTGGTGTGTCGGGTAATGGTGACAACGGGCGAACAGGGGGAGTTCGATCCCTGAAACGCTGCAGGGTGTTGCGGCGGTGTTTCTTCACCTTCCTAGGAGTCGTGGGCATTGGTACTACTCGCGGCCCGAGTGTCGGTGGAGATGTTCGTGGAATAGTTGTCCGGGCGGCGTCGTCGTCGGGTACCAGGTTGGCGGTGACCATATACGCGGTGTCGCTATAGGAAGCAGACGGTGGTCGCTATGGGAAGCAGACCGGAAGATCGCGGTGTCGCTATAGGGAGCAGACGGTGTCGCTATCGGAAGCAGACGGTGGTCGCTATGGGAAGCAGACCGGGAGAACTCAGCAGAGTTCTGAATTTTCTTAGCGTGCGGGCTCGGTTTTATAGGCGGTTGACTTGTGCGCGTGGGGGATTTTGCGCTTGAGTGGGGTTTGCCGCTCGAGTGGGGACGGATGTGGCTCACGTCCGGCCGACGTGCACCACACATACCCCCTTGCTGGCGATGGAGTCGTATTTGCTCAATCTGGAACCGTACTTTTGGCTTGCAGATCCTTCCGCTGCGTGTTTGCGCTGGAGTTTTTTTGGGGTCGTTTTTGGTTTGTGTGACTTCTTCGTGTGCGTCGTTCCCTCCTCCGTCGTTCGGAGTGGGTTGGTTTGTTGTCTGCTCTCGGGGTACTGCTTCGCTTGTTCCCGTGAAAGCAGGCTTTATTCTGTCGCACGTTACCGTTACCTCTGCTCCTTTCTTGTCGATCGTGGCTAGTTTTTCGTTGCGTCTGATCACTCGGTAAGGGCCTTCGTATGGTGCCTGGAGTGGTCGTTTGGTTGCGTCAACTCTCACGTACACATGCGTGGCTGTGTCCAAGTGCTTTAGTTTGAACGCGTGTGTTTTGGTGTCGTGATTGCTTGCCGGTGTTGGTCGCATGTCTCGCATGTGTTTGCGTAATTTCGTGCCGTATGTCTCGGCTTCCAATGGTTGCTCTTGCCGTTCGTTCGTAAGGAACTCGCCGGGTAAACGTAACCCTTGTCCGTATACCATCTCAGCTGTTGTTGCTTTGATGTCTTCTTTCCATGCGCTCCGTATCCCGAGGAGTACTATGGGAAGGGCGTCTGTCCATTGCTCTGCGTTGTGGCAGCGGAGTGATGTTTTTAGCTGTCGGTGGAAACGTTCTACCAGTCCGTTTGCCTGTGGGTGGTAGGCGGTCGTGCGAATTCTTTGGAACCCTATGAGTTCGCTCAGGTTCCGGAATAACGTGGATTCGAACTGTCGTCCCTGGTCGGTCGTCACTTTAAGTGGCACTCCGAAGCGTGCGATCCACGTGTTTATGAATTCTTTGGCGATTGTTTCTGCTTCTATGTTCGGTAACGGTGTGGCTTCGGCCCATCGTGTGTATCTGTCGATGCACGTGAGGATGTATTTGTATCCCTGGCTTGCGGGCAGCGGTCCGACTATATCTATATGTACATGTTCGAACCGACTGCTTGTTGGGGAGAAGCTTGCTGTGCTGGCTTGTTGTGCCTTGATACCTTCGTTCGTTGGCATCGGTCGCACTGTTTGGTCCAGTTATTGCAGTCTTTGCGCATGCCGGGCCATACGAATTTGCCCGCTACAAGTTTAGTCGTTGCTCGTGTCCCTGGATGTGATAACTGGTGTAGGCTGTCGTAGGCCGTTTTTTGGAACTTTGTCGTTAGGAATGGCCTTGCTGTCTCCTGTGAAATATCGCAGTACACTGTGCCGTTTTGGAACTGTACTTTCCGTAGCTGGAGGCTTGTGTCGTTGTGGAGTAATTTTTGTAGCTCTGGGTCGTTCGCTTGGTCCTGTCCCAGTGCTTCGAAATCCACTCCTTTTGATACCTGGTCAATTCTGGATAGTGCGTCTGCGACTACGTTTTCTTTTCCGGCGATGTGTCGGATGTCCGTGGAGAATTGACTTATATAGTCGAGGTATCGGAACTGCCTGGGGGAACATTTCTCTGGCTTTTGCTGGAAAGCGTAAGTTATGGGTTTGTGGTCCGTGTATATCGTGAAGGTTCGTCCCTCTAGCATGTGTCGGTGGTGTTTGATGGTTTTGTAGATGGCAAGCAATTCTCGGTCGTATGCTCCGTATTTCATCTCGGCGGGTGAGAGTTTTTTTGAAAAAAATGCGAGTGGTTGCCATTCTTCGTGAACCATCTGTTGTATGATACCGCCCAGTGCAGTGTCCGATGCGTCTGTGGTGATGGCTAACGGTGCGTTTGCAACTGGGTGGTGGATCATCGTTGATTCAGCGATTTGCCGTTTGCTTTCGTTGAAGGCCTCGTTGGCTTCATTGGTCCACTGCAGGGGTTGGTTCCCTTTTAGCTTCCCTTTTAGTAGGTCGTGCAGTGGTGCTTGGCATTCGGCGGCGTTGTTGATAAATCTTCGATAGTAATTTACCATGCCGAGTACCTGTCGTAGTTTTTATGCTGTTTCGGGCCGTGGAAAATTTAGTATTGCCTGGACTTTGTCTTCCAGGGGCTTCGTGCCTTGGCTTGAAACGTGGTATCCAAGGAACTGTACCTCGTGTTTTCCGAAGTGGCACTTCTCTGGGTTGACTACTATTCCGTTTTCTGCCAGTCGTTGGAAGAGTCGTTTGAGGTGCTCTTCGTGTTGTCCCTCGTTCTCTGATGCTACCAATATGTCGTCTATGTAGGCGTAGCAGAAGTCGTAGTCTCTTAGTATGTTGTCCATGAATCGTTGGAACGTTTGCGCGGCGTTCCGTAGGCCAAAGGTCATGTACGGAAATTCGAATAACCCGAATGGAGTTGTAATTGCCGTTTTGGGTATGTCTTTTTCGGCCACGGGTATCTGGTGGTATGCTTTGGCTAGGTCTATCGTCGAAAATATAGTTTTCCCTGCCAGGTCGTGGGAGAAATCTTCGATGTGCGGGATGGGGTACCGGTCTGGGATTGTTCTTGCGTTGAGTGCCCTATAGTCACCGCATGGTCTCCATTCACTAGTTTTTTTGGGAACTAGGTGCAGTGGCGATGCCCATGGACTGGAGGAGGGTCGTGCGATTCCCAGTTGTAGCCAGCGTTGCCAGTTCTGGTGATTTATCGCCATTATGGTTACTTTGAAAATCATTTGGTGGGTAATTCTCATCAATGGTGAATTGGCGATTTTTTGGTGGTTTATAACTTTATGAAGGTTATTTATGATTTTGTGTATATTTAGTAGTTATAGCGTACCAAGAAATTGTAATAGTACTTTAAATGTAAAACTTATTCAGTATGCAGCACAACCCCTTGTGTCGGCATAATTAAGTACAAAGGTTATTTGCTTAGAAAGGGACCAGCAAACCATAAATCTGCAATAAACTCTTAAATTATATGAGCAGTAATAACTTTTAATCTTTTGCACAAATTTCTTAAACGTGATGAAGCCTAAAGGTTGTTTCTTACAAGCTACACAATTCTTTTAAATCTATTTAAGCATTTCTTAAAAATCATATAATTCCCGTTGGATCGCCATTCGGCATAATTAGGTGCAAATACTATGTACTTAGAAAGGGGCCAGGAAATGCTTAATCTTTTCAATAAGCTCCTTAAATTATATGACCAATAATAAATTTTAATCTTTTGCGCGTTAAATCAAAAAATTCCTCAAACGTGTTTTTTAAAGGGTATTTCTTAGGTAGCTAGTTTTGTGATTATAACTTTCGTGTTAGTTAACATTTGTTGCATCTTACAGTATTTATTCTGAAGTCGTTATTGAAATACCTCTATTATACCTTAATAGGTATTAATAAATTGTACTTTTTTATTTATTGGGAATAAAATGGCGATTTCTGGTTACTTTTTGAGTTAAAATTGGCTATGAGCAATTTATAAAACCTGGCAACGCTGGTTGTAGCATGGTTTGGAATTCTTTGCGCGCTGCTTCCAGCCTGTCTGGTGCTAATCTGCGTGGCTTGTGTGCCACTGGTGGTCCATCCGTTGTTTCTATGAAGTGTTCGGTCCCATGTCGTGGTTTACCAAAGATTCCCGCTGGTTTCGTTAGCGTTGGGTAGTTTTTAAGTACTTCGTGGTACTTCCCCTTGTTGGGCGTCGTGTGCACGGTGCACATGTTGTCATCCGTTTGCTTTCCTCGGTGCGTTAGCTTTGTTTGCGAGTCCACCAACTTTTGATTTTTGATGTCGACGAGAAGTTCGTAGTGGGCTAGGAAATCTGCTCCTATTATGGGCTTTGCGATGTCGGATATGATGAACCTCCATGGGAAATCTCTTCTAAGTTTCAGATCGAGGTTCATGTTTATTGTGCCGTAGGTGTTTATCGGGTTTCCGTTCGCGGCGTATAGTTTGCATTGTGAAACGGGCCTTTTATTGGAAACTTTTTGCACTGGGAACGTGCACACCTCTGCGCCTGTGTCTATCAGGAATTCGATTTTTGTGTGCCCATCGGTGACGTGTAAACGGCGGGGATTGTTTTGCGAGTCGTGTACCGTTTCTAGCGACTTGCTCCTTCGTTTCCCGGGTTTTCTTTGCACGGGGGTCGGCAATTTTTCGCTTCCTTCCCGAACCGGAAATGGTACCAGCATGTATCATACTCCTTTTTGGGCGTACGGCTGCGACTGCCTCTTTGGTTCGTGGGTCTTTCTCGTTCTGTGGGTCGTCCTCGTGTTTTTAGTTCGGCGATCTCTGTGGCAAGCTTTGCTAGTGCCTCCTGTATGGCGTCGTTGGGCTGTACTGCGTATACCTGTCGAGGCGTCGTTGCATTTATCGCGTCTGCTAGTTCTGCGGAGTCTGCGAGATTTGCTCCTTTTTGCACTGCCAGGATGGCTTGGATGTTCTGTGGTAGTCGGCTAGTCCAGATGGACTTTAATAGGTCGTCGGGGACTGCGGTTCCTGCTAGTGTTTGCAAGTGTCTCAGGAATTGTGATGGCTTGCGGTCCCCAAGTTCTTCTCGTTCGAGGAGCTGCCTCATCCTCTGCTCGTGGGTAGCGCTTAACCTTTTTATAAGTTCCGCTTTCAACGTCTCGTAGCGGCCGGTTTGGGGTGGTCTTCTTAGGATGTCGCGGACCTCGCAAGCATATTTGGCTTCCAGGCTGCTGGCGACGTATCCATACTTGGTTTCGTCACTGCTGATTCCACTGATTTGGAAGTGACTTTCCACCTGTGCAAACCACATCTCGGGGTCGGCTACCCAAAATGGTGGTATTTTCATTTGTACCCTGTGCACTTCGGATCGTGGTTGTTCTGTCATTTTTCGTTCGTTGGTGGTTACCGGTTCTTTTTATCGTTCACCTCTGACGTCGAGTGTTACCTCTTTGCGCGTCGGTGCCGCCTTCGTTTGTCGATCAGAAGGTTGGTTGCGTTTGCCCTTTTCGAACGTCGGGGTTACCACTTTGGTGGCGCGGTCGGTTGGTATGTGTGAGGCAGGGAAGCCTCGCTTAGGTTGCGTGTTCAAGAAATGACGTGAAAAGGTTTTATACATTTATTGATACATGAAATAACCACAGTATACATACGAACCAGTATGATATCTCGTGACGTCACGCACTAAACTCACTAAACTTTCTGTTACCTTCAACGCTGCTCGGATGAGAATCTCATCCGACGGTGAATGAAATGCGTAGGAGTTATTGTACTGGTTCGTTTTTATACTGTGAAATAACTATGATATTTGATGTGGGGGCGTCTTGGTAGTTGTGGCCTGCCGGATTCGTGCCCTTACACTGAAACGGCGAGGGTCTTGGACGGTGACGGCACTGGCTGGTACTCCGAGGTATGTGACTATGCGGAGCCGCAGTGGCTGCGGGCACCACGGCGGAGCAGGCGTCGCTTTCTCTGGTGTGTCGGGTAATGGTGACAACGGGCGAACAGGGGGAGTTCGATCCCTGAAACGCTGCAGGGTGTTGCGGCGGTGTTTCTTCACCTTCCTAGGAGTCGTGGGCATTGGCACTACTCGCGGCCCGAGTGTCGGTGGAGATGTTCGTGGAATAGTTGTCCGGGCGGCGTCGTCGTCGGGTACCAGGTTGGCGGTGACCATATACGCGGTGTCGCTATAGGAAGCAGACGGTGTCGCTATCGGAAGCAGACGGTGGTCGCTATGGGAAGCAGACCGGAAGATCGCGGTGTCGCTATAGGGAGCAGACGGTGTCGCTATCGGAAGCAGACGGTGGTCGCTATGGGAAGCAGACCGGGAGAACTCAGCAGAGTTCTGAATTTTCTTAGCGTGCGGGCTCGGTTTTATAGGCGGTTGACTTGTGCGCGTGGGGGATTTTGCGCTTGAGTGGGGTTTGCCGCTCGAGTGGGGACGGATGTGGCTCACGTCCGGCCGACGTGCACCACATGTTAAATAATGTTTGAATAAAGGTTTTGAATTTGTTAGTACCTACCTAAATTTTATTTGACGTAACAAAGTACTCCTGTCAGAAGTGTCAGATCAATAACCAATAGAATTCACGTTTTTCAAATTGGTGATGTTGCCATATAGGACACCAATAAAAAATACCTTTCTTAGCAAAATATAATTCAATAACAACAATGGGCATTCCCCCAAAATCAGTATCATGTCCGTTCTCTCGCCGTTTGAAAGCATTTTTAAATAACAACTACATTTTTGGTCTCAAGCAAACAGCATTGATGCAATACGTTTGACACTTTTTCCAAAGAAAATGGCCTATAAATACAAATTGCAATGTAGGGGGCATAGTCTCAATACATATTTATAAAAAAGAATTACTAGATACGAGAAAGGCTAAACATGTAGGAAGTTTTACTCCAATGAGTCGAAGAGTGTATATGTATGGTATTAACGTTTCAGTTGTCAAAACAGCTCTTCAGCAAATAATTTATGGACTAATCTAAAGGACTAATAAAATATGGAATAATCTTAGACACAAACATTTGAAGCCATAGTCCCCTGAGCAGTTGAAAACCGCAGAACTGGGTCCAGACGGAAAAATTTACAATTAATAGTTGATATTTGAATAACACATCAATGATCTGTAGGTAGGGCATTTGAGACACTAGGCGTTTTTATGGAGTGAGATATATGTTTGACAGTAGGACAATGAAGGTTTTTCCATTTCGACTACCTTGCCACATTATATGGATCGTGTCTTGGTCAAAAAACCAATAATAAAATACGGAAAATTGAAAACAGTGGTATGAGGCTTGCTTTTGTGATTCGTAGCGGGATCGTATCACACATAATCTGAGAGAATTGAAGTGGTTGGATATGTGCAAGAGAAAGAACGTTAATTGTTTAACCGTGTTTCATAATATTATTATAAATCAAGTACCAATACCACAAAATTACTTTAGAACAGGTGTCCACAACATTAATATTAGAAATAAAGGTAAACTATATAACCGCCGAAACACAAAACTACGAAATTCCAAAAATCGTTTAGCTTTTATTTCTCCAAGATGACCTTCCCGATAATTTCAAACTAATGAGAAATTCACAGTTCGCCTAAACATCTAAACGATATTTGCTTGAGAAGCAAAATTAGTAACCGCCCAGGGGCGTAGCGAGCTTAACTCGCGCCCGGAGCACAATACCTTTTTAACCCCCCCCCTCTCATTCGAAATTTAAATTTGAGAACAAAAATGTGGCTTGTCAGTCAGTCAGTCAGTCGGTCAGGGAGCTAGAGATTTATTATTAAGTAGATAGTTTAAAACACAGCAATTTTTGTGTTTTGCGGACCATTTGGCGCCCCTTTGTGAGTAGCGCCCGGGGCATGATGCCCCCTTTGCCCCCCCCCCTCGCTGCGTCCCTGTAAACCGCCTTTAAATTTTAAGTATTTACACATCGCTGTGACTTAGGAATTATTTATATCTGTGTTGAGTTAAACGAGAGACCAACTATTTAGTTTATAAGTGTATTTCTATTATTGTTGGTGGAAGTTGAACTTCATTCTTAAATTGTGTTTAATAAAAACTATTGGTAACTCATCGGTCACCGCCAATTGGATTAAGGGCGGCATTCAACAGCCATGTATAAAAAAAAAACTTCTGTTGCGCCCTTCTACTACCCTGCGTAGTTCGTTTTTATGTATATATTACTATAGTCTTTGGCTTTGGTATACGTTAGTCTGTGAATTTTGTAACAGCAAAGTTCCATTTCACTGAGAAAGGAAGTAGTAACATAGTTACATTGTAGCGGTAAGAGTTATGAATTCATATCACTATGATACTCCAGTTCCAGTATATAGGTGTTTTATTACAATTTTATTAACGTCATAACATTACATTACAAGGATGAGTGTAATATTGAGGAAAATTGATACGGATGGCTGCTGATGCAACGCAGGTAAAGAAATTTCTGATGGAACACATAGCAAACAAAATTGCACGACGTAAAAAGTGATAAGTAGTGCAACACTCTGGAATTATGAATAAAAAGCCTTTCCAAAGAAAATACGAATGCGGAACCGACTGTGTAAAAGGCAAATCAATACATGCGAAAGTTAAAACAAATGAATAAGAATGAATTAATTCCGTAACAATTTTTTCATTAAAAAACATGAACAACGTAAAATATTGAGCTAAAATTACTTCTGTAAGAATAACTACGACGGTTCGTAACGCGGTTATTGTGCTGCCATCTACTCGAATAATCTAACATTATACAAAATATAAGGTAGAAAGCTTAAATCTAACCATATAAATATTATATTTTCCAGCAATATTTAAAAAAATAATATATAATTTAGATTGCTTCACAGATTATGAAAAATAAGAAATAGTTTATTAAACGAAAAATGAACACTATAAGTAATAATCTTACCTTAAAATGGGCTCTATTTAGTAGATCCCGTAGTTCTTGCAGATCCCTGTGATCGACGCCGCGACGCTGTTCCAGATCCCTAATAGCGTCGATAACGTTTCGTGCACGTTGAACGGCATCGTTAGGTGGCGCTCTTACTGGAGTTATAACTTTGCTACATATACGATCAAACAACTGAAAAAAAAAGAGATCGAGGTTATAAAAATACATTAGCAGCGAGTTTCAATAAATTTTTATTAATACAGAGATAATTGCCATACCAATAAACTTATTACTGAACAAAAATCAGCAGCAAGGGCCACATTACTGTGATATAATTGTTCATATTTGTTTCGCACCATTTCATGTTCCTTTAGACATTTGATAATGACACATTTCACAAATATTTCATAAAAGTAATTACCTACACCTGTTTACTGTCTCAAATATATATCTAGTAAAAAATAAAATTTCTTTCAATCCTAAATTTTAATTTTAATTGTTACGAATAATTGAAACGTTATGTTACCCTGCTTTATTTCAAGCTAATATAAAGAATTAAAATAGTACAAGATAACAGCACTTGTTGGATGTAAACATTATAATACATATATAAAAACAGGTCACTGTAACTGAGGCCTTTTTGATGAACTGAAACTGGAACGGAAGTAATGCGTTTACATTTATAAAAGTAAAGTTTAGTTTTACATAAATATATTTTAACAAAACACGTTTTATTTAAAGGGGTTAAAGGCGGATACGATCAATCGTAATCGGGAAAGACGCGTACTGGTGGTGCAAACAATGACGAATGAAATGCGCCGACGCATCGTAAGATGTAATTTGAAAAATAATTTAATAACTTAAAGTTCCTCCCGTAAAGCGGGAACGTAAGGGATCATTAGCACTGGATGAAAGAATGAAGAATAGTAGAAATATAAAAGACTTCAAGTTAATCAAAGCGTAAAACATTGCAATAAAGACAGAAAAAGACAATTATTCTTTCAAATGAAAAACAAAACGATTGAATGTACTTAAAAGTAAAATCCGATTCCATTCAAATAGACGTTCACGTGACTTTAAAAACCCACTTTGTAATTGGTAACCACGTTGTGAAGCGAATTATATCAAGCTGAGGAGGTCGCACCGATAACATCATTTTAGCGATAGGTGGAGACGGCACTGTGATTCCTTGTAACGTTACTTCTACAAATAACCCTAAACTAACTACAACTTAAATTTCTAGAAGTTCTAAGTAGTACACTAAGGGTTAATCTGTCATTAAAATTGTTATCTTAAAGAATCTGTAATGTTCGTGTTTTACACTGCACATATAGTATACTAAGATGTATTTCAACCCTCCAAAAATAGTATGAGATATTCTAGTGAAGTCCCTAGAAAAACATTTGTAGGAAATCGGTGTAAAACGTGGTCTAAATCATTCAAAAATTATTGTCAATTTTAATCTTTAACATTTTAGTGAAATTGCTTGTTATTATTATCGTATAACTACTATAAAAAAAATAAAATTAATTAGATATTATTTTTGTTTGTTATAATTGCATTAAATTCAGATCCATTCATAAAGAAGGTGTGTAATTTTTAAAAAATTCAAGCCTATATCGTAAGGGCAAATTTTACACGCACACTTAATGTGGAATTTTACCTGGATAATTAATCTTTACAATATCTTCTACAAATTTTAATCTACAGCTACGTTGTCAAGACGCAAAAAACGTCTTTAGTTAAAATTAATGGATATTAGTATATGAACAAAGTTTAAGTCAAATTGATTGACGAAAGTTATTAATGTTTTACGTATGTTACAGAAAATCCGTAAAAACATTTGAAGCGCGTTTGGCACACGTTGACTGTATCTATCTATAAATATGAAGTTTCATTCCAGTAAGAAAATTCCCTGAAGGATTGTTGAAACACACAGAAATGGATCCAGACGGAGACGGACGAGTACACAAGAAATATTTAACTGTTAAAAATTTTCCTAAAAATTGATCATCAGAGGTGATTTTTAATCGACAAAGATGTACAATCTCGGGTAAGAGACTGCGAATAGTTGGTGGTTTGTTTGTGAGGGGTACGCCGTCACTCGTACCAATTGTAGACTATAGCCTCACACCACCGTGAGTAGATGAACAAAATCTCTTTCATTCAAATACTGCTTTAATTAATAATATTTACAAGTTTATATACAATTACTTAACATGACGTATTCTATTGTTTTGTTCTAGTTCTAATTTCCTGACCTTTGATTATATTGCATTTTATATGCTTACTATTATTGGCTATCTTGCAATTGCTAAATGCTTATTCTAGTTGACCTGTTCTACATTTTATGTGTAATACTAATTCTTATTAATTTCCTAATTCTACCTAATTTTGTTGCCTTTATATGTCCAGAGTAATCTGTTTAATCTGGTGATTAAACATTCTGCCGGCCGAGAAGTGCATGTTCACTGTAGGTTGAACATTCTGCCGCGGCGAGGAAGTAGCGTCTGGGACGGCATAGATTCTTCCGTCGTATTCGTTTCCATTCGTTCGTTTTTTGCCATTCCGGCCCAATCCACCATATGGTTTTGGGCTTGGATCCTGGGTGTACTATTGTAGTGTTTGCACTTGCAACTGTTAACAACGCTAGCAGTCCAAGAGTTACCTGTAGTACGTGCGACTGTGTCGGCTTTTCCTTTGTCCCGTTGTTTTCGTGTTCGGTGTGGGTTTTGATAGGCGAGTGTACTGGTACCAATTTTTGAGTGTGGCTTTTGGCGGTTTTTCCATCTGCCTCGCGGGTTGTTACTACTCGTACTTTTCCATCTTCTGCTGTTTTTCTTAGCGCGTTTAATTCATCTCGGAACTCTTCCTTGAATTGAAAGCTGTCCTGCTCTGGCATCCATCTGACGCCTTGGGAATTCCTTGACTCGTCTTGCTTGATGTGTGTTGGCTCTGACTCCTTTATGACTGCCTGGTGTGGAATGTACACCTTGTTTTCACTTTGGTCGATGTCTAATTTCACGTGTTCGAGTTGTAGCTCTTCTTCCATGCACTTTTCGTAACCTTGTTGGGACATTTTCATTTCCCCTGGAATTTCTTCTAATTCCCAAATTTTTTCTAGCTGTACCTGCTCTTCTTCTCGCGTAATCATGCTTTCTGTTGGGCGTCTTACCCCTTATTGATGATCTGAAATATTAGTTTCTTTACCCACTGTCGTATGTAGCAGCAGTCGATTATCCTAACAGGGGTTTGTTTGTTTGTTGAATCTGCCCTTTCGATTTTCTACCGGGGCGATTGCTTCTTTGCGCTTGTGCGGCTTGTACGTTATTCCTTCTGTTTTTGTTAATCTTGTAGTGCGATGCCGTTTTCCTCTCGTACTGGCTTCGCGGTATTTCTTCTGTTCTAGGCGTGTGCTAAAACAAGTGTTAATTCTTTCTGTTTTTGTTTATCTTGTAGTGCGATGCCCGTATTCTTCTCGTACTGGGTTCGCGGTAATTCTTCTGTTCTAGGCGTGTGCTAAAACAAGTGTTAGTTTCTTACCCGCTGTCGTATGTAGCAACAGTCGATTATCCTGACAGGGGTTGGTTTGTTTGTTGAATCTGCCCTTTCGATTTTCTACCGGGGCGATTGCTTTTTACTGCGTTGTGAGGCTCCTTGGCTCTTGCAGTTAGTTTCCTTGTGAGGCTGTAGTCCCTCCCACAACTTTCGTTTATCTATAAATAACGAATTCAAATCTCTTACCCTCTGTTTTCCTGATGTTCTTTTCTATAAGGGGCGTAAATCCTTATAGAGTTACTGGGGTAGATTTTCCTATTCTTGCGATGCTCCGCTTCGTATCGGGGGCTCGCTGTGGTTGTTGATCTTGGTTTCTCGTTTCTTTCGGCGGCGGGCGATGGTGTTTTTCTTCAATAGTTGGTGCCGGTGTTGGTGGCTCGAAGGACCATGTACAATCTCGGGTAAGAGACTGCGAATAGTTGGTGGTTTGTTTGTGAGGGGTACGCCGTCACTCGTACCAATTGTAGACTATAGCCTCACACCACCGTGAGTAGATGAACAAAATCTCTTTCATTCAAATACTGCTTTAATTAATAATATTTACAAGTTTATATACAATTACTTAACATGACGTATTCTATTGTTTTGTTCTAGTTCTAATTTCCTGACCTTTGATTATATTGCATTTTATATGCTTACTATTATTGGCTATCTTGCAATTGCTAAATGCTTATTCTAGTTGACCTGTTCTACATTTTATGTGTAATACTAATTCTTATTAATTTCCTAATTCTACCTAATTTTGTTGCCTTTATATGTCCAGAGTAATCTGTTTAATCTGGTGATTAAACAAAGAAGTTTTGGAAAAAACAAGCGGAATTTTATTATCAACGTTAGGAGACGGAGTGAAGCAAGTCGAGATTATTGACATTATTAAAAGGATCTCCTTGATGCAAAACTTCCATAGACATTGGAATGTAAATAAATATAAGTATATTAGACTCCCCTGTCAACAAAAGGTGAGTAAAGTAGTAAAAACTCAAAACAACGCAAAAGCCTATACATATAAATAAAAATTACCAATAATGTATTTGTACAGCCAAAAATATACGTTCAGAAACGTTGATTTCCAACAGCCGATGCGTATAATAATTATTAAATATTTTATAAATTAATGTATATTTAACGGATAAGTACACCAAAAGAAAGCCCTATTCTTCCTCTATGCGCTGGTGAAAACTACAAAAGCTATATTATCTAACGGTTTTCAAGTAATGAATTCTTAAAGTAGCGTCCGTATCCGCCATTTTTTTTAAATAAATTAAATAACTTAAAAACCATAACTTGTAGATATTGACATGCGTGTAAATTAAAAGAAATGAAATTTCACGTAGAATCCGAAAATGCAATAAAAAATAGGGGTTGCTATTTAAAATAACGAAGTTACTAGCTACTTCCGGCATTTCGGTAAGTGCTGCCATTTTGAAAATATTTTACATCGATTCGGCTTTCAGAGTAACCACCCACCCCTACGTACAAATTTTCAGAAACCTACCTATAAAACATTCCCGGAAACGTCTAACTAAAGCTTCCAAAAAACACCCTTGTATATGCATGACTAATCTGTCAACAAATAAAGTACCACGGCTTCCAAATGATTCAGATTCATCAATTAAATATTCAATGAAATACGACTTTTTTGAAACAATTGATATGATAATATCAGAGATCAGGCGCGGAAAAATTTGATAAATGAAACTGCCGACATTGAAAATTTTGATCCAAATAAACTTCAACGGCTATTTCGTTTAGGTGAGTAAAAGATTTTCTTAGTAAAACCGCGATCTTTTGATTAAGAAAATGAATGAGCGTAGAGATCAATAATCTCCTTTATCCTTATAATTAAAGTGTGATAAAGCTCATTCATACATTCGAGTTATGAAGAAATAGCTAAACAACAATGAAGAGATTACTAAACAGATAGGTATCACAAAATATACCAAGGGCATATAATGTTTGGTTTAAGCAAAGAGTAATTTTAGATACTCTTTGGTTTAAGTTTAAAATAATGTTGTCCTCTTATTATTCAATTTCAGATATGAAAATATCTTCCACTCAATAGCTTTCATTAACAATATAAAAGAAAAGGACACTGAAATAGTATTGAGACTTGAGAGAAAGGCAAAATAAAACATAACTCAACTGGCTCAAGATAACATTAAATTCGAAGACAGAAAATCTTCTTTGGAAATATAAAGAGGTATTCCAAGACAGTTATAATTTAATTACTGCATCTGATACGTTTAAATGTTGTACTGCAACGTGCGAATCAATTTTCTCTGTATTAACAGCTCTGTAAGCAGACCTCAAAGGATTTCAATGTCACACAAAAAACTAGCCAACTTTGAAAAACAAAGAATGGAAAATGTAAATATTAATCAAGACGTCAGTTCCGGCTACAGGCCAGGTCCTTTACTAATTTAGAAGACTTTAGTCGACATGGAACTTGATATTTTATGTTCAATTTCGTGTCTCTTAACTGAACAACAGTATCAAAGAGCCGTTAATGCCAACTGGTAATTAACGGTTTACTTTCACATGAAATTGTGGACCTCCGAAAAACCAACTTGATACGATAAATTATTATTGGAGCACCCTTTGTCATATCAGTCGACAAGAAAAACTCTAAACTTATTGATACACTAACTCATATTATCAAAGGGTTGCAAAAAATACATATTAGAGAAATTATTGTAAGTATTTCTCCTCTCTATTTTCAATACTGCATCATAAATATTGTTTAATCAAAATAAAGTAGTATTGTAGTAGTACAGAAACTTAACTGATGTTTGAAAATAAATTTAGGTTAGATATATCAATATTAACAACTACTATTCTATTCGACTACTACTACTGCCGACTTTTGAAAAAAAAATGGTACGTTTAAGAAGTTGCCTGTTACTGGTAAGTGAAAATAAAACGTTACAAAGATACATTTATAAATAAAGACAAAACAGCTATGAATGTAAAGTGACTATCAATTTAATGAAACACAATACACAATGAAGTAATAAATTAGATCATTATTATTCATTGCAGTAGCCCCGTTCATCTTAAAACGCTCAAATTTATTCCGTTTTATAAAGAGATCAAAGAGATTATAATTATAAAGGAATACAGATTTCCTACGTGTAAACGAGTTTAAAATAAAAATCGTCCGGCACGTAAAATCAAATTTAACTTAAATCAGCAATTTGTGTTATTACATTTTGGATTTCCTAGGGTGATTGATGTTCAACGGAAAACTTTGTTAACGATAAGTGAAAGAACTCGTGTATCATAATTGATACAATTTAGTTTCTTCTGTATTTTTTCTAGGAACAAACCAGTTTCAATTAAAGCACTATATTTTCTTAATATCAGATTTTGGAATTTAATTTAACTAGTTATTAGCATCTTGTACCCTTAAATAAATGACATAAATCTCATCCTTATCCAACGTAGCAAGCAATTCTAATTTGGCAAAAGTCACATTTAACTTAGATTATAAGGGTATAATTGCGAATAATTCCATTATCTACGAATTTGATAGTAGGGGAGAAATCCATTAGAAAGGAAAAAAGCACTTGTCAAAGCTTTTATTACATGTGGTTACAAACATTATTAATGAAATTAGTTCACACATTCATATATGAACCGCCGTGAGCAGCATCTCCATGGAAATCTACAAACAAGATAAATGTTCGAGCCATCCAAAACATCGTCAGCTTCCAGTGGATACCTCAAAACCCATCAATTAATTTCGGTAAGCTACAAATGAATGTGTTCATAATGCATTATCAACTCAAAAAATTGAAAATTGAAAAAGTCATAAAATCCAGCATTAAAAACTATTGAAATATCAATTTTCAAATTGATGAAATCACGTTTTCCGAGTCTAGTAGCACGCACACTCGTGGTTGATGTGATAGAGCCAATCACAAATCCCACAAATCGAGTCACAAAATTCGGATTGTGATTAGTGATTACTAAATCTAATTCGTTAATACAGTTGTATTATGTTTCGCTTGATTACGATCAATTTTCACTGGCCTAGTTGTTACTGAAGTAAAGTGATTTTTAAGGTTAGGTAATTATTTTAAATGTACCATTACAAAGATACAATCACACGTGGGTCCACTCAATCCAAAATATTCGATAATTTCCTTTCCGAAAATGTGGTGCTTACGTTGTTATATTGCTTTCAAAGTGGTTTAAATATTACGATGTTTGGGAAATAGTTTCTCCAAGAGATGCTAAAGACGTTTTGGTGGAGTTGCTGGGTGGTATAGTTGAAGATACGACAATCGTACTTCTATTAATGCCGACGTTTCGACTAGACCTAGGGTAGTCTTTATCGAGGCTCTTTATTAAACAATGACAAACAGTAATTAGTACAACAGTATAAGATTTGTGTGAGTTAAGTGTGAGATTGTGTAAAAAGCATCAAAACTGTATAAACATTGATAAAACTTAATCCTAGTAACTAGGATTAAGTTTCATCAATGATTATACACGTCGGCATTGATAGAAGTACGATTGTCGTATGTTTAACCATACCACCCAGTAACTCCACCAGAAGGTTTCCAGCATCTCTTAGAGAAACTATTTCCCAGTTATTAATTAGCGGAGTAATTTCACCATTACGATGTTTACTTGAACCACAGTATATACCAACCAGTATGATATCTCGTGACGTCACGCGCTAAACTTTCTGTGACCTTCAACGCTGCTCGGATGAGAATCTCATCCGACGGCCATAGACGTGCACAGTGAAAAGTAAAATAAATCGGGGAGGGGTGCGTTCAAGGTCCCTAAGAGCTCTGTCGATTTATGAATGAAATGCGTAGGAGTTATTGTACTGGTTCGTTTATATACTGTGCTTGAACTTTGATATCGTCATCAATTTTAAAGTCACTGCCAAGCGACTATGGCCGATATTATGAAAAAAAGTTTAACATTTTCGCTAGAGAAGATTTTACTTTTACTTTTCCTGTCTCCAGAGGGAAAAGTGTTGTTATGGGAACACAACAATTTAATTTGCACGCAATAATAAGTAAGCAGGTAACTTGAAGAACGGAAAAGCAGCTAATTAAGTTGATTTTTTTGGCATTTAATTAGACGCCAAAGTAAGATATTATTTCAAAGTCATGATGTAAATTGGTATAACGTTTCGTTCATCAACGTGAACTTAATCATATACATATACAATAATAAGGTTATTTAGTATCCTTTCTCAAAGGGTTATTTACTGCGTTACCAAGGAAGCAACACCTACCTCTTCATGAAAATAAACCTACCACAATACGTGACAATGGCGTTTAATAACGAACGATAATATCTAATATCCCCTAAAACCTATCATTAACAATATTCAATGTTTTCCGTTAAGGAGGGGTTCAATTGTCCTAAGTAATAAAAATTTCACAATCGCACTCCCATATAAAAGCCATGTTAAAATTGGACTTTGGCATGCATTTCTGGACAACTCGCTCTGACCATAGTTTTGCTCCGATCATGGAGTTTTATGTCTCAAAATGACCCTAAGAACATGCAAGGGCTCATATGCCTAGTTTTAGCAAAAAGTATAATGTTTCAAGCTATCTAGGATGTGTCAAAGTGAGACAGATACTGTTTTCTTGCGATATTTTGCGATTCTTTCAAAGAAATAGAAATAGCATACCCCAACGCGATATCGATAGGCATAACTGCCGTGAGGGTTCATTGGGGTCATTTTCAGATATAAAAGTCAACAATCCGACCAATTCAGTGGTCACAGCGAGTTTTCCAAAAAATGAAGTCCGAGTATTCTCCAATGGCGAGTTAACTTTTGGCGTACTAGCAGGAAAAATTGTCGTTCCATCACAACTCTTTACCTCAGGCTAAATTTCCTCGTAAATTGCTCTCATTATTCGAGTATTTCGGAATTCATCAAACAAATTCGTAGAGATCGGTGCGTGCAGGTGAAAGAAAGGTGGTTAAGAAGAACACCAAACTGGGCAGATGCAAAAGAGCTTTGGAGGCCTTCAACGCGATAGAAATCAGGGTCAATATTGGATCGAAAAAAGTTCTTGAACCCCCCTTCATTTTCGGAAGTTTGAAGAAAAATAGCTTTTTTTATTTAGAGAAGTTACTTTTTCATGGTTTGTCTTCTAATAACCGTCTCACTACGCTCGGCGGTTAAACACAGGCGCGCCGTGAAAAGTAATACTTCTTCTCCACATAAAATAATACACCATTACTTCATTACAATACATAATTCTATGCTTTTCCCTTGGATATCATGTAAAAATATAGGAATTAGAATAGTTTTGGTTCGTTGTATGAAAACTGCAATTTTGCCTCCATTTGGTTATTTCGTTGAGATAGAACTATTAGATCTACAGATCTCATTTGATATTAATGATGTCCATATCTGATACGTAATCAGGGGCGGGCTGCCAAATTTTGAACAACCGGCTCGCTATTATTTCAAAGAAAAAAAACAGTAAATGAGTGACATTGTCAAATATAAAATATATAATATTTATAACAAAACAAAACATTTATTGCACAAAAAAACTGATAAATTCCAAATTTAACATACTATGCTATGTATATCCATAACTAATTAATTAATTATTTAGAGTTCATATCCCTTGTTCATTGCAGAAACCCTTGTCTTACCCTTGTTTCTGTTGCTAACCTGTGATTCTGGTTCATCTAAGGTGTAACAAAAGGAATGCCATCGAAATTTTCTATTGGTTTTCCCAATAAATTTATTGTCTCACTCACTCACTCACTCACAAGCAAGAGCCAAGCACTTCGTATTTTACGTACGCACATGATATGTTTCCGAGCGTGTGGCACATCGGCGCGACGTGCATATTTTACGTAAACATAATATTAAAATGGCTTATTTTTTGGTTTTAGGGGTAATTTAACAAGCGGCTCGCCGAGTTTCAAAAATTTTAACAACCGGCTCGCGCGAACCGGACCGAGCCGGCTGTAGCCCACCCCTGTACGTAATATACTCTCATTATTCTTAGCGTAATGTTTTAGAGGCCTGATGATGACAATTACAAAGTTTTGTCGAAACATGTAGCCACCTTTATCATTCAATTTAAATTTAATAAAAAGTCTATGGGGAAAGGTTTATAATTTGAACTTATAGCTCATTTGATACTTAAATGAAAGCTAATTAAATTTGCTAAAAATTTATTTTATACGCATTTTCTCGTAGAATGAGTCATTTCGCCAATATATGACACGAAAGAAAGGCAAAAATAATTGTCGCAAATTGCACTTTTTGGAAAAGATGGGCCTAGGATGGGCCAAATTCGAAGTGCCATCTCTCCGTGCCTATTCAACTTACAGAGTTACAATTGCGCTCATATTATTGACAATTTAATGTACTTTAAAAATCGTGTGTATGTTGATTGCCGAAAATTACATACTTTAAGAGTTACAGAGTGAAAGGAAAAAGGACTAGAACTAGCCACTGGACGGGCCCTCATATCCTCAGATTCATAAACGCAACATTAGCCCATAGAAATTAATTTGTATTCTGATTGCTAATTTTAATTCATAAAATTAACAAACATTTTTTATTCCAAATAGAACCCAACACGTTTCGACATTATGTGTCATTATCATTGTGAGAAATTAAAATTAGATAAGAGTTGTCAAGATACAACGTTAATAAAACCTTTGGTATATGTATTTTCATCAAAAATGCAAAAAATTTGATGTCCTTGTTGTTTGCGTTGTAGTAAATGTTTGGCGTATTTTTATCTGTGTGTTTATGTTTATAACAACGAACATGTCCTTTGTATCTAATATCGACATTTCAAATGGTTCTACTTGTGTACACAGAATTGTAAAATGCACGGTTTAATTTTTAAATAGAGGATTATGTGTTATGCTTTTCAAAGTGAATAAAAAATTGTACTATTTTTACACTTAAAAAGTTCTACAAAAAAAAGGAAACAAAATGAATTATGCATGACAAGCATATAAGTTTAAAGGTTCGCAAAAATAAATAAGGGTGAATGTAAAATGTAAATCGCATTACATACCTCTAATAAGGAATGTAGATTTCTATCTTCTAAAAGAGCTAAAAGGTGAGCTCGTTCGTGGGGTGCAGATTCCTGTAGACAGTATATATCATCTAAAGAATCCATAATTGTTGCTACGGCTAAAAGAGAAATAAAAATTAAAAACAGGATAGGTACATAATAAAGTTCTATATAATTCTAAATAATATTTTCTCAGTTCTCACATTATAGCATAACAAATGCCTTCAGTTTACTATTTTAAATAGTTGTTTTAAAATTGATTAATTTCTTTCATTAAACTTCCCCATTACATCTGCGAATTTCTTAAAATGCTAAAATTCGTAGTTAAATTCGCCCGTCATAAAAATAAACGACTGGCCAGTACGAGAAGTAGGTATATTTTCTACCTCATAAAAATATTGACACGTTGAGATACAAAACGAGATAATCGCTGAACTAATTATAGAAAATCCATGTAATCCAATTACCTACTACAGAAGAAGAAAAGAGTTCTCACAACTGCAATTGGTAAGTTCAACGTAATACAAATGAGTATCGCAGGAACAGATCTTTAAATTTACCTAACGTTAATTAAACTAAGACGGATTAACGTTGACGACTTCATTTAAAGGACTGCTTCATTATACAAGGTCTTTCTAGTTTCTAAAACAGAATTAACTTTCTCCAAACTTACTTTGTGGAACTCCATACGTAATTTTAATAATAAAAACAAGCAACACCGCTAATTTTTTATTTTAAATGTCACCCAACGTGTTTTGACACTATGTGCCATTAGCAAGCGTAACATTGCCTTTTCTAATGCGGCAGTTAACGACCATATTGAAGGTGAACCGTGCATTTTGTGATACAAGTATGAGATTTGGTACAGTTGTTTTCAAGACTCCATCTAATAATTCTAGATGTGGGGCACGGTTTCCACTCCTTGCGGAGACCCCTTATAGGGGTTTCAACCCCCTAAAATTCGGTTTTCTGGAAATATCTCTCGATAGTGGAACTTTAGAGGAAAAAGTTTCAAATAAAAGTTGTTCTCCATCAAATTCTCTACAAAAATGATATACACGCATGCCGCTATAGGTCAGACAGGAGATCCAAAAACGTACTTAATTTGAAAATGAGTGTTTTTTTTTTTAATTTCAATTATACGTATTTTCTAACCACTATACTTTACGAAATTCGTTTCTTATGCAATTTTTAGTGAAATGGTGAACAGAGGCCTACATTTTGATTTTTGTAGATACCTGAAAATGAAAGAGCAAAGTAAAAATTATTGAACGATATTTTATTTATCAGCTCAGAAATTGTCAATATGACTTGGTCTTCATCTTCAGCCTCTTTCATGGAAGAAGGACTCGAAAGGAGTGCTTTGACGACTGTTTTCAATGAAATCGGAACGCTAGATGATTGACTATGGTCAGACACATCCTCCCAGTCGCATGCTGCGTGATCAAATATGTCTCGTCTAACAGAGTGAGCACAATTGAATAGCTGATTGTACTCTTCGTGATAATCTCTGCTGATGCTTGACCTCACTGTTTTATCAATGTCTGTCTTGATAGAAAATAAACATGTTTGACCGGGGCCTCCAGAACATTCGATTCAGGGATTCGCCAAGCCAAGTAGCTTGACTTGAAATATAATAGCTTGGCTTGGGCTTGAAAGGCAAGCTTTTTAAGAAGAAAAGCTTGGTTTGGCTTGATGTTTACGAATGCAAGCTTGGCTTGGTTATCAAGCTTTCCCAAGCTTTATCAAGCTTATTCAAACTTGCTCCTCCCGTAAGAGTAGTGAGGTTGCAACACATTGCGCATTACGTGATACGTGTATAGCTCATTGTCGGACTGTCGCAGTATTATTCAACTGCTGGTTAGTGGTTAGTTTTAGCAAAGACCATATAATTGGTCTTTGGTTTTAGTCACCTTTGAGTGCTTAAGTAAGCGATTGTTAACTATGAGTTCTAACAAAATATCTGAAAATTCCGAAGAACCGTTATTTAGACCGTACATGTTCTAGAATATCTACGCATTCACATTTTCTAATTTATAATTTTTATCACTTCTGAGTTCGTACAAATCAAAAACCGGACATCACCTGATAGTCATATCATTTTACAATTAAAAACTAGTGTTACAGCGTGACGTGCAACAGATTTTGTACAAGGTGCCGTTGCGCCCATTGAGATTTTGAGATTGAATATAAATATCAAATATACCCTAAATTACACGTAGGTACTTCTTTTATACCGAATGAATATATTTTATAGTAGAATGATAACCATCAGCTGGATCTTCTAAGAATTATGTTCCATGAAATAGTAAAAAAATGCTTAGAAGTATAAGCTTGAAAGCTTGCGAAAAGCTAGAAAGCTTGACTTGGAAAAGCTCCACAAATAAGCTTGGCTTGGATAATACTTAAGCTTGACTTGGTTTTTTGTAGACTTGACTTGATTTTATGTCAGGCTTTAAAAATTCAAGCCCTAATTCCCTAATTCGATTACAGGACACATCATTAGTAGTCGTTCTTTCAGATGAGTTTTGTGGATGTCAGCTGCGTAACCCAACTTCTCCATCTGGTCAGCGTACATCTTCTGGATATCCGGCAATGTGAAGACAACTTTATTGGAGCTATTTTCTTTCACTTCTTTCATGTGTGATACAATACTGGCAAGAGTGAAACCCACTAATTGTCTGTAAGATTTTGTTGTATCACTAGCCGCCATCGCTGCTCTTTTGCGATTGTAAAACGATACAAGACATCGGGCATGATATTTAACTTCTAAGGCTATCAAATCAGCTTCGGGGCCACCAATTTTCGACAAAATTTTTGAGTTTTGTTAAATAAGCTGCCGTTTCTCCAATCTTCAAACTTTTGGTGAAATTATTCCTCAGTGGATTACCTCCAGTTGCACCAATATCGCAGAACAAGCACTTGTCCTGGACTAGTGGCGGATTGACCTTTCTCGTTTTAATAGGAGACACGCGGCCCAATTTATGGATTTAGTTACCGAATTACTTTTTCGAAGCGGCTGATCGGCAAAATTGAAAATTTTAAAATCACGCTGTGACATTTTGGGGAATAAGTAAAAATAACACGAAATATCCGAACAGTACACAACTAATCAGAATCTGATAAAACAGCAAAAAGTAACTTTTAATGTGTAGGTATTGCAGTGGCCATATATTTCTAAATTGAAATTCTTTCTTTTTTATTTGACCTGCCATGAAAAAACATATTATGTTAGTGAGCTAAAATCAATCACTGTTTGCTGATAATTCTGCATCGTGAAATAAATGCCATTTAGGTGATTGATTTTAGCTCACTAACATTATTATGTTTTTTCATGGCAGGTCTTATTCTCATTCATTTTTTCACTCATTTAGAGTACTCGCAATAAATGGAAGAAGATATGCATAATTGATGGTGGAAGAATAAGAAACAGCTAGTGGTGTGATGTAGTATTTATTTAAAAATTATAGATGAAGATGTTGACGACGTTTCGCTCATTTTCGTCGTCGTCAACACCGTCATCTATAATTTTTAAATAAATACTACATCACACCACTAGCTGTTTCTTATTCTTCCACCATCAACTAAACAAACCACAGCTACAACAACGGTATAAAGATATGCATAATATTATATCAAGTATAGGTACATCTACATTCCGCATAAAGATATGAGTTGTCTATTGGATGAACGCACTGTCCACGAAGCACATGCAGTCATTTATAATGATGTAAAAAAAAGCCCCTGTTTATCATTTTACTAAAAATTGCACAAGAAATGAGTTTCATAAAGTATAGAGCTTAGAAAATACGTAAATTTGAAATTAAAAAAACACTCATTTTCAAATTACGTTTTTGGATCTCCTGTCTGGCCTATAGCGGCATGTGTATATATCATTTTTGTAGAGAATTTGATGGAGAACAACTTTTATTTGAAACTTTTTCCTCTAAAGTTCCACTATCGAGAGATATTTCCAGAAAACTGAATTTTAGGGGGTTGAAACCCTCTATAAGGGATGTCCGCAAGGAGTGGAAACCGTGCCCCACATCTAGAATTATTAGATGGAGTCTTGAAAGCAACTGTACCAAATCTCACACTTGTATCACAAAATGCACAGTACCGGTCCTTAACCGCCGCACTATACAGGAACCGTTAAAGTAGTAACGGATGATGATATTTAACTTTTTTTCAATTGTTTATCTTCCTGTTTAGAACCTTTATATGCATCTATAATTCGCTAATTTTTATCGAAACTTTATCATCAATTAGTTCCTGTAGTAAATTTTCACCAAGATTCTAAACACGTACCTATTGTGTAATTTGCCTCCATTTTGATTCTTTAATACACATATTAACGAACACGACGTCATCTGTTCTTATGGCCATTAATTCATGGAACATTTTACGAACATTTTTCGTTGGATTGCGGAATTATCTTTTCATGCATGACAGTTTAAATTATAAAATTTGTCAAGAACATTCTGCAGAGGATTTACCAGGCAGCAAATACGCGCCCGTATTTTTGGCAAATTCGCGTATTTCAGGGTGTGTACATACAACATTATCTTGATTTCATCGGCACTGTTCACAGTATTTACAAACACTCAACTAACTAATAATGTATACTATACTCATTAAAAATGAAAAAAAAGATTTAATTTTCTCTCCAAAAACCAACTGGAAGGTACTGAAGAATGGAAAATTCGTCGTGTTTCAGTAGAAATTAATATTATAAAATAGTAAGTCCACGTTCCGGTATAAATAAAAGGTAAGGCCATATTACAAGCATTGTAAAAAGAGAAAGCACAATAAATATGCGAAATTATGCAATTTGTGATTGTGATACTTGTAACCTATCTTAATCAAAATCATTAACGTTATCAAATTTTTGGTCATTCTGTCTTGAGTTTGAATAAGTGGAATATAGGTTACTCAAACTGTGGAGCAGTCAGAATAAAAAGCCATTACTATTACAATGTTATTTCACTTTCTCACTAGGTACTCTTAATTTTCTAAAATGGCAGTATCTTTATTTTTTATAAGATAAATGAATTTGGATTATTTTGATATTATTGCTGTTAAACATAACTGATTGTACGCAATGAAAATTTTCTCTTGTTTCCTGAGATTAGACGTCACATGAGATCTATAAACTATTAACCATTTTTCCACTTTCTCCAGAAAATCGTAAAACAAATCGACCATATCTGTTATTTTAACATCATTTTAAATTATTTTCGCTGAGAGAAATTAATGTAAATTAGATTTCCGGACACAGATAACTTGTTCACTTTAAGAAGCCCTAAAACATTAACGATTCCATAATTTAAGTAGAGCATAGAGATACTAGCAAAACCGGTTACAATTGACAGCTGCCTATTATGAAATAAGATGAATGCGCGGCTAACATTGAACAGAGTCGCAACCATTGCCTGCACACGCTATACATAATTTCATTAACTCCTTCCATTTGATGATAATAAAAGGTGTCAGTTATCAATTAAATCAAATCACTCGTTAAAATGATACAACACTGTTTCCATGAAAAGTTGATATAAATCGCAGTAAGTATTAATCACTTAAATGCAAACACGCAATTTGCTCTTTTAATGCGAAAAGCAGCCATTTGAGATACACCTAAATGCATTGCGTAATTCCTTCTAACGAAGATAAAAATATTTCCATGTTTGGTTGTTGGAAGCTCGTAAAGGGTTTTTTCAGCCACACCACGAGAATACTATTGGGGAAACCCTTACTTTCCAACGCAACATATACTAGTTTTACGATTTTTGTATGAGAAAGAAGTAGCTATAACTACGATATATAGATGTGTAATGTCGTTCTAGGTTACGCAAAATATAAAGTTTTCTGTTGGTAGTATGTGTTCTACGAAAATTAGGGTCTAACACATAAAGTATATTAAAATAATTATTACCTTTACATGCATTTTAGTTAAACACAAAACAATATACGTTGTAATCTTGGCACAAGCCTAGAAATGTACTCATTCAGTAATTAATTTCATTTGCATATTCTTTGTAGAAGACAAAATTTTATCAGAAAAATCAATATTACAGTCGTAGATACAATGTTGCAAATTCAATGCACCAAAGTAATGCACAGGGCACTTCAATTGTAACAAAAAACTTCGGATTGAAGTATTTTGACTGCTTTTTCAAAGAATTGTTGAAACTTTGCACTTGGGAATTTTAATTTATCTACAATTTTATTAAAGGTACACCAAACGTTGACATTGTGTTTCCTTTTGTCTGTTTATGTATTCGTATTCTTAAATGAATTTAAAATTATTTGTACTTTTAATACATATATACAGGGTGGCCCATTGAAAAGGTAACACGCCTGTTTTGGGACACTTAGACCAGTTTTTTAAAAAACGCTCTGACACGTCGATTTTCTATTTTTGGGGGACAACTTTTGATGTCAAATTTGACTTTGTCAGGTCAACCCCCTAGCCCCAGCAACCCCTAACTCAAGAATTTAAATAGGGAAAAGGAGTCGAGCGACCCCTCATTTGAAACGTCTTTTAATTCTCTATGTAACAGTATAAATGAAAATTAGTTTTATTCAATTTTTTTTCGCCCCATGAAAAGCACCCTCCAGATTAACGAAGGTGGGGGTGTTGTTTAGGAAAAATCCTGAAAAACGCCACTTTTGACCTTTTGAACGGCACATTTTGATGTCAAATTTGACTTTGTCAGGTCAACCCCCTAGCCCCAACATCCCCTAACTCAAGAATTTAAATAGGGAAGGGTGTCGAGCGACCCCTCATTTGAAGCGTCTTTTAATTCTCTATTTGACAGTATAAATGAAAATTAGATTTGCTCAATTTTTTTTCCTCCTCATGAAAACACTCTCTAGATTAACTAAGGTGGGGGTGTTGTTTAGGAAAAATCCTGAAAAACGCCACCTTTGACCTTTTGAACGGCACATTTCAGGATTTTTCCTAAACAACACCCTCACCTTAGTTAATCTAGAGGGTGCTTTTCATGGGGGTGGAAAAAAATTTAATAAAACTAATTTCGGTCATACTGTCGAACAGAGAATTAAAAGACGCTTCAAATGAGGGGTCGCTCGACACCCTTTCCCTATTTAAATTCTTGAGTTAGGGGTTGCTGGGGCTAGGGGGTTGACCTGACAAAGTCAAGTTTGACATCAAAAGTTGTCCCCCAAAAATAGAAAATCGACGTGTCCGTGCGTTTTTTTAAGAAACTGCTCTAAGTGTCCCAAAACAGGCGTGTTACCTTTTCAATGGGCCACCCTGTATAACTTATTAACGAGCTTATTAAATATGACTTATTTCATATATTCATAAACAAAATAGTAGAGTCCTATTGAGAATTGGTTGAAGAGCAGCAATTGTGGAGGATAAACCTAAACTTTAGAAGACTAATGTACAATTTTTGAAGCAAAATTGAGGACAGTAACTTTATTTTGTATTGAGCAGATCGTCGCAAGAACAGCCTAACTATGAAACTTAAAGGGTTTTGTGAACAAGCTTTCATTTCCATCTCTTCTTTTAGATTTGAAAGGATTAAGGAAACCTAAATTGGTTAGGGTATAGTGGGAGATGCTGTAAATCCACAATACACATAAACACGGTATGCTGATTATTTGTATCAAAGGCGTTCGCTTAGCGCATGATGTCACCCGAGAAGTAACGGCGTTCGGTGTAGTCGTAGCGGTACATCTAAATAACGATAACTCCTTTGTTTACAACTTTTTGAAAAAAATATATTAATAAAAGTTTTAGGAATTCTTATAAGGAACATTTTATATAAGAATAAAATTTTCACAAATATCAACCCTTATCGAGATATATGGAAAAACTGATTTTTGCAGTTTGATTACAATATCTTTTTCTGAGACAGAAAATAAGAGGCAATAAAATAAATAACATTCTAACAAATTAATTCAAGACGGTTAAAAACATAAATAAAATTTACCATCTAAATAATGTGGCACTCCCTACTTTTGCACGACGAGGCCCTGGATTTGTTTGGTAGGCAGCCCTTGGACTTCACTATCGTTAATGTTTTAAGATTTACTAATTATTGTAACGCCCTGTTCAAGGTATTCAACACGAATAATACAATGCCAATGTTATTACGCGATCACCATAATTATCTACCAGACCTTCAATTTGTCTATGAGCATGCTAATTTGTGACACCGTTCCAATATACTGACTTTCATCTCAACTACTATTCTTTTTTGAGTGCGTTGCTTCACTGGGTCCTCCATATACCGGGTGTCCCATTATAATCTCCCACCTGCGATAATTCTACAACACTGCGACGGATCAAAAATGTTCCGAATAAAAAGTTAACGGTTTTGAGGGGGACATTTGATGCTGTCAACCTTGCCCCCGCCGAACCACCGGGGGGGGGCTTAACAATTTTAAATGGAAACCCCTATTTTTTATTGCATATTCGGATAGAACGTTGAAAAGTAAGTGAATTTTATTCGGAGACTTTTTTTATAGATGACTTTGTAAACGTCATAATTGAATCACGAAAATTGTTACATTAATAACCTAAAATTACGAATTACGAAATTACGAATCGTCGATGTCCATCTCGTAGTACGATACGAGAGTGTGTCATGTGTGTGAGTAATTTTTAAGTAATTTTAAGTTATTAATGTAACAATTTTCGTAATTCAGTTAAAAAAAAATTTTTTGACGTTTGCAAAGTCATCTATAAAAAAAGTCTCCGAATAAAATTCACTTACTTTTCAACGTTCTATCCGAATATGCAATAAAAAATAGGGGCTTCTATTTAAAATTTTAAATTGCCCCCGCCCCCCTGGGGGTACGGCGGGGGCAAGGTTGACAGCATCAGATGTCCCCCTCAAAACCGTTAACTTTTTATTCGGAACATTTTTTGATCCGTCGCAGTGTTGTAGAATTATCGCAGGTGGGAGATTAAAATAGGACACCCGGTAGACCAGTATGGTGCAATAACCTAAGTTTTCTCATTCGTTTTTCTGATAGCATGTTGTTGTATCGGCCTTAAATTTGTTTATTCATCAATTTCTGTGCTATGTAATAAAATCTATTTTCCCAAAAAGATCTACCTTACCTACCCAGTGGTTTACTTCAACCAAAACAATGAGACAGTTTACAATAATTGTCAGATCGACGCGACGCAAAAATTTCGTTCGCCCTTTTCCCTATTTCGAATTGCTGATGTCCTAATTATTCTTGAATAGCCTCAATCTAACAACTATTTCAAAAATTGAAAAGTGTTGCGCCAATGGAAAGAAATTTGACTACAACACGGGAAAAAGTTCATGATGAAGTAAGTTTACGTTGTACATCTTATATTAGTAACTTTCCAACTTAGAAGTTACGTAATTATTTTCTTAAACATACATCCAAAACGTTCTAGTTGTTAGTGCCCAAATGTGAAATAATTCAAGTAGACATTGAAATAAGATGTAACAAGGTATCTGTAAATTAAGTACATAATGAGATAACAAACGTGCATTATTACGTACTTTTTTAAAAGCGAGTTGTTTTACGGTTTTAAATTCCGTTATGATAATATGGCAAAATTACGAAAATATGAGGAAAACGATTATTTAAAAGGTAATTGTAAACGATCTACAGGGTGTCCAACGATGAGCTGAGCCACTAATGTCAATAAATTTTCAGAAATCTGGGCATAGGGGTTATTAAAGCATAAGTTTCATCCGCATTCATACCAATTAGTTCCAAAATTTAGACCAGTGGACGACCGCAAAAGAGTTTTATGAACAAGATGAAAACTTTTTATTTAAGTACATAAAATAATTTGGAAGAATGAAGTAAACAATTGCATCTTTAACTAGCATAACACCCATTATTGAAGTGGTCGGTGGGTTCACAAGAACAGACGGACGCACAAAACGCAAACAATGTCACATTTTATTTTAATTGTTAAAAAATGTATTAAAAGGAAAAGAATAAAGTTCACATTTGGTTGTGATTAAAAAAAAACAATCCTGATAGTGTAACTACCAATATTCCTGAACACTCTAATATAATATTAAACACGTATTGATCATTTGGGGTGCACACAATTAATAATGTTCAGAAATAGTATAATAAATAAGAGATTATATAGATCAGCGGTTCTCAACAAGTGACTGTCAGGTGTGTCGCGAGATTTACCAAATTTCTATGTTATCTTTTTGTACCTATCGAATTTTTGTTAATAAAAAAAATATATCCATTTGCGTCATCAATAGTTGCATAAATTTCAGCCGGAACACGCACAATGTTTTTTATAAATCAATAATGACTCTTGAAAGAGCAAAAATAGTGTTAAACTGCTGTTTTCAGGGCTAGATTTTCAAATATCCCGGAGTACGCTCCCCTCACTTGGGGGTTTGCCCCCTCCCTCCGGGGCTTCAAACATTACATAGATATAGGGGTGTCGCAAATTTCTAAGAAGTGCGTCACCAAGTTAAAAAGGTTGAGAACCGCTGATATAGATCAAGGAAAAAGCAAAGTAGCCTCAAAGAAATACAGATGTGCAAGTCAATATGATGCCAGCCACAATTCGAGAAACAGTGTAGCTCGTCTATCCATTTATCCATTACTATTTAACTATCTCCAATATGAAACGATGCTTCATCACTCTAGAACTACATACATTCTCTTTCTTTGTATATTTCCCAAATTAGCCGTTTAGTAAAAATTGCTAAACAAAGAAGGGGATAGTTGGCAGTGTTAAACGACGATTAGGATTACTCATCTCTATCGTGTAATAAAAAAGTACGTTACTTTGATCATTTCGTTCATGGTAAATTCGTTGCAACACATTTTGCATAAAGATCTCCATAGGTTTGTTTGCATTTACTTTTCTTTGAAGCAAAGCGCCGTTATATTTAATAAATAACTTATTTTAAAGTTAATTATTCTTTCGAGCGGAAGACTACTGTTTATATGAAAAATCATAATTTATAATTGAAATTAATCGATGGCTAAAACTTTCCAAAATACGTATGTGCTAAATTCTCTCTCGTGCTAAATGGTATTTTCAGCATAAAATAATGCAAAATTGGAAGAAATAGCAAGAAACATTTTACGGTTTCTATACTTCAAATTACTTTGTAACTAATAATATAATTAAGTGCTCCAAGATTGATTATGGAAACCGTAAAGTGCTCTAGATTAATCATTTTAAAACAAGGTTTAATCCAATCATTAAGTACATTTTCTTTAGAACTGTTTGTTGGGAAAAGTTTAAAATAAATAAACAAGTTAAAATTATAGACTTACCACAAGATGACGCTTCATCATCTTCATAATCCGAAAAATTGTCGGCATTAAAATCATCACAGGGAAACCATTTAATGGAATTTACAGCGCTTAATATCATAGTTTTTAATTTTCTTCTAGCATTGAACTTTTTAAGTTCTTCTACGGTGTCGTTAAGATGAATTCGTAATCCTTTATCTCGATCCTACACATAAGCAAACTACAATAATATTTAAGTAAATATAAATTACTTACTCGTATCCATCGATGGCTTAAAACTTCTTGAATTGTTATTCTTTGTGAAGGATCTACTGTTAACATTTGTTTAATTAAGTCCTTCGCTGTGTCGCTAATTATTTCGAAATGAGGAGTATCTAACTATAAACAAATCAATTTAGTAAATTGGATTTTGTCAAAACAATATACTTACATAAAGTTTCCCGCGACAAATTGTATCGAGAAGTCTTCGACCGGTGCCGTGAAATGGAAGGGTACCAGTTAAAAGAAGATGTAACATAACACCCGCCGCCCATATATCTACCGCTTTTCCATATTGTCGCCTTTCCACTACTTCGGGAGCCATGAAATGTGGACATCCTACGCGACCTAAAAAAATTCATTTTCATAAATCAAATTGAGTGGGGTATTAACCGAAAAACAAAAACATTTGCATGCTTTAAATGTGCGCGATGTTTGCTGTTCATATTGATTAAAATTGTGAATGTCTACCTATATGAAAAAACTCAATAAAGTAGATGTTCGCTGAGAAAATCCTAGCAATCACGTTCTATAAAATACAACACAATACAGTATCGACGTGGAGAACCATTTATTATTCCTTGACGTCTATGAAGTAACACAAACTCGATCCTACACACTTAAACCGAACCTTTTAAAATGACTAAATGAGAATATTATTAATCTACCTGAAAAGCAAATTAGTAGCCGTCAAAATTTTACACTTGGTTATTTTAAAAAAAAATTCATTCACTCAACGGTTATATCAAGATGTAAATGAACTTTAAAATCGATTATGAAAATTGAGAAAAAAATAGCTCCCTTTTTGGCGAAGAAATTTATTTTGCTATCGATTTAAATATAAACTGAAGAGTTTATCTGCAAATAGAGAATGAAAATATTTGAAGCGATTTTTTATGCTGTTTAAAATTTTAATAATACCTATGAAAACTAGGTAATTTGATATCCCTTGTTCAAAACCTGAAATGCAATTTTTCCGCTCTTTCTGCACGAATAATTTTACAGTAAAAGTGGGCAACTGGATAAATGTTTGCCACTTGTTTTAATTTGGCTCAAATATGCAACAACACATAGTGTATACCATATCCATGTATGAATCGGTCGTAATAATACATCATATTTAGGCTATTTCTCGGAAATTTCTGTAAGATACACAAATAAAAATTAATTTGACATTATATTTTATTCGTAAACCCGTTACTTTTATTTGTTTACATACAGCTACCAAAAGTTAGGTTAAGCGTATATTGATATCAACGTGTTTCACATATCAGATTTGAACCAGTACTATTCGGAATGTAGTATTTATTACACAGAAAGTAAACTTTTTGTTCTCCAGTGTATTATAGCAAAAAAACTATTTCAAAATTCTAATCACAAGCGCCTCAAAATAAAAATATACATACGAAACACGTTCTTTTGATGTTCACGCGATTGTCAATATGGATAGTTAAAAACGTTATGAAATATAAAATATAAAACCATTGCCGAAGTTGTACTGTCTATATTGCACAAGCCTACAAAAAAATCGAAAATTTCGAAACATCGGACAATATTTATTCAGCAACAAGGGCAGGTTTTTACAGAAGAATGTAGGATAAGTAATATTATGCAACGAATTTACAATAACGCCGTGGATTCATATAAACACGGCAACAAATTCGTATCACCGAAAAATTTTGTATTTTAGCAAAAATAGCATCTCCCACATAATATCCAATTCAAATTCTTATGTAGAGTAATTCCCAAAATTGACATTTACAAAAGCTTTCAAATAGGTTGGGATTTTAAAAAATAAAAAGTGCTTTCATACTTTGTTTGCTAAGTTTATTATTATGTGGTTTTACAAATATGTAGGATGAATTTTGATTTGATTATGGCGATTCAACAACATTTCTTGGTAGGTGTTTATCATATAGTTGCAAAGCTGAAGAATTAATTAGGTAATTTCACATAAATCTTTTATTAATATAAATTCGAAATATTAAACTGGGTAGGTATATACTATGCCTATGTGACGGCGTTGATTGAAATATTAATATTTCAATCAACGGTGACAGTGTATATAGATAATATATAATATTCAAATCTATTAGACTTGTCACTTTTAAGTTACATTTCATATTTACTGCTCCGGACATACCTCTATGCGCAATAAATGCGTATTTTCACTTCGTACATTTAAATCAGTTTTAGTAAGTTGTTGTTGTTGTTAATATAATGTAGCCGTTTTAAAGAAATTTTTAGGTAAAGTATCGAAATTCGACTCCTAACGAACTTCGTAGATGAGTTAAAAACACGGTATACGAACATTTAACGAGCACCACCAACAGGTGATGTTTGAAATACCTTTTTACTCTATTATGTTGTATTTTCGTCAAATTTCGGTTGTTTAAATTAGTATCCTTGATTTAGATGATTTAGCAAATCGTTGACAATTGATGTGAAGAGTCAAAAAAAACATAATTGTAAATGCGCTTAAGTCGGTTTAACGTTTCAATCTTATAAATTAGAACGGAAATAAATACCACTTTTTTCTCTTGGATATAAAACAGGCAATAATAATATCAAATATTTAAAGGAAATTAGTATCTATAAGCTCCAAATGATGTTGCACAAAAAAATTGCGCATAGACTTCCCAGAAAAAAGAGGGATTTGGAAGAAAACGATGTAGTTCATGAAAAACTGCGGCTTTATAATGGGAAGCGTAAATTAATTATCGATGATGAATGAAACGTAAGGTGTTATTGAAGAAATAAATGAAGGTATTGTGAAATAATGATTTTGGTCGCTTAACCTATTACCTACCTACATTTCCTATTGAAAATTGCATTTTGCATTTTACGTTAATGGGATAAAAGTTTTAAATCAAAATGTTTTCTACACTTAAATGAAATATGAATCGAAATTATAAGGTAATCATCGTTATTTCCTAACTGACAATATGAATACAGATAATTTTTACAGTTTTCTCAAAGTTACAACAGTAGGTATAAACATTGTGAACATTGAGCTAAATGAATAGGTATGGTTAAATTGAGTAGGGGTACAATATCTATTCGTAACTTCTCTCGGATATTTTACTTTAACACTAACGCACTTATCCAACGTTTTTCTTAATTATGCAAAATAGGACTCCACAGCGTTTTCCAAGTCGTTGATAAAATGCAGTGCTCTCTGAAGTGTGTTTTAAGTTTTGGAAAGTGATAACAGACACACGAGACGAAGTCCAAACTGTAATAGTATAGTCAAAATAGGTAGTTGAGGTAGAAAAAATTAGTAACAAAGTGATCTCTTCGGAAATGAGTAGTTAATAGGGCCCTTAGTAACCCCTCAAAAGTCGCACTTTGTCGCATTGGTGGAAATTGGGAAAAAATGGCCGCCATCTTGAATTTTTTCGAATTTATTGAATATATCGGAAATGATGCATTTTATAAAAAAAACTCAAGAGACCTTTTTTATGGAGAATTAAAAGTTACCTCTAATGAACAAGAGCCCAATGCTGTAGGCCAGAAAACAAAAAAGTTATTGAAATTTAATTTATTTAGAAATCTGGAATTTTGTCAATTTTAGGTAATATCTGAAAATAGGGTGCATTTTCTGAAAAAAGTTAATAGAAACCTATTTTGTGCAGAATAAAAACTACATTAAACGGAATTTCATAAATTTAATGAAAAAAATTAAATATTTTTTGTACGGTCGGAAAAACACATATGACATAAAAACAGTTGAGCAGGGACCAAGACACTTGCTAAAATAAATTTTGATTCTACTTTAATGTTTATATATAATCTTCTTCGTCATAGTGCACTATGGCGTTATTACAGCTTACACCGTAGCACTGGCCACATTTTTCAGAGCACTTTAGTCCAATTTTTCTGCAAGAACAACTCTTCAAGCAATTGCTCTCTTTGCAATTGCAAAAAATTAATTTTAACAAGTCTGAGGGTGCTGGATCTTGTGTTGTTGTAATAGGTACTAGATCTCCATCGCAAACCATGGTTCTTTTATACCTTCTTTTAAAATTTGTGCAGCCGCTTTTATTACCTTAAGTCGTTCTTCTTCAGTAGTCGTATTGTTTTTCATCCACTCATCATTAACTAATTCATCACACTTGTTTTTTAAACACACCACGGCTTGCTTTCCTGGGACTTCAGTAATTAATGCAGAGTTTTTAAGTTTTCCTACTAATCTAAATTTCAAATTTTTTTCGGACCAAGGTGTTACATTTTCAGGTAAGTATGACACTAACTTTTTCTGTAGTTCTTTGATAGAAAATTGACAGTTTTCGTTATCGTTTTGAATGTCGTAGCATAAATTTTCAAATGCTTCTTCACATTCAATATCTAAAGGTCTCCCAGATTTTTCATAGCTTTTTTGCTTCAAAAATCGGCTGAAACAGTTTGCGTGATACTTAGCCTCTGCAGCTACTAGATCTATTTCAGTACATAACCTTTTTTGAACTTGTAAACCCCAGGCATCGTTTCGTTTCCTGCAGTGTGTAAGAATTGTATTCTTTAATTCTATTGTTGACGCATTACGAATTTTTGACGTTTGAGATTTTGCCTGCATTACGTTTACGTTTAAGTTCATTTTCACCCCACAAAATAAACACTGTCCTTTAAAATTGAAAATATCACTTCCCGACCTCAACATGGCTTTTGAGCTTGAGGCTTCATTGTGAGGTACTTTCCCAGCCTTTAAAATTTCACGAGGGTGTGTATACAGTTTCCTACAACTTTGATGTACATGCAGCGTTGATTCTTTCAGATTGAATCGCTCTTCAAATTTGGTATCTTTTTCATCTCTGCGAGTACGACTTGCTTTAACTAAAGATATAAACCCTTTTTTGGTAACGGTAACAGTTTTTTCACTCGTGTCTTTATCACAAATACCACAATTTGATGTCGAACTCATATTGGTAGATACCGGTGCACTATTATGTAAACTTCAACACCATCAGTCACTTTTAGAAAGATATTGTAAAGAAAAACATTTAACAAATCAAAATTTGCACAAATACACCTAAACTGCAGTACGCGTTATTTCATTTACGAATGGCGCGGAAAATGAAACACAAACCCGGAGCACCGTCCGCATGGTGAGGATGATGCCACTCTAACCGCCAATAATTGGTGGACGACTGGAAATGTGAGAACGTCTAACAATAAACTTTTCTATATCGACTAATGGTTTTTTGTCTTAATATAGGTAACTTTAATTCTCTACAAAGGCATTCTTAAGTTTTATTTAGCGATATTACCTATAATCAAAAAAATTCCAGATGTCTAAATAAATTAAATTTCAATAATTTTTTTGTTTTATGGCCAATAGCCTTGGGCTATTATAAGTAACTTTTAATTCTACATAAAAAAGGTCTCTTGAGTTTTTTTGATAAAATACATACTTTCGGAAATATTCAACAAATTTGAAAAAAATCAAGATGGCGGGCATTTTTTCCCAAGTTCCACCAATGCGACAAAGTGCGACTTTTAAGGGGTTAATATGGACCCCATTGACTACTCATTTCCGAAGAGATCACTTTGTTACTAATTTTTTCTACCTCACCTGCATAAAACTGCCTAGATTGACTACACTATAAGGTAAAGTTTATAATTCTTCGAAGTCGAATTCGTCAACTTAGCTTGAACAATTCGAGCTTTATGCAACTAGTATAAATAATTAATATAATTCATAACTGAGTCGTTTTTTGTATAGTTCGTAGCGAAGCCGGACATTAGGGCGCCGCCGATAGGGCGCGAGGACATAAGGGCGCGAGGACATAAGGGCGCGAGGACATAAGGGCGCGAGGACATAAGGGTGCGAGGACAGTAGGGCGCGGGAAAAATAAAACTTGTAAATTTTTTGTTGTTCAGACCCAAACTGTAAGTGCTTTAGTATTATGATCTTCAACATAACAATAAAAAAAGTAGGCACCTACTTAATAAAACCATCATCAGTAAAGTAAAAATAGTTTTATTCAAAAATATTATTAGTATTATATACAGGGTGTCCGCGAAAATGTGGGAAATCTCTCGGATTCAGACAGAGCATGGAAAAATAAGATGACAAGTTCCTATGAAATTTTTCCCCACAGGTCTTCCCTGCGGAGATATGTGCCCATGAAGGACGCCGCTGGTAATCCTTTTTCTTATATAACTTTCAGAGAACTCAATATAATTTCATAAAAATTTAATATGATGGACACTAGTAAAGACTTCTTAAAATGGTGTCCATGAAACATTATTCTGGGTAGCTTGAACCTTAAACTCAAAAATTGTACTCTTGTTTATTGTCGATAAAATGAACCGTTTTCGAGATATAGTTCGACCTACGTTCGCAATATTCTATAAAATGACACGAAAGCTCATTAAGTAGGTACCTAACTATTTCTGAAGAATATAAATTTAACCTGGGTCCTTTTGTGTGTCTTATTGTTAACAATAATCCTAAGAAAACAACTTGTTTAAATATTTCCTATTGGATTGCATATTATCACAAAAAGCTAGAAGACATTGTTAGGAATTTTTCAGAACCGTCCTTAGATTAACGACAGTATGGTACACAAATGTTATTTTTAAAACGAGTATTGTGCAAGTGAATATTCGACTGTACAGTAGGTATAATTGCAAATATTACGCTTAGCATGGCAGAGGTTAGAGACAGGTTAATATAAATATAGTATGTACAGTTAGAATTTGCAAATGCGAATAAGCCTGCTTACAATCTTTCCTATAACCAAGATTTGCTATATTTTTTACCGCCTTTCTTTGATACCTAAATATTGTTTTCCAAATGGCAGAATGGCCCCATACAATTGATTGAGTAAGATGCATGACAGTTAATCAAAGCAAATATGCTGATCTTAGAACAATAGATGATACATTATTTAATAGTCGTCTTAGAATGTATAAATTACTACTAATTTTGGCGCTTACATAGTCGGCATGAGCCGAAGAATTTAATTTAGTATCTACGCATACACCTAGAAACTTTTCAAAAGGAATATATACTACCGCACTACGCCACTACAGTTTGCGCCTGAAGAACAAAAATTACAAGTTTTGTTTGTGTTGTATACTTTGTCCCGCGCCCTACTGTCCTCGCGCCCTTATGTCCTCGCGCCCTTATGTCCTCGCGCCTTTATGTCCTCGTGCCCTTATGTCCTCGGGCCCTTATGTCCTCGCGCCCTATCGGCGGTGCCCTAATGTCCTAGACCGTAGTTCGTAGTTGTATTATTGCAACTATTTTTGGCATATACTTAATTAAGAGGATCCCCTCCGCGACCTAAAAAACTATGACCATTACTTCTGCAAAAAGAGGGTCTTCCTCTTCTTAGATGGTAACGAGCTCTTATAAATCCATTACATGTTTTTTTGTGTGATGCTCCCAGTGGTGTACTCACGCTCATCCCCAGTGACAATTCTGTAGATGAAGTAATCAAATTCTCTTCGTAATTTTGTGTATACAGTTTTTGTTCGGGACTGAACAGCTTAGGAATCATGTCGCAATTTGGCTCATTCTAAAATCATCGCGTAGAATTACCTATTTCTTTACTAATAACTAAAAGTTTTATTCTGCGTCAAACGACTACACCACAAAATCATTTTGGACAGTCAAAAAAGAAATTGTATAATATCTCTTTTAAAAGAAACCAAAAAGTGAAGGTATTTGCTGACTTTGACGATAATCTGTATTTGACCACAAATCCGTGCTTGGAGTATGAAGACTATGCTGGTAGCTCACTAGGCAACCTGGCTACCACAGCAAGACTGCGGCAGGCAATCCAACAGGTGGCACGCGGAATCGGCTGTCATTAATTTCAGATTCAGGCAGCCAACAAAACATGCATCATTGCACGGCAGCCAGAGCGAGACGAGGGTGCCGTGCCGTTAGTCTCCGCACACTAGTGGAAGCCGCCAGACGTATTTTTCGTTTTTTCTCTCGCTCGACTATACGGTTACGACGTTAGCTCGAAGAAAATATTTCTTTTGTTTGCATCGAAGCAAATACCGCAATGACTTTCGATACGGAAAAGTTTATCCGAGAAGTCGGGAGCGGAAGAGTAATTTGGTATATTTCAGAGGAATACAGCGATCGTGATTTAAAGGGAAGGAAGATGGGTGGACATCACAAATATAACGTATGAATAGAATTTAACAGAAAAAGAAAAAATGAAGCGACTGTCAAGCCGGATGCTAAATATTTTGGATGCGATAGCAGTGAGCTACGAACCTGAGATGGAACTTGCTTATTATACTGACACTTCCTCTATTTATAGCACCTGCTTTCTAAAGCTTACACACTAACTTTATTCGTTTTAGAGTTTGTGGTTGACTTAAGTCACACCTGTCAATTACACGCTATTCGATTTATACAAAAACTTTTACCGGCCCTATTCGTTTTAAAACGTTTGTCAGCCCCAGAGTTGCCACAGAATGAACATGCTCAAAGAGGTTAATTGCAAACACGGCAATCAATCACCTTGCAAATTAAACCAAAATAAAAATAGCTTACTTTTTAGATATCATACGTCAGTTGATCTTTAAATTACATAATCAACATATATGTGGTAAATCCCACAATGTCATAAAAACTACGATCGATGCCGGGAAGCCCTTCATCTGAATGTACTCATAATAATCCCATACACTTCAATATGCATCAATCAATTTTTATACTTCGTTACACGAATTTGCAGAGTATATAAATTATCTTTTTTTAACTTAGCAAATTTTGTACCTCGAGGAATGAATAATGTGCTTTCTACTTTTATATGCAGAGGAATACGATGTGGTTTTTTACATACAGTGCGGTCCAAAGGTATGGAATAAATTCATTTTTAGCGTTATTATGTACTTTTGGGAAAAAACCTGAAACACGTCGATTTCTATTTATAATTTACCATTTTCTCGTATGAAAGTCTTACCACCCTCTTGCACCCCCTCGGAGGTATGAGCAACCCTTAAAAAAATTTAAATACGAACGGGTGGATTGTGGCACCTTGTTTGAAAGGGATTTTAACTCTCTATTCAGCAATATAAAAATTTTTAAATTTGGTACACTCGTAATTCAGAAATTGAATTTTGAAAAAGAAATGTTCACAAACCTCCGTTTGAGTTCTTGTTCTATTACCACATCCAATCATAATTAAAATGTCTATTCTCTGTGTTTCTGTTAACTAAGTCATTATTTATTTACTGAAATGCACACACAAACAAAATTTGGCTATACACAAGCGTCTGTCAAAAATAACTACAAATATGAACTAGTCTATTAGTTCGATTTTTTGTTATTTTTTGTTAAACGCTTTTTTGCTCAACAGAATCAGAACAAATAAGAAAATACCTGATTATTATTTCAAATTAAACAGATAATTTTATGATCGCCTTTAGTTATTTTTCAAGAAGTGACTGTTGGTCCCTTTGAACATTTAATCTAAAAATACACTATTTCTTTTTCAAAATTCAATTTCTGAGTTACGAGTGTACCAAATTTAAAAATTTTTATATTGCTGAATAGAGAGTTAAAATCCCTTTCAAACAAGGTGCCACAAGCCACCCGTTCGTATTTAATTTATTTAAGGGTTGCTCATACCTCCGAGGGGGTGCAAGAGGGTGGTAAGACTTTCATACGAGAAAATGGTAAATTATAAATAGATATCGACGTGTTTCAGGTTTTTTCCCAAAAGTACATAATAACGCTAAAAATGAATTTATTCCATACCTTTGGACCGCACTGTATATACAAGTGCTTATTCACACGTATAAATTTTAATTGTTTTAACGAAATTAACACATTTGAAGAACTCTCTGTGATTTGCTAACAGTTTGTCGAAGTTCAATCTGTTGGTCGAAAAATTTCCGTTTCAATTCCTTCTAAAAACTTTACCGAATATCCTCAAAAACTTGTATCGTAGAAGGTCCTTTTTCTATTTCATATAAGCGATAACATTTATCGTATAAAATGAATGCCCATTCACCGGCCATACAAAAAGTGGCACTGAATGCTCCAAATTCGATTCTACGTAAAAGACGGGTATTTGCACAATTATTTTCAAAAGTTTTAGTTTTACCAACTTTAAATGACATAAATTTTAATCTCCTCATTCATCATATACCTAACCTTTAACTTTCTATTTAAATATAGGTCAAACAACCAAGCATGTTATATTTTACATGTTATTCACATCGCATCGGTGATTTCGCTTTATTATGCTCGGCCTCGATTTTCAATTATCTCGTTTATGTGTTATTGGTAATATCCGTACCAAAACCTACATTATCATTGTACGAAAGCCAATTTCATGACTTTATTTGTTTTCATTGATTATTATTAATGAAGCAGATATTCATGTAAAACGAAAGCTAAACATTTGCATGCAACCTTGTGATAACGCAATATTAAATTACATAAATTCTGTACAGTCATAGTATAAAATGTCTTAGAAAACAGAAAAAATCAAGCCATAGGTACACGAGAACGCACATTATCATAGTAAACTGAACCGTTGATTGAAGTCAATGAGTGAACATAATCTTCGTTTGAAGTTTACTGTTTCATTACTTTCTCTTTACAGAAAACGTTTCATATTATGAAAATTTCATGATCCTCTCTTAAATTTCGTATAGATTTTACCACTATTAATATCTAATAAAATATCCGCATTTAACTTGAAATGTTCGAGCACAGTAGCTCAAAGTGAAAAACTTTGCAACTATAACTTTCTTAAGACAGGAAAGACACATCTGACAAATAAAAATTTATGAACAAATTAAATTACTCGCACGGTATAGACAAATAATATTCTTGTTTAAATTGACACAAACAAGGGATTATTATATACCTAACACGCTTTCGTTTTATAAAGTTTCAGTGAACAAAAATTTCACGTATCTGTTTATTAGTCTGCGAAAGCGCACATATTGCAAATATATTATGCTTCATTTTGTGAATCTTTTTCAATAAATTATTACGATTCTGAGGTAAAGCATCTTTGCGTAAAACTATTTTTAAAAACAATCAACATTTGTATTAATATCATTCTTCAGGGAATAATTTGCTTAAATTATTATAGTTCCCCTCAGGATTAGCCTATAGAACTTTACCAGGACCAAAAATTTCTACGGCATCATAAAGAATTTGTAGAGACGCTATTTGTACACCAATTGACACAGTAAATGAATCCTTATTGAATAACATATAATAATAATAGTTCTAATAGGGTAGCTTGAATAAATGTTTTAACATTTTTTAAAGAACAATAACTTTGTTTTTGAGTCTCCTTTTTAACAAATGATAAATATCAACAAATAATATTTACACAAAATGCAGAAACAGTCTACTTAAAACCTTATCGTGTTCCTCAAACGCAGAAAGTTGAAATTGACAAACAGATAGGAAAAATGTGTAAGAAAAGTGTCAAAGTGAGTGAACTTCTCCTATTATATTAGTACCTAAAAAGTAAAGCACCAATGAAGAGAACAAGTAGAGGAAATTTAGATGAGCATAATAAAAATGGAATGAATCATGTTCAGGTTGTTCAGTCTCATGTAGCACCGTTTATTGGCGTTAGCTTGGTGGCTCAATATTGAGCGATAGGGGCAAAATTGTCGAACTGCAGCCAATATTGAATAAATATATTTTTGCAATATTATACAAATATTGGAAATACAATATTTGCAATATTTAGAAAATATTGCTATTTAATATACATTCAAATACTGTACGCACAATAATGTGCCAATATTGCGTATGCAACCAAATATTTATTTATCAATAACATAACAATACTGTGTTTTCAATATTAATGAAACAAACAGTTTTTTCAGCATCACCGATCTTCCCCGAGTATACACGAAGTGAATGGGGTCCCTGGGCAAGGAGCCACAGGAACACATGGGACCCTGGAGGCGCTTCGCACTGGGAAAGAGTCCTTCTGAATAGTTAGGACTCTGGGGGTGGCCCAGATCCACCCCCTTTCATACTATTTTGGGAGACATTACAAAACAATAATGGGCCAATATTGCATAAATATTTTCTCCAATATTGAAATAACATCGGTTAGTAATATTTCGCCAGTTTGTAAAATTGTTCACATTTCAATATTGTACATTCATATTCCACCAATATATTTACAACAAACGCCAATATTGGACCAATATTAAATGCTACATGGGATTAAATGCATTCTGGTTAGACAGAAGAATTTGTGTTTTCCAAATATTTATTAAGAGTAGGTACTGAACCAATTAACTAAAGGTTCTAATGTAGTTCTTGGTTGGTGTCCTTCATCTGAATTTTAACTGGCAATAGTTAATTCGTGTTATCCTATGCATATATTGCAATAGTCAAGTCGGAACTAAAATTGTTGGGTAAGTCATTTATAAATATTTGAAATACTATCGGACTAAAAATTGGTCAACCCTCTATATTTATTATTTCATTCATCCTCTCTCAGACAGTGTTCATTAATACATAAAACGTTAAACTGACAGTACTTTTCAAATAATCATAAAAGATCATCTACATATTTTTGAAATGAGAAACCTTTTTGGGCAGAAAATAGCGACGAATAAGGACCAACACGGACATGGAAAGTTGGTTTTAAATGATTTTCACTTACTCCCCACTAGTGGGCACGCGGGATTTAAACGACAAATGACATTAAAAAATACACTAATTTTGGATAGGACTAACTCACGATGTGTCAAAAACAATGTTCGGCTTTTCACACAGTATATTTAGATATCGTATATCCGTTAGATAGAAATGTTTATCATACTTGCTACGTATTAAATAGTATATTAAAGTATAAGAAGTGAATAAACAGATCTTTAAAACACGCGCGAGCCGGAGTGCTTGAAATACAGCAAGTGTTTTAAAGACCAGTTATCCACGAATACTTTACGCTATTTTTTTTTATTGGTTCACTTTGAAATCTGGTATTAAAATGGAAATAAGAACTAATAATGTGAAATGGTTGAATTCGTAATGTGAAATCAGTATACCTTTCGTTGTCATGGAAATGAGAAAAACGGAAATTAATTTGCAATCTGTCATTTTCTTTGACGTAACAAAGTACTCCTGTCAGATCAATAACCAATAGAATTCACGTTTTTAAAATTGGTGATGTTAGCATGGCAACTTTAAAACATGCGCGTTTTTGAAAGTGCGATTTAAACACGCTGGGGCGTAGTTTAAAAGGCTAAAATAGGACACCAATAAAAAAAAATTAATTTAATTTAGATTGGAAGCACGTTATTATACATTAAATCTGTAATCAAGTGGAACCTCTGGGTTACTCGCTGAACTTTGCCTTGAGAGTTCCTCAAAATATTAATTGTTAAATACTATATTTAAGTTTTGGTTTGTAAGGTACTTGTTTTCTTTTTTTTGGGAATTAAAGACAATATTATTATTATTGTACTTCGTGGTTAACTAACCGCACGGATCGAAATCAAGTAACGATTAGTCCTAGTAATACATATACCAATACAAAATAAATTTGAAGTTGCTGTAAAAAAACATCATAATTGTGTGTTTTGAAATAGTATTATGTTTATTGTGTAAGTGATTGTTGTTTAATTTATTATTATTATTATTATTATCATTAAACTTATGAACGCTATTAAAAATATAACTACGTTAACAGAGGTTCCATCAATAGGTGAAATGTAACATTGTATATAAACGGCCAAATTACCCTCATATTCATATACGAAAGGTTATGTAAAATATTTTCTAAATTAGATTTTCGATCGTCACTTTAGAAGAGGGTTTAAAGAGATGTAAATAATAAGAACGAAATAAACTGTAATGAAACTTTAGAAATTGACAAAAACAAACGTTCGTATTAATAACACTGGCTCAAGCTTAGACTTGGCAGAACTTTCAATTTTACTGCAAGCAGTAGGTATAAATAGGTAAAATTTTGTAATTTATATTTACTCGCTTGATGAATTTCTGTTTTAACTAATTGGTAATTACGTAACTCTAGTGTATTTTATACAAACAGCTTCATTCATAATAACATAAGTTGTCGTAATCTCTTATTTAACGTTACGCACCTAAATTTTATTAGAAATATTTTTGTTGATATTAATGTGGTTAGTAATAAATTTATCGCGACGCTTGCAGATCATTTTGAGGAGACACATTTCCTGAGGCAGTACATTCATTGGAATGGGTGGTGGACGTATAGGGATGAAGAGCAGTTTCTCTGTAGGTTTACCACTAAATAATTTTATTACCAAAACGTCAAAATTGTACCGACATATTAAGTTTTTACGTTTATACTGGTATAAGTATAAGTGTACCTTTATGAGTAAAAATCATTTTCTCACTACCACCTTGGTAAATCAACGTTACTTTGATAAAAACACGACAGAAATGGAAAGTAAAACCGTTACTTAGATACATAAACATATGGTATCTAAGGAGTGAAAAAACGATTTACCGCCTATGTACCACTTTTCGCCTATGTACACTTGTCATGTATACCTAAATAGAGGACTCATTTATTTATTAATATTAATATTAAAAGTACAATTTGAACATTCTTGAATGTTAATTCCGGGTATCTTTACAAATTGTTTAACATCATTTACTTTCTTTGGTATTAGAGGGACGCAACTTCATATATTTTTCAAGAATCTTGAGCCAATTAACCGTTTCACTGCAACCAGTTACCACAAATGATCGTGGGATTTTGTTCTTGGATTGCAGAATCTTAACAATCCCTACGTCAGGTTTAATTTCAACGTTCTCGTAATTCAAATGATAAAGTTCATCGGTCCGGCAAGCACCGGCAACTCCCAAAACCATCGCAACTTTTATCAATAGAAATGCGTGGTCCGGAGCATCACACAGAAACCTCGTTATCTCTTCCTTGGTAAAAATGTTAGCCTTCTTAGGAATATACCCATCATTTTTTCTCTTGAGAAATGAGATCACCTATAAAATGGTAGGATACATTTAGCAAAATTAAAATCTGATATACTTAGATACGTACCTGCTTGAATTTTGAAATGTCAAGATTTTCATTAGCACAAAGCGTTAATTTCAACATAGAATATTCACTCCATAAGCTGGTTGGAGACGTTAGATTCGATGCCCTGTCGTTAAAATATGCCAAAAGCACAGTTTCATTAATTGTCTTAACATTCTTTGAATTACACCATTCCTTAAAATATGTATATGTTCGCTCATATCGAGCCTTTGACTTTTCAGGCAGTAACGACGCTCGAGCTGCATTAGCACTACTTTCAATTTCAAAAAAATCTACAACCTCGTTCGAATCACTCATTATATTGATCACAAATATTTGTTTATGGTATCGATTAGAAAACGGATTTCTGATCAAAATTTTTCTACTGAATTTGTTTGTTTGTCGTAACTACAGCAACTAATCAATCAGCATACTCGATTATGCCAGTAAATTTTTAATTATACGTAATTACTATTATATACCCAAATATTTTGTACACATTATTAGAGTTAATCCCTGTGGTAGTGAGAAAAACGTAATGCACAACGCGTAGGTAAGTTTCTTTTTTATTCTCGGTGGGTTTATGCACCTCAGCTCCGCTTCGGTGCACAAACTCCCACCTCGAATAAAAAAAATCACTTACCGCCACTTGTAGTGCAAATAACTATTTATGCGAATGAAAAAACGATATTGGTTGTCATTTAGTCGATATGTTGACTGAGAAGGGTTCAAGTAAACAACACCATCCCTTTTATTAATTCTCAATTTTCCAATGTCTGTATACTAAAAGGATTAAAAGAGATGAAAAAGGAGATCCACTGTAACACGGAGGGTAATTTAAAAATGAAGCGATTAGCATTTTATTAGATGAACTACGTAAAATATTGGACCATCAAAAAAGTTAATATAAACACATCTTTTAATATTACGAAACCTCGTGGGATGGCGATGGGACGTTAAGAGTAATTCACAAGATTTGATATTATTAAGCCAAAGAAACGGACAATGGTGAATATTGGGTACAATAAAAACGTTTGTCGGGTAAAATATTAATAACACTTATTAAATATATTGTGATGTAAACCGTATTTCTCGTAATTCGTATTGTGGATATTCAATCTCATTGACTTGCAAATTTTTTTGTTTCGAAACGCAAAAATCCTACCGAAAGATATAATTTTATAATTACATTAAAATTAATTCCATTTTTGTACCGATTTTACGAGACAGAAAGAAGCATTCATCAGAATTAAAGGAGATCTAAATCGACAAACTGTAATAAGACGGCTACGATTCCAATTAACATTTTCATTCAGGCAATGGTATTTGTTTCAAATGCATAATCTAATTGAAACCATTATTAGTAAGTGGTGTTTTATTTTTCTTACTGAACGAAACGAAAATGGATTCTATCATAATACTCCTTTTCTAAATAGCTCATGTAATCGAAGGAATATAGTCTGCCGCATGAAGTTTAGTAACTTCTAAATCTACACTTAAATCTTGACGAATTTCTGTTTTAACTAATTACACAACTCTAATGTATTTTATACAAACAGCTTTACTCATAATAACATAATTTGTTGTAGCGGTGTCCTTTCTTTATCATTTTGGTAGAATAATTTTCTGCCAGAAACTGGTGGCTTTGAAAATAAAGAAATAGCAACGTGAATGCAATAGTATTGACAGAAAGTATAAATGAGTGAAGTTGGTGTATTTTTTATCAAAATTATAACAAAAATAATAAACAACTCCTCTAAAACAAAAGCCGCACGAACCCTAAGGAAGGGAGACAAGCAGTTGTATAACTAACGGGAGTGGTCACAGTTTATCGGCTAACAACGTAAGGACTTCCATATGCTATGACGTAGAGTTCGATTTAGTTTATATTTATGCAGCGTTAATTATTGTCTAATGTGGAGTAAGAAAATTTTGATGATGCTTTCAGACAACATAATATGACGACACACCGCTCCCTTTCGAAAGTAACCTAGAAATCAGTGGTACCCCTATTCAGATTCGCTCTTCGAAGAGAGGGCCAGTGGAACAAAAAATAATAGATAAATAAATGATAGACAAGAATAATTGGACGATCAACTCCTTCATTTTAAAATCCCAGTGCTCTAGATACAAGAACAAAGGTTTATATCGCTTTATCGAATAATGCACCGGGAGTCCTTTTCTGCCATTAAGGAGCTGTTACAAACATTCCTTAGAATCAAATGCCCATCATTCCTTCCAAGCAATGTTTGCAAAAAACTCTACAACTAGATCCAAGGTGTCAATGTTCGTCTTGCCGCTGTGTTAAAGAAAATCAAAAGGACGGCATAAGTTGAAAAAAGACGTGCACACTGTACAAACAAGTAAAATGACGGCCAATAAAAATCGATAAGGTGGGTTCAGCAATGCATATTAACGATCCAAGATCACATTCAATAGTAGGTTGAAGATTTAAGAAAAATATCCATATATGTAAATGTACACCAGCCAATAGCTGTTTTCCATGTAACATATCTTGCTACAAGAAATGGGGGACACAAATTCTTCTCTTCCACACTAACATGCGTTCTTTGCTTCCACAGTTCCTTAGAAGCGCTGGGAATTATTTTTGTAGTCACACAATTCTACTAACTACGCTTTTAAGCTTTAACAGATCATACGCTACTAACAAGAATGTTTGGTAAAAACTCCTAAAACTGCCTGCAACAGGCTGCTTCGTTGGGCAATAACATTAAATGGACACGATTGCGATATACTCGTATGTCCCCAACCACAAAAGGAAAATGCTCTTCCGAATCTATTATTATCTTTCTATTATGAATTTATGACTGCCATTAACACACCTACTACACCACATAACGAGGAAGCATGATTTCCAAAGGGAGTCATTTATTACATCTTAGAGTTCGAAATACGAGGGCTATTTTTTTTCAAGGTCCGATCGGTCACCAAATTAAAATCACAGTGAAAATATAAAAATTTTCGTTTGCAACAAGTACGTACATAGTTACGCTATTTCTCTATATCCTCGCCATTCCGATTTAGCCATTTATCGTAGCGTGGTACCAACTTTCCAATACCCTTGTCATAGAACGTAGCCGCCAGTGTTTTCAGCCATTTTTCTAGGCTGATCTTCAGCTCGATGTCTGTGCCAAAATGTTGTCCTCCTAGCCAGCGTTTCATGTGAGCAAAGTGGTGAAAATCGGATGGAGCCAAGTCTGGGTTGTATGGTGGGTGATCAAACACTTCTCAACGAGGAGCATCTTTGTTACAGCTGCAGTATGCGGTCAAGCATTGTCGTGGAGAAGGACAATGCCTGATGACAACATTCCTCTCCGATTATTCTGAATTGCCTTTCGTAGACGTTGAAGAGTCACAACGGATGAGGCTGCATTACACTCCTCAGCGTGAAGAAATCGAATTACCGCACGCACTTCATACTTCGCGGGAGATGCTATTGTATTTGACATGTTTAAGGGCTAGCTGCGTGTTCAAAACTAAGCGAAGTGACGCGGCGTGATTGAAGGTCATACTAGACACCCTGTTCAACACATATATGCAAAGGTTCATCGGATTTTTGCGCGGGTTTTTATTTCGCGACCGATCGGACCTTGAAATAAAAGTAGCCCTCGTATAACAGTTAGTGCGAACATTGTAACAGGGCCGCAGTAAGCATGTAATGTCCGAGAGACAACCCCCCCCCCCCATCAGGTTATAATCCCCAATCCTATTACGTTAATCATACCGGTATAAATTATGCAGGAACAAGGAAGTAGCAGGCTAACAGAGCGGAGGTAAGGGAGGTGGTTGACGTATGAGTGTTTCAGTCATGACTCATCCCATGAGCGAAATTTCCGGTATTGGAAATAGCCGTGGCCCGTAAGTTGACCTTGGCGGAGCGAGCTTATTCGTCAGGGCAGCGGGCGGCGTCGGGGCGCCGTGGCCGCTGTCTTCCGCCAGTTTTCTGAGTGCTATATTTTAGGAGGAAGCGCTTCAAGCGCTCATACAAGTACAACTACGAAATTAGTCGATTATTTTGTCAAAACGTACAAAACACATCCATTAACCATACCGTATACTATACAGAACTTTAAAGGTTACATATTATTCTCGGGCTTCTCATTATTAAGTTTGGGGAAAAAATTAACCTCGTGCGCCCCAAAACCAATGCCCCCCTGGCCGCGGCCCATTGGGCCCATTTACTGAATAGGCCCTGCATTGTAATATAAAACAGCAGCCTAGGACACCCTACAAGTTATTAAATATCTATCTACAAATTTACTGGACAGATAAAACCACGATACACATAAACACGGTATGCTGATTATTTGTATCAAAGGCGTTCGCTTAGCGCAGTAACGCGCAGTAGCGCACCCGAGAAGTAACGGCGTTCGGTGTAGTCGTAGCGGTAGATCTAAATAACTAATCGTTTCTCAGAAAAATTATTCAAGTAAAAGATGTAGATATTAATATGATCAATATTTTAGATATATATAATATTTTCACAGAAAGCAACCCTTAACAAGTTATTTCGATATTTCTGAAAGTAAGCAACCCTTAAGTATGAAATCGCTCGTATCTTTTTTATTTGTAACTTATAAGGAAAAACATGTGAATAAATATTATAGAACATTATCTTTTGAGCATTTTATGTCTGTATGAAAATTTCTCAAAAGTCAACCCTTAACGTGATATATCGAAAAAACCAGAAACGGTCTATATTTACTACAGTGACATTATTGATATATAATTCGGTAGGGATATGGACGTAGAAATAAATGTAATTGCTAAATCTTCACAATTTCCCACTTTACGTCCACAATTTGCATGCTTTATAAATAGTATACGTGATTTTGCAATTTTTCTTCGCAGATGACGTCAGCCTCGGTGCGCATCAGCATACCGTGTTTATGTGTATCGTGGATAAAACACAAATAAAAAAAGAAACAAGCTGTGGTACGAAGAATACATATTGATATTACCATGGTGACCGTGAGGGACATCCTGAAATAACAACGATGCAATCTGTAGCTCGCCAGTATATACATTATATACCTATATCGATATTAATCTTTAGGTTTCGTGGCTGCTGGTTTCTCGAGTGTTGATCCGCGTAGCTCTTCTGGTCTTCAAAAGACCGTTTGCTGCAAAACGACGTTTCGGCAAAGTCTCATTTGCCATCATCAGGTTGGTAACTGTCTGCTACTCCTTCGAGTTACTCGAACTGAACTAACTTCCTGTTGTGTTTCCTGCTCCTTATGTAACCCCTTTCTTTCACTCACTGTTGCCCTTGATTGGTTGCGTGTTTGCAACCGAGTAATTGGGCTTTGAGCTGAGACTTTCACTGCTTTTCTCTGTTTCCCCTGCTTTTACTGTTTGTTTACTCAAAAATTACTGTAGCTACAGGTAATCCGGACGAAATGTTTCGCTAGCTGTAACTCGCTAACGAACCAATTCCGGAACTATGTTGATATGAACTTTTTTTCTTATTTTTAGATGTAGCATGGTCTAAATATCGATGGAGATCGAAGTATAATAATAAATTTCATTTGACTTGAATAATAATATTTGATCAGCTTAAGTGAAATATTTTATCGCCAAGTTTTTCTTTCTATATCATTTTGTCAGAATAACTTTCTGCTTGTAACCGGTAGTTTTAAAATTAAAAATAAGTAGAAGTCAGTAGTACTCAGTAGTACTTATGTAATTACATTAGATTGACACAAAGTAAATGAAGTTTGCGGAAGTCTTTCCAAAAGTTATTATAACTAAAAATTTTCATCTACCCCTTCTAACTTCGCTAAAACAAAGCCCCCACGAATACCACGAGAGAGAGACAGACAAAAAGTAATATAACTGAAGGAGGAAAACTATATAACTATATAAATTTCGAATTAATTAATGACGAAAATAATTACGCAATCTTCCTTGCATTTAAATAACTACTCAATACTTACGCCACAGTGTATGAAAGCTATTATCGTCTTATTCGCTCTTGTTAGCTTGTAAGGGAGATCAAAAGTTTCGTCATCTAACAAAATGCTTTGTGGCAAAATTGTTAGTAGTATTGTGGAAGACACATCTAACATTGTTAGTCTCATAAATTGCCTTGTTTTGTGTGAAAATCGTCACTTGCTAACGTTACTCAACGCTGCAATTTAAAACTTCCGAGGTTCTTAGTGTCGTACTATACGTACTGTTACAGTAATGTATCAAAATAAATGTTAAGTAAAATTTATCAAATCTTGCTGCAATAATTTTTTGATTAGCATAACATAAAATGCCGATACTTCATAAAAATGCTGCAAATTGCTCAATATATTGGAAACAATACGATCCTGAATATCAAACGCTTGGAAAACTAAAACCAACAACTTCTACAATATCAAAATTGTTCGTGGAAAGCTTATTTATCACGAGGGTTCACACTAAACGCAAGTAAACAAAATATCTTGATAGGTGAAATAAGTAAAGTTAAATTGATTTTTAAAAATGTCAAAACAATGTCGTGTTTAGGTTTGTAGATTTTAACATTTAAATGTTTTCCCCCACAAAGTCATAAAAACTGACAAATACTCAGATGCATTAATTACTACTTTCTAACTAAGGAAAAGTAAATATTTCGTAAGAATAAAGACCTAACATCAATTATTTCAATCCATTTAATTCTTTCGAAATAAATTCTTCTCATCAAATGTAAACCATTTCAACCATAAAATAAACACCGCTATTTATCTGATACTTTACTCCTCTTGCACGATTACGTTTTTTACGGCGCCTTTCGTGCATACAATTCCTATTCGCGTGACAAATACTTAATATAAAAAAATCATCTTTACAGATATGGTTATCATCATGCTTTTGGTGTGCTTGAAATTACTTTTTTTATGCAGATTGAGCTCATTTGAATGTAGGAATAATTTACGAGCGTTTTTTGTCACATAGTAATTAACTTGAAAAGGGCTACAAAAATATATTTATCTTGGGATATAAAATGGCGATCAATATTTGAGTACCACTCCATAATTTACACAGTTAATTATCGTTTTTAAGCATTCGCACGGATTTATTAATAACTGCGTAAACATGAACGACGCTAACAAATTCTACTAGTGTTCCGATGTGTGATTAATAACCATATTAAATTAAAACAATAATGAACTTATAATTATAATTTTCCCGTAAGTATTCTTGCTTGCAGCTCGCTATGTTCTTTCCGGTTCTTTCTCGTTGGGCCCCATTGCTTCTTGGGTAAGTTCCTTCCCTTATTCACCTTGTCTTATTTTTGCTTTCAGTAATGGAATCCGGTCTGTTTAAATTTTAAATTTAATTAATTTTTGGATTAACCAATTTTGTTCAACCATGCCTTGTCTGTCTTAACCTTTAATCTAATTATTGCCCTCCCTACTCTCGAATTTCGTTTAGTAAGAATCTTACATTGTTAGCTTTTAGCTCATTAGTTGTATTAATTAATATGTTAGTGCCTGATGATGACAACGTGCGTTGTCGAAACTTGTTGTATATAACCCCAATCAAACCAAAAACATATAAACTGAATAAATTCTTATAGAAAACATTAATTTGCATAGCAAAGAAAACACATGGAATCGATGAATTCTTATCTTAATATGTGCAAAGTATAGCTGTAGTCTTTTGCTGTACTTATGGAACGAACGAAATCCGCTTATGAGAAAAGTAAATAAAATAGTTCCTAACTTGTATAAAGTATATAAATTTTGTGGGAAAATGATTGAATTTGAATTAATTCAGCAAAATGTGCTTATACAGTACCTATCTACAGGGTGACCCAGGGCTGTGTGATTGGTCCATAACTTTTTTGCTATTCAAGATATCGACATGCGGTTTTCACCGACAAGTAAGCACACTTATACTGCACATTATAAAAATATTTTGATTATATACAGAATGTTCCTATACAGGGTGGTAAACCAAAGTTATGTTTTTTTAAATGGAACACCCTATATATTTCTACATTATTAGTTTTTACATGAAAAAATAATGGCACTTTGTATAGGTCACTATGGATCTAGCTCTCTCTGTTTCGGCGTTATTCAACGTTTTGTTCGAAAAAAGACTCATATTTGATGGGTCACTGCTCAGTAGGCCATGGATATTGTTCGAAAAACTTGCCACAGAAAATTTTAGGATAACTTGGAATTTTAATAAATAGTCGACTTTTGGTCCATGCATGCACACACTATGCAGGGTGTGCTGAAACGCAAAAAGTCGAATAACTCTTTTTTTATAAATGGAACACCCTGTATTTCTGTTCACGATTCGATTAAGTTTTTTATAAGCTTTCCACTGATATACAATTTGTATGGTCAATTCTGAATAGTTACTGAGATTCTCCGGAAAAACTATTGTAATTATGAAGAAGTAGATTTTTGCAATTAGGCTGCTGTCAGCGAATATCGCAAGTGTTTAGATATCTTGCAACACGAGTAAAACATCCACTTCATCAATCCTCCCTACCAATATCTCTTTTTTTCCATATTTAATGCTGCCAGATTCTTCAAATCGATTTCTAAGCTTTGAAAAGAAATGACTTGTGGTACTGTCGTATCGGGAGATTTTTGATGGTATATTCTACTGGCTAACAAAACATTTCGATCGACTTCACCAATACAGTAACAAGGGCGTCGCCAAGGGGGGGCCAGGGGGCCATCGCCTCCCCTGGGAAAAAGAAAAAAGCAAGTTATTAAAAATAAAAATAAATTTTGTACGAAATCTTGAAAAAACGCCAGAGTCACGAACTCCCAATAGTGCTTGCCCCCCCCCCTCTGGGAAAATTTTCTGGCGACGCCCTTGTACAGTAAACCATATTGATTAATTCTTGATGTGTGAAATTCATTTTAGTCGAGCAAAAATGTGCAACAGTAACAATGTAGATTATCAGTATTATCACACTAGCATCTAAATTAACTGTCATATCACTTGCGATATTCGCTGACAGCAGCCTACTTGCAAAAAACCACAACTTCTTCATAATTACAATAGTTTTTCCGGAAAATCTCAGTAACTATTCAGAATTGACCATACAAATTGTATATCAGTGGAAAGCTTATAAAAAACTTAATCGACTCGTGAACAGAATTACAGGGTGTTCCATTTATAAAAAAAGAGTTATTCGACTTTTTGCGTTTCAGCACACCCTGTATAGTGTGTGCATGCATGGACCAAAAGTCGACTACTTATTAAAATTCCAAGTTATTCTAAAATTTTCTGTGGCAAGGTTTTCGAAAAATATCCATGGCCTACTGAGCAGTGACCTATCAAATGTGAGTCTTTTTTCGAACAAAACGTTGAATAACGCCGAAACGGAGAGAGCTAGACCCATAGTGACCTATACAAAGTGCCATTATTTTTTCATGTAAAAACTAATAATGTACAAATATATAGGGTGTTCCATTTAAAAAAACATAACTTTGGTTTACCACCCTGTATAGGAACATTCTGTATATAATCAAAATATTTTTATAATGTGCAGTATGAGTGTGCTTACTTGTCGGTGAAAACCGCATGTCGATATCTTGAATAGCAAAAAAGTTATGGACCAATCACACAGCCCTGGGTCACCCTGTATATTAAATGTTTACATGGTAAAAGTATGGTAGGTAGATGTAAAGAAAGAGAAAGAATGGGAAAAGGAATTCGAGTGAATTATTGCTTACATAAAAATAGGATAGGATTATTTTTGCTCTAATTTAAGATATATTGTAACATCCTTATTAACAGTATGCATTTGTGAGAAAACTTCGCTGAATTGCTAACAGTTGTTTGTAAAGAAAATATTAGAGGTTGACAAGATAATAAGAAGGAGATAAAATGAAATCCACCGTGAAATTCAACAAGAAATAGGGATAGGGATTAGAAGCTTCAAACACTATTTTGCATAAAGAAGACAAAGTTATTTACCGTATCGAAAAGAATACTTCATATGCATTATTTTGGGAATTCGAATATTACTTTCAAAGACTCGATAAAAAACTCAAAGGTTAATCCCACAAATACCACTGAATACAGCATTACAACATTAATTTAGGCTAAAGATAAAATAGAATTACAATCAACATCAAAATTTTTGTCCGATTTTAAAAAAATGAATTTAAAGTAAATTTAAATTAATGAGATTTAAATAACTGTAACTTCAGTCCTTTGTTAATGTCATTGTCGCCGCTATTGATTATGTATCACTTTCATCTTGATATTATAGGTATTACATTTATATCCATCTCCCGATTGGTGTGTCCTTAACAATAAAAAATTTGGGATAATGATAATTAATTTATGAGAAATGTAAGTTAAGCCGTAAACTTTTCAGAACAGAAGATTGAGTAGGTACCAAAATCCCACAAGTATATTTAGGTAATTAATATGATATTTTTATAACGAATACGGATTTAGTATTATACTCAACAATGCTCGACAAGGAACATAAATCAAATTTCTTGTATCATTTCAACGTCATGTGCCTTTATTTCGTAAACAAAAAATCTAACGTATCATAATGAGACGTACGTGTTTATTACATAAAAGATCCATTTAATCATTTTGTTAATTAAAATTCGGATACAATAATCAGAATTAAAATACTCAACATGATCATACAGACACGTCTAGTTTGTAATGCAATTTAGTCTTTAAAGTCTTTAAAGAGATCCACAGGTTAATCTTCACGAATATATTGCATTGCAGCATTATTAATAAATATGTATAAATCTACAAAGAAAAGGTGTAGAATAACGGCAATAGTTATTTACATATGAGTACGGTAAATCAAGGTTTACGTTAACGAGTGAGAAGTTTACTGCCGAAGCGTAGCTGAGGCAGGAATTTCGAAACGATAGTCCAGTCAATGAACGATTATAGAGGGTTTGGAAAAGGGTAGTCTTTTTTAATCGGCAATGTTTTGGGAGTACTTATGAGATAAACATACTAAAAGTCCTGACGTATACTCCTTACGCTAGAGGGGGGAGGGGGTGAAAGGGTCTCGTTTTTCTGTTTTTCGCTTTTATCTCGTTAACGGTGGGTCGTACAATAAAATTTAGTATTAGCAAAAAGAAAGTTTATTAACTTTACAATGTTATTGCTTATAATCATTTTTCTTCTATTTCTTATAGCTTCCGAGATATCTCCACGCAAAAATCGTCAATTTGAAAAAAAACAAAAAATTGGTTACTTTTTGTGAAAGTTTTGTTTCTAACTCCTTAATCCTTCGTTTTACAGTAAAACTCTTAAGAATAAAAGTTTATACAGCATTAAATTACCTTTAAAATGTATCGGTTTACTAATTTGGTTCTATCTAGTAGACCAAAACTGTGGCAATTAAAAAATTATAATCTTGCTCGCTTGGGCAGTGAGGGCCCTGCATCTGGTTCGTGTTCTGGCTCCTGATCTGGTTCCTTTTCCGTCTCAATATCCACAAAAATATCGAGGGCGCAAAGTTTCATTTCATCCAAGTTGTCTCATTTACAGTAGATTGTATTTAATATTTTCTCTGGTGCTTCCAGCTGTCTATTGCGAACAGGCACAAGGGTATTATCTGCTTTGCGCTCCCAGACCCAACTCTACAATTCTGGGTTAACTTTCTGGCCTAACCATAGCTGCACTTGTAAAAATACCCGGAATGAATGCTCTCCCGTGGCCCCTTCGCTTGGTGGGAGATTTGATAAATCAGGTCTCATTTTCGAAGCTGACTTCAAAAAACACTTGAATCGATGAAGATTCAGTGATGAATTTTTGGGTAGGGCACCGTACCACCTCATCATGCAGCTTTCTGATCTTGAGTCGCTGTTGAGGAGGCATTATGAAAAACCTTCGCTGCCCTTTGGATATCTTCGTTTTTTTAATACAATTTAACGAAGCCAAGCTTACTTCTGCGAAATGCTGCACAGGTAGTGTCACAGCCTGTGAATGCGTGTAGGAAGAGAATTTCACTTAGTCCCTGCTTCTGCATCTGTTGGGTGGAATAAACATTTGTTTCTATTTTTGCTCGGTCCGGTTTTATAAATACAATTATCATGGTCGGCAGGACTTATACCTACCTGTAAGAAGCATCTCCCCTAACAACAGCAACGTTGAAATTTCCTTGAATCGATTGCTCGATAGCTGTACTGACAATTAGAAGATCAGCGTCGTCTGAACCTTGAAGTGTGTCAATATTGTTTTTTTCAATCGAGCATATCGATAAGCCTTGCTTTATTATGTTTACTCGAAAGCAGAAGTTCTTGTACTGTAATTTCGGTATTTAGGTCGAAATGAATATCTACCGACTTCTTCAATCGGTAACGTCGTTCTTGTTCTCCCAATTTGATGCTTTCTAGCTCCCCTGTGTGTCCTTCAACCAATACATCATTTTAAAAGTAATTTAATACTGTACAACTTTTATTCTTATGAGTTTTACTGTAAAACGAAGGATTTGTTAGAAACAAAACTTTCACAAAAAGTAACCAATTTTTTGATTTTTTCAAATTGACGATTTTTGTGTGCAGATATCTCGGAAACTATAAAGAATAGAAGAAAAATGATTATAAGCAATAACATTGTAAAGTTAATAAACTTTCTTTTTGCTAATAGTAAATTTTATTGCACGACTCACCGTTAACGAGATAAAAGCGAAAAACAGAAAAAACAAGACCTTTCCACCCCCCTCCCCCTCTCTAGCGCAAGGAATATACGTCAGGACTTTTAGCACTTTATGTTGCTATGGCAACCTTTGTATTCGGGTACAAAATTTCTAGTACGGTATAGTACGGTAAAGTTTCATTTTCCGGACTGAAATGAGTCCGGAAAATCAAAGAATGTGACACAGGATGAAATAAAATACATATTTTGGAATGTGAGTCATAATTCAATATAAAGTTTTCTCTCCAATACAAAAACCAAAATAAAAGCATGGCTTTAGGTTGATGAGTCTAAGCAGACAATTCATAGTTATCTGTTTGACGAGAATAATCTTTACACTATCCATAACAACATCGAAACTTTCTTGAATAAAATCGAGCAGTTGCTCAAAATATTCTTCAAACATTTATGTCCTCACAATAATCTTTTACAAAAACCATCGGAACTTTCTTTATGTAAGATAATAATCAACCTTCGACCTTTTCCTGCCTGTATTTTTAAACCAGTCGACCAATCTTCCAAAAAGACATTACGACTACTCATAATGTTTTTACCTTGCAACACATTTGAAATCCATGTGTCATCCAGCCAGATAGCGGATACGCTTTTGTTCTGCTCAACATTGTTCTACTAATTCAAGATACGGCCTTCGGTCTATTAACATCGATTTTCGGTGTTAATTCATTCTCATAGAAAATTTTATTCGTGCAACATTTTCGAGTTTGATCGATATTGAGAAACTCTTGGTCAAACACCAAAGCAGTTCGAATTTTTTAATTGTAGGTGGTTCATTGACAACGAAACCAATATACCTTTCATCGAATTATAGTTTTGGTTTTTTCATCAAGTTCTGTAGTGGTCTTCCTGATCTCGGTTCCTTAACGTCTCCAACTTTACATTCTTCCTTTAATTTATAAATGGACTCCTTGAAAATTCCTATATACTTTTCGCGCAGCGCAATTCAATAACATTATCTACACTACCCGTATCTCATTGAAAGCATTAAAAATAATCCTAGAAACATGTTACGCCGCTGAAATTCGTCCAACAGTTTATATTGCTGCACGAAATTCGGAACGTTATTCGATATAGAGTATTTTTAACTTACTAATAACACAAATTAGTAACTCCCTACCTGCTATTTGTTGTCTAGTTGACGTTGGTCATTATTTAAACAAAATCAACATTTAGGATCGTTATTATACTTCATAATTCTATTTCCTCGTTTGCATTTTATTCAATTATTCGTCATCTATCAAAAGAACGTTATCAGAGCTTTATTACTACTGAAAGTAATAAATTTTTTTCATATGGAGGTACAGGAAAACACACTTTTCAACAGAAAAGTTTTAGATGGTAGTGAAATAAAATCAAAGCTCGACAATTAAACCGATTAAAGAAATACAATAGCAGCCTCCCTGAAACGTTTCCATTATTCAGTCATATTAATGAGCTCTATCTAAATGATAAATGTAATATGATCTAAGATTTTCATGCTCGAGCACTAGCTCAAGCGATTTGGTTTATATTCATTGAATACTCGCACACACGTAGCTTTCGACGTGATTTATTAGTCAGATCTCTTCCCAAATGTATTTCATACTGAATGTGTAAGTACCTCCTAACAGTGTATTATGTAAACACACAATTGGAGAAGATTAATATTACTTAAAGAAGGTGACTTGATGTGTCTATGAATACAAAGTAGTACTTAAAAAGGAAATGTCGAGTTTATTAATAAGATGCGCATTCTAAATAGGACCAAAAAAAAATTTCCTTAGAATTCGTTTATTACCTATGTTTGCAGGTTAACTATACATGTTTTGTTCAACTTTTAATATGAATTTAATTCATAATACTCAATTTATTGAAATAAATGGTTATATTCCCGTATTAACATCTAATAACATAACCGTTTTAAACTAAGAAGCATTTGCACTATCTGCGTAATGTTTTAAAGAAACACAAACTTTTATTTTAAGAGTGCCAGTTGAGCTTTCGTAATTCATCAATATTCTGCAAATCTAGGTAGGTACCTACCTATAAATTGGAAGCGACTCAAGTTGCTCATTTGAGTTAGAAGTAGTTACCAACAGTATAAAACTTTTTCCTACACTAGGTACGATCTTAGGCATAGGCCAAAAATCTCTTAGAAGAGAATCAGAGATATTTGACCGTTCCTGGACGTACAGCGGTATATTATTTCTGTACGTTGTTTTAAATGTTCAAGTAATATTTAATCATAATTTTTAAATTACTCCCATGGCACATGGAGAAATGAGTGAAACTGAATCAGATAATATAAAACATATATCTATTCGTTTATAAGGCCACGCCACTTAAAAGTAAGCTTTTGAGGAATAAAGTGTTACGTTATGGTCATGCATGAACATTTCATTTCTTTGTTGATCTGATAGATGTGTCACATTAATACCACAACCGACATTCGCTACTTGTTTCTGAATTTTAATTTAAAATCTTTTTATAAATAAATTTAATTAAAATGTTCTTATTACAGATGAATGCAAAATTCTCTAGAAATATTTACTTCGTAAATTGAAAATACGTCTAAGCAATGAAGTAAATAGAAAACGTGCAAATACATTCGTGGTTCAAAAGATTAAACGTTTAAATATTTGAGGATTATTTGTAAAAATGATTGCGAATTCCCTAAAGGTAAGCATGAAAAACTTTTATTTTCAAACGTAAACGTTTCTTTAGTCAGACAAATATTGCGGTTCAGAAATCGTTACTATGTATCAAGATAGCAAAGTGACTTTTAGTATCAAATAAACAGCAGTTGAATCAAGTAATAATCACGACATAACTGAATTATAATTAAAAAATTAAAAAGCTTAATTTATAGAGATAATATTGTATGTACCTGAGTTTTATAAATGGCGCGAAAAGAACCATTAATGGACAACAAAGTACCATGATTTATTTGTAAATCTGCAACGATTGTGAAAGTAATAAAGACACATTTTTATTATAAAATGGCTAAAATGGCCTTATTGTATACCTATTAATCCGTTTAAGAAAAATGTAGGTACCATATCTACTTGGCGATATTATTGTATAAGAGAGATGCATTGTAGTATTTCATTTCATGCGGACATATTTGTATTATTGCATGGAGGCTGGAGGTCATCAATTTGAACATTTAATAAAATGATTTTAAGATGATTGCCTATTGACATTCCTGACGTTTACAAATCAATTTCTCGACAACTACCACTCAAAATTTAAAAACACATACACCATTAAATAGGCTTTTAAATAAGCTTTAAAATGATATGCTACTCCACCCCTATTCCCATTTAAGATTTTAAGGGTTGGTGTCACCACCGCTAGGGGGTTGAAGTTACAAAGTTCGAAATACACTCAAAAGATGTCCCCCTCAAATACAAAATTGACCTGTTTCAGGAATTTTTAGAAAAATAACAATGATCCAAAAATAGCCCTGTTTCGTTTTCAATAACCCACCCTGTATGTTAACCTTACAATTTCTAAACTATCCAAACTTGATAAATATAACACAACCCCGTACATTTCTGCGACGCATTACAACCCATAAAGTTCGTATTTCGTTATATTTGAAGTGAAAACAAACCGCGGAAAAGCAATACCAATTGTGATCTAAATCTTGTAGTAAAAGTAACCCACCTTTTCTTAATCGACATCCACTGGTTGATTCCCACATATTTTTGGAAGTCAAACTTTTCCTCAAAACCTCAGCCATTGTAATTATGGCCCCAATTAATCCTGAAGAAATGTTAGAAATAGCTGACAAAATTGTTCGTTTGGTAACCTTTAAAGTTAAATGAGATAGGTGGTTTTGTAGTTGTTCTGTAGAGTACCCAACCTGTTATTCCAAAATAACGATAACTTTTTATTATACTTATTCCTTATTTCAGCATTGATTTTCAGTGGTGTGAAGTGAGATGTCAAGATCTACCTACATTTTACATTATTAATTGAATTAAGCCCCAAAGGCTTGATACGATGCACAAGTAGTACCTGCTTTTGATCTACATACACTTAAACGTGAATTAGGATGATACCTCCATAAAAAAATAGACAAAGGGTTCGTGTAATGTTGTGAAACAGACATGTAAAAAATGTGCGCGAGTTTTTGTTCGGTGCGTTTTATTTTGGTACGTTTAAAGTCAATAAATGGTAATAATAGTTATTTTTGTATCTAGTGCGCGAAATACCACTTTGGTGATCGAGAACCGATTTGTTTAACGAGGCGCAGCCGAGTTAATAAAATAGTCGAGATCACCAATAAAGTATTTCGCGCACGAGTTTTTCTACAAACATAAAAAAGTTGACGTTAAAATACAAAACTCTCATATAGTTTACATACAGTGCGCGAAGTATTTCGCGCACGGCGTCGTCATTTCGCGCACGGTGTCATGGTAATGTAGGAAAGTGAAAAAAAGGGTCACTTTGCGTATTGTTATCAATGCGCAAACCTTGTCATTTTTTGACGTTTGTAGAAAAAATATATTTTAACATTTACAATCAAGACGTTTTATTTTACATTCCAGAAACTGAGGTGTTTGGAAGATTGCAAAGTATTTATAAATGTATTAAAAACAAAAATGCGTTTTATTATTTATATTATTGTAATTTTTGTATATGTAACTTCGTTTACCTTAAGTTGCTATCTGTAGCATTTCTTACTATCTAGCGTTAAAAATTTTAACGCTTCTAAAAAGAACTAAAAAGAACAAATGTTCACAATTTACTCGCGTTGCAAATTTGTTGAATCAAAGTAATCAAACATTATTGTGATTTGATCCAACAAATTTTGTTTTTCTCAATCGACTAATAACCCCTTCGTGAATTTCGAACCTTCGCATAAATTTTCCCTTTTCTTTCTCCTCAGGTTAGTGTTATAAAAACTAGTCCACCTTTTCACTTATTTATAGTTTTCAGTCTTCATTTCGATTTAACTTTTATATAATTTTGCTTGATAATGCACCATGGCGTGTCGTTGTTCAATTTTCACTAAGAAGAACGTAAGCATTTATAGCAAAATCATATATAAAATAAGTAATCCTTTAAACTAAATTATCGAAATATTTTTTATCGAAGAAAGAAAATAATGTGAGTTGTATTGAAGAATAAAATGATTCTACGGGCTAAAAATTCCCCGTTTAACGTTGAGCGAAATTTCTCTTTCAGAGCGTCTTCATACAAATTATTGAAATATCTTACTGTGGAATAGATATGTTACAAAAAAATGTCGATAAAAAGGACAGAGAACTTAAACATCATATGGAAATTATTCACCCCAAAAGAAGTTCAAGTAAATGAAAAAGAAGTAGTTCTCATAAATTTTTCAACAAATCAAACTATTCAAGCGACCCTTTATATATCAATGTTGGACGTGATCGTAATATATTACCCTGTACAGTATATTTTGAGCATATGCAGACACTATTAGAGGAATCTAATTTAGTTGGTTTATACGTATGTTTTACCTAAAGAAAAACAAACCATTTAACACGCTTAAATTCGTCCTACAGATATTGCCAAAAACAGGCGACTTTGTTTCAATATTTGCTGTTTCGCAGTGCTTTTTCAAATCTTGTCTACGTCAAAAATGGAAAGTACTAAAAATAATTCCCATATAAAAAACAGAATATACTGCGAATTTTTCTTATAAAAGGGTGCATGAATTAGAATAATCTAGCTGATTCAAAATAGAATATTCAAAGTATTTTGATGTTGTTATGAATACCAGATTCATAACAAATTACTTTCCAAACTAATGAAATATTGTTACGTCACGTTTCCACAAAATTCAATGAATGACTATCGAGTTGCGATATTGAATGTAATTCAATGAAGTAACTTTAGGTGAAAAGCAAGTTACATATTTATGTTACATATAACCAACAACCAAATATTGAGCACGTTGTCCAATAAAACAATTAATACGGGTGAATTCAATTATGAAAGGTATGTGTAAATTACTTCTGTCAGGATCCAAAATACACAATGTTAAAGTCAAAACTGCGATGATTGGAGGAATAAGAGTTTGTGCACGTTTTATTATTCATTCATGTTTTAGTTGAGTCAAAAAGTTGTGCCATTGTTAAAACATAAATAATAATTTCTATTACCAAGGTAAACATTCAATAAGACAATAACTAACAATAATCTAATTTCGAGTTCTAATTAACTCAAAATATCCGAGTGAAATGTTGAAAATACGTTCCGGCTATCGGTTACTATAAGCCCAATGTGGTCCCTTCTCGAAGTCAAATATCAAATGAATGAGCCGCATACGAATCAATAGTAATTAAGTTGATGCGAGTAATTATACTATTTATAACGAGTTCATCAGTGAACCGGGAAAATTTGCTGTATTATAAGTTTTAATTTTAATATTAATGTCAAGTTTTCTGTTAAGTTAGACTTGCCATTTTATTCTTTAAAAACCATACTTGACAGGTGGACACCATTACGATCTACGCATTCTTGTAGTCTTGATTTTCCATTACTGGCCGTAACATTTCGGATGCAACTTCTTCTTCACTTTTTAGTTTTAGTCGCTCAACGTACTACAACTTGCCAATTTAGCCAACCCCAAACAAAAAAGTCGCATGCGGACAAATCGGGCGATCTAACTTTTGGATATGATATGGTTCGGAAAGAATTCCTTTACAACAGCAATAGACATACGAGCAGTATGACTGGTAGCACCGTCCTGCTGGAACAGGCAATCGAACCAGTTCTTGCCTCAAAAATGTTGTGACCATTTTTGTGTAACAAACTGCAGTAACGGTTGTGGCATTTCCTCGATCATCTTCAAAAAATAATGGCCCAATAATTCCAGATGATGAGAGAGCGTACCATACTGTCACCTTAGGACTATGCAAGGATTTCCAATGTAACTCAAGCGTGTTTTCAGCGTTCCAATATCAGCTATTCTGTGTATTTACATAGCCGTTAATAGTGCGGATGAGTATGTCGATAAATCATTTGGCATGGGAATTTTATGATGAAAGCAAACGACCTATATAGGAATATGGGTGTCTTCTTTACAGTTCAGAGAACAAGACAAAACTTGATGGCAGCTCCAAATATTGCTTAGGAACCCCTGCAGGACGTGATAAAATGACGTCATAGTTAAATCTTAAACATTTAAAAATAAGTCTTGTTGCTGTACATTAATATTATTTTTCGCCAAATATACTTTGGAAAAAACACAGGAATACAGTCTGCTTACACTTTGGATACCTTTGCCGGAACCAGTGAAGATAGCGATGTCCAGACGAAACGAAATTGGGGAAGAGCTATTTGATAAATTTGTATCTGAAGCTGAACGGATTATATCAAACACAGTTAACCTTTGGGCTCCATTGAGCAAGAAATGTCTTCCAAACATGTAAGATGGCAGTAAAGACTGTCAAATTGAAATCAGGAGACAGGGTGTTTGAGCTGCAAGAAGATAGATCTCTTTTTGCTCGCCTACTAATCGTTTCAAAATCAAGGCCTGATATCGACTTGCAGGAGACAATTGGAAATTACGAGTTCGCGGTTGTACCCAGATCATTGTTTGCTACTGATGGTTCCATGCTGCATTGCTTAACGAAAAGCGACTTGATGGCGATTCTTGAAGACATTACGCAGTCCAAGAACATTGAAGAGATAATAATGGAAGATATGAGGAGTGGAAGAGTAGCAATTGTAGATGCAATGGCTGAATTGCAGTCACTCGACAAGCCGAACTGGGTCAAAGAATGCTCTGACTTAGCATTACATTTCGTTTCTAGACTCTTCCAGAAGTACAACAAGCACAAATATGACGAAGTTCACCCTGTTTTTGACAGATACGATATCACTCAATCATTGAAAGCGTCTACACGAGAAATAAGGCAAGGAGGAATTCTGCCTGTTGCATATCATATTGCAGATTTTGCAAATATTAGTCGCATATCCATGAAGAGACTTTTCTCACATACGACTTACGAGTACCAAGAAGAAGCTGACAAAGGTATCTTGCTCAGAAATTGCTACAACGAGGACAAGAAGTTGGAATGAAACTAGTTGTGGCTTGGGATAATAAGTGTTCAGTAACACACAAAAATGTAGAATTTCTTCAAAGTTATCAAGAAGAGGCTGAAACAAAGGTTTTACTTCATGCTCTTCATGTATCCAATGCAACCAATGCCGCTTAAGTGCACATCTATTCTCCGGACACTGATGTCTTAGTTCTGGCAATCAGAAGATAAACTGTTGCAAGATACTTCGGTCATGACTGGAACAGGACAGAGATTCAGAGAGATACACCTCAAGCCAATTTACGAAGCTCTTGGACCTAACAAAGCGACTGCACTGCCTGGATTTCATTGTTTCACGGTTGCTGATGTTACTGGCAAGTTTGCAGGAAAGGGGAAACTAACATGCTGTAAGGTGTTTAATAATGCTAGTGATGAAGTGCTTTCGGCATTTGCTAATCTTGGCAACACCTTAATGCCTACAGAAAAAACCAAATCAGCTCTGGAACAATTTGTTTGCAAGTTGTACGTTCCCACAACGAACATTACAAAAGTGAAGGATCTCAGATGGTGGCTCTTTAGAAAGAAACAGGTTGAGTTGGAAGGTCTACCTCCTACACGTGATACATTGAAGTTTACAGTTTTGCGAGAGCATTACCAAATGTATGATATGGAACAATGATAAAGTTGCAAATCCACAAGTGCCTCACCGGAACACCAAGGTTGGAAGGACGAGGGAGGAGTGTGGAAACCCGTGACCACCAAGCAACATCCAACCCCAGACGTCGTGATTCACCTTGTTAAATGCAACTGTTCCAAAACCAGGTGTTGCGGGATCCAGTATAGCTGTAGGAAAGCCAGTTTGAAGTGCACTAATCTATGCAGTTGCTCGGAGGTTGAGGATAAATGATAAAATACAGATGCAAATATTGCAGCTGAAGAGGATTGAGACCAAGAAAACGATCATGTTGAAGTCGATGACAATAATTGGTGAACATGCACATGCTGAAGATACGATGCGTTCTTTATATGATATTATATATTACACAATCTTTATAATATTATTTAATTCAAGTGCATATTCAACTATTCGCAAACAGGGCAAAAACTTATTGAAAATCAATGTTTCCGGTACTATAATGATTAAAAATAGTCCGGTTCAACAAAAAAAAAGGTATATGCATCTCCTCAATTGCAAAAGGTTCGATATATTATATGCTAACTTCTAGGTCTTCTCAGGAATCTCGCAGCGGATACTGAGGTCGGCATCAACATTTTCTGTGATCTTTAGTGTGTCCTAAAGACATTAAAACCGGTTGTTTGCTTTCATCACAAAATTCCCACGGCAATACTGACGCTCACGGACGAAAATGGCCTTCACCTGACAGTTTTCTTCATCATCCAAACGCTCCAACATTTCTTGACAAAAAAAAACCAAACCTGCGTTTCGGAATCGAAAAATAATAAGAAATGCAAAATTTGAAAATAATCGGCACAATTTCATGAAACCGTTTTTTTATTTATTAAGACAATAATTATCATCGATTAAATCGGAATCTATGCATACAACATTTCAAACATAACATTGTCGTTTGTTTACAAACAATACTGATTGTTATTTTATAGTCAGTTTTTCGATTCGAAACAGCTTTTCTTAATAAAATTTTGCTCTATGATGCACAAAAAAGGTACTTTACCTGCAAAGAAAATAGTTTTTGTTCCACGATCAAGGCGGCTTTGAATTAAAAAAATTAAAAATATGATGAAAATTCATTTCCAATGAAGCAGGGCAGAATCTGAAAAATCGTTTTGAAATTCCAAAATTTTTGGTCATTTACACCTATAGTGAAGTCAATCCGTGGACACACTGTATGTATACGTAGTATTAATTTATTGTTTTTTATTCAACACACACTGGTTACAGGTAGTATTGATAGTATCTGCCCAAAATAATTCCCGTTATTCAATAGGATTTGATTACGATCGGAAAGTATAATACAAAGTTCGTAAAAGTTTCAAACACAATATCTCATTTTGCGAGCTGTACAAGGTTTTCGAAAAATGTGTGTTTTAACAGCGAATATCCTTTTATCATAATAACGTAAAGTTTGTAGAAACTGCTGCGAAGATACATGGTGTTGAATTTTTTATGTTTCGCCAACGAATTGATGAAAAATGTTTTGTAATAGGCGTATGATGCAGCTGTGATGCATGTGGCATTTGCGAATGAGGTGGCGACGTAAAATCATGCAACACAAAATGCAATGGTTGACGGAATTACACCACAAAAAACATTGATAAAAATGTCTGCACATTCTTAAAAATTACGTTGTAATGAGAAATGTTAATGATCGCATTCCAAAATTCACTTTTAGTACAACTTCACAACGATGTTTAAGCGTTCTAAACTACAATAATGCTTTGGAGAAAAGTGAAGACAAGCATTGTCTAACAATACGCTTACCAAATATGTCAGTCCTCATGTACTGACGTCCCATAGGATTGAGATTCGTTCGAAAATGGGACAGCATACATTCTAAAGGGTATTAACAAGTACTTAGTTAATTAAAATCACAGTCTACCTTTATGGCTACAGTTGACATTGCAATTAACAACTACGCGAATTCGCATAATATCCTTGCACTTTTTATTCTCAATTACGGGCATCAAAATATTTAATTATAAACCTAGTTAACATGAATAACAAAAAAAGATTATTAAGAAATTTAATTTAGTTCTGTATTACGTATGTTTGCTCGACACACAACTGTAAACAAATGATAGAAGCAAAAAGGATTAACGCTTGTGTATGTCATTAAAATGAAGACTTGTGTATCATGAATTCATTTCAATAAATTAGACGATGCAGTGGCGAATAGGTAGCGTCGTTCAAAGAAAGTTAGTAATTAATGAGATTCTGCAGCGTGTCGAGCTAATTGGCAGTTAATTAAATTTCGAATATTCCGACTTGTCAATTTTTATTACTCGTGCAACGCGTAAGATAAAATCAGCATTATTTTAAGATCGTACCTGAAAAATTGTAAATTAAAGTTCTGAAAAACTATTACCGAAATGTTACAGCTAAACTCAAAATTAGCAAAGATGATAAGTTGAGAAATTACTTTCACAATTCTTAAATTCTAGTGACGGCGATTTACGAGACAGATAGAATTCAGTTTGCGCAACCCCTACGTTGCTGTTCTTACCAGAAGAAGTATTTTTTCTTGCTATCAATGAACACACTTGATTACGTTTTTTACTTCATCGGTTACTAAACTATTAGCTGTCAAACGATTAAAATCTTTCCACCTTGTCTATAATCTGTATATTAGCACAGTTGCGATTTGGAATTTAGAAGTACGAAGAGGATCCCTTTTGGACGATTCCTGCAAATCAATTTAATAACAATCACGCGTTTAGTAGCTGTGGAATTACCTGTTCGTATATGATATCGACACAAAACAAATTTCGAAAATTTGCATAAGAAAAGGACCCATTCATTTCTGTGTGTATTATTTTTATAATGGAACCAAAAATGAAAAACCACCTTATATGAGTCATTATTTTGATCGATGAGTGAAATTTGATAACCGATCCTATTTTTAGCCACGACGAGTGATAGATACCTTTTTAATCAGCACAGTAGTCGTGCTAAATTACTAATTATGTAGTTCCTTCGCATGGTTGTTGGAAGTATACATACTAATTTGGGTTATTTGAACTCTTATTAACACTAGAAATATAAATTCATAATCGACTACTAAGTATTTTATATTCTTTAGATTAAAATGGAACACCCCGCCTGCAGCGCCACCCGTTGCAAGTATGAAAAAAGTTTCCGAATAAAACCAACATAGTTTTTTGCGCTTTAGCTGTATCTGCAATAAAAATGGGGGTTCCCATTTAAGATTTTTAAGTTGAACCCCTTTCCCGCCCCCTCCTTGGGGGTGTGGGGGGCATTTTGTCAGAATCCGATGTCTCCCCCAAAACTATGAAGGTTTTGATTCGGCACACTTTTTATAAGATACATTTTTTCGAGATCTTCAAGAACGTAATGTTAAATGAGACACCCGGTATAGATGAAACTTATATTCAAGGAAGTCATGTGGTTCCCAAAAAAGAATAGACAGTAGCGATAAAGGGTTAGTCACCCTCCTTGCTAAATGTAAATAAAAAATGACTAAGATGCAGTTAGTAAAATGAATCTCGCTTCCTAAATTTTAAATCTCATAATTTTTATATAGTGGACCTGTTAAAAAATCAGCTGCAATACCGGAATTCTGGGATTTCGAAAACCGGGATCTCGGACAAAATTGGTGCAATATTTAAAACCGGTATTCATTTAATTTTATTTTAGTACAAAATATGTTGGATTAATTATATTTATAAATAGCGCATAATATTTTATGTATACACTGTACAGGGTGGGCCAATAGTGTGGATGGAAGATTCGAAAATTGTGAGTTTATTAACGAACATTTCGAGAGTTTGTTGCTGGGATATGGTAAGGCTACAAATCTAAAATATTTTCACTTGAATCGCAAAGTATATACAGAGTGATTTATATCAAAGTTGCATTTTTTTAAATGGAACCCCCTGTACACATAATACTTAAAACGAATCGCGTAGCCGCATGTGTCCAAAAAAATTGAATATCGCAGGGATCACAAAGCTTAGAAGGCCGTGACCATGTGATATTACTAAAACATGAAATGTACTAGTGCAAACCGGACGGTCAAATCCGAAACGGCGAAATTGCTACGTCAATTTACAAAATTATAATTGCAGTTTATTATTTCGAGTTTCAATTTTGAATTTAATTTTAACTTTAAATTTATTAGCATTAATTGACTGGTGCGGAAAATTTTATTAAACAGCTAAACAATTTTTTTCCCAGTAGTGTTACTACCAAGAAATTGGTTATTCAAGTTAACGTTTCACCCTTATTAGGGCTTATTCATAACTAGTACATTTATGCTTTTATATTCAGAAAACGGGGATGATGATGAAAATGAAAGATGAGTTGACAACGGGAGGGGATTTTTACCCTCCATAATTAAAGTTTAACATTTTTTATTTTTATTAAACAACCTTTAAATAAATTAAGATGGAAGTTCCATCTTTTATTTATTCTTCTGAATATAAAAGCATAAATGTACTAGTTATGAATAAGCCCTAATAAGGGTGAAACGTTAACTTGAATAACCAATTTCTTGGTAGTAACACTACTGGGAAAAAAATGGTTTAGCTGTTTAATAAAATTTTCCGCACCAGTCAATCAATTATTACAGCTACAAAAAGTGTTCATTGATTAGCATTAATATTTTGAGTTTCAATTTTTTATTTCAAATTTCTATTTTGAATACGAAATTTTTGAATTTTATGTGGATTTATTTAATTTACATTTTACATTTACATCTTGGAATAATTTGAATACTTTGAATTTGGAATTTTAAACGTTGAATTTCTAAGCTTTGCGTTTTTTATTTCTCTTTTATAGTTTCATCAGTAAAAAAAAGTCAATACCGGGATCCCGGGATTCACATTAATTGAATACCGAAAACCGGTATTCACAATTTCTTCCGGTATTGTAAGCCCTATTTCAGTGTAATCAACAAATGTTTTGATTTCCACACTATTTGAGCAAAAAACGTCTTACTTATACAATTATCCAAAATTATAGATTAAAATGTGTGCAAATAAAATGCACCCTCCGATATAGTGAGCAGTATATACTTAATTTTTATGTTGTAAAAAGTCAACAAGTTCTGAATCTACTTATTTTTAGTGTTTAAGACAATTAATACAGACGCTAGCTATCGTTCTGTATTTTTTTCAAGGTCCACGACGTAACTCACTTGCAGAGTCAATTTTAAGGGTTACGATACAAGATTTTTCAGGTTAACACCCTTGAAAATGGTTACTTCTTTTTTAAGCCCTTTTACATGGTAAACATAGGTCTAATTCGATCATTTTTACAATTAACTACAAAATAAATAAATTCTAGGTCACAAAACTCAAAATAAATAGGAATGCAAAGTTGCCCATATATTCAACCAACTTCAAAAAGTTGTTTACTAAATTCGTGCGGATGTCTGTGTGTCTGTGCGTCTGTGCGCCTGTGCGTCTTGTGTGTATGTGCATTGGTCGATGTTACAGGGTTTACAAAGCTGGAAGTGGTATCATCTTATAGGAAATTCTTTACTGATTCCAAATCTCTGGTAAATTTTTTGATCGGATCACCCGTTCGCCGTCGGGACGCCATTAAAGTCAAAATATACCCCCCTTGAATATTTCGAGAACGACACATCCAATTACAAAAAGGAAAAACACGTTTCCTTTATTTTTTGGAACCTATTGAGTCTTTATACGTAAACATCACCCTCACCCCCCTGTGGGGTGGAGCGGGGGTGAGTTTTGAAAACTTAAATGGGAGCACCTACTTTTTATTGTAGTTTTTGATTCTCCATAAAAAACTATTCTCAAATTGCAAAATTCACCCCCAACTGCAACCCCTTTTTTGGGGGCGGAAAGGGGAGAAAACGATCTTTTTTTACTTTTTTTCCTCCAACAATTTTTCATGATTTACAAATTGTCCGTCACCCTCTCCGCTCCCATCTCCCTTGAGGGTGGAAAGAAAAACAATGACTCATTTGTGCAGAATCCCGGGTGCTTGTGTTGAGGTGAGGGGTAGTTATATACAGTTATATACATATACATTGTATATAGTATATGCCATAATTAGTTACAGATTTGAAGTTGGTTGAAATTAGAATTCTATAAGAATTTGCACCTTTTGATACTTGTTTAAATATGTCATACTTAATGTGGCATGGTGCTAGTCCAGTAAAATTTTTCGGCAGTTTTGCTAAAGGTCAAAATAAATATTCTTGTTTGAAATACATTTTACTAGCATAACTGTTACAGGTACATCTGAAAGGGCAATCGAACTGAGGCTATTAGCTCTTTTCGAACTCAGGCATTAGAATTCTTCACTTTTTTAAAATCTATAATAATATAATACCATATAATAATAATATAATAATATAATATGTATTATATCTTGTTCAGAAGGTGACACTCCTCCAAAAATGCAATAATTTTCTTTGCGCCTTGCGGGTTGTAGTTGAGAATATCTCGCATTGACTTGCCTTGAATAGAGTGACTCGTTTCGCCTCTTCTAAATTTTGGCAGTCCATAATTAAATATGTCGGACGGTAAGACCGCCTTGACATCTTTCGCACAGACAACGGCACATTTTGATGCAAATTTGACATTATCAGGTCAACCCCCTAGCCCCAACAACCCCTAACACAAGAATTTAAATAGGGAACGGGTATCGAGCGACCCCCTCATTTGAAGCATCTTTTAATTCTCTATTCGGCAATATGAATGAAAATTAGTTTCATTCAATTTTTTTTTCGCCCCCATGAAAAGCACTCTCTAGATTAACTAAGGTGGGGGTGTTGTTTAGGAAAAATCCTGAAATGTGCCGTTCAAAAGGTCAAAGGTTGCGTGTTTCAGGATTTTTCCTAAACAACACCCCCACCTTAGTTAATCTAGAGGGTACTTTTCATGGGGGCGAACAAAAAATTGAATGAAACTAATTTTCATTCATACTGTCGAATAGAGAATTAAAAGACGCTTCAAATGAGGGGTCGCTCGACTCCCTTTCTCTATTTAAATTCTTGAGTTAGGGGTTGCTGGGGCTAGGGGGTTAACCTGATAATATCAAATTTGACATCAAAAGTTGTCCCCCAAAAATAAAAAATCGACGTGTCCGAGCGTTTTTTTAAGAAACTGGTCTAAATGTCCCAAAACAGGCGTGTTTCCTTTTCAACGGCCCACCCTGTATATATTTTGCACCACCGTCTATAATACCAATGACATAAATATTTTATAGATATACATATTGTAAATTCCATTCCACACTGACAACACATACAAACTCACATCTTGAGTAAATGAAGAACATTTGTATGCGAATACCATATTTTTAATTTTAAAACATGACCACCCTGTTTAAATCCAAAGTGGCCATTTTTGGGCCTGTTAACCAAATGATACTAAATATGTACGTCTCAGACAGCATAATGCCACAAAAATAAGTCGTGGACCTCTGAAAAACACAGGATGTTACCTAGCGTATGGACTAAATAAAATCTGATTAAGCAGTACAAAGACGGTGATTGATGAATGAGCTTAGCGTAATAATTTCTGCCAGAAAAGACGATGCATATGCAAATCCTCACATCCAAATGATCATATCTGCCCTTTAATTACTCCAAAATATCCTGCCAAGGCATGAAACGTTTCTAATTTATTAAAACAAATCTTCATCAAACCGGGCGCTGTGAAACTCTAGTATTACCTAAACAATGTTAAACTATGATATATCCTTAATTTAAGAATCCCTACGTTCATACATAATTACAATCAAGGTAAATGTCAGTTATATTTTTGCAATCAATTAATAAGCGTTACTAAAATAAAGAGAGAGAGAAGTAGAAGAATAAACTGACCACGTATCAAAAAAAATGTGCGTGTAACGGAGTAACTCAGAAAAATTGTATGATTATACGCACAAAAATCAAAAGTTCATATTTTTTGTGTGTGTTGAACTTCGACTTAGACTGGTATTAATTATAACGAATTTTGTAATATGACCAACAATTATAGATCGTTCAAATTATAGTCACCGTTGTCCTTATGGCACTGTGTTTATTAACTTAACTAATTTTTTTTTCCTGATGAAGCCATTAACCAAGTGGCGAAATATTGAATTAAAAAATATTATAAGTTAATTCACTGCAAGGTCTTTTTCCCAACAACCTTTTTTTCGTGATACAATTTCTATCGCAATAAAAAGTATAACAAAAAAAACAAAGATTAACAAGTACAACGCTAGTGTTATATCGTATACTCCAACACACAACCCGTGTGATTAAATGCACTGTTGACTCCTTCTTATCCGGGATGGTCAAACTCTTTTTAGGTGATTCCATGGATAAAACTGACCTTCCCTTAAAACTTTCTCCATGGATGCCGGTTGGTAAAGCAAATGACCCAACAACTACTTTCCGTCAGCAGCAACACGTCTTGTACTAGGACCTTCATCCTCCTAAATTCATTCTTCCAAGTTCCATCTATTTGCATTACTCAACCTTGCTCAATCGTGTACTTGTGTACGAGTTTCTTAGAACCAAACAAAACGTAAACAAACTGTAAATCGTTTGTTTGACAAACAAATGCAAAACTACAGGTTTTACAAAATTATGTGGCATAAGTTGTTTAATTTCTGCACATGTAATTACTTTATATACAGTCAGACAATTTTTGCCGAATGATTTTGTATTGCTTTTCTACCAATTTCCCGTGCGGAATCTTTTAGTTGAGAAACAATACAGAAATCATACTTCTTCAGAAGAGTAGTCTGTTTCATTTGTTTTCGTTAATGAAAGAGTGTTGTGAATGAAAATCGAGTACCTAAACATTAATCTTTATTATTCCCTCTGAACATAATAACGCCTGTCGGTTATTAAATTATTATCTTGGTAAGTCATACATATTGACATTGATGAGTTGCCTTGTTTAAATTGTGACGTACGAAAAATAGTATGTTAACGTTTCATATTAAACTCGCTTTTCTATTTCCAAAATAAATAATAAAGTACAGTCCACTATACAAACGGATAATCCCAGTTGGAAGAATATTACTTCATCCGTGAAGGCGATGAATAGCGAGCGGGTTGGAACCGTTGTAAGTTATTTCGAAGTTCGAATTTTAGTTTTAAAAACGTGCAATTTTTTTACACGAAATCGAAAACTCTTGAAGGAAATAAACGTCTACAACGTATCTCAAATATACAAAGAGATTAATTAATCACAGATGCGAAGACGGGAGGTAGGTATTTAACACAGTAAATGGCACTTCAACTTCCATTCATTATTTACCTATATTCGACAAAGGTAAAATTTGAATCTCATTTCGACGTTATAGATAATTAACAGCAACTCTAAAATACGAAACAATCAAATTGCCAACAAATCCAATAATTTGCACCTCGAAATTTTTGATCAACAACGTATTACCTATTCGAAAAAGACATAAACGACTGTTACCACTCTTGTAAATATTTTACGACATATACTCGTACTTAATTTTGTATCAGAGAGGAATTCTGTTAAGAAATCCATTAAGGGTTAAACTTACTAAATTTATCTTTAACAAAGATAAATATTTATAATCATTAATCACTTTACATAACGACATATTACCTACCTCGTCGAAAGGGATGAACGAGTTCCGAAGACAAAAACTTATATCTTCTGAAAATGCGGTAATATTTAATTAGGGTGTAATTAAAACATAAAAAATTCTATTATATGTAGCCATTACAAAGAAACACGCGTAAAGGTAGCGAAAACCGTTTTTGGTCGATGAAAAACGTGCGAAGTGAAGAGAGGTTTAATTACATACGTATTATATTTAACATGCTTTCTGGAAAATGGAAAATTGTATCCCATTACTTTATGTAGGAAAATTCTACCAATGGGTTTGAGAGTTTTATGTGGTACATGCAATTGTAATATAAGTAAACAAAATATTGAAATATGTATAACCTTTTTTAATAAATTACCATATTACAAAAAACATTAGTACCTAGATCCTCTGCAGAAATTTCATTATCCGATTATACACGTTCGTTCAAATTCGATTAGGCGCTCGACTTGACGTAGTTATCTTAAAATGTAATATAATTTTACAAAATTAGTTTAAAACCGTTTCAATTCAAATCCTGTAGGAATCTTTATAAATCGTGCTTATTATATTACGTGAATCACCTACGTAATTATAAAGTACTTTTAGCATACAGGATAATTTTTATTTCAATACACAATAATCTAAAGAAGAAAGACCATATGCTTGGTAATGACTAACGATGATATAATAATAATAATAATAATAATAATAATAATAATAATATTATTAATATAATATCGATATTGTTATGGACGGGTGTCGCCGATTTTTCAAATTTTGATTCTGTTGGAAGTTGTAAAGGGTGGCTCCTTTTCGTTGAAAAACCCTGTATGTATTAGTAGGACTAATCGTTACTTGATTTCGATCCGTGCGATTAGTTAACCAGGCTTGGCCTTAATTTTATAATAATAATAATAATAATAGGCCTTTATTACAGATGTTTACAAAAGTAAAAAGAACAGGGTGTACAACAGGCTGGCCATAACGCAGAAACTATTTGGGATTAAGCAGTGAAATAAAAAATCTTATAATAAATGTGGGCAAGAGAAAATGGTGGAAATTATTTTCAATTTCCTACCATTGCCGCAAGAGGGCGTTTCAGTGATTTCAATTTGAAATTCCCATTTTTTGGGCCATTTTCCTCAGTAATGTATTTAAAAAAATATATTCACTTAGGTGTCGATTCTATCCGGAAATTTTTTAAGTGCATCGATGGCAATGTATAAATTTCATTGCCATCGATGAACGAAAATAAAATTTCCAGGACATGAATCGATGCAGAGGGATATTATACAGTGTGACTCATTTAGATTGGAAACACACATGTAAAATATGAAGTTATTTACCGATTTTGACCAATTTTTTTTTTAAATGTCAAATAATGAAACGTCTACTTTGGGACAAAATTTTAAATGTTTATTCCAATTTTCAGAGCATACTACGATAACTTTTTCGTACTCGAAATGGAGAATTGTTATTAGCGATTTGTTTATAACAAAAATATCTACGCCACTGAATTCAGAATGCTTCCAAATAGCTGTGACCAAAATTTTATAAAAATGTATTTATTAATAACAAAGTTATGACAACTTAAAGATCGAAAACTTTCCAAGCTAACAGTTACAAAACAACACCCTGTATCAATAAATGGCCATGGAAATTATGTTAATAATTCTTAAATTAAACTATCAGTGGAGAAAAAAATATTTAAAGTAACGTAATATTTAATAAAAGGAACGGAATCGCACAACTGAGTAAATAATAAGACCTAACATTTCCATTTAAATGTTAGTTACCATGGAAATTATGTTACTGTTTAACAGTTATGATAGATTTTTATTAAATATTACTTTACTTTAAATATTTTTTTCTCCACTGATGGTTTAAATAGTTTAATTTAAGAATTATTAACATAATTACCATGACCATCTATTGATACAGGGTGTTGTTTTGCAACAGTTAGCTTAGAAAGTTTTCGAACTTTAGTTGTCATAACTTTGTTATTAATAAATATATTTTTGTAAAATTTTGGTGACAGCTATTTGGAAGCATTCTGAATCCAGTGGCGTAGATATATTTTTATAAACAAATCGCTAATAACAATTCTCCATTCCGAGTACGAAAAAGTTATCGTAGTATGCCCTGAAAATTGGAATAAACATTTAAAATTTTGTCCCAAAATAGATGTTTCATTATTTGACATTTAAAAAGAAAATTGGTCAAAATCGGTAAATAACTTCAGATTTTATATGTGTGTTTCCAATCTAAATGAGTCACACTGTATAAGTGAATATATTTTTTTAAATCGAAATCGAAATCGCACGAAAAATATTACGTTCAAAGAAATTTATTTTTCTTTGCGGAAATCCACGGAAAAAATCATGTAACTTCAAAACGGGTTGTTTGAATTTGTCAAGATTGGTCTCGATGTAAAGAGAATACTTGAAATTACAAAAAAATCCAAAACCACAACAGTTTCTTATCTCCGTCTACCAATATAGGGCGCAACTTGTTCCACGAACAAAACGGTCGCCTTTTCTAAAAAAATTCAAATGGTACCACATATTTTTTCACTGCTATTGGAAGGAAAATTAATAAGGGAGTACAAAAAAAATTATGTCAATAGCTCTGATAGTACCGAAGATATATTCAAAAATGTGGTAATATAAGAGGCAATTTGAGGTATAAACAAATCGTAAGCTTAAAATGAAAACTTTATGTCAAAGCTGTAAACTACATAACAATTTCGGTTGTTGTCACAAGCAAAAATGCTAATTTCCAATGGAGAAGCATAGCAGCATATATTTAATACATGCAAAATGCAACTGTTGCAGGACCACTGAAATTTTGAAAGAAATTAAAGTTTTCATAGCCTACTTTATTTATTTTAAGCGTACGATTTGTTTATACCTCAAATTGCCTCTTATATTACCACGTTTTTGCCCAAAAAATGGGAATTTCAAGTTGAAATCAGTGAAATGCCCTCTGGCGGCAATGGTAGAAAATGAAAAATAATTTCCAGCATTTTCTCTTGTCCACATTTATTATAAGATTTTTATTTCACTGCTTAATCTCAAATAGTTTCTGAGTTATGGGCGGCTTCCTTTCTTAGTAGTACATCCGTACAAAGAATATATAAAGATAAAAATATCCGCAAAAGGCGAAGTTCACTTCACGGAATGGAACAGTTTTACAACTTAACCTAAACTTAAAATTAGAAGCTTATTGAAATGAAACACGGAGGAACAGGAAATCGTAAGACTGTAAACATATGTGCATATAAAAAGAAAAGACAAAAAAGAAAAACAAAAAAGCATGGAAAAACAGTTAGCTCAACCAATACAGGACATGTTAAATTCAAGGAGAATACTCACGCTATTTGTCTATTGAACAGATCCTTAAACACTTCACATTTAAACGCACGATTGCTAGAGTGAATTAAATGGAAAGGTAAAGAATTAAAAACCTTAACAATATTGTAAGAAAACGATCTTTCATAAAGATGGGCTTTATGTAAAGACATACTAAGCAAACCTTTCCGCCTTATATTAATGTTGTGCACGTCCGTTCTGTAACGAATTTTGTTGTAAAACTAACTAGGGCTCTTATTAAGGATCAACCTATGAACAAAACAAGCAAAATACAACCTTCGGCGATTCATGATGTTAAGCCACTGTAAGTCTCTCAGTTTGTGTGATACATGATCATATTTTCTTAGAATATATATTAGTTTAATACATGAATGTTGAACCATGTGGATGCGGCTAATGTCAACGCTGTCAAGACACGAACCATAAACAATATCTCCGTAGTTAAAGTCAGATAATACTAAAGAATTAACAAGTTGAATTTTAGCTTGACGTAGTATGAAATGTCTATTCATGTACAATTTCCTTAAGTTAAAATTCGCTTTTTGTATACACTTGTTAATATGGTCCTTAAAGCGTAAATTATAATCCACAAGTAAACCTAAATTACGGCCTATGTCTTGCGAGGATAAAGTATCGTTGTTCAAAGTTATATTAATTATAGAAAGAACTTTTTCCCTCGTGCAAGATTTACCAAAAACCAAGACTATAGATTTTTTTAAATTTATCAACAATGAGTGTTTAATAGAGTATTCTGTCAAACGTTGTAGATTTGAATTGATAATCTCGTTAGCTTTGCTGACCTCCCCAGGATGAAATGATAAGTATAATTGCGTATCATCCGCATTAAAATGACACTTACACGTATTTACAACATTCGTAAAGTCTGAGGTATACATTAAATGCAAAAGCGGTCCTAAAATTGTTCCTTGAGGGACTCCAGCATTTAAGGACTTTACATCGGACACATTATTATTATTATTTTGAACTTCTGCCAACAAGAAAACTAGCTATAAGTGTGGTGGCGTCATCACTCAAACCCAAATAATGTAATTTGGCCAGCAAAAGTTGATGATCGATCATCTCAAAAGCTTTGGAAAAATGTCAATGATACAGACAAGAGTGGTAGAGCAGCTATAATTAGTTCTTTTTGGTAAAATCATAATACCATCTAAGTAATCTCGGATTTGTCTCTCCATAATTCTTTCCAATAATTTAGAAATGGCAAGGAGGATACTGATTGGACGTAGATCTTTGAAACTACCAGGGCATGGAACTTTAGGAAGCGGTAAAACTTGTGCAATTTTCCATGCCGATGAAAAAAACTTAATGAGTTAATAATGTGCAATAGAAAAGGTGTCATATGTGAACAGCACAACTTGATCATATTAATAGTAATCCCCTCTGAGCCAATACTATTCGATTGAATAATCTCTATTGCGGAATATTTTGACGCTGACTCAAATATTATAGTAAATCGTAAATATTGTTTGAAAGTAGGCGCCAACATTCACTTAATAAACCTTGGGCGCCAACATGTTTTAAATTAACTTACAATTTAGGCAAGCACATCATGAATCGATCCTATTATTAATTAATTTAGAAAAAGGAAATACTGAAGTGGAGAGTATAAAAAATTAAGTGTGTAGAAATTAATATTATAAATGCTTTGATTTTTGATTTGTTTCAGATTCAACCTTGACAGGATAATTATTGGTATTCAACCATTCGTTTGTTAAATATAACAGGTGACACAGACTCATAGACAAACAATAACATCACAATAGGTATAACTAATTAATCTTAGGATAGATAAATTGTAATTTGTTAAACAAATAAAGATGGTAATGAATAAAATTGGGTTATGGTATCAATAGTTCAATATAGGAAGTTCGTATCACAAACCTTTAGAACGGGCACAAGTGCTATCACTAATGACGGGTATTCTTACTTAATGTTGGTAATATATTATGCGCCCCTAATGGCCTTAGGTACTATTACTAATTTATTTCCAATACTCAGGAGTTAGAGTTGAGAGGTGAGAGCTTTACAAGGGTAACGCGTACGTTAGATAGAATATCTATGACAATTGTAACCGAACTAATAAAGTTACTTAAAAGTGACAAACGGCTCTCGTAGAAATATTTAGACAACCATTAATAGTTTAAATTATCGCCTACTTAACTTCGTATTAGAAGTGGAACAACACCATATACCTATATCATATGTATTGACTATAACATTAGTATAGGCGTATAATAAGTAACTAAAACTGTGTAATAAGTTCGACAATGGCTGAAATTTGACACAGAAGTTCCTTTTATGATGTAGACAAGAGATAAGGCAGGATATTTCAAAATTCAACCCCTAAGGGGGTAAAATAGGGGATGAAAGTTTGTATTTTAAGTTAAATTCATAAAAATTGGTATATGGCCTTTCGGTTAGAAATTAAGACAGACGTGTTTCAGGATTTTTCGAAATTCAACCCCTAAGGGGGGTTAAATAGGGGATGAAGGTTTATATGGAAATTCGTCATTTTTTAAGTTAAATCCATAAAAATTAGTATATGGCCTTTCTGTTAGAAATTAAGATAGACGTGTTTCAGGATTTTTCGAAATTCAACCCCTAAAGGGTGGTTAAAATAGTGATGAAAGTTTATATGGAAAGTCGTTATTTTTTAAGTTAAATCCATAAAAATTGGTATACGGCCTTTCGGTTAGACATTAAGACAGACGTTTTTCAGGATTTTATGAAGTTCATAGGGGATGAAACTTTGTATGGAAATGAGTCATTTTTTAAGTTAAATCAATAAAAATTGGTATACCTATGGCCTTTCGGTTAGAAATTAAGACAGGATTTTCCGAAGTTCAACCCCTATGGGGTTAAAATAGGGAATGAAACTTTGTATTGAAATCCGTCATTTTTTAAGTTGGACTATCGGTTAGAAGTTAAGAAAGGCGTACGGTTAAACCGCTTGACCGATTTGAATCAAAATTGGCGCAGATGTAAATGGAAACACAAGGTAGTATTTATAATAAAAGTAATTACAGAGTAATGCATTATGGGAATGAGGGTTGTACAACAAAACAGCTATTAGCTATTAGTAACTTAACAATGATTGCGTCTACATTTTTTTGTGGCGCCTGCTATGCTTTTTGGTGCTGTTTTTGTTTGTTTATTATGATGTCTCTATTTATATGTTAAAGTCTGTTCAGAAACGAAGCGAAGTAATAAATTAAAATAGTTCACGATTTTGTATGAAATACTTTTAAAAGTGATTTATTACTTCGCTTCGTTTCTGAACAGACTTTATATAAATTATTTTATAAGGTCAAAATAGCAGTATCATTTACCTATGTATCTATTTCACTACCAACTTAAAGTAAATTATGGAAAACGAAAAAACATAATGGAAAAAATAATTTCAAGATCCCCATCCTTTTACCCTCACGAAACATGTGTGTAATTTATTCTATTATATTATTCTATAGGTTAACCTCGTTTCAATTAAATAATATTACTCATTAATGACTTGAAAAAGTCTGACGTATAAGGCGAAACGTTGTCCCAGTCAATGTAACTATATTTAAAACAAAGACTTAAAGAAAATTCTCTCAATAAATACCATATAGAGAAAAAAGATTTCTTGTTTTTTTATTATTGGCAGAAAATAACTCTATTCAACAAAATAACTACAACAAATGCTGTTATCAATTATACAACGAAATATATGTTTCTGCATTATTAATTATATACGGACAATATAAAAGCAACAGTAACGTATAAATAAAAATAAAAATCTAAAAAATCTTCATGAGAAATCTTGCATTTTCTGTGACATGTTTTAATTAAGTTTAAATAGCCTGTAGATAACGTTGGTGGAAACTTGATGAACACGATTTAATTATGTACACTTTTGTGCTAATTAACTTAACTTTAACTATTATACAGAGTAGCACATTAGTACGAGCATAGACTAATCTATGGTACGAGGAAGTCCAATATTTCATTCAATATCATACGGATTAAAAAGTGATTCAAATAACAGTTGTAGGATACGAACCATTGCATATTTGTGAAATATTTATAAACATATAGGGTGCTTCGAATAATCATGGCTCCATGCCAACCTTTTTTTTAAATGGAACACCCTATATATTTGATGTTATATTCCGATTGCTCTCTTAAAAAAGCTCTATGTCCATATTTTTGTTTTTTGTTTTCAGTCCCATTGTAAAGATTGTGAAATAATATTTGTAAAAAACAGAAAAAGTGAAAAAGTTCAATTACAACACACACAAACTTTGTGTACAAATGTAAGTGGATGGCGGTTCATACTATCACAGATAGGTAAACTATCTGTGATACTACTATAACAAACGCCGCTTCCATCTTTTTAATTGTTGTATTTTTTTTGCTTTCAATGATATTTATCGAACAAGCGAATTCGTTTTCGTACAAATATTGGTTAATAAATAACATTTACACGTACAAGGAACATTAATTTCATTTGTAAAAGTATTGCAACAACTCATTTACGTGAATTCATTGGTATTCGAGAGAGCGTGATAAAGATAATTAATAGCGATCCAGCGTCAAGGTAGAGCAGAAGGTTGCAATTAATGTTGAGTAATTGTATTTTGTATAATGTATTAATTTAAACTGAAGCGTCTACAGCATAAAAACGTCATTTTTTACGGCATACATTCACGGGAAAGGGATACTTTAAATATACTGATGTTAAATATTAAACTTTTAGCATACCTACTGCGTGTAAGTAGTTGCTAGAAGCGCGAATAGATAATATAGTACCACATAAAGATGTTCTAAGGTAGATTTATTCTAGATTATATATGTACTTATATTAAACTTGCATTTTAGTTAATAAACGTCATCTTATATACATATGTACAGGACTTTCATTTGAAACCTTTCCACCTTCAGTAAATATTTAATTCGTAAAATTATTGGAAGGTGACATTTAACAACCCCAACCCCAAAATTTTAAACCTCTCTCTCTAGTCTGCGTTTAGTCAATTAGATATAAAAAAATTTGTATTATCAAGGTAATAATGAAGGTGTCTATATGTGTGTACTATATGTACCTATGTATAGACATAAACATAAATGCGTTTTATGCTTTTTAAGTTTGAAATTGTTGAGTGAATGAGTGACAAATGTTATATAGGTACTATTACTTGAATTAGGTAGTTCAATCAAATGTATACTGGTACACAGAAACTATTGTAATTGACTAATTGCCAATTCATTTACAACTTGGTGAAATTTATACACATTTATAACATACCGAACAGTATCTAATATCCAAACAGACTCCGTCGAAAAAGTTCATATCGACAAAAAAACTACTAGGAAATTCATGGAAAGACTAACCCAGTACGTAATAATCTAAACAATAAATTAAAGTGTTAAAGATGCAGAATGGGAAAGTATCTAACCAATTCTCACAACAAAGAGAATATTTGCGAACAAGAAAAGACTCGTAACGAATGCAAACTGTATAAGGAGAGTATACACACCGCGAATTCAAAAAAAATTAAAGCGCAGAAAAAGAAAGAAGAGCATCAAAGATGAATGAATTGGACTATATAGACACAATTAACTACACTTCTTCTTCAGCATCAATTAAAAAACTCTTATCACTGTAACCACGAAAATACTACACATACTACTCTCAATTTACTGGAGGACGGCATACGAGACGGCGAGCACGAAACTAGAAACAGTAATGAGGATGTGGCATAACTCCGATTCAGCGGCCCCCAATTCATCAGTACCTGTTTCAGCGCCTCTGTTCCAGCGGACCCCGTTTTAACAGGAAAGTGGACCTAGTTATGTTAGCGTAACGTCGACCAAAAAACCTATCAAGTACTTTGATTGTTCAGAAAAAAAGAATAAAAAATACAGTTGTCATAAAATGTAATTATTGGTTATGTTATATTCGATTTGAATAAATGAATTTTAATTAATAGTTCACATTTTAATATTATCAAATGGCCAATAATGAATCAACTTTTTGATGGGATAAGCCGGGCCCTTTTCTCGGGGCGTCTTTTTGAACGTGTCCTTTTGACACGCGACCTTATTGTCGCATCTTTTTTGCCGTAGTGTCAGTTTGTACACTGCACAGCACAAATGGTGCTTAAAAAATCAAAAATTCCAAGCGCTTTTGAAGATAAACGAAGGAAACCGAAAAATTCATTTTTGAAAAAGTTATTTAATTTATTATGGAAGTTACAAGAATTTCTTGATCTCAAAATTACTTGGCAAATTTTGTCATAAAAGAAATATTTATAATAAAAGTAATTAAATTACAAAGTAATACATTATGGGATTAAGGGTTGTACAACAAAACTGCTATTAGCTATTTATTAGTAACTTAACAATGATTGTGTCTAAATTTTGTTGTGGCGCCCGCTATGCTTTTTGGTGCTCTTTTTGTTTGTTTATTATGATGTCTGTATTTATATGTTACGATAAATTATTTTATAAGGTCAAAATAGCAGTATCATTTACCTATGTATCTACTTCACTACCAACTTAAAGTAAATTATGGAAAACGAGAAAACATAAAGGAAAAAATAATTTCAAGCTCCCCATCCTTTTTTACCCTCACGAAATAGTGGAAATTTGCTGCGTAAAAGGTATACCACCGAAACGGGGGCCGCTGAAGCAGGTCGCCGCTTTAACGGTTCGGCACTGAAACGGGGGCTGCTGTAACGGAACCGTTGAATCGAAGTGTAACCGATGATATTTACGAATATGGAAGAGCCCCCGCCCGAATTACTATATACTCAGAAAAAGCACTGGTAAAGCATCACTATGTTTTGAAATAAACCCGCTAAAGGCGAAAAATATTCTACACACCTTTTACGCCCAACCTAATGAAGAAAGAAATTATTATAATGAGAAAGGAAGAAATGGCGGCTTGCATTAGACGAGAAGTTATGAAGGATATAAAGAAAAGAATTATTCCACTTCCTTATGCTTATTTACTGTAAAATATAATTTAAAAATTCGGTTAGATTTGTAAATATTAATGAAATGTAGTGGGCGCGTTTTGTAGTTTTTATCCTAAATAAACAATTTTGTAGTTTCTAAGCATTCTATACTAAATACTACTTAAATAAATTTCATCGTTGTATATGCATATGGTATAATCGTTTACTCTCTGGATGAATTCGTAAATTTTAGAGAATCCGCATTGATATTCAATCAGCTGTATGTTGTCTTGTAACTACATCCAGAAAATCAAGTACTTATAGAATGAAATGAATAAGCATTGACTATCAACTATAATTTTATTCGTTGATAATACGGTATGGTAAAAGATATCCTTCAGTTCGTTCCCCTTAATTCCACATTCTGTTTCAAAGAATGCTGCCACTTAACGAACAAACGAACCATCTCAAAGGTACAGTAAAGACGCAAAATTCGTGTAAGTAGGAAATATTACCTAAGTGTCTTGTTAATACTCAAAGACTACACTAAGTAATAAAAGCTTCATGAAGCGCAAAAGATAAATCCGTTTTAACACAAAATTATCCAGAACTTTGGACCTTTGTTATGTATGCTATAATACATTATACAGTAGAGACCTACCAATTACAAAAGCCCTGAAGCTGAAGACAATGGTTTATACTTATGCCATGATTGAAGACGTGTATGTCAGACTGTTGTAGTGTTAATTTAAATAATGAGCGATGTTTGAAGAATTATCAATTAAATATGAGTGAGCGGTAATGAATATTCATTTTCGTAGTGTGATATTAAAACAGAAACAGTAAGTAATTCGCATTGTGGTTTATGAATTCCTGTTTAAAATAGCCTGCAGTCTCGTATTATTCAACACAAACTTAAACTGTCACACAGAAACTTAAACAATAATAAATATAAAGTTTGAGAAGATTTATTCTCCAGTGGAAAACGTACATTAACACAAAAGTGTTCTTCTTTAACTTATATAAGTATGAATTTCTAACGTTTTTTACTTGACAGTTCATTTTCTAACAATACGAACTTCAACTCACGCATTTCAGTAATTATAGAATAAGAACGTAAAATAATTGAAAAATAAATAGGTGATGCTTTGTTCGTTAAAGAATTTGTAATTACTAATTAACCAGGAATTCTTTTTATGGAACCACAATAGAATTCAATCTTGGAAAAGTGTAATTTTCATCATACACTTGACATACATTGAAATGTAGAGAAACTCACTTATACATAAATCTCAATTTCGTAACCTCCTTTGAATTAATTTACGCTTTCACCATTACTTCTCCACTGCATAAATTACTACATTTCGCATATGCTACATTGCTATTCAAGTGTCATACAAAACATGTGTGAAACATTTAGTATAATATACTGTTTGTACACACCAAAAAGATCAGCGACGAAAAGTGATCAAGCAAATAAGCAATTGGGGATGGAATATGCAATAGGTAGGTACTCACCGAGTGCGTTTATCAAGTGTCGGTCTGGAAGCTGTACAGCAACACCGAAACCTCCGAGTTTTACAGGTGCCGAATTTTCCATTGTCGCCAACAAGACACATTCTGGCTTTATATCTCGGTGTATAATATCGTTTTCGTGGCAATATCTCAGAGCTTCCAATATTTGTCGCATGTAGTGACTGAAAAGAAAAAAAAATGTTTTATCGAAAGTAAAATAGAAAAAGTAGATTGTTATATGTACAAGTATAGAAAAGTGGTATTCTATATAGGCTGTCTAATACTGCAGTGGCGTGGAGTAATCAATTTCCTTGCCGATGGTGTACTATAATAATATATTTAAGGCTCACGATGGAAACTATTTGGTAAGCAAAACTCAATCTAAATTTTATTATTTTTTTGTTGTAGTCTAGGTTGTCTAATAAATATTAAAAATAATTTTTGGTGCCAAACTGTGGTCATCTAGGACACATACGGGTTCAATATACATTTAAAAATATGAAATTTACTATTAAAATATTTTAAAAAGATTTTTGACACATTTCCTAACTTCCGGTTTTGACCGGAATCATCTAGGGTCATCAATCATCATGTTACAGTAGGTATAATGTAACATGGTCATGTAATATATTCCTCTCATCATTTTAAACAACTTTTTCCTGTTCGATTTTCTCCTTTGAAGTCATCTACAGCATGGAACAAGAAAAAGTTGTTTAAAATGATGAGAGGGGGCACATGAACTTTTAAGTGCGTGAATTTTCGTAAGTGATAATAATTACGTCGCATGTAGTCTTTCAGGGCGTCAAGTTGGCATCCTTGCACTTTGCATCTGATCAGCTTTGCATCTGATCAGCTGATCTGATCGTATGCACATTGCACAACCTATAATTTACTCAATTACCGATGGCGAGTTCGCTCAGGAATTCCACACACTGTGATTAGATTTTTAATTACAGAGGGTGTCTAAGATAGTGAAATCCACGAAAGCATGCTTACGGGAATAATTGTTTGAACAGGCGTCTCTGACGAGCAGCGACGTGGACGACCGGTTGAAGTTAATTCGTAACAACAGCTGAAGAAGCGCACGTGACTGTTGGGACCGCCCATAACATTATTAGAATAAGAAACTCCTTAAAAACTGGAGTGCGTGGTCCTTTCATAACCCCCTTCAGTCCAGACGTTGCACCATAGGACTTTCATTTGTTTGAATCCCTTAAAGAAGACATGGGAAATATGCCGTCATATATTTAATTCGAATTTGTATCTAATTGAGACAAAAAATTAAACTTTATGCTATACTCTATTTATTAGCAAACTTGATGGCGAACGTATAAGGATCCTTTCGATAAATAAGCTCCGCAATTTTTGTCACAAACAGAAAAATTCAATGTCATACACAATTGAAACTTTTCGATATTTTTTCACATAACTAATACCAATTCAATTTTGATTTATTTATTGTTAAGAAATAAATTGATATTAAAAAATAAATTTAGCTACGCCACTGGCGAACAAAACAGGTACAACACTTAGGAAGAGAAATTTATTTCCACTACATTTATAGTAAGTACCGTGAATTTAGTCTCAACACACCCATCTGGTAAAAATCGATACCAGTTTGTTGCAGGGATGTGGACCGTGTGGTTCGATCTATCCCAGAGAACTGTGTGTGGTCTTGAATCATCGTACAAGAGTAAAATCCCTCAAGTTAAAGCTTTGGTTTCTAGTATCGAATTGCGCATATTAGCTGTTGTGCCAATAGGGTAGAAAATCCAACAAAATGTCCTAGAACGCTGTCTTCCTGCACACTGCAACACTTTTAATGAATTTCGTTACGGGTGAGCTAGGTTATTCCTAAACAGGAAGTCGTTCGTATCACATCGTGTGTTAAAGGCTTATTGCGGTCCTTGTAGCCATGCGATCAGAGCTGAGATCTCTCACCTCTCACCAGCCGTAAGTTACTCACTCACTCAGTGCACACAGCTAGTAAGTTTTAGATATGAAAGTAACCTTCTATATTATGTCAAGAATCGATATTAGTCTAATATCGATATGTGTTATTAGCACCATTTCAATGTTGCTTATTTATTTGAATGTGGGAAACGACCAATATGGCGTTCGAGAAAAAAGGTATGTATCGATGGAGTCGTCGTATAAACGATCGAAACTAAAAGAAGGATAAAATCAAACAAAAATTGAAGAGCTTGAGGCGTGTTTTCAATAGAATGTATTTATTTAATATGTTATGCATACATTGTATGTTAACAATGTTAAGCGTTGACGCAGTGGGAAAATTCATATAAAGATAAAATTTTAAATTTAAGTGGGAGTGAACAAGCTCATAACTTAAAAGTAAGAAAATAATGTGGTTACCTCTGATTCTCCAACAATGTCTGATGGGAGATAAACAAGTAATTTTCAAGTTAGAAAGATTAATTTCGTTGCAAGGAAATTACGGAGATTTTATACGAAAATTTCTTCATGAGAAATATTTCAATGTTACAGCAAAAATGCAAAAATTTATGGAACGCACAAAATATTTAAATGAAAGCGTATCTACGTTTAAATATTTTGTATTATACACATTAAATTACCTGTAATTTTTGTAAGCTTTATAATACGTTTAAATATATCATTCAAATTTTCATTTGTCTCACTTTATAAATGTAAAGGTAAAGACGAAAGATATTTTAAGATTTGCTACGATGATTAATATTACAAATTCTCGACACGAATGTTGTAATGAAATGCAAGGAAAATAAACGAGAATCGATATTTTATCTACATTTTTAACACTTTCTTCTTTTTATATTATAACCAGGTAACAGCGCGAATACAATATTAACATCGGTCTATTCTTAACATATGACAAAAAAATAAAGAATTATTATCTCCAATTCAGGACGTGGTGCAAATTAAGTAAATTGTACTCTTGGTCCACAAGTTGTTATGACATTAGTTAGTTATCAACTTATACGATTTGAAAATAGTTAATTTTAAATGTCTCTGGTTCGTTGCTTAGAGAGTACCTACAGTGGAACAAAAACGCAAACTGCGTCAAACTTGAAAAAGTTATTCACATTAATTTTGATGGTGAATTTGAAACTTATGTATTAAAAAACTAAATATTCTTGATATAATAACGTAACAGTCCGTCATTGGTAGCTTATTCGTCAATGTACTCAAACGAGATCATTTTTCATCTTTTAAAACTGAAATAAAAAAAGTAAAATGGTGGACCCACCCATACGTTAATATTACCTATTAATTTTTGGAGTTAAAGCAAACAATTCCATGAGACATAGTGATGAGTTTTCTACAAACATCGATAGCAATTTGTTGTATGTATTACAGTTACAGCGACTAGTACGACCAAAGAATATTCTAGACAGCTCATCAAAAGCGGATACTTTGATTTCAAATTTTTCAGTTTTTGAGGTGCGCACTAGGGGGATCTGCAGTTGACTACAATCGTCCAAAATCATTTAGAAAGTGTCAATACATACTTGTTTACTATTTGCTGTGGGTTAAGAATAGACATACTGTGAAATTCTTAGTAAGGGCAGGGAAAGTTAGGACGTCTTTTTGAGTTTGAAACATACCTTCAACAAAACGAGCGATGCTACTGAACCCTATCGGATACATCAAAAAGTACACTTTTACTGGTGTACATTATGTAGCTGTCTATGGGGGAAGGATAGTGTTTGACGCGACTAATACAATAACAAATGCGTGCAATAAAAAAGTGATGAAATTAGCTTCAATAATTGTGTTACTTTGGGTGTTCATCTTGATGAAGAAGCCACAGGCCACACCCTCCATAATTATTGTACAGTCTTGCAACTGTGGGAAAAATAGACTGAAGACGATCAAAAATCGATTAAATGCTCGTTTACGACGCGGTTTTTTGTTACATAGAGTATAACATTTAATCATATCGCGTATGCAATCGAAAATTCATTCTTAAATCACCAGTTGGAATTGAAACTGATTTCATGGGTGTCGCTGTATACATAAAATTTAAATAAAACATTGGTGTATAAACACAAAAAAGGTGTCAATGGATAGAGGAAGGTTTATTGTAGGGCTCTCCTGATAGGGATTTCTAAATTTTTCACAAAGTTTTTTGTAAAATTTGTTTGAAGTTGCTTAATATTTATTCAATTTCACGAATATTTTACAAGAAATACGAACAAAAATGGAAAATTCTAATACACGAGAGCCCTACAAGAATCTTTCCTCTTTGCAATGACATATTCTGTATTTCCATAAAACTATTTATTATCCAAATTTTATGTATATTTCTAAACCCATGCAAGCGCTAAAATTTGCATAGTGCGTTGATAAACTTTGTAAAAAATTAAAAAATCCCTATCAGAAGGGCCCTACAAGTTGTTGTGGTTATACAACAATGTATTATTTCAATTTTATGTATACATAAAAACCCATTCAATCAGTGTCAATTCCAACTGGTGATAGACCCTTAATAGTATATGCATTACAGAACTATTCGGGGGAACTGAACCAAATGTACTTGTATTGTTAATATAAGTCGTTTCTATGGCTGATCGGGAAGTGTGTAAAAATGTGATTAAAAATTAATATAAAAATGAAAGCTTCCACAGTTGTTCATTTTAATTAAAAATTATTTATTTTAGTTTCCTTTTCGTTTAATTTTAATTTTAACCCACTGAAGAAGGCCTGTAAGTGGTGTCCGAAACGTTTGGATTATTTAATCAATAAAAAACCATTACCTACACAGTTTAACCCAAAATAAATAATTTTTAATTGATTAAAAATTATTTGAAACGCAAATTTTCTAGTTACAGAAAAGCTCAAACAATTATAATCCTTCTGAGTCGAGTTCTGAGTATAGCAGTAAAATAAGAGCAGATTCTGTGTGTAAAGTTGGCCTCGGGTGATTCGTCGTATGCTATGCTTAGAAAACAATACTCGATTAATATTTCTGAAGCAAATATTCAATCTATTCGCCTTAAAGAAGTATGTACTTGACTTGAAGCTTTTTCGGAATAATGTGCTGTCTCTTATGGTTCTTATGGTAATATTGGTTAAGTGAACTAGTGAAGAGAAAATTAAATATAAGATTATAAGCGCATTTTATTGAAAAACTTCCTGCCATTGACATGCCACTTTTTAGGTAGATTGAATGTGCAACCCAGTTTGCCAGAAACTATCAATTTAATAGCAAATGAAAAAATATAGTTATGGCATTGCCATCATCACATCTATTTATAATAATTCACCATTGCTTGAGTTTCACTTCATAAAACAATTAGGGAAAGTACTTGGGAAATTAAATATAGACGTTGTAATTTTAGGTAAAAATTAATTTGTTTTGTAGTCTATTTAAATTGATTAGTGCTGTGAATTCACTTCACAACAATTGACAATGTCACCCTCACTTCAATACGAGCACTCTTCATAAAATTTTAATAGGATATTTTTTATGATCAAAATTGTATGAAAAAGTTGGACGCAACTTTCATAGAAATTGGAATAGTAAATTGTTTTTTCGAATACAGAATATCGTTAATCTGATCATACTTAATTAATAAACAGAAATGCATTGTATTTAGCAATAATGTTCCACAAGGTTCCATACTACCCACTGAACACAGTACATCCATGAAACGTTTCTAAATGTTGCATAAGGGTTACAAATGAAACATTCCTAAGAAACATCTAAGACACATTACTGGTACATTCCTGTCGAAAGCGAATAAATGGTAATGTCTAATAAACGTTTCAATTGATATGTTACATAAAATACAAAACATACACATTACAACACGAACGTTTTAGATATGTATCCAAAAATGCATCTTTGTGATGTATTTTTTGGAATGTGATAACGTATAACATTTTAGAAACGTTACAAATGTGATGTTTCGTTTGAAACAAAATAGTCATATCTCAAAGGTAACATTACGGAGTTGTGTTTAGTAGTGTTGTACCAGAAACCTTATCAGTTGAAACATATCGTAAGAAACACATCATACACGTTTCGGTGTGAACGTTTTAGATATGTATCCAAAAATATATCTCTGTGATATATTTTTTGGAATGTGATAACTAAAGCTAGGATGCCTTTTTTTATAAATGGACAAACATAAGGCAGACCCTATTTAAAATCCGTTTTAGAGTACGCACTTTCCAAAAATGCAAATTATTCTGCCTTTTTTGGTTTCTGTTAGTTTTATTGCGTTTTTTACCTTTTTTTTTGATATTTTCGCGTAAGTATTTAGTACCTTTTCTGTAAATTTTTTTTAGTTTTTTGAAATGTAAGTAAGTATTTTTTAATTTTTAGATTTTATATAGGTATATTTTTCTGGGTAATTTCTAAGAAAGCAAATTGTTTGAAAGGAAAAGGAATTTGGTATACAAACTTTGTCTATAATATTTAAGCCTCTTACAATAATAACTCGGATGTGTCATTTTCCTTACTTTGAAATATTTCCCATTGTATTATTTCTACCTGCAAGCTGCACCTACATACAGTCTTTGTTGAAATTGCACCCTTAGTCATTATGCCGAGTTAAGCGTATTTTAATTAGCCAGAAAACTTTATTGAAAAAGAATACCAGCAGATAACATCTATCAACTGTAATTACTTTTTCAAATAAATATTTGTTTATCTATACTTAAATTGATTATGTATGTGTTGATTTTATCTCGACAGTTTTCGCTTTTCCGTGCCATTTTTCTCCTTTTTTGTCTTTTTAGATCCTTTTTTTAAATTATTTTTTATGCCTTTTGCCTGCCTTTTTAAACTTTCATTTTGTCTAACTATCCCAGCTTTAGTGATAACGTATAACATTTTAGAAACTTCATTAAAAATGTGATGTTTTGTTTGAAGTCATCTTTCAAAGTTAATGTTACTTGTATTTAGTAGCGTTGTACTAGAAACCTAATCACTTGAAACATATCGTAAGAAACTAAAAATACACGTTTCAATGTGAGTGTTTTACATATTTATCCAAAATTACAATTTAGTGTTTAATTGGAAGGAAAAATTTCCGTTTCCAAAAATAGATTTATTCATCATAAGTAGATGGGTAATATTGCACATCTAAATGTCTTATTTGCCAGCGAGTCGGTAGCTCAGATAGTTGCGTAGCTGTTTTCTGAATTCCTAAAGAAGCGACCGATGTTCGAATCCCACTTGAAGCAAAACGATTTTTCAGCATCACCGATCTCCTTCGAGTCTACACTAAGAGAATTTTGGGGGCCCTGGAGAACAAGCCACCGGAGTACATGGGGCCCTGCAGGGCCTGCGCACTGGGAAAAGAGCCCCTCAGAGCAGTTGGGACTCTCGATACCATAGTTTCTACCACATCTCAATTTTTTTATAAGTACTCAGGTATGTTTCAAATGAAACATATATGAGACATTTCAAATATTCACGTATGAAACATTTATAAGGACACATTTCTCCTACATATCAATAAATTACTCTCCGATATGTTTCTTGAAACATATATAAAATGTTTCGATGTAACGTTTCTGTGTTGTTTCAAATCTAGGTTTCTGAAGGCGGACATTAAACATCTATGTTATGTGTATGATACGTTTCTGTCGCTGTTTCGGAGATGTTTCATGTTTCAGTGATACGTTTCTAAAACATTTCAGAAACGTTTTTTTGCACTGTGGGTAGGACGATTATATTAAATTTAATTTATGCGAATGATCTTGAACTTCTTCTAAATACATTCAACGTTAATAATAAAATGTCTTGTTTGCCCATCACACCGGGTTTAGCATAGATCATAAATTCCCGCCCAATGGCATTAACTTATATGGTTTCAAAATAAATAACTTTTTTCCAACATCGCTTATGAAAATGTAGTGAGGAAAATAGGCATTTGCATCACTAGTGAGGAAAGTTCATTTCCATTGGTAAGTTGTTTAAGGTTAGTTGTCATTTTTGACAGACAGATGACTGAACTGTCAATACCGAGTTTAGGAAAAAACCCGGAAAAAAACCCGGAAAAAACCCGGAAAAAAACCCGAAAAAAACCCAGGGAAAAAACCCGGAAAAAAAACCCGAAAAAAACCCCGGAATATGAAAAAAATACTAATCCTGCAAATAACCTAGGCGCTTTAGTGACAATCTACGTTTAAGTTTGGCATTTTTTTTATTTCAGTCTCGGTAAACAATAGGCAAAGTGAATTCTAACATGGTTGCATTGCGTGGGTTTTTTTCTGGTTTTTTTTTCCTGGGGGTTTATTTCCGGGGTTTTTTTCCGGGTTTTTTTTTCGGGGTTTTTTTCCAGGGGTTTTTTTCCAGGGGTTTTTTTTCCGAACCCCGTCAATATCATATGTTTAAATCATACATTAAATTTTCTATATGTATAGTATTTTTCAACTAGGATTCCCGTTTTCGAATTGGCGCTTTATATTAGTAAACGCAAACTTTTTGTCTTTTATCTCTGTTTAAATTGTGGTTGTACTTCTAAGCAACAGAAACGTAGGATTTACGGCGATAGATAAATTGCTTTAAGCACACAATAAGCATTAAAATATGGTACAAATAACCGCAATGTGGCAGAAAGAGATGACAGTAGTTTATGTTGGACGCAAAACTACAACTGTTTTCGAATGCCAGAGATTCTCAAAATTTTACATTAGTGTAGGTAATGCATAATGAATTGTGCATGGCGTTTACTAACAACAGATTCACATCATAATTCTTATATAGATACCAATAAATTTATTTCATTACTTATAAATATGTAAGTACATAGGTACTTACTTAAAATTATCATTCATTAAAGAATCAATTATCTAAAATTGTTGTAGAACCTCTGACTAACAAGTAAATCTTAGTTCATATGGCGATTCAATGAAGCGCACTAATCTGAAAACGGGAATCCTAGTTGAAAAATACTATATCACATTAAAATTTATGATTTATTCATTTCCATAGCAACGTTAGAATACAAAATCAGCAACTAGATTCTTCAAAAAATAGGAGAGTAAAATAACTATAAAGAAATTTAAAATTGAGGCTCATTTTTGAGATCTTGGAAAAGACTGTATACACAATTCGTGATGAAAATGCAATTTTTCAACTCGCAATACTATCCTCACTCGCTATCGCTCGTGAATATACAATGTATTGCTCGTTGAAAAATCAGCCACTTTTCATCACTTATAATGTAATGTACTATTAAACGTCACAGACACAAAAACACTGTTACACATTAACAATTTATAAATCACAAAAAAATGTTGGAGGAAAAAAAAGTTAAAAAGATCGTTTTGCTGTGGACAATTTTCGCTTTTTCCACCCCCAAAAAGTTCGGGGTTGGGAGTGAAATTTGAAATTTTTAGAACAGTTTTTGATGGATAACCCAAAATTGTAATAAAAATAGGTGTTCCCATTTAAGTTTTCAAAACTCACCCCCGCTCCACCCCCCAGAGCGGTGAGGGTGATGTTTACCTACGTATCATGACTGAAGAGGTTTAAAAAAATAAAGGAACACGTGTTTTTTTCTTTTTCTAGTCGGGTGTCTCGTTCTCACTATATTCCCAGCTTTCCCTCTTTCCACTCTCAAAAAAAGGGTCGGGGGTTGGGGGTAAAATTTGCAATTCGAGAACAGTTTTTTTATGAAGAATACAGAAGTCGAATAAAAAATAAGTATTCCCATTTAAATTTTCGAAACTTACCCCCGTTTAACTTAAGCAAAAATGATGAAAATCGGTCCAGCCGTTCTTGAGTTATAAATGGTGTAACTTAACACGATTTTTGACTTAGATAGATATAGCAACAAATTATCAAAACATATATTACTTTAGTGAATTAAGACCTAATCTAAATTTAGCCTCAATATAAATTTTCATATCAAACTTTTATTTTTACATTGGTTTTATGCGATTATTTGCAGCAACTAATAAAACATTAAAATACTCAATTTTAATTTACGGCAACATAATTATGTCTGTAAAAATTAATAAAAAAATTCAGGCTTTTGTCTTATTAAAAGAGGAATTCGCGTATACTTGATCCTTAATACATAGGTTGGATAAAAAGTAATGGCAAATGTTATTTTCTTCTTAAATGACTTTATTGACAGAGGTGCAAACATTTACACGCCTTCAATATAATCACCCGCCTTACATATCAGTCTTATCACCTTTTGCCAAATGTTTGGAAGGCGCCGTACACCATCTGCGCATCCATTTCTGTTGATATTCTGTATTGACCGCCCTACGGCATGGATAATTGCATATCTGGTGTTGTACCGGTTCCCTCGCAGTGGTTCTTTCACTTTGCTGAAGAGATCGTAATCGCAGGGACTCATGTCGGGTGAGTACGGTGGATGTTCCAGAATCTCCCATTGCCAGCGGCGCAAGAGGTCCTGGACAGCAGCAGCGGTGTGGCACCTTGCATTGTCATGCGGAATGTGGAGCACAGTTTTGTGGCATACTCCAACTTCTGCTACTAACTCACGCGCAGTCCATCGGCGATCAACAAGGAAGCAATGCGTTGAACTGTGTTGTTCTTCACGTGGGGTCGTCCTGTACGGGGGTTATCATTCACAACATCTCTGCCTACTCGGAACGCTGTAACCCATCGTGCGACTGTGCGATATGGTAACGCTACATCACCACATGCTTCACGTAGTCCCTGAAAACATTCTTGCTTCATGAGTGCTCCGACCTCGTGCCACTTCAATTTTGATCCAGGACCATTGTTCTAGCTTTGTAAACATGATCTTAGGGCGTTCGCACTATTGCTCTGAAGATGAACGTTTTACACACTGCAGTAGATTGAAAGAGTAATATCACCGTTCGCTGCACAAACTTGTATAACAGTCCTTTGTTTTGTTAACAAAGATGACAGCTCTCCAACATACCGTTGCTACGTTATAGCAGTGTTGCCATTACTTTTTATCCAACCTTTGTAATTTGTCAGCTCTTATTGAATTGTTTATTGATTTTAGTTAATATCATAGTATATTCCTGTAGTTCCATAAAGCCGATAGTCTTAAAGTTAATAAAGTTTATATATGATGGAAATAAATCTACTCTTGACGTTAATGTATTTGCTGTGTTCGACAACGACAGTGCAGACTTTAAGCGCCTTGATAGCAAAGAGATAAAAATTGATTTATTATTGCATAAACAATTTACATTTGCGAACTCGAGCAAACCATGTTTCATAAGACATTGCAGACTTGCACTTTCATAATGGAACAACGTGCATTCAGTTAAGCAATTAAGAAATTGCCTTACAATGTTGTGTGCTGCCGAGTTATTTAACATTATGAAATTAATCATAGAGATTTAATAAAACTGAACATGGGGTGTTGCAAATTTTTCTGTTAATCCAGACAGCCATGTACTTCAAGGTGTAACTACAACTTATACTTTTCATATACTCTTATTATTATAAGCAAAGCTTTAATAAGCCCATCGATCGCTTTATCACTTCCTATTTGAGTTTAATTCATGCTTGTTATATTTATACAGTAACTTTTCAAATTTCTAAAGTAAACAGAAAATAGACGTTACGCCATTTCAGGAATTAATTTAAAAAACCATATCATATTAGTGAATTTCCCTTGGAGAAATGTATGGAAACTAGGACTTAATAGTTCATCCCCGCGATCGTATAAGAAGTTCATGTCGCCCATATAATTAATTTCCATTAATTGTGTAATTAGATCACGTTCTAGAAATATGAAGGAATTTCGCATGACAATCAACACCATAGTGTTTAAAACTCTTTTTGTGAAATATTGATACGAAGAAGTTGAATAATGTAATTGACAGAAGTACAAAATGGAAATTAGGAAACTGTAGCTCTCAATAAAAACTCAATATTTACGAAACTATTTCATCTTTTCAATCATGTAAATAAATAATAGCCGAATAACATCCTAATCAAGTTGCGAGCGGACGGAATCGAGTCCATATATTTTTATTAATCTTTAGACCACGAGGGCGCGTGAATCGATTTTTTGCAAGCACCGAATAACCTCATGCCGCATTTATGTATTTGAACGTTTTACTCTACATTAAGGAGTGATTTTAAAAGGTTTGACAAGTTTCGTGACATCGTGTACGTGTTCGACAGTAATAACCTATTTTTGGTTTTTGGGAATGGTTTTAATGTTTATACTTTGAAAACCAAACTGCCTCAATCAGTTTATTTTTTTGTGAAGCATTGAGTGAGATAATTTTATTTGACTTTTTTATCGGTTTTTATTGCGCGTTCTTTGCTTTTGTGGGTTCGTTAATTTACGAGAAGCTTTAAATAATGTGTCGGAAACATTACAAACGAACATCAGTTTAATGGTGTAGTAGAAGTTCCACTTTAAACTCTTTGAACCGATACTAACGGTATTTAATAACATTTTTAATAACAATAAGGGTGAATAAGGCGTCACATGTAAGCTTTACCTAAAAGGTCGATCACTTAATTGTTTTTCTGGTTCGTGAATAACGCCATAATATTTCCTTTTAGTTTCGCAAAAAATTCATGAAAATGTATTTAAACCGTTAAAATTAACGACGTGTCACAGGAGACTTTAAATGGAATGAGTATCAAAATATTTCACACTTATTGGATTATAGGCAATTCCATTTCGGTAAACCTGGGCTTTTAAATAATTGTTATTTCAAAATAAACATTAATCCAATTTATCTTATAAGGTATATGTATAGTTACTTTTTGTGCTTTTAACGAATTTTTTATCTTTAACTTTTGGTTTGCCTTTAAAAATCATTTGCAAAATGCGTAATTAATCGTGCACGCGTAAACAGAAAAAAACTTAACGATTTCTACTAAAACATAATCAAAAATTAACATGCACAACACGCTCTTATCTTCTCTCCTCCACAGAGGCGGATCCAGACTCGATTTTCAGTAAGCCAGGGTTTTAGCTAAGAAAAACATAGGTTTAGGTAGGCAAGATGCTGATTGCGAGCGTAGCGAGCCCAAAGTAGCCCGCCCCAGGGGAACATTTTTCAAAATTTCAAGGTCACGTGATAAACAAGTACCTGAAACTAAACCTTAACTCTCTAATATTAAATTACCCTTTTAAACAAAGCTTGATTGAATAATAAAACTGCAGTGAATTTGCTTTTTTGAAATAATAATCCAACGTTTTTAATAATGGTATATTTTATTTTACAACAGTATTAATACATAATGTGTACCTATGCAATTTCATATTATATATACATATATATTTTATTTTATTATACTAACCTGTGAAACTAGTGCTCATAAAAATATAAAATTGTAATACTATGCTAGATTTTTAAACCTTTTTTAGAGGTAGCAGGTAGCACCGCAAAGCAAGTACATGATGTAATGTTTATGTTGTATAAATGTGTAAAATGGTTGCTTGTAAAACGTGATTTTATTCAAATTAAAAGGAATTAAATTTCACCATTGACTGATTTCACGTACATTAACAAATAAGTGATGTTTATAAATATCAGACAGGTTTCCTGGAAACACTGTCACACAAAAAACAAAACAGAAAATCCCTTATCAAGGTTGTAAGAGTCCGTGCAGGCAAACCTTACAACCTTACAAATGTATACATTTATATTGATTATTTTGTAAATATTTTTAAAAAATTAAAAATTAAGTTATTATATTCTCAGTCTGAGCAATTGCCCTCATTGCCCCTCGCTGGATCCGCCACTGCTCCTCCACCTCTGCCATCCACCCTAAACCCTCCCATCTGTCCCCCAGTATCACTTTCCAACTCCTCCGATCCTCCCTAAGTTCCTTCACCGCACAATTTTTTGCTTTACTATTTTCCCCCATCCTTCCCCCAGAAATAATTCTTCTCATTTTCCTATCTTCGTTCTTTTTCCTTCTTCTTTTTTTCTCTTCCTGGTCTTGAAAAACCAGTGGAAAATTTTGAATTTTGTCACCACTATTTATGACAAAATGGCAAAACATCGGAAAATTAAAAAATAATATTAAAAATATCAACCATGTTAGGAAAAGCGAGTTATCAAAAGGATTTTCAACGATGCAAAAAACATTTATTTATTTCACATCGCTACATAGCGAAAAAAAGCAATGTCCCAAAGATTTTGGATATTCCTGTGGCCAAACCACGACTAATAAAGTAAAACCTTAAAAGTTTTTTCTTACCCATCGAGTGATTTGGCACTTTTTCAAAGGAAATTGGCCTATAAATACAAATCTCCTATATGGCGAACAAATCCTTAACCCTTGAGCGGTCGCGTGGATGACTATTGTCATCCGCTGTTATTGTATTGCCTATAACATTCTTTCTAAGAAGAAAGGGGGGTTCAAGTTTTTAGTATTCCTTGTTTAGGGTTTTACGAATATAGTAGCAATATGTCAACCTTCAACGTGGTAAGTTGTACTATAATAAGACAATTGTGACAATTGTCATCCACGCGACTTACTGTAAATATGTACCTACTCTTTTATTCAAATGTTTGTTTATAGCAGTTTTAGTAATATTATTAGTTTTTGTATGATATTCCAATTAAATAAATAATATATCAAAATCTTTGAATAAATTAATTCGCCCTTTCCAGTAGATAATAATTTTGAAATGGAGACTGTATGTAGGTACTTCTAGCGGCTATAAGGTACTTTATCTTACATATTATGCAGATATAACACTTTTTAAAGTTTACAATTATTTTACGTGTTTGTCTATCATTTAGTAAATTCATTAAATTACATCTTCTAATGGAAATATAATTGATAAATTCAAAAATAACTGATGGATGACCATTGTCATCCACGCGATCAATGGTGTTATTATTACCCACGCGACTGCTCAAGGGTTAAGCCATATGTAAGACGTTTTTGTTTACATTATGCTGGGCGACCTTATAACAAATATTCAATCACTTCCCAGAGTTGTAACGCTCCTTTCTGCAGACAACTTGGTGATCTGGGCGACAGGCAGCTTTACAGCGGCTTATGAACAGGTATTAGCTTCAAGCGTTGGAAGTGCTAAGTGGTCAACGTAAAATGAATGTTCGTAAATCCTCTTAAGGCTGAATTATTCACGCGATCGACCAAACAGCAAATCACATAGGCCATATTTAGGTGTAAAAATGGACTTAGAAGAGAAGGAAAGTGGGCAGCCACAAAAAAAACTAGAGGACGTTCTGACACAGGCATTTCTTCACACGTAAAACCTTTCAATTTACTTCGAATTTTTTGTCAACCTAACATGGATTTAAATATCAGTGTCATTACGTAGGCATTTACATAATTCAAAATCCGATACTTGAAAATTCGGCATTTATACTAAAACGTCTCTGCTATTTCTACATGTTGATTAATCATCAACACAAAACCCTCTAGAATTATTTTATTTGATTGTGGAAATTTTGCCTCGTCTTCAGTATCTAAGTGGATTACCTAAAATAAGGAACTCTTGTGGTTTCATACGTGACAGTATTCAATTTACCAGATTGTAGCTTCTCTTTAGGATTACAACGGATACAGAAATTGTTAATTCTAGATTTTCAACTAAAACCTCTTCGTTGCATTTCTACTGCTTAAAATATATGAGACTTCACAAACATTTAAGTTCCCGAAAAAAATGGATTAGAGTTATTAACTTCTCTCAAGTTACAAATTGATTTAATTTGCTACAATAAAATTTACTTGGTAGGAAAAAGAAATTGGGAGCTTAGACTGTTAAAAATTATAGCTATTTTGTAAAGTAATACTTTTGAATGAGGTTCTTAAGTTTTGATTGCGAAAACTAAATTATAAAAAAGATGAATACGATAGAATCTATTTGAAAATAATCACCAGGGCTTGCAATGACGAAAAATACAGAAAGCTCAAATAATTGTTAGATCGTGCAAAATACAAGTGGCGCGTTTACTTTCCACGCACTTCGTTAACTGCTGGTTCGTAAATAAAGAGTAATGAAACGCACTCTAAACTTTATTAAAAGAATGCTAATTCTGTATAGTGTTAACATGAATGGGAAACAAGCGCGACTCATTCATTTTTACTACGAAGTAAAAGGGAAGTATTGCATTAGTGTTTCAAAAAAGAAATTGACCTATGCAAATTTTTACATATCTTTGCGTTTCTGAATACGTAGATTCAAAAAATGAAAAAAAAATTCCGTCTGTTGTCTGTCCGTACAGATTTTCTCGCAACGCTCTATACTCAGAAACTATTACAGTTATCGAAATGCGGTTTTCGCCAATCGATTGCAATCGGATCAAGGACGAAATGCTAATATTACCTTTGATGACGTCACTTCCGGTATAAGCTAAAATCGCGGCACTCATTTTTTTACAAGGTAAAGTTGCAGTTTTTTTATGTGGTTTGAGTATTTTTTTCTGAATTCAGCTACATTTATTTTTTGAAAAAAGTGTTAACACGAGGGAAGTCTCGTGGCAACTTGCCAGAATTTTTTAAGGATATATTAACTTGTTGTGTAATATTACGATGTATTTGGTGATTGTGTTTTAACTTATGTATAATCAAAGTTTGTGTCATTCTACATATGTCAAAGAGTCACCTTGAAAGATGCATCTCTTAATTCGTATTGGGTTTGTGATGAGTTGAGCATCATTCAGTGTAAGAGTGGTGTTCCAACATGACAGTATGTGAGCGAGAAATTATATGATGTTGCTTAATTTGTATAGTGATAGTATATCTTGTAACGCCTCACTCTTGGTACTGAATCAAATGCCTTTTTGCAATCGATGTAAGCTGTGTGTATGTTTCTTTTATTGTGTCTAGATTGTTTAAATATTACAAAGTGTATGATGAGTTGATGACCTTAGCTTTACAGCCTCTAGAATACTTGGTACAACCCTGTAAAGAATGATGGTGTAGTATGTGGTATGTCTAATATTGTTGTGAAGTGTTGTGCGAGGTGTACACAGGGTGAGTCATGAGGAACTGTACATACTCCTATCACGTATGGAGGATAAAAGGGAACATAAAATGAGCATTTAAAAATGTCTGCATTAAAAAAAATTTGTTACTTCTAAATAACGTAGAAATAAATAGGCTTTAATTTAATACCAAGCTCATTCGAATCAGCCCAAAGGTCGAGTATATGTATATACTTTTTGCGCCGACAGTAGGTTCACCTGACTTGCAACAATGAACCTAAATCGGAACGATCCACATAAATCTCCGTATCAAAAATTGCATTACAATTTACAATTAATTATACAGGACACAGGTTATATGAATTCAACAGTTGGAAATTAAAATATTTGTATTACATGCAGGAATTCATATTTAATGAGAGGTCACACGTTCACACGCACGGACGTGCTACCTCCACCACAGAAGAATATTTACGTGAGGGTAGTTACACTAAATTTGCCACACAGACATTCTTGGAATGAAAAAAGAAAACCTATACAGTGACGATCGGTAATTTGACCGTGAGACTTATGAGCACCATTTCTTATTAATCGAGCAAGCGCCGTGTAATTGTATACAAAAGTGTATTATTTAGCGCAGCTTAAGGGGATAAATACAGACCATCGTAAAAACATACATGCAAATTTCTTTTTTTATAAAAAAAGGTTTGTACAAGCACAAGCTTAACTTACCTAGCAACAGATTCGCTGTAAACGAAGCCGGCAGCAGCTCTACGTACAACTTCGTAACTTAAATCGGATCCGTCCATACTAAAACAAATTCCAAAGTTAAACAGAGGAAATAGGGAAGTAAATCGTCTCCAAAACACCTCATCAATTTTAGAGGAAAGAATATTTTAGATATATTATCTATACACACAACCATACACCGTGAATAAAGCCAATCGTTTAGTAAAAGCAAAAGCATAAGTCTTCTTTACTTCTTTGCTTACAAAGAATTTTAACAATTTAGAAACTAAGCTTGAACAAAATCACATTAGAATTATTAAAGAAATTCTCATTAGAGCTAAAATGTGTAAAATTCCCTTTTTAAACAGTATTCCACAATTCCACATTTCCTTAGCGTTAAACAATAAGCTCTATATTTTAAGAACAGTGCACATACAGCGCTTTTAGCATGTACAGTTTCAAAGTTGGAAATTAATTTTAGTTTTATGTAAATGAGCATTTTTAGCATTTCTACGCCATGACTAAAGATTTTATTTGATAATTATCTCAGATTAAATTTAAAAAACTGTCACGCCACCTTTAAAACGCAATCTCACCACTAAAAAGACTCCCCGAAAAGTATTGAGCAGTATACGCCAGTCGCCAAATATCAAAACTGCAGGCGTAAGCTCGTTCTTAAAAATCACAGGATCATCACGTTAGCAATCTTTACAGATTTACTTTTAAACATTACGACAATACACTTGAGTTGATAAATATCAAAGGAGAGTGGCGATAATATTTTTGGAAAGAAATAGGTTATAAACGACAGTTTCCGTATTCCATTTCTAAACGCACTCACATGTGCTTTTTAGATCAAGATTTTTCTTTCTTTAGCGCAAAAAATTCATAATCATTTTTTTAGGTTGAATCCATCATATGGAAATTAATGTTTATTGCGTATAATACAAATATCACAACTTCACTACTGAATAATATTTATTACAATGTACTCATTTCCGTTGTCCTTCCAACGTAGGTACCTTTTTTACATTACAACCAGAAACGAAAGAATCTCTTATTTCTTGTAAATAACTTTTATGGAATTTAAGAATCACAATCCATAGAGCTTTCTCTTCATTTTTCTTTCAAAATTTAGGAGCTCACAGTTGACAAAACAAAACATTTATTTTTTTATTAAAATGAATATTTTATGAACTACAGAATGCTTTTTAATGAGAATATATTGAAATGATAATAAAAATAGACGGAAGTATGCATTATGTATTTTATTTGGTATTTTCACAAACGTTGCAAACTTTTTTAGATAACTTAACATGCGGCTAACCAAGTGTATATTCAGATGTTCAGACTCAGACATTACTAAGCCATCTGAAACTATACTAGTTGGGGAAGTGATGTTTCTTGAACGACTATACGAAAATATTTATTAAACTAAAAACTAATCGATCAATTGAATATGAATGATGAACTGTAGCAATCTTCTGGAGTTAACAATTGGCACTATTAAAATAGACACTTTTGCAATCAATTGGTCAATAAGTTATAAGAAATTTCAGTTTTTCTGTGTAAGTGAATAACAAATGAAAGTATGATAAACTTGGTTAGTCGGTCAAATTCCTGCTAAAAAGTTGACATGTTCGCTAAAACCTAATAAAATACATCATACATACTCTTTTTTAATTATTTTTCCATTACAGATGCTCTTTATCCTAAGTCACAGCCAAATGCGGTTTGCATTAAAACGCCTAACTTTGCTTTTATCCTATTTTTTTGTTTGTTGACTGTGTGCAAGTTGTACTACCAACTATCAATTTTATTTTCTTCAATCGTCAAATAAAATTACGATCTCAATTCTTATTTGGTTTCAAACTCAACTAGAGCGACGAGATTCTACCCCATTTATTAATCTCACCCTTCGATTTACAGCTTATTAGTAAGTTTATTTTAAAAATGTGTACCTATTACGAGTATGAAATTCTACAATTTCTTATATTCGAATAAATTATTCTTTGGTCTTGCGTCCTTGTTCCTCGTCTGCGCAACTCAATAGCCTCGGTAGAATCTCTTGGCTGTACTTGACTCCAATATAATTGATAACCTCGTTAAAGATTAAGCAAATTGACTCGTGTTTTGAATTTTCAAATGAAGTATTAATTATTGCACTTTTTAATGATTTGTTCAGGTTTCTTCCAGTCATGTCAAGTAGGTATTATATTTATAATAATCTGACGAATAAAAATACAAAACTATTACGTACTTTGTAAGTGATTAATTTTTTCTTTAAAACAGTGATCAAGATCAACGTGCAAGCTTCCATTAAGATAATGTAGGTATGAGAGTCGAATACTTAGTATTGGCATTCACAATGTTTGTATAGGATTGAAAGTTGCTATCAAATGCAATTTTTTCTTCTTTAAAATGAAATAAGAAAAGAATGCGAAATTATTCGAGTTGTAAAGCCCGCTGTAATAAAAAAAAACTGATATTTCTCCAATTTTAGTGTCTTCGTAGTAGGCAATCATCAACTGAAATTTTTATTTCAAAGGAATGGTTAACACTCCTTTACGTTTTATGACATCAGTTTCTAAAGTATATATGCATGTATTTATATATCTATTCATTGTATGCGCAAAATTTTCATTAAAAACAGTTATTGAGATCCATTCATTATGTACGTACTGTAAATCTTTTGAACTGAAAATTTTAAAATAATTTCTGTAATAACGAAAATACGAACAAGATAATTTAATTTCCAAATTGCATTTTTGGTAAAACCGTAAAATCTTGCTTATAATATAAAACATAGCGGATTTGCAACGACTGGTTCCGTTAGTACGTTTAAGGAAAGATTACGTTACCATTAACCGTATGTTCTGGACGCTTAATTATGTCACATTATACGTGAAACATAACTAAATTACTTCATTTATCACAGAAATTTACATCTTAACTGTTATACATTCATGGCGCGATAATATATCTTTCACATTAATTTTCCACAAAAATGAGAAATTTAATTACTTACTATTCGAAAACCATATACAACATTCCCTCCGAAGAATAAGTTTCGAGCAGCTCCACAATATGCGGGTGCTTCAACATATGGCATATTGTTGCTTCGCGTTTCAAATCTGTAAATAAAATGATTTCTTATGCCATTTGTTCACTAGAATCAGTTACGTATTAATTTACATTATAAAACAAATCCTACCTTCAGTACTTAGACCAGGACTAGAAGTAAATTTGCCTACGTCTACGATTTTCACCGCAAATTGTTGTCCGGTTTGGCGATGAATACAACGTTTGACTATACTAAATGGTCCCCTGAAACAAAAATAAAAGACATCAATTCAGAAATCAAACAACCTATAATATGGCTGAAACAAAAATGTTAATTTGCACAGACCGAAAAATAAACCTTGAAAATTGGTTTATTTTTGAACTTCAAGATAGAAGTGTGCAATTGTGTCGGTGTGAGTCTTAGGAACATAAAAATTGAAAATGAATATAACAAAAAGCAAAATAAATGCTATGTACATCGCTTCAAACTCTATTCAGGCGATTTTTCGTGTGAAGTGAGGACTAAGTTAAACCAATCTTACAACTGCCGCGAATAGGAGCAACGGAATAATTGAGGGAGCTCAAGTTTGCAACATAATATAAACAAGTACATAGTGTTTACAAAAGTATAAGAAGAAAGACAAACTAAAGAAATACTGTTATGTGCAACAGGTTCCCGTGTTTACTACAATGACGTCTTAAATAAAATAGTTTTTTGGATAGACCGGAAGTAAATTGGTATAGGTATGTCCCTTACTTCACTGTAAAATTTGACTTCTTCATCTTTGTTAGCAAAAAAGTTATGAATGTTTAAAACTTTCAACTTCAAAAATTCATCCCCCTTCCCTTTTGGAAATAATGAAATAAGTTTAGTGCCAATAGTTTTTCATGAACTAAATGTGTAACATTTCAAAAAAGAAAAAATGCTTGGACCAGGTTTTGAATTTTTGGCCAATTTTTGGCACCAATAAATTGGCCACGTTAAATTTTTGTTATTTATACATAAAAGTTCTGGCCATCCACAATCTTCAAATTTTAATTAAGTTAAACGGTTCTACATTGGCCGCCATTTTGAATTTAACAACAAACTAAAAAACCATGTTTTACTGGTGACCATGTCTACTAACTTTTCACCAAGGGAAATTAGTTTGGGTTAAAATTTAAATGTTTGCTACCAAAATAACGCCCCTAGTTTGCGCCCCCTTTGGGAGGATTTTGATGAGACGCTTGTTTTCACGGTGAAGTTTTTTATAGTTTTAAATTTCATCAAAATGGGCATAGTAGTTTACGCTCCACAGTCATCACAACATTATTCAAAGATGGTTTTGGACTCAGGAGGACTCAACACGTTGAGATTCATCAAAATCTCGAGTTCGTTTTTAATACAATACTTCCCTTTTACTTCGTACTCGGGAAGTATTGTATGCATTAGTGTTAAAAAAAAAAATTACCTATGCAAATTTTTACATATCTTTGCGTTTCTGAATACGTAGATTCAAAATGTGAAAAAAAATTTCCGTCTGTCGTCTGTAGTCTGCAGTCTGTCCGTACACATTCCTTGCAACGCTCTAAACTCAGAAACTATTAAAGTTATCGAAATGCGGTTTTCGCCAATCGATTGCATTCGGGCCAAGGACGAAAATGCTGATATTGCCTTTGATGACGTCACTTCCGGTATAAGCTAAAATGGCGACAATCATTTTTTTATAAGATAAAGTTGCAGTTTTTTTTATGTATGTAGTTTAAAAGAATATTTTTTTCTGAATTCAGCATTACTTATTTTTGGAAAAGTGTTAAAAAAATAATTGTTAAAAAATGACTGCAACGCTCGATACTTAGAAACTATTAAAGTTATCGAAATGCGGTTTTCGCCAATCGATTGCATTCGAGCCAAGGGCGGAAATGCTAATATTACCTTTGATGAGGTCACTTCCGGTATAAGCTAAAATGGTGGCACTAATTTTTTTATAAAATAAAATTGCAGTTTTTTTATGTAGTTCAAGAGTATTTTTTTCTGAATTCAGTGCTATATTTATTTTTTGAAAAAAGTGTTAATACGAGGAAAGTCTCGTGGCAACTTGCCGGAATTTTTTTCACTACTAGTACATACAGCATAGGATTTTTGGATATCATAGGCGACTATGAAATTTAATTTCTATATATCCTTATCGAATTAGAGGTAAGTAAATAATTTTCATTATTCACTACTAGTTAGTAGTTAATAATAAATCTGTCACATTGTTGAAGAAACTAATTTTTCTTCCATTTGCACAATTATTAGAATTATTTAATATATAAATCAGAAATGTTATGTTTATGTTAGTACCTACAAAACTACCATAAATGAATTAACTTCTATTTGACAGTTGTAAGACAAAGTAAGCATTCTATGTGTTAAAATTTAAAAATACTTATTTTAAATGAAAATTTATTTATTAATAAATTAATATATTAGTATAAATATCCTAGTATGTAGTGAAAAAAATAGTATATAGGTACACCACGGTGGAGAACACCATTGTTGACCTCCCTCCTTATTTCTAGCTAGTGACGGATTAGTATCACTAGGTTTGTTTAAAATTCGATTGCCATAAGGTCATAGCCGACTACTAAAAAAAATCCGAAAAAAATGGTATCTATCAATGCGATGAAATGAGAATATCAGAAACTATTAAAGATAGGAATAAGAGCATGTAATACCAAAATATGCCCATTTTGATTCTTTATTAAATGTGACAATAAGAAAATGGTCATTTCATTTAAAAAATCTGAGTTGTTGGTCTTTGAATTTTCCAAAATTTTGAGCCCGATAGGTAAGGTCGTATACAACTTAACTTTTTTTAAGTATACCAAAAGAAAGCCCTATTCTCCCTCTACGTACTAGTGAAAACTCGATTGCCGTAACTACAACGGTTTCAAGTAATGAGTTCTTAAAGTACCGTCTGTATCCGCCATTTTTTTTAAATAAGTGAAATTAACTTAAAAACCATAAATTGTAGATATTGACATGTGGGTATTAAAAGAACTCAAATTTCGCGTAGAATCGAAAAAATTCAATAAAAAATAGCGATTTCCGACATTGCCGTTTAAAATAACGAAATTACTAGCTACCTCCGGCATATCCGGAAGTGCTGCCATTTTGAAAATATTTTACATCGATTTGCCTTTCAGAGTACAACTTTTCAAAAACCCACCTATGAAACTTCTCCATAAACTTTTAACTAGAGCTCCCAAAAAACACTCTGTATACAGTGAATAATCCTTTTTACGCGAGAATTTATCATATATCATTTACTAAAAAGCTCTTATTCAACAAAAGTACATAAATAATCATCTTATTATGTTATTTATTTAGTACCTAGAGTGTCCTAGAGTGTTTTAGTTTAGGTTGATTTTTGTGTTACTTATCATCAGTTATCGTTAAATAATAATATATTTCAATTCGACAGCATAGGTTAATTTTGATTTCAATGTTATGTATCGGAACCAAAGACTCAATACACATTATTTTCTGGTAGTTTGGCTTTTAGAAATACCTTGTTCTGTATTAGACCTCAAAAAGACGTTTAATTTCACAAAAATAAGAACGATTATTATGAAAACGATAAAAATGCCTCTTAAACATTTTCGCTACATCTTTAAATGTGCTAAAGGGCTTGAACAATTCACTACTCCGCCGAAGGTAATAACGGGTCCAGATTTACAAGAAATACGACTCCCAAATCTAATTTTAAGTCTGGAATGTATTCACATAAAAGCTGAAATTGTTTTTGTACAGACATAAAATTACTATGCTGGTAGAATTGACGAGCAAAAACTCACAGTTAAAAATAAAAGAATAACATTTCAATTTAGAAAGGACAAAAATAAAATTTGGCCCTCGTTAATTAGTCCTTATAAAAAAAAGAAAGTTAAATAGAATCAGAACGTAGAATTTACATCAAATGTCATGTTGAAAAAATCTCCAAATTGATTGCATAATATGAACCGGAATGTCATAAACGTTCGCTATTTAAATAAAAAGATATTGACAATCGCAAGTCAATTCCCAACGTTTTAAGATTTTAGCTTTGAATATAACATTTTTTTACATTCAAAACTTTTATTGAACGTTCTACAAAGGTACAATTAAGTAATCCCTTGACAAAATATTCACTCAATACGCATAAACTATTCGCAACATTAACCAAAACCACTACATAATTACAGCTGAGCTTACAAAAGTGACAATTATAAGGAAACCATATTTCAAAGTGATGTTTGCAAGTAAGCAATATTAAGGAAACCCTCTAACAGAAATTAGCACAAAACGTTGAGTGCAACCCTAAAATTCCATAAAATTCAAAACTTCGCATCGTCTAAATATAGCATATCATTACAAGCAAGTTTGTCGGTTGATACGATATAAATATCGATTATCCTTATACCAACTTTACTGTGTTGTGTATAAGTTAAATTATTAACGAGTTATATATTTCTCTCAAAAGTTAAATTAGTTTCCCAAATTAACAATACAGACGTTGGGCCTCAATCTTTCTTATGTAAGTAACGAATGAACACGATAATAATTTACATTAAGTGACTTAGAGAAGGTAGGTACCTAACTTGACCTACTAATCCGATATTTTTCTGCGGTGCACCTATGCTTCCATAACGTCGTACCACCCGGATGCTTTTACTACTTTAATTTTATATCTGCCCCATATAGTTGCCTCCCTAATTTATATTAATGACAGACTATTATATATGTTTGCGGCATTGTGTATATAACTTCGTTATTATTGAAAATAGCTACAATCTTAAATTAGAGATGTTTTGCATAATTTTGTATTGATTCCAGATATTTTATCCAATTTTCTTTAGTTTTTGATGATTTTATTTTTGGAATTCATCACGTTTAATTGTTTTCCTTTCTTTTTCAGTTACCGTCAACTTTTCGACCTTTTCAATGAAGCAGCACATGTCGCCAAATTTTCTGTGTTACTATCTTGCACGTTTCTGGATGTAATTGCTACGATTATCTTGACGATTTGGGTTCTAGATAAAACCAACAGAAAAATAAAAATTATAAAGCAAAATATGATTATTCGTTTTTTTTATGTCGAAAACTTAAACGGATAACTTAAATTCAAAATATTGCAACTTTACCCCAATGTAATCGACTTGGTATATCTTTCCGAAACTGAGATCCTTAATAGTTGGAATGAAATGATTTCTTATGTGTTTTACTATATATATATATAATTAATTATAATTAATATAATAATTATAAAGATCGTTAGAGATAAGATCAAAATGAGAAGTACCTACACATTTGACATTGGCGTAACGAACATTTGACAATAAACTGAACTGGAGCAAGCACACCCAGCTTAAAGCGGAGAAGGCAAACAGGGCGTTCTAGCAATGTCGCGCACAATCGGAAGACTTTTGGGTCCGTCCCTAAAGGGTATCCTGCGGCTGTACACCGCCGTGATAAGACCCATGTTCTGTTATGGAGCAATTGTCTGGTGGCCTAGAACCAGACTATCCACAACCAAAGCACTTTTCAACCATGTGCAAAAACTAGCGTGCCTTGCGTGCACGGGCGCAATACGAACAACCCCTGCAACTGTCATGGAAGCCATCCTGGATCTGCCTCCACTGGATCTTCACGTGAGAGAGCAGGCCTTACTGGCAGCCTTGCGTCTGAGAAATAAAGGGTTGTTGAACAGAAACGGTACTGAGGTGGGCCACTCTCGAATTCTGAGCGAAACAGTCAAGCGACTACCTATACTAGAAGGACGATCTGACTCACTCATCCCTCGATTTATACTAGGGAAAAACTACCACATCTTCTTTGATGTGGAGGTGGCATCCCAACCAGACATATCCATCTTCACGGATGGATCTAAAACAATGGAAGGAACAGGTACAGGTATTTATTCCCAAGAACTGAACTCCCATATCAGCCAACCACTAGGCAAAATATCGACTGTCTTTCAGGCAGAACTAGCAGGAATAACGCTAAGTGCAAAAACAATTCTTATACACAGCATAATAGCTCATCAGAATCTCCAGTGACAGCAGAGCCGCTCTGCAGATACTAGATCAATACAAATTCACCTCTAGGCTGGTTTCCGAGTGTCACCAGGTACTACAGCAAGTAACAAACATCAATACCCTTGAGCTTGTATGGGTTAAAGGGCATGCTGGAATAATAGGCAATGAAAAAGCCTCAAAATAACCGTTTTATGGTCGAGAGCCGGCTCTTCACTTACAGCAGGGATGCCCAACCCGTAGCTCGCGAGCCACATGTGGCTCGCGGCAATTATTGATGTGGATCACGGGCATGAATGTCTAAATCTAAAAAATTATGTGCTCTATAAAATATATACAATACCGCTTTTAATGGGCATAATTGTTCAGACATTTCCTTAACCAATAAGGAACCAAGGAGGAGAAGGCGTTATAATATAATATAAGAACATCATCTAGCGAAATGAATTTTAATGTATGTGGCTCGCCAAATAATTGTAAACACTTAATTGGCTCAAGCCAGGTTAAAGGTTGGGCACCACTGACTTACAGTATCAACTGTAAACAACTTAGCAACCCAAGACACCCAAGCCCAGCACAGGGCTAGGTGGAACTTGATGTTAGACTATCACCACGTGAGAGAAACCTTCAGAGCACCATCTCGTAGCCTGGCGCGCTTCTCTATAGGGCTATCCAGAGGAAACCTGCGGCTACTAGTAGGTATACTTTCTGGAAACTGTAAACTTAACAGGCACATGCACCGCATGGGCTTGGTAGATTCACCATCCTGTACAGGATGCTACACAGACGACGAGACGGCGAAACACATACTGTGTGAATGTCCCGTACTTTTCAAATTAAGACGATCCATGTTGGGAGAATCCTGGCCGGACATGGCTAAGATTAGAGCCGCTTCCCCGTCCAGCATCCTCAGGTTTATCTCACGTGTGCGATGGCTTGAGTGACGTTGCGATGTCGAACAACTTTAATCAGGGAGGTAGCCCGAATAGATGGCGCGTAGACTTTCCCACCCTCCCATTGAAATCCAGAATCTAGAATCTATAAGATCTTTCTCTCTTGCTCGTGAGGTTTGTAAGATCAATTTGGATTACGATGACATCTTTTTTGCGCATCCTAACAGTTTTTTCGAGAACGATATTAAAAAATAAGATTGTTCTGCCGACAAATTCTCTGTGTCTATATCTACTGACAGCCCGTGAAATATTTACTTTTTAAAATCACATTCAACTACCAAAACTTCCATTTAAAGAAATTCGACATTATTTGAAAACTGTTAAATCAATTTTCTATTAGTTTTTTTTTAGGAAATAATACATATAGGTACGTCTAATTCTAATAACGTCACTGCGCTCATGTTGATATAGACATACTTGTTTATAGGCGGTGTTGAATTCGCTTGGTAAGATTTACATAACTAAATCCACTGTTGGAGCATTTCTTACAGTAAAATACATACTAAATAGTCGAATTGCTCCATAAAAAACCGGATACAAAGCTTTCTGCTTTTAAATCCTGCAGTAGGTAGTAAAAATGTAATCTTTGTTTCTACACACGCTAACATGAGAAAAACAGATTCTTTCAAACATAACACGTTCCACTTTGTAAGTAATCCTTCAATAACATATCAATGTTAGACTTTAAGTACATATATTTGCCGTTTCGCGTAGATAAATTTAACGTCACTGACGTCATATCCAGCATACTAAAATTAGATATTATCCATAAAATAGACGCTTCGCCTTAACTCCAAGTACCATAACGTTAGGTAAGCTAAAAGCAAAGTAATGTATTTACGAAATGTATACTTGAGTACAAGATCGATGTTACATACCGGGCGGTGAAGTATTGAGTTAGAGTCTAGAAATGTATTTAAAGTAATAAAAACATTTTATGCTCAAGAAGATGTACCATAGATGTATGTAAAAATCGATTAAGACTTGAGAAATTAATGTTCGTTGAGTACTAAATACGTACGAACTTGCCGAGTGAAAATGAACCACATATTTCTACGTTTAACCATTGAGTGAATTTTTACTCAACGGATTAACTCTCTGTTAGTTCAATCTAACTTGAAACAGATGAAAATCAAATAAATTACTGATAACAGTAAGAAGCTGCCAAAGTTACCGATAATACTTGAGTACACCTTTTCCAATATTGTAATTCAGAAATTGTAACTTGTAATTCAGATTAATGAATTGTAATTCAGAAAGTGTCACATATAATTCAGATTAGTAACTTGTAATTCAGAAAGTGCAATTTGTAATTTAGAAAGTGTAACTTGTAATTTTCATGCAATTCGTATACATCAAAATTTTAATTGGAAATGCCATTGTGAACATCTTGTGAGGAAGCTAAACACATACTGCTACCAAATACGCAACATTAAAAAAATTATTGGAATAAAGCTAACATATTATTTCGGTCAAATACATTCTCGGTGGTAGACTATCATACGGCATCACTGTTTAGGAATCGTTTACATAGCCCAGCGACCAGGGTATTCCTCACTCAAAAAAGGATTGTTCGAGGTATTGCAGGCAGTCAATTTTTGGTATAACTCCAGTCGCACTAAAGATAATGAGCACTATAACAACAGATCCCATTCGCCATCGTGGCTAGAACAAATTTTTCTTTGAGAAATGCAAAAACACGTCAATTTTTATATCAAAGGGGGCGACTTTTGTCATGATTTTCAACCTGAAATGATTTCATGCCTTAGCGCTGAGAGAACAACCACCAAAATTTAAATAGGGATGATGGACCAAGTGGTACGTCATTTGAAAGGTCTTTCTTTTCTAAATTCAGTGCACTAGTTTTTTTTTCAGTTTTATTTATTTTTAACAAAGAAACTGAAGTTGCAAAATGAAAAATGAGGAAAGAGTTTGAGGCGTTTAAAGACAAAACAAAAGGGCGGACAGGTCAATTGTTTTTTTTTAGAGAAGCTAGGTACTTTTACTGCCATTTGACAACATAGTTTCACCCCTTAGGTACAGGGTAACCAATCCTTAAATTTTTAAATAAAAACAACTGTCCATTTTTTCTTGTGCTAATTAACAAAACCAGTTTTTGCAAATTCAACTTTAGTTTAATAAATGTTTGAAGTGCCTGTCTTTAGCTTCCATGCAATAATACAGATTTTGATTAAATTATCCTGAAATGTTGCAAAATGTACTCCAGCTGTCTATTTAAAGTTACATAAGACCAATGCAAGTTTGTAGAGGGACCATCACCCCCAAAAGCACTCGCCTATAATGTGAGTTAAATGCTTAGCTAGGCTGTTGGTTTAATAGCCTTCAAAAGAATATACAGGGTGTTTCAGACCACCCGTACCGGCCAAATATCTCGCGAAATACAAAACGCATTGAAAAAAGAAAAAATATGTCTAAACATTGTTTTAAGATTCTATTGTTTGATGGTAATAGGATGTCCCCACTCCCACCCCCGGGGGGTGGAGAAGGGGTAACTTCGTAATCTTAAATAGCATCCCCCAGTTTATTATGCAGATTTGAATTCTACGTTAACAAATAGAAACTTTTTGTTTGAAACATTTTTTGACATTCGTGACAGATGGCGCTATGATCGCCGATAGAAGTTTTTCCGATTACCTATGCTAATTTGATGTCAGTTTTGTTGAGTGACAATCAAAAATGTTAATACTTTGTAAAAGGGAAGAGGGAAGCTTTATTTACCCCCCCCCCTCACCCACACCCCAACTTCACCCCTAATTTTAGATTTAAACATATCTGGAATGTCAATGTGTTCTTTACTCGTGAAATCAAAGTACAATTTCAAATTTTTTTTTCTATTTTCCATCAGACAAAAAAAATTTACAAAATTTAACTTCTTCAATCGTGGTATTGAACAGTTGTTTAAATCTAAAATGGTTGGGTTTTCTCATCCTAGGTTATGGGCCGTAGGGGTGAAGTGGGGGTGTGGGGAAGGGGGAGGGGGTTAATAAAGCTCCCCTCTTCCCTTTTACAAAGCATTAACATTTTTGATTGTCACTCAACAAAACTGACATCAAATTAGCATAGGTAATCGGAAAAACTTCTATCGGCGATCATAGCGCCATCTGTCACGAACTTCAAAAAATGTTTCAAACAAAAAGTTCCTATTTGTTAACGTAGAATTCAAATCTGCATAATAAACTGGGGGGTGCTATTTAAGATTACGAAGTTACCCCCTCTCCACCCCCCGGGGGTGGGAGTGGGGACATCCTATTACCATCAAACAATAGAATCTTAAAAAAATGTTAAGACATATTTTTTCTTTTTTCAATGCGTATTGTATTTCGCGAGATATTTGGCCGGTACGGGTGGTCTGAAACACCCTGTATAGTCAGCAAGTTTGATGTTGTTGATTTTAATCCCCTTACTTAATAAAGGGTTCAAGGTTTTTCTTTAAATAATTATTTATAGATATAACAAGAGCGCTTCCTGTCGCCAAAATATTATTAGCCTCAATGCAAGAAATTTACTTGGAGGTATAAGAATAAGCTGCGCCGCCGCTTTCAAGGCATTAAAAGGATATTTGAGACTGATTTGCAGCTAGTTATAAATTATAACTTGCGTTATACTTGCAGAAATGGTGTGATACTTAAAATCTACAGGCTACAGGCCTAAAACAATTACATTAGGCTATACATTAATTTTTGCGAAAAGAATAACCATTATTGCACAAATTAAGCGAATAAAACCGCCAGAATGAACAAACTTCTCTTTTCTTTTCACTAAAAAACGCCAACGTTATATCTAAATTTTTTACACATTAATTCCGACTCAATTTACATTTCAAATGTAATTAAGCTCATTTAATTGCTAGAAAAATTGACGTCGATGTCGCCATGTACGTTCACACATGCTCTCCATATGAAACTTTATTTATTAAGTCACATTAAATTATTTATGTACAAAAGAAACACATAACGAATGACATTAAAAAAGTGCTAAAAAATACAACCATAAGTTTTAAAAAATCAATCGATATTTATTAGTTAATTATATGAAATTTGAAATACATCAACAGTCAAATTGTTAGTGTAAAGCAGGTTTTATGGAAGGGGCAGTGTCATTCATCAATAGTATGATCAAGTGGTGTGAATGTCAATTATATAAGCACCCGATGTCCTAAGAGTTCAAAAAGAAGCAATCAGAGTTAGAGTGGCTAGATTTTTCAATCGTCCACGTAGAAAGAAGTTACTATCAAAGTAAAAAGTGAGGCACTTCACTTCAAACGTAGGTATATTTTAAAAAGGCGCGAATTCTTATAGAATTCTAATTTCAGCCAACTTCAAATCTGTAACTCTATGGCATAAACTAAGTATACTTATACAAAATACAGCCTGTTTCAGAGTAAGCGCCTTATTTTTTTAGCCACACTATGGGTTCTACTTTCAAAATATTTGGCACTAACACATTTCAGGACATTATCTACATGATGGTGATATCAGATTTTTAATTGAACGAATTATTATTTACACTCGATGTCATTTTTGTCCAAATATCTTAAAATATCCCTTAAGTTATCCCAAGCGATTTGATAATTGGAGGCAGATAAGCTTAAGTTTTTTATAGCGTCGGCGGCATTTCTCTTCAAAGAATAACGAAGATAGTGTAGCTTATGTACAGTTGGGGCAACAAAAAATAGGATTACAAGTCCAATGGCCATATCAACTTGAAGTAGTACCTGACTATTGTACTTAATTTAACTATTGTTTAATCCGGAAGGTCAAGCACTACTTAAAGTAGATATGCCCATTGAACTTGTAAAACCATAGTGTCCCATTTTTTGTTTCCCCAACTGTACGTCGTCCGATAGTTGTTCATTCACATATGTATTAAACTGACAAATAAGTCCTTAAAATTTAAACAATCTTCCGAGTTTCCACTAAATGTAGGCAAATTAATTGTGGGGAGTTTAACGAAATCCTCAGGAAGTGGGGGGCTATTAAGACTAACGGTGCTATGTGCCAAGTGAATTGAATTGGGCGGAGAAGCCTGAATTTCGGACCTACATTTTCCCAAAATGTTATCCGCTACGGAAACAAGTGAATAAGACCTTTTTTCAACTCAAATTCGCGTTCGTGCTCGAGCGTAGGATCATCGGAGGAACTTTCATTTTGTAATTGCACTTCATCAAACGTTTGCAAGATAGAGCGGATCATCAAGTCTTTTACTCAATTGCAATAAATCAAGATGCGGCACATCTCGGGTTACACCAAAGGTTTCTTTAACGGCGGAGAGGTAAACTTCAAATCTATTTAAACGCGCATTATAAAAATCATGCAGCTTAAAGGCGTCCATATTTAAATGGTATCAAAACGAATAAAATCACGTGCACAATAACTAAACAACAAAGGATATTTGCAGCGCAACTCACAAACAAAGGGCGGGTTTACAAAGGGTATTTGGGTAACAATAAGTCAATCTTTAATGGTTAATTGGAGATTTGCTTCGGCAACAAACAACTTATGCATAGGTACTGTATAAACAAAATAAACATCGCTAAAGAATCGTCGTTGAAACTTCGCAATCTAATTGATTGCGTTGAGAAAAACCTAAGATCGTTGGACACTATGTCTGTCAAATTGTGCGGGAAGTGTGAAATTAGGTACACTTATTAATTAGATCAAAATAAACGATTTGACCCGCAGCACCTCTATTTTCAACCCTTAGTTTTCAAAAGTGCCCCGTATTTAGTTTTTTCCTTCCCCTAACGATAACTCTTTTGTTTACAACTTTTAGAAAAAATTATATTAGGTAATAAAAGTTTTAGGAATTCTTGTAAGGAACATTTTATATAAGGATAAAATTTTCACAAATATCAACCCGTATCGAGATATGTGTAAAAAACTGATTTTTGCAGTTTCATTACAAAATCGGTCATAGTTTTCTTGTTTATCGTTTCTCAGAAAAATTATTCAAGTAAAAGATGTAGATATTAATATGATCAATATTTTAGGTATATATAATATTTTCACAGAAAGCAACCCTTAACAAGTTATTTCGATATTTCTGAAAGTAAGCAACCCTTAAGTATGAAATCGCTCATATCTTTCTTATTTGTAACTTATGAGGAAAAACATGTGAATAAATATCATAGAAAATTATCTTCTGGGCATTTTATGTCGGTATGAAAATTTCTCAATAGTCAACCCTTAACGAGATATATCGAAAAAACCAGAAACTGTCAATTTTCACATAAAATCGAGCATAACTTTTCTATATTTCACTACAGCGACATTATTGTTATATAATTCGGTAGGTATATGGATGTAGAAAATATAAGTAAGGGGTAATTTTTTTACAAAACTCACCCTTAGCGAGATATTTTGAAAAAAACAAATTTTCGGCCCTTTTTAGAAAAGTTTTGGTAACTTTTCCAATTACGATTGTTAATATTATTTCTTCGCAGTTAATAATAGCCAATTACAGTGTATTTCATGAAATCATAGTGATTTTGCACCATATCACACTGGTGCGGGAATTTTCAACGTACAAAGTGTAAGGTTTATTCGCTGTAATATAATTAAAAAGAAACAATCGAATTGTACCCAAAAAGCAAACAAAGGTCGATTTTTGTATCAAGGAAGATATATTTTGATGTTATTTTCTTGGGGGTGGTTCTCACCTCCAGCGCTTCAAAGGGGGTGAGATTGAAATTTCGTCGCGTCGTATGGTTTCGCTCGGGTGTCGCATCTCCTTTTTAGTCTTCTATTTGGTTGTTCTCACTGAAATACGAGTCGGTGAGGTAATACTAACTTGCTGTTGAAGTGCATACCTTTTATTTTCTCATGTAAAATGTCTAAAGGAGATGTGATACGCGAGCGAAACCATACGCCGCGACGCCCGCTACGTAACGAGCTCGCACACTTAAGCCAAATGTGTTTAAATAAATATTTCAGTATTTTACTTAGCTACTGATAGAAATAAAGTGAAAAAAATGCAAAAATGAAAAGGCCAAGGAATTAGCTTTCCAATGATGTATCACATGACCCGCCTTCCTATTTGAAATTTCAATGTCACCCCCTGTGAAGCGCTGGAGGTGAGAACCGCACCCCCAAGAAAATAACATCAAAATATATCTTCCTTGATATAAAAATCGACCTATGTTTGCATTTTGGGTACAATTCGATTGTTTCTTTTTAATTATATTACCGCGAATAAACCTTACACTTTGTACGTTGAAAATTCCCGCACCAGTGTGATATGGTGCAAAATCACTATGATTTCATGAAATACACAATACACTGTAATTGGCTATTATTAACTGCGAAGAAATAATATTAACAATCGTACCTAATTGGAAAAGTTACGAAAACTTTTCTAAAAAGGGCCGAAAATTTGTTTTTTCAAAATATCTCGGTAAGGGTGAGTTTTGTAAAAAATTACCCCTTACTTATATTTTCTACATCCATATACCTACCGAATTATATAACAATAATGTCGCTGTAGTGAAATATAGAGAAGTTATGCTCGATTTTATGTGAAAATTGACAGTTTCTGGTTTTTTCGATATATCTCGTTAAGGGTTGACTATTGAGAAATTTTCATACCGACATAAAATGCCCAAAAGATAATTTTCTATGATATTTATTCACATGTTTTTCCTCATAAGTTACAAATAAAAAAGATACGAGCGATTTCATACTTAAGGGTTGCTTACTTTCAGAAATATCGAAATAACTTGTTAAGGGTTGCTTTCTGTGAAAATATTATATATACCTAAAATATTGATCATATTAATATCTACATCTTTTACTTGAATAATTTTTCTGAGAAACGATAAACAAGAAAACTATGACCGATTTTGTAATGAAACTGCAAAAATCAGTTTTTTACACATATCTCGATAAGGGTTGATATTTGTGAAAATTTTATCCTTATATAAAATGTTCAACAGTAAGATCATAAGTGCTCAACTCTTGTCGGCAAGATTTTTATTTTGTATGAGCACTGGTTGCTTGGCAATTAAACGAGATCAAATTGACGAAAAGACCCGAGCGCAGAGCGCGAGGGTTCTTTTCCCAAGAATTTAATCGAGTTTAATTACCGTTTAGCAATCAATGCAAATACAAAATAAAAATCTTGCCTGACAAGAGTTGAGAACGAATGATCTTCGGTTGGAGAATTAACTGAATGAAGCGTTAATTTACTTTTGTCAAAATGACATTTGATTTTTTAAAATATTAATCAATACCTACTAAAACAATGAGGTAGCGGCAAGAAAAGTAGCATACATTCTTTTCAGTTAAAGAAATTTCTGATTGGTGCATGTGACACTGTTCTTAATGTCTCATTGGTCTACAATACTATGAAGTTAATTATCCTTACAAGAATTCCTAAAACTTTTATTACCTACCTAATATAATTTTTTCTAAAAGTTGTAAACAAAAGAGTTATCGTTAGGGGATGGAAAAAACTAAATACGGGGCACTTTTGATAACTAAGGGTTGAAAATAGGGGTGCTGCGGGTCAAATCGTTTATTTTGATCTAATTAATAAGTGTACCTAATTTCACACTTCCCGCACAATTTGACAGACATTTGCGATTTTCTCGATGTACCGCTACGACTATAAATATATGGTCCCTAAAGATAATTTATGGGAAGCATCCCAATTCCATTTTTGATGATCGTTACTTAAACTTTAGTTGTAGTGTTGTAGAATAAATGTTCATAATATAGTAGCATCTTCATTTAATTAATTATTTGAAACAACAATGTACATTCAGCGTTAAATTAACGTTGTGTAAAAAACACACGTGTGCGCTATTGCACCTTATCTCTATTTATTTAAAGAAATACATCACTTCATGTCAACGATACAAGGGTTTGTACCGAACTTTCTACAAGACAAAAGTTTATAAATAATTGATTCAGAAGCAATTAACATTAATAAAAAACTTTATAAAGTATTCCTTAAGGACAAATTTACAAACCGAACTACAAGTTTACAACGTCATTAATTTACGTATCTAATATATCATTTCGCCGTTAGGAATAGTTTATGATGTTAAACGAGGCACATTTATGAGGTAGACACATTGTATAATTTTGATATCTATTTTCTTTTTCTTACATTATTCAGGAATAGGTATACAAAATGAAGAAAAGTTGCCCCTATATATTTTATGGATAAACATGACAGATGTAGAAATTGTTAGAGATTGTTTTTTACGTCGCCTCACTTATACATAGATTTTTAGACCATATGTAATCCTTGAGTATAGTACATTATCTAATGATGCTATAAACACTTACAGAAAATTATATATAATTATGTAAATTAGAGAATGATCTAACATGACACATCGTATAATATGTGGGTCTACACAGAATGCGGTAAACTGTTCTTGTCAGGCACGAAATTTATATTGAAGCTTCAAATAACGAAATATTTTTTACAAATTCATATCAGACGTTCACAAAATGAAAGTTGTATTTCAATGAATTCGTAAATTTTCTCTGCTTTGTTTAATGTTCTCTTGAAAGCGCCATTTAGATCATTGACTTATATTACTTCCTCTAAGACAGTTTCTATAGTTAGGTACGCTTATACAACATTGCTTTACTTTTAGGATATTGTTCCTTGCAAACCTTTTCGGCGCGTAAGTGATCTGGTAATACCATTGTAAAGTCTATAATACCCTTCATTTTTGGATATGCAACTTTTGCAGTAAACTACTTACTTCAAGTAGAACGGTCAATTTCAAGATAACTCTTTATTGTAACTTACTTGTCCGGTTTCTGTTTCATTTTTTATTTTTGGCAATTGCAAAATTGGTGCTGCATGTTTTTATTGTGGAATTCAATCAAATATTTATTGCACATATAATAAATCTCCCTCCAGCTCCATCGTTTCACACGCAGCTCTGCGGACTTTTCTAACATATGTTCAATGTCTTCTCTACCATCCCCACACAGTCTACATATTCCTTTTTCATCCTCCAGCCAGTACTTGTTTTCCTTTCCTCGTTTCCGCATCTAAATCTCCGTACCAGCCTCTTCTTCTTTAAGCTTAAACCACCGTCTAGGTACGTCGGAACTCCTTCTGTAATTATTTCGCTGTATCTCCAGTTATACCTCCCATTCGCTATTTTTTCCCGTCTTTCTTGCCTTAGCGTGTCTCTTGTCCCTATCAACAATTTCCTCCCTCGTGGCATCCTCAAGCCCCCTTTCTCTTCTCCTCTGTACCTCACTTTTTGCATATCCTCCCCTTTCATAGTATTTTCGCCTGTCTTCTTGACCATACTTTATATTTTCTTTCTTCATCTCCTGCCAGCAGTATTGCAGTAGATCCCCTCCTTGAATTAAATTCAAAACAAAGGGCATTTAAGCGATAAAAACATTGCATTTATGCCCATACATCATCTTATCTACACAATTATAAGTGTCCAAAGTGTAACGGAATTTAATTTCGTAACGTTTAGTTTAACCTCTCAGCATAAAGTGGACAAAAAGGATCACCTCGTTTTAGGAGTCTACATGAATATTACCTTGGAAACAAATACGGCTGGAATTCATCAGTCATTACACTGTCAGAGTATTGCGTTATTAAATAAGTCTTCAATCTTTCGGTTATTAACAAAGTCTGCAAAAATTATGGACTAGAGAAGGTGAAGTATCAAGTAGAAAAGAACTAACATTCTTTGAGTTTAACCGAAGAATAAAAATATTGGAAGCTGCTAGAAGAATTTGGAACGTTTACAGAAAGAATGCTATATTGAAACGTACATCCTTAATATGGCTTTCTCCTTTCACAAATGAACATTTTCACATGAATGATAATAATCAACGTTAAGGAAGATCAAGACGCTTTACTCCATGACGACCCATGTCACCCCATGTCAAATCAATTTAAAGTAGCATACTTGGTGGTGCCCTTATGTGAACACCACAAAAAAAAATAGAGAAATCTGGTGCCCATACACACAAGGCAATGTTGTGAATCTGGTGGCACAAAAAGGGCGTCATCTACTACGGGAAGACTCATCGGATGATTTTGATGCACGATAATGTCAGTCTCTATACGGTTCGAAAAAGCAACATGGTATGCAAAAGCTCGGTGAAGAGGTTATTGCACACCTGCCCTACCTCATAATATTACTCCATAGGACAACCCTCGCAATTCGTTAATATGAGGGTAAATTCATATGTAATCTACCTGGACATGAAAGAAAGCAGGGTCAATCCATGTCAAATCAACCAAAAAAAATAGGATTTTACACCCATGATCTCAGATTTTGAAGAAACTTGGCATGTTTGTTCCTTTTATGGATTTAAGTAAGCATATAAAATTTTTTTGATATATCTCAAGCGGTTTAGGTTTTACAGCCTGTTAAAGTTTTTGGAATTTCGCGGTTTTTATCGATCGGGCGGTGGAAACGCAATTGTTATTTTTATAGAAAATAAATTATATCTTCCTTGTTTACCAATCAATGTTGATCAAATTTTTTATGAGTATACATCAATATGTAAGGAATCTAGAAAAATATAAATTAAACCGGAAAGTATCTATACATGGTCAGAATAAAATCCTAAAGTTTTATTTTTTATTTTTTTAAGTTAAAAACTGAGTTCTGCGCCAAATGGAATATCTTCAAAAGGGAAAAGGATAATCAACAAAAAAAAATTTTATACTCGTTCTAAAAGATATGCTGTAGCACATGAAAAAATAAAATGAATGGTTTTTTCACTCCTTCATTATTTTTTCGCACTTAAAAGGTAGGAATCACTTAAATCGACATGGCTACTATCAGTCAGTCACAGACTGTTGCAAGTTGCAAGTGTAACATGGATAATTGGTGGTTTTACAGGTTTTTTTATGTGATTTAGTTTTTTATCATCTCTGTTGAATTTTTTTTGTACTGCTTGGTTAACTACTAAGTGTGTACAGGGCGGCCAAATTGGACACTTTATTATGGAAACATCCTTTATCTTAAGAGATAAAAAAAATGGGCCTAGGTGCCTTGAGCTACATTTTAATGAGAGAATCACTGGAGAAACAGAATTCAGCTATCTCTAATCGTTTGGCCACTAGGGGGCGTTCTGGAATTTAGTCGATTTGTTTAATCCTCCAATAACTTGCTTATTAAGTATTAAAGATAAGTGATTTTGGCAAAATTTTTCTTGCAGCACTTTTTTACGTAGAATGCATTGCGATGGACAATTTTTATACAGGGTGTTTGGTTTTTTGTGTACGACACTAAACTACCTTTTTCATACGGACCACCCTATATATTTTGGGGTTTTCGAAAAGAGAGCAAAATTTCCTAAATTTTGATGTATAACTTGTTATATTTATGTTAAATATTATTTGCAATATGGCATTTAACATTGTTATTTCAAATAAAAAAGTTTTGGAGCCAATCAAAATTTCCAGATAACTAAGACATTGTCGTTTTAAATGATGCTGCCGTTTTTTGTTAACCATGGAAACCTAGATGTCTGCAAGCAAAATAATTTAATGCATAAAAATAATATTTAACATATACAGCGTGTCTCACGGTGACCACCTATTAGAATATTTCAGAAATTATTACGATTTGAATTTTGAAAATTTGGGTGATGGGGTTTTCGGGTGTGGCGTGGCCTCCTCAAATAAAATAATGGCGTCTACGTAACACTTCCGGTTTTTTCGGAAATGACACCAACTTTGTTATTTTAAATGTAACACCCTATATATTATTCCGATTTTGGATTCTACGTAAAATTTTAGGTGGATTTTCATCAAGTTTTCTTATTCCTAAAATTAACCGTTTCCGAGATATTTAATTTTTTTAATAAAAATTAAAATAAACACTATCTAGTTTAAAACCGTGTGAATTCTACAGCAAGAAAGATGAAGGAACCATATTGATACGAGAGATAGCTGGACCCCTAAGCTTCCCATCCGTACTTTCAAAGTGGCTTAATTGCATACAGGGTGGTGGAAATTTTAATGCCGAGTTTAGTTAACTTCAAATCATCATAAGTTGGTTTTTTCAAATGGAACACCCTGTATGTTTCGTCGTAGTCTGATGCAAAATTTCATTCTCTTTCGAAGGGTACCTATCTCTTCTAGTTTTTGAGATATCTACTGTTTTTTTATGCGGTCAACTAAGGTCATTCAATTTCTTGCGTTTGTTGTTTTCAATTTTTTTAATAAATAGTATTCAATTTAACTGTCACTAGTGGTGTTAGACTGACAACTAATAACTGGTGGTTTGTTTTGAAGTCCTGCTAAGCCATTTTCGCAAGAAATTGAATGACCTTATTTGACTGCACAAAAAACAGTAGATATCTCAAAAACTAGAAGAGATAGGTATAGGGAACCATAGTACCGTTCGAAAGAGAATGAAATTTTGCATCAGACTACGACGAAACATACAGGGTGTTGGTGTTCCATTTGAAAAAACCAACTTATGATGATTTGAAGTTAACTAAACTCGGCATTAAAATTTCCACCACCCTGTATGCAATTAAGCCACTTTGAAACTATGGATGGGAAGCTTAGGGGTCCAGCTATCTCTCGTATCAATATGGTTCCTTCATCTTTCTTGCTGTAGAATTCACACGGTTTTAAGCTAGTGTATATTTTAAATTTTATTAAAAAAATTAAATATCTCAGAAACGGTTAATTTTAGGAATAAGAAAACTTGATGAAAGTCCACCTAAAATTTTACGTAGAATCCAAAATCGGAATAATATATAGGGTGTTACATTTAAAATAACAAAGTTGGTGTCATTTCCGGAAAAACCGGAAGTGTTACTAGACGCCATTATTTTATTTGAGGAGGCCACGCCCGAAAACCCCATCACCCAAATTTTCAAAATTCAAATCGTAATAGTTTCTGAAATATTCTAATGGGTGGTCACCGTGAGACACACTGTATATAACAAATGATACATCAAAATTTAGGAAATTTTACCCTCTTCGAAAACCCCAAAATATATAGGGTGGTCCGTATGAAAAAATGTAGTTTAGGGTCGAACACAAAAAACCAAACACCCTGTATAAAAATTGTCCATCGCACTGCATTCTACGTAAAAAAGTACTGCAAGAAAAATTTTGCCAAAATCACTTAAAGTTATTAGGAGATTATTAAGGATTAAAGAAATCGACTAAATTCGAGAAACGCCCTCTAGTGGCCAAACGATTAGAGATAGCTGAATTCTGTTTCTCCAGTGATTCTCTCATTAAAATGTAGCTCAAGGCACCTAGGCCCATTTTTTTTATCTCTTAAAATAAAGGATGTTTCCATAATAAAGTGTCCAATTTGGCCGCCCTGTACACACTTAGTAGTTAATCAAGCAGTACAAAAAAAATTCAACAGAGATGATAAAAAACTAAATCACATAAAAAAACCTGTAAAACCACCAATTATTATCCATGTTACACTTGCAACTTGCAACAGTCTGTGACTGACTGATAGTAGCCATGTCGATTTAAGTGATTCCTACCTTTTAAGTGCGAAAAAATAATGAAGGAGTGAAAAAACCATTCATTTTATTTTTTCATGTGCTACAGCATATCTTTTAGAACGAGTATAAAATTTTTTTTTGTTGATTATCCTTTTCCCTTTTGAAGATATTCCATTTGGCGCAGAACTCAGTTTTTAACTTAAAAAAATAAAAATAAAACTTTAGGATTTTATTCTGACCATGTATAGATACTTTCCGGTTTAATTTATATTTTTCTAGATTCCTTACATATTGATGTATACTCATAAAAAATTTGATCAACATTGATTGATAAACAAGGAAGATATAATTTATTTTCTATAAAAAACACAATTGCGTTTCCACCGCCCGATCGATAAAAACCGCGAAATTCCAAAAACTTTAACAGGCTGTAAAACCTAAACCGCTTGAGATATATCAAAAAAATTTTATATGCTTACTTAAATCCATAAAAGGAACAAACATGCCCAGTTTCTTCAAAATCTGAAATCATGGGTGTCATGGTGTGGTTGAACTGACATGGATTGACCCAGCACGTAGACCTTATTCCAATGTTTCACAAATTGATTAATTTCATTACAAAAAAATTCTTTCGTCAGCCCTGCAAAACATTGTTCAACAGCTTTTTCCACTTCATGATCGTAAGAAAATCTTCCTCTGATATTTTTTTTAGATGCTTGAACAGAAAAAAGTGGCATAGGCATAGGACACCAGGTGGGTCACAATTGGCAATAATCTGCTACACTCTGGGCGCTTTATGCACTCAAAATTGTCATGCAGCAGCAACGTTTACCGCGCCCACGAATCTTGTCTTTTCCCCATTAGAACCTTGTCGAAATTTTTAATAGTGTTTCCGTAGAGTTCTCTTTATTGTTGTGGTCTCTTGCATATACTCAATCAACAGAATTCCGTCAACGTTACAAAAATAGTCGCTATCGATTTTCTCAACGGGGATTGGGTTCTTCCCTTTTTTGGGTCAGGAGAACCTTTAAAAACCGATTGCATGGATTACGGCTCTGTGGAAGGGTTGCAAGCGTCCAGTATAAGAATTGCTCAAAGTAGTCAAATATTCTACGCAAACTTATCTTCTGAACAGTTTCTATTCAGGCGTCAGCAGAGTGTGCAGTGTGCACAAATCATTTAATGCCGAAATCACCGTGAAAAATCCTTTATGCGTGTTTCCTTTACACGATGACCTTGAAACAGTATTTCTTGCACCTTTTTGACAGTTTCTTCTGTTCTTGCTTCTACAGATCGGTCACACTTCGGTTCACCCTGGATCAATTCCCTACCCCATAGAAATTGTTTAGGCCCAAATTTGATTAGAAAATATGGCGTGAATAATTTTGACATTTGTATGCTCTAATTCACATCACGCCATTCTGCAAAGCTATCCTTATTTTTGATCCACCCTCATTATATGACTTATATTCTTATTGGTATTTATAGTTCATTATGATAATGTAATTAAAGCTCTATAAAATAACTATTACTTCCCGAGTACGAAGTAAAAGGGAAGTATTGTATTAGTGTTCCAAAAAAAAAAATTTGACCTATGGAAATTTTTACATATCTTTGCGTTTCTGAACACGTAGATTCAAAATATGAAAAAAAAAATTTTCCGTCTGTCGTCTGTAGTCTGTAGTCTGTAGTCTGTCCGTACACATTCCTTGCAACGCTCTAAACTCAGAAACTATTAAAGTTATCGAGATGCGGTTTTCGCCAATCGATTGCATTCGGGCCAAGGACGAAAATGCTGATATTACCTTTGATGACGTCACTTCCGGTATCAGCTAAAATGGCGGCACTCATTTTTTTATAAGATGAAGTTGCAGTTTTTTTTATGTAGTTTAAAAGAGTATTTTTTTCTGAATTCAGCAATATATATTGTGCTATACTTATTTTTTGAAAACAGTGTTAAAAAAAATAATTTTCAAAAAATGACTGCAACGCTCGATACTCAGAAACTATTAAAGTTATCGAAATGCGGTTTTCGCCAATGGATTGCATTCGGGCCAAGGACGAACATTCTGATATTACCTTTGATGGCGTCACTTCCGGTATAAGCTAAAATGGCGGCAATCATTTTTTTTATAAGATAAAGTTGCAGTTTTTTATGCAGTTTAAAAGAGAATTTTTTTCTGAATTCAGCAATATACATATATTGTGCTCTACTTATTTTTTGAAAAAGGTGCTAATACGAGGGAAGTCTCGTGGCAACTTGCCAGAATTTTTTTTATATGTTTTAGTAGAAAAGTGGCTATATATGAAATCTACTGCGATTTCTCATTTCCGTGTTCCTTTAGATAATCTAATTTTTACCAATTTATTATAAATTGATAAGACCACTTAATAAGCAACCTGAATTAAGGACACGCAGGTAAATAATGTTATAGAATCAACTATTCTTTTTTTGTATTGTCTTTTTTATTTTTGTAGTAATTGTAAAGTTGGTTTACACGACGTAACTCGACAATGTATAATTTCATGTTTCCAATTGAATTAAACGAACAACATGAATTAGTGTCACGTGGTTTCCCAATTTTAGTATATCTATTGTTGGAAAATAAAGGCACAAACGTTTATTATATAACAAGCAAAGGTATGACGGAATCCTTCACTAACCGATTATAGTCCTCATCTTCATCTTCTTGTAACGAATGGCATGTTTCAATTATCAATATTAGAGGTCTAATTATAGACATAAGATTTAATTTTTTTCGCAATGTTAATTAAATTATTTTTTTCGGCGTATGCTACAAAGCGGTAACACAAATTGATCGAAAAAGTATGATTCATTAACAGGAAATTCCCACATGCGACGTATATGATTCATCCCCATATTTAGCATTGCATGAATATCAAGTGGTAAGCAACAAACAAATACAGAATATAATTAAATTTCCTTTTAGCATAGACGATTCCAATTTGCAAACAGTTGCAATAATTACTTTCATTCAGTTTAACCTTAATATATATATTTTTATTCTTCAATTCATTACATGATTAGACGTGTCGGCAACTAATATAAACTTTAAATACATAAATAAACTACAAAAAAATTAGAATTTTTAATTAAATTAAATATTCAGGCCGTTACTGTTGGTTTTATAAGATACAAGTAACGGAATCTTTAATATGCATAAGTCGCCAAACGAAAATCTCACACATCATCACCAAACGTTTGGATCGAAATCGCAAGGAACAGTCTCAATGGGACAATATCTCTCCTTAATCGATTATGTGTTTTTGACAAATACTTACCAACAATTCTTATAAGATATACCAATCCTTGACAGATTATATCTATTTATTTCCTAATTTTTGCGAACATAATATATTGACTTTTTTTATTTATTTTAGTTGGCACTCTCCTGTAGGTACTATTCAGTGAATCCATGTGCTTTGCAATTTAAGTAAAAGCGAAAGGTTAACAATAGACAAAATTTTACCTAGGTTTTGGGACTTGGAGGATTTACAGCAGCCAGGGCAGGGCAACAACCTGTTAAATACACCATGCGAAAACTCTACGTTGTGGGACGCCATAATTTATTATAATAATAACAAATAATTATACTCAAATTTTTATTTTAAATACAACCTAACGCGCTCCATCATTATCAAGGGTGCGAGATTGTGAAAGATTAAACTTAAACAAAAAAATCTTTGATGGATGTTGTCCTTTTTAGTATTTTGGTTGAGAATAAATAGGCCAGAAATATCCTTTTCGTTGTAACTTGACAAATTTTATTCATCAATCCGTCACAATCTATTAATGTCGATAATGGCACATAGTGTGGATAAGTGAAAATGCAAAATTTGGGTAGAAATGGTAGTTTTCTAGTGTCAGTTATAAAAGACGTTTGATAGATGGCGTACGAGTGTAATTTAATTTGTACCGACTGTGGCAGAATCAAAGTCACGTAACCTTAGATAAATAATTTCAGCCCACGTTCATTTATTTATTACAAGGACATATGTAGGCAATTTAGAACAAAACGAAAACGACAAAAAAGACAAAAATATGTTATAGACTACGACGGCAAATTGCTACATATATGTACGTGTATGATAGACGACAGCCAAAAGCGATTATACTTCAAATATGTTGGAAATAAATATGTAGGTTCGCTAGGGTATCTAGGTAAACAATTTTTAGTTGATAAAGTTTTCTATTGCTACGACCAATTTGAAATTAAGTAATTAGTAGTAATTATGTCATCTTCATGTTCATTATCTATGTCACGAGATTGCACAAAAAGTTAAAGTTATTGTAAATAAAAAGAAATGGAAGAAAGTCGTCGAACTATAAACGAGACCCTAACATAACCTCATTAAATTCCTAAACTAAGTGTGAAACCCACAAACTCTGAAAACAGGTGGATTGCATTTAGTTTGCGATAGAATTATAATGACAAATTTACATTAAAATTTCTGTTATAATGAAGGATTACAACTTTATCGACCCATTTCATCACATATGAGAACATGGACATATTTCGATTGTTGAATATACGTGTCCAAGATAAGGATGAACAGCATGGGGATCTTGAAAACGGTAAGAGATACGAAGGCGCTTAAATTAGAGAAAAGTTGTATAATTTAGGGCATGTTCACATGTAGTTTGCAAAAGTTGATTATTGTTTATCGTTTCCGAGATATAAAACAAAATGCGATTTTTGGGTTTTTCTTTTTTCGTAATTCCTACCTTTATTTTAAAAGATTTTTAAAAACCAAAGATACTTCTTCATTGTCACTTTTTGATTTCTATCAGATGGCGTTTTCAAATATTTTATTCGACGTTTCGTCTCGGAGGAACCATCATAAACTTTATTTTTTATATCGCCGCAACCAACGAAACACCCTCTATTTGATAGTATTTTTTATTACGAATTTAACGATGTATTGCACATTACGGTTTTGAAGCTTATTTTTAAGAAAAATTTCAATAAACACAGTAAACCTGTGTCCAGAAAATAACGACAACCTATTTGAACAGTTATTGTAATTATTTAACTTTAATTAAATAGGTTTAAAAGATTGGAGAATTTGTACATAAAAAAATTTTATCAAATACTAAAATTAATCCGAATATTTCTTAAAAAAAATTTGCTTCAAAACCATAATGTGTAATACATCGTTAAATTCGTAATAAAAAATACTATCAAATAGAGGGTGTTTCGTTGGTTGCGGCGATATAAAAAAATAAAGTTGATGATGGTTCCTCGGAGACTAAACGTCGAATAAAAAATTTGAAAACGCCATCTGATAGAAATCAAAAAGTGACAATGAAGAAGTATCTTTGGTTTTTAAAAATCTTTTAAAATAAAGGTAGGAATTACGAAAAAAGAAAAACCCAAAAATCGCATTTTGTTTAAAATCTCGGAAACGATAAACAATAATGAACTTTTGCAAACTACATGTGAGCATGCCCTAAATTATACAACTTTTCTCTAATTTAACCGCCTTCGTATCTCTTACCGTTTTCAAGATCCCCATGCTGTTCATCCTTATCTTGGACACGTTGTATTATTTCGGGTAGTCGAGAATGAAAATGATCTCCACTGACAATTCAAAATTCAACTTACGAGAGATAACCGTACGTAATATTTCGAAGCTACTAACTACTCCTATACCCATTTTTAATTCTGTTTCTACAATATTCTCCATCAGTAAGAGCCCCTTGGTATTTTCGGCATTTCAGAAATATTCACAAGAAGCAATTTAAGAGACATAAGTCAGGCGATCGAGGCGACCACTTTATTGATCCATTGATCCATACTTCGCAGGGAAAATTTGGCGTATGCACTTCCAATTCTGGAATAGTGGAAACCTCTTAGTGTTTTGAGGAATCTGAGTTTTATAAGATCGAAACTGGTCCTGTAGATTATAAAACTTACTGTTTCTAAAACTTCGCTCCCACAAAAGGATACAGTTTTGACGCAAAATCCTTATTGGTTTCATTTTCCATACATCCATAACACAATTTGATGGTTTTTTTCGACATTTCCCCTCAATTAGAATCATATGTAACGTATCTTCGTTGATAAGCTGAATGTTATTCGTAGTACAAGTTCGACAAATTTTATATTTGAAAATGAAGCGGTTTTCCAGAAGGAGAAAACCCGATACCGATATAAATAGGTTCTCTCTCCTTTTAATAATCGCAAAATTTTTACACGTAAGAATTGAAAAACGTGTTGTATTACTTTATAGTAGCCAATAAAGCCGACAGAGGGGAATTATCTGTACTCATTAAGTTATAATATAATTTGTTCGTCATGATAATGAAAGGTCTCACCTCATTAACGTTAAGTTATTTGTATATAACCCTTAAGATACCCTATAATTAAACTTTATCTAAATTTCAATTGAGTAGGGCAAATTTGGGCGGTCGATTTCGTTGTATTCATGCTGTAAATGTATTCCTTCTTATCTTGTCGGCGGCGGCCAGACTTAATTATAGTGTTTATCACGGATTACAAGTCATTTCATTAACGAGGATACTTCGTGTGTGCGTTTTCGATAATCCATTATCAATCCGGATATTTTCTGTTGATTTGATTTTTTATGGTACAACAAATATACTATTCTAGTAATGAAATGAAACTTTAATGAAAATAAGAAAACAATCTTCCTGAAAGAATTCTCTATTAACACAGACTTTTTTCTCATACTTTTGTTGAAATTATGTAGATAATATTCGTTTATTTTCCTAGGATTCGGATATTAACTAGATATCGATCGTCAACGGTTTTACATTTTGAAATTGTTCACGTTCCCCGAAATTTCCATCTTTACTGATGATGAAAATGGAAATTCCACAAGATCATATCTGCATTTTCATTAAGAGGGAGAGATGCTTATAGAGAGAGAATAAAAAAACGTAGTCTTGCTTTTATTTAACAGCCAATCTTATTATCGGTTTACCTTATATCCTACCATAATGAGCTTAATTTACTAAATGGAAAAGAAGCTAAATAATTAACTATAGGTTCTGAAAAAAAACTGTTTCGTTTTATTTGGCATCAATTTCGTGAAAAACGGTTCATTGTTTACGAACAGTTAGTGAATAATTTCAAATAAAAATCGCCTTTCTGTTTATAAAAGTACACATACCGATGTTTGATTTTGACCCTTAATGAACTCTGTTTCCCTTACGCGTGTTGCAAAGCCACCCACATTTCGAATTGTGAAATTTCACAAACAAAACAGATTTACATCACGTAAATATTTTATCTTAATTATTTTTTATATCTACATAAAAATATACATGCTGTGTTCAATAAAGTGAGAATACACTTACCTACTTGTAGTAACAACCGGTATATTGAATAGGTACACTGGAAAATTAAGCTTTAATCTAAAGCTTGAATTATTCTGTGTAAATTACTTGATATATCATACATTTAAAGCGTTTCATCAGCTCATCACTCATAATAGTCATAATACTAAAACATTGAAATATTTCTACCTACAAGATAATCCGAATGTGAATAACGAATATCTTTTCTTACGGCCCCGAGTATCAATTTAAGACTGTGTCAAAAGGCTATATGAATGTCTAAAAGCCCACTTGAAAGGAGATGAAAATGTCATCAAGACGATTTATCAATTTCTATGGAGCTGTACAGACTGATAGTGACTCGAGAGTAGCATAAATTATGGCAAAAAGGATAAATATCCAAAATATGTAGAAAACCATTGTGAAGATGAAAATATTTAATGTTTCAATAAAATCAAATTTAAAGAAAAAAGGAATCTAAACACAAAAATGTCGTTTGGTGTACCATTTCCAAAATTGGTACCTATTGTGTATCTGAGGAGCGAAAATATAGGAATAGGTTCAGCAAATTGTTAAATTGCACAATGCAAAAAATGAAAAAAAGCGATACCGCGATCCTTCAAATATAATAACTTCAATGGCGACAAACTGAAAATTCTTGGGGATTATTAAGCCGGATTTTGGTGAAAAAATGTTTCAGAAAGTACACGAAATTGGGTGGCATAACGTTCCAAAATTTTAAGCAACACATTCGGGGGGGGGGGGGGTGCAGGTAGAGGTAATAAATAAACAGCAAATATTAAACTAGCTGAAATCCATGGATTACAGAACGAACTTCGAATACCGCAGTAACGAAAGTATAAAAAAATGTGGCCTTATCAAAAAGACAAAATTTGATAAATTCGAAATTTCGACGTTACAGTCGAATATTTCTAAAAGTATTTGAGATATCGAAAAATTGGGACCGGGTCTTGAATCAGCATAAAATTTCACATAAGATCCATATCTTAACTCGGCTGTAGACAATACGCATCTCTTGCAACGCACGGACGCACGGACGGATTGCAGTACCGAACAAAGTTCGTTGAATATAGTTTTTTATTTTTAGATATTCAGTAATTGGGTTAATTACTCCTGTAGCCTTGTTAACACTTGAAGAACACGGATAAAACGGTATTATACGTAAATCCATAGACACCCATTCCAATTTACGGAATTTTAACTTTAGTTCAACGTCCAATTAGTTAGGCGGCCTTTGATGAATGAACACTATTTTTGATATTATTTAATTTGTAACCAAATTTATGTGTACATACATAATTAATAAAGTGATTAACCACTTCGTAATTAATGATTTGTATTTCTGTGTATATTGATAGCATCTATTTCAACTTTTCTATTCCCCACATTTTATAATTACTACCTTATTTTAGTTTATCTTTATTTCTTGTTATTAATTTTCTTTTTCCTTTTCTGACTGCAATACACTATAGTTAATCTAATTCAATATTACTGGGAGGGGTGGAAGATCGCCATGTGGCGAACCCTTATCCCTTTGTAGGCCATAAGCCATACAATAAACATTATTATTATTATTATTATGTACTTCGATTGTTATCGATACTCAGACCAAGCCTGGTTAACTAATAATAATTATTATTATTATTATTATTATTATTTAAAGCGTGCGCAAGGGTGATCATTTGAATTTTTATTTCCTTTCTGATCCGAGATTTGTTGGGTGTGAAACCAGCAGTTTATTCAAACCACCATTTGAGGTAATTAGTACGTTTCCAATAATTTGCATAAATACTAATTTTGTGTTGTTGGAGTAGACGTATTTTACCGTGTCTGTGTAGTCAAATTTGCGCTTGTCCTTGAATGCATTTTGTATATTTTTATGATCCCAAGTAAGTGTGATAATGAATAATGATACTTATACGGTGTGTTGATTTGTTTACTAAATTAATGTTGTTGTTTAAACAATAGCGTTTATCTGCTTATACACAAGGACCCCATTTAATTTCTATAAGTTAGGCGCATTTTCATAAATGAACTTTTCTGGAACCTTCCATACTTATTCAATTTGGACCACAAGGCATAACACTTATGATGAATTTTATCCACTTGATAATAAATTAACCGATTCCACTAATAACTACAATCCATATTTTAATTGATCTCTTGCAATTGTTGTCGCTCTTCAGTGTATTTCCAACGTCTTGGAAAAAAGGATGATTATAGAAAAATATTTCCTATTTAATATTAATTATTTTAATTATTATTATCCATTACAAACTTTTCGGCAATCCATACTTGGGGGTGTTCTTTTCTGTACAAATGTGATATTTATGTTATTTTATTCGCCTCTAACCCGTCATACTTCTTGCTTAAAAACAAGAACTACAATAAAACTGCCCGCGTATAGTGCAGCCAGTAGTCTTAGAATCAAATCAAAACTTTTGTCAATTGGTAAAATTACGTCATTGTGATATCTTTGTGCAGTAACTGACCGGTTACGATATAAATGATTAAGTCCGTGAGCCCACCTATAATAATGCCACCCCAAACCATAATGGTTTTCTTCCGCTAAAAGCAACCCGTGGTGTCATACAATTTTCATTGTATCTTTCGCCTCTCCTCCTCCATACTTTTTTCCATCCATCTTAATAAATCGTTACTCATCAGAAAAGAGATAGTTCGCCAAGTGCTCTATTTACCATTCAACTATTGCCCAGTGAAGATGCCGTCTACGATGCTGTGCAGTTAACGCAGGATGTTTTGCGGGTCTTCTTGCATTTAGTACAACTTCTTTCAATCTATTCCTGACCATTTGTGTGGATATATCAACATCAACTTGATTAGACAGATAATTTCGTACCATTGTTGCATTAAGATGCCTATCTGCCAACACATTTCTAACCAACAGTTGAGCTGCAGAAGTTTTACGAATTATACCTCCTCCGTGTGTATATTTTGGTAAATTGTTACGTTGCGCTCTTTGAGGCACTCGACTAATCACACTTTTCGAAATTCCAAGTTTTCTGGAAATTTCTCTTTGAGAGGTTAACATCTACTACTACTAATTAACATCTACTACTACTAATCCCATAAAGATTTTCATCATCAAGTTGTTGATTAGGCATTTTTTAAACAGCCTGAAGAACTAATCTTTGAAAAAAGTGTTTGGTTTTGCTGCAAGCAGTAAACCCTTTTATTATAACGTGATGATAATGATAAAAATGAAATATCAGTCGTACCATATCAAGAAAATTGACTCAAAGCAACTTGATCAATTGGCAGAATGTAAATAAATAAAATCAGGGGCGTACGCAGGATTTTCGTTCGGGGGGGGTTCGGTAGTATAAGAGCTATTGACATAATTTTTTGTTTAAATTAGTCCCTTATTAATTTTCCTTCCAATAGCAGTGAAAAAAATATTTGGTATCATTTGAATGTTTTTAGAAAAGTCGACCGTGTTGTTCCTTCAACAAGTTGCGTCCTCTATTGGTAGACGGAGATAAGAAATTGTTGTGGTTTTGAATTTTTTTGGTAATATCAAGTATTGTCTTTTCATCGAAACCAATCTTGACAAATTCAAGCAACCCGTTTCGGAGTTACACGATTTTTTCTAGTAACACGTAATTTAGTACCACCCTCCCTTTATTTTGACAGCAATCGTAAAAATTCATTAAACAAAGTTTTACGTATTGATCACTAGTTTACAACGAATATATTTTTTTAAATACTTTACTGAGGAAAATTACCCAAAACATGGGAATTTCAAATTGAAATCAGTGAAACGCCCTCTGGCGGCAATGGTAAGAAATTGAAAATAATTTCCAGCATTTTCTCTTGGTTACATTTATCATAAGATTTTTGGTAGTTGCGTTGTATATAGCACATCTCATGCTCACGCGTGCTCACGGTTCACTACGAAGATTTACAGAATTAGACAAATTTTTAAACTGAAAGGTACTTCTTCATACAAAAACGTTTTCAAAGTAATACCGTTGAGTGTTCTTTATTCAATGGTAATACCAATGTAGAGCGTGTAGGTACCAAAAATGTTCATCTGGTATAAAAATGTTACAGCTTTACAGTTGACGTTGGTAGATCTTTCCATTCGAAAAAGAAGATCGTGAAGTTTTACAAGGACAATTTAACTCATATATAAAAAATCCCATTAGCCGCAGTGCAATTGTCACTTTTACAGCGACAAATGCACTAGTGGTTTTTTCAACAGTAAGATCATAAGTGCTCAACTCTTGTCGGCAAGATTTTTTTGTATGAGCACTGGTTGCTTGGCAATTAAACGAGATCAAATTGACGAAAAGACCCGAGCGCGAAGCGCGAGGGTTCTTTTCCCAAGAATTTGATCGAGTTTAATTACCTTTTAGCAATCAATGCTCATACAAAATAAAAATCTTGCCTGACAAGAGTTGAGAACGAATGATCTTCGGTTGGAGAATTAACTGAATGAAGCGTTAAATACGTCAAATTTTTTACTTTTGTCAAAATGACATTTGATTTTTTTAAATAGGTTGCTAAAATAATTCTAAACCAATGAGGTAGCGGCAAGAAAAGTAGCATGCATTCTTTTCAGTTAAAGAAACTTGTGATTGGTGCATGCCACACTATTCTTAATGTCTCATTGGTCTACAACACTATGAAGTTAATTATCACTTTCAAATTCTAATCAACTATCGCAGTATCCGTGCCCGTCGTATAAATACATAGTTTGGCATTTGCGAATAATTTATTGCATGATGTTTGTGTTATTTTAAGAATGAGTCCATTTGGTAAAGTTACGAACGGATTTCTAAATTTCTTGTTGTTCGTTAAATTGTCCTGCCGAATTACACTCGAGATTTGTATTTATACCTAGTAAATTTGTGTTGTTTAAATTCTAATCTGTTTCCTTTAGCAATTTGACTCGAAAAACTGTCAACCTAAAAATGCTCCACCTTCGGTGTCGCATTTTTATTGGTTGACAGTTTTTCTCGTCTAATTGCTAGGCAACAGATTCTTATTAAACGACCCAAATTTACTCGGTAAAATACAAACCTCTTGTGCAATTATAAGTGACTAGTAAGCTCCTGCCGGTTTATGTCAAAATGGTAACCCCATAACATAAAGCCATTAAATATGTTAAAACCAGCCCTGTCAGTGAATTTCGATAAGTGAATCACCGACATAACACATATTTATGCTCGAAAAAATTAGTGAATATTTTTGGTACCCAATTGAAGGAAGAGTTTCAATAAACACTATATGTATGTAGGTATACAACGACTAATTTGAAATGTTTATAACTATTTCTTTGCTTTTTCCTAGTCCTAGTCTTACTTATTCAAATTGTGGTAATTATGTAACTGCCAAACTAAACGTGGTAATTACTTATATCATACATGATCGTAGTCCGAGCTACGCCTAACGTATTTACTATAAATAGCCGTTTGATGATTTGATTTATTTATTGTTATTGTCAGACATTTAGATTAAGATTATTGAATGGCATCAGTTAACAACGCATTCCATTCCAAAGCATTAACACTGTAGGTTAATTGATGGCGTGAGGTTATTACTTCGCGATTTTCATTATATACCATACTGATTGCGAATAAAAATACGAGATACTGAAAGCGGAAACAAACGAATCTAAAATTAACTACCCTCAGATTAGGGGCAGAAATGAAATAAAAAACAAACGAATGGAAAATCAATGAAAGGATTTCAATCTCAATAAGGCGTAAGTAGATACACGTCAACAGGAAAAGCTCCATATAATAAATTTCTTGATAATTTGAAATTGTGAAAACACACGATTGTCAAAAAAATTCTGCAAAATCAACATCGCAGATCTAAATAAACATAAGTAAACACGCACGTAGAATTTCGTATTGTAATCGTGCTGCGACTGAAATATTTCTTTAATAGATTTTTATTACGTTTTAATTTTCTCTCAAATTATAATTCCTACTGAAAGTTAAATCTATTTACTGTTAAGCGCTATAAATATATTAGGTACTTTTCTAAGCTATTATTTTACCAAGACGGGAGGTTCAAAAGTCATGAATTGATTTATTTCCCAAAGGTACTCAGAATAACAACCCATACTAGTGGTAGGAGACAAAGACACTAACTTAACTCATAATTCCCTCTTGACTAAAATATATTCTACGAGTATTTCATAGCAGCTCGATTTTAACGGATAAAGTGACGTACATGGAGTTTTTAAATTAAGCATTGCACTAGTGCACCGAAATGCATGCCTAAAAAGACAGACTTTTAGTAGCAGTCCTTCGGGTTTTTATTAGCATCGTTGTGTTTTTGTGGTTCTATTTCCCTGACCTTATGCTAACGACACGCTTATTTATTCCGACATTAGGTAAAGCAGTGAAAATATTTTTTTGAAAACTTCTATAACGAAAACCGTCAAAACTAAAAATTAAAAGGAAAGTTTTCGTTTTTTTTTAACTAACCACAGTAGAATTCTTCTTGATTAATGAAAATTGCTTAAACTCTACATTGTTTGTTAAAGTACACATAAAAAAACTAGACGACAAGGTGAAGGATATCTGAAATTAAGAAATATTTATAAATATGAATTAAACGTTGTAGAAACTTGAAGCCTTTCGAACAAAATCAAAATGAATAATTTGAGGCTTTCACGGTTCCTCGCACTGTCAAGGTAACTATAGTTTTCGGCTTATACCGCGTCGATATGTTTGTTCCACAGGCTTCGTTGAAACGCGTGCCTTGCCTTTTTCCTTGTGAGTCAAAACAAGAATTTTTGAGATGCTTATCCGTCCTTTTAGCTCTCGATGGTGGTGAGTTGTTAACTCTAGGTTTGCCAGACCTGACTGCTGAATGTGAAACCAAAAGTTGTGACGTTTCTCAAGACACTGCAGCTTGCATCTTCAGAGTGATAGGAAACCGCCTTTCAACGCATATTATGGAACAAGTACATTAAAAAAGTTACTTGAGAAATACGGTATAAGAGAAGTAACAGAAATTTAAAGATATTAGGTACTAAACTCAAATTCAGCTCAACGAATTTTGTATTTGGTGTTGTGATAAATGGCCACAAGGGTTCATTCTTCTAGTGACAAGACACTGTACATTATAAAAGTGTATGGTATTGACATTAAAAATTATTATTGGCCATGGCCATTATACCACTCCTGAAAAATTACGACTTGGATTAACGAGTTTTTAAGTGTAATTAATGATAACAACGAAACAGCATTTCAGATTGCGATTAAGATCATACAAAAGAAAGGGATGTGTATATCGACCAAATAGAGACAAAATATTCGTGTATCACAAGATTTTGGATTCTACAAATAAGTAGGTATAATGAAGACTTTTCACAGAAAGTTCTATGGTCGCATAGTCTATGAATAACTTCCTAGCATTAACCTTTGATACTTACTTTATTATCAATATTCGAAAATAGAAAGATAGAAGAAAGGTTATCGACATTAGAACTACTAACATCAAGTTAAATAGTAAACTTATTTAACACAATTAGCCAATTAGTAGCTTACTAACTATACAGGGTGTAAAATTGGCCGATGCACCATAGGTATTCCAATGTAAAAATCTTAATATTCGATTACTTGCTTCCCTACTTATTTTAGACAAAAAGTCTAGAGACAAAAATTCTGAATCGACTGATTTTACTTACTTTTACTTTTAATTTTTCAGAAAGCAAATATATAGGCAAATAAAAATGTCCACTTTCACAAAAATCGGTGGTGAGTTGAAATTATTGATAGGTATTAATTTAATAAAAAAATAAACTTTTACACAATGCAACTAAAATCGTTTAATTAATAATACTAAATAAATAAAATAGATAGAGAAACAAGTGAAAACATAAGACACACATGTGAAGTTGAAAACATTAATAGGTGAGTAAAGAACAGAAAGCAGGAATGGAACCAACACATAAATAGAATGACGGAACAACGAATGGTAAAAACAGCACGGGATAAATCACCAGTCGGAAGAAGAAGTGTGGGACGCCCACGAAAAAGATGGAACGACGACCTGTAAAGACATCACATTAATGAACAACAGGCTGAAATGCCTAATATAAAGAAGAAGAAGAAGAAATAAATAAAATAACTTCATTAACATGTCTGAATCTTGCTGCAACGACGCTCAAATTAGATAAAATGCACTACAATGATGCTCAACGACAGACAAACAACGATTATTTTTACGTCAACCATTCCATGGCACCACTATTTTTTTCCAAAGTATCACTTTTAATTTTCAATGTTTCTTCATTCTATATTAAGTAAAATAAAAAACAAACAACATGTACGGATGTAGATTTTTTTAATCTACAAAAAAGTTACCTAAATAGCCTTTTTGTCTAAAATAATAATTAGGAAAGCAAATAATCGAATATTAAGATTTTTACATTGAAATCCCTATGGTGCATCGGCTAATTCTACTCCCTGTAGCTGTCTAAACTTGACAATATGTTGTGTTGAATTTCTGATAAATCTTAAAATTCAGCAATTCCTCCAACACAAATTCAAGTTTCGTTCTTATCACATCTTCTGAATTTGAATTCAACAGTGGACACCCGCAGAGGTTTTATATCCGAATTTTTTGTGCTTACTGTGGAAATACTCCATTAGCATCATTAAAAGTATCCTACACGTAAAAAATTCTCGAGAACGCTTACAGATGACGCACCTAACTTGTAGCTATGTCCGCTCGGAATTCCCCTGCTAGTGTCTACTCCACAGTACCAGAAACTGTGCTCGAGCGAAGGTTGTTCAGTGAAGGCTCATTTATTATTAAGTGGAAAAATTGGTTCGAATAGTAATTCTGTTCTTACAAATAAAAAACAGACTGGATTACAATGGGAGGCTGGACAAAGCACAGGCCCTTTGTTTGTGTTACCAATTTGGGGATGACGGTAGCTTTGAAATTTATGGCGCTACACATACATGTTTCATAGTACAAGTTTATGGTACTGCAAGTTACTGATACCTTTTGAAAATGTTTGCATTGTTTAATTAATTTTTTATTTCAATGAAATACACCGCCTGAAAGAAAAAACGAAAAAAGATAAAAACTTTAGCACCCTGTATATCGAAAACCAAGCATTTTAGGACATACGTTTATATGAACTTTTCGACTTAAAATTGGTTCAGGGACGCCCCCTTAAAATAAGTACATACCATTAAGTAACACCATGTATAAATAATAACTAGTTACCAAATATCGAACCAAATTTTTGAGAAGTATAAAGCGTCATATTGTTTTTTTTATACAGAGAAGAGAAACTGAACATTGTTAGAGGAAAACGTGCAACAAAAACTGCAGTTAGTTAGTATTGAAAAAATATAGAACAAATAAAAATGAAATACGAGTCTTTAATTAGTGAAGGGAATTTATCGGAAGGACTTACGCGATTCTCAACTTTTTACTTTTCAAGTTAGCAAACACTTTAAATGAACACTTCAATAAACGAAACGTGACAATTTAATTTTGCAGTTACTTAATTTTTAAAAATAAAACGAATACTACTCTCATTATGACGTACAAAGTGTTAAACCGTTGATTGAATAAATTTATCAATCAACGGTTAAACATTTTTGTCCAACGGTATAACTCGAAAATTCATTTACCAAAATAATCGTTCGTGTATGCTAATATTGGACAAGGACACATAATATTTCTATGAACCTGCAACAAGAGGTAGGTAATCATCTGAAATGGTACTACAAATATCTATCAAATAAAGGATTTTAAGATGAACTCCTTCTTGGTGCAGAAAATAAAGAACGCTTCTATTACCTAACGAAATATGGTTTGGGGGGGGGGGGGGGGGGCTATAACCCCGGGCCCCATTAGATAGAAGGCCCTCATTTAAAAAAAAATTAATAAAAAGCACTAAATTAATATGTTTGTTTATTTAAAATATTTATCTATTTATTTACTTACTTTATATTCATATGATCTTATTTTAATGTTTATCATGTCAAATAATTTCGACGAGTTTAAAAAAGGGCCCCTTTCACGTAAAGAGCCCTGAGCCCCTCAACTCTTTAATCCTGGCTTGGTTCAATTAAACTACCCTCAAACGATATAGATCTCGCCTTTTACCTCATTGGATATATTATTTGTTAAAGATCTAAAAATATTTCATTTCTTTGTACTCCCCAGGGATTATCTACGCATTTTCAGGGTTACATAATCGATTACTTTAAACAACCTTATAATAATAATGATTTATTGTTCAACAGATAGATCCATTTACTGAACAATTTTATTTATTTATAGTCATACCGAGTCATACGAGGAGTCATACCTTTATATTACTCTTGGGGCATTGCATAGGAACGGAACTGCTATTGTCCGTGCCAGAAGATTTTACTTTTTTTTTCGATATTATGTTTAACAAACTGTTGTTACATATTTATAAGTGAGCTGATCTCAGAAATTACGTTTTACTTTGTTATGTATTTACTAATTTTCAGCCAACTTCAAAAAGTTGGTTACTAAATTCGTCCGTATGGTGACCATATAAGATCCATGAAATTACAAGACATGACACACCACTCAGAATCACATCATACCCGCTCAGAAACTAATACCACTCAAACATAAAATGGAACATACGAGGAACATAACACTCAATCCTCCCCTCACAAACTGAAACTATGTTGCATACATAACATAACACTTCAATAACCATTCATGTGGCACCTCCAGTCTTGGCCCGAGTATTCATAGAAATCAAATAATAATAATGTTTTCATTCGGCCAATAAGGATATAAGTAAAGGACCTGAAATCAAACTTCTTAATCATTTGAATCTTAGTTGAATCCCAAAGCGAAGTTCAGATGAACTACAAGTTGTTGTTCCCTGTTCTTTCACTTAACCTTGATTAAAGACCCATCAATCAATGAAAAGTTAATATACTTCGGGAATCAAATCGTAGAGTTTAGTTTAGTTAAATGAACATTAGTAAGGTGAACAATAAGAAAAATATATATATTAAAGAAATAAGAGAAAGACGAGTTCCGGTACTAAAAAGAATTCAAGAGGGGCAGGTGAGTTGGTTTGAACACCTTATACCTACATATGAAGTAAAACAGTCAGAGATATGGAAAGCGGAGTAGCATTGGAGGGGCAAGAAAGGAAAATAAAAAAATGTGGATCCACGAAGTAGGGACCATAGTACTGGAGAGGGGAATAACGTGAAATGAAGCGAAACTGACGAAAGTCAGAAAAGACTGGATTTATAGACAGTACGACCACTACACATACTTGTTATAGACTACAAACAAGCATATGACACATGGTGCTGGAGATGATTCTACGTAAAGCGATGGTTATTCGCTCAGTCCGATGCTATTTAACTTGATAATTAGTGAGATAATTAAAGAGCTTGGCGTTGGCAGCAGACGAGGATATAGAATGTCAGAGAATGAGATAAGAGTAGTTGGATATGCGGACGATGCGGCGTTGGCTGCGGACAAGGATGATCTGCAAATACTGCTATTCCAGTTTTCAAACAGCTGCAAAAAAATTGGATTAGATATTTCGACCGCCAAATCTAAGTGTCTAACAATAAGTAAAGAGCCCCTGCGGTGTAAACTGAAACTAGAGGGCAAAATAATTGAACACGTACATAGATTCAATTACCTCGGGATAGAAATAACGAGTGATAGAAATTACAAAGGCAAGCCGATAAAGCTATGAAGTTATCCGGGTGTTTGAACGAGTGTATATGGCGAAATAAGTATTTCAATACGGAATTAAAGGTCAGAGTATACAAAGCAGTAATAAGACCAGTACTTACATACGCCTCAGAAACAAGAGCGGATACAACTAAAACGCAACAAATGCTGGAAACTGTAGAAATGAAAACGCTGAGAAAAATAACACATAAGTCACTGAGAGCCCACAACAGAAGCGAAGACATAAGGCGAGAATGCAAGGTACCGAAGATAGAAGAATGGATACAACAACGCAGAAAAGACTGTAATCAGCACATATCAAGAATGAACGAGCACAGACAAGTTAAAATAGCAAGAGACGGGAGACCTAGAAGAAAGCGTAGTCCCGGAAGACCTAAGAAGAGATGGAAAGACAAGCTGAAATGAACAAGCTGTAAGCTTCATAAGAAGGAGAAGAAGAAGAATGTTATCAAATTTTCTGTGATACGACCTACGGTGTTGTATGGGAGTGAAATGTGGTGTACGGGAAAGAAAGATATTTAGGAAGATATATGGAGGAGTAAAGAAGGGGATACGTGGAGACGAAGAACAAACGATGAGCTACATGAGCTTTTTAAAAAAGATAGTGGAGCGACTTGGATTAAAAGAGCGCCGCGTCTACGGTGGTTGGGGCGATTTCCCCCACTTTCGCCTAATGTATTTTCGCCAATCCACATTCGCCAATGTCAATTTGGTCTAATCTACCTTCGCCAAAGGTAATCTTGCCAATACCACATTCGCCAAAGGTAGTTTTGCCAAGTGTATTTTTGCCAAGTAGAATTTCGCGAATGGTATGCTCGCCAATAGCATTTTTGACAAATGACACTCGCCAATTTGAAACGGTAGTTTTGAGATTGACGAACGGTTCCAAAATGGTTTCTATTGCATCAGCAATTAACATTTAAAATTCTATTATGGAAATAGTCGAGTTTTCACTTCGCCGTGTATCGTTCTTCCACTCATCTCTCAAACAGCGTTGTCGGTATTGAATCAAAGCATGAGGTTTATGTACTGCTTTTTCGCTCACTGATGGGTTGACGTGTTTGAATCATTTTGGCTATCTCAGTTAAAAATGTCAGTTTTGGCGCTTATACTGTTCTTTCATTCACCGATTCAATTGCATTTTTAACATTGGCGAAAGTCGATTTGGCGAACATGCAAAGGGCGAAAATAGTTTTGGCGAGAGTGTTCTTGGCGAAAATGGATCAGGCGAAAGAGGGGGTGACGAATTTACATTTAGCCAGATTGGAATTGGCGAAGGAGTATTAGGCGAATGTCCATTGGCGAAATTCCATTAGGCGTAAGTGGCGTACATGGGTTGGGGCACCTGTGTAGAATGTCTGAAGAGCGTGTACCAAGAAGTGTGAGAGAGTGCTACGGGGGAGACCGAAGGTCAAATGGAAAGAAGTGGTGTGTAAAGATTTAGAAAAATGTGGAGTAACAGATTGGAAAGTGAGGACAAGAGACAGGCCTAGGTAGAAGAAAACCATTAAAGTCTTATTGGATCCAAAATGATCTGTTGGGCTATTTTATATAACAACCAAACGCTTAGATGCAAAATAAGATGTCTACAAACTCACAAGAATGGGGCGTCAACAATGTGAATCGTCATTATCACCTGTCAGATTTCCGTCGTTTCCACGTGATTATTGACATTAATAATAACGTATATTATGCATGATTATGTTAGAATAACTAAACATGTAGTAGTTCTGCTAAGTGTAGCATAGGTGCCTAAAGTCGGATTCACCGGTTTTTAGGTATGACTCATCGCTACAAATCGTATGCATCAATGCAGGCGCTCCGTATGTCGTAACTAATAAATAATTCCTACTGTCAATTTTTGTGTAATCTGTCAATCCAGTTCGATCAGCTGTTTCAACGCACGGACATACGGTTCATTGCTTGCACATAAAATAAACGGAACGACATACGTTACTCAATTGCATTTTACTGATACTTTTATTTACAGAAACAGAAAACTATGCCACGTCGATTATCATACTTTACTGCAATGAGTCATACCTAAAACCCGGTGAATCCGACTATATGTGTAATCAATTTATTTGTACGTAGGTATTCAGTTTACATAGAATTTTCAAAATAACATTTCCGAATTACGCACACTTGTTACTCAAGAGCACGTTAATTGTTTATACAAAATCTGATAGGTACCTACCTGTGCAATATTAAATTGAAATTGGAGAAGAAGAAAATTATAAAATAGGGGTAAGCGGAAGAAGGGAGTTACGCCCAATTTTTAAATTAAATTTCTAGTAAACGCTGTAGTTAAACATCGTCGTAACAAATTTAATTTATTAATTTAATAAGTAATGCTAATAGTTACACCTACCTTCCAATTTCCTCACAAACATCGTAAACCTCGTCAAAGAGTACCTCTTCATCAGCCATAGTGCAAATTTTTAAATAAACCCTATTAAAAAAGTATGTCAGCAACTCATATTTTCTGACCGATTTAACGCACAATTATAAATAAAAGTCTTATTGAGAGTAAACAAATCACGCGCCCTCGTGGGTGTCACCCTGAACATGGGGTGTCGTACGGAAATGCTTTAATCAGTATGTGGGTGAGGCAGTAACCTCCACATTCGAATAGTGCAAGCACACATACAACTTTGCTGTATTGGTTGCCTGCGACCAGGCGAATTATCTCATAACCGGGTAATCACTAATATGGCTGCACCACTCCTACCGCACTCTACACATTTCAGTTTCACACTAACACTGACAGCGAATAATTAAACGAGTAAGAGTTTTTTAAGATTTTAATTATTTCAATTATGAAAAGAATAGGAAGCGTCCATGCGTAAACACCCACGATAAATTCGTTATAAACAGAACAAGTGACAGTAGTCGGTTGACTATTATAAACGAACAAACCGGCGCGGCCTGCTGGATATACAAACACTTGACATGCGCCAATAGGACCCGCGCCTTTAAATTCGATAGAATATCGGAAATTAAAAAAACTTGCCAATTTTTTTACTATTTTAGGACAATCGCGTTGTAAAATGAAAAAAAAACACATCTAGTATACTGATAAATTTAATTACTTCCTTCGTAACAACGCTTAATGTACAATAAAAGCAAATAATTAAGAATTACATCATTTTGTGTACAATATACGTGTAGATTACACGCTATTTTACCCTACACTGAGTAGTACATACCAATTTATTAATTAAATCACCACTTTTAGACTAGACGCAAATTAACATCTAACACTAATGACCTTTATCTCTCTTGCACTTATCCAACAATTATGTAAGGAAAACATTTGAACAAGTTTCTTATCTCTCAACACACTCCAATATTAGTGCTATTACCTTGTGAAAATTTATTTAGACCACTTAATAATAGTATAAATTACGCTGTTTACCTCATTAGTTAAAGCAGAATTTAAAAAATAAGTTAAAAGTTAACATATAACAGGCAAAACTATTGTCTACACATCACAAAATTCTCAATAAACACACTTATAATAAACTTAAATTCCCGGTAACGGAATTAACTATCTTTTCTTCGCCGAATAATCCTAAAACTGTGACGGAATTTGGAGGAATTTGTGTTCTACCGGCATCGTGTACTAAATACGAATGAATGTTACTAAACTCGGCTTGTTTTTGAAGTTCTTGAAGATGTATGTGATTTTCGCCTTTCAATACGACCTTCTTCTCCCTAAAACGCACGCGCTTTTAATAAAATCGGACACTTTACCTCAATTAACTTACCCCTCGTTTGTCCACTTATCGACGGCCTGTTCCATGGTGTGGTATTCTATAAGAGTCCTATAAAGACCTAAAGATGCGTGTGCTACCTAAATAAAACAATACCATGACGAATAACGCTCCGATAATGATATACAGCTACCTGTGCCGCCAATTTTCCTACCCCCATATTAAGTGAGCTATTAACAACAAAGATCATTTTATAACTCGTTTCCGGATCTAGCACACCTTCGGCCGTATCCTCTTCATCTCCGCTATCGACAATTTCACCTGCGGCATTTCGTCTAGGTGAACCGTCCGTACCATCAATTTCGTACAATTGAGTATTTAAAAGTGATGTTAAAGGGGGCGTAGATGCTTCGTCATTTTCGAAATTATCAAATACATAACTAGCTGCGGCTTCTGCAGAATTGTTTCCGGTGTAAAAAAGAGCCTTGAAGTAATGATTTTATTACGTATTTAATAGTTACATTTTCAAATAATTTACATACATGTTCTGCTGCTATTTTTGCTATTCCCATTTCCATTAACATCCGCAATAATTCTTCATTTGGCTTCCATTCAGTTTCTACCGTTTTATCCATAGTAATTAAAATAATTTACCTTAATCAATTAATAAATATAACAATAGCAGTAAGTAGGTTTCATTCAACATAACCTTATCCTTCTCCAATAAAGTTTTTTTACACGAACCTTTCAATTCCAGAATGACAATTAGAGATGCGTATGCGTAGTGAAAATATGATTGATTAGATCATCGGTTGCATTCAATGTTCTTCAAGTAACCATAATATAGGGTGGCCCGTGATTTATAATGTGGTTGTTTGAAAATAAAATGAAAAATAATGATTTAATTATTGAGGTTTTTACATCTGAAATGTCCCGATTTGAATAAAAGCGCGGGAAACGGAGACACAGCTACAGAAAGGGGTGGGGATTTTTGAAAGTAAAGAGGGTGAAAATCAGGGAGTGGGAGGGCTATCTTTCGCCACCTTTATACCCAGCAACACGTGTTAAATTTTATTGTAATATTTTTGTTCTTTTTATTGTGTGTGGGTGTTCAATTTCTTTAAGAGGTAATGCATAGGTATATATGTTTCATCTGTTTTATTATAAAATGTTAATTGTTTACATCAACCCTTAATTTTTTACTTAATACTTTCGAACTTTATTACTGTTTAACTACTGTTGTTTGTCGGCCATTTTGTCTCGTGGTTTTCTTTTGATTTTATAATGAATACTTTTCCCTTTTGTTCTTGAACAACAAATATTTCTATTCCAGTAGCACGTCTTGAATGAGGGAAGAGAGTTCAGCTATTTTAAGTAACTTTTAATTTCTTTTTGTTTATCCTGTACACTCGTTGCTCAAGTAATAAGCAACACTTGCTGAAGCGTAACTTGGATTTGGCCATGTACTAGCTCTTTCGTATGTAAAAGCCTTGGTGGATGTAACCAACGATGTTTTTTTCTCCCGTGCAGAGTTGAATGTTGGACTGTAATTACAAAAGCTTAAGCAACATTCTTCTCTAAATTACAACTTTAGCCGACAACATTCCGTATCAAGGCCTGTCGGTGCCTTTCGAGTTGGAGGGGGTCCGAACAACTAACAATTCATATGTGCTTTGTGTGTGTCTTCTGAATGTGGTAGTCCGAGAACAAGGGTAGGGCTAGGGAATATAAGTAGAACATTAGAGCTCGTGTCCTTGTGAGTAGTACCGAGTGTCATTTTTTTTTAATATTTGTGTTACTTAAATAATTGAATATAATATGTCACAGGACCACCTCTCCCAATCCATCGCCCAGGGAACATCTGATTGGCTGCTTGACGTGCCACCAATGAGAAATGAGCTGGGCAACCATCCTGCTGCAGCCACATTACTGCTCGTGTTGCCAGTGGTACATCTTCCAAAAGCTGGTTGAGGATGTTCTCCAGGAAGTCAGCGTACATGTTACCAGTAAGAGCACCTTCAAAGAAATAAGGTCCAATGATTCGGTGTCGATTTATGCCACACCAGACATTGAGACTCCACCTATGCTGGTTGTCCACTTCTCTGAGCCAGTGAGGGTTATCTTGAGACCAGTAATGAGCATTATGGATGTTGACATTTCCATTACTCTTGAATGTCGCTTCATCAGTCCAGAGAATACTGCGAATGAACTGGCGGTTTTTGCCTGACAACCAATTGCAGAAGTCCACACGATTATGAAAATCTGCTCCTTCAAGCTGCTGGTGCAAATTGATGTGGTAAGGATGATATTTATTACCTTTCAGAATCCTGCATATTGTTGTCTGACTAATTCCAGATTCCATAGCAATTCTCCTGGTGGAGTCGTGAGGATTGACAACAACTGCGGCAATGACATCAACTGATCTATTATCTTGCACAGGTCGTCTGATACGTCTATTTTTGTTGTGGTTAGGCTGCAGTTGTCCTGTTTCTTGTACACGAGCAGCAAGACGCCTGAAAACATTGCAGGACTGACGAACACGTTGAGGGTATCTCTCTGCGTACATACGCTCGGCAGCACGGTAATTTCTACGGCATTCGCCTAATATCATTAGCATATCAAAACCTTCCTGATTTGTGAAACCCATGACTATTATTGCCTAATTGTTGAAATTGAAGAAAAATTGACATGCAAGGAAAACAAAACACTTCATACTTACTACATTGTTATGCAAGGCCATCTATTTGTTTGAACATTTGTAAACATTAATGGCAGTTTACAATCATTTTATAATATTTTACAACATTAATTCTCTAATTAATGACATTGTCTTTTCATATGTTTTCTCCTTGAAAGAGTAGGAACTAATAAAAAAGTTTCCTATAAAAGTTGTTTGTTTTGAAGAGCTCTATCAAATGGTACCATATTTGACCCACATTCCCATTTGAAATTTTAAAGTGATACGCCACTGACCCTAGTTCCTGTCACTGCTGATAAATGAAATTGACTTCAAGTGAAAGTTTGTATGTGCTTTAGTACTTAATAAATATTTTTTTCTCAAAAATTTTTATGCAGTAGTTTCCTAAATAAATGACTGTTACGGGTGGTCTGACTCACCCTGTATATTGTATGGTCGAAAATAAAAAGTCCGTTTCTATTTGTGCCGCATAAGTAATCGCACGCGCGTGTTTTCTATAACGCCAAAAATTGTAGTTCACGTACCTTTAATATTAGATCCGTATCGACTAAAATGCGTCTAATTTATATAGAAAATAAATAATATAAAATAAATTAAATCCTGGTCATTTTTAACATAAAGTTAAAGATAGGTATAATATTATTGAATAAGACTTCACTCAACGGTATAATCAAACAAAATTTATACTAATAACGCGAAACAGCGCAAAGTTACGAAGTACGAAATAAAAAGAAGGGATGTTACAGATTAGCGCAGTGGTACAATGTCGGCTTTCAGAATTTGCAACGCCCACCCGCGCAAACGTTCGAATCCGGTTAAGGGACACTTTTCAAGCAAGTAAGTATATCATAATAAACTGTCGGCCTTCAGTTCAGGTGAAAACGGGTTCGTGCAACAATTAAGTTAAATATAATTAAAAGTACAGTTGCACGTAAAATGTAGTTTTTCCATTTTTTGTATGGAACTGCTTAAATAATTTTTTACATTGATAATAATTACATTATGCTCGAGTAGCTGCCATTTTGGTCATCGCAACGCTTTTACAACTAATATTTTTTATGTAAATACATATTACATAAAATATACATAAAACGTATATAAATTCATGTAGAAAAATTTACATCTAATAGACATATATATTATTTTGAAAATTGCTGACATCCTGACATTAAATATCTCTTATTTTTCTTCCAGTTTTATATAAATCTAAAAAGCTCTTACATAATTTATATGTATTTTATATATACTTAAACGTGTTTGCTGGGAGGAAGAAAAGAGAGAAGAAAAAGCAACAAGACTACATATGTTCACTGGCGTACTGTATTTAAGGATCATATAAATTATAACAATATTAAATACATTATTGTACACCATAAACATTGTACAAATACTTTATAACATGAATAAGGGACATGCAAAGTAGATATCAGATAGACACTTCTTTCCTTAAAATAGAAAATAGTCTAAGTTCCTCCTTCATAATTTTAAGTAAATAATCACTTCCCCCATTATTCCTGTTTTTTCTTCTAGTTAACGTATCTTTTGCCACCGCAAATCTTTAATCATTCGTTTGCACTTACAGTACAAACGAAAAAATGTGATGAACATTAATCAATTCGAATAAATATTGGGGATCCGAGGACATGGGGTCAATAATATAAAAATAAAATCAAGAAATAAATTAGTACCTACTTGAAACAATTACCTACCGGTTTACTTACTCATTCATAATGGAATGTTTGTTTTTAAGGTGGGTGTTTTCTGTAACTGTAATAATGTATTATTTGTAAAATTTTGTAGGTACTGTTTTCGTAGCAAACTCGATAGTATTTTAGTTTACGCATCAGGCACTGGCAACAGGGCAACACTGCTTGGTTAAGTGCTTTGTAGTGGTGTGTTAAGCTGTTAACATCAGAAAGACGCATAGCCTATCCTATACATTTACATGTGAATGTGTGAAGCCGATCTAAGGGGAATGTGCGGGTTGTTGTAAGCAAAATACTACTCACATCTGCGCAGGTGTCGTGTTATTAAATTCGGAAGTAACGATTACTGCCGAAAGCGGGCGAAAGAGACTTCTAACCAAAGTTCTTTGCTTGTTTTTATGTATGCAACGTAACCTTACATTTTAGCGGCCGTTTTTAAAACGCCGTGACTGGAGGCACGCTAACGTGCCGGTAAATGGATACGTTAGAGGCACGTAAAACGTCATAGGTATTATGCGTGACGTCATAAATGAACGAGTTGGTGGATCCAGATTGCACTTTGCAGGCACGTTAACCTTACCCTTCCCTTACCGTTTCTTGCATATACAAATAAAAGAGTAACTTATGTTGTATGTTCAAAGCTACAAAGCATAGAGAAATTTATTAATTTCTCTATGATGGTTCAAAGGCAAAGCAAATAAATAAGGGTTAAACGAACCACAAGCTGTTTATATCTTTTTCTGCTTTGTAAGTAGAGTTAAATAAAACTATAAGATGGAATGTTAAATTCCCATTTCACGGTAGGACACTACCCCGAAGCCTGAATAAGAGTATAATTGCATTTATAGGTACATAATCAAATCATTGATAATGTGTAGGTATTATATAATTTAAATATAGGTATATGGCCATCACATAAACAACAAAATTATTTCTTCCTGTAATGCGCATCCAAATGTTCCTTGTATTGTTATGTTTCAAAGTTCCTAAATTTGAGAGTTTTGATATATGAAACACTAAAACCTCATATTTATGTAAGAATTGTTTTGTTTAAAAAAAGCTGTTATTATTTTTTATTATAAGTAGGTATTGTTTACACTTTTTATACCTTATACTTCTTTAGTTCTTGAATAAAAATTTATCCCATGAACGTTTGCTAATTTTACATAATGCCGATAATAAATAAATACACCACAGGTTAAAATATCAACTTTAAACAAAATTAATATTATTCAAAAGATATTTTAATTCTAAATAAATGTCTAAATCAATTGTCTCAAATATGTATATTAATATAAACAGATCAGTCTGGTGGACAATCAGTACAACACCATTTGTGTGTGTTTTGTGAACATCATCTTATGTAAAAAGCGTAAAGTTAACGTGCCTGCATTCAACAGTTATGCCGACACGTTCATTTATGACGTCACACATAATAATGACGTTTTACGTGCCTCTAACGTTCCATGTTCCATTTACAGGCACGTTAGCGTGCCTCCAGTCACGGCGTTTTTAAAAATCTAGTGATTGGAATTTCTAACGTGTTTCTAATCTAACCAGTCCAATATTGTAGTATACTTTTGGCAGTTATATATTTTGTGAATTTTGAGGATTATTAGCATAGGATTTAGTGATGTTCTAGTTTATTTTCGATGTTAGTTTACCTAAGTGTTACTGTGTTAGTTTTCTAGTATTATCTGTGTATTATATGTACTTAGTGTATATTTCCCGTCATTCTTAAAGATGTCTGTGCTGCCACTGCCGTTAGGAACAACTTTAGCGGGCAACTTTTGTGTTGTATGTGAATCGTGGAGCTACACGGAATCATTCCATTTGTAAGTTAAACAATGTTTTATTTATTTATTTATTTACTCGGTGTTTTACCTGCATACAAAAAAACACCGAATAAATAAATTTATATAAATAGGTATAATATAATTTTAGGTTTCCAAAAAATGCTGTTGTGCGTGAGAAGTGGATCGCCAATTTAGGTGTACATTCTGATAAAATTCGCAAAAACTCAAAAGTATGTTCATTACATTTTAATGACAACTGCTATTCTAAGGCAACGAAGGATCGCAGGCGTTTACTACCCGGGTCTATACCAAATTGTGCAACTATTATGTAGGTAATGCAATGTAGATTTTAAAATGTGCAAATGCAGGTTTTGTAGAAAAACATCTGAGACACAACAGTTAGAGGCTACTGAAGGTACAAACAATGCATCAGCTGAGCAATGTACACAGCTAGATTCATCTGTCCCAACGACATCATCGCGAAAAAGATCCCTTAATGATTTGACAACCTCCACACATTTTTCGTCCCCTAAAAAGGCTAAGAGAAGTTTAGAAATGGCAGCCAACATCATAGACAAACAAAAAATGAAAATCCGTACTTTGCAGCAAAAAGTTCGTCACCTGAAGAACAAAATTTCTAGTACTGACGATATGCTAAATCATTTGAAATCAACTAACCTGATTTCTAGAGAAGCTCAACACCAGTTACAGGTAAATTGGTAAATATTTAAAAATAAGTTATGAAGTTCAGTAAAATGTTCATTAATAAGTATCTTTTGCTAAAATATAGAGTGAATACTTGACAGAGTATGTTTGTACACCAGAATAAATTGAAAACATCTATTTACACAAAAACTAAACTTTGTTATTTCTGGAGTACTGTACTCTGCTCAGAATGATTGATGATTGTTAAAATAACAACTTTGTAATTTGTATATTATTTACGATAAACTATTTACAGACAAAATGCTCTGATTCTTTAAGTCATCTGATTCAGAGGAAACTTCAAGGTCAGAAAGAGAAATATTCGCCAGAACTAAGAAGGTTTGCAATTACCCTTCAGTTTTATTCAAGCAAAGCCTATAATTATGTGAGAAAACATTTTGGCAATATTTTACCACATACAGCTACAATTTCTAAATGGTACCAAGTTGTTGACGGAGAACCTGGTTTTACAAAAGAGGCTTTTACAGCATTACAATCAAAAGCTTGTAAAGAAGAAGTAATTATCAACTTAGTTATGGATGAGATGTCTATTCGCGACCATATTCAATGGCATAAAAATCAATTTCATGGTTTTGTGGACATAGGCACTGGTTCAAGTTCTGCTTATGATGATTGTCCGCATGCCCGAAATGTACTAGTGTTTATGGCAGTTTCCCTTAACGGAAATTGGAAAATTCCCCTAGCTTATTTTTTAATAAATAGTTTAGATGGACATGAAAGGGCAAATCTATTGACAAAATGCTTGGAGTTATTAAGTGCAACTGGGGCAAAGTGTCATTCTTTGACTTTTGATGGAGCTTCTGTAAATATGACCATGTGTAAAGTTTTAGGAGCTAATTTTGATTATGGTACCCATGATTTCCGGCCTTGGATTGTAAACACCTTTACAAAAGAAAAGGTATTTTATTTTATGGATTTATTATTTACATAAATAATCTTAAATAATTACAGATTTTTATATTTTGGGATGCAGCGCATATGATAAAATTAGTGCGGAATTCACTTGCATCATCTGCAACAATTTGTACTAACGATGGCATTATTAAATGGCAGTTTCTGTGCGATGTACAGAAACTTCAGTCTGAGGAAGGACTTTCTGCCGGCAATAGATTAACAAGACAGCATATATGTTTTGAAGAAAAAAAAATGAATGTTCGTCTTGCGGCTCAAACGCTGAGTAATAGCGTTGCCGCTGCCTTGTTGTTTTGTAAAGATTTAAACATTCCTCAATTTGAAAATTGTATTGCAACTGCAACATTTTGTAAATATTTTAATGATGCTTTTGATATCTTAAATTCCAAGCATTGCTTTGCTAAATATCAATATGCATTACCCATTTCAAATAACACTTTGGATACTTTTAATGCTAGAATTTCAGACATTATCAGTTATATTTCAAACTTAAAATTACCAAGTGGCAAGGCTTTAATTCATAGTAGAAAAAAAACAGGATTCCTTGGCTTTATCATCAATTTAATAAATTGTATTGATTTATACAATCATTTACAAAATAATACTTCTTTAATATATTTAATGACTTACAAGTTAAGTCAAGATCATTTAGAAATATTTTTCAGTGCAGTTCGAAGCCGAAGTGGTGCTAATAATAATCCATCTGCTCTTCAATTTAAATTTACTTATAAAAGACTCCTAATCAGGTCTCAAATAGGAGGTTCTAGATATGGGAATGCAGTAGATCTATTAAACATTCCTATTTTAGATGTTACTAAAATTAATAGAAATACTTCAGAACGAGGACTGAACCATTTAATTGAAGAACCCATTAAGCCCTTATATAGTGTAGATGACCATGATTATATAAATTCATTATTTGAACTGACCCCATTTTTGGAAAATGTGATTGGATATATTTCAGGCTTTATTTGTAAAAAACTTTGTCCACAGCTACATTGCAACATTTGCAAGGATCATTTATTATCAAAAGAATGCCATTCAAAATTACAGGCAAAAAAAAGATGGGGGCGTTTATTCAACGCTTCCGAAGATGTAATTTTTATTTGTAAAACGGTAGAGAAGCAGTTGCGAGAACACCAAAAATTCTTACACAAACAAAATATGTTTGAAAAATTGCGCAATATGTCCTTTCAGTTAGTAAACCAAAAAGTATTTTTAAGTGACGAATATTATAATCACATATTAAACCAACCATTATTGGACAATCATAGGTTTGAAATGATTAATGTAATTATAGTTCAATATTTAAAATTAAGGTTCCATTACTATTGTAAGGAAATGTCCCAAAAGGATGAAATGATTCGATCTCGTTTATCAAGATTGATAATTTTTAAAAATCAATAAATTTATTGTAGGAAGATTTCGATAATTTGTATGTTAATACCTTCGAACATATTGTTTGAAGGTTAATACAGTCATTCCTCAATTATCAGAACCTTCTTCAATTTGGTTATTAATATAAATTATAAATTTTAATGTATCTAGATAACAATTCTCTGATTTAGACACTAGTGGTAATATTAGGGCTCTTCAGATTGTACATGTACAAGTTTGTTATTTTCAAAACCTATGTAATAGGACATCTTAAGTTCCTAGTTGGTCTTTGACTTTTTAACCACTATAATTTGTTAAATTTTTTAAAATGTCCCCTTAAGCTTTAATATCACTCTCATTCCTGCTTGATAATGAAGTTCGAAACATGTAGCGCTTTAATTTAATTTACTTCACTTTTCTCTTTTCACTTAATGTTTAACTATTGCTTGATGATCGCCACAATCCCAAGGATGTAATGGTCCCCGTTGGTTTTAAAATAAACCCTGGTATTCCTTTTCTACAGTCAAAATTTTACTTTTGTGAGTTTTGCATCGGCTCACGTGTCAGGTGCTTCCGCACCTTATCTCTAAAAACATAAAAAAACACTTCATTTCATCCTTCGTCATCATTTTTCCAACCTAACTAAATTGCTTATTAAACGTGTGTGTCTTATTATTTGAAATTTACCTAACCTATGTAATATTTACAGTGAAATAAAACTTTTAAAACCAAATGTTATTGTTGCTTATTACTTTTGCAGTAATTAATTCTCTATGGTTAATTAACTGTCAAAGCTTAAATAAATAAATTTCACTTTGTGTTAAAACATTAATGTTGAAGGTTTTTCTTTAAAAGGAATTGAAGATATTACTCAAATAGCAAGTCCACTACCTACGTTACAAGTTTGGAATAAATGGACATGTAAAATCAAACGATATTGTGGTTCGATGAATAATATAATGAAAGAGATTTCTAACCTCGAAAATATGCAGTTTAAGTGACAACAAATATAAGATACATATTTAACTTTAACATTTAAATACCTTATTTTGTATGTGAAATGTTTAATAACTCTTCAACTAAAAAATTCATAAATCATAATGGCGGTAGAGCCAGATGCATATTTCAAATTTTGGTATTTGACATGCGCACTAGTGAGTACTATTATATTTCTGTCTTTATTTATGTTCGGCTTCAATTATGCTTCTTCTACACTACGTTAGTAGTAGGTATAGCCACAAACCACTAAAAATAGACTGTCCATTTCTATAGAAAAATAGTTGGTAGAGAAATGCGGGACGGTGACTTCACAAGAGGAAAAGGGTAGGTTGAGTGACGCCCACAGCACCTTATTGGTTAATGCTTTATTGTGGGAAAATTTGAATTGAAATAAAGTAAGGTTATTGTTTTAATAAAATCATATTTATGGTTATGTTTATCATTTATGTATCTATTGAAAATGAAATAATACATTTAGTTACCATTTACATGATATATAACAGTGAAAACAGTACCTATTCTACAAAGTAATACATCTGCCGGTGAAATTGTACAATGCGATGCTGGCATAACAACACTTTTGGAACGTTCAGCAACAGTTTTTTCTTCATAATCCTGAAACAAATGTGGATATGAAGACTCATATGAAACTCATAAATATAATAAATTAAAAAAATAATATTGTATCAAGCTTACTTATATATTGGAAATGCATCATTACGTAATAAAATTGTGCTGAAGTCTTCAATAATGTCACTTTATAAAGGGAAACCCATGTCCAATTTTTAAATCTCCATTAAATTCAACCCATTTGTTAAAAATGGGCTTTAAACATAAATGTTGTGGGTTCGGAAACTTTAAATCTACGGACTTTTCTATTCCTATTCTTACTATTACATGCGGTGACCATGTTATGTTCTTAATTCTAACAAATAGCGAAAGTAAATATAGGTAGGTACGCATGTTTAAAAACTTACCAGAAAACTATAAACTTTAATACACAATAAGTCAATAAGTAATAAACAACAAAATATAAACGCAAATCCCAATAATGAACGATTATGTGACGCTGATGTACACTACTTCACATATTTTAAACGAAAAATACCGCCATAAAATCAAACGCTTATCGCTTCGTTTGAATCAGCTAAATGTCAATTTAATTTTATAATTCTCAGTACCAACTAATTTTGTGAACAGGTTAACCAACTGACAATTCCCCTTTCCTCTTGTGAAGTCAACACCCGAATTTCTCTACCAACTATTTTCCTATAGCAGTGGACAGTCTATTTTTAGTGGTTTGTGGGTATAGCCCACGGACGTATAAAAAACATGGACTGCTAATTATGTTGAAATAATTGTCCCCTGCCTGTGCGGCGCCATACTGTGCTCAATCACAGAATAAGTAAGGGGACCTTATTCTGTGGCTCAATTTTGTATTGGTGTATTTCTAAAGGAGTAATCCACAGACCCACAAACCACTAACAAAAAAGTGATTTGTGCACAGACTATTAAAAATATTAGTGGTCTGTGGAGTAATCTTTGATTATACAGGGTGTCCATTTAGTAGCCCGTTCTTCAAGTACGGCTTTATTGTTAAATTTATTAAAAAATAAATATACGGGATGGCAATTGGGTTGGATGAAGCACATTTGCAAATTATTTAGACACATACAGGGTGTCTCCAAAAAGTATGGTACATAAAACGTATATTTTTTTAAATGGAATGACCCACTTTTTTTAAGCCCAAATGTAGGGGCCTTGGGTGAACTTTTCAGTCGTACATTATTTTTGTATTAATACACGGCGTTGCCAAGTTATTAATTAATTCATATTTTTTTGCTAAAAATCAACCCTTCCATTATACGCTTGTATTTTTTTAACGTCTTGTTTTTGTTTTTACGTAAGTTCGGTGGTGGACTTGGGTTGAATCAGAGTATTCAACCGTGACGAAATATTAAATTATTTCATACAGGATGCTCACTTTTTTTGCTCCAAACATCGACATTTTCAAACTAATTTTTCTTCATTTTTTTAAATAGCACACCCTATTTATTATTGCATATTTGGAATCCCCGGTAAATTTTAGTGCAACTTTATTAAGCTTACCCTATACCTAAGTGCGATAGTTTTTTCGTAAATTGAGATTTTCTATTCCTTACGGCAGTAGATAGTGGCGCGTGGACGAGGCAACGCATAGGCCGGACACTCGAATCGAGGATACCGTTCAAAATGTTTGCCGTCTTGTACTAACAACGAGTCTACTCTTTTGGTGAAAGATTTAATCACTTCATTCAACATAGCTGGAGTAATGCGAGGAAAGGACTGTTGAATCCTCTCCATCATGTTCTATCTAGTAGTGGCACCATTACGATAAACGTATTCACTAATTTGTTGTCTGACTTGTATGGAAAAGTGAGTCGGAGTTCTGTCCAGCTGCAACCACATTATCTCCGTAATGTAGTTAGGAAGATGCTGAGTTAAATTTTGAAAGTCTTCTGTCAAGAAATTTAAAAAGATTTGTCCTGCTAGTGGATTTTCAAAAATATAAGGACCAAGTTCATAGTTATGTACGATTCCTCTCCAAACGTTGAGACTCCAGTTATGTTGGAAATGGTTGACGCGGATAATGTGCGAGTTTTGCGTGTCATACAAGTGAAAGTTGTATCTGTTTACAAAACCATTTCTATGGAACGTGCATTCGTCCGTAAACAGCACATATTTAAAAAAATAAATAGAACCTTATTTCATCGCATCCTCGATTCGAGTGTCCAGCCTATGCGTTGCCTCGTCCACGCGCCTTAACCATCGCGCCACTATCTACTGCCGTAAGGATTAGAAAATCTCAATTTACGAAAAAACTATCGCACTTAGGTATAGGGTAAGCTTAATAAAGTTGCACTAAAATTTACCGGGGATTCCAAATATGCAATAATAAATAGGGTGTGCCATTTAAAAAAATGAAGAAAAATTAGTTTGAAAATGTCGATGTTTGAAGCAAAAAAAAGTGAACATCCTGTATGAAATAATTTAATGTTTCGTCACGGTTGAATACTCTGATTCAACCCAAGTCCACCACCGAACTTACGTAAAAACAAAAACAAGACGTTAAAACATACAAGCGTATAATGGAAGGGTTGATTTTTAGCAAAAAAATATGAATTAATTAATAACTTGGCAACGCCGTGTATTAATACAAAAATAATGTACGACTGAAAAGTTCACCCAAGGTCCCTACATTTGGGCTTAAAAAAAGTGGGCCATTCCATTTAAAAAAATATACGTTTTATGTACCATACTTTTTGGAGACACCCTGTATGTGTCTAAATAATTTGCAAATGTGCTTCATCCAACTCAATTGCCATCCCGTATATTTATTTTTTAATAAATTTAACAATAAAGCCGTACTTGAAGAACGGGCTACTAAATGGACACCCTGTATATATAATCAAAGGGAGTAATGAACCCTGAAAATTTAGCGGTTATATTTGAAAATTGCAATTTATAATTTGTCGTTTCATTATTTCTGAATTTCAATTCTGTAACTATATTTTCATCATCACTTGCTTGGTATCAACGACGATTCTGCTGTTGAAAGTATTTGTAAAATTTCTTCTGGAACGTGGTTTTCGATGTACTCCAAAATGGCATAATTATGTGTAACCATTTAACAAACAAAACTTGTTTATGTACACACGACACATAGCAACAATCGTTTCCAACGAAACATCACGCTCTATTCATACTATGTATATATAAAAAATGTCAAATATGAAAGCAACGAAAGGTAAGATATAAAACATTGAGGTTAAGTCAAAGACTTTGAAGTTTGGACCATTTTCGATTTGACGTTTGAAATTGCCAACTAAAATCGATCTCTACAAGAAAATAACTAACTAAGAGCACAGTATGGCGGCTCCCATGGTGGGGACAAATAAATGTTGCCGGTACGTACCAATTAGCAGTCCATTTGTTTTTTATACGTCCGTGGTATAGCCCCTAAAAACACATAGTACCGACAACGTTTGATCTTGCCGACTGGAGCAAAATTGGTTGGTAACAATGGTAACACTAAAAAATTCCCTAAGCGGATGAAGTGCGTGAATAGAAAGCGATGAGAAAGCGCAACAGCGCAAGCGCCACATGTGTTTTTTCGCTTTTATTGTTTTCTCTGTTTGTTTACATTGCAATCTTTCCATCTGAAAATTTCCGTAAATAACATGTAAATTGTAAATTATTACAAGTGCGAGGTTGCTTTACAAGAGGTTGCACCAGCAGTGGCAAATCCGGGCAAAGTTTATTTAGAATCCCTGCGAACCTTAGTAGTGGTTTGTGCCTTAGTAGCACTGACCTGTATCATAAAGGACTGAGCATTCTTCAATACAACATTGAAGCAAACAAGCCCCACCTAAATATTAGTTACTTCGGGTGCCAACTAGTGCGTTAGTTATATAATGATGGTAGCTCGGTGTTTATAATGTGTTGGTAGTACTGGTATCAGCTGTTACAGTTTAGCTTGTTCTAACCTATATGCTTAATATCTGCTGAAAAGTAGTATAATTACAGGCTCATAATTATTTAAAAACGTAAATTATTAAAAATTGTATTTTATTGCAATGCATAAACGTAGTTTATACTACGTATGAAACAAGGTTATGTTTATGTAAATAAAAACATTAGTAACAGTGTTACCAATAATCACCAACACAACAAAACTAAATTACTAACTGGCACCTTAAATCCCCGTTTTCAATTTGCTTCAAAAGTAGTGGAGGGGATCATTAGAATGCTCAGTCCTTTTAGATACAGGTCAGTGCTTAGTAGGACAAAAACATGGTTAACCTCACTTTCCCCTTATAAACAAAAATATACTTACAGTAATTTAGGTAATTAAATTAAATGCATCCTTTAAAGTAATGTGAATTGCTCGCATTGAAATTGTATAATTTGCAATTTATAAGTTATTTGTGTAACGACAGGCCGTGAAGCTGAACTATTGAGGCTGTAACGGCTGTTAAGACATTTTTCATAAATTTTCTAGGTTTAATTATTGAATTAACATTCCATGAATGGTTCAATTAATCACATTAGTTATGAAAATTTAACCTCAAATAATAAATCATAACATTTGAAATTAGCGTCGATTGCCTTAGGGAGTTTTCGTATTTCAATGTTGATGTCAGGTTTGCTCCAGCTTGTCGGTACTATGTGTTTCTAGGGGCTATAGTAGTAGGGATAACATTTCTCTGGTTAACATGATACAAGAAAGTAGGTGTATTACGTGAAAGTATTACACTTCATTACAGACCCGTACACGCGTTGTTCGTTCACTTCAACGATACAGCTACAGCGGCGTAACTCTAAAAAGGTTTCCATTTGCATTGTTCATTATAAAATGTGATCCTCTGATTCTCAACTTGAAAATACGTTTACTTTTACTATCTCAACCTCAACCTGCAAGTTCGAGTGAGCCGAGAGCCGTTTCGTTTAAGTATTTTTGGACCGGTTCAATCTGACAACTACGCGAACCGGTTCAATTCAATGATCTGTGGTTCAATTGGGTTCAATTAAACGGGTCGTTCGCGAAGGACACATCTCTAGTGTGTCTGTGCTAGTGTGTAACGTGTAAACGAAAACCTGTCTTTACACGTACACGTACGCATCTCTGTTGTCCTTTTTTTGTTGTATTTTTAATAAAAATTAACGATTTTACTTATTATACACATTTTTCTTATTAAAAGTTATAAACCATTCATTTTCATAGTTTACATTCGTAACAGCAGAGCCAATTATAATAATAAGCAAAAATGTAACATATAAACCGTTTGTTAACCTTAAAATATGTGACAGTATGTACTATTCTACTAAAATATGAAAATCTCAAAAAAAACAGCTGCTAAACGAGCAGCAGCTATTTACCAAAAATACAAAAGAAAAAAGAAGTTAAGACGAGTGTCATCTTCATCATCCTCAAGTGGATCTTCTAGTTCTAGTTCATCTTCGAGTAGTTCTTCAGATTCATGTACTAGCAGCAGTAGTAGTAGTAGTACAAGTAGCAGTAGTAGTTGCAGTTCTTCATCAGATGACAAAAGGAGAAAGCGTACAGCAAAATTAATAAACAACAAATCTCTTAAGAAAGCCAAAGTTTCGAGGACCGCAAAAGTGAAAGCGAAGGAAGATGTGTCTACTGACGTACCTCTCCATTTAATGGAAAAATCGAAAAGCATGGCCCCTATGACTAAAGAACAATGGGAAAAAGAACAAAATGTTGTACGAAGAGTTTATGATGAAAGTTCGGGCAGACATCGGTATGTGTACCTATACCAAATTAATAGCTGTTAATGTAATTTTCTTTCCAGATTAATTAAAGGTGGTGGTGAAGTGATTGAGGAAATTGTCAGCAAAGAGAGACATAAAAATATTAATAAAATGGCAACAAAAGGTGACGGAGAATATTTTCAAAAAAATTTATCTACTAAACATTAACATATTTTGTCGATAATAATGTTCCGTTTGTAGTGTTGCACCTTAAATGTTTGATACATTGAATATCTACCAAAACTATTGAGAGAATGACGGTAGGTATTTTGCAGTATTAAGCAGTAAGAATTTGCATTTGTGATGAAATACAGTTTTTATAATATTGATAACCTATTATAGGTATAATAAATTATTTTATTCATGTGTGATGGTCAAAGTTGCCCTTACTATAAAGGGGCTTTTACTGTGTCTATAATATAAACTATTTAATCCATCTGTTTTAATAGATTGCCACACTACATCTCAATTACTATTAGTTATTTCCATATCCCAAACTGTTTTTTTTAGAATTTGCTATCATTGAACTACAGTAGCTAGTGGTAGGTAGTAAAAGCTAAGAAACATAATTTAGGTAATGCTAATGAATGACCATAGTTTAATACCGAAACAATGGCAGATTTAAACCAAAGGGGTGATTCAAAAAAGCTCCGATATACATAGTTCTTTGTAAAATACAGTTGACTCGCGATAATCCGACAATTGACAGTCCGACATGTTGCCACAGGCGCCTTCTCCTGTCTGCTCAATGACTCACAACAGCTTCATTATTGAATGTGCTCCTTTAACGTTGTTTAAAATCTCTTTATATACTCAATGTCGTAAAATATGTACTTAATATGTATATTGTAACAATACATACCTATACACATAACTTAAATTTTCGTCAAAATTCAGTTTTTAAAAAACTAACCTTTATTAATCCGACATTGTTGATAATCAGACACACCCTCGGGCCGGTAACTGTCGGATTATCGCGAGATGTATATTGTAACAATACATACCTATACACTATGTAGTATGTACGTACATACAGTACATACACATAACTTCAATTTCGTCAAAATTCGGTTTTAAAAAAACTAACCTTTGGTAATCCGATAATTTTTGATAATCCGACACCCCCTTGGGCCGGTAACGGCGGTAACTGTCGTATTATCGCGAGTCAACTGTACTTTCATTGAAAAAAAAACAGTGAGCACCGAGCAGAGTAAATGAAATGAAAATTACCTAAATTGTAACCTCATGGCGATCACCTAGAATAAAGATGTAGTATTCTCAATTTGGTTTTTAAGAGTTTTAAATAGTGCAGTGGCCTCCTAACACTATTACCTTTTCCCTGGAAAAATGTGGCTTGGTTTAAAGGGATTTCATAACTATTTTAATCTACTTCATATGTGGGAGACAAAATCAAAGTTATGCAGGTATAAGTGTAAAGAGTCAAATTTGTTTATAACTATAAGTAACTATCATCCCTTTTTATTGGGGCTGTTAGTTCCTTATAAATAATCTGTCTTCTTAAATTTGATTTTGTCTCTCACATATAAAGTCAAAGAAGTAGATTAAAAACGTTTTAAAGGCTGCCTGAAACTGTTCTTATCATTACTATGCTATGCTATTCTTATACAGAGAGCGTATAAAGTTTCAAGACCTTTTTTTTTCTTTTTTCCCGTAGGAATTTGCGAAAAACGCTTGAACACGTCAAATTGATTTGTTTTTAAAGAAATTTTTGAGACCATTTTCATTTTTCCACCCCCCTCCGTTTTCAAGTTATGACGTCAGAGCCATTTTTTTTAAATACAACCCCCTCCATTTTTTAGTGGATTTGGATAGATCATAGAATTCTGATTTAAGTAATATGCACATATTTAGCTTTCTGGCCAATAGTTTCCGAGATATTAATTTTTGAAAGTAAAAAATGTAGACTGGTAATACTGATTGTGCCATTTTGTAGGCACATCAATCACTTCACGTAAAAATACTTATTTAACAAAATAGTAGGTGAAACAAATGAGTAGGTACCTGCTTGCAGTCAGATTGAAGTTTCGTCGATTTATCGTGTCATAAGTAAATTTCAAAATGGTTCGACGTTTTTCGGAGGCACAAAGAATAGAAATTCTTATCATTAGAGGTTGTGGTGACAGAACACGTACCTACGAAGAAGTGTGCATTTATTTTAATAATAAATATCCGCTTGAAGAACCTCTTCTTAAGACGTCTGTTAGTGCAATCGTAAGAAAGTATGAACAGTTGGGGCATGTTAGAGATCGCCCGAGAAGTGGGCGACCTGCAGTTCCGGAAGATGTTAAGCTGAACGTGCTGTTAGAGTTGCAAGAAAACCCTCATATTCCCTCAAGAGCTGTTGCGGCAAATAATGGGATTTCACAACGATCTGTTTTGAATTTTTTAAAAGGACAGAAATGGCATCCCTACAAAGTTAATTTAGTCCACGAACTGAACGAGGATGATTTTGATCGTAGGGTTCAGTTTTGCGAACAAATGATGAATCTTTGTAACATCGATGAAAGGTTTGCTAGCCGAATTTTATTTAGTGATGAGGCAACTTTTGATTTGAATGGAACGGTGAATAGACAAAATTGTCGCTATTGGTCGGAGCACAACCCTCAGTGGATGATGGAAGCCCATACCCAATTTCCGGAAAAAGTAAACGTTTGGGCAGGAATAGTCGGTGATAGGATTATTGGGCCTTTCTTCATTGATGGCTCGTTGACAGGCCAAAAATATTTGGAGCTATTGAGAGATTACCTCGTTCCAGCTTTGGCGGTTCTATTCCCAAATCAACAAGATGCCGACATTCCAAATGAAGACTTGTGGTTCCAACAAGATGGGGCTCCACCTCATTATAGCCGAATGGTACGCGACTATCTCAACGAAGTCTTCCAAGGCAGGTGGATTGGTAGAAGGGGTTTTGTTGAATGGCCGGCACGGTCCCCAGACCTGACCCCTCTAGATTTTTTCTTATGGGGTCACATCAAAAGTAAAGTATACTTTAATCGGCCAGCCACAATTCAACAATTGAAGGAGCGGATCCACGCCGAGATGAGACAAATACAGCCAGAAGTTCTCCTAAATGTTTGTTCGGCATTTCGACATCGATTGGCATTCTGCCAAGAACAAAATGGTCAACAATTTGAACATTTAATTTGATTTTGTCCCTAATCAATGTTTTTCCGTTATTATTATTTTTGTGACTTGTTTAGTACCTACAGTTCGGCCGCTGGATCTTTACCGATGTATGTTCACATACAACGACGTGCGCATCCGTCATTCGACCACTTTATTACTAAAAACAAACAAAGACAAACTGCAAATCTCATGTCATTTAAGCGTCGATATACGTTTCATAAAGCACAATGATGCAGAAAAGGACGCAACATAATATGCTTGTCGTTGATTGTACGTCAAAGTACTTCATTTGACTTCGGTGTAGTGCTTGTTTGTTTACTTTTGTGTTTTTTGAAATTTCTCTCACCTATACTCTGGTCATTTTTAAATTACTATGGATAAGGAACTCCTTCAAATTGCTGTAGCCAATGTTAAAATGGGGTTTCACTTGTAAATAAAAGAATTAATGTCATATACAAAACGTTTTGTATATGACATTAATTCTTTTATTTACAAGTGAAACCCCATTTTAACATTGGCTACAGCAATTTGAAGGAGTTCCTTATCCATAGTAATTTAAAAATGACCAGACTATATTCTATTTCGTAAGTTGTAATTCTCATTAAAAATATGATCACTTAAGGCTATGTTTTTAGGTAATGCCTGGTGTTTTTTTCTAATTCTTTCATTTCTAAAATGCCAGATAAATTTAATAAATAAATTAACACAGTTTTACTCATTATTAATCGTTTATTTGTAAAATAAGTTATTTATTAAAGACGTGGTTGATTTGACTTTGAAATTTAATCTTAAGTCGTACAAATATCATGGCGGCCGAATCGGTAAAGATCCATTGGCCCAACTGTACGTATTATTTTACAACTTAACTTAAAATAAATCATTGGTATTTTTTTCTCGATAAGGATTTTGTTGTTGTTGATGGTAACCGATTTCCCATTACAAAATAGCGCAATCAGTATTACCACTAATAGTCTACATTTTTTACTTTCAAAAATTAATATCTCGGAAACTATTGGCCAGAAAGCTAAAATGTTCATATTACTTAAATCAGAATTCTATGATCTATCCAAATCCACTAAAAAGTGGAGGGGGTTGTATTTAAAAAAAATGGCTCTGACGTCATAACTTGAAAACGGAGGGGGGTGGAAAAATGAAAATGGTCTCAAAATACTTCTTTCAAAACAAATCAATTTGACGTGTTCAAGCGTTTTTCGCAAATTCCTACGGGAAAAAAGAAAAAAAAAGGTCTTGAAACTTTATACGCTCTCTGTATGTTTCTATTGTAGTAGTTGGTATTCTTCAAACAGTGGTTTAGGACAACCTTGGCCTTGTAGTTTTATTATACTGATAAGTGATAAGATAAGGTGAAAATATCTTAGATGTGTTAATTTTTACTTAAATTACCATCTCGTGTCCATGAATACAGTGCTGACCAAGCTTTGTACTGCTCACAATTTTGGTGGCAAAATATCTACTTTTTCAACCTTCCAAAAATTGAAATCGCAAAAGGTCCTCCACATGGTCAAATCGTATTTCTTAACATGATGATAACATCAAATCTAAATATGTAACACCTGGATCAATAACCTTTATAGTTCACCTGGAAGTAAACAGTCGAAATTTATTGTTTTTAACTCGTTTTTGGACCAGTGACGGAAATTTTTCTGATAATTGTACTGGACTACTAGAAGACAAAACTAGTCATAACTGGCTAATCAAATAATTGTTAAGCAGTCACTGAATGGTCAACTAATGTTATTAAGTTATTATTCAACTATAGTGTATTAGTTAATCTATTGGTCGATTGGACGAAGAGTTTACGTATATATTAATTAATTACTTACATTAGTATGAATTCTTATAATACTACCAAGAACTTATTATATATTCCTTGATACTACCTTATATGGTCTTTGATACTACTTAGTCAGGTTTAAGTTCTTATATATTTGGTTGTTTAAACCTTTTTTAAGGAACTACGGAATAAATGTTTTAAATTTGTAAATAAAGATATTACCTAAGTAAAGCAAGAGCTGTGAATTTAATAGTATTTAGAAGAATGGGCAACATAATGTACTACCACAGATAAGTACCTATATTTTTTATGGTACCTATTTATAATTAAGTGAACAAGGTATAGTAATTGTTTGTTTAAATGTAACCTGAAGCTTTTCGACACTGTGTTATATTATTTTTCATTATCAAGGGTAAATAGATTGTCAATATGTATACAGTATACATAATTGATAATGACAACAAAAAAATAGATTATTTTTTTTATTATAATGACACATTTAAATTAGTTTGGGATTTTATAAGTACTAAGTACTAAAATCGAAATAAACCTCAACATCAAGCATATATACCCTCAATAGACCTAAACAAAGAATACCTACAGACATTATACCGGGAGTTCGTTCTCAAAGTCGAACATAGGGATTTAACATGGTATTGAACGTTTTTGCCATTTGTTGCTCGCCTATTTAACTTAGAGACAAGGTAATGACATCAACAGAAAGAGAAAATTATTGCGATTCAAATAATGCTACTGGCAAGACTAAAAGTGCGATTTATTCTTTCAAAATACTAACTTAAAGTATGAAACTGTGTAAATAGCATTCCCTTGATTTTAAAATTTTACAGCAATTGTTTTTTTGTACTGTTTGTTTGTCAATACGAATTTAACGTTAAACCATTCTATTAAAGTTTATTTATCTAATGATGAATACCTATACCAACGAAGAAAGGGTTTTTATGGTGAAAACCTTTCATGGTGGCGCTAATTTCAGAAGAGTTCGAGACTTCTTTGCCGTTAATTTTAATACTACAATACAAAAGTGTCATACTTTAAGTTAGTATTTTAAAAGAATAAATCGCACTTTTAGTCTTACCAGTAGCATTATTTGAATCGCAATAATTTTCTCTTTCTGTTGATGTCATTACCTTGTCTCTAAGTTACATAGGCGAGCAACAATTGGCAAAAACGTTCAATACCATGTTAAATCCCTATGTTCGACTTTGAGACAGAACTCCCGGTATAGGGATCAAAGGTAACAGCAGTACCCTTGAGCGCATATACCGGGTGCTGATCCGGCCGCTCGGTAATAGCATTTTACATGTAAAATCTTGTCTATGCAATTTCAAAACTAAAAATACTACCTGAATGGTATATTCTTTCCGACCAAAATTGTACTGTAAGAAAGAAAATGAGGAATTAAATGTTGAATTAGAATTTGCAAAAATCACATTTCCATGCTTTTTTAAAATAATTGCGTTATGAACAAGTGTAGAATCTTGACGTTTTCATTAGTACTGGAAGTTGCCATGACCACCGTCATGGCAATGCGATTTTTGCAAATTCTTATTCAACATTTAATTCTTCATTTTCTTTCTTACAGTACAATTTTGGTCGGAAAGAATATACCATTCAGGTAGTATTTTTAGTTTTGAAGACTTTTGTACTCTTATGTTTTGGCCCTAATTAAAACAATTAGGGAAGCAGGAAATTGCATAGACAAGATTTTACATGTAAATAAATGCTATTACCGAGCGGCCGGAGCAGCACCCGGTATAGCCTTTAACCCATACGCGCATCCTGAAGAAAAGATAATGAGAAAACCTAAAAGTTACTCCAACTGGCCTAAAAACAGCCGTTTTATGGTCCGTCCGAACTTGCTCTGCCATTTGCACTATCAATGTATAAACATAAACAACTTATAACCCAAGAAAGTCAATGAAGATACCCATGGCTAAGTGTAATGTTGGTTGCATACATAAATTTTGAGAAAAATTGTTATTAAATGTACTACAGGCGTAGTCACATAAGAAGGCGAGCACCGGCGCAACCCGATTCGTGACTCCGAAAGCCGAATACTGTGAAAATACAAGTCAGTTGTGTATCATAATAAATGCATTCACACAAGTGCATTTTTTTCAGTAACTTATTCGAATTTCATTATATATGACTAAAGTATGTAATTATCCAGTAATTATAATTCAATAAATAACATTAATGTTCATATTTATAGTGATGAATAAACATATCTGCAACAACAAAGTGAAACGACACTGACTTAAAGATACGCGAAATTTTACAAGCAGCGTAAATTCGTCGTTTGCGCATTGCCGCGCTCGCCTTCTTATGTGACTACGCCTGTACATTGAACTGTATAATACAGTCATTGATGTACTACTAAAACGCACTGAACTCAATAATACCACAGTATAAAGCTATAAAGCATTAAACTGTGATAATACAGTTTAGTGACTAAAGCGCACGTAAGGTTTGAGTCAACGAACAACGGTTTGACAATGTTGCCGTCATACAGTAGTACAGAGTAAAGCCATTAAAACTACAAATATGGTAAATCAGTGAACTCTAATATAACTGGAAGGGACGCTCATGTATCTCGCAAATGCACTCGTTGAAGCAGGGGTAAAAGACAAAGATAGATTGAGTTAGTAATGCTGGTAGTACAACTAACCTTGTCTGATTTGTTATGTTCGTTGACTATTTTGCAGCTCCTTTTGATTAATTATATGTATTTTATTTCATACAAGTTAAACAAGGACAACAATTCCACCACACCGCGGGTTGCATAAGTTACAAAACCGCTTCAATGTTTAGTGTTGTTGTTTCCCTTCCAGTTATATTAGAGTTCACTGTGGTAAATTCACAGCAGGTAGGTTTTATTAAGGAATTACGATTTTTTAAAGTAGATTTTTACGAATATCTAGTTTATTCTATAATTCAAAAACGGCGGCATTACAAAAATTTTCTAATAACTTTGGCAACATGGCCATATACTTGACTTCAGATAAAATTAAAGACCTAACCTGCAAATTAATCTCTGAAACGAAACGGGTATTTGCATTTTCTTGCCCGGCCGCTAGGGGTCAAAAGTTCAGCAACCTGATGGTCGGGCAACACAGACCAATAACGGTCTGTGTCGGGCAACTTAAAACCTATCACAGGTTTTTCCCCAGCATTGAACTTTTTTACCTTATATGTTCTATACGGCATAGTATAGGCACAAATAAATCACTTGTTGTGTACAAACCAATTTAGCAGATAATAATTACCTTTCATATGTAATTGGGTTTCCGTTACGTTATTCTGGGGGAAGGGGTGCCAATGACCTTTGCGTTACGGTGCGTTACAAGGGGAGGTAGGGTTACCAAAAACGGTCACTTTTTGCGTTACGTAATAGAACAGCCCCTAGGTACTATCAAAGAGTATCATCGATAAAGGCGACAACGTAACCCGGGTGGCTGAAAATGTGAAGAGTTTATGGTTCTGATACTGTTAACAGCCAATCGTGCGCAATTTCGGGTTCGTCGATTCGGTCCCGGTAATTTCGATGTCAAAGATGCACCACGCACTGGAAGGCCAATTGTCGAAAATATCATGACAATTGTCTGGTTCGACCGTCATATAAGCCACCGTTGCCCAAGAGCTAAAGGTTTGGGACCACTTCTGGATACAAGAAGAAGCTCGATGTATGGGTGCCAAACGAGTTAACGCAAAAAAAATCTCATGGACCAAATTTCCATCTGCGAATAGCCGCGGAATCCCCATGCGCCGGATTAAGCCAGCGCGGGGCTCGTCGCAAAATGTGAACAAGGGGGTCACATGGGAATCCCTACAAAATCAACACATTTCTGAAGCGGATGGTGACCGATGGTGAAAAATAGATCAATTACGACAACGTCAAGCGAAAACGGCCGGTCGTGGTTGAATCGCGGTGAACCGGCGCAAACAATGACAAAGCCAGGAAGGTTTTGTTGCTGCGTGTTTGGTGGGACTGGCGGGGAATCATGTACTATGCTCCCCTACGCCAAAACTCTTAACTCGGAACTGTACTGTCAACAATTTGACCGACTGAACCACCCAGTTTTGACCGATAGGAGAGGGATTGTGTTCCATCAGGACAACGCGCGCAAGACCACACACATTGATAGTAACTCGCCAGAAGCTCCGGGAGCTTGGTTGGGAGGTTCTTATGCGGAACTGGCACCAAGCACTGAACTATGTATTTTAAGTTCAGTGGCACCAAGTGATTGCCACCTGTTCCCGTCCATGGCGCTCGATTTAGCCGGTGAAAAATTCGCGTCAGAGAGTTGTGAAAATAGACTGTCTCAATTTTTTCCCAATAGGGAAGAGGGTTTCTTTGCACCTTTTACCATTTCTTTTCCTTTTTTCACGAGAACACCTGTAGCACAGAAACACAAGTTAGTATTGCAGTATTGCCAAGTAATTAAAAGTGAATAATGGCAACACTGAAATTTTTTATATTCTGTTCATAGAAAAAACCCCTTTTCTATGGTTCTGTTCTAATTCTAACCTGATAGAATCCAATCCTTTTTATTCAACAACTTTTATCTTTTTATCATTACAAAACTTACTGACTCAAATATTAAAGTACATTTTTTATTGACTTTTATTGCTTTTTTTTATTACAACGTAATTTAAAGTGTTTCTTGTATTTGATATGTTTTAACTTCCTTTCTATTTATTTTAACTGGGAAAGTAGGTATGCCTATTATTAGTTATGATAATATAATTCTTACTGCCATGAAAGGTGAATAAGTATCGTAGGTAATATTGATATATAATTATTTCTTGTACAGGATGGCTAACAGTTATTCCGATAGCATGGGAGAAAATCCTCATCCTCATCAAAGTAGCTCTTCTCAATCACAAGTTCCAACAAGTCTTTATACGTCTCTTGTGAATACTACCGATAATTCTTTAAGTGTAAATATGCCACGACGTGCAGTTGAAGGTACAATTTTGCTTAACGATGTTATAAGGGAATTCCAACATCATGTCGAAAATAGAGGAATATTACTTTCAAATATTTTAAATAGGCCGACAAGTTCGGAAAGTGTGCCAGGAAATAGTAGTAATAATCAAAGTCAGCCAAGTGATAGTGTCGTTATAAACTTAGAAAATGTAGTTCCGAACCGTCCAAACGTGTCAAATCCAGATATAGGACATTCAAATTATCAAGCGGCTGTTTTATTAAATGCGGCTATTCCGAATAATAATGCCGAAAATAATGCTGGAGACACACCCGCAAATGAGACAATACATAATGTAAGAGAGATACAGCAATCGTTGGAACTTTTACAAAAATATTTACCATTTTTATTAATATTGATAGCCAAAGGTTTATATGATCATTGTGAAGGAATATTCGATTTGATTATACTTTTTGCTACATTTGTGCATTCAAATACTGTAGTAAAAAGAGAAGCTACTGCGCAAGCGCGAAGAAGTTTTACGAAATTATTCGTTGCCTTATTTTACATTGTGGTTTGCTTTTCGTTTATCGCTTATGTTTTTGAGGACGAAAAGCTGTATTTGAATCTCATTTTTATTCCGCCGTATAAGCAACCTACAACTGTGTGGGCTTTACTTTGGACTGCCGGTATTACGGATTTTATTCTAAAATTGATAACTATAATATTCAAAATATGTGTAACTATGCTACCGACGTGGGTTGTTCCTTTCCAACGGAGGGTGAGTATTAAACATTTACCCTTTTTGTACTTTCACTAATTGTTTAGGGGAAAGTGTACTTATTCATTGAGGCCGTTTCACAACTGTATCGTAGTTTAGCTACAATTCAGCCATGGTTATATTATTTGTTGGAATCATACCAAGGAGCTGAAAAGATTGTAGGTGTATTTTTGTCTGCAGCTTATATGGTTTCTAAAGGAACAGATTTAATGTGTCGTTTACGGTTATTTAAGACTGCCATTCTAAAAGTATTACAAAATGTGGTAAGTATTTAAAATAATTCATTTTGGATTATCATAATAATGGGTAATGAGATAGGGTCTGCATGATGACAAAAAGAAATCATAGGAAAACATATGTTTTAAGAGCAGCATGTATTTTTTAACAAAATCCATTTTACAAAATAATTTTTTCAGAGAGAGGATTTTTATTTTGTAGTCCAGTCAATGAATACATTGTAGAGTGCATGGAATTATGCAAGAATTTTTGACTTCAGAACATTGTTAGTAGTTAGTACGTAAACATACTAAAAATCCCCGCCGCTGGGAGGTGAGCTTAAAGTGTGTGGGGGGCGAGGCCATTTTTGAGTTTTTATATTATATCTCGGAAACGGTGGACTCTAGAACAAAATATTCTAAATGAAAATGAAAGCCAATTAAATTTGCAATAAAATTGTTTCCATACAATATATTTGTCGAATTTTCAACGGTTTTCAAGATATGTACGTTATTGAATATCGATAATTTTCGAAAAAATCACTTTTACCTTACATTTATTTCTAATGCCTCCCATGATTCTTTCTCAGAAACATTTTCACAAACGAAGTTATAGAGCATTTAGATTTTAATTTGATGTAACCATAGGCGAAGTTGGGGGGGGGGGGGGGGCTAAGCCCTCCCAAACTTCAATTTAGCCCCCCTAGCTTACCATGACATCTTAAAAAAACTATGGATGTAAGATGTAACATTTGTTACTTTATCTTCAACCAATCAATCGCTATAGAATTTCTAACATGTACTTACGCTCAATTTCGGTGTTCCTCTAGAAATGAGTATGGACAGTGCAGTCAATTAAGGGGCGAGAATGAGTTCAAGCCATGGGTATCATATGGTATCATAGCCTACTTGGAAAATATTTATTTCCATAACAATAGTAAATAGCTTAACTGCTACATGCGACATTCAACCTCTAATAACTCTAAAACGGTTCAAGCCATGGGTATCATATGGTATATTTTTGAAATCAGAAAAATATGGGCTTCATGAAAATAAAATAAAATACAGGGTGTTCCATTTAAAAAAAGTATAAAATATATTTTATATCTCTTAGCTGCGGTACGCCACTGTGTATTTCATGATAAATTAGGACACTTCGCTTATTATCCTACAACTTTTACATTTAATTTAGGCATCTATCTGCAATAATTACGAAAATATCCATTGGGTAATTTATAATGGCTATCCCTGTACAAACCAATTTAGAGTGTGGGGACAATGCGGCAAAAACGAGTCCGCACGATGACGCGCCGAACCCCGATCTCGGTAGTCGCGCCCATACATGACGTCAAACCCCCACATGATAGACACGAATGCGCGTTCGAGTAACATCGCTACCGAGCGCCGACGAAGCGCTACCGAGCACCGACGAAGCGCCCCTGACACGGTATAAAAGCGTGCGCACGACGATCGAGAAATCACTCTCTTTCGGAGTTGTTAATAGCCTTGAAAGAGTCACCTACCCCCTTGGCCGGAGTTGTTAATAGCCTGGTCATAGGGGGGCCACCGTCCGACGCCGGAGTTGTTAATAGCCTGGCTAGGATAAGCGACCACCGCTACCACGTACGCCAGTCAAGTGGCTGCGGTCCGGTTCACCACGTTATTCACCGGTGCTATCTACCTATCGTTACGCCGTTGCCGCCGACGCCTACAAAGAGGCCATCATGGAAGCTGGCGCCGATCGACCTCGACACAGGGCCCTGCTACAGCGAACCTCATAGCCGATCCCTGCATTTACTCGACCCACGAAGACAGTGCGTGAAGTACATTCGTTCTTTAACTTTGCGTTCATGTTAATTTGTTATTGTTATTGTTATTCTTTTTATGTTATTTGTTCTTTCGTTTAATAACGAAGTAAAAACCGTTAAACCACTGCACGTTACATTTCCTAAATAAAGATCGGCGCAAACACACGCGCCGACAAGAGGATAATAATAACCTTTGATATGGAATTCGGTTTGCGTTACGTTATTCTGGGGGAAGGGGTGCCAATGACCTTTGCGTTACGGTGCCGTTACAAGGGGAGGTAGGGTTACCAAAAACGGTCACTTTTTGCGTTACGTAATAATTGAACGGCCCCCAAGTATTGTCAAGTGCATGGAATTTGCGAGACTTCTTGGCTTCAGGAATTTGTCAGGGTAGTTAGTAGGTAAACATATTGAAAGTTCCTGCCCCTGGGAAGTGAGCTTATGTTGGGAAGGCGGAGAGAGGCCATTTTTCTAAGTGAAAATGGAAGCTTATTGAATTTCCTATAAAAGTGTCTTCAAATATATTCTGATCACAAAAGTATGCTAATATGCCAGTTTGCGTGGTGCCATACGGAAGGATAGAAAATTTATTTATTTATTTTATTTCAAACGGGACACGCCCAAACTAGAAAAATATGTACAATATAATACATAATACATGAAAATTATTACAAATGTAATTTAAATAATTTCACACTTATTTTTAATTGTTTCAAAAATACGTAACCAGCTATCTATTGTAATATCACAATCAGCCATAACATATTAAAATTATTACAAATAATATTTAAAGGACTCTTTTTTTAATATGTTTGTTCTTGAGAACATTGTGTAAAAGAATAAAGATTTTCAAGAATATCTTTGGGGTACATTGATGTTTATTTTTTCTAATAATTGTGGACAATTAATTTTGTTTCGTATTAAATTGAACAAGAATTTAGTACTCATTATAATTCTTCTAGTCTTTAGTGAAATCAAGTTATAATTAATAAGAGCTGTAGAGTATTGAAAATCATGTTGTGGATAAAGAAAAAAAAAATTTATACGGGCGCGTCAGATATGGAGAGATGTTAAGTGAACTCTACAAATGCTCCCATTCAAAAGACTGATGATTTGAAAGTGACGTAAGCTCGTAGTGAATTTTTGAAAATACAAAAAGAAATCGCGATATTCGAGCGTGTCAGATTTTTATACAGGCGGTTCAGCTCGATGTCCCAGTCGTGTTAGCCATACATCTGACAATTATTTTGGGGGGAATTTTTATTCTGACGTTTAGAAATAATTTTTTTCCAATCACAAAATGTGACAAATGAAAGTAGGTACGAAAAATTATGTAAATATTTAAAAACATAATTTATTCAGAAAAAACATAAAATTTAAATACAATACAAATATGCCAGAGCGTTGTACATATAACATGAACGTGTTGTATTGTCATCAGCTGTAAAATAATAGAAATAGGTAGATAGATAACTTTATTATTGGATTAAGTATGTTTTACATATATTTACAATTCTGGTTATTTGAGCTAAATTAAATCAAGATTACATTTTTCACATTCATTTATGCTGTAAAATGCATTATTAATTAAAAATAATTTTATCGGTGCTTCCAATAACTTTCTTCCAAGGTTTTTTGTTGTATTTGGCAATGCATTGAAGTATTTAGCAGAAAGCTGTATACAGCTTTTATGAGTTTGGCTTAATCTGTAATAATTTAAATAAATATACTGCACGTACGGAGAAAGATTGCTTCGGGTGCGCAGGTGAACTTCGTGTATTCGGAAGCGATCGGCATGTAAACTGCTTTTTCCACGTTTAACACTGGCGTTGCTTTTTATGAGGAAATAAAACTCGCAGTGTTTTTAAATTTATATTTTAGTAACAAGTCAGAAAAAATACGTGTACATGTAAAATTAAATCACATACTCATTTAAGACAAAAATCATTTTTTTTTAATATTCAAGCCAGATGTTACGAATTAAACGGAATTTAGCGGCGACACCACTGGTATCATATGATTGCCAAGCTTGGAAAATTTACAATTATACGAGTGCGCATCCGACCTTGGGGCAATCTTTCTCCGTACGTTCTGTAATTACAATTTCTCGTATGGTACAGATAGTTCAGTCAACAAAGACCTATAATGAGCATCACCTCCGAAAAAATACAATAGTTTTGAAATTTCACATACTTATTTGTAGGTGTCTAGTGATAAATATGCTAAAAGTCCTGAAGAATCCGAGGCGAGCTCTAGCGGCAGTGACCGGAAATATGTCACTTTTTTTGGTTTTTCGTTAATATCTCCAAAACTATTGGTCAGAGCTAAAACGTGATTATATATAAAATTAAAGCTGACAAAATTTGCTACAAAATTGGATATATGTATTTTTTTTGTATTCCTAAAGTTGACCGAGTTATAGGGTGTTGAAAATTAGTGGTTGTTTCCAAAACCACGTTAGCGCTGTATATTAACGGTTTGCATACAAAGTATCAACGCAAGATTTCACCTTAAAATTATTCAAACATTTATTCTCAATCTCGTCATTACCCCTCCCTTAGGCAACCCTCCCCTCTTTCATCCTTCGCCCCTTGGATTAATAGTTAATACATATTCGCATTAATGCAAGAGGTGGAATAGTATATTGTACAACAAGTGATACGACTAGAGGCTAGACTAATAGACCTGAGGTCATGTCTAGCGGCATATACTGAAAATATAATATTTCTCATCTTCCGTTAGATATCAAATTTTGTCAAAGTAATATTCTCATTTTCCCCCCATTAGTATGAATAAATATTACCATTTAGGAGAAAACTTAAAAAAATAGTTACTCAAGAAAACCAATTTAATGTTATAGAATTTAACAAAAAATTATACACTTTTCTTTCATACCTCTTGAGGAAACAAATGAATCAGCACCATTTGAGCATCAAGAGGGTGAAGGGGCAGGACCCTCAATTAAAAATCAGGTAAGATTGACTTATATTTTTATGCTTCTTTCATAGGATTTTTCACAATACCTAATTTGCTATGCTCTATTTTAGGCAGATAATGCAGTAGATCGACACAGGGCCGGTGCTGAGATCTTTGGCGCCTGTCTGCCATTTCCACTGAAGCCCCCCCCCCCTCCCTCCAAACTATACGCAAATAAAATCATCGAGAAATTATCAACAATTTCAGCAAATTCTCACTGATCCAAATCTGGTACCAAAATAATCACCTACAATTCCAATTTTCTTTTAGTAAAATAAAAACTTTAGATAAGGAAAAAATTTGAAAATAACTAGAAAATGTAATTATAATTATAAGAATTGGTATGTAATAGACCTTGTTAATACATTTTCAAAAGTTTCAAAATTTTTGCTTAGGGGTTACTCTGAACGCCGAATCGATGTAAAATATTTTCAAATGGCAGCCGACGTAGCTAGTAACTTCGTTATTTTAAACGTCAACCCCTACTTTTTACTCCACTTTTGGATTCTACCCACATGTCAATATCTACAATTTATGGTTTTTCAATTATTTTCACTTTTCAAAAAATTATGGCGGATGTAGACGGTACTTTGGGAGTTCTATAGACGGTACTTTGGGAGTTCTATAGATACTTGAAAACCGTTGTAGTTAAGGCAACCGGGTTTTCACCAGCGTATACAGGATGAATAGGGATTTGCTGCCGTTTCGAAAATATTTTACATCGATTCGGCTTTCAGAAGAAACATCTACGTTCAAATTTTCATAAACCTATTTATTAAACTTTCCCAGAAATTTCTAACTAAAGCTCCCAAAAAACACCTTGTATAACCCTGTTAACGAATACATTAGTTTTTTAATTTTCATTTTTGAAAGTTTATTTGAATGAAATTATGAACAAAGCCCTCGTGGCGGCGCCCCTTTTGTAGCGGCGCCCGCCTGCGCCGCATCTCTTGCAGGCCCGTTTCCGCCGGCCCTGGATCGACAAGAAGATCATGAAATTCGAACTGCAGGACCTTCTACGAGGAAGAGACTGAAAGTCAAGTGATTTCATCTATTGTACATAGTTCTCCCTATTAGTTATTGTATATAATCACTATTTTGTTTTATTATTGTACATTTCTATTTTTACTTTTTTTTACCCTAAAATGCCGTAGGTATGGAAAGTATCTCGATCGATTTATCTTTAGTTCCTGTAAACGATTTTTTTTAAATAAAATTTGTAATGCTTTATTTAAATTTTTGTGTTATGGTAGAAAAGTGTATAATTTTTTGTTAAATTCTATAACATTAAATTGGTTTTTTTGAATAACTATTTTTTTAAGTTTTCTCCTAAATGGTAATATTTATTCATACTAATGGGGGGAAAATGAGAATATTACTTTGACAAAATTTGATATCTAACGGAAGATGAGAAATATTATATTTTCAGTATAAGCCGCTAGACATGACCTCAGGTCTATTAGTCTAGCCTCTAGCCGTATCACTTGTTGTACAATATACTATTCCACCTCTTGCATTAATGCGAATATGTATTAACTATTAATCCAAGGGGTGAAGGGTGAAAGAGGGGAGGGTTGCCTAAGGGAGGGGTAATGACGAAATTGAGAATAAATGTTTGAATAATTTTAAGGTGAAATCTTGCGTTGTTACTTTGTATGCAAACCGTTAATAAACAGCGCTAATGTGGTTTTGGAAACAACCACTAATTTTCAACACCCTATAACTCGGTCAACTTCAGGAATACAAAAGAAATACATATATCCAATTTTGTAGCAAATTTTGTCAGCTTTAATTTTGTATATAATCACGTTTTAGCTTTGACCAATAGTTTTGGAGATATTAACGAAAAACCAAAAAAAGTGACCTGTTTCCGGTCACTGCCGCTAGAGCTCGCCTCGGATTCATCAGGACTTTTAGCATATTCATCACTAGACACCTACAAATGAGTATATGAAGTTTCAAAACTATTGGATTTTTTCGAAGGTGAAACTGTTAGTTGACTGGACTAAGACACCCATCTTTTGAGCATCCATTGACTGGACTATTGGTAGGATAATAATATTTCTTCTCACACAGCACATAATGTGAATGTTCTACCAGCATGTGTATATCATAGAATGTGACTAATAGTAAATGTACCATTGATACGTTTATGTGCAATCGGAAATGTTTGAAAAATATTAAAACAAATTTATGCGAAAATTATATGATTTGTTGATAACAGCTTTCTGTAAAAATCTCCGAAACTGTCTAATTATACCATGTATTTAGCAAAAATATATACAGGGTCCTTCAACAGTGCGTCAGGCTTGTATAGTACCTAGACCCATAAAGTTAGGAGGTTGATTCAAACGCAGTTGTTAATTTTTGTTAAGGGCGCATTTCACGAAAATATTTTAACATCTACAGGATGCTTCAATAACCTATGACAAACAAACAAAAATTTTTGTGGAACCCTCCGTATAATTTTACATGTTAAGAGCCTCCTTGGACCCCTTTATTTATTCCTAAAATATTACACCTTTTAAACGAATAATTTAGCAGCAATAAATTATTTATTTAAAAATATTTAATTTTCGTTACTTTCTCTAAAGAGCGCGGCATCACCATAAATCCAACTTTCATATCAAATTTGGATTCAATTCTTGTTGTAGAAGGTTGTCAGATGTTATCATTTCATTTATGATGTTTCATTTTATACAGGATGTTCAAATTAAACTTACAATTTTTAGAAAGTTCAAAACAATTGTTCTCAACTTTTTTAAAGGGAACACTGTATGTATTCTTCTTGATCGATAAAGAATTAAAATATGAACATTTTTTGTAATCACGTTCACATGTCTATGACTAGGGGTTTCCGATTTAATTTATAAAATTGTTTGATAGGAGAACCGAAGTTTTACAGAAAATCAATCAGTAGGCTAGGAACAAAATATTATTTATCGTTATTACGATTACATAACAATGCAATGTTAACAATTAGAAAAGTTTTACAAGCTACAGCAACTTTTCAAAATTTCTTCCATTATATCTTAAGCATAAATTAATGCGATCTTCAAATGCAATTTATTCATAGTAGGTCTTGAGCTCTTGACAGTATAATTCTATTATTTCTATTAATGTGACACATTTCCTTGCATTGTATTCAAAATATGGTAGTGACATAACAAAATATAACTGTTATTAAAAAATTATCGACCAGGCGTTGTATTGTAGTATAATTAAAATTTGGGGTTGTGGTCAAGTTGAACATTTGATCAAATACATAGTTAAGGGTTATGGTCAAGATTACTTTTGCTATAGCGTCGTATACCAATTTTGAATGAGAGCGTTAGTTGTGGTCGAGTGATTGTGATCAAAATCAGAATTGGAAGTTGTGGCTAATTTTAAAGTTTGGCGTTTGTGGTCATGTTCAGCTTCATCACTCATGACATTATGTACATAACCACCAAACTTCACTATGAATTTCAGCTGCTGTGAGATTTTTTTGCCAACACTACTCACCCTTACTGTCTTGCAAGACTTACTATAATATCACAGTTGCATACGTAGAGACTTACTGCACACTACAGCACACGAATAGCGCTACTACTGTTACCAGTTCTTTTTCCATTTCACCCACACAGACATTACCTTTCCGATACCCTTTTTGTTCTAATACAGGGTGCCTCACGGTAACCCCCCATTAGAATATTTGAGAGACTACTTTGATCTGAATTTTGAAGATTTGGGCAACAAGTTTTTCGAGCAAGGACTCAAATAAAATAATGGCGCCTATGTAACCAGGTTTTGTTTTTGTTGTTGTTCAACGTTTCTATTATTGTCAGTGCATACATGGAAGCTCAAATGAGATACATTTTATCGTTTCTTAGATGTTCTTGATAATATCTTAGAAGAGATATTTATTAGAGTGAATTTTAAGAATATTTAAATTTTTAGACTGTTCATTTTACTTTAGATTATACAGTGTGTCCACGGATTGACTTCACTATAGGTGTAAGTGACCAAAAATTTTGGGATTTCAAAACGATTTTTTCAGATTCTGCCCTGCTTCATTAGAAATGAATTTTCATCATATTTTTAATTTTTTTAATTCAAAGCCGCCTTGATCGTGGAACAAAAGCTATTTTCTTTGCAGGTAAAGTACCTTTTTTATGTATCATAGAGCAAAATTTTATTAAGAAAAACTGTTCAGAATCAAAAAATAATAATCAGTGCAAAATTTGAAAATAATCGGCACAATTTCATGAAACCGTTATTTTTATTTATTAAGAGGACTATCATCGATTAAATCGGAATCTATGCATACAACATTTCAAACATTACATTCTCATTTGTTTACAAACAATACCGATTGTCATTTTATGGTCAGTTTTTCAATTCTGAACAGCTTTTCTTAATAAAATTTTGCTCTATGATACACAAAAAAGGTACTTTACCTGCAAAGAAAATAGTTTTTGCTCCACCACCAAGGCGGCTTTGAATTTAAAAAATTAAAAATGTTATCAAAATTCATTTCCAATGAAGCAGGGCAGAATCTGAAAAAATTGTTTTGAAATTCCAAAATTTTTGGTCATTTACACCTAAGTATAGTGAAGTCAATCCGTGGACACACTGTATGATTATGATTTATTTTATAAACTCAAAAATGAAATATAATTATTTTAGTGTGGCATATAGAGGCATTTGAAAAATTATTTTTGTTTCAGACACTTGGCTCTTTTCCAAGCAAAGATCAAATACAAACTGCAGGAAATCACTGTCCAATTTGTCACGATGAGTACGATACTCCAATATTATTACAATGTCGCCATATATTTTGTGAAAGTTGTGTTAGTACTTGGTTCGATAGAGAACAAACTTGTCCGTTGTGTAGAGCTAAAATAGTAGATGATCCGTCATGGCGAGATGGTTCAACAACATTTTTTATTCAATTGTTTTAATAACAATGAGGAAAAATTATTGATATGTATATAATTTGTATTATATTATTATGTAATATATTAGGTAGAACTGGATAAACTGAATTATAATAAAGTGTGTTGATTGTTGTATTGTTAATACTACAAGGCTCCATGAATTACTTAAGTATCTATTATATTTTGCATGGATGCTAACCCTCTAGTTAATAATAAGTGGAATTACTTGTTATTATAATGGAGTTCTACAACATAAGCTTAGACATCATGAAGTAGTGGTTCGGGACTCAAAATAAGGGAGCAAAATTTAGGTAAATTCAGAAAAAACTCGAAGCCTCCCTTTATATAATTTAATCTCCAAAATTACGTTACGTAGTAAAACAGTGTGATGACAGACGATGAAATGAGATGACAGATTTGTTATCTTATCTTAAAAAACATAACAAATCTGTCATCTCATTTCATCGTCTGTCATCACACTGTTTTACCACGTAACGTAATTTTGGAGATTAAATTATATAAAGGGAGGCTTCGAGTTTTTTCTGAATTTACCTAAACATAAGCTTAGAGAAAATGGCTGATGTTTTATGAAATAAATTTATTCTTTTCTATAATTTTTTAAAACATATGGTTAAAAATTTAAGAAGTAAGTTGTGTTCCTAATATAGTTGGTCTTTCGCAACGCATAAAATTACTTTTTCTGGAGGGGAATCCACTAACTTTGTTGGTTTGAATTTGACCGAGATGCCTTCAATCTTCATTGTTATGATTTGCCAATTTAAACACTGGTGAACATGCAATTTCAAAAAAAAGTCTCGACGGTTATGGGTAAAAGTGTCTCTCCATTTTTTCTAGAAGTTTGGAATCTAATTTCTACCTTTCTTTTATTAATACACAGTGCACTCTAAAGTTACTTATTTATACAATCACGAAGTAATATTGCATAATGTTTTATCTATTATCGGTGAAAAAACGACATAAATACATATTATTTGTTTTAATTTATACGAAATTTGAAGAGCTTACATTCAGTTTCCTATTAAAAACAATACTGTTTTTCCAGAACCGATTTGTGAACAGGTAAAAAGATATATGTACAGATGCCAATTTTACATTAAGATTCATCTAAATAATGACAATTTATGGCTACCAGGCATTCTACCATCACCATCAACAAAAGCTTGTTGCATATAATCTAGGGCTGGCAATTTCCTTAAATCTCCTCTTGCAGCAATGGATGGTTGAGAGTTTAATAGGCGTTTTGCTACAGCTACTATATCGTCCTTTTTTACTTTTTCTATTTCTGTTATAAAATATTCGGGACGTTTTCTATGACCAGTAGCCAAAACTTGTCGCCCTATATCTTCAAAGACGACAGGTCTCGATTCTAAATTCATTAATAACATCGACTGAAGTTGTGTTTTTGCTCTCTAAGAGAAGAATACAAACTATAAAGTTAAAATTACCTTCTCACTTACTCTCAATTCTTGTTCAGATATGGAACTTGCCATCGATACCATTTCTCTGATTATAACCTCCACTAATTCACGTACATGAGTTGGAGGAGCACTAGCGTGTATACAAAACAATCCTGTGTCTGAATATGAATGATTATATGCTGTAGCACTGTACATCCAATGATAACGATTTAAGACATTTGTGTACAGTCGAGTATACATTCCCTTGCCAGGTCCACCAGCACTGAACGATCCTCCACCACCCATCATCATATTCAAAACACACATTGGTATAAAATCGCCATCTTGATGTGAACATCCTTCCAGTGCCAACATTACATGGGACAAAACAGGTAATCCGGCCGAAGCAAATTGTGGAATATCACATTCTTCCTAAAAATACAAACAAATAACAAACTCTGCTACTATTACCATTCAATTCACTGTCAAAATGTTAAATATATTTTACCAACTCAATTAATCTTAAATTTAAAAACTATTTGTGTTTGTGAGAAATTTATAATATGCATTTTACTACACATTAGGGTATTTAGAAATGATTGAATATTACACGAACTGTGATTTAATAAACAGAAGATATATTTATTTATATTATTATTATTGTACTTCGGTTCTTATCGATATTCAGGGCAAGCCTGGTTCACTAACCGCACGGATCGGAATCGGAATCAAGTAACGATTAGTTCTGGTAATACATATACTTATTAACGTTGCTGTAAAAAAACATCATATGTGTTTTGAAATATTATTATGTTTATTGGGTAAATGTTTGTTTAACTCGGTGCATAGGTTGCAGTCGAGTGGGTAATGTGTTGTTTGTGTTTTTTGCTAATTGTGAGTGTATTGTGTGTTTGCGTTTGAGTGTATGTGAATGAGTTAAAGGTGCCACATGAATGGTTATTGACGTGTTGTGTGTTTTCGTAATGGACTCTCTGTAATGCTATGTTGCGTATGCAACAGTTTCAGTTTGTGAAGGGAGGATTGAGTGTTGTGTTTCATTTTGTGTTTGAGTGTTATTAGTTATGTTTAGAAATTTTCTAAGTACATATAATTATGGCAAGTGTTGATGATGGCTGCCTTTTGTAATTGTATGGATATGTTCTTATCTAAGCCTAAGATGTATAAACTGTGGTGTATTGTTTTTGGTTATTATTATTATTATTATTTCAACATTTCTCCAATAGCGCAATGCGAAAATTCTTTACGCAACTTTTTAAAAAACTCATTTACTGCCTGTTTGCAAGAAAACTCAGTCATATAATGCTAAATGATAGCTCGGTGACAAATCTTATCTCTACAAAACTGTAATCACCGATTTTGAGCTTTCTGTGCTTTGCAACTGCTGTGTAACTAATCTTCAGATGATTATTCTTTCACCTTTTAAGCCATATAGCAATTTTTAACTTCTTATCTTGTTATTTTCTGTAATTGTCACACACATATTCCAACGATAAAATTACCACAATGTCTCAAAAAACTGATAACATATGTTTTCCAAAGGAATATTAGGTTCTTGCCTTTTTGATGGAGACTCCACAGACCTTTGTATTTGTATTGTACACAGATACTCACGTCTCTTTAACAGTAATTATTTTTAAAGAAATGTTATCTTCTAAAATTAATCCCGTTTTGTTCATGGTAGATATTCTTATTTCTCTTGCAGTCCCATTGGTTTTTAATCCACTATTGATAGTGCGACAATGCATCTTCAATGTTGGGGGGGGGGGGGGGGGGGCAGTAGGATACAAAATTTCCTTAATTGACAGGAAGTGATATTTTAGCTTTACAAAATGCACCAATTAACATTAATCAACAAAAAATTGTTCTCTTACAGATCACGTCCTTTTCAGGTTACACAAGATCAGAAGGGATGGTATCCCTTTAGGTTTAGATGACTCAAAGAGTATTGCAGGGTCTTTGGAATTTGGGGAGTTGGCTACAGTATTGGCGAAGGATCCCTTGAATTACCCTGAGTGCCGGTAGGTTTGGACCACAACAATCTTTGTGGCAGTTACGGTCAAACTTGGAACCACCTCTGTTTTTGTTTTGTGTTACAGGTACTGATGAAATGTGTGCATTTCTACAGTGAAATAGGTCACTCCGTCTTAGGCATGGTTATCCCCTGGTGTAAAGGCAGTGAATGTGAACTCCATTTATATGTGTGCACAGTGCACAGTTTTTGATCATATTACATACTTAATATGGCACACTAATCTTGAATTTTATAGCAATCTGATTCTTTTCGATATACCATTCCCGAATGTAAGATCGTAGGTTATAAATAGCACCACTGTTCGTCAAAAGCCTACCTGGAATTATTTTGTGCATTCTTCTACAGACATTTTTGCATAGCCTCCTCCCTGTCTGGAATGTCGGTTATTATATAGGAAACGAGGGATGTAACCAATTCCCATCCATAATTTTAAAGGATTGGATTGAACTCTGTGGACCAGTCTTTAGTTGTTTCTTTGACTAAAATTAATCCCAGGAAGAGAAGGGAAGGAAAAGGATTGATCCCAGATCCACTAGGTTGATCATGTCATGACATTCTTTCAATATTGAGAGATGGTCGAAGCGAAGAACACACAGCCTTAGATAAGTATGAAGCTTTTATTTGTTGGAGGAAAGCTCGCGTATAATTTACCTTTTAGGATTTAGTAGTTGAGTCATTTGGTCAGGGTTGGCGGTGACGTCCTGCCACAAGTTATCATACAAATTACATCGAAAACGTGCGGAGCATGGACCTTGAACGATGCCGATTTAAGTTGTATCTTTTAAGAGCCAAGACACTGCATTTTCATTGTTGCTATGGTCCTCAGGTGACAGAAAAGAGTCTTATGAAGGGTTGAAATGGAAAGTGTAGATGAATGGAAATATCTGGGTTGTGTTAAGATATGATAATAAGGATGAAGCGCATATAAGAGAACTGGCAAATAAGGGTAATAGGCTAGTGGGGAGTGGGGGAAAGAGAGGAAAATGGAAAGTTCAGGAAAAATACTGGAGACGGACGTTGGGGTTGGATAGAGAGACGCCAGGGTATATAGTGGAGGAAGACATAAAAGCCGAAAAAATAATAGTTCAGACAGGAAAGAGGGCGGTGAAGTATGAGGAAGGGGAATGAAATTGTAATGGTGAATGAGTGTATGAGAGAGATGAGGAAAAAACGGATAAGGTATGGACAGGGGAATGTTTTATGAGAGAGTGGGTTATGCGAGTGGGGAGATAGAAAGAAGAAGAAGAGAGTAAGAAAGGGATATGGTAGAAGTGTTGGTAAGAAGAGATAAGGATGTTCAAGGCCAGGAAAGGAGAGCGAGGATAGTTGAAGGGAGGTATAATGAGAGATATCGGGAGATTGTGGTAGAAGGTAAGGCCGAATACCTGTTGGGTGAAAGGAAAAAAGAATAGTGGCGAGATTTAAGTACGAGAATGAGGAGAATGAAAATAGATATTGGTGGGAGGACGAGTAAAGGGTTTGTAGAATGTGCAAGAAAGGGAGGGAAAGTATGTGGCATATTATGAGGGAATGTGAGGAGCAAAGAGAAGGGAGAGAGAGAAAGGTGATTCTGGGAAAGGAGTAGGAGTGGGGTGGATAAATGAGGTGTTAGAGAGGAGGGAAAGGGAGAAACGAAAGTTGTGCAATGGTAGTTTTTATTAGTATGTTTGGGCGTTTTTTGGTGGGGACTTTATGTAGGTATATTATATTATGTTAATTTTTCATGAGGGAGTTAGAATAAGAATTATTGTATATTTTTGTTAAGAATACAATAAATAATAAATTGAATGAAGGGTTAAAGGAGTCTGTGGAAGGGTCATAACTTGCACCTTGTCCATAGTGGTTGTGAGATGTACCACGTATTGTAATTTAGGTTTGCCAGGTTGATGAAATGTTACTGGAAGGTACCGTCCAGTACGATGACGTTGTCGAGGTAAGCACATGCCTTGGACTCCAGATCTGGACTAATAATGTTTTTGCTTGGAATGTGGCAGATGTTAAATGGAGCCCGAAAGGCATAATGCAGAAATGTAAAAGTCCTCGGCTTGGTTCAGTGAAAGTTAGGTTCCAAAGTACTGATATGGGCCTTATCCTCGTGTGAAAGGCAGCAATAACTATCTTCGACCGTACACTGGTTGACCTTACTAAAATCAATGCAAAAATGGCACTTATCTGAAGGGTTTTTAAGCAACACTATTGATGAAGGACAGGGACTTCCCCTTCTGCTCTACATCGACGTCCATGGCTTAGTAAAAAATGGGGATAACTAATACCACTGTTTAATTGGTGTGGTGTTTATATCTTCATTGTAGCAATTTAAAATAGACATAGAAAACAATATTTCAATGAAAGTAGCATAATGCATTTTAAATGATAGTCATAGTCTAGATAAGGAATATTTTTCCGTTTGTTAGAATTAATATCCGGCAATACGGCATAGTGGATATATACACAATTCACACAGGTATTGAAAGTTAAGCAACTCCTGTTCAGGGAGCTACCTACTTCAGATCCTGTATAAATATAATATCCACCCTGTGGCTTGCTTAACCCCTTTACATTCAGAAATTATGGTAAATGTAAATATGTTGTTGGAATTGTGATAATAAAGTCCATAAGATAAAATAATTTCTGGACGAATAAATAGAAATACTATCGACATGAAATAATAATAGTATTAAATGAAACTATCAACAAATTTGAAAAGAAACAGTCTCAACTTACCTGCACAATTCCTCCCGTATATTGGGCTATGCTTTTATCGACAGATAAAATATTAGAACGTATTTCATTATCAGTCTCCCAAATTGGTTTCTTATCTACAAAATACTTCTGTACTGCTTCAACTAACCTATTATGTTCTACCCCAACTCCTGCAACAACCATGCGTTGAGGTGAATGATGGCTATTTAAGTAGTTAAATAATATATCACGATTAATTTTTTGTAAGTTATGAGGTGGACACAATTTAGGCAAACCTAATGTGTTCTCCCTATAGGCAGCCTACAAAACCGGTTTTAGTCTTATAATAAGCTTTATTAAATTTTTTACCATGTGTATTAAATCCAATAAGAGAGTTTCTTGTTCGGGTCTCATTTTCAACATTTCTAATTCAAAGGTGATTGCTTGACGAGCAGCATCTACTTCCTCGTTAGTAATTTGTGGTCTTAAAACTACTTCACCTAATAGTTTTACAACATTGTCTAATCCGTTGGTGTATGCGGAAGCTGCATATATAAAAGTGTCACGAGATCCTTGACTGTCACAAATACCCCCCTGACTTTCCAATTCATTCATCATAACATCTTTATCTGGATATTTCACTGTTGACTGTATTAAAAGTAAATAAAAAATTGTTCAAGTGATGTTAATAAAGAGCAAAAAACTTTGCAGTAAATAGTACAGCACAAGGAAATGAAAGAGTATGTTCACATTCATATGTAGAAAACCATTGCGTTATCACTTATTATTAGGAGTGTGAAACGGTTCCGGATCCAAAACAAGATCAGGATCTCCAGCTACGATATATCCGGATTTCTCCAGATCTCATACACAATTCGGATTACCGAGATCCGGATTTGTTTAAGCGGATCCTAAATTCGATCACACGTGAATTCTGTTGTTGATGTATGTAATGAACTTCGTAATTCGTATTATTTAGAAGTTATTAAAATGAAACATTATTACAGTAAATGAATAATCACAAATATGTTTAAAGCTAGAAGCCAACATATAAAAAATTAAAACAAGGATCTATGACCTACAAAAAAGGAACCTCAAAATGGAGGTATGTGGATCAGTAAATGAAATTTACTGTAATCTAGTAATCTCCGACACGAATTTATTCAAATTACGGATTCAGCTACAGACTTTAGGTCCGGATCCTATGTAAATTATTAGTAATGCAGATCTGAATTTAACTCACAAATCCATAGATGCGGATTTAACCTTCGGATTTTCGATCCAGAAAAATGTGGTATTTGGATGAGGATATTTTTGATGCGATATGCGGATTCATAAAATTTACGGATCTTTACAGTCCTACTTATTATTAAAGGGAAGTATTGTAGTACATGGCTCAAAGTAGTCTTTCTTTGCCGCACCTCTTAAAGAGTTTACATAATTCTGCAACCAGACCATGTTGTACAACTCAGTAATTTTCACTGGTGACATAAATGAACCATGTCATGCAAGAGTTAAAAATTACAAACTAATCAAGCAAATGCAATGCTGGAATGTGTTGAACATGATAAGGATATAAAATATTCCCCAGTTAAACAGGTTGTTGATATAGAAATCTGCTTCTTCTGGTCGTTTTACAATTAGTAGGCGATCAGTGTTCTGTTGTTTTTGCAGTTTAACAAATATAATGAGTTAGATTGATATTCTCACACATTGAACTTCAACCCAAAAAATGAAATTCTACATTTTTTATATTTAAATTGATTGAATTGTGTTATCTATGAGCTAATGGTTTATCGACATACATATATACTTTCATTCTTTTTGGCTTGTTCCATCAACTGCTAAGGTTTTTTTTTTAACACAGTGTATAAATTTAGTAACGTACGTTAAAGGCCAGTTTTTCAAGGAAATGGGATATTCCACTTGGATAAGCTACTTCGTATCTCGACCCTGAATCGATAACAACTGGAATAATAAATATGTAATTAGCTTTCTTTACAAATTGTGACAATCTCACCTCCCACTGTTGCAAATTCTCCAAATCTATTTTCTGAAGCGACTCTTATTCCATTTTCAAGTTGTGTTACTTGCGTTTTTTGATGTTCTTCTTTAAGCGTTGCATAAATAGGTGTCGGTAAATCAGGTACAGGTTGATCCATTGATGGCATATCTGTTACTTTTTCCTTGGAAGGAACATTTACTCGATTTTCCCATTCTGAATAAGTTGCCTTTGCATATTTTGCTGGTTTTAACCTATAAAAAGAAATTATATAACTTGATTTAAGATTAGTAATAATTACGGAATTAATAGACGTTGATTAGAAACAGCACTTTTTAATATTCTTAAAGCCATGTTGTAATTTATTTTATATATTTTTTACTTCAATACAAGACAAAATTTTGACGTCGAAGTGAGTGGCAGTGGCGGAACTGGAATCTGGATGTGGTTACGTTATTACACATTCTTCGAGTTATACAAGGTGAGTTTTTTCATTGTTTGTATGGAGATCTTGGAAACTAGCAGGGATAGAGAGACGATTAAATGCGGAAAGAATTGCAGTTTTACCAACTCAATTTAACGAGCTTTTCGTTTTTTGAAAAACAATGCATGGCTAACTAGATACCTCAAAAAAATCATTTCTTGGTTTTTTTATTGATTTTAGAAAAAATGTGTAAAGGAAGAAGTTGTAAATACCTAATTATGGGCTCAATAATATAGTTTAATCAAATTTTTTATTTAAGCTCTAATTTTTGAGTTATGACACAAATTGTATTTTTTCGCATGAAAATCATAGTTAGCTCGGACTTTATAAAAAAGGCCCTTTTTCAACGATTCTAACAATATATCACTCGACATACTTATTTTCATAAATATATAAATTATAGCCATTTTTGATTTGAATGTCGCATATTGTTTAAGTAGTGTAGTAGGCTAGTAGGCTATGGAAATAATTGATTAACCTATATATTGTCGTCTGTCACAATCACAAACCGATCACAATCCTTGTTTATATAATATTATACTTATAGTTGGCCAATCCAATATTAACCAGCTGGAGCTGAGAATGCGCAAGCTTGCATTGCCATGATGATAACTATACTTTCGACGACCACTGAGTGACAAAAAATTGATCGATACAAAAATGTCTTAAATTTTGATGTTCCACAAAAATCCGAAGTCAGAAACGCATCAAAAATGTCTACAGACACACATGTGATACGGTTGCCGGTCTGGTTAGTTGGCCAACCTAAACCAGGATCGGTGCGTGCAGGTGAAAGAAAGGTGCCACCAAACTGGGCAGATGTAAGAGAGCTTTGGAGGCCTTCAAGGCGAACTGATATTGATAGAAATCAGGGTCAAAATTGGGTCGAAAAAAGTTCTTGAACCCCCCCTTAACAAAAAAAGCCACACCAGACACACAGCCTTAACGAATTCTTATATCTACCGCACTTTTATTCGGTGAAAATTAAGCTTAGCAGGAATTTTGCACACTCGACTTGCAAATTTTGTTGTTACTGCCTTACTGGTGGTACCATTGAATAATACCTTTGTTTGTTCAATCCACGTTCAATCGGTGGTACCTTTTGGATGGTGATATACCTAGACCTCCTTCCGTTGCGGTACTATAGACACAGCTTCTGTAAATTTGTAGTTGTTGGTAGCTCTGTTTGCATCAGTGCATCTGCATTACTATCACTTTTTCATTTCACTTCATTAGTAAAAAGCAGTAATTATTTTTATTTACGAAAACCATCTATAAGTATACCATTATTGTATTTTTTATGCATAAATGGATGTGCAGTAAGAGTAACAATTAAAATGGCAGCATCCACATCTTCCCCTTCATCTTCACAGCCAGTATGTTATGTTGTATATTTTCTTGATAAAAATTAGTATTTTATATTGTGTTTATCCTTCATCTCCTATTCATGGCAAGTATTATCTACAGTTTCTGTTTATAGACTGTTCAAGAATACAGCATAAGAGTTCCGAAATGTTTACAGAAACGTTATCATGTTATGAGATTCAATGCTACTTTAGATGTGGACATAGCAAAATGGACGCAAGTCAAGATGGAACGTGAAAATAATATGAAGGAGTATAAAGGAATTGACGAAGAACAACCAAAGTTTGTATTACTTTTAACAGCTGTTACTAATATATTACATACATTTAGATTTGGTGCAGGTTCAGAATTTGGCAGGGAAGCTCGAGAGGAAGCTAGAAGGAAGAAATTGGGTATTATGCAAAGAAAGTATAAGCCGGATGATCAACCGTGGATATTGAAGTCGTATAGTAGTACTGTCAAAAAATTTAAAGGTGAGTAGGACAAGTTTGTATTATTTTGTGTTGAGCAAATTCAAAATTCTTGTGTTGCAACTTCCTTTACATTTGTGCTTCTTAATTTCTTCAGTAATGATACAGAAAATATCACATTTTCTAGTTTACACCTATTCACAATGAAACCTATGACAAATCAGTTATTCTGTACGGTTAACCCTTCTTTGAGGGGTGGCTCACTCCCAAAAAATGCGTTCACTATATTATTTACCCTTTTAATACTGAACCTACTTCGAAGATACTGAATGTGTACCGAATTTACTCAACAGACTGAACTAGTACTGACCAAATACTGAACCTACAATGACCGTACTGAACCCATACTGAGTATACTGACCTCATATTGCACCCGTACTGACCATACCGAATGCATAAAACCAGTTGCTATGTAGTTAGGTTTATTACAATATGTTGCTCGAAATGTCCCTATTCTTCGTTATGTATGTAGAAACTTTTGGTAAATGATTTTTGCAGAACAATCACTCTAAAGAATAAATTAATACTGAGTTAAGATAAAAATACACCCATTACCAAATAATGTTCTTGTTAAGAAAAGATATCATTGATAAGCATATTAGTGTATTATCAAGCTTGAAAAATTGTTAGTAAGTACCTAATCAAATAAAACAATTTTAAATATTAATGTTACCCTGATGTAAAATATTTATTAATATTTTAAAAAATAATAACTATTAATATTTAATTATTTTGTATATGTTTTCAATTTGCAAATTTGTCGCTTCTTTTAAGAGAAAAAGGACAAGTTCCAATTACAAATTGCACCAAACTGGTTGCATGTGACTCCATTATTTTGCACTTTTTATAACTTTACTAACATTGATGCCCTCACTAAATTGTATTATGATACATTAAAGGTCGATTCTCACTATAGTTCAGGTCACGCTCCGCTCAAGCTCCGCGCAAGGTACGATCAAATATTGTAACATGTTGTTTAAATGAGAATATTCACATTTGACGGTGCGCTCACGGTACGCTCAAGGTACGCTCATGATCTTTGATCGCGGTCTTTCTCGCCACGGATATTTTGAACGAACCATGAGCTGCCGTTGCGCTGTGCTTGCCCCAGTGTGTACAAGTAACAGCCAGGCGGAGGTAACGGTAGCAAGATTTAGGAGCAGTTAATTGAATTTGTTAGAAATTTTGAAGAGTTGTATAACCTGGGAGACAAACGTTATTTTGACACGGCACTGAAAAATAAAAGATTTAGGAAAATTGGGAAAAAATTAAATAAAACAGGTAAGTGTATTCAAATGTGTTTATATTCTTAAAATTATTTGTCTTAATACAGTTGTTCTTCATCATCCAAGCATATGGCAATTGCTGCTAATTCTAGATCAGAACATTTCATCATGTTGAGGCTTTTCAATCTGATTAAAAAATGAGCGCCAATTGAGTGTAAAATGTGAATGAATACTACCTCAAACGAGGGGTTGACCACTTGGTAAATGTAGTGTACAAAATAGGAAATGTTGTGTAAATGTGGTAAATATTTTGTAAATGTTGTAAATGTTTTGTAAATGAAGTAAATGTAGGAAATGTTCTGTAAATGTATTGGAAATGTAGCAAATGTTGGAAATGATGTGGAAATGTAGTAAATGTTCCAAACGTTTTGTAAATGCAGTAAAATGCATCGGTGATGCGTGGCTTGTGAGCTCGCTTGTGAATTGTGCTGACTGAATACGCATTTTTCTAAATACCTTGTAAACGAGCTAAGCATTTGGCATGCCAGCAGTCGAATGAATATTAACAATATTTTTATATGCAAACATTCCCATGAGAATCACAAAGATTTCTTTGAAATTAAGATACTCAAAAAATACAAATACACTACCTTCATTTATTAAAAACTTAATGAAAATATCTGGTTTTGATAACAGATTAGTATTTTCAAATATGATAGTCCAGGAGCCGGCCACCTTTTTTACAATCAATTAGTATACTTTTTATACTTCGTAAGCGGCTTTATTTTAACGAGACGCCAAACAAATTTTCGCAAATGGGTCCTACGGGGTGCGCAGTGGTAAAACACGTTGGTGTGGTAATTACAAAAAATTCATTAATATTACTTAATTTTTTAGCTAACTCTTAAGTTTTTTTGTAAGTAATTTAAAATAACATTTGTCCTACAACAAAAATGAGTCCATCAAGAGTGTCCCCATCTGAAGACATGTAGGTATTAGTACATTAACAAAAATAATGAATATCAAGCTGATTTTTTTCTGTAGCTTAGTAAATATTTGCATAATTAAATGCCCACTTTGTCCTACAAATTAATTGGGCAGTTTTCCCACGATATTTATTAATTTTAACATGAAAGACGCCATACCCTCCATAACAACTATAATCCGTTCTATTGGCAAATCTAATGCTGAGGAAGGGGATACTAAAATAACAGGCAGAATTGAATATGACTCAAACAGTAATAACTAATAAGGATTACTGGATTTGTAATTCCTTACGAAGTGGCATGGCGAAAAAAATTATTTCGAGCAACTTCTGTTAGAAAAATTCCAAGTTATATTCTTAACGAAATGAGAGCGGAATATGCGTACGTCGTAATGGCCCAATGCCCAATCGATGGATCCCCCTTTTTTTGTTTAAATGTATTCGGAACAGATAAGTGCTTTACCAATGAAGATGCCATTGTAGATGGAACAGGATAAAAAATGAAGAAAAAAAATTTGGTGGAGAGTGGTCCGCGATAATCTGGTGACAAATTATAAAAAAAGTAATATTTTTCTCTGATTAAATCAAAATTACGATTTTCTAATATACCTCCATACATGTATACTTACACAATCATAATAACTTTTTGTATGATGTACAAAAAGAGCTTTAATAACATTATAAATAGGTAAACACTTCGTGGGTAGATCTGCGGGCGTCACATAGACAGTCTGCAGTCAGTGGTCACGTGCTGTTCCGTGTATATCTCGTGATGTCTGGCTGCGCTGTTTGAAACAGTTCAACCGGTGATGTCTACCTAGTTTCTTAGTTGCTCACTATTCAGTTTCATTTTTAGTCCACACTTAGTAGCGGCGACTATTGCAGAGCAGTGCGGTTCTGTTTCCTAGTGTGCTGTATTTAATAACATTGTGCGATATTATTGTCTGTGCTTTGTTTGTACTTTTTGTTTGACAATTGACAATGCCTCCAAAACGGAAGTATGATAGTGATTATATCAAGTTCGGATTTACTTCAATTGAAGTAAATAAAGAGATTAGACCTCAGTGCGTGATTTGTGCCGCTGTTCTCAGCAATGAAGCCTTGAAACCTGCAAAGCTGGCACGTCATTTAAAGACAAATCATGGTAACGTAAGTGACCGGCCACCTGAATTCTTTGCTGGAAAATTAGAAAACTTTAAAAAAATGAAACTAGGAATAACTGGTGCGGCATATGAATCGTCTGAAAAGGTACTCTCCGCTTCATTTGAACTTTCGCATTTAATCGCCAAGGCGAAGAAACCTCACGCGATTGGAGAAACATTAATAAAACCATGTTTGGTCAAAGCTGCCGAACAAGTTTTAGGAGTTGAAGGTTCTAAGAAAATGCGAGAAATTCCATTATCCAACAATACAGTGGAGGCACGGATTGATACCATGTCCACTGACATTGAGGACCAGGTTGTGTGTGAAATTAAAAAATCTCCTTATTTTAGTTTGCAGTGTGATGAGAGTACCGACGTATCTCAATGCAGCCAGTTGCTAGTTTTTGTTCGATATTTGGGAGAAGAGAACAAAATAAAAGAAGAACTTTTAATAACACAAGCGTTGGAAACAACTTCAAAAGGAAAAGACGTCATGAAAATCATTTGTGATTACTTTGAGAAGCACGACCTTGAGTGGAAGAAGCTGGCAGGATTTTGTACCGATGGAGCACCTGCTATGCTAGGATCACGTTCAGGCCTAGCAACATTAGTGAAGGAGAAGAACCCTGATACAGTTACGATGCACTGTCTAATTCACCGTCAAGCGTTAGCATCGAAAACCATGCCGGAGGATTTATTGAATACCATGAAGTTGGCCATAAAGATGGTTAACTCTGTTAAGGGCAGTGCAAAACACACACGTATCTTCAAAAAGCTATGCGCAGAATTAGACTCCGAGCACGAGACTCTACTTTATCATACTGAGGTGCGTTGGCTGTCAAAAGGCAATATGTTGGCACGCTTATATGATTTGAGAGAAGAATTAAAAGTATTTTTTACTGACACTAAAATGCAACATTTCTTGGAACAACTGACTGGACCAATCTATGAGATTCAACTCGCATACCTAGTGGATGTTTTTGGTCACTTGAACCAATTAAACTTACAACTTCAAGGTTCTGGAAACGAAAATTTGGAAGGTGTTGGGAATGTATTTGCATTCGAGGACAAACTTCGTGCGTTTCTGTGTAAGATCGATCTCTGGATAGGGAAAGTAGAACAAAAAAATTTTCAATCGTTCACGAATTTAAAAGCTCTTGTTAGCAATGAGAATTATGCTGCTGTTACAGACCAGGTGCAGCATAACATCCTCAGCCACTTACGCACCCTTAAAAGTGAATTTGCTCGGTTTTTCCCAGAATATGGAAGTAGCGAGACACAATCTTTAAAAAGGCTTGTTAGAAATCCTTTTAATGTGAAACCTACAGATCTTCCTGACAGTATACAAGAGGAAGCTATCGAGCTTCAAAACGACAGCAACTTCAAGGACTTGTTTGAATGTGGTATAAAGCTAGAAGAGTTGTGGTGCAAGAAAGGCCTGGGCTTCCCCAAGATTCGGCAAATAGCTTTGCGGTATCTCATGCTATTTTCAACCACTTTTTTGTGTGAGCAGGGGTTTTCCAGTTTATTGTTAATTAAAAACAAACAACGAAATCGGTTAAATGTCAGCAGTGATTTGAGATTAGCTCTTAGCAAGAGCCTCAACCCTAGAATTCCTCAGCTTGTCAAAAAAGTTCGTGCGCAAAAATCACATTGAAAAAAAGAGGTACATTTTTATTGTTTTCATTATTTCATTAAGACAATTTACAATTAAATATGTTTTACTTTTTCTGATGTGCAATGTAGCATAAGTTCTGAAAATTACAATTTATGTTTGTAATATTGTTAATTTAACAGTTTCTTAATTAATAATAGTTTGTTTTTGAAAAATTGTTTTATTTAATCACCTCTGTATTTGGTAACAACTGATACGATTTATGTAATACTGCAATGAGTGGTCCGCGGTAATTCACTCTCAGACTGAGTGGTCCGCAGACATCTGCGGGTTGGGAACCACTGGTTTAGAGGATGCCATAAATGATTGTAATACTTTAGGCATAACTAGTGCCCCCTCATACAAGGTTGTTATGGTACATATTTGATACATCTTGGAGTTTAGTTAACAGATTCGAACAAATAAGAGAAGCTGATGGAAGATTAAAAAGAACATCGTTTAAAAAAACCACTACTAATTGGCTATTAATAGGTAAATCTCTTGGAAATGTCGTGAAACTTACATAATGTGTAAATGTCCGTTGAAAATATTGCGAAATGTATACACCACTGTGGAAGTATGAAAAGTCTCGTAAATGTGGTTAATGTAGTAAAAAATGTGGTAAATGAAGTAAATGTGGTAAATGTTTGTAAATGAAGTAAATATTTTGGAAATGAGGTAAATGTTTTGTAAATGAGGTAAATGTTTTGTAAATGTGGTAAATGTTTTGTAAATGAGGTAAATGTGGTAAATGTTTTGTAAATGTGGTAAATGTAAATGTGGTGTACTTAATTTTTCTTAGTGGTCAACCCCTCGACCTCAAATATTTAACTCTGAGTGGATCGTGAGCGAAGCATGATCGGAGCGTAACCGGAGCGCCTAGTGAGAATCGACCTTAACTGTTTGTACTGTGCAATTTCTTTCTTTCGGCTACTACACATGAAACACACATAAAAACTCTCATAAGCTCAATTCTACAAATGTCACGTTTGAAGAGACATGTATCTACATTCTATACACGTATGCTAATGTGAAAAGATAAAAACCTATTGTAAATAAATGACCAGTAAACTGGCACACAACTTTCCGTTTCCCGTGTTTACTACAATGGCCTATTATTATTAAATAAAATAGTTGTTTGCATAATAAGTCAAAATAAATTAGTTTTTGCGTAATAACTCAAAAAAATAAAAAAAATAATATACAATAGCGTGTTATAGTTGTAATCAGAAAACGATTTCTGGTTTTCTCCTGAAATAATATACAGGGTATGTCATAATATTTCATTTTTAATATTTTGTTAATTTCTGTCTAGGCTGAAAGTAAATTAATATACTTATTATACTCCATTACAAGAGTCGTATGTGCTCTACTTTACTGTACAATTTTACTTCTTTATTTTTGTTAGGAAAAACTTATGAATTTTTAAAATTTTCAACTTCAAACGTTCATCCCCCTTCCTCTATTTTTTATTTATTTTTAATTTTTGTCCAATTTTTAATTAATTTTAATTAAGTTAAAGGGTTCTTGAGCTACACCCTAAAAAGTAAAGACTTGGAGAATTGCTATATTGGCCGCCATTTTGAATTTAGAAACAAACGAAAAACGGCGTTTTACTTGCAACCATGTCTACTAACTTTTCACCAAGGGAAGTTAGTTTGGGTTAAAATTTGAATGTTTGTTCCCAAAATAACGCCGCTAGTTTGGGCCCCTTTGGGCCGATTTTGATGAGAAGCTTGTTTTACCGATGAAGTTTTTTTATAGGCCTTAGTTTTAAATTTCATTAAAATCGGTCTAGTAGTTTAGGCTCCAGAGCCATAACGTACGCACGCACTCACAGACAAACATTTTTCAAAGATTTTGGACTCAGGGGTCTCAAAACTTACGTATACTTACATGGCTTCAGCACTCTTCAAAATCAGCCTTCTGCTTTGTTTTTGAGCACTCAAACTTTGTTTTAATTTTAATACAGCAGTATTCACGTTATTCAACACCGAATATCATGAGCATAAGTAAACGGCTTGAATTTAAAAAGATTTTGTTTTGGAAGTACTTAGATAGGAGTCGATCAGTGCGAAGGCGTAGGCCGTAGAGCTTTTTTTTAAGGATTTGTACATTTTCTTTTCATAAATGCACATTATTCCTACAATTGTAAGATATTTACTTACAACGCAAGCTTTAACTAACAATATTCCAACATTTTTTCTACAAATGCCAAATTTTTTTCTCACAAATGTATGTTATGTGGCCCTTCTACATTTTCGTAGGGGTATATTTTAAAATTATTTTCATAATCTGTAGGGTACTTTAAAAAGGAAAAACGTATCAAAGTTGTATGTTTTTTTAAGCAACGTTTGTTAAGGTTTACTACACTTAAACCTTTCGTTTTTGAAATACAGTTAAAATTTTAATTTTTAAATGTTCAACAACTTATAGAAGATGACCAAAAAAGACTAAGTAAATTATTGTAATTATTCCATTCAGATTAATTGGATGAGCCACATAAAATATAAAATAGGCAAGTGGAAGTGGGGTTTTTACCCTTGTTCAAGTCCTTGATTTGCAACCCAGTCTTTTTAGAGTTTTATAGATAGAGAGCAAGAACATTTTTCTTCATTATCAAACTTTTGCATTCTCTGAAATGTTACACATGCCTAAATTTGGTCTCAAGCATTTCATATTGAATGCATTTGAAATTGTAGGTATACGGGAAGGAGGAGTCTCCGAAAATGCTGCTTATTATGTGTTCACCCATGCTGCAGATGGTGCTATTGAAGCATTTCCTTTACAAGAATGGTATGTAATACTTAATTCCACTTAATTCTCATAAGCAATTTCAGGTATAAGTTTCAACCTATTCAACGCTATAAAGCTTTATCTGCAGAAGAAGCTGAGCAAGAATTTAGTAAACGGAACAAACATTTGAATTTCTTTTCGCTTATGTTGCGAAAACGTCTCAAAGGTGATGAAGATACTGAATTAGATGATGGAGAAGAGACAAAGAAGAATTCTGGCAAGAAAACTAAGGAATTAAAAATATCAGACATGGATGAGTGGATGGATAGTTCGGAAGAAGAATCTTCTGAAGGAGAAGGAGAAAAAGATGAGGAGGAAAAAGAAGAAAAAAAGAAGAAGGCCAAAAAAGGTAAAAGGTTTTATTTGATTAAATTTTAAGTACTACAAAATGTTTAGCTGCCGACGACAAAAAGAAAAAAAAACGTGATACAGATTTGGAAGCTGTTGAGGAATCAGATGATGGTGATGGTGAGGGAAGGGAATTAGATTATATAAGTGACAGCAGTGAAAGTGAACCAGAAGTTGCAAACATTGCAGGCGTTGCTGAAGAAAAAGCTCTGAGGTTAGTGTTAGGTTTAACTTACCCGTCTGAGGTATTTACAGGAGATTTACTTCAGAAAACTGTTAACATCTGATGAGGAGGATTCAGAAAATGACGAGTTCAAGTCAGACAAAGAACAAAGTAATGAGGAAGAGGAAAGTGAGAAAAAAGAGGAAAAACCGGATGAAAATAAAGAAAAGGATAAGAAGAAGAAAAAACCCAAGAGCAAGGATAATAAGAAGGAGCAGAAGAAGGAAAAAACAGGTGATTTAAATATATACATATAAAAGTCATCACACATCATCCATTTTGTCTTGTTTAGTACAATAATTTTGTCATTCACTTTCCACTGTAACTCTTTGACCAGACCTTTACCAAGAGTTCATTTCAAATTTAAAATTGCAAGCAAATGTAGAATGGCAAGAAAATGTTAAATGACATGTTATATGAAAAAATGACGCTAAATATTATTTAACGTCATATTTTCAATGAGTTTATTATTATATTTTATAATTTACCAGATATAAGCAGTGACTTCAGTTCAGACAGTAGCACAGACGAAGATGTTAAGAAACAAAAAGCAGATAAGAAATCTAAGAAAGATAAAGATGATAAAGAACCAAACAGGTAAACCACATTCCTTCCAAAGCGGTATATTTGTAATGTAAATATGGTTTCAGCACAAATAGTTCAAGATCGGGCACTCCTACTGACAGCAAGCGTAAAATTATTAATGATGCTTTAGTTGGATCTTCCAATAAAAAAGCAAAGTTAGAACCTTCTTTGAGTTCAATTGTGGGATTAGCGTAATATATCCTATGTCGGTAGTTGGTGTATATTTTTCATCTTGTTATTTCAGTGAATCAGGCATCACAGAAGATGCAGTTAGAAAGTATTTAATGCGTAAACCTATGACTACCACCGAGCTGCTACAGAAGTTTAAATCAAAAAAGACTGGTCTTTCTAGTGATCAGTTAGTTAATATTATGACTCAAATACTCAAGAAAATAAATCCAATTAAACAGACTCTCAAGGGAAAAATGTATTTGTCTTTAAAATCATAGAGCAGTTTTTAAAAATGTTTTATGACTTTTTAGAAATAAAAAGTATCATTTTTGAAATATCTATTTACAAGTTATAGTATACATACATATATAATATTAAAATGTTTTTATAGTACCTAATTTTAATAATTTATATTTCTACAATATAACCTTATTGTAGATACTAATTACTTATTATATCTTATTAATTATGGTATTTTATTCCTCTCTTTTGGTGCAGAAAGCTCTCAAACTTGACGATCCTTTTTCACAGTTACCTTGTGACATGTGTCGTCTTGGTTATCTATAGTACATAAACGTTAATCTTGCCTACTGGACGGATATCCTTTTTATCCATTTACTTTCTGACTGGTTATCTGAAATTAGAAATTTGGTAACGCACGAAATCTGAAGTATTATACTGGTTCCGTACAAATTTTTGCTCAGCAGACAAATCTCACGTGATCATCGACATGACAACTAACTTGTTAGTTTAGTTCGTTCCGTTTTACGATCCGGGTAGAGTCCATTAGTTGTCTCATATGCTACAGCATCATGTATTGTACGATAATTGACTTACTAAATATGAGAATAATTCGGTTTTATAGTGTTGACTCGACAGTGTTAATAGTTTATTGGGATATGCTTCCCTAGTGAGCTTTAAATACGTATTACGGTCAGAGGCGGATTTACTAATTTGCCGCCCCTAGATTGGAAATATTTTGCCGCCCCTCATCTACAGTAATTTTCGCTAAAATATTGTATTTTTTCATATGATTTGAATTTGTCTAGATCTCATTTTATTATTTAATCTTTTGAACTCCAACATTTGCCGCCCCCTAAAATATGCCGCCCTATGCTATAGCCTTTCTAGCCTTATGGTAAATCCGATTCTGATTACGGTTATAAACATTACACTGGTTCGTGCTCATTCTATATATTGGTATATTTTCAAATATTACTTCGTGATTATTGTTTTAATGGATTTTATCTATTCCTACCGTCTATAACTACTATGTTATACAACTGATTGCTGTACCTATCGAATACCGCATCGAACATTGCTGCCGTCATGGACATCATTCCAATGTTTGATGTTTGATGTATTCTTTTTACCACCTTAACTTACATGGGGATTACATTACATTCGATATGTTATTATAGGGATAACCAGCATTAGAGTCCCTATAACAGTACCGCGATGCATATGTCCCCTAGATCAAGATCATATATAAATATGTAAGTGTATATGCCTATATGGTCTAAGATGTCTAAGATGACAAATTGGATACAATATGGCGGATCACATTTTAAATTATGAGTTGTCAGCTTGCGTTATTGATAGTTGAGCTGACACATTGAAATTTCATGTGTTTTGTTGTTCAGTGTCAACAACGTGTTCTGCGTCTGTTATATTGACCTGTTGCTGTGAGTGAAATCGAAAAAAATTCTTGGTTGTTAGTTCCCGATTGCAAAAATCGCAGGGAAAATGTCAAATACAATGTATTTGTTAGTGTTTATTCCGTATACCCACAGGCCAACAGAATGAAGATCGAAGACAAGCTTGGCTGCAGTTGATTAATCGAGACAATATACCAGAAAGCGCGTGATGTGTGAAGCAACATTTCTATTTTTTATTAACAATTAGATAATGTAGGTTTGGTAAATAGTTAATTGATTATTATTATCTACTTTTGTAAACGATTAGTGTCACGTATATTCGCGTTGTAAATAAATGTTTTCGTTTGATTCCCACAAAGTTTTCTTTTAACCTTGCTAACTATGAGAAACAAGACATCGCTCACAAGAGTAATGTTTGCTTATTTTGACGTTTTACGTAGCCACCTTTAAGATTCATAATTTTTTCAGAATCTTTTTTAGAAATTTGAATTTGGCGCCTCATTTTGGATACAATACCTATGGCCGACCCACTGACCTGTATCTTAAAGGACTGAGCATTCTAATGATCCCCTCCACTATTTTTGAAGCAAATTGAAAACCAGTATTTTAAGGTGCCAATTAGTAATTTAGGTTTGTTGTGTTGGTGATTATTGGTAACACTGTAACTAATGTTTTTATTTACATAAACATAACCTTGTTTCATACGTAGTATAAACTACGTTTATGCATTGCAATAAAATACAATTTTTAATAATTTACGTTTTTAAATAATTATGAGCCTGTAATTATACTACTTTTCACCAGATATTAAGCATATAGGTTAGAACAAGCTAAACTGAACAGCTGATACCAGTACTACCAACACATTATAAACACGCGAGCTACCATCATTATATAACTAACGCACTAGTTGGCACCTGAAGTAACTAATATTTAGGTGGGGCTTGTTTGCTTCAATGTTGTATTGAAGAATGCTCAGTCCTTTATGATACAGGTCAGTGTGGCCGACCTTCGCGGTACTCTTATCATATTATAGGGACTCTAATGTTGGTAGCTGATGATCGCCACTTGGTGTCAGCCAAGTGTACTATAAATATAAATATAAATATTAAATATAAATATTCTCCCTCTCTAGTTTGATAGATTCTGCATATATATTTTTCTGCACAACGCCACTTTCCTAGACTCATTATTGTCATCCACCGCACCAGATTCCTTGGGTTTATAGCTCTAATACCCATCTTTGTACAGGCTTCTCTCCTTTCGCACTTTCCCATCTACATCTTTGAATAAAGCATAACTATATCAACTTCAGATAATTAGGTACCTTTTCTTGAACCTTGAACGAATTTCATAAACTTCTCCGCTGTTTTGTTGAATAAGTTGTTTTTATTACCGCTCGTTTGGTTGTCGTCTTTCTAATTTGCTCCATTCCCAAATAACTCCTCAAAAAGTGTAATCAATAAATCTCAAATAATGTAGGCACTCATAAAATGAGGCAAACTCGCTCATAAACATAAGCACAAACTCGCAAACTCACAAATAATTATAAATACCTATTAAAATGTCCTGTTAACGGTCGTCAGATATTACTTTGTTCGCCCAAAATAAAAGATAAGTAGGTAATCTTCAACACATTATTTAATACCAAAGGTAGGTACCTAATTATATACAGGGTGGGTCATTGAAAAGGAAACACGCCTGTTTTGGTACACTTAGACCAGTTTCTTAAAAAAACGCTCGAACACGTCGATTTTTTATTTTTGGGGGAAACTTTTGATGTCTAATTTGACCTTGTCACGTCAACCCCCTAGCGCCAGCAACCCCTAACTCAAGAATTTAAATAGAGAAAAGGAGTCGACCGACCCCTCATTTGAAGCGTCTTTTAATTATCTATTTGACAGTATGAATGAAAATTAGTTTTATTCAATTTTTTTTCGCCCCCATGAAAAGCACCCTCTAGATTAACTAAGGTGGGGGTGTTGTTTAGGAAAAATCCTGAAACACGCCACCTTTGACATTTTGATGTCAAATTTGACTTTGTCAGGTCAACCCCCTAACCCTAGCAACCCCTAACTAAAAAATTTAAATAGGGAAAGGGAGTCGAGCGACCCCTCATTTGAAGCGTCTTACAATTCTCTATGCGAGAGCATGGCCGAAATTAGTTTTATTCAATTTTTAGAGACTCAAGAGACCTTTAAAATGATGGTCTCTCGACCACCTTAGCGTAATTTATGTTTTAGTTGGGGGTTGCTGGGGCTAGGGGGTTGACCTGACAAAGTCAAATTTGACATCAAAATGTGCCGTTCAAAAGATCAAAGGTGGCGTGTTTCAGGATTTTTCCTAAACAACACCCTCACCTTAGTTAATCTACTAGAGGGTGCTTTTCATGGGGGCGAAAAAAATTGAATTAAACTAATCACTAACTAAGTAGTCACTGCCATTTAACGCTACTTCTAGCTATACATGATACGCGATTTGGAATCGATTTCGGTTGGCTCAGCAATGAGCCGCGCTCTTTTCAGTTCTAGACCTCGTATTTGCCCTTTGTATAGGTCCAAGGTTCTTGTACCAGAGCCACATCAATATTATGATTACTCATGTAAGCACAGAGGGTGGCAGATGCCGCCCTGCTGTGATGCAAATTAATTTGCACCAGTTTTACCACTATAACTGCAGTGCGATGGTTGGCGCAGTCAGTTGTGGTTCCTCTCAGGGCCCCTCAACTGCTGTTGCCTCTTCGCCCTTCATGCTAGTCAGAAATCCCATTATCGGAAGTCTTGTCTGGGAATGCTATTGAATTACAGTGATTATAAAATGTATTAGTACTATCACTATGGCAAGTCCACTCTAACTCTTGTCATGTGGTACCAGAGGTGGGTAAAATGGTTTTCAAAAAGTAAGTATTTATTAAATACTTACTTTTTGAAAACCATTTTACCCAATACTATTTAAGATGGAAAATATAAGATAGGTTAGTTCAACATATACAAAATACAAAATAGAAATAGAATTGACCGTTGTTATTTAAAATACAAAATGAAAAATAGGCATTTCAAATAAGGTTTTAAATAAAAAATGCTTTTCATGTATTTTTATTGTCTTGTGAAACAAAACGCAATTTAAAAAAGAATCATTAACTGCTGATGAGAGTTATAGATAATCTTTAAACCTATTTTGCAAGCTATTTAATAATGTTGTCACAAGAACAGACCCAGATTTAAAATATTTTACCTAATTCAAAAGTTTTTAAAATTTTATGTAAGCGAATTAAATGTGGAAGAAGCTCTCCATAATATGTATGCCTTAAACCTTGCAATTTATTGATCTTAAAGTTTCAGTAATAGGTCGTAATTATTATACAACAGATGCTCAAAATACACTATAATCGAAAAAATATATTTCAAATAGAAAATACCTTTGTCTTCTATTTCAAATAATAAATATAAAACACTTTTACAAGAAAGTATTTGAAATATAAAATACAAAATGTTATTTTCTATTTTAAATAGGCATTTCAAATAGATTTATTTCAAATATTTACCCACCTCTGTGTCGTACCTCGAAAAGGGTGTCGACATGGGTTTTTGTTACGTATGTTATATCAAATAGTATGTTATTATGTGAAAAACAAAACTATGATGCGACGAAATTACTGTTTCAAACTGGCTTTTTTGTGAATGACTGCAAGAATCCATAAACAAATTATTTTTTATTGGATTCCCTTAGTAGACTATAATTTAGTAATCACATAGTAATTTTTTTTCAAATATTTAGAAAGACGCGGTAATGTCTACAGAGATTTGGTTAAGCTAGTCTTGTCATTAGTGTAAATGTAATTTCCAAGTCCATTGTGAAAACTTAAATTAATACAGGTATCGTGTAATTGTAAGTCTTCATCTAAATTAAATTCTTCCTCGTTTAATGCATCTTGGTCACGATCGTCGCTATCATGTTTACCTATAATACATATAGGTTTATATATCTCATAACATTACCTGCGTGATTAAATACGGTGAATCACTGGCGTAGAAAATTTAATTAAACCATTTTGGGCGTCTTGATTCATCAATCTTAAATCAATAATCGTCTGCAACATGAAAATAACGGTTATGTTTGCTAATAAACCTTCAAACTTTAGTAAGAGTGTTTTACTTCGACTGTACATAGGTAAATATAATTTCTAGTGAAAATCTAATAAAAATATCATTAAAGAAGCAAGTTAGTATAAAATGCACTTGTATTTTAATACCCAACCACTTTTTTCTAGCGTTTTGATGGAACTTTTGTTAATAGTTATTTGCACTACAAGTATGGCGAATTGTGATTCAGGATGACTGGATGTCAACAGTATCGCGAAGAAACTTAATGAAAAAGAATAAGAAATACCAAATTTGAATCTATGGATCCATCTGAAATATTCAGAATTGGCAACATTTTTACCTGTAATAATAGGTGCCGTTTCCGTAATATCTATTGAAAGGTGAGATCACTTAATGATGGTGATTTGTGCCCAATGGAGCTGCCACTTATCCACTGCCCCGCTTAATATCTCTTAGGAGGAAAGAACACAAAAGGCACAAAACGATCACAATTCGTGTACAAATTTTCATTTCGAAATTCGAAGTGGGTGTGCTGAGGAAATTGTCTCATAAAGTTGAATTGACGATATCTCCGAAAGGGATGAAGCACAGATCGAAATTTTAACGGCACAATTTAACACAAAACGAGCACAATTTGTGTGCCAATTTTCATTTCGAAATTCGGAGCGGGGGGTGCTAGGGAAATGGTCCCCTAAAGTTGAATTGGCGATATTTCAGAAAGGGATGAAGCTAAGACGAACTTTTAATGGCACAATTCAGCACAAAACGAGCACAATTCGTGTGCAAATTTTCATTTCGAAATTCGAAGTGGGGGTGCTCGCATTTCTCGAGCACCGCCCAAAATTTATTAATGATATTTCTGGAAGAGGTGAAGCACACAACGAAATTTTAAAGGCACAATTGAGCACAAGACGAGCACAATTCGTGTGCAAATTTTCATTTCGAAATTCGAAGTGGAGGTGCTCGCATTTCCCGAGTACCGCCCAAAATTTATTAATGATATTTCTGGAAGAGGTGAAGCACAAAACGAAATTTTAACGGCACAATTCAGCACAAAACGAGCACAATTTGTGTGAAAATTTTCATTTCGAAATTCGGAGTGGGGGGTACTGGCTACTGGGGAAATGGACCCCCTTTCATAGGAATTTTATCTTCAAATAAAGGATCCATTTTAGGAGCTTTTTCGTCTTTTCTTTTTCTATCTTGCGTTAGAACACTACTTAAATACTCCTTCAACGCGGCACTGTTATGTGCTATTATAAACCCGACTTATTCGAAAGTAATCTAAACATTTTAGTCGGGGAACAGCACCCCGAAATTCGATCATTTAAAACATGCGCTGTGCACTCGAAGATATACATTTTAAAAAATATGTACATTGTGGGGAATGACCTTACGGATTCAAATCCGGAGGGCTCCATTAAATTCGCGATTGCAAAAAAGAATAAAAAAATATTTTCCGATTATTTTGAATGATCTTAAAAAAACTATTTTTTGTGTTTAACTCGCGATTGTGACGCCATTTTTGAATATTTTTTCAAAATTCTTTCACCATACGAACGCCTAATCATTGTAGATTGTAACGGTACATACATAAGATTATTTTTTTTTATATAGAATTTGTCAGAGTATTTGAAAGGAGGGACGGTACCAAAACTGACGTGAAAATTTCAGCATCGAGAAAATTTTTGAACGGTTGAAGATAGGTATATGATTAATCGAGACGAAATATGCCCAAATGAGTACGAAAGTTTTTGGTGAAAAGAAATTTTCACTATTGCTAATGGTTTACGAGATACGATTTTTTATGTGGAACGCCGATGCGCACCGACCGCACAGTCGTTTCACGGCCCTCACAATAGCAACGTTATTACACAATCTAGCCCTACTGCATTAACGATGGGCATTACTTATCACAAAGTAGCCACTAGTTTGTGTTACTTATGTGTTGTTTAGTGTTTTAGTGTTTAGTTATTTGCAAAGAAACGCTTGAAAATGAAAATGTTTCATTATTTCTTCTTCCATCGCCTTATTAAGATTACCAAAATGATATTTCGTGTATACATATAGATTCAAAATTTAATATTCTACAACTTTCATTATGTGCACTAAGTACGTAGAATCAATAGTTTTCGACTTATTATTGATTTTATTATGCAAAACGAGCAGCGATTGTGTCTTAGAAAAGGTTTAAATGATTATATCTCTGTCAATATTAATCGTATGGAAATGTTTAAAAAAGAAAATTATTCGTAATTAAATTCTCTACAACTTTTATTTGAAGCGTTTTGCGATACGAATGGCCATTCTCGAGATATAACCGAAATACGCGCGATGCGCGCCGTCTTAACCGTTTCGCCGCAAAACAGTCGACATTCAAAAAAATCTATCTCGGCTCCTATTGGTCGTAGAGAGAAAACTAAAACATGAAAATGTGCGGAATTTTGTCGGCTACAACTTTCTTAACGGTTTTGTTTTTGATAAGAATTTAAAACTCTACAACCACAACCACAACATCTAGCCAGTTCGTGATACTCGGGCAACTGATGAATAGGTTACTTCGATCGCTACTCCTTTTGGAATGAAATGTTACAACTTACAATGGACTTCGTTTCTACAAATATGAATAAATATTGTAACAGAAAACGACGATTTCAATGTTTGTGCCTTTGTGGTCTACATACACCATAAACCCTGATATTCCACATTATGCATACTCAGTACTCTTAAGGCGGCGTCGTAGATACTGAATCGTCTATTCACAGGTAGTCCCTGTCCCTGGCAAGCCGTTAAAACGGCTATGCGGTCGGTGCGCACCGGCTTTTCACATAAAAAATCGTATCTCGTAAACCATTAGCAATAGTGAAAATTTCTTTTCACCAAAAACTTTTCCACTCATGTGGGCATATTTCGTCTCGATTAATCATATACCTATCTTCAACGGTTCAAAAATTTTCTCGATGCTGAAATTTTCACATCAGTTTCGGTACCGTCCCTCCTTTTAAATACTCTGACAGATTCTAGATATAAAAAAATAATCTTTTGTGTATATCATTGAAATCTGCAATGATTAGGCGTTCGAATGGTGAAAGAATTTTGAAAAAATATTAAAAAATGGCGTCACAATCGCGAGTTAAACACAAAAAATTGTTTTTTTAAGATCATCCAAAATAATCGGAAAATATTTTTTTATTCTTTTTTGCAATCACGAATTTAATGGAGCCCTCCGGATTTGAATCCGTAAGATCATTCTCCACACTGTACATATTTTTTAAAATGTATATCTTCGAGTGCACAGTACATGATCGAATTTCGGAGTGCTGTTCCCCGACTATTTGTAGTTTAGACAACGAAGTTTTTCTTTTAAATCTCTGATCTTTGAATATTTTGTAGTAGGTAAATGTTCAATTTAGATAGAAGATTTTTAACATTTTACCATATTTTTTTGCTTACAATCTGTTCATTTAATGAACAATAAGTAATTAATATAACTATCATAACTTTAGATATGCAACAATAGCTTGCAGGAGTTGCTTCCAACGAAGATTCTCCTTTATTTTACAAAATTCGTGATGGCAATATTCTAAAGTTCTTCAGCGAAAATTAAACTTACATTTATATTTATTTGTCATGAATAAATAAATATTTTGACAAAGAATCTTATTCTTACACTTGACATTAACAAACGCAACAGGTAGGTACCTAGTACCTACCTAGTCCTACATGGATAAACCGACTTAGTCTTCCGCTTACTTGCGTTTTCTAATTTCGACTACCAACTGTAAGTAACTTACATCTAAATCGAAAACACCTTGTGAAATCTGTATGCAAGGGTTGTTTTTTCTAATAAAATATGTTACCCGAACTTTTCGTTTATCTTTGTAAAATTATTGTTAAATCCATATTGTGTTGAATAACTTAACATTTACAAACTATTTTTTAATTAATAACTTCCCCGTAAATAAACCGCAATATGTAATGTCTCAATCAATATAATATTATAAGGCTGATTAGAGAGACTCTAGTTGAATTAAATTTCAGAGTATCTTTGTACCTGCTCCGTGTAAGGCCATTATATAAATTTAGTAAGCACCCTTCATTAGTTGCTATGGAAATTTTGGTTTTGAGTACAATAAAGTCTTCTACAGCTAATGATTGGAGGCCGATATAAATAATTCGAGAATACCTAATTACGTCATTAATATTTTAAAATTGTAGGTACCTAATCTAAATAATAAGTTTTATAATTTTATATGAAAACGCATCCTTTCAAACTTTTTAATTTTTAACCCAATATTACGAAAAGGAAAAAAAGATGTGAAAACGATTTTTTACTTATAAAGTTGTGGAATTGTAAATTTATGTAAATTCATTTCGCTGCCGTGCTTGACAATCTTTTTAAAAGTATATTCAAATACGTTCGTTCGAATAAATATAAATGCGTTTAAGTTAATTTCCGATACCTATTTATTTCCTCTTTAAGAAATTTGTTTAGTTGCCCTCCTCAATTACCAATTAATGTTTGACGAAAAAGTATGTTGTGAACGTTTAACATACGCGAATACGTTCCAGAGTTGATTAAAAAAGTGGTTACTGCGCTTCAAAGTATTGGATGAACGTCTAGATGTTTTTTTACTGGAACAGTAAACTTCATTTGCGTAATCTGAAGTCAGTGGGTTTCGAAAGAAAACCTGCAAGTATCTTTGAAATGATTCGTAAATGTGTTCCCAATTTCATTTTCATTAGCAATTACGTATGACTGAAACCACAAGAAAGCGCAGTGGTGGGATATACACATCAACATTGCCATTTTGATACTTTTACAGCTTAGAGCTTCGTCACAAAAAATTAATTTTGATGTTTAAAATAGAATTAGAACATAAGTGGTCAAGCGTTTAATAATTCGCAAACTCAGCATCTACACCACTGTTTTATAAATTGATACTTGAGTTCGTCATTAGCATTAGTTTGAAACCAGTTCGCGAGAAGTTCGGTCGGACTTTTTATTACCTATTTTAAAATATAGAAACAATGTCGACGTCGCGTCGTCCTTTCTCCTTTCTCCCTCTCCATTCTCCTTTCTCCTTTTTCCATTGTCCCACAGAACTAACACACATCTTTTGAATAACAATAACCCGCATTAACGGCCAGTTCACTTGGCTTAATCATTCATCAACAACGTCCATTCTAGACCTGCTGTTTAATACGTGTTCGTTAACAGTTTCTTTGAAGTTACCGCTCAAGTAGCGAACTTTGGCCGAACTCGCCAACCGACACGAGCTGTTCGCGATCTCTAGTACACACCGACTTCTTCAGCGGTTCGAGAACTGTTAGCGAACTGTTCCCGAACTATTCGTGAACTTGGTCTGTATGCGGCTTAAGGTAGGGCTGTTCGTGAAATCTTTTATTTTCTAATCGTATCAGGGATGAAATTATCGTGAACTTCAAGGAGAAGAGAGGAGATCGGAGGGGTAAAAAAGACAAAATGTACTGCTTTCTCATATGAGAAACTAGAATTAGAGGGGAATGTTATCCAGAAAATGATAGAGATCAAATACATTGTCTTCCAATCAGCGCCGGTTTAACCTAACTTTGTACCCTGGGCGCTGGAGATTTAGGGGCCTCCTTCATTGCTATTCGCTGTCAGTTTTTTATAACACATGCTTTAATTATTAATGTTTATTGTAAAAACCATACAATAAATTTTTAAAAACAAATGAACAAGATGAAAAACAAACGAAAGAAAATTCTAAAAAATATCATTTCATAATATAAGAAACAGAAAATTCTAAACAACAGAAACAAAAAAAAACATATTCCAACAAATACACAAGACAAAAGTTATATCACTTTTTTCATGGACGTTGGGTTTTTAGATAACATGCTCTTTTTGGTTCTTCGTTATATAAGTTGAAGAACTGTATTTTTATTTAAAATAAGATATTTATTGTACATCTAACGATTTATTTCAACAACGTTTCGCTAATCTTCGCTAGCTTTTTCAAGTCAGCTGTTTTTTGTATAGTTGAAAATGAATTTTATATCACTTTCTTTCTTGACTTGGTATTAGCAAACTGCCATATATAATACTATCAACTATCACAATTCAGTTACTCCAGTTCGTCATTTTCTATATATAATAGTGACAATGCCTCTAGGTTTTCTTGACCCAAATTCGACCTTAAACATGTCTTTATTCTTTTTAAAGCTGAAAAAGACCGCTCACCTGATGCATTAGAAATTGGTGTCGTCAAATAAATTTGCAGTAAAGTTAAAATACTGGGGAAAGTTCCTTTTATATTTTGAACGATCTCAAATTTTCCCAGTTCCCACTATATTAAAGTTTAATATTTGTGTTCTATCGATCGAACGTAAGGAAATTTCAGGCCTCTAACTACGTGGGTGGATGGATACTGGTGCCGCGAGGGTGAGGACGAGGGCGAAAGCATCACGTACCACGCCGACCGCCCGGTTGCCGGACGTGTATATCGTATAAGATTATTTCCTAATTTATATTTTTTATCATTATTTTTTAATTACTATGAGGTCCGAGCCCCTCTAGGGCCCGGGCCCCTGGGCGCCCGCCCAAAGCGCCCAGCGGATAAACCGGGGCTGCGCCCAATTGTATATAACAATAGCCCATTATAAACACGGCAGAAACAAAGGGACCGAAAGAATGCAAGAAACTGCATGCATCAAGATTCTTAAGAAGATCGGCTTAGGGTCGAGAAGGCAAGTATCGATATGTGGATTATTTGTGAGATCGACAACATGAGGTCATTAACGAATGGACAAGACAAACGGATAATGGAACAGATGACGATCTACAGGATGTTCCAGAAAATGCTGGACAATGACGCATAACCGAAGGCACCTGAAACAACGTGTAAGAATGCTGTCTATATAAAAGAATAAGATGAATATAGAATTTTGTTATGACAATCACATATAATAACCTAGAATGTGATGCAACAAGTTCGTAGTTTCATTGACCGACGTCTCAACAAATGTGTTTGCCATGGGAAATGTCAACTTTTGCCTAATTAGTACCCTTCTAGGATGCCAGGTTTTTTCCTGTCGCTGACCCCTCCTAGGATAGCAATAATGTCATACTGATGGGTTTTACTTTTAAACATTTGGTTACTTACACTTAGGGCCAGTTGTATAAAGCTTAGTTGACTTCAACCGACCATTAGTGTAAAATTAAATAGCACAAACTAGAGTTGACGTCTGGTCTAGGATTGATCTGACGATTTTATCAACCCATATGGGTTGGTAAATGGGTGGTAAAACCGTCAGTTCAACCCTAGCCCGGACGTCAACTCTAGTTTGTGTGATTTAATTTTACACTAACCACCGGTTGAACTCAACTAGGCTTTATACAACTGGCCCTTATTAAGTTTTTACCCACTCCCTCAGACGATTCCAGTAATGCATCATTACCTCCAGTACAGTACAGTTCTGTCTCTGATCACTTAAGCACTCAAAGTCACAAGTTTCTGCTAATTTCTAATGTTCGCCAAATCTACATCATAATTCATTTTATCAGTGTCGAGTTCAGGTCATCTATCCCTATTCAATTAAAGACAATCGCGATTTTCACTTCGGAATCTATAGATATTCACTTTTCCTGTTACATTTGGCCTTACAACCTTTACCTAGCTCTCGCTACCTACTCGGGCTTGAAATAAGGCTTCGGGCCATAAAAGCTTCTTTACGCCCTTAATGCATAGGTAATAGTTATTTCCGTTAATGCATAATAGTTATTTATGTATTAAGGGCATAAAGAAGCTTTTATGGCCCGAAGCTTTAGCTCGGGTTAGTAAAGGTTGTAATGCCATAAAAGCAAGTTACGCCAGAAATACATATACTATTTTATGCACAGATTAAGTAGGTATTTATCTCAAATAATTTAAATATCGCACAAACTTGAGTAGATGTTTCAAGCCGCTTGAAATACGTTGCTATAGTAAAAGCAGTAAACAAGAGTATCCGTTTTAACTTTGTTAAAAAACTGTTTACTTCCGTTGTGAGATCCGGTATTTTAGATGGATTTTTCATCAGATGAAGAAAATGCGATGGCTTGCGAGGCCGAAATTAACGAACTGGGTGAGACAGCAAGAAGTAGTGCTTTGATACCCGAAAAATCAGAATTAATTAATTTCTTTATGGCTCGTCATAAAGAGGCCGAGAGCTATAAAGAGTCGTTTATGTTCAGGTGAGTCAGGTAATAATAACCTTATTATTATGTATCTTATAGGTATGATCATATTGAAACTGTGTTTATACATACAAAAACAAAGCCGGTTTATTCATCACCCAAACTCATACAGAACCTACATGTAAAATAATGTAGGTAGTAGGTATATAAAGTAATGATTAACAATCTATGACATAAACAAAATGGACAGGATTATCGTAAATATTTTCACCACTTTCGTTTTCAATCCTTACCGCAAGGAAACAAAAATGTCAAAGTGAAAATTTATGACCGGCTTGAATTTTCATTTTAAAACTTGGAATGGTCGATAACCTAACTTTGCACTTGAAAGTGTTTGACTGATGAAAACGCGGTTAAGTCCCTTACATTAAGCCCTCTTGAAAGTAAAAATATGTTTTGTGTTCGATTTTATATTATCTATAACGACTTGACGCTGAAGCAGCGTTTCCTTGTATAAGAATAAGAGAAGGGCAGACTTTTAATTTTTGGTATATTTAAGATCTCTTGCATCCAACAAAAAAACTGGTTATAGGTAAACTTATTTTTATATATTTATATAAACGAAAGTACAACATATAAACGATTCCTAACTAATGTATGAAACCGTAAAAAATTGTCATTGTATTTATAATAGGTATCGTGTAACGCCCTACTTTTCAATAAAGTAGGTATACGAAGTAGCGAAATGGATTTGTCAAGTGAAAAATTTACTTTCACCTACTCGCATTTCAATTATTATACCGGGTGCTGTGTAACGGGAGTTACATTTGTTGATAAAGATTTTCAGGTTCGTGGTAAAAAGGTTCGGTAAATTTTCTTTCTCGGTAGTCGGTAGTACGTTTGGACCTACCTTTCGTACTTTTTCTTCCCAGGCTAGCTCAGTATGGGTAAAAAGGGTTAATTCTAAATTTGGTGAAACTTGATCGCTTCACGAAGGTTCAATATTATTAAAGAAAATTTCTTTAATTAATTAATTTGGAAAAAATGAATTTATCCAACTAAATATGCTTATTTATGACGACTCCAGTAAGTTTGAAGAGGTCCTTAACCTTTCATTTAGCGTCGCTTTTAAATTCAAATTACGTTTTTACTTTCCTTACAGTATGGTAACAAGTTAGTGAAAAATCTATTAAAATCAATACCAAAAATTCATTTATTACAAAGTTAATAAAAGTTAAACCAAAAAATTACGATTCCCAAAAAAAAAACAACAAACTTAATTTCTACCTACAATAAAAGATTAACTGGCTAATTTTATCGCTTGGTAGCAAAACGTGACATTAAGATTAAAAAATGCTGCGTTACATCCGCTTATATTTTAATTTTATTCAGACGTAAATAATAAAATATCCATAAAATTCAGTTTTTTGTTCACTATTAGTTTAAATAAATAATAGTTTAGAACGGTACCTGATTGTTTTTGTACGATACCTTGGTACGATCACGTTGTTGTTAACAAAGGTGGGCGGTTGGCACCAGGAATGCGCTGATCGGCAGCTCCTTCAAAGGGGTTGCAACTCGTGCTTTGCTCCCAGCCAAGTTTCACCAAATTTAGAAGCTAGCCTGGGAAGAAAAAGTACGAAAGGTAGGTCCAAACGTACTACCGACTACCGAGAAAGAAAATTTACCGAACCTTTTTACCACGAACCTGAAAATCTTTATCAACAAATGTAACTCCCGTTACAGCTGATCCGGCCGCTCGGTAATAGCATTTTACATGTAAAATCTTGTCTATGCAATTTCCTGCTCCCCTAATTGTTTTAGGGCCAAAACATAAGAGTACAAAACTCTTCAAAATTAAAAATACTACCTGAATGGTATATTCTTTCCGACCACAACTGTACTGTAAGAAAGAAAATGAAGAATTAAGTGTTAAATTAGAATTTGCAAAAATTTATTATGAATGTCGTGGTTCTGTTCTTTCACATTTCCGCGACAGCTTTATGATCAGCACAATCGTCCAATCCAACAAATAAGAGGGCGTTTTCTTCCAACCACCGATCGTCTGATGACAACAATTCGTTCTTCTAAATTATCCACAAAGATGTTAGCTAGAAGAGGGAAAATTGGACTTCCCACACGTAAACGATGTACAGTGTTTTCAACAATGTTTGGGCCCCACGTGATCAATTTTAAATTTCGCGCTTAAAATATTCTTTCTTTAGGTTGGTAGCTGTTGTGCGCGTGTAAAGCCAAAAATAACTAAATTGTAATATTTACATTTTGCTTTATAACCTCATATATTCTTTACTTCTGTTTGCTGTCTTTTCGAATTTCCTCTACATTATCTTGAGATCAACATTTAAAAAAAAGTTCTTTTCAGAGCTCTTAACGTTACGAAGCTATTGTGATGTAAGTTAGCAATATTTTTAATAAATTAATTTAATTTGAATTGGTATAGTGATACTGTACAACGATGGTGTTTACATCAGAACAAGATGCCTTTATTTTAATGGCACATTTCCGCAGTGGTACCCGAAACCCTGATGGAACTTGGAGCTATTCGTTGCAGTCCTGTATTTAGCAGTTTTCAGAAGCTTTTCCCGATGTTAACATCGAATACGATGCATTTAAAAAACATAGGTTACGTCTTATTGCAAGGTACGAAAACAAGCACTGTATTTGCAAAGGCAAGTCAACGGGCAGGCCGACTGTTTTAACCGAAGAAGTTGTTAATGACATTCAACAAAGAATACAACAAAGTCCTAAAAAATCTATTCCACAATTATCCGCTCAAACAGGTACGATTAAATAAGCTAGTGTTTATGTACCGAAAAATATGAACATAATTTTTTTACAGGTTTGTCTACTGGTACTTGCCACAAAGCTTTAAAAAAGAGGTTACATTTGCATCCTTACAAAATTTCTTCTGTACAACAATTACACGCACCTGACTATAATCTTCGAGTGCAATATTGTCAATGGTTCAATGAACGTTTAAACAACAATAATTTGTTAGACTTAACATTTTATTCAGACGAAGCATGGGTACATTTGTCAGGTTATGTCAATAGCCAAAATTACAGAATTTGGGCAGCAGAAAATCCACACGTTTACATCGAAACACCTCTACATCCCCAAAAAGTTGGCATTTGGGTGGCTATGTCAAGAAGGAGGATAATTGGCCCCATTTTCTTTTATGATACCATAAACGGAGAACGATACCGTGATATTCTGCGTCAAGCTATTGAACAAAATTTACATGATGATGAACAACAACGAGGTTTTTTCCAGCAAGATGGAGCTAGTGCACACACCGCTAATGAAACGATTAGGTACCTGCAACAATTTTATGGCGACCAAATAATTACTACCGGTTTGTGGCCTCCAAGAAGTCCCGATCTCACTCCCTTAGATTTTTTTCTGTTTGGGCGAATTAAAACTAATGTATTTAAAAATCGATTGCATACTCTCGAAGAATTGGAAGGAGCAATACAACAAGAGATTAACAATATAATGCCAATTGAACTTAAACGTGTGTTTGAAAATATGAAGCGAAGAGTTAATTTATGTCTAGAAATGAATGGTGGTCATTTTGAGCACCTTTTGTAAATAACAATAAATAATAAATTCTATTCTTGATTTTTTTAATCACGTTTCTTTGTAAACATCTTTTAGGTTAAATTAATTTATTTAATCTGATGTAAACACTAGTAACCTGTCTAGGGGAAATTAATATTGAAATCGTTGAATTACCAATCTTGTATCATTAGTTGCCTAATCGCCTGCAAAAACTTGGGGACGGTCAATTATGAAAACCCTGTATTTATTATTACAGTTAATTATGGCGTTCTCTAAAAAATCTCTTAAATTAAACTCAGCAGTTCTATCTGTATAGACTTAACGAAACTGCAATATGATTTGTGGGACATTGTCATAAATTTATGCATTTCTTACCATTGTTTCAGATAAAATATAGCGTTAATCACTTGGTTAATTGTTTTTATTAAAATTGTCTCTTACGAACAAAACGTACCAAGGGAAATAGTACAATGTATGTTTTTATTATCGCGATTTTCGAATACACTCGCAGTTTAAATTGTAATGTTTTGTAACGGTTGAAATTTTAATACCTCGCGTGTATACTTTGCAAAATATTTCACGTTAATTAAATTATGACCCACAATCACAAATCATACAATTGATGCCCATTAAATAACATATTTGTAAATTATTTATGAATATAATGCATGTAGGTATATAAATTTATATAAATGCTGCACCTTCGTTCATTGGCATTCACTAGCATTAATTAAAACAATCTCTCATATAAAATGGATTTCATGGTTTTCATTCGTACAAACATAAACCTCATTTATTGAAAAGCACATGCACACCTCTATAGTGCGTAGGTACACACATTCTCTTGAATCTCTTCTAACACAAAGCTTTTTTGATTTCATATTACAAAATATCATTAGCAAACGAATGTACGTGCACGAACAATAGAAAAAAATGTGTAATTTTAATTTACCACATACAGTTTAATAAAGCTTTTGGCATTGACCCTTTAACAATACTGAAGCAATCACAAAGGGTTCTGTTGTAGGTGTCTCTATTATGAAATGTTTAGAACTGATTATATGAGCTCGTTCGGTAGCAAGTGATTTAGAAAATAAATAAACCTTTCGAGGTGTTTGCCAATATTATAGTGTTCCTTGTCATGCAATCGATAAAGCTCACTTATTTTTACGATCAACATTTTTAAAAGACAGGGAAAAAGCATTAAGTACTATGAAAATGCATAAGACTTTGAGTAAAAATCTACTTATTTAAGCAACGAAAGGCCATTATAACATTCATACGATCCATTACCATATCTGATATAATGTTCGCTATCCGCGTTTGATGTAATAAACAAGCATCACATAATCGTTTACTTTGAGAATGAAAATGTAAAAGCTGCAGCGAACGGAGATAAGTGTTTAATCCTGATAATTTGAACTTAACGGCTCTCTTCTAGCACCTACACCAGTATTCATGACAAAGTCCCAAAGCAACAAAATAAATGTATACTAGGACTAATAATTACATGTGATTGAACGGAACCCTTAATAAATCGTCATAAACGTCATTAGATACATCACCAGCAAATTCATATGTACGAATTTTACAATACCTGCAACAAAAAGGAATATGCATTGTAGCAGGTTTTATGTACAAAATTAAACAGTTATTCGCACAAAGAAAAGCATCCTTTATCCTATATTATTTATACTTACTTACTTATTTAGTTATTATACTCTGTTTCATTTTCTAGTTATTTGATGTAGAACTAAAAACGCCATTATTAAAAGACGCCATTATTTTTTTGTCCGCTAACCTTTTTCGTCCGTGCTGCGTTCCTGTAATTAGCGGCAAGTACTAATGTTGGATTTCATCGGTCGCCTATAAATATTTGACACGTTTGACATTTTTTTAATTAAAATGTCAGTCGACAGAAAAATTCATTATAAGGGGAAGTCGACGGAAAAATTTAATATCCACCTCGTACACAAACTGCTTTTTATGGCCTTGCCTGCTTGCTTGCCTCGGCGTTCACCTCGGCTAGCAATTGCAGGCTCGTCTATAAAAAAGCAATTTTTTGTCCTTGATACATAAATAACTATTATTACAAATTGCTGTTTTATTTATTTTCAAACCGTTCTCTACAATACATTTATATATTTTTGGAAACCAGTTCTCAAGACAACCATCAACAAAAAGAATAATAGTCCTTTGAGGCCAAATTTTTGATTTCAGGTAGTGGTTTCCAATATGCTAGGCAGACCTTATTTGCAGGAATTAGTCCTAAGGCCTACTGAACCAAAAAGAAAAGTATAATTAATGTCATCTACAGTTACCATAATAAAGTAAGAAAAATGTTTTTATTCATATTGTTATTGTCTTGGAAAGGTATTTCATTTAATCATCTAGCAATTTTGAATTTATCGTATTAATAAGTACCTATCTCTTTCTAATCGAATTTCATGTTCTAGGCAGGATTTCTTTAATTTTGGAATGATTTTTTTATCAGTAAATTGAACATTAGAAAGGTTTATAAATGGTGGATGAAAAGTTAACGTTGTTAGGTTGTCATTATGATTATAATTCAACATTCCTTTTTTCTTCTTCTTTTTTCTTCTTCTTCTGTTTTTGTGTAGTGTACTTTTTTATTTGTTGTAGTTCCCTAAAATTACGGCCCAAAAAACAAAATTCAAAATTTTATAATTTCCGCGTAAGCTTTATACGTAAATTTTTTGTAGTTATGAACCATTTATTTGACTCTGATTGTTTGCGACCTTTGTTACCTACAGCGCTAACCAAACCTGCAATCAAGAGAAACGTGGAAGGGAAATGAAATTAACTGATCTACAACTAATTTTTTACCTGAAAACGTTTGATGGAAACAGATATTTAAACCAACAATTTCGCATATTGCTGAAACAGTAAACAGTTTTAAACGTCACTTCTGATACGTCACCATTACAGGATATAAACCGAAAGTTAAAACCTCTTCTACAAAGAGTTCTTTATTTTTAAGCTTTTCACATTCGGTTTATGTTACTGGAACGTTTTTTTTGTTCCCAGAAACATTGGTTTCCATAAACAATTACAGGAATCATAACGAATAATATATTTATCCAGTGTGTTGTCAACAATATCTTGGATGTATTAAAAAAAATAAAAACTTCAAGACATTATTAGAATAAGAATTTCTACACAGGCAACCTGGCAAAAGAAACGTCACAAGAAAATGAAATAATTTGTCAACTACCAGAATGTTTCAAGAGATGATTGCGGTGTTGACATTATGTTATGAGTCAAACAAAATTTTGAGTACGTGAAAGACAAGTTATTATTACTAGAAGAGCGCCAATGTAGACATAAAAGTGGCAACACACTGATATTCACATACGTTTACTGGACATTACAGAATTTGAAATGCATTGCCCAAATAGCGAAACCGTTATCTGATTATCAAGGAGTAAAGTCACAATACATATGCAGTGTTACTGGATGCTAAGAAATTTAGAAATGTAAGCAATAAAATGATTTTGACGTTAAAACGGATAGGGATAAGCGAAATTCCGTGTGTTGAATTAGCATAGTTTTAACGGAAAATTAGACTGAGTGGTTTAGTAAATTACGCGTAGGTATACATAAATGTTTCATGATACTAAAAAAAATTTCTCGCGCATTGTTTTCAATCTACACAAGTTCGTCCACACGAATTCTACCAAAGGTGACAATATTTGTTATATAAGCCTACAGTTATTTCGCAAAAGGTTTTATTCTGGTATTCCTCTTATAATTAAATTTATCCTGAAGGTATTTATAATTACTTTCTATCTTGAGTGAAATGAAATTGTTGTGCCAAACATAAATTTTCAGAATATTGTTTTGAAACCTGTCAAAGAGTCGAGTTCTCTCAATTAGACCATATTTTGAAATAAGTATGTATTATAAAAGGTAAAGGAAACTTTTCGTTATAATCAAAGATTATTTGACTTACTTCTGTAGTTGTATATTTCCTGATCGATATTATTTACGGTTTTAGGTCAGTTTAATTTTGGCTCTCCTTACGGGTTCTGGTGAATCTTATGTATTATACGTTTTATGAACTAAATCAATATTTAATAGCCATTTAATAGCTTTAAGAAACAGTTTTTCATCTTTATGTTAGCTGAACACTGACCAACAGTTGAAAATAAAATATAGTCTACTTAGACTTATTTTGTCGAGTCCCAACATTCGTAATCACATATAATAACCGAGACGTGTGTATATGTTTGTGTTGCTGTACACTTTTCCGACAGTCGCCGAATCCTGACGAATGCGGATGTGATATTTTAAAACCAAAGCTATTATAAATTTATAACCTACAAATTAATGCTACAATTACTTAACCTAAGAATTACAGATGCCCCCCAAACCTTTACCTAAATATTTTTTTCGAAGTAAGTTTTAAACATTTAGTATAAAAGTCTGTCATCTTATTCAAGCGGTATTTGTGTCTAAATATATTTTCTTTACTTAGAAAATACGTTCAAAGTTTCCTTATGGAGATTACGTGTAAAATAGAATTCGCTATTTGTGCTTATTTTTCGGTAAAAATTTTGTGTAAACATGCAAAGTTTGTCTGTCCGAGGTCCTTAACCCATTTCGAACATTAAAACAATGCCAGAAAGTATTTTCGTGAAAATTTTCAAAATGACAAGTATCGGAAACTTTTTCTCGGTAACATAGAAATTTAATTATTTCAAGTTGAAAAGTTATCCAAATGATGAAAAATGATTCTATTATGCCTCGCGTTTACATTTTCATCGTTAAAATGATGTAAAAAGCAGCAACAGCATTCATCGTAGACTAATTTATGTGTCCCGATACCTTCTTTCGGTAACTTTCGAAATGTACATGTTTGTGTGCTTATTTCGAATTTAGAGATTTTGAACGATGAACGATGTCGTCAGTAACATATATAGTCGAATGTTTTCACCGAGAAAAATGTTTTTGTCTACATATTTAACTTAATTAATATTGATGAAAGTAGGTGGCAAGTGTATGGTTACGTTACACTACACTTCTAAATATACAACTTATATTGTAATTAAGAGGAAGTAAAATCCATATTTAATGCTGCACATATGCGTGTAAATGATGCCTTTAGTTAGTGAAAAAAACAAAAATTTGAAACTGTTTAAGGTAGAGAAGGTCTCTCAATAAAACAGATATTATGCAACGTTAGACCAACTTCTATTTGAACATTTTATGTTTTATGGTATTTTTAGTTTTACTATAGTTAAAGATGAATGTTAAAACGTTCTCCCTAAGGCCATTCGCATTCCCAAGAAGCTGCCAGTGTCCAAATTGAGTTCTTTTACATTCAAAATTCATTCTAAACTATCCTTATGAAGTTCACATGAATTTTGTCATATTTTCGTTAATATTTGGGCAAAAAGGACGTAATTAATATTGTGAAAGGCCCATTATGTATTTTTGGTATCAAATCTATTCCAAAAAGTTTTCATGTTACATTTTTTTAATAATTTGTGAAAATTTACTATAGGTACATAGATAGGTAGGTAGGTATAGAGTCGAGCAAATTCGTATATCTTCATCAAATATGAACCGATTTTTGTAATTTTTACGTCAAATGAAAATAAAAATCCTTTATCTTAGTTACGTTAATAACTTGCTAAATTACAGATATCTACCGAGTCAAAAATCTGAAAAGGTACAAAAATGTACATTTTTTTGCTTTTTCTCCCCTATCGAAGGCCTAAATATCATTTTTTTAAAGTAACGATGACATTGATAATCTACGGAAAAAAGTAATTGAATTTGATTTTAAAGAAAAAACAACGAGAAAATTTCTCCGGGAAGTGTTTTTTTTTCTTTTTTTGTTCGTCAAATTTGAAGCCTTTTTTTTAACACCCTGTATAAGTATCCGTTGTGGAAATGGTACGTTTCGAAACCGACATTAGTTGTCTTTGTACTGCCATCAAATTTTCTCTATATCTCTCTTATGTTCAAAGATACGAATGATCACTATATAATAACCGAGACGTGTGTATATGTTTGTGTTGCTGTGCACTTTTCCGACCGTCGCCGAATCCCGACGAATGCGGATGTGATATTTTAAAACCAAAGCTATTATAAATTTATAACCTACAAATTAATGCTACAAGCTACAATTACTTATAGATACCCCGCAAACTACGTAAATATCTGCACTAATTTTTTTCAAAGTAAGTTTTAAACATTTTAGTATAAAAGTCCGTCATCTTATTCAAGCGGTATTTGTGTCTAAATATATTTTCTTTACTTAGAAAATACGTTCAAAGTTTCCTTATGGAGATTACGTGTAAAATAGAATTCGCTATTTGTGCTTATTTTTGGGTGAAAATTTTGTGTAAACATGCAAAGTTTGTCTGTCCGAGGTCCTTAACCCATTTCGAACATTAAAACAAAGGCAGAAAGTATTTTCGCGAAAATTTTCAAAATGACAAGTATCGGAAACTTTTTCTCGGTAACATGGAAATTTAATTATTTCAAGTTGAAAAGTTATTCAAATGATGAAAAATGATTCTATTATACCTCGCGTTAACATTTTCATGGTTAAAATGATGTAAAAAGTAGTAACAGCATTCATCGTAGACTAATTTATGTGTCCCGATACCTTCTTTCGGTAACTTTCGAAATGTACATGTTTGTGTGCTTATTTCGAATTTAGAGATTTTGAACGATGGACGATGTCGTAGGTAACATATATAGTCGAATGTTTTCACCGAGAAAAATGTTTTTGTCTACATATTTAACTTAATATCTATTGATGAAAGTAGGTGGCAAGTGTATTGTTACGTTACACTATACCAAAGAGAATACCTATACTTGGACTATACTTCTAAATATACAACTTATATTGTAATTAAGAGGAAGTAAAATCCATATTTACTGCTGTACATATACGTGTAAATGGTGGCCTTTAGTTAGTGAAATAAACAAAAATTTGAAACTGTTTAAGGTAGAGAAGGTCTTTCTATAAAACAGATGTTATGCAACGTTAGACCAGCTTCTATTTGTACATTTTATGTTTTATGGTATTTTTAGTTTTACTATAGTTAAAGATGAATGTTAAAACGTTCTCCCTAAGGCCATTCGTATTCCCAAAAAGTTGCCAGTGTCCAAATTGAGTTCTTTTACATTCAAAATTCATTCTAAACTATCCTTATGAAGTTCACACGGAATTTGTTATATTTTCGTTAATTTTTGGGCAAAGACTATGTGCAAAGACGTAATTAACATTGTGAAAGGGCCATTATGTATTTTTGGTCTCAAATCTATTCCAAAAAGTTTGCATTTTACATTTTTTTTAATAATTGGTAAAAATGTACTTTAAGTAGGTAGGAAGGAATTCGTATATCTTTACTAAATATCAACCCATTTTTGTGATTTTTACGTCAAATGTAAGTAAATGTAATCCTTTATTTTAGTTACTTTAATAACTTGCTAAATTACAGATACCTACAGGGTCAAAAATCTGAAAAGGTACAAAAACGTAAATTTTTTTTCTTTTTTCAAGCAACTAAGCCAGCTCAACAAGGTGTGATATTTTAAAACAAAAGCTATTACAACCTACAATCACAGATACCCCCTCCCCCCAAAGCACGCAAAACGCGAGAATCGCGTGTACCCCCGTTTATTATATTATAATAATAAAACGTAAATTCCACTTAAATATTTATTTCATATGTAACGCCACGCCTTTCGAAATTATTAATTTTTTTGTGGATAAACGATTTCAGGAGGAATAACTACAGTATTACATTTATCTGCTCAAACAGAAATTAAGTTATTTAATGATCGTTTTTTACGATTATTACGGTATGTATAAAGCTGTATAAAGTCATTAAATGACTATTGAGACAAAATAGTAGGCAATAGACGATGTATCCCATAAATAAAAATCGGCGAGATTAAGATCTTGTGAATGAAGCTGACTGGAAAACTGCGCCATTATTGGTCATAACATGTAATTTTGTGGCATCATGTTCCAGGCAATGATCCTTAAATTATTAACGAAAAGTATCCTACTTAGTGGCTCATTTTCAAGATTTAGAATTTGTAAATTAGATTAAATTATTCACCTATAACTATAATACCACATCAAGCATTTGAATGATACTTAATGAGTATACTGTTATTACACAATTTCGAAAACCTTCTATCTAACTGATACAACCAGAACATTAAAATCTACTATGATTTAATAAAAACTACTACTTGTGCATTGATCTAATAACTTCTCAAATCGATGAATTACTACAAAATGTAAATATTGTAGTGTTGGTACAAACGTGTTACTTATTATTTAACATAATTTATGTATCGTTTGTGTGAACAAAAAAATAAAGCAAATAAATGCAAGCCGGTATGAAAAAAAATAAGAACGATTTTCACTAAAAGGCACTTAATCCATCAATTCACCCTCTTATTGTATTCAAGACGCTTTTGCTATTCTAATCGTAGTTGCATAGAAGCAGGTTATGTAGTGCATAACTTTGTTATTAATAAATAGATTATCTTCAATTAATCTAAAACCTAAATTTCGCCATATACACTATAATTTCATGAACAACCTCAAATTATGATTGTGTAGGAAAATTTGATTAGACAGTAGGTTGCATAATGCGATCCCTGCTATTAATAATACATACCTACTAGAATCTGCGTTATACAACGAAGAAGACCTTTAAAGGTTAGACAAGTTATAAATGACACACTTACTGTTTTAGGTTGTTAAAAACAATTTCGTACACGAATTTTCGACCCAATTTATCAAAGCTTGAGATTTATCCGACTGTCCGACTTTATTATGGTGCTAATTTAATATTTGGAAGTTTCTCATACTGTAACGTGTATATTTTTATTTCTTGTGCGTTTTTCTGCTATACGAAATTCATAACTTATGCATTTCGTCATTTACTCGGGCAGACGAACATCAAATTTATTATAATTGCTAATTAAATTAGTTTCGAATAAAAAAGAAGAGTAGGAGTTATTTTTTAAAGGCGAACGAAAATATCAAATAACAATATTACCTACGTAATAAATAATTGTCTCACCATCCATACCGCGATCGACACTATAGTATTTCTGATAAACTCCGAACTATCCAGCTTTATTAAAATTGTGGCCTTTAACTTAGTACTAAATCTGTCTGAGAATTCTACAAACCCCAAGTAAATTTTTCCGTTCTGCACCATTGTGGCCGGTTACATATTTTACTCGAATTGTTGATACGCTTAGGACTGTTTGGATTATAAACCCCCATTTGCTTGGTTTCTTGTTAAAACAATGACTTTGAAATGTACAGGAGACATTTTCTAGAAAAAAGTGATGTAATGCACCCCTCACTTACAAAAAATTAACGAACACAAATGTACCTAAAACTGTCTAATTGTGCAAAATTGGCTTACTTATTTATCGTTTACTTCAATGCAACAACTATGCTGATTATTTGTACCTAAAATGAAACAAATAACAGGATGACTGAAAATAATTGTTAGAAAGCGCTTAAGATTAGCAGTTCAACTATGCCCACATAAATAACCTAAATCTACTCCACAGGACGACGATAAAGGTAAACAAAAGAAGAAATAGATGCTCAACCAACAATATATTATTATCCTTGAAAGTCAATACAAAACGACATTATCTTACAAATAAATGACGCAAAGTACTTATTATCACATACAATGTTAGTAACATTTTTTACTTTATAATAACATGGCACAAGGCGGAAGGATAAAAAATTATCGATGAGACGATGATGCCATCGCCGATTTTTCCGACATTGGAAAGGTTCAAGACATGGTAACTTAGTAAAACTATTTATTGCTAACTTCTTGTGCTCATGTAATAGAGGGATCGACAATATCAACAACTTCACCTCAAAAGGGCATTTCATAAGGAACGTTTTTGTTATTTGCCAATTAATAACGTAGTTGATGTCGTCGACCTTAGCCGGGAAATGTCTGAAGGTAATTGGAGAGTTGTTGTAAAGGGATATTATCAAAAATCAAGTACACTTCTGTGATCTTTTGAGGTATAGACGATATCAAATATCTAGGCTTAACATTCGACCGTAAACTTACATGGAAATAATGTCATATCGAAATGTAAATTAATTGTCAACCTCTGAGGGTAAAGGCACAATGAGAAAGACTACTAACGTTTTTATAAGAACCATCGTAAAGCTATAGTCCAATGAGAAAAGCAAACAGGACGCAGTAACTGCATTTAACATTTACACTGAAATGTTGTCCGAGTAGAAAACTTAAATGGAAGAGCGGTAGCTCACCACGAAAAATTAGCTCGTGACAATTCAAGAAACCCACTCATTGTTGAATATAGAGTGTGGGAGCATTGTGAGAAAATCCTATGCAGAGTTGCAAATATTGTATGCACATTTAACGTAGTAAAGACGCATGGAATTAGAAAAATGTTCATCCCTCACAATCAGCGCAAACTATAAATACTATGGTCTTGCGAACGTTATATCTTCAATTAAAAAAGGGGAAAAGTGGGAAAAAGTAGGCGATTGGCAGCTGTAACGTATTCAATGGAGTGAATCGCAGTTCAACAAACCCACGAATCTTACATTTGTAAATGGAAGAACAAGCTCGATTAAATAAGTGCTGATCTATGTTTCACACCACTACCATCCACGAACAAGGTAACAATCTACTGGGTGAGTGCTTGAAAATGATTATTTTCAAACAAAGCTTTTCTCATGCCCATGCATATTGACCACGTAGGCCTATCATAAGTTCTTGAAACATGTCAGAAGTCTATCTTCTAAAAATCTAAACCACCTTCCTCGCGCAGAAAGAGCTAAAGAATGTTGGTAGATTTTTGTTCAAAGCGCGTATAAATGCATAGCAACCGGAAAGAGTTACTTTGATCACTATATAATAACCGAGACGTGTGTATATGTTTGTGTTGCTGCGCACTTTTCCGACAGTCGCCCAATCCTGACGAATGCGGATGTGATATTTTAAAACCAAAGCAAATTTATAACCTACAAATTAATGCTACAATCGACAATTATAAGATACCCCGCAAACTACGTAAATATCTGCACTAATTTTTTTCAAAGTAAGTTTTAAACATTTTAGTATAAAAGTCCGTCATCTTATTCAAGCGGTACTTGTGTCTAAATATATTTTCTTTACTTAGAAAATACGTTCAAAGTTTCCTTATGGAGATTACGTGTAAAATAGAATTCGCTATTTGTGCTTATTTTTGGGTGAAAATTTTGTGTAAACATGCAAAGTTTGTCTGTCCGAGGTCCTTAACCCATTTCGAACATTAAAACAATGCCAGAAAGTATTTTCGCGAAAATTTTCAAAATGACAAGTATCGGAAACTTTTTCTCGATAACATGGAAATTTAATTATTTCAAGTTGAAAAATTATTCAAATGGTGAAAAATGATTCTATTATGCCTCGCGTTAACATTTTCATGGTTAAAATGATGTAAAAAGTAGTAACAGCATTCATCGTAGACTAATTTATGTGTCCCGATACCTTCTTTCGGTAACTTTCGAAATGTACATGTTTGTGTGCTTATTTCGAATTTAGAGATTTTGAACGATGAACGATGTCGTAGGTAGCATATATGGTCGAATGTTTTTGTCTACATATTTAACTTAATATCTATTGATGAAAATAGGTAGCAAGTGTATTGTTACGTTACACTATACCAAAGAGAATACCTATACTTTGACTATACTTCTAAATATACAACTTATATTGTAATTAAGAGGAAGTAAAATCCTTATTTACTGCTGTACATATACGTGTAAATGGTGGCCTTTAGTTAGTGAAATAAACAAAAATTTGAAACTGTTTAAGGTAGAGAAGGTCTTCCTATAAAACAGATGTTATGCAACGTTAGACCAGCTTCTATTTTGTACATTATATGTTTATGGTATTTTTAGTTTTACTATAGGTAGTTAAAGATGAATGTTAAAACGTTCTCCTTAAGGCCATTCGTATTCCCAAAAAGCTGCCAGTGTCCAAATTGAGTTCTTTTACATTCAAAATTCATTCTAAACTATCCTTATGAAGTTCACACGGAATCTGTTATATTTTCGTTAATTTTTGGGCAAAGACTATGTGCAAAGACGTAATTAACATTGTGAAAGGGCCATTATGTATTTTTGGTCTCAAATCTATTCCAAAAAGTTTGCATTTTACATTTTTTTAAATAATTGGTAAAAATTTACTTTAAGTAGGTAGGAACGAATTCGTATATCTTTACCAAATATCAACCCATTTTTGTGATTTTTACGTCAAATGTAAGTAAATGTAGTCCTTTATTTTAGTTACTTTAATAACTTGCTAAATTACAGATACCTACAGGGTCAAAAATCTGAAAAGGTACAAAAATGTAAATTTTGTTTCTTTTTTCAAGCAACTAAGCCAGCTCAACAAGGTGTGATATTTTAAAACAAAAGCTATTACAACCTACAATCACAGATACCCCCTCCCCCCAAAGCACGCAAAACGCGAGAATCGCGTGTACCCCCGTTTATAATGAAATAACAGTATAAAAGTTTTTGGGTTTCGATAAATAATAAAAGATCGCCGGAACAGTACTTATGTAATATAAAGTCTTTAAAAAAATGCTCAACGTCCGCTTTGAATTAAAAAATACTCTTATAAAATCCATGTGAGGCATTTCCTTCTAATCATTTCTTCGCGACCTATCAATTACAAAAATGATGTCGTCTTTACTAGCATTAAAGTCTCCCAACGCTTAAAAATGTTTCACGTAAAAATTTATTGAAGTATTTCTCTTTATGAAGTAGATTTTAGCACGGCATATTTTCATTAAAAATATTTCTCAATAAAACGGTGTGCTATTGATATTTACGGATATTCAATATACTTATAACTAAATGCATGTAATCGCCATCCAAAATTTTCAGCTGTGTGTATTCTTAGATATAATTGAATGTCGGATGGTGATCTAAATGTCTAATAACGGGTGTAGTAATTTAGTTTACTGAAAATCATAGAGATCGTTGTAAGTTTCCAAGGTTTAATTTAAACTTGGGTAAGTAAATTGGAAGGTAAAACAGATGTTTGCGTGCTAATTGTTTGAACACACTTCGACAAACACAAGTAAAACGGTGATACTTGATTCACTCTTTAAAGTTCCTGAGCTATGTAATGAATATTTAGATTGCTTCATATACACCCTTTCCTTAGAAGAATCCCTAATTTGTGATAAAAGTAGGTAGCGTTCAAAGAAAATGACAGAAGGGGAGGTAGACCTATTTAAATCAAAGCGCGATTTCTATAAAATCAGAAAGACGTCAACAATTTTTACGGTATCTACAGCTTATTTGTAAAGAAAGAACATTTATATTGAAAAAGCTTGTAATCCACACGTACGTATTTGATTATATTGTATATCACGCGCGATTTCAAGGAAAATTTGATGAAAACTCGCGAGGATGAATGAAGCGGAAAAGTAATATTTAAATGTCCAATTTTGAGCCTATTCAACCTGAGGTGACATACTTACACGCCGTATATTTATGTAGAGATTTTCCTTACGACAATTTTCTGCGTAACTACATTTATAAGCCATGTAACTCTCTAAATTTACACTCTTCGCTTTTCGTAACAAGTTTTTGTTAAACAAGTTTGCTTGCGGTAAATATACGTTACGCGAGAATTTTGAGAACTTTAGGGAAAATTGGACTTCAATAGGTAGAATATACTTATAGTTAAAATAAAAAATTCGCAATGGAAAGAATGTTAAATTAATATTGTGCAAAATATAGATAGGCGTCGGGCGCAGGTAAGGGTAGCTCAGATCGACGCTGATTAGTCGGCTGGCGGCCGCGAACTCGCGAACATGCTGCCAAGCAGCAAATCCTTTCGCGTTAAGGACGTTACGTAGAGGATTCTTTAGTGTGAGTGATGTGTAAAATACGGAATATGTGTTTTTATTGCAATGAGTTTTTTGAAGCAATTAAGTGAAAATTTTTTTAATTCAGGTAAAATTTTAACTTTGTTCTTTGTCCCAAAAAGTTTCTTCATCACGGACAAGTGCGTTAAATGACGCTTAAGAAGTGGGAATGTAATAACAATATTATTTCAATTATATGTGATTGAAATGGGTTAAATTGCTAATTACCTTAAAAACTAACGTTTCTTTTAATAATTACTTTAATTCTATTGGGTGTGTTGCAACTTTTTAATGTAATCTTTTTCTATAAAAGCAAATTTTCTTCCGTTTTAATTGCTTTAAGAATAATTTATTGCTGAACATGAAGGATTAAGTACACAAGTTCAGAAACTTGCAGCATTTTCCTTCGAATTGTTAAAATTTAGGTATTCCACTAAATATCTGCCTGTTGCGCGTTTAAGGTTCGCAGATTTTGTCTTTTCCAATCAATAATCTCCATTTCTTATAAGCTTGCGTATACAAGTAAACTTTATCAAACAGCATATGAATTTTTGACTAATGGGCACCTGTTCAAAATTTTATTTATTTAAAACTTATGCGCACATAATTATGGTGATTATTGGACAAAAATCGAACATGAGTTTGAGTATTTCATTGGTAACTAACAAAACGCAAACTAATCTTCGCTTCAGACTCGTAATTAATAACTTTGTTATAGATTGCTCATTACCAAATTTTTTTAAATCAGTAAACAACCGCGTTTATCTTGAAAGTAATTTTTCAAATTCGCCGTTGAAAAATTTGTCTTAGATATACGTTCGCTCCCTGGGTGTAAGTAAAAATTTTGATCATTAATCTATCAACTTTTTCCACTTACAATTTTTCTTTTGTATAGATGTTCTTCGGAATTAAAGAGACATTATTTCCATCGTCATTTTTGACGAAGGGGTCGCTAAAAAGTTACAAAATATCAATCATTTGTAGGTAATTATGCAACGTGTTACACTATTAGCCCTATTAAAGCAAATGTACCTATACTTAAATTGAATTAAGTTTTTTGACTAAACTTTTAGCATTATCGATTTTATTTAGAACCGACGCGACGTTGCAGGCATTTTTTTCTGTAATTTGGATTTTAGAAATAAATTTCATCAGTTGCATAAGATGGAGAAACTCTGTTCTTTGCCTGGTTAAGATCACATAAGATATACTCGTATGACGAAACTGTTTCGACATTTTCAGAAAATAACTTTTCTCTTTACAGAAAGCATATCTCATATTATAAACGTATCATCTTATCAGTCTTCTTAATCTTTATTATTCACATTAATTTGGTGATTATGACAATACTGTCTATCTATTGGATGATTTTCAGTTTCTACAGTTGATTTTAATTATACGGACACAAGGGTCTCTCATATAAGACCGCTCACTAGCAATTATTGGTGGAAATACGTTCCTAGTTCTTTTAAGCCTTCCATCTAGTTCCTAAAAGTGTTGAACCCTTTGGTGGCGGTATTACTTTCTTCCCTCCATAATTGGCCTTCATTGCCTTCAATAATAGCGAAACGGTCCTTTCTTTGCCTGAAAAAAAAGGTCATTAGTGGTTAGACCAGTATGTTTGTCTAGCATTCGAAATGACTTTTGCATTATTTCTGACCGAAAAAGCGCCAAAAAGTGTATTAGTAAGTGCTCAAGACACTTTCGTGTAAAATCTGCAAAATTACACCAATTCACGTTCTGCAAGAGTTACTTCCCGTTGAGTGTTGTATACTGTATTACAATACTTAGTCCTTTAATTAAGGACAGTCTGAAATAAAAGTACATAATTATAATCTTTCATGTATTTTTGTGATATTCTCTTCCAATATTTGTTACTGTACATATGCATTGTGAAGCATACTATTTTTTGTTTCTTTAATGTCACTTTTATTTGTTTTAGATTCCTTTTGATAATATGTTTATCTGATATTATAATAATTCGTATGTGTTTACTTTGAATAATAATTACATCACTCCATGATTTTTTAAATGTAGTGAAAATTTGTTGAATTTTGGTTGATTTTTTTAATTTAAAACTTAAGATACTAGGAAAATTATAAGTTAATAAATTAAAACAAGACATCTCATCAACAAGGTAAAATTTTAGTCATTTTAAGAAAATGTTTAACAATATCTACGAACAAGAAATAACAATTAGGCAGGACTTTTTATTATAAACGTATCATCTTATCAGTCTTCTGGTGTCACTTTATTACTCATCAGTTATAGAAATAGGTTTGTGTTCAAGTCACAAAAAGTAATTGTGGAAACTTAACGTAGGTATAATATCTATGACTACAACTTATATCTTTCTAAACATAATTTGCAAAAGAGTCAGCGTAACAGAAAATTCTCTAATTCACCTTATCATTATTACATATATTAAACTCTTTATATTAACTTGTTACTAATTGCTTTGTTGAATACGTTTTTGATAAATAGGTTTGAATTTGTGTTATAATATGTTATTTACCGGCACTAACAGTTTGTAATAAACCAAGACGAAAAACAATTAAAGACATTACTTACTTTGAAACGGTCACCCCCAAAACCATTCCATTTATTTTTAAATTCCACAGCATTCTCACCTCTGATAATTTTTTGATTAATCCGAACTTGTGCGATTGTTATCATTAACAACATTTTATAGACATAATTTCGCTTAAGTTCATACATCACTATTGAATAAAAATTTGTTATTCTTAAGCTGCAATTAACCTAATTTCAGAAACATCGGAAGCTTTTATAGGTACATGTATCAAAATTAAGTTAATGTATTTTTCTTCAAATAAAGCCTTTGATGCAATATTATTTTAGTAGAAATTGAAAGGTTGAGAATCTTTGCATTCATCTAAAGGGGATGTACATTGTTGAACTTTCCATTACCACAATTACTTTTTTATCCATTCATTTCGTTTATATACGGTGAATGGAAATAGCAGTTACATTTTGGACGAATTCTCTATATTGTACAAATAAAGCGTTGGATCCAATTTCAATTTTCTCAAATTAAGAAAAATCTTGTTCAGCATGAGATTCAACTGCTCAAATGTAATTGTTACAATGATTATTTAGTTACCAATTTCGTATGTTAATAGTGGATATGTAACAATAGCTCTAATAGTTAATTGTTTTAATTCACCATCGAAAATTTACATTTGTAAGGATCAACAACGTGTAAAGGAAGGGGTTGTGGCCGAAAAAACCGTATCTGTGCATTCGTACAAAAATTGAAATGAAGCAGTGTCTAGGACGAATAACAACATTTTATGACTTGCTAAATAAAATATTTCTATACCCCTTTCCTATAATTTAAGTACCTACAATTTATTTTATCAAAAACCTAAATCATAACAAAATATAGAACATATGAATATCTATCTAAACATATATCTACTTGTAGAAAATATGTGAAATTGTTGTGCCACTCTTTAATTTAAACATTAGTCAGCGCTATACCTACAATTTTCAATAATATTAATAATATTGTTTCATACTATAAACCAAGGAATATCGAAAGGGAATTTGTAGTATATGTAAGTAAACTTTCGGAACGTGAGCAACGATCGCACACAGCTGCTTAGTTGCGCACCAGAAATTAATTAATTTAAATTGACACGTCACAATTACACTTATAATGAAACAGGGAGATTATACATGACAGTTCTACTACAATAGATAGGATACAGAATCTAAATGTTGCTGTGTAGAATTAGATTTGTGCAAATTTCAGGTAATTGGGATAGAGTTAAACTAAAGAATTGAAATACGTTTATCTGAGTTATAATTCTTTAAGTGTAATTGAAAATTTACAGCTTTTGAAACGTGCTCAGACTCCATAGTCTAAGATTATTCCGTCAGCACAGAAGTGATATTATTCCCACTTACCGTGAAAAGTACAAGATCCATCACTTTATATTGTACTGCAATTCCTGTTATTTATTTATTTATTTATAAAAGTCATGTACCACGCCTCAAGGCATTTACATTTGTCAACAATTCACAAACTAGATTACAAACTACATAGATACTAACAATAAACTACAGAAATACAAACAACAGTAATAGTATTCTTGGCACATGCCATTTAGTTATATTGCAGCTCGATAAATTGATGTTTTCTTAACGATGAAATTAATTGAAATTGGAATTGCGTTTTGCGTCAACCGCAGGTAAATGTATCAGTTCCAGCATACACGGTTATATAGCTTTATAATTAATTCGAACTTTTAACTTCGTTCCATAGTTATAAGTTTGCGAAGCAATTAAATAATCGTTATAGATGCGTGCATAAAACAAGAACAAATTGTAGAGAGAATGGTTCATAAATTAATATTATTTACCTGCGCATTATTAAGACGCTTTTGTTAAGTGATCTTGCCAAAATCAACTTGCGATTGTCTCTTGTTTTTCATTTGGTAAGCTCAACTGTCGCTTTTATCATTGAGACCAACCTAGTTTTTACAGTTAAATGGTTCTTTAAACGAGTTTTCTAATGTTGCATAATTTTTTTAGATGAACAAAAAAATTAAGAAAAAGGTTGTTTTCTTTTGTACCGGTAACAAATAGTAGGCTATGCTTTGGGAAGATGTTAAATCAATTAACCCGAAAGCAAATATTCTACACACTAAATCCTTATTGTATAATAGAAATCTCTGTTGGATTAAAAAACTTGAGGTGACATCTCAAAAGTTTGTTCTCGCTCACCTAGGTCCAAAGAAATAGATCTGTAAATACAAAGTATCATTATAGCTGAGAGAGTCTCAAAGTCAAAGTATAATAGGGACTACTATATACAACCAAAAACGTACGTGTGGTGGATGTGGATGTTATTAACGTTTCCGTTGTCACTACAGCTCTCTAGGTAGTAATTTGTGGAAAAGTCCTCTCTTTGGACACAAACATTTAAAGGTCTTGTGCTAGATAGACGTATACAAAAATACATAAGTAATAACTAATAATTGATAAAATGATGTTTTGTATTGTATTGTCAACACGAGCTATCATAGCAATACAAGGGACCAACATCTAAAGTTAAAAATAAATTTAGGTAGGTAAGTAAATTTTTATACCGAAAATCAAGAAAATATTAGTGTTAGTATTATTGCAATGAATATACGAGTATTTAGTATACTTCAAAAACGTCTCCGCGGTCCTTCATGCAAGCGTAGGTACATGCTTTCAAGAATGCTTCCTTCTGTTTTTGATGTTTGTTAATTAACTGTGATATAGCTCTAGCTTTATCCATGTTCATTGCTTGATGGGCATTGGTACACCAATCCTCGTCCCTTTTATATTCCCTTTCCAAGCTATCCAAAACAGGACAAACTTGCTCAGCTGTTTTATAAAAATTAAGGCTTGCCGTTACTAGCTTATGTCTCTCTTCTGCGCACGTTACCAGTTGTTGCCAACGTTTGGTGACCTCTTCCGAAATTTCCCTTATACTTTGTGGATCGTAATGGTTACCGTTAATAAGCGCATCCGCCCTATACTTAACTTGAACGGCGGAGGGGAGTGTTTTTTCGATGGCAACTTGAAACTGTTCGTGTTCCTTTTTCAACAGTTCGGCGTCTGCCAAACTATTCGGAATCGCAAAACTGGCCATCAACATCGATTCTCCGTTACGTATCCAACTAATAACTTGATTGGCATCATTTTGAAACTGACTCAACTGAATACACTGTTCGAGTTTGACTCTTTTAACTTCGGCCAAATCCTCTAAATCAACATCTCCAACGTATAGAAATTCTAATAACACCTGAACTCTATTTTGAGCATTATATTGCGAATCGGCCATAATACATACGCCCGAATTTTCAAAAACCTGCACTAATTCTTGGCCCTGATGAAGTATTTGAAATGTCGTATTTTGCATTTGACTAACGCTTTCGTTGTGAAGCCTTAAATATTGTTCCGCTTTCGCTATATATCTCGTCAGTTCGCTACGTTGAAGCTCTTCGGACCACATTTCTAATTGTGAGGAAACTTCAAGCGCGTCGCGCTCAAATACTCGTAACCTTAAACATAGGTCTAGTCGTAATTTACGTGCGGACCAAAGTTCCTCCAGGTCGCTTCTTTGCTTTGCCAAACGATCAAGTGCTGCGTCTACTGCTGAAATTGATCCCGTTGTGTCCATATCACCAACCGATCTTAGTTCTTGAAGTAGAGCTTCGCCCTGTGCGATCGTAGACGCGCAGGCATCTAAACTTTGATCACGATGTTGAGCTGTCTGTTCCAAAAGTCTTTCGGTATTGTCTAAACTTTCGGTGACGCTTTCATCGCCCTGTAACTCTGGTCGAAGTTCGTCAACCCAGGTGCTCAATTCTTTCTCGTGTGTATAAAATAAGACGGCCAGATCTAATCGGCCTCGCCGTTGTTCAACCCTTGCGGCGAAAGAAGTTACATGTGCCTCAAGTTCGTGAGCAACGGAATAGATTTCATCTGCATCACACTCTCCCGTATGCGCCAATTCTTCGGCCGCTGCGAGAAGCTTATCTGCGTTGGTGTACGTATTCTGTAATGAAAGAACTGAACCACATTTTCGAAATGCTCATGACTTTTCTGATACACGTAATATACTCGTAATGATAAATATTAAAAGACTTAAAACGAGACAGTACATTTTGGCTAGGCTAAAGCAAAATCTTTATTCCATGACGCTGTTGTCGATGACGATACTGAAATTACACTCAACGCTGTAGCATTTGTGAATAATATGCAATAAAAAATCTAAATGATTTAATGATAATAAGAGAACATTGTTACGTAAATTAAACTATAAACATTCTGGACCCATAACAAAAAATGCTTTAAAAGTAGTTTTTCCAACACTTAAAAGGATTAATAGCAAACAATGTGCCTGTTTAATTTCATTTTATATTTTCCCGGAACAGTATAGTAGATGGGGTCAGTTAGTATTGGGATTATGATTAGAAATGTTAAATATGGTCCTGGAGTTTGATTAGAGGTAGATAATGTTACTGGAAATCAGAAATTGTAAGCTAAGGTTTTTCCTCATAAATTAATTTTAATCGAAAAACTTGTACCAAATGACTAATTACAGTGAATTAATTTTAAAGCTATTTTGGACAATACAGATAAAATAGGATCTGTAACCAACAAAAAATATTAGAGAGTGAGACCTTATCGTAACGAAGGAATTGACGTTCTTGGAAATCTTTTTTTGATGGAAAGATTAATAGTGTAGTGAACTGACACAACTGTTGTTAATGGAGTGAAACAAATGCACACCCTTTCAAGAAACTCATACCCAAAGACCATACAAACTTTACCCTTGGGTTGGAATTTTCGGCAATCCGATTATTGCGCCACTGTTTTTATCTATTGAAATCTGAGTAGTTAAACTTGTCTACAGCTTTTAGTAAATCATGTCAGCTCTTTTAATCACAGTGGCACTAGAAGAAAACAAAATTTTGTAAGAGAACCAGATGTTCTTAAACAAGATGGTGCTTTTCATCTTGCTACACATATCCTAGGTTCTTTGAATGAACGTTTACGAACAATGCACGAATGATTTCACTCATTTATGATGTTTTAATAAACTAGTTTTGTGACATGAAATTAAAAAATATGTAGTTCATATTTTCATTAACATTATCTCAAATTTGTTTAGTTATAGTAATTAACTACTGAAATTTCATCTCAATTTTAAGAATTAATTAATGATACTGTTCTTATCATTTTTTTTCATCTTCGGCATCAACACTTAAGGCTATTAACTGTTAAGAGTTCATCACCAGTTGGAATTGAAACTGATTTCATGGGTGTCGCCGTATACATAAAATTTAAATAAAACGTTGTTGTATAAACACAAAAAAGTGTCAATGGATAGAGGAAGGTTTATTGTAGGGCTCTCTTGATAGGGATTTTTAAATTTTTCACAAAGTTTTTTGTAAAATTTGTTTGAAGTTGCATAATATTCATTCAATTTCACGAATATTTTACAAGAAATACGAACAAAAATGGAAAATTCTAATACACGAGAGCCCTACAAGAACCTTTCCTCTTTGCAATGACATATTTTGTATTTCGATAAAACTATTTATTATCCAAATTTTATGTATATTTCTAAACCCATGCAAGCGCTAAAATTTGCATAGTGCGTTGATAAACTTGGTAAAAAATTAAAAAAGCCCTATCAGAAGGGCCCTACAAGTTGTGGTTATACAACAATGTATTATTTCAATTTGATGTATACATAAAAACCCATTCAATCAGTGTCAATTCCAACTGGTGATAGACCCTTAAGTGAGTTATATCTTACGTTATTATTACCATCAGTATTATTATTATTATAGCACTAACCAATATAAATTATTTATTGTTATTATTTCTCTCGGAAGTGGTTTCTAATACCTTTATTACGACCATCGGTAAAATGCTTAAAATTTACTCTCTAAGAATATCTGTATCCTTAAAAATACAGGTTTAAGATTATCTTTCAACGAATATGTGTCTTAGGATATTGTATACTTTGTGGTGATATAGCAATATCAATTCTTTACGTCAAAATACGTAAACGATTGAGAAGCTTTGAAGAAAAAGTTGCGTGTTTAAAATGCGAGGTAAGGACTAAAGTTTTAGAAGAAGAAAAATAATACAATTCCCTTTGTCGCAGGAAGACAGAAAATGTTGAAATATTTGAGTTTTAAAGCTTATAAAATAAAAAAAACCCCAAGCAGTATTGTTTGGCGTATTGCCGTTTGTAAAAATGTTTCAATCTCTTGAATTATTGTAGGAGTTATTCTAAAAATAATCGTCATTTCATTACACTTGATTGAAGGGAAAGGATTTAATGTGAAAGTTAACTTTAAAATTGTCGATCCAAAATAAATTTGGCTTTTATTCTTCAGTGTTTGTCTAATGACAACCCATACATCATTGGTGAGAAAGCGAAATAAAAACACTATATTACATTTTAATGCAACAGGTTAGGTGAAAGAAAGGAAGGAAGAAATGGCAGTTTATATGGATTTTATATTATACCCTTTTCGTTGTTGAATGGCCGCATATGGCACCTTATTATAACGGCAAACATGGATTTAAATAGTAGATGACTGCGAGTGACACGGTAATGGCTTTTTCGGGATCTGTTGTGGACATATGTGAATAACATTTTCCTTTAACGAAATTGAGATGGAATCTCCGTTACCTTTGTTTTCAAATGTACTTCCGTCTACATCTGCAAATATCCTCCCTCTGTTATTAAAATGTTTTATTATTTACAACACAATATTGTCTCTCACAAAAAATGAGTAAAGTGTACATTATTTATTTATAGTAACGTTTTCGTGTTTCAAAAGGCGCATTTTCTACTTCCTTGCACAAGTATGGAAAACGAGTAATTTTTTACTTTTAAGCACTACTTTTTAACTTTAACTTTCGTTGGTTCACGGTCATTTCCCCGCCGAAAAAATCCCGCCGGTCAATTGCCCGCCGGTAAATTGTTCGCCTGGTAAAAATCCCGCGCGGTGAAATGTTCGCCGGTAAAATGCCCGCCATGACAAAATCCCGTCGGTCAATTTCCCGCCGTAATTTTTGAAAAAATAAGCAATTAAGAAAGTTCTTTTTTAAATAACTTCAGTTTTGTAAACCTGTGTGTCATGCCACTATTTTAGTATCAATTGAAAAAAAATATACTAAACCTGCAAATAACCTAGGCGCTATAGTGGGGGAATAAGCGTAGAAAATGGTACAACATTTACGAGTATTCATGTATAGTGCCGTAGGTCTGTAAAGGATGTCAAAATGCCATCGGGAAGTGCTTAAAATGGCCGTCGAAAATATTTTATAAATTTATGTATAACGGTTCTTTTGTTAAACATGGCAATGTCTGGTTTATTAATACAGTCTTCTTTTTTGAATTTAGCATATTTTAATTTACAGTAAACAGCGGCCTCAAATTCATCTTACGCCTCCTGAGCGCATAATCCGCCACTGGCTGCACATAACGTAGTTACATATGTAAGTGGATCTTTATCACAAAAATAGGAGAATATCAAGGGAATCATTTTGCCTACAACGGCGGGCAAATGACCGACGGGATTTTGTCATGGCGGGCATTTTACCGGCGAACATTTCACCGCGCGGGGTTTTTACCAGGCGAACAATTTACCGGCGGGCAATTGACCGGCGGGATTTTTTCGGCGGGGAAATGACCGGATACCGTATAAGAGTTGTCCGAAACACTTTCTTTTTATTTCAAACGCTGTATAATGAAGATATAATTGGTAGTAACGTAGAATCATATCTATGCCGCCAGAAATCTCATAAAATAATACAATACAACAATATACATTTCCGTTGGAAAATCCTTACAGTAGAAAACGAATACTTTTTAAAATCAATTCAGTTACATGTATGTTAGACAGAAAAGTTATTAGACGTCATTTTTTAAGGTACGCTGGCAGCTGAACGGTATCTAAATTTTTAACGAAAGGATCAGTGGATACGCTACGCATCGATGATATTTCACAAGAAACTTGAAGAAATTATAAATATTTTCAGCAAGAAATAAATTGAATAGAATTAAAATTAATCACCGAAGTCAGATGGCCAAGTCATCAGATATTATTACGGCAATTTTTCTTTGTTTGGGGGTACACAACAGATCGAATATACGTAAATGCCCTACAATGTCTGAAACAGAATAATTAAACTACAGTAAGCAAAAAATGAAAATGATTTGTACGCTATTGATTTCTTCGTAATAACGTACACATCTTTTCCATTCTCTTGTATATTTCATAATTATTCTCTAGGAAAAGGTGCTTTTCAGTTATCGGTTGCCATCTAGTAGTTCATGACCTGTATAAATGAAACAATATAATGATTAAATTCAGCTTCAGAGTGGGCACATTTCTTCTCATCTAACCGGTATTGTTACTCGAAATTTCGAGATTCACAGGATTATTAAGCCGTCCTCAATCTTCGACAAAGGCATGGCGACATTATCATATCATTTGAAAACTTTGATGACAGGTTCTTTCAAACAACTCAAAATCATAACATATGTCATGTAATTATTTTTGACAAAAGTGTTGAGTTTCTAAAATTTGAACAAGTTGTTCATTAAACATTTGTTATGATCTCCCGATCTGCAAAGTCGTGCTGTGAGAAAATGTGCTCCTCACCTTTATTCCAAGACATTCAGAATAATAGATGCTTTTTCTGTTGAAACGCGAACAGATAGCGCACCTTCAGACGCTTCCTTCGACCTTATTTTTCAACCGATCGAAAAATCTGACACGGCGATTTTGTTCTACAACTTTCTCATACATGAACAAATTCTATTTGTTGACCAAAAAAGTTTACTTTTTTTTACTGTTTTTTTACGATAAATCGTTAAATATTAATTTTCGGGAAAAGTCGTCCAAAGAAAACTTGTAGAGCTTCAACAAACCTACAAAATCCTTTTTTTATTTTTTCTGTACGATCAATTGCTGCCGAATTATAGCGAAATCGGAATTCAACTCGGTTTGTTAACCGGTGAGGTCGGGTATTTTGGTGTCTTAAGAAAAGTTAGCGTAAAAGGGTAGAACTGTGGATAATTCCATTTTTTTTTGTACGAGCGGGTGGGTCTCGTCACCCCACTCGTTGTGGGCTTTGTGTGATGTGATACAAGTGAATTTAAAGAAGATTTAATTAATTTTGTCGGTTCTTAAGTTGAAAGTGAAATAACACAGGTTTTCCCATTGTGGCGGGTGACCTTTAACCCCCAACAGATAGAGAACGATAAATACGATCTCGTGCATTTCCACCACGGTTTTAAACGTTTAGTACGGTCGGAAAAGGAAAAAGTAAAAGGCGTGAAAACTGAAAGAAGGAATAGGACACTTTCATTCGAAAGTGAAATATACGCAAGACAATTACGGGTTAGCAGTGCGGGGAGAAAAAGAGTTAAGCTAGGGACAAAAGTGACACGTAGGGATAGCGGTTGCAAGACGAGTGTAAGAAGGGAAAGTAGGCAGAGTTGCTAGTTTAGGAGACAGAGGGGAGAAAGCGGAAAGGATGTCAGAGTCGGAAGGAACGGGGTCAGATACAAGGAAAAGATGGGCGGAAGAGGATGTGCACAAGACGTTCAGGAGGAGCAAAAAAATGGTCAGATCGCCGAAAGGGGGGGAAGGAAGCGCAACGGCGGGAGGAGGGGTGAGGGAGCAAGATGATATAATGGAGTTGTGCAGGGAGATGTTGCGGGAGATAAAGGAAATAAAAATGGGGCAGGAAAAGGTAAAGGAAGAATTACGAGAAATGAAGGCAGAAATAAGTAGAGTGAGCGGGAAGTGGGAAGAAAAGTGTAAGGGATTGGAGGCAAGAGTAGGAAACCTGGAAAAAAGAATTGAGATAATGGAAAAGATAAAAGGAAGAGAAATTTTGTGATAAGGGGGATGGAAGTCAGTGGACGAAGAGAGGAAGTAAAGAGACAGGTAGAGGAGATGTTGAAATCCACACTGGGAGTGGAGGAAACGGTGGAAGAGGTGACAGTGATTCAGAGAGGGTTGGTGTTAGTAAAAGCTAAGAATTTGGAAGAGAAGATAAGCATTATGAAGAATAAAAGGAAGCTGCAAGGGACCAGGATATATATAGATGACGACCTGACAAAAGAGCAAAGAGGTATACAGGAGAAAGCAAGGGCAGAGGCAAGAAAACTGGAAAGTGAGGGAAAGCGGGTGAGGATTGGGTTCCAGAAAGTGTGGGTGGAGGGGGAGGAAAGAAGATGGGAAGAGAAAGTGGCGAAGTTCGTAAAGTGGGGTAACGGGTCAAAAAACTAAATACAAGGACAGAGTGGGGGCATAAGGGGAGTGGGGAGGAGGTAGGTGAGGAAGGGAATATAAAGGAAGAGGAAAATATTAGAATAATGTTTTGGAATGTGGCGGGTATTAGGAACAAAAGTGGGGATTTTTGGGAGTATGTGAAAAGTTTCGACATGGTGGGACTGGTCGAGACGTGGTTAGAGGAAAAAGACTGGGGGACTTGGGAGGGGAAATTACCGGAAGGGTTTAAGTGGAGGGCACAGTTTGCCACGAGAGGAAGTAAGAAAGGCAGAGCAAGTGGGGGAGTGTTGACCGGGATAAAGGAAGAATGGGATGGGAACGTAGGGGAAGAAATAGTGCAAAGACAGGGGTTAATGCTAAACCAAATGAGGGGTAGGAATGGGAGGAAGTATGATATTCTGACGGTATACGCGAAGGGAATAAGGGAAATGAGAACCTATATAGAGGAGGTAGTCAAGGAAGGGACGGAAGTTGGATTGTTGGTGGGGGGAGATTTCAATGCAAGAATAGGAGAGAGGGGGGGGATGGTAGTGAACGGAGTGGAGGTAAAAAGGAGGAGCATGGATAAAGTGATAAACGAGGAGGGAAAGTTGTTAGTGGAAATGTGTGAAGAGAGGGGATGGGACATCCTAAACGGTAATATGGAAGAAGGGGATAAGGGTAATTGGACGTATGTGGGAGGCAGGGGTGTATCAGTAATAGACTATGTGCTGGTGAACGAGGAGGGGCTGGCGGAAGTTGAAGGATTTAAGGTAGGGGAGGAAGTCGAGTCGGACCATTTCCCCCTGGAAGTAAGGATGAGGCAAATGGGGCAGGAGAAGAAAAGGGAGGAGAGGAAATGGCGGGATATGGGTATATGGAATGATGAGAGTATAAAGCAATATGAGAGGAGTATGGAGAAGGTGCAGTGGAGGGAAGAAGAGGTGGAGGAAGGAATTAAGGAGATGATAGAAAAGATGGAAATGGCAACGGTAAAGAGAAAAGTGGAGATTGGACGGAAAGGAGGTGGAAGGAAATGTAAATGGTGGAGCAAGGAATGTGGGGAGGCAAAGAGGGAGGTGCGAAGGGGAGTCAGGCGATGGAGGAAGGGCCAAATAGACATAGGGGAGTATAAGGGGATCAAGTTAAGATATAGAAGGGAATGTGAAAGGAGGAAAAAGGAGCACAGTAGGGAGGTGGAGGAACAGATACAGGGATTGAGGAAGGAGAATGAAATATGGAAATACTTAAATAAGGAGAAAAGACAAGGGAAGGAAAGAAGGATCCACATATGTTTGGAAAAATGGGAAGAGCAATGTAAGAGGATGGAGGGGGGAGGGACGGCAGAAGTGGGGAGTACTGGGGAGGAGAGGGAAGGTAGAATGGAAAGGGGTGAAGAAATAACGGGAGAGGAGCTGGAAAGGGTGCTCGGGAGGTTAAAAAATGGAAAGGCGGCAGGAACGGATGGAACAAAAGGGGAGCACTGGAGGTATATGGGCAGTAAAGCGAGAGAAAATTTCGGGAAAATAATAAAGAGAATATGGAATGGAGAGGGGATACCGGAGAGCTGGAGGGAGGCCATCGTGGTCCCAGGGTATAAGGGGGGCGATAGAAAAGAGCCTAAGAACTATAGGGGGATCAGCCTCATGAATGTCGGCTACAAGATATACGCAGCCATACTGCAGGAGAAATTAGAGAAAGAACTGGAGGAGAAGGGAGTGGTAGGGGACTGGCAGGCGGGATTTAGAAGGGGAAGGAGGACTGTGGACAATATATACATACTAAAACAAGTGGTCAATAAGGAGTTGGAAAAGAAGGGAGGAAAAGTATACGCGCTGTTCCTAGACATAAAGGCGGCGTTTGACAACGTAAACAGGAAGAAGCTGTGGGCAATAATGGGAAGGAGGGGAATAAGTGGGGGTTTAATTGAGAGGATAAAAGAAATATACGAAGAGACGAGGTGCAGAGCAAAGGTAGAAGAGCAGTTGGGGGAGGCATATGTGACCACGAAAGGGTTAAGGCAAGGGTGCCCGCTGAGCCCGAGCTTATTCTCAGTATACATAGGGGAATTGGAAAATGTGTTAAGGGGAGGGCAGAGTGGGGGAGTGGTGGTAGGGAAAGTGAAAGTGTGGGCTCTGGCGTACGCGGATGATGTGGTAGTGATTTCAGGGACGGAGAAGGGGATGAAAGAAATGATAAAGACAGTGAAGGGATTTATGGACAGAAGGGACTTAAGTGGCAACACCGAGAAGACAAAAATGGTGGTTTTTCAAAAAGGGGGGGAAGAAGGGTGAAGGAGGAGTGGAAGTGGGGAGAAAAGGACATAGAGGCTGTGAGGGAGGTGGTATACCTGGGCTACAGATTGAGAAGCAATAATAATGATGAAGAACAGGCAAAGGGGCTAGCAAGAAAGGGGGGTAAGATAGTGGGTCAGGTGTGGGGATTGGGGGAAAGGGTATTTGGAAGGGACGTAAGGAAGAGGGGGTGGTTAGGGGAAAAATTGGTGAAGAGCGTGATGATGTACGGGGCGGAGATATGGGGATGGAAGGAAAGGGAGGTGATAGAAAGGATAATGGAGAGATATTGGAAATGGGTGTTGGGACTGGGAAGAGAGACACCGGGGTACATCGTCCAAGAGGAAATGAAATGGGAAAAGATAAGGATACAGGCAGGGAAGATGGCGATGAAATTTGAGGAAAGGATGGAGAGTGGGGGAGGGGGGAGTATACTGCAGGAGTGCTGGAAGGAGGTCAAGAGTGGGAAAATAAAATACGGGCAGGAAGACAGGAGGAAGTACTATGAACGAGGAGGATTTGCAAGGGAAGAGGTGGCGAGAAGAAGAGAAAGTGGGGGCGGAAAGGCAACAAGAGAGCAGATAGTTGAAAGGGACAAAGATGTGCAGGTGCAAGAAAGAAGAAGCAGGATAAGGGAGGGCAGGTACAATGAAAAGTATGGGGAGATCATGACAGAGGGGGTACCGGAGTATCTAAAGGGAAACTTGAGCTTGGGGAAAAAAAAATGGTGGCGAGATACAGAATCGGAAATGAGGAGAAGGACAATAAGTATTGGTGCGACGAGGAGGAAAGAAGATGTAGGCTGTGTGGGAGGGAAGGTGAAAGCATAAGGCACATGTTGGAAAATTGCGAAGAATTGAGGCACGAGGAAAGAGGATGGAGAGAGATTTTGGGGGAGAGAGGGAATGGATTAGCATGGATGGAGAAGGTCGAGGAGAGAAGGAGGTGGATGAGGCAAAGGAGAGGTGGAGAAGGGGAGTGAAGGGTTGTTTTTGTTTTTGTTTTATTTTTTATTTTTTGGTGTAGTTCATGCAATGTACATATTAGGGGTAGAGAGATGGCGGGGATGTTGAATTCTTTGTTAATGTGTAAATAACAAATAAATGCTAATAATATAGCGAAATCAAAATGTTTACCTCCCCCTCCACCCCTTAAAAAATCCCACGGGGTCTGGGTATACGCAAACTTGGATTTAAGCTCTCCTTAACTTCCCAAACAACCCTGAAAAAGTGCCGTAAAGTTAGCATCATTTTTTCACCAGAAGTTTAATTTGACTGGCCTATTACACCTACATTAGTAGAAATAGAAAAGGTCGAGCCAGTTACCAGAGCTATCAAAGTTTTTTCTAACTTCTAACCCAAGAGCGTGAGTATTCGAGACAACCACTACTTTATTGCATCATACCGTTGTATGATAAGTTATTACATACTAAGAATCATGCACAAGCAAAGGGAAACCGGAGATAAGTATTAAAGCGCTGAGAGACTTCTTAAGATGTTACTTACTTGACAATCATTTTAATTAATTGGTGCCATAATATTTAAGGAAGTCTGCAATTAAGTTAATCACTAATTGCATAAAATTTTGCTTCGTACGTACTAAAGCATCTCTTTACAAAACTAAACTTGATAGAAACAGTTAAGATTGAGGCGACTAATTCGTAAAGGAAATAAAGTTTTAATTTCTATACTGTCGAGTTCGTCTCGATAACATTTTCTTCCATTCCCGCCTCGAGCTGTGTATTTCAATCTTGAAATCGGAAACTTGCAAATGCTATTGCTGGCATACAGCAAAATTGTTTTAATATTTCTTATTTCTTTATTCCTAAAGTTGCACCGAGTATTGAAAACGGAAAACTTTTATTTTTTATTTACAGAATATTTTTGTCAAGCTCATAAAAAAGTTAAGAATTTTTTAAATAAATACAAAATATTTAAAAGTAAGAATCTTTTATAAAATTAACCTACTTGTCAAAGTTGATCACAAAAACTTTGCGTTCTTCCAGATTGCATAAACAGGTAAGAAATTTCTCGTTTTAGTAATAATTTGCTTAGAAGTTTAGTAAGGATAAAGCTGCACATTAAATGCAGATGAAATTATAATAACGTTTGTCCTAAAATGTACGGATGCCATAATTACCCCAAAACGCTTCTTCTGTCATAACTTTCTTGGATATTTAGCCATTACGTAAATATCATATTGTTTGCATTTGCATATAACTTAAGTAGTACTTAATGATCCTCGACACACTACCTTTATCACTTAAGCAATATGGTTAGGTGAAAAATCTAATTTTTTCCATATGCCTTAAAAACTTAGAGAACTTAAAAAAATATAAGTAAATGAAAATAATGTACCGAGATTTGTACTTCATATCACTCAGTTTTATCATTGCTAAAACAACTTAGTGGGCAAGGGGGTTGTCCTGACTTTTTCGGTTCTCATCCAGGCCTTTATTGGCAACAAATTTTATCCACTCGATCGAAAAGCCTTGTGTAGTATTCACCATATATTGGTTTGTTCTTTTTAAGGTAATCAATAAAGACAATGATTTGGGCATCTCAGAAAATACTAGCTATGGCTTATGGCCTTGCCAATGTATGAAAAGGTCTTTTTTGATGCACTGTATAAATTAAGGTATGTACTTATGCTATTTTTTCTAACCAAACCACACTGGATTTAGTTTGTTAAATTAAAGTAACGTTTAGAAAACATTGTTTCCCAGGTAGTTCCAATTTATAAATTGGTTTTTTAATATACATTTATCCCTTTTAAATATAAAAAAATAGGTTTGTGCGATATTTGTTGATACTGTGACATCTCTGTTGTCGCTATAATGAAGTTAGGATTATTTCATAACCTAATAGTTTCTCGGTTTATTGCCGCATCGCCTTTTTTTATTTTAGTTTTGTATTGACTGTCAAGTATGTAAAGATAGTAGTCTCATGAATCGTAACCCATTAGGCCAGTTCTCCCCTTCAAGGGCGCCGCCAGAAAATTTTCCCAGGGGGGGTTCGTGGTTCTGGAGATTTCGTACAAAATTTATTTTTACTTTTAATAACTTTTGCCTCTTTTATTTTTCCCAGGGGGAGCGATTGCCTCCCCTGGCCCTCTTTGGCGGCGCCCTTTCTCCCCCTTTGTAATTTTTTACTCAAAATGGAAAATTGAAATAATTCTATTGACACTTACATTATGGAACCACCCCATATAGTAATTATGTTATATGAGGGAAACAAATTAGCAAGAAAGAAGTGAAATTCAATTTAGGTTGCTTATATCTTTAACTTCTAAATTCTTAAACCCGTCAAATTGCTTGCCAATTAATTTCCCGAAGGTAGAAAATTTTGTTTTAATGCAATCACGTTCCGTAAAATTTCGATATGGTAGCATATTGATTTGACAGGAACCTCTCTATTCTGAATGAGCTCAGTCTGTTAATTCAAGAGTGCACGTTTCTTATTCATAACTCGAAGTCGAAATACATGGAGTACTTTTAGTAACATTCATGGCTTTATGGATTAATTCATGTGGTAAAGTCGTAAGTCATAGAGCCCATTATATTTGTCTAATATCACGAGACAAACATCTAAAAACCCTCTACATGCAGTACAAACTTAGCGCTTTCTCTTTTCATTAATTTGCTACGACACGACGCGACATTAACCCATTATTTAACTGTTATAGTTAAATTATGAAAGAGACGTAAACTTTCGTTGGAAGAAATCAAAGGTCCATGTAAGTTCTACATTATAAATAAGAAATTCAGGAGAAGTGGCGATTGAATACAACATTCAAATGCGTAAATGGAAATGAGCGCATTTTTATCTCTAAAACAGTTTTTAATCGAAAGTGAAATTTTACGTGATTTTGAAATCCCATGATTACAAGTAATGCTTCAAAAACTTTATTTTTGTATAAACAACTTTCTCATTTCATTACAAAGAGCGAACCGCGGCTTACGAAATTTAATATTGAAATATTAAATCTTTGATAAAAACGGAGGAGAGGTTATTTTACAAATGTACAAAAAATCAATTGAGAACGCAAACAAGTTTGCCTGGAAGGATATTGGTTATTGGTTTGTTTCTCAAGAAGAAAAACGATGTTGGAAATATCCGATGACTTTCAGTTAACCATTTCGTTTTATAAATTCAAGACGTTAACTCCGTAGTAAGGAGTGACTGAAAGGGCAAACCCATATCCTTTTATAAGAATACTTTAGCAAATCTTTGCGATAGTTACACTACAGTGTATATTTCAATTAATCTAAAATTTTCTTTTAATTAAACATTAGTTTTTTCAGTAGCATTAATAGCTGCATGTAAGGGCTAATTTGCGCTAAAAATGTGTTTATTATTATTATTATTTAATAATCATAATACTTTAGTTACCCTAATACATAAACCAAATATAGAAGTTAAATTCAAAACTTAATTCGCTACATAGATTTATCAAGAATATTTAGCAAAACGGCCTTGTCAGTGGCGTACGTAGGGGGGTGCGGTGGGTGCGGTCCGCACCGGGCGGCAAGTACCTAAGGGCGGCTTCACACACACCGATATTATCGTTGTCGGTGTCGGTATCGTGCTGCATCAATAATGTATTGTTTTAAATGGTACTGCATACTGCTTCACACAGGCAACGATCCGATAAAAATGTCGGTTGTCGTATCCGACATGTGTAAGTCGGGTGGTTCTGTTGATATCGGTCAGTAAATTGTAAATGATCGTTCGGTTTTAGTACGCAATGCAAACCAAATACACTCTGATTCACACAGACCAGTCCCAACACATCGGTATCGTTGTGCTGGCTTTTGCATTTCACTGAATTCAGTGTCGTCTCAGTACAAATGTAATCAACTACGAGTGCTGTTAAATTTAATTGCCTTCTCTTAGTTTCTTCTTTCGTAAATATAATAATACAATAACGACAAGGTTCTTTTCTTCATATTAAGTAATTAAGTCACTCTATTACAACTGAATTCCATAATTTTTACCTATGGACAGAGTCGGATTTACCATAAGGCTAGAAAGGCTATAGCCTAGGGCGGCAAATGTGGGAGTTAAAAAGATTAAATAATAAAAATATCTGGAAAAATTCAAATCATATGAAAAAATACAATATTTTAACCAAAATTACTGTAGATGAGGGGCGACAAAATATTTCCAGCCTATGGGCGATTAATTCGTAAATCCGCCTCTGCCTATGGAATATTCACAAGGCGCAGCGACACTGGTGATGCTAATAAAGATATAACCGCTATTCCAATTTCGACATACTGTTTATCGGTGTGTGTGTGAAAAGCTGTCCTATACCGATACCGACATGACACCGACAGTGTCGGTGTGTGTGAAGCCGCCCTTAACTCTCGCTGCCCGAGCGACATTTTGTTTATATTGGTGCTTGGAATGTACGCAAGCATTTATAAATATAAAATAAAAAATATTTAATGGTAATTACTTTTGTAAATTAAGTTTTGTCTCATAAGTGGGGAACCTTCGGCCTCCGTAAGTTTCTTGTGGCCTTTAAAAAAGTATCTTGTATTTTTATAAAGGTTGCATTTATGCCTCATGCGGCTTCCTTTATTACTCCGTAATTTAAATATTGCATGCAACGGTAAAAAAGTTGCCTACTTATAGTTCGTCTCAATTGTAACTATTTATTTATGTTTATTAATTTATAAAAACCACCATTTGATTGACTTAGAATGGGCGGCAAATTGGAGACCGCCCCGGGCGGCAAAAATTCTAGGTACGCCACTGGCCACAACTAATTACATATCTATAATTAGTCGTATTTGAATTAAAAATATTTACTAGAAGTTTCCGTAAAATCTTTTGTAAGTTAAGATATTAAGAATAATTAGATCTGCAATTTTATAAAAGCACTAGATCTAATGACAAATATTGAATACAAATAAAATCTGAACAATTAGGTGACCGATTGTAACAAGGCGTGCTTTTCAATAACTTGTACCGTCCGCTGCCAGGTGGCAGTATTTTCTTGTACCCTAATACAAGGAAATCCTGGAGCCCTTCTACAGCGGCTATTTTTTAGTATAAAAAGCTAAATTTTAAAATGAAGGTTCATGTGTATATGTTCTACAAATCCTTCGGAATAGATTGTTGAAAAGCATCGTAAATACTCTTTAAACCATCGTAAAGTAACAACGTGATTTTTGGTATAGTTTAGGGCAGTTTTTTAAAGAAATATAAAATTATTGTCAAATTTTGTTCCGAAGAATTTCAAGTGAAGTTCTTGTAGATTAATGTACTTTTTGAATTGCTAAGATATCTTATCAAATAAACTCTCCAGAAGGGCTCGCGTTAACATTATATTTCATATGCAGTGAATCGATGCCCAGGCCTCTTAACATTCGCAAACAATCAGAGTCAATTCGTAACTACAAATAATTTACGTATAAAGCTTACGCGGAAATTATAAAATTTTGAATTATGTTTTTTGGGCCATAATTTTAGGGAACTACAACAAATAAAAAAGTACACTACACAAAAACAGAAGCCTTATACATTAGTAGAAGAAAAAAGGAATGTTGAATTATAATCATAATGGCAACCTAACAACGTTATCTTTTCATCCACGTTTCTAATGTTCAATTACCTGATAAAGAAAATCATTCCAAAATTAAAGAAATCGTGCCTAGAATATGAAATACAGTTAGAAAGAGATACTTATTAATACGCTAAATTCAAAATTGCTAGATGATTAAATGAAATAGCTTTCCAAGACAATAACAATATGAATAAAAACATTTTTCTTACTTTACTTATGGTAACTGTAGATAACATTAATTATAATTTTCTTTTTGGTCAGCAGGCCAGTAGGACTAATTCCTGCAAATAAGGTCTGCCTAACATATTGGAAACCACTAGCTGAAATCAAAAATTTGACCTCAAAGGACTATTATTCTTTTTGTTGATGGTTGTCTTGAGAACTGGTTTCCAAAAATATATAAATGTATTGTAGAGAACGCTTTGAAAATAAATAAAACAGCAATTTGTAATAATAGATATTTTTAGGCGGCTATTACATAAATAGTTGTTTTACTTATTTTTTGAAAACCGTAAAGTATAACTTTTTTTTTAACATCTGTCATAAACAACTTTACGACCGCATTTACTTTACAACCGCTTTTTGTTGTCCAGGTGATAGAGCAAAGCACTCTGTAAGTGACATGAATAATCAAATATATGATTGTATTTGTCAGGTAACTGTCACTGTCAAAATTATGAAATTGATTTTTAAATTAAAGTCTATATCTTTTTGTGATAGTCGCCTAAAAAATGTTGTGTGCACCTCGGTTAAAAGTTCTTTTTTAGCCTCATCTGATTTATTAGCCTCGGCTTTCGCCTCGGCTGCAATCAACAGATTCGGCCAAAAAAGATCACTTTTACAACCTTGATACACAAATAACTATTCTCAGCTAAAACCGTCAAAGCCATATATCAAAGTTTAGTTAAAAAATATAGCTACGTAAATAGCACCAAAGGAGTTCGAATAATTATAAAAATTCTATTCAGGCTAATTTTAAAGTAAATTTATTGGGTAATTTAACGAATTGAGGCACACATAAAAACGTTCTTTTACATTACTTCCATCCCTTGTAACAGAATTCTCAGTTTGCGACAGTTTTTAATTCTACATCAAATAACTAGAATATGAAACAGTGTAATAAAATAACTAAATAAGTAAGTATGTATAAATAATATAGGATAAAGTATGCTTTTCTTTGTGCGAATAACTGTTTAATTTTGTACATAAAACCTACTATAATGCATATTCCTTCTTTGTTGCAGGTATTGTAAAATTCGTACATATGAATTTGTTGGTGATGTATCTAATGACGTTTATGACGATTTAGTTAATAAGGGTTCCGTTCAATCATATGTAATTATTAGTCCTAGTATACATTTATTTTGTTGCTTTGGGACTTTGTCATGAATACTGGTGTAGGTGCTAGAAGAGAGCCGTTAAGTTCACATTATCAGGATTAAATACTTATCTCCGTTCGCTGCAGCTTTTACATTTTCATTCTCAAAGTAAACGATTATGTGATGGTTGTTTATTACATCAAATGCGGATAGCGAACATTATATCAGATATGATAATGGATCGTAGAATGTTATAATGGCCTTTCGTTGCTTAAATAAGTAGATTTTTACTCAAAGTCTTATGCATTTTCATAGTACTTAATGCTTTTTCCTTGTCTTTTAAAAATGTAGATCGTAAAAATAAGTGAGCTTTATCGATTGCATGACAAGGAACACTATAATATTGGCGAGCACCTCGAAAGGTTTATTTATTTTCTAAATCACTTGCTACCGAACGAGCTCATATAATCAGTTCTAAACATTTCATAATAGAGACACCTACAACAGGACCCTTTGTGATTACTTCAGTATTGTTAAAGAGTCAACGCCAAAAGCTTTATTAAACTGTATGTGGTAAATTAAAATTACACATTTTTTCTATTGTTCGTGCACGTACATTCGTTTGCTAATGATATTTTGTAATATGAAATCAAAAAGCTTTGTGTTAGAAGAGAATGTGTGTACCTACGCACTATAGAGGTGTGCATGTGCTTTTCAATAAATGAGGTTTATGTTTGTACGAATGAAAACCATTGAAATCCATTTTATATCCGAGATTGTTTTAATTAATGCTAGTGAATGCCAATGAAGGAAGGTGCAGCATTTATATAAATTTATATACCTACATGCATTGTATTCACAAATAATTTACAAATATGTTATTTAATGGGCATCAATTGTATGATTTGTGATTGTAGGTCGTAATTTAATTAACATGAAATATTTTGCAAAGTATACACGCGAGGTATTAAAATTTCAACCGTTACAAAACATTACAATTTAAACTGCGGGTGTATTCGATGAAAATCGCGATAATAAAAACATACGTTGTACTATTTCCCTTGGTACGTTTTGTTCGTAAGAGACAATTTTAATAAAAACAATTAATCAAGTTGTCACGTTGTTGACGTGACTTTGTTCATTTTTCATGAAGAGGATATATTTACACACGGGTACAAGAATATAAATATAAAAATTAAATACATGAAATGAAATAATAGATAAATAACGAAAATGAACAATTTATTCTAAACACGAACTAGAACGTAAAGTTATGGGCGCGTAACACATTGCCTTCTGGTATCCAGTGAAGGCAGGGGATGTCTTGGAGGGCTCGCATAACCGTGCCTGCTGCCGAGCTCACACGGTACCAATCTCCACGGCGGCCTCTTGGTCGGCTTCGGCGGCAGCGATGAGACAATAGATGATACCGGCGATCGACGCGGGGTACTGGACTGTGACTGCTTATCCTAGCCGTGCTTTTATCAACGTCGGCGTCGGATAGTTGAGAGTTTAACCATTACCAGCGATTTATCCTAGCCGTGCTTTTATCAACGTCGGCGTCGGATGGTCGACCCTGGTCCGTGCTATTATCAACGTCGGACAGGGTAGCTGCCCCTTCGTCCGTGCTATTATCAACGTCGGACTAGGGGTACTTAGTTCTTCCGTGCTATTATCAACGTCGAAAGAATAAGTAATTTCCTGCAGCGCGCGCACGCTTTTAAACCCATTTGAGCGGGCGTATCTTCCCTACTTATCTTAGGTGAATTCTCATTTAGTACAGTCAATTTAAACACAAAAATATACAAACGTTGCAAAAAATCCTATGTTAGGTTTGCTTTTTTCATGGTGTTAGGTTCGGTCCCAGTAGTAAATACTCAATTTTGCAACTTCGAAAAACTTGTGGAAACTGGGGGGGGCACCAAAAACCGCGATTTTTTCGGACTTTTTTCAGTTTTAGCCTCGTAGATCAAAAACTATGAGTTGTAGTGCAAAGAATATGATTATCTTTTTGAAACTGGACTAAATTTTCTACCATTTGAGCCTAACCGGAAGTCTGTAAGTATAATAGTTTCTGAGATACAGCTCTTCAAAAATGCGCATTTTCCCTAAATCTGTTTTTAACGTATCATCCATGATTCGAGCCAGATATTGCCACAACGACGTGCCCTACGACCGTTGTCATAGTGGAAAAAATTGTAGGACATTTTATCACCTTTTATTTAAGCATAGATGCATTCCTGTAGGCCTAACAGTTCTCGAGAAAAAGACGGAAAACCGGAAAACAGTGAAATCGCTACGACTCCACATATATGTAATAGCCTTAATATGATTAAAAGACATTTTCTGATTATTATTATTTAGCCTAGCGAACGAACGCTCAAAAAGGGCTTGTAGACAGACATTTTGATCCTAAAGATTTTATTTCTGGGATGTGTTTGGTGATGATTATACGAAAAGTAGCGTAACAAAATGTGCGGATTTGTTTGGTTTTCCGTTTACATCTCTTGAACAGGCCATCGTAGTGGGAAATGGCCAATTATAAAAAAAAGCTGATTAAATTTTCTACAAGTTTGCCTCTATGCGTTTTTTCTCTATCTCTATCCGTTGAAGAGATATTCGCTGTCAAGAATTGACATTTTTTTTGAAAATCGCTTTTACACGACGTTTTTCGGCAAATTTTGTGTCCTAGCTCCTAAAGTATTGGGTTTATAGCAAAAACTGCTGAAATAAAAGTTGTAGAGCATAAAATTTCCTATAAATACATATACCGTTTAATATTTTATCTCAAATCGATTAGATGTTATAGTTATTTTAAAAAACGTTGAGTTCAAGATGGAATAGAGGGCACTAGAGAACAACTAATTTTGTGGGAGGTTTGGAGCTAAATCTGATATGTGAGTATTAAATACAGATTACCTGCATCCTTAGCCAAACAATTTCAGTCTTATGCGCCACCATGTTTAATGGTCTCTAGTCTTTTCTAAATACATTTATGATAGGGTTAATGTTTGACGAAAAGAACAAAAGTATTTTCTCAAGGCAGCTTTTATTTTATAATTGGCCATTTCCCACTACGATCGTCTATTCAAGAGATACAAAGGGAAAACTTAACAAATCCGCAAATTTTGTTACGCTACGGAGTTAGCTCATACGGTAGGGCCGGGGACTTTTCGTATAATTATCACCAAACACCTCCAAACACATCTTAGAAATAAAATCATTAGGATCAAAAAGTCTGTCTACAAGCCCTTTTTGAGCGTTCGTTCGCTAGGCTAAATAAGAATAATCAGAAAATGTCTTCTAATCATACTAATGCTATTACACATATGTGGAGGATTTCACTGTTTTCCGGTTTTCCGTCTTTTTCTCGAGAACTGTTAGGCCCACAGGAATGCATCTATGCTTAAATAAAAGGTGATAAAACGTCCTACAATTTTTTTCTCCGTGACAAGAGTCGTAGGGCACGTCGTTATGGCAATATCTGGCTCGAAACATGGATGATACGTTGAAAAAAGATTTTGGGAAAAATTGCCTATTTTTGAAGAGCTGTATCTCGGAAACTACTATACTTACAGACTTCCGGTTAGGCTCAAATTGTAGCAAATTTAGTCTAGTTTAAAAAAGATAATCATATTCTTCGCACTATAACTCGTAGTTTTTGAGCTATGAGGCCAAAACTGGAAAAAGTCCGAAAAAATCGCGGTTTTTGGCGCCCCCCCCAGTTTCCACAAGTTTGTCGAAGTTGCAAAATTGAGTATTTACTACTGGGACTGAACCTAACAACATAAAAAAGTCAAACCTAATATAGGATTTTTTGCAATGTTCATGTTTAAAATGACTGGACTAATTGGCGCTTGTACCTGGAAACCAATGTCAGCCAACCGCGCTTGGCGTGACCCATGTGGTTTCGTGCATCCTCGCATATGCCCGATTCCTACAAAGTGATTAACGCTGTATTTTATCTGAAACAATGGTAAGAAATGCATAAATTTATGACAATGTCCCACAAATCATATTGCAGTTTCGTTAAGTCTATACAGATAGAACTGCTGAGTTTAATTTAAGAGATTTTTTAGAGAACACCATAATTAACTGTAATAATAAATACCTACATGGTATACGTGTGGGAAGTCCAATTTCCCCTCTTCTAGCTAACATCTTTGTGGATAATTTAGAAGAACGAATTGTTGTCATCAGACGATCGGTGGTTGGAAGAAAACGCCCTCTTATTTGTTGGAATGGACGATTGTGCTGATCATAAAGCTGTCGCGGAAATGTGAAAGAACAGAACCACGACATTCATAATAAATTTTTGCAAATTCTAATTTAACATTAATTAATTCTTCATTTTCTTTCTTACAGTACAGTTTTGGTCGGAAAGAATATACCATTCAGGTAGTATTTTTAGTTTTGAAGCAGTGGCGTACCTAGGGGGGTGCGGTGGGTGCGGTCCGCACCGGGCGGCAAGTACCTAAGGGCGGCTTCACACACACCGATATTATCGTTGTCGGTGTCGGTATCGTGCTGCATCAATAATGTATTGTTTTAAATGGTACTGCATACTGCTTCACACAGGCAACGATCCGATAAAAATGTCGGTTGTCGTATCCGACATGTGTAAGTCGGGTGGTTCTGTTGATATCGGTCAGTAAATTGTAAATGATCGTTCGGTTTTAGTACGCAATGCAAACCAAATACACTCTGATTCACACAGACCAGTCCCAACACATCGGTATCGTTGTGCTGGCTTTTGCATTTCACTGAATTCAGTGTCGTCTCAGTACAAATGTAATCAACTACGAGTGCTGTTAAATTTAATTGCCTTCTCTTAGTTTCTTCTTTCGTAAATATAATAATACAATAACGACAAGGTTCTTTTCTTCATATTAAGTAATTAAGTCACTCTATTACAACTGAATTCCATAATTTTTACCTATGGACAGAGTCGGATTTACCATAAGGCTAGAAAGGCTATAGCCTAGGGCGGCAAATGTGGGAGTTAAAAAGATTAAATAATAAAAATATCTGGAAAAATTCAAATCATATGAAAAAATACAATATTTTAACCAAAATTACTGTAGATGAGGGGCGACAAAATATTTCCAGCCTATGGGCGATTAATTCGTAAATCCGCCTCTGCCTATGGAATATTCACAAGGCGCAGCGACACTGGTGATGCTAATAAAGATATAACCGCTATTCCAATTTCGACATACTGTTTATCGGTGTGTGTGTGAAAAGCTGTCCTATACCGATACCGACATGACACCGACAGTGTCGGTGTGTGTGAAGCCGCCCTTAACTCTCGCTGCCCGAGCGACATTTTGTTTATATTGGTGCTTGGAATGTACGCAAGCATTTATAAATATAAAATAAAAAATATTTAATGGTAATTACTTTTGTAAATTAAGTTTTGTCTCATAAGTGGGGAACCTTCGGCCTCCGTAAGTTTCTTGTGGCCTTTAAAAAAGTATCTTGTATTTTTATAAAGGTTGCATTTATGCCTCATGCGGCTTCCTTTATTACTCCGTAATTTAAATATTGCATGCAACGGTAAAAAAGTTGCCTACTTATAGTTCGTCTCAATTGTAACTATTTATTTATGTTTATTAATTTATAAAAACCACCATTTGATTGACTTAGAATGGGCGGCAAATTGGAGACCGCCCCGGGCGGCAAAAATTCTAGGTACGCCACTGGGCCTTGTAATAAATACATAAGCACACATTAAAACAAGAAAAGTTTACGAACTTCACGTTATACATATGAACTTGGGATATGTGGTCAAAAATTCATTATTAAATTCGAGACAAAAAATCTATCGGACAGGTTTTGAGAATAAACGATAGCTTTTAATTAAATTATTTCGTTTCTACTGCGGATCGAGGATGTCGCTGTCTGCTACATTATATAGATAAGTTATCTTCCTAAAAAATCTATGAGCTTTAGTGTTAATGCTATGCATGCCTTCTTTTGTCACTTCTTTTTTGGGGCCATGCTAATTCTCGAAAGTTGTAAGTCCATAATAATTTTTGTACCCCCCCCCCCCCACTGCGTTTTGAGGAAAAAATCGAAGTAAATTATTTTTGTATTGTGTAAAAACCTAATATCTTTGGAAATAAAACGTGAACTTTTATTTAGGTGAGTAACAATATAAAAAAGTAACTTTCGTTGTCAATATACTTAGCCTAAGGTAGGTACATAAATTTTAAAGCGGTCTCTAAATTTTAACCAAATTTTTATCATAAATCTGTTCGCGCTTACGAACTTTACTGTTTTGGTCCGTGACAGAATGATGATTTTTAAGTAACCATGAATCCACGTACTTCAAAGGATCAAAGATATTTAGTGGTGGACCGTTGAATTTGATAACCAATAGCGATGAAACTGTTTTCACTAAAAGAGAAGCTCTTTGAGTTGAATTCATCTGCGAAAATCCTCTCTCGCATTCGCTAGTTGAAACTGTTATGGTATCGACAGTATTGATGGGCGGAGTTAAATTTTTTGGCACCTTTTTGTTTACTAAATAATCGCAAAATGCGCGGATATTTCGTTCATTCAAATGGAACTTGTTTGTCAACGTACGAACACAGACGAATCTCTTTTTTTCCAAACGTAATGTTTTTTTCAACTTCATTTGGTCATTTTTCGGGTATGAGAACATCGCAAGCTTGAACGATATCTTTATCACTCGATTCTAGTAAACGATCTTTCATAGAAGCTGCCAATTGAGAATAAAAAATAAAATGTTTGTAAAGGTTACCAAAATTGATTTTTTCTTCATTTTTTTTTAAATTCCTTCATTTTTTTCAGTTTTTATGGCAATTTTTCGATATTTTCGAAATTTCCTTTGAGGGCACTGGGTGCCCCCACAGAAGAAGCCCTGATCCTATGTACATTTTTCTAGTAGAAGTTTAAATAGCTGAAAACATGCAATTTCTTTAGTAATAATTTTATTATAAATTTATTTTATACAACAAAGTTCTTTTTTATTTATTTTAAGAAACCTTTTTTGCAAGATATCAATTTTTCTAAGTAGTGTCTCACTAGCGCTGCCTCATACGATGATACGATATGAAATTTGCAACTAAACTGGTTCATAAAAATTATTTTCGTTTTAGACTCGTACTTAGCGAAATATTTAAATTTGTACTTATAGCAATTGGCGCAGATTGTTCATTACGCGACTAATGTGAATATTCCACTTTAAGTTTGAGCCCAATGATATTCTCAGATAAGTTGTTTGCGTGGAAACCTGTATATTTGCCAATGTTTGTAAACGTTGGCATAGAATTAGCGTAACAGCAGAACGGAATGACTACAGTTTTTTTGTAATTAATTGTTAATGATTTATGGTTATTTTAATAAAATCAGCTTTTACGCACTGTCCCAGGAACTGTGCTTGTACAGTACAACCGTATCGTCAGCAAAGCTAATGATTTGCCAAGAATATACAAATTCAAATATGTTGTTGAAGTACAGATTAAAGAGGATTGGTCCAAGGACAGTTCCTTGCGGTACCCCATATTGTATGATCTCTTCCTTACTAAGGATTGTACCGATCCTAACAACTTGTTTTCTGTTATGCAGGTAGGATTTTATGGGCTTATAAGGGACGCCTCTAAAGTTAAAACAATAGGTCTAACAGCAGAGTGTGGCTATGTCGAAGGGCGTAGCTAGATCAAAGAATACACCTAGCGCTTGGTTACCTTCATCTAATGCTTTATGTGTGCTTGTCATTAACGCACACATTGCTCCATTAATAGAACAATAACAAAACTCTCAACTTCCCCTTTACCAATAATAGCTGAATGATGCGATGGAAGTGTCTGTCACGTAATCAAACCGTACACAGCATCATTGGATAATATGAGAATATTACAATTGAAATTGAAGAAAAATGCGACATGTTTCGAAAGCTAAAGTGGTTTCATTATCAAGCAAATGGGGGTGATTATCGATTACATTAACAATTAAGATGGCTTAGGGGAAAAATTAGGGAAACATACAAAGTTTTAAAATTACATCTATTAATTAAATAAATAAATTTGCCAAATGAGCATTGATTATTGGGATTAACGTTATGATTAAACGATTTATGCCATTTTGCTATGATTTGAATTCATAACCCAACGGCTTTGATATTTCATAAAATATTGTTTTAAAAGTGTTTGATTGTGTTGAATCTATCCCCAGAGCTTTATTTACTTTAAACCTGTTTATTAATTGTATTATCTCGTACTCATACATATCAATACAACATTAACAACAATTGTACTTCACCTATCTCCTTATCACTAAAGACAACAAAGAAAGTTTATGCCACACGCTTTAATCAATTGTTAAAGTGTTATTTTTAAGTTACAATATTGTTAATATAACATTAATTAATATTAAGTATAAAATCGCAATTAAACCTTAAAGTGTGATACATACTTTAATGGAGAATAAAAAGCTCTTCTAATTATGTATAAAAAAATCAGGGCCGTATTTAAAAAAACAAAGTTGATGATGGTTACTCGAAAACGAAACGTCAGATTCTAATTTGCTGTATGCCACGTTAAAGAACGTTAAAAAGTACCTGTAGAAGCTTCTTTTACTTTCTATTTAACATCAACGACAAAGTAAGAATTTGTCAAAAACGAAATCCTGAAAATTCGCTTTTTGTCGCATAACTTCGGAACTGTTCAGAATTTTGTCAGTTTAAAAATGTCATTTTATTAAACTCAAAATTGCCCAACTTTTCTCCTATTAACCGAAACTCTATCTCTTACCGTTTCCGAAATTCCCATAGTGGCACTCCTTATCTTGGACACGTAATTTCCGTAAATTTGAGTTTCAATATATTTAATTAACTACTAGATTATGCATACCATCATCCAGAACATTACACGATGGCTAACATAGAGTTGCCTTCCATAACGGATTAAATTTCATGTTAGTCAAAAGTTCATGCCATGTCAATTATTTAAAAGCTTTCGTAGGATTAGAATTAACGAACTTGCGATTTTTAAAGTTAGTTAAAGTTACAAAACGACTTTAAAGTTGAATGTGTGTCACTTTTCGAATTATGAAAGGTATTGTACCAAAAACCACAAGGAATTGTAAAACAAAGGCTTTGATAAAATCTCAAAATTGAATTTGCTTTTTAATAACACTATTATCATCGTTTATTATCCCTTGAATATATTAGTGAATTATCATAACCCTTTGTGATTATTGCCGTTCAAAAGGGTAATTATAATTTATTGTTTCTTGTTTTAATGGGAACTTAAAGCAGTTTGAAAACTCGAGTGAAAATATATAAACTTTTATTACAACCACATTTATAACTGTTAGCATTTTAAAACGGAATGAAGCAACTCTTATATCTAGAATAATTTGGAAACTTACACGTTAGTAAAAACTGACGGACACGCAAGAGAATAATTACAGATAAGAGTGTTGTCTAAGGAAAAGCTATTCTTTCTGATGTCCATAAATTTTCTAATTTTGACAATATCTTTAATTTTTAACTATCAAAATTACTATACTATGCTAATTTATTTGATTGACCCCAAAATTGAAGGTGTGGTGGAAATCGAAATAATCTCATATATTTATTATGGTAATTGCCGCCATATTTTGCACGTAAACCTAATCTAGATATTTAATCATTCCTTGTAATCAATTTCGTTCAACCAAGATTGATTAAGTGCTTCGAGTGAGTGTTACTGTAGTTTCGGTTTTCAGATATGTGTTTCAAGTATTGACAATGCTGTATTATCTTTCATGCAATGACTAACTCTATTTCAAACTGTACGTTTACATCAATCCATCACTCTAGCCTATATTTCGTAGTTATTAGCACGTAAATAGAAAGAATTATTATGTGAAAACCACTAACTAACCTTTTTATTGACTTTTATTGCTTAAGTTTGATGGTTCATGTATGAATCTAACACAAGAACTTGACAGCCTGTTAATTGCTCTGAACTAAATTACGAAATTAGTTTCTTATTTACACTTAAATTTATAACTTAGAAATGTTTATGTATATTTTTACCATTGCATAGTATCGTACTCTATTACACATTTAAGGTGGTATTGTATGTGTTTTTATAGCGTGCCTAACATCGTATTAACATGCTCCTCTTCCTATTCGCTTTAAGTGTGTTTCAGTTTAACGACTAGTTATTTAATGGGTACTATGCTCGCTTATTGTTACTAGTGGTTTAATAATGCTTTCAACAGATTTGGGAGTGGTTTGTGCGGTTGCATTCGTAATATTGGGTTCAAACCACTGTTTTGTAGAATTTATTTCAAATTTGTCGGAGGTCTTTGGTAATTGTGATATAAATAATGTTAAATTTGCAATTTGTGTTATCCATTTCTATAATGCAGTCATTAGTTCCTTCATGTTAAACTGAGGTTGATACAGGATGAGAAAAGGTGAGAAAAGAAGTGTTAAACAAGGGTTTTTCAAGGTATAGTATTTGCGGTGAGCACATAGGTATCTCTAATGCCGAAAGTGTGTTAGATTGAGAATTTGGTAAAGTTACTCCATCTGTATCCAGTATAGCAATATCCTTTTCTATTCATCGGTCACTGGCATCTGTTATTAACGAGCCCCATGGGATGTTATGTGAATTAAAGTACACAAGGATGATAAATGGAATTTGGAGTTATTTATACAGTGTAGAAATCACATAAAAGGTTAAAGAGCTCTTTTCTCTAAAACTCCCTTGGAAAATAGTATTACTCTTTAGAGATGAAAATAAACAGTATTTAATTTACTAGAAAAATGTTTAATTTTAGTAAATTTTCAACATTTACACTAAATATAAATATTTTTTAATTACATGCAGTGTAAACACGAGAAGGAAGACTTTTTGGAACTCGAGCTCGTCTGTCAATGGAGCGTGAGTCTTCCCTAAAACACCTGTAATCCTTAGTTGTAAAGTGTTCATCGTACTTTAAATAGGAAAATAGGCCTCCTGTAGGTAAACGCAAAAAAATGAATTATGGTAAACATTTTGAGTGGTAATTCACCTGTCAATGTATGACGTTAATATAAATACATCCCGGTATTGATACCGGTATTGACTTTCTTTACTGCTGAAGGTACATATAAAAGATAAATAAAAAACGCACAGCTTAGAAATTCAAAGTTCAAAATTCCAAATTCAAAGTAACATATTCAAGTTATTCAAAGATGTAAATATAAAATGTATATTAAATAAATACACATTAATTCAAAAATGTCGTTACAAAATAGAAATTTGAAATCAAAAATTGAAACTCAAAATATTAATGCTAATGAATCCTAAAGTATAATTTGAAAATTCAAATTTCAAAATTCGAAACGAAAAATATTACTGCCACTTAAAGTTAGATAGTTTAAAAGAAATTCGATATTAAAATTGGAAATAATAAACTCGCGATTATAATTTTGTAAATTCATAGTTCAAAAATTAAAACGTAATAAAGAAAAATTGGCAGTGCCATTTGAATAGTCACGTTATAGTTTATAGAAATTTTGTCAATTGACGTAGTAATTTCTCCGAACACCAGACGATTTCGGACTTGAACGTCCGCTTTACGATAGTAGGTACATTACAAGGTTTATTAAGAGAATAAACCTTGGGTACATTACATGTTTTAGTAATATCGCATCGCACGGCCTTCTAAGCTTTGTGATCCCTGCGATATTCAATAATGTATCACACATTATAGTTTTGAAGCCAAAAAATGGGAAAAACGTGAGTTATAAGGTTTTTTATTTTTTAAATTAGTAGGCGCTGGTACAATAACAGAAACACAATGTCAAAAAATTATAATAATTGCTCAAATAGGTTGCCATTATTTTCTAGACACAAGTATGCTCTGTCTACAGAAGAATTCAAAACATGGTCTAACATTTCTGGTGTGATTGTATTAACTGCTGCTAAAACCAATGCCAATAACTGTTCTTCATTTTCAAAAATGGCGTCATACACTTGGTTTTTTAAATAACCCCACAGGAAAAAATCCAATGGGGTTAAGTCAGGTGATCGGACTGGCCAGGCTACTTCACTGTGAGTTCCAATGCATTTTCCAGGAAACATCTGGGACAAATATTCTCGCACATTTCTTGAATTATGCGCTGGGGCACCATCTTGCTGAAACCAGCAGTTGTTAACCATAAGTAATGATAATTCATCCAAGGCATTCTCCAAATCAATCTGCAGTAGGTCGAGATATCGTTCGGAATTTAAATTGTTGTGATAAATAAAAGGTCCTATTATTCTGCCACCCAAAACGCCTACCCACAGATTAAATCCAAATCGATGTTGATGCCTTGCTTCTTTTATTAAATGAGGATTGTCTGTTGCCCAATAATGTTTGTTACGCCGGTTGAAAATGCCATTGTTGGTTATCATGCTCTCATCAGACCAAATTACTTTAAAAGGAAAATTTTGATCTTCTTCACATTTTCTGGTATACCATTCACAAAAACTTGCTCGCTTTCTCTCGTCACCAGGTCTAAGACCCTGGCAAATTCTAAATTTATAGGGATGAAATTTATTCTTTTGGAAAACGAAATGGGCTGTAGATCTAGCTACTCCAGTTCGACGTTCAATTAGTCTTGTTGATATTTCAGGATTTTCAACAACCATTTGTAAAACAGTAGTCGCCTTTTCTTCGTTGGATTGTTTTTTACGAGATACAACAGGTTTTTTAAATGAGCCAAATTCCTTTAAATTAGATACCAAACGTCTAAAAATGGATTTTTCAGGTTGTCTTCGTTCAGGATAATTATCAGAGTACATATGTTCAGCAGCTGCACAATTTTTGCGGCTCAAGATGTAACACGTCAACATATCAAATTTTTCTTCGTTTGTGAAACGTTCTCTTTCCATGGTAACACTTGTAAATAAATGAAAGGCACGAAGCAACAAACTAACGAATAAGTAACTTTAACAAGAACAAAAATTAAAACACTTCAAATTCCCGTAAAAACAATTTACACAACACCAAATTACGTATTCAACAATAATGTGACAGATAAAACATAAATATTGCGATTATTCCAATGCCTACTAATTTAAAAAATAAAAAACCTTATAACTCACGTTGTTCCCATTTTTTGGCTTCAAAACCATAATATGTGATACATCGTTGAATTTGTAATGAATAATGCTACCGAATACAGAGTGTCTCTTTGTTTGAGGCCATATAACAAAATAAAGTTGATGATGGTTTCTCGGATACGAAACGTCGGATTAAAAATTTGAACACGCCATTTTGTAGAGCTTAAAAAGTGACAATGAGAAAGTGCCGGTAGTTTTTTAAGATCAGTTAAAATAAATAAAAAAATGAAAAGAAACGAAAATCCAAAAAATCACATTTTTTTGAGAATTTTGAAAACGATAAACAATAATGAACTTTTGGGGCCAGCATGTGAACATACTCTAAATAGCGCAACTTTTTTCTAATTTAAGCCACCCTGTATCTTCTACCGTTTTCAAGATCCCCATGCTGTGCATTCTGATCTTGGACACGGTGTATAGGCCGATTATTCTGAAAATTTGCATAACGCCATAACTTTTCATTCTGAACGACTTTTCTTAGTGACACTTTGGCGTACTATGAACGAAAAAGGTATTTTACTTGAAACGAAATTGACAAATAAAGGATTTTTGCTCAACTGTAAAGGCCTACTTGATTTTAACAAATCGCAAGTAAACTAAAAATAAGTTTCAGACCAAACAGGGCGGAATCCGAAAATATGAAATTCCAATTCGAATTTTTTGGTCCATCTCACATATTGTGATCTCAATCCGGGGACACACTGTATACAGTATACATGTTAAGCAAGGCAAAAGCAATTACACCGAGCTTGCGAGATGTATGCTGCATCACCGTTTTGTTGTAGAAGTTAAGTGATATAATAACTAAACTACGATAGCTCAATATAAATGAAAGATGGCAGTTCCATCCCATGTAGCATTTAATATTGGCATTTCATTGTAAATATACAGGGTGTTTCAGAATAAGATGCTGATCCTTAAGGGTGTGAATCCTTATGTGATTTTAGGAAGAAAAGTTCAAATAAACCTATGTTCTAAACCTCTTAACTTTTGAGCTACAAGGTGTTAAAGTTTTAAGAAAAAAATCGTTTTTTTATCGTATCTTTAATAATTTCCTAGATATTTTTATCAAATTTGGCACACGCCCTCTAAGCATTAATTATTTTGTCATTGCAATTATTTCCTTGACAACAAAGTTTCTAGCCGTTTCAGAAATCATTAGGCACATAGCGGCATGCACATTAAATGCTTTTTATTTTTTTTTATCGAAAACCGTTCGTCGGATGAAAAAAAGTCAAAAAATCAAATTTACCCTAAAATGAATGGGAATTTTAAAAATAATTTTTATTTTAAGAAAAAGCAGTGGCGTGCATAATATTTTTCCAAAAATATCTAGTTCACATCCTGTACGGACGCCACTGGTTAAAAAATTAACAAATCTTTTTTATCAAAAAATGGCTGTTGATGCTTAGAGGGCGTGTGCCAAATTTGATAAAAATATCTAGGAAATTATTAAAGATACGATAAAAAAACAATTTTTTTCTTAAAACTTTAACACCTTGTAGCTCAAAAGTTAAGAGGTTTAGGACATAGGTTTATTTGAACTTTTCTTCCTAAAATCACATAAGGATTCACACCCTTAAGGATCAGCATCTTATTCTGAAACACCCTGTATTGGTAGAATATGAATGTACAATATTGTCCCAACATTGAAATGTGAACAATTTTACATATTGACTAAATATTACCAAATGATATTCTTTCAATTTTGGGGAAAATATTTATACAATATTGGTCCATTATTGTTTTGTAATGTGTCCCAAAAAGGGTCGACCTGGACCACTACAGAGTCCTAACTGCTGCGAGGGACCATTTCCCATTGCGCAACACCTGCTGAGTTCCATGTGGTCAGGTGGCCCTTCCTCATACCATTGAGCTACGGAATGTTATATAATTTTGGAATTTAAAGTTGAACACTATAATATATGGAGGAGGGCGCGCATATTATATTCTGGTATCTCAAAATCGGCGAAAACTAACATTCGGCGGATTTTGAGAAGACATCATAATGTTACATATTATTTGTGAATATTTTTTTCATGTTGCCTAAATATGTATATCATTTTAAATATCCAGTAATATTGCAAACACAGTGTTGTTATGTTATTGATAAATAAATATTGTCTTTATATTGTATAGTAATATTTACTCAATATTGTAAATATTTATGTTATATTGCTCAAATATTTATTTTCAATATTTAGTAATATTGTACACGCAATATTGGTACATTATTGTGTGCACAATATTTGAATTTAAATTAAATAGCAATATTTACTAAATATTGCAAATATGTGTGTTATATTGCTTAAATATAGATTTTCAATATTGACTTATATTGTACACGCAATATTGGTACATTATTGTGTGTACAATGTTTGAATTTACATTAAAAAGCAATATTTACTAAATATTGTAAATATTGTTCCTATATTCACTAAATATTTTATTTCCAATATTTGTATAATATTACAAAAATATATTCACCCAATATTGGCTGCAGTCCGACAATATTGCCCCAATCTGTCTATATTAGGCCAATATTCCGCCAAGCTAACGCCAATAAACGGTGCTACATGGGATCCTTCCAGTATTTATATCAAAATAATTATAATTATAAAGGTAGAGCTATTACAATTTACTAAAACGGAGTATTATAAGCGTTAATTGAAATATTATATTTCAATCAACGCTGTAAACGAGAAAAATGCTACATAATAGATTGAAATCAGTTTTAACATGTATTAGACGTTTGTATTGGCTTCAAACCAGCCTTTGTCACTGCAAACCACTGAAATATAACCAACCTGGAACGCGCACGGTGCATTTACCTGTAGGAAATAAACCGAGCGTGCGATAGCCATAACAACGGGTTAGTTTGTCCTTGTTGCACTCATTCACAGTTAAGCGGTTGAAGAATTTTGCATGTTTCACGGTTAATCAAATTAGTTTTTCTCCTACATTTTGAAAGACAATTGTGTTATTGTGTTAATTAGGCTTGATTGACTCCCTACATATTTAGTTTAGGGCTTGTCGAAAAATTACCTATACGATACGATAACATAATGAGTAAGACAGAGACCGAATGACCCGACAGTAATTCCCTTTCTGTCGGCTCGGCTTTAAGTTAAGCGTAAGCGTTCCAGGTTGCTTATATTTCAGTGCTGCAAACCAGAAGTCGATAGCAGTGGCGGTCTGTGTGTCTAGGCCTTAGTCGGCATTTTATGCGAAGCAAGCAGTCTTTTTTTAGAGGGGGGGGGAGGTTGGGGATCGCGCCGGCAATTTATTCGGGGGGATAGAAATTGTGTACTAAACTTTAATGTTCAATAAACCATTTTTTTTATAATGATGTTTAAAGGTCGATTTAAGGATAAATAAGATCAGGTTGTTTAGCTTTAGAACGATTTATTTATTAAAATAACAATTGACTTAATACTTCCAGTTAAATTGTGAATGTTTCGATACTGGCTTCATCGGTTGCTTTTGCTGCCACCGCACATCTCGAGTTCGTGCTTCGGACTCCGCCTGCGCGGAACGGCATTAAGAAAAAAGATGCCGAAAGTACCAAAACGGCAACTTTTAAACTTTTAAAAATAATTAACATTCAAACGCAGATCGTCAGCGATTTGAATTTTTGCTTCGCATTTAGTTAACCGCATTACATACTCAAGAGGCAAAAGGCCCAGTCGGCATTTGCCGACTCGCCGAATTGCCAGACCACCATTGGTCGATAGTATGTTAAATCGTGAGCTGGGGTAAAGAACACAAAACTAGGTTTAGTTTCTCTTACTCTGTACCTTTTGAATAACTGTTCAAAATATTATTGTTGTTATAGAGTAAAAATTATTTATTTGTCCTTACAGGACCACGTTGAGCAAGTATCAGTATAGGACCATGCTTAATTAAAACAGTTTTAGGACATTTTTCAATATTGAGTGACAGCAAAGAGAGAACCATTATGAAATATTTGCTTTATATAAGGAAGTTAATTGGCATCAAACATTGCACAAAAATTAAGCTTGACGTTTCAAGTAAATTCAAATTAACATTTAAAGAGATACAAATTGAACTACAAAATCCTTTCGATGATTTTGTAAATTCATTTACAGTAAATATTTAATGCGGATTACAGTTTAATTAATCATTTTGTTTGGTCTTTCATTGTGGCGATTATGACAATAGTACATTAATTTCATCCCAAGAGAGACAAAACGTAAAAATGTTCACTAGTTTCAATGAAAAATCATATTTTTAGAAAAGTATTATCGTTTAACTGAAACAGGAGAAAATTGGTGAAATGCGCACATTGCGATTATTGTGGTAGGTATTATATTATTGAGTAATGTTGGCAATGCGTGTCTCTCCCTTAAAAGGTGTCATACTGTAGTTCCCACTAGAATGGTAAATATATTTGGGAATTACATAGTTTACAATTTGCATGAAACCTTCATACTTATTTAAAATTATACCTACCATTAAAATCTCAGCTACGACTATGCACCACATACCTATTCTTACTTTAAAATTTACACGAACAGTGTCATGTGAATTGTTGCTTAATCAAAACTGATAATTTGTGGCATCGAGTAATCCTTTAGGTAGTATATTATGAAAATTTGATGAGATTTAGATAATTACCTTATACTATATTCACACATAATCGTTTTAGGGAAGCTTTAGCACGGCAGAAGACGGATTTCTCTAATTTTATGTTGAGTATTAAATTATATTATATGGTTGGGTCAACAAGTAATTACAGGAAAGTAGACAAAAAAATGAATCTGTAGCGTTACTACCGTATTGTAGTAAATCTAATAAACTGCAGTGTAGGAGTAGGTACGTTTGAAAATATGCAATATTTTATTATGTACCTAGGATAAAGCATTAACAAGTACCATCCACCATGGCTTCAAATTAGCAATTTCATTTAGTTTTGAACGCTGCAACGACAACAATAACATTTAAATTAAAATTATAATTAATTTAGTTGATTTCACCTTATATTCAATTTCACCGCTGTATATTAATTTAAATTTTAGTTTAGTGCTATTTCTGCAAATTAATTTATACGAGATACGTGTCAATATTGACGATTTCTGCGGTATCGTTAAAAATCATAGAAAAAGGGAATATTTACAAACGCAACCTTTGTAATTTGTAAAACGGGCACGTAGTCAATTTTTATTTTCATGAAAGAAACAAAGATCGTGTTTAACGCATTCTTTCTTGGCGACCTTTGTTTTTTTAATTCCTTTTTCTTATTTAAGGCATTGTTCATTTTTATAAACTAAAAGCTGGTTTTACTGCCAACACTAAATACAAAAGTAAATTAAATTAAAGAAGAGAAATCTGTAATACAATTACGTTCGTATACGCACTCCGTTACTCTCAATTTTTTCACTTAAATTAAAGCCGTCTAACCCCTTTACGTGTTTTGACTTCATTATTAAAATCTTTCTCTTTCATATTTCATCTCCAGGAGGTTGAAGTGTAATACCGTTGAGATTCTTTTGATTTTCTCACTAATCTCAAAATGCCTGCAATCTGTCGAAAAACAAAATCCGGATGATTTTTAACTAAATCAGATTCTTACCGTTTGCTGTGTTTTTGTTTGTATAATCGAAAATTTGCATCTAATATATACACTTTACCAACTTGAATATAATTATTTTAAAAATATTACTTATTTGCTGCTATTGTTTGCTTCCCCTCCATAAATGCACAAATATATACTTACGCATTTGCAGTGCTTGTCTGTACAAGTCTATGGGAGTATCCTGTGTTACCTCATTCAAAACCGCATCTTGGTGCTGATAATGTTTACCAGTTATCTCTTAACAAAACTCTAGGTAGAATATTTGAATATTTAATGATTGAATTTGTGGAAAAAAAACCAAAATTTTTGATTAAACATTAATTTTACTTGTTGAAATTGGAGGGTGGTTGAAAATTTTGATCTTCGCTCATTTGGTTAAAAACTATCTTTCTAAATCGCCAGTAAAATGTGCGCGTATTTGTTGTTTCCTCCCAAGTATGACTTGGAACCTTTTTCGCATCAATGGTCATACTATGCATGAACGCTTTGTTTTCATTTTCACAAGATCACAGGGTCTTGGATGTAACTCTTTCTAAACTTAGTAAGAATTCCCGTACACTAACTCGTAGGTACACTCCGTTAAAAAGGTAAAGGTGCTCTGAATAAATAAAGCAGCATTGATAATGTTCTTTAACTGTTTTTTTTTTGAATTGTGCATTCAAACGGGCTAAAAATAATTGAAATTGTATCAAACTTAGTAGTAAGAGAAGGAAGTGTTAAAAATTGTTTTTGTAATTGCCTCAATTTTCATTAATTCACGGAACATTTTACGAAAATTTTTAGGTTGGCAATGCTTTTGATGCAGAATTATCTTCTCATGCATGACAGATTAAATTACAAAATGTGCCAAAAACATTTTGCAGAGGACTTATCAGGAAGCAAATTTGCGACCGTATTTTTGGCAAGTAAAAATTATTTGGGCTTTAATTCAATGTTTACTATTAATTTGTACATCCATATAAATTTTACGTCCGAATTCAGTGTCTCATGTATTTGTATGAAGTTGACGTCTAACTCTTGATCACCGGGAATCATAAAGGAATTTTAATCCTTTACTTGTCTAATTCAACTTTGATGTAATGGAAACCTTTGGCTACGTAACTCCTCTTCTTGAACATGGTTTGCAATATAACTTTTCCTGTATTGCTCGTATTAGAATAATTTCGTTGTGGCCGTGACCGTGATTGATAGTGATGTAGTGTAGACTGCTGCATGGAAGTTTAAATTGGACCTTGAGGGTGTGCTAGAGGGTTTTTAAACGTTTGTGTCTAAAGGGAGAGTTGCATCACGAATAATTCTCAGGGGAGCTGTTTGGACAATTGAAACGTTAATAACATCTTACCACGGATTGACAAGTCAAGTTCCATTGGCTTGAGACTTTGTCCGCCATATTTGATATTCTTTGATATAGGCCTATTTTTCAAAAAGTGTCAAACGTATTGCTTCGTTGAGTAAAAATGACCTTTAAAAGTTTTACTACCTTCGCAGGAATGCGCAACGGACGCCCATGTCACGTGCCCAATTTGTACTTGTCCTCTTTAGTACAAAGAAATTCTGACATAACCAATTGTCAAAAAGAGAAGGTAATTACATGCGGGCGATAAATAATCCGAAATGATTGATCATCATGTGTGGCAGAATCTTATATCGAATCGATGTTCTTGAAACGTACGTTGTGGAACTACATAATAACAAGTAGTTCCACTTCAATGTTTAAATAGACCTTAAATAGACGCTTTTCAACGCTATATGTATTTAAAATAAACATTTAAGTGGAAATACTTGTTATTATTATTATAATTATTATATCGAATTTAAAGCTCGATAAACTTCTTTGGAGGATTCCTTCGCTTTCTGATTTGTAGTAAAATTGCACATGCTTATAAAATATTGATCGGACAGCGATCACAGACAAATACCTGGAATTAGGAGATACCTACGTATTTCATTCTTTGTTCTCATTTGCATCTGTCTGCGAGAGAAAATCAATCACAAGTCATGTTATTATTGACATAGCGATCGAAAAAATAAGTTACACTACTTATTCGTGTTCATTAATTACGTAGGGCACCTACCTCCTTTGTGTAAGCAATATGACACAATTAGCAACAGTATGAACAAATCTTCTAGAACCATTTTTATAAATTTGACTACCTTCCAGTACAGTAAATTTATGATAACATTAAGCAAAATATGTGTGGTCTCTTCATTATTTTAATTATTGTGGATAAATGCGAACGTACAGAAGGACGAATGCTTAGAAGAGATACATCACGTAAATTTTAACTAATTTTCTTTCTCAGAACAACAAAGTATAAACAATTTAGACTTCCCATCGCATTACTCACTCTGTTAAATTTATTTAGAGTTTCTCTGTTTACTAAACAATTTTCAAAGTTTTACACCACAAACATAGTACAGAATGAAAAATGACATCCTTAGTAACTTTATAAAGAATATAGATAATGATTCGTAAAATCTAATGATCTAGATTTTAACAATTTAAACTGCGGTAAGTATTAGAGATATACATTTATACAAGTATGTATGTGAATTTATGTCAATATGCTTATTTCTATTGTAGATGCTGTAAAATATGTATTTTATTTGATTGCGAATTGTGCATGTAAAATGTACTTAAATTATTATAAAGTATTTCTCATATTTAGCGTTACCCATTGTAGGTGCCTGAAGAAAAATTTTCAAATGTAGAAAAAATCCTATTTTGGTAGAGGGATTCGAGCTGTCATCTGTGCTTTAATTCTTCGATTCGATGTCTAATTCTGTAAAGAATGGTCTTTATAAATTAAAACGTTAAAAATTTTCTAAGCTTATTTACACTTAATAAATTATCAAATTGTACTGTAAAGAATGGTCTTTATAAATTAAAACGTTAAAAATTTTCTAAGCTTATTTACACTTAATAAATTATCAAATTGTACTCGCCTGACTTTTCAAAATCTCTCCTAATGAATCTCTAAGGTGTCGTTCCAAACATTTACCATTGTAAAATGCGTTGTAATGAAATAAAATGCAATTTGCTTATATTGAGGTTTTATTACACTTAATTTATTTGTCAGTAATCCAATTCATCTCTTGAGTTTGTCGCATTAATGCGGTAAACTGGGGAAGTCCGATCCTTTTCTCTTTTACACCATAATTGCTGCTTGTCATTTTGGTAGTACACGCCGACGTATATGGTGACAGGTAGTACCGGCCAGTTCAGTATGTAGTCCGAAATGCCTAAAGATGCCAGACATAATAGAAATTAATTCTATTTCTAGATCGGTTCTCGTTAACAGTTAATTGTTCTTAGAGTAGAACTTTACAGGCTTGTTGCCAAATTGGGAGAGTGCTTATAGGCACGTTCACTTCGGGATGTTTGTATTTTGTATCTGCTACGGTGACACTTGTTGTTGCGAGTCGTTTTTGTCGGTGGTCTGTCAGCTACTCAGCTGGTTGTTTTTTACGGTCGATGACGTAGAAGCTTCAGTTGCTGACATCTGTCTAGAAGTTTTCATTTTCACTTAGTAACAACAGTTGCTAGTTTCCCTCAGATTTCAGACGTTGGCCACTTTCAGTGGGAATGGTGAGACCCTAGGTAAGATTGATAAATTTTTTTAAAATAATTGTGTAGATCCTTGTGTTTAAAGTTGGGATTCATGATGAAGTTAGGTAAATAAGCAAATGAGTTCAAAGTCTTTATATCCTAACTGGAGTAAGTATAATTATTTATTTATATATAGATTGTGGCGACTAATTTCGGCCCTACTAGACCATTATCAAACCAACAAAACACTCTAAAGCTAAAAATTGGATTGAGTAACAGGTAACAAATTGAGTCGTCACTGGCATCTGTTGTTCCATCAAATTTTTTTAATGTCATGTTTTTGTTTTTAGACATATTTTTTAAAGATGTTCAGCCACCATCTTTGGTTATACCTATTTATAACTGTTTATGTTATTGCCCAATAACTTAAGGTTTTTACCTCAATTTGTGTCTTTTTTAAATCCGTTTTACTGGTAAGTCGCTTTGTATGGCATTATATGCTGGGGAAGAAGCAGTTCCGTACATCGATTATTTATACTTCAAAAACGAGCACTAAGATGCATATTTAGACTGCACCATAGTTATACAATGTAAATACATTTTTAAAGCTAATAAGATCTTAACACTTCCCTCGATATACATATTAGAATAATTTATCTTTTGTTCATTGTAATAGGCATAAGTTTCGCACGCTGAACGAGGGCCACTCATATGAGACTCGACACGGGCGACTGTTACAGTATGGGGTGCACAGACTGGCGCACTTTGAAAAAAACCCCTACTATGCTAGATGTTTATTTTACAACAACTTCCCTAATAATATTATTAAATCGATAAATAACGTGCCATCATTCAAACGAGTAATTAAAAATGTACTTATCGAGAAATGTATCTCTTCCCTTGATGAATATTTCCGTATTAAATTTTAAGTTAGTCTAATTCATTAGCATATTTTATAGGTTTTTGTAGTTTTTGTATACCTCTATTGTAAATGATTTGTTATTGACTTGTCCTATATCATGCACTTTGATCGACGGATGAATAAAAAAAATATTATTATATTATTATTATTATTATTATCACTGCTGTTACCTGTTGCACCACTCAATCCAATTTTTAGCTTTTAGAGTGTTTTAATGGTTTGATAATGGCCTAGTGGGGCCGAAACCAGTCGCCACAACCTATACATATATAAATAAATAATTATAATCCAGTTGGGATATAAAGACTTTGAGCTCATTTGCTTATTTACCTAACTTCAAAATTTGTTTGACATTGATGTATTCCGTATGGTTTCATTACAGTTTGTCATTTAAGTTATTCTGTAGTGGTGTGATCTTTTGAAAATGGGCAAAATTAAATATCTCTGTAGTAAGGGGTTGTCACCAAAATAAATTCATAAGGGTATAATAGAAGTATACCAATCTGATTGCAAATGTGAATCCTGTCAATATGCATCTGGTGCTGGACCGCGGACAACAGTAATTACTCGAGAAAATATATAGTTTATTTACGATACGTACTCAGTGATCGCAGGTTGTTAGATATATGTATAGCGCATGAAGGTGACGTGGCTATCTATTTCATTAGGACAATGCTTCTGCACATAAGACTTATGTTTCAATGACTGCAGTTCACAATGCTGTCTTTGAAATTTGGGAATAACCCTCCCTATTTTACACACTTGAGCCTGAAAAGTAATTTTTTCCTTCGGCATTCAGGCACTTTAACATCGGTATCAAAATGTCGTTTGTATCTGAAGATGAATCACTAAATCTATTATATTAACATTCTGTACATTTTTACATGTTATGGAATTAAATACACTTACATAATCTTGAGACCCCCTGCCATATTGCTATTCCATCAAATATGTGTCATGTTTTTTTGAGAACTTAATGCTAATTCTATGTAAAAAGCTGTTATTCTTCTTCTATGGTATTTTCCAAACCTGATTGAATGAAAGTTTTTCTCTTGCGGCTAATGCCCTTTGCAATAATTCTTAAGCGTTTTAATGTTAGGTAAATCAGACTTAATTGCAATGTACTGTACTGTTTGCAACTTATTCCCTCGTAAAGGTCTATAAAAATCCAGTCTACCTATAATGTCCAGAAATTATGTAAGACTTCTCACCAATCCTTAGGGCAGTTAGTTAGTAAGTTTCCACCGTAAGGGGATAACTTTATTGGTTGAAATAACACTTTTCGAAAAGGAAATTAAATTTGTAATCTTTGAACACAGTTTTCGTCATTTTCATTTGGTTTGTCCCACTTTCGTATTTCTTTGAAGACTTACTGTGTATAGTTGTAGATTCTTTAAATTCTTCTAACACCTTAACGCCTTTTTGTATACTTGTATATGTGCTGCCCAATTATTTCCATAAGAAAGCGTAATTTTTGATGTACTTAACTGTCCAACATAAAGCAGTTCTAAATACTTGAAATGAGATTGCCCAGATTATGACTAATGTAATGAACATTTAAAAAATGCTAAAAATTTCTAATTTTTTTGAAAAATCACCTTGACCGCCTCTTTGGACAGTACGATTTTTTAAGACCATCTGGTTTTCCGTCGATATATAAGACAGAATAATCTTGAATTGGTACAAATCTTTTAAGAGATGAAATGACTACATGTTGGAGTGTATTTCGTATTTTATTCCATTAAAGATTTTAGCAAGTTACCGAAGTAAGAATTCAAAACACAAACACCTTTACCATTTCTTAAATGTTTTACTGTAGTCCCTTTCTAATAATAATGGCATATTATTTTAGTGTAATTCGTATTTCATACCCGGAGACAACATTCTAGTGGCATCAAATAATGGAATATGCTTCGTATGCGAAAATTCGAGGTTACTACTGCAATATTCGTGTGCAATCTAAATTTTAATGCATTATTATGAGAGAACAAATAGAAAACTTTATACTTCATACTAGTTCCGACATGTACATAATTTTAATTAGGTATGTTTGCGTTTATGCATGGTAGTCATCGAAGTTAGTAACAAATTTACTTCAAAGCTCAAAAAGCTTTCGATGGTGTAATTGACAAGTTAAATTAATTACGCATCGTGTTTCAACTGAAACTTTGTTACGATTAACAGTTTATGGTTAATACCGTGATGCATAAAATAATAATAATAGCTTATACGCTTCAATATAATAATAACAAGTACGTCTGATGAAAATAACTAACTGAGGCCACAATGATGTCTACTGCTTTGTCATAAATAGCATAAGCACAGAATAGAACATTATTTGTATATTATGCATTGCTGATTTCCATCCAAAATGAGAATTGAGTTTGAACTTTTGAACACGGCTTTGTTTAGTTAATTTCTATTTCAATGGTAACGTTTGACTATCGAGTAATTGTAATTGTAATACAAAACAATCAGTGGTGTAGCGTTGGTTTTCGCCGCCCGGGGCCGACCGGAAATTTGCCCCCCCCCCTACTTTAATTATTAGCTTAAATATTTTATTCGACGGATCTAATGTACAGGGTGTACAACTAAGAAAGGAGACCGGCCATAACTCAGAAACTATTTGAGATAGAACAGTGAAACGAAAAATCTTATAATAAATGTGGCCAAGAGAAAATGCTGGAAATTATTTTCAATTTCCTACCATTGCCGCCAGAGGGCGTTTCACTGATTTCAATTTGAAATTTCCATTTTTTGGGCAATTTTCCTCAGTAATGTATTTAAAAAAATATATTCATTGCAAACTAGTGATCAATATGTAAAACTTTTTTAATGAATTTTACGATTGTTGTCAAAATAGAGGGAGGGGGAACTAAATTACGTGGTACTGGAAAAAAGCGTGTAACTTCGAAACGGGTTGCTTGAATTTGTCAACATTCGTCTCGATGTAAAGAGAAACTTGATATTATCAAAAAAATCCAAAACCACAACAATTTGTTATCTCCATCTACCAATAGAGGGCGCAATTTGTAGAAGGAACAAAACGGCCGACTTTTCTAAAAAAATTGAAATGGTACCAAATATTTTTCCACTGCTATTTAAAGAAAAATTAATAAGCGAGTAATTTAAACAAACATTATGTCAATAGCTCTTATAGTACCGAAGATATAGTCAAAAATGTGATAATATAAGAGGGGATTTGAGGTATAAACAAATCGTAAGATTAAAATGAAATCTTTATGTCAAAGCTGTAAACTAGATAACAAAGTGACATTAAGTGTATTTCGGTTATTGTATTATAGGCAAAAATACTAATATCCAATAGAGAAGCATTGCAGCATATTTCGAATGCATGCAAAATGTAACTGTTGCAGGACCACTGAAAACTGAAATTTTGAGAGAAATTAAAGTTTAAGAGTATTTTTTCCTGAATTCAACAATATATTGTGGTACTTATATTTATTTTTTGAAAAAGTGTTAATACGAGGGAAGTCTCGTGGCAATTTGCCAGAATTTTTTTTTCATATTTTGAATCTATACGTATTCAGAAACGCAAAGATATGTAAAACTTTGCAAAGGTCAATTTTTTTTTGGAACACTAATACAATACATACTTCCCTTTTACTTCGTACTCGGGAAGTAACAAGTATTTAAGTATTTATTTGCCAATTGACTGTACAATAGGATCTTAAAGTACCTATAGGTACATAGTACATAGTGCTCGTCACTTTATAGTAGTGGTGGCAAATTTAATTTTTTTCGTATTCGAATATTCGTTAAAAATATATTCGAATATGGAATTATTCGAATTCGAATAATAGTCAGAAAAAAATTCGTTTTATTCGTTGTATTCGTTTTATTCGTTGTATTCGTTTTATTCGTTGTATTCGTTTTATTCGTTTTATTCGTTGTATTCGTTGTATTCGTTTTATTCGTTTTATTCGTTTTATTCGCTTTATTCGTTTTATCGTTTTACTCCTTTTATTCATTGGACTAGTTTTATACTATCTACCTAGTAGAGCATTCTCCAATGGAAGTTTCATTTAAGCATAAACATTTGAATAGTAAATTACTTGTTGTTGTTCCATTAAATTTAAGACACTTATTGCAAATTTTGCAAGTAACTACCGCATCACTCGTATTCTTCACGAAATATTTTCACACTTTACTCATAAATCACAATAATGTAGTCGTCTAGGGTGAGAAATAATTTGAACTAAATTAAAAATTTATATTTAAATGCTTAAATAATCCTTTAAAGTTTAAAGGAATAAATTATCATCAAAGGTGGGTAAAAAGCATAAACTTAAATAAACAAAGTCCAAGCTTCACAATACCATGAAAATAATTCCAGTTAAAATCAGCCTGCGTGGTTGAGGATTATTGTAGGTAATGTTTAGAGAAACGTGTTCACTGATTTACCGAAAACCTTTTACACTAACAAACAATAAATTACAGTTCATTACGACTTGTAAAAGGGTGTTATTGAATAGTGAATGACTTTAAGCTGACAGAAAAGAAATGCTGAAATAGCTATTTACAATACGAATATTGTACCTACCTACAACGTTTTATCTACTATTCATAAAATATTGTCGGTCGAAAGAAATTTGTAAATGAGAAATAATTCCGTGAAATGAAAAGTAGGTAGTAGGCCTACCTCCCGTCTGTCATCTCTCAATAATAAACCAACGAAGTTCTCTTTTTTCTTAATTTAACAATTTTCTTTGTTCTGGCCATTATTCGTTTTATACGTTTTATTCGTTTCATTCGTCTTATTCGTTTCATTCGTTTTATTCGTTTTATTCGTTTCATTCGTTTCATTCGTTTTATTCTAATTCGAATAGTGGTATTGTTGAGTATTCGAATAATTCCCGATTATACATTCGAATATTCGAATATTCGAAAAAAATTGCCACCACTACTTTATAGGTATGGCAAAAAAAGGATAATTAGAGTAGAGATTAACTTAATGAAATCATTTTATTTCTTTTACTAGTTCCTAAATCAGATCAAATTTAAAAAATTTAAAAATTAGATTAAAAATGTACTCGTGTTTTTTTCCAAGCAAAATCTTTCACACAATCGTCAATATCAAAATTGTCATGTTCAATTGCCAGAATAGCTAAAGATAGTCTCAACGTGGACATAGTTGTAATGAAAATAAGAAGTGTTATTGTTTTGTTTGATTGAATAACTGAGTACTCGCTGTCGCTTGTTGGTTCGTTCGCGTTCGGGAAAACTCTGCTGCCGCCGCGCCGCCCGGCCGGTTAAGAGTATTTTTTTCTGAATTCAGCAATATATATTGTGGTATATTTATTTTTTGAAAAAAGTGTTTATACGAGGAGGACTTTATCTCACCTCCTCTCTTTCGCTCCCTTGCGGTATCGCTTGGCACGTAACATTGTGGGCTCGAGTGGGAGTTAATTTTTTTAAATCTCCAATTGAAAAAATTGTGGCGCTTGCCGCCGCCGCCCCCTTTTTTATGTCGCCCGGGGCCATGCCCCCCCCCCCCCACGCTGCTCCACTGAAAACAATACAAAAAAGGAAGTAAATTTTTAAACAAAGGGAGTAGATCGTGAAATGCAACTCTGTATGACTCTTAACAGTTAACACTAACATATCTTTACTATAAACTGCAGCACTTTATTTCACTATGTTTGGGTAGACTACTTTTCCATATAAGAATGGCTTACATTACATACTACTATTATATAGACATTACACTTCAATCGCTGGTTTGTAACCTTATCAACTTAGCTATACTTGGAAGTTGTCCGTTTTAGTTTAACTAGCATCATACTAGGTACATTACACAGATGAGATTACAGATGTAAATTTACAACAGGAATAAGATGTTCCGTTGTGAACAGTAAGCAGTTGCCGTTATAAAGAAAGGTCTAATAAAAATTGGTTTGTTACGCTTGGTTATTTGCATATGTACCTACACAAAAAGATATACTGTGTGCAACATATGACGCAATTACAACGAAGCTACTTGGTCATGATAATCGTATATTAAGCTGTGACAAACTAATGTGAAGTATTTCTATAAAGGAAAACGCTTTCGTTGTCGACGAACCAAGATTCCGTGATTCCATACTCTACCTTCACGTTTCCTTAATAACGTCTGTCTCTGAAGGTTCACAATGTACATAAGATAATAATTGCATTGTAAATTCTAGAATATTTAAAGTGATTTGGAATAAAAAGCAACTTCTTAACAACTTATCCGCATCGAAATAAGCACAAAATTATTTACAGCTTACTATTTTGTTTTCGTAACTTCGACTTCTCTGTGATCATTCACATCGAGAGCCTTCCAAATTCCAATAACTCAGTTGTAAATATAGACATTTAGTTATGACATTTCTAGCTGGAATATATTGTACTTCTCACATTATCTGGAGCTTTCGACCTTTATATACATTGTCTATTTTTGCTATTTTGCTATTGTTGATTATTTCTTGGCACATATTATGTTAAATGATGTTATTATGATATTAGTTTATTTATTATGTGGCATTTTAGATTCATTTTTAGTGCGTGAAGAGATCAAAAATGGACGCCATAATTTATTATCGGTAGAGTTTCTGGCACGTTTAAGTTGTTTTCCATAAATGTTTGCAAACGTATGCCTGCAGGGCGACTAATAGGTGGGAGTTCCATGAGTATATCTTCTTTTCAAAGAACGGTGCGTAAAATTTGTCGTCGATGTGCCAATGGAACAACGAAAGCATTTAAGTGTAAGGATGGTGTAGAAGTGCTTCGAAACACCTTAGTAGCTAATTAAATATTTGCGTCATTTTTCCGTATTGAATATGACCAAGTTGTGTACATAGAAACATGTTCTTATGGTTTTTAATCCTTAATACGGGCAAACGATTACGGTTGAGCGTTTAGGAATTCCATTTTCAGATCAGGTAGCTCTGAATGTTCTGTTCTTGAAAAAATCTTAAGGAATGTAGGGAGTTTTCCTTTGAATCCCTATTGGGACAGTTGCTCGAGGATAACGCAGTGCAATGCAATTAAGGATGTAATTACCTACACGTTGTGATACTTCGTCAATGTCAAAGCTTCATAATGGTTTTGATTTAACGCTATTTTTAATTCACTCAAATTATAATTAAAAAAGTGTTACTTCTATGTGAAACAGAAAAAGTACATAGGACATCAAATTCAGGTTCATTTAAACAATTGCAACTTTCAAATTCTGTCATTACGATGAGGAGAAAATCGTTTTCTTTTTAAATTTGTGTGTAGAAACAGTTAATTTGGGAACTAATTATACATAATTTATACATTACAACCGAGTGAAATTTCACTCAACGCCTTAAGTCAGTTCATACGTAACAGACATGTGCCTCAATGCGTCAATAATGTTATTGTTTTTTATAGCTTGGTTTTCCCGCAATCTCATTTCTATAAAATTAAAAAAGTACTGTATAGTCCAGTCATTTTAAACATGAACATTGCAAAAAATCCTATATTAGGTTTGACTTTTTTATGTTGTTAGGTTCAGTCCCAGTAGTAAATACTCAATTTTGCAACTTCGAAAAACTTGTGGAAACTGGGGGGGCGCCAAAAACAGCGATTTTTTCAGATTTTTTTCAGTTTTAGCCTCGTAGCTCAAAAACTACGAGTTATAGTGCAAAGAATACGATTATCTTTTTTAAACTAGACTAAATTTGCTACAATTTGAGCCTAACCGGAAGTCTGCAAGTATAATAGTTTCCGAGATACAGCTCTTCAAAAATAGGCAATTTTTCCCAAAATCTTTTTTCAACGTTTCATCCATGTTTCGAGCCAGATATTACCATAACGACGTGCCCTACGACTCTTGTCACGGAGATAAAAATTGTAGGACATTTTATCACCTTTTATTTAAGCATAGATGCATTCCTGTGAGCCTAACAGTTCTCGAGAAAAAGACGGAAAATCGGAAAACAGTGAAATCCTCCACATATATGTAATAGCATTAGTATGATTAGAAGACATTTTCTGATTATTCTTATTTAGCCTAGCGAACGAACGCTCAAAAAGGGCTTGTAGACAGACTTTTTGATCCTAATGATTTTATTTCTAAGATGTGTTTGGAGGTGTTTGGTGATAATTATACGAAAAGTCCCCGGCCCTACCGTATGAGCTAACTCCGTAGCGTAACAAAATTTGCGGATTTGTTAAGTTTTCCCTTTGTATCTCTTAAATAGGCGATCGTAGTGGGAAATGGCCAATTATAAAATAAAAGCTGCCTTGAGGAAATACTTTTGTTCTTTTCGTCAAACATTAACCCTATCATAAATGTATTTAGAAAAGACTAGAGACCATTAAACATGGTGGCGCATAAGACTGAAATTGTTTGGCTAAGGATGCCGGTAATCTGTATTTAATACTCACATATCAGATTTAGCTCCAAACCTCCCACCAAATTAGTTGTTCTCTAGTGCCCTCTATTCCATCTTCAACTCAACGTTTTTTTTAAATAACTATAACATCTAATCTATTTGAGATAAAATATTAAACGGTATATGTATTTTATAGGAAATTTTATGGTCTACAACTTTTATTTCAGCAGTTTTTGCTATAAACCCAATACTTTAGGAGCTAGGACACAAAATTTGTCGAAAAACCGCGTGTAAAAGCGATTTAAAAAAAAAAGTCAATTCTTGACAGCGAACATCTCTTCAACAGATAGAGATAGAGAAAAAACGCATAGAAGCAAACTTGTAGAAAATTTAATCAGCTTTTTTTTATAATTGGCCATTTCCCACTACGATGGCCTGTTCAAGAGATGTAAACGGAAAACGAAACAAATCCGCACATTTTGTTACGCTACTTTTCGTATAATCATCACCAAACACATCCCAGAAATAAAATCATTAGGATCAAAAAGTCTGTCTACAAGCCCTTTTGAGCGTTCGTTCGCTAGGCTAAATAAGAATAATCAGAAAATGTCTTCTAATCATATTAATGCTATTACATATATGTGGAGTCGTAGCGATTTCATCGTTTTCCGATTTTCCGTCTTTTTCTCGAGAACTGTTAGGCCTACAGGAATGCATCTATGCTTAAATAAAAGGTGATAAAATGTCCTACAATTTTTTCCTCCGTGACAACGGTCGTAGGGCACGTCGTTGTGGCAATATCTGGCTCGAATCATGGATGATACGTTAAAAACAGATTTAGGGAAAATGCCTATTTTTGAAGAGCTGTATCTCGGAAACTATTATACTTACAGACTTCCGGTTAGGCTCAAATGGTAGCAAATTTAGTCTAGTTTAAAAAAGGTAATCATATTCTTTGCACTACAACTCATAGTTTTTGATCTACGAGGCTAAAACTGAAAAAAGTCCGAAAAAATCGCGGTTTTTGGTGCCCCCCCCCCAGTTTCCACAAGTTTTTCGAAGTTGCAAAATTGAGTATTTACTACTGGGACCGAACCTAACACCATGAAAAAAGCAAACCTAACATAGGATTTTTTGCAATGTTTGTATATTTTTGTGTTTAAATTGACTGTACTAGTATCAGAAAAATTAAAATTAAAATGATAATCGTGTGACGTCATTGTTCTCTCATTAACTTCGCTAATAGACGAACTTGCAGTATTATAAATCTGCGATCCCATTTATTGATATTAAAATCGTTTCATTACAAGAACGGTTGCGCAAACCGTGAAAATATATTACGACATTACACGAAATGCAATTCCTTTCAAATGTAACAGATTTGCAATGAACCAGGAGAGGTAATAAGTCGATGACTTTAGCACATGCAATATTTATTTACGTGTATATGTAGCTAAACACTGCTGGAAAAACACAAGTCACAATTTCTGAGTGTTATTCTCAGTGGACACACGTGAAAATTTTAGTCAAGTAGGTACCTACGTCTTCCGTCGAAAATTGATGGATCAGACGAAACATAATAAAACGAAAACTCTACAGGAGTGCAATTGTTTTTCCAATAATAATAAATTATTAGCGTTCGATATTGGTATTAATTAAGAATGACCTAAAAGAGTTAAGAAAAACGAGCAGGTAATTTCATCAGTCGTATTCTGTATTAAGAAGTAACAATACATCTATTTACAAAAAACGACCAAATGAAGTCATTAAAAATGAAACACAGTAAAAAGTAAAGGGATCTCAAGGGATTCCTTTTTAAGTAAGGGATAATCCCAATTGATTGATTAGAGTTAGTTTGTTGCACACTTATTTATTGTTACCGTTTACATCTTATCGGGTTTTATTTACTTTAATCAATCTGACTTTATTTCTTTATTGATGTTATATGATGTTATTATAAATAAATAAAAATATTTCTTTTAAGGAGTGCCACTTTTGGTGTTCATTTACATTGCTTCTCTTACTTGCAAACTTCTTATATTTGCATGCAACTTTTTCATAAATTCGATTTAAGTACTTGGGTAATTCTCCATTTGATAATGTTTTTAATGAATGGAAAGTAAAATGAATTGTTGCATAGGTAAATTTTAGTTTTACTTTATGGTTTTCGCATGTATAATGTATTTTTACCAACGTATTTATAAACAGAAACTTCGCACCGTTTAAACAGTTACGTGTGTACTACACTAATAATTTAATCATTTTTCCAAAAATGATTACCTATTTACGATTGTCAATTAGCATTTATACACCAACTGTGAAAAAGTTCATTTCAAAATTCAATTTTTCTAGCTGTCGGATAACTTTGCCGGCTGATTTAGTGCTTTACTCATGTGATATATGGTGTTATTTCGGAGCCGTGATCCATTTTTTATCACTCCACCAGTTAGCGATAGCGTGTTATTTAACTTTAAAAGTTCGATACTCTCTGAATTAAAAATAAAAACAAGTATCAAAAGGTGCGAATTCATATAGAATTCTAATTGCAACCAACTTGAAATCCGTAACTAATTATCGCATATATACATAGTATATAACTAACCCCCCCCCCCCCCCCCCCCCTCCACCTCAGACACAAGCACTCCGGATTTTGCACAAATGAGCCTGTTAACTTAAGGGAGATGGGAGAGGATAGGGTGACGGACAAGTTGTAAATCATAAAAACATGTTGAAGGAAAAAAAAGTAAAAAAAAATCGGTTTTCTGTGGAGATATACAATTTTCCCCCTTTCCACTCCCAAAAAAGGAGTTGGAGTTGGGGGTGAAATTGTTCCCATTTAAGTTTTCAAAACTCACCCCCGCCCCACTCCTCAGGGGGATGAGGGTATTGTTTACGTATCATGACTGAATAGGTTTCAAAAAATAAAGGAACACGAGTGTTTTTATTTATTTAATAATAAACGGAACATTTTTTTTATAAAAGTACTCAATACAGAAAAAGTTCTAGATAAATGTTTTTTTAAATGGGCGAGCCAAGAAAGCTAATACATTCTTGATAAGCTTAAGTTGTTATTTCGTACTGCTTCCTTCAAGATATACCTAATTCTTCATTCTTCACACTGTCTGTTGTTTTCATATCTGGTGTATAGATTCTGAAAATAAAACAGCACATAATTATATACCATATGCCCTTTATTTAAAATCCTACACGTTTCACAGAATTCGTCTCTATTAAGAGCCTCCAAGTAAGTAAATAAGGATGAAGAGAGTGGTTGCATTGTAAAATCACTTGAGAAATCTGGTGTTGATTCTTATTAGAAATATGAAATGTATTATTTGTTAACGTGAAACGGTTTCTACCATAAACGACATCTGTTTAACAATTTCAAGTAGTAACACATGTGTAAAACGCAATCGCCCATTAAATCTATATTTACATAAGATATCACTTTATACATGGTTCTAATAAAAGAAAGGGAAACATATGGCCTAGAATTTTTTTATCGATATATGACGGTAGATTAATTAAACGCAGCGTTACGACACGAGTAAAACAAATTAACCCTAATGAAGTCTAAACTGTACCTAGAACCGTATTCCATCTGAAAGAACTTCGCTCCCAAAGTGAAAGTGGCGTTTCATAACAAAAAAAAATATTTTAATGAAGGTTGAAATTTAAATCGTAATTTTCATCTTCTGTCAACAATCCATTAAAAGAAATATAAATATTGAAACATCATTTTGGGTTTCGTCGCACTAATTCACGTTTCAGATTGGAGGGTAGATTTTGAGTACATTTATAACAGAAAAAATGAAATGTAACTTTTTAAATTACTATCAAAGTATTAATGCAGGAATATTCATTCAAAGTACAAATGTGTAAAGCTTGTATCGTAGCGTAATTATTAATACGAGGACTGGAGGGTATCAAAGCTTAATGAAAATGCTGCTCCAATAATTGCTGATAACCGCCGCCCGCTTCAATATATTTAACTTATGTTCCAATAAGTTTCGGGGACGATTTGTTTCATAGATGGAAGGGTACGCGCATAGTCTTTAGGATAACAAATTTCATGATAGCGATTTTCTTGTAAGCTGTTCAAACACTTTTCATTGCGGCTGTGATACAAAACTATATTCTATAGGGCGTACGTCTACACACATTCGCATGTGTCTTAAATTCACTTTTTTGTGTATAGTGCAATTTTAGGAACGAGAAATGTCTACACAACACAATGAAGTGGCGGTGTGGGGGGGGGGTAAATAAAGCTCCCCCTCTTCCCTTTTACAAAGCACTAACATTTGTGATTGTCACTTCACAAAACTGACATCAAATTAGCATAGGTAATCGGCAAAACTTCTTTCGGCGATCATACCGCCATCTGTCACGAACTTCAAAAAATGTTTCAAAACAAAAAGTTCCTATTTGTTAACGCAGAATTCAAATCTGCATAATAAACTGGGGGGGTGCTATTTAAGATTACGAAGTTACCCCCCTCTCCACCCCCGGGGTGGGAGTGGGGACATCCTATTATTATCAAACAATAGAGTTTTAAAGAATTTTTTAGCCGTATTTTTTCTTTTTTCAATGCGTTTTGTATTTCGCGAGATATTTGGGCGGTACGGGTGGTCTGAAACACCCTGTATAAATCCAGAAGGATACGCCGGAGTATTGAAGCAGAGATGTAGAATAAGCACTTGTTCAATAATGTTTACTGCCGTAGAAATACGCTTCAAGGTTCATTAGGAAAGCAGTTGTCCCAAGTAAACCATTAACACTGTCGATGCACACTTAATAACCGAATCAATCGAATTTTAGTAAACGTGATTTATCGCACATAAGAACACGGTACTTTTGCAAAATGAAATGAATCATGGTTATTTTTTCCATCTTATTTTCGAGAGTATATACATATATGTTGCCGGGTTTAGGACTATTCGCCGTCGCCGGTTCGCCTTTGCCGATTCGCCGTCGCCAATTCGCCGTCGGGACAGTTGGCCGTCGGTCAAATTCGCCGTAGGGACGATTCGCCGTACAAATCGAAAATTGAAACTAACTTTTAATCTTGAGGGAGACTGTTATCAATTGAAAAAATATATACTAAACCTACCTCTAACCTAAGCGCCTGAGTGGCAATACACGTCTAGGTTGGCATTTTTTTTAGTTTCAAATGCTGTTTAGTATCATATTCCAGTTTTTGTATCAAATGAAAAAAAATATACTAAACCTACCTGAGTGGCAAAATATACGTTTTGTGTTGGCATTTTTTTTAGTTTGAAATGCAGTTTAGTATCATATTTACCTTTTTGTATCAATTGAAAAAAAAATACTAAACATTAATTACAAAATAAAAGAACCCATTTTATTAGTTATAATAACAGAGTGAAAATACAAATAATAATGTACAGGGTGTTTCAGACCACCCGTACCGGCCAAATATCTCGCGAAATACAAAACGCATTGAAAAAAGAAAAAAATACGTCTAAACAATTTTTTAAGACTCTATTGTTTGATAGTAATAGGATGTCCCCACTCCCACCCCCGGGGGGTGGAGAGGGGGGTAACTTCGTAATCTTAAATAGCACCCCCCCCCCCCAGTTTATTATGCAGATTTGAATTCTGCGTTAACAAATAGGAACTTTTTGTTTGAAACATTTTTTGAAGTTCGTGACAGATGGCGCTATGATCGCCGAAAGAAGTTTTTCCGATTACCTATGCTAATTTGATGTCAGTTTGGTAAGTGACAATCAAAAATGGTAATGCTTCGCAAAAGGGAAGAGGGGGAGCTTTATTTCACGAGTAAAGAACACATTGACATTCGAGATCTAAAATTAGGGGTGAAGTGGCGGTGTGGGGAAGGGGGGAGGGTAAATAAAGCTCCCCCCTTCCCTTTTACAAAGCATTAACATTTTTGATTGTCACTTAACAAAACTGACATCAAATTAGTATAGGTAATCGGAAAACTTCTTTCGGCGATCATAGCGCCATCTGTCACGAACTTCAAAAAATGTTTCAAACAAAAAGTTCCTATTTGTTAACGCAGAATTCAAATTTGCATAATAAACTGGGGGGTGCTATTTAAGATTACGAAGTTACCCCCTCTCCACCCCCCGGGGGTGGGAGTGGGGACATCCTATTACTATAAAACAATAGAATCTTAAAAAATTTTGAAGACGTATTTTTTCTTTTTCCAATGAGTTTTGTATTTCGCGAGATATTTGGCCGGTATGGGTGGTCTGAAACACCCTGTATATTTAATTAATAATTAATTTCATAAATTCCTCTAAATCATTCTTCGACGGCGAATCGTCCCTACGGCGAATTTGACCGACGGCCAACTGTCCCGACGGCGAATTGGCGACGGCGAATCGGCGAAGGCGAACCGGCGACGACGAATAGTCCCAAATCCTATGTTGCCAGGCTCATAAAACGGAACGTACGTAACCAAACAAATTGAATTGTCATGCCAACGATCACGTAGACCAAAAGTAACGTGTAGGACTTAATTTGTACGTAGTAACCAATGTTATTATGCAACGCCAGACGGAGCTTCTTAATGTATGAAAAAGTGGATCAAGCCATATTTTTTAAAAATCTTCAACTGCTAATGTTTTATTGGATGATTCCAATATAATTTCGCTTCAAAATCGATTTCACGGTATTCCTCAAACAGTATAAACAATTATTATGAATTGGCTATCTCGTGAAACACATTATTTAAATTCGAAGGGAACCACTAAACCTTCCCCATGTATTTGACAAAAATACATGGGGAAGGTTTAGTGGTTCCCTTCGAATCTCTTATGACCCCATTTCGAGCCTCCAATGGACCAAACGTATAATTATTTAAATGTTAAGGTGTTAGGAGAATATTAATACTGGTTCAGTTCCTTCTAGTGATAAAAACCTACTTTTTGTATTATATTGGAGAACTGACTTATTTTAGGGATAAGTACCCCTAGATCATTTACTACGTTCATAATTTGCGCAACATCATATACAAAATCTGAATTAAGAGACCGCATCTCTTAATATTTTTCGGAAACTAGAATACTCGCCATTCATTGTGGTTGCTCCGATACATCTTTTAAGTTTTTTTTAATGTAGTGTGGCGTCAACAGTAATAGAGAGCTCAATGAATTTTTTTTCAGTAATACTTTTAGTCTTTTACACATTTAATTTTTTTCTGTTTCTGTAATTCCTATACATATATTCCGATCATTTATTTTATCATTTCTTTAACTATTTCTTCTTTATGCATAGATCTCTTCTGTTTTCTTTTATTCCCTCCCTCAGAACTTTGATTTTCGTTTCCACTCATGATCGTTTTCCTTGCCCTTTAGGAGTAATCTAGTTGTCGTCGATTTTAAATTTGGCACAAAATGGGGTGAATGACTATAGTTGAACAGGCATTCCTAAAAAGTGTCTCAAAACCTTCCCCATTTTGAGAAACTTTTTAGGAAGCCTATTCAACATCAACAACAATCTCTTCATAATCTATTGATTGTCAATGAAAAAATAGCAAAACTAACCAAAGAGTAATTTCGAGTGAAACAAAGTTATGAAGTCTTAAATAGGGGGCAGATATGAATGAAGTTTTTTTTATACATATTAATTACAGCACAATCAGTTTGATAAACTGCTACTTTCAAGGGCGTACGCAAGAGTGGGGCAAGGGGGGATAAGCCCCCCCCCCGCCGCAAAACGAATTGTGCTAAATATTGTGAAGGGTTGTAGGAATTACAACGTAAAAACAAAAAGTACAAACATCCATAAAGGTCATACACTTTTATTTACACGAGTGGTAGAGCTCGGTTATCCCAATGACGTCCAGCGTTCCCAGGTTTTAAATTGCTCATAGCCAATTTTAACTATTTAATAAAGTTACCAGAAATCCCCAATTTATTACCGTTTTAAAAATATACACAACATTAGTTATCAAGCTAACAAGAAACACCCTTTAACAACACCTTTGTGGTCTTTTTCAATTTAACGCGCAAAAGATTAAAATTTATTACTGGTCATATAATAATTTAAGGAGCTTATTGAAGAAATTAAGCATTTCCTGGCCTTTCTTCTAAGTAAATAGTATTTGCAACCAAGGGGAATTATATGATTTTTAAGAAATGCTTAAATGTATTGAAAAGAATTGTGGGATAACAAGATAAGCAATAAATATTAAATACGTTTCCAAACAATTTTCTTTTTTGCTCCCCCCTAGCCAAAAAGCTGCGTACGCCCTTGGCTACTTTGTATAATATAAGACGTGTTCAGCATGAAAAAAGAACTTTTTTTAATATTGTGTCAACTAAAAACTAAATTAATCGGATTACAGTCTGCTTAATACCTACGCGTTTTCATTAAAAGGAGAATGCAGAATAATGACAAATATTACTAATAATCCCGTATCTTTCCATGCGTAGTAGGTTTTTCGTAATGAGATAAATTGGTCGTTATCAGTAACAAAGATATAATAAACTATACAACGGTAAAAAGAAAGCAGCAACTTATTAAACCAAAGACTATTCTCATATAATTTTAACGTGTTTCGTAAAACTTGAGTAACTTGGTTTTGGGAGTGACGAAAGTCAAAGTGAAAGGAACTAAATACAGGGGACACAATCAAGCGACATACTAGGAATGATTCGTCGTCCTACTGCATTCCACAAGCACTAAGCTCTTAGAATGATAAATCTTGTGCAATCGGATAAAATCCATTTGATTTCTAGTAAAGGTACTAAAAAAAATCTACGTTGAATATCTTGGACTGATGTCTTGTCCATCTTATAAATGAGACAAAAATTATGTGACACGAATCAAGTTTTATTGTAAATTAAAGTAAAGTGCAAACGAAGTATTCACGTAAGGTTAACAGTTTCTAGTAAAAAAGCGTAGCGTTTTTGGAACAGATGAGCATAAGCGTTGAATGTGCGCAATGAAATGTGGGATAAGGTAGACATTGAGAAACCATAATGAATTGGGATCCTTTTTTCTGTAGGGCGTTAGTTTAATTCAAAGTGAACTGATTACAATTTGATATAAACGATCAATCTCCAAACCTTAGTTTTTATATTAGCATAATAATTTGTGTCAACTTCAAAAACGATCAGTCAACCTAATAATCGTTTTTATTCGTATACGGTAGGGTTGAACAGTGAACACGTCAGTGGTTCTACTTTGCTTCAATTTTCGACTACATTTAATTTTTACGTGTGTTTTGACGCATAAAATTTAAATCACCAACGGCGGATTTCATAAAAGTATGTAGTTATGTAACTGAATGTTAGTTACTAATAATGTTAAGCAAGTTGATTGAAAGACATGTTATAAATTGGTCATTTCTATCCAATCAAAACGCTTAATGTAGATTTAACACAGTGTTAAATATTTAAAGCTTTTAAAAAAGTGCGACAACATTTTCCCAAACGAGAAATTCCCCGACGGTAAAATGTATCGACAAACGGTTCGCAAAAATCTGTATATCTTGTTATCATTGCATGACTTCACCAATTTCGTGGTAAGAGTTGATTTTGGAAACCTTGCGGATGCCCAATCCAAGCCTTGAAGTAGTCAACAATTGGCTGAGCATCCTCAGGTAGCATCTCACACAAAGAGTTTCAAAGCCATCAACTTTGCTGTGAGCACAAATGCTCATGTAACGTCATTTTTAATGCAAGTTGCGCATCGGATTCATACTGGTTCTTTAATCATTTTGATTCAATTTTTCTAAGAATGCATTGGGAAAAATTTAAGAAACATGCACAATGCTTTGAAGATGGGAATTCTTCGGTAAAAGCACTTATTATGGTAGTTTAGAAATGCTAATTGGCTACACCTCAAACATAAAAACTTTTGCATTTAAAGAAATGTGGGTTTATTTTTGTGTGGCAATTCAGGCATTTGTCTTCAACCCATGTATTGTAAATGATTGACAAAATAGTGTGGCGATGTTCCGCCTGAATCCCAATGTAAGCTTTGGGGTAGAAGGGAACTCGCTAACTGGCCTATTTTGTTGTTTTGACTAATAATGTTGTTTAAGGTTTTTTAAAAACAATTAAAAAACTACACGTTAAGTTTCTCCAAGTTTCGGAGACCTACTAGTGGACTGTTGCAGGTACAAATGTTAGAGATACACCAGGGTACTTCCATATATTTGCCGACGTTTCGACTAGGGGATGCCTAGTCTTTCTCGAGGCTCTTTATTCGGTAACAGAAAAACATAATTAATAACATAATCATACACAATTTTCTGTGAAATAAAATGACATAGGTCTCCGAAACTTGGAGAAACTTAACGTGTAATTAAAACAATTGGAGTTAATTTTCATATAATTAAAAAAGTTGCCAAAAGTGCTGTGCCGTTAAATTATTCAAATATCAAACTTTTTTATTTCCCTGATCATTTCCTATTCGGTAGGAAAAAGTAAGGTGCTATTTTTATACTCGTATAAAGGCAACATAATTAATTGTTATACCGCGTAGATAGAACTTTCACGTTAAATTAATATCTTCCTTTATACTAAAAGGTGACCTCAAGACGACTAGCGCTCTAAATATCTACCTGCGTCTTAATGTCTGTACGCAAACACCTTTATCGTAGTGTATTTAAGTTAAATATATTGCTCTTGTCAGAATATGGAAAGCTTAATTGTACAAAATAAATAAGTAAAGATTGCAGTAACTGCATCTGGACACATGGGGGAATTGTGACAACTTTGAAGACATCGGAGTAAAAATGAAAGGTCCCTCACTTTAGAAGCTTGTATCTCAGTAATAAGCAATTATAATTTAATGAAATAAAGAGGTGTGTATGGTTTTAGATTATTGCAATACTTCCTTAATTTTCTATATCAGTGTATGTGCAAAAAAGCGCTAATTATGCACAATGCAAAATAATAATAACATTGTTGTGATTTGCCGCTCGCTGTTTTCGATGTAGGTGATTACCTCTCGCGGGAATATGTGCGTCTTTATTTCGCGATAATCATAGCATTTACTCTGAATTACAAGAAAATAAATTTTGTTTTCACTAAAGGAATAATGCAGCTTGATTCAGTAATACAAATTAAGCATTAAAACAAGAATTTTTTCTTTAGTTTCCGTATATTGGAAAATAGTACATTTTCGGTTATAGCTCATAAAAGCAGTTAATTATATCAATAATCACCATCTATGGGCTTTCGACTTTTGAGAAGTAGGTATGTGTGCTGCAACATTTTTAAATTTGATAACAGTTTATGGAACAATAACAATTTTATGATAAGTTAAAACTGACCGTCAGCCAGGAAAATGCTAAATACAGTGTTTTTATTGCTGTTAATTAAAATAATAGTTAAACATTTTGGTTTTTGCACATGTTAAACATACAGGGTTTTTCAACTATGAGTAGCCACCCTTTATAACTTCTAAAAAAATTAATATTTGAAAAATCGGCGATACGCGTCTATAATAATATCGAGGGGGACACTTTTTGCCATAAGCTTGAGATTTCATACCTTAACCCCCTGGGTCCCACAACCATACCGTCAATTTTTTTAAATGGCAACATGGGTCATGTGATACGTCATTTGAAAGGTTATTTTATATTTTTAAAATTTTAAAATCGTTCAATTGGTTTGTGAGATATTTTAATTTAAAGTTTTAGAGAACTGATATAAATTTGCTTCAAAATGTTTGTTCTTTATTTTTTCATTTAATTTTATAGGAAAGGTAATTTGATACGAAATTCATTGTATTAAACTTTTTTTTATTTACATGAAAATGAAACTTAAAATAAATTAAAAAGTCGGTAATATTTTTATATTATATTATTATAACGACAAATTATATCAGTTCTCTAAAACGGCGAGAAAAATATGTACCGCATTCGGAGATGATCGAACAGCACAGAAGTGGCCCAAGAAATTTTCTTCGGGAGATTTCAGCTTGGTCGATGAAGGACCCTTTGGAAGACGGGAAACAACGATGATCTTCAACAGGTTGTGGGGACAAATTTTAATATAACTGTCTTACCGTTTGCTCGGCAAACATTTTACGCAACAATAATGAACCATTTCTTGAACGGTTGTGAACCTGCGTTGAAACCAGGTTTTGAGGTCACAATCACAAAGGGGTTGATAAATAAAACAACCTTCCCTTTAGCAATGAAATTTAATGACGAAGGATTGTTATGTTTTTTGTATAAAGTACACTAAGGTACTGAAACTGTCAGTAAACGGAAAACTGGCAGGTGGTGAAAGTTTGACAGATAAATAATTATTGTGACACCTGGTAACTGACCTTAACCAGGTGTAACAAAATTATGTAAAACAATCGAAGATAAAATTATTTAAAAAGGAATTAAGTTAAATAGGGCGACATGTTTCGTCGAAACATCCTAGTTTCACTATCAAGCTTACACTTAGAAATTATCGCTATATGATTAACATGGTAGCTTAAGGGGAATGATGAAATTAACAAAATTAAATTAAAAAACTAGCACTAACTAGGTAACATTATGAAAAATTTATAAAAATATAACAACACAACGGCCTAAAGAGGGCTCAGAAGGCAGGCTAACGTGAGACAACCATTTGTAAAAGGTGAAGCCACAGGTTACCAGGTGTCACAATAATTATTTATCTGTCAAAATTTTACCACCTTCCAGTTTTGCCTTTACTAGCCGTTTCAGTACCTTAGTGTACTTTATACAAAAAACATAACAATCCTTCATCATTAAATTTCATTGCTAAAGGGGAGGTTGTGGTTGTTTTATTTACTGCGTTGAAAATTGGATATTCTAAACGTTCGTATCATTAGTTGTCACCTACTGATTCGGTACCACACATTCCTACAGTTTCCTTGCACCCAAACAAGATTTTATTAAGTATGTGTTTGGTAGACAGTGACCGGAATAGTCCATTACGAATTTTTGGAAAGCGTTCAAACCATCACTGCGAACTTATATTGTAAAGAGCTTCAGCGAGTACAAGCAGCACTAATCCAAAAACAGCCTTCTTTAGTCAATCATCGAAAGAAGGTGCTGTTTTTACAGGATAACGTCAGACCGCATACCACAAGATTGACCTGGGAACAAATTTCTCAACTTGGCCGACTACCCACCATATTTTTCTGACATTTCACTAATTGACAACTGCTTGAGACATAGACAGTTCCAAACAAGACTTGATGTTATAAATGCAGTCAGTCTATTTTTTGATTCAAAAATTATAATTATTAATAATTAACTTTCATGTACTATACGTATAACAATTACCGTTTGCAATATTAACAATGTGTTTTATGTATTTGCATTTGAATCAAATCCCCTTTGAGGTAAACAAAACCGACGTTCGTCTTCCCCGTCTGTCTTATAAGAAAAGGTGGTTACCAGAAGCAGACCTTCTTCGTTGAACAGAAAATAGTAAGTTAAAAGCTTTTTCCACTTTCCTGATACTGTTAATCTACTTTTCTTCTTTTACGAAGCAAATACTGAACAATTCTGGTGGTGGAATGCAAATCATAAAACCTAAAATACTGAAACAACGAAAGAATAACGCCCCTCGCTGGAAATCTGTAATTTATTGTGGTTTCCGTAAACCCATCTCAACACAAATTACCCCACATAAATTAGGTTTAAATGTTCGTAATACTGCTACTACTATTAATGTTATGTTTCAAATGCTTTTTCAATCTTTTGTTGTTTTTTGTTGAGTTAACCAAAATTTTTTACACTTTTGAATTAACGAATGTTTCACTATTAATTACAGGACGTAATTATTGTATAAATCTTAGATTATAGAAAGGTACAGATACGCCTTTCCATATACGAACGTTATTAAAACATGAAGCCAACATGGACGAGAGAGTGCGCAGGAAAAAAAGAGAGAAGAAAAAACAACAAGACTACATGTTCAGTGGCGTACTGTATTTAAGAACAATATAAATTATAACAATATTAAATACATTATTACACCATAAACATTGCACAAATACTGTATAATATGAATACGGGACATCTTCAGATACACACTTCTGCCGTTAAAATAGGCAATAATCTAAACTTCAAATTTTAAGTAAATAATTACTTCCCCCATTAAAATTTCTTTCTACGTCTGTGAACGTTGCTACCTATGTCAGCGTTGATTAATCAACGATTTAAGGTTATATTTTCTATTTGCCCTTGAACGTCCGTAAAAAGGTTCTTTTGCACATAAAGCACCATCGCGGCTTTATTGTCTTTTCCGTTTTAATAATTAAATGTAGAACAAAATAATCCTTCTTGTATTTAAACAACTAATTTACAATGATTGACAGCACGCAAAATTACGGCTGGTGTCAAATCGGATTCACTTTGTACCTATGGAAGATTTTATTTAAGAACGTAGATTAATAAAGGTTGTACACATTTAACAATCGCTTAATGTTTTAGTTTATCATTTTTAATAACACATTATAGATATTTGTAGATTTTAATTATTGTTTTATTTGTGATGTTGATAATTGGGCAACATTGCATTGCAAAGTACAATAAATAAGACTGAATTAGGCTATCCTTGTCCTGGCTTCACCAACCAATGTAAACAAACGTTTCTGTTGTTTTTTTATATTCTAAGATATAAATACACTCATACATAAAATCCACGAATTTTAAATTCCGCATCAAAATACTTTTAAATTAATGTAAAGCTTTAATCTTGTTTGAAGTTGCATTACTCACAATTATGAATTTATATACAAAATAAGTGTTGCTTATAGAGCAAAAATTAAAATGAATTATATATTTCAACTTTTTAATACGAATAAATGTAGGTAAAAAAATATAATCGTATTTCAAAATTACGTAGTGGCGAATCGATAGGATATTAATTGAACACATAAAAATTGATTACGTGGATATGTTCTAAATTAAATTGAAATTCATAACGTGGCTGAAGATAGAACCACTTTTAAAACCAAAACCACACATTTTACAGTGGACCAGACAAATACTGAACGCTCTTGGACTTTATAATTTATTTTGTATTAATTCGCCTTTTACAACATTAATGATGCTACTAGTGCCATTTTAATACGTTACAATTCTACGGATAGGGTTTTCAACCCTTAATAAACAACAAATATTTAATTTATAATAAAATATAGCCAATAATGATATATTAGTCGAACATTGTATAGATAATGATAAGCATGTATATTTACAAATTATTCATAAAGTGACCGTATTTAAATACAATAGGTAGAAGAATCGCTAGAAGAATATATATGATCAGTAATATATTTTTTGCAACAAGAAAATAAGGTTCAGGCTGGGTCAGATCGCCACTTCAAAAAATCAAGTATGCGAACGGAGCATGATCTCACATTGCCACTTTGCAGGGTCAAAGCACTCATTGCAAGTAACAACATATAATTTTTTCAACAAAAAATGTAGGGTCAGGCTGGTTCAGATGGCCACTTCAAAAAATCAAGTATGCGAACGGAGCATGATCTCACATTGCCACTTTGCAGGGTCAAAGCACTCATTGCAAGTAACAACATATAATTTTTTCAACAAAAAATTTAGGGTCAGGCTGGTTCAGATGGCCACTTCAAAAAATCAAGTATGCGAACGGAGCATGATCTCACATTGCCACTTTGCAGGGTCAAAGCACTCATTGCAAGTAACAACATATAATTTTTTTAACAAAAAATTTAGGGTCAGGCTGGTTCAGATGGCCACCTCAAAAGATCAAGTATGCGAACGGAGCATGATCTCACATTGCCACTTTGCAGGGTCAAAGCACTCATTGCAAGTAACAACATATAATTTTTTCAACAAAAAATGTAGGGTCAGGCTGGTTCAGATGGCCACCTCAAAAAATGAAGTAGGCGAACGGAGCATGATCTCACATTACCACTTTGCAGGCTCAAAGCACTCATTGCAAGTAACAACATATAATTTTTTCAACAAAAAATTTAGGGTCAGGCTGGTTCAGATGGCCACTTCAAAAAATCAAGTATGCGAACGGAGCATGATCTCACATTGCCACTTTGCAGGGTCAACGCACTCATTGCAAGTAACAACATATAATTTTTTCAACAAAAAATTTAGGGTCAGGCTGGTTCAGATGGCCACCTCAAAAAATCAAGTATGCGAACGGAGCATGATCTCACATTGCCACTTTGCAGGGTCAAAGCACTCATTGCAAGTAACAACATATAATTTTTTTAACAAAAAATTTAGGGTCAGGCTGGTTCAGATGGCCACCTCAAAAGATCAAGTATGCGAACGGAGCATGATCTCACATTGCCACTTTGCAGGGTCAAAGCACTCATTGCAAGTAACAACATATAATTTTTTCAACAAAAAATGTAGGGTCAGGCTGGTTCAGATGGCCACCTCAAAAAATCAAGTAGGCGAACGGAGCATGATCTCACATTACCACTTTGCAGGCTCAAAGCACTCATTGCAAGTAACAACATATAATTTTTTCAACAAAAAATTTAGGGTCAGGCTGGTTCAGATGGCCACTTCAAAAAATCAAGTATGCGAACGGAGCATGATCTCACATTGCCACTTTGCAGGGTCAAAGCACTCATTGCAAGTAACAACATATAATTTTTTCAACAAAAAATTTAGGGTCAGGCTGGTTCAGATGGCCACCTCAAAAAATCAAGTATGCGAACGGAGCATGATCTCACATTGTCACTTTGCAGGGTCAAAGCACTCATTGCAAGTAACAACATATAATTTTTTCAACAAAAAATTTAGGGTCAGGCTGGTTCAGATGGCCACTTCAAAAAATCAAGTATGCGAACGGAGCATGATCTCACATTGCCACTTTGCAGGGTCAAAGCACTCATTGCAAGTAACAACATATAATTTTTTTAACAAAAAATTTAGGGTCAGGCTGGTTCAGATGGCCACCTCAAAAAATCAAGTATGCGAACGGAGCATGATCTCACATTGCCACTTTGCAGGGTCAAAGCACTCATTGCAAGTAACAACATATAATTTTTTCAACAAAAAATTTAGGGTCAGGCTGGTTCAGATGGCCACTTCAAAAAATCAAGTATGCGAACGGAGCATGATCTCACATTGCCACTTTGCAGGGTCAAAGCACTCATTGCAAGTAACAACATATAATTTTTTTAACAAAAAATTTAGGGTCAGGCTGGTTCAGATGGCCACCTCAAAAAATCAAGTATGCGAACGGAGCATGATCTCACATTGCCACTTTGCAGGGTCAACGCACTCATTGCAAGTAACAACATATAATTTTTTCAACAAAAAATGTAGGGTCAGGCTGGTTCAGATGGCCACCTCAAAAAATGAAGTAGGCGAACGGAGCATGATCTCACATTGCCACTTTGCAGGGTCAAAGCACTCATTGCAAGTAACAACATATAATTTTTTTAACAAAAAATTTAGGGTCAGGCTGGTTCAGATGGCCTCCTCAAAAAATCAAGTATGCGAACGGAGCATGATCTCACATTGCCACTTTGCAGGGTCAACGCACTCATTGCAAGTAACAACATATAATTTTTTCAACAAAAAATTTAGGGTCAGGCTGGTTCAGATGGCCACCTCAAAAAATCAAGTATGCGAACGGAGCATGATCTCACATTGTCACTTTGCAGGGTCAAAGCACTCATTGCAAGTAACAACATATAATTTTTTCAACAAAAAATTTAGGGTCAGGCTGGTTCAGATGGCCACTTCAAAAAATCAAGTATGCGAACGGAGCATGATCTCACATTGCCACTTTGCAGGGTCAAAGCACTCATTGCAAGTAACAACATATAATTTTTTAACAAAAAATTTAGGGTCAGGCTGGTTCAGATGGCCACCTCAAAAAATCAAGTATGCGAACGGAGCATGATCTCACATTGCCACTTTGCAGGGTCAAAGCACTCATTGCAAGTAACAACATATAATTTTTTCAACAAAAAATTTAGGGTCAGGCTGGTTCAGATGGCCACCTCAAAAAATCAAGTATGCGAACGGAGCATGATCTCACATTGCCACTTTGCAGGGTCAAAGCACTCATTGCAAGTAACAACATATAATTTTTTAACAAAAAATTTAGGGTCAGGCTGGTTCAGATGGCCACCTCAAAAAATCAAGTATGCGAACGGAGCATGATCTCACATTGCCACTTTGCAGGGTCAACGCACTCATTGCAAGTAACAACATATAATTTTTTCAACAAAAAATGTAGGGTCAGGCTGGTTCAGATGGCCACCTCAAAAAATGAAGTAGGCGAACGGAGCATGATCTCACATTGCCACTTTGCAGGGTCAAAGCACTCATTGCAAGTAACAACATATAATTTTTTTAACAAAAAATTTAGGGTCAGGCTGGTTCAGATGGCCACCTCAAAAAATCAAGTATGCGAACGGAGCATGATCTCACATTGCCACTTTGCAGGGTCAACGCACTCATTGCAAGTAACAACATATAATTTTTTCAACAAAAAATGTAGGGTCAGGCTGGTTCAGATGGCCACCTCAAAAAATGAAGTAGGCGAACGGAGCATGATCTCACATTGCCACTTTGCAGGGTCAAAGCACTCATTGCAAGTAACAACATATAATTTTTTTAACAAAAAATTTAGGGTCAGGCTGGTTCAGATGGCCTCCTCAAAAAATCAAGTATGCGAACGGAGCATGATCTCACATTGCCACTTTGCAGGGTCAACGCACTCATTGCAAGTAACAACATATAATTTTTTCAACAAAAAAATTAGGGTCAGGCTGGTTCAGATGGCCACCTCAAAAAATCAAGTATGCGAACGGAGCATGATCTCACATTGTCACTTTGCAGGGTCAAAGCACTCATTGCAAGTAACAACATATAATTTTTTCAACAAAAAATTTAGGGTCAGGCTGGTTCAGATGGCCACTTCAAAAAATCAAGTATGCGAACGGAGCATGATCTCACATTGCCACTTTGCAGGGTCAAAGCACTCATTGCAAGTAACAACATATAATTTTTTTAACAAAAAATTTAGGGTCAGGCTGGTTCAGATGGCCACCTCAAAAAATCAAGTATGCGAACGGAGCATGATCTCACATTGCCACTTTGCAGGGTCAAAGCACTCATTGCAAGTAACAACATATAATTTTTTCAACAAAAAATTTAGGGTCAGGCTGGTTCAGATGGCCACCTCAAAAAATCAAGTATGCGAACGGAGCATGATCTCACATTGCCACTTTGCAGGGTCAAAGCACTCATTGCAAGTAACAACATATAATTTTTTTAACAAAAAATTTAGGGTCAGGCTGGTTCAGATGGCCACCTCAAAAAATCAAGTATGCGAACGGAGCATGATCTCACATTGCCACTTTGCAGGGTCAACGCACTCATTGCAAGTAACAACATATAATTTTTTCAACAAAAAATGTAGGGTCAGGCTGGTTCAGATGGCCACCTCAAAAAATGAAGTAGGCGAACGGAGCATGATCTCACATTGCCACTTTGCAGGGTCAAAGCACTCATTGCAAGTAACAACATATAATTTTTTTAACAAAAAATTTAGGGTCAGGCTGGTTCAGATGGCCTCCTCAAAAAATCAAGTATGCGAACGGAGCATGATCTCACATTGCCACTTTGCAGGGTCAAAGCACTCATTGCAAGTAACAGAAATTGTGTCGTCGGTACAAAATTCTTACGAATCGCAAACTGAAAACGATGACTAAGAAAGTGACGCATTTCATAAATTAAGACATGCAATACTTTCTACAATCATGCCTCGAAAGTATTTAATTACGAAACGTATCATCGTATCAAACAAAAATTACTGACTTTTTAAAATAGTACGTTGTATGTAGTACGTGCAATTTATAAAAGTAATGCATATTTAGGTTTTTCTTGTAAATAGGTTGTAGTTAGGTCTATATACGTATATATACCGGGAGTTCGATCTCAAAGTCGAACATAGGGATTTAACATGGTATTGAACGTTTTTGCCAATTATTGCTCGCCTATTTAACTTAGAGAGAAGGTAATGACATCAACAGAAAGAGAAAATTATTGCGATTCAAATAATGCTACTGGCAAGACTAAAAGTGCGATTTATTCTTTTAAAATACTAACTTAAAGTATGACACTTTTGTATTGTAGTATTAAAATTAACGGCAAAGAAATCTCGAACTCTTTTGAAATTAGCGCCACCATGAAAGGTTTTCACCATAAAAACCCTTTCTTCGTTGGTATAGGTATTCATTATTAGATAAATAAACTTTAATACGTGGTTTAACGTCAAATTTGTATTGACAAACCAACAGTACAAAAAACAATTGCTGTAAAATTTTAAAATCAAGGGAATGCTATTTACACAATTTCATACTTTAAGTTAGTATTTTAAAAGAATAAATCGCACTTTTAGTCTTGCCAGTAGCATTATTTGAATCGCAATAATTTTCTGTTTCTGTTGATGTCACTACCTTGCCTCTAAGTTAAATAGGCGAGCAACAATTGGCAAAAACGTTCAATACCATGTTAAATCCCTATGTTCGACTTTGAGAACGAACTCCCGGTATATATATATATATGTCGGCAATTCGCACGTGTTGTAGGGGTACTTAGTTACGGGAAAAAAACCCAGGAAAAAAAACCCCGGATGAAAAACCCCCGAAAAATAATTAGGTATAGATGGCTGTGAATAAATATCTAAATGTAGAAAGTTTGGAAATAAAAGTAATGCCAAACTTAAACGTAGATTGCCACTAAAGCGCCTAGGTTATTTGCAGGTGTAGTATATTAAGTATTTTTTTTAATTGATACTTTTTCATTCTTTGATGCCTTGTATATTATGTATAAATTTTGTAATATTGGTGTAAAATATAATGCAGTATAAATCTAAAGTATATGTTATTATATCATTTATTGAACATTTATGTTTCATTCGGCGCAAATGACAATCTTCATCAACAACAAAATTTATTCACAGCCATCTATAATTATTTTTCGGGGTTTTTCTTCCGGGGGTTTTTTCATAGGTTTTTTTTCCGCGGTTTTTTTCCGGGTTTTTTTCCTAGATTCCTTAGTTACTGTAGTACCTACTGTCGGCGCAAAAAGTATATATACTCGAGTTTGAAGCTGAATAAAAAAATAACCATGGGCTGATTCGCATTCGAATGAGCTTGATATCAAATTAATGCCTATTTATTTCTACGTTATTTAGAAGTAACAACTTTTTTTAAAAAGGCACTTTAAGGGCCATTTCTACGGCCGAACGATGCAAAGTGCCCATTTTCGGGGTTTGCGACACAATAGCTAAGTTTAGAGTTACATAAAAACAAAACTACTCGCTCAAATGGCACACATTTTAGTATGTTGTAGATTCAACATCTATTAATATGATTGTCGAATGGTTTTAAAAAAATTTGATTTTTATAGGCGCTACAGACGATATTGTAGCACATTGCAGTCTCGGGAATGGTAGGTCGTAGGAGGATTAGACTTACACGAACGTCTTCGTTGTAATATGAATAATAAAATGAGACTCATTTAGAAACAAAAATTGTGTCACGTTTTTGGAAATCAATTTTTAATTGAAGCTTTGACAGCGCCGCTCCGGCTACAAATAGCGAGCGTGTGACGTGCCAGTTCATTAGAAAGTTACGGTTCTCCCTCTAAGCGCCGGTGTATGCATGTATCTCTAATTTTATAATTTTCTTTGCTACTAAGTATCACAATAATTATAAAAATTAGCAACTACCGGACAAGATTGTCCTTGCAAACGAAACAGGAAAGTTACCCGAATTTCAGTAATGACATACTTGATTCCTTAAGGTGGTGATATTACCCCGCCTGACCCTGAATTTTTTGTTGAAAAAATTATATGTTGTTACTTGCAATGAGTGCGTTGACCCTGCAAAGTGGCAATGTGAGATCATGCTCCGTTCGCATACTTGATTTTTTGAGGTGGCCATCTGAACCAGCCTGACCCTAAATTTTTTGTTGAAAAAATTATATGTTGTTACTTGCAATGAGTGCTTCGAGTCTGCAAAGTGGCAATGTGAGATCATGCTCCGTTCGCCTACTTCATTTTTTGAGGTGGCCATCTGAACCAGCCTGACCCTAAATTTTTTGTTGAAAAAATTATATGTTGTTACTTGCAATGAGTGCTTTGATCCTGCAAAGTGGCAATGTGAGATCATGCTCCGTTCGCATACTTGATCTTTTGAGGTGGCCATCTGAACCAGCCTGACCCTAAATTTTTTGTTAAAAAAATTATATGTTGTTACTTGCAATGAGTGCGTTGACCCTGCAAAGTGGCAATGTGAGATCATGCTCCGTTCGCATACTTGATTTTTTGAGGTGGCCATCTGAACCAGCCTGACCCTAAATTTTTTGTAGAAAAAATCATATGTTGTTACTTGCAATGAGTGCTTCGAGTCTGCAAAGTGGCAATGTGAGATCATGCTCCGTTCGCCTACTTCATTTTTTGAGGTGGCCATCTGAACCAGCCTGACCCTAAATTTTTTGTTGAAAAAATTATATGTTGTTACTTGCAATGAGTGCTTTGATCCTGCAAAGTGGCAATGTGAGATCATGCTCCGTTCGCATACTTGATCTTTTGAGGTGGCCATCTGAACCAGCCTGACCCTAAATTTTTTGTTAAAAAAATTATATGTTGTTACTTGCAATGAGTGCTTTGACCCTGCAAAGTGGCAATGTGAGATCATGCTCCGTTCGCCTACTTCATTTTTTGAGGTGGCCATCTGAACCAGCCTGACCCTAAATTTTTTGTTGAACAAATTATATGTTGTTACTTGCAATGAGTGCTTTGATCCTGCAAAGTGGCAATGTGAGATCATGCTCCGTTCGCATACTTGATCTTTTGAGGTGGCCCTTGCAATGAGTGCTTTGACCCTGCAAAGTGGCAATGTGAGATCATGCTCCGTTCGCATACTTGATTTTTTGAGGTGGCCATCTGAACCAGCCTGACCCTAAATTTTTTGTAGAAAAAATCATATGTTGTTACTTGCAATGAGTGCTTCGAGTCTGCAAAGTGGCAATGTGAGATCATGCTCCGTTCGCCTACTTCATTTTTTGAGGTGGCCATCTGAACCAGCCTGACCCTAAATTTTTTGTTGAAAAAATTATATGTTGTTACTTGCAATGAGTGCTTTGATCCTGCAAAGTGGCAATGTGAGATCATGCTCCGTTCGCATACTTGATCTTTTGAGGTGGCCATCTGAACCAGCCTGACCCTAAATTTTTTGTTAAAAAAATTATATGTTGTTACTTGCAATGAGTGCTTTGACCCTGCAAAGTGGCAATGTGAGATCATGCTCCGTTCGCATACTTCATTTTTTGAGGTGGCCATCTGAACCAGCCTGACCCTAAATTTTTTGTTAAAAAAATTATATGTTGTTACTTGCAATGAGTGCTTTGACCCTGCAAAGTGGCAATGTGAGATCATGCTCCGTTCGCATACTTGATTTTTTGAAGTGGCCATCTGAACCAGCCTGACCCTAAATTTTTTGTTGAAAAAATTATATGTTGTTACTTGCAATGAGTGCTTTGACCCTGCAAAGTGGCAATGTGAGATCATGCTCCGTTCGCATACTTGATTTTTTGAAGTGGCCATCTGAACCAGCCTGACCCTAAATTTTTTGTTGAAAAAATTATATGTTGTTACTTGCAATGAGTGCTTTGATCCTGCAAAGTGGCAATGTGAGATCATGCTCCGTTCGCATACTTGATTTTTTGAGGTGGCCATCTGAACCAGCCTGACCCTAAATTTTTTTTGAAAAAATTATATGTTGTTACTTGCAATGAGTGCTTCGAGTCTGCAAAGTGGCAATGTGAGATCATGCTCCGTTCGCCTACTTCATTTTTTGAGGTGGCCATCTGAACCAGCCTGACCCTAAATTTTTTGTTGAAAAAATTATATGTTGTTACTTGCAATGAGTGCTTTGATCCTGCAAAGTGGCAATGTGAGATCATGCTCCGTTCGCATACTTGATCTTTTGAGGTGGCCATCTGAACCAGCCTGACCCTAAATTTTTTGTTAAAAAAATTATATGTTGTTACTTGCAATGAGTGCTTTGACCCTGCAAAGTGGCAATGTGAGATCATGCTCCGTTCGCATACTTCATTTTTTGAGGTGGCCATCTGAACCAGCCTGACCCTAAATTTTTTGTTGAAAAAATTATATGTTGTTACTTGCAATGAGTGCTTTGATCCTGCAAAGTGGCAATGTGAGATCATGCTCCGTTCGCATACTTGATTTTTTGAAGTGGCCATCTGAACCAGCCTGACCCTAAATTTTTTGTTGAAAAAATTATATGTTGTTACTTGCAATGAGTGCTTTGACCCTGCAAAGTGGCAATGTGAGATCATGCTCCGTTCGCATACTTCATTTTTTGAGGTGGCCATCTGAACCAGCCTGACCCTAAATTTTTTGTTAAAAAAATTATATGTTGTTACTTGCAATGAGTGCTTTGACCCTGCAAAGTGGCAATGTGAGATCATGCTCCGTTCGCATACTTCATTTTTTGAGGTGGCCATCTGAACCAGCCTGACCCTAAATTTTTTGTTGAAAAAATTATATGTTGTTACTTGCAATGAGTGCTTCGAGTCTGCAAAGTGGTAATGTGAGATCATGCTCCGTTCGCCTACTTCATTTTTTGAGGTGGCCATCTGAACCAGCCTGACCCTACATTTTTTGTTGAAAAAATTACATGTTGTTACTTGCAATGAGTGCTTTGACCCTGCAAAGTGGCAATGTGAGATCATGCTCCGTTCGCATACTTGATTTTTTGAAGTGGCCATCTGAACCAGCCTGACCCTAAATTTTTTGTTGAAAAAATTATATGTTGTTACTTGCAATGAGTGCTTTGACCCTGCAAAGTGGCAATGTGAGATCATGCTCCGTTCGCATACTTCATTTTTTGAGGTGGCCATCTGAACCAGCCTGACCCTAAATTTTTTGTTAAAAAAATTATATGTTGTTACTTGCAATGAGTGCTTTGACCCTGCAAAGTGGCAATGTGAGATCATGCTCCGTTCGCCTACTTCATTTTTTGAGGTGGCCATCTGAACCAGCCTGACCCTACATTTTTTGTTGAAAAAATTACATGTTGTTACTTGCAATGAGTGCTTTGACCCTGCAAAGTGGCAATGTGAGATCATGCTCCGTTCGCATACTTGATTTTTTGAAGTGGCCATCTGAACCAGCCTGACCCTAAATTTTTTGTTGAAAAAATTATATGTTGTTACTTGCAATGAGTGCTTTGACCCTGCAAAGTGGCAATGTGAGATCATGCTCCGTTCGCATACTTCATTTTTTGAGGTGGCCATCTGAACCAGCCTGACCCTAAATTTTTGTTAAAAAAATTATATGTTGTTACTTGCAATGAGTGCTTTGACCCTGCAAAGTGGCAATGTGAGATCATGCTCCGTTCGCATACTTGATTTTTTGAGGTGGCCATCTGAACCAGCCTGACCCTAAATTTTTTGTTGAAAAAATTACATGTTGTTACTTGCAATGAGTGCTTCGAGTCTGCAAAGTGGTAATGTGAGATCATGCTCCGTTCGCCTACTTCATTTTTTGAGGTGGCCATCTGAACCAGCCTGACCCTACATTTTTTGTTGAAAAAATTACATGTTGTTACTTGCAATGAGTGCTTTGACCCTGCAAAGTGGCAATGTGAGATCATGCTCCGTTCGCATACTTGATTTTTTGAAGTGGCCATCTGAACCAGCCTGACCCTAAATTTTTTGTTGAAAAAATTATATGTTGTTACTTGCAATGAGTGCTTTGAGCCTGCAAAGTGGTAATGTGAGATCATGCTCCGTTCGCCTACTTCATTTTTTGAGGTGGCCATCTGAACCAGCCTGACCCTAAATTTTTTGTTGAAAAAATTATATGTTGTTACTTGCAATGAGTGCTTTGACCCTGCAAAGTGGCAATGTGAGATCATGCTCCGTTCGCATACTTGATTTTTTGAAGTGGCGATCTGACCCAGCCTGAACCTTATTTTTTTGTTGCAAAAAATATATTACTGATCATATATATTCTTCTAGCGATTCTTCTACCTATTGTATTTAAATACGGTCACTTTATGAATAATTTGTAAATATACATGCTTATCATTATCTATACAATGTTCGACTAATATATCATTATTGGCTATATTTTATTATAAATTAAATATTTGTTGTTTATTAAGGGTTGAAAACCCTATCCGTAGAATTGTAACGTATTAAAATGGCACTAGTAGCATCATTAATGTTGTAAAAGGCGAATTAATACAAAATAAATTATAAAGTCCAAGAGCGTTCAGTATTTGTCTGGTCCACTGTAAAATGTGTGGTTTTGGTTTTAAAAGTGGTTCTATCTTCAGCCACGTAATTCATTATAACCGTTTTTGTGTGAGTTAATTCTTGCTTTTACCTGCATTTTCTTACAAAGTAGGCTTGTGTTTTTAATTACCCCCTATCGATTTAAATTTAAAATTTCAAAGAGGTTTAATATGAATATTAAACTTGCTGACGCCAATATTAATTTTTTGAGGATATTGCTTTATAGTATTCAGATTCGTTGAGGAATCTTTAATTAGTCTGTTATTGAAGATGTTTACTGAGTACTTGGTGCTTTTTTGGAGGTGATTAATGACAGTGTGATTTAGACCCGGTTTTATAAAGCATACTTAAATACGTGATCAGCTAACGACGTGATTAAGTTTGAATAATGCAACATGATTTGCTAATACGGGTTACATAGGTGTGGTCGTTGATCGTATTAGCCTATCGCATTACTTAACCACATTGTCAGCTGATCACGTAGTTACTATGCTTTATAAAATACTACTAAAAATACTAGTGCGATTTTCTTGAGCATTTGAGATGAAATATTGCATTTCTAGGCAATAAATCTTGTACTACGATTCTAATTTATGTAATTCTTGTCATTTTCTCACATATTCCTGCCGGTTTCATAACAAAAATGTCACACATTACAGGAATTTTAGGTGTGAGTAACGATTTTTTTACAGATTACATTAACACTAAAAATAGGATTGATTAACAATTAATGAAACTGGTGTCGGTAATTCGGAAGTATTAACGTATTAACTTACGCCTGAATTAATATTTTAACGAGTATTAGAAAAGCGATGAAACTTTTACAAGGTAACTTAATAAATTTATTTAATAGAACATAAACGTTGATGGAAAACCCGACCTAAATGGTGCGGTTATGTCTAATTGCTGCACTTAAATGTAATACAAGCGCCATAGAAATGCTTTCATTACCTCTATACGACTATACAGTGTTCAAGAATGAATACTGCAATTAGCTAAATAGATTTTCAGCAAAGCACCTACATTTCACATTTGTAAGTTATTATTATTAATTTAAGTTTCCCTACGTTTATGGTAAAGTTTCGTTTTCACGATTTGTATCATTTTAGCAATCTATCAAAAAGTTAAATAAAACTGTGATTATGTTAAATTATTATAATTTCTATGTCGAAAATGTTACACGTCACGTAACTGCATAAATTGGGCTAAACTGTTTATAAGTTTTAGAAATACATACAATTTTCCAGTTTAGAAAAATGTGGCGGTAGGTAATTATAGTCAATGCCTTCGATAGCGCAGTGCAGATTAATGTAATTCAAAACCCTTTATCAAAAAAGACCGAAAGCTGAAAAGGTTTGAGGGTACTTTGTTAAGGTTCAGTACATACCACCACCATTAGAAGCTTGTTATGTATGATTTATTCTATTTCATTACTACTTATTTTATATATAATGTTCTTCTTTTTTCCCATCATTGAATTTCTTTAGTTTAGCGGGATGTATAATATTAATCGCCAATAATTATTGGAAGTGTACACAGGTACAGAATCATATACCGAGTGTTCAAGTCACGAATGTTCACTAGACATTTATAGGATATTCTTAAAATTACATACTCTTTCAACCATATTTTACTTGCTTGTTACATGTTCAATAAATAAATTCTTTCTCATCTCTATTAGTTTCTGATTTGTACGTGTAGAGGGCATTAAAATACACGGTGTCCCAAATTTGATAATTACGATTGGTACCTAGAAGAGTAATAAATGCGAAGCCCGTTAAGTAAAACAATATGGAGGTCTTTATCTCGTCTTACTGTTTTTGTAATTTAATGGATGACAGACGTGCAATTTTTTGTTTTGTACCCGAATATATGTATAGAAAATATTTTTGAAGAAAATAACAATTTCCAATTTTCACATTATACACGGTGTCCCAAAGAAAATTTGTACCACCGTAAAACTCGTCAAAATAGACGTTTTGACAAACATCCAAAACCACGCCATTTTTATATTTGCTTTATGCAAAAGTCATTTTTGCCACTTTGTGTAGAGGGTGCAACCACCGAAACTTTTAAGTAGGACGAGGAGTTAAATTGCCATCAAATTTGAAGAACTTTTTATTACTTAGTAAATAAAAAACGTTTAAACTATCGAATGTATTGCTCAAAATGACATCAACCAATTTCCACACAACAAGACAATCTGGATTCAAGATGCATATCTTACGTTGCTCAAGACCTCAGGAGTTATTCGCCAGCATTCTCGATAATTATTTGTTACAGTTCTGGCATATTTTCGAGTTTAGTGGCGTAAATAGTTGATTTTTGATAACCCCGAAGGAAAAAATTTAGGGTGTTGACATTTGGGGACCTAGCCGGCCATTGTGTTGCAGACTAAAAAAATCTCGTACCTGAACAACATAATGTGCCGAAAAGTTATTTGATCTTCTGAAAAGTTGCCGTTTTCTAAAAGTTCCGTTATGATGGGTATTTGTTACTTTCGAATAATTCCAAATGTTTCATTGCTATCGACGGAAAATGTGCCAACAATCTCCTAAAGTAAAATTATTGTACTTATATGTTGAATTTTTGGGAAAGTTGAGTATTAAGCTTCCTTAAACTAATGTCGATTGGTATCACTCCACTAACGAGAGGTATGAGTTATTATGTAACACGAACGTTGCTCAGCAATAATGTTTTTATACCCATTGCTTCAATGCAACTTTAATTTTTTGGTTTCATTCCCAGCCTTGACCAATTCAGTAGTGATTTGCAGCATCACTACTTTCCAATTCATTAATAAAGATAATGTGAACATGTATGGAACAACGACGTAAAAGGAGTGGACGGTTTCATTTTATCTGATGATTCCAGTCTACCCTTGTTGTTAACTGGCTGTTATAGGTGAAGTTTTAGGTGATTTAAGTGTCTAATTTTAGGATATTCATCTGTTATTACTTCTTATTTATCGAATTTAAAATGTTCTGGGAAACGTTTTCATATTCTATGTATTTATCGTCAGATAATGAGATGTATTTTTGTGCGTATGAAGAATGGTATTGTTATAAAAGACATGAACAAAGGCTTATTAATTATCTTACCATTTTTTAAGGAGATTCTGACTCTTTAGACACGAATCTGTAAATAAAGAATTAAAATTCCGCTAAATTCTTTGAAAAGGAACAATATGAATCGATACCCATTTATCTTACAGGTACCTAAATTTGTAAAGCACAATAAAGGAAAAATGCTGATACCAAATTCATCATTAGTATAGAATATACAATTTATTTGTTTCAACAAGAAACAAAGTAACGTAACTGTAAAAATAATTCACTAAAATATAGGAAAATTAACACATTTTGGTTTGAACTTAATGTAATATCTTGGTCATCCCTCCAATAATAATATTAAATAATAATATAACATTCGGTTAGCAACAAGAGATACCATAATTGAAGCGGCCTCAACATCGATCCCCCGTAAAGGTGGAATAATCAAACGATCACCCGTGCCTTGGTGGAATGATGAAATCAAGAACCTTAACAGAATCAAGAAACAACTACTAAATAGATAGATATCGTAAACACCGCACTGAACAAAACTTCATCGCCTTCAAAAAATTCATATCTAATTGACCTTTGGCATTACATTTTTGAAAACTATCATCTGAGGTTGTGATCGTTTATAAATTTAATTCTTAAAAACAATATTTAATATCAAGATAACAAAAAGAAGCAAAGAAAAAACCATTTCTCAATTAAACTAATAACATTGGAAAATATTAATAATCAGATATTAATTTAGACATTTTTTTTATTCTTTCGTTCACCAATTTTACCTTCACAAAACGAACTAAAATTTTTTATGGCTGATTATATTTTTAAATAATGACCAGATGTTCCAAAAGTTAAACTTAGTAAAAACTCTAATGAAATATATTAAAATACTGATTAATACAACACAACAATATCAGTTACAAAATCACTCGCAGTAAAAACAAATTTCTCAAAAACTAAAAGGTAAATCGTTGAGTATAATGCAAAAAACCTAAAAACCTTAAAAAAAGCAAAAATAATTTGCTACCGTTAAGCGCTGTATTCTGTTAACCTATATGAATTATACATCCTAAAAATATGCGTTGATGATTTTGGAGTGTCAACTCATTTAATTAAATAAATACGAAAAATGTCAACTTTAATTTAAAAGAAAAAGTTTTTCGGAATGTAATTAGTAATTTGAGATACGAATACTTTGTATAAGAGATAAATAAACGCCCAATTGACAGTATTGAAACAGATATTACACCAAATTAAAAAAAAAATTAGTGTGTATGTAAATAAGCAATTTTCAGAGAATCAAGTTTGGAAATACAACAAATTATTTAAAATTACTACATTAATACTTTTAGGAGGTAATGAATCGTAAACTAAATTGGTAACGAATATATTTTATAAAGCAAACTGTAATTCAAAGTTAATACTACATGAACCGAACGTCTACCTTTTTATTCACTAGCACTTGACACATACTCATTCTGATCGGATCTTGATCGTCGTAACGTAGACATGTATCGTTTCCGATTTCTAACAAATACGTACATTCCGAATGCGATGAAATATCGCCCATTTATTAGGAGCCATTTTAAAAAAAAACTTCTTAATTTATCCGGAAGTTAAACCCCTCGAGTAATGTACTAATTATAATCTTCTCTTGCTAATTCCCTGACGAAGAACAGAATAAGTTGAACGCTTTAGTTAGATTATGTTTCCTAGGTATTAATCCAATTTTTATTATCTAAATATTTAATTTATATTTATAATTTTATAATATTTATTATATAATTTTATATTTATTTAATTTAATCAAATTTTTATTAAATATAACGCTTATTTTATACTTTACTAATGGTTAATTCTATTGTGTTCTATTTCCGAAGGTGGATGTTAACGGACGGAAACTAAAATAAGGTTTTTTATTTTCTACTAATTTGTAGCCAGTTTCACCATATCTTGAAAGAACTTCTAAACTTGTGGCTAATTTATAAGGTTAGACAACTTAATTATCTAGAATTCTAGCAAGAAAAACCTTTTATAACAGAAAAGCTTCCACAAGGAAATCGTTTATGGATTGTAGAATATTTTATTTCATTTCTACATCTTACAGAAAAGAAATATGCGTCGTATTTTTATACTATTGATGTTTTATAAATAAGCCGGAATAGTGTGACCGAGTCTGAAATGAATTTTCTTCTACTCTAAAAGGTATATTTTACCTTTACAAGAAGATATTGGTGCGAAATGTAAAAAATGGATAACCTGAAAAATAAAATAAGACGGCACTGAGAGCAAAACTCAATTTTATATTTGACCAACTTTTGTACTCTTTCAAAAAAAGGAAATGAATGAGTTTCTTTAAGAGATTTATTTTGAATCTCCCAAAATAGGCATTCCCTATAAATATACGCGTACAGTCGCGGTGGTTATGACAAACCTTAACTTGATTATTGATACGGTAAACGACTTATAATTGCAATGCTAACAGAGTAAGACACCGAAGAAACAAAATATTCCGCCTCGTCTGACTCTGAAAGGATCGGCCGAAAATGTGCCAGTACGACCGAGCCACATATAGCGGTTTTAGCCCTATTTCACTTCGCGGTCTTGCATATCTTTTCTCTCGTTGTGTTACACAAGGATTTAGCTAACGTTAAAAAGATATTGAAAAATATTTTGAAGCATCCCAACCTCTCCATTTATATTCATTAAATAAGTATCATCAACCAGTAGCTCTTTTAAATTCATTAATTATAGACTAGATTCTCATTAAATATCTTCGAAAATGGATACTCAATGCTACAATAAACGAATAAAAGTGAATTCAGCCTGACAGGAGTATCTCATTAACTGGGGGTAGTTTAATTTAAAGAATTTTAATGCAAAAGTATAGAAAATACAGTCGAGTGTACTCCTTATTGACGTTTTCTTTTCGTTTATAGCAAACGATGAAACTTTGTACATATAATCAAAACTTTCTTAATTCCTGTAAACACTGCAGTAGTGTTTCTGTAGAATTAATATAAAATTGGCTATGTGTTCACTTTCAAATAGGTAACCTTTTAAATTAAGTTTTAGGGAAGGGGATTTACGTTTGGAAATACATATTGAAATAATTATTCTACAGTTACATACATTTTATTTTAAAACTGCTTAACCATATTTTTTATGCTTGATTAGATTCCTCTTTACAGCAACTAATTTAATACATTCGTTAGGATTTTATGAGATTTATGGTTTGTGATCAAAAAACGAACCCTGTGGAACATTAAGTATAAGGCACATGTGTGCAGAAATTTGTGCAGCATTTTGTAATTTCTGTTTCATTGGATTGCTACATGACCTTTTTTCTTTTTTGCTTGTTTTCCTTTTTGCGCTTAATTCACTTTTCATTAGTTGTATCCGTCTGTCTAAAGGGGAGAGGATTCCTTGCATTTATTGTGGATATTAGATAAATTAACTCTTTATATGAAATAATATAGTGATGATTGACGAATTTTTTCTGCGTAAGTGTGGTTTGCTTATATTTTTAACTTCTATTATTATTCGGTTTATTGTATTGGAATAAGAATCATTACTAGAGCCCGGAAAATATGAAAAATGCATATTCTTTGTTTTTAGCATATCTAGTTGTATGTCGTCAAATCTTTACGATTTTCACGATTACGAACCGATTGACACTAATTTTATATTGCATATTTTGCATATTTGTACTTTTCTTGCATTTTTTCGTAAAAATTTCCCTTCTTGGCATATTTATGCATCTCGTACTCGTACCTATAATAAAATGCGTCTCACATTTTTACAAAAAACAAAACAAATTCCATGAGGATTAAATTTAAAAGTAAATACACGAAAAACCCAAAGAATGAATTCATAATTCTGAAGTCTTGTCAACGTCAGCTTAAGTAACAAAACAAGAAACAGTAAGACCAAACCGGTACCCATTTAAATAAATAAATTGCAGTTATTGTGTACCTATTTTGTATTGAAATTCAATGCTTTTGACTATTTTTTCAAGGAAATTAGTTAGTTAATTGTTTTTATGGATACTAGATGTAGATACTACCTGAAAATATTTGCAATCTACGCCAAGGGTTTTACGTAGGGATCTATTTTTATCCTTTTATCTTTAGCTAAAGTACCAACCTAGATTAAGAATGGTTGTTTAAAAGTTATTTTAACCCTAAGATTCAAGTTGTCGTAAATTAAATTAAATCAAAAGTATTGCGATATTTTTTAAGTATAGGACTATCGGTAACGCAATAGTTTGTACAAGTATCGAGTATCGTCATAAATATTATTGTATTGTAAAGAACTTTAATATTAATTAATAATTTAATTTCAATAAAATCCTCTTCGGACTGAGAAAAATACATCTTTTAATTTTTTCTCTTTTCAGTAAGCATATTTTGCATTATATATCGGCATATTTTGCATATATTTCGGCATATTTTCGCTAAAAACAATGCATATATATGCGCATATTTTTCAAAATTTCTTTGCATATTTTACGGGCTCTAATCATTACATTATAATTATGAGAGCTAGCAGCTGTGTCGGGTAAAGCAAACATGTGAGGCCCGCACTTTTCCAATAAATTATTTTTAACCCGGTTATCCACAATCTTCAGACTAGAAGTCGTAAGCAAACGAATTGTTAGGAAGCTCATTTTTTGTACACAGTGTGTATGAAGTCTCGAATCCCAGAAAATAGCACCTTGTCGCAAGTGAGTAGGCTTAAAGTGTTCAAAAAGCATTCAAATGAAACGAGAAGACATTGTCTTTTCATAGCTTTTAGATTACGTAACGGAACATCCGGTGTGACAAAAAGGGAACGAAACCCTAAAAATTAGTACAGTGCCTAAAGCTGCGACGAACACTACCTGAGAGAAACGCACTGAAATTCGCACGTGCTAAATAGTCTTCAATTCGTATCCATCAAATACTACTATTGACGTAGAAGGAGGAAGACAAACATTGAATACAAAGAATACTTATTGAAACATGATAATAATAATATTAAGAAAACGAGGATGCTATGTTGCTCTCCACAATTTTTCCACCAAATTTTGACGGAGATGTCCGTCTATCCATCCATACGAGGTCAACGACAATTTGTGCATTTACGGCGATGTTCTGTCGAAAGCAAAACCGACTTAGCTGTTTGTGAGAGGGTTTGGTACGAGCTCGTGGCTTAGGTAAGTTTGAACATCTATCGGTAACTTTCAAAGCAGCTACGTACTTTAGCTATTTTCTGCATTCTCGCGGGCTAAGAGGTTTCACCTAGTTTTTCTTTTACACTTTCGAATGTGTTTCTAATCTCTTGAGATATTTATGAGTTTCTAATAGGTTTAGCTTCGTGATAATTAATACTACCATCACCGATAACTCCTGTTAATCGAGAATGACGAATCCAATGGTGGTAAGCGTTTTCAGCCATGTTTCGAATCTGGCGGTCCCTTTGCCGACGGGAGTTACTCATTTCTGCTGCCGAAATAAAGCAAAGCCGAAGTGCAGAAGTTTTTTCTAAATCCAGTCCTATCCAACGAATTTATTTTAGAGAATTTATCGGTGAAATCATGCGCGATTGACAGTGGGTAATTACCGACTAAGTACCAAACAACCTTCCAAATTAATATTATATTGTTGTTCTAGAAGGATCCCTTTCTCTGACTATATCGCACTTGGTGCAATAGTAGCACTTGAGGCATTTAAAAGAAGACCTGTCAGGGGCACTGTAAGAAATGTGTGGGGTTACCTTATAAGCGTAAAGGTAAAGCGTTTAAAGTAATAAATATTGAAAGCAAAATTGTAATTCTATTAACCATTATCAAATAAAGGGTTGAAGCGGGTTCTCAAAGATAATCACAACGATGGAAAACGCCAAATTTACTAATTTTTTCGTCGTCACAATGCGTTGGTTTACTTTCCTATTTAGCTCCCTACATAAATAAAGATTTTGGACATCATTGTTCCTAAGACTTTGGGGATTTCTCTTTGCAATGCAAGACTAACGGAGTAAAACATTAAAGGTTCGTTTTTGCTCATCGATGCAATATGTTTGGAGAAATCCGATAAATACAAATTTCCAATTACAAAGTCTCAAGACAAAATATAAAAGGAATTTGCTAGGTAGATAATTTCTTCGTATACAAGTTATTAACGTTTTAGTTATCTTATTGTTATTGTTATTTATTATGGTTATTTATTACGTTTTCAACTATTCGACGTTTTATTGCTGCTCTCAAAAGCTATAACACAACAATTTACATCAAATTTGTTTGTACCAAATATCAAAGGAAATTATTTTAATATTTTCCGAGATAAAACACTTTGAAGTGTGAAAATATTGTACGTTTACAAACGCTTATTTAAATGCAGCAAAGAAGACGTTTCAGGAAAAAAATATCTCACAATATATCTTTAGACAATCTTTCATTATCATAAATTTGGCTTTGTTCACTTTAAATATAATCACGAAGCATTTATGACGAAATTGATTCATGGTTGTAAGGATTTAGTCCCAAAGGTAACTGCGTAGCAAACAGCAATATATAATTAATTCTTTTTGTTTCAGGTAATTAAATCTAATAGATGGTTTTACGTAAGGTATGTGATAGTAATAGTAATAAATATATCGGTTAGGTAACTAAATTATGTAACTGAATTCAAATTTGTTTGTCGCAGTGGTAATGCATTTCCATCCCACTATTTGCATTCAGCCAATCAATACTTTTTTATCCCAATTTTATTCCATAGCTGTATCGAGCACTAACGTTCGGAAATTTTAATATGATTTTTAATTACAGTCTAATTTAGATAATCAGTAATTTTCTGGATGATAAATTAATGTAAAAGCCCAATCTCTAACAAAATGTGCACTGAATTCATTTAGAAAGGCTTTTGACTAAATAAATGTAACCTCCCGATGCAGTATCTATGCTTTCAATTATGCAACAGCGCCATTATAGTGGATTAATTGTGAAATGCATCAAAGGTGAGGGCCATTATAACGGACTAATAGTGAAATGCATCAAAGGTATTAAGTAGGTACATACAGTCTAAATGGATGATTTTCAAAATGTTTACTCACAGTAATGCTGTAATATTTAGAAGCGTTTATCGTGTACGCTGTAACCTGTAAGTTACTTTTGTTAAAAACACTTATTTTTAAACTGTTATTATGATCGTCCCACAACGGATGACAGAAAACAAAAAGGCCGTCAATTGATATTGGGCAAATTCATTAAGAACTTTTGTTTATGTAGCTTACGATGTTCCACGTTAAACGGCTATTATAACAATATTGAATTGAACCATAACAGACTGGGGGCGTTGAGTCTGGGGGCACATCGCTTGGTTTACAACGTGACAAAAGTAGGTGTCAGAGGCCGGTAGATAAAATCACAGAAATAGAAGATGGTAGAATAATGTGATATATAAATGTGTTTCATGAAAATAGAAGGGCTGTAGTTTATAATGTACTTTGTAATTGATTGACCTACAAAGCTGACTTTTCATTTATAGCTAAATACGAGTATTTAAACAACAATAAGAACTATAGTGGGCCAACCGTGCGGGGTTGGAAGATTGTGGGTTTATTAACGAACATTTCTAAAGTTTGTTGCTGGGATATGGTCGGGTACTGTTAAGGCTACAAACCTAAAATTTTTCATTTGAATCGCACTACATGATTTATATCAAAGTTGCATTTTTTTAAATGGAACCCCTTATATATTATTGCATATTTGGATTCCTTGGTCACACATAGTACCTAATACGAATCGTTAGGCGCAATTCGTCAATTTTACAAAAAGTAGATGTCTAAAAAAATTAAATTTCGCAGGGGTCATAAAACTTAGAAGGCCGTGACTATGCGATGTCACTAAAGCATGACATGTACTAGCGTAGGCCGGACGGTCAAATCGTAGCTCACTATTATACATATGTATAACCCGGGTGCCTTTTAATAGTTGTTGCATCTTGTTATCACCTTCTTGACTTCTGATGGGGTGAAGGCGAGAATGGGTAATGTAAAGGGACAGGGACTGTCGAGGGAACCCATTATCATAACATCGTGAATATTTTATCCACAGTAATATCCCTAGTGCACGTAATATAGTCGATAAAATTTTGACGTTTCCACAAAAATGTTTTGCTAGGAAATATTTTGAGTGAATTTGCCATAGTAACATAATGTCTCACTTCGTCTCGACATTTTGGATGGCAAATGCACGAAAAGTATTTCCGTTTAGCAAAGCATTTGAGTAAAGAAACGTCAAATTTTATCAAGTATAGGTAAGCTATTTGTTGTTGTTAATAAGATTCTCCATATATGTATAATATAGAGATTAGTGTCCGACTGAAACTGGTTTTTACGACCGAAACCGAAACCGAAACCGAATTTCGGCAACGGTCTCAGTTTCGGCCGAAACCGAAACCGAAACCAAAACTTTCTTACAAAGTTCATGTTTTGAGGGAAAAATAAAGAAACCGTTATTATAATCAGCCAGACTCAGTTTTAATTTTTTTCTTTAAATCTCACAGCTTTAAAAATGCTTAATAATAACTTAAATACTTCACAAACAAGTCACGTCATGATTAGGCACGTGAACGCGGCAAAATGTCTTCGTCGTTTGGATGGAATTTACCGCGCCGAACATGAACGAGCACAGCGCCGGAACTCCAGAATGCAGTTTCGGTTTCAGTCGTAGTTTCGGCAGGTTTGCCGCCGAAACCGAAACTAAACCGAAACTCGTTTTTTTGCCGAAACTCGACCGAAACCGAAACCGAACATTCGGTCGGACACTAATAGAGATATATAATATACAATATAATATAATAATTTGTAGATAACCACATATTACTAGATGTATGTTCACGTTTGTATTTGGCTTGAAAATGAGAATGCTATTTCTCGAAACATGTCGCCACAACATGTCAATTAATCACCGTTAAGGGATTAAATTACATCACATGTGAATTAAAGTCATTTGAAGGGGAAGGTCGTGTATTTATTTCACCTGTAAGTATTTTACGTGCACGTGGGGTATTCGGGATGATTATTTTTCGAACGGCAATAACAGTAGAATTATCTCCAAAGCGCTGTATTTTTAAAAAGATCTTCAATCAAATTACGATTCATGCAAACTGTAAGCAGAGGCGTATTTACGCTTCTGCCGCCTAGGGGCACAAGAAAAGTACCGCCCCATCACATCCCCCACCACAGGAATAGACCTTAGGTATTTATGCAAGTCTGAAGTCCAGAAAACATTTTTTATTAAAAATAAATAGAATTCATTTCATTAATAAAACCATAAAACATACTACATCTGGACGACGAGAAGCGGCAAATGATCATGCAAATACTTAGAAAGCCTGTGGCCAGTGGTCAAATAGGATAATCCATCTTATTAGGACCATATTTAAATAAGCCCGACTGAATAAACTGAAAGTGTAGCGTAAACGATGTTTGGGATTTTTATCTAAATTAGCTTGTATTGACGTATTTCTACTTCAATTTTATTTTCCATTGTTTAGCAATTTTTTTCAAAAAGATTCCTTCAATTAATTTTGGTGCCCCGTAATTTTGCCGCCCCCTAATTTTTGCCGCCCTGGGTACGAGCCCTTAAAGCCCCCCCCCCCCCCAAATCCGCCACTGACTGTAAGTAAACGAAACGTCAAAATTTACTCGCGATTAAATTTTGACGTTTCATGGTTTACCCGCGTGTAAATTTTGACAGATTCGTCTTTTCAAGTAAAATCTATGTCATTGGATGAGAACGATGTAATAACCGAATTCTATTGGTTAATATTATATGAGTGAAATAATCAGAGTTAATTTTATATGGATTGTCTAATAAATTTTCAATTCTACTGACATTTCTGTACAGAATACGTTTGTTTGACACATTTCCTTACATAAAGCTTATTATGACCACCAAAGGACAATTATTATTGCGTACACATTTCCGTAAACAACATTTTACTATATCGTAATATTTTGTTTCCTCTGAATAAATTCTTACTATTTTCGATTTAAGATTGCGGCGAATTATGAGATATGTTACGATTTAAGATATACATATATGATGCTTGCTATTTGGGATACAAAGTCTAGTGGATATGATGTAAACTATGTGTGCAATGTGTGTACTGTGTAATAATAAAAACAAAGGAGCGTCGAGAACAGTAAACCTTTACGGCCAATCACTATCACCAAATTCTTTTGGATACGCAGAATCGGCTATTTTCATGTGTAAGAATGTGTGTTGGAGCTTTTTCCTTATACTAAAAGGTTTTATTGTATTATAAAAATAAAATAGAACTACACAGTGATATGGTTAAGTGAATAAAATTGCTGTCGGTTTTGTACAACTAAATTAAGAAAATCAATCCTCTATAAGGATTTAACTCAATAACTATAACATTTTAAGTGGTGTAACTGGTAAGACTATGAGGTTAACGGCAATGAATATCAATGAGGTTACTGAAGCCCTCGGTGTTAAACGAATTATGTTCTATATATGTTTTAGTGACGTGAGTTTCTTGCTAACAGTATGAGGGTGTCTGATAGTGATTCGGCAATGTCTATTCAAATATTTATTAAAAGTGCTAGATAACAGCACTTCACCAAATCTGGTAAATATTTACTTTATTATATTCTCTACAATAATTTGGATTGAAGGAAAAATAAAGTGAAGTAATTGATTAAGCTCGTACAACGTATCATTGACCTAATTGCTTAGATAATAACTCCTTTTATCGCTAGTAATGGATACAAATATCGTGTTTTAGTATACCCATTGGGCAGAAGCTAAGGTTAGTTTACTAAATATGTATCGTATAAAAGGCATTTAATGATAATGTATTAGCAAACAATCTATACAGAAAGCTTCAATATACTGTATGTAGTAATTGAATTAAACTGCTCCAGAAATTGTACAATTTGAAACTAAAAATATGATACAGTTGCTTGTAAGGTGAAATATGGTCCAAGCACATTATTTATTACAGTTTTGCATCAAACATTGACGGAGTAATTAAATTATCGAATATCGAGGAGGTTCAAACTTAATTTACGAAATTTGTATATAGTTTAACTTTAACGCTAACTATTCAACTGAGAAATTTCTAATTAAACTAATGATACATAAAATGTATGCCTAAAGAAACTTAGCGTAGAACTCCTACTATAAATCAATAAAAAGGTGTTTCGTTGGCACTCATATGATCAAGAACTCAAGAAGCGTTGATACGATGAATAAATTTCCGCAATAAGCTTTAAGTAGAAGTGATATTTGTGGTTGGATTTAGGTAAGTAACAGTTATACCTATAATGCCATAAAATCTATCTCTATAAGTAACATTTTTATAATATAGTTACGCATTTGTAATACAGTTTCCTTCGTGCATGTCTTTGTTATAATTCTTTGGACAGCCGGACAGAGTGTACAATAAGAGACCTTTGTCGATTATGACAATCTCTCATTAAATGTCCAATGAGCCATCGTTACAAGTAGCAGGTTCATAATCTGCAGGGTAAAATTTGAGTGTTTTTATTACAATGTAAGGAGAAACTTTTCATTCTGTTTAAGACATCCCAACATTCCCTTTTGAACAATAAAATTCCTTTGATAGTGAAACGTTCTGCTTGCGGTTGACATTTTACTTTAACAATAATTAGAACGTAAATAACATTTGAAAAACCGACGAAATGTTTTTCACTGAAATTGTGTTTAGAAAAGTAAAACCATTATGTGTCTTTTTCTGTAAAAGTCCTTTACCACTACATTCCTGAAAGTATGCGTATAAATTATTCGAAAACGACAGAATTTTGTATAACTAATGAAGCTATCCCTAAGTCAAAATGTAACAATTAATTAAATTACTTAAGCCAAAGGAAATCTATGACATTGCGCAATATGATTAAAGTATGATCCAATACCTACTATGTAAAACATAATTCAACAGAACAATTACCTACATATAAAACAAAAGAAATACTTAACTATAATTACACACTAACCACGTCTATTCGGTTCTCCAACCGGGAGCCCACTGGTGTCCTTTCAATACCATTTAACAATCAAACAAATTATAGCGGGAGATATATAAATTCACAGTTGTCAGGTGCGTTACATCACACTGTAGACAAATATAGCTACAAGACATCTACATACATATGATAATTACAGTGAAAATGGCTAAACTAAGATCAGCGATGAACAAAGTAGGTAGGCCCCTGTGGTACTCCGACTAGCATTGTGCCTAAATTAGACATCGTATTACTTACTATAACTGATTAGTATCTATTAGTACCAAATTAGAATGTTACAGTATAACAGCAAATAGAGTTCCTTCTTAGATTTGTGAACCACAAAGAAAACGAAATCGTTACAATTGTTAGCATTAAGCAGACTGTCAGACCGTTTGTTGTTAAAAATTACTTAACTATTGTAATATAAATTGTATGTAGCTTTCTGGTTCGAATTCCAATTCCAGTTAATTGGAATAATTTCGTGAGACAACTCACATAAAGGCATGCGTTATTTGAACGAAAAATTTCATTTTCGACTGCTAAAGTTCATATATTTATTAGAAAAATAGACTAGCCGTGCTCACGGGAAAGGGTTCGAATTTTATTTATTACCTTCTTCATTACGCATTCCCACCGTGTCGCTTTGTTTTATATTATCGACTATTTAAAGCTTAATCTTACGTAAATATTTCGAAAATATTCGGAATTTTTCCTAAAAAATTCTAAGTATTCTAAGCACGAATTGGAAAGCTTTGAGCACGATAACAATTTACGGCCGCATGTTTTACAAAGTTGATGTCCGTCGATTCAAGTGTTGCGAAAACAGCATTTTCCTACCTGTGTATAGTTTATGCAATATCCATATCATATATTTCCCCAGATTTTACAACTCGGGCATCTTATTCGTTACATATTATACGCTTTAGTACCAATTATGAACCTTAAATAAGATTTGTTGTAAGGTTACACAGATGTAAAGGGTAAACTAAATTGAAGATTTAACCTACGCGTATAACCCCCGAGCGCTCTTATCTTCTCTGCCACTTTAGTTGAATTTGGTAGACAATGCCCAAAGCGCTAAGTCGTATATCATTGCTCTGTAAGTTGAAAATCTACTATAAGTCTATAACTGTTAATTTTCGTTCTAATTTCATAATACTCCGACCGCCACAGTACGATTTAGTTTTATTTCAGTTTGAACTTAATTTAGCTAGCGTTCCAAAAAAAAACATAAAATCTATGTAAATTCATAAAAAGAACAGGGAAAATGTTCACACAGAGTGATAATAATGCAAAACCGTCGAGCTGTGCCAACAGGTGGTACATCAATAATGCGCCGTTTTCACACAGACCCTTTTCGTTCTGAACTAACCAAACCGAGATTGTCAACGAGTAAAGTGCAAGTGTTGCAAGAAAACTGAAAGACTTCTCGATTTTATTCTTTTGAAGTCAAGGGTTGTCGGTGAAAAACTCATTTGTCATTTCGCTTCACTTCCTCGGATTAGCTATCGATATACATTATGCAGTTTGATGTTTTCGTGCTTTTACTTGTACATCCATTACCCTATTGAGCCTACGTCCGTGATCGCAATACCTTCTAACTTTATAAATTATTAAAACTTGAAAGATTTTCAAATCTAATATGAGGCTTATGAATTTTAATAACGGTTGCTTTTGCTCCGAGCATCCTTTAGTACTCATATAGGTACATATGTAACCTAAAGTATTTTATAAAGTTACACAATTACTAATTTAGTTTCTCTAATTATGCAACCAGAAGCATCTCATCTGTTATATTCTTCATTAGGGTTATGATAAATATATAAGTAGATGTAAAGTACTTCAGCCAAATGATTAGTTGCTTTCCTTTTGCCTTCCTTTTATGACTCTATGAATCCTTAAAGCGAAATTGACATCAATCTTAGCTAGAGGCGATATAAATCAGTTACGAATTAAAGGAGATAAATTTTCGATTATTTGAAGGTTTAGTTTAATTTACTGTTGGTTTGTTTGGTTTAGTGCGGTTTTCTGTGTATTACTTTGTCCTGTACACCTATACTCTACCAAAGAGTGCGATATGTATTACTGTAACCAGATGTTACCATAGTTTTGTTGCCAAGTCTTATAAATTTAACAAAGTTACGCGAAGAACATAAGGTTTAAACTCTCCGTGTCAAATTATCTTCCAGTTTGTTTAAACCTTCTGAACTTGTAAACTTTTAAGGCAGTTTAAGCCCATTTTACTATTATTGGTCACGCTCATACATTTTTAATCATAAGCACTACTGTTTATAACGTCACCAAAATTAAAAGAACGGATTTTTTATATACCTACAAGAAACATGAACAAAATACGTTGTAACGTTATAGATTTTACTGATACAATTGAAGTGAAAATGAATTACTCAAATTTCGTACTTTTTTCTCCAATTTTTAAACAGAAAGAAAATGTTGACCGTAGTGGAGTTCAACCGAATGTTACATTGGTACAAAAAGACATAGAAAGGAATAAGGCAAAAGAAAAGATAATTAATGGTATAATTAAAAGGAGCCCAACATCATCTTGCAGGAATTAATCACTGCATTAATGAATCATAACTTCTCTTTAATTTCATCTCTGTTTTAAATTAATGTGTTAACCACCCTTGTAACATTTTTTCCATAACCGCCTATTTTTGTTAGTCGCTTATCACTTATCTAATTTTATAAGTTCACGCGAAGTAAATGTTGATTTTCCCGGATATTCTTTTTAATTGTTACCGCCAAAGTCACCTTAGACCATTCATAGATAGATTCTATATTATTTGAACAGATTCAAAAGGATTAAGTTACATTTATCAAACTCATAAAACTAATGAATTAAAACAAAAAGTGATCTTGGGAATGCTAAACTCCGTTATAAAACTTGCAGTATTTACTCGTTTTTTATTATTAATTACAATGTTTGATCATCCATATAAAAATATGATGTACCTACAACCAAATGTCAAATATTTTTGTTCTAAAGTTTGATTTATGAGAAGATGCGTGCACGTCATCAATGACGTTTTCTAACTAGGTGATTGTACCAACTGCTTAAAATCTTTTTTTTGTTGGTTAAATTCAATGTAATTATGTTAATTTAAGAAACAATCTAATAAAATTTACTAATAAAGTTAAATTTTTGATTTTAATTATTTATGTCATTCTATTTTGAATGAAAACGAGAAAAACATTTGAAATTTGGGGTTTATTTTTTTTTAAGTTTGACCAGTGTCTTATTTATTGTGCGTAGTACGATTCATTGTATTGGACTTTCAAACGACTTAATTGCTTGTGTAAATTTAAAACGCTATTGTTTGTTGGGTTGCATACTTTCAAAATTAAACTAAAATTAAGATCTACATATACACATACTACAAAATTACGTCATGAAAAACTTATGGCGTGCACGCATCTTCTCATAAATCAAACTTTAATAGAGTTCTCTAGCTTGGTATTCTAAGATCTGTCAATCCTGATAACATAAAATTGTGCCAAATAAAAATACTTGAATTTTTGCATCATATTTGTCCAAAATTGTTCATCTCTAGTTACCCTAATTATTTTTAAATCACAGTAACTTCTTTGTAAAATCTTCAGTTGTCCCGGTGTTTGAGAAAGATATCGATGGTTGAGAACCCCAACCACGGATGTCAAAATATTCGATCTTTTTTTTATTGTTGATTCCTATTCCGAGACAAACCTCGTATGTCAAAATCAGTTTTAAATGACCCCTGAATAACAGTTGATGAATAAAATTAATGTTAATTTTAAAATTATACGTTTTATTAAGATTATTATTATTCTCCTATAAAGTTGGGTATTTTGACATACGTGGTTGGGGTTCTCAACCATCGATATATTATATGATTATTGATATTTGATATTTGATATTGATATTTAACTCAATTACACCATTATTTAGTTTCACACATAAATTTTTTGATCTTTCTTCAATGCGTTCCTGAAAACCTTTGGTTCCAATTAAATATAAACATTTTTTCACCTCAATTAATCCATCATCTTCAATTAGTATCTGGACTTGCACCGAAATACGTATATTCTTCGGAAATAAATAAACCACAAGGTGCCACTTTTTGATTAGTTTTAATTTGATAGCAATCGTTTTCTTCAATTGTCGGTACACAATTGTTGGAACAAGCAAATACGGACAACTGTATAGAAGGGTTTTTTAGTAGATTGTGACACCGTGTGGTACCTACTTCTTCCTTTACTAATTTTTCGGCGGATGCTGTAAGCCGGCATCTTCTTACTTGAAACGATTTTACATTGTTGTGTTGCCCAACGGTTTCGTTTGCACCTGTTCTGTGATTTCTGATTCCAATTGATGTATTATTTTTAACTTCGCATTTTGCAATTTTTTATGTCATATGTTTGATACAACTGCGTTTTGTTTAGACCATAATCTTTGGCGCCTGACTCATCGAAAACGTTCCTTTTGCACCTAGAAACGATTATTTTATTTTTGTTGTATAAACGTTTAGTTTTCCTACAGAATTTTCCCAACATTGGGGTAGACGACACTGATAGAAATTTTTTATACCAAGAGGGACTGTTATTAAAATATAAACCAACTCCATAACACCTTTGTATACAGGGTGTTTTTATGGGAGCTTTAGTTAGACGGAAAGTTGTATAGGTAGGTATCTGAAAATATGTACTTGGGGGTTACTCTGAAAGCCGAATCGATGTAAAATCTTTTCAAAATGGCAGCACTTCCGGAAATGCCGGAAGTAGCTACCAACTTCGTTATTTTAAATAGCAACCCCTATTTTTTATTGCATTTTTGGATTCTACTTGAAATTTCATAACCTTTGATACCAACATGTCAATATCTACAAGTTATGGTTTTTAAGTTATTTTCATTTATTTAAAAAAAATGGTGGATGCAGACGGTACTTTAAGAATTCATTACTTGAAAACGGTTGTAGCTATGGCAACCGAGTTTTCACTAGCGCTTAAAGGAAGAATAGGGCTTTCTTTTGGTGTACTTAAAAAAAAGTTATGTTGCGTACGACGTCACCTATAAGGCTCCAAATTTAAGAAAATTCAAAGGCTGAAAACTCAGATTTTTTAAATGAAATGACCATTTTCTTACTATTGCATTTAATAGAGAATAAAATGGGCATATTTTGGTATTACATGTTCCTATCCCTATCTTTAATAGTTTCTGACTTATTCTCATTTCATCGCATTGATACCATTTTTTTCGAATTTTTTGTAGTAGTCGACCATGACATGGACCATGGCAATCGAATTTTGAACAAATCTAGTGATACTAAACCGTCACATCTTATAGGTTAACATAAGTTTTTCAATAATCGAAAAAAATGGAATATGGCTCGCAATGGTTTTACATATTAAAATTTTTGGAATCTAATTATTATTAATGGTGAAATGAACAGAATCGCGTCACATGCCTGTCATACGTTCATTGAGAGATATCCAAAAAGACCGCGTCCTAGTGAACGTACCATCCGAACACTGGAATGAAATTATTTGAATTTTGGAAGTTTTGTACCACCTTACCTAGAGTAAGAGTTTTACGAATAGCTTATCTTAAGGAACCAGGAATATTTTTTGCGGAACATTACTTGGTCAGAAGAGGCCAAATTTAGTAAAAATTGAAACGCCATAATTCGCATTGCTGGTGCCATTAAAATTCTTGTTTGAATGGAGATGTACACTTTCAAGAGTGTTGGAGTTTTATTGTACGTTGTGCGTTTAAAAATAACAATAGTTTGTGTTTCCACATTTAACCAGAAAATTTGAATACAGAACGTTATTTGGAAATTTTACGCAATATTGTTGTTCCTGCAACAGAAGAGCTGCCTCTGCAAGAATATCCTCAATACTGAATCACAAGTCATACAGTACTCCACACGAGAACATTTACGAAAAAGAGTTTGTGTTTGGAACATGAAGGCGCTCATTCTGAGCATGTGTTGAAGAAGACAAGGTTTTAAATTGATTTAAAACTAACAGGTGACGGATTGATTGGTTTAAAATTCGTTTGCCGTAAGGCAACTACTAAAAAATCCGAACAAAATGGTATCATTGCAATGAAATGAGAATAAGTCAGAAACTATTAAAGATAGGGATAGGAACATGTAATACTAAAATATGGCATTTTGATTCTCTAATAAATGCAATAGTAAGAAAATGGTCATTTCATTTAAAAAAACTGAGTTTTCAGTCTTTGAATTTTCTTAAATGTGGAGCCTCGTACGCAACATAACTTTTTTTAAGTACACCAAAAGAAAGTCCTATTCTTCCTTTAAGCGCTAGTGAAAACTCGGTTGCCATAGATACAACCGTTTTCAAGTAATGAATTCTTAAAGTACCGTCTGCATTCGCCATTTTTTTTAAATAAATGGAAATAACTTAAAAACTATAACTTGTAGATATTGACATGTTAATATCAAAAATTATGAAATTTCACGTAGAATCCAAAAATGCAATAAAAAATAGGGGTTGCTATTTAAAATAACGAAGTTGGTAGCTACTTCCGGCATTTCCGGAAGTGATGCCATTTTGAAAATATTTTACATCGATTCGGCTTTTTGAGTAACCCCTAAGTACAAATTTTCAAAAATCTACTTATAAAACTTTCCCAGAAACGTCTAACTAAAGCTCCCAAAAAAACACCCTGTATATTCACCACGTTGATCTTAGTTCGTCTTTTAGCATCAGTAAACTTTGCTACTAACGCTATACACCTTTCTGCGTGATTGGTTGTGACGTTTCCAGTCAGCTTGCTTGCTTTTCGAACAAGAAAATTTATGTTTGTGAATCTCCTCTAATCTAGAGGAATATATTGAAGTACAGTGAAAATATTATCTAATCATTCGTTTGCTGCGATAGATTTTGCGTGTACTGATATCTTCAACCATTTTTCACAGGTTTTACAAAAATACATCAGTATGGAAACTATCCCTCGTTTCACTTCATCTTTAATATTACCCATGGTCCTCATGTTGCCATGATTGATGAAAAACACTTTTCTAATCTCGGAAAGAGTGTGTTCAATAGATAACACTTGATTTCCGTCAAGACTACAAGCGTGATCATTTAGTGCGATATCTTGTTGAATTTTCAACTCAAGAAGCTCATTATTTGAAGGAAGGCTACCAAATTAATTTATTACGTTCATGAAACGTATGCATAGGTGTGGTTATTCATATTTTGATAATAATTATGTATGAATTCAATAGAAATAAACAACGTGACAACTTCTCACATAAAAATTACTGTATTGTATTACTTATTGTTGAAAGTATTTTACATGTGCACCTTCTGGAACAAATTTCGAGTTAGACATCAAATTAGTCACACCCTCACGTATTCTTCGTGATGTCTGAGCTTTAGATGCCCTTCCGCATTTTCCAGTAAAGCAAGCTTCGACGCGGGTGAGTTGAGTTGAACCCTTCTATTTTTATCTAGGAGTTGAACAAAGCAAACTGACCAAAAGGATTCTTGGTTTATAATCTTTGCAAAATGCCATCTTTATAAAAGATATTACACTTATTTTACGGTTGGAAGCAGGCACTGACGCGACATTTGAAAGTGAAATTTTTCATTAATTAAATCCTACTTCGTTTGCCAAATCTTAATTATTGGATAAATTAAGCCTTTTCTTTAATCTTATGTAATCTTTGAGTCATTACACATCTTTTTGCAAGCAGTATATTTTGCCTTAAATTTCAAGATAATTAATCGGCAAACATCAACAACTTCCAACGATGATATTTCGGTATTCTCTGATAATGAAACCTTATTTTATACAATGACTCTTTCAATTTTTTGTACAAAGTGAAAAGAATTTCTTTTTTCTATACAAAGTAATTGAAAAAAAGTTTTAAATGAAATACGAAATATAATTTCCCAACGCATCATACTGAAAACACCCCCTTAAACTCGATTGTACCATAATAGCGGTTCACGGTGGTGAAGGGATTATTGTTTTATTTTCATTGGAATAACTGTCGTATAAACTGTTACACACGAATTATAGGACAAAAAAGAAATTGTAAAATGGTAATATGGATTTCAGTAATTTAAGCAATTCTTGGTGCTACATTTACGTGCCAAGCAAAATTAAAAATTTGAAAGCCTACTCTACTATTACTTACTTTATCACATGATCAGTCGAGGTATTAGTACAAAAAATTAGATGACAATATCACGCAATGAAAGAAAGCAAAATTATCGAAAATGATTCAAATGTCAGGATGAACTCTGAGTAATCCAAAGATTTCTATTGGGTATTCAATGATGTCTTGAAATAAGTGCTTTCCAGCGTAATAAATTTTGTACAATTGACAGCAAACGTCATTAGGTGTAATGGAATGTATGAAGAATATAGGAAAATTGAGTCCACAGAAAAATGTGCAAAATTTAATACATGAAAACGGTGACAGCAGATTTTTATTAATTCTGTTCTCTCAAATTCTGAGTTACATTTAAATAATATCATCAGTGAATGGATAATTAAAAATTAATATTAGGGTGAAATTAATTATATGTTACATTCATCATAGTCGTCGGAGCAGGATGAAAAATAAATAATTTTGAGTCCGAAGTTGCAACAACATTGCTGAAATTAGTGTAGGGTATCTACCGACGGACAGCACACATTTCATTCCTTTATGTTGTAATGCGTGTAATGTAATCAATAGCAATAATATCTTTTTTATGTCCTTTAATGATAATTTCAACCACTAAAAAAAATGTGTAACAGCGACAAAATATCTACACCAATTCGACGTGCGCCCAATCAGGAAGACATTGATTTCCTGCTTTTAAGTAAAAGCCCTACAATACGACACTTTTACTTGCGAGCTTTCTCAATTTCCGGGAAGAGTCACAGTTGAGACTTGTGGATATTTTTATTTATTATGTTGCCTAAAGTATAGGTACTTCATCCAGTCATTTTTTTTACTATACTTATACCACAGATGGAAATATACTATCTGTGCTTATACTTACATATAATATTTTCAGAATACCGCAGTTATTTTCCAAAAAATTTAAAATGAGAAGAATGGAAATTATACTCTTCTTGACACAAATATCCAATACATTTATCGACTTTGCATTAAAACGCTTTATTGTCTTCGCTTTGCGTAAAAATACGTCTGAACGTTAAACGTGCAAGAAATTTTAAACTAAACTCTCTTTTTAAAGTGTTTGTGATTCAAGACCTTTAACCTTTAACAAGATTGAAATGTAAGATTAATATTTGATTTATAAATCAAACATCGTAACGCGAGATGTATTTATTTTCATAAAAATAGAAGCGGAATTTACTTAGATCGTGAGAACATTGTCATTACTCATTAACATCGTACGACGGGAGGGACTAAATGCTTTTGAGAAGATTATTTCTTGTGTTACACGAGCGAAGTGTTTCTGTGGACTGGAACAACACCACTGATTACACACCTCACCTCGTTCATTTGTGTTTATTTCATTCTGTAAGGTGCGAGTACACAAGAACCGCTTGTAAGGAGTGCAGTTTATACTACTGTAAACATAAACCAAAACATCAATAATACAACCAGAACCACAAGAATAACAACAAAACAGGTGGTAAAATGTAACATGAAGTTACTAATTATATTGATTTATACAGGGTGGTGACAACGTATCATTTCAATACAAAATTCATAATATTCAATTATTGCTTACCTACCTACAACTACTTTTAAATGAGTAAATTTCAAGTGAACTGTACAAATAAGTGTTAAATTTAATGTCAATAGTAACAGAAGGGTAGTTATAGATTTTGTTTTTATAATTTTGGATTTTCCGACTATTCCGATTGAAAACTTGTTGGACGCAGAAAATTATTGTCCACAAAAAACTTATACATTACATTTACATTTTTACTCGAAAATAATTTGAGGATCCAATAATCGCATATTAAGAATTTTTCATTGAAATTCCTTGTATATTTGTCCTATTTTAATTTATGTTGATGATTTAAAAAAAAAGTTTGCAGCTTCTACGTATATTAGAGGTTTATATAAAAGTAATACGTATATAATATTATTCAACTGCCATACTCCATCTTAAGTCGAATTTAAAATTTATACGATAGCTTTAATTTCGTTGAATTTGTAGCTTTTTCTGTCTAAAAGTAAAAAGTTTGTTACTGCTTTCGGAATTTGATGAATAATGGGAATTAGAAGAAAATAGTTCCATAATGAATTTTTTTGTATTCTGTCTCCAAAGTAACCATTTTGCGGACTGAAAACAATCCGCAAAATACATCTTTAAAGGACAAGTACGCTAAAGTCGCTATGACAACCTTAATGCTGGATTTTCATTCGTTTTGACGTATTTACGATATCTTTATTTTGACTTTTTACGAATTTACTTGTTGTTGCTATAACAACTATGTCAAAGGTAAATATGACGTTTACAACTGTTCTGTACGTACCAAATTAAATTTTTATGAAATTAATTTGATAATTTAGAGAATTCATGCAAAAAAATGTTGTATGCATCACGTACGCAAAACATTTTAGTGGATTCGTCTAAGTTTTCGGACTCGGCTTCGCCTCGTCCGACAAACTCGACTCATCCGCTAAAACATCATTTTGCGTAAGTACTTGATACATATACTATTATAAGTTTTATTCAAGTAAGAGTAACATAAAATAATTGACGTGTATCTAAAACTACTCGTATTTCATGCAAAAAGCATATATTATTAAATGTATCAATTCCTTACAGAAAATGTCCTTAGCTTATTTTATCTGTATTCTTTCACCTCTTTCACAAAAAAAAGGCGAGAATCATTAAAAAGTATGTACATTAATAATAATTTCCGAACTAAGGTTGCTTTATTACCTATTTTATACAAATGTAATCACTAGCATAATTATTTTATAATTGTTTTAGAGCTTATACTTCGTTAAATGCCTTAATAGATAATAGATAACGATCTATTTTTACAACAACAAACAAATATTGAGAAGTCACATGGCGTCAACTCAACCGATAATTCAAAGTCTCTCTTTGGCCTTCCACTGGGTTGCGACAGGTAAAATAAGATCTCATTAGAAAGTAATGATGTGCAAACATTTATAAAGTATAACTCATTTCGTCTAACTATAAGAAAGTTAATCCTGCAAACATGGGCGAAGTTAGGGAGGGGGCTTGGTGGAGCTAAGCCCCCTCCCAATCTTCAACTTAGCCCCCTAAAAATATTCCAGATTGTTCACGTAAAAAATATAATGTACGTGTACGTTTCAATTCCAAATTTTAAATTGCCAGTTGCTTTAATCAAAACTGAATCGGCGCCGGCGTGAAGCTAGGCACAAATCGGGAAAAAAACGGGTGACGAACGGCAAACTCAAAGAAAGGAGAAGGGGTGGTCTATCTCATCTCTAGCAGGTGTCATTGTTCTTGCGGTGCAGCCGAATGTCGATACTGTTTCAGTTTCCGTAATTCAGAAACTTGCTCATTTTCAATAAAAACATCTTTGAATTTTATTTTTTCTTCCAGTTCAATAATACGAGTAATATGTAGCTATACCTACTAATATAATATGTATGAATGTTATTTTATTATTACATACTATTATTGTTATTTATAGATTGACTGTGCGGTAAAATGAGAGCCCTAGCTTACCATGACATCTTAAAAAAACAATATACATACATACATTATACACATATACATACATGCTTCTTCTCATATTATCTGTGGGGCTTGAGCCCCCCCCCCCCCCGCCCCAGATCTGTTCACCTAACTTCGCCCATGCCTGGAAACGTAGTCAGCTGTAATATATTTTCTTATATTATTACTTACCATATTCACCATCTGTTGCATATAAACAATAAGTAAATATTTTGGTATTTGCTTAACCTAATTAAGTAACTACATGAGTAGAACCATCCATTCATAGTTCTTATCGCATAATTATCTAACTAATTGTGTAACTTGAATCAGTACTTCAGTCCTATGCAACTGTAGTCACTTCATATTTAAACAAACCTGGTGGGCAAGTCCGAGGGATTGAATCACTTCAACCGTCAAGCGTCATTGTTGTGTGGTGTAAGTCTGGTTTTGTATTTTAACTGTAATTTTTAAATATCTCGCGCATTGGCTCAATGTTAAAATCATTATGTATTATGTGATTTGGCACATATCAGGGAGCGTTAACAAAAGATTTCATCATGGGTATATACCCATGATGAAATCTTTGTACTATTTCTATGTTAGAGATACTGGCAGTGCTCCATAACTGTACAACTATTAATATTTTTTATTGTAACTTTGTCAATTGGTGATAAACGGGAAAGAAAAATAGGAAATGTACAGGGTGGCCAAATTTCGATGTTTTAATAGGGAATCTCGTAAACTATAGTTCGTATGAAAAAATGAACCTGGCATCCTTGATCTCTTTTTTTGAGAAAAACTCAATGGTGCATTTCAAATTCGATTTTCGAGTTTTCATTTTATGGCCATATCTCACTTATTTATGAAAACAGAAAAAAATAATTTCCACGTTCTTCATTCACTTTTTTGATAAGAATGCAGTGGTGTAGTCAATTCTTTAAAAACATTCTTGAAATTCGAGTTATAGCACAAAGTTGTATTTTTTATATGGAACGCGTAATTGGCTATGGCGTCAACAAATTACTAATTTTTTTCTGATTCCAACGATATATTATTCATTTTTACCGCTTTTTAGCAAAAAATGGTTTTTTAAACAATATTTTTTCAAAGAAAGTAATAATAAATATTTAAATAACGTTCATAAATTATGTAACTTTTACAAACCAAGAACAAATAACTATAATATGGAAGATGCTGTTAAACAAACTGCAAGATAATAATTATACATAAAGCCACTTAAACTAAATTTTCAAATTGATGTCCATTATTTGCAACACGTAGTTCACATCGCTTTGAAACATTCCGTGTATTGTAAATATGAATATTAGAGACGGAATTAACACACTGTATAACATTTTGTCTTAGTTCGTTTATATTATAATAATTAATTTTTTTTATATAAATTGTCTTGTTTCCCCAAAAGAAAAATCTAGGGGCGTTAATCGGGGTAACGTAGTGGCCATTTGCCTTTAAAATGAATGTTTAACAATTCAGAGACGTTTCTACTAATGTGAGGGGTTGCTTCAGTTTTCCTTCATAAATGTGATAGGCTAAAATGCGATTTCCAAATGGGGCACACCAAACACTAGAACCTTAGTGTCCCTGATTTTGAACGTCAACGTTGAACGTCAGAATAATTCATTTTGCTCTATTTGCTGAAGATACAAATTACAAAATTGTACACGTCGTGCAGGATCGGTTGGTTGAACATTTTGTTTGCTTATTTTATACGGTCTCAATTTGTATCTTTTTAGGACTGACAATGCCCGACTTCTTCGTATACCAGACTCGGCCTCAATTTGGCAGCTTGAAATCGAAGGGCAGCTACAATTCTGATAACATGATAACATTGACGGCAACTTTGTTCTTGGTTTGTAAAAAGTGACATAATCTATAAGATTTTTTAAATTATTATTATTATTTGTTTTGAATAAAACATGATGTCCTAAAAAACTATGTTTTGCTAAAAAGCGTTAAAAATGAATCATTTGACCCCACATGATATATATCGTTGGAATCAGAAAAAAATTAGTAATTTTTTGATATCATAGCCAACTATGCGTTCCATATAAAAAATATAACTTTGTGCTATAACTCGAATTTCAAGATATTTTTAAAGAATTGACTACACCCCTGCATTCTTATAAAAAAGTGCATGAAGAACGTGGAAATTATTTTTTTTCTATTTTCATAAATAAGCGAGGTATGGCCATAAAACTCGAAAATCTGAGTTTTTCGCCATAACTCGAAAACAAAAGACATTAGCCAAATTTGAAATACCTGCACCATTGAGTTTTTCTCAAAAAAATAGATCGAGGATGCGAAGTTCATTTTTTCACACGAATTATATTTAGTTTACGAGATTCCCTATTCAAACATCGAAATTTGGGCACCCCGTACACCGTACGTTCAGATTGGTCGGGGAATAAATTTATACAGTAGCAGTTTATTTTCTGGTTTCAGTTGTGATTGTCTGCCTAGTAGCCAGTACATCTGGCTGAATTTTATGCCTAGTTGTTCTTGCTTAGTACCTAGAGATGTGTTTTCACCTCTTCTCATTGTAAACTTGATATGAGATGTTTTGGTGGTAATAACTTGAATTTTCCATTTTTACTTTCCTGTGCATATACACATAGAGGGAAAGTAAAGTAGGTAATCGAAAAAAAATCGAACTCGAGATATTGATGAATTTCGACCTTTTGAGTCCCCTTAAGTCCAAAACAACCATTTTTGAAAAATTTTTGTCTGTGGGTGTGTGGGTGCGTATAGGTGCGTGGGTCCGTGGGTGCATGGGTGGTTTGGTGCGTACGTTATGGCTGTGGAGCCTAAACTACTAGACCGATTTTGATGAAATTTAAAACTAAGGCCTATAAAGAACTTCATCGGTATAACAGGCTTCTCTTCAAAATCGAGCCAAAGGGGCCCAAATTAGGGAGCAAACATTCAAATTTTAACCCAATCTAATTCCCCTTGGTGAAAAGTTAGTAGACATCGTTACAAGTAAAACGCCGTTTTTCGTTTTGTTTCTAAATTCAAAAATTTAACGTGGCCAATTTATTGGTTCCCAAAATTGGTCAAAAATTAAAAATCCATTTCCTCAAAATCTGCTCCCAGCATTTTTTTCATTTCTTTAATTGTTATACATATAGTTCATGAAAAACTATTGGCACTACATTTATTTCTTTATTTCCTATAGGGGAAGGGAGATGAATGTTTGAAGTTGAAAATGTTAAAAATTCATAACTCTTTTGCTAACAAAGATGAAAAAGTAAAGTTGTACAGTGAAGTAGAGGACATACGACTCTTTTAATGGAGTATAATAATGTATAAACGGGGGTACACGCGATTCTCGCGTTTTGCGTGCTTTGGGGGGAGGGGGTATCTGTGATTGTAGGTTGTATATAATCCTTGGGTTGTAATAGCTTTTGTTTTAAAATATCACACCTTGTTGAGCTGGCTTAGTTGCTTGAAAAAAGAAAAAAAATTTACATTTTTGTACCTTTTCAGATTTTTGACCCTGTAGGTATCTGTAATTTAGCAAGTTATTAAAGTAACTAAAATAAAGGATTACATTTACTTACATTTGACGTAAAAATCACAAAAATGGGTTGATATTTGGTAAAGATATACGAATTCGTCCCTACCTATAGTAAATTTTTACCAATTATTAAAAAAAATGTAAAATGCAAACTTTTTGGAATAGATTTGAGACCAAAATTACATAATGGCCCTTTCACAATATTAATGACGTCTTTGTACATAGTCTTTGCCCAAAAATTAACGAAAATATAACAAATTCCGTGTGAACTTCATAAGGATAGGTTAGAATGAATTTTGAATGTAAAAGAACTCAATTTGGACACTGGCAACTTTTTGGGAATAGGAATGGCCTTAGGGAGAACGTTTTAACATTCATCTTTAACTATAGTAAAACTAAAAATACCATTAAAGATAAAATGTACAAATAGAAGCTGGTCTAACGTTGCATAACATCTGTTTTATAGAAAGACCTTCTCTACCTTAAACAGTTTCAAATTTTTGTTTATTTCACTAACTAAAGGCCACCATTTACACGTATATGTACAGCAGTAAATATGGATTTTACTTCCTCTTAATTACAATATAAGTTGTATATTTAGAAGTATAGTCAAAGTATAGGTATTCTCTGTGGTATAGTGTAGTACCTAACAATACACTTGCCACCTACTTTCATCAATAGATATTAAGTTAAATATGTAGACAAAAACATTTTTCTCGGTGAAAACATTCAACTATATGTTACCTACGACATCGTTCATCGTTCAAAATCTCTAAATTCGAAATAAACACACAAACATGTACATTTCGAAAGTTACCGAAAGAAGGTATCGAGACACATAAATTAGTCTACGATGAATGCTGTTACTACTTTTTACATCATTTTAACCATGAAAATGTTAACGCGAGGCATAATAGAATCATTTTTCATCATTTAAATAACTTTTCAACTTGAAATAATTAAATTTCCATGTTATAGAGAAAAAGTTTCCGATACTTGTCATTTTGAAACTTTTCGCGAAAATACATTCTGCCATTGTTTTAATGTTTGAAATGGGTTAAGGACCTCGGACAGACAAACTTTGCATGTTTACACAAAATTTTCACCCAAAAATAAGCACAAATAGCGAATTCTATTCCATAAGGAAACTTTGAACGTATTTTCTAAGTAAAGAAAATATATTTAGACACAAATACCGCTTGAATAAGATGACGGACTTTTATACTAACATGTTTAAAACTTACTTTGAAAAAAATTAGTGCAGATATTTACGTGGTTTGCGTAATTGTAGGTAGCATTAATTTGTAGGTTATAAATTTATAATAGCTTTGGTTTTAAAATATCACATTCGCATTCGTCAGGATTCGGCGACTGTCGGAAAAGTGCACAGCAACACAAACATATACACACGTCTCGGTTATTATATAGTGATACCAATTTACTTCCGGCCTAACCGGAAATGAGCAAAATATTAAAAATATTTACAACATACCCTGTATATTATTTCAGGACAAAATCAGAAATCGTTTGGTATAATGTATTGGGTATTGTAATAGTAATGTTCTCGCCAAACCCCCAGCAATTCGTTAAATTCCAACGATTTTCGCAAAAGTATAACCATTTGAAATAAAAAGCACATTAACATACCGATACACTTAAGGAGGAACGTTTTTTAATGGTTTGTTGCTGTATTAATCGATATGGTTTCCATTCCTTTTCTTTTATTTTCTTTTCTTTTGATGAACTTTGAGATAGTTGTAAAACCGTGTACGATCCAAGATATCCCAGAAGATGATTCATCACTTAACTGCTTTTACGCCATTATTACTTCTACAAGAACAGCAGGTATAATCTATATTAAATTAAGTAAATGGAATGTGACTGCGTGACACCTTTTATAGTATCCGTGTCTATTACATTTATATCAGCGCATTGCTATTAAGAAGTTTGGGAATTTGGGTCGACTTAAAAAGTATTTTTCATTTTCCAAAGTACTTGAGAAATAAAAATGGCTCTAGCACGAAGCTAAGAATATTGCGTTGTAAAATAAAAATGTCTCTAAGGGGAAAACATTTTCTTGGAGTATGTATCTATGTACATATTACACCCATAATGGCCGATAAACTTTGAGTGGCATTCAAGAGATTACAACTTACGTAAGTTGCTTGCAAACACGCATCAGGGTAATACCTGTAATGCACGAAATCCGTGGAAGCGCTTATTAATGTTATCTTAAAGTGATAAGAAGACATAAGAACATTGCCCGTTTCATTCTTTAGATTAATTTATTATTTCTAATTAACAAAAACTTTCAGCTTAGAGGTTAATGAAATTTACTTTTGACGACCTCTCTCTTCTGTACTTTCAATCATTAAACTTAAAAGCATCTCTATTTACAAACGTATTTCAGTTTTCAATGTTTGTTCAGCTTTTTCACTACCGGATATGTGATTGAAGCGATACTTAAAAGTTATAACAAGCGTTTACTAGTTACTTTGAAAGTAGTGCTCGATAGAGTTTATAGATTCGTATGTGTACTCAGATGTTCTGGAGCAGAACGCGCAATGTGAAAAATTGTACATAAGGGAGATAATTCATTTAGGGAACTTATGGGTTAAATCCGATATTGGAAGTTTACTTATTGAATATAATATGTTCGTTAAGAGGAAGTATTAATGGATCCTAGGTGAAGTCGGTTAAACTGCAACTTAATTACTAAGTTATAAGCCCGGTTAGTACATCGGAATTTAAATCAAGGTTCATCCAGGGTTTGAGAAATATCTCTCTTTTCACGGGAATACGCTTATAATTATAATCTTTTGAAACGTGCGCCATTCAAAAAATGAAGTTTCTTTCGTAATTAAGTGCAAACATTCTTAAGAATCTTTACATTTGCTTCAAAAATGTATAACTCTCAATAATCACATAGTTATTTTTTATTTCGTTATATTAATTTCATTTTTATGTTGTATGGGTAAAATATCACTGATAATAATTTATTACTTAAATAGTATATTTACCCGATTCTAACACGCATCGGGAATCTAGACATTATGCTCGTATCCTTAATTTAAATGACCACAAAATTTACTGAATCAAAAAAAGACATATTACTTTGGCAGGATTGGACGATTATACCTATGCAGGGTGGGGCAAACCTCTGTTGTTGTTTTATAACTCTTATTGTATAATACTTACAGATTTATTTGAAAGGTAGGTATCTATTAATAGTGGTCAAAAGCAAATATTTTAAAATTATTTTCATATATACAGTGTGGTCCAACACTAAGGTAGACAAACGACTTACTTTTTTTCAAATGAAATGACCAAACTTTTTTTACATTTTAAAAACCTCTGTAGTCAGTGTTATATTGCCCTTTTTTTACTCTTCCACTCGTTGCGGAGAAAAACTATTTTTTTCGGCAAGTATGGAAAAATCATACCCCTCTTTAAGAATTCGCCACCGTCTCAGATTTAATGCTGAAATTTTGAAATTTACAACTTTACAAAGCTAATGGACACAACTTTTTTTCTACTAAGTTTTGAATTTTTATATTGTATAGGGCGGTCAAAAAATAATTTTAAACTCACAATCTTTGCAACGAATTTTTTTCGTTTTTTCATACTTGTTCACCAATTGACGACAAATTACATCCTCTTCAACTTTTCTATTAACTTTGCTATACCTATCTTTCGCCGTTTACTGGTAAATTTAAAGAAAACATTTTTTTTACATAACGTTGAACCTATTGGGACCACCCCCAGAAATAATAATAATAATAATATCCTGAGGTAATCCGAAAAGGGGTTATGGAGGCTGAATGTATATAAAATGTTGTGAAAAATTTTTTATATTGCAATGGGGTTTCCCGTTTATTTGTTAATAAATAAATAATAAATAAATAAATCGAGCCCCTGGGTCTTAATAATTTGTCAAAACAGTTTTGGTTTGATGTTTTCATTTTCAGATTTTTATCTGTAGCTGAGAAGGTATTCTTATTCGCAATGAATTTCAATAAAAATGAATTAGTTGACATGATTTTTGTTTTGAGGGAAGCCGGGGTGGAACGCATGATTTACACTTTCCTAATAGATGGATTGGTTGGAGTGGTCCAAGAAAATGACCCGCTCGATCAACTGATTTAGCAAAAGCCGATTTTTTAAAAATGAGGTTAGGTATATTAAAAATCTAGTTTATCCAACGCCACCTACAACACCAGAAGTTATGAAGGAACGAATAGTGCAGGCATGCAGGTCCATTACACCAGAGATGCTTAGAAATATTAGTCAATCATTCAATAAAAGAATAAATTTCTGCATTAGGGAAAATGGTCACCATTTTGAGCATCTTATGTGAAATTTAAATTTTAAAATAGACACTTTAAAATCAACTGTTGTAAACCTAACGTTTCTCGAGACTCATCCTACAGTAAGTTTAAATGTCGCCGTCTATTGTTTTGGATGGATTTAAAAAAATGTTTATTTCAATTTACCAGTAAACGACGAAAGATTAGCAAAGTTAATAGAAAAGTTGAAGAGGATGCAATTGGTCGTCCATTGATGAATAAATATACAGGGTGTTCCATTTAAAAAAACCGAAAAAAGTCGATGAAAAAGTTGTGAATTTAAATTTATTTTTTGATCGCCCTGTATAATATAAAAATTCAAACCTTAGCCAAAAAGGAGGTTGAGACCTTTAGCTTTGTAAATTTGTAAATTTCAAAATTCCACCATTAAATCTGAGACGGTGGCGAATTCTTAAAGAGGGGTATTATTTATCCATATTTGCCGAAAAAATAGTTTTTCTCCGTAACGTGTAGAAGAGTAAAAAAAATAATTTAAGGGCAATACAACAGTGACTTCAGAGGTTCTAAAAATGTAAAAAAGTTAGGTCATTTCATTTGAGAAAAAGTATGTCGTTTGGCCACTTTGACCACCATTAATGGATACCTTTCAAATAAATCTGTAGGTTTTATACGACAGGAGGTTTGCCCCACCCTGTATATTGACGATAAATGAAACTGCAATTTTATTTTATTAGAAAATTAAAATATTATTTTGTGTTTTGTAAAAAAACTTAGTTATACTTTCACATCTTGTCTTTATATCATACACGTAATGGTAATATGGATCAGTTGAATACATAAAGACGGACCCAAATGTTTATTTTAAACGAGCAAGAGCAAATGGCGACCAGCCGAGTTTGAGCGAAACGGCGTAGCTTGTGCCAAAGGTATGGTTGCATCAGTCTGGAGGTCAAAAGGACAACGTTCTAGTTTTCGGTTACAGTAAGACAAACCACCTGCATCAGCTGAATGTTATCTACATCGGAATACCGATTCCTGTAAGCACCGATTCATAAGTTATGTTTATGATATTTGGTAAATTGTGCTTTAACAAGCGCGGGGGTGGAATCCCATTGCCAATTCGATCACTTGCTTTCAAAGATGGTGGACGTCACTGATGAAAACGTCTTTGTTGCGACTTGTGCGCATATGAAGGTATTTATCCAAAGTGACCCACTTTCATAGTGTTCCAGCTAGAAGAACTCCGGATCAATCAAACTGCAGATTATTGTACTTGACAGGCCCATTTGAATGTCTGAATCAACGCATTTGGCTTTAATAAAACTATGCACGCTTATACTATATACGAGTAACATATGGAGTATGGAAATAATACTTGTTGCATGGAAGTGATGAACTTTTTCCAGTTTCCACCTGATTATCCGTTTATCCGTAGGTTATGCCTCTTCTGCCCATCACCTGAGAACGGCGCAACAAGTGTTCGACCCAGAATACTGGCGGTGAGTCCACGTTGGAAAACATAGAAATAGAAACATACCATTTTCCAAAGAAGGATGAGTGTTCACCCTTGACAAACGACCAACGACAAGATAGGTAAAATTGACGCAATGTGGATAAAATTACTCATCAGAACAGAACCTTACTCCACTCTCCTTAACACACAAAACTGAAAATTTGGGAAGAAACAGACCAGTTACAAAGTATAAATCAGTGACCACCGTAGCTGATATATCATTTACTAAGCGACATCAAGGCAAACGGGTGGTTATCGACGTAGTATTATCGGATTGGCGGTAGTTTTTTCACATAAATGCGGATAATACGAAAATGAAGAAGGTTTTCACTGTTGGAATATTTTCATAACTTAAACGTTTCAAATCAAAACAACACTAATTCTCTCAATGAAAAGCTAAATCAAATGTTTTTGAATATGAAGCAAAACAAATGTTGTGATCGTATGAAATCTTTCCCAAAACAGAGTGATTTAGTGTTATAAGATTTAAGATTTTTCTCAAGTTCTTTGTTCTTTAAAGTTTTTCATCTGCGCAAAACTGATTTCTTGCTATGCTTGCTTCTTGGAAGGGTTTGCTCAATCGCTATACACAACAAATATGTACTCATATTGTTACACACCAATATCAGTATATTTTGTTGATAATAGTATGTCACATTTGTAAAATTGATCTCTGGATTGCAAAACTCCTTGCACTTAAAACCCTTGGGTCTAATATTTAAACCTTCCGCATACGCTTATAATTTACTTTGTTCGAGTACTACAAAAGCATAGTGTCTTTGATTAACAGCGTTTTCCGTTTGGTGAATAAGTATTTTTGGTACTTTTACGGTGTCCATTTAGTTTTACTATTGTACTTGAATACCCAAGTATTTCTTTGGGTAGTTCAGTGCCATATAAGGGAATCTAGTTAAGCATATACATATACAATATTATAATCCACAAGCTTTGGCAACGCTTGAAAGGCAAGGTACGTCATTTTATTATAATCAAAAATCAAACGTTATAATTCCTAACGAAATAATAGTTATTGATCATAGATAAGCTAGGAGCACCGAATATGAGATAAGGTAACATCCATAGAAAGCATGTAAAATGATTAATTAAAATGAAAAATTAAACATTCGTTTCAGTATTTACAAATTACATAATGCTTGGAGGGTTTTTACACAAATAATGAATGTTGGACGATTTTCCCCAATTACATTTAATTCCCATGAAAATTTTATGTGCCCCTCATTATTATTTGATTCGTATATATTAAACACATTTTTTTTGTACGAAAGGCAAATCTTTTCAATTTGCATGAACCTATTCGTCGTTTTTGCAAATTTAACACTCCAGCGATTGGGTTGAGAGCTTTCAGGGACTCTCGGCTAAATGGTGTTATTTGAACAGGGACGTCATTAAAGCACACATTTTAGAATGAACGATAAACGTTACCTTTGTGAGAAGTTGATGCGTACAAATACAGCAGCTAGTAAAAATATAATGTATAGGTATACGGAAACAATCCCTTGTAATACATCACACAAAAATTCATAGAATAATGAATTCTGCTTAATCTGTTACGCTGATACGCAGGTATTCGACGGCCATAAATTTTTAATTTACGAACAGCGGGCAACCATCTCCAATGCCGACGAGATTTCGAAGTTAATAAATAACTCTCAAAAGGTTTTCCTTAAACAAAGAATTAAATATTGTAATTGCTCAAACATTTTCTATTTTATAAAAGCGTTAACAATAAATGTTTCGTCAAATTTATTTTAATATAAGACAAATTAATATATTAAATTCGTTTAATTAAGTATTATGAGTTTCTAAATTTTAAATTGGTTGTACTTCAGAAATTAAATTCAAAGTTGTAATTTTTGTATAACGGCGTAACTTGTATAACGAATTTGTTGGGTCATATTCGACATTTGCAAGTGCAGAAATAAAACAAAAGCATTATAAACAGAATTCGTACAAGGGTTCATACCAGACCCAAACTCTTCCTAAAGTAACTTATACCCAAAATCATTAACCCAACCTCCAAATCGCCCCTCACATTTATAGCTCATTAAAATAAAGTAACAAGTTGGAAACTATCGTGTGTGAAATATTGATTTTAATCAATTCCTATTTTAATTATTATAAGGAACTCTTCAAAAGTTTTATTAACTATCAACACAATTAATACTTATTATAAATAGGGTATTGAAAAGGGCGTTAGAGCTCTTAATTATTTAGTACTGGGTTGATTACGTTTCGTCATTTACCAAGTATAAATATTTTAGGGGAAAATTTCCTGTACATCAGTGCTTTTTCGTTAAGTATTTGAATATTTAAATATGGGACAATAGTTTTCAATTTAGATAATTAAAATTACGTCATGCGGTACAAGCCAAAAGATTATTATTATTGAGAAATAAATTTGACTGGCCCTTCAGTTGTAAATAATTAAGTTAAAACGTTATTACTAGTTAGCTTACTTGTACCGTAGAGTGTGAATTTAGGAGTTCTTAGTAGGTACTCGTTTAGAATACCAGCACATTGGAAAATTCATGTAATATCCTAATATTTTAGTATTATTTTACACAGATTGAAAATTATTTAAATGATAAAGGAATTTCTGCAATTTTAATTATGTGCCATATTTCAAATACTATTGCGTTAACATTAAATGGTGAATATGAATACTAACCCTCTTCAATTGAGTGTAGCGTCAATCTGTATAAAATGTATCCGTATAAAATATTTTATCTGTGAATAGTGCGCGTTCCACAGAAGACACGTGAATTGCACATTCGCACTGGCGTTTTCTTTGTTTTCCATAATACCTACTTTGGTTACATGAACGAGGTATTGTGTAGGTATAACGAATATATGTTATGATGTAATTGAAAAACAATCAAAAGCTGATAAGGTAAAGTAAAACGTATATTTTAGAGTGACAGAAAAACTAATGATACAAATAGCAAACTACATAATATGTTGTTAACGTCACATCTGTAACGCACATTAACCCCCCCCCCCCCCCCCCCCCCAACAATCTGAAAATATAACAGCATTTGAGTACCTACTTCATTCAGACTACTTAGAAGCAACTATGATGAAATAATACATAATTAATTAATTATTTTTTCGGTTAATTAATATTTTGAGTAATTCGCTTCTGAATAAATTATTTTTCGACCAAGTGCCTTCGAATCACTATCTTTTAACTTATTTACTTTTCTTTGAGCTTTAGGACAACTTTTATTAAAGAACAGTTTTTTAACAAGGGCAGTATTAATAAATAAATATAATAAAATCGCTATCTCCCCTTACTAATTAATTTAATAGATTAATATAGTGTTGAAATTTGCTTTGTGAGTTCTCCATAACTTTAAATCCTTCGCTTGAAAATGGGTTTAGTTTAAAACCCGAAACATGTCGCATATGTGATTTCTAATGTAATAATCACAAAGCAAATTTCAATACTTTATATTAATCTATTAAATTAATTGATAAGGAGAGGTGGCGATTTTATTATATTTATCATTGGTTTTGAACCTCTTTATAAATAAATATCAAATTTATAAATAAAATTGTTTCAAGTAGCTTTTGGTGGCAATAATTTGCGGAATTGTTGAAAGCAAGATCTACACAAAAAGCGGCGATTGTTGTTTTCAATAAGCGTATTTTTAAAATTACTAAATATTTACAACTTCCAGGGGATAAAAGAAACCATCGCACAAAATTTTTCATCTTTTCATAGTTAATATACAGGGTGTGCGGGAAAATGTGGGAAATCTCTCGGATTCAGGCAATGCATGGAAAAATAAGATGACAAGTTCCTATAAAGTTTTTTCCTACAGGCCTTCCCTGCGGAGATATGATGGACACTAGTAACGACCTCTTAAAATGGTGTTCATGAAACATTATTAGATTTCTTAGTTTATCAGGAGCGGGCTAAGCTTTACACATGGATGCTCAAACTTTTAACACCCTGTATGATAAAGACTTTAAAAAAATGAATATGGGTAGCTTGAACCTTAGACTTTATCTCTAAAACGGTTCATTTTATCGACAATAAACAAAAGTACATTTTTTTGAGTTTAAGGTTCAAAGCTACCCATATTCATTAAAATAAAAAAAAATAAAAATTTGAGCATAAACAAAAAAGTCAATAATATTTAGAATTTATTAATTAATTCAACAGGCGATAAATGCCCAATTACAGAATAATGTATAATAAAATGTCAGATTCACAAAAATGCAAAAAGAATATAAAAAATTAAATATAACGAAACAAATATAAACAAGTAACCATGTTAAGGAAGTAACAATAAGCTACAAACATAGTTCCACAATTTCTTCTTTAAATTCTAATAAACGTAAATAATCCTATTGAGTGGTAAATTATTATAAAGAGTTGTCATTCTAAAAACTGGTGATAATAGCAAACAATGTTTCATGGACACTATTTTCAGAGGTCGCTACTAGTGCCCATTATATTAAATTTTTATCAAATTATATTGAGTTTTCTGAAAGTCATTCAAGACAAAGGATTACCAGCGGCGTTCTTCATGGGCACATATCTCCGCAGGGAAGGCCTGTAGGGAAAAATGTTATAGGAACTTATCTTATTTTTCCGGGCTCTACAGGGTGCGGAAAAATTACGAACAAAAAATTTAAGGATGAGGAGTACGTTAAAAATGAAGTGTTTTAAGGATAGGAACCGGGGGTCGCAGGCATAAACTTGAAAATAAAATGTGCTTTGTGAAATTACACCACCTTCCTGTTATTTTGAGTGTACCAATTACCACCGTAATTTCTTAAACATTAGCACCTTACCATTACTCAAATAATGAAGTAGGTAAATTATTTTTTTGTGTTTTTTGAGCTTTAGGCGAGTTATTTTATTTAACAGTTTACCGGTTTACGTCTCTTGCCCAGCAAACACATTTATATAAAATACATATAAATTATATAAGAGCTTTTTAGATTTATATAAAACTGGAAGAAAAATAAGTGATATGTAATGTCAGGATGTCACCAATTTTCAAAATAATATATATGTCTATTAGATGAAAATTCTTTATATCTGTAGTACATGAATTTATATACGTTTTATGTATATTTTATGTAATATTCACATAAAAAATATTAGTTGTAAAAGCGTTGCGATGACCAAATGGCAGCTACTCAAGCGTAATTTAATTATTACCAATGTAAAAAATTATTTAAGCAGTTTCGTACAAAAAAATGGAAAAACTACATTTTTATATGCAACTGTACTTTTAATTAACTTAATTCTTGCACGAACCGGTTTTTACCTTAACTGAAAGCCGACAGTTTTTATGATGTTATATATGTTATATACTTGCTTGAAAAGTGTCCCTTAACCGGATTCGAACCGTTGCGGGTGGGCGTTGCAAATTCCGAAATCCGACATGTGTTTTCTTTGTATCCGACATTGTACCACTGCGCTAATCTGAAACATTCCTTTTTTTTATTTCGTTCTTCCTAACTTTGCGGTGTTTCGCGAGTTTAAATTATGTTTGATTATATCGTTGAGTGAAGTCTTATTCAATAATTATACCTACCTTTATGTTAAAAATGACCAGGATTTAATTTATTTTATATTTATTTTCTATATAAATTAGACGGATTTTATTCGATACGGATCTAATGTTAAAGGTACGTGAACTACAATTTTTGGCGTTATAGAAAACCCGCGCGTGCGATTAATTATGCGGCGCAAATAGAAACGGACTTTTATTTTCGACAATATAATATTTATGTAATGATAATTTATAATTATATTTACAGAAGGCATACATAAAAAATATGTAATACTTTTTCCATATAAGATTTTACATATAACGTACATAAATCTAATCATATAAATATGACAGCACATAAATTTCATGGGTAATATGTAATTATCTATATGTATACATTATATGAACTTCTATATACAGAATATCCGTAAGTTTATATAAATAGTATTACTATTATGTAAAATATATGTAATCTGTTACATACGGTTTATATAACTTTATTAAAGAACACTTACATACTTGATATATAAAAAAGCATATGTAGGTGTATTTACTTCAATCTTATATATGTTGTATGTATATTTTATATGTGTGTTTGCTGGGTGTTGTGTTTTCTGCATCAGTAAGTAGGTACTGTAATACCTGTACTGTACATCAGTAGTGACGTGAGGTTTAGTACCTAATTGAGTACACTTCTGCATTAATCTGTACACGCAAAATAAAAGCAAAGCGGTGTAATTTCACAAAGCACATTTTTTTCCATGTTTATGCCTGTGGCCCTGTAACTAAGCTTCTGCGACCCCCGGTTCCTATCCTTAAAACACTTCATTTTCAACGTACTCATCATCCATAAATTTTTTGTTCGTAATTTTTCCGCACCCTGTATATCTGCATCCGAGAGATTTCCCACATTTTCGCGGAGACGCTGTAGATACGGATATTGTATGCCGAGTAATTCATCAGTGCATAACTTTGCTGACTAAAATCTGTTTTATGAGATTCGTGACATGCTGGAAAATAACGGAAAGTCACGAGATAATTGGGGTAGAATACCCATCCCTTTCTTAGGAATTCTATACAATTTTGTAAGAAATTGTGGGACTTCATTGAAATAAGTTAAAATAATATGTTTTACCTTTTAGTAATCAAAGAAATGCAAAATAGGCACACTTGCACTAACTCGATAACGATAATGAAACACTGCCCTTCCCAATGGGAGTAATGACTGTAAAAGGAGTATGATAGTGATAACACTGATAACGTAATTGGCGTAAACAAAAACCATAAACCAGATGCCCTAACTTTTTTTGATTTATTTATGTGTGCCTATACAACCTTAAAAGAATAAAATTTCTCTTCTAAGGCCATATTATGGGACTTTTTAAACACCATTAACTACATATGTACCTCTAATCTGTGAACGCGTTCTGGTAGCGACTACCTAACAACAACTAGCAGTAATACGTCCACTGAAAATGACACTAGAATCATAAAAAAAGTGGGGTGGTTTCTCCTTAGGGTATTTTTCGCCGGCGACCTTCTCTGGAGTTTTATTTTGAAATGGGTTAATGAAACATCGTGTACTTTATCTTATTAATATATTAATATAATATAAACCAATAAACCAATAAGATTCTCGTGTGTTCCAAACTAAAGAGCCTTGAAAAAGACTAGCCATCTGCTGGTCGAAACGTCTGCAATAATGAAGTACACGATGTTTCATTACCGTATTTCCAAATAAAACTCCAGGGAAGGTCTCCGGAGAAGAGAAACTATCCCATCGTTAAGGTCCACAGGAGTGTACCTACTACCTACTACATATAAAAAAAGTGGCTGTAGTATTGAAACAATGCAGTTTTATACTGAATAAGCTATATTTAATTTAGTTAATAAATTCAGTTTGTGTTGCGTTACTCTCAATTAATTTAACTGGTCGAATTCTACTATTTATTTATTTCTATACGTTGTCTAAGAAAATATTCTTAAACAGAGCACAATTATTTATAAATACCAATTCCCATAAATACTTAAGAATCTTCGACTTGTAAATGCTTCATAAAATTTGAATACAATTAACTCAACTGTGTGAATTTGTGTTGAAAAACTATAGTAACTTTAAAGTGATTATTTCACTCATATAATATAAACCAATAGAATTCGGTTATTACATCGTTCTCATCCAATGACAGATGTTTTACAGTGAAAAAACGAATCTGTCAAAATTTACCCGCGGTTAAACGATGAAACGTCAAAATTTAATCGCGATTAAATTTTGACGTTTCGTTTACAGTGTTGCATAAATCGTAATTTGGTTGAAGATCTTTTTAAAAACGCAGCGTTTTGGAGATAATTCTACTGTTATTGCTATTCGAGAAATAATCATGCCGAATACCTACCCCACGTGCACGTAAAATACTTGATAAAATTTTGACGTTTCCTTTACTCAAATGCTTTGCTAAACGGAAATACTTTTCGTGAATTTGCCATCCAAAATGTCTCGACTTCGTCTCGACATTTTGTTACTATGGCAAATTCACTCAAAATATTTCCTAGCAAAACATTTTCGTAGAAACGTCAAAATTTTATCGACTATTTTCCGTGCACTAGGGATATTACTGTTGAATATACATAAATGTAAAGTACATTTCTTTGGCAAAATTAGTTTCCCGCGTCTTCAGCAATGTAGGTGTATGTCGAGTCACGTTCATGGTAAATGTAACTTAAAATCTAGCTTAATAATTGAATGGTTTTGCCATTAAAGAAATTGTCTTAGTGATATCCCGTTTTTGTGTTCCCAAGTAGCATCTTTAGAATCTAAATGTGTTGAGAGTAGCCTTAAATGTTTGTAGATAGCAGAACACCACAAAAGTCCGGTAATACCTACGTTTATTTATTACGGTAAAATTACAAATGATCCAAATTTCATGTGCATATTATTTTAGAGAGAAGCTGAAGTGCTTTTGTAATTCTACAATAATGTCAACACGGTAATCAAATTATTTCCAACTCTTTCACATTATATTCTATATTACTGTGACATGTATGTACCGTGCGTATTATCACAAAATCCAGAAGAAATGAAGCATAGAATTGCACCAGCAAGTGAGGATATGCTGGGACACCCTGTATAACACCATTTGCAAACACTCTAATTTCGCAGGGGTTCCTTTATACTTCGCTTGCCATGTAAACAACATGTCTAAACATAGTTCATATGGAGACGAAATAGGGATGACCAACTGTTTAAAATTACTAATTAATTAATCGTTAAATTAATCTCGTATTACATAAATTTCAAGATTTTCACACTTAAATGTTTGAAGGCAAGTTTAATGCAATAATCCTTTTGCGTACCTACTTCGTTTATCTATGACAAAGAATCTTCTAATCCGCGAGGATTTCAAATGATATTAGAGGCATAAATATTGTTAGTTTTCATGTTTGGGTGCATTAACATTAATCTGGAAAATTTTATTGAATTATGTAAAACCTGAAACTTACTTTGTATCTGACATTATTAAATTCTGAGTTGAAATGGTTGCTGCTAATACATTTTGATTATTTTGTACTTCATAATACTTCAATTAGATTCGCTTAATAACGTTTTTCGTCGAAAGCGTTTAAATTTTTGGTAATCAGAGTGAACGTTTCGTAACGTTTTTTCACTTTCCTTTATGAATAAGTGGATTGGTATTAAAATATTTCGCAGTCATTGGAGTTGTCTAAGTATAAATGGGACTGAAAGTTGGGCGAAACGTTTTATGTAAGTAATAAAATTTATAATGAAATTTGTTAAGCCGTTTTTTCTTTTCTAATAAAGTTGTAAGCCTCGTTTGAACGGATAGCTAAAGTTGTTAACATTTGTCTTTATCTCCAATTAAGCATTGCATTAATTAAATTAGAATAATACGTAATTTTGATGCTTATAGAATATTTGATTTATGGTATTGTGATCATTTTGGTTATTATCAACATTTTCTAAATGGTCATTTCAGCGAAACGCCATCCGACCATCCGTGTTTAATTCTAGTAGGATTTGAATTACAGCATCGATTTCCATTTCTCCTAATCTAGTGTAATTTTTAGCTTGGATAGAGATAACATATTATGAAATTTGACTTTCCATTATTATTTCCAAATTTTCGACCTTTCTCAGTTTTCGGTGGACGAATGTTAATGATTAAAGCAGATCTTTCTTTTTAATATCAAACATCGCAAATCACACATTTCGTATCTTCTGCATGAACCAAATACCACAAATTGCGACAACCTGAAAAATGAAGTAACTGTTACTAATCTCTGTCAAAACTATCGTACCTTTAAAAACAAGACAATTACATCAGGAGCTTGAACGAAAAATCTACGAAACTCGTCCTCCGTAAAAAAGAAAGACTTTTTAGCTTCATAACTTTTATTTACCGCCTTCATAAACGCATGCAGTTTGTGAAAAGATGCCACATCCACTCCCTTTCTGAGTCTCAACATTTCCTGTAATTTTGAATGTATACACCATAAAGTTGACGATGTATACACACTGATTGTCATAAAACATAAAATATGAAAAACAAATAATTATTGTTGTAATCAATGTTACCATTTGCATCATGTATACGAGCATCAATGATTCATTTACACTTTTCGAATTTTTATTTTCCATCCACATAAGCAGTTTTTCTTATTCTTTACAATAGGCATCTCTTGATTTCTTCGGAATCAATTATACATCCGCTTTTTCGGTCACTCTTTGAATTTCCTGTGGAATGCTTTCTTGAAACTGATCCATTTCTCTACAGTACAATTTTCGAGAACACCATATCTACATCTACATAAAAATGTGAACAACAAATGTTATCCAATGTTCTTATCAACAACATGGCTACTTTCCGAAATGATACAAATTCATAGTTAAAATACCGATTTGAAATATGGATTTCAGTTACTATTTCAGCACTTACTATTTTAACAAAACAACTGAATTAAGCGACGCCAACGGGTTAAACGTTTTTGCCATGGTTGACAACCCGAACTGCTTCATCAATTATTTATCTGGATCATTTGAGTAATAATACCAAAAACTATCCTTTCCCTTAGACAGCTCATCAAAAGCGGATACTTTGATTTCAAATTTTTCGTTTTTGAGGTGCCCACTAGGGGGATCTGCAGTTGACTACAATCGTCCAAGATAATTTAGAAAGTGTCAATACATTATTGTGTTATTCATTTGATCAACAAATTTGGTCGTTTGTCAGTTCGCGCTTTTTTGTTTTTCTGTATTTATTATGGAAACACACTCAATAATAAGGTTATTTACTACGTTACCAAGGAAGCAGCACCTATTTACCTACCTACATACTTGTTTACTATTTGCTGTGGGTTAAGAATAGACATACTGTGGAATTCTTAGTAAGGGCAGTGAAAATTGGGACGTCTTTTTGGGTTTGAAACACACCGTCAACAAAACGAGCCATGCTACTGAACCCTATCGGATACATCAAAGGTACACTTTTACTGGTATACATTATGTACAATAGCTGTCTTTGGGGGAAGAATAGTCTTTGATAATACGTAAACGAATCAAAATTGACATTCCGTTAAGTACCTAAATGTACTCAATGTTAGAATGTTATCACTTAAAAGTGGAGTTATTAATGAACTTGCACGAGAATTGCATTCAAGGATTCGGGGTTTATTTGATATCAACTTTTTTAAGGGAATATAAGCGGATTGTAAAATATATTTCATTTATTTAGAAATAAGTTGCGTCAGAATTTAAATATCCTAACGATTGCAAAATACGAAGAAATTTATCGTTTAATGATATTAACTTAAGTTAAATAGGCTTTAATTAAAATTTTATTATTTCTGTAGGCAAATCAGAAGCAGCGTTATAATTTTGAGACGTGAAGTCTATAGCATTAAAGGAACAAACAAATACTTGAACACCGACGGCTTATTATAATTTATTTCTAGAACGAGCAAATTTATTGTAAATTGTGAATTTAAACTAAACTTGGTTTCATTTTAATCTCGATTTTAATGATTTACAATAAATTGATAATTTACATTATAGCAAGTAGCTAAGTATTCCATAGGTACCTACTGGATAGGAAGAAATTATGCATGACGAGATTTCGTTTGCAAGACTCTCGTACGAGACACGAGACGAGACGAGACTGAAGGCTGCGAGACGACACTCGAGACGAGACTTCCTATTTCATCGATGAGATGAGACAAGACTTTATTAAAGTCTCGTCTCGTTGGTCTCGAGGGAATCACTAAATGAACACGTAGATAATTTAAAAATTCGCGACTCGCGGTGGTATAAAGAATTTTAATAACGAATTATGCAAGAAATACCCCTTGGAACAATATTGTTGGGTGTCAAAAGCCTTTATGAAAAATCACGTTATAAACTAGGAGAACTGGCGAAACTAACTATATAGGTAGTAGGTAAAGTAGAAACTCTTACAAATGAATAGCAAATAAAACTATATTTTTAATTGTAGAACAAATTCTTACCACAAGTGGAAATTTGTATAGTCTACGAATATTAAAAGGTACTATAATATAATGATAAAAACTGAGAGAAGAAGACTGTCAAAGAAACAATAACCTTTGTATAGTTGTACACAACGTGCTCAAAATAAGGATGAACAGCATGGGGATCTTGAAAACGGTAAGAGATACGAAGGTTTGAATTTTGTTAGATGGCGTTTTCAAATTTCTTGTTCGACGTTTCGTCTCCGAGAAACCATCATCAACATTATTTTTTTATATGACCGCAACCAACGAAACACCCTGTGTTCGATAGTATTTTTTAACGATGTATTACACATTATGGTTTTAAAGCTAATTTTTAAAAAATATTCGGATTAATTTTAGTATTTGATAATATTTTTTTATGTACAAATTTAACAACTCCAATCTTTTAAACCTATTTAATTAAAATTAAATAATTACAATAACTGTTCAAATAGGTTGTCGTTATTTTCTGCACACGGGGTTACTGTGTTTACTGAAAATTTTCTTAACAAATTAGCTTCAAAACCATAATGTGTAATACATCGTTAAATTCGTAACAAAAAATACTATGGAATACAGGGTATTTCGTTGGTTGCGGCGATATATAAAATTAAAGTTGATGATGGTTTCTTGGAGACGAACAAAAAATTTGAAAACGCCATCTAAAAGAATTCAAACAGTGACAATGAAGAAGTATCTTTTTTTTTAAAATCTGTTAAAATAATGGAAGGAATTACGAAAAAAGAAATACCCAAAAATCGCATTTTGTTTTAAATCTCGGAAATGATAAACAATAATGAACTTTTGCAAACTAAATGTGAACATTCCCTAAGTTATACTTTTCTCTCATTTAACCGCCTTCGTGTGTCTTACCGTTTTCAAGATGCAGCATAAGCAACTACAAAAATTCATGAGCACCACCTTTTTTTAATCAATTCTGAAAATTAATTATTAAATTACATATTTGAAATATCAGATCAGACCGCATTTGATTTGTTAATAAAAACATTTTCATTAGTTATTAAACTGACTGTGCATAGAACGTTATTAGAAGAGGAGCATTATTTTTGGAATAAATTAATGTTCATTAAAAACATCGTTTCTAATTCATCAGAACACCATGCGACGGGGTAATGAAGTATTCGACAACGCACTAAAATCGAAAATATTCGCTGGGGTTAAATCTAATTTTCGACGCTTACGTGAAAGCATTTGTCGTCTACTTATGTAAAATAAAATTCTAAGTTGATAATTTTTCCGTTTGAGTTTTTTGTAAAACGTAGCTTTTTACCCTCATCGAACTTTAAATACAACAGCGGAGGGGATTTTAAAGAGCAGCAAAAACACATTTATCACTCTAAGACGGTGGTATTCACGGAAAGAGGATAACAATCTTAGCAGAATCATTAAATTTTAAATTGCGTACGAAATTCCACCATTTCTGTATGTAAAAAATATTTAAAAGCAATTTTTTATGTTATTACTTATTATACTTATCGCATTTAACGGCCTGACATAAAATTTTAAATTTTGGATTAAGTATAAAACGATAGATTCAACGTAAATGCTCTATAAGTAATTCGTGTTTCCGTAAGGGTATTTTAAAAATGAAGAATAAAAAAAAATGCATCCGTAAAGTAGAGATGTCAAGATTTATTATTAGATATAAACGCATTGCGTGAGAGGCGATGCTAAATTTGATCGTGAAAAAAGGTAGAACGTAATTTGTTGAATGTTTCTCTTTAAGCTTTATTTTGTTATTAACGATTTACTAATTGTATCAAGCGGCTTTATTAATTAATAAAATTTATAAATGCAATATTTCGGTAAGTAAGTTTAGATGTCTTTAAGGACCATACATCGAAATTATCTTGAACTATACAGGGTGTTACAAACCAAACATGTGACTTTTTAAATGAGAACCCCTGGATATTATGCCACATACGATTTTAACATAAACGTGTCCACAACTTTTAAAGGACTCTGTATAACGTAGCAAAACCTTATATCAAAAGATTCGAAAAAATGTGGGCAATCCGAATTTGCCATAATATGCAGGGGCTCTCATTTAAAAAATCGTTTGTTTGGTTTGTAACGGAGTTATGTAATACCCTGTATAGTTGAAGCTAATTTCGTGATATGGCCTTTAAAAACTATTACTTTTCTTAACAACATTTTTTGATATCTCTTGAAATAAGCCATATACCGAACTTTGTCGTAAGATTGGTACACCCTGTATGTAAATCTAAGAATAACCTAATGAACAGTAATCTACTCATAATTTGTTGCGAATCCACTGAGACATTTTCTGAAATACATATGGTTACCTATCCGTTAATAAACAGAAATTTAGAACATCGACAAGACTGATGGCTGCATACGGCAATTAAGTTTGGTTAAAAGTTTGCCGAAATGTAGGGGTAAACCTTACCTCTCGACAAGCTTTATGAAAGGCTAACTTTCCAACTTGTAAACCGTTCTAGTATATTCGTTATGTATTTACATAAGAATTTATAATTAATTTGTTAATGATTATCTTCATGAGATCCTTACACACAAAGATGATTATTAATTACTCTTCAGTTGCTATTCGCTCTTTCCATTTTCTAATTTCAAGTAGTAATTTGTAAGCTACCTACATTTTCCTATTTTTTAATTAAGTACAACCATAAAGCATATAAATTTAAAGAGAGTCAACGCCATAGGAATCACCGTAACTGCCGTAATGTTGGTTGCATACATAAATATTGAGAGAAATGGTTATTAAATGTACTAAAACGCCGTAAGGTTTGGGTCAAGGAAACGACGGTTTGACAATGTTGCCGTCACACAGTACGGAGTATAAAGCTACAAATATGGCTTTGATAGGGAATTGCTATTTTTTAAAGTAGATTTTTAAGAATATTTAGTTCATTGCCCGGCCGCTAGGTGTCAAACCTTCAGCTACCTTGGGGTCGGGCAACTTGAAACCTATCAAACGTTTTTCCCCAGAATTGCGAACTTTTTACCTTATTATGTGCCATGGTACAGCTAAAGCGTTAGATATGATAGCAGTCGGCAGAAAGAAAAATATGCTCCCCATTCGTATAGGTATTAATGTTATTCGAAAAATACACCGATACAGCTATTTACTCCTCGAGTACTGTTAAACGATTTCACGATAACATAGTTACATGATCGTCAGTGTTTTAATATGAAGGGGGGCTTGTTATTTATCTCTGATCGGAATATATCGCAGATCAAGTGTACCAAATTAATTAAATGAAGCCGTTAGAGCTATAACCGAATGGTTAGACTTCTGCTTTCAGTCGTATCGATCTGAAGTCCATTTATGCTGCTCATGGCTGGTGGGTTTCCTATCGTAATAGAAGGAAATAAATTAACTTATGAAATTAAAACAGCGTAGAATCATCATTTGTAGGCTTCAGTTTCTTACATAAAACGTTAAAATTGATGCCAAATGTTTCGATCTACTTTAATCACGAGACTTTCTGAAAGTAAGGGTAATAAAAAAGCTTCTAATTACCAACAAGCAGTACTCACAAAAAATAATGAAAGTGTTTAAACTGTGACAGTTGGAATTTATAGATAACAAAAGCTTAAGCAAGTAGTTTGTATGCGATTTTTATTTTATTTTAATCGACAAGTTTAAACTACAGTAAGGGGTACGTCGGATAAGCGAAAACTCGGATAACACGGAATAAATAAAAACAACTCGAAAACTTTCCTTATTTTTGGTATATTTAAAATGGTACAAGTAGTCCAGTCAAATTAGACTTTTGGTGAAAAAGTGATGCTAACTTTACGGGACTTTTTCAGGGTTATTTGGGAAGTTAAGGAGAGCTTAAATCCAAGTTTGCGTATACCCAGACCACGTGGGATTTTTTAAAGGGGGGGAAAAGGTAAAAATTTTGATTTCGCTATAACTCGGCAGCAATATTGATCGTACAGAAAAAATAAAAAAAGGGTTTTGTAGGTTTGTTGAAGCTCTACAAGTTTCCTTTGGACGACTTTTCCCGAAAATTAATATTTAACGATTTATAAAAACAGTAAAAAAAAGTAAACTTGTTTGGTCAACGAATAGAATTTGTTCATGTATGAGAAAGTTGTAGAACAAAATCACCGTGTCAGATTTTTCGATCGGTTGAAAAATAAGGTCGAAGGGAGCGTCTGAAGGTGTGCTATCTATTCGCGCCCCTCCGGCACCGGTGCGGCGGCTCGACGCTGCGGCACGCGAAAACACACTTTAACGTACGATGAGAAGAATTGTCGCCTAGGCCGCTTGCGGCCGAGGTAGAACAATCTCGAGTACGTTAAAGGTTTTCGCGGACATTGTCCCATAAACAGTCGCATTTAGATTTCAAAATTGTCAATAAAAACTTCACACAGCATTTTTTACATTTCACATGTATAACTACCCCTTTCTAAAAATACTAAACTTTTTCCAAAAAAACCCTTACGAAACACCATTATTTCTTTCCACTATTTTATCTCCTTACCTGTCCACTGCGTCTAAATTCCCCTACAATTCCTTCCTTGCATAGGACCTGCCTCATATTTCTTTAAGAAATAAGAACATATTCAAAAGAGTTCGAGATCTTTTCTTCGAAACAGAATCCAAAAATTTGCCTAGTCAACACTAAAGATCCCATTTCTCGCTTACCCTACATAATAAATCAGCTTTCGCCAACCACATCCTCCTCTCAGGTGATTCCTATATCCCAGACAACTTTACTATCCAACATTTCTGTAATAAAAGCAAAAAATTAGATTTTTAAAAAATACATACAATTCATCATTTGCGTAAAACCCAACCTTCATTTGCCTTGAATAAAGTTCTGAATCTCAACAAAAACCTTTTAGTTTTCGGTTATAATTTTCTCGTTTCCGGCTCCTTTGATTTCTCTTTCATAAATTTACAGCCATTTGTCACTTCCATTTCGTTTCACTTGCGTCGCCTTAACGTTTTCCATAATTTTCTTCCGCGCTCATAGACTTCAATTGTTCCCCTTTTCCACTGTGACTGCGTACCGCAACAAGTCGATGGTGCTTAGCAATACACAAATTTAAGAAACCCCATAAAACAATAACTCGTCTCTCCCATTTCAACTCAATGTTTGCGCAATCCTAAATCATCTCTGTTTATATTTAATTTATTGTCCCCAGTTCTTCAAATTTCAATTGATGTATACATATGTATTACCTCGACTTGGCCAACTTTCGTTCTTTGGCAACAATTATTCCGATGTAATTTTTCGCCAAAGTGTGATGTTTTTGATATGTAATATTTTAATGTATTTACTGTGATAATTAAATTGTTTCCCCGTACGTATTTAATTCAGTGGTTATTGTTACCTAACCTCAAATGTTTTAGCATACCGCGCCTCATATTTTTAAAATGTAAAATTTTTCATCTACGTTTGTCATTAAATAAATGTTAATCATTTAAAGGTTGTCCTTTTTTCTGATAGAAGACTTATGTTCATATGTTTTAATAGCCCGAAGATGACCAAAATCGAAACGTGTCAATTTCATTTTTTCACTAATATCAATCTACAGTCAGTCTTAATTAACCGAATAATAATAAAAGTAAGGGGGAAGGTTTTGTGATTATTTTTTTGAATGTAATTGAATTATTTCAATTTTAATAACACCATAAATTAAATGAATTAAAATGATATTGTAACAAATAAATAAATTAAAGTAGTAAACTAGGCACCCTGCATTAATTTAAATTTGCTGACTGATATGGAGTTAAAGGGATGCTGATCAACGTAAGCACGCAATATTATAATAAAAAAAATAAACAACTTTTTATTATTTAACGAAGGCGTTATAAATTTTTGGAAAAAAAACTTCAATGTCATGGAATTTGGCGTTGACTTGTCTCATCTTTCGTTGAACGATGTTCAGGTTATCTTTACGAATTTGTCTTTGCGAGCCCGGAATTGATTTTCATTTTGGGTTTCCCATCCGTTGCCATAAACCTTTGTAAAGAATAACGACCAAAATATTCGGCGATCAGCCGCGCTTGTGGAACATTTGGAGGGTTATCTTTTCTCGGTAGATAATTGTAAAATTGTAAAAAAGTGTAAAATCCATCTTTATCTTTCTTTTCTAAATTCGCAGCGAAAATATGCTTACGTTAGCCCGTAGAATTAATTAAAATAATGCACCGTGGTTTTAAGAAATCTTAGTTACTGTTATTGTAGTAATATTTTTCATTTTTTACACTTCAAAGTACACAGTTTGAAAATAAAATTAAATGTCATTGCTTAAATTCGAAACATTATGCAGCTACAAAAACGATACTCGTAAAGGAAATGACTATTTTATTCCCTTTTACGAAGCGTCGATGCAACATTAATCGTCGTTTGTTTGGCTTTTATCGATATTACAATAACTTTAAAAATATAAAACCATTAATCTCAATTTAAACATCACTCCTTCAGCAGTACAGCCATGTGTATTCAATTTCACTCTCAAAGTTACCTTTAAATTTATACTCTGTGATTTCAGAGACCAAACATTCGTAGTACTTCCAGTGAACACTTTTCCTCATTTCAGCTCTACTGTTATTTTTCACAGTTTAATTGTATTTACAGAAAAATCTTAAATAATGATATGAAGTTTTATTTCCGGTTCCATTTTCTTTATGTGCATAACAGCTGTAAACTATATATCTACTACCACGAGGATATCTCTAATACATATGGTCAAAATACGGTTTTAATAATGAAGAACTTGCTAAAATCCACTCTAAAAGATGCCAAACTTACGAACAGACGAATTTTTTTGCTGAGATGCCGCAACCAAGGATCCATCCCACAACACATCAGCAACAACAACAAGAATCTGCTAAATCTGGTTTCATCAAACAACAGACGACTCAACTCAAAGGCTGTACAACTCAATCATAGGTTGGTAGCAAACATTCTTAATTTGGAAATAACAATAACAATCTCAGATCTAAAAATTAACAAAAACCTCATTAATAACCTAAAGAACAAATTACTTAAGTTAGTCCCTACCAATAACTTTCTAAACTTCATTAAGTATATAGAAACGAAACGTGGAAACCTCTTTCAAAAAATCAAATGCTCTAATTTAAAAAAATTCAGCGATCTCACCGCAATGAGGAACAATAATAATAACAACACAAAACTTTTTAATAACAATTCGAAATGGTTCGTTGATCTGTCGACAAAAGGGGTTCCTAAAGAAACTAAAGATCTACTATCATTGGGGGGTAAATTTGGTATTCCAATTATGAACAAAAACAATATCAACATTGGCAAACTGCTAGCGGAATGTGAATCCATAATATGTAAAATCCCACCACACATCCAAGAAATCAAACGATGTCAAATCACTAATGTCATCACCAATTATGTGCAAAATAATAATGGAAAAAGTACTAGGAACCATAATCGACACATCAACCACCCAATCACTTCACGACTTATAAACAATACTAAAAAATTCATCAAGGACAACCAAGACATTATATTCACCAGAAGCGACAAAGGTGCAGTCACAGTGGCCTTAGATAAAAATATGTACCAGAACAAGACCAAAGAGTTACTCGAGGACAAGTCTACCTACATATTACTACCATCGGACCCTACCGCCTCCATTCAAACGAAAAATAACAAACTAGTTGCATCAATGCACAAAGATGGCGTCATTACCCTAGAAGAGAGAAGAGCACTAACCAATTACAACTCAATCAGCCCCAAACTGTATACGCTACCCAAGATCCACAAAAATCCCGTAGCCTTTAGACCAATTGTAAGTTGCGTCAATAGTCCTACAACAAAAATCTCAAAATTCATAGCCAACATCCTCTCGAATACCATCAACAATTTATCCAACCCACACGACATTAAAGACTCTTTTTCCTTCGTTAAAAAAATACAGAATTTGCAATTACCACCAAACCATGTACTAGTATCCTTTGATGCTGTCTCTCTCTTTACCAATATCCTAATTGAATTAGCCAAACAACTAATCGAAGATAGTCCAGTCATTTTAAACATGAACATTGCAAAAAATCCTATATTAGGTTTGACTTTTTTATGTTGTTAGGTTCAGTCCCAGTAGTAAATACTCAATTTTGCAACTTCGAAAAACTTGTGGAAACTGGGGGGGGCGCCAAAAACCGCGATTTTTTCGGACTTTTTTCAGATTTAGCCTCGTAGCTCAAAAACTACGAGTTATAGTGCAAAGAATATGATTACCTTCTTTAAACTAGACTAAATTTGCTACAATTTGAGCCTAACCGGAAGTCTGTAAGTATAATAGTTTCCGAGATACAGCTCTTCAAAAATAGGCAATTTTTCCCAAAATCTTTTTTCAACGTATTATCCATGTTTCGAGCCAGGTATTGCCATAACGACGTGCCCTACGACTCTTGTCACGCAGAAAAAAATTGTAGGACATTTTATCACCTTTTATTTAAGCATAGATGCATTCCTGTGGGCCTAACAGTTCTCGAGAAAAAGACGGAAAACCGGAAAACAGTGAAATCCTCCACATATATGTAATAGCATTAGTATGATTAGAAGACATTTTCTGATTATTCTTATTTAGCCTAGCGAACGAACGCTCAAAAAGGGCTTGTAGACAGACTTTTTGATCCTAATGATTTTATTTCTAAGATGTGTTTGGAGGTGTTTGGTGATAATTATACGAAAAGTCCCCGGCCCTACCGTATGAGCTAACTCCGTAGCGTAACAAAATTTGCGGATTTGTTTGGTTTTCCCTTTGTATCTCTTGAATAGGCGATCGTAGTGGGAAATGGCCAATTATAAAATAAAAGCTGCCTTGAGAAAATACTTTTGTTCTTTTCGTCAAACATTAACCCTATCACAAATGTACTAAGAAAAGACTAGAGACCATTAAACATGGTGGCGCATAAGACTGAAATTGTTTGGCTAAGGATGCAGGTAATCTGTATTTAATACTCACATATCAGATTTAGCTCCAAACCTCCCACAAAATTACTTGTTCTCTAGTGCCCTCTATTCCATCTTGAACTCAAGGTTTTTTTTGAATAACTATAACATCTAATCTATTTGAGATAAAATATTAAACGGTATATGTATTTTATAGGAAATTTTATGGTCTACAACTTTTATATCAGCAGTTTTTGCTATAAACCCAATACTTTAGGAGCTAGGACACAATATTTGCCGAAAAACGTCGTGTAAAAGCGATTTTCAAAAAAAATGTCAATTCTTGACAGCGAATATCTTTTCAACGGATAGAGATTGAGAAAAAACGCATAGAAGCAAACTTGTAGAAAATTTAATCAGCTTTTTTTTATAATTGGACATTTCCCACTACGATGGCCTATTCAAGAGATGTAAACGGAAAACCAAACAAATCCGCACATTTTGTTACGCTACTTTTCGTATAATCATCACCAAACACATCCCAGAAATAAAATCATTAGGATCAAAAAGTCTGTCTACAAGCCCTTTTTGAGCGTTCGTTCGCTAGGCTAAATAAGAATAATCAGAAAATGTCTTCTAATCATATTAATGCTATTACATATTATGTGGAGTCGTAGCGATTTCACTGTTTTCCGGTTTTCCGTCTTTTTCTCGAGAACTGTTAGGCCTACAGGAATGCATCTATGCTTAAATAAAAGGTGATAAAATGTCCTACAATTTTTTCCTGCATGACAACGGTCGTAGAGTACGTCGTTGTGGCAATATCTGGCTCGAATCATGGATGATACGTTAAAAACAGATTTAGGGAAAATGCCTATTTTTGAAGAGCTGTATCTCGGAAACTATTATACTTACAGGCTTCCGGTTAGGCTCAAATGGTAGAAAATTTAGTCCAGTTTAAAAAAGATAATCACATTCTTTGCACTACAACTCATAGTTTTTGATCTACGAGGCTAAAACTGAAAAAAGTCCGAAAAAATCGCGGTTTTTGGTGCCCCCCCCAGTTTCCACAAGTTTTTCGAAGTTGCAAAATCGAGTATTTACTACTGGGACCGAACCTAACACCATGAAAAAAGCAAACCTAACATAGGATTTTTTGCAATGTTTGTATATTTTTGTGTTTAAATTGACTGTACTAAAGATAAATGGAAACAGATCCAAAACTACACAACACTCAATAAAAAATGGTTTTTAGCGGCCATAGACCTCATCCTAAACAACAGTTACTTCTCCTTCGATGGCTCTACGTACAAACAACTAGAAGGCTGTCCCATGGGAGGGGCTCTGAGTCCTATCATCGCACAAATGACTATGGATTACATCTTGCTTGAAGTCAACAAAAAAACCGATCTTCAATTCCCGTTTCTTTTCAAATACGTTGATGACATCGTATGCAGCTTACCTGGAGATCAAGTGGAAAACACCTTATCTACTTTCAACTCTATTCACCAAAAAATCCAATTTACTGTTGAAAAGGAAGAAAACAACTCAGTACCCTTTTTAGACACCAAACTTATAAGAACGGGAGACAACCTAGTTATAACTGATTGGTATAGAAAGAACACCCACTCAGGAAGATTTATTAACTACAACTCCAATCATCCCCTACATCAAAAAATCAACACCATCAAAGCCATGAAAAATCGCATCGTAAAGATCGCCCACCATTCCCTTCAACAAAAAAATTTAACTAGCCTAGCGGGCATGTTTATCAATAATGGGTTTCCGAAAACCATGGTTAAAAAAATCATTTTCAACACTACAAATGAATATACGTCTACTATTCCATCTGGAGAAGACAACAGTAACCCCAACACAACCATTGATAACTCCAAAACCACGATCTACTTTAAACTCCCATTCATACCCGAAATTTCACATAAATTAGCCCTTATCCTAACTTCTGAAAACATCAAAATCGCTTTCTACAATGTCAACCCGCTCAACTCATTATTTACCAAAACCAAAGATAAAACTGACACCTCTCTTAGATCCAATGTCATTTATAACGTCCCTTGCAAGAATTGTGACAAGAATTATGTAGGAATGACCACTACGTGGTTAAAAACCCGTATGAATCTACACAAAAGCGATTTGAGGACCAACAAAAATAGATGTGCCCTGTCAATACATGCAATTAACCTGGCACATTCTTTCGACTTTGATAAGGTGTCAATCCTCTGTACCTCGGATAACAAATATACCTTAAGGTTCTTAGAAATGGTTGAAATCCAAAAAAATCTACAATTTACTGTTAACTTTAGATCTGACATTGATAATCTTCATGCCACTTATGCCAACTTAATTAGCGGCATAAAGAAAATATGATTGCTACCAACAGCGTTCTCCCACCATCTAGTTTTATATTGGCCGTTTTCATGATTAATTATTTTAATTTAATTTTTATTGAATAATCACGTTCCACTCCTAAATTATGCATCTCACATGATTGGTTCTTCAACCTTACTGATTATGGCGTTTTCAAACAAGTATTTATCACTCAGTTAATATTATCGAATTCTATCACCAGTCAGTACGTTTTATGAAACCAAATGAGATGCTATAAAACTGTTCGTTTTAATATCCTTCATAATTGTCGGTTTAATTCAAATAATCTTTATGTAAGTTCAAACTATTCATTAGTTCATTATTTTAATTAGTTACTTTTAGTGTCCTGAGGAAGCTTGTATCTAACGGGCGAAATATTGACAAATAAATAAAAAATTCTTATCAAGTGACAACGACAGGTCTTAATCCCCAATAAAATTCTCCTTACAAATAAATACCACTATTGAATGTGCGATAGGAAACTGAAAAATTAAACATTTTCCCTTTCAACTAACACAATATCTACCTACCTTACATAGGACGACGGTAACTATTACGTGCTCAATTATTTTTTATAACTTCAGTGAGCATGTCATAATTCACCTTTTCCAATCTTAAAATTATTTATAATTATTAGGTAGGTACACTAAACAATTTTATTCATTATTATTTTTATTCGGATCAATATTAACACTCGACAGCAGACATTTCCATGTTTTTAGGACAAGCTTTCCTCGTTACTAATGCCTCAACATAATAGAATTTTGAAGGGGGTGGGGCTGACAACATGTTGGTGTTTTCATTAAAGAATTTTAATTGGAATTATATATCAAGTGAAATAAAGGTTATTCATGATAACTTCTACTCGGCATAGTCCCCTGACTGTGAAGAAACAGCTAGATATCAAGGTATTGGGAAAACATTTGCATTGTAAGATTTCCTACTTCAAAAGGGAACAGTTTGCCCTGCCTTAAACGAATATGTCACGACTTTGTGCATAAAGGAAACGGTAAACAGGAAATTAGTTTGAAAAATGGGTGAACGGATTATCATAATAATTTTCTGAATTAGTTAAAGGCGAGTTTTAATTATTATGTATTCATGTTTCATCTGCTTCTCTCATGAATTCCCTTTTAAAAATTAGTGATACATTTACTTTCTCCTTCAATTCAAAAGATAAAGATACAGATCAAGGACGCAACTTGGTAATGATAAAAAATGTGTTTTTCGCATTTCATTGCAAAATGTCAACTTTTTGAATGTCATTGTAGTTTTGAAAAGTCAATCTTTGTGTAACAAGTGATAATAGTTATTTATGCATCAAGGGCGTAAAGAAGCTTTTATGGCCCGAAGCCTTAGGAAAAGGCTGTAGGGCCATAAAAGCAAGTTACGCCAGAAATGCACACACTATTTTATGCATAGATAAGTATTTATATCAAATAATCTAAATATCGCATAAAATTGATAGCTTTATCAAGCCGCTTGAAGTACGTTGCTATAAATATTAAAATACGTTGCCATAGTAAAAGCAGTAAACAAAGGTATCCATTTTAATTTTGTTCAAAAACTGTATTATTTCCATTGTCATTTTAATTGACGTTTCTTTATGGCCCGCGGGCTATAAAGAGGCCCGCGGGCCATAAAGAGTTGTTTATGTTCAGGTACCAAGGTTATAATAACCTCATTATGATGTATCTGTGCATAAATTGCTTTTATTTCTGACAGTGATATTATAAGCTTATATTGTCATAGTTACGATACCAATAAAGAGTGTCATAACTCCCTTGGGATATAAAGACGCTATAATTCCCTCTACGGCTCTTTTATGAACCAGTAACCTAGCAACAACCAAAACTGCAATCGACGATACCTGAATCAAATATACCGGAAATGGACAAATTTTATTAAACTCGGTCAGAAATAAAATTATCTATGTATCACGGGAATTAATAGGTCTCAATTACCTCGGGTAATTGCTGTCCCTCGGGCGCAAGGCCCTCGGGACGCAAACTTTACCCTCGGTAATTAAGACCCTTATAATTCCCTTGATACATAAATAACTATTTCCGCCGATCGTTAAAAAATTATGACATTTCTGACAGAATTTTGAAAGGAAAAGGACAAGATTCCGGTGCATGTAGTCGTTGCTAGGCAGCCAACGATTACTGTAAGGAAATATTCATTTCTGTACTGTAAAGAAATGTTCATTTCCTTACAGTAATTAGAGCATTCAACAAGGTACTAATGAAATGAAAACCCATTTAACAAGTCATATTTAATTATTTCGTTCTATTAATAGTTATTGTTATATTACAATTATTACAAGTGTTAATTATTGATTATTATTGGTATTAAAATTAGTATTGGAATTGCAAATCGCGTCGTCTGATAGCTACAATGTTGGTACTTCTCCATGGATACCGACGTTCGTTATTTTCAAGGCATCGCTTGTTATTTTCTTCATAAAATAATTTTTAGAATTTCCATGTTTTCAGCCTGTTTTTTAACAATCGGCGGAAAAATAGTATGTGTACCTCGTAGGAAAAGCAACATTCCCCGACTCTGTGTTGCTGGGCTCGGCTGGCGCCTCGCAATATTCACACAACAATATTCACATCGTCCGGGAATGTTACGCTTTTCCTACTCGATACGCAATGTACTATTACTTTTTGTAACAAGTGATAAAATGCTTTTACTTTCGTTGCTATAGAAATAAATTGCAATAGCACAGAAGACATAATACAGAAGCGACACTCGTTTGATGTTCGTTTGACAAATCCTGGTGACCTTCGCCATTTTGTTGTTAGTACTTTACGTGGGAAATTTAAAAACACTTTAGTTTTCAGCATTAATCTACTTCTCTGGATGGCAACGATATTTCGCAAATGTTAACTTAATTTTTAATAGTTTACTTTTGCGAAATATCGTTGCCATCCAGAGAAGTAGATTAATGCTGAAAACTAAAGTGTTTTTAAATTTCCCACGTAAAGTACTAACAACAAAATGGCGAAGGTCACCAGGATTTGTCAAACGAACATCAAATGAGTGTATTATGTCTTCTGTGGCAATAGCAACGGATATTCTGGATGTCTAGATTGCTATTGAAATAAATTACCATAGCAACGGATCTTCTAAATGTGCAGATACGACACATCAGCAATTTATACGGGAAAAATTTTGTTCATTTATTCATTTTACAACAAAATGCGAAAAAATCTTGTATAAAACACGAGATAAAAGCGCCTTTTTATCACACGACATGTTGTTCATCTCTGCTTCGCCTCGATGAACAATTTTTTCACGTCTGGTGATAAAAAGTATGGCTTTTACCTCTAGTTGTATAAATAGCTATTATGTGGTAGGGAAAATGTCCAGTTTTCTTATGAAACATATGTTTCTTCTTTCTTCTTGAAATGGATAGACTTTCCTATGTCTTATTATTATTATTGCTAGGGGTGGTCCCTATTGGTTCCTGCACTGCGACCTTTTGGTCTATTGTGCTCCCCGCTGTTGTCCACCCTTCCAGAATACCTGTATCTTTAATAAAGTCCAGGATTTTAGTAGTGAGAATCTTCTTTACTTCCTCTTGTGTAGTGTTTTCATTTCCAAGTAGGTGTTCCCTTGCCTTTGTGAATGTCTCACATTGGCAAATAATAATAATAATAAATATGGGGTTATCGGTCAGTCCCATGTTATGCAGGTGTTTGTTCAGGCGTATGGCCATGTCTATCGCAAGTTTTATCTTCGTCCTGCTTGGCTTTAAGATGGACGCTGCTAAGTCCCCGTTTGGGGTTTCCAGAAAGACCTTGGAGTGACTCTTTCCTGCGATTTTCGACCAGTGTCTGCAATGATCTTTCGTGAGTATTGCCTGAATTTCCTTTTTGACTGTGTTATATGTCATCCCACAGGCCGGTTCGGATCCTATGAGCGGTTTTGCGCTTGCCATTCTCGCAAGCTCATCAGCAACCTGCGATTCCAGTGTGCCGAGGTGCCCACACTAGTGTGACTGAGTTGCACTTACCTAGTGCGTTTAGCATTTCTGTGCATTCAAGCACTACCTGAATTTACTACATCTAGTGCAATCGCTGCTTTGCTGTATGTAACTATGATTTCCTATGTCTTACAACATACAGGTTTTAACAGAGCATTCGCATATATTGCTACCCTTTTTGTTTACGAACAGCTTCTAAATTTTCGTTGAGACAATAATAACTAACGAATATAAATTTTCAGATTATAACCAGGTAAGAAAAATACTCCAATCTTAGCATGATAGAACGTAAAATCATAATATGGTAAAACCCATCAATAACTTGCCCTTGTAATATTCACTGAGTTATCGCTAGAGAATTTCTAGATAAGCCTAACGAGAAGTGCTCATTAACCAAGTTAGTAATAGTAATCAAATAAAATCCAAAATTTACTTAAAATTTATTATTTTATCAAGCCATATTCCTAACGATTTTATCTGCACATATGTGGCAAAACTAGTTTAAAAATATTTCTCAATTCGTTCTAATCATCCATTCTTTGTATGTAGTAGCATATTTTACATAAAATAAGTTTTGTAAGTTAGGCGAACAGAGAGTACGTCTTAATTACGAAATAATTTAAATTAGACTTCAAAAATCTGCAATTTCACGTTGTCCAGACTACGATTTAGTTACGGTATTGTGTGTAATCACATTTACTGGGAGATTTGAAATCCGTCCACTAAGGATTTATGCTATACGACTATAAGCTTTGGGATGTGCACGGTTCCATAACTCTATCATCCTACGTTCTAGTACTCAGTCTCGTTATATAGTAATCACTAATCAGTGTTACGTGCGCATCGCTTTTTAGGAAAAACAATTACGAGGATATTCGTGTATTTTATACGTCAATTTTGATTAAATAAAAATAAGGTTTTCTATAAAGAAAAGCATTTTACACAAAAATAATGATTGTAACCTTGTTAAAATTTATTAGAAAGAAATAAACCACAAAATAATTCTAAGGAAGCCTCTTAACAGCAGAAATGCCATCAACAAGTTATAAATTGAAAAAAATTGTATTCTTCTACAATACGGTCCAATTCTGGTGGTTTATTTCATTATGACTGATAAATATGTCCCATTCACAAGGCTTGTTTCCAAAACCACTAAAGATCATAACCGTTAATCCCATCTTTAAAAGGGGTTCTACACAACAGTGGAATAATTATCGCCCAATATCTACAGGCGTAGTCACGTAAGAAGACGAGCGCGGTAATGTGCAAACGACGAATTTACGCTGCTTGTAAAATTTCACGTATCTATAAGTCAGTGTCGTTTCACGTTGTTGTTGCAGATATGTTTATTCATCATGTAATGTTTCTAAGAGGCTTTCGGAACGCTAACTTCACATTACACTTTACCAAATTTCAAATGGAAACGGGAATCCCTGAACATGGCCAACAAAATTTAAACTTTCCCTCCAAAACAAAGCACCCCCCCCCCAAATGACACAAGCTCGTGATCGTCGAACAGGCCCTCTATCGTGTAATAGGTACGAATACACTGGTCGTGAACCAATCGGGAAGGAGAATCAAAAATTACCATTAACTGTACCAAAAATAATGCATTTATTGACAGTTACTCGACGATTCGGAGGAGAAAAAGTGCGAACACTAAAAAACTCCTCCTTTGACATAATTACAAAAAGCAATTCAAATACAAAATTATAGCAACAAGACTGTTAAATAATATCAAGACAAAACATTTACAATTTCATTGTTGTTACGGTTCGATCATCTTTAAATACTTTATGCAGCAGTTGTAAATAGTACCATGAATAATCAAATTAAACAAAGAAATCAAATCAAATACATTGCATATTAAAATAAAAGGGTCAAGAGAGTTTAAATAGATAGAAATGTCCACAAGTTACAAAAGGGTTCAACATCAGGTAAAAATACACAAAGGACACAGTTAGTCACCGTTATCTGGAAGACAATAGGTCTCTCCCTTTGTACAACAACCAAAAGTAAAACAAAGGCGCATCAAGGAGGACACCTGGCATTTCCACTAATTGCCTCGCATACATTACTTATCAAACATAGGCTCTAAAACGTAAGAAAGATTAATGTAAATGGACCCCCCCCCCATGGGTATCTGGCCCCTTGTGCGGGGAGTTACGCAGACTAAAGTTGTAGTTCAGCTCTCCAGACGGTGATCAACCAATCACACTTTTAGGGGATCGAAACTGCCTCCAACTAGGTGTGGGGCAAAAGCATGACTACTATGGAACAAAATATTAAAATGCAATCCTAATAACAGTTAGCATGATTAGTTTTCACCGTATGCAAAGCCTTCGAGGCCGAAATGGTTAATTAGATACACAGCAGTTCAGAATCAGACTCGGTTAATTGTTGGTAATGCCGGGGTTCGATTTCATAATGAAATTAAAGTTAGCAGTACAATCGACAGACCCACGTCTAGCAAGCTACACGGCTATCAATTACAATCATATTTAGGCAACGCTAACAGTACAACACCTTTACAGATATACAATTATGGATATTAAAATAGTTAAATAATGGCAATAAAAATATTAGAATAACGAGGTATTACCTGGATTAAGAACACATGTTGATACACAATACAAATACAAATACAATAATACAAATTCAAATCTAGTTACACGCTGCACGATGTTAAGAATAGTTGTAAACGTTCAAGCAAAAAGAAAAAGATCCTTTTCAAACCCACTCCAGCTGTTTTTATATTTATACAGACTAATATGAAATATGCTACGTTAGAGTATCATAGACATTGCCACAGAGTACGATCTTCTTGGGGTGTGACGTTGCCCTCATTGCGGTACTGTACTGCAAGTTGCCGGCTTCAGTAACTGTATCCAAAAGTGGAACATCTCAATCACTAAGTATGAACATTAGTGTTTTTTGTTGAATTATAATTACAGGATAATTACATACTTTAGTGATATATAATGGAATTCGAATAAGGATAAGTTATTGAAAAAAATGCACGTGTTTAAATGCATTTATTATGATACGCAACTGACTTGTATTTTTACAGTACTCGGCTTTCGGAGTCATGAATCGGGTTGAGCCGGTGCTCGCCTTCTTATGTGACTATGACTGTATTTCCTCTAGCTTCTCTAAAATATTTGAATATGCTATGCTAAATCGTTTAAATAGCCATCTCAACAAACACAATATAATTTTTGCTAATCGGCATGGTTTTAGACCATCCTTCTCCGCTATGACGGCAGCTCAAGCTCTGATAAATGATGTTGTTACTTACATAAATTAATAGTCAACAAACAGTAGGTCTTTTCTGTGACTTAAGTAAGGCGTTCGACTCTGTGAAATATAAAATCCTCATTAGTAAATTAAATCTATATGGCATCACAGGCGCCGCGCCGTGCAGATTGGTTTTCCTCATATCTGTCAGAGAGACTAAAACTTGTCAAAAATCACATACAAAAATAGTCAAACAAAGAAATCGTATTATTCGTCGCGTCTCCCACTAAATATTGGTGTTCCGCAAGGATCGATACTGGGTCCTGTGCTATTCTCCATCTTCATAAATGATATTGCCACAAATTACGGGTATTCGAGGGGGGGGGGGGCTAATTGAACGCCGAGAGGCACTTATAGCTAAGTTAAGTGTACTTTTTGTATTAAATAATTAGGGAAGCAAATAATCGAATATTTAGGTTTCTAGTTTTCTACATTGAAATCTTACGGTGCGTCGGCCAATTTTACACCCTGTATAAATAAATTGTTAATTATTGGCTACCGGGTACGCTTATACCTTTTCAACTATTGATACGTGGGTAGAATACCATTTATTTGGAAGAGTATTTGACAATATACATATAGGTACATAATTATGTAGCTGAAACAATTCGAAAGCGAAACCCATAAAGGAAACATTTTCGCGATTTGGCGTCACTTGTTTGCCACTGATTGATCGAAATAAAGGTAGAATTGTTTACGGTGTGTCAAACGAAAATAATTTAAAAGAGGAATTGGGGTTAAATATATTTGACAGATTTGCGTTATTTGCAGATCACGGGCGAAAAAAGTGCGTTGAACCATATCCTTGATGTTTGTTGATTCGACGGTAATGTCAATACTTCACAATATCGCTGTTGTCCACTTGAAATGACAGCTGACATACAAACACAAACTTTCATTACCTTTATTCCAAAGCTTACCGACTGTTATTAGTTTTCGTTACAGTGGAAGTAGTACAAGTAAGTGAGTTTCATATTTTCAACGTGTGCATTAAGCAAGTAATTTAAACAGAGTAAAATTATTTAATTACTCATCGCTCATCTGTAAGAAATTTGTATGCTTTATAGGGTATCAACGAAATTAATCTCAAACTAGCTGCAGGGTATCTGAACGTAAAGTATTTTTACAAAGAAACTTCTCTCCACAAAAATTTTATAGAAGGGTTAACGTTAGGCTTCATTGCCCAAGGAGTTCGTAAATACAAATTAAACTGTTAACACTTTCGCGGTTTACTGTACTTACATAATGAGAGTTATAAATATCAATTAGCTGATAATTTTACGTCACTATTGTACCAATGTAACTTTGACGTGATGTATATCCTTCTAATCAATTACATTACGTAATACACATCCATTGTCCCTAATATTCGGGAAATCAGGGAACTAGTAAGTTTGCAGCAATATTATTACAATAATTACAAGCTGTAATTCGGAATTGGCTTTATTCGTGTCGGAGTTCGAAACAATTTTTCTCCCCTAAATTATGTTACTAGGTACTCTTTTTTTAGAAACAAGTTAAACAATTTCAAATGTTAAAAGGTGGATTGCTGTGTTATTGTAATTCAATCCTTCCTATTTCCTATTTATTTCTTCAAAACAAAGGTGCTTTTATTACATTGCATAATGATAAGTGCGCATAATTCATTTTCACTATTTTTACGTCGATTACTGAAACTCATAGGTTTAATAATCCTTCGCGTTGTTGTTTAATAAAGGTGATGTATGTTCTTTTCTTTTGGGTTTCTTTGAGGTTACTTTTCTGCTCAATCAACAATAGTAACTAAGAGTTAGGTATGTCATAATTGCCTATAGTAAGTTAATAGATTATAGTGTGCTCAGAAGTGCTTTTACACGAATTTGTTTTTTACGACATATAACCATAGAACATATAGGGTAAAGAAGTTCAATGCTGGGGAAAAACGTGTGATAGGTTTCAAGTTGCCCGAACACAAGGTGGCTGAAGTTTTGACACCTAGCGGCCGGACAAGAAATTAAAACTACCCGGTTCAGAGATAAATGTTGCAGATTTCTTTAATTTTACCTAAAGTCAAGTAGGGTATGTTGTCAAAGTGATCAGAAAATTTTTTTAATACCGCCGTTTTTGAATTAATATACAATAAACTAGATATTCTTAAAAATCTAATTTACAAAATATGTATGTATAGTAATTCCTTAACAAAGCCAAACTGCTGTGAATTTACCATATTTGTAGCTTTATAATCAAACTCAAACTTAAACCGTCGTTTCCTTGGCTCAAACCTTACGGCGCGGCGGTTTAGTACATTTAATAACCATTTTTCTCAAAAGTGATGTATAGTGTAGTCATTTTAAACATGAACATTGCAAAAAATCCTGTTATGTTTGACTTTTTTATGTTGTTAGGTTCAGTCCCAGTAGTAAATACTAAATTTTGCAACTTCGAAAAACTTGTGGAAGAGGGGGGGGGGCACCAAAAACCGCCATTTTTTGAACCTTTTCCAGTTTTATCCTCGTAGCTCAAAAACTGTGAGCTGTACTGCAAAGAATACTATTACCTTTTATAAACTAGACTAAATTTGCTATAATTTGAGCCTAACCGAAAGTCTGTAAGTATAATAGTTTTCGAGATACAGCTCTTCAAAAATAGGCAATTTTACCCAAAATCTTTTTTTAACGTAACATCCATGTTGTGAGCCAGATATTGCCACAACGACGTGCCCTACAACCCTTGCCACGGGGAAAAAATTGTAAGACATTTTATCACCTTTTATTTAAGCATAGATGCATTCCTGTAGGCCTAACAGTTCTCGAGAAAAAGACGGAAAACCCGAAAACAGTGAAATCGCTACGGCTCCACATACGAGGTCTGACCAATAAGCAATGCGACTAAGTCCATAAAATACATTTAAAAATTAAGGTACATTGATGTGATCCTCTTCAAAGTACTCCCCTCCCACAACTACACATTGGTTCCAACTCATTTCGCCTTCTTCGGTCTGGCTGCCACTGTTGACTTTGCCGTTTTGTTTCGGGATCGTACTGAAAATACCAACTTTCATCACGATCGAGAAGAGTTGGATCAGCTTCAACTTGTTCCAGACAATCCTGTGAAATGGACATTCGACGAAAGGTTCTTCGGCACCATCTTTGCACACTGATTTTTCATGGACAAATCATTAATTAACATTTTTCTGACGATTTCTTGTTTCAACTTAAGTTTTCATCAGTCAACATTCGATCTTAATGCACGAGAGTGCGCACACGCTGAACATTGTTGTCAGTTCGAGCTTCAACCGGCCTCTTTACGACCGTTTTTAAAATCTTTATGCCATCGAAACACCTGAGCACGACTCTGGTTCGCAGTGTTACCACACGCGCGGCTAAAAAATCAGTCTCATTACCATTACTTATTGGTCATACCTCGTATATGTAATAGCATTAATATGATTACAAGACATTTTCTGATTATTCTTATTTCGCCTAGGGAACGAACGATCAAAAAGGGCTTGTAGACAGACTTTTTGATCCTAAAGATTTTATTTCTGGAATGTGTTTGAAGGTGTTTGGTGATGATTATACGAAAAGTTGCCGGTCCTACGGTATGAGCTAACTCCGTAGTATAACAAAATTTGCAGATTTGTTTGGTTTTCCGTTTTTATATCTTGAACAGGTGGTCGTAGTGGGAAATGGCCAATTATAAAATAAAAGCTGATTAAATTTTCCAGAATTGAACATATGCTCTTTTGCTTTTCCAGGTTTCTCTATCTTATGAAACTGTTTTCTATTTTATTCCTGCTACTCTTTTTATGTCGTCATACTATCGGTTATTTGATGTTTCTCTTCCTCTTCTTCCTAACCAAAACTCTCATTCAATAATTTGTGCATTCTGGGTGAAAGGGTGACAGATGTTAATTGTTTGTGATTCCCATATGTACTTTATATACTCGTAGTAGAATGTACAGGTTCTTTCATTACAAAGTGATGAGGTTCCATATCTTATGAACCATTGAGGCAAAATCCTTTTAAGAAAAGCGAACTGGAAAGAAGTTTTAATTTCTATCTCTGCTGTTAAGGTTTCGTAGGTGCTACAGTTATGCAAAGAAAGCACTTTTATAATAAATACATCCTCAACAAACAATTTTTTGTAAAACTTTCTTTACTGTAAGACTTAAAATAAAGGCTGGAATTCAGACGAAAGATTCTGTGTAAATTGGCTTTAAGTCTCGTTTGAAAAATGAAGCCTTTTTGGTTAAGAGAAAATAAATGTTAACGGCATAAGACCGTTCGATGAGCTTTGTGCGATAAAATCTCATTCCTCTAAATCTCATGTGTACATGGTGAACGTCTGTATTTATATAATCTTGTGTAATATAATTTTGTGGAATGTGTAGGCAGTGTTTAGAAATCGCCTATTTTGCACATTAAGGGCCGGTTGTACAAATGCAGTTTAGGCTAAGTTTAAAGTTAAGTGGAGCTTAAGCCACGAAAAGTCATTGTACAAAACTGGTTTAGCAAGTTTACTGCTCAGCTAAGCATCGCCTTTACATTAAACTGAAGATGTACAACCGGCCCTAAGCCACTTGACCTTCTTCCTTCATGGTTCAATTTTCTTAACCGAAAGTTATTCTACTGGAGACAAGAATGCGCCTAGAGACGTCGATTGTTATTTCCGGCCCATGTAGTACTCAGCTTGAATAGAGATTCTTGTCTCAATTATAGATAAATTGAGATGATCTTATCCCTAGTGTTACCGAATATAAAAATTGCTGGCTTAGAAGAGTTAATCACTAAGGAGAAAACAATGTGCAACAACCCCAACTCTATCCAGATCTTGTTGCATTTCTCTCACTGCACTTCGTACATTTCAGGATCGAAAGAATGGTAAAGTTGAACATAGTCAGCATATGAATGAGTCTTGCACGCTTGTACTTGTTTGACTAATTGTATGTAACTATCGTGTCTTAAAAGGTAGCCGCGAATGAGGCGAATGGCGTGAGTAGATAGACCAATCCTACTTAGTCTTTCAATATGATCGTCATGACAGTGACGAAAGCTTTTCTGCAGTTCAATGATACTAATGCTGAACATTTACCCTGATTTTCGGTTGTTAGTAGATCATCAGTAACATCAAAGAGCACTCTTTGGCAACATCTAGCAAAGCATTATGCAACTGAATCCGGCCCCAAATTCTGCCGTTTGAGTGTCAGGAATTATTTTGGGGTTATCCAAAAATGCCCTTAATTGGATGTGCATAATTGGGTCCCAAGATGTGGGACCCTCATCATTTTTAATGGAATACGCTGTATAAGACTCTTCCATCGTATTATTAGGGACTAGTAAATTATGGAAAACAATTATCTGTAATTCGTTTTCCATAACATTTAATGGAAATGCAAAAAATCAAATACGTAAATTATAATTACCAATGTTTTTAATACAAGTATTTATTTAGTTTCAAGCTAAACAAAGAAATGGTTAATGTAAACTTAACTTGAAATACATTATGAAATGAGCCATTCCAACAAAGGATCGACATTGACAATTATTGTATGAAATGTTATTCTCTTCACCTGGTGATGACAGTTCTATTACAGCGGTTCGCTTGTATCCTTTTCATCGGTTTCGAGATTTTAGAATTTCTGTAAGAAATCTTTAAAATCGTAGCTATTTTGGACAGTCTACAAAAAGATGTACATTCTATTAATGTGTGAGAAACGGCTTATAATTACAGAAATTTAAGCAATCGTTTGATATAATAAAAAGGAAAGTATGTACGTGTACGCCAATCTTCTCGGCAGAGTAATAATGCAAACTTCCACATATACCTACCTTAACGGTTTTTGTAATATACTTAGTTCATTCATTTCCTGGAAATAATTTGTATCTAAAAATAATAGAGGTTTGCGTGAGCTTTCAAGCGTTTTCAACTTTGCGACTTAGACATCATCAAACTTGTTTTAAAAATGCTCACACAAAGTTCGTTATATTTTTATATAGAAGTAGAGGAAATGAAATGCATTATAATGCTATTATAAAGGGTTTCCGCATTAATCCACTTTTATGTTATTTGATTCGACGAACTTTAATGGTTTTATTAAATTCAAAATGTAAATGTAGATTTATCAACTTTAATCCATTTATACATGATAATTAACACAACATGTTTCAAAATCGTACACTTACCCTTCGAAAGTAATTTCAAACTCGGAAACAGTAAAGCCGTACGTGTCGTCCATATTTTAAATTAAAGATGTGGTGAAAAGAAACGGTCTAAAAAGTTTTCCGAGTTTCCTAAGGAAAATGAATGGAACGACGTTTTCAGTCCTCGATTTTCAGTTTATAGAAAATTCAAAGTGAACTTAAAATTACTTTCAACTTACCCTCGATAAATACCTAATCTGTTTGGTTATTTCTGATAATACCTCTTTCAACGTAAGGTTTTATGTATATAATTGAATATTGAAAAAATATGTTGGTAGAAAGGCGTTGGATTAATATCCATGCTTCATTAACGTTCTTGGAAATATGGTAATAGAGCTTAGTGTCATATTGTATAGCAACCGTTCCCAGTAGTTTGCGTATGGTTTCTTCTCATCTTATGATTTACATACTGATGACATGATAAAGGAAAGTAGAATACAATATTCTCCGTGGATGTGATATAACGAACTATTATTTACCTTATCTCCCTCGCCGTCTCTTAAATGCGCTAGAATGTAAACTTTGTTGGCAAACTTGTTGCTAATATTATAATTATTTGTCTTTTATGTTTAATAGAAACGTTTAACCGGTTTCTTCCCCCTTGTTACACATATCGAAACATACGAATAATTTATAGAAAATTGTTGTTCAGAACACGTTTTTTGAACTTGATTTTTTGATTCGGCCATCAATTCCTCGTCATTATTACAACTTTAAAATATAAATTTAATTAGCAAAAAGTTAATAGAAAGTATAATTTGACATTGTTAATAAAAGTTTAAAAGTATATTACTGGTGGAATAGTAGATATAGTAAAGATGACCCACGTGAATACATATTTTCAATGGCGACTGACTCCATCGAAAATAATTGACTAGTTTAAAACTAGTAAAAATCAGCCGTTAATATTATAAGAGAATTACGAGAATTTCAAACTGTCCATTAGTAACCACAGTAAAGGCAATGTCAGAAAATGACAATCCTGACATGTCCTACATTTGAGTTTGTAATTATCATTATCAGATATTTTAATTATGCCTTACCATTCTAAAGGCCGCTTTACATGCTGGAATACTACATGCAATACTGTTGCAGCAACACTATGCAAGACCTTGCACATGCAATACAATTCCGTTTTACATGCTGCAATACTGTTTCAGTTAATTGTGTAGTACCAACCTACTTAAATTAGTAACCGCACAAAAACTCAACACTACAAACGTCAACAATAAAATAAGTATATTGGTCAGACTGAATGTTACTAAATTTCTACCCAGAATTGCAGTTGCACTTGCAGAAATATCGAGCAAAACCGATAAATTTCAAGTGCAACAGACTTGCAAATAAGGAACAGCTGGGTCTCAACTGCGCATGATTTTGAGCAATATTTCTTTCATGTTGCATCAACTTGCACGTTTTATTGCAGTATGTAAAGCGGCCTTAACGATTTTTGGTGTAACCTTCTCCATTTTGAGAGAGTTATTAAAGACGAGAACATTTGCGCACAACTGGATATGATTATTTCGTGGTTTTAAAAGTGGATGTAATTAAGGACAGAATAATTAATGAAATTCTATTGTAAAGATGATTTAGGAAGCAAATTCATTCAAATGAGAGCGTAATGGCGAGAAAATTACACTCTTATTGTAATGTAACTATGTAATTACCGATTATTTCCCATCCAGTAAGTATTTTTTAATTTATTTTCCCCTTAAGTCAAAAGTATAAAAGAACTACTTGTAAAAAATATTTTTTAAACAAATATATCGAATTGAATTGAAGTAAATAGAACATCTGAGAGAAGAATATTGAAAAAAAAAACGAATTTCATCCTTATCACATCCAAGTGCACCACTAGCTCAAGGAGACGGATTTTCGAAATGGATTAAAAAAATGAGCTATCCTTTGACCTTCGCTTAAATTTTGTTGGCTGTAAGCTTAAAATATAAATGAACTACAGAAACGTTATTTGTTTACATTGGTTTGTGAAGCCAGGACAAGAATAGCCTAATTCAGTCTTATTTATTGTACTTTGCAATGCAATGTTGTCCAATTATCAGAATCACAACTAAAATAGTAACTAAAATCTATAAATATCTATAATGTGTTGTTGAAAATTGTAAACTAAAACATTAAGCGACTATTAAATGTGTACAACCTTTATTAATTTACGTTTCTTAAATAAAATTTTCCATAGGTACAAAGTGAATCCAATTTGACAACACAACGGTAATTGTGCATGCTGTCAACTCTTATAAATTGGTTGTTTAAATACAGGAAGGATTATTTTGTTCTACATTTAATTATTAAAACGGAAATGATAATAATGCCGCGATGGTGCTTTGTGTGCAAAAGAAGCCTTTTACGTACGTTCAGGGGCAAATAGAACATATAACCTTACATAGGCAGTAACTTTCATAGACGTAGAAAGAAATTTTAAGTGATTATTTACTTAAAATTTGAAGGAGAAGCTTAGATTATTGTCTATTTTAAGGAAAGAAGTGTATTATTGTTATAATTTATATGACCCTTAAATACAGTACGCCACTGAACATGTAATCTTGTTGTTTTTTCTTCTCTCTTTTTTCCTGCGCACTCTCTCGTCAGTGTTGGCTTCATGTTTTAATAACGTTCGTATATGGAAAGGCGTATCTGTACCTTTCATAATCTAACGCTGTAAGGTATTCATATACTATAATGACAATGGAAGTAACAATGTATCGCACCTGCACATTTGCAGGTAAGACTTAAGGTAGTTCCTCCGCGACAATCTCAACCAAAAGTTTCGTCCCATGTAACCATAGTATGGTAGTACTAGTACATACATAGTACATAGTAGTACTATTATTAACCATTTTTGTCACGCCAGTGGAAGTACACTTTTTGTTCTGACTGTCCGCGTTGTCATGGAACAGATTGCGTATACAATCATTCGCTTGCCTAAACATATCTAATAATACCAAAAACGTCATGTTTCTCAAGGCTATATCTTCAAAGTAGACGGTAAACAATTCTCAAATGTTTTCACAATATTCGTATAATCCCTCTCTAGCATTCTTTAGTTTTTCATTAAATTCTGACATTTAGTTTTGACAGTACAATTGATAATGTATCAGTGCCCACATAACACGAGATCTGCAAGGGATGTCCTGTGGCCTTATGTGGACATCAGAAGTTCTCAGAATGTCTTTCGGATGCCCTGGGGACTTATGTGGACAAGTCCTTAGAATGTCTTTGGGACGCCTTTGAAAGATATGTGCTACGTGGGCGGTGTTTTTTGTATATGGGTTATATGTAAATTATGCCAATTTTAAGTGTAAATATCTCGACTTAGGGACGGTAAACCTCATTTAAACTCCACAGATGTTTGGATAACGTATTTAATAACGTATACGCCAAGTTTGAACAAATTCTGTCGCAAATCGTTCCGTGGAGGAACTACCTTAAAACTCGCTTCGTTGAGTGAAAACGCTCGCTTTCTTATCATCGAACCAGTTAAAGACTGTTTGTTTAGTAATTGTTTATTAGTAGATATACGGGTTGATTCACGTACAAATTTGCAATACAATTAACAGTATAACTTTTCAAAAACATCTGACTGAATTCGAATTTAATTACTATCGGAGTAAAAAGTTTTAATTTGAAATGCTCATATTTTGAAAGCATAGTTGCGAAATTTTTCTCATTTATATGGAATTTGGACAATCATACCATCTGTGGTTAACTTGTGTAAATTTCAAAATTTTTCTGTTATTTCAATGAACCCCGAAATTCGTACTTACGTTTTCTAAGATCATAAATTTGAATCTCAAAACTAATTTACTTGTTAATTTTTTGGAACGTCATTCCTTAGACATTAATAATAATCATACGTAAGAATTAATATCTTAGTTGTTTTTATTAGTAGGGTTGTTTAAGCAAGGTAATTTTTTAATATACCACCAAAAAATTATTGTTGTTTGTGGTAAAGTTGTATGATTTGATTTCTACAACCTAGTTTCCAATTTGATTATTTTAAATTTACATATTGTGAGACCTTTTGTTACTAAAAAGATACGGACTAGTGCTATGGCAACTACAAGTTTCTTGTCCAATAATTATTTTGTAATTTATCAATTTGACAATGGTATGTATTTTATAGTTACATACATAATTTTTGGTGGACACAAATTAAAAAAAAATACAAATACATATAATTTGCTTTATAGTGTTTATATAGAAAGTTCTCTTTTCAGTGCAGTTGGTTTCAACAATTTTTGCAATTAGGTAGAGCAAGGGTGACATCAAAATGAAGAATTTTTTGATAAGATCATGTTTACAAACGACGGTACCGTTCACCGCTATCGATTTGTTAATCACCATAATTTTCATTATTTCTCAGATGTTAACCCTCACTATTTCCGAGTACATAATCGAGAAAAATACTCGATTAATGTTTAGACTGGCATATTTGGCACTTCTGTTGTTGGCCCTTTTTTCTGTGTCAATATTCTAAAAATCTAAATTCCTCGATAATGAATTATTTGGACTCCTTGAGGATGTACGGCTCGCTGAAATTAGGGACATGTATTTTCAGAAAAATGGAGCATCTCTACACACCGCACATGTGTTGTCAGTGGATGGCTTAATAATACATTTGTTGGAAAGTTTATAGGAAGGGATGGCCAGAAAATTCTTAAATATGACTGTTTAGGTACTTACGTGGGGTGAAGGGGTAAATAAATGCTTCAAGATCGACACCTTAAATGTGGCACTAAATATCTTTCGCAATTTGCAGCACAGGTTTTGTAATTTTCTACAACCTTCTTCTAGTTTCATTCTCTTGTTTGTTTGAACTTCAACGAGATCAACGGCATCATCATACAAGTGTAATCGATGATAATAAATGTATACAATAATTGTATTAGTTTATTATGAACTACTTAATGTTCATAATTTACACGTTTTTGTTATACCGAACTGATATATCGTCATCGAAATATGAATGTAGGTACCTACTTATTTCCTAACGCCCACTACAATCTAAAACAAAGTGTGATAAAATTTCCTATTTAGTTCACATTTTACAATTTATCTGAATAAATTCGTTATTATGTGAAATCATTGACATAAAAATATTCAACATTATGATTTACTTTCCCATATCCATTGATACAAGATCTTAAAAGTTAAAATTACAGAGAACTGTACTACTAATAAATTATAATACCTACGTATTTCCATAGGTATTTTAGCAATTTTCCGCTTATCATATTCTATACCTTTACGTTAAACAGGAAAATAACTACCATAGCATTATTTTAACGGTAGCTTAAATTTAACGAAAGGCAAATATAAGGAAAACTGCAAAATACAGCACTATAAAATACGTATTAGATACAATTTTTGTACGCACGTTCGATACGAAATCATACGCAGCACAAATTATAAAACACAGTTGCGCCCATATGACGATATAGATAAAAAGGGCAAATAAACGTCATACGGGGAAAACAAGGAAAAGCTTCAAAATGCACAAATGTTACTATAGCATATGATCAAATAAGCCATTACTATAATTTTCACACAAATGTTTTGTTTCTAACCTACTGGTTTGGTTTGATTTGATTATCTTTAAATTATTTAAAATGCGTTTCAGTGTACAAAACAATAATATGGTATATAGTGGAGTGTCGTAAGCACCTGAAATATAAAAAGCTCGGAATCCAATTACTTTGAACGAATTATTTTAAAACCTGTTGGATTGTATTATTAATAAGGTATATTACAAAGTTTACCCATTAAAATTTGTTGCTTTTTATTTAATAATAAAATAAATAAATAAATGAATACAGGATATAATTATACATATCTAATACATTATAAGTTTAATAACTTAATTTTAAGCAGAAATCGTTGTACGAATATACTTTTTTCGTGATAATATTAATGTAAAAAACTTTAATTTTAATTAAAAGAACAGTTTATAAAAATTATTTAAATATCTTACTTACTAAAATTAAATTTGTTGGTTTTCAGCAGTTTCTTCCACTTTACTTATTTTATAATAGGTGATGCGCTTTTCCGACATCCACAGGAATTTCCACATCCTTTTTTACAATTAGAAAATAACAATTTCAGTAAATTATCTGGAGCTGGATACCGTTCCATCATTGTTGGTTCAACCGTTCATCAACGAATGAACCGCAACAATATCATCATTATATTTAATCTTGCCTTTTTTGCCAATACAAAATTGACTTTATCTTTATTGGAGCATTTAAGTTCTTTTAAATTATGATCCTCAGTTTTTTTCATTATCATCAATCCTTCTTCAAACGCGTTATAATAATTAATATGTTCATCTCCAGTTATTGCTGTTGCAATCGACATAATTGTACCTGTATCCGGAAAGGGACAATGTTGTATGAAAAATTCCTCGAATTTTTTTACATCTGTAAGTATCGTCTCTTTCCATCCGAGCGTCTGTTCAATCACTGTGTTGATTTTTTGAAAGATATATTACAAAATTCTTCCATTACTTCAATTATATCTTTAGTGTAAATCACCCCTTTGATCCATTTATAAACAATGGATCTCCTCGAACACGCATTGATTTCTCAATGTTTGTTCAATTGTCTGGTCGATAGGAATTTCAGAAGAAAAATAATCCGAACGCCCTTCTGTGAAGTATCCTTCCGTGAATTTCTGATACTTACCTACTCTACACTCTACAGGATCCCTTTTAGTCTGTAGTTCTTCATGTTTTGTAAATAAATTTGTGAACCTTTGGGATAAGGAAACTGTCCTGACGCATAAAAAAATGAAATCATAAGGTCAATACAATATAAATGTAACTGTTAAAATCTGCATTATCGCGTACAAATTGCACGAAAGTACATTTTTTATTTTTATTCGGAGTTGCCACGGCCGTTGAAACTTCATAATATAACTGTGCGTTTTTGTACGAAGCACAAAAACCAAGGCTGCTACACATACGAGGGTTATTTTTATTCAACCTCCGATTGGCTATAAAGGAAAGACGTGTGAATACGTATTTATAATTTTTTTAGAAGCTGTGAAGCGTTACTGTTAAAGGCTGCTACACAATTTTTCTCGTATACTTACTTATGTTATTGTTTAAAATGATTTCAGATTTCAAAAAACTCAGTGATTTTGAAATGTAGGTATTCATCAAGATCTTCAAACATTTTGTTACCTGCTGAATAATGCTAATTACAATAGACTTGATTTCTTCTAATAATTTCACCAGCGCAGCGACCTGTAGCCCAATCGAATTAGATCAAGAAATGGGTTGACACGGAAAAAATTTGAATGTTGGACTCGCGGAACAAGCTCAGAGCTGTGTCCAAATTGTCATTGTTTTTGAGAGTGTTAAAGAATTTCAATTTTTCTACGTTGAATATTGATGACGTATATCGCATCCGGTGAAGGCATGTAAGAATAAAACATGCTTTACATCAAACTGTTCATATTTAAACTTGCCGGTGAATATAATTGTTTCGAACCAGTGCTCATGCAAAATAATCTTGCCGACAAGAGTTGAGCACTTATGATCTTACTGTTGAAAATATTCTACAATTTTTTGTTTATTGACATGCACGTCATGTACAAATTGTCTAAACGATAAAAGGCATTTGAACTGTAAGTTTACATTTTATGAACTTTAAATCACATTAAGTGATAGGTATGTCATATTCATTCATTCATTCATGACTTTATTTGTTTAACATTTTTTACAATTGATTCTTATCCATATTAAGTATTGTTGTTAATAACAAAAATGGATTACGAAGTTTTATAATAATTAATGCATCTGGCGATATATCTCCTTAGGGTGCACCACCTTCACATTAAATGCACACACATTGAAAGATGCCGTTCAGAGACTCCAGCCGTTGATTCTGTAAAAAAGATGCTGATACATATAAGCATATAAGGCTTGTAAAATTCCATTAATAACAAGTCTCATTATTCCTGGGGGGGGGGGGGGGGGGGAATTTCGCACCAACACCTTCGCCTTTTTTGTCTTTGGTGTTTGCTAAGTTTAATAACAGGGAAAGTCGAAGAGGTTTGGGTTTACCAATATGACACAATGAGAAACCCTCAATGAAAGTCAACACGTAGACAAGGTGTTAGCATTTGGTGGCCATAGGGCAACGGTTTCTTTAGAAGAACGACGAAAAATAGATCTTTAGACAAGCGTCAAAATGTAGATTGACAGAATTTTTTGCACCACTACAACGCGTCAGCGCATTCACCTTACAGTTCACTTCTGGTAGTATTATTCTTTCTACGAAAACTAACCTTGAACTCCATGGAATTCGATTTGAAGGCCCAGATGGTGTTTAGACTTTTGACGGTGAAAGAAAAAATGTCCTACTCCTTGTCTCCCCTGGTGCCAAAAAAGCCTTAAATCGTGATCTAGGGTATGCAGTTGTGTATAGAAGCTCATGGTGCATTACAAAAAATCTAAAAATATCGTTGTTGATTTTATACAGAGAGAGGGTGCGTAACAAAAATGTTACCTAAACTTCTTGAATTACTATGCAATTATGTGATTATTATCGAACACTAGTAGATAAAAACATAAAATCGCTCATCCTTAATATAATTTATAAGAGTAATGCAAGAAAAATTCTTGTAATTCTGTTCAATTAATAAGAAACATTAAATAAATATATTTATGTTCCCTGTATTTTATCGCCTATAATTGTATCCTAATCAATCCCAGACGTTCAAAGGTGGTACCTTAACCAAATTATAATTGTTAGGTCCTTTCATAAATGATATCCTATATTTTAATCATTCCCAGAAGTCCAAAGATTGTAACTTCCCCAATTTATTGTATCCTAGTAAGGAAGTTGATATCCTCAAACCCAATAGTTAATTACAACTGCGATTATAAAATATTATAAAAGGGACGTACCTGGTAATCTTAGTTAGAATTTCATATTAGCTTCTAGTTAGTGAGATCTCAATTTAATTATATTTGACTTGTATTATTAAGTAACTCTTATTTATAATAAAAAAACATAATAATATGTAGTCTATTTTGAAACCATTCTGCCCTCTTAATACTGCTACCTACTACTTAATTAATACCTACAGAAGGAAACGTCGCGTAACATATAATTGGAAGTAAAAGCAAATATTCCCAACGGTTTCTCTCTATTCATTAATTTTCTCTTAATTATTTGATAGTGATACCAAATAAACAGTAATGAACGCTATAATAGTAACGCTACAATGAATAAGGTGACTGTAGTGTTGCTATATTTATCTACTACTAATATTTAAATTAGTAAATAATTGTCTAGGTATGGACAGATGCGTGAATAAATTTGTATAATAGAAAATAATTCAATAACAATACCACCTTAAAAACATTTTGCGTGGTAAATTGGGTGTATTCCATTCACAAATCCCTGTAAATACTTACCTGTATTTATAACATCGACTTTGCATAATACTCAACGTGTATATTTCAATACCATTATAATAATAAATTTAAAAGCAATGTACCTATGCGGAGAATTATTGAGGTAAAAATGAGGATTTGAAATTTTTGCATACAGTTCTCAGGGCGACACTAAAGGATCTTATATTTACTTATTTAAAGCGACGTGATCAATAATAAACGAATTTCGAAGTTGCTATCGAGGACGAAGGAAAATATTTCATCCGTTTCATTTAACGTCGCATTTATTTGATGTATCACTGATATGATATGAACAACAAATATAAAAGCTCCACTTACTACTACCAAATTACTACTTTCATCGAGATTTAAAAAAAAAAGATCAATATCTAATACTCACACTAATCAGTTTAATACTTTGATTATAGTTATTTGATAATCAAAGGTTTAATAATTGACTTTGTACTGTAATTTCTTGGAAAGGTAATGATTTTTATTTTGCACACAAAGTTACAACTTCCATACCTATTCTTTCACATATTATTCGAAATGACATTGAGATGCTTGCAAGTTTTATAACAATATGAAAACTTGACATAAAGACTGAAGGTAAATTTATTACACAACAGGTTGTCACTCAAACATTTCGAAGTTCAAAGATCCTAAAATAAGTATAACTCATTTACACCATCTAGCTTTAAAGCACGTTATTATAAAAATGTAACGATATTTTTCTTGTTGCACGAGAGTAGATAGGTACATTATCGAGGCAGCACACTTGTTTTTTACAAGTAAACAAATCAACTTTTTATAAATCCATTAATAAGTGTAAACTTGCTTAAATGATACAAATTAGTACACTCTGTGATAGACAATATATATTATATATGCTTTAAATTATGTATAAAAATATGGATGTAGAGGACACAAAACTGTTTTAAATTTTTTTTAGTTTAGTATAGTTATTGTGGAGTTATTTTTTAAATTTGATTGTAGATATTATAGGTGGTTGTACATATTGCTTGGGTTGTTAGTGTCTGTAATGAAATTGACGTTCTTGTACACGTTGATGTAAATCATCTCCGCGGTCAACCGTTTTTTAAGATTCGGTTCAATGTCTAAAATTGTGGGGGAATCGTAATTGAACACGTGCCTTTCCTTGATGTGGTGCGCAGACAGAGCGGTTTCATCGCTCAACCCCTTACAGTTATATCTGTGATTATTAATCCTATTGGCTAGTTTTTGTCTTGTTTGGCCTATATAGACTTTGGTGCAATTGTTACATTGTACATAGTTTGTAAGTGAAGTAACTAAACATCGGCCTTTTACGAAGTACGCACCCAAACTCCACTAGAAGGCTCCTACACTAAGGAGACACCACTACAACAATTGTATATCAAAGGAAATTACTTCACGTTATTTTAAAAGGTTTCTAACATAAATAATGTAAATTTCAATGTAATCGTGTAAACCCGCTATACTTAGATACTTAAATGAATTACTTGAATAAACATAAACAGTGTTGGCAAAATGGTTCCAAATTACAAATATTACTATTTATTATTTTTTTAATTATATTTTTTTTTATATTTTTAATTAATTTATTAATTATTGTACGTTCAATCAAAGAGTTTCATTCATCTAAAGCGCTTGAGACTCTTTTTAACAGCTTCGTACGGAGTAAACTTGAATATGCTTCCATCATATGGTCCCTAATTTTCAAAAAATGTAATTATACTATAGAAGGTGTGCTAAACAGATTTTTGAAGATTATGTATCTTCTACAAATCTGTATCTTTCCCATAATCGCGAGTTCCTATTAAGGCATTATAATATAAAGTCTCTTGAACAGAGACGTAATTATAATAATTATTTTAAGCGCTCTGTATGATATTTTACACAGTAAGGTTGACAGCTCATTCTTATTGGGTGTAATAGGTATTAAAATTCCCCGATTAAATTTACGCCGTAATAAGCTTTTTTTCATACCAACTCCGCCAAAAACCAACTCTTCCATGTCTAAAATGCTATCTCTCTATAATAAGCTATCAACGGATGTAGATATGTATGTTTAATTTGGCTAGGTGTGAACTTGTAAGGATTGTTGGCTGATGTTTTTGGTTCTCTGCATGTGCAAGTTATTGGTATTAAATGTATTATATTGTTTATATTTGTTATGTTCTTTATTGTTATTATTTTTATGTATAGGGCTTTGCCTGTGGAGTAATAAAGGTACCTATTATTATTACAGTCTCATTTTTATAACGTAGGTACTTAACTAGATGATGGCTCGGTGAACTTCGTACCTAAAATTGACAGCTGCTAAGCTTGACAATAATAACGTTACGCTTCTGTTTACAATGTTTACTGATAAAATCAAAACTCCATAACAATAACATTACAATTTTTAAAACCAGAGGGGTGAACCCCCTATCAAAAAATTCGATCAGCCTATCTCAATTTTTTCTAAAATAACCTCAGTTTGCCAAAGTCAAAGTACTCTTTGCCAATACTGAAGGTCTTCCTCCTTTAAAAAAGTCATTAACCTAAATAAAACTGATTTCCATTTCCTCTTGACTTTTATGCCCGTATTTATAGTCGATCCTTAGGTCTACCTACACCTCAAGGTTGTCCTTTTCGTTGTATTTGTCATTAATAGTCGTTCCTTAAGGAGGTTAACGCCTACTTATCCTCAAGGGTGGTTGAAAGGTTCCTTAAGTGTTTTCATTTAACTTTTTGTGGTTACGTTTATTATTGCTATAAGACTTTCTATTATTATTGGAGAAGTTATAAATGTGGAAAACACGAAGATACGGCTATAAAACACAACCTTTAAATTTACTTGAGGAATGCTTTAAGGTGCCCTTAGACGACTATAAATACGGCCATTAGTCAGTTAGTGGTTGCCTAGTAGTTCAATTATCTTCACCGTGTAACTAAGGTAGAGGTGAGCCCAATCTTTTTAATAAACGGTTTTCCGAATAAATAAATACGACGATAGATCAGTAATGGATGCCCAAATGTTCAAGAAGGCTACAGGCAAAAGGGATGTAATTGTATGTATTTGACAAAAATTTGAGACAAACGTATTTTTAATGATAAGCTTTTTGTTTGAACACATTGTATAGCCCAGCATAGCATTAAAGTATAATGCCTTACAGTTTAAGTACATATTGTAGCAAAAATTATCAACACTTGTGAACCGTCTTTTCTGCGTCGTGTATGGTAATCTAGATTTATAGTTGGGAGTTGGGAAGAACTAGCATGGGAAATTCGTTTTTTGACTCACATAATTTTCTCATCTTTCCCTTTAAATACTAGAAAACGTTTTCTAACAAATACAAGTTCTCGTAAAGTCTACAGTTATTAATATTTCATCGTTTCCTCGAATGAGGTTTTTTATTTTTTTTTCAGTACCATGAACTTTGAAGTATTCATAGTAACTTTACACAATACAATAATACCTTATAACAAACTTATGAAGTGATAAAAATACGTAAGTGATCTAAAAGTTAACAAGTTTGAGAAATATTTCAAATACTTTCTATAGAGACGTGCAAGATAAAATAAGATGAAAATCGGGAAATCGCACCACCTTTGATTCATAAGTAAAGAAATTCTCCGCTTCAATGCTCCTCCTCTTACATTCTTACAATAAATGTCGTGATAAACTTGCAAGATTCGCAGAGATCCATTTGTAAAAACTGGCACATTTTAATTACGACGCGACGTGCTCCAATAACATCGGTCAACACAGAATTAACCAGCTACATACCCCTTGGAAAATGTTTACAGTTTATTCAAGAACCTTCAGAAGAGCATTGGATGCAACTTTTGTAGTACGTAAAAGATTTCACCAAATTTAGAAAGAAAAGCTGAAAGTAGTACGGTTTTCGGAATCGTTGATTTTCTTATTTTCTTCCCTGTTTCTATTTGCGAGTTTTGCAAAAGGTGGGTTTCTTAAAAAAGTACATATAGAATGCAATAGACGTGTGCTTTTAGAACAGGCACCTTTATTGATTTAAATTTGAAAAGAATAAAACCCTGTGGTTGCCGTTAAAACGCTGCGTTTCGTATTGAAATTTAATAATTTAGAAATCCATTTACTTCAATAGACTACATAAAATTCTATTAGTCGACAAAGTTAGCTTTTAAAGTGCATTTTAGTGACTACTAAATTGAAGTTTATTTCATGTTAACTCAATTTGCGTCATACATGTTTAGGGACGGCATATTTTAGTTAACATGAACTCGAAATAGTGAAACTGTTTTTTTATAATATGCTTTCATGACAGGAAAGTTTAGATCTACCTGTAGGATACTTATGTCCAGAAGTTGAAACGTTGAACTTTGATATCACCTTCACTTTGGGTCTTTTCACATGTACCTATAACTCAAATTCAAGTTGATATACATTCATGTTATGTAATTTTTTCGTTGCATCATGTAATAATAATGTTTGATGAAAAGTAGCTAGCAGACGATACAAACTCATTCTCATCTGCAGTGGATTGCGACGTTCAATTACACGTGCCATTCCACCATCATACAACTAATCCAAATAAGTTAGTGTCTGTAATATAATGCACTGTACACGCAAATAAAGCTTTTACACTACGCACCGAATCTCTAAGGCTAATATCCTTACATAAATTTCGGAAAGACGGACCAAGTTTACAAAAAACTTTTGACATATCTGGATTCTGGATTCAGGATTACGATGGGAGAGTAGGCAAAGTCCACGTGCACATAGGCCTCCGATTCGAGCCCTTTATGCTACCTCTCTGATTAGAGTCGCCCGATCCTATAACGTCACTCAAGCCATCCCGAACGTTAGGTACACTTTGAGGATGCTGGAGGGGAAAGCGGCTCTAATCGTAGCCTTTTTCGGTCAGGATACCCCCAACATGGATCGTTTCAGTTGGACAAGTACGGGGCACTCACAAAGTATATGGTCTCGTTGTCTGTGTAACATCCTTTATAAGATGGTGATTCAACAAGGTCCATGCGATTCATGTGCTTGCTTAGTTTACAGTGCTCAGAAAGTATGGCCACAAGTAGTTGCAAGCTCTTTCTTGACAGCCCTGTGCAGAAACACGCCAAGATGCGAGATGGTCCCTTGAAGGCCTCTTTCGCGTGGCGACAATCTAACATCAAATTCCACCTAGTCTTCTGCGGGACTTGGGTGTCTTGAGTTATGAAGCTATTTACATTTTCTACTGTAAGTGGAACAGCCGACTCTGGATCATAAAACAGCTGTTTTAAGACCAGTTTTAATACGCATCGGCTTTCTCATTTCCTTTGGTTTCAGCATACGAACTTTAACCCATACGAGTCCATATAAAAACTTATTTCCACTAGTTATCACAATAGAACTTTTTTTGTAATTTGTTGGTTTAAATTGTGTGCTACAGCAAAGTTTTTTAAATTGTTAGAACAAAGCGATAGATGACCATAACAAAAACTTGGAAAATTTAACATCAGAAAAACCTGGTTCATTAAAATCCCAGATTCTCAGTTTATTATTTTAGCTGCTTGATTAAAATTTTGAAGTGGAATCATCATAGGATCTAAGTGACTATTGTGGAATAATTTGCAATTCATTTTATACATTTTCCAACTATTGAATAATGGAGAATTGTTTTTATGTATTATATGTTTAATATTGCTCTTGCTATACTATCCAGCATCAATATACGTAAAACCTCGATATAACGGACTAATTGGGGGGAGGGTGTGTCTGTAAGAGCCGAAAGTCCGTTATATAAAAATAAGTTTAAAATAAATCAAAAAACCTACGCTAAGCAAGTAAGTAAGCATTATTCTCTGCGTTATCAACCGGCCGTACTGAAAACGCTGAAATCGCAAGAAATGTAGGTCAATGTACAGTAAAAGGAAGGTAATCCGTTTGAACTGAGGAATGAAACGCACGCTTAATTACATGACGTATTTTTCTTTTTATTTTCTTGAAATAAATTTGTGTTTTTGTAGTAAAATTTGTTCTTTTATGTATAATATCAACAGGACTTTTTAAATTTTTTACCGGATTTTTTGTCCGTTATATCCGAAGTCCGTTAAATAGAGGTCCGTTATATCGAGGTTTTACTTCATTAAGTAAATGTTACCAACAAATTCAGTACTTTATAGTGTAATTGCTTTCCTTGTTTCATTCAGTATGTTATTCTAATCTACAAGAACAAGGGCCACATCATACAAAGACTCTGCAGCGCTTCATTTATATGATCAGGTAAAATATTGAAGGTTTTGGTATCGTAAGGTATTTTTTGAGTGATCACCTAATTCTTTATTCCTCTTTCGTCCACACAAAATGGGTTAACAAATTACTTTACGTTCATTTGCAAATTAATACATATTTCTGGTAACGAACTGTTCATTAGTAAAATTAAATTTATCTGTATATTCCACAACAAACTCAAATTTAACACATAGTCCTTGTTCAGATATATTGGACTTGTAGCATAAGATGAAAGGTTTTTCTAGCTATAGCAAATATTTTTCCCTTTCTCTCTTAACTTCACTTGAATAATTGTTTTCTTTCTTGTTTCAAATCTTTGAAGGTCCTATAGGGACTAGAAGGCTGAAACCTGGCTAGGTAGATATTAGAATTTGGTGTACATTTGAATGTATTAAATTTTGATGGCGATCACTCGGGCGAACCCCCAAATTTACGCGGATTGCGATCGTCATTGCGCGTCGTATAAAAGTTAATAATTTTGTTCTGCGTCATATTTCTTCGGTTTTATGCGGTTTCCATTTGTCATTTGCGCCAATGTTTAGGTTAATATATTAATTATTTCCCTAGTACTGAAATAAATTATTAATTCGTATTGTTGAAGACTGAAAAGAATAAAAAACTTTTTTTAAAATCAAGTTTTCCAATCTTACACACTTTCTCATGCATTAAAAAAGTATAAAATAAAATTTTTTAAACAACAAGTTTTCGAATCTTACACACTTTGTCATGCACTAAAAAGGATAAAATAATTTTTTCCCTGATTGAAATAAATAATATTTAACAATTTTACGTAAGAAAGTGTGTGGCCGTTAATGCAGATAGTGGTTGGCCATAATATTGAGAACATATCAGTAGTATTCTGAATACCATAATAGGAAAGTAAAGTGTATTAAATTAGATACATCCGCGGGCTGAATTAGTCAGGCCCAGTGATCTGTATAATACAGTTCACTGGTCAGGCCACACATTTTCTTTCGTAAAATTATTAAAAAATATTTTTTATTTCAATCAGGGAAAAAATTATTTTATCCTTTTTAGTGCATGACTAAGTATGTAAGATTAGAAAACTTGTTTTTTAAAATTTTTTATTAATATTTTTAAATACTACTTTATTTGAATTTAAGTAGATAGAGACATTTTCTATAAAATTACTGGACATCGTCAGATTTCAAATGAGTTACGGGTATAATAATGAAATAAATATAAATTCTACAGATGTAGATGTTACATTTTCGATGTACATAAATTCTCAAAACTTTCTGTGACTCTTGTCGAGTATCACTTTTGTAATTGCAGCTTCCTCTAAATGTGCAATCGACCCGTAAATACTGTATGGTAACAATAACTATAAAGCGTGTTGATTCATTTGTGCGACATAGGAGTTTTCTATGCAAAATGAAACAGCTGCTTGATTGGTTGCAACGGAACACACATTGTGAAACCTGTGATAATAATTATATAAAGGCGAAATTAAATGAAAATTAGATAAAAAAGAAAACTGTAGTTGCTGATCCTAAATTAGGTGCTTAACCCTTCGTTAGGCGCGCGGCAAAAACTGACATGGTTGGGCGCGTGGTCTACAACTGTAGACCATTCGTTTTCTTAAATAATATGAACAATTAGATAATTGATTTTACTAAAGCTTATTATATATTGTATATCTAACTGTTATAAACAAAATATTATGTTTTTGTATATTTACCTGTTGATTTAAAGGTGGTAAATAACATAAATAAAAATATACGTCATTTATGAACATATGCAAAGGTGCTCTACTAATCATATGGAAATAAAAAAAATAATTGTATTCTATAAAAGTGAAACATTTTACCGCGCTAGATATATTATATAATTCATACATTTTGGTGGTGGTGAATTCTCATTCACAGTGGCGGGTCTGAAAGGCATATATTGCATATGTCTCTCTTATAAAATCGGTAAATATAATAGCAAAACAAAGTTTATAAACGCTAGAAACGCATTTATTCTATTTGTTAATGTTAAAAATGCAGGTACCCAAAACGGTACTTAGCAATAATGCACACCAACTGATAAGGGCTAATCCTAACAGGGGTGGTCTACGATCGTAGACCGCGCGCCTAACGAAGGGTTAATAATGAAGAAATATGAATAGAATTCTAATAGTAATATGGATAAAATATGTACCTAGTAGTTTTGCATCTTGTATTTTAAAAATTCTCAAAATGCTGCTAGCAATCAAGTATTTAATTATTTATACATTTAAAAAGTACGGGCTGTAAACTTGTTGGAATTGCGTATTTACACAAGCTACTGATAGCACCAAAATATATTATCAGTACCGTCCAATTTTCATCATTTATTTTTTGCAAAACAGCCTGAACCAGGAAATTCCAATATTTAAGGTGTGGGTATTTTGAATGATGTTATAAAAGACGTCTTCTAGCTAGTTTCAAACTGTTCATTTATTTGTTGGAGATATAAGCTTATTCTTTCATAATATTGAAGTAGGTATGTGATTCCAATTAAATCTTCTTAAGAATTTAGTAACATATGTAAATATTAATTATTCGTATGTTAGTAAGGCTAAACGAACGTGGAATAATGCTACTTTTACCTTCTTCTAACTGATGAAAAGCTCCCTTCTGCTAGTCGCAATTGTTTATGTATTTTATAATTTATCAAAGTGTAAGCACATTCAATTTAATCTACTGCAGAAGACGACTGCGACAATTTAAAATAACTCTAAATTTGTTACTGTCTTTAAGCTATCAACAGATAATTGCGTTGTAAATGAGAAACAAATACGCGCATTTCTCTAAATGAGAAATTTGAGATCTAATAAGATTTCCGAGTGTAATTAATTACAAAGTTTATGGTAATTATTGTATTTAACTTTACGTATTGTTCTGAAAGTAAAGTGTAAATGTCGGGATTATCCCGTAATGTTATATGAAACTTTATTGAACGGACAAGGAGTTGTTTATATTTTTATATAAAATCTCTCAACATTTTTTTATTACACGGTTCAACCATGTGCGTCGTTCTATGATCTTTGAAATGGTTGTTTATATTTTATACAAAATGAATTTTAAGCAGCACACTCTCATACAAAAAGGTAATTTCCGCTTGTGGTAAGAGAGGAAAACAAGTAGATACGTAGTTTAACTGTGTAATATAATAATATTTTGTACCTACCGAGAATCATTCAGCTAATATATTTTAAATAGCTTCATAAGATGAAAACGGCAAGTCTAAACTCTCAAGAACCTTACAATACAATAAATACGGCGCATCTGTTTTTATTTATGGTTGGTACGAGTACAAACAACACCGCACGTAAACGAAGGGTAGGCCGGAAATTATGGCAATAAGAATTATGTTCCATAAATGGAATGTTTCACATTATTGTTAACTTGCTGGAAAATAAAATTTACATTTTGCAATTTTTTTAAATAGGTACGTTTTCAGCAATTTAAGAGGAATGTTTACGAAAATACAAATATTAGTGCCGTGACATCCGGGTCCCATAGATCACAGGCCCGGGTTCCGCAGGGCTGATAGTTACGCCCCTGATTCACAAACACCTCTTGTGTCGGCATAATTAAGTACAAAGGTTATTTACTTAGAAAGGGACGAGGAAATGTTCAATCTGCAATAAACTCTTTTAAAATATATGACCAATAAATTTTAGTCTCAAACGTGTTAAAGGGTGTCTTCTTATTATTATACCTTCTTTTGAAATTTTAACTTTCCTGTTATTTAAGATTGTTGTATCTTACAGTACTTATTCTGAAGGGAAGTCGTGAGTGAAATAAATACACCTTAATTCCTTAATAATATTAAATGCATTGATTGATACTCATAATTAATAAACTTAAAACTTTAGATTTGTCCGGGCCCTACGCACGTCCGGGCCCTACGCACGTGCGTAGTGTGCGTAATGTATAAACCGGCACTGCTCACATAAGGTAAAAAGGCCCACGTATTCACTGGCGGTTCAGTTTATCAATTGAGTGTAATAATGGCCGCACGTGTGAGGTAAGATACTATAAGAGAATTTTTATTTGATTTCGTTGAATCATTCGTTGGAACATTCTAAAATTTGGCTGTATGTCGTTAACGCAAAAACTCAAAACGAAACACATAAAGTAATACTAACACCAAAGATCATATAATTGCTCTTTGCTAACACCTAACCCTATAATCATAAATAATATGTTAACAATTCTTGTGAAGTTTAATATTAATAAGTAATAACTATACTATAACCAATCTATAGAGAGTGGATAATAGGCGTACAAGAGGTTGATTTTTTTCACAGATATTCCTTGTAAGAAGAAAAAATGGAATTCTTTAATCTTATACCAACGATACAACATTTAGTAAAACCTCGATATAACGGACCTCTATTTAGCGGACTTCGGATATAACGGACAAAAAATCCGGTAAAAAAATTTTAAAAATCCTGTTGATATTATACATAAAAGAAGAAATTTTACTACAAAAACACAAATTTATTTCAAAAAAATAAAAATAAAAATACATAATGTAATTAAGCGTGCGTTTCATTCCTCAGTTCAAACGGATTACCTTCCTTTTACTGAACATTGACCTACATTTCTTGCGATTTCAGCGTTTTCAGTACGGCCGGCTGATAACGCGGAGAATAATGCTTACTTACGTGCTTAGCGTAGGTTTTTTGAGTTATTTTAAACTTATTTTTATATAACGGACTTTCGGCTTTTACGGACACCCCCTCCCCCCAATTAGTCCGTTATATCGAGGTTTTACTGTAATATGCTGCTGGTTCCTTTCATTACATTAAGTAGATTAATGACGTGTGACTTTGAGATTAAATTGCAATCGCGCACCTTCATATTTTTCAAAAGTAGCTCGAGTTGTTTTGAATAGACATCAGTTACCGAACAAATGAACCGAAAAAAGTGGACCAATTAGATGTCTCCCGTGACCGCCAGATTTAAACCCCTTGGATGTAGCTCTGTGAAGTATCGGGTGGGCCAAATTGGACACTTTCTTATGGAAACATCCTTTATCTTAAGAGATAGAAAAAACAGACCTAGAGGTATCTTGAGCTCAATTTTAATGAGAAAATCAATGGCGTAAACAGAAGTCAACTATATCTAATCGTTTTTTCTTTCTTATTATGAAAGATAAGTGATTTAGGCAAAATCTTTTTTAGAGCACTTTTTTACGTAGAATCCATTGTCATTCACAATTTTTATACAGGGTGTTTGGTTTTGTGTGTACGACCCTAACCTACATTTTTTCATTCGGACCACCCTATATATTTTGGGGTTTTTGAAAAGAGAGTAAAATTTCCTAAATTTTGATGTATCACTTGTTATATTTATGTTAAAGAGTATTTGAAATATTGCATTTAATACAGTGTTATTTCAAATTAAAAATATTTGAAGCTAATTAAAATTTCCAGATAACTATAAGACATTATCATTTTAAATGATGCTGCTCTTTTTTGTTAACCATGGAAACCTAGATGTCTGCAAGCAAAATATATAATATTAATTAATTAATTTTTTTTATTTTCATAAATATGCGAGATATGGCCTTAAAACGAAAACTTGAAAGTCTGAATTTTTGGTTGTAACTCGAAAACAATAGACGTTAGCCAAATTTGAAATTCACAATTGAGTTTTTCTCAATAAAAGAGATGGGGAATGCGAGGTTCATTTTTTCATACGAACTATAGTTTACGAGATTCCCTATTAAAACATCGAAATTTGGCCACCCTGTACATACAGAATTTAAACTGCTTGGGGAGCTTATGTTTGTTGACCTTGTTGATTACCTTTGCAGTGGCAATTTACTGAGTTTGTGGGGTCCACAATCCCACTGAAAATGAGTTCGCGGCGTATCTCAACCATTTAACAGAACTTTGCGGCGTCTGTTTCCAATTAAATTCCTTTTTTCTTTTACTGGTAGGTTTAAATTATTCCATTTTTCTAATTATTCTATTTATTCCAGTTCTATTTATTTTCTACGAGTGTCAGATTTTCGAATTACTCTTCCTTGTTCCTTCCGACTGTCAGGGTTGATAGGTGCGTAATGACTTTGTTTATCATAACTTATAAGATTAGCATATTCATTAGATATAGGTATAATACAGCAACTTTATATGCGATTAATTACTTCTCTGTGCTATTTGTTCTACTTTGATTTATTTAACATAATGCACAACCGACTTAAAATTATATTTACTTTGCAAAGCATTACTAAATACATATAAGTATGTAAATGATTTAGGTGTAGCGGATTTTTAAAATTTATAATGAATATATAACACTTAAATTTTGTGTCAATTTTCTTATTTAAAAAATTTGATTAAACATTACTGTAAAGCATTTCAAGAAAAGTACGTTTGAAATAATTAGTTTCTACAGCTACATATTTGTTAAATTAAGTTATGATCTGTATTTAATACAAGATTCCTTATTATTTCTAATATCACTACGATTGGAGATCTTTCAAATTACTTTTTGGTTAGTTATTGATAAAGGGATCGATCATTTCCGAAATTTCTAATTAAAAATACATACATAACATGCGTAAAAGCTAAATCCCTGTTATTCTTCTATACAATTTTATCAACTGTAAATATCCTTAATTCCTTACTACACAAGAAAAAGTAACAAAGGAAGTAAGTTTACTGAAAGTTGTATATCGTTTTGTGCACATTTTTAATACCATACTGGAAGTGAAGCTCACTTCAAAGGAATTGGATCGAGTTTGTGTTTATTTGTAATTGATGTCTTAACATCATATGTTTACCTTACCGTATAACCTCTCATTATTTTAAGGTAATGCAATAAGCGAAAACTTTCCCAAAGGCCTTAGATTTCTCTTCAATTTCCAAAGCAGTAGGTATGACAGTAACCGAAGTTAATTAATAATTTTTCTATCATCGAAAGGAGTACACGATTCCTCTCACTCACTTATAACAGGATTAGGTACGGTGTACAAAAAAAATAATGATGATAATTAACGAACTTCGTTCGTTACTGAATTTAATACGTAGGTACGTGCGTTGCAAGAAATCCGTATATCTACAACCGAGTTAAGATCGTATGTGAAATTTTATGCTGATTTAAGATTCGGTGCCAATTTTTCGGTATCTCAAATACTTTTCGAGATATTCGACTTTAAAGTCGAAATTTCTTAATTATCAAATATCTTTTTGATAAGGTCAGATTTTTTTAATGCTTTCGTTATTGCGGTATTCGAAGTTCGTTTTGTAATCCAGGGATTTCAACTACATACATAGTTTTAAATACGAATATCTGTGCTTCCACTATGCTATTACAATTTACGCCTTAAGGTGAAATATAACTTTTTGAGATCTAAGTGTCGCTCCAAGGCGATATCAAGCAACACTGTGTCGGCTTTAGAATATGTATGAGACATACAAATTAGTTACTCCTGATAGTGTTAAGCAAAACGATTCTTGGCGTATTTAACCAATTGACATAAACTATGTAATTATCCGCAAATGTTCCGTTTTAAAGCGTAATTGATTTTAATTTACCACAGTTATTTACTACAAAATTATACTAAGAAATTTTATTGCCTTCAAACTTTACGACATTAATATTTTTTTCAGTATAAGAAAAGTAAAATACATTATTATATGTAACAACAGCTGCCAATACATCGAAGCAATAGGGTGTAGTAGTTATTAATAATTCAAGCTTCGGCGAGTTCTTCTTTTGTTGTATAAACTCGACCTATAGAATTACAATTTTTGTATTCCCAAAACTCTAAACAGCATTTTCTCTTAACAATGAAGTAAAAAGTTAAAAATATCGTGTTTTTTAAGGCGCCGCTTTCCTTTAACATTAAATTAGGTTAGTTAATATTTATTTATGCGTAATAAAACATCTGAATAAATTAAATCAATGAAATATTCTTGTCCAAATAATGTTTGTAAGATATTCCTTTGTCCAATATCCATTAAACAGATAAATTGGAGCTGTAGTTTACGGCGATTTGAATTACATTATAAAATAACATACTTACATCCTCCTGATAAAATGTTGAAATTTGAGCACTACTTCACACACACACACACTAGATATCAAGTAGTGCTCCTTGAACAATTAGTTACGCTTTAGTAGTTCATAGGGTGCCACCATATGGGTTATTTTAGATCAAAGTCTTAACAATACAAACGTTTGAATTTTGGGATTAACCATCTGTTTGAAATGCAGACTACTGAACACCCTCCCATCGTAATCCAGAATCCAGAAACACATTTGCATTAATGAGGAATACAATTATTTTTGCATTTATATGAATCATTTTTTGACAGTGGAATATATAAATCAAAATTGCACATTAATTTGCATTTATTTCTTGGAGCAGCGTAAAATTTCTCTTAAAATCCATTGTTGAACTTTAATCTATCACACTGGGAACCATGTGACGGACCGACCGACCGACGGACGGAATATTGATTACGCTGAGCCGGGAATTGTCCATGTGCAAATTGCACCCTTGCTATTATAGTCCCAGTGAACACTTTACTAACCTTATACTCGTCTAACCAATGATTTTTATGATACTTGAATGTCTTACAGCGTATTGTGTAGGGTGATTACTGATTAGCATAAGACCCTTTCCAATACGTTAGCCATTGAACGGCGAACAAACCGTTTTTACGACTAATCGCTAGGTCCCTGGGGTAAATGAAGTCGCGTCATAACTCTCGCCAATCTCCACTGTCATTATGAATAGTTACATTTATATTTAAAACGTTAAAGCGACGGATACGGAGTAAAAACGTAAAAAATCCTATCGCAGGATAATATTTCAAAATTTTTAGTTGAAGCATCTGACGATATTTTTTTGATGATAAAAGTTGCGTTAATTTTCAATCTGTATGGTGATGACATTTACTATTAGCAATAAAATGAAGACTTCGCAAACGGTTTTTCAATCAACCATTATCGTCAGACAATGAATTGTCAGATTTGTTCTAGAACATACCTAATCACAGTTTGTTCCTGTATCAAAGGATTTGTCACGATCTACATTAAATGAAGTAATTTGCTAGATCTCGGCCCACAAAGTAATAAAACAAAAAAATAAACGAGAAATGTGGAGAATTTGAATTGAGCGACAAAATAAATGGTTAATGTTAACAGTTTAAGGGCTAGTTGTACATCCCTTGGATAAACTACAGTTGCACCCCGATTCAGCGGTTCCCGATTTGGTGTTCCCCGTTTCAGCGCTCCCGTTTCAGCAGCCCCCGTTTCAGCGGCCACCGGTTACAGCGGTTCCCATTTTAGCGGTCACCCGCTTCAGCGGACCCTGTTTTGGCGGTATATCTTTTTCGGAGTCCCTTTGCACTGTTTCGCAGTAACTTAATATGATTAACGAGAAAGCATAATGTTGAAAAAAATAATTTTAAACGATGAGCCCGCATCCTTTTACCCTTACGAAATTGTTTGTAGGTAATTACTTTACTATAAATATTTCTTTTATCTCAAAAGGTATTTTTTGGCAAAAAGCAGTAACTTTATGATAATTCTTGTACCTTTTACAATACATCAAATAACTATTCAAAAATGAATTTGTCGGTTTCCTTCGTTTGTCTTCAAAAGCGCTTGGAATTTTTGATTTTTAAGCACCATTTGAATCGGTATGCACTGCACAAAACGAATCTACGACAAAAAGGCAAACAGGTCGTCAAAAGGACGCTGGGAAAAAAGGACGCGGTTTACTCCATCAAAAAGTTGATTTGAAAGTATTAACATGTGAACTATTAATTAAAATTAACTTATTCATATAGAATATAACCAATAATTACATGTTGTGACAACCATTATTCTTTTTTCTGAACAACCAAAGTACTTGATAAGTTAATTCATTTTTATGCTAACGCAACTAGGTCCACTTTCTTGCTAAAATGGGGTCCGCTGAAGAGCACCGCCGAAATGGGAACCGCTGAAACGGGTCACCACGGAAACGGGGAGCGCTGAAACGGGAACCGCTGAATAGGGGGCCGCTGAATCGAGGTTATGCCGCTTAGATAGTCATCTCAGAATCGTGATGATTTTCTCGTATAAATAAAATTTAGATTTATAGTTTATGCGGTTATTATATAATTATAGAATGTAGATGACAGTGCTACATACTAATCTACGTATTTTCCGTTAATACACTTATGTAATATGTGGTGTACCTATATTATATTTAAATTTCTTTCTTTCGTACACGTTCTTGAATGTTAAATTTTAAAAATTCTTTTATTAAATTTTTTTACGTTTTACTGCTCTATATTAAATGACTTGAAAAAGCCTAAGTGCAGGCGAAACGTTGTCAATCAAAATTTTTCAACGACGATGATACTGTATAATAAAGAAGTTTTGAAGGAACAAACAGTGGCAGATATTTCTAGATCCCTTATGTAAAAATAAAACATTAAACCCAACTGCCGTTAAACCCAAAATAATTCCTTATATTTAAATGTCAGGTCATATATGTACTGCTGTATTGAATAATACAAGGGGAATATTAAACTTTTTGTAGAAAACGTCCAAATCTCTTGGAGTGCTAGCCCATTATATTTATTGGTAGTAATTCCCATTAAATCATTATTTTTAGTATCTGACTGATTTTGATCTCTTCAATTTTCATATCAGAGATGAAGAATGCGTACTTGGTATTCTGATCTGAAGCACTTCATTGTTCTATTGTTTTGAAAATCAAACCGGGTTTTACGTAAAATTAGGAAAACATTTGTTAATATATACTCGTATTGTAGACTTTTTCATATATTCAATAATTATTTGTTAAAATTCGAATAAAAGCTTAATAATTTAAGGTGGGATTATCTGGTAATCATTGGTATGACTATAACTAACTCGATAATTGGCCTACATGTTTCTTTTTTAAGTCACAAGTCGACGAACTAATTTCGTTTGCTACCATCAACATTAATGGCACGTCTAGATATTGTTAATATACCATTGTCACGCTTGCTTCAAATAACTTCCTTAGAGAAATGATAAAATGGTTAGTGGTATTGTTGATGTTTAAGTTAATTGTTAAAATATGACATATGACATCGGAGGTTTTCCTCTAGATGTCGCTTTAGTCATCACATTTGTGGACAACAAAATTTATTGCACCAAGAAAATGTAAAGTTACAAAAGTCTATCAGCAGTTTCGAGCTTAACATTCACTTCTATTCCGGGGACGATAGCTGGGGCTCGGGTGCTGTCTCATCGATCCTAACCCGGCTCGACTGTATTTATAGCTGCAACCAAACAGTCAAGCGTGCGGCCACCTGTTCACAACTACGCCGCAACAGTTTTCACAACCACTATCGCCACCGTCGTCGTCTCCAGATTCTCATTTTAGGATATAAATTTGAAAAGTTTCATATCTGGAAGCTTCAATGTATCTATGAACGTTAATAAAAAGAAATTGCGTAAAAAACTCCTGTTTATCCTGTAGGAAACTTTCAGTTCAAATGAACTTTCTCAGAATTTCTTTTATACTGCTTTTAGATTTAAATAACCTGTTGCGTTTTTTTTAACCAACCGAAGTATAAAAAAATCCTCGGCTGCTATATATTAGCCTCACAATTGGATTAAATTCATTAAAAGCTCATCACATACTTCAATTCCACTCAAAAATGTACTTATATAAATATTTAGGATCTTATTAGACCCCATATTGCAATATATATATAATAGGTGGTCTTAGAGAGGAAGCCGTAGGTATTAGCTTCAATCGTTGAGTGCTTCAATGCTTATAGTTATAAAGTTATAAATAACGTTGCATTGAAACTACAGTTCAGCGTAGAGGTGTGCAGTACGCTTTGTTCGTCTATCTGAAATCATTTTGTTCCACAATTACCATCGCGAACACTCTTAACGATAACTTTCTCGTTTTTCTAAGATTCACTAACATGTGAGCCGTAGAAAATGTAATTAATAAAGTTGATATTTAATTACACTAATTCTGTTTATATCTACTTCCACTATATACACCTTTAAAGATTATGAACATCTGTGACTGAATGTTTAATTGACAAACAAGCAAAATAAACAGAACTGTAAAACTGTTTGTAAAACTTTCTAATGAAATATCTTCGCAGGATTTTGTTACACAAGGAACGAGCCGAGAATCTAATTAGTAAAACATAAATTTGGTGGTCTCAGTTTAGTTCGGAAAGTGGTATCATATATCACTTCCCGTGTATTACGCCATTTGCAAATCATTCAAATGTAATCGAATTACAAATGAAGGACATTTTCCAGTTATTGAATAAAAGATTCGTGTCCTATTTATATTAATGAGAGTAAAATTCAATTAGACGTAAAATCTTTAATGCTACCATTTTGTAATGAAAAAGGTGTAGGTCAAATTAAAAATTAAAGAAAGATACTTTTAAGTTCCTTATTAAAAATTTAAGTACTATAGTAGTCATCCCACTTATGTCATCTCATTTTTGAATTGCTGTCTTTTCAGCAATTGTATTCCACTTGGAATTAACCACCCAAACTCATTTCAAGGAATCCAAGAACCTTGTTTAGAAATAACTATGCCATCATTTACAAAATCAAACGAGAGGTCTCAACTGCTATCTGGTCGTATGCCATTCCTAAAGACGTCCAACTTGTGCCTAAGGACTTAAAAATGCCGAGGTTGCTAAAATTCGCAAGCAAGGAATCCCTCTTTGTTCTATCAACTTGCTCACCTACAAGCTCACTAAGTATTTGGCAACTTATTTGAAGGAATTCACAGATGGCACGTCATCACTTGAATCGCCAACTTCGATGTTACGTCCCTATTTACCAAAGTTCCCATCAAAGTCATTATCATCGAACAAAATTCTAAAGGATAAAAATAAGTTAGTTAGCTTAATCAATGATTTCTTGTCATCTACTTATTTTCGGTTTCGAAAGTGAATGTTATGAACAAGTTTCTTTCATGACCAAAAAATTAGCCCAAAGTAAAGTCGGCCTCATTAAAACCAATGTTAGAACTAAATTACTCAATTATTTTATTAAAAGGCTACCTACTTCAATGACTATCTTACAGAATCAAAATTTTTTTCATTTAGCTTGGCAAAATCGCATAAAAATAAAAAAATTAAAACCACAAAATTTTGATAGGAATGCATAAATTACTGGCGAGGGTTCTCCTTACAAAACATTGATTTGAATTTTACTTACAAAATTTATTTTCTTACCGTTTACTTTTGGCCCTTGTCTATAGTAACGTACTTGAGGACTACTGTTTCAAGTCAAAGCTACATAAGTGATTGTATCATCCCCATTTAATTAATCACAATAATTATAGTGCTCATTAATCTATTTGCAACTTACAGTATCTTCCGAAAATAGAATACAGTTGCATTACACTGGTGGAGGTTCAAAAAACCATAAACGCTATTGAATTATTAATTAGTTACCCTCTGATGGGTTTCACCTAGTGTATTAATTGTCATAGTTGTGTATTTAGACGTTTACTTCTATTGACTGTAATGTGCAATACGACAAATTAAAAGTCGATTACGTTGCGTTTTCGCAGATGATTGTCTCATTGAATAAGAGTTTTAGAAGTAACTCAACAGTGTCCATCAATTAATGAAACTTCATGGTGATCTTTGGAAAAAGTTTGAGACAAACACGAATGTGTCCTCTAAGGGAAAATGTTAAGCAACGTTTGCACATTACGTTAAAATTGCTATTCCTAAACTGCCGGTATTTGGAAATCTCCGAAACGTTACGTCATGTCAGTGAATAAAGTTTTACACATTTTTCATGAATTTCAGTCATTATTTCTTACAAAAGTGAAGCTAAAAAGTATTATTATAACTTATATATTTGAAAAAGACTGTTTTATATATTTTCGTGGATATACTGTATTGGCCATTGTCACTTTTGTCACGTTCCCGAGAGTTTTAGGTAGTCATAAAATTAAGCAGCAGCAATGGGAATAAAAAGTTTAAGAAATAGTCGTTAGAATTTTTTTTCAAATTGCAGGATTATTGATGTTAGAGGTGCGTTGGATTTTCTTTTTTGTCGATTCTAAACAACCATTACATTACTAAATACATATAAAACGGAATCGTTATAACATAAGATTTCGTAATCAATTTATTATAAAATATAGTAATACTTATGTAATACGATGTGTTTTCTTGTCAAGCTTGTTGATGTAAAACATAGCCAATTGTTAGGGTTTTTAGCGATGTTGTTCCATCCGCCTTTTTGGTCTATTGCTGGGCATAGACCTCTCCTAAATTTCTCCACACACCTCTCTATCGAGCCAAGGAGTTGAAATCTTCTTTACATCGTCACTCTATCTAGGTGCCTCAGCTTCTCTTACATTAATGTTTTAAAGGATGCATCACAACCCCCTACTTCTTATTTAAAAATTTAGGTGTTGCCATCCTCACTTTGAGGGTGTTGAATTTAGGGATGAAATTTTCTACGCAGTAAGACGTAATTTTAAAATCTAAAATTGACATGTTACGGGATTTTTACTTTCCCATGGCCGTGCATATACACCTGTATATAATGGGTGATTCAGTTAGAGGTTACAATTTAAAAATTAAATAATACGCAGTGTAGTTTATTTAATTAGTATATTTTTATTTAGACACATTTGTTAAAGAATGACATTAAATATGAAAAATGATATCCGTCAAATGACCGCCACGTGAAGCCGTATAGACTTCAGTCCTTTTGATAAAATTTTCCATCACTTTGGCGATCAATTGTTGTGGAATTTGATGGATAACTCTGCGAATCTCATCCTTCAGCTCCGGAACCGAATTGGGATTGTTTGCGTAAACCCTTTGCTTCAAGTAACCCCAAAGGAAATAATCCAGTGGTGTGAGGTCACATGCTGGCCAATTTTGATCACCGAAACGAGAGATTAAACGGCCGGGAAACTTTGTGTGTAACAACTGTACGGTTTTTTCAACTGTATGACATGTGGCCCCGTCTTGTTGAAACCAAAAGTCGTTCAAATAATTATTACTACCCATTTCTTCCAACTGCTGCCAAAAATATTCGCGCATCATCTCTCGATAACGTTCTTTACATTTTCAAAGAAGTAAGGGCCAATCACGCCGCCAACCCAAAATCCACACCAAACAGTTCTTTTTACTTCCCGAGTACGAAGTAAAAGGGAAGTATTGTATTAGTGTTAAAAAAAAAAATTTGACCTACGCAAATTTTTACATATCTTTACGTTTCTGAATACGTAGATTCAAAATATGAAAAAAAAATTTTCCGGCTGTCGTCTGTAGTCTGTAGTCTGTACGTACACATTCCTTGCAACGCTCTAAACTCAGAAACTATTAAAGTTATCGAAATGCGGTTTTCGCCAATCGATTACACTCGGGCCAAGGACGAAAATGCTGATATTACCTTTGATGACGTCACTTCCGGTATAAGCTAAAATGGCGGCACTGGTTTTCTTATAAGATAAAGTTGCAGTTTTTTAAATGTAGTTTAAAAGAGTGTTTTTTTCTGAATTCAGCAATATATATTGTGATATACTTATTTTTTGAAAAAAGTGTTAAAAAAAATAATTATTAAAAAAATGACTGCAACGCTCGATACTCAGAAGCTATTAAAATTATCGAAATGCGGTTTTCGCTAATGAATTACACTCGGGTCAAGGACGAAAATGCTGATATTACCTTTGATTACGTCACTTCCGGTGTAAGCTAAAATGGCGGCACTCATTTTTTTTATAAGATAAAGTTGCAGTTTTTGTATGTAGTTTAAGAGTATTTTTTTCTGAATTCAGTAGTATTTATTTTTTCAAAAAAGTGTTAATACGAGGGAAGTCTCGTGGCAACTTGCAAGAATTTTTTTTGAATGCATTTGTTTCATTCATGTGAATAGCATGAGGACTTTTAAGTCTCCAAATGCGGCTGTTTTAGCCATTGATATGAAAATAAGCTTTATCAGAAAAGATGATTTTTTTCACAAAATTGTCATTCTGATTGTTCTCCAACACAAAGTTAATAAATTCACGCCGCTGTCGATGATCTCCCAGTTTTAATTCTTGGGTCAATTGGATCTTGTATGTATGCAAATGCAGATCTTTAGTTAAAATGCGCTGCGTTGTACCGTAGGAAAGGCCTAATTGCTGGGAACGATGACGAATTGAGGTTGACGGATTTTCTCGAACACTTGCGCTTGTTGTGGCGATATTTGCCACTGATCAGCCACTCCGAGGACGTACTGGTCTTTGAACATCTAACACTGAACCCGTTACATTAAATTTAACAATCAGTTTTTTAATTGCCACGCGTGATGTAAGGTTAATGGTTATGGTTACCAAAATCATTTCGCAGTGCCCGAATCCTGTTTGTAAAATTTTCCCCACATTTAAAAAAGGTTTTAACAATTAAAACACGTTTTTCGTTCGAATAACGCTCCATAACAACAAATGTCACTAAACAACAATGCCCAATTACAAAACATCAGCTGTTTATCTTGCACAAGAGACCAGTGTTGCTAACTTAAAATTGTAACCTCTAACCATTGAATAAAGATTTTCACTCGACGCTCTAACTGAATCACCCGTTACATAGGGAAAGTAATGTACTTCGAAAAAAAAACGAAGTTGAGGTTTTGATGAATCTCAACGTTTTGAGTCCTCCTGAGTCCAAAATCACCATCTTTGAAAAATGTTTGTCTGTGGATGCGTGGGCGCGTACGTTATGGCTGTGGGCTGGGAGCAAACATTCAAATATTAACCCAAACTAATTTCCCTTGGTGAAAAGTTAGTAGACAGGGTTACAAGTAAAACGCCGTTTTTCGTTTGTTTCTAAATTCAAAATGGAGGCCAATATAGCAATTCTCTAAGGTTTTACTTTATGAGTCTAGCTCATTAACTTAATTAAAATTTGAAAATTGGAAATTATAGCCAAAGGATGGCCAGAACTTTTACTTGTAATTGATAAAGAATAAAAATTTAACGTGGCCAATTTATTGGTGCCCAAATTTGGTCAAAAATTACAAATCGATTTTCTCAAAATCTGCTCCAAGCATTTTTTATATTTATACAAAACATCAGCTGTTTATCTTACATATAGTTGATGAAAAACTATTTCCACTACCCAAATAGGTTCACCAGCTCTCCTGGTAGCCTTCTAGCGGAGTCGCTGGGTAGGGAAGTTTAGCAATACAAAACGATTGTACTTCTATGAATGGCCGACGTTTCGATTAGATCCTGGCTAATCTTTATCTAGGCTTCTTTATTGAGAATAGAGAACAATAACTAGTATCAACAATATAAAATTTCTGTGCATAAAATAACATTGTATAAAGATATATGTGACTAATATAACTAATTAATATAAAACTATTTTTCACAATTACAAATAACATATTAACAACTTGATAACACAAACACTTTAAAAAGGAATAGTCCGAGACATTATTTTTAGTAGAAATGCTATAGGGGCGCACCAAGGGGGTCTATGAAAACGCACTTACCAGAAGAATTAATGTATATGCCAAACACAGCTGGGTATGAACGATTCGGTCCATCTACTTTGTAGTAGTAGTAGTAATTTATTTCGTGACCATCAGTGGTGTTGAAAACATTGTAAATATACATATATGAATAAAATAAAAGTAATATAGACATAAAAAATACAAAAACCGAATTTAACAAAAACATGATAAAAAGTTATTTTAGTTGTAAATATAAAAGTATGTAAAAATAAGTAAACAGTTAGATATTAAAATATAACCTTATAAAATATAGGCTGACTAGATTTTGATAGTGTTTATAAACAAAACATGAAAATATAGCATTTTAAAAATATTATTGTTCAAGGTACTCATTAATTGAATAAAAACAAGTTTTTGTCAAGTGTTCCTTTAGCACCCTTTGTGTATGTGAGCAACCATAGTCATCATAGACAAAATTGGTAACGAGAAGATTAATTAAAATTTGTAAAACAATTTACAAATTTTAATTAATCTTCTCGTTACCAATTTTGTCTATGATGACAATGGTTGCTCACATACACAAAGTAGATGGACCGAATCGTTCATACCCAGCTGTGTTTGGCATATACATTAATTCTTCTGGTAAGTGCGTTTTCATAGACCCCCTTGGTGCGCCCCTATAGCATTTCTACTAAAAATAATGTCTCGGACTATTCCTTTTTAAAGTGTTTGTGTTATCAAGTTGTTAATATGTTATTTGTAATTGTGAAAAATAGTTTTATATTAATTAGTTATATTAGTCACATATATCTTTATACAATGTTATTTTATGCACAGAAATTTTATATTGTTGATACTAATAATTATTGTTCTCTATTCTCAATAAAGAAGCCTAGATAAAGATTAGCCAGGATCTAATCGAAACGTCGGCCATTCATAGAAGTACAATCGTTTTGTATTGCTAAACTTCACTACCCAGCGACTCCGCTAGAAGGCTACCAGCAGAGCTGGTGAACCTATTTGGGAATTCATAGTATCGGAGTACACTCGCCTATTTCCACTACATTTATTTCTTTATTTCCCATAGGGGAAGGGGGATGAATTTTTGAAGTTGACAATTTTAAACATTCATAACATAACATAACATAACAAGAAAGATGAAGAAGTAAAACTCTGCAGTGAAGTAGGGAATATACCTACGACTATTTTAATCGAGTATAATAAGTATACCTACCAATTTACTTCCGGTCTATCCGGAAATTAACAAAATATTAAAAATATCTATAACAAACCCTGTATATTTTCAGGAGAAAATGACAAATCACTACACACTATATATTTCTTTTTTTTCTATCCGGAAATTAACAAAATATTTAAAATATCTATGACATACCTACCCCGTATAATATTACTTCATGAGAAAATCAGAATCGTTTTCTTATTACAACTATACTACACACTATATATTTATTTTTTTGTTTTTTTGATTTATTACGCACAAACTATTTCATTTTGAGTTATTACGCCAAAATAGTATATTATACACCAAGGTGGTGAAGACTGTTATTATCAGTGCCGCAACTAGGGTCGGTGGCACCCGGGGCAGACATGGATTTTGGCGCCCCCCTACCTAGTTTGTATATTGTATTTAATGCTATTTTCAAAGAAAGTTTCATTTTGTGAATAGTTTGCAAGCTTAGGAAACGATTGGGTAACAAAAACAAAATATTTTGTGATATTATTTATGATCAATCACATAATGGATAAAATTAGCAACCGGCAGGCGGCAACCCATCGGATTTAACGCTAGTTCCGATTTAATTTGCTTTAACCTTTACCGTTGGTTGAAGAATCAAAGAATGTTTCTTCAATCAACGCCTCTACTCAATCTTGTTTATCTGCGCTTTAACTCAATGGTAGTATTTTATTTATTGCATTTAATGACCCGGTTTATGACAAACCCTTGGATTTTACGATCCAGAATTCCCGAATCCCGAGAAAATAAAATTATTACCTTCCCGCCTAAGATCAGGAAATATCAACGACCTCTGACTGAGGTGATTAGGTGTAGGTACTCGATTTGAAAATTGTATGATACAATAAATAAAATAGTAATGTCTTATTTCATTAATACATGTACCAGCATTAATTGAAATTTAACTTGACGGTATCGATTTTTGTTTTACTATTTGGCGCCCCCCAGAGTTTAGCACCCGGGGCATGTGCCCCACGTGCCCCCCCCCCCCCCCCCCCCCCCCTAGTTGCGGCACTGGTTATTATTGACCGAGCACCAAGATTATGAGGGGCTTTGCCCAGAGCGGAATAAGGTGCGAGGTCTATAAATGGCTTCACCACCGTGGTGTATATACAATTTTTTCCACTAGTCAAATTAAAAATAAAAAAATTTCTTGTAAAAATCAAGGGTAGTACAGGAATGCAAATTCCCATTATTAACCTAGGTTAATAATAGAATAAATTATGGACCACTAGGTAGAGAAATTAAACTTCTCAGTTGTCTAGGATACGCAATAATTGTCAACTTCACAGCTAGTAGTGGACAAACTATTTTATTTAATAAGTACGCCATTGTCGTAAACACTACCACGGGAAAGTTGTGTGCCAGTTTACTGGTCATTTAATTTATAACTATGCACAATTATTGAAATAACGAATTTCTTGCATTTGGCTATTCCACACTATGTAAACTGTTCAAAAATAAGAGCTCTTTCTAAATATCTCAACTTCAACAGGTATTGTTATATTAATAGAAAAAGTAAATGGAAGTTTGTTATCTGCTCTCCTTTTTGTAGGTAAGATTTTGAAATTATATTTCTTAACTATGACAATACGACTGTTAAATAATATACTAAATGGAACGTAGCTGGCAAGAATAAATTTAATATGTCATACAATTGGCCAGTTCTAGGAAACTACGTTTCGGTTATCAAATTAATTGTTGGAAATATCCTAACTTCTACCGTAACTATCTGGTCACACATTACAAAAGTATTTTGAGCACATGACCGGAGTGTAAATAATAACAAGTTGTACAAATTTCAAAAATGAAGAAAATATATCAACCAATAATGTTACAATTTTTTAAAACCGTCCAGATTTGTTATATCCTTAACTTATAAAAACGGTATTAATACATCCCTATGTTATGCTAATTGAATTTAAAGGATAGTAAAGATCATTGCTTTTATGATTGTCATAATATGCATTAATTATTACATCTTCTAATATTTCTATCACTGGATGTGAGTTCTCATTTTTTAACTGAACAAATCTAGCCATAAGTTATTTCCTTTGAAAAGCGAAACTTCATGGTTTGGCTTCTCTAATTTTATGGATATCTAAATGTACCAACATTTTTCTGTATATTTGTACATAATATGTTCTCATGTCCTAATTCGTTTATTAATTTAGACTAATCCCTTATTTAGTTTATATTCGTGTATTCCATTTAGAGCTGCAAAAAAATGCAATATAATTTATAGGTATATTTCCTTTAAATTTCATTTCGCATTTTTTACATTATAAAATAAACTAAATTACGTTATTTTTACGATATATCTAAACCCATACGTTTGATCTGCAGTCGCGCAATTGTCAAAATTGGAAACGTTTGTATAAGGGTTGAATAAATTAATTGGTACTGGCAGAAACTACAGTAAGAGCTTAGGTACAGTTACGAACAATTCAAATGTTCGCTATATTTGCATTGAAGTAACATGACCATTACTTTGATATTGGTTGCTTCAATTACCCGAACGTAAAATTAACAGATCCTTGATAGTCTATTATCCTTTGTCTGTTTTAAACGTAACATTAAAAATTATATTTCGTTCATTAGTATAATGCGGATAAATATCTATATTCTAATAATAATGATTTTTTCGTAACTAATTACTAAAGTTGCCGACATGCACGAATATGATCCAATTACATACATAATAATGTAGGTAGAAGGTATTATTCAATTTCTCTAATTTAAAGCTCCAATCCAGCTTATTAGTTTAATGCTGAAAACGTAACATCACAAATTCACTTTGTTTGAATAAAATCTTGTAAAGGTAAGGGTTACGTTAATAGAATGAACCTTATTGTAATCCAATTTACCTACTTTAGCGCACTAAAATTAAAATAGTATATGGACATTGAGAAGTACATTATGTTAACCTTTAGTTTAATGTGAATATCAATTAGATAAAAGGCTTAGCTTTCTAAAATTTTTTGTTGCTCTTTATAAACTCTTTCTCCACGCTCATCGTAAATGTAAATTAGAATGGGGGATGGGACCTAAGTCCACGCGTACGTAGGCCACATTCGGGCCCTTACGCTCATCGTAGTATTGTATTTATTCATTTCCTGAAATCCATGTATAAAGAAAGCAAAAAGACAAATGGTATACTTAGGAGTAGAAGCATTGACACGAAGTATATAATCAATGGTAGAAGTCAAGTTTCTGTTAAAATTACTTGCTTCGAAAAATATTGCGGGTATCGTAGGAGGACAATGATCGCTGTTTTTCGATTACCACATGATCCTCTCTATAGACACGTGGGCTATTTAGTAAAAAGTAGCCACACCACTCTTTTCAACATAAATAAATACAGACTTAGTGACTTGTAAATGATTCCACCAGTTGATGTCTTCAATTCCTCTTTGAAAGGGCTGCGAAAGCCTAATAAAGATAAAGATAAGGCTTCGGTCGAAGATATACCAGGCTGGCACTTTTTGGCAGCTTTAAATTATCGAAAGAAACGCTCAACTTGCACATGAATGGTTACTTATACTTTAGCGACGTTCAAAAGGAAAACCACTGCACGAACCGAGTGTTCTAAATAACTGTTGGCCTTGATTAGTAATTATTCGATTGGGAACGCCTTAATGAGTTATGCAACCCGAAAAACACTATTCTACTATGTCAACCACTGTAACACGGCTGGTTAATTCGCATACTCTTCGCTGTATTCCAGAAATTGATACGGCATGGCATAGATAAACATTAAGAAAAATTGGATTATCGAGGTTTAGCAATTAAAACAAAATTTGAGAACCAAATGCGTCTACCTCGTTATCATAGTCAAGAAAGATCACTCTTGCTCTAGCCGCATCCAGTTAAAGATGAAAAAGTAGCTGAAGATGGTTTTGGTATTGATGAAGACCTTAAGAAAATACCAGTGTGTCCTCTATGTACTTAGGCAAAATAGGAACCATGATCGTGTACAACTTCATCCACAAAGCATTAGAAAGTTTGATTGGTGTTGGGAAAGCCAAAGTTCACGAACGGAAATTCAAACACCTCGAATTAAATGGTTATAGTAGTCATTGGAATGTCCTTTGGATTGACGGGAATTTGACTGTAAGTCTTGACTAAATCAATGACGATGAACATTGTGTAACAAGTAATCTTTTATGTGTAGGAAATTCGATTCGAGTGTCGTAAAAGGGCACTGATTTATTAGATAGCGATTTCACACTTAATTGGATCGACCTATCTTTCAGCTTTGGTGTGAACACACCGGCCATTGTGACTGCGATCTAGAAATACGCTGTAGTGTGCAAGAAAATCTGAAGCAATGATTGGTATTGACGCGTCTGCGATAATAGAACCTTCAACTAAATAAAGAAAACTCGATGAATTTCTCTCAACACTCATATTAATTTATCTTTCCATTATAAAGTGGTTGTTTTTAATCTTGATAGCACGGGTGCTGTCACGATATAATAAACATTTAATAAAATTTATGAGCAGGGCCGCCGTTTTCTCTCGTGGCGTAAAGAATCTAAACAAAATGAATTGTGCATCTTCATATGTTGTTAGAAAACACGAAAATATGAACTCCCTCATACTTTTTCATTTTAAAAAACAACGGCGGATAAATGGATTATCCAGCACTCTACCCCGTTATATCCACAAGATTTTTATAAATTACATTTTTTATTAAATTTAACTGTTTATTTTGACGTGGGATCTTATATACACTCTTACTGCGCCATGTGTATTAATTTTGACGGTTTTTCACATTTAAACTGGTGGTACTTTTGTTGTTTTTACACCCGCTCAAATCACTCCTTATCATTATAATGATGTATGTGCTCTAACGAACCTTTCATTGTAATAACACAAACATTAATCAACGTTTTCATCAATTATACGTTGCGGAGAAAGTTACGTCCAGTCTAATAACCTGAATGCGTAAAATACAATTTCCTCAACGAAAATAGAACACAATATAAACGCTATATGTGATAAAATAATTCAATCAAAAAAATTGATTTATCTTTCATCGAAATTCAATTACTTAGATATAAATTGCAGGAAGCTGTTTACATTAATATTTTCTGTGCTCGAAGAAAACCTCTTCTCTTAATTGGAAGATACTAATATTGCGGAGCGGTTACAATATACCGGAGCATTAATTATAACTCTTCATCTTCTGGAAAAGTCAACTAAGGAACTACGGGTTCATGTTACCTTCTTATTATCTTTGTAGTTTAATATGTTATTTATCTGATATATGAGATAAGATATTATGAACGTATGTGAATACGTAAAATACAAGTAAAACCATTATTGTGTTTGTAAAATATCAATATAGGTATGATGGCAAATGTTCACCCTTATTTCGATATCATAGTTGCGCGCATCCTGAATAAGTAGATAATAGATATTTATTATTGGCTAATCCGAAAGTGTACCCATAAGTGGGCTCAACTTTTCTCATAATTCAACGTCGTTAGTAAGGCAAGTACTTCTTCAAAACAGTAATAAAACTACTTTCTGTATTATCAAAGTACCTACTCTGTATAAAACTTCACTGACGTTGAAATACTGGGTTCACCGTGTGGAAGTTAAACGATTGAGTTTGGACAAAACCCTGCAATGCCACTTTGTGTCAATTTTTCAAATTCGTAACACGGTATCCACCAGAATAAACACTACCTAAACTTGGATTGCAATTGAATTTGAATTGAACATTATTGTGTGAACGTAAAGGTTCTTCAGGCCGAAGACAGTGTGTTTTTTGTATGTTTTTTGAGTAAGTTGTGCATTAACCGCAACGAAAACTTGTAAGAACTACATTTAAGTTCAACATTAGTGAAACATCTACACGTAGGATATTCAAATCAATTGGTGGTTATTCAAGTTGAACTTAACGCTGCGGACAAAGGTGTAACAGTAATGTACTCTGGTCGCATATTGAGCTAAATTTTCAACGATCCTGAATTCTTCAAAAACATATGGTTTTCAGACGAGAGTCACGTTCGTTTTAGCGGCTATATTACTCGACAAGCAACTCGATTCCTTGAATTTGAACGTGCTGAATAACATTGGAGAACTACGAGGAAGAATACAAACATTTTTTCGGCAGTTACAAAAATCTGTTTTTATAAATATCTTTTAATATATAATTTTATTAGGTCAGGGCGAGTACTTTGGTCTATTAAATTATGATAATAAAGTTGTTGGGAGTAAAAACCTTGCAGTGAATTAACTTTGATTTTTTTGTCAATATTGAACTAGATTGTTCGTTCAACTAGATACCATTATACTTCGTATTAATTAATTGATGTATTAAGTGTTAAATATGACTAGATATTATAATATTATTTTAAATTCTAAAGTCGCTTTTAGCCATTGGCAAAGTTATTATTAACTTTATTCCTGATGAATCCAAAAACCCTTTGGCTAAATATTGAATAAAAAAATCAAAAGTTAATTCACTGCAAGGTTTTTACTCCCAACTTCCTTATTATAATTTTATTCATTGTAAAAGAAAAACTGGGAATATTCTCTAAATCTCCACCCATCTATATTGTGTGTAGTTTAATGTTTCTTTAAGAAACATCTTTAGAAAGTAATCCGTCAAAGCAAATCTATTGATGATATTATTTATTTATGATGCACCAGAATTTTTTCCAAAAGTGAGACACTTTAACTTAATACTCGCCATAGTGGAGTATAGGTTCGGCCACAGCATGTTCTACGTTTGGACACTAAAACGAATTTTCTTTTACACTATGTAGATATTCTATTTTATTAATTCATAAGTAAGAAAGTAGTGTGTTATGCTAACCATGCCGTATTGATTTCTACAGTGAGAATGACGACAAGGACACCAGTTTAATATCACAGTCAAAATACGCTGTTTTCTAAAGAAGCTATTTGATGTAAACTAGGGATAGGCAACCATACTATGACGTAGACCGTCGAGATCAAACCAGATACAAGCTACACAAAAAGAATGCTACAGACAAATGAAATGAAGATACTGAGGAAAATCTTTTCAAGATCTGGAGAGAGGTGTAATGTGTGCAATAGATTACATAAACACATAGGCAAAACAGAGGAAAGGAAGAATGGCACAATGAACGAGAACAGAATAGTAAGAACAGTATGAGACCAAGTCACCAAGGATCTCTTAGAGATAAACAATAAAGGAACACAAACAAGTAGTATGAGCAACTCTTTGGTATGAGTATAACTTTAATCCGTAGGTCAGTAGAGGATATCTGTGAAGGAGAGTGTGAAGGCCTATATCCTAGTTCTAGTGTCTAAGTCTTAAATTTGGGAAAATTTCGCAACTCAGAATTCCAGATAGTGAAAAGAAATATATGGCAAAATTAATAAATAAGGCTGTGTTAGCAAAGACAATCCTTCAAGTGTGGTTTTATTCACGTGAAAAGCTATAAGAACGGTGTTTAAACACAAACTGGACGCCAACTGTTTATTTTCTGCACTAAAGTTAACAAGTTGATTTGCAACCTTTTTTAAAAAAAAGCAGAAATTTTAAATTTAATATCGTCACTGGTGGTAAAAATAGGAACGACTTTAGTTCAATGTCGATATTCAATTATTTAGTAAACCTCGTGAAGATGAAAGTTTATCTATTTCGCGTCATCGATTGTTCTTGTGCAAGTTTCACTAATCACTCTTGAATATCTTCATTTTCTTTTTGGTATCTTCTACCTCTTCCTGTTCTTCAACTGACATTTCATATTTTTGACATTCCAAAAAGTCTCCAGATTGGGGCCGACTATTTGAATTACAAACAATCGATGAATAGTTATCTACATACGAGTGAGGAAGGTACAACTTTCGCTCACGCGAAGTGCGTGCAATTCAAGTGAACGGATGTGACCTTACTCACGAGTTTTGTATTAGATTTTGTTCGATACCTCTTTAGAAAGTGACTCCGTAACTTTGTATTACAATTGGAATTATTTTATATATTTAAAAAATCACACAGTCGTGACGATCCGTTGCTATGAAACAAATGTAATTACAAGTGACGTTAATTGGTTAATACTTTCAAATATGCGTGAGTGAAAAATGCGTGAGCGAAAGTACAACTTTCTCTCACTCGTAACCATAGTTACGGGCCACTTTCTAAGGAGGTATTGAACAATAATGTATTTTACTTGGATTCTAACAGAAAACAAATGTAAACCTGATCTACCGTGAAATTCGTAAGGCGAAAATACAAAATATGGTATCGTCACAGTCTATCCACCCGATGATACGTAATATGATTCGTGTGAAGTCTTGTATTGAATTAAGAATTAATATGTAAGTGATACTTTCCAGGTAGAAAACCAAATATCTATAGGTATCATAAACTATACGACGAATCGACGATAGTGCCACGAGAATTTAGTTATAATATGTACAGGGTTACATTGCACCATACATAGTGTATACTGTAAAGTAATCTATGATTGAACATAATATATCGTCGAATAAGTTATTGTAATGTAAAAATGACATAATTATGTACTTTCTCTTTTAAAGTTAAATCCACATCATCTTTATCATCTTTACCATTTAATTTTCATTTAAGTTTCTAATTTATTTTAAATATACGTTTGAAGGAAAATTTTGTACAATGAGTTATAATTATTATTATGTCGTAGTAAGAAACGCAAACATTTGTGCACAGGTATAATACACAGTCAGTCTAAATTAATTTCGGATCCACTTTCCCGAACGTATCCCGACATTAGCAAAACCATAGCAGCTGAATTTGTGTTAGTTATGCTTAGAATATTAGGGTCGTAATATCATTTCTAATTAATGTCCGTCATTACAGTTTCACCACATAAGCTAGTTATTCCGGTTTAATTTCCTACAGCAATGATATTTGTGGATTTAATGAATTGTTTCGTAATTAAATAGGTTAGGTAATATTATATTTGACAAAAGAAAAGCATAATACCCGATGATTTTTATGTTTATATAAGTACATGGAAACAGTATTCTGATAAAAGGAGGTAAATACATTTTCAGCTGTCATTCCGATAACTTCTACCTAATTTAATTTTATAAATGGGTGTATAAAAGTGGATTGACTATATTTAATATTATTGGTTAATTTTAACAACTGCACAGCATATTCATCTATACTTACCCCAAAGTATTTATTTATATATTTTAATCCATCTCATGTTGTCAAGGCACAATCCAAAATTTAATTTCAATTCTTGTAATTTCAAATTTTAATTATAAGATTCCTATTTCCTATTGTCGATCGGTCATATTGCTTTGTTTTATTATATTTCTATCTTTTAATGAGTGAAGTTCATGAAAATGCAAATTGTAGCTTCATTGCGTTTTGAATATAAGAGTTTTGCTATACTTTCATTACGGCATGGTTTTGCGAGATCAGGGTTTTCCCGGGAAAAGCTAAGGCCTTCTAATGCAGAGTCAGTGTCACTTTTTTCTTTCATCTAACTTTACGATAATCAGTGTATTGTTTCTAAGGAGAGCCTTTTTAGGTTTGTTCTCTGTTTGTTTCATGCAGGGCCGGATTTATATATTACGGGGCCCCCAAGCACAGCATCGTGATGAGGCCACGCAGCTATTCCTTATTAAGTAACTATTGCTTTGCAATTTTCGTAGTAACATTAAGTTTTACTACGCTCATTCTTTTAGTCGCAAAGCTACAATGGTTGTCAACGTGATTCGCAAGAGAATATTATGCAAAAATTATGGCCAAACAATTATTTTACTTTCCTTTTATCTAAACGCTAACCAAGCAAAAGAAGCGGCGGGGGGGGCCTGATGGCTAGTCATTCAATAAATTGATCACTTCCATTAATAATGCTTGTGGCAATTTTTCATTCCAGTCATGAAATTTGGTATTAGTCAAGTCATTGAATTAGGTAAAAAATTCTTTAAATGATTTTTTTTAGGTTCCAACCAAAGCTACTATACCTACGCGTATCACCACATCTTCATTGTTGGAATTTAAACGTTTTCAATAAACAATTTTAAGTCTACTTACGTATTTCCATTAATAAAATTTTACACTACTATAGGTTTGTTAGTTTACTGCTTAACCATTACTACATTAAAAACGAATTTTGGAATTGAATAATTATTTTCATGTCATTCACTTTTACCAATATCCTATTACAATTCGCAAATGGCACTAAAGCCAAACATTTTTCATTAATTAACTTCGCAATTACATAAATCTGCATTACAGTTCCATCAAATGTCGTCCAATATGTGTTAATTTTGTTTTTTGACAAATAAATTTCGGACAAATTGATGGATCTTTAATTAATTCATAAACTTATTACAAACGATCAATTTATAATTATTATTATTAATTCGACGAACTTACAGATTAGTATTTCGGCTTATTTTTTAATATCTTAATTAGGAATTATTAATGTTGATACCTTAAGGAAAATCTGATGTTTGTTTAAAATGTTTCACTCGCCAATTAACTCTGTGGACTTTGGAAAAACTTTTCGTTTTCTACATCGACTCCGATTAATCCAAACGTTAGGATTTAATCAAAAACTTGTTGTCTCCGTTAATATGGTTTCCTTCAGAATAACTACAATAGATACTACTAAAACACCATTGTAATGTTAGCTCGGTTTCCTCCTTTTATAGCTAGCTACACATGTTAGTGGAAAATTCACACAGAAGGATACAGTTCTGAAGTAAAATACTAAGTACTGAGAATATAAAATTAATTTTAAAGGAAACTCCTAACATTTCAGAAATGCACATTACACAGTCACACACATTAGAATAATTTCTTTGATTTTTTCAGTACGTAGAAGTCGGGAAGTACAAGACACAAGCTTCGTTCGGGCTTCGTGCTCTTCGACGTTCTTTACTCTCAAGGTTTCCGCGTCAGCGAGAAAGTCCCGTGACTCGATTGCACATCGGAAATTTTTGAAGCTTGCTGGCAGGCTGTATAATAGCATTATAGAAAGTAAATCTTTCTCGATGTCCATTTCCTGCAGCTTGTCGACAGCATCGAAGAATTTGTTCATGTGCCTCTTCATGTCACCTCGCACATCTATCTTTTGAAGCATAAGCTGTTTCAGTAGGGGGGTCTTTCTCGCTGGACCCTTGGATTGATAAATTCCTTCCAATTTCAGTCATACGTCACGCGAGGAAGTGCAGCCCTTCACTTGCTTAAGAAGTTCGGAAGGACTGATGGATAATGTGATGTCCAACTTGGCCATACTGTCGACCGTACACCAATCTTCCGAGTTCGTTGTGGGTTTTTTTGCACTCCCGCTCACGTATCACCATTCGTCATTCTTAATATTAACAACGCTTCAATTTGGAGTTTTCACGTGTAATTCGAGCGATTAAGTGATTCGATACGTGTCGCGTTCGACGACATTTCATTTATTTGTTACGCACTTTAAGTATGACGACAGCCGATTTTTTTCCACGCACAGAGGGGCGTTAGCGTTTCACACACTTTATTGTTCGTTAATTAGTTTATTGTGAGGTTGCCTGGGGCCATAACCTTTTGCGAGGTAATGAATCGTAAAACTACTAAATTCGTAACGAATAAAAGGTTATAAAGCAAACTGTAACTCAAAGTTAATACTACACGAATCGAACGTCCGCCTTTTTATTCGTTAGCACTTGACACACACTCACTCTCATCTGATCTTGATCGTCGTAACGTAGACATGTATCGTTTCCAATTTCTAACAAGTTTCTCACAAGATAAAGCTGTTACCAAACCTAATTACGTACTGAAGCAGAATATTCCAAAATATATCAGCACCGATAAATATTATTAGATACATACTTCAGGTAAGATCTGCTAATACTGTATTCACTAGAATTTCTAACTGTTTGGCATCAAGGGAATGTCCGTTCTCTTACATAGAACGGAAAATTAGTTTACATCAATTGTATAAGGAATTATAATTTTCAAATTACATTTGGTAATTGTACTTAAACAATTTGCCCAGTTGTTCTGCAGGCGCAGAGTTTCTGAACTGTAGGTTCGATTTTTTCGTACAACTTCTTTCAAGTTAAATTGTTGTAGACATTTCCTCATATTGAAATCCCTTTTAACATGTCCTGAATTATTAAGAGAAAACTCTATGCGTTCCAAAAAACTGTAGCCCGCTAAAAATTGCATAAACACCTTGTTGGGCGGTGGAGAGCTTTTTTAATCTATTGCATAAAATCTTGCTTGGTGAGGAAGTCTTGGGGGTGGACATTTCAGTAGAAGAAGTCATCATCGTGCAATAATGCAAAGAAGAAGAAGAAAGATGTGAGGAGTATTTCATTTTTCAAAAAAATAGTGAATAGTAAAAACATGTCGATAGAGCCCATAGAATGGGAAATTCGTTGTTTTTTGAAAAGTTACATCATACCAACAAATATTTAATATTTGTAATAACAAAGCTCTTTGTCCACGACTAAACTTGTATTCATCTTCCTAATAATGAATGATACATTTCTTATTTTCAACTTTACCATTTAAAAAATAAATTTATACGTAGGGATATAAAAAATCTATAAGCAACGTAGTTGCTTCAACATCGCGAGATTATAAAATAGATTTGGGGTTTGATAACAAACGAACATAGGTACTTAACTGTATGAAATGTGTTTTTGGGGGGAAACGCTATATTTTCCATCCCAAAAAGATTCGTAACATTTACACACAACGAAAGCTTTCCACACCCCAAACACGTTTTTCACGCGCCAGCGATGTCAAGATCACAGAGAAAATTTTTTTGATAGTCAACTAATCCACGCGTATATTGGAAATGCCCATTAATTTCAAGATAGGTAGCTTGTTAGATCTGTTCCTGTCAATATGTCAAATTTTAATGATAATTCCATTTTAATGAATAGAATTTAAACGTAATTTGTTTTTGGGTATACGCAGATATATAAAGGGCGGATGTTGTTGACGTATAATAAATATAAACCGTAAGTGGAAATGTTGTCTAATTTTCTAATGCTTAGGTGAAATTTGCCCCGCAGTAAGATACGCCGTTAAATTAATAAACTTGTCGAGCACTAATCAAATTTAGTACAGTCTTGAATTTTCGAGATTCTCCTCATCATAAAGTTTGAAGTTTCGTTCTGCACTCTATTGTGTATCCTCTGATTATTTTCCACTTCTAAGCACAGTTCGACTTTGCTCTTTCATGTTTAATGATTAATTAAACAAAAAACTCTTCAAATAAGTATGTAATTGACAAAAATTAGAATGTGAACGTAAAGTGAAATATGAAGATTAATGGAAGGAGGCACAGCGAAGTATCCGGGTAAGACTAACACCTGTTGTGTCTCATACCAATTAGTGGTTTACTCGTTAAACTTAGGATCAAAATGTCGCTTTTAAAGCGTTTCCTTCGCACCATGCAGGTTTTATTTAGCTCTTAGATTACATTTGAAATTTAATTTATATCTCTGCTACGTATTTTTAATTACTACATGAATTTAATTGGCATTGCCGTCGCAAAAATCGGAACTTCACGACCAATTCTTTCCTTGATTATTGATTATTTTCTTGATCTATTTTGTAATTAACAACCAATTATATCTTGTTATTAATGTCGCAAACATTATCAACCCATGAATGGAGTCCGTCAGAAAAATGTATACAAAGTTTAATGAACGAAAGGTATTAGTTATGTGTTCGTTTTACATTTAGATACTAATCAACATGTTGTACTGCCTTCAATTTAGCCCATCGTTACTTTAAATGTTGACGATGTTAGCTGTTGGTAGCTAGACATAACGAGACGATGACTGGTCGCTGCAACTACTTCAGTTAATGTTTCAATGGAGATCGCAGCACATAACGCTGTAATCTCCTGGCGAAGTTCCTCCAGCGTGCCTGACTTACGTCGGTAGACTTGATCTTTCACAGTTCCCCACAAATCAAAGTTCATAGGAGTTGGATCTGGTGATCGTGGAGGGAACTCAATGGGCCCTCTTCGCCCAATCCAGTGTCCCTGAAAATTGTCATCCAGGACAACTGGTACTGCTAAATGGTAGTGTGGTGGCGCCCCGTCCTGTTCATAGAAGACCTCTTGATCAGCTCCATAAAGCGCGCGTACACCCGGCAAAATTGATGAGCGTAACATTTCCAAGTAAATTTCTCCAGTGACAGTACCATCAAAGAAAAAGGGTCCTACTAAGCCCTTGGTGATAGTCCACACCACACATGAACCCCAGGTAGACTGACCGCCTTATCGACACGAACATATGGATTTTCCGGTGCCCAGTACACGCAGTTATGCGATCTACATTGAAACATTGACTGAAGTAGTTGCGGCGACCGCCCGTCGTTCCGTTATGTGTCTAGCTACCAACGGCCAACATTTTGAACATTTAAAGTAACTGAAGTAACTGAATTTCAGGCATTACAAAATGTGTGATCAGTATTTAAATGTGAAATAAACACATAAGTAATACTTTTCGTTCCTTAAAGTGTGTATACATTTTTCTGACAGACTCTGTAGATAGAAATACATACTCTAAAAGTGCTGCTGAACTTTATGAATAAAATGACTTTTTTAGTTAAAGTTAATTTCGATTTATAAGTAATTGCTTCGAAAGATTGTCCTAAGCAAATATATACGTTTTCCAATAGTTAATTATAAAATTCAATTACCGTTAATCTTGCAATACAGGGGATTAATACATAAACCAGGAATTAGTAAAGGATAATGAAAAATAGAATGTTAATATTTTTAATTATCTATTATTTCATATTATTGCTATGATCATTATGTAAAGCCATGTGAGTCAAAACACTTAACAAATAATTTAATCAATTAGTGCATGTCAGTACAATGAACACGTTTCATATACCTACACAAGATTAATTATGAGCAACATCAGTTTACCCAGCTCGCTTGTTCCGTTAAGTACATTTTCGTTCTCTTAGTTATCATTTAATTTTCGAATATTACAGAATTGTCATTAAATTAAAAATGTAACAATCTATTCCGATTTTTAGACGTGCGAAACAAACACATTCCTTACAGATACGGTGTATTATAAACAATTACCATTTTACAATTTTGTAGTTATTGGTGTATAAACGGGGGTACACGCGATTCTCGCGTTTTGTGTGCTTTGGGGGGGGGGGGGTATCTGTGGGATTGTAGGTTGTAATAGCTTTTGTTTTAAAATATCACACCTTGTTGAGCTGGCTTAGTTGTTTGAAAAAAGAAAAAAAATTTACATTTTTGTACCTTTTCAGATTTTTGACCCTGTAGGTATCTGTAATTTAGCAAGTTATTAAAGTAACTAAAATAAAGGATTACATTTACTTACATTTGACATAAAAATGACAAAAATGGGTTGATATTTGGTAAAGATATACGAATTCGTTCCTACCTACAGTAAATTTTTACCAATTATTAAAAAAAATGTAAAATGCAAACTTTTTGGAATAGATTTGAGACCAAAAATACATAATGGCCCTTTCACAATGTTAATTACGTCTTTGCACATAGTCTTTGCCCAAAAATTAACGAAAATATAACAAATTCCGTGTGAACTTCATAAGGATAGTTTAGAATGAATTTTGAATGTAAAAGAACTCAATTTGGACACTGGCAGCTTTTTGGGAATACGAATGGCCTTAGGGAGAACGTTTTAACATTCATCTATAACTATAGTAAAACTAAAAATACCATAAAACATAAAATGTACAAATAGAAGTTGGTCTAACGTTGCATAACATCTGTTTTATAGAAAGACCTTCTCTACCTTAAACAGTTTCAAATTTTTGTTTATTTCACTAACTAAAGGCATCATGTACAGCAGTAAATGTGGATTTTACTTCCTCTTAATTACAATATAAGTTGTATATGTAGAAGTATAGTCAAAGTATAGGTATTCTCTTTGGTATAGTGTAACGTAACACTTGCTACCTACTTTCATCAATAGATATTAAGTTAAATATGTAGACAAAAACATTTTTCTCGGTGAAAACATACGACTATATATGTTACCTACAACATCGTCCATCGTTCAAAATCTCTAAATTCGAAATAAGCACACAAACATGTACATTTCGAAAGTTACCGAAAGAAGGTATCGGGGCACATAAATTAGTCTACGATGAATGCTGTTACTACTTTTTACATCATTTTAACCATGAAAATGTTAACGCGAGGCATAATAGAATCATTTTTCATCATTTGAATAACTTTTCAACTTGAAATAATTAAATTTCCATGTTACCGAGAAAAAGTTTCCGATACTTGCCATTTTGAAAATTTTCGCCAAAATACTTTCTGCCATTGTTTTAATGTTCAAAATGGGTTAAGGACCTCGGACAGACAAACTTTGCATGTTTACACAAAATTTTCACCCAAACATAAGCACAAATAGCGAATTCTATTTTACACGTAATCTCCATAAGGAAACTTTGAACGTATTTTCTAAGTAAAGAAAATATATTTAGACACAAATACCGCTTGAATAAGATGACGGACTTTATACTAAAATGTTTAAAACTTACTTTGAAAAAAATTAGTGCAGATATTTACGTGGTTTGCGGGGGTATCTATAATTGTAGCATTAATTTGTAGGTTATAAATTTATAATAGCTTTGGTTTTAAAATATCACATCCGCATTCGTCAGGATTCGGCGACTGTCGGAAAAGTGCGCAGCAACACATACATATACACATCTTTCGGTTATTATACACTGTGTCCAAGATAAGGAGGGCCACTATGGGGATTTCGGAAACGGTAAGAGATAGAGTTTCGGTTAAATGGGAGAAAAGTTGGGCAATTTTGAGTTTAGTACAATGAAATTTTTAAACTTACGAAATTCCGAACCGTTCCGAAGTTATGCGACAAAAAGCGAATTTTCAGGATTTCGTTTTTGACAAATTGTTACTTTGTCGTTGATGTTAACTGAAAAGTAAAAGGACCTTCTACAGGTACTTTTTAACGTTCTTTAACATGGCATACAGCAAATTGGAATCCGACGTTTCGTTTTCGAGTAACCATCATCAACTTTATTTTTTTAAATACGGTCCTGATTTTTTTATGCATAATATTAGAAGAGCTTTTTATTCTGCATTCAAGCATGTATCACACTTTATGGTTTAATTGCGATTTTATACTTATTTTACTATTGTACTTAAATTTACTAGATTCTACTTTGGAAGATGCTCTTGATATTTTACCCTAAGCCGTAGTACGCAATTGTTGGTTTCAGCAGCATGGTGCACTTGCGCACAATTCACGGGTGGTTAAGGATTACCTTTCAAATAGGTTTGCCGAAAGAGTTTTAAGCGCCAATTCTGAAACGCCCTGGCCAACTCGTTCTTCCGAAATAACCCCGCTGGATTTTTTTCTTTGGGGGTACGTAAGAAATTATGTTTACAAAGATACCTTTGGAATAGAAGAAGAACTCCGAAAGCTTGTACTTAACCGATTCCAAACTGTAACACCTACAATGTTAAAGAATGCTTTGGAATCTACAGTTAGAAGATGCTATTGACGATTGGAGAACTAAGGAGGGCTTTGCGAGCATTTATTATAATTTTTTTCTAATTATTGGTATGTGTCATGTTTAAATTTTCGTTTCATAAAATGTTTTCTGTTCATTTATGACGTGTTAGTTGATTGTTTGTAATTATGTACACTTGGTTATAAAATTTGTGTTCAAAATTGAAAATTCTGTGTCATTTCATTAATTTGATGAGGAAAGCACAGTTAGCAAAAGTCCATTTATAAATAAAATTCAGTTTGAATGTTATTGAGGAAGGATACAGGTTCGTACTTAGGATTTTTTCCGCTAATCGTAAAGTAAGTATAAAATCGCAATAAAACCATAAAGTGTGATACATGCTTGAATGCAGAATAAAAAGCTCTTCTAATATTATGCATAAAAAAATCAGGACCGTATTTAAAAAAATAAAGTTGATGATGGTTACTCGAAAACGAAACGTCGGATTCCAATTTGCTGTATGCCATGTTAAAGAACGTTAAAAAGTACCTGTAGAAGGTCCTTTTACTTTTCAGTTAACATCAACGACAAAGTAACAATTTGTCAAAAACGAAATCCTGAAAATTCGCTTTTTGTCGCATAACTTCGGAACGGTTCGGAATTTCGTAAGTTTAAAAATTTCATTGTACTAAACTCAAAATTGCCCAACTTTTCTCCCATTTAACCGAAACTCTATCTCTTACCGTTTCCGAAATCCCCATAGTGGCCCTCCTTATCTTGGACACAGTGTATAGTGATTCGTATTTCTTCATTATTAAAAAAAGTCATGCAATTATCTTCTCCGAGATATTTTCTTAAGTTATTCTCATCATTTGAAGGTATGTACAGCTTTTCTCTTGTTATCGTTACTGAATGTTACCTCATTTTCTTTGACAAGTGGATTTGTGGAATCTTTGCTTAGTATAGGTACGACCCCACCAAACAAAGCTATGTGAATGACTATGATGACGACACAATAGTTCAATAGAAAGAGTTTCAGACTTTCTAATCAATAATATTTTTGTTAAACTGGTTTAAGGGTAAAATTGTTAGTTGCAATTTTCTGTTTTTTTATTAAAACTTCTTAGATACTCGTATATCAGTAACATTTAGTTTTGTTTTTGTAAATATTTATAAATCCATATAAATAAGATAATAAAAATGCAGAGTACCGTACGAAACAACGGTATATATAATAATAATAATCAAGACCAGCTAATTAGAAGTTCTGATAAAAGAATTGTCGTTTATATCCTCTGACTATAGTCTTGATACTTGTCTTTGTGAATTAGCGTTCTAGAAATTCGTATAATTGGATTAAATCGAAACAATAGAAACTACTATTTTACGGTTGGATTGAGTTTACATTTATTAGTCACATCAATTGTAATTACGGAATTGTGCGTCTCTTATTTCTGTTCTGCTTACATTATTTTGTAAAGCGATTCTTCAACGTGAAATATTGCAAGCGAAAAAAGTTTACTGAATAATTCATGTAATGGGGAGGTAATAATGTCCATCACAGTTTTACAGATACAGAATGTAGTACATGCTTCCATATTAGATTTGAAAAGCAGTTGAGTTTGTACCACATTAACAATGAACGCGTATTCTGATACCAAGAAGAGCTGTTTGCTGTCTTACACATATTGAAGGAAATTAATTTAAAGAGATCACTCGACGTTTTTTCTAATATTCTCACAAATACCTATTATATCCTTTTTTCATCTATATTGTGGGATACTTGCAGCAATGTTTGGATTTGGAACGTTTTCCCTTTTTATTTAATTTGCAATTACTAATTTTATCTTATTCTTCTAGAAGCTAGTAAGCGAATGCATAAGTATCTATGTGCAAACAAAACTTTACGATTGTACCGGAATGCGAAACCTGCATTTTCAGCTTTAAATTATGGATCTGCAACACAATTTATGTCAGATTGCCTGAAACTTTTTAAACTGGTCCGTTACAAGTAACTAAGGACACGTTTTGGATGCTACGGAATGACTCAGTTAATATAGTTGTTTTCCTTTTCCTATTTGCTAACTGTGCTTTCCTCATCAAATTAATGAAATGACACAGAATTTTCAATTTTGAACACAAATTTTATAACGAAGTAGATACATAATTACAAACAATCAACAACACGTCATACATGAACAGATAACATTTGATGAAACGAAAATGTAAACATGACACATACCAATAATTGAAAAAAGATTATAATAAATGCTCGAAAAGCCCTCCTTCGTTCTCCAATCGTAAATAGCATCTTCTAACTGTAGAATCCAAAGCATTCTTTAACATTGCAGGTGTTACAGTTTGGAATGCGTTAAGTACAAACTTTCGGAGTTCTTCTATTCCAAAGATATCTTTGTAGACATAATTTCTTATGTACCTACCCCCAAAGAAAAAAAATCAGCGGGATTATTCCGGAAGAACGAGCTGGTCAGGGTGTTTCAGAATTGGTGCTTAAAACTCTTTCGGCAAACCTATTTGAAAGGTAATCCTTGAACCCGTGAATTGTGCGCAGGTGCACCATCCTGCTGAAACCAACAATTGCGTACTACGGCTTAGGGTAAAATATTTAGTATTTAAAAAAACAAAGTTGATGATGGTTTCTCAAAAACGAGACGTCGGATTCCAATTTGCTGCATGCCATGTTATGAACGTAGAAGGTTCTTTTACTTTTTAGTTAACATCAACGACAAAGTAACAATTTATCAAAAACGAAATCCTGAAAATTCGCTATTTGTCGCATAACTTCGGAACGATTCGGAATTTCCTCAGTTTAAAAATTTCATTTTACTAATCTCAAAATTGCTCAACTTTTCTCCCATTTAACCGAAACTCTATCTCTTACCGTTTCCGAAATCCTCATAGTGACCCTCCTTATCTTGGACACAGTGTATACAGTGTGTTAGGTAAACAAAAACATGCGGCAAAAATTCAAGAGATTATTTCTTGACCTAAAACCATTTGTTTTTAAGATACAGGGTGAACAAAATTTGCGACAGTAACAACAATTTATTACCAATAGTACATGTAAAATTGCTTAATCTACAATAAATGTTCGAAATGGCTTCCTCCAGACTGGATACAAGCATTCAATCTTCTCGTCATTGACTGCCGAACTCTTTCGAATACACCAAGGTCATTTCTAATTGAGCTACACCCAGGAATTATCTGATATCACAAGTCGTCCAAATTCTCCACTGGAGTAGCGTAAACTAATGACTTCTGATATCCTGATAACTGAAATGTGGTGGTGCACCATCGTGCATAAACCACATTGCAATTTTTGTCGCCAATAGTACATCCTCCAGAAACTCAGGCAGCGTTTCTTCCAAAAAGTTGCGATACACCTCGCGAGCAACTCTTGCTGGTAGAAATAACGGTCCACTTAGATAGTCACACACAATTCGAAGCCAAACATTTAACGATAACTGACGTTGAAAACGATCTTCAAATACCTCCTGCGGATTTTCAGCTGCCCACACATGGTTATTGTAAAAATTCCATATTGCATTTCTTGGGAAACTGGCTTCATCGGTGTAAAGAATCTGTGTCAGGAAGTGAGGAATTACAACTAATGTTTGCAAAATACATTGATATAATGCAATACGTGAAGGAAAATAGTAGTAGTGCCTGAACGCGTTGAATGTGGTATGGATACAACAAATTATCCTTGAGAATTTCCCAAACTGTCCAATGACTTATAATCAAAGTATTTGTAATTTTTCGCGTAGAACTACCACGACCTTCCTCTATTATGCCTAGCACATTCTGTTCCAGTTGTACCGTTCTTACTGTCATTGGTCTTTCTGGCCCTCCACTTCGTTTCAAATATCGAATATGGTTGTCGCAAATTTTGTTCATCCTGTAAACAAAGGAGTATTTCAAAAATCACCATAGGACAAAATATTCTTAGAATAGGCCAAGAAATAACTGCCTGTTGTATGTTCGTATTTGTGAACAAGTCTTCAATCACCACTTCATGTCCTAATAAGTACGTCTACAATTCTTTGTCTCTTACGTCTCTTTATCTATTTACTGTTTTAGCGGTCTCATTTGTAATTATTGTTGGTTGTAAGTATTTGCAAGAATCCAGTTCCGATTATTTCTGCGCTGACTTTTTCCAAATAGTAAAAATTTTTGAATAGCTGTAGTATCTTTTCACTTTTCCTATACGAAGTTCATTTACCACCCTCAGAATTAACTGGAAAGGTTAGTCAAAATTTCCATTTTCTCTACGAAATATATTCCCAATTTCTACGTTAACAAATGGTGATTAATATACATTTCAACCCTTTATGAATGTCTACAGCTAAGTCTCTTTTCGCTTTAGATCTTTATTCATAAAAACAGAAAAGTGTCTACCGCATGCGAATCCAATCGCTTCCTTTTTACGTGGAGTGGAAGTTTTGTCATAAACAAATTTATGTTCCATATACATTTCAAATCGCATAAAAAAGATTGAAGGATATATAAATTGCTTATACGACGCAAAATAAATTCGTTATCTATAATCAATATTTATATAAACATAAACTAAATTAAAATTTTGTGAAGATGTTGCAATCAGTGTTATATTATATTTATTTCAAGCATTAAATGAGAGAGAATTGAAGAAAAAAACGTGCCAAATTCAATTTAAACAAATTCCGTAAACGTAACGCGCTAATTTATGTTACGTGGGTAATGGACTGATTGGAATTTCCTGACGTAATACATTTAGAAGTATGATAGATTTTGCTTTTATATTAAACTTGTATGAATAATGTATTCCGGGGTAATTATTTCTGTATAACGTATGCTTGTATGTAAATGCTTTGCATTATCAATTATCCCTACAGAAACTTGGGTTTTAGGATGAGTATTGGGGTTGGAGGACGATCTCCTTGTTATACCGTTGTATGATATAATATATGCTTATCATTCAACGGTTGTACCTAAAATCTTTATTGAAGGACATAACATACACAAGGATCACCGTTACAAAAGCTTTATTTATGTGAAAACATTTTTAAATTCCGCATATTATTTCCGCGAAATATTTTGTATATCGTTTAAATAATGGGAATACAGCCGTAACAACCAATGTAAAGGATTGCATAAGCTGTGCACTACTACCTACCATTTCATGAAAGTAACCCTTAATGTGAAACCCTTTGTACGTTTAGGGGCGAATGGGGCACTTGTTGAATATTCTCAAACCTGTTGCGTTCAATTGCTAATTCAAACTGATATCATTTATATAACAACGTTATTGCAAACTATGCCATTCTGAAAATGTTGTTTTCTTCAACTTAACTCACAACGTACGTTTTTATAGAAATTCACTTTGCGCCTTTAACGTGTCACAAATTGTGCACGAAAAGGATACTCCATATAATTCAATAATAAGTATAACGGACAGTTTTCCTTAGAAGTGTCGATAAATGCATCTATAACCTTTTTTACTGTCGTGTCTCATAAAAAATTGTTAAATTAAATTTCATCTTCAATATCCGTCATATGAAGAGTAAAAGTCTTACCTAGAAAACAACCAGTTGAATTTTCGACGACATAATTTATCAAACAAAAGGGAACTAATGGTTTACCACTACACCCGGAGGACCTAAGCTCCATCGATTGCTCCCCGTTATTTGATTGACGTGCCTTTCGAAGTTTATCAAGTTCATGAAAACATTTTATTTAGTGGGAGCGACGTGTATTTTCACTTAAGAAAAGCCTTCTAACTATAAAATTGTGAGCATTACTTTAATTTAATAGATAAACTTTGATGCGAATCGTTCAATCACGTTACAATTAATAGACATTGCCGGCATTCGAGACGTATTCATAAGCATACAACGAATTAGAATATTCAACGTTTTTATCGCTTTCAAACCACTGCACTGTGGCGTATAGTGCCATTTCTTCTTTATTAAGACTTCAGAATTGAAATTTTTTTTAAATATTAAGCTGCAAAAGTTTACGGATTTTCGAAGCAATTTTCAAGCAATCGAGGATTTTCAAAATACATCAACAGAGTCCAGAGTGGCTTTGATAGTGAAGTATGAAGGGAACCTGATTACTAATTCTACACTTATTTTGGTTCCTCATAGACGTACAAAGAGAAAGCTATGTAAGTAATCGGTTTAAATTTTTAATTTTTGCATTTTGCGACGTTTTATGACCTAAATACGTAGGTACTTTATACAGGGTGTTTTGTTTGCATTATTTGTATGGGGATCTTGGAAACTAGCAGAGATAGAGAGACGATTAAATGGGGAAAGAATTGTAGTTTTATGAGCTTTTCGTTTTTTGAAAAAAAAATCATCTTTTCGTTTTTTTGTTTAGTGCCTATAATACTGCTATTATCGACTTAAAAAAAATGTGTTTAAAGGAAAAATTTGAAGATAATAATGGGGTCAATAATACAATTTAATCAAATGTTTTACTTAAGCTCTAATTTTTGGGTTATGACGGAAACTTTTGCTTTTTCTAATGGAAACCATAGAGTTGACCTTTATAGAAAAGGTCCTTTTTCAACGATTCTAAAAATATATCACTTATTTTCATAAATATAGAAATTATGGCCATTTTTTTGTTTTTTAATGCCGCATTGTTTAAGCAGTAGCCTATGCAAACAATTAATGAATGCGCATCGCGTTTAGTAACAAAATTTTACTCAGTTATTAAAAGTTATTGACTTGAGGATTCGTAAAATATCATTAAGTATGCATTTTTCTAACAAGGAAAAGCGTGATATGATTGTTACATTTTGTGCCATAAAAATGCCGTCACAACAATATTTCGAACGCTATTTTGATCGTCTCTAGCCTTCTTTACTGACCATTAAAAGATTATATGATAATTTGGGGAGAGTATGGTTTTTTCCATAATCCAAATAATCCTGCAAAAGCCATTAATCAAGATGTAGAGTGGCACGTGTAATGCAAACTCCATCGATTTCAATCGATATCAGTTGCATAAACATTACGTCTTGATGATTACAATAAGCGTATTGAATATTGTACATGGTTTATTAACATGTGTGAAGGTGATCCGCTGTTTAGATTTAAAGTTTTATGGACGGATGAAACACGATTTACAAACTGCGACATATTTAATAGACATAATGAACATTTAGCGATGTAAGAAAATCCGAATCATGTTGAACAAAGAAGGCTCCAAGTTAACTTTGGATTAAATGTGGTGTGGCATTATTGACTCAACAATTCTTGAACCATACATTAACTGGTGATCGTTATCTTCACTTTCTGCAGAACGATTTTGAAAATATGTTAGACAAATTACTTTTACAGACACTTTATATGTTCAAATGGTTTCAACACGATGGGGCACCACCACAGACCACATTATTAAATAACAGTACGAAATCATGTAAACGAAACATTTCCTAATTCATTATTTAACACGATGTGCATTTATCAATTGTTTCCATAGCCTACTACTTAAACAATATATCGGACATTAAAAACAAAAAATGGCCATAATTTCTATATTTATGAAAATAAGTACGTATGTCAAGTGATATATTTTTAGAATCGTTGAAAAAGGGTTTTCTATTAAGTCATGGTCTACTATGGTTTCCATTAGAAAAAACACAAGTTTCTGTCATAACCCAAAAATTAGAGCTTAAATAAAACATTTGATTGAACTGTATTATTGAGCCCATAATTCTCTACAACTTTTTCCTTTACACATTTATTCTAAAGTCAATATAATAAAATAACATAAAAAACAAAAAAATGATTTTTTCAGATACCTACCTAGTTAGCCAAGCATTTTTTCAAAAAACGGAAAGTTGATTTTAGTGAGCTGGTAAAACTGCAATTCTTTCCCCATTTAATCGTCTCTCTATCTAAAGGGCTAAAATTATATAACAACCTCTCTAATGAATTAAAACAGGAAAAGAACATATTTTATGCATTTAAAAGGATGTTATGTAACTATGTCAAGGATAAATTCTAATTTAAGTAATCAGTAATCACAAAATTTAAGTAATTCAATTGTATGATGTATGATGATTGTATGATAACTGTATTAGTAAACTAAACTAAATGAAGATTATTGTTATTAAAAAATAACGCAAAAAAATCTGGCTGTCTATGTGTGTGCGCGATAATTTTTGAACTATTAAAGCTATCGATATGAAACTTGGTACAAACATTCTTTGCCATAAAGCTAGGTCAAGTTCGATTATTAACAAAATCCAACTCATGGGGGGGGGGGTATTTTTAGGGGCGTTAGAAGACTAAAAAAATTCATTGCTTCAAATTTTAAAAGTTACAAAATTAAAAACCAAACTAATACTATTTTAAATAGGTAATTTTAAAATATAAAAATGATGATAACCAGTGGCGCACCGTTTTAGGGTGCATTTTATTATGCATTTATTAAGGTTATACCATTGACTTTCTACACTATAGACAAACGGTGCAATGTTATAAATTCCCGACAAATATCGGAGCTGTGAAAGTGTTAGTTCGGAGCTGTGCCACCAAATCTTCACAGCGCCACTCTCGTTACTTATATAAATATACGTCATAAATGTACGTCATGTTTACGTTAGCGCCCGTCCTATATTCTGATAAAGTTACAAGAATTACAGTTACTTACTACGATCACAGAACGTATATTACGTTCTTTGAGTACTATGATAAAATCAATGGAAATTGCAGTGCTGTTACAAAACAACACCTGCAATTCAATCTCTTTATTTACGCTTCTTTCATGAATTTGCTTTGAAACATTTTCTGCTGTAGTTTTATTTGTTGGTGTCCTGTCCGATATTTTTGTACATATTTCCATTTCAAACCGCATAAATTTCACCACCGTATTTTCTTAAGGATAACCTTAGATTTTTTAGAGGACTTTTCAACATGTAAAAATACTCCTCCGTTGTTTTTGAATCGTGGGCGCAAATCTCAATAAAAATTCTCCCGAAATGTCTTGAAAAATCCGGGAGGAAATGCTCTAGCGGGGAAAGTCCATGAGAAAATTCCTCTTTTGCGTTTTGCACCTCTTGAATTAAGCCAAGTCCTCTAAGTCAGAGTGTTTTTAAAATATTTTTTATTATCGAGATTTTAATTTAAAAAAAAGAAGAAGAAAATAAGATGTTCTCGCGGACTTTTCCCGCTAGAGTATTTCGTCCCGGATTTTTCCAGATATTTTCGGAGAATTTTTGTTGAGATTTGCGCCCAGGATTCATGAAAAACGGAGTGATGTTGGTTCTAAAAATTGTCTATCACGCTCTCAATTTGAGAGTAAGGAAGGAAGGAGTGGGGGAGGGGGTTAGGCTAAAGACGGGGCGGAAAGAAGATTTGGAAGACTACAAAAAATGCTTTAGAGAAGGTGATAAGATGTACAAGAGCAAAAAGAACAAATGGATGACGAAAAAATGCAGGAGATAGAAACATGTAACAGGAAAAATGAATCAAAAATATACTGTATAGACTCATAAAAAAACAAAAACAAAAGGTAATATAACTCAAAGAGGAATGAAGGACAGCAACGGGAAAGGGTGATGACTAATGAGAAAACAGGATAAGAAAGAAGAGGAGAAATGAGTAGGAAAGATGAAGTGACATGTGAAATGTATTATGTGGGGACTTAACCACCCCGGCAAACGGATTTGTAATTCCCGGAAAGGGATAGCGTTAAGCTGCAACAAAATAAAATGAACATCTCATTTTTAACTTAAACAAAATTAAACATTTCCACGGATTCCAAAAAACAAATAATCTTTTCGTGATTCGACGCCGATGAGGTAAGGTTTTTTCAAAAAACAAATTTTAAACATTGATTTGTTGGTTTTTATGAGTTTTTATGAATTGCTCCATGTTTTAGCTCGTCTATGTAAAATAAAAGAGGCTTTTGAGCTAAAAATTTTTTATTTTTTCTACTGGCTATCGATTTCGGTCTACATATGGACCATCTTCAGGCCGTGCGTCTGATGTTGTTGTGAAATGCGAAACGACAGGATGGATGGGAGGTCGTCTCATAAAGAGAGTATGTGGTAACGAATACACTGTAATCGTATTGAAGATCATATAGTGGTGTAATCAGGTGTAAATTCTGATAAAGCTCAATTTTGTTGGTGTTAAAAAAATGAACGCATTGCGATGAATTTATAAACACATTTTTCGAATAAACTATGTAGGTGGGAATAGGTATGTGACATCGTCACCATCATAACAAGTGTGAATGAAACGTCATTAAGCTGATGGTGCCTTTATGTAATGACGTTACATACTGACAAAATCAATAAAATTTGCATTCCAGTGTGTATAGCAAGTTGCCTATTTAACGCAAAAATTCACTAAATAATAGCTTTCACTTTTCCCTATCTCACCGTTTGTCTATAGTGTAGAAAGTCAATGGTTATACTACCAGTGGGAATTTAAATTACTAAAAAACCATTAACGTTAGGTATAGGAATGATGTAATATTTAAGAAAAGACATATAAGGTTTTCCATTAAAAATAGTGTTTTGAAGTAAAAGTTCAAATAAATGAAAGTAGCTCAAGGGCTCAATTTTGTAACCGAAATTTTTATTTTTATCCATGCCTACCTAAGTACCTACTACACAAATGTCTAATGAACGCTAATGTCCAACTGCGTACCTATTCATACTTCATTAAAAATTGAAAAAGATCCGTTCATAGCTTCGCGACTGATTTATTAAATAAATGTTTTGTAGGTGCACGTTTCTTTATTTATTACGCCAAACATGAAAAGGATATTAAAATGACATTCAACAGAGATAACAAGAATAAGGACACTACAGATAAGCAAAGGAAATGTAAATAAAAGTATTGAAGAATCTGAAGTCAAATGACAGCAGTTTTGGTGCTTAGTGTAACAAAAAATATTGCAATTAATTAATCTATTATTAAAGATCGAAATGCGTGGGTTGCATTTAAAATAATAGATTTAAGTGGAATGACGTATTATTATAATTAATTACTTATTGTTTGATTTAAATAAAACTTACCCACAAAGAAACTTTTTGCAATAGTAATACGTGGTCACTGGTCATTTACCAATTTATAGGGTTTCTAGCATCGACAGCAGACTTCATTATCGTTAAACAGCTGTTCTGGACGTTTGTATGGACATATCTACTATGGTATGGAGTTCGGTATAAGCAACATTTCATTTTCTAAACTCAAGTGACATCCACACATTTACAAAAAAATGAACCTAAAGCTACATTTTATTATTCAATTCTATGACGTTGTAATGCATTAATAAATAGTATAACAATTTGTAGCAGAAGCGCTGAAATTGGTATCTGCTATCTACATGATATAGAATTTATAGTAGGTGCCACCGTATGTCAGTACTCAGTAGACGATTCCTCTACTTAATTTATAATAACCATCATAGTTTGAAATTCTATAATTAAATTACTATAACAACTAGTTTATTTAGTTGTTATTGGAGAGAAGTCTGAAAATGTGTTGCTAACGAGAAAAGTTCCACTTTGTACAAAACAAAGGCGCAGTTTTCTATTGAAAGCGCGAAAAACTTTTACTTCTTTATTAAATTGCATTTAACGAAGAGTAAGAGGATAGTGTAAATTAGTAATTATGCAGATACAAAATTGTTAAAGTTGCCTTCTAAGTAAGGTAAGTAAATTTGTTTTAATTTATTAAATGAAAAGACGGTACTGTTCTTAATTTTTGTTGTGTTTGGCCGCATCGCAAAGTATTTGTTAGTAAAGAACATATTAAATAAAACAGCAATGCAATTTAGAAAACTAGCAGAATGGTTTTTCTTACTACTTATATTTTTCTTATAAACGCAAATGAGGAGAAAGCTTTACGTATTTTTTTATGCTAGCATCATAAACGGCTCTATTGATAACTAGAAATCGTTCATAATTTCCAGTTTTATACTACCATAGAAACAACGACGTCATCTTTACCTGTTCTGACATATACGACACGACACATAGCAACAATCGTATCCAACGAAACGATATCGTCATCACATCCAACATTCATGCAAGTAGTCTGTTTAAAAATAAAATTTTTCAAATTTATTATGCTAGCATAAAAAAATAGCGTATACTATACAACTCGTTATAATCTTGGTGTTAATTGCACTCGGGAAATTTAGCGTGACTCGCTCGCTGCGTTCGCTCGTACGTTAAACATTCTCTCGTGCAATAAACACCAAGATTATAAGCTTTTTGTATAATATTATGCTATTGCGAAACATCATATTTTTTTAACTCCACAATCACAGTTCCTAATCAGAATTTCACTAACTTTCGTGGAACTAAAATTATACGTAGTTAAAGTTGTGTGTTCATAAAATGATTATTTACCAAATTTCAAATTTATTATAAATCTATTTCGAAACATAAACATAAGAGATACTTTGCTTTTTATTATAAAGATTTAAATTTTAGTTCAATTTTAAAAGAAATGAGCAAGCCAAACTAACATAATTTACGTAAAGATAAATTCTAAAATCTACCGTTTCTTCTCTAATGACGTTATAAAGTTGACTGACAGCTATTTGTAATTAAAAAATTTGGTTTGCAAACATATACGTAGTTTGAAGAGGGTGTATTCATGTTTGACATGCTTTCCTTTATTCGATATATCCTGAACCACAAATGTAACGCATGAAACAGTGCGATTCGAATAAGCGTCTACTTAATTGAATGGAAACATCTCCCTAGTTTGCATCCGCTTTGTATATTAAAATTTACTTGCAATCTACTTCAAATTGCACTCCCTGAAATAATTAAATTGTTAGAAAACGTAATGGCAAATGATACTTTTTATGGCGTAAAGTCAAACGGCGTTGCATTAATCACCATTCTCCCATTATTGATATTCCTTTAGTATTACGTATCTATACAGCTGTCCGAGCCACTTCTTCCCAGCTCACGGGAACCCATTCTAATACATTCACGGGCCAGAAATTATTTTGATATTATTGGTCATCATGGTCACATTATTTATATTTATACGATGAAAAATTGAAGTGCAGATAAGGAATCTCAACAGTCACAAAAATTGGATGGCTTAACGTTGGTTCTATCTAGATCTGCCGTTCTAAAAAGTTATGTAGACCAAACAGTCTGTGCTTCTTCTCCCATAATTGGTAAGATAAGAAGTTTCTCATTAGAACTAATTGCTTGCAAATTTGTGGATACCCGGTAACTGAAAGATTTGTGTCTGTAACTATAACTGCTACACTCTGACTGAAAAGTAAAACCTTTTACCGGACTATCACAATAACTTGGGGACCTAGCTACGTCCATCTTAAAGTTAAGCAGGACGAAGATAAAACTTGCGACAGAAATGGTCACGGGCCACTGTCGCATGAACAAACACCTGCACAACATGGGACTGACTGAAAGCCCGACATGCAGGGGTTGTGGTGAGGCAAATGAAACGCCCTATCACGTCATTTGCCAATGTGAGGCATTCATAAAGGCAAGGGAACTCCTACTTGGAAATGAAAAAATTACACAAGAGGAAGTAACGAAGATTCGCCCTACTAAAATCCTGGATTTTGTGAAAGATATTCTTGAAGGGTAGGCAACACCGGGGAGCACAATAGACCAAAAGGTCGCAGTGCGGGGACCTATTGGGACCACCCCCAGGACCAATAATAATAATAATCACAATAACTTTCTGGCTCGGTCCGACAAAATGAGATTTTCTGACCTAAAAATAAACCGGAAAGTACTACTTTCTGGCCGATTTTAAAAAAATTGTATTTACCGTACTAGAAATTTTGTACCCGAGTACAAAGGTTGCCATAGCAACATAAAGTGACATAACTTTGGAAACGTCAAATTTTATATAAAGTTAATAGAAAATCTCTTAAGAAATGAATGTATGGCCAGTATGAAATAAAATGTTTTACATTATTTGTACGTTAAATTAGATTACGTTACTCGTTTCGAAATTCCTGCCTCAGCTACGCTTCGGATTGATTTACCATACTCATATGTAAATAACTATTAAATCTAGTGTAATAGTCGTGTAAATCGGATTGCTGTTTGTAATTAAGAAAATATAGAATCCTTTCTAAACAAAATCCGATATATGTATAAAACAAAATACACATAATATACATATAAAGTAGAAAGTTTGCGTGTGTATGAGTGTGTGTGTGTGTTTGCCCTTTATACAAATCCACACTGTTTGACCAATCTCCACCAAATTTGGCACACATACCTTACTTGACCAGGAAAAGGTCATAGAATAGGCCCCGTTCCATAACTTCACCGGGAAACCCGAAAAATACCCTAATTTCGGTTTTTTAACAGGGAATTGAGCTAGAAAGCTGAAAATTTGTATATAGATCTAGAATTTTTCATAATAAATTTTACTTTACCCCGTGCAAAGTAGGTCCCAAAATTTCACCGGCAAACCCGGAAAATAGGCATTTCCCTGGACCGAGGGCAAAGCCGCGGATAAACGGCTAGTAAAATAGTATTACCCCAATGTCATGTTACTCTACGAATATTTTAAATATTATTACCATGAAATTCTCGACAAAACCCCCTATTCAACGGTGTATTATTTCCTGGTATTATTTTTTGTACTTTTGTTCATATTTACGAACTTTAAAAGAAATATGTAATAAGGGCATAAAATTAAATTTCCTTACACGAGTGTGGCAGCGAAATTGGCAGCCAGTATTTAATGTTAAAGGTCAGATCTGCAAATGATAGTACATAACACTTTCAAAGCAGATGTTTCGTTTCGAGCTTATTGATATACTATCGAAAATGAGGAATGATCTAAGTACGAGTACTTGATTTATGTGATTCTAAACAATACGAACAATACCATTTCCCATTTATTAGAAACATTAGACTGCCTATGTAGCATAAAAAAACACATATATAAATAAAGTTTGTCGAAAATGCGTAAATGTTGCCTTTTAAAGAAATAATATTTACAATATAACTGGGATAAAACAAAAGCAGCAATTTCGATATAATTCCCAAAGTAGTTGTTAGAAGAGTTTCGCTGTACTACGTAATATCCACCTGTAGTGCTCTTCAGTTGCTTACATATTTATTTCCTTTGTGAAAATGAGTTCTTTTTAATTATTCACTAAGCATCTGTGCTTTGAAGAGCGTTCATAATTAAAATCTGTTGTAATCCTTTATTGTCTGTCGTATTTAAAGCAGAATACTAATTACTATAGATACTTTATTCGGTTGTAGATTTGATAATTGCGCCGTACCTCTTCCATTTGAACAATTTCTATCGTAATTTAAACTACGTTGTTTGCTTTGGTTTTAATTTTAACAAATTCCAAAGTAATAATTGTTGTTTATGTTTTATGCTCGACGTAATATGAAATTCAAATATACTGATATACAAGAATCGTTGTTGACTTTCATAAGTTCCAGATTGTAACAAAATGCTATGTACACTGAACAAGAATTACAACATCCGAAAGCAGTCACAATGAAACTATTTTGATGACTTTTTACTGCTACGAAAAAAGGAAATGTGTTGAGTAGGCTGTAATGTAGATGGTAGATATATAAAATAGCTAGATAACTGAACCTACTTTGATAAACATCAATCAAAAATTAGCCGAACAAATAATTAAGTGATGGATTTCTATTCAATATCAAACAAATTTATCGAATTTTACACTCATGTTCAAGGCAACTTCGCATTCTTTCCGAACGTTTTTCTTCTACCAATGCCACGAAGAAGAATATCGTATAATTACAGTATCGGATCTTTCTGGATGTATGTGTCAGATTGGAACGGAACGGAAAACGTCGTAGCAAATTGATAACAACAGGGGATCATTACCTCGCTTAGAGTCTTCGTCCTCAAGATCTGTGTTATTCAACAGCGGCTTTAACGTCAGCCACAAGGGTACTTTGTGGAGCAAAGTGTAACTGAGGGATACAACTCATCCAAGAATTATTGTTTACGTAAAATAAGTGGATTCAAACTAGTGATGCAACGGAAGTGTCAAATTTCTTTTACAATCAAATTTGTCTTTTGATTACGGAATCAATCTTTACGGCTATTATACTCTACCAAACTTAAAATAAAATCGCGCGGTAGTAATCAAACTTGAAGGGTAGACAACACCGGGGAGCACAATAGACCAAAAGGTCGCAGTGCGGGAACCTATTGGGACCACCCCCAGAATAATAATAATAATAATAATAATATATAATATAATAATACACACGCAGAGAAACATCGCAAATACACTGATATAGCTCAGGAACTTAAAGCGCAATGGAGAATGGGAACTGCTCTTACAGTACCCATTGTTCTTAGTACAACCGGAGTTATACCAAAAACAATACCTCACAGTTTGCACATTTTAGGGTTAGATAAGAACATATACATACAATTACAAAAGGCAGTCATTATCAACACTTGCCACATAGTTAGAAAATTTCTAAACATAACGGAAGATACCGCACATCACTCAGAACCACATCACACACTTTCAACTAATACCATTCAAACACAAAATGAAACACAACACTCAATCCTCCCTTCACAAATTGAAACTCTGTTGCATACACAACATAACATTATAGAAAGTCCATTACCAACACACAACACTTCAACAATCACTCATGTAACACCTCTGACTTGTTCTCATGCACTCAAACGTAAACACACAATATACTCACAGTATCAGAATTCGCAATTAACACAAAACACAAACAACACATTACCCACTCGAGTGCAACCTATGCGTCGAGCTAAACTACAAAAAACGCTTACACAATAACCATAACACTTTTTCAAAACATACATATTATGTTCATTTTTTCTTTTCTATAAAAAGTCACTAAGTCACGAATAAGTGACGCCAACGGAGAAGCCTAGGAATATAGGGTCTCTTTTTGTTATTGATGCGCGACGCTGCGTTCATGTTAATGCCTTCGCGGAAAGAGGGTCGACGGGACGTGGCTTTTACAAATTGGGATCAAATACACCGAGGCTTCTCAAACAAATACATTATCTAAAATGTGATCAGCGTTGGTTTTATCAACGTCATTTAATTTAATGAACATAATATGTGTATAGTATTTAGTATGTTCACTTTTTAACAGCAACTTCAAATTTATATTGTATAGATATATGTATTAGTAGGACTAATCGTTACTTGATTTCGATCCGTGCGATTAGTTAACCAGGCTTGGCCTGAGTATCAATAACAATCGAAGTACATAATAATAATCAAACTTATGTACTATCCAAAGACGCGGGGTACAGGATGATTTTACTCCTTTATTCACCGGATCGGTATATTACCAGATAACTAAGAAAAGCTATAACGTAATGACCGTAAGTCACTAAATTGTTTAAAAATCCAATAAATAAATAATAGCAAAATGTCAAAACGTGGCGGATTTGTCCATAGGTGGCGATCATAAAAAAGGATCGATATTTACAAGGCAATACTATTGCGCATGCGCGTGCTCATAAATGGATCAGTACTTCCAACAAATATTTATGCGCATGCCTGCCTTATGAATACCGTTGGCATTAAAACATTCTGACTCTGGATCTAGCCACTGGGCGGAGCTTGCCGACGTCGTTTTTAGTGTTAAACTTTCTAAAAAAATATACTAAACCTGCAAATAACCTAAGCGCTTTTGTGACAAACTATGCTTAGGTTAGCATTTTTTTAGTAAAAAACGTCGTTTAGTGTTCGCCAAATGGCTAGATCAAGGGTCAGAATGTTATGAAGCATACCGTTGCATGTTATTAGCTACCCTATTTTCCTGCAACGTCTTAAAATCATCTTTCTCTTTGTTCTAGTTTGTATTCTGCCGCTTAATTTGTTACTGAATATGTTTTTAAAGTACGTAATTATGAATCGTGCAACTTGTGTTACTTTTTATTTCTCTTTTATACGTTATTCACTTCCTTTTGATTATTCTACAATTTCCTGTTACCATCGGATCTTATCTGCCCCACCAAACGGGTAAAATTTCGCTTTTGGCGGATATGAAGTACTCATTTAATGCTCTAGTAAAGCCACACCGCAGCCAGTAATATAAGTGTAATTGAATGAACCGAAAAATAGGTAAAAAAAGATAATTTCTTTTTAGTTTACCAAAGTCTGGATTAGTTTGTAGCAATTCAACCCGTCGGCGTCGCGTCGATTATTATTTGACTTGCCCGAAAGTGAGTTTAGAGTTATGTAAAATCACCGTTTTAAGCTGATTTGTAACCCTTGCGACCCTTGAAACCCGAAAACACGACAATAGGATTAAGTTCTCGATTAATATGCGATCAAACAATCGCTATACGAAAAATGCAAAAAAAACTAGTACATACAACGAGATAGTTCTTCACGCAACTTTCTCACTTGTCATTATTACAAGTGGAAATGAAAAAACGGAATTCTCTTAGAAGGTAGTTTTTGCAAAATTTGGAACATTAACATTATGTAAAACAACAATTAGAAGCTTAATAACAAGAAACAATTTTATAAATGACAATTCTTATAACATTTTTATGTCAAAATTTATTGTTTTTGTAGAAGCTTTAACAAAACGTAAGCAGATTACTCCTACCATAAAGGCTGCACCCTCGTTATCTTTTTCGTATGCGTTTAATTTATGCATTGCTTAATTAATATAATTGTTACAGATTTCATAAGTCTATAGTAAGATTTTAAAACACAATGATTACAAGAATGTAATCCTTAGGTTTACATGCACATTATGACCCTTACAAAACATGTTTTTACTTATGATTAACTAAAACGATATGACTTTCATGCTCATCATAAACTAAATTTCCCCTATAATTTGACAAATCTTTTATCTACTAGAGAATTTTTAACGGAAATGTCGGAACAAATTTGCAGTTTTATTCAACACACGAAAAAAAAGGAAAATTTCAGAGAGCTCTTTTATTTATTTTGAATTGTGAAGGATTATTTGAGGGTGCCCGTTTTCCAGCTCAGTGAGTTTTATCGTTCTCAGCAATTCACAATTGACCATTGCGTAGACTAAATCTCTATTGTATTTTTATTTTCTTACGGCTTCCATTTGCAAAAACATAAACAGATGAAAGGTATAAAAATTGAACAGACATCCAAATTGACGTTTATATCTTTCGGTTAAATAGCTGTTACGAGATAGAGGAGTTATCGTCATAATACATTTATTACCGCGTCCAAATCTAAACCTTTCGGCACATTTAAAAATGTTTATTTGAAAGTTATTAAAATAAATCTGTTGTTATTTAAAGTATACCTTCCTAATAACTTTTTACATAAGAAAACGTAAGAACTCCAATAACTTGCGATAAGTAAATCTTATGAAGTTTCACGTTTATGGAAATTTTAAACTATTCAGCTGTACAGAGTTTATAAGAGAGAAAGTTGTGTTTTTAGTTGCTTTATCTAAAAAAAGGTACAAAATTGCAAAAAACATTAGGGTTTTTACAGGTGAGCAGGCACCTGGAATTACTGTATCAACTAAAATAAATCCCAAAGATGCCTCATAAACCTTTGAGAATTTCAATAAAATCGGCAGAAGCTTTTTTTAGATATTAATAAAAAACATTTTGTGACAAACTTTAACAACCTCAAAACGAACCGTTTCCGGACATATTATGTTTAAAAAACAAAAAATGTTTGTTTTGATGTCTCCTACCACCTCTAAAAGTTTCTCGGTATATTTATTAAACACTTCTCCAGAACTCATTTCACTTTTCATGTTTTTTACAAAACTACTTTACTATTTACAAGAGTTCTTTTAGTTTATTTAAAAACCGTTTGTCTTTTGTGAGCTGGCTTTTGCTTCCTTATAGTCAGGACCGCTCTGGAGAAGAGTCTCCTCGTTGGGACGGACGTGGTTTAGAATAGAAATGAAATCCCTAGTCAATCGGGATATGGTAAGACATTTCGCCTGGATGTCCTTCCACCAAGATAATATGTCGACGTTTCTGTCTTCTCTCTCTTCCGCTTAATATCTATTTTCTTGTAGAGGGACGATTTTTCGAGATCGTCCTCGCTACTGGCCCTGTTGCTTACAACATATTGGCCTTCTTTCTTTATATTTTTGTATAGTTGCCTGAGTATTGCCTCGCTTTCAGGCTTCAAGAAACGGCTCCATTGCGATAATTCAAATGCTTCCAGCTTGTGGCAAAGATCGATGGGCATTTAAACACAATACGTCCAATTTGTCTTATCGTGGTGGGAAGTGACATTATACCTTTCTCCTCATGGTAATATTTTTTTCCAATTTTTCAATAAACTTGCTACGGATTTTAGTGAATCTCACTCCGCTTTTTGAACTCTAGATCGATCCCACTTAGCATCACCGACGCAGGATAAATTAAGCGTGGCTCTAATTTCAAGCGCGGGTTTTATCATAAGGAACGTTAAGTTCCATCTAGCCGGAATCAAATACATCTCTTAGATGGACTTAGAAATCATTTCCACTACTTATCTTACGCCAAAGCTCCATTTATATTTTTGATTGAATCATCCCATCACACATTTCTTAGCCGTCCTATTTCACACTCTCCTATGTAGGATATTTGACAGCAGCTTATGTCTGCTACCACTATTACCTTTGAAATTTGCAGGATTCTCTTACGGCACTAGGGGACAGTCCAGCAGGACAAATCGCCATTCTCGTCCCGCGCTGCAACAAAATCTGTTGCCCCGTCCCATGTTGCGTACAGCAGCAAAATCAACCCGTTCCGCTTGCATCACTAACTGAAAATGGGAGCATCATGTGTAACTCATGTGAGCTCTCAAGTAGATTTTCTTATCGAAAACTATCCAAATGGAAATTTGGATTTTATTTCATTGACAATTTATTTAAAACAAGTATCAAAGGGCGCGAATTTTTATAGAATTCTAATTTCAACCAACTTCAAATCTGTAACTAATTATGGCATCTCGTACTTATGTAGTACAATATACATGTATATAACTACCCCCCCCCCCCCCATCTCAGACAGAAGCACCCCGGATTCTGCACAAATGAGTCATTGTTTTTCTTTCCACCCTTAAGGGAGATGGGAGCGGAGAGGGTGACGGACAATTTGTAAATCATGAAAAAATGTAAAAAAGGTCGTTTTTCTGCAGACATGTGCAATTTTCCCTCTTTCCATTCCCAAAAAAGGGGTTGCAGTTGGGGGTGAAATTTGTAATTTGAGAATAGTTTTTTATGGAGAATCCAAAAGTGCAATAAAGAATAGGTGTTCCCATTTAAGTTTTCAATACTCACCCCCGCTCCACCCCACAAGAGGGTGAGGGTGATGACTCAATATGTTTCAAAAAATAAAGTAAACGTGTCTTTTTCCTTTTGTAATTGGATGTGTCGTTCTCGAGATATTTGTACATTTCCGACCAAAAAATTTACCAGAGATTTGGAATCAGTAAAGAGTTTCCTATAAGATGACATCACTTCCAGCTTTGTAAACCCTCTAACATCGACCAACGCACAGACACTCAGCCATCCGGACGAATTTAGTAACCAACTTTTTGAAGTTGATTGAAAATCATTCTCATCCTTGAACTCTAACTCCTTCCTTTCTTACACAATTAAAAGTAACTTTTTGTAATTTGCCTCCATTTTGATTCTTTAATAGAAATATTAACGAACGCGACATCATCATCTGCGATGTTCTTATGGGAATTAATCCACGGAACATTTTACGATAATTTTTAGGTTGGCAATGCGTTTGATGCGGAATTACTTGTCATGCATGACAGTTTAAATTACAAAATGTGTCAAGAACATTCTGCAGAGTATTTATCAGGAACTAAATTTGCGACCGTATTTTTGAAAGTTCACGTATTTCAGGGGGCGTACATACAAGATTATCTTCCATATTCGTGTTTGTGACAGAATATGGACACCACGACAAAAATCCCTATATCGGCTAAAGTGAAAATTGTTGTTTAAAAGCTGTATAAAAAGGACAAATTACAGAAAATAGTATTAAAAATACGTTTCATAAGATTTTGAAGCACTCATTGCTTTAAAAATTGAATTCGTGCTTCAAGATTAAATATCGTAGAGCATTTATTTATCCTTTATCACTATCATCATTGATTCAATGTGCAAGAAAATCACTTCTTTAATTATTATTTCGTCATAACTGACACACAATAAATGAGAGTCTAAGTTAAATCGTTGAGTGAAAGATATATTCAATGGTTAAATAGAGTTAAATCCATATGTTAAATGTGATGAACTTCATTCATTTTTTACGATATGGTGTAAAATAAATTTACTCGAACGTGTAATTTCGAATAGAATAAAAACTACAAATTTATTAAACACATATACACAGTCGGAATAGCTACTTAATTTAACGGAAACGTCGTGCCATTATTTTCAGTGTTAAAGGTTACCTTTTCATTTATCACACACACACACTACAAATTTAAAGCATGTCCTGAAAATAAATGTTGTGCACTTTTCCCTGTAGCTTATAAATTTTCATCATGTGCACCTTGTTTCTTGTCACTTTAGTACTACTTTAATTTTGTCATATAAATTTATGGTTTCTTGTATTTCTTAAAATACTTATCACGATTTACGATATGGTCAAACTTTCTTTCGAAGTGTCAAGTTTATATTTACACATCTAAAGTGTTTTAAGCATCGTTCCACCCGTTTCAGAGGGTTCACGGTCATTTCCCCGCCGAAAAAATCCCGCCGGTCAATTGCCCGCCGGTCAATTGTTCGCCTGGTAAAAACCCCGTGCGGTGAAATGTTCGCCGGTAAAATGCCCGTCATGACAAAATCCCGTCGGTCAATTTCCCGCCGTAATTTTTGAAAAAATAAACAATTAAGAAAGTTCTTTTTTAAATAACTTCAGTTTTGTAAACCTGTGTGTCATGCCACTATTTTAGTATCAATTGAAAAAAAATATACTAAACCTGCAAATAACCTAGGAGCTTTAGTGGGGGAATAAGCGTAGAAAATGGTACAACATTTACGTGTTAAGAACGCGGTTGAAACAAGAGATAGCAGCAGGTGAGTATTCATGTATAGTGCCGTAGGTCTGTAAAGGATGTCAAAATTCCATCGGCAAGTGCTTAAAATGGCCGTCGAAAATATTTTATAAATTTATATATAACAGTTCTTTTGTTAAACATGGCAATGTCTGGTTTATTAATACAGTCTTCTTTTTTGAATTTATCATATTTTAATTTACAGTAAACAGAGGCCTCAAATTCATCTTACGCCTCCTGAGCGCATAATCCACCACTGGCTGCACATAACGTAGGTACATATGTAAGTGGATCTTTATCACAAAAATAGGGGAATATCTGGGGAATCATTTTGCCTACAGCGGCGGGCAAATGACCGACGGGATTTTGTCATGGCGGGCATTTTACCGGCGAACATTTCACCGCGCGGGGTTTTTACCAGGCGAACAATTTACCGGCGGGCAATTGACCGGCGGGATTTTTTCGGCGGGGAAATGACCGGATACCGTTCCACCCGTTTCAGAGTAACACCAATTAACCTTTCATAGTAGAATTGTACGGATGCAAATGTGATAAGCAGAGAATTGATAATTTTGTTCCTGTTTATAAATATTAGTGTGATACACTAACATTAAGGAAAAAGTCTTGCACCGTATCAAAAGATGATTACTGTGTGACTCTCCAATGAGAGATCATTTCTGACAGTACAATACAGATATAATAATATCCAATTCTTTTTACTTTTTATTAGTCTTAACGTAATTAGTGTATTCATTGATTATGTACTTTTAACAAGATGAAACTATAATAGTGCGCTAATCCTGCGACACTGAATCAAATTTGATTTATTTCCAATTTTATAAGAGTTAGTATGGTGATGAATGATGATTGTGAGTGAACGGTTAATTAACGGAAGTAACTATGATTTGTCGAATTTTTATATTATATATTTCTTATGTGTCTAAAATGATAATGTGATTCGAAATAACATAAATGTAAGTAAATCCTTCTGTTTGGAAGAATTTAGTAATTGAAAAACTCGATCGATTTGGAATTTGTAATCGTTGTAGGATATTATTTTTCGTCAGTCGCTAACGTTTGAAAATAAGTGTCAATATTGTTACCTGCAACTTATATTTACTTTGTACAGTGTACACTCATTAACGATATTTCCGTTGGGGGCATTATTGATATAAAAACTTATTGTTGATTATAAACATTCTCAAATAGGGCTATAGGAACTGTAAGAAACAAAAATTAAAGCTACATAATCAAAGATTCTATTTGTGATATTAAATACAGGGTGTTCCACTTAAAAGAAAAAAGAAAATGAAAGGTCTGAGTTTCGATCCACCCTGTGCACAAAAGAGAAAATAATTGAAATTTAATCGAATGAAGGGATATTACATCATACTACGAAACTCGATTAGGCAAAAACTTGTTTTTTTCTGTAACCTGCAGTAAGCCAGCTTAATGTAGCTACGATTTTAACATAAATGTGTCCATAACTTTTTACGGACTCTGTATAACGTAGCAAAAGATTCGAAAAAATTTGGGCAATCCGAATTTGGCATAATATGCAGGGTCTCTCATTTAAAAAATCATATGTTTGGTTTGTAACGGAGTTATGTAACATCCTGTATAGTTCAAGATAATTTTGAAATATGGTCCATAAAGACATCTATTATTTTTCTTAACAATACATATTTTGATATCTCTTGAAGTAAGCCATATACCGAACTTTGCCGTAAGATTGGTACACCCTGTAAGTATACTATATTTCAAGCAAGTATTCAGTAGTTATATCCCGAGTGCATGCCGAATACGCGAATATTTTTACGAGTGCACAAGTAATTCATATAACAATATTGTACTTTCAATGATAACTATAACTATTATTATTGTTCAAATACTAGGTAATTGTAACTTAAATCAATAAATGCATTTTGATAATTAATAGCCCGAATGTTTTTAAAATGTCAAAAAATATTCACTCTATGAACATGTGCAAATACCCGGATATTTTCATGGTGCATCGAATACTCAATGATATTCTTTTGTTGCTAGGTGATTTCTTTAATATGCATTAATATGATTGGTTGAAATTTTCTGAGGGAAATAGTCAACAGTGCCCGTAAAATAGTCGATAAAATTTGGATATTTCTTCAAAAATGTTTTGCTAGGAAATATTTTGAGTGAACTTGCGATAGTAACAAAATGTCGAGACGAAGTCGAGACCTTTTGGATGGTAAATGCACGAAAAGTATTTCCGTTTAGCAAAGAATTTAAATAAAGGAATTGTCAAAATTTTATCAACTATTTTACGTGCACGTGGATTATTCGCCATTATTATTTTTCGAATAGTAATAATAGTAACTCATATATATCATATAATAACGACGAAAATTGTCGCAAGCTTCAAAATAAGCATCCATATCTTTGGGTGGTTTACGATTAAAAACTCAAAACATTTAGAGCTGTCTATCTATTGATTGATTCCTACCACTATGGTCCACACAGATGTCCATATCTTTATTTTTTTTATAGCGATACAAAAATGTGAATGTTTTTGGAAACCTTAGGAGTTCGGGATTACTATAAATAATTGTGATTTTCTACAAGATGGTATAAGCTTCATTTGGTAATATTCTGATTTTATCAAATTCATACTTTTTGGTGTGAATTTTGCTGCACTAATTAGGCTCTGAAAAGACAAACTATGTGAACTTCATTTTTCTGACTTTCTTCCCAGAAAGGAAGGAAAGGGCCAGAAATGTTTTTTTGAGTCGAAATTGAGTGGTACGGTTTTAGATTGTTTCCTGATCAAATTTGCAATAGAACAAATAACATACTTTGTAAAAAAAATGATTTGAATAAAAATAATTACTGAAAACACAAAACATTGCAAATGTACTAAATTTATATTATTTTCAGAATGTTGGGTGGGATGGCAGGTCGGCATATGTCAACACGACGCAGAGGATCATCGCCTATGGTACGTGCTTCTGATGAAATGCCGTTCCCACAAGGCAATCGTTACGCGAGAAGGCGTCGTGCCGTCACCACCTCCGACCACAAATCATGTGCCCTTATACAAACAAGACTTAAACTTGGAGATATCATGTACGTATCTTGAAAGTGAGACTAGATATTTAAATTTCTGTGCATTTTCATTTATCATCTTTTTCAAATTGTTAAATTGTTTCATACCCTTTGATGTAATTTATCTAAACTGATTTGTGGCAAAACGCGTACTATCTACGCGGTGAAAGTAAAAAAGTGAAATTGGTGCTATAAATTTAAGTGTTCATTGTGAATTACAAGATGAGTGATTTATGCAGGATATTCAAAGGAATACTGTTTTAGAAGACTGAAAATCTGTGTTTAAAACCTAAAAATGATATTCACTTAATCTTAAATAAATTACATTTACTGCTCTAAGAATGCACAGAAGTTTAAATCATGAACTGTTTGGTAAGTACATTGACAATGAAGAGATGCTTCGGTTATGCAGATGGGGTAAATAGTAAATGCTACCTTCGTTTTCAATGCAACTTTCTTGTAAGACCTTCAATTCTTGGTGAAGGTAGCACTTACATCGTTGTTTTGTATAGCCTTGCTTGTCCACAGCATCTCTTCCCTTTCGATAGAGGTACTTGCGATGAAAAATTCTATATTCCACTTCGAATAAAAAACTTTCTAGAAAATAAAAACTTTACAGCTTGAATCTCAATTAATATCATGAACCAAGCAGCTGATAACTTTTTGCACCATTTTATCGACATATCTATTTCTGTAAGATACAAATGCTAAGACAGAAAATGCTATTACCAATTAGGCCTAATGTTTGCTTCGAGTTACGCAATTCAAAAGGAAGAAAACTCCTCTTATCCCACTATTTTACAATGAGACTTTATCAGGGCTGTGCAGTTGTGCAAAAACTGTCCAAACCATAGATAGTACGAAAAACTACAAAATTAATATTTAATTATGGTAAGACATTGGCAGAAGTAGGTAAAATATATGGATATACCATAACATAACAGTTTTGAATATTCCGATGTAGGAGGAGAGGGGTAATTTATATTTTTTTCGCGTGGTTTTATTAATTATTAAGACCTCAAAATTAAGTCAAAAAGTTAGTCAAGTATATTCTAGTGATAATAAGAGGTGATTGAACAAAATTCCTCAAAAATACGACCCCACTGTGTTTTTTCCACTGCGCCAATTTATGTTTCGTGCAATTATCATGCAAGGGCAGACTTTTGAGCACAATTATCCCGTTGTACAACCATTTTCAATTTTTTAATACATACCTCTTTAGGAAAATTTTTCGTTATTCTAGTTAGGTATTTTACTCGATTATGAGAATTCCCTCCAGGTTCCATAAATCTGTGGCCACCACTGTTCCCTCCAAAAATTGCGTCTTCGCCTTTTTGGGTAGTAGAAAGACTTTATGAACCCACTGCATGGGCACATTTTCATGGAGGAGAGGAAGAGGGTCTCAGTGGTGTACGCATTTCTATGTTTCAAATCACTCATATTCGTTCCTTTAAATTGATATAATAATGCCATATGTTGGGATTGGAAGCAACCTTGGAGACGATACTATCAAATATCATTAACTTGAAAAATTTCCTCTCACCTAATCTAAATTATATTACCTTAGCCAAAAGTGTTTATAAATCGCAACACTAATTTTCTAGAAAACCGTTAGAGACAAATGATATGTTGTTTCATAAAATTTGAAACAATGAATCGGATCATGGCGAAATAGTGTGCTTATGGTTTCAAACATTTTCCTAAAAACGATTCTTTAATAGTGACGACTGGGTGGGATTGATTATATTAAATCACATTAGTGAGCGTCCACGTCTAAATGTATTATCGAATAGTTAGGTAATGGTAATAGACACAAGGATAGATTTCTAGAGGTTGAAATTTCCATAATGAATGATCTAGACTTACGCAAATGTGAAACTGTGCACAATGTATTATTGGCTAACGCTGTGTTTAGGCGATTACCCAATGTATTTTTTACGGATTTTTTTACATCAACGGACATAGAGACAAGCAAAATTGAAGCAGGAAACATCCTCTTCTTAAGCATCAAAGGCAATTCCATTCATCCAAAACGAACATATTGACGTCGACGCCACAATTTTACATTAATTTGGAAGGTACAAAAGCACTTCAATTTGACTTTACATCAGGTAGTCCTGGTTTTTACACAGTTCTACATATTATAATTTAATATTCCAACTAAACCAAAAGATCCGCGACAAGAGTCGATGTTCCAAAATGTAGGTAATATTTTGCGACAGTATCAATGACGGGAGCGGTTCTACAATGTTATTTTTAATACTGAAGTTGAATTAGGTGTCACGTTAAATAAATACAATTTATAGTTTCAGTTTTATTCATGTTTCACAGGTGAAAAGGTATTGGCGTACCCTTATAGAGTGATACATCAAATCAATAAACACAGCGTAGGTATATTGTGTTTACACAAAGAAAATGTAACGCAATTTCATAAATAGACACTTTTCCCTTAAAATAATAGTCGCACTCCGCAAATATTTCCTTTGATGTTTGTATCCTTTCGAAAGTGCACTAAAAACAACTTTTATAAAAAACTTGCGCTTCGAAAGAATTTAAATCATTCGTGTGAACGTAACGTTCTGCACCGTGGTGACTGAGTACACAATTACAACCACAAATTGTTAGTTTGTACATTTTTTTCGTACTGGCATCATCTAATTAATAATTTATTTATATTTTCGAATCGTACTTTCTGAGCGCGTGACTGAAAATAGGGATCTAAATTTTGGCAATTAGGTTTCATTAAAGAATTGGTCTACGAGAGGAAGTCGTAAAAAGTTGCGCGTTCGCGGCTAATTGAAATTTATTAGCACCTTTCTGAATTATATTGGAAATAACGGAAGAGTTTTTCGTTAACTCATATTGATTACCAGAAATCGAGAAATGGGAACATTCTTATTACGTAGGTAACAGAAAGAGGCGACAAAATGTTGTATTTAGGGTCCTCAGAAATTTTTCCTGCAAATAAATTTCTAGCAAACCATTGTATTAACAATTATTTCTACGGAGTTTATTTGGTGAATAAGTTTATTTGGAGGTGCAAAAATTGGTTCTAAATCTCTTGTTTGAGGACTTGAGTTGTAAATCGCATTTTGTCCATTATTACAAATGTTTAGGAGAATCTAAGAAGTAAAGTATTGCTTTGTGAAACTCCATAAATTGTAATAATAAATACACAATACATTTATTAATTTTTTTGAATTTAATTTAATTAAATTAATAGAATTACTTGTATTTATTATTACAAAAGTCGCTCCAAAACGAGTACAAGAAAGTGAAAAAAAAATACAAAAAACCGGCTGTTTTGTTTTAAGTGTACAAAATACGGTTTGGATGTCGAAATATTAAATAAATAAAAAACCTAAACAATTTTGCTTACAAACTAAATTTTACTTTACTCCAGACATAGTAGGTCCCGTTCCAAAATTTCACCGGGAAACCGGAAAAATACGCATTTCTCCAGACCACGAGCAAAGCCGCGGGTAAGCAGCTACTATCGGAGTAAAAATGCAAGGCCTCTGACTTTAGAAGCTTGTATCTCAGTAATTAGCAATCATAATTTAATGAAATAAAGTGCATTTAAAAGATCATTTATTCCTACATAAAGGTGTACAGTTTTAGATTTTTGCAACACAGCGTTAATTTTCTGTATTAATTTATGTGCGGAAAAGCGCTAATTATGACTGAAATCGCACAAGCGCTCGACTTTAAAAATTAATTACGGCTATATTATTGAAACTGAGTGGTAGATACTAGATACATTCGATATTAATAATATTGACAGTAACATAACAAGATTAAAGCAATTATACTGTGGTCTACCACGATTCACAAAAATAATGCCATATATACATGTTTTGTTTAAAAGAAATTTGGAAAAAAGGATGGATGCTTGCGTTCTCGCGGCGAGGTGCAGTACGGGGTGGAAGATGGTGCCGTACACTATTGCTATGAAGCGCATGGTTTTGTACAATGCTAAAGAATAATCACATTGTTGTGGTTTGCCGCTCACGATTTACGATGTGGTAGATTACCTCTCGCGGGAAAATGTGCGTCTTTCTTTCGCGATAATTATAACATTTACTTTGAATCACAAGAAAACAAATTTTGTTTTCAATAAAGCAATAATGCAGCTCGATTTCAGTAATACAAATTTAGCATTTAAAGCAAGAATTTTATCTTCAGTTACCGTATATTGCAAAATAGCACATTTTCGGTTAGGGCTTATAAAACCAGTTAATTATGAATAATCAATATTTATTGGCTGTCGACTTTTCAGAAGTATGTTTGCTACAACATTTGTAAATTTGGTAACAATTTATGAAACAATAACAATTTTATGATAAGTTAAAACTGGCCGTCAGCCAGGAAAATACTAAATACAGCGTTTTTATTGCTGTTAATTCAAATAAAAGTTAAACAACTGATTCTACCAACTTGATTTTACACATGTTAAACATATATAAATGACTAATGTACTGCCCAAAAATGAAGAAATTTCACCCCCCCCCCCCCCGTTTTTTCGTTTTGACCCCTTAAAGTCAGAGGCCTTGTATTTTTACTCCGATAGTAGTATTAAATACACAATCATTCTGTGAAAACCGGCTGGACAAAGATTGTAAAGTGAAATTGCATGTTCGTTAAAGTTCGTCATTATCTTTACTGGAAATTATTAAAGATGCGTCATCAGCATACAGTGTACAATTTATTTTATTATCAATATGCCCATCAAGGTCGTTGATGTAAAAAAGGAAAAGAATAGGCTGTACCTGTAGAGATTTCGAGGTAAATTTTTTTTCAACTCCATTAATTTTGTGCTTTATAGTGATTGTTTGAGATCTGCCTTTTAGGTACGAGGAGAGCCAATTGACAGCAACTCCCCTGATGCCATATGGCAACATATGTCAACATACAGACCTCTCGTACCTTTGATGACCTTGAGTAATCGACTGACGTTCAGGAAATTTAAAAGTTTGAAAATGAGAAGTAGTGAATTTCATCGCCGCTATCCTCGGTAATTCATCAAATATTCCAATTAGCCTTTGTAAATTGCGATTTCTCACCTTTCGAAACAAATATCGTTCATGTATTCAGCTCAAGAAAAACTAGCTACGCATCATTCCATCATTTATTATTTTCATACAACATAAAACTTCCCCCAATACCTAAGTGGGCGAATAAATCACCATCTACAGTTAAACAATAACCCAGTTTATCGTAATATTCATGGTTTATCCTAACCCACTCTGACTAATTTTCGAGTGTTATGTGCGGGAAACCCATCCATCACGAACCACATCCTCAACTGCGGGTCCTACATTCTCCATGAGTAAGAAACTATCTCCTGTCAAGTTTCCCTGTAAAAACAATAAGTGTACGATGTTGGACAGAGTGATTAAAATATTTCTCAGAAAATGTCTCTCACTGTCGCACTTCTCCATCATCTCAAATCAAAAGTCGCTTTTTCGTCAGGGTGTGACCTGGACGTGCAAAAAAATGTAATCTCAACAGATCCTATTGTAAGATAATTTAGTAGGTGGTAAAGGTTCTCAAGCATGGGTAATAGAATAAGTAATGAAGCAGCGGCAGATTATGGTCCCTAGACGGCCAAAGTGTAAATACGTTACTCACCGGGAACAAGTGCTTGATGACAATGCAGCTTATAACATTTTACAAAGCCGCATAATGTAAAATGTAAAAAGTAAGAAAAATGAAATTGTACACAAATGGTGGCTGTGTGACAAAGTCACGTTAAATTTGACACTATGGCATGGCAGTCGTTGAGGAAAATGAATATTTACAGGACAGCTAATAATAGTAAAACCACCCCACTCAATTTACAAGACGTCAATGAAATTAACAAATATTTTGTAAAATCTGTTAACAGCGCGTCTGATAACATTGACCTTGTAAATCAATACGCCAACAGTAGCTACCACAAAGATCCTGCTAAGTTTTCATTCACTCTAATTAGTGCCATTACCATACAGAATATTATAAGCAAAATGTCATCTAAATCAAGTGGCTGTGATGGCATCAACATTGATGTTCTAAAAATATGTTACCCGTTCTTATTGCCTCATATAGTCCATATAGTAAATTACTGTATACAATATTCAGTATTCCCAAGTGCCTGGAAAGAAGGACGGGTTGTTCCTATACCAAAAAGTTCCCGTGTATGTAGCTATAAAGACTTAAGACCGATCACAATGCTACCGGTACTGTCAAAAGTGCTAGAGAAGGTACTGGAGTACCAATTACGACAGTTCTTAAACACGCGCAACATACTGCCTGATTTTCAGTCAGGGTTTCGTGCGGGATACAGTTGTGCAACTGCCCTTTGTCATATAGTTGATGACATCATTGCTGAAACAGATAACGGATTTGTCACAGTATTGGTATTACTGGATTATTCAAAGGCATTTGACATGTTGAGCCATAGACTGTTACAGGCTATATTGACGTTTGTAGGGCTGGATCACGATGCTGTAACTCTCATAAATAACTACCTCAGTGATAGATGTCAGAAAGTAGTATTGAATCGGGTGGAGTCTGAGATAATTGCTGTGTCTAAAGGTGTGCCGCAGGGGTCTATCTTAGGTCCATTGCTGTACACGGTATACACTTTTAATCTCTTGTCTGTTTTAAAACATTGCAAGTATCATCTTTATGCTGACGACACTCAACTGTACTATTCCTTTCCCATTACCGATCTCAATTCCTCTGTGGCAAACATCAATGAAGATCTGGAAAATATATTTAAAACCTCGCTTGATCACTCATTAGTAATAAATACAGTTAAATCATATTTTATCGTGTTTGGCAAGGATAAACTCAGAACTACTCTTAATGGCAAAATTATTTTAAACATTGGCAATGAGACAATTCGGGAAGCCGAATATGTAAAAAATCTAGGGGTTGTTATTGATAATAAATTCAGATTCACCAAGCATGTCGACAATCTTATAGCATCGGCTTACAACCAGCTGAGGTGCTTGTACTCAATCGTCACATTCTTAGTACCAAGCAGAAGGCACTACTTTGCGATTCTCTGGTTCTATCACGGTTCAATTTTTGTGATGTACTATGGGCCATGTCTGTTGCCCAGAGACTGTGATAGAATCCAGCGGATGCAGAACTCCTGTCTTCGATACGTGTTTGGTATTAGGAAATATGAACGGATCTCACATACATTACCAAAACTAGGCTGGCTCAATATGATCGAAAGAAGATTCCTTCACTCATGCTCGTTTTTCCATAAAATCTTAACCAAAAAGATGCCTCCGTACTTGTATGGAAAGATCACTTTCCGTACTGATGTACATCACCTTAACTTGAGACACAGGGGCCTATTGTCTATACCAATGTTTAACTCATCCTCCTTCAAACGTTCGTTCTCTTACAGTATTTGCAAATTTTGTAACAACTACAATAATACAAAGTTACTGCCTTTGTCTGCCACTGCCTTCAAAAGAAGGATGAAACATCAAATAATTGGGACGCGAATGTGAGTGTTGGTATCATTATTATTGTCATTATTATTGTGCTAATTCTTAAATATCAATGTCAAATATACTTAAACGTTGTAGTGCACTTGATTGGAGTTCATTTAATTTATTTAAATTGTGGTTATAATATAGTTTTAGTTGTGCTCAATTGTGTTATCGCTAGCAAAATAGTATCATAGTATATAGTGTAACTTGCAGAAATTTATGTATGTATTTGTAAAGGGGGTTCAGGGGGAAGAACAGTGATCCAGTAGGGTTATCTGACCCTGTACCCATTGATTATGGTGTAGGTTCTTTGAAATTTATACATTGTTGAATTCAGAAAAATTACCTCTTTTTGAAATTATAAAAAAAATTGTTGTCGCTATTTAAAAAAAAAATTTTTTTTGGGGGACCAAAACTTGTGTTGAGCCATTTATACATTGTTGAATTCAGAAAAATTTTCTCTTTTTGAAATTATAAAAAAAAATTGTTGTCGCTATTTAAAAAAATTGGGGGGGGGGGGGGGATCAAAAATGGCTCAGCAAAGAAAATAATATAGAATACGTGATACTCAATAACTTTCAATTTAAATGTTTTTTCCTAATGTTATTAGTTTAGGAAATATCGTCTGGACATTGAAAGCCAAACCACCCTGTATGTATAATGCATCTACCTTTCGCATTTAAGACAAACAAAAATTTCATATCTCTAGTTAACTAATTCTCGTTTCGTTAAGCATCCACTATCCAGAAACTTTTAAAACGGAAAAAGTGCTTCACACCCCTAAATGGATACTCAGTTTTCTCATGGAAAGCAATCTCACGCACCTCGTTTCACCACTGCGACAAATTTTAGTTTCATAAAAGGCACAATTGACCGTCAAAGGTAAATAAAATAATGAAAGTAATATAGAAAAAAGAATTTTGGACAACGCCGCAACGGCAAAATCAGATTAACGTTAATAACAAAGTAAAGGAACGGATTCACCTCAAGCACTCCAACTATGCGGATGCATTTATTTCAAAAGTAAATGCAAGTGGTTTAGTGTCTAAAAAGTTTGTACGATAGAGTTTTGTTTCAACAAGGTTGTGGTTCCCCAAGTGTAATGTTGGGTTTTTAATATTGCAGTTTTTTCACTTATAATTACACAAGAGGTTTGTATTTTACCGAGTAAATTTGGGTTGTTTAATAAGAATCTGTTGCCTAGCAATTGCTAAAGGAAAAATATTAGAATTTAAACAACACAAATTTACTCCGTATAAATACAAACCTCGAGTATAATTCGGCAGGATAATTTAACGAACAAGAAATTTAAAAATCCGTTCGTAACTTTACCAAATCGACTCATTCTTAAAATAACACGATCGTCATATAATCAATTATTGGCAAATTTCAAACTATGTATCTATACGGCGGGCACGGATATTGCGATAATTGATTAGAATATGAAAGGGAAAAAACCACTATATACATTTGTCGCAGTGACAATAATTCCACTGCGGCTAATGCGATTTTTTATACATGAGTTAAATAGTTATTACTTATAGTAATATATTTGTATTCGGCATGACAATTCCACAAAAGAAGTAATTTGAGGGAAGGAGGAAGGAATTACAGCGATAATTTGAGGACCATACTAAATTATCAGTGTAATTCGTTCCTAATTGGTGGAATGATTCAAAATTGTGCAAACTAATTGGTTGAAATTTTCTGAGTGGCATTGTCATCGTAAATCGTTATAGTGATGTTTTCTTTTTCACTTTAAACTGGTTATATACATCCCCAAGAAATAATTCCTATTTTCAAAATGTTTTCCAAAGTTCATAAAATAAACAGTTGATTTATGTTACACCATTTAAAAAATATTCACATTTTTGTCCTTGCACAGTTTTGATGAAAGTTATAATGGTTATCTAGAAGGAAAAAGAAGTGTAAGTACTTTCCCTTTCAGATTATTTTAAAAATTATAACAGAATGGCGCAGGATTATTATGCGTAAGGATTTTACCTCTATTAAAAACAAGACAATACTGAAAACACTGTATCGAATCGAACGTATTTCGACAGTGAACAAACTAAAATGATCGATATACATATTTATTTTGCAGACTAAGATAATATAATATAGTACAAAGCAACCAGGCCACGTTTACTTTGTAACTTAACATTACAGTACAACTGCTGTTGGCTGGGTTCAAATACTTTACAATTTGTATTTGTTCAAAATTCCCATTTCCATTTACGATGCTTAGATGACAGGTAATATTATTTGAACTCAGACAGTAACAATTTCAAAATTCCTTGCGATAAGCGCCCCTGTTTAAGTCAATTGACGTTTGAATTTCATTAAAATTATTCATAACCCTGGGGTAGTTTTCCTTTATACGTATTGCAATCTGTTCCATATTACGTAAATCGTTCCTTATTGTCGTCAAAGAAATCTCAGAATGTCAGAATACAATTAAGCTTGTCTTCAAATATAACGATATTTTATGAATTCTAGTGAAATACAACGTGACAAATTAAAGATATAACGAAATTACATAGTAGGTTGATTAATTTATTTACAATTTTGTATCTACTGAGGAGTGGAGCTTACAAATTACAAACATTCACTGTGGATTGACTATTTCCATTTTTATGCTAAATTCGTATTAAGCGAAACGGAATTCAATTACGTAGCAGTACTTTTATTTGTGGCAAACACACAGGTGGTAGCATGTAATTAAGCACCCTGAAAATTAGTTTCAAGCACTTTCCATGAATGTTGTATAAAATCTTATTTCATTGAAAATTTAATAAAATTTAAAAAAATTAATTCCATAATAAGCTTTCGAAATTAACTAAATCCTATTTTAATAAAGTTCTGCTTAAGTTTCTGTTATTACTAATTAAGCTGCTAATTTTCCCATAACTGGTACGGCAAACGTTTCCGGTGCGAGATGGCAGTTCATGAACCCTTGTGGAATGAGATAGGAGCCTAAACAGGTCTACAATATTTCTGTTGCATTTCTATTTTTTGGAAAAACGTTCGTCTGCAGATAAATAACTTTTTAACATATCAAATAAAACAATAAAACCATCGTTGAGCAGAAAATAAGATTTGATGGTGATGGTGATTCCATATTTTCGAGTGTCCTTGTTTTCCTTTCAATGTAGGTACTAAATTATGTTAGCAAAACAAGCTGAGATCACAGAGATCTAAAGATTGCTGAAGTGCTAAGTACGGCAGCAAAAATCGATTATTTTTAATAGATCGATGTGCTCTCGTTTTGCTTTTAAGTTATAAGTTATGTTATAACCAATCATTGAAAAATCTTTCATTCCTTTAATTCTCTGTAGTTTTTTTAACTGCCAGTAGGAATAAAGAAAACTTTTTGAAATTTTCGAATTATGTTTCTTAAAGATACCTTTGAGAACAAATTGTAATATTTAGTATTATTTAATTAATAATATTATTGTCGTAAGGTTATGTCAGGTTGGCAACATCGCCAACATATGTACAGGTTATGTATACAAGCAATACGTGTACTGTAAGCTATTTCCTAATAAATACATATAATCTAGCTTTATCATTGTAATCAATAACAGCAACCTGTTATTACATGGCGCAGTCGGTGCTGATTATATAGTAAAAGTGATAATTAGTGAATTGTGGTAATAAAAGAAAATATCGACGTGAAAATGGAAGCACGCGGTAGAGCTCCAGAGCCCATGAGATTTGAAGGCAATCTGAACGAAAATTATACCAAATTCATACAGCAATTCAGGTATTACTTAATCGCTAGTGAAATGGACGCAAAACCGGACGCAACGAAAATTGGAATACTGCTTAATATAATGGGCCCAGAGGCCATTGACATATACAACAATTTTACGTTGAGTGAAGCAGATCGTAACAAGTATGGAAAATTTACAGAAGAATTTCGAAGGTATTGTGCGTCCAGGGTAAATAAAACGTATCAAAGGTTCCTGTTCAATACAAGAAAACAAAAAGAAAATGAATCATTTGACCAATTCTACAGTGATGTGAAAAAATTAGTAAGTACGTGTGAATATGGCAATCAAGAAGAGTCAATATTAGTTGACAGAATCATTTTGGGAACAAACGATAGAAGTTTACAAGAGAAATTACTAAATACGAAAAATCTAAAGTTAGCAGCTGCACTCGAAATCAGTAGGAATGCAGAGATAACCAGGCAGCATATGCAAACAATTACCTCTAATGGAAGTGAAAGTCAAATAAACAATATCATTAAGAATAGACCAAGGTCAACGGGGAACAGCAGCGATCAGGGACGAATTCGATGTGAAAAATGCGGTAACAACCATCAACCGAAAAAATGCCCTGCGTTTGGGAAAAAGTGTCACAAGTGCTCGAAGAGGAATCATTTTAGTAACATGTGCAAGATTAAGACAGTCAAGCAGGTAACAACTACAGAAGATGACAAAAGTGATTTCTTTGTAGGTTCGATAAAGCAAGTGCATAGTACGAATGGACAAGTATGGAAAAAGGTAATAACTGTGGCAGACAACCAAGTCGAGTTCAAATTAGACACAGGCGCAGAGGTGAATATAATCCCAATGAAGTTGTACGAAAAGCTGTCTAGACAAGGTCTCAATGCTAAACTGAAGCCAACAGGGGTCATATTAGAAGCATATGGAGGTACCAAACTAAAGCCACAAGGAGTAGTAACTTTGGAGTGTGAATTACAAAGTACGACAAAGAGTAAGAATTTTATTGTAGTAAATCTAGATGTAATTCCTATCTTAGGGCTAGAAGCATGTACAGATTTAGGATTAATAAGTAGAGTAGACACCATATTTTGTTTTAAAGATAAAGAAACGTTTGTAAAAGAAAACAGTGAAATCTTTAATGGGTTAGGCAAATTTAAAGAAAGTTGCACTATAAAATTACGTAGCAATTGTGTACCTGTAGCAAAACCAGCAAGGCGTGTGCCTTTGACACTTAGAGATAGGCTTAGAGATAAATTAGAGAGTTTGTGTAATTCCGGAATTATCACTAAAGTAGACACTGCATCAGAGTGGGTACACAATTTGGTAATAGTAGATAAAAAAGATGGTAGTTTGCGCTTATGTCTAGATCCACATGAATTAAATAAGCATATCATTAGTGAGTACTTTGAAATACCGAGTTTTAAAGAAATTAGCTCAAAACTAGCAGGTAAACAAATTTTCACTGTCCTAGATTTTAAGGATGGCTATTATCAGATAAAATTAGATGATAAGTCAAGTGAGTACTGCACTTTTGCGACACCATTTGGGTGTTATAAATTTTTAAGGTTACCTTTTGGCATAAGCATGGCACCAGAAGTTTTTCAGAAAACTAATATGTCTAATTTTGGGGACATACCAAATGTTGTTATATATTTTGATGATCTTGTAATTTGTGCTAACACAGAAGAAGAACATGACGCAACATTAAAATTAGTTGTTGAAAGGGCAAAAAAGATCAATGTAAAGTTCAATAAAAATAAAACTCAATTCAAAGAAACTCGAATAAAATATCTGGGTCACATTTTTAGTAAACATGGGAGAAAAATTGATGATGATAAAGTTAGGGCAGTGACTGAATTAAAATCACCAGAGAGCAAAAAGCATCTTCAAAAATTGCTAGGGGTAATTAATTATTTACGTAGTTTTGTGCCCAATTTAGCGTCAATTGCTTCCCCAATGCACGAGTTATTAAAAAATAATATTGAATTTCAATGGTTAAATGTACATGGAAATGCATTACAGGAAATTAAAAGACAAATCAGGGATGCAAAATTTTTGCAGAATTTTGATATATCAAAAGAGGTGACAATCCAATCAGATGCTTCAGCAACAGGGTTGGGATGTTGTTTGCTTCAAGAGGGTAAACCGGTAGCATTTGCATCAAAGTCTCTAACTGAAACAGAGAAAAGAGACGCAGTGACTAAATTTCATAATTATGTATATGGCAGACCTATAACAGTCATAACAGATCATAAACCAAACGTTGCAATTATGAACAAAGATGTAAATCAAATTAATTCAGCTGGGTTACAGAGAATGCGTTTGAAATTATTGAAATATGAAATAAACATTAAATATCTACCTGGGAAACACTTGTATATGGCTGATTATTTGTCGCGAAATAGTTTACAAAGTGAAGCGAATGAAAATGAAATACCAGAATGAGTGAGGTCAGAAAAGAACAATATAGAAAAGCAACTCTAAATGATGTTCTGTTAAAATTAGTCATGAATTATCATATGACAGGGTGGCCAAAAGATGAATGTATCAAAGATCTAAATTTAAAGGCATTTTACAAAATTAGGAATAATCTAGATGTAGTGGATAATTTGTTGTTTTTCGATGATCGTATTGTGGTTCCAGTAACATTACAACAAGAAATGTTAAAAATGTTACATGAGGGTCACTTTGGTGTAAATAGGACCAGGGATAGAGCTAGAGAAATTTTCTACTGGCCAGGGATGACAGTTGATATTGAAAAAGTGATTTCAGCATGCCGTGTGTGTGAAAGATATCGCTGTGCGAATGAAAAAGAGCCGTTAACATTGCATCAAATTCCAGAGCTTCCATTTCAGAAGGTTGCATCTGACATTTTTGAATTTCATAATAAATCATATGTGGTTGTAGTTGATTATCTTACAAAATGGATGGAGGTTGTTGAGTTGAAACATAAAAGTTCTGAAGATATAATTAATGCACTAAAACAAGTATTTGCTATTTTTGGTGTGCCAGATATTGTAGTATCGGATAATATGCCATATAACTCTAATAGATGTAAAGAGTTTGCAGGTCAATGGGACTTTCAGTTTCAAACATCAAGCCCTAGATATCCTAGGTCCAATGGTCTCGCTGAAAGAGCAGTACAAACAGTTAAAAATATGCTAAAAAAGTCTGATGATTTGCATGCTGCATTGTTAGAATATAGAAACACGCAGATAACGGGGTTAAAAAGATCCCCATCGCAATTATTGTTTAAGTACCCAATTAAGACTAAACTACCGCTTGTGATTAAAAACCAGCAGGAATGTGACGTTAATTATAAAACTAAATTAGAGCAAAAACGTGAAGCATACAAAAAAGTGTATGATAAACATACAAAAGAGAAAGATGATTTTCAAAAGGGTGAAGGTGTAGTTTATCAATTTAATAAGAAGTGGTATCCTGCAGTCATTGAAGAAAAGGTTGATGCTCCACGTTCTTATCTAATACGAAATGAGGTAGACAATAAGTTAAGACGTATAATAGTTATCATTTGAGGAAATCAAAACATCTTCCCATTATAGAACCTACCATTAAGATAGAGTTAGATGAAACTGTTATTAACGATAGCAATGATGACAATAGATTAAGTATGAGTAGCCTTAACGGTAATAGTACCATAAATCAAAAATCAGTTGAGGAAACAGAAACTGGGCAGACAAGAAGTGCACGACCGATAAGGTTACCCAATAGGTTTAAGGATCATATATTGTATTAGTTATTTATTATTAGATGCAGCGAGACTGCCAAAAATGATAATATACAGGGTGAATGAGACCACCCGTATCAGTCTTTTATTTAAAGAACCGTGAGTTGTAGAGAGGTGGGGTAAAAAATGTGATTATAAAAGCCATAATAAAGAATCGAATGGTGATATTATTATTTCTCGGAAAAGTCAGCATTCCTCCAGAAGGCCTCCATCTCCAAAATTTTAAATGGCACCATATGTCGAAAAAGGTATTTTTTGAAAGATTGTTAAAAAAGAAGAAAGTTTTATAGGAACAATTATTTTATTACTGCTACCCCTTTTAAGTAATATTCGACAGAAGTTATTAAATTTGAAATTCATTGTTAACAAGAAACATTGAAAAGTCGACTTTTAAAATCTAGTTACCAATGTTACATGTGTTCTTCCCTTTCAAGAAGTACTTATTAGAGCCACTGATAGTGTACCTAGAAGAACTCAACAGTGCTTAGCAGTAAATGGAAGATATTTTGAACACATGTAACATTGGTAACTAGATTTTAAAAGTCGACTTTTCAATGTTTATTGTTAACAGTGAATTTCAAATTTAATAACATTAGTCGAATATTACTGAAAAGGGGTGGCAGTAATAAAATAATTTTTCCTATAAAACTTTCTTCTTTTTTAACAATCTTTTAAACAATATCTTTTTTGACTTATGGTGCCATTTAAAATTTTGGAGTTGGAGGCCTTCTGAAGGAATGCTGCCTTCTCCGAGAAATAATGATATCACCATTCGATTCTTTATTATGGCTTTTATAATCACTTTTTTTACCCCACCTCTCTACGACTCACCGTTCTTTAAATAAAAGACTGATACGGGTGGTCTCATTCACCCTGTATAGAAGGCCAATTGGAAAGAAACGGAAGGGGAGACCCAGAAAGAGATGGATGAATGAAGTGGAGAAAGATCTTAGAGATATGAAACTTGGAAGCTGGAAGGAAACCGCAAGAAATAGGGGTGAATGGAAAAAAATAGTTAAAGAAGCGCTCAGAAGAAGGTGGTGAAAATATGACATTATGTGTGGAGTGGGCAAAGTGTAGCAAAATCGTTAACATATGTATATATTAACAGAGTTTGGATATATTTAATAAGCGAGAGCGTTATTTGGAGTTTCTTATTTTATATTTTCACAAAACTGTCAAACAATAATATTTTCATATACACTCTACTTTGTTCATATAGTTGACTTGATTAAATTATCATTCTAATACCGCCCCTTAATTTAATAAAAGTACATAAGAACATAAAAAAAACATTAAACCAAATTCAATTTATCACGATGTTTGATGAAAAGAATTCTACCAAGTGCGTTTGTAATGATGTCCGCTACTTGATCTTGGGTTGAAACGTAAACAATTTCATATTTGTTTTTGGCTACATAGTCACGAATGAAATTGTACTTCACATCCAAATGTTTCATTCGTTTCCATTCACGCGGCTCTTCGGCGATCTTAATGCACGAAGTGTTGTCTTCGAATATTCGAATTGACTCGTTGCAATCAATGCTTCCATCAGCTTTTTGTTTTAGCTTAAACACCCATTTATTTGAAATGGTTTTTCGATTTTCCGGCAGCTCACAAATGGTGAAGGTATTGTTTCTAATTAATGAACGATACTCACAATTGATTGCTTTGTTCCATTCAGACCAATCATTTCGATTTTTCGCTGCAGCCACAGTCAACGGATCATCAACATATTGTTCAGCCGATAATGCCATGTGTATATCTTCATCGTCGAATTCCCATTCACCATATCGATCTGGTTTCTTTTTGATACGCTGGCTACGTCGTGGAATCTGCTGATCGATATTGCCAATGCAATTTCCATTTGCACTGTTGACATTATCTTTGTTGTTTTGATAATTTGTTGAAAGATCATTTGCATTATCAATAATGCTATTCCTTGAATCATCCGCCCCTTCATCACACATTTGATCATTTGCCGTTGTCTCTCGGTTTGTTGCCGCCTCTGAATCAATAATTTGTATCATTTTCGATTGATTCAATACCGATGTCTCATTAAATGTTACACTTCGACCAATAATCAGCTTTTGTTGCTCAACATCCCATAACCGATACGAGCCAATCGATCCGGCATAACCAAGCATTAAACATTTCGTCGACTTTGCCTGTAATTTTGATCGATTATTTGATGGTACATGGTTGTAACATTCAGCACCAAAAATACGTAAATGTGCCAAATTCGGTTTTTGTCTAAACCATATTTCAGCTGGTGTTTTTGTTTCGAACTGTTTATCAACTGCACTCGTAGGTGAACGATTTTTGATATAATTTGCTGCAATAATTGCCTCATTCCAAAATTTATGATCAAGATTACTAGCTAATAACATGGTTCTAGCTTTTTCTTGCAATGTTCGATTTAATCGTTCAGACACCGAATTCATTTCTGGATTGTAAGGAACAGTCAATGACATCTGTATGCCCTTTTGTTTGCAAAAACTTCTAAATTCATTTGATGTGTATTCACCACCGTTGTCAGCTCGTAGTTTTGCAATTTGTTTACCATGAAATGCTTCTGCCATTGCAACAAAATCTTTAAATTTCTCAAGCACCTCACTTTTCTTTTGAATGCAATATACCATGGACGCTCGCGAATAATCATCTGTGAATGTGACGAAATACTTTGAACCATCATATGCGGTTGTTGGAACAGGACCGCATACATCGCTATGTATCAGCTCCAAAATTCGAGTGGAACGAGCATTTTTATACTTTGGAAATGATGACCTTACTTGCTTTCCAAACACACATGATTCGCACAACTTTGAGTCAACATCCACATTCACATTTAGTCCATCACTTAATTTGACCAGCTTTTTCATATCATTTGCATTCAAATGACCCAATCTAAAATGCCATAAACTATGGGAAACGTTTTGTAAATTTTTCTCACTTGAAAAACCAGTGAATACGTTGCTATCCACATGAAAATCAACTTCGTATAGCTTTCCGTTTGCACGTGCCGTAAATTGTGTCTTTCCGTTATACGATACATATGCGTGATCACCCTTGAAAACGATACTATAGCCTTTATTCATCAAACTACGAACCGACATCAAATTGCATTTTAAATCGCTGACAAGTAACACATTTTCCATTGTCTTTGTCGATGATTTACCATCACAAAATATTTTGACAACGATGTCACCCTGTTGCCTTGCCAAAATGCTTTGATTTTTCTTTGCAACACCAATCTCAATTTGATCGATTGTATTCAGATTACTAAAGTACCGTTTGTCATTCACCATGTGCTGTGTACAACCAGAATCCAGTATAAATTTAATACGTGATGAGTCACCACCATACTGTGCTACGTGTGCTTCACATTTCGTCCACATGTCATTGCATGACTTATTTTGATCATTAGTAAAAACACACATCGATGACATACTATTATCATCATTATCGACCACAGTATTCGCTTTTTCAGAATTCTTCTTCTGATTTTTATTCCGTTTGTTGAGAAAACACTGGAATTTTCGATGGCCTGGCTTTTTACAGTGATAACAGATGATTTCCTTTCTTTTTCCTTTCGAAAACATCACACCAGGTTCACTTGATTTATTCAAACCAACACCACCAGTTCTCTTGTTGTATTCATCCGTCAAACGAATTCTAACGAAATCCAATGTCAGATCATCCTGTTTCATTGTTTCAATTGCAGTCACCAAATTCGAATAACTATCTGGCATTGTGAGCAACATATGAACAATAACATCAAGATCTTCCATTTTTACGCCAGCCGATTTCAATTCACGAATCTTTTTGTCAAAAACTTGAAAATGAGCAGTTATATTCTCATTGCCATCGTATTTCATCGTTAAAAGTTGTTTACGCAACAGTAACTGCGATGCAATGCTTTTTCGTTCGAATATAGTACACAATAGGTGTTTTCTTTTTGCATTTTGTGGTAGCCTGTGGTAGCTTTAAGTCAGCTCTGTCAATACATACCATTCGTTTTATAAAAATAACCCTATTCGTTTTAAAAGCTTTATTTAAGTTTTATATTAACCTGAGGCAGAAATGTCTTATGACGCAAGGCACTTTAATCACGTGATGATTGTGCATGTGCCCAAGCCTGTAGCAATGCAAAAAGAAAACACCTAATGTGTCCCAAATTTCTTTCGCTCTCTCTTTCTCCTTCACCAATTCCAATTGGCTGTCGTGAATTGCCTGTATTAAAATTGAACGCGCTGATTTTTCTTCTTTCTTTGTTGCATCACGACTTCCTGAAGATACACTAGCCAAAATGTCATCTAATTTTTCATCGATGTATTTTGTTAAATCTTTTTCATCCAACAAAATCTTCACACGAAATTTCCAATTACTGAAATTTGTGCCATCGAACTGTTGCAAACGCATATAATTATTAGACCAACCTTCAGCCATCTTATTTTTATTTTCTTCTTAACGCCAATATACACTGGACTGATAACCTAACAGAGTTTGGATATATTTAATAAGCGAGAGCGTTATTTGGAGTTTCTTATTTTATATTTTCACAAAACTGTCAAACAATAATATTTTCATATACACTCTACTTTGTTCATATAGTTGACTTGATTAAATTATCATTCTAATATATATAAGACTCAGTTATAGAAACACTATCTGTAAGCTTACTTCAATGTGTAATTAATACAATGTACGCCCTAGGCCTGCACGGCCTGTTGAGCAAATAAATTAGTAAACGGTAAGAGGGGAAGGTGTCGTAAGGTTATGTCAGGTTGGCAACATCGCCAACATATGTACAGGTTATGTATACAAGCAATACGTGTACTGTAAGCTATTTCCTAATAAATACATACATATAATCTAGCTTTATCATTGTAATCAATAACAGCAACCTGTTATTACAATTATTGGTACAGGAAATGAAAATAAGGGTTTCTTCTGCCCTGTTACATAAGTACAATTTTTACAAACCGCTGACGCTGATTTCAACTGTACAGGTAAGTAGATGGTGTTAAAGTGAAATAGAAATAAAAAAATAGTTGTGAATTAACTTGATATAGGTGCACCCCATTCGCATTCTACGTATTAGACGTACACCCTAGTGTACACTCAATATTTCATTAGACGTAAGGAAAGTATGCATGTTTACATTCCATAACATCAATAATGCAAATGGTGGAATACTTTATTTTACAAGGGGGAAATGTATAAACGTTTTAATTTAGAGATTAATCTTTTGTGTGAAGTGCGTGCAAATAAAGTACTTACGTAGACAGAAATAATTAATGGCCAACGTAAGGGTTACCTATGTACTATACTCTCATCGGTTTTGCATAATGGGAGTACGAAACATGAAATATCGATCCCGTATTTGTAGTTCAATTGAATTGCGTAATTGTTAGGTAACATGCACAAAAAAGATTTTTCAATATTGCTTTAATACAATATTGTGGTGCTAAAAATTACTAATGCGGGATTGTACAATTTATTTACTTTATATGGAAATAAGGATGCACACAATGGTATTTGTTGCATGCAAAATATACGGTGATACGCATTATAATTTTCACTTGTTAAGGGGGGGTTCAAGAACTTTTTTCGATCCAATATTGAGCCTGATTTCTATCATGTTGAAGGCCTCCAAAGCTCTCTTACGTCTGCCCAGTTTGGTTCTTAGTCACCTTTCTTTCACCTGCACGCACCGATCTTGGTTTACGTTGGCCCATTCCACTGTAGAAATTTCTACGAATTTGTTTGATGAATTCCGAAATTTTCGAATAATGAGAGCAATTTACGAGGAAATTTAGCCTGAGGTAAAGAGTTGTGATGGAACGACAATTTTTCCTGCTAGTACGCCAAAAGTTCACTCGCCATTGGAAAATACTCGGACTTCATTTTTTGGAAAACTCGCTGTGACCACTGTATTGGTCGGATTGTTGACTTTTATATCTGAAAATGACCCCAATGAACCCTCACGGCAGTTATGCCTATCGATATCGCATTGAGGTATGCTATTTCTATTGTAACTTTGAAAGAATCGCAAAATATCGCAAGAAAACAGTATCTGTCTCACTTTGACACATCCTAGACAGCTTCAAACATTATACCTTTTGCTAAAACTAGGCATATGAGCCGTGGCATGTTCTTAGGGTCATTTTGAGACATAAAACTGCATGATCCGAGCAAAACTATGATCAGAGCGAGTTGTCCAGAAATGCATGCAAAAGTCCAATTTTAACATGGCTTTTATATGGGAGTGCGATTATGAAATTTTTATTACTTAGGACAATTGAACCCCTCCTTAACAGGACGAATAGATTTTTCAGTTACTAAGAAAAAGTAGACGTTAATTTAAGATCTGTCTAATCTTAGGGATTAGAAATTGGATTAAAGTTTACAGTAAACAAATGTCACAACTTTATTTGGTGTAAATGAACGTCTCACGAAACTAAATTAGTGGTGACGTGAATTTACATGAAGATTACAATTGGCAAATTAAATAAATCGTTGGGCTCATTCGATCTTAAAGAAAAATAATTAAACCTTTCTTTAGACACAAGGGACTTGATATACACGGTATAGAATTAGCCAATGCGCCATAGAGATTTCAATGTAAAAATCTTAATATTCGAGTTTTTGCTTCCCTAATTATTTTAGGCGAAAAGGTTATTTAACTTTTTTGTAGAGACAAAAATTATGCATCGACTGATGTTACTTATTTTTACTTTGAATTTTTCAGAACGCAAATATTTGGACAAACAAAAATTTCCACTTTCTCAAGAATCGGTGATACCTGGAAATTGTTGACATGTAGGTATTAATTTAACAAAAAAATAAACTTTAAATTGTTCAATTAATAATACTAAATAAATAAAATAACTTCATTTAACGAATCTTAATGGTAGCTAGTTTTCAGATTAAGCCTATTTCATCATTTCGACTTTCTTATTTGTAGAATAAATAATTGAATCTTGCTGCAATAATGCTCAACCATTGTTTTTACGCCAACCATTATTTTTAGCATCACTTTTCATTTTCAATTTTTCTTCATGCTATACTAAGTAGATAAAATAAAAATAAATAACATGTACGGATGTAGATTTTCTTAACCAACCGGGAAATCTGTTTTATTAGATTAAGACAAAATTTAAAATTCGATATATTGAAATATATCAAAGTGGCATTTACTCTAAAGCAACAGCCACATTAATATAAATTTTAAATTTCGTCTTAATCTAATAAAACAGGTTTCCCGGCGAAATCATATTTGGTTGCCCAAAAAATGTTGTGTATTTATCTTGTCCGCGAAAACTTTTAACGTACTCGAGATTGTTCTGCAAGCGGCCTCGGCGACAATTCTTCTCATCGTACGTTAACGTGTGTTTTCGCGGCCTTGACATACAAATAACTATTGTGAAAAAGTTGACAATTATTGTAACGTTAAAATACAAAACTCTCATATAGATTACATGCAGTGCGCGAAGTAAGTATTTTGCGCACGACGTCGTCATTTCGCGCGCGGTGTCATGGTAACGTAGGCAAGTGATAAAAGGGCCACTTCGTGTATTGTTATTAATGCGCAAACCTTGTCATTTTTTGACGTTTGTAGAAAAATAACTATTTTGTTTCTAAGCTTGTGCCGTTTTCTGTAAATTGATTATAATTGTTTAAAAATGCATCATCCCCGTACTTACTTTTCAAGAAATTTCAGTCCAATTATTCACAAGAAAACAACCGAAAAAATTCATAAACACAATTAGCATTATTAATTGACGAAGTGTCTATTATTAAAATGCATGCCAAATTAATGTAGCTGATAAGGTTAACCTTCAACGCCGACTTCAGTTTGAGTATGTTGATTACGTAGGTAAGTGTATTATTGGGACTTAACACCTTCATTACCTTTGCAAACATTCATCAATTTTCATACACTACGTGGAATGTAACTGTGCATGTTGATTTGCACAAACTATCAACATCATCATTCAGCTGTACAATTCTTGGAATTATGGCTAACACGAGGACGTTTTCAATCCATTTATTAAGGATTTTTATTTATAAGGATCAATCCTCTTGTTATTGAGTTCTTTCACAGTGTATTGTTGGTCCTGGCGATCTCAGAGTTTTATTTCTGCCGTATGACTGGTTTTTTCAGCAGTTTCTCTACTAACTACAAGTGACAAAACAAACCAATTAATGCATTTAAAAAGCTATTATTTCATGACCTTCTCTACCGGTGAATAAGAGAAATAGAACTATGTTTTTTTTTATTAAAATCGTGTTCTCATCGATTAATTCAATTGCTTTTATTTAAATAATTGGTAATTAGATAACTTGAATGGCAATAACTGCTATCAAATTTTACAAGTTTTCCTCAATGTAACCGTTTTGGTATCTGTTAAGGTAACAGAGATTACAATGGTTTGGCTTGATCCATAAATCAGCATAGCTAAAGAAAAATAGAATTCCTCATTGGGATGAATGGGATGAGTTAATAAAGTACCTAGTTTAAATAATGTTAAGCTTCAAACTGTCCACGCAGATATTCCAGTAACAAAATTAAAAGTTAAATTTCTCTTCGTGCACGAGCACAGTTGTAAATTACATCGGAATCGGATTTATTAGGTGTGAAAAAATAAAACGAATTCCTTGAGGAAAGGCATAATTAAATTGTGTGGGAGATTCGTAATTTAAAGTTGAAGATGCAGCTTTTGTATTCCGCAACAACCTAAATGGTTTTTTCATATAGCTACTTATTTATTCGCATACTAGCTTCTTCAAAGGTAAGGTCAAATTAGTTATTACCAATTAAAATTTACCACTGCTGACAAACATTGTATTTAATATCTACGTTTTTAATTATTTAGGACAGTATCCTACAGTGTAGAATACAATAATTAAGCTGAGGCGAGTATTTGGTCCTTTCATGAATGATAAAAACGGGTTATTGGGTGTAGTCATTGTTCTAATTTTTAGTTCCTGATGAAGCTAATATTTGATTAGCGAAATATTGAATAATAAAAAAACATTGTTAATACACGTTTTATGGTCTACACCCAATAACCCGTTTTTATCATAGAATACAATAATGATGTAGCGGGTATTCGTGAGAATATGGCAAAAAACGGAGTAGATAATCTGTTCAAATTAATTTCCTCTGCAAGGAAAGGCGATCAGATCAGCATGTGAGTTCATTGCGTGCTACAAAGTTCGTTTGCAAATCCATTCATATACTACAACACTCAGTCAGTATGTGTTGGTGTGTATAAATTTATAATGTTCCTAGAACATTATTATTACTTTCTCCTTACTTCAACACTTAGTTAATTTGTTTCGCTTACAATTTTCCACGTCGAAGGATCACTTTACAGATGTTAGGAGAACTGAAATATGAAACATACAATTCCGTAATGTTTTGCAATTGATATGACTAAGAAATATAAACTCAACCCAACCGTAAAATAGTAGTTTCTATATTGTTTTAATTTAATCCAATTATACGAATTCATAGAACTCGAATATACAAAGACAAACATCAATACTCTACACAAGGGATGGAAACCACAAATTCTTTTATCTCAAACTTCTATTAAGCCGTTTTGATTATTGCCATTGTTTCATGCGGTACTTTGTAATCGATTTTTTTATTATCTCATTTTAAATTTCGTTTATTCGGGTGTAAATGTTAATATGATTAAATGATTTTAGTAAACTCGCGAATCATATATCATTTTACAAGTAAAATAAGTAAAGCAAACGGAAGGCTTTCCAAACAAGAAAACCGAATCTTTAATGTAGTTTGTAATGTTCAAATATGATGCACAGCGTTATCGTTGAAAGCTCATTGAAAATCTCGACTCCCCTAATTGCTTTACGAAAAAGCTTTACATACATTTTCTTGCAGAATCTAAAGCTGCACTTGATACCCTTCTCAGATTTAAAATTATCAAACACAATGAATTTCTGAAATAGAGCTGCAGTGAATTGTATCGTCATTACGAATAGGTATTTATTAATTATAACTTAATAATCTCTGTTACTATTAAGTTAAGAATTACATATTTGCAGTCATACAATAAACATTTTTTGAAAATTTTCATAGCCAACCATGTTTGGTAAAGTATGTAATTATAAATTTAAATAGAAAAAAGTAAATAACTCTGTAATCATTGATTTTAGGTATAGGAACCTGGTATATCAATTTAAAGGAAATTTATTCCTGCATCGAATGGACTGATAATTAAGTAGGCATTCTATTTGAAAAAAGAAACTTTTTAAAGTTTTTCTTAAGTCTGGAAATAACGTCAAATAGGTAGGTACGTAACCGCGGGCAATTTTTTATTATCCATTAGAGACAATTGTGTCTCAATCTTTTGACATTGAGAACCTAAAATCCCATTTGCCTAACTTTGACCACTTTCGACTTTCAATTTTATTTCCTAAACAAGATTTTGAAATTTTTCAGTGAAAAAAAAATTTTTCTCAACAATAAAAATTGATACGCCGATTATTTTAAGCATACGTACTAAACATTTTATGACACATCAGAATGTGAAAAAAAATTGGCTAGTTTGCATTTAAAATAAAGATATTGTTGATGCTCAGTTCCGTTCTTGTATTTCCGGAAGTGCTGCCTTTTGGAAAATATTTTTATTTAATAGATTAAACACGGCATGTTGCGTGTGCAAAATTTCAAATTTCTAGCTTTTACAGTTCTTGATATACTTCTAACCGACGGTCACCGTGAGACACCCTGTATAGGTATATTAATGATAATCAGTGCATGGCAGATTTATACACATTTCGGAAGTTATTACGTTATTCAATCTTCCTAACACAATATTTCGCCCTACAAAAATATTGCCTTCAAGTATTTCATGTTGCGCTGCTAATGCTTGAACGATTTCAGTTTTGGCGTCTTCTGTCTTTTTAGTAGATACATCATAATAGCGTAGTCCCAAAACGATTTTAGGGTGAAGAAAATACCTTACAAGCGAATTCTTTGGGAGAGGTAAAGATAGCCGTCCCAAATGTCGTGGAGATTTTAATCGATTTCCAGTATAATTTTATGTAACAACAATTAAAATATTTCAGTGTAGTAAGGGAGGCAACCTAGCACATTGACTGCCAATCACGCACAGTCTGCGTAATGCTAACTTTTGTCGGGAGGCCGATCACGCACATGTTGCGTGATGGGTACGTGTGTGTTTAAGGCAGGATATTCGCTTCGGCTTGGCTCGCAAATAGTTGTTCTCGCATCGGCCTGTGACTCCTTTAGAAAAAAAAAGTCGACAAATTGAGTGCCGATCACGCAGATGCTGCGTGATGCTAACATTTGTCGTTCTCGTGTCGTTGTCGTGTCGGCCTCCTGAGAAGAGCCTTAATGAACAAAAAATTGACCGGCTTCTGACAAATGTTACAAACATGACGTTGGCAGTGAATGTGCTAGGGGTGGGCTCTACATCCTACGAGCAACAAATATCTTGGGAGTCATACAGAGTCATAAAGTAGGTTGACAAATAAGTATGTATATTAATGTAGGTTATCAACTATACTGTCAACAATGCCTACAGTGCGTAGGATAGGTTATGTAAAATAAAACCTGTTAATTACTATAAAGTCTTGTAAAATTTATTTATAAAATTTGTTAATTTTAATTTGGTAGCAATGCCAAATCAACTGTACTTTGTGAAAATCATTTTGACAATGCATTACAGTTGGTGACAATTAAAGGATATGGAATGCAAAAACGTAAAGGTATGAAGCAATAAAGATCTAAAATTTACTGCTGCATTCAATTATACGAGCGTCGGCGTCAAAATTATATTCTCATAGACACACTGCATCTTTGCGTGAGAAGATAAACATAGAAATTTGCCAACAAAGCACTCTTAAGTTAAATTTCTCTGTTTTCTTATTGGCAGACATCCACTGGAATATAGGGAGTACAACCCGTTGATCAGAGTGGAATCACCCTGCACCTCCCGTCACCAACTAGTGATCCAGTAACAGCTATTAAAACTGAATCTTTTGCTGCAAAAATTACGCAAATGACTCATACAACCATCAAAGAATTATGAATGCAGGAACTATGTGATGTAGAGGACGTTGAAAATTACCCATTTTCTGTATCAAATCTTCATTCTAAACTAAAAATCTTACATGGTATTCATGGTAATGAATGACATTTGCAGTGCAATATAATTATAATCCAAAATCGCCGCTTTAACACTTCTTTTGGCGCAAGACTTTCCATTGAAAGAATTCTTAAAGTGACGATTTTGGATCATAATTAGTAATTAGGTTACCTATACTTGAATCGGCAATAGTTTTCTCGAACATAATAGTATTTTCTAGTATGTATTATTAATAAACTAAACCGAAATTTTCTCTAAACCTCCGTAATAATTATTTATAAGTAATAATAATTTATAATTATTGGAGTGGAACTACATATTATTGTCATAATAATTAAACTGAACCAGTTTGGTTAAAAATGTTAAACAGTTAAACGCAGTATTATAGTTGTTGAAAATACTTAACACAAGGCTTCTTTAAGTTAAGACGACATAACTCACACCACGGTTGTGTTTATTGACACGTGTCTGATAAATGCTCAATTATTCTCAACAAAAATCCCTTCCGAGGATACAAACCTACCTGTCCTTTAAAATATAGGCAACGCGAGTTAATGAAGGTGAAATAGCATACTCTAATTGTCCAAATCAGTTCCGGTTTTATTTATTGTATCTTTATTTCTTCACTGGTGATCTCAAGATGACAATTTCTACCAAGAAACAGGCCTGAGTTATCTTTCCACTTCATTAAGGGATTATTTCCTTCGGTGGCTACGCGACAAAATTGGTGCATCCCATTGCCGCCACATTAAATTCGTAAAAGTAAAATCAAGGATATCGTTCGATATCAATTTTTCATAATTGAGTACAATTTTTCATAATTGAGTATAAATCGAAATATATTATGTGTAAGGGCCCCTTTAGTACTTTGATGAAGAGAAAGTTCAGCAAAATTACAATTATTTTTAAAACATTTTCAGATAATACCTACTATCTCACCATGCCACGCGGAATGCCTTATAGAGACCACGAACAATTTTTACTGGAGAGGCGTCAAAGGGATGAACCCAATGGGCTTCATTCAAGGAAATTGATGAATATGTGATTTTAGTTGAAGTAGACGTTTACTTCTAAAGACGTTACTATTGAAATTAGAGGACAAACTAGATTTCAATTAGCTACAGCAAGAAATTGATCCATAAAACATTTAATTTCAGTCACATTTTCACCTGTCGTTTATTAAGTGGAAGTGGTGACATGTGTCTTTAGTTCTTTTAGAGGCAATTAGCAATTAGCACTTAGGTAATTAATTTTCTCTGCAACTCCATAAGTGATTATAAAAATAACAAGTAATTCCAGACTAATTTTGTGTTTAAATTTTTTTAGCCATTTTCCGTAGTGGTTATAATAAATTAAAGTCTGTTCATTCTGACTGCCTTCCGTATACAAATAAATTGATTAAGTAATTTATTTCCATTTACCTTGTTTACTTGCTTCACATAGGAAAAGTGAAAATTGTTAGGTACTACTTCATGACAGTAGTTCGTAAGGAGTTGTGTGTACCAAACAAATAAATCAATTGTTTGTTAATTCAATTTTCAACATACAGTGTATCACTTTAATTTTCTTATAAAAATGTTCTATGTATAATCGGTTAAATAAAAGTTCGTAAACAAGACAATGTGATCATTGTTTGACATTTTCATAATATAATTGATTATTATCTTTAAATAAATGTTTCGCTTTTACCTCTAATATGCAATGAAACAAAATTTTAATTGAAATAAAATCGTTGCATTTCTTATTTCAGTAAGAAATGTCGAACTTTACCTACAAAGGAATAGTAGATATACAAGAAAATCACCTCTGAGTACGGCCCTGATACCCGACAAACGATTATGAAGGAAAATTCAAATAGAATATCTTTACGCCACCTGTATTAGATTTCCCGAAGTTCAAGCTCGCATTCAATGTTTTCCTCTTGCTACGAAAACAAACTTCAACGTGCTTTTCACTAGATCGCGGGAAATACCCCGTCGTTCTTGAATGAAATACAACGTGGTCGATCGAACGTCGTTGTATGAAAGCAAGGCTTATTATATAGAATAGGTACGTGAAAGACTTCTTCATAGGCTTATTTTACAACGAGGGGCAGACTAGAAATAAAAATGATAGCATTTTCATTTGGAAAGATAATCATGCAGTCATATGTTAACGAGCACGCGGTTCAATTGACGCACCCCGGCGACCAAATCGGCGTCGTACTCTTATTCGCCTACATTTTCATAGGGAAAAGCGCAGGACCGTGCCACGTCAAGAGCAAGCCGCATGCAGGTGGAGACCAGAGGGTGCGAAAATACGCGAAAATATCCGAAAGGATTCAACCCTTAAAGAGTACGGGTGCGGATAGAAACAAGAAAAGTCGCGTAAAAGACAAAAATACGAAAAAATGAGGTGTTGTGATACGAAGTGGTGAAGTAAGGTACCGGTTTTAAAAAGAGGTGTTGTTTTCGGGCAGGATGGTGCTGGTCAGCGTCCCCCGGAACAGCTACCCCTTGACCAATTCATTCCGCACTCGCACACAGTAACACAAAATGGAGGCATGCTGCTGTAAGCCCACTGTAACAAATAAGGTTAGTTACCATTTAGATAAGCCTATTTTCAAGTAAAACACTCTAGAACAACGCCTTTCTAATATGCGATGTCCAAACGATTCAGAATAAAATATCAAAACACTGCAGTTGAGGCCGTGTCCTGCATTTTCTTACATTGATCTTTGTGACCCATATATTTTAAAAAGCTTAATTGTTGTATCGTAATAATCATTTATAATGCCCTCCTTGATGCAATATAAATCACCTTCGCATTTATAAATTATTATAATTTTAAAGTGTTTGTGACACACGTGTCTTTCCATCATCCAGTCATTGCGGTAAACATTAAATGGGTCATGGCTCATGATTTTTGCATGTCAAGAGATTAAGAGCTTATCGAAGGCTATTTCAGCCATGTGCAGTGCACTGCATCAAATCATTCCTTCACGAGACAGGTTTAGAAATTAAATAGCGCTCCTTTGTATTGAATGTTTTCATTTTTAAAATAAATTTAAAAGCATCTCGTGCCACAAATCCAATTTCTCTAAGAAAATACCAAACATTTTTGAGGCCGTGCCACTTTTTCATGTGAATCAAATGGATTTTTTTTATTGAATGTACATCCAGGAAGTAAAAGAGACTTGCAGAACTGCAGCAATTTACAACGAACCGAAATAACCCTGCCCTATCGATTCTTCTTTTACTCACAATTTTGTGAAAGGTTCGAGATAATATGGTTCCTTACTACATAATTAAACTTTTTACGTTGAATCCTACTAAGTGACCGCCACTTTAATTTACGAATATCAGTAGTTCCATTATACGCTGATCAGTTTAAACGCAAAGTGAGGTTTTGAAAGTTGTGCACGTTTCTGAAAGCTACGTAATTAAGCTTTCTGTATTTCGGTTTTTCCATGAATCAGTCTTAGCGCAGTAATTCTCCGAATACAAAACATATTGATGAAAGCATGTTATAAGACACGCTCTTCTTTAAGGTAGAAGTCCTGATCTGAACTCTGTACAGTATAGTTCGAACGACCAATCCGTGCTGTTTTTTTAATTTATTTTCCCGTGTAGTGTGATGGTTTTGATAAACTCTACTTGTGAGCATCAAAAATTGTTAAGCGATGATGTTTACGTTGATGAAAGTTACGTACATTGGATGCCCATCAAGTAAGTTTATAATAAGTAGAGCAAATTCGGTTAAACTTTTATGCTCAATAATTGACAATAATTAATTTTTCATAAAATCTCAAACGTACTTAATAGAAAATGTAATGGTAGGTACATTATAATTTAATTAATAGGTTTCATATTATCACTATATTCACAGAATGCTTATTAAATTTATAGTGTTATTATAAAGTGATCTAGTATATAAACTTTAAAAAAGACTGCATATAGGCGTGTAATAAGTAATTGAAGAAATCAATATCGTGTGAGCACCAATTATATTTTAGAACTCATTACGGATACAAGATCCTTCATTCACTCTTATTAGCGTTATGTACAATTTTACAGCTCTATATGTGTAAATTTTGTTCGCTTGCTTGGCGATATCCATAATCATTTAATATCTTTTTCGGTAATCTTTTATTTCAAATATTGCAAACCATTAAGTTAGTTCATTCAGTATTCTTCAATGGCATGTTTTATTTTAAGGTCAACAAACGTATAGGATAGTGACCTTGCCGAATTACAGTTTCGATCAACCGACGCATAATTTTTCGGCTTCCCAGTTCATTTGCTCAGGAATTACTTCTATTTCTAAACTGACAAATTGTCCTCAATATAGTGCGATGGCGCTGCAATAGGTGGCGTCGAATTTGAGCTAGTAGCACTATTTGTGTAAATAATTAGCATTAAATCACATTAACGACCTTTGTAATTCGTTGCCATTTATCTGAACAGTGTGACATCGTAATTCGCGGAATGATTATAATTTCAAAATTTAACGAAGGTAGACATTTATTTTGATGGTAACGTTTAATTCATAACGTTTACGAAAATACAGCAGATTAGAGTTTGCTCTAATTAAATATTTACAGGTGGAGGAGTAAGCTAAATGTTTTGCTGAAGCAATGTTTATAACATAATGGGATTAAATAGTTGAAGAGGGTTTCTAAGGGATCAGTAAAGCACTATATAGGTACAGTATGGTTTCTCCCTTTCATCTGAGATTAATCTTAAGTTGTAATAACTACAACTCACGGTTTATATCTATAAGGTTTCTCTAATTACCTACACTTACATAAATCAGGTTTCCAAATTTGTATTTAATATTTCAGTATTACCATAGTGAAAGATTTACTTAAATTACTGCGTTCCACTGACCGTTAACACTCCTCATAGTGGCCTTTCTTTCCAAAGATGCATTAACTTGTAATAAGATCAGAATTAGGAGTAAGTTTTCGGCTGTTGGAATGAAACATATCTATTTCGTATATGGTTTGCGTCATTCTAATAAATAACCTTTCTGATGGAGACCATCATCAGGAGCCAGGAGTTTGGCACTACTACTTCAATTTCAGTGCAATCACTTTTTTAGTGTATGTTTTTTATTTTAATTTATGTTACACCTAAGTAATTTATATGTAATCGATATGACAAATTAATTATGATTAAAGAATTTATTTACACTAAGATACGTTTTTGGGTTGCTATTGAACGGATGAGTCATTTTAGATGGTTACACAAAATCCTTTCCCATTTCAATACTACTTTTTCATAAGGCGTCAATTTGCCAATTGCTCAGTTTTGTTGTTTTGTTATCTTATTTTTGTAAAAAAATAAGTTTACGTGTATTGTTAATACGCTGATAAATCTGTATGTGTAGCAAACTTTTAACAGTGAAGGGGTCTCTTTTATCACAATACGAAAAAAATTTTCGGCTGTTGTTCTGACATTTTCAGATTACCAGAGTTTGTTTTACATATCTGAGGACTTGATAATGCGAGTCCTTGTTAAATATTCTTAGTGGACTGGATTCAATTTTTATATGATCCACACATCGCAGGGATATGATATATGTTGCTGTACTGCGAATTGAATCCATGTTCCTTGGTTTTCCTCAACGCCTTCAGCAACAGTATTGTTTTCTGTTGATTTGATACTTAACCACAGGGGTACCAAAGATGTTTTCATCTATACGATATTGTTGTTGTTAATTTCATAAATTGACCATTGGATCAAGTGAGAGCAACGGTTAGAAATTTGTTATTAAAATAGATCGCCTTTTAGTATCTATGAGTAGGTATAGGTTTTGGGCTTGTTACAACACTTGTAAAGAACATCGTTACATTCATTACAATAAGTTACATATCTAACTGAAATGGTTATATGGCACAATTTATAATTATACCAATTTACTAAGAACATTTGACGAAACAAATGTTTAAGTAGGTAATAACGTAATAATAACTATCAAGTCAAAGGTTGTTCTCATGGGTCACCAAACTTTTATAAATTATACCAATAGTAAAAACAATGTAGAAATGAAAAACAAAAAGGAAATAGGTGTTTTATTAATAAACACATTGCGTAATATATTTTCACCATGCAAATTCCAAGGTAAAACTATACGTATCAAAGATTTCAGCAGTTTTCAGTAGTGCATTATTGTGACTTATTGTATCAAATGTTGCCAAATCAGAATAAAATTTGTTACATTGTAAGAAAAATGAAGGAAAAGCACAGAAAGAGCAATAGAAGATTATGTATTTTGTAAACTGTAAGTTGCAACATACTAGGAGAAATTTACTTGCTCTTTTTTCATAAATAGAGTTAGTATTTAGTCTTTATTATTACCTCACAGTAATTACTTCAATAAATAAAGTGTGTTCAAGAGTATTCAAGAGAGCTGTAACTCACCTCACGTAGTATGTATAGGTATGTTGTGTAATTACGTTAGAATTACAGACAACAATTTCAAGGATGCCAGAGAATACAGACACTGATGAGATTCGTAATAACATGTTTCCTACGTTGGATGTCACACTTTCTAAGATTTTCATGCACATCGGTTTATTCTACCTATTAATAAATAATAAAATTTATTTATGCTTTGCAATACCAAACACTGCTTACATAAGTCAAATAGAAAAATATCAAATTTAAACTAGTACCTAAAATTAACACAAATCTCTCAAAGGATCTTATATAAATTCTTCCACAGAGTAAAAAGCTTTACATAGGTATAAGATATATTTTGATCGTTCATTTGAAGACATTATAATTAAGATCTTTTACCCTTTGTGGAAGCTTATTATAGAATTTTACTGATAAAAACTCTGGTGCAGTTTGAGACTTGCAAAAGGGAACTCGAATTAAGTTTTTGGCTCTTGTGTTATGTTCATGAGTTATTGATTGATGAACATATCTGGACAAACGTAATTTAACATGACACAAACAGGCAAAAATAAATAAACACAGTAAAGTTAAAATTTTTTTCTTATAAATGCTGGTTTGCAGTCGGCTCTATAACCAATGTGTGCGACTATCCTAATCGCTTTACGTTGTATTTTGAATAAACGTTTTAGAGCAGAGCAGTGCCCCCAAACTATTAAACAGTACGCAAACAAATTATAACACACCGCATAATAAGCACTTTTTAGAACATCACGCCCAACATCATTTAACAAATTTCTTAATAGAAAAATGTTTTTACTGATTTTAGCACAATCTTGATCCGCTTAAACATTAAATTCCCATTTAGAGTCCAGGTATAGTCCCAAAAACTTTACATACGTAGGATTAGTATCTGTATTGTTACATAGTGAAAATATCATATTTTTTGTTTTTAGCACATTAATTTTCAGTTGGTTTGCTGTACACTATTGAGAGTGCACTTTGTAGCGTTTCTTGAGATTGTAGTAGTAAAACTTGTTGGTCTTTACCTTGCTGTAATAATGTAGCATCATCTGCATAAAGCAGACACATTCCATTTCCGACACTGTAGTTAGGTACCTATATCGTTGAACAGTAGTGGTCCTAATATGCTACCTTGTGGGACACCTCTGACCAAAGGGAGCTAATCACTATGATCATTGTTAATTCTCACACATTGCCAGCGATTTGAGAGATAAGATTTTATCAAGGTACAACTTAAACGACCCATTCATCTTCGTTCGGTTGACTGGAAATGGCTTTTACGGCAATACTTGAATTATCTTGTATATTGTTGCTTACATTTGATAACGTGTTAAAGTTATTATTAGATTCGTTGGATTTTCCGTGTTTGAACTAACAGTGACAGTGACCTTAGGCGTGTGATTATTGCATTTTGTTTTCTTATCGCCACTATCAGCGGCATTAGCATAACTCTTAGGTTCATTGATAACAATAGCGCAAGTAGTTTTGTTCTTATTTAGTAACTCTAATTGCTTCAATAACAAAGTATTTAGATTTTTAATTAATTTCAACTCGAACTAACAATATTATTATTATATTCATCAATAGCGGTCCGAATAGTTGTTTGAATTAAATCATATATTTGATTTTCGTTTGAGTTGGTAGATTGCGAATTTACAATATTTAAATCAACGTTAGAGGTTAAGTTGATATCTTTACAGTTATTGCAAGTCCAAGACTTTATCAATTCGTGAATATGGAAAATATTACCGCATTTTCCTTTACAAGCGATTGAATCATCATATCTGCTTATAGATTCTGTGCATAGACATGTTGCCTACATTAGTGGAAGTATATTATAATCACTGAAATATAAGCAACCTGGAACCACTGAACTATAAGTTCAGTGCCTGGAACGCTTACGCTTAACTTACAGCCGAGCCGACAGAAAGGGAATTATTGTAGGGACATTCGGTCTGTGTCTTACTCATTTTTTTTTATTGTATCGTATACGTAATAAAAAACTAGTTTGATTAATCGTAAAACAATGAAAATGCTTCAACAGCTTAACTGTGAATGAGTACAACAAGTACACAATGTCCCTTCGTTTTGCTATCGCACGCTCGGTTTATTTCCTACAGGTTAAATGCACCGTGCGCGTTCCAGGTTGCTTATATTTCAGTGATTATAATATACATATTTAACTAGACACTGTAATAAATTTATTTTAAAAGGATACCAATTAACTAAATGGATAATTATATACTTACTTCAATGGAAAAAGCTTTCGCAATTATTTTTCGGTCACAAACTTTCTTGCAGTTTTTCTTAACGTTAACTTCCATACAACCTGCTTGGTAGCAAATACCATTGAATTTATTTGACGGTAGGTTCAAGACACTTAGTTGCTTGGTTAATGAAAGTCAACTGTAGGCTTATTTTTGCAAGACAGTTTAGGTAGGGGCGATACCAACACTCTGTTTTTACCGATTCGGCTAATATAAACAATTTTTAATGCAAATATAGCGTCGTATTAACTTCCTAATAAAACAATTTCATATCGGAGACTCTCTATTATAACGTCGAAACACTTTTGTGAAGCTTCGACAATAAGTACATAATTATGTAGCTGAATTATTTCCAAATATCAGCCACTACTATAGTTAAAAATTTAGTAAAGATCTGTAATATGAGACTGTTGAGTGTTGATTTTACTTCCCGAGTACGAAGTAAAAGGGAAGTATTGTATTAGTTTTCCAAAAAAAAAAATTTGACCTATGGAAATTTTTACATATCTTTGCGTTTCCGAATACGTAGATTCAAAATATGCAAAAAAAAATTTTCCGTCTGTCGTCTGTAGTCTGTAGTCTGTAGTCTGTAGTCAGTAGTCTGTAGTCTGTAGTCTGTAGTCTGTACGTACACATTCCTTGCAACGCTCTAAACTCAGAAACTATTAAAGTTATCGAAATGCGGTTTTCGCCAATCGATTACATTCGGGCCAAGGACGAAAATGCTGTTATTACCTTTGATGACGTCACTTCCGGTATAAGCTAAAATGGCGGCACTCATTTTTTTATAAGATAAAGTTGCAGTTTTTTTATGTAGTTTAAAAGAGAATTTTTTTTTAATTCAGCAATATATATTGTGCTATACTTATTTTTTGAAAAAAGTGTTAAAAAAAATAATTATTAAAAAATGACTGCAACGCTCGATACTCAGAAACTATTAAAGTTATCGAAATGCGGTTTTCGCTAATGAATTACATTTGGGCCAAGGACGAAAATGCTGATATTACCTTTGATGACGTCACTTCCGGTGTAAGCTAAAATGGCGGCACTCATTTTTTTTATAAGATAAAGTTGCAGTTTTTTAATCTAGTTTAAAAGAGAATTTTTTTCTGAATTCAGCAATATATATTGTGCTTACTTATTTTTTGAAAAAAGTGTTAAAAAAAATAATTATTAAAAATCGACTGCAACGCTCGATACTCAGAAACTATTAAAGTTATCGAAATGCGGTTTTCGCCAATCGATTGCATTCGGGCCAAGAACGAAAATGCTGATATTACCTTTGATTACGTCACTTCCGGTGTAAGCTAAAATGGCGGCACTCATTTTTTTATAAGATAAAATTGCAGTTTTTTATGTAGTTTAAGAGTATTTTTTTCTGAATTCAGTAGTATTTATTTTTTGAAAAAAGTGTTAATACGAGGGAAGTCTCGTGGCAACTTGCCAGAATTTTTTACATTGTACCAATTATATCCTCCTGTACTGTGTAGTTCTGAGGTTTTAGGTATTTTGTGTCATAATTAAGGTAGCGTATCTAATACACTGTATTACATAGCAGCCACCAACTTTCGGTATCTTTCAGCGATTCATTAAGTTTTGTTTAAAGGTCTTTGAAAACGTTATCAATTTATCTATCTAAATCGAATTCTTCTATGGGAGGCTAATAATTATTGGAAATGGTTCGAGTGCCTAATTGTTTTCCTATTTCCTTGGTATAACTATTTTTGTAAATAACTCAATTAACTAAAGCATTTCATTATTATTATTATGCGGTTACCACACTATTATTCACATTTTAACTATAGTTTCTGTTGAAACTCGTTAAATAAGTTAACGGCAAAGATCATACAAAAAGACAACATTATTCTATTCGTATCTACCCACCTTATTTTCCTAACCTTTACTTGATTTAAACAGAACGTTAAACAGACACCTACGTAAGTAAAATCGACCATAGGAAAATGTCATAGGTTATCGATACATCAAAAGGTTATTATAAACTACTTTTTGTAGTAATGTACTAAAACATGATCTCCTATTGGTGGAACGTTTAAAATTGTTGTTTTTAAAATCATTAACTTTTTCTTTTGTCTAAAACAACTGTTTCACGAGCCGTCCACTTAATTAACGTACTCTAAGGGTTTCATTCCGATAGGAAGGGTTCAGCACCACTGCCGTGATTACAAGAAAAACAATCGTAACAAAAACGGTAGGAATATTCTTATACGTTACATTTATAATTATACGTATACCAACGGCATTGCAGTGAGTGCTAAAGCAACAACGACGATTTACAGTGTCGGAAATAGAAATGAAGTCAATTTGTTCACAAGCATTCACCTGGTGACACATGGAATGGAGTGCTCAAATAATAATCATTAAGAGCGTGGTGAATCTTGTTTCTAAAAATGGATAAAGTGTACTTTATCATGACATTTTAAAATGAAATTAATGTGTAATAGAAAACGCTGCAGTAACTTGAAAAGTATAAGGCTTGAGACCGCCAAGTATGTATTCTTCGGTATACAATTTATATTAAACATGGCAATAAAAAATTGTTACAAATTTATTTAAATTTCATTTTAAGATTTGTTTTATTTTCTAATAATTTCAAAACATCGTTACCTATTGTTCACTTCTAAATAGAAATGTTCCATTTTTACATAAAGATTAATTGTAAATTTAATATTACTTTAAATGCGTGATAATACCTACACATACGCATTGGCATGACATCATTTTTGATATTAGCAAACCTAAATTTCTACTCCCAATCAGTGTAAAAAATGTCTCCCACTTTCATAAATGACGGTCTAAAGGTACCCACCCACTAACATAACATTAGATTTAGTGTGATTGAACTTCTTTTACCATCATAAAGAAGTCCAATACTCTCAAGGGGGGTGAACGGATTGGAAATAAAACTCTCAACCTCCCCTTAACTAACGTTCAGTGGCGGCGATAACGGGCCCGCAGGGCCCGCCGCGCGGTGGGGCCCGGTAATACTCGGGGCCCCCGACAAACACCAACTTTAATGCTAGTAATTTTTTTCAAAAAGCATTTAAATGATATATAATGTAATTATAGATATATTTACCACACATAATATTAAGTAAGAACGAGACCAAAGCATACAATGAATTATATTATGTTCACTCTCCGTCTCTCCGGTATTTTTTGTCATTCCCCCTCTCTAGCATTTTCGCTACAATCAAAGTCATTTATTTGTATCAGCTGATGTATATAAAATAAAATTGTGTATTCCGTAAAAAATAAAAGTGGCAAAGTATTGTGCTGTGTACAAGTGCGTTAATTTGAACTCGATTGAGTACCGACAGAGAGTTGACTTTGATGAGACTTTAGACATAAAATTAAAATTAAATTAAAGTATATTATTATTAAATGGATATTTAACGTTAATGTGTGGGTGTGGGTGTATGTTATATCTGTTTTGAGTATGTATAACGTAATAGGTAGGCAACAAAGTATTAACCGCCATACAACCGCGAACAGGTTAACGCGTCGTTTTCACCCTATTCGTGATGGTATACCGGTTAACCCTTTGTTATCTATCCATTCCCACCACGTTAACCCTTCTATTGTTATGTAATAGGTAATTAATTAAACATTGTTTTATTGTTTTATATTATAGGATTTGATTTTATGAGAGTTTATGTATTTTATTAAAGAAAGAAAAAGGGGTTACCGGTTAGGGCCCCAAAAATTTGTTCGCGGGAGGGCCCCCTATTACTTACCGGCGGCGTTAGTAACGTTTACTTGTGAAATTGGCAAATTTGTAGATTATAAGGTACGGCAACATGTTTCGGGATGCACTGATCCCATTATCAAAAAAATTTATCAATCAATAAAACTATAAGTAAAAGTTAATGGCTGAGGGCAAAATAAAAATAAATTGAAGTAACATATTATGTTGAAAATATTTTGGCAAAATCATAGTAACATATAACATTGAAAGGGGCCTAACAGCGAGGAACTCACGTTGAGCCAAAAGGGCATAAAATTATGGAATTATGAAATTTCATTTTGCACTTACTTTCATCTTCATTTCCCTATAATTTAATTCATCTGCCTTCATCATGGCCCTTTTGGTTCAACATGGGTTGCTCACTGTGAGGATGCTTTCAATATAATATTTTACTATGTGACTCGCCAAAATATTGTCAACATATTATGTTACTTAAATTTATTTTCATTTTCCCCTCAGCCATTAACTTTTACTTATAATTTTATTGATTGATAAATTTTTTCGAAATGTCTTGATAATGTACGCATTTACCAATCTAACTTTTTGACAAGTAAACGTTGGTTAAGGGTGAGTTTTATTTCCAATTTTTTGACCATGTTAGACACTTAATATAAATCATGGGTTACCTTGATCTAACGAAAAATACGAAACAATGGTCAGATGGACCGTAGATTTTAGGTTATCAAATATCTAAAATTTAAGTAAGAAAATAAAACTTACTCTACAGCATTTATCAGTGCAGTTAAAACTGCTTAAAAGGAGCAATGTGGAAACAAAAGTAACCTCAGGGCCAATAGTGGACTGATAATAATTAATTATTAATTAATCGGAGGAAGAAGACATCATATCGTGCTTCAAATTCGGAGTTTGAATATTCCAAAATTCCATCCACTCCTGTAATAATATTGGCCAATATGTCTACATGTTGATGACTCCTTATCTAAAGAGAAAAAGACAGTTCTTTCTGCTCTAAAGTTTCATGCTTCACGCTAGTGGTAAATTTTTTAAAGTTTCTATGTTTCATTTTCGACTATTGGTGTTTGACAGTATAAACTTAATAGCGGGTGTTAGGGTAAAATGTTTATGCACGCAATTTGTTGATAATGTTTTTAGTTTAAATATCAATAACATTTTTGGTTCAACTATGGAACCAATCGATTACCCGGCAAGGGCAAAACCACTCATGGAACCCGAACGGGCCTGTGGGATTACATATAACACAGCCAAAAGGGAGATTCAGGCAATACTCACGAAAGAGCACCGCAGACACTGGTCGAAAATTCCAGGACAAAGTCATTCCAAGATCTTTCTGGAAACCCCAAACGGGGAATTAGCAGCGTACATGTTAAAGTTAAGTAGGGCGAAGATAAAACTTGCGACAGAGATGGTCACAGGCCACTGTCACCTGAACGAACACATGCATAACGTGGAACTGACCGATAGCCCGATATGCAGGGGTTGTGGTCAGGTCGAAGAAACGCTCTATCACGTTATTTGCCAATTTGAGGCATTCACAAAGGCAAGGGAACACCTATTTGGAAATGAAAAGATTACACAAAAGGAAATAACGAAGATTCGCCCTACTAAAATCCTGGACTTTGTTTTTTTTGTAAATAATTTTAATTACCATGTACATCCAAAAATAATGTAGGCACTAACATAAAACAACCAACGAGGGCTGAAGAGGACAATAATTCTAAGCAGTCCAAACAACCCAAAATGAATTGTAAATACTTCTTATAACAATAAACATTTTTTGAATGGAATTCAATTAAAGATACAGATATTCTGGAAGGGTAGACAACACCGGAGAGCACAATAGACCAAATAATGGTCGCAGTGCAGGAACCAATTGGGGTCACCACTAGCAATAATAATAATAATAAATTCCTCTGGAAATACTATGAGCATGAATCTAATATAAAATGTGACCATTAGGTTTGGCTGATTGATTGTGCATTAGTCTCCTTAGAATAAATTACCGATTTACGTTTTAATATCGATGACATTGCCTTTTTTATCCATACATTTTCCTTTTCAATTTCAAATAATATTCGGATTATTTGGAATTTTGATTTTACAATAAAAAGGATTATGTTATGTTAATCGAACATTGTGTACAAATACGAAATGAGAATCTAGTAAACTTAATTGCAGTAGGTACTCAAGTTAATTTTTTGATTTTATACACTGAGAAAAATAAATAGTTGAAACAACAAGAAAATATTTGACTCAAATATTTTTTGATGTTACATATGGCGAATGTTACTTGTACATTGCATCAAAATGAAAATATTGTTAAATAAAGCTCATTCAACAAATCCCGCATTATGCATTAATTTAATAACTGCAATTGTGTAATTCAACATGTTTTTACATTTTGCCTTAGCATTATGGCCCGTTTGAAACTAAAAATATATGTTACAAAGAATACATCTTGGCGTTTAGTTCAACATTTATAAACATTGGGTAATCTGTTGTTCAATTTGTGCATTACTTATTAAATTGTAGTGGTTAACTAGCTACAACGAAATTTCAAAATTGTACCATGTTGCTTTACTTTAACAGAGAAATGTTTTGAATTGTATATGAACTTAGTCTTTTTCATACATTGTATCGACATATCCGATCTGAAATAAAATTTAATTTGTATCATTCAAGGTCCCCAACGAGAGATTAAAGGGTACCTATTTACTTTTCTATCACATAAACAAGTTATTGTTACATAAATGTGTATCTTGTACGGCACTTTCGGTACAGAATGGTTAGTCTCGAATGAGGAACTATTGTGTATGTGTGCTGCTTATAAATTAGTGTTTTTGGTAAGTTATGTCCTATTACCATTGTATCTTATAGGCAGTCAGCACGACTGTAGGTACTTAACCATTTTTATGATTTTACATTCAATTTCATTTTGTTACATACGTTATATTACCAACCTGTAAAAAATCGATTAGGTTTTATTCCTATTATATCTTGCTATAGGTATCAGTATAGTACATGTCACGCAGCAGGTGATTGATCGTATTCTTAATTTAGATTTCCTTGTAATTTTAAAACCAGCATTAATCATTATTAGTGGTTCAATTTTTAACGAGACCTTTTTAACTTGTGAATGTGTTCTCTCAACTATGAGTTTTCTTATCAATTGTATGTTTCCGGAAACTCATCAGCTCTTAAATGAGCATAGTTACATAAATTTTACATGAATTCGCAGAATTAAACAAATAATTTTAAAATGAAATTAATGGTATTGCAAATATTGTCTAATATTTTTGAATTGCATATAACTTCAACACATTTGTTGTTTGAGATATTTACGGCGAGTAACTTTCCAGATAATTATATGTAATGGTGTTTGTAGTTCAACACCACAAAATGAGACAATCAATTAAGAAATGTTCAATATTTATTGTAGCAACCTAATTAGCTACTCAAATGATTGATAAATGGTAGATATTAAGCTTATTGGTTTCTTGACAATGAAATATTGCTGCTTTAATCACGAATGAATGAATATTATTGCTTAGTCAAATGTTATTGTGTTATTTCACTCGTTCACATTTTGCATTTCAAATAATTCCCTTACATGGAATCAGATAGGGTTTATTTTCAAACTGGTGTATGCAACGAATTAAATTTAGTGGTGCAAATATAATAAAATTATTATTATTATAGTAGTAATCGCTCATTGGCTGTAATACTGCGAATAGTTGCACATTAGCTATTTAACCTGTATTTGGAAAATATGTATAAAGTTTCATACTTTACATACACACATTGTAGCTGTAATCCTATAAGTTCAACTTTTTTCGTTTTTTCTTAAAAATCTCGAACACGATTTAAGCTCTTAAACTTGATTTTGGCACAGGTTATTCCGGTATAGAAACAAACTTTTTGATTTTCTAAATTATTTTTATTTTTTAGCCATTGGCTATGGCTATGGCTAAACCCCGGTACAATTTTAACGAAAAAAATATTACACCACTGATTTCAAAGAAAAAAAAATGGTTTACTCTTAATTACCAATCAATCATAAACAAAAAAGGTCTCTTTCATTTTTGTCGTATAACTTACCGTTTGGAAGAAATCGTTAATCGAATTTTGCATACTGTCCTAACGAAAATTTCTTTTTTCATATTAATAGTTGTGGCATTTAATTACTACTAATTCTTAAATTGATATCAAACATTAATTGCATCACTAGAATTTCTGTATTTTATTTGCGTAGTATTGCTGCGAACAATCTCAGTATAGGGGAGGCCGGGGCACCTTGGGCATAAAGTTCAATGTGAGAATTATATTTCGTGCCAGAACGAAAACTCAAACTATTTCCTAATGATTTAGCAAGGTTAAAGTGTTATTTCCCTCTAATTAATATTTTTTATTTCATATTTTAAAAAAAAGTGGAAAGTGTGTCCACTGTGGCCCCACCTGGGGTAGGTTGGACATAACGTTGGGGTTCAACGGACATATTAGTTTATGTAATACAAAAAAACAATTTAATAATAAATTTGATTATACATGAACTCAAAATATAAAAATTGACATAAAATTAAATTATTACGAAGAATACTGCAGATTACCCTATTGTATAATCTTTTTATAGACAAAGCGCTGTGCAATGTACTTTTTACGGCCTCCATCATAATAGTGGGATCCGTGTACCGATCTTGGTTTTTCTAGTTCTGTTGCGAACCATTTTTTAAAACCTGAATCAAAGAATCAGGTCTTTAACACTGGGGTACAGTGGACACTGCTTTGAAAATACTTTGAGCAGTGTCCACAGTACCCCATGAATTTGTGACCACTGTGCCCCATTGTTAATAAACACTATTTACGTTTATTAATAACAAAATAACAAAATATATTCGAGTAACAAATATCCACTGCTACTCTTTAAGTAACGTATTTAGACATAGCATCATAAAAAGATTTTTTACTTACATTAAAAATCCTTTTAAAATTGTAGTTGAAAGTGATGCAAATATTTTTTTCACACGTTGTAAAAAAGGTTATGTCAACTAAATTTTAATACAGTCGTGAAGCTCAACGGCCGGTTGCTACATGCACTTGTACTATGCTTTAGTATTGAACCCAGAGATGGCACATTCCGAAGACCAAAAATAATTACAATATCAAGAAATGACCACTGTACCCCTGTGTCCAATGAACCCCGGCCTCCCCTACTACATACATACATACACAAAAACTTTAACACCCTGTATATCGAAAACCAAGCATTTTAGGACATACGTTTACTTTTCGACTTAAAATTGGTTCAGGAATGCCCCCTTAAAATAAGTACATACCATTAAGTAACACCCTGTATACTAACTCCTTGGCTTTTCTTGACAGTGTATTTCTTACCCTACCTAAGAACCCTATTTTCGTACTAATCTTTTTATGTACATAGTAGTTTACATGCTCTTTAAAACTTAACCTACTGTCTATCTCTATCATAATTCCTAAGTATTTCAAGTTTTCTTCCCACTCTATTTTGGTCTAGGAAATTTAGGGGCGGCCACTAAGGTGCGACCATTTAGGCGCGGCCACTTCGGCGCAAGACACTTCGGCGTAGGGACACTAAGGCGCGGGTCCAGTTAGGTGCAAGACTCTTAGGCGCAACACTCGTCGGCGGGGGGCCACTAAGGCGCGAGACCAGTAAGGCGCAGATCCACAACTCCCACTTCTTCTGGAAAACGATATTCTGTAACACCAGTTGCTATAATTTGCTCAAAGTTCACTGCATCTATGTGTTCGTGTAATTCACCTTGATTCTTTAGATAAGCGTTTGATAAAACTGCTGAAATATTCAATATTGCTCATAGTGTAATTATTTCAGTATGGATAATTCCAATAGCAACCGCACCTCATACGGCTTATAAATTAACGTCCATTCTCACTTCTTCTCCCGTGGAGATTATATCAGTTTAATGACAAACATTGCAGACAAAAGTTAATAAGCTTTCGAAGACGCTTCTTTTCTCTGATTTTACCTAATTAAATTATTATTATACACCTGTTCTTCTCAAGTTTAATAAACTTCTTCTTTTTGCCTTTGTTCAAATTGAAAAAATAAACCATAATTTCTAATAATTAAAAACAAAAGTATATTCGAACTTCTAACCTATTAGATTATAATAGTTTTGAACTCGCTTACACCCGCACTTATAAAACGCAAAATTCTATGTTTAGCAAAATACTCTTAGTTTTACTAGTTAATGGCTACTCTTTTAAATTATATCGAAAAAAGAATCAATGTAAATTAAAAATGAAAAAGAACGAATAATCCAATAAAAGAAACAAGTTTATTTTTGGTTTCCGTACTTCGCGCCATAGATATAGGGCATAGAGCCCAACCTCGTGTGTATGTGTCTTGCGCCTTAGTGACTCGGCGCCTTAGTGGCCCCGCGCCAAAGAGTCTTGCACCAAAGTGTCTGGCGCCTAACTGGACCCGCGCCTTAGTGTTCCTGCGCCGAAGTGTCGAAGGGGCCGCGCCTAAATGGTCGCGCCTTATTGGCCGCGCTTAAATGTCCGGCTCCGCTCTATTTTATCCCCGCCTATTTACATTGTTATCTCTACTGCCACGGCCAATGTTCATACATTTAGTTTTATTTACATTTAACATCAATTTATTGCTATTTAGCCATGACTATATAAGACATAAACAACGATTTAACATATCGCCTACTTCTGGTAAGTCATTGATGAACAACAAAAATAGCTCCCATTTTTATGTCTTTATCCTCTGAGACGGCGCTTCCAACTTTAACACAATGAGATCAATCTCTCAGGTAGTCCTTTAACCACTTTAACCAAACCACCCATATCCTCCTCAAATTTTTAATCAAAATTACCATTTCGAATGCACGTTTGATGTTTAGGAAAATGCCACGGTCACTAATCCACAATCATAATTACTTTTCCAGTTTTCCGAAACCAATTGAAGCGGAGCCTCAGTCGAATGTTTTTCCCTGAAACCTGACTGAACTTTACATAAAATATCTTTTCTTTTAACGTACCTACCCTAACAGATCCTTATAAACTAAAAATGACTCCACAATTTTATCTACTATAGGTAACAAATTAATTGGGCTTAAATCTATACCCTTAATAGATAAGTACTATGTATTTGGAAAGATTTTTTCAACTCATTCGGTAACTTTCCACAACCCAAACAACACTTTACTACTTGAACTACCTCTTCTGCTACCACTTCCCACACCCTTTTCAACAAACTTGCACTGATCACGCCCTCACTCTCCCGTTTCATAAGCCACTCACCACTTCACTAACTAGCTCCCTCGTGACTAGTTTTAATTATTAAATATTACTCTAAACACCATTTATTATTTAATACTGAAAATCTTTGAAGATGTACATCTCAAAAGGTAAAACCAATCAATTTAGTATACCCATATAAATGAATGAATGAATGGAGGGTCACTTTATTTATTACATTTCGCTTATCTTGGCCTTAAACATAAATGTATAATTTCCTTTTCTTAATTTTCAAAAAATTAATAATCTTAATACTGATCACATATTTACAGTTTAACGCACAAAACGGTATAACAGGTATAATAATCACCAGTCAACGAGAAGATACTCGGCTGATGAATTTTTTATTTCCTCGTTCATCAGATCAACCACTCGTTCGTCGTATACATAAACATAAAGATCGTAATAACGAATTTTAAATGTTTGACAAGTTTGACAAGTAGACTTGCTCTCCTTCTCCACAATTTTCAGAGTTTGTATTCACCTTCCCCATTTTTAATTTTACTATTCACATTTTTACTATTTTACTATTCACTTTTAATTTCAACGGATCATGAAAGAATTTTATTAAAAGGTCTTTTTATATAAAACTGCAACTATGACAATTTTTATTGACGAATAATCGCGCAGAGCAACTTTCTTCGAATTAAAACTTCTCCAATTCGAAACGGAACGCGCATTTCAATTTTTCCCCGCGATGCGTCAGGGTTCTAAAGTACCCTTCGTACTGCAATTACAATTGAATAAAAATATAGAATCGAGGAGTGAGATCTAGTCCTCCAAGACTAGCAAACAGAGTGGCTCGTCAGTTACTTACGCCAAATATTTTAAAGTTGTGCATTCATAAAAACGACAAACCTATGTTAATATCTTGTAAAAAAAATTTCAAGTGAAATCAAGTAGAGCCAAGTCATAGTCGATATTAATATATCAATTTCTTTCACCCCTTCTCCGTTAACTAAGAGACCTAAACTCTTCACGACAATAAATGCGTTATCCTAACATACTCTTATCCATTCTTTCTAGAGTGTATTAATTTTGAGAAACTAGCGTACTAATTTTTTTGTCATCACAGGGTTCTTTACAATGTTCACATAGACACTTTTGAATTGAAAAGAAAGATCGAACCAGGTTTCTTTCACATTTTAGAATGGATAGTATTTCATTCTTAGTACCTGTAATCATAATACATAATTCAACAATTTACGATAGTTTTGTAATCACGGAAAGATAACTATTTATCTCAAACATTTTTCAACAGTCTTTTCAAAATAAAGTGGGTCTAAGAAAATAAACGATTTTCCATGTATATAGGAGTAGGACCTATCGTAGAACACAAAAATGCTTTGGGATATGATAAAGTAAACAGAACTTGGTAAAACTTTGTAGACTTCTTGGATGTAGCCTGTAACAACCTTCAAAGTTTTGAACCATAAATTAGATAGGTTTTTTTTATTTTATAAACATATAAATACCATAGATTACGTATAACTTTTACTTGTTATAATTAAATTTCTGTAAACTTACTTTCTGGAGCTCCATAAGTATTTATAATAATAAAAACAAATAATTCCGCTCAATTTTTTTATTTTAAATACTTAAAATAAAATCAGATTTGAGTACACTTTCACATAATACAAGTACTAGATTAATAATATGTACAATGGAAATTTATTAAATTGAACGCGTTTCGACAGCGAGGCTGTTATCATCATCAATTGACAGCTTGAATAGAGTAATCGGAAACTTTCTGTCATACAGCATTTTTAATGAAATAATTTAAGTACATTATAAGTGAACATGTTTATCTATCTTGACGTTTCGAAAGTACGTAACAATCGCATTTTCCTTTTTTTCGTCATATTTTATCAATTTATTTAATCAAGTAAACCAACAAAACAGTACTGTAAATTTTTCGTCTACAAGCAGAATCTTCTCCCGCGGTCTTTCTCCTTTTGTGCAAGCTTCTACGGCATGATTTTTTTCGACATCTTCAACAATCATTGGCATACACAAAACGTTAATGATACACCTAAACCTTCCTCATGAATCACTCCGTCCATTGGTGAAAACCACAATGAAAGCTTTTCGGTAGTTTTTGAGTTTATCGCGTTCAGACAGGCGCGGCGGGGAGACTTTGTTTTATAATATGTAGCGATTAAAGCATTATTGCTATGCATGTTCACAATGTTTTTGAATTTCCTCTCTCAAACTCTACAACATTGTTTTTTGCTGATTTTGATTATACGGTCAGTCAAAAACTCTGATATTCCACCAATATTTCCTATTCCATTCATAAGTTTTCATTTTCATCCATAATGTAAAGTAACATTTTTTCCAAATTACTGAATTTGGTAATAAAAGTAAGATGTATTGATTTGCGGTAAAAGAAGCTGTATTAAACCGTGAAGGAATGAGATACCTAAGTTTTTTCTATCCGGCTCCAGGGATTCAATGTCTATATGTAAGTGTAGTTCATGATGGTGAAATGTTTTCCTGAGATGTTTCATCCAAAAGTTGTTAAATGCTTTGGCAGAGTTCTTAAAGTCTTTTAGAGGGTGGTCTGACTTGCCCATTTCATTTCATCAATTGAGTGATATATTAAGTGCTCGCATATGAAAAGCAACACTAATTTTTCAATTGGGATAATAAGGTATAAAATAAATATGGTCGGCATCTTGGTTAAAAGCATTCGGTTTGTTTCCTGAATTAAACAAGTTTAATTCAAAGCGTGGGTGTATTTATGTTCCAACTGAAAATGGTTGATTCGATCAACAAACGAATCCTGAGTATACAGTCATTCATACCTATTGTTTTGAGACACCATCAACATACAAAGGTTAAGAAATGAGAAGAAAACAAATCATAAGCTGTAATTATTATACCAGTAATAAAGTTAAATCTTATACGATAAAAAGGTTTACTTTCAACCCTAACACACAATTTTCACGTCGCAAACGAAGTAATAAAATGATTGCATGCCTACATAATGTATTTTCTGCAACTGATAAAAAACATCGGAGATATACCTATGTATAAAGTAAAATGTTGATAGTTTTTGAAGAACGTCAACCTTTAATTGAAAGAATATTCGCATTGGGATTTGAAGGATTTCCTGGATTTCTCCATAATACCAAATTTGCGGATTAAACTCGAAGAACTCTATCGATTTGCTTCGCATAAGAATGTCTCTTGGGCGAAAAGGAAATCGGGGAGATATTATCTCAACAATTTCTAACATTATCTCTATGATGCCAGGTTACAAATTCAAACTTAAACAATGAAGTATTGTTAGAAAGTATAGAGCTTCTCACAATTAAGACGAGTTATAGTAAATAGTTTATTTCTCCCTTTTCAAATACGTGGGGGTTAAAGTGAGTAAAGTAAACGATAAACGAATGTTGCACAGTTGAATAAAATTGATTTCTCATAAAGTTGTCAACTTTTAGTGGGCGTTTCAAATCTACTAGGTACATATTAAATCGAATGACGAAACTTTTACCTTTTTCATATTTAAGGATATATTTTTATACGAAATTATCATACGTAAATTGTTTCGTGGTATCGAGTACGGAAAACTAACGATGCCACCACCTGTTGCGTTATGTGGTTATGCGGCAATCAATCAAATGTTAATGTCCACTAAAGTTAGCTCTACTAATAGCCACGCATAATTTTGAACCTAAAAACCTGCTAAATAGAAAGCTTTCTTTCTGCTAATGTGACCACAAGGTACCTAAATCAAAAACTAGGGCTGTGGTTTAATTGAATGCTCGTGAAAGCGGAATCCAGCTACCATAAATTGCATATGAAGTGTGGAAATTTGTATGTTTTTAATTCTTGCCGGATGTAATTGAGCAGCGGAAAATCCTCATCGAGAATAATCTGATACCACTCAATTTGTTCATCGCGACTGCTACAATTTTAGAGGGTATCGATCTGGAAACCCCAGGACTGACGTCAGGCGGCAGTATGGCGACCAAAACGTCATATAACGATTGCGTCATGGAAAACACGTGTTCCACTTGTCTAAAAAACTATTAGGTTGGATATTTTCTAGATTTTTGAAAACTGAGACAAGTGTACTAATTGAGAAATGTTAAATTTAGGAGTTCGTAATATTTCCGAGCATTTAAAAATCAATACGTCTGGTACGATCCTGCGGTGAATGAAAATACACTCAAAGTAGGGATGCTGTCTCAAGTATCATGGCTGCCGGCGCCCGAATGTCGTTGCTGCATAAACATAGAATAAAAATAATCACGTTTCTACGTAGGTTTTTTACTAACCTATTAACCACCCAAGCATGTCATTCTCAATATAGATTTTTGCAATTAAAAACAATGACTGCGGAAATTTCCACATCCATTTCACTCATCGCAATTTTGGTCTACGATTGTGTCGTTATTCCTGATTAATAACGTGCCCAAAAAACAATTCATTTTGATTTAACGTAATTCGCTTTATCAGGACTGTTTTTATATTAGACCGCGACGAGCTAACTTTTTTTATTAATGTAATTATGTTACTCTCATTTTTATAGTAGGAATTAAAAGATGTAAGTTACGAGAACTTATTATTCTTTTAACCATTTATTCTAAACACAATTTTCTAATAAAAGGTCAAAAAGTGTTTTATTTACCTACATTCAAAAATCAATTTCTAAGATTCGATTATTTGCGCTGAATCTCAAATTATAACATCTCCTTTTTTCGACAAATTTGAAAATCAGAGATTTGAGATAAGTATCAGAAGCTTTAGTGGACCAGATTCTATCATTTTAACCATCGCGCTTTGTACGGCAAGCAACTTCTCGTTCGTGAAAATAATTCGTTGCCATCGCTGATTTTCGTCCCGTATCTAAAGATGGCGGCATCTTTGAAATCGTCCATGAGTTGCTGTACCTTTTGACGTTGGTAAGGTTTGAGCCCCAACTCCTTTTTAACAATTTCGTTTTTCGTTGCACACGCTTCCGAATGATCTAGCTGTTCCTGGGTGCATTGAGAGAATGCGTTATTTTTCTCGCCACAGAAGGTCGCCTTCATGGCTAATCACTTTGAACCTGTTAATCGCTTTGGACAGTCTGCTAAGGAACATTAAGCAGACGAACAATTTTACATTGACGTTTGCCTTCTTGAAGGAGCTGTAAAATACAACAGGTTTGTGTGATATCATTAAAAACAGAAAGCAACCTAGATTAAAAATGTGGAGAATTGGATAAAATAAAAAATATATCACTGCTTTCAAATGCTTCTGCTCTAGGATACAATAAACCTTAACTCATATCCTGTATTTCAAATTTTCAACGTCATTTTTAAGAGTCTAAATAAAGGTTTGACAGTTGAAAATGAGGAACTACAATGTTTAGATATTGAACCTTTTCTAGAAAATAATTTAAAGATAAAAACCATAAAAATAATACGTGAAGCGCACCGGAGGGTTAAGGCGGCTAAGACAGCTCCGCCATTTTTATTGCTAAAATGACCATAAAATGACTATTTTGGACGTAATCATCTAACAAAAATTAAAAAAGCGATGCATACGTCAAATTCTATGTAGCATAGTTATCAATTAATGTAAACCTTCTGGTTTCAAATTAAATATTTAAGTTACAATCTTGGTCGAAAGTTATGTAAATGTAGTACCTCTCCTTCAGAACTTTCGACCAAGATTGTAACTTAAATATTTAATTTGCAGCCAGAAGGTTTACATTAATTGATCACTATGCTACATAGAATTTGACCTATGCATAGTTTTTTTTAATTTTTGTTAGATGATTACGTCCAAAATAGCAATTTTACCAATTTGAACTACAGAGCTCTTCTTAGGAGCCTTAATGTATAAATTAAATAGATCATGCAATAGAAAGCAAAGGCTTACAGAGAGACAGTGACCATTTTTAGTAGAAATAAAAATGTAGCCTATAGTACCTCTAACAAGAAAATAGAAGAGGAAGAAGAATTTTGTCATTATAATTATTTAAGTGGTAAAGAATATAAATTTCAAAAAGTAGATGAGTTCCTAGATATTGCAACCATATTTACAAGTAAACCAAACGCAGCAAAGATTTGTCGCGGCGATTGCAATTAACAGTATACCAAGATCAAGAATCGTATCGAGATCAGTGAAAATAAGAGTGTACAAAACGGTTATCAGACCCAGAGTGACGACGTACGTGAATGAAACGCGAACGATAGAAAAAGTTTAACTAAATCAGTTGGAGCTATAGGAACCGAAAATTCTTAGAAAAAGTGGTGGTGGAATGATAAAAAGGAAAGAAGGACACATAGAGAGAATGGGACAGAGACCCATACGATAATAGGTGGAATAAAAAGGAAAGGAAATCCAAGGTGGATATGGAGGAAAAAAGTGGAAGACAATCAGAGGGTGACATGATCGAAGCAAAGGACGTATTTAGAGAGCTATGGTTCAACCACAACAAATGTCCAAGCACTTCTGTACTCATGAATTGCATTGATTATGACCACTAATTACTATTACATTACATTACATGAAATTCGTATAGGTATATGAATAGAAACAAACTCTAGATAATAATTTACAAGTTTATCGAAAAATGGATCTTAACAACTAACTTTCTATCCATTCATTTTAATTATGAAAAAGGAAATTTTATATTCGTGTTACTGCACTGTCAGACTTATTGCTTTAAAGTTACCAAACCGAGGTTTCCATCTTCAAGGAAGTTTTCACATAAGCCACGTCCTGCTTGTAATTGTATCATATTATTTAATAAGAGATCAGATCTTTATTACAAAGAGTTGGAACAATGTACCTATTCACACACAAGCCCATAGTAACTGTAAAATTAATTGTAAGTTAATCCTCTGATCCAAACATTCATTTAAGTAATAAATTTAACAATAGGTAACCGCTACGCGAAATGTTGCAATTTTCAGAACCTCTGATTCGCGTCATCAAATTGACGATGACCTTTATATTTCAGATATGTGTGAGTTCTTTTTAAAGTAAATTAATTAATTCATTTATTAGCATTTTAATGAAAGAATGAGAGTAATTTTCCAATTTCCACTACTGAAATTAGCGATCAATATGTCTCTTTTGCAACGTCGCTATTTCACGAACACTGTGTGTATGATATTTTTTTAAATCCTTGCAAAACTCATAAGATTGCGCTGGAATTTTAAATCGAATATTATCTTATAATCATGGCGAACAAATATTAACCTTCAAAGCTTATAATTTAAATTATATTAGCGCATTCCCTTCAAGTCGCTATATTTACATATAGCGATAATAATCTGACAATTTAATCAATATTCGGTTCATTAAGTAAACTAATGCGCGAAGTGATCGCTAAATTGAGATATTATTTGCGACAAAGATTTCTAATTATATTGTTATAATTAGCTGAAAATATTTCAATTAAATCGAAAATTACGATTCCGTCACTGAATAATTTGTATGGTGTGGAGTTCAATTTCCGGGCTTTCATTATTGACTGGTTTTGGTAAACTAAATTTATTTGATGTATCACCCTCAAAGGGAAGGTTCAGTGAACGCCTCCGTTCCTGGGAGGGTTGTAATCGACTTGTTCGTATCAAAAAGTTCTTTGATTGGAGAAGTTAATAACAATGACATTGGACAGCATTCGTTGTAAAGGAATTTTTTGAAATACTGTCATTTTGGACGACTTGCTCCCTTTCTGAACCGTGTAATGGCAGAATTAAATAAGCTATTCAGACACGCGTACTTCGATACAGACGCTGTGAAACTTGTGATTGTGACTGCATTATTTGAATGAAGTATGCTTTACCAATAATTAAACAAGAATAAAAGTGAGCCGCTAAACTGCATTAAAACATTTCTCAAAACACTACTACATTGGCACTATAGTAACATAACAAACAGCCGCAAATGCCATCTCGTCAGTTTCGTCTACTTCCGAACACGTATAGGGCCAGTTGCTTGCAGCAATTATTCCACTCAACCTCTCTTATCAACGTAGAAGTCCTTCTAAACATATGTTTGATAATAATAATATCCCCTATTATTTACCGGAGAATTAACCCCGAGGTACTCTTCGAGGAGGAACCATCTAGCGCTCTAACCACTAGACCATTCCCTCCTCACCTCTGTTTCGCGATGGTACGAAATTCTCATTTTATGTAGGGTTTTTTTGTTTTGTAGCATGACCAAGAAGTTCTAATAGCATTTCTTCACAATCGTTTCGTAAATTGCATTAGTAGCACCGAAAATAAAAAAATCTCGTAGGGTACTTAAAGAAGTTTTAAGCTATAAATAACAATTCGTTTATAAACATACATAATATGTGATACCTTATTCGAATGTAGGTTGGTTTGGAAGCCGGCAAATATTTACAATAAATTTTTAGTTTGAGAAGTATCTATGCTAAATTCCATGGTGGTCAAATTGGTAGGTTTTCGATTTTGATTTGGATTTATATACCTCAAATTGCCTCATATATTACCACATTTTTTACTATATCATCGGTACTATAAGAGCTATTGACATAATTTTTTTTTAAATTACTCCCTTATTAATTTTCCTTCCAATAGCAGTAAAAAAATATTGGGTACCATTTGAATTTTTTTAGAAAAGTCGACCGTTTTATTCCTGCAACAAGTTGCGCCCTCTATTGGTAGACGGAGATAAGAAATTGTTGTGGTTTTGGATTTTTTGGTAATATCAAGCATTCTCCTTACATCGAGGCCAATCTTGACAAATTCAAGCAAACCGTTTCGATGTTACACGATTTTTTCCAGTAACACGTAATTTAGTTCCCCCTTCCTTTAGTTTGACAGTAATCGTAAAAATTCATTAAACAAAGTTTTACATATTGGAATATATTTTTTTAAATACCTTACTTTTAGGAAAATTTCCCAAAAAATGGGAATTTCAAATTGAAATCAGTGAAACGCCCTCTGGTAGCAATGGTATGAAATTGAAAATAATTTCCAGCATTTTCTCTTGGCTACATTTATTATAAGATTTTTTATTTCACTGTTCTATCTCAAATAGTTTCCGAGTTATGGCCGGCCTCCTTTCTTAGTTGTACACCCTGTACATTCCTTCGAGTAACCGCCTCCTCATTGAGGTTCTCAGACGTATTTTCTTCGTGGTGCGTCTCTCTACTTTTCATCTTCTAATGTACGTCTACAATTGTGTGTTTTTCTTTGCTACCTCTACTATTTCCTTCCATTCTTTCCTGCCCTGTATTTTCCTCCTCCAATTTGTAATTTCCATTATTTCTCGGTGTTTCGCGATTTGGTCGCTCCATCTGTTCTTCGGTCTTCCTTTTGGCTTGCTTGCATCTGGTTTCCAGTCTGTAATAATCTTCTTAACGTCGCTATTATTCTTCATTCTTTTTATGTGACCATACCATTTCAGTCTTGACGCTTTCATTGTTCTTACTACATTTTCATTCTCGAGTACCTCTTCTATTTCAAAATTCATTAGTCTTTGTTATTCACCTTCTCTGATCTTCTTTGGTCCATATATTTTTCTTATGATGTTTCTTTCGAAGATCTTTAACTTTTCCTCTTCTCCGCTTGTCATTGTTGTAGTTCCATTTTCATTTCATCCTTTTTGTCATTTTTGTCATTGATATCTTTTCCAAGATATCTGAAATTCTTCACCGTACGTTTCAAATTTGTATTTATCAATTGTTATCTGTTTACTTTCTTTTTCTCTACTTCCTCTCTGTATTTCCATAAATTTTGTCTTTTCTTCATTTATTTCTAATTCTCTCTTCTTGGCATTTTCTATCAGTTGTAGTAGTATCTCGCCGAGGCTTTTCTTATCGCTTGCTATGATTGCCACGTCGGTCGTCCGCATATGCCACTATCTGTACTGCTTTATTTCTTATTTTTCCTAAATAAATGCCGATAGTACATCGCCTTGTCTCACTCCCTAATTGGTCTTAAACCCCTTTGTCCGTTAGTATCGCTGCTTTCGTGTTCTTCATTGTCATTTCCACTAGTTTTATAATTTTCTTTGGTATTTTCATTCTTTGCATGTCCACTTTAATGTGTTTTCTATTGAGACTGTCAAAACTTTGTTTGAAGTCGACGAAAAGTATTTGTACTCGGATATCATATTCGTATCATTTTCCCATTATTTGGCTTAGGCTCTGTATGGCATCTATTGTAGACCTTCCTTGCCGGAAACCATACTGACATTCCCTTATCTTGGCTTCTGTTACTTTCCTCAATCTTTTTTGTATTAAGGTATTTTTGTATTAAGCATAAGCTATTAGTGTATTATTTAAGTTAGTCACTAATTTAGTCAACAAAACTCTCGAGCGCTTTATTTCTTAACAAAATTAAAAAATTTTCATGACATTCAAATAAATATAACTAACTCACTAATAATAAAAAATAACAACTCCTATTGCCTAGTAACGCTTGGGGTACGAACTTTGAGTAGGCCTACCACAGCTCGACGCTCGACTAATTTCTTTTCCATTTTACTTCACGAGTACGAAGTAAAAGGGAAGTATTGTATTATGTTCCAAAAAAAAAAAAATTGACCTATGCAAATTTTTACATATCTTTGCGTTTCTGAATACGTAGATTCAAAATATGAAAAAAAATTCCGTCTGTCGTCTATAGTCTGTAGTCTGTCCATACACATTCCTTGCAACGCTCTAAACTCAGAAACTATTAAAGTTATCGAAATGCGGTTTTCTCCAATCGATTACGTTCGGGCCAAGGACGAAAATGCTGATATTACCTTTGATTACGTCACTTCCGCTGTAAGCTAAAATGGCGGCACTCATTTTTTTTATAAGATAAAGTTGCAGCTTTTTTATGTAGTTTAAAAGAGTATTTTTTTCTGAATTCAGCAATATATATTGTGCTATACTTATTTTTTGAAAAAGTGTTAAAAAAATTATTTTTTAATCGGCTATTACATAAATAGTTATTTTACGTATCTTTTGAAAGCCTGTAACGGGCGTTATTTTTGATTAAATTAAAATAATTACTTTTTACTTTTCAAGTTTGTATATATAGAAAATGTTTTTAGAAAAGTGAGTAAGTTTTCAATGATAGATTTAGAAAAGTGAAGCAGAACGGATAGTATAAAAGCACAAGTGTCTTATCTGGAATGTGCAGAATAAGATAACAGCTTATAAAAGTGTATATGAAGGGAGCGGGGAAGTGAGTGTTAGTGGACAAGTTAGTTATAATAAGACTGTAGTAGCGGAAGGTGCTCAAGTAAAGACTCGCACCAGAATTCTGAATTTATTAAGAGATTTTGCGGAACAAAGCGGAAAGGTACCTAAAAGGTACCATTAAGTGCGATTAAAAGTGTCACTAAGGTGATTTAGAAGCGAAATTACGTTTTAATAAACAGTTTTATATCGGCGTATATGAACCAAAGGTGCATTTAATGTGCGTGAACTGTTAATGAACTCGAAGTAGTGGAATTGAAATATCGAAACGTGAAAACGGAGCTACCTCAATAAATAAGGGTGAGCTTCCGAAGTTAGTTTACCAGGGAAAATCCTCAAGGGGTAAAGCGCTCGCTTAGTCGTTTTAGTATCGCTTAGTTGTTTTAATATCGCTTTATCGTAAGAGTAGTCGCGTTTTAGTTGTGAATGAGAGACCCGCTTTGTGTTAAATCTTAACTTTTCCAAGTGAATTTGACCCCAGTGAGAAGAAGAATTTTAAGGCAACTTATCGTCAAGCGACCCATGAATCGAGCGGCCGTTGGAAGGTACCACGAGAAGACTACGTTATTGCAATAAGGTAGAGAAACATTAAGGTACTGTACCAAAGTTTTATTTACGTATTGATTTGAACTAATAGTGAAGAAAAACTGAATTTTATGCGTAGTATTTATAGTATTGAGTTCGGATTAAAATTAAAATATAAGCGAAATTGAAATCTAAGCGGATGTAAAGTAGCATTTTTTAATCTTGATGTCAACGCCTTGCTAGCAAGCGATAAAATTTACCCAGTTCACCTTTTGTGTAGGTAGAAATTAAGTTTATTTTTAGGAGTTGTACATTTTGTTTCATTTTGAATAACTTTGTAATAAATTGATTTTGTTCTTGATTTTATGGAATTTTTCAATGATTCTTACCTAAGTGTAAGGAAAGTAAAAACGTATTTTTCATAAAGTTTGACGCTAAATGGAAGGTTAAGGACCCCATCACATGTACTTGAGTGATCATAAATAAGCGTTGCATGTAACTAAAATCACTGTCTTCCAAATTAATCGATGATAGCATTTTTAATAAGATCGAACCTGAGTAAATTGAGAAAGTTTTATCAAATTTATATTTAATCCTTTTTATCCCTACTGAGCTAGCCTGGGAAGGAAAAGTACGAAAAAGGTAGGTCCAAGCGTACTGCCAAGATAGCAAAATTATCGAACATTTTAACCACGAACCTGAAGAAGTTTATCAACATGTTTGTAACTTCCGTTACAAATGGCGCCGCAACTGGAGGGCTCGATTAACACCCTGTAAACAAGAATCTCATGCTCCTGTGTATTGAATTGAAATCAACCAGTGGCGTAGCACGAAAAAATTAAACAAAGAAAAAAAAAAAAATTGAAAAGAAAACAGAAACGTATGAGAATTAAATAATTATTTTATGGAATTACGATCCGGTTTTAAGAAGGCTCCTCGAATAATTGAAACGATTAAAATGGCCAACGTTCAAGACAGCGAAAATATTATCTTCAGTGAAGACGTCAAGAAATTATGGAAGACCAACAAGCACGAACACAAACGATGGACATGTCTATGTTAGCGCAATTAATCCAAAAGGGACAAGAAGAAATGAAAGAAGGACAAAGAAGACAAGAAAGGAATATGGAGCAATTACGACACGAAATAAGAAGCCAAAGGCAAGAATGCGAAAGGAGATTTAACATCCAAGAAAAGAAAATTGAAGATTTAAACCAACAACACGTGGGATTCACGCAGCAAGTAGATTACGAATTTCAGAAAATGGATCAGAAATTTATTAGGAATGAAAGAATCGTCGAACAAAATATGAAAGTTCTAGACAACAAAGTAGAAAGAAATACCGAAGAGATCGAAACGATCAAAGAGAAAATTAAGGAAGAGAAAACGACGGCCAGCCCCAATGCTACCACGGTGATTTACAAGACCGAAGGAGTAGGGGCACAGAAACCGAAGAAATTCGATGGAAGTTCGAGAAGTGTGCACCCCGTGAATTTTGTGAAGTCATTAGAAAATTATTGGATGAATATGCACTTACAAGAAGAGCAAAAGATGAACATCATGGAGGATTATTTAGAAGGTTGTGCGAAAGCATGGGCCGATCTGCACCAAGGCCAATGGAGAGACTTTAGAGAATTAAAGAACAAATTTTTACAACAGTTTTGGTCAACCGAAAAACAGAATAAAATTAGACATCGACTGAACACACCAAGGCTGTATGAGGCAAGAAATGGTACCTATACAGACCACGTATGGTACTGGGTCTCGAAGACCGCACACCTAGAACCGAGAATAAACGAAGACCAGTTGATAGAAGCACTAGTGGGTCATTTCCCAAGAGACGTGCAAATGGTACTGTATGCTGCCCAGGCCAAAACCATCAAGAATTTAACAGAAATTCTCGAAAAAATACAAGAGACCAACCGAGATTGGCGAAGAGATTCATCAAGACAAGAATCGCAAGGCCGCGACCAGCGAAACAGTCAAAACCGAAATAATTACCAACATAATGACAGAAGGAATGCGAACCACGTGAATTACAGAAGAGGAAGGGGAGGCCACTATGGACCACCCGGAAGATATTACGAAGATCGTCGACGAAATGAAGAGGCTGAAGAACGTCGGCCAGACAGCGAGGCGGAAAACTAGATTCGACTGGACGAGGAGCTCCACTTGTCCAGCGGCAACAGCGGGAGCAACAACAATTAATTAATTTCGTCAAAGTATTTTATAACCAATGCAAAACCACACAAAAATTAGAAGAAAATCAGGTACAGGCTCAAGAAGAAACCGCAAGTATTACAGAAGAGTCCGATATCGAAGGAATTGGTGATAACAGCGAAGAAGAAGAGAACACTTACCAACCAATGGTCTTAGGAAAGATGGAGGGGGTGACTCAACAATTTTTAGTAGATACAGGGAGTCAAATAAGCCTCATGTCCGAAGAATTATATAAACAACTTGAACCTAAAAATGCAATAATGTTACCCACCAAGGGGTTAACAATACAGGGAGTGAATGGAAGAATCTCCAAAGTGACAAAACACGTCCTCATGAGGATTGAAGTGGGTGAAAGCGACCACGACCACGGTTTTTACGTAGTAAAGGGAATTGATCCGCCCATTATTTTGGGAGTTGACTGGATGTACGAAAAGAAAGCCACGATAGAAGTCAAAGAGAAGAAAATGAAGTTTATACATGAAGAGGCAGATTATTATGTGAAGTTTAAGGAAAACGGATCTCGTATGTATAAGTCCAGAAATATGAAAGTATGTGAAGAAAGGGAGAATCAGGAAGAGACAGAAATGTTGGAGAAATTATTTCAAGACGCTGAAGGAGTATTTTCAAGTCGACCAGGACTAGTACATGATTTTGTAGCAGAATTAAAAATAAAAAACCCAACTCCTTTCATACAGAAGAGCTATCCAATCCCCTTTTCAAAGCGGGAAGCAGTAGAGAAAGAGATACAGAGGATGTTGGATTACAACATAATTGAACGGTCAGATTCACCGTTCTCAAATCCAATTGTAATTGTGAGCAAACCGGAAGGGGCTGTGAGAATATGCCTAGATGCAAGAAGGCTCAATCAAATAATAGAGGAAGATAGGAATTCACCTCCGGTACTAGAAGAAACTTTAGAAAAATTTGGAAACCCGCAATTCATTAGCTCACTGGATTTGACCGCAGGTTATTGGCAAGTGCCACTACATACCAATTCGAGAAAATACACCGCGTTTCTAGTAAATGGACGAAGCTACCATTTCAAGGTATTGCCATTTGGCTTAAACGTGTCCGTAGCGGTATTCAACAGATGCTTAGACTTTGTGCTAGGCCCCGAAGTATTATCTTTTGCAACAATATATGTCGATGACATACTAATAACGTCAAGAACGTTAAATGAACATTACGAACAGTTAAGAACCATATTTTCGAAATTAAGGAAAGCAAATATGACAGTCAATTTTAAGAAGTCGAAATTTCTGCAATCAGAAATAAAGTTTTTGGGACACATTATAAAGAAAGGCGAGGGCATCACCATGGATCCCGCCAGATTAAAAAGTATAAAGAACTGCTCACCTCCAAAGAACAAAAAAGAACTTCAGTCCTTTTTAGGAGTATGCAACTTTTACCGTCGTTTTAAAGACCATTACTCAGAGACAGTATGTAGATTGTCATCATTATTAAAGAAGAATGCACCCTGGATATGGAACGCTGAACATCAAGGGGCTTTTGAAGAAATACAAAATGCTTTCAGTGATGATATGATTCTCAAATTCCCAGATTTTGGAAAAACTTTCTTTTTATACACTGACGCATCAATTAATGCCGTGGGAGCTCATCTCTTCCAAGAAGGAGAGAATGAAGAAATTTTGAATATTGCATTTGCCAGTAGAAGTCTTAAAGATGCTGAAAGGAGATACACCATAACAGAATTGGAATTGCTGGGTGTAGTCTTCGCTTGCAACAAGTTTAGGAATCTCATACTGGGTTATCCGGTAATCTTATATACAGATTATAAGGCGTTATCCTTTTTATTTACATGCAAACACCTGAATTCGAGATTGCAACGCTGGGCATTACTAATACAGGAATTTAATTTACAAATCAGATACTGCAAGGGAAGTGAGAATAAAATTGCCGATTTTTTGTCAAGATATGGAAAAGGAAATCGAACTAACAATAAGTTGACAATAGGTGTTTTGAAGAAAAATGAAGAGCAGAAGAAATTAAAGGAATTACTGAGAAATTTGGAAGAGAAACAAAAGGAAGACGAACATTTAAATTGGATTAGAAGAGAGTTAGAAGAAAATAATATGAACAAAAGAGAAGAGCTAGGAAACAATTTTAGAATACACGGAGGAATACTGTTTAGAAGAGGCAGTAGATCTGAAGACTGGTGGAGCATATGTGTACCATCTAGAATAGAAAAAGAAGTCATAAGAGTCTACCATGATATGCTGGGACATTTCGGAACACAGAAGATATTATCAGCAATAAAAGAAAATTGTTATATTACGAATCTAGGGAAAAAAGTAAGAAAAGTGGTGTCATCGTGTGACATATGTCAAAAAGCTAAGGTCACCAATAAGAAACAAGAATCACTCATGGAAAATGTACTCGTTGAAAAACCATTAGAGATGGTGTCAGTTGACCTGTTTGGTCCCCTACCTAGAGCCCAAGGAGGCGTGGAATATATATTTGTGATGTTAGACATATTTACGAAATATGTGAAACTTTATCCCATTAAAAAAGCGAATACACGAACGCTCTTGAACAAAGTGATGAATGATTTTATACCCACTGTAGGTCAACCCAAGATGATATTGTCGGACCATGGAAGCCAATTCACGGCAAAGAGATGGCAAGAAGAGTTAAAGAACAATAACATACAAGTTAAAATGACATCAGTATATCACCCCGCATCGAATCCCGTGGAGAGGGTTATGAGAGAACTGGGAAGATTATTCCGAACCTACTGCCATGATAAACATACGAACTGGAGCAGGTGGGTGAATCAAATTGAAAGGTGGCTGAACATGTCTGAACACGACAGTACCGGGTTCACACCGATAGAGCTGTTGAAAGGCCGAAGATTTAATCACGTTATTGAAAGCCTAATAGAATTCCCAATCCGAACTGATCCGGATGTGGAAACTAAAATAATATTTGCACACGAGAGACTCAGAAGTCGGGCCGAAAAGCGAAAGATAAAACATGATGACCAAGTGAAGATTCCAGTGAAATATAGGCCAGGAGAGTTGGTGCTACTGAAGACACATCACCAATCGTCGTCACTGAGCCACGAAATAAAGAAATTTTTTCTATTATATGAAGGACCCTACGAAATAGTGAGCGAAACGGGAATAAATGCTTATCTAATAAAATACCCAAATCAAGAAGCAAATAGAGGTGTACACAATGTGGTGAATTTAAAAAGATATGTTGTGTCAGAACAACCCAATCGTACAGTAAACTTACAGGCAGCTACCTCTGTCTAACCCAACCCAAACAGATTGCCCTAATTTCCTTATATCCATTTGGAAAACTTTCAGTTTCACTGAGGGTGTTTGTATATAGTGTTAAATTTGTTATATGATGTATAAACCTAAACTCTAAGTATGTTGTTTTCGATTCAACCGTTCAGTTGTCTCAAAAACAAGAGGGGGTACTGTAACGGGCGTTATTTTTGATTAAATTAAAATAATTACTTTTTACTTTTCAAGTTTGTATATATAGAAAATGTTTTTAGAAAAGTGAGTAAGTTTTCAATGATAGATTTAGAAAAGTGAAGCAGAACGGATAGTATAAAAGCACAAGTGTCTTATCTGGAATGTGCAGAATAAGATAACAGCTTATAAAAGTGTATATGAAGGGAGCGGGGAAGTGAGTGTTAGTGGACAAGTTAGTTATAATAAGACTGTAGTAGCGGAAGGTGCTCAAGTAAAGACTCGCACCAGAATTCTGAATTTATTAAGAGATTTTGCGGAACAAAGCGGAAAGGTACCTAAAAGGTACCATTAAGTGCGATTAAAAGTGTCACTAAGGTGATTTAGAAGCGAAATTACGTTTTAATAAACAGTTTTATATCGGCGTATATGAACCAAAGGTGCATTTAATGTGCGTGAACTGTTAATGAACTCGAAGTAGTGGAATTGAAATATCGAAACGTGAAAACGGAGCTACCTCAATAAATAAGGGTGAGCTTCCGAAGTTAGTTTACCAGGGAAAATCCTCAAGGGGTAAAGCGCTCGCTTAGTCGTTTTAGTATCGCTTAGTTGTTTTAATATCGCTTTATCGTAAGAGTAGTCGCGTTTTAGTTGTGAATGAGAGACCCGCTTTGTGTTAAATCTTAACTTTTCCAAGTGAATTTGACCCCAGTGAGAAGAAGAATTTTAAGGCAACTTATCGTCAAGCGACCCATGAATCGAGCGGCCGTTGGAAGGTACCACGAGAAGACTACGTTATTGCAATAAGGTAGAGAAACATTAAGGTACTGTACCAAAGTTTTATTTACGTATTGATTTGAACTAATAGTGAAGAAAAACTGAATTTTATGCGTAGTATTTATAGTATTGAGTTCGGATTAAAATTAAAATATAAGCGAAATTGAAATCTAAGCGGATGTAAAGTAGCATTTTTTAATCTTGATGTCAACGCCTTGCTAGCAAGCGATAAAATTTACCCAGTTCACCTTTTGTGTAGGTAGAAATTAAGTTTATTTTTAGGAGTTGTACATTTTGTTTCATTTTGAATAACTTTGTAATAAATTGATTTTGTTCTTGATTTTATGGAATTTTTCAATGATTCTTACCTAAGTGTAAGGAAAGTAAAAACGTATTTTTCATAAAGTTTGACGCTAAATGGAAGGTTAAGGACCCCATCACATGTACTTGAGTGATCATAAATAAGCGTTGCATGTAACTAAAATCACTGTCTTCCAAATTAATCGATGATAGCATTTTTAATAAGATCGAACCTGAGTAAATTGAGAAAGTTTTATCAAATTTATATTTAATCCTTTTTATCCCTACTGAGCTAGCCTGGGAAGGAAAAGTACGAAAAAGGTAGGTCCAAGCGTACTGCCAAGATAGCAAAATTATCGAACATTTTAACCACGAACCTGAAGAAGTTTATCAACATGTTTGTAACTTCCGTTACAAGCCGTAAAGTATAACTTTTTTTTTAACATCTGTCATAAACAACTTTACGGCCGCATTTACTTTACGACCGCTTTTTGTTGTTCAGGTGATGGAGCAAAGCACTCTGTAAGTGACATGAATAATCAAATAGGTGTATGATTGTATTTGTCAGGTAACTGTCACTATCAAAATTATGAAATTGATTTTTAAATTAAAGTTTATATCTTTTTGTGATAGTCCCCCAAAAATGTTGTGTGCACCTCGGTTAAAAGTTCTTTTTTAGCCTCATCTGATTTGTTAGCCTCGGCTTTCGTCTCGGCTGCAATCATCAGATTCGGCCAAAAAAGATCACTTTTACAACCTTGATACACAAATAACTATTTAAAAAATGACTGCAACGCTTTATATTCAGAAACTATTAAAGTTATCGAAATGCGGTTTTTGCCAATCGATTGCATTCGGGCCAAGGTCGAAAATGCTAATATTACCTTTGATGAGGTCACTTCCGGTATAAGCTAATGTGGCGGCACTCATTTTTTTATAAGATAAAATTGCAATTTTTTATGTACCTAGTTAAAGAGTATTTTTTTCTGAATTCAGCATTGTGCTATATTTATTTTTTGAAAAATGTGTTAATGCGAGGGAAGTCTCGTGGCAACTTGCCAGAATTTTTTACTTCCCGAGTACGAAGTAAATTTTTTGGCTAATGTCGCTTTGGGCGGTTCGTTTAATTGAAACATACTCTCCTTCCACATACTTCACATGAGGTTTTCTGGTTCGTACTTTACTTTTGCCTTTTCTTGCTCGTCTTGAATATTTTCCACTGCTTTCTTTTTAATATCTTAATATCTTTTTAATACATCATAAATGAACATTCGTCCAACCTTAGCTGTTATTTTTGTTGAGTTTCATAATTTGACCTAATATCGATTAATTTTCATCACGGGTTTCAGTTGCTATAAGAATATTGTGCACATAATATCTAAAGTTTTCCTTGTCGGATCAGGTCACTATAAAAGAGGAAATTTATGTATCGTTGGAACACAGCTGACGAATCTACAAATCAAAAAAGTATCTTTAGAAATTGTCAACTTGGAATTACAAAAGAAATATATTTAATGAACGATTCTTCAATGTCAATATGGTAAAACCCATCCTTTAGATCACGAGCGGAAAAATAACGTGCTAGAGCCAATAAAGTCCTTAATAAATCGTCAATCACAGGTAACGGAAAACTAACTTTTACTATATTAAGTTCGCCAATGTCAACACACATACGCGTTTCACCTAATTCTTTTTCCACGAGAACGATCGGATTAGAATATTATTCTGAAGGACTGAATTTATTTGTGAACCATTTCTCAGTCCATCTCTCTTAGCAGATATAAATTTTAGATGATGAATTGGTCTGGGAGTCACCATTTTCCATCTCACTTCATTAACGTAAATAAAAACATTTGTGAATTGTGTGGCAATCAGTTGTGTACTACTAGTAAAGTTATCTATTCCATGAATAACATAATAAATAACTTCAACGACTGACATTCTAGCACGGCGGGTTACGGTTACATTTTCATAATAATAGTCCTCAATACTCTCACCCCTTTTCCAACGACAATTTCGAACTTTCTCTGCAAGGCTACCAATATCTTCAAGATTTGCAAACATTTCTCTTAAAGCTCCTTTAAATTCGGTCCATTCCAGTCTATAAAATTCATCAGATGCACCATACCATTTTTTTTTTTCGTTTCCAACCAATTTGTTGCTCGCCAATATCTTAATGGTTTTGTTCTATATCTCCTTCAGATCTTCCACTCATTGTATCCATTGTTCCACAGCTACCATCTCTTTCTCATTACCAAATGTAGATATCTGCGTAGCAATTTCACTGTAAGGAATTTTTTCGGCACTCATCGAACCCATCGAAACTTAAGGTTGAGGAATAGTTTGTCCACGTAATTTAGATAATTCTTTGTCACGGTTCTGAATCATCGTTAACATATTCTTCATTTAAGCCATCATCATGTCCATATTTCGTTCATAACGCTCTACCGCGCTCAAATCTTCTTCCGCTCCATCTACGTCATTGGCACTTTCGGCTTCCATTTTGATTTTTGTTTTCTTTGTCATTTTAGCTAATACACGTGTAATGTATCACCCTGTCACTATCCCTACTAAAAATGTCTTAAGAAGATGAAAATTACAAGGCAGGTGATCAGAAATGCTCCAATATTTTATCAAGGGTGGTTAGTCGAGGCGGCCACTTAGGACCATACATTTTTATGCAGCAAAAGATTTCCAGAATTGAGATGACCTCTATGCCCCTTTGTAACTATTTAGTGCGGAGTTCTTATAACTACGGTCATTTTGAGACAGTGCCGCACGTCTACTACCAATGATATGTTACATCGTTTTCTTTTGATATCGTATTTATTACTCAAGCTTTTTGTCCATATTTGCACGAATTGCACGATTTGCTTAGAATATATCCACGACCATAACTTCCTTTATGGATATTCCTCGTGTACCAAATTATTTGCGTGGTAATAATCAATTTTCAATACTACACTAAAATGTATAAAGCAATAACCTTAAATTCTGTATGCATAAGCACTTGAAAGCCATTTAGAACAGAATATTTAAGAAAGATGGAACCCTGCTAATAGGTATAGGTATTAAATCCCTTACGCCAATGCCATTAATTTTGTATACTCCATTAAGATTATGGTCGAATTAACAGCTAAAATCGGAAGAAATAATTTGTCAAAACTGTAAACTATGCTAATTAACTCCGCCGAAGGATTAACACAAAAAATAAATTAACTAATAATTAATTGTAACACATATATTATTATAAATTTTTCTCCACCACATAAAATTACTACAAATTACTACAAGTTACTACTTAATTAGACAATTTCTTGTTTACAAATTTCTTTCCGTAAGAAGCTTAACGGCATGCTTTTGTAAACTATTATCCAATATTGATTTATGTTTCGTATATGGGTAATCTCCAATTATGTGATGTAAGTATTTAGCAACAAATTGATTTACATTTTGATCGCATTCCACGACGTACCCATAATGCCTCCATACAAATCCCGTTTATCTGTGTAACAACAGTATAAAAATAAAATAATAAACTGGAAATCTGTATCGAGTATTGAAATATTATACATAGTTCTACATTCTACATGACGTATTCCTTTTTCTGTTTGTATAGTAATGAAAGTAACCAAAAACACACAATACAGTGAACAGTTTCATTAACCTTATGTTCACAGGTTTTTAAGTATTATTGATACGGTTTTATTAATTGATCACATCGGTATTGAACTACTTACTCTCGATAACTGTTAAAAAATGTTGGCGGACCACGAAAACTGTTTTGTAATCATAACGTACACAATGATTTTTTATAAAGCTGCATAGAACGAGCTTTATAAAAAATCGAGCATTGTTCTGAAGAATATAACGTTTTATTGTATTTCATCATCTATACATAAAGGACTGAAAGTTAATAAAGTTTCACAAACGGTTTAACCTTTAACCTATACCTACCTAGGTAAACAGTACCTCCATAGAAAGAGTTTTCATATTTCCTTCTGTTCGTGCTTTATTTTCAATTCGTAATAAATTTGTAATAAAAAATATTTTTTCCAACATCGCTTATGAAAATGACACTTTCATCACTCAATCTAGTGAGGAAAATAGGCGTTTGCATCACTACAGTGAGGAAAGTTCATTTCCATAGCAACGTTAGAATACAAAATCAGCAATTCTTGAAAAAATAGGGGAGTAAAATAATTATAAAGAAATTTAAAATTGAGACTCATTTTTGCGATGATGGAAAAAATAGTACCTATACATAATTCGTGATGAAAGTGCGATTTTTCAATTCCCAATACCATCCTCACTCGCTATCGCTCGTGAATTGCTCATTGAAAAATTAGTCACTTTCATCACTTGTATTGTAATTATACTATTTTTTATCAGCAGAGTAATTTAAGAAATATCGAACACGTTAAACTAAATGTTACAAGTAAATTTGCTCGATCGTAGGGAGAAAGTAACTCTTTTAAAATCGTTTGTGTATATCTACCATTAAAATCAATGTTCTACTGACCAATTTCCAAAGGATAAAATGTGCACTTGGAAGTCGGCAACTCATATTATGTTGTTGGCTCCGGTTGGCGTCGTCGGCGTCGTCTGGCTCCAGTTGTGAAAGTCATAGTGAGAAGTCCGGGCATTTGGCGCATTCTCGGCATATGTTGCAAACGAATTATTTTCGTGGCAGACCATTCGATGAAGCACAATATAACTAAAACTACAAATTGTTTTTCTTATTTATTTATTGTGGTAGTGTTGGGAGAATTAGTTTTTAGTGATTTTTTACGAAGAGATGTAATATAACAATCGCTTAAAGTATTTGTGTCGTTTATGCTAACACAAAACTGTATTGCTTTTTTAATATTCTATCTACATAGACGCACATGTCACACACTTTTATGGCAAGTTGTGCTTTAAGCTTGATTCTCTGCTACTAGTCTAGTTAATCTTTACAGCTTATACTTGTGCCACTGAATTGTTTTTTTAATGTTCCTTTTCATGAACTCGTGTTGCTTACTGACTACTAACTTTCTCATTGCGTAATCGCAAGCAGTCTTGCTTAAAAGTATGTCATATTTTCAAAAACAACAATACACGCGAGAATAGTTTGCAGGTATTGAAATCCCTGAAATCGGTAACCTACAGATTATGCGCACATCTTTATACGTTTGATGTACAGTTAGATGGTGTGCTTATTTTAAGATTTCACTTTATTTGAAATTACTTTGAAGTTTCGTTTTTAGGTGAATTTTATTATTCACATTTGTACTTTAAGTACAGTATTATAAACGGGAAGGATAATTATTAACATTATGTAGGTAATTCCACTGAAGTAGGTAGTAAAACGAAAGGGTAAAATGTAGGTAAGAAAGTACAGGAAGTGTAGCAAATATGCAATGTATCCTTAAAGAGGTTGTTGTACTTTTAAGTTTCATAATAAGCAAATTCAACCAAACGTGTATTATATTTTTTTAAATACAGAGTTAGTAAAAAGTCCCGGAACGGTCGAATAACTTTGTTATTTGAAAATTATGATTTCTGAAATTTGGTATGGGGGTATAGTTAATATAAATGCATTTTATGCAATAAAGTTTTTTTTTTTCACTTCCGGTGTAATCGGAAATACGTCCAACTTTTTTTTTTTAAATGGAACCCCCAGATTTTTTTAACACTTTTGAATGCAAAATAAAAAACTACGTTCAGGAAGTATTAACATGTTTAATTTTATTCACAACAAAACAGTTAAAAAATTAAAAAAGTGTCCCCATAATCTTGAACAATTGGAAGAGAGAATAGTTCAAGAAGCCAATCGCATCACTCCAGAACAAAATTCAATAAGAAATTTTACTGACCGTTTACATTTTTGTCAAATTGTAAATGGAGAGCATTTTGAACAATTATTGTAATCGCAACCTGAATAGACAGGTATCTTGATTTTTCTGTATTAGGACACTTTTTTAATTTTTTAACTGTTTTGTTGTGAATAAAATTAAACATGTTAATACTTCCTGAACGTAGTTTTTTATTTTGCATTCAAAAGTGTTAAAAAAATCTGGGGGTTCCATTTAAAAAAAAAAGTTGGACGTATTTCCGATTACACCGGAAGTGAAAAAAAAAACATACCAAATTTCAGAAATCATAATTTTCAAATAACAAAGTTATTCGACCGTTCCGGGACTTTTTACTAACTATACATGTATCCTTATTCACTTACTATACATAAATAAAACCTCAAAAATTTAACTAAAACCTCTGTTAACCCCCCTTTTATTCTTCTTCTAGCTTCCAAAACCTCCTCCATCCATCCTAGCTCTCACCCATCCTCTCTCAGTACCGTTTTCCACCCTCCCGTTTGCTGTCGTGGCTCTCCGCCTTCATCCACCATTTGCCATATATTTTTTCTTCCATCCCCGCACAGTATGCACAGTCTCTCCTAATCCTTCAACCAGTATTTATTGTCTCTTTCCTCGTTTCCCACCCAGAAGCGACAGTCCTCTTCCTCCCTATTCCCCCCTTATCCTACAAGTACTTTGGCATCTCTGTCGTCTCCAATTCGCTGTATTTTTCATTATATTAGTCTCTCCTCTCTCCTAACTATTTTTCCTCATTTATCTTCCATCCACATTCCCTCCTCAACTCCACCCACTCTCTCGTGTGTCACCTCTTTCCATTTTTTCTTCATAGGCCATTGTTCTTCTTCCAGCTTCTATTCTTATCCTTTTCAGCTTTAGCTCTTCCTCCAACACATGCCCCGGGGTTTCTCATCTAGCCCTAACACCCACTTCCAATATTTTCGCTGTACCTTTTCCAGCTGTTCCTTTTCCTCCCATCTCCACACCTCTGCGCCATACAGCATCACACTTTTTACTAACTTCTCAAATGTCCATCCCCTTTTTTTGCATATCCCCACCCCCATCCACCTTTCTCCCAGTCTCCACACTTGCCTCACTATTGCATTCCATTTTCGTGCCAGCTCCCTTATTTGTCCATGGTCCTTGTTATCGTATCTTATCTTGTATCCTTCATCCACACTTTCTATTATCTCGTCTCCCCACTTCCATTCTGCTTTCTTACCTCTTCCTCTCCTCTTTTGAAATTTCACCATTCTCGATCTTTCTTTTGTTAGGTGTTATAAGTGTATAGGAATATGTTTTAGTTAAATTTTTGAGGTTCTATTTAGGTGTAGTAAATGAATAAGAATAATACATCTATATTTAAAAAATACAATAAACAATTGATTGAATAAGCAAATTCCACATGGTTGACAAAGTTCGTAAATCTCAGAAAGGGAATAAATGGTAAGTTGAAAGAAAAAACTCAAAACCTCCCCTTTATCTCTTTCCTAAGCAAATTCCAAATGTGCAACAAAACGGCTGACGTAATTTTTATTACCATCTGATTGAAAGTATATTATAATCTGCAAACATTAACGTTCATTCAATCACTCCAATAACCAATTAGGAAAAGACGTCGATAGACGTAAAACAATTATTAGTTAGATCTTCAAAATCTGTATGAATTTCATGTACATACAACAAAAACACCCACTATCTACAAACCTTACAATTCCCAACATGCATTTACACAAATCTAAGGAAGCAATCAACAAACATAGAGACAAAGTTCTTAAAACTAATAGACGGAGCACATCACTATGGTTACTTGGTCACAGACCACCATGGGTAGCAAAAAAAGACATAATAGGTAATAATAGCTTTTATTAATTATCTTCGATTTCTACATCATAATGAATGGTTCTCGTTCTTTCACCTAAACCTCCTTTAAATGGACATCTGCAAACCCAGTAATTGCAAGGGTGTTTACTATCTTACTAACTCTAACATTTTTGCGCACAAAAAAAAACTACAATAAACTACGATTTAAAATTTGCAAGGATTGTATTATTCAAGTCACATCCACATTCCCTTTTTAATTATTATTAGATGTTTCATCCCTTATTTAAGGAAGTGCAAATATACGTATCTACCTATGTATTTTTAGGGTTATTACAAAATTTCAAAATATTGTAGGAAAACGAACGAAATAACACTGTAACAAACAATAAATTTCGTTGTCTAAAATTTAGATTTGTACGTTAACACGAAGAATAATTTTCTTTGATACAATACTTTTTTATCCAAAATAAGTAAACTCCCCCTTTTTTTTTAAAGAAAGAATGACAAAATTATTTAACTTATGCTGTAAATAAATTGTAATACATTTTATTTATAGCTACTATCATCGTCTAGTCATCTAGTGTCTACAGTTTTAAATTTATCTTTGTCTATCTGAAATTGTGTTTCATCGTTACGCTCCCGTAAGATTTTAAAGAACATTAATAAAAGTGTCCATACCAATATGGGTATTAACATCCGTCTCTTTGCCATCAGAGAAAAGTACATACACATTACACATCCTATATCACTAAATTTTAAGGGAACACGTATAATTATGAGTTCTCTGCTTAGTAAATGATATAGTAATTAATTGGTGTTCTTTGATTATAGGAAGAGATTGTTTATAATTCTTAATAGTACAAACATTTTCACGCTATTGAAATGAATCTCTTTATCCTTACTTCTCCTTTTTGTGTTTTATTCGTGTATTCTACTAATTCGTCCTTAATTAGTCCCTAAACAGCAACATTGTATAAATGCTTTGTGATGCTTTGATGCACATCTACTCTTCACAGTTAATTGGTTTGTTGAATTGTAGGACCATTCCTACACATATCGTTACATGAATAGTTTTAGCTCTTGTCAACACTACATTGTACAATTACTTTTTTAATTGAATCAGATGTAACACTGTAATGAAAAAATAATCGACAAATGATTAATAATCAGATTGAATGCATCATTACAACACTTCTTATTATACGTATAATTCTTATAATCATTAGTATTTAAATGTTAAAACTTCCTATCTTATGCGTAACATGATATACAGGGTGTTTTTTGGGAGCTTTAGTTAGACGTTCCTGGGAAAGTTTTATAGGTAGGTTTCTGAAAATGTGTACTTGGGGGTTACTCTGAAAGCCGAATATCGATCTAAAATATTTTCAAAATGGCAGCACTTCCGTAAATGCCGGAAGTAGCTACCAACTTCGTTCTTTTAAATGGCAACCGCTATTTTTTATTGCATTTTTGGATTCTACGTGAAATTTCATAACCTGTGATACCAACATGTCAATATCTACAAGTTATGGTTTTTAAGCTATTTTCATTTATTAAAAAAAAATGGCGGATGCAGACGGTACTTTAAGAATTCATTACTTGAAAACCGTGGTAGATATGACAGCGGCGTTTTCACCAGCGCATAGAGATGGAATAGGGCTTTCTTTATCTTTAATGCGTTGTTATTGTTAATCAATAAGATAAAAAAGATAAACCGCAGTTTCTTCTTTTATCTGTAATCCTTCAAACGGTTCTAACACCTAAATTTCACACTTCATACAGGACAAGGAAATGCGCTATTGTTTGCGTATTAAACATGTGGATCTATTTCTGCGTTTTTCATCTACTGCGCAGAAAATTCTCATAAAAGAGCTGACACCTTCAGTCGTTCTAAGCGCCCTTCATTGAAGTACAACTTCCCATTTGTCTTTGGATTCGCCTAGTAATTTTCTATCACATGTTGATTGTTGGGCTAAAATTCTGCCCGTCACATCAGAAGTTTGTAGTCGTTTGTCGATTTCTATCGAAAAATTCCAAAAGTATAATCTTGAAGAGCAGGAACGAACATATAAGGTTTTCCTACGTTAGGTATCGTTTGTCATTAAGGATGTGCGAATCCTTTACCTATAACCTATATTAAACAAGGTTTAGATTGTGCTTGTATTACTTATTTCAATCCTACTAATACAAATAAAATGAAGACAACTGGCAATTGTTACATTTACCATTAGTCGTTATGAGAATAATATGATTTGCGAAACTCCTTAAATCAGTACCAATTTCTTGTTTATTTTCACTGTGTGAAATAATTACATTTTGTTTTAGACTTACGTATGGCAGCTTTATTTTTTAGTGAATGGGACTTTTAATATACGATTTATAGTAGTATCTTGTGTTTTATAAGTGTGTGCATAGCGAAATTGGGTATTCGACCACGTAAGGTTTCAGTGTAGCATGTTCGCAAGTATGTTTACTAAGTATATAATAGATAAAAATTGAATATTTCTGATAATTTAAAATTTATAGATTTTAAGTAGGTGGATATGACCACAATAATAGCAAAACTTGATGACCCATAACTAGTACATAGCATCGTAATTCGAATAGAAGCTCTACATATCCTAGCACTTGTAAAGGTCATTCATAAAAACGAAGTTCTTGAATAATCAATAACGACCTTTGTTGGTACCAAGCGTTATATCGTTCATTTCCTCGTGATATTGTAAAGTAAGTAGGAGCAGTCGGTATTCGATTTCTGTTTCGAATGTTTCACTATGTTGAAACATATTTAATTTTATGTTAATACTACAATTAGTTTTTATTCCATTTTTTCGTATACCGAAAATGAATGTAGTTTTATCTGTTTACTGCAATTAGGATTATAATTATCACATTACAGTTTTAACTTCGCTATTTTGTTTGTCAAATTTCAGCATTTGGGACAATTGTTTATAATAATTTATTTGCTTTATTTCCAATTTGTAGCTGCACCTCTCTATGTAAACAAACCTGTTCTTTAGCTTCTTGAAAGTAGTAGGTATCATCTTCAATAGTTTTTTTATTTAGAATTAATTGGTTAGTTTCATACTGTTTGAATGTAATGTAACAGGACGATAGCTGGCACCTTTCTTACCAAAATCACAGCTTCTGTGCCAAAACGATGCACACGATAACACGATTAGTTTAAATCACCATAGAAACAATTGCTACAACAATTTCCCATCGACATATCAATTTCCCAACTTGGCAAATAAAGTGAGGTTGACTTTATTTATCAAGTTGGTAAATTGTTGTAGCAATTGTTTCTATGGTGATTTAAAAAAATAGTGTTATGCCATTTCTCTTTTAGTATATGTATAGGTCTTGGATTATCTCGTGAACGACTAGCTGCGTGTGGGAGGAGTCATAACTATGAAGTTTGGTCATAAATGAAGCATAAAAACATCGACTTACTTTGGAAAAGGTCCCAAAATGTAAATAATTTGTTCTCGTTCTCATATATCAACAAACTTAATATTTATGGTGTAATTTATTTTATTTACTTACTGTTCAATCATAATTACACTGTTTATTGTTTCATAATGACGAACGATATTATTAGAATAGTTGCTACATAAAAACGAATTTTAGTTACCTTCCAAGACCTTTACCGTACAAACTACCGCTTGCTCTTGTATAGATGAACAGAAGTTCGATACAGTGGTGACAGAAAATGTAATGGTGCCGGTTACTGAATCCACCAATTGACCTCATCTTATTAAAGGGCGAGACCTGCAAAATTTCTAATAATGATTCTTTGCGCTGGTGAAGAAATATTTAGTTTCCTTGCCATCTCTTCAGCTTTCCCTTCAAAAAAAAAAGAAAATCAGAACATTGACATTGTCGCGCCAGATGATCTTAAATGTAATTCCAATTGTATAATTATGTATATGAATTTCAAAGCGCTAAGTGCCATTTAAGCTCATGTTGGAATTTATGTGTAGGTAGATGTTGTTGTTGTTATTAATTTGTGTAAATAATCTTGCATTTCCTTAACAAACATTTAAAGACCATTTAGTGCTTATCTTGGTAAAAATGTCACTGCAGAAGGACCGACTTTTATTAGGCACTATGGACTTGTTTTTGAACAACAAATAAACTCTTGGAATGAATGCTAGATCCCAGAACATGACATGCAGTATATGTGACTGAATCTATAAAGAATAAAACAATTTGATGGTTGTGATAGAAATTTGAGCCTTCAAGTGCTTTATAATGTTGTACATTGAACTTAGCTTGCGACTAATTTAATTGCAAAACGATTACCATTTCAATTATTGATTCTCTAACGTAACTCCTCCCACGGACTTTTTTTACCCTGTGGTATCGATACAGCGATCTTTCTGCTTTTTTGTAAATATTAAAAAAATATATAAAAAAGTGAATGTATTGCTTATTTTTAAGTACCCTAGAAATTTCCAGTTTTGAGAGAATTTATCAAGCCACTTAATGGTTGGGGCAGGTAAAGTGCTGACATTTTTTCAAATTTAGAGGTCCGATGGTTACTTGTTGAGAAGACAGCTAACACGTTGTATATTTCACGAGGAGTAATGGGAAAGTAGTGTATGTTTGGGGGATAGTACCGCGCTCCAAATTGTCAGCAGACGTGTTAGCAATTTCTTTGATATTTCATGTTCATTTTCATGGATTTTCTTGTAAGGGTGTTTATTGCAGTTGCAGTTATTTACCATAGCAATTTTTAATTCATTGGCACAGATTTTCTAATTGTTTATAAAGTTATGTTTCATCCAATTATTTATTAATGGTTATAGTGCTTAAACGTGAGCTATATGATTTCAAAGTACCAATAATGAAAACTATCCTAGTAATAAGCTTTTTAAAATTAGGATTTATTCTTCTTTTTTTTAAGGAGGTGCGTGAGATACTTTGACATAGGTGGAAAGGTCGCAGCCATTTGTTAAATATTATTATTTGTGTAGTTGCTATGACCAGCTGCTTTTATTTTATTTTATTGATAACATGATAACTTCACCGCCAAAAAGTGTATTCGTAAAGCAATTAATAGATAGATTTTCATGAAAGAGTACAAATAAGATCAACTAAAAAAATAATATGGTATCTACTTATAGCTATTTATGCAGTTTCAAAACGTAGATTCACATAAAATTAGCTGTAAATAATGTGAGGTAGTAATTTTCTGTTAATAATGCACATTTGCACAAATAGGTTTCGTCTAAAATAAACATCGACGGAATGCGAAAAAAGTAGTAAAAGTTAGGCACCCGACTTACAACATGTAACACCATATATTGATCCAAATTATCTAAAATAAGCGAATAAACAAACCTACTACTCTTCATATAACGAATGTTGCTTACTCATAACGTGCGTGAAACGTTGAATTGTAAAAATTAATGACATTATTTTTCTGAAAAGAAATATGCTAAATCGATAAAGATTCTATAAAAAAATATCATTGAATGATCCAATCTCTAACGGCGCCATATACCTACCTAAAAACGATGTTTTTCATGATAACGTAAAAAATGGCAGTAGTACAACATTGATAAAACAAAAGAGTGTTCTTTGACTTTTTCTTCTTTGACTAATTTCTTTTTTAAGTAAATTGGTGGTATCTTATTTATTGAATGACAGTAAGTACTCGTTTCCAAACTATTATTTATAATGCTCTCAGTTTTAGATCAAAATTAAGTTTCATTATAAAGGATATGTAAGAATGGGCAATTTAAAAAAGATTGAAAAGTAACAATAAATTTTAGTGCATTTCTAATTTCAAGTCAAATAAATCATGCTAAAAATAGTGTTAAGCACCTTTTTCGTATTAGTACGTAGCACAAACACATTTTACCACCAACCCTCAATCGTTAAACTTCCTTGGCATACTTCAACCCTTCATCTGAAAGTATTGTACAATAAATTAAACAATTTACCGAAACTTTGTAATTTCTGCCATATTCTGATATCGACCTTTAGACGAAAACTTTATTCTGTGATTACCTACAGCTTTATATTAAATCGATTAAATTGTACGAAGTTGAAGTATATAGCTTATCGTAATCTACCTCATCTGAATTGAATCGCGTCTGTTTAAATTAATTTTTCGCGTGTATTAGGAATCTAAATTTTTTGTACACTTCTTAACGGCATTCTAACAGTTTACAGTTAAATGAAGTATTTTTAATTTTCATAATTACAGGTTGTCCCAAAAAGGAAAAACGTATCGAAGATTTTTAAATGGAATGCTCAGTATACTATATCATTTTCCGTTCCTACGAACAAAATTAATGCCAGAGGTTTTCCTCACCTTACAATTTTTGAAATATACTGTATTTTCTGAAAATACATTAACAATTTTAATATGTAAATGCTCACCTTCTGTTTTTTTATGCGATACTCACGTAGTTACGTAGGGGTGTACTAATTGCTTAGTGTTATGTAGCGGTTTTCATTTTAGAAAAACGGTTGCGGAGCAATCTCAATTTTAAAATTTTCATCAACGAATAAATGCATCAATAACATGACCAGCCAATCCTCTGCAGTTACACTAGTGGTTCTCTACTTTGATGATCAATATGATTGTCATCTAGTGTGGGTTTTAGCAAGGAATAATAATTTTTACGATTCTCATTTAAAGAACATTTACTTTACTTTCAAGGGTCACTATGCAAAAAACCTACAGTGAACCAAAAATGTGAATTTGGAAAATTTAACAAATTAAGAACAACTTTAGTTATTTTTACATCTAAACGTGAAGGATTTGTCAGTTTAGATTACTGAAATAAAAAATTTTGATGAATCGGTACTTAAATTCAAGTGAAACATGGTCCAAAAATTTCTAATAGTACCCCAGGCAGAAGTGGTACGAATAACCCTTAGTGCAAGGATAATTCTTATGCATAAAGAGCAAAATTATCAGAATTTTCAGTGAGAGCGGGCCTGCTCTGCAAACACTATGTCACTCCACAGCGTTTTACAAATCATCATTCAATAAAGAGAGACGCTCTCTTAAATGGTTTTTAGTTTTAGAATCTTTATACAGGTATGGAAAAATATTATCGGTGGATTGACTGATAATGAGCTAGAAAGAGTTAAAGGTTCAACTTAAGCATTATAATTCTGATTGAAAAACCAACTATTTTTAAAATGAACAGAATACACTTTTTTCAAAACGCTACTTTATAAGATTTTCGAAAAGACCTCCGCCCTGCGCAAGGCAGTAGTCGCAATCTGTGATAAAATTCAGTTCGGGTGTTTTCTAACATTTCTTGTGTGATGCTGTTTAAAGAATCTGTAATTTTGACACGAAGTTCGTCCAAATTGTTAGCACGTTCATGGCTGTAGCCATAAATTTGCTGGGATGCGTATCCCCAAACAAAAAAGCCGTTCGGCGGGATATTAGGTGAGCGAGGAGGATATTTTATGGTACCTTTACCACTAATAATACGGTTAGGGAACGTAATTTCCAAAAACTCTTGAACTCTTATTGCAGTACGAGTAGGACAGCCATCTTGTTGATACCAAATGTCGTCAAAATTTATATTGAGGCGTTGAACAGCTGGAACCATTTGGTTTCTCAACAGCTCTAAATATTTGTCGGCATTCAGGTTTCCGTTGATACAAAATTCTAGCAAGTTGCCACGAGACTTCTCTCGTATTAACACTTTTTTCCAAAAATAAATATAGCTGAATTCAGAAAAAAATACTCTTAAACTACATAAAAAAACTGCAACTTTATCTTATAAAAAAATGAGTGCCGCCATTTTAGCTTACACCGGAAGTGACGTAATCAAAGGTAATATCAGCATTTTCGTCCTTGGCCCGAATGTAATTCATTAGCGAAAACCGCATTTCGATAACTTTTTTTTTAGGGTACTTTTACAGTATTCAACCTCTCAGATATCAATGGGGTTAAATGGCAATATAAGCCCGTTTTTATCTGATCTAATACTCTATTCTCAATTACCTTTGATGTAGATCAAAGTGTAGATTTACACCCTCCACTAATCAAGTGTACCTATTTGCTTCTCTTGCAGTATTGCTGTTCCAGTTTGTTCTTAATTTGAAAGTAGGTAGTTTCTGACCTGTCATCATTAGAGAGATGTCTTCAAGGGCATTTTTTTAACTAATGAACAGACAAAATTTTGGTACTATATTAAGTAAAATGCGACGGTGTTTCCGAAAAAGTAAGTCTTGTTTCGCTTAAACAACTTTTAGGTTATTTGTAATTTTTTAGACATTGTTGTTCATTTTAAGGAGACACAAAATAGAAAAAGGAGTTGGTTAATGGTACGGCGATATATTTAACCTAACATTATATAGATTTTACGATATAACATAGTGACATATTTGACAATTTCGTGTTTATTTTCATATTATTTGAGCATTTCAAATTATAGCGTCGTAAAGCATTGAAAACGTGCATATCTCTCCATCCTTATAAATGCATTTAGCATTTGCGTTTATTGAGTAAACCATTACTTACTTAAACTTAACATACAAATGTTATCAATTCATCATAGTTCATAAAAATGGTAGAGCTTAATACGTTCAACGACGGAAGGAATTGACATAAAGGAGCAATGCATACTTTTTACTTGTGGTATTTTCTTATATTTTTCATATCAATCATAACTTGGTTTTCTGTCTGCAACTCGTAATCCATCTTAATATTATAAGATGACTGAAAAACATCCGAACTACCCTACTGATAAATTATGAAATGTATTTATTTATCGAATAAACTGAGTTCAACCTTCAAGAATTTAACGGGTACCTGCCAATAAATTGATTCCCCAAATAATCCCTCTGGAGACAATCGTTGACACATTCGATTCTCAGGAATTTATTTTTCGAAGTCGGTAAAATCGGCCCTTGGTGAAATATCTTATCCACTAATGAAAATTGCTAATAATGTATATCAATATTTATAATAAAGTGACTATAATATATTGAAAAAGAATCATATTAATTAGTAACTTATATCAATGTTTTATTGATACGTTCATATCTCGGGTCTATCTGACATCAAATAATAATAATAATTAAATAAATTGACGCTTTCAGTACCTCGTAGAAAATTAAGTTGACATATTATGAGCGTACTCATTGCTCGTTATAGTTTAGTAGAGTACCATGTCGTTTGTACAAATAATACATAACACCGCAATGAACATGAATGGAATGTAGTTATTTTGGTATACCAGCACGCCAGCAGCTCCTTTTGTTCTTAAACAACTTATAAATAATGTCAAACTGTATATTTTACATGAACTAAACCTCAATTTGTATTAATGAACTTCATTCACATGCTTTCACATGCAACACAGTAGATATAACATAAATAGCATCACGAAACTCATATTATTATCAGTAATAGTTTATTAACCATTTCTTAATTTTGAAATTTGGAATAATGATTACGGATAGTTCAACAAACAGTTTGTATTTACCAAATTTGGGATTTACGTACAGGGTGTGCTCTAATAATAGTTGAAGAGATATCTCTTCTGTAATATCAGCCTGTCAGCAGTATAAATTATGGGGTTGTTAAATATTTGTCCGAAAAATATTGTACCTACTCAACAAAACATGAATATTAACGATCGCGCTTTATTCAATGTTAAATTAAAGGAAGTGGCGCTTATTCCCGATAGATTTAAAACGTGGGGAATAAATGAATGCAGAAATAGGCGCAGTAAATTGGAAATCCACGAAAGTTCAGTTAATCTAATTCTCTAACTAAGTATATGTGGTTTAATATCAATTATTTCCTGACTGTTGCTAGTCATTTAATGGAAATGATCATTTTTGCATAGATATCATCACATCACAATATAATTCAAAATAACGATGGTTTGTTTCGCTACCGCAACGCATTTGGCACGTTTTTGATAGGGAACTTAAATTATGTAATCGGCCTACGTGTGATCATAACTATGATCATCTCCCTCGTTATTTTATACTTGTATGTCAGTTACCTAATTTAAAAATTACATCCTGTTTCATTAAAAAGAATTTATGGCCTTTGTGTAATTTTCCGATCGAAACACTGCAGCGATACAATTTTATCCGAACATTCAACTAGGGTTAGTAGTAAAGAAATACTGTTATATGAGTATTATTTAAAAATTAACACTAACGCTGTTTGTAATTTTTAAATGTTGTAGATTTATCTTACAGTTATAAAGTTACAAGGGCTGTTTTTTTCCGATTGGCTATAAAGGATGGACGGGTGAATATTAAAAAATTATTTTTTACCAAAAGTAATCTACAATCAAGGTTACTTTGTGGTGTCTCAATGTCTGTGAACCAGCTTTGCAATACCCTCTTCATAAATTGTTGCTGTCATTGATTTGAAGTGAGTTATATCGGTTCCTTTGAGCTCCTTGGGTCTATATGGTGGGTGTTCGACAATGTCTCATTTAGATTGCTCAAGGTACAGGTTGGGTTACACGAGGACGGGCGTTGTCGTGGATCGGAACAATTCCAGAAGTCAGCATGCCTCTTCTTGTGTTTTGAATAGGTCTCACAAGCGTCACAATAAGAATCTGCAGTAATTGATGTCCCCAGCTGCATAAACTTCAGAAGAAACAGACCTTTTCTGCCCCAAAAAACAGTTACCATAACTGTACGGTTGTTCAGCGGTTGTTTGAATTGTTTGGTATTCTTTGAAGAATTTATGTGCATCCATTGTTGTGATTGTCGCTTCGTTTCGCGCGTGTCATATTGAACCCATATGTTACCTCTAGGCTGGTTTCCGAGTGTCACCAAATACTAGAGCAAGTAGTAAAAGCAATACCCTTGAGCTTGTATGGGTTAAAGGGCATGCTGGAACAACACTCAATGAAAAAGCCGATAAGTTAGCCCGACTGGCCTCAAAACAACAGTTTTATGGTCCAGAGCCGGCTCTCCCACTTACAGTATCAACTGTAAATAACTTAATAACTCAAGACACCCAAGCCCAGCATAAGGTTAGGATGTTAGGTGGAACTTGATGTCAGAATTCCGTCACGCGAGAGAGGCCTTTAGAGGACCATCTCGTAGTCTGGCGCGTTTTTGCACAGGGCTATCCAGAAAGAACATGCGGCTACTTGTGGGCATACTTTCTGGGCACTGTAAACTTAACAAGCACATGCACCGCATGGGCTTGGTTGAATCACCATCCTGTAGAGGATGCTAGACAGAAGATGAGATGGCGCAACATATACTTTGTGAGTGTCCCGTACTTGTCCTGGCCGGACATGGCTAAGATTACAGCCGCTTCCCCGTCCAGCATCCTCAGGTTTATCTCACGTGTGAGATGGCTTGAGTGATGATGCGGGGTCGAACGACTCTAATCAGGGAGGCCGCACAAAGGGCCCGAATAGGTGGCCTATGTGCGAGTGGACTTTTGACCACCCTCCCATCGTAATCCAGAATCCAGAATCCAGAACCCATATGTCATCACCTGTTTTGTGTTTGTCAGTCAACACCTTTAGGATCCAGCGAGCACAAAGTTTTCTGTAGCGCAGGGAAGACCTTGAAGCTTCCGGAAATTTTATCACCAATTCACTTACGGTGAACCCACGATTTTCCTTAACCACTTGGTCAACTCGTTGAACAAGGTCATCTGTAGCCACAGACTTGCGTTCTTGACCACCTTAATCATGCACTTCAGTTCAGCCATCTTTAAACTGTCGAAACCATTCACGAACAACACTATCACCCATAATGCTGTCTCCATACACACGACTCACTCTTCGATTAATTTCTGCTGCACTATTCACTCCGCTTTACTTGACTGCAGCTCACCAACAACTGGCATGTTGGACTCGGCAGTGACAGTGCGTGTGGTGGGTGACACCAGCCACCTGCCACGTGCCTGGCGTTCATACTGTGCGATCGGAGGTTGAAAAAAACAGCCCTTGTACAAGCGCGTATGCCTAAGATATCACTTACGATGACATCACTCCATTTCCACACTTAAAATTATTCTAAATTAACTACTTTTGTTCATATTGATGGTTGATCAATAAACACAGTGACGTTATTAATTGTATATTATCATTACGTTCGTGGAACTCATTTCATAAAGTTTCGTCGAACAAAGTATCATTTTAATGATCGAAACTCTATCACAACTATGTTGTTAAATTGCACAACTATTTTTAATCATATAATAAATACGCAAGTAACATTGCGTTTCAGCTCGTTAGTATATTATTATCAATTATTTTTTTAACAATAAGTAATAAACAAAATTCAGTTGTTCTCTGGTGATAGATTTAATATTGAAACGCGTCCCGTTAAACAAATACATAATGGGATTTTTGTGTTATATTATATTATATTACATTATGAAATTTTAAGTTTATTGAGCATAATTGAAGGGTCGTCTTTCGCGTATCTCGCTTCTTTAAGTGATATACAAATGACAAGTATTGAATGACATAAATCCAACCTTATGAAAAAGTACTGTAAGGCATCGTAAAGACTTCGCATAAGAAAATTACTAATTGTAATCATAACTATACCTTATCCAACGAGAGAAAGGACTTGCGCTCGGACGAAAATTCGTATGTTTCAGTTGAATCGCCGCCTATTCATTACTCCTACTTCGACGAAGTCATACCTTGCGCCGATACCTATAAAAGGTACCTCTTTATAGATGAATACCTGATCCCAGTTTCCTCCCACTTTAATCTGCAATGCGCAAACCAAGTCCTTTCTCTCGTTGGATAAGGTATAGGCAGGTTACCATAAAAATTCCCCTCTTATAATATGTAGGCTACTATAATTGAAATTTAAAGTGTTGCTAGATGTAGAAAGTACCGTAATCATCAGTTTTTGTGGGCAAAACAACCCACCAACACTGGCAAATGTATCCTTTTGACATGGATATCTTAAGCACGTTTTACATCTAATATTCTTTCATCAGGGTCTTTTTTTCCATGTTTCTGTTCATAAACATTAAATTAATATTACTTTTTGAACCTTTCTCTACTGAATAAGAAATTAAACCAAGAACCTATTACTGAAAGTAGAAAATGTGTCTCAAGACAAAGTAAACAAAATAAATTTATTAGTAGGTAATAAAAATACTAAAACTTAATTGTGCACTGTATAAAACAGGGGAAAGTTCGCAAAACTTTAATAATTATATTCCTAACGATTTTGGTCCTTTTGCAGCATTCAACTTGAATATCTGAGATAGAAATTGGCAGAATATTAATCGTTCTCTTTGTTGCATCAACGTCTTATATGGGAATATCTTCATGTGAACAAGGAGACTGTTGATACTTTTATTTCCATATGTCAGTGGCCGTATTCCTCTAAGATGGTCTCTTCTGCATAATGTTTCTTTATTATTGTAATATACATATTATGCTAAGCAACAAAATGATAGTTTTGCCTACGAAATATTTATATAAAAAATACAGTGTCTGACTTCTACCAAAGTATCAACCAAAAGAGTCTTTTCGCTTCGCGGTCCTTAATCGGAACCCATATCATAGTCTACATGAGTCAGTCATGCGAATTTCATCCTTTCGGAAATGTTAAGCATCGCTATCCAAGGGGTCCCATGAAAATTAGTAAAATTCAGATGTTTCGAGCATAATACTAAAGTGCCGCAAAAAATGAAATTTGAGAAGTCTTATTTTTTTGCTACAATTCAGCATGGCGTAGATGTCTAACAATTTCAAACGTTTGTGGACAAGTGCTATCCTTCAACGTGTGGTAGACGTTAATAATCTATAAATATGAAGAGTGCTACACAATAAGCACAATGGATCAATCATTTATACAATAGGAAATAGCAAAGAAAATTGCAAAAAGGTCTATTTTTCTACGAATCTTCACGAGGGTACATCGTTTATAATGTGTATGGCTGTGGCTGGTTAAAAGAACAGTATACAATAATGTCTATAATACCTATGTTATTTTAATACTTACAAATCTTTCAAGAAGGCTCACCAGTTTTATAAGTTAACCACGGTTTCTCGATATGCTCTTAATCAATTCCATTTCAGAATGACGTAATAGTGGATTATAATACAAAACTTCTGTTTATGGGAAAATTATTAGTATACGTGGCCGAATTTATAGTTTTAGTCACGAACGTAAGAGTATTAAAGGTTTCAAAAAATCCATTATCCATATGAATGCTCCATTGTGAAACCAGCACTTTTTTTTCATTATAGCCAAATAATACTATCAGTTACACTCCAAGGGTTCCATTTTGCTACGGTCGATATTGGATTATAGAACTACGGCCAGTTTCCATTTAACATTTTAACGCAAAAACGCAGTTTCTGAAAAGGCAATTGCAGTTAATTTTCAATGTTTTGATCAACACGAGTTTTTTAAAACATTTTTCTTTGCAAATCAAGACGTTAACTTTTTGCAAAATACTGTTGTTATTATGTAATAAGCAGTTTTTATGAAATTTAAGCTCTAGGCTCGTACTGGCGTACTGTTCAATTTGAACCGCTTTCGAAGAATGATATCAATTTATTATTATAATAATGATACATCAAATATACGAATATACTTTAAGAATGCGAGAACATTATTAAAGTTATTTTTAATCGTTGCTACGTGAATATCACAAATGAAATTTATTTTATGACAAAAAAACTACGTAAAAATGGGTCAAACAACATACAAACTTTTATTCATTTTAAATACCTTTTTTTTAAAAGAAAATCCATTACGCAAGAGCTGATATCGCGTATATTTCACTTCAACCGTTTTCCTTCGTCGCAGTCGACTTTTTTAACGGAACAATTTGCTTTTGTTTTTAGTATTTGATAGCTTGAAGTATACTTTTATGGCTTACGTGTCAAGTTATCAAAATACCGCTTCGATATTTGGAACAAAAACAAACAATCATTTTGGTAGTTGCCTTCAAGTGAAGTAGATTTAGTGTTATTAGTTACATTTAAATGTGTATGATCTCTATACTATATTCTTATTTACAAATGTTAATTGTTCATTCGTCGAGAAATAAGACATAGCCTTTTCAAACCGTTGCTAGAGCGTTTTAGCTCTATATGTATTAAACTTATGAAGAACATGTCTTAGTAACGAAAGTGGGACCTTTTAAAGAAATAAAGTTGATCTAAAAGGGTAGATGAAAAGTTCGTAACTTCACTGCGATGCTATAAGCCGTCAGTAGGCGTTTTGCAACGCGATTACGTATTTCCATTCTTTCATATATTTAATTACATGAATATTTGTGCCAGTAAAATTAAGACTTTATGACTATTTTCTGTAAACGTAACATTCTGGAACTATTTATATGTTTTAGAACATTTTTAAATCTATAGATATATCCACAAACTCATAACTACTCGGGTTCCTGGTATGGTATGTCTAGGTTTTTAGTTGTGTTTTCCCTAGACCACAAAGTAATGCTTGCATTTGCGTGTGAATTTGCAGCTTCGGCTCACAAAAATTTTACATAATTTCACATGATCATAATCACAAAAATCTCTTAATAAAAATGATACCTACTGATAACTATAAACGAAATAAACTGATCAGTGTGACACTTACAAAGACTGCTAACGTACTACAAACTTCCTGTATGAAGTTGAAAATGGCACACTTATTGCTTGAACAGTGCAGGCATGAAGATTGTTTAGGCAACTGTTAATCCCGGAGATGGTATATTTTGCAGATGTAGATTTGGACCACTTTGTAGCCTTTGCATAGAGGCAAAATGTAACAAACACTGATAACCACAAAGATGATGAAACGGACCCATTATGAATGTCTTAATATTCATGGATTCTGGAATCTTGGGTATCTTTTGCTTGCCCAATAATGCTTGCTTTAGTCTTTACAGATAATATTATATATTCACGATGCATCACTGAGACGTTGATGTTACCTAAAATTCTTTCTAAACCATGTTTTGAGTTTGGCACCGTTTGCAAATGCATCGCATATTTAAATAACATTAATTTGAAGCATCTGAAAATTCATATTAATACTCATCGAAAAGATGCTGCTTAAGTAATCATTAAACGTAATGGGGTGGGTTCCCAAATTTTGGCCCCAACTAACTTTAGATTGATACGAAATGTCAGTACCGTCACATCATTAACAGGATCCAATTATAACTTTGAAGAGCTTTGTAGTTCAAAGCTCTTCAAAGCAACATCGCAAATTGTGCAATTCTATATAATCAATACTGGCCTATTGTGGCGGTAAGTGCTTGAAAAATAAGTTAATTTATACTTATAATTAATTTTACTTTGGCTATGATGATTTTAACTTGTTGTGACAACTTCTACGCATTTATCAATGAATATCTAAACATTAAGGAGGGGTTCAATTGTCCTAAGTAACCAAAATTTCATAATCACACTCCTATATAAACGCCATGTTAAAATTGGACTTTGGCATGCATTTCTGGACAACTCGCTCTGACCATAGTTTTGCTCCGATCATAGAGTTTTATGTCTCAAAATGACCCTAAGAACATGCTACGGCTCATGCCTAGTTTTAGCAAAAAGTATAATGTTTCAAGCTGTCTACGATGTGTCAAAGTGACAGATACTGTTTTCGTGCAATATTTTGCGATTCTTTCAAAATGACAATAGAAATAGCATACCCCAATGCGATAAAAATATAAAAGTCAAAAATCCGACCAATACAGTGGTCACAGCGAGTTGTCCAAAAAATGAAGTCCGAGTCTTTTCCAATGGCGAGTGAACTTTTGGCGTACTAGCAGGAAAAAATTGTCGTTCCATCACAACTCTTTACTTCAGGCTAAATTTCCTCGTAAATTGCTCTCATTATTCGAAAATTTCGGAATTCATCAAACAAATTCGTAGAGATTTCTTCAGTGGAATGGGCCAACGTAAACCAGGATCGGTGCGTGCAGGTGAAAGAAAGGTGCCTAAGAAGAACACCAAACTGGGCAGACGTAAGAGAGCTTTGGAGGCCTTCAACGCGATAGAAATCAGGGTCAATATTGAATCGAAAAAAGTTCTTGAACCCCCTCTTAACAGACATATTGAATCCTAATAGGCAGATTATTTTTTCGATCTCAATAGAACGCAATAAAATATGAATCTGGAACAAATTCACGCAACCTCGACAGAACGACATCATACAATAAATAAAACGTCGTTTACTATTATCTAAAACTAGCTGCTTTTCTCACCTTCACCATTCTGCAACTTTCTACAATTTATAATTTTTATGTTCTATTTATAAATTTATTAGCCGCGTATAAAGCTCTCAGTCAGCATAATTTTTTCGAACATCTTAATAATTATCGAAAAGGTTTTCGTTTCTGTATAATTTTTATATCACACGCAAAAATATCATTTACTCTCGATACAATTAAAGTAATGAATGTAAAGGATTTGTTTGTCATGAAAGCGCACTGCCGACATTTACCAACTTTTGTTATCTGTGTGAGCTTTTTCGAGCACAAATGTAACCGAGCTTACAATAACAAAAAAGCCAGTTTTGACATTTCAGAAGTATTACAATGTGCCCCAAGTTTACCAATGATATTTCATTTATTTAATTTTCTCCAAACTTGCTTTGCGAACTCCCTAAGTAAGTAATAATAAAAATGATAAATTTGTGCAATTAGTTATCCTTATTATTACAATAATTATTTAATTTCTTTTCTTATAAATGGCCATCGCCATCAAGATGAAAAATGAATTATTTACTGTATTTATCACGGCTGTAGCGACCTGCAGATAGACGAAACAACCTTACATTTAGAATTAGTATAAGAATTCATTTTTAGAGCAAAATTAGAGCAATGCGATCATCTCCTTACATGCACGAGAAATAAAGTAGGTGATGAGCGCAAATCGCAAGCAAAGGTAACTTTTCCGTCAACACGCTGCCTCAATTTCCATTATAACAGTGTTGTACACCAATGTACAGTCGTAGTCACCTAAGAAGGCGAGAGCGGCAATGCGAAATCGACGAATTTACGCTGGTGGTAAAATTGGGGCGTATCTATAAGCCAGTGTGGTTTCGTATTGTTTTTGTAGATATGTTTATTCATACGAAATATTAACACAAATGTTATTTATTAAATTATAATTACGGGATAATTACATATTTTAGTGATATACAAATCAAATTCGAGTTAAGTTATTGAAAAAAATGCACTTGTGGGAATACATTAATTTATTATGATGCGCAACTGACTTATATTTTTACAGTACTCGGCTTTCGGACTCATAAATCGGGTTGCGCCGGTGCTCGCCTTCTTATGTGACTACTATCGGAGTAAAAATGCAATTTCTTCATTTTTGGGCAGTGCATTAGTCATTTATATATGTTTAACATGTGTAAAAATCAAATTGGTAGAATCAGTTGTTTAACCTTTTATTTTAATTAACAGCAATAAAAACGCTGTATTTAGTATTTTCCTGGCTGACGGTCAGTTTTAACTTATCATAAAATTGTTATTGTTTCATAAATTGTTACCAAATTTACAAATGTTGTAGCACACATACTTCTGAAAAGTCGACAGCCAATAAATATTGATTATTCATATAATTAACTGGTTTTATAAGCCCTAACCGAAAATGTGCTATTTTGCAATATACGGTAACTAAAGAAAAATTCTTGTTTTAAATGCTAAATTTGTATTACTCAAATCGAGCTGCATTATTCCTTTATTGAAAACAAAATTTGTTTTCTTGTAATTCAAAGTAAATGTTATAATTATCGCGAAAGAAAGACGCACATATTCCTGCGAGAGGTAATCTACCACATCGTAAATCGTGAGCGGCAAACCACAACAATGTGATTATTCTTTAGCATTGTACAAAACCATGCGCTTCATAGCAATAGTGTACGACACCATCTTCCACCCCGTACTGCACTTCGCCGCGCGAACGCAAGCATCCATCTTTTTTCCAAATTTCTTTTAAACAAAACATGTATACATGGCATTATTTTTGTGAATCGTGTTAGACCACAATATAATTGCTTTAACCTTGTTATGTTACTATCGGTTACTATCAATATTATTAATATCGAACTATCAGGTACTCAGTTACACAAGATGTCGTTTTTTTATTATAGCTTCAAGACAAATAAACCAATTGGCCTCAAAAGCATCTCACATCTACAAATAAGTATACATTTTTCAAATATACAGGGTCCTGCACCTCACCTCCCGTCTTCTGTAGCTCCGTTATTAATTAAGTTAGGTTTTTGAAATTTTGCAGACGTTTCCTGTACCCCAGATTATATTTCAGGAAAATATTTTTGATTATACAGGGTGTCCCAACAAAGTGTGACGCCATAATGATATATTTTTTTAAATTACATGCTTTACTTTTTTTTACTTATTTGGTCGTCTTTTATGCTTGCCTACATATTCCTAAAATTCTATTGAAATCGGTTGGATGAAACCAGAGAAAAAAAATAAAAACGAAAAAATGTCGGTTTTGCATCACTGGTTTTAAAAATTAATAAAAAACGCAAATAGTACCTGGTTAATGAAATTTTACGACACGCTCATTAAATAAAGTCTAGTAGTCTCGTTTACCAAGTTTTATTGATCCAAATTATACAGGGTGATCAAAATCTAGTGTCAAACTTCTCAAACTTTAAAGCACTTTATCTTTCTTATTTTAAATTGCAACCCCTACATATTTTGATGTCATTCGATGCGGAATTGAAAAACAAACATTTTTTTCTAATACATCTCTATGGCAATTCCTAATATTGTAAAAGTTATTCAAGAAAAAGTCATTTTATCAATTATTGCAATAGCCATTTTAATTGATAAAAATCGAAGGCGCCTTTGAAAGACAATTTATTAACATACCATGTTTTATGATCACAATTATCTCTAAAGTCTTAAGGTTACCTACTAGAATTTACGTTCGATATGTCTTCCGTTTCCTTCAAGGCACAAACGAAGACGAGTATGAAATGATGTTGCCAATCTTTTAATAGGTCGGGTGTAATGCTTTGAAATGCGTTCAGGATTCTTTGCTGCATGTTTTCTGGTGTGATAAACGATTTCCTTAACGTAACCCCGCAAAAAGAAATCTAATTTAATTAAGTCGGGTGATCGAGGAGGCCAAGCAATTGATCCTCCTCTTCTAATCCATTGATTGGGGAAGGCTGTGTTAAGATGATCCCTGATTTCTAATGAATAGTGTGCTGGAGCTCCATCGTGTTGCAGCCACATTCCATTTCTCACAGCTATTGGCAAATTTTGAAATAAATTTGGCAATTGATTTAAAAAAAAATCCAGATCCAATTGGTCCATTCAAATGTCCGTTAAAAAAGTGAGGACCAATAACATGTTCACCAATAACCCCCCCCCCCCCACAAATTGTTTTTCAACGGCGCCTTCGATTTTTATCAATTAAAATGGCTAATGCAATAATTAATTGATAAAATGACTTTTTCTTGAATAACTTTTACAATGTTAGGAATTGCCATAGAGATGTATTAGAAAAAAAATTTTGTTTTTTAATTCCGCATCGAATGACATCAAAATAAGAAAGATAAAGTGCTTTAAAGTTTGAGAAGTTTGACACTAGATTTTGATCATCCTGTATAATTTGGATCAATGAAACTTGGTAAACGAGACTACTAGACTTTATTTAATGAGCGTGTCGTAAAATTTCATTAACCAGGTACTATTTGCGTTTTTTATTAATTTTTAAAACCAGTGATGCAAAACCGACATTTTTTCGTTTTTATTTTTTTTCTCTGGTTTCATCAAACCGATTTCAATAGAATTTTAGGAATATGTAGGCAAGCATAAAAGACGACCAAATAAGTAAAAAAATTAAAGCATGTAATTTAAAAAAATATATCATTATGGCGTCACACTTTGTTGGGACACCCTGTATAATCAAAAATATTTTCCTGAAATATAATCTGAGGTACAGGAAACGTCTGCAAAATATCAAAAACCTAACTTAATTAATAACTGAGCTATAGAAGACGGGAGGTGAGGTGCAGGACCCTGTATAAGCATCTACCACTCAGTTTCAATAATAATTAATTTTTAAAGTCGAGCGCTTGTGCGATTTCAGTCATAATTAGCGCTTTTTCGCACATACATTAATACAGAAAATTAACGATGTGTTGCAAAAATCTAAAACTGTACACCTTTTTGTAGGAATAAATGATCTTTTAAATGCACTTTATTTTATTAAATTATGATTGCTAATTACTGGGATACAAGCTTCTAAAGTCAGAGGCCTTGCATTTTTACTCCGATAGTAGGACTGTATGTTTTAAAAGGATTTATTTTATAAGAACTACCTATAACAAATACACTCAATGGAGTGACAATCCATCTCTCAAAAACATTGATATGGTGTTAAATAGTTAACTACCACAAGAACCACCCACAAAAAATCTTAATTTGTTTTAATAAATGGCATTTGGTAGTATTTACGTAAGTTTTTGATTATAGATTAATATTTATTCATACAATAATAAGTCATAAATTCCACTTAAAATAAATATTATTATTACATTATAACTTATGGAGTTCCACAAAGTAAGTTTAGATAAAATTAATTACATTTATTTAGTATGTCGTCGGGACTGCGGTCTCAAAAAGCGCAATTTACTCCTGTCACATAAAAATAACTCTTTTAAATTGTGGCTATAAAACTTGACGAGAAGTCTTGAAATGTCATATTGCAACTATGTTGTAATTTTAATAGAAGAATACTATTTATTCCCACATTCAGATTATTTTCTAAAAAATTCTCCTGCTTTAATTTCAGTTATCAAATTTCAATCAACCTCCAATCGCAAAAGATACATTGAATAAGTAAATAATACTATTATTTGCATAAATAATAAGCAATCCAATCATAAGAGGAGGAGGAATAATAAATTTTATGTTGAGCTTAAGACGTTGAACCTACTATAGACGATATACAGACCTTTTTAAAATCAAGTCTAATGTTAGCAAATCGCAAGAAAGTAGGTTCATTGAAGTTTCTGAATATCGCATACCACAAATTTTTCGTTTCAGAAGATCGCCCATTGCATATACAGGGTTATTAAAAAGTAAGGAGACGCCGATTTATTGTCGTTAATATTCATTTTAGGAAAAATTGTTGAATACAAAAGTTGTTTATGTAATTTTTATCTATACTTGGGAATACTTCAATTTTTGTGATCTGCAATTATTTCTGAGCATTTTTTTCTCTTTAAAACAACACTAAAGAAAATTTTTTTAAAATTTATTTTAATAATATTTTTTCAAAAATACGCCGATTCAAGTATTTACATGAAGTAGGTATATGGAAGACAAAAAAAAAGTTACGAATGAAAATCTTATCACTAAAAACAAATTAATAACTAAGTAATTTAAAGTAAGTGTTCAAATTGTCCCCCATTTGTGATTTGACAATGGGCCAGTCGATTTATAAAACCACGTACCTACTTGATGTAAATACTCGAATCGGCGTATTTTTGAAAAAAAAAAATTTTTAATTTATATTAATAACATTTTACATCAAGTAGGTAGGTACGTGGTTTTATAAATCGACTGAGTCATTGTCAAATGACAAATGGGGGACAATTTGAACACTTACTTTAAATTACTTAGTTATTAATTTGCTTTTAGTGATAAGATTTTGATTCATAACTTTTTTTTTGTCTTCCATGTACCTACTTCATGTAATACTTGAATCGGAGTATTTTTGAAAAAAATGTTATTAAAATAAATTTTAAAAAATTTTCTTTAGTGCTGTTTTAAAGAGAAAAAAATGCTCTATCGAATGGTGAGGTAAAAGTAATATGTTCTCATTTAAAAAAATTATGCGGAACGGGGTAGCTCAGAAATAATTGCAGATCACAAAAATTGAAGTATTCCCAAGTATAGATAAAAATTACATAGACAACTTTTGTATTGAACAATTTTTCCTAAAATGAATATTAACGACAATAAATCGCCGTCTCCATACTTTTTAATAACCCGGTATAATTTTCATTTATTGTTTGCTACTGACATTTTAGTAAGTACTAATCAAAATAAATTGTTCCTATAAATAGACTGAATAAACTGAACTTTTATTTTTCTCTTCTCATATATTACTAATCAACTTAGAAACATTTCCCAATTCGCTTTTGCATTGAATTATGCAAAATACTTCTTTATTCGCACTCTGTAAACAGAGCATTTTATTATCTACACAATGTTTATCCAATTATTTTATACAAAAACCTCCTCTAGAGACAATACAAATTGAAACGCTTTAAACTTCTGAACGGTCACTTCTGTATATTATATAATTTAATTGTTAAATGTATAATGATGGCAGTTATCCAACTCGAAGCGTAATATGTGAGAAATAATAATAATTTTTAGAATAACCCAAGATATTGTAGGTCACAACTACCGCTAAGTCATTTATCTTTCAGTATTTCCATATTAAAAACGATTGAAGAAATAAGGGGAAATAGCAATTTGGTGATTACTTGTGTAAACTTTTCTTACTGTTTCAATTTAAACGAATCGGGCGTTAACTCTTAAAACGCGTTGATGGTCCTTTCATTTCATGTGAATTTATATGAGCGCCTTTCTTGTTTAGATTTTCTTACAGATAATTAACTGCTTAAAAACGAAAATACTTGCAATTAATGAAAATGGTTCATTTCTTGATGGGCATGAAATCGGCATCAACCAACGATATTTAGTCGTGATTCTTCAAATATTAGTCCAGTCATTTTAAACATGAACATTGCAAAAAATCCTATATTAGGTTTGACTTTTTTATGTTGTTAGGTTCAGTCCCAGTAGTAAATACTCAATTTTGCAACTTCGAAAAACATGTGGAAACTGGGGGGGGGGGGGGGGGGGGCGCCAAAAACCGCGATTTTTTCGGACTTTTTCAGTTTTAGCCTCGTAGCTCAAAAACTACGAGTTATAGTGTAAAGAATATGATTATCTTTTTTAAACTAGACTAAATTTGCTACAATTTGAGCCTAACCGGAAGTCTGTAACTATAATAGTTTCCGAGATACAGCTCTTCAAAAATAGGCAATTTTTGCCAAAATCTTTTTTCAACATATCATCCATGTTTCGAGCCAGATATTGCCATAACGACGTGCCCTACGACTCTTGTCACGGAGAAAAAAATTGTAGGACATTTTATCACCTTTTATTTAAGCATAGATGCATTCCTGTGGGCCTATCAGTTCTCGAGAAAAAGACGGAAAACCGGAAAACAGTGAAATCCTCCACATATATGTAATAGCATTAGTATGATTAGAAGACATTTTCTGATTATTCTTATTTAGCCTAGCGAACGAACGCTCAAAAAGGGCTTGTAGACAGACTTTTTGATCCTAATGATTTTATTTCTAAGATGTGTTTGGAGGTGTTTGGTGATAATTATACGAAAAGTCCCCGGCCCTACCGTATGAGCTAACTCCGTAGCGTAACAAAATTTGCGGATTTGTTAAGTTTTCCCTTTGTATTTCTTGAATAGGCGATCGTAGTGGGAAATGGCCAATTATAAAATAAAAGCTGCCTCGAGAAAATACTTTTGTTCTTTTCGTCAAGCATTAACCCTATCATAAATGTATTTAGAAAAGACTAGAGACCATTAAACATGGTGGCGCATAAGAGTGAAATTGTTTGGCTAAGGATGCAGGTAATCTGTATTTAATACTCACATATCAGATTTAGCTCTAAACCTCCCACAAAATTAGTTGTTCTCTAGTGCCCTCTATTCCATCTTGAACTCAACGTTTTTTTTAAATAACTATAACATCTAATCTATTTGAGATAAAATATTAAACGGTATTTGTATTTTATAGGAAATTTTATGGTCTACTTTTATTTCAGCAGTTTTTGCTATAAACCCAATACTTTAGGAGCTAGGACACAATATTTGCCGAAAAACGTCGTGTAAAAGCGATTTTAAAAGAAAATGTCAATTCTTGACAGCGATATCTCTTCAACGGATGGAGATAGAGAAAAAACGCATAGAAGAAAACTTGTAGAAAATTTAATCAGCTTTTTTTTATAATTGGCCATTTCCCACTACGATGGCCTGTTCAAGAGATGTAAACGGAAAACCAAACAAATCCGCACATTTTGTTACGCTACTTTTCGTATCTATAATCATCACCAAACACATCCCAGAAATAAAATCATTAGGATCAAAAAGTCTGTCTACAAGCCCTTTTTGAGCGTTCGTTCGCTAGGCTAAATAAGAATAATCAGAAAATGTCTTCTAATCATATTAATACTATTACCATTGAACTCTTATTTATTCAATGCTATTACATATATGTGGAGTCGTAGCGATTTCACCGTTTTCCGGTTTTTCGTCTTTTTCTCGAGAACTGTTAGGCCTACAGGAATGCATCTATGCTTAAATAAAAGGTGATAAAACGTCCTACAATTTTTTCCTCCATGACAACGGTCGTAGGGCACGTCGTTGTGGCAATATCTGGCTCGAATCATGGATGATACGTTAAAAACAGATTTAGGGAAAATGCCTATTTTTGAAGCGCTGTATCTCGGAAACTATTATACTTACAGACTTCCGGTTAGGCTCAAATGGTAGAAAATTTAGTCCAGTTTAAAAAAGGTAATCATATTCTTTGCACTACAACTAATAGTTTTTGATCTACGAGGCTAAAACTGAAAAAAGTCCGAAAAAATCGGGGTTTTTGGTGCCCCCCCCCAGTTTCCACAAGTTTTTCGAAGTTGCAAAATTGAGTATTTACTACTGGGACCGAACCTAACACCATGAAAAAAGCAAACCTAACATAGGATTTTTTGCAATGTTTGTATATTTTTGTGTTTAAATTGACTGTACTATATCGGATTAATGCATAATTTTTTTTTTTAATTTTAATACAATTGCAACTAGTCTTAAAGACTTTGTTCTAACTTAAATTGTCTACTTGGTCAGATGAGATTTTACCCATCGGTTGCTCTCTCAGTTCGAATGGTCTGTTACACACTCACGTTTTCACACGGTGACACTTTTTCTCTCCTTTGCACTGTCACTTCCAACTATCACACTAACTCAAATGGCTTTGTCCTCTTGAGTCTTCTTTCTAATTTCGCGGTGTCGAGGAGATGTAGAACTTCTATATTGGCATGTTCATGTAACCTGTTTTCATGTTTCTGGGTGATGTCCTTAATTTCTTCTACCACAGTTGTTATCCCTAGGTCCCTATGGATATCCCTGTTTTTGACGTACCATGGCGCATTTGTAATATTCCTAAGCACTTTATTTTGAAATATTTCGATTTTATTGATGTTTGTTTGACTGGCACATCCCCATAGTTGGCAGCCATATGTCCATACGGGTTTTAGGATCTGTTTATAAAGAAGTAACTTATTATAAGTTGACAGTTGCGACTTCCTACCCATCAGCCAGTACATCTTCCTGTATTTAACATTCAGTTCTTCTTTTAGGTTTGTTATTATTTACAAAAAACTAATATTTTTGAATAATCTTTACGTTTTTGGCGCAAGATAGTTTATGGGAGAAATTTTTTTCAATGATAATGAATATCTATTTACGTAACTTCTAAAAACTCTAATATACCCTTGCTGATTAATTACTTTCACAAAAATCCTGTAAATGTTCTTTTACAGTTGCCTAAACGACGAGATTTTTCTTTATTCAGTTTACATGTTTCAGTCAATTAAGTAAGCAGAATATGAGACGACTGTGGATTGTTTTCCTGTCAAGGAAAATAACCTTTTGTGAAACTTGAATCATCGGTCTAACTAAACAATAATTTTAATAACTGTCAAAAATAATCAATAATAATCGAGTCATAATATTATTTCAGCTAACATACAACAAAAACAAATAACACTAATAAGTAATTTCTTCTGTTACGTAACTAATAAATATTGCATAATTTTAAGAAATAGCGTCAAAATAAAACAGAAATTAAATTTCAACGTGACCTCCGTCTCTTTCAATACAATGCACAGTATGGTTCGTTCATACATTTCTCTTGAAACATGCCTCAACATAATAGGTAATACTTCAGCGGTACATTCTCTAATTCTATTTTCAAGATGGTTAATATTCCTGAAAGGTCTGGGTTTGTAGACCTCATTTTTGAGGTATCCCCACAAGAAGAAATCGCATGGTGTTATATCCGAAGAGCGCGGAGGCCAAGGAATTTCCAAAAATTTTCCAATCCATTTATGGGGAAGAAGATAATCAAGAAAATTACGAACGTCAACTGTACTGTGCGCTGGAGCACCATCTTGCTGAAAATACATATTTCTGTGAGGATCTAATGGAATATCCTCTATTACATTAAAAAAGTCATTCTGGAGGAAATGCAGGTACCTCTCAGAATTAAGATTTTCTCGGAAGAAAAATGGTCCGATGATTTGATTATTAAAGATTCCACACCAGACATTCGTTTTGAGTGAGTATTGGTCGCGTGCTTCTATGACAAAATGGGGATTTTCGTCAGCCCACCACCGACAATTTTGAGAACTAACAGTTCCATTTGACGAAAATGTAGATTCGTCGCTGAAAAGCACATGTTTAATAAATGATCTGTCCTCTTCTATTTCTGCTTGAATCCAAAAGCTAAAATATAGCCGAGCATCTAAATCTCGGTCTTGCAAGGTGTGGATAATTTTTGGCTTGTAAGGTCTGAATTTATTTGTTTTCAAAATCCTTCTGGCCGTTGTGCTGGATACTGGGTTCAGTTGGGCGATTTCTCGAAGCTGATGTTCTTTAACATTAACCCAAGGATTATGAGGAACCTTAATCCTATTATCAACGCTAGCTGAACTTTTAAATTTCTTTAAAATCCTAGTAATGGTTGAGTGGCAAATATATCTGTCGGGAATCGCTCATTAAAAATTGTTGCCGCTTCCCCGTGCGTTTTATAATTCTCACCGACAATCAAAACAATTTCGATTTTGTCTTCTTTAGTTAAATAATTATTCATTTTGATTAATTTTTAATCGAATGAATTAGAAAATGACAAGAAAGCAGAAAATAACAATCTGTGAATTGTAAATTATGAAAATAATTACGTTACTTTTCTTGACAGTAAAACAATCCACAGCCAGTCTCATATTCTTTCCAATTATAAATCTTTAACGTTTTTAACGAAATCAAATTGAATTTTTAAATCAAGTCTTGGTATGTGAGAATTTGAAAATATTCCAAAAAATTAAAACTTTGGTTTTAGCGGAAGTTAAAGAAAAAAAGATGTTTTCTTGAGATTGTTCGGTAAGCTAAAACTGACAGACGATGAAAAAATTTCATTGAAATCTTGCTTTATTTACGAAAAATAGCACTTTTTGAATTTAGACAAGTTCGAAAAACGCCATTTTCTAGCTAAGTCAAAATCACTCGGTATATCTGATAGGGGCTAAATAGGTTTTCAGACTAGCACAAATTATTGCCGTAAAAAGTTTTTTTAAAAAATCAAAAACAAAAAAAAATCCGTTTGGTGCCTACTTTTTGGCGAGCACTGTATAGTAAGTGTGTTAATACAAAGTTATGTTAAAATTGAACAAAGAACCCATTACTTAGTGTGATAATATAGTAGGCTTGTGTAGTTAGAAATATTTTCGAAACTTGCACCACTTTAATTGATGAAACTTTAATACAAAACATGCCGGCAGTACGGCAGAATGTACAGTCACAATCCATGCAGGTATTGGACAGTTAAGCAACTCGCGCTCTGGTCAGTACTTTGATGGGTGACCGGTTCATTCTGTGGCTCGGTGTGTCCGGCAGGGGGTAGTACAAAGGGCCCGAATGTGGCCTACGTACGCGTGGACTTAGGTCCCATCCCCCATCCTAATTTATACTTTATAATACAAAACATATTTTTCTAAAATACGAAGTTTATTGCGGTTGTAATAAAATCACGAGCGTTACTCGTAAGCTCAATTTCCACAGAAGTTACAGCAGCGTTCAATGTCGTTTTTGTTAGAATGTGAGCTTTATATTGTACCCAATCCAAATTGCGTGCAGTATTGTTATTTTAATTGAGATACATACGTGCAGATATAAAAGTAAAGGTACTATACATACTTTAAAGTAAAAAACCACCATGGGAAACGTCAAACATTATCAATACAACACACAGAGACAATTTTGCAGTCTCTTTATACAGTTAGCAGCGTCATGACAATATAGTGGATGAATATGAAAAAATGAATAATTAAAAACAGAACCGTGTTTTAATTAAAACGCTGTAATACATATTTTCAACTTTTCATGTTTGTATCAATTTCGCGAGTACTAAAATGTTATCTAGGTTAATTGTAAAAATCGCACCGAATAGGGTATTTCTGCTCCCGATCTATCATTAATACTGGTTCTCATTAATTTCTGTAGGTTTCTCCGTGTTTTTGTATCGCTTGTATAAAAAATATTTTAACATTGGAATTATTCAAGATGAAAGAGGAACTGATTTTGATATAATATGACAAATATGGCATGAAATTTAATATTTATTATTATTAAGAATGCTTCTAAATTCAAAGACGTGGAAAGTGTGATTTCTAAACAGAAAATCTCTTTACTATGAATGCATAATATTATTATAGCTATTATAATGTCAACATAGTTCAGTACGTACTTCCACATTGCTACTATATGATCGATCTAGTAATTTTTTTATTATATTGATTCGTATCGAATTGAAAGAGTGGTTGGTTAAAAAGAACTACTAACCAAGTACATAATTACAAACAATCAACAACACGTCATAAATGAACAGATAACATTTGATGAAACGAATATTTAAACATGACACATACCAATAATTACAAAAAAATGATAATAAATGCTCGAAAAGCCCTCCTTCGTACTCCAATCGTAAATAGCATCTTCTAAGTGTAGCATAATAGCATTCTGTAACATTTCAGGTGTTACAGTTTGGAATGCGTTAAGTACAAACTTTCGGATATCTTCTATTTCAAAGATATCTTTGTAAACATAATTTCTTATGTTGGTACCCCCCAAAGAAAAAAATCCAGCGGGGTTATTTCGGAAGAACGAGCTGGCCAGGGTGTTTCAGAATTGTTGCTTAAAACCCTTTCGGCAAACCTATTTGAAAGGTAATCCTTAACCACCCGTGAATTTTGCGCAAGTGCACCATCCTGCCGAAACCAACAATTGCGTACTACGGCTTAGGATAAAATTCGCGAATGGAACCGAATGTAGATGTCGCTGCGCGTGGCTGTCATGGCGCCTACAGACGGGGTAAACACACTCACCTGTATCTATCAGTGTGTAAACAATTGAAGTGTGAATGTTTATTGTTTAGTTTAGTAAGTGTTTAAAAATGGTTTCTCTTAGTTTATATAATATTTTAACGTACATTGGTACCGGATCAAGACCCTTAATAGAAGGCGAAGCAGTTTTAAATGCGGGACACGTAATAATGTGTGGTGTAAATATTGAAAACCGTGCAGAAATTATAGCACTGTGCCAGCAAACGTCCCAGCTGAAGGGTGTACCACATTCAATTAAAATGATATTGAACTCGCGTAAGTAAAATATGTGTTCAATGAATATGTTAGTTATGTGTCTTGTTTTCCAGTGGTACCTCAGGAATGGAACTGTGTTTGCAGTTGTAAAGCTGGAGCCGGGGCAGATGTAAACATATAGTTGCCTGCTTACTATTTATGAATAGGTATGAAATGTATCAATAATGTAATAAGTCACTGTTGGAATTTTAATGTCACAGAAATTCATTAGAGGAGCTTAGTTGTACCGATTTGCAACAAGCATGGGGGAAGCGTAAAGAAGGACTAAATAATTTGGAGGTGGAACCCCTTCAACATTTTTGCCATATCAAGCAAGTCAAATTGCCCGTGGTACAAGACATTGACTCCAGCATTAGCAGTAATACAATTGAACTACTATTAATGGGTATAACTTTTATTTGTATGAATTTGCTTCTATATTTCAAATATTAACCATTTTTTTAAACTAATTCAATTATATATTTCTAAACTTTCTGGGAGGAAGGTATGGAAACATGATTCAATTTATGAATACATTTTGAATTATCAATTGTTCTTCAAGCTCTGTATTTAACAAGCAAACAATTTCCTTTATTAACTTCTTGCATGTCTAGTAAATACCTACAGGACTTTGAAGATTTCATAAATTGAAACTGTTCTTGTACTGAACACTTGCATTTACATAGTTTTAATATGTCGTTAAAGAAATGCAGGTGCTCCAGAATCAGAAATAGCAATCCATCGGAAACGAAAACGTACTTCGATCTCAAATAAGGCTGCATGTTCGGTAATTGCTTCCCCTTCAACAGATCGAATTAGTACTGTCATTCAGCAAAATTTAAAATCAACTTTTATAAATTGTGGTACTAAATTTGTACAAGAAATTGTATTGGAGCCTTATTTAGAAACGTTTTACAATAAAAATGTTGCTGTTTCAATGGACGAAGCTATCAATATAACAATAACAACCATGGGGCAAAGCAACCATTTGTGGAAATCGGCCAGGACAACAAGAATTACAGCAAGTCGCTGCTATCAGTTATTTACATATTGCAATAACAAAAATCCGAATTGGAATAAAAAAATTGATACATATGTAAATTCATCGTTTCAGGGGAACAAAACACAGAACATGGGAATAAGTTCGAACATTTTGCCAGGGCAAGATATGGAAAACAATTTGGTAATGTGTATCAAACAGGTTTAATTATAAATCCGGCACTGCCTTGGCTAGCGTGTAGCCCAGATGGTATAAAAGCATTTGAGGGGAGATTTTATAGGCTAATAGAAATTAAATGTCCAATTGCAGGTGCTACAAAACCTATCAATGACATTATTTCTACATTAGCTTATGTAAAATACGATAGTTCTAAAAAATTTCCATACATTTTAAATCCAAAACATGTCTATTATGGACAAGTACAGCTAAGTATGGCGATTTTGGATTTAGAATTGTGTGATTTTATAATATACAGTTCATTTGCCGATGATATTTTTGTTTTAGAGGTTCATAGGGATAAGTTATTCATTGAAAACTTAATTATTAAACTACACTATGTCTACTTCAATCACCTCTTAAAAAAATTATGGATGGCAGAGCAATGAACAGAAAACTATAGTTTTTAGATGTTAATATTGTATAGATAGTTTAAATTAAGTATTACATTTAGGAATATTATGGAATAATTTATGTAGTAAAATAGGTAATGTGTATTTTTCTCTAAATTATGCAATTTAGAATTGTTTTTTATTCATATTGTATGTGTGAGAGTAAAAGATTTACAGCTACATCAGTTTCAGCTATTTTTATTTATGTAATATCAATATGGTACAATTATACAAATCTTCCTTACGTAATAAATTTATCGTTTGCTAGCACTGGACTACTTAAATTAATTAAACCTGCTATAACATACATTACATCATCCATGTAGGGCAACATTGACCATAATACCGTTCCTTGACATATTTTAAAAATTTTTATACGCTGTATCACCCTCTCGACATGAACTCGGGCACGAGCTATTGATGCAGTTTTTGTAGCATCTTCTTTTGTAAATTGTTTTTTTTTATAAAGAAATGGAGGTTGAATTAATTTGACAAAGTAATCTGCACATTCTTTTTGTATTAGTAGACCTTTATCTACCATTATTGAATCTCCAGGATCACATTTTTTAATAATCTGCTCTGCATTGAAAATTTCTTTATCGGATGCTCTACCCCCATACCCTTTACTAACTACTGTAATTAAACCTGAAGGTGCAACTCCAATTAAATATTTAATAGTGTGTTTACCCTTGTAAAATGAATAAGTTTTAATCCTACATGACAAGCATTTACTTTTTTGTATTGGTATCTCTGTGCAATCTAATATTAGTCGAGTAGAGCGATACTGTTCAAAGCATTTGGGCATATTATGTAAAACCTCTTCTTTAGAAGGAAATATAATTAACTGCTTAAGAAGATTACTTAATAGTTTTAGCGTCGTATGAAAATATGATTGCGCAGTTTTTGGTGTAATTTTAAAAAGTACAGCCAAGCTGCGAAATGAAATATCTAACTTTAATCTCATTAAGGTTAAAATAACTTTTTGTTTTGAAGTGAGATAACTCTTATTACTGCTCGTAGAAACACTTTCAATATAGTTCACTAAAATATTAAATATGATTAAACTCTTAATTCCAGTTAGCACAGAGCATTTGTAATTACTGTCGATAAGACTATCTAAATGATATGTATGATATTCTTCAGATACGTTCACTTGAACTGCCTTGTCTTCATAGGTTTTACAAAACTTTACAGTATTTTCTTTAAAATATATTAAATTGGCAACGGCAGTTTCCTTTTCTCGATCAACTTCCAATGTACTTGGTAGGCTTTCGGTACATTCAATGACTGCATTATGGCTGTCGGTAGGTATTAAAATGTATAAATTTATATTGTACAAAAAACCATGAGAAACAAACCTGCTTTCCAATTGTTTCTGCTGTCTCACTTTCGCTCTATTTTGTCGTTCAGAAATTTGACTTTGACTTTGCCCAACAGAATCATGTTTTCTTAATGGCAGATTCACTGAAGGTACAGCACCCTTCTTCAATCTTGCCCTTTTATTAAGGTGTTCTAGAAGTTAAAATTGCTATCACAACCATAACCTCGCACATCATTTTTAATGAAATGATACACGTTAGAAATAATACATCATTTTTGTAGCAGTTAGATACTTGCCTTTTAAAATGAAGTCTTCATCGCGAAAATGCAAACTGCATACTTTCATGTGTTGCGTTACACGTTTTCCTATTTTCAACACAACAACCCACTTCTGAAATAGTACTTTGCTATATGTTGGAAATTTGTGTAGTGAAACAAATTTATTTTTAATATACGTTGTTGAACATTGAGGCACACAGCAATTATTTTTGCTTTTGGAGTAACGCAGATCCATTATAAACACAAAGAACGCACAAATTTTACCCCGTCTATACAGGTTACATGTTTAACCGCGAGGCGTCGTAGCGATCGCTGCGTTTCGCGAATATCAAGAGCATCTTCCATAGTAGAATCTAGTAAATTTAAGTACAATAGTAAAATAAGTATAAAATCGCAATTAAACCATAAAGTGTGATAGATGCTTGAATGCAGAATAAAAAGCTCTTTTAATATTATGAATCAAAAAATTAGGACCGTATTTAAAAAAACAAAGTTGATGATGGTTAATTCTTGAGATACATTCGATGTGTCGTATCGGCTAGACGTATAGTTGTGTGCTCCGTAACATTTTGTTTTATCCGTGATTTAGCGTGTATATTTGTTGACAGTTAATTAACATAAGACTGGTGAGTTACTCGTTTGTAAGAATTTCCAAGATAGTTACAAAAATGCCCTTCATCCGAGATCAACTCGAAGATATAAATCAAATAATTAGTGCAACAACAACGAAACTATTAATGGACGAAAATTTTATAAGGGTAGTTACTGATTCCGTCTCTCAGGCAGTATTAGAGCAATTAAATAAGAAAATAGATGTACAAAATGAAACTATTTCGGAATTGAAAGCCGAGGTCACTAGTTTGAAGGCTGCATACGAGAAAGGAACTGAAGACTTAGATAAACTGGAACAATACACACGGCGTAACTCGATAATAATTTATGGTATTCCCGAGAAGAATAACGAAGATATTATTGTAAACATTTTGGTTTTTGTTTCAAAATAAATTAAACACTACTCTCAGCGTTGAGAATATTGACAGGGCACATCGCTTAGGGAAACGACATGATGAACGTAATAGTGCAAGGCCGGTTATTGTCAAATTTGTTTCCTATCGCTGTCGCCAATTAATCTTCTCTAAAAAGAAGTTACTCAAGGGCTGTAAAATAACTATCAAAGAAAATCTTACCAGCCCCCGCGCTAAACTCCTACGTGCAGCCACTGAAAAGTACAGTCATAGATGCGTATGGTCCATAGATGGAATCATCTATGAGAAATTAAACGGTTCCATAAAAATTATTCATTCAATCAGTGATATTTAGCCGTTCTGTTAATGGTACACGATAAATTACTAGTTTTGTCATAACATTCTTTGCGGAGCTACATCACCGTATGTGTAGTTTATATGTATACTTATAGTTAAGTTAACCTACACAAAATTTAGAAATTATTTTTATTTTTTCCTTTATCCTATATTGTATTTACTAGCTTAACTGAAGACTTTTATTAATTTTATTTCAAATTATTATTGTAGTTTTAGTTTCGGATTTCGCTTGGTACAACATTATAATTATTTCACTTAGATATTTTTTTTTCTCTGTCGTTTTTATTAAGTATGTATAGTTTCTAGAACGTAAAATATTATCTTAATGATTACAGCTAAAATTGGTCACATTAACATTCGGTCTCTTGTCCCAAAATTTCATGTACTAAAGCAATTTATTCTCGATGAAAAGTTTGATATACTTGGAATTACTGAAACTTGGCTCAATTCAGGGATTGATAGCAAATCAATAAATATTAAGGGCTACAATATACTGCGATGTGATAGAATGAGTAGAGGTGGAGGGGTGTGTATATATATAAAGTCAGGAATTAAATACAAACGTATTGCTATTTCTAATAATATTGAACAGCTTTGGCTTCATTTACAAATGAATAATCATAGTTTTGCTCTTGGAGCTTTTTACAGAGCTCCCCATGTGGATTATAAATTTTTTATAGATGAATTGGAACAAACTATGGTTTATTGCCTATCTATGAGTAACAAATTGGTTTGTCTTGGTGATATTAACATCGATATGCTTTCCCTACATAAACCTGAATCAAAATATTTTATGACAATGCTTGCTTCACTAGGTTTGCATCAAATTATCTCAGATCCTACTCATATTTTACCTAACTCTCAAACTTTGATAGACGTACTCATTACATCTGATATTAATTTAATCCACGCGAGTGGTACAGGTGGTGGTATACAACTTGCTGATCACGAGTTAATTTACTGCCACATTAAGGTGCCCAATAAGAACAAAACTACTTTATTTAAATCATATAGATGTTTCCGTAATCTTAATTTGCAATCTTTTGATACAAAACTTCAACTTGTCTAATTTCATAAAATATATAAAATACGCGGTATTAACGAAAAAGTTGAGTTTTTCAATAAATCATTGTTACAACTGTTTGACGAATGCGCTCCATTGAAAACAGCCCGCATCACTAAGAAACCAGCTCCCTGGTTGACTGACACTCTTAGGTGTATGATGGAATTGCGTGACAAAGCTAAGAAAAAATTTGTACAAACTAAACATATGTCATCTTGGGATCATTACAAAACTCTGCGCAATTTAACGTCGCAGGCAGTTACTAGGGAAAAGAAAGCGTATTTTGCAACTTGCTTCCATAACTTGTCTCCTAAAGAATCTTGGAAGCGTCTTAAATATTTAGATGTTACAACCGCTAAAAACATATTACCTACTTCCATAACCAGCGCGGATAATATTAACAACTTTTTTATTAACAATAATCGTTCTTCTACATCTACTCTGTCACAATCCGATAACTTAACACACTTCTACAACTCCAACTCATCACCTTCTAAAGGTAATAAATTCTCGTTCTCACTAGTCGAACAATCAGATATTGCCAACATACTCAGACATTTAAAATCCAATGCTGTGGGCTCAGATGGTATTAGTCGTACGATGATTAATTTGTGCTTGCCAACAATTCTACCTTACTTAACACACTTAATCAATAGTTGTTTAGAACAAAATATGTTTCCTGATGTATGGAAAGTTGCTTCTGTAAGACCTATACCTAAAATTCCAAACCCAGAGCAATGTAACGATTTTAGACCTATTAGCATTCTTCCATTTATTTCTAAGCTATTAGAAAAAATAATGTATATGCAAATTACGGACTTCTTAGAAGAAAACATGCTAATTCCTCACTGCCAGTCAGGCTTTCGCAAAGGCCATAGTTGTACCACAGCTCTTTTAAACATTACCGACGACATATTACAAGCAACCGATAATAACTTAGTAACTATTATGACAGTATTAGATCTCAGCAAAGCGTTTGATTCCATAAATCACTCTATTCTCTTGGCCATTTTAAATTTTATCGGCTTTCAGGTACAGTCCATTGACCTAATCGCAAGTTATCTTTTCAACCGCCACCAATATGTAACTCTTAATAATGTTAACTCTTCTTGTCAACCTTTAATTAAAGGAGTTCCGCAAGGTTCAATCTTAGGTCCTCTTCTATTCAATATTTACACGTCCCTTCTCAGCCAAAATGTAACAAACAGTAAAATCAGCATGTATGCTGATGATACTCAACTCTACTTCTCTTTCCATATTGATGATTTCACGAATGCGTTAATCAGTTATAATAATGACCTTCAGAATTTGACTAAAGCAATTCAGGATCACGACTTGAATATCAATCCTAGTAAAAGTTCCGTAATTGTATTCTGTAGTAAAATTAACTGCAAAGTGATTGAAGATAAACTTGATATTCGAATTAATAATGTATCTGTGCCATTGAAGTCAGAAATTAAGAACCTGGGTGTCATTATGGACAATACTTTTAGATATGAAAGTCAAATTAACTGTTACGTAAGGAAAGCATATAGTAGCCTTAAACTTATTTATCCACATCGTCACCATCTATCCATAAAGACCAAGAAAGCACTTTGTGAAGCACTAGTATTGTCCCAATTTAGCTATTGCTCTGAACTGTACCACTCTTCTATTACCAAAGACACCTCTAATAAAATACAACGCGTTCAGAATTCATGTCTTAGATTGATTTTTGGCATCCGTAAGTACGAACATATTTCACACAAATTAAGCGAAGTGTGCTGGTTAAATATGTCTAATAGAAGGTTTTTAAAAACAGCCACTTTATTTCACAAAATAATTACCACAGACACTCCTGCTTATCTAACTCACAAAATCATATATCGCAGTCATATTCACAATTTAAACATTAGAAACAGAGGATTAATCTCTATTCCTATTCATAGAACTTCTTTGTATAAACGTGGATTTGCCTATCAACTTCCAACTATATATAACAGTTTGCCAGATTTCATAAAATCATATCACACCATCACTACATTTAAATACAAATTGTACCGAATGTTACTGTCCCAACAATGTACTTATTAATTAATTTAACGAATGTCTATAATCTTTTTTCTAAATGTTTTGTGTACTTCCTTTGTGTCAGCTCTATTGCATTACGTCACACAATAATTATGTGTATGCTTTTTTTTTTCTTCTCCAAGGTTCAGTGGAAGAGCAAAAGATCTTTTCTTTTGAACTGCGCCTTGAGGTTATTTGTTTCACCTGCCTTGTTCTTAATATTAATTCTATGGATGTATACCTGCTGAAGCAAATAATAAAGACACTATTATTATTATTATTATTATTAATTGAAAACGAAACGTCGGATTCCAATTTTCTGTATGGCATGTTAAAGAACGTTAAAAAGTACCTGTAGAAGCTTCTTTTACTTTTTAGTTAACATCAACGACAAAGTAACAATTTGTCAAAAACGAAATCCTGAAAATTTGTTTTTTGTCGCATAACTTCGGAACGGTTCGGAATATCGTCAGTTTAAAAATGGCATTTTACTAAACTCAAAATTGCCCAACTTTTCTCCTATTTAACCGAAACTCTATCTCTTACCGTTTTCGAAATCCCCATAGTGGCCTCCTTATCTTGGACACAGTGTATATGGTAAATACCAAACAAAATGATTCCTCTTCGTAGTAAATTAATCGCAAACATAGTTGTAACTATTATTAAGTATCCATTTAAGTATGAATTTTTACATCTTATTTTCTCTCATTTACGCCAAGATTATCCCAAAATGACTATTACCTTGACTATTATTTTCGCGTTTCTTGAAAAAATTAAGAGTAGTCGAAATGAGGTGGAAACACTCAAATAATTGTAAAATAAACAATTGGCGAAGGTTTACTTTTTTCTAAAAACAACACTCTTGTTACACAAATTTTAATTAAAAACTTACGTTTAGTTTATTAAAGTTCTTTATACTGGTTTCTCTCAGTGTTAAACGTGTTATATCTATAGATACGCTGAAAATATCATCAACAAATCAAGCGTAATAACCTCATAAGGATAACATGTTCTTTTAGTTAAATGTACATATGTATGATATTTGTTTCTCTTTTCTATTATAACCACAATACAGTTCTTCATCTCTCTGTTTTTCATTTGAATCCTCTGTATATCTGTGTCCTACTGTATAGAGTGTGTTTAGCTTTTGTCGATCTAGAAAACGGCAAGGAAATAAAGTCAAATGATCAATGTATTGCATATATCAACTAGAAATCGCTATGAAAGTTAAAAAAAAAAGTTATTGACATTATTTAAGCACATTTTAATGAAGATGATTAATTATTTTGCGGATATTTTACTAGCTGATATAACGCAAACTTCTATTTTTGAGCAAGAAATCATAGACGGTCGTATCATTATTATAAAGAATTGTTAATTTCCTTTCCAGCAATTATTATTTGCTAATTATTTTTTAAAATAAGAAAAGGAAATGAAGAAAGCTGCAAAATTCAGTTTTTCTGGTACCTATACATAGTTCTTAAAGGGAAAAATTTTTAGAACTTCATCAAGATTCCTAGGTGATCTTTTGTTACAAGGGCGCCGCCAGAAAATTTTCCCAGGGGGTGCCAAATAGTATTGGGGGTTCGTGGCTCTGGCGTTTTTTCAACATTTCGTAAAAAATTTATTTTTATTTTTAATAACTTTTACCTTTTTTCGCCCCCCCCCTGGCCCCCCTTTGGCGGCGCCCTCGTTTTGTTACCAAAATCTCTATTTCTGACTGTTTACGAGATTTTCGTTTTTGGGGGTTCTTGGAAAGGTTCATAAAATTGGTAATCATAACACGCAAGTTACAAACATTTTAGATTAAAAATGTATTAATTAATTATTTAATTTTTGCAACAATTAATGAATAATAATAATAATAGATAATTACTGGAATTACTTCTACAACGTAAGTCTACATAAAATTAATTGAACAGTGTATGATAAAGGGAGTGTCTTGATTGTACTTTTAAGCAGGGACATTTTGAACAATTAAATTAGTATTGGTTTCACCTAATTGCGATGGCGTAGGGTACAGTTTAATTCACTTATACTCATAATAATTGTAAAATCAAGTCATTTATAACTCATATTTCTAATATGAATATTTTTTATAGGTATGTGGAGTTTCCTACATATAATAACAAACAAAACTTTTATTTTCTTTGATACTGGTAGAACTGAACTGGAAAGCTCGCCAGTTTGGTATTTTATTTGTTTGTGTTTTGAAAGTTAATTAATTGCGAAGTTGTCACGTTTTGAAATTTTCTGTTTTCATCAACTAATTTCATTGTCCTAATTACATCAGTAAATATTTTCATTTCTCATTTTATATACTTACCTAAATGGCTTCAGCTTCGATCGATGTCTAGTAAGTACGTCATTTCGTTTTAGAAAACCTAACCACTTCATCACTCGAATTTTATTAAAATACTGTTCATCTTTTTGTATAAAAATTTCGATTTACCGATTAATCTTAACTTTCGTCAGTTTGTACACCACGGTAATCTTAGTAATGGACAATTAATGCATTTCCCTTTCTGGAAGATTAAATTGATGTATAAATTATCTTTTATTTTATAGGATCGAATTGCGTTCTCGCTTTTCCATTACAGTAAATAATCGCATGTGATTAATTAACATTGTGAGCGTAAACGAATTATTCAATATTTTATAAGCGTAACAAAAGGTTTTGTCAGTGCACATGCACACACTCTAGCTACCATAAAATGCGGGTGACACTGTAAAACACACACCTACATCTATTATGATAATGGTTCATATGCAAACGGCATTATTTCGATAATACAAGTTATAATGGTAAAAATATTTTACATCAGATACTTTTCATTTACCTTTAATTCACATTTGAACTGTCTGAAGACTTATTCGAAACCATCTCACCCATGATAGTTTTCGTTTACTAGGCTTTGAAGTTTATCAACCATTGCTCTGAAAAGCGTCACTTAGGGTACGAGGTCAAATTTCGGAGGAGCTTTGAGTCGCCATCTGATAATAACACCCAATTTTGAGTAGAGGGATTATAAACCTAAATCTCGTTGCCATGATTACCTTTACAGTGACCGTCACTCTCTTGTCCAGTTGTATAAATATTATCTACCAATTCTTCCTCCAAATCAGTACAGGAAGTTAAATTTTCCTTCTGTTTATTTTATTTTATTCCAAAACTTAAACAACATACCGAGAATTTATTGCTGTCAAATGATTGCCGCTAACACAATTATTACCCCATTAACAAATAAATGATTTCATGGTACCAGAAAGGTAAATTTCTTGGAAGTTTACGTAATATCCACGCTTAGGAAAGTTTAGGAAAAATAATTCTAGATGGAACTTTGGCTCAATTCACATACCAACTATCGTATCTTAAATTCCTTAAACACCCTTAGTGTTGTTTCATTGTGTTGCATCGATTATCGTCGTCTATCTCCTAAGGCTGTTCCGTGGCTGACGGGTTGTAAATTGCAGTGATGAGACCTATACAGGGTGTCTAGAAATGAAGGTGCCAAACGAAAATCCCAGTTAGTAGACATTATTTTATGTCGATTTAACCCAAATTACCTTAGTCCAAAAATGCTTCTTAACCGAGCTGGAGCTCCTTATAGATGGTGCCATGAAGTACTTTTTTTTGTAATATGTATTGAAACAGGCGGCCGTCATGTAGAGCACTTACTGTAAAAATTTTTGTTTTTGATATAACTTGATGTAAGGGTAATTTAGTTAAATAAATTAATAAATTAGTCATTTATTTAAATTTATTTTTCTCGAGACGGGTGCATCCTAACGATTTGAAACAAGAGCACATTATTTTTAGAAAAGACCCTAGAAAATTCGAATTTGACACAAAAAATGTCAAAAAAATAAATGTAAAAAAATACAATCCAAAATGTCTACGACCCCTCCCACATGGGACGCGAATGGCCGCAGCAAGGAAGTATTATTTACAGCGACCGATGTGTGATCAGAAGGTAAGTCATTGTGCAAAGTTTGGACATTTTCGATCGAAACGTTTTTGAGATATTACAAAAAAAAAGTACTTCGTGGCACCATCTATAAGGAGCGCCAGCTCGCTTAAGAAGCATTTTTGGACTAAGGTAATTTGGGTTAAATCGACATAAAATAATGTCTACTAACTGAGATTTTCGTTTGGCACCTTCATTTCTGGACACCCTGTATTTTATTATGAAACAATTGCGTGGTGTCCTATATGATCAGACTTTTTACAACTGTTCAGTCATTTTCAAAATTGGAGTAATGAGGCCAACCGATGCAGCCGTTATAAACAGTCTTTTTCGTCCGCTTGCACGGATCTCTAAGTGAAAAAGCAGGCCTTTAGGGGAGCTATACGACTAATAACAAAGACTAATAACAAAGAAAATTGTTTCTTTTTTTGGACTTAAAATAACATATAAACGTTTCAAACTGCACTGATTGCATTAGCAAAATAATCAAATATTTCCGCACGACTATAATTCTCTTCAGCTAGTGTTAAATGTACAACAACCAGTAATCGGAAGTTATTTGAATCAATATTAATTTTGACTTTAATTTTCAGGTTGGCCGCAGCACAGGAGGCGGCGGCTCAGGCGGTGCAGCAGCAGCAGGCGGGGATGGGCGCAGCTGATAGGATGGGGGGCGCGAACACGGCGGGGGGACAAGGCCCCACCTCGCTGTTCATCTTGTCCGAAGAGAACATCATCCGTAGATGTACGCGCTTCATTATTGAGTGGCCATATCCTTTTTATGCAATACACTTATCTTTCTTTTTCTAGATAATTGCTAAAGTAAGTACTTTCGATTTAATTGCTAATTGCAACCATAATTTGTGGGTATGTCCAAATTTTACAACCATCTATTTGTATTAAGAGAAAAGAGTAGGCGCCTACAGTCAGTCATGCCTTAGATTTTGGGTATACTATTTCCACAAAGATTACGTTTTTCGGAACGCAATAAGTAAGCTATATTCCATTAATGAGCAACTCATAAAGTTATTGCAAAGGATTTCCATTATGTAATTAATTTCTACAAGTGTTTGCAACGTAATTGAGTGTAACCACTATGCACTTATCACACTACGTGGTCGAAAGCAAATTGCTCCTCGACATTTAGAATGGTTTGATGATTCTTTAAAATTCGCTGTAGCTTCTGAGGACAGTCCAACACTTGATATTGGATTGCCATAAAACTCACACCCAAAACGTTACAAAAGATCTACCACAACACTGTAATCATAGCAAACCGTAAGCCATTAGGAATTGGAATTGAAAGAATGTAGTCAAATATTCCAACACTGTAAAACATCAATTTCCTAAACATAACAACCGAAAGGACAGGTTTTTATCATATTGTAATACGTTCCATTACTTTATCGTACATCTTATGATGGTATCATAAAAAAAAACATTGAAACCGAACCGAACGTGATGAATAATTTTGTTTTTATAATAGCTTTCCCTTTTTTTCTATCTAATGATATTCCAACAAACATCTTTCTTCTAGATAATTAAGTGTCTCATAATTCGACCCAGCGCTACGACGTGCTAACAAAGGGTGCCAGTACGAAGTGGCAATAGATTTTTCTACTACAACGATTTAAGTGGCAGGATTAGCACCAGGGGAGCTTATCCTATACAAGATGTGGTCAATTGATTGCCGCGGAAAATGAATCATAATTTTCTGGGCGGAAGAGGAAGAGGGTTGCAGGGAAATCAATCAACATGTTTGGATAGATATGACATTGGTATTTAAAATAAGCAATCAATAGATCTTGAAGACCCAAACTTGTATTCTCCCCCCCCCCCCCCATGATAAACATCAATGTTAGGTTGGCAGATATGATACAGATATGTGAATTACATGTTATCGGTAATAACATGTTATCGGTAATACAGAAATCTATATAAAAAGATCATAAAACCCTAACGTAACATACGTTTATGAAAATTAAATCATGCAGTTATTCGGAATGAGCCATACGCAATCTTATATGATTTTAACTTTAGTTAGGTACTATATAGTTTTAAAGTACCTAATCACAAGAAAGCTCTGTCATGTGATCTATGCAGGAAATGACTGTTACATGTTTATGAAAAATTCTAATGTTGTTATGCAATTGTACAGCTGTAAGTTCATTAGTTTCTCAGAATCAATATCATGTGACAGGGCTTTCTTGTTATGAAATTAATCTTTAATCTACCAACGAATTTGTTATTGTTCCAATATGACAAAATTTGTTGTAACAACGATAAATTTCGAAACAAGCACATGCGATTCGAATGATCATTAATAACGTACCTACATTATTAATTATAGATGTAACATTAAATAATAATAACCGAAGAACTTATATCAAACTTGAAATAACATGGTAACTAAATAAATATTTATTACGTCATCCCCTTTAATTACTTACACAAGTTGCCATTTTAATCAATACATCGTTTTCCATTCTCATCCTTCGTCAACTTCCACTAAATATTACAATGGTGATTATTTGATGGCTCAATTTTGTTTGCATCCTCTCCTTTCCCAAAAATTTATATGACGTAAGTATCAGATGAAATCCGTTTTCGACACGAAGCTAACTAAGGATTCTATCTACGTGCACAGTCAACCGTGGGTGACGATGGCTTTCAGTTAATTACTTAATTAATAATGCCCTTGTTTGTTATTAGCAAAGAGTTACTTAAAAATTCTGTTCTCTATCCGTACATCAATTGCTATTAACATTTGCTACAATCTAATTAATTCATTGTAATTAGCGTTGCATCCCTCTTTGTTCTATTTTCCTTTTGTAAATTTATAAATTTGGTATCGGATCTACTTTTGCAAATTTTCTATTCTTATGAATGGGTTACCACGTGAATCTTATATTGCATACGATCTTGAACATATGACTCTTTCAATTCTAGTGCCGTTTCATTATGACCTGTGCATTTCCTATATCGCGATCAATTTGGTCCTTAGTCCATTGTCCATAGTCGCATATGGATAACTGGGGTATTACGATAAAAATCTGTCTTAAAATTTACAAAATGTACGGTTTTTATCAACCAAAGAAATGTATAATTCCACGTAGTTTATTAATTTCTCATAATAATAATGCAGCAACACAAAAGCATGTGTACTGGAAGTTGCCTCCATTGGAGTCAATGCATTTTTGAAGACGTTTTTGAAAGTTGTCATACAAAAATGGACCACACCGAATGATTCATCTGAGTGAGAGCCGACGGCTAAACGTTCTTTCCTAAAAATCTGGCAGAAAACCAAGATGGACTGATCTGAAACGTACATGCACCCCGCATCTTCAATATGCCTTAACCTTCGGATGGCCAAGGTGGGGTCCAATCGGACTCCAGACCTATTTTTTGTGTCGTAGCTATTTTAGTAGCAAGAAAATCGGTTTGAGGTTCTTTCTAGCTGAATATTTATCATTTATACATACCCTCATCTAACGATTTTGGGTCAAAAATTTTTCGTTTTTTAGAAATTAATTAATTGTTGCTTTATTTTCTTTGTATTCTTTACCTTTATTTTCTGTGTATCCCTAGATTTTTTGTATTACACTGTAATAATCGTTTTATGTTGATCCATAAATTTATATTACACTATAAAAATTGCTTTTTGTTTGTAATAATAAAAGATGTTTGTCTAAAAAGCTATTATTTTTATTTATTAACTTATTACATCGGTATATGTGCGAGTATAATTTAACGTAAACTTTATTCAAATTTTCGCTATTCTTTTTAGTCTGATATATTTTGATGCTTATTATAAACAAATACTTCAATTTACAATGAACAACTAGATAAAATAGGGGCACTGGGCGAAAAAACTCTTGGGGTCCGCTTGGACCCCACCTTGAGCATCCGTGTAACCAAAAATAGCTTGGCCATCCGAAGGTTAAGAGACTGGCGGCGTCTGAGTTGATTTTGATATTACTTGGAATGAACACCAGCGGTGTCTCCTTGTGACGTCGAATGCCGATTTTTTGCAATAATTCTGGCTTTTGGGACTTGACGGTGAACCGAAGCAGTCGGCGTGATTTCTCTTACTCTTTTCCTTCACTTGATCATTGAGAAAATGGCCGTGGTTGAGTTGGTAACTGCGAAATTGCTTCTTCTTCTTTACAGTTTTTCTAACGCTGAAATAGTTGATCCGAAATTCCTTCACGATTTTTGTTCTCAAGCGTAGTCGGAAACAAAGGTCAGTGTCTCCAAAGGCAAATCACTATATCTTATGACCTTCGGGGTCTGCCTGTGAACATTCTCTCTTATGTGACTCAACAACTACAATACTCATCATGAAACTAAAAATTAACGCACTCTCGCATCCAAAATTTACTAAAGTATCTAATAAACACATTTGTTTTTATTTTACATAGAATTGTTATATGACCTGCAGAACATTCCAAATTTATTTGACATGTAGTGCATTTACTTACGTTGGTATACTGTTAATTCTTTCCAAAAGTTTGGAATTCTGTATTAAATACATCACTTTGAGGTATGAAGCGTTGAAGGTGAGAACCACCCCCAAGAAAATAACATCAAAATATGTCTTCTTGATATAAAAATCGACCTATGTTTGCATTTTGCGTAGAATTAGATTGTTTCTTTTTAATTAGATTACCGCGAATAAACCTTACTTTGTACGTTGAAAATTCTCGCACCAGTGTGATATGGTGCAAAATCACTATGATTTTATGAAATCCACTGTAATTGGCTATTATTAACCGTGAAAAAATAATATTAACAATCGTAATTCAAACAGTTACGAAAACTTTTCTGAAAAGGACTAAAAGTTTGTTTTTTTCAAAATATCTCGCTAAGGGTGAGTTTTTGTAAAAAAATTACCCCTTACTTATATTTTCTACATCCATATACCTACCGAATTATGTAACAATAATGTCACTTTAGTGAAATATAGAAAAGTTATGCTCGATTTTATGTGAAAATTGACAATTTCTGGTTTTTTCGATATATCTCGTTAAGGGTTGACTTTTGAGAAATTTTCATACTCATATAAAATGCCCAAAAGATAATTTTCTATAATATTTACACACATGTTTTTTCTCATAAGTTACAAACAAAAAACATATGAGCGATTTCATACTTAAGGATGGGAGTGCTAGGAGTGTTTTTGTTAACAGTCGTGGAGAGTGAGCTAGGGTCGCATTGTGTTAATTTTTAATAGTATTGGCAACTCAACATACAGATAGTGTTGACCTTGCGATACGTAATGTAAAGAATTCTTTTGTTAGAACGTAGAAGGGATAAACATAAACGTGAACGGAGTTAAAGTGATGATAATGCGATGCCATGTTATCGCTGATGTAGCGTACGGTATTATCGGTGTTATAGTATAAGACGATGGCGCAAGTAGATTTGTTTATTAATTTAACGTGGGAATGTACAATTCCACTACGGTCGGTGAAAGTTGAAGGGTTGGATACAAGAAAATATGGATAGGGGATAGGGGGTTTAGTATATTTTTTTAAATTGATTCAAAAACGGAAATATGATACTATAGTTGGATTCACGGGGTTTTAGGTATGACTCATCGCTACAAATCGTATGCATCAATCCAAACGCTCGTATGTCGTAACAATAATTCCTACTGTCAATTTTTGTGTAATCTGTCAATCCAGTCATAAATTTATTGTTTTCAACAAGAAGTTTTGTGATCTTCTGTTCATTTTGTGATTTTGTGATTAGCATTGAAAAATACTGATTTGAATAAAGGAACGTTGGAAGAAATTCAAAACGGTGTGGCAACTTGAAGTACGAAGTAAGGTTATGTCAATGTAAACAAAGAAAATTATTTGACATACGTTTCATTGCTTGCACATAAAATAAACGGAACGACATACGTTTCTCAATTGCATTTTACTGATATTTTTATTTACAGAAACAGAAAACTATGTCACGTCGATTATCATACTTTACTGCAATGAGTCATACCTAAAACCCGGTGAATCCTACTATACACAACATTTGAAACTTAAAAAAATGCCAACCTAAACGTATATTGGGACTCAGGTGCTTAGGTTAGAGGTAGGTTTAGTATAGTAGGATTCACCGGGTTTTAGGTATGACTCATTGCAGTAAAGTATGATAATCGACGTGACATAGTTTTTTGTTTCTGTAAATAAAAATATCAGTAAAATGCAATTGAGAAACGTATGTCGTTCCGTTTATTTTATGTGCAAGCAATGAAACGTATGTCAAATAATTTTCTTTGTTTACATTGACATAACCTTACTTCGTACTTCAAGTTGCCACACCGTTTTGAATTTTTTCCAACGTTCCTTTATTCAAATCAGTATTTTTCAATGCTAATCACAAAATCACAAAATGAACAGAAGATCACAAAACTTCTTGTTGAAAACAACAAATTTATGACTGGATTGACAGATTACACAAAAATTGACAGTAGGAATTATTGTTACGACATACGAGCGTTTGGATTGATGCATACGATTTCTAGCGATGAGTCATACCTAAAACCCCGTGAATCCGACTATATAGTTTTTTTCAATTGATAACAGTCCCTCAAGATTAAAAATTATTTTCGATTTGTATGGCGAATTGTTCCTACGGCGAATTTGACCAATGGGCCTATTTTCGGTACTCCGTCCCGGTGTCCCCGAGAACAACCCCGGGACGCAAAGTGTCCCGTTTTCACAAACCCCGCGAAAATTGGCGGACTGGGTGCTAATATTTTTGCCTGAATCTACTAAAAATTTACTACAAATAATTTAAAAAATACCGGAAATCTACATTATACCCCATCATAATATAATTTTATATGGAATATATAATACCGTGATATATTTTTCTGTTCAACGTTTTTCGAAACCGTCTCCATACATTGGGCGAACTACAACCAGTAATTACTGCGGAACCTTGAAAGAATTACACCTGCAACTCTGGAAAGAGTTCCACAATTGGAATTGGAACAAAGTGGAATTGTGTCGTGAACATAGCGGTGAACATTTTGAGCAATTTATATACAGGGTGGCCCAACGAAAAGATAACAGCCGGATTTCTGACTAGAACATTTTTTTTGAGAAATGCCAAAACAATTAAATCAGAGGGGGCAAGTTTTGTCATGATTTTCAACCTGACATGATTTCGTCCCTTTGCGCTATGAAAACAACGCCTATAATTTAAATAGGGATGGTGGGGCAAGTGATATTTATTTTTAACAAAAAAATGGGAGCTGCAAACATGGAACATGTACATGAGTTTGAGGCATTTAAAAACGAAAAAAGCGCGGACAAGTCAATTGTTTTATCTTTAGAGAGGCTAGGTACTTTTACTCCCCTGTGACAACATTGTTTCACCCTTTAGGTATAGGGTAAACAACCGTTCAATTTTTAAATAAAATCAAGGGTTAAGTTTTTCTTGTGCTAATTAATAAAACCAGTTTATGTAAATTCAACCTTAGTTTAATACATCCTTCGGCTTCCATGCAGTAATACGTTCCCGTACATTTTGCAAATGCAAACCGATGTCCCGTTTTGAGTCAAAAAATAAATGTCAGGTTACCAATGTACCAATAGCCCTAAGTTACATCCTTTTTAGAAGCAGTTGGCCGCGGCCACTTGTCTCGCGGCCAGTTGTCCTGTCGGCTACGTATTTGTCTCGCGGCCGGTTGGCCGCGCCCAGTTGTACTGGACCGGTCGCAGTCGTCGGCAACTGGCGAAAGTGTAGGCCTACTTTAGGCGTTTAGTCAATCAACATTAGAACTAACACATAGATATCTGTGTAAATGGTTTGTATAATTGTATACCTACTACCGTTGAATGATAAGTTATTAACTTATCATTCAACGCTACTACACTCAATATAATCTTGATTTGTATTACGATATGCAAAAGGAATGATTTTTTACTACAATAACTTCTATAAGGTAAACTAAAATGGGTAAGTAATGTAAAATATAAATTGACGCATCCAAGCAAATTTCAAGATTGCCATAGTAGGTATACATTTTGTTCCAGACTTTATAACTACGTTACATTTTTATAAAGTCGTGATTATGATTATTATTATTCAGATGTATTTAATTTTTGTACAATTTAGTTTCAAAAGCACTTATTTTTCAAAATACTCAACATGCGCATCTTCTTGAACATAATTATCACTATTTCCGATGGCGTGCAGTATTTTCGATCTAGTCCATCGCTTACGTTGTGCCTTGGAGGCCTTATTGACTTTTCTTTTCACAACGCTGCGCGGTATGATAGTATGACACTTTTATTCTATAAAGATTAGAACAAAAGTATAAAGTATATCCGCTATCCAAAATAGAACATTTTTTTATTTACAAGAACTTGCAAGGAACTAGTTTTATTTATTTCAATTAATAATAAAAATTGTTTGGTTTGTGCTGTGTTTAGTTTAGTTTCTATTTTTTAGACTAATTTAGAATTGACTGAAAAGAGTGATGGCCCAGTAATTTTCTGCGAAAATGAACTTAAAGAACAAGATGAAACTAGAAATCTAAGTTAAAAAATGCTCATGAAAATTTGAGTGACTTTTTTTAAATTAAATCTTTAGAATAAAGAAGATACTAGTAACTGGGCTGAGTGCGTTGCTCAGCTGATTTTTGTGTCAAAATTGCTACAGAGTTGCTGCTCGTTTCCGAAGCGTATACAGGGTGAGCCATTGAAAAGGTAACACGCCTGTTTTGGGACACTTAGACAAGTTTCTTAAAACAACGCTCGAACACGTCGATTTTCTATTTTTGGGGGACAACTTTTGATGTCAAATTTGACATTGTCAGGTCAACCCCCTAGCCCCAGCAACTCCTAACTCAAGAATTGAAATAGGGAAAGGGAGCCGAGCGACCCCTCATTTGAAGCGTATTTTAATTCTCTATTCGACAGTATCAATGAAAATTAGATTTATTTAATTTTTTTTTCGCCCCCATGATAAGCACCCTCTAGATTAACTAAGGTGGGGGTGTTGTTTAGGAAAAATCCTGAAACACGCCACCTCTTGAACGCCAGATTTCAGGATTTTTCCCAAACAACGCCCCCACCTTAATTTTTACACATTTAGTTAAGTAAATAATTTGTTTCCAAAAATTGACTTGAAAAAGCCGCGATTTGGCGAAACGTCGTCTAATAATATAAATATAAAACAAATTTGGCACTTAATAACCCTAAAACATATATAAAAACATCCATATGCCGTTCTATCAACACCAAAAACTTTCTTCCATTTTAGTATTAAACCTAAACAATTGTTTAGAGTATAATGGCAAAATGGAAAATTGATTCCACATTTATAAGCAAAGCAAGTGGTCATTAATGATATCTAATTCACATTATGCTAATGGTGTATACTGTATAGCATTAATAATGTTTATTGCTCACACTAATTAATTTAATTGCAAAATTTTTAATTTTACAACCTAAGCTACATCTCCGCGTGATACGCTACTGAGTTGACAAATAATATTTTAAGAAATGTGAAGGTCGTGTTTGTTATTATATTTTGTCTTTTGCTATTATAATGTTGTAGGAAAGGATGGGAAATGCACTTTAGAGTACCCGCTAAAGTTTGCTTTTATCATCTGTCAAATTAGAAGAGTATCGTTGTGTTGCCTATGTACAGGCGAAGGTACTTTTTTCTTTCGCATAATTTTATTCGTCATTTTCTGGAAAATTAATTAACATTACATTTTCAAATTTTTGTGTCATATATAAAATCATTATACTTAGGAATCGTGATAGGTTACAGTCATTTTATAAAAATAATGTTCAAGATATACCTGTTTCTTTGAGATTTCGCATGAACGGGATAAATAAAATTGTTATAATTAAGTGATAAAGCGTTTCATTATTATCATTTACATCACAAGTCCTTCGTATTATTTATATGAATGTGTATGCAAAAGGAAAACAATGCATACGTAATGGTTATCAAGATAATGACAAATAACTCATTATTGTGACCTTTAAGATTAAATAAAAAAAAAAATGTAAAATGAATATTTGGCATGTATTGAGTAAATTGACAAAAAAAGAAAAGCAGTATTTATTTTTATAACAACGATATAACAAAATATTAGTCGTTTATTCTCATGCGCTACTCCATCCTTAAGGGTTGCTTTCTGTGAAAATATTATACATATATAATATATACCTAAAATAATGATCATAATATCTACATCTTTTAGTTGAATAATTTTTTAGTTTTTTCCAGATATCTCGATAAAGGTTGATATTTGTGAAAATTTTATGCTTATATAAAATGTTCTTTACAATAATTCCTAAAACTTTTATAAATATAATCTTTCGAAAAGTTGTAAACAAAAGAGTTATCGTTAGGGGATGGAAAAAACTAAATACAGGGCACTTCTGAAAACTGAGGGTTGAAAATAGGGGTGCTGCGGGTCAAATCGTTTAGTTTGATCTAATTAATAAGTGTACCTAATTTCACACTTCCCGCACAATTTGACAGACATTTAGATGTACCGCCAGGACTATTAAATGGGAGTAACTTCAACGTTTATATTTTAATGGTGCCCCCGTATGATTTAGAAATTTTAATTCCGCTTCAACCTTTTATTCACACTCTTTATCAGACTTATAATTTGGATTTCGAGATAATTATAAAATACCTGTTAAATATTTTCAAACCTATTGTTATAAAATACGTATAATGCACTTAATCTTATTTGGTGACGTATGACATAGCTAAATAAATTTTTCATCGCTCAAAAAGATATTGAAAATAATTCACGTGAGGTAACTTTTCATAATACTTTAAAATTCATAACCTTGCATTCATTTCTGATTCTGCTTTTTAAATTTTCTGCATCCATAAGAGATCAATATACTCAGTATTTCAACGACACTCACAAGAAATAGTCTAATGAAATGGAAGTACGAAGCTCTTGCAGGTGATCTACGTATATCTAAAATTCTAAAATATTGAAAATATATATATTATATTGAAATATAATATATTAAAAATTGCAAAATTTATTAAATATATTTTAACAACAATCGTCACGTTGTTCTTTAGTTGAATTGCTGTGAATAATTAGGACAAAATAAAAGTGGCTCTTCATCCTTACCATTCATATTGTCTTTTGTGTGCATGGAATTGAATGGTTTCATCCGTATTCGTAAACACTATTGAACATAGTGTATTGTATAGCATGCGTATAAAATAATTAGAATTGTATTAGGTTATTGAAAAGTACGTTCCCATTGCTTTACTGAGTTGTGAGATTTTGAAAAAAAAGCGCCATTTTGCTTGTAAAGAAATGGGTTTTTTTAACGCACCCCCTCACATGCACCATCCTGTATAAACACTTTTGGTGATCATGTAATTAGTAGACACTTTCCAGGTCACCAGATCTTAATCCAGCTGACTATTGGTTATGGGGTTACCTCAAAAAAGGGTGTTTCATAGTAGACCTACTACTATCATTGAAAACATAGGTACCACTTAATGCACTTCACAGTGAAGTTCATAACATAGAAAAACGGCTGTATCTCATTGTACTGGTTAATCTCTACCTTTTGTTCTAGCTCCCACATGTAATCCCATAGCGATAACTTTTTAATTTTAAATTTATGCTTGATAATGAAACTGGTTAGTTTCGAAACATGTCGCCCTTTATTTTAATCCCATTTAATTAATTGTTAATTTTGTATTATATAATTTTGTTTCACCATTGGTTAAGGATAGTTACCTGGTGTCTCAATAATTATACATCAGTCAAAATGTTACCACCTGCCAGTTTTTGCCCTTTACTGGTAGTTTCAGTGCCTCCGGGTGCTATAATCTAAAAACATAACAATTTTACATTCCATCATTAAATATCGTTGCTGAAGGGGAGGTTGTCGTAGTTTTATTTTTCTTGTTTGGCCTTTATTATTAAACCCCGTTTCTTTACAAACAAAATGGTGTTTTTATTTTTTAAGAATCTCAATAATTAGCAAGGCAACGGCAATTTCAAACTGGGAACTTACTTTTGGATAACCTTATAGATGTACAATAACGAAACATTGTATGTACAGTAGTGATAAGCTCAAACACTGGAACCATTCGGTGTTGTAGGTATAGTGTATTTCACGAATAATAATTAGACCTCTGCAATATGGCTGCCATTTCACTATGAACCACATCCAATTATAAAATAACTAAAATACTATAAGTGTAACATTGTAATGAAAGGGATGTTTCAGTTGGCTACTCTGAACCGCATTTTCCATCCTTTCCTACAACATTATAATAGCAAAAGACAAAAATAATAACAAATACGAAATATTAGGTGTTTTCTTTTTGCACGTTGTGGTAGACTTAAGTCAGCTCTGTGTTTATACGTTTTATACAAATAATTTGACTCAGTTCTCAATAACCCTGTTCGTTTTAAAAGCTTTATTTAAGTTTTATATTAACTTGAGGCAGAAATGTCTACATGACGAAAGGCACTTCAATCACGTGATGATTGTGACTTTACCTAACCCTGTGGCGATGCAAAAAGAAAACACCTAATATTTGCTAACTCAGTAGCGTATCACGCGGAGAGGTAACTTAGGTTGAAAATTTTTCAATTAAATTAATTATTGTAAGAAATAAACATCGTTAAAATAAAAGAATGTTCCAAACAAATGTCATTATTGTTAAGAATTTCTGAAAATTTACCATTACTCATTCGTAATTAATGTTGAAACTGCAAATTCTCCGATTTTTAATTACGCAATAATTATTAATAAAAAAATAATTTACTACATACTTGTTCATTTTTTTTTAATTTGTATTGAAATAGTTAATTAATACTAGGTGAGCGTGGTGATAGTGAATTTATTAATAACAAATTTATTCAAATAAGTTCTTCACTTTTTTTATATGACAAAAGATACTACGCCAATGAGTGCTCCCGCGCTTTATTTGGTGACAAATTTAAATGGCGGCCATATTGCAGAGGTCTAATTATTCGTGAAATACACTATATTAAGGTAGTGCATACCAAATTCATTAATATTGTACAGCATGTTATTAATAAGATTTTGTCTCTTTATTGATTTAAACTGTCTACATGTCCCCTTATGTTTCATTCTGGTTAGTAAGTTGTTATACAGGGTCCTACACCTCACCTCCCGTCTTCTGTAGCTCAGTTATTAATTAAATTAGGTTTTTGATATTTTACAGACGTTTCCTGTACCTCAGAGTATATTCAGGAAAATATTTTTGATTATACAGGGTGTCCTTCGATTTTTATCAATTAAAATGGCTATTGCAATAATTGATAAAATGACTTTTTCTTGAATAACTTTTACAATAATAAGAATTGCCATAGAGTTGTATGTATTAGAAAAAAATTTGTTTTTCAATTCCGCATCGAATGACATCAAGATCAAAATATGTAGGGGTTGCAATTTAAAATAAGAAAGATAAAGTGCTTTAAAGTTTGAACAGTTTGACACTAGATTTTGATCACCCTGTATAATTTGGATCAATGAAACTTGGTAAACGAGGCTACTAGACTTCATTTAATGAGTGTGTCGTAAAATTTCATTAACCAGGTACTATTTGCGTTTTTTATTAATTTTTAGTGTTGCAAAACCGACTTTTTCGTTTTTATTTTTTTTTCGCTGGTTTCATCGAACCGATTTCAATAGAATTTTACGAATATGTAGGCAAGCATAAAAGACGCCCAAATTAGTAAAAAAAAAGTAAAGCATGTAATTTAAAAAAATATATCGTCACGGCGTCACACTTTGTTGGGACGCCCTGTATAATCAAAAATATTTTCCTGAAATATACTCTGAGGTACAGGAACGTCTGCAAAATATCAAAAACCTAACTTAATTAATAACTGAGCTACAGAAGACGGGAGGTGAGGTGCAGGACCCTGTATAATTTAATACCTGTATAGTTGTTAACGGCTAATGCGTGATTAGTTTTTTGAAGATGCATCTACACAGAACAAATCTGTTTACATGCACCATATACCTAAGAATTCTTTTTTGGGCCATAAATATTTAGGACTACTGAATCTACAGAATGGAGTGTATTTCTGCGTAGTAATAAGATAGAGGGGTATGAAATCGTCTGATTGCTTCTTTAGGAAGGTTTGTGGTTTTTTATACATTGTAATCGGAAAAACTTGTTTGTAAAATAAACATTGTTTCAGTCACTCACCGTTTCTTCTTTATTCGAATTCTAAGATCGCCTTTTTTACTTTTTTGCAACGTAGCATAATAGAGAAGTGATGGAAAAACAGAAATGGTTTTACGTTTTTGTATTTCAGCTATGAAAAACAACAAACGATCTAACATGTTTTATTTTAAATTTTTCTATATTGGAAAGGTCAAGGATTGTAAAACTCCTTCTTTCATACTTACACTTTGTAGATACCTACTACGCATTCCAAAAATCCAGATATTCAATACCTATATGCATTTATAATAATTATAAAAGATGATGAAAGTGGCTTTCATGTAATCGGATTAGTTGGGTTAATTAACAATTATGTATAGATTTTTATGATGACGCCCTACTGAATGTAAAGCTGTTTAGCTTTAGTCCAACCCCAAACTAAAAAGAAGGTTCAAATTAATTTACTTGAAACACACTTCTAACGTTATATTTGGGAGTACAGTAATCACAGCAAAAAACGATGGATGCGTTTTTAACATATATCTATGTCCACAGTTTTCCCGAGACGCGCAAAATTTTTTTCTCGCTCATTATTTAATTATATTTTTAAGCTTGTTTCGTATACACTGAAGTATTACTCTTCAGGACAACTGCGTGCAGTCGTCTTTTATTTAAATACATAACTCTCACATTAGGTATAATATTTCCGCATCGTATTTTTCGAATTGGTGTCTTATTAACGGAATAAATCAGTTACATAAATAACTGGTAACATGAGTACGCCTAACGAAATAAAATCAATAGCGTCAGTACTCAGATCTAAAACGTCTATTTTTAGGGTAATACCGAAATAGTAATTTGATTTCAAAATGAAGCTACAAAAGCTTTATTCTCCCTCGTGTCTTCTCTTTATGTATCAACAAAATGAAGGTGTTTTAAATGCTACGGTTTACCACCATTAGCAAATATTGTAAATTCTCAAATACTACATATGTATGAAGTTGTACATTCATTTTCTGTTTATTTATAGTTTTAATTTTAAAGTAGATTTTTCCTTAATAAAAGTTACTCCGTTTGAGTATGCAGTGCTTTTGACAATCATAGCCAACTGTGTGGTGCTTGCGCTTGAAGAGCACTTGCCTAACCACGACAAGACAATGCTAGCACTAAGACTAGTAAGATCCAACTACCGTAATTATCTTTAATGACCAAAAAATTTTACAGGAAGACACGGAAGAATACTTTCTAGGTATCTTCTGTGTGGAAGCGGCTTTGAAGATATTAGCTTTAGGTTTTGTTTTGCACAGAGGCTCTTACCTTAGGAATATCTGGAACATAATGGATTTTTTTGTTGTACTCACAGGGTAAGTTTTGTTGAAGTAAGGCCGATAAGAAAATCGTTATGAAGTTCCCATTTAAAAATATCACATGACCTTAATACATTAAGGTATTTTGTCAGCATCTGAATTTGTTAGGTCTATGACAATTTTTGCGGAAGCAAACGTAGATGTTGATCTTCGGATGTTGAGGTCCTTCCGAGTGTTACGACCTTTGAAGTTGGTGTCTAGGATCCCAAGTAAGGACACCATCGCTTCTCCATGTATAGCTCTTGAAGTTCGGGCCTGCAGTAGTGCAGAATTTAGTCTAGACTGAATGAGATAGTTATAGAATATTTTTCCGAAATAAAACTAAATACATTTTGATGTATTTACGGTATTTTTGTTCGATGAAGCGGAAAAAATTCTTAGTCTGAAATTGAGTATTTTAATGGGATCAACGTGTGTGTTTCAAAGTGTGCATGAATGTACTGTAGGTAGACACTGCTCGATAGTGTTTTACTGGTAGATATTTCTAAAAGTAAGAGTAGGAACACTTGTGTCGTAATTTGGAACGAGCTTATTTCTAACACTAAGCATTTCTGTCACTTCTTTAATACGTTATACTCTTACTATCTAGTTGCTTTTTAAATTATTTTACCGAATTTGCATTTCGAGCATTGTTTATCGTGAGTGATGATTGATTTGGTCGATTATTTCGGAGTACTAATATAGGCGTAATAAATACCCTCCCTAGAAGTTAGCGTCTAATTTAGTTTTTATTTAAGATAAATATACATCACATAATTGTTTTAGGTTTTAGTACACTAAACTAGTATCTGAATGTAGTGTGATGAGAGTAGAGCTAGAGGCTAGTATTTTGCAGGTTTCTGACGATGTACACTGAGGATAGCGAATCTGTGGACCTGCGCACGTTGCGCGCTATTCGAGTACTAAGACCTCTCAAGCTAGTCTCTGGCATCCCTAGTAAGTAGCTCGTTGTAGACGCAATAGTTCTCTATCGCATCTTTTCTTTTAGTTTAAACGCTGTAGTGCAATGTTAATGTTGTAGAATAGCATGTTTATACTAATATTTCTTACTTTCCTATTCTTAAAGTCAAAATATTTTACAAATATTCACACGTCTACACTAAACTGTTCGCAATTGATAGCTGTGCTTGCACTTTAGGTCTACAAGTGGTTTTGAAATCCATTATCAAAGCAATGGCGCCACTGTTGCAAATAGGGTTGTTGGTGCTCTTCGCAATCGTCATCTTTGCAATAATTGGTCTAGAATTCTATTCGGGGGCATTGCATAGGACGTGTTATAGTCTGTACGACATCGGTTAGTACTATTAGAGTTTTTCTTTCGTTAGTTTACCTAAAAACCTCCACTTGTTTAGATCTAATTGCAAAGGAAGGTGAAGAAGCGTTTCCTTGTAACACGGACAATAAATCACAAGCGGAACAGTACGGTAGCAACTGGTGTCGCGACGGAAATTCAGTTTGTCTAGAACGATGGCAAGGCCCAAACAATGGAATTACATCGTTTGATAACATCGGGTTAGCCATGTTGACCGTGTTTCAATGTATTACTATGGAAGGATGGACGGCCATTTTATACTGGGTAAGCGCTGATTTTCGGCAAATCTTCGGTGAGTTATATGTATACATTTTAGATGAACGATGCCGTTGGGAACCATTTCAACTGGATGTATTTTGTACCACTTATTGTACTGGGTTCTTTTTTTATGCTCAATTTGGTACTTGGTGTTCTAAGTGGGTATGTAACTTTATATTTTGCGTGTTACAATTTTACCATCTGCGTTAAATTGTTAGTGAGTTTTCTAATGAAAGGTTACGTGTTGAACGGCGTGCAAATTTTCAAAAAACCAGATCAAAGAACTTATTCAATGAATCGCTCGATCGATATCTTACTTGGATTACTGAAGCAGGTGATCTACAAAACACTTGTAGAACTTGCTAAAAAGTAGTTCCTTCTATTGCTAGTGTAGTGTTGCTAGATTTATAACTGTTGCTTTTATTTAGCGAATTTGCGAAAGAAAGAGAGAAAGTAGAAAATCGTCAAGAGTTTTTAAAAATGCGAAGGGCGGCGCAGCTAGAAAGAGAGTTGAACGGATACGTACAGTGGATATGTAAAGCAGGTAAGATAGATCGCTAAATAGTTGACCTGCCATTTTCTTTGTTATTATTTACTCATAATAATCAAATTAATTCATCTGTACAGAGGAAGTCATACTTGCTGAGGAACGAACAACCGAAGAGGAGAAAATGCACATAATGGAGGCAAGAAGGAGAGCTGCAAAGAAAAAGAAATTAAAAAAGATGGGTAAAAGTAAAAGTACAGATACGGAGGAGGAAGAACAAGAAGAAGATATGGCCGATGATGGTGAGCTTTAAATATTTTTTATAGTGGATCCCTTTACTGCACTACGATTCACCGGTTTAAAAATTAATTAAACTTTATTCGATTATATTAAACAATTTGTAGGAAAACTAATTTAAAAAGGCCCACTATAAAAATCATTTAACATTGTATAATATACTTGCACCTCTTATCTCTACAATTAACCTATTTGTGATTATCTAACTGATTTCATGTTTTAATCCACAGTATTTCTTACAGAGTCTAAGAAAAAACTGAAAGGTACGCAGACTACTGGACTACATGCAATGTAAACTGAAAATTAGTCTTATTAGCTGACATACTATCGCAGTTTCTGTAGCTGCTAGTGCGGGTTAAACTTAGCTTTCAATATTACAATACATTCTGTGGTGAACTTGTTAAAATTTAAATTACACTGGAAATACTGAGCATTCTATGTGTCAATAGTTTCATCGCTACACAAAGCTACATTGTATACATGTATCGAAATTGCTTTGCATTCGCATTATTGTATTTACGAAAATAGATATCCACAAACGGACTGAATTTCTGTAGTATACAAATCACTTCAGTCACTAACCTTATGATCTATACATCAACCCCTTTTATAAATTTAATACATATTATACAGCTCACTTACTATTCCCATTTTCGCTCAGTAATAAAAAGGATCGGTTGCGACCAAATCAAATGATATCTACCATCAATCTCTATCTATCGAGAACAATTAAAACTTTACGTTAACATGAGCTTAAATTAATTTGTAGATAACACAAGTATTAATTAAATAACATACTTAGATAATTAATATTAATTGTAACGTTAACATTTTGTACATAATTAAAGAGATTTAATTAGCTCTTTATGATAAATTACCTGCGCCGGAAGTGCGTGTTAACCTTTCGAAAATTTTAGTTCAGATATATTTTGTTTTTTTATTCATCGTTTATTCATTTTAAAAAATGGATTATTATAATTGCATTAATTCTACAATAATCTATATCTGGGAGGATAATTGAGGGCTCATCATACCAATACTAATCCTTCGCTATGCTTTATCAGAGTGTCTGTGAGATAAGAAAATAATTATTGTTTGATGACTTGTCAAAGTTGGCAAAACTGCGCTTGTTGCATAGAATGGAACACATTGAAACTTTGCGTAGTGATTAATGTGTTTCTCCTCAACAGAATAAAAGCTGAGGTAGACGAAATATTACATGAGCCTCCTCTTTCATATACTTACCACCGTTAAAACTTCAAACGTAGTCGGAAGATCATGGAAGATGCACACAAATAACAATTTTCCCATGAGTGTATTGGATTTCATGCGAGAAGGTTTATGACTTTTAATGATTTCACGGAAGATGATTCTCAGTCATAAAAGGATCCGTTTCCCGATTCTTTAACATAGTTATCTCTTGCGCGTTTGGTACAAAGGGTGGTTTTACTGCTAAGGGGTTGCAACTCGAAAGTCAGGTTATATATATTTCGAAAGCTCCTATATTGGAAGATAGTACACCGTCATAAAATGATTCGTTTCTCGATTATTTAACATAGTTCTCTCTTACTTGTTTGGCATAAGGGGTGATTTTCATGCTGAAGGGCTGCAACTCGCATGTCAGTTGGTGCATATTTAGTCAGCTCTTAAATCGGAAGATGATACCCCTTCATAAAGGGATTCGTTTCTCGATTCTTTAATATAGTAGCCTCTTGCGTGTTTTGTATAAGGGGTGGTTTTCCTGCTAAGGGGTTGCAACTTGGAAATGAAGTGGTACATATTTTTGTAGCCTATTAATGCTGGACCTACATGCATTAAATAAATAATTTTCTATGAGTTATCTCTTCAGCGAAACTAGTTTTGGGGTTGTTTTAAGGTAAGGGCTGGAGCTCGAACATCGAAGCTACACTGGTTTAAGAGGTCCTAAAGAGCTCCTAATTATACGCCTATGCACGGTCCTCCCCCCCCCCCCACTATCAAATGAAAATTCCTGCTAAGGGGATCGAGTTCAAAATTTGATCTTTGCGTGGTTTGAAAGCTCCTAAATAGCTTTTAATTCTGAGCCAGGTGGGCGGGCCAGCTGAACGGAAGTTCTGAAAAAGCATCACGATAACGTTGCATGGATAGCAAAACGACTGTTATTTTGATTCCAACAAGACTGCCTGTTATTATTATTATGATCCTAAGAGCGCAAGAAACTTTCTCTTAATTTCGATATTTCACGGAAGTGATTCTGTTGACATGGAAACTGCAGGAACTTGAAACTAGGACTATCACATTACATCATCACAGCAGCTATCGAAGTATCAAGATCCAATATTCACTAAGAAGTATTACTTTCGGGTGGTAACTATTTTTTAATGGACACTTACTGCATACCTAACTAGTTCGTCCACATGTAATAAATTAAGCATACATACAAATAAAGGGTTACTGTTCGTGCAGTGCATGTTCTTTGAGAATTAAAAAAACTGGACTTCAGTGCAAACTTTTCTGATCAAGAACAATAGAAAGACGTGGGCAGTATTTATAGGGTCAACTGATATTTTTATGTGCTTATTTAGAGATTTGTGCTTTGTGCTGGAAATAATAGCGTCCTTTGAATGAATCATCTGCTGATAAGTTTAGCGAGTTTGACATACCTCTGAATAAATTGGGTTTACATAAAATTTAAACAGCATTAGAATTTTACAATATTTTTATAGTTGGCAAACCGTAATTTCAAGTTTGTCTGTGGTCATTAGTAATTTTTGCATTTTTTGCTGAGATCTGTCCCAAACTTGTTCACATTCAACAAAGATAATACATTGTATAAGATAATCTAACGTAAAACTATTAAAATATATCTTATTACAGTACAACCTCGTTTATCCGCCCTTTGATCAACCGAGTCTCCGCGTTATCCGAGCCAACGGACTTATCCGAGCACTCCGCGTTAACCGAGCTGTGCACTCGGATAATACGGAAAAACTCGGATGACGCTGCTATAAGATGCGCGCGAACTTTCTTAAACCACGTTTATAATAAGTATGTTACGCGGAAAATTAATTAAAGTTCGTTAATTTTTCATTTTCATATGATTCCCTTGTACCATTTTAAATATACCAAAAATAAGGGAAGTTTTCGAGTTGTTTTTATTTATTCCGTGGTATCCGAGTTTCCGCTTATCCGACGTACCCCTTCCCCACATTACCTCGGATAAACGAGATTTTACTGTACATCAAGACTCAAGTATTTCTTCCGATTAAGCCATTATGCGAAAAAATGAGAAAAAAGAGAGAATCCCTACTAAAAAGATTATAAAATGCGCCAAATTACGCACTTTCAATTCAGTCAGGTACACAACTCAATATCAAAGCTAAACTATCAACACAAGCCGCATTATTTAGGTAACACGGGGTTGATGTGGCACACTGGTGTCAATGGTAATCTACATTAGTTATGTTTCTTCTTCCTAAATAGTTTGCCAAAACTTTCAAAAATAGCAAGTGATTTGCTCGTAACCGTTCATGTTAAATTGAAATTTTAACAGTCTAATAAGTGGATATTTATATGTACAAGCTGACGTTGTCGAACTACCGTAAGATCTTTACACAGAATGCATTGTAACTATGATTCTATTATAATAGTGTATACCGTCATCCGTTTTATATGTTCTAGAGCACCTATACTCTTCCATAGAATGCTTTTACATATTCCTAATAGAGCGGTAATAAAATTATTTAACGTAGTTTATAGTAACCTACTTCTCTAGATAATTGGAAATATTGAAAAAATAGTCCAATGAACAAAGATAGGTGAATTCTAATTAGATGGCATGCCGCTGATGACAGATAATAGATATATCTTTACTGTACATTTTTAGAAAACTTCTGCACTAAAAGCTCACTAGAAATCTATCCTTCTGCTCTATCATGTCTTGCACTTATACTAACATGAAAATATTAACAAACAAAAAACTGCAACTTCGTATATAGCGATGTTTAAACAGTTGCGTAATAAATATGCAGTTTATGCGTGCAATTCAGTTGTTATTTAGTAAATGCTTTTGTAGGTTTTTAGATGTAACAAAGTCGAATAGTTTTTGCTTGACAATACATGAGTATAAACCTTCGATTGAACTTACACTTTAATGATAAATAATTTTATACCTATCTCAGGCAAGTTACTGCATAGTGAAAATAGTATTGTTAACAGGATTTGGGAGAGCCGCTTATCTAAAATCACGGGTGAAGAATAAAGGTGGTTGCGTTGGCTTTTGGAGAGCTGAGAAGCGTTTCCGTTTTTGGATTCGTCATATGGTCAAAGCGCAGTGGTTTTATTGGTTTGTTATAGTATTGGTTTTCTTTAATACCGTTTGCGTAGCCGTTGAATTCCACGGACAACCCAGTTGGCTGACCTCCTTCCTTTGTAAGTACCAATAATTTATTAATGACCCATTAATGCATTTATTGCAGATTACGCCGAGTATGTGTTCCTAGGTCTCTTTTTGACTGAAATGTTTATCAAGGTTTACGCGCTTGGGCCAAGGATATACTTCGAGTCGGCATTTAATCGTTTCGATTGCGTTGTTATTTCTGGTTCCATCTTTGAAGTTATTTGGTCAGAAGTAAAGGGTGGTTCCTTCGGTCTTTCAGTATTGCGTGCTCTACGCCTTTTACGTATATTTAAAGTTACAAAGTATTGGTCTTCGCTACGCAACCTTGTTATCTCCCTGCTCAATTCGATGCGTTCCATTATATCCTTATTATTCCTTCTCTTTCTTTTTATACTTATATTTGCTTTACTGGGCATGCAACTTTTTGGAGGTGAATTTAATTTCGATTCCGGCACACCTCCAACGAATTTTAACACGTTTCCAATTGCACTCTTGACTGTTTTTGAGGTAAATTTTACACGCATCTTCCTAACGTACGACATTAACATACTTTCAACTGTGCAGATATTAACGGGCGAAGATTGGAACGAGGTCATGTATCAAGGTATTGCTGCGAAGCAAGGCAACATGGTTTACTCGCTGTACTTCATTGTTCTTATGTTATTTGGGAATTACACTCTTTTAAACGTATTCTTGGCTATTGCTGTCGACAATTTGGCTAACGCGCAGGAGTTAACGGCGGCAGAAGAAGAACAAGCGGAAGAGAATAAGGAGAAGCAAGCGTTAGAATTAGAAAAAGAAATGGAAGCTTTAAGAATGGAAGGTAATGTCAGTTAGGAATTGTTATTACAAATCGTAAATATCTTTTGTTGTTCAGGATCGCCAACATCTCGATTGGAGGGAGGTTCGTCAAGTCCAACAACAAGAAGAAAGAAAAAAGACGAGAAACCACCACCTGATGAGGAGGAAATAGTAGGCCCTAAACCAATGTTACCGTACTCCAGTATGTTTGTTCTTTCGCCAACCAACATGTTAGTATATGGGTCATTGAAGATAGCTTTATCTTATTGTAAAATTTTTAGTATACGAAGAGGCGCTCATTGGGTGGTGAATTTACGTTATTTTGATTTTTTTATTATGATTGTCATTTGTTTGAGTTCAATTGCGTTAGCGGCCGAAGATCCAATAGTGGAAAATTCAATAAGAAATACTTACCTCGATAAATTGGATTACGCATTCACGGGTGTCTTTGCCATCGAAATGTTACTCAAAATCATCGATTTGGGGGTAATACTGCATCCGGGTTCATACCTAAGGGAGTTTTGGAATGTTATGGATGCAATAGTAGTTATATGCGCGTTAGTGTCCATGGGTTTCGATCTAATGTAAGTATTACAGTTCTAGTTAAGGATGCTTTTGTAATACGATGTTATTATAGGGAAACGGAAGGAACTAAAACGAGTCACAATTTATCAACTATCAAATCTTTACGAGTGCTACGGGTGCTTAGACCTTTAAAAACAATTAAAAGAGTGCCCAAATTGAAAGCAGTGTTTGACTGTTTAGTGAACTCATTAAAAAATGTGATAAACATTCTTATAGTGTATCTTCTATTCCAGTTTATATTTGCTGTGATTGCTGTTCAGTTATTTAATGGAAAGTTTCGTTCCTGTTCTGATGCTAGTAAATTTACGGAGGCCACGTGTCAGTAAGTTATCTCAATTGTGCAAACTGTTATACTTAACTATTCATTTCAATTTGAGTGACATAAATTTATATTTCTAACTAGCTGCTTACCCGCACCTTTGTCCGCGGTCTTGGGAAATTCGTATTTTCTTATTTCTCGGTGTGAATACTCGATTAGACTCACCGCTTGTATGAATGCACTCAACAATATGTTTAAAAATATAAATACAATGCAATAATTAACGCCAAAATGATCCGCCATTTATTGAATTCATTTGTTACAAACAATGTGATAAATGAAGAACCGCTCGACCGATTTAGTGCAAACTTCACATAAACCATCTACTAAATAATCCGAACAAAGCCTAAACATTTGGTTTGGATAGTTGACAGTGGCGGTTGCTCTATAAGGCCGCTTGGCCGCGCGCCCCTCCTAAGGATTGTTAATAACGTACCACAATTTAAATGTTTCCAAATTGATACATACATACTAACTAAACCAAATAAAATTTCTAAATTTCAACAAAAAACTAAATATCTAGTCTACTTCTATCATCTCATTCATCTAATACCTAATAGTTTCGCGCAACGAGGATTATTACTTTGCTAATAATAAGTCTCGGCGCGGCGCCCGCAACCAGCGCCCGGCAGTTTAGCATTTGAAAAGCATACGAAACAGCCCGAAAGCCACAGGATGATACACGATCGTAACGTGCTATGAGGCCGCAAGATATCGGCGGCGGAGGCAGTATCTTATCGTTTGCCGTTGTGTTTGTATGTATCATGCCGAGTTTTTCGTTTTGTTTGTTGCGTGCGGCTGTGATAATGAATACGGTAAATTATATTATTCAAATAAATGTTGATAGACTGCCGTTAGTCGATAAACTTAAAATTAAAGAACTAGGGAGACCGTTACCAGACTTAAAGTTATCGCAAAGTTGCGAACGAAAAGCCGACAACAGGTCTTTTACCTACTTATTTTATTTTGTTTAATTTGTGTAAATATTTTGTTCTTTCATTTTTCTACTTAGACAGTGCCTTAGTTAGACTTTAAAGATTTTAAAGGTAGGTGAACTTTTATTTAAAACGAGCAACTTTTGACTTTTTTTTCGGCGTGGCACCCCCAAAATTATAGCCTGCGGCGGCACCGGCGCCTACAGCGCGCTTATTCGATTTGCGCCCTTCCAAACTTAAACCTCACGACACACCACTGATAGTTGAGCCCGTTCTTGAGTTATAAAATTACAACGAAAAGTGGCATTGATTTTTATAGATATAGATTACTTTCACCATCTCCAAATTTCCCTATCAGAAGCAAAGGTCACATATTTCGGAAGAGATTTTACTGACAAAATTCAGTAATTATAACCTACTTAATTGTTCGAATTAGGAACAATATCGTATACAGGATGTATTACGGAACCCGTTCATTAGAAATTTCTAGGGTCCCTTACTACTTATGAATAGCATTCTTCTTCCGAAAGGAACGGAAATCGCTATTCATCTTCTTATTTTAAATGGAACACCCTGTATATTATTGCATTTTTGGATTATACAATCGATTCTGCGTTACACTGTAGGTATTAGATTATCCTATACCTATCTTCAACTCTTTTTGAGATATTATGATTTTAAAAAAAATTGCGTTTTGCGGAGGGGTCCTTTTGCTCTTCTTTGAATGCAAAACATTCATACTTTACAAACACCAATTAAAACCATAAGGGTTCACAAAATACATTTGCAAACCTATCACAGATTATACAGGGCGTTCAAAATTAGTGGCAAAAATACTTTCAAATGTGCATAGGTTTTAAGTGCAGTTTTAATCAACATTAGATAAAAAACGTTCATAACTACAAAACCGCTAAAGATAGGTATAAGGATACATATAGTTTATTGATTCCTAAATTAAATCGTCCTCCAAATATGTAAAAATATACGGGGTGTTCGATTTGAAAAAAATGTAATTTTAGTTAGTGTAAACCACTGGTAAAGTTGCAACGCTCACATGAAAAATTAGTTGTCAGAAAAATCTATTCCGATGAATTCCGCATAATTTAACTGAAGCTCAACAAGAGGTTCGTGTTAATTAATTCTCCTACATCATTTCAGATTAATCTTTTATATACCTACACGTATGAATCCCAAATTAAGCAACAATCCACTGTTTGGGTGTTTCATTGTGAACCGAATCCCACAAAAGTTGTTCCTTCACGTGGAGGTAACCATTTCTTCAGAGCATCGAAGAACAGTTAACGCTGAATGGTATACAACAATTTGTTTGTCAGAAGTAATCCATGAAATTATTAAAACAACCAAAAACATTACAACATTCTCTATCATGACAGCTCCCACACAGCACGTGGAACAATTAATTATTTGAAAGCGAAATCCTCGAATGTCTTATTGCAGCGTTCAAATCTCTGTCGCAGGCTAAAATTTTTCTACGGGTATAAACAGTTGTAATTAAAATGCATATTAACATCAGTCATTATACTGGTCGGAAAATGACGTTAACGTAGGTACCACCATTGACTAAGACACTAAGTCAATGGTACCACTTTAGATCATATACAGTCCGTAGATAAAGCATTAGCCTTTTATTTTGTACCATCTTGAATGACAAAGAAAGCAAATATTGCTTTCATCAAGAGCGTTCGGCACATACGCATTAAAGCACGCTCGTAACCTGCGCCTGTCGCTGTCGGTTCTGGAAACCTGGTAGGTACCTACGGCAAGAAAGGTTAATGCTCTATCTACGGAGTGTATACGATCTAAGGGTAGGTATGGTAGGTACCACTATGATTCACATTGATAACTCTAATAAACAGTACTACCAACCATCTTTAGAAACAAGGTAGCAACATGAGAGTGCGAAACTTCAAAAATCTCAGTAGGCTTACTTGATGGTAGCTGAAAAGTTTCCTAAATTTATACACACATGTAAATAATTGACAGTGATTGGTAGCTCAGTTGGTAAGGGCATTACCCCAGTGAGATAAAGCCCGGCACTGACAGACATACTGGTCATGTTGGTTGGTAACGTCCATTTGCATTCGATCACAAGCTCATAACGTTGGTTTTTTCTACCTTATGATTTTGTATGATTGGATTCGTGGAATCATTTTTTGGATTACAGACCCGTTTTAATAGGTGCACCAATCGGATAAAATTGTGATGTCCTTTATTTCACTTTTATCTTGTAAATCATTTGTTAGAATAAAATCTGTTACAATTGAAACGAACATAAATGCTTTGGAAATCGGAATCAATCGAAATAATGTAGCCTGCTTTGTTTTTAAATGGGAAATAGTAAAATTGTGTAACTACAATTTTGATTCTGTAAATTTATGCAAATGGGGTCTGGAAGGGGCTCTTCTTTGTCTTCTCCATTTAACCTGATCTATATTTCCAATCTTTTGTGAAAAATACTATTTTTCAAAATTCCCAACACTAATAATGCTAATGTCTAGGTAATGATATGAGATGATACTGCATTCCCTCAACTTTCTGTAGCAATAGAATATAATTTGCAATTATATCTCCATCTTTGTAATGAGAACTATATACATATTTACATACACGTTATGAACAGTAATTTGTCTCATTTACCCATACCATTCTTTACCATTTTAATGCATTTGAATTGGCAGTGTGTACTTTCATAAAGGACAATTTAATTTCTTCTATTAACATTCACCAATTCAAAATTTTTACCGATATTGTTGATGATATCTTCTTTTCCTTATACTTACACCAACATAACAATGTGTATTCTCGGCTTTTAATTTATGTTTATTAGAAATATTGTTAAATGCATTGCAAAATACTGTTACGTATTTGAAACAATTGCGTCCAATGTTTAGTTACATTACTTCGTTTCAGGGGACAATATTTTGTATTTGAAGAAAATAATGACGTGCCCAAAGTGGAAAACCGTAAATGGGATCTGCAGGATTTTCACTACGACAACGTCGCAATGGCCATGCTTACCTTATTTGCAGTGCAAACTGGAGAAGGATGGCCACAGTAAATAGGTTAACAATATTTCTGTATACATATTTCACTTTTTACTTCTTTCAGAGTTCTTCAAAATTCAATGGATGCCACCTACGAAAACCAAGGGCCTATACAAAATTATCGCATAGAAATGTCCATTTTCTACATTGTATATTTTGTGGTATTTCCATTCTTTTTTGTAAATATATTCGTCGCCTTAATTATCATTACCTTCCAAGAACAAGGAGAAGCGGAGTTACAAAGTGGAGAAATCGATAAAAATCAGGTAGGTACAATGACTGGTGTTAATTTTGATCTTAAATTAATAAATTTCTTTTCAGAAATCGTGTATAGACTTTACAATTCAAGCTCGACCATTGGAAAGGTATATGCCCAATAAAAGAAATAGCTTTAAATACAAAATCTGGAGGATAGTAGTGTCTACTCCTTTTGAATACTTAATAATGATGTTAATCGTTTTCAACACATTATTACTTATGATGAAGGTACGTATTGATTTAAGTTTATTTAGTACCAACCCTTTGAGTGAACTGTTCAAAAAAAAATACACTATATAGTTTTAAAATTTTAAAAAGTCGGCAGCCAAATAGAAAACCGACAAATGCACATCGCACTAGTAGGTAACACGCCGTCACACCAAATCAAACAAACAAACACACTTCTATTTTTGAATGCCAATTGCAAATGCACTTTATGCATTGTCATGCATTTTGAGACGTACCTACATGTTTGGCTGCTTCATTGCTTTCAACTGCACTATCCTTATATTCAAAAAACGCGGTGCAGTTCAAACGATTTACAATTACTGATACAGATAGTATCTTCTAAATTTTATGAACCGTGACAAACTAGCTTTACTGTAAAATAAAGTATATGTAATTGTGTTTGTAGGGAGTCAACGTTTATAGCTTTGTTTGTTACTTGTTTTAAACTGGTTTGTCATTTATTAGAAAGTGTTTAACTTGAACACTACGTTTAGTCCTTAATCTCGTAGACAAAATTGGTACCTATCTAAGTTCGTGTAGGTAACCACCCATAGTCAATGTTGAATGATTTTTTAATTTAATTTAAAGTGTCCTATTTGTTGCGTGTGATATCTATGTGTCTACTATAATATTAGATTTAGATTAGATCATCGGATTATATTATAAAAACTGAGCTGGAATTCGTAAATAATATCAAATGTGCATGTATGGTGTATATGTTAAACTCTGATCTGGATTATCACTGCTGAGAATGGATTTTTCTGTGGTTTTACCATAAGTTTGCAATACTTTATACTTGTTTTTAAATTACCCGCACCTTTTCTTCCATATCTTCTTATTATCTTTTTATTGCCGTGAATTTAGACTAGCAGCTTTCGTTAATTTGTTGCGGTGTTAATTATCGAAAGATCAAATTAGTTTCAAGTTATATACCTAATGCTTTCTACGCTATTTTTTTTAATTTTGCAGAATTATAAAATTAGTGGGTAACATCAATTTGATATCGGCGATGATTTATTTCCAAACCGTACCATGGAAGGCTTTTTTACTTTATAACTTTTCAATCAAACTCTATATAACTTGGCGTTCATATGATTGAATGGTATATGTTTCTATAAATGCATTAATCTACTTTCAGATCTCTTTGCTACATTGCAAGTATGATTAGATACTTGCCTGCTTTACAGTGTCGTTCAAAAATGACTTATTAAATCAGTAATGTAATATACTCACTTCAACCAAGCACGTAAAGGAGTTTCTGATACCTACTTTCCAAGCATAAATTTGTAGATAAATCGAAAATGTAAGACAGAGTATCAAATTTTTGTTTCCTCATTGTATAATATTGTGGCTTGATCAGGTAGTTTCACCCTTTCTATGTGCTCATGCATCAGTTTTAGTATTTTTGCCAATCTTTGTAAAGTTTACTGATTAAATAAATTTCATCTAACACTTTTATTCACGTAAACTGCCCAGTCTCACACTTCTAATTTTAGAACATCAAAAATCATATACACATGCATGTTGCAATCGCTTGGGAATTCGCACCTTCCATTCTGTTCTTCTGATCACTTTTAAAAAGCTTGTTTATCGATCACCATTTATCGTTTTAACTTGGTTGCTAACTATTTACAAAAACCTGCTATCGCACACCTTTTCACTGAAAATACAATAACAGATTATCCAACAACTTTTGTTTTGTTCATTCCAATTTCTCAAATGAAAAGTGTTTTACATTGCACTGTTGATAAGATGAGCAATTATTTTCATTTATTATGTTTGAAGTTGAAGCAAGTGTGGAGATTGTTTTTAAAGGAAGAAAAATTGAACCACCTTGTGATTAGCTAAAGGTGTCCAATTACACGGAATCTTTTATTTATTTATTTATTACGAATCCAGTAAATGCATTGGTTACAATCACAAATGTTATTAAAAGAAATCCAGAGAACAGCAAACACAATACAAAATCTATTCAGTACGAAACAAATTAATATTCTGACTTGCTTATGCGCAAATTTTTATTTTTAGTATCTTAAACCAAGCAGTATACCTTAAGTTTTGTATGTTGTTGACTCGTACTAATTGCATGTAAGCTCTTCTCGTCAGTGAAATTTTTTATTTTATTTTATTTTTTATTTCAAAGGACACTAAATTTAGTCATGTGTGCTATATCATAAGATGTGTAACAATATTTAGACAGAATAGCCGCATTGTGTGTTAGCAGTATGACGGGCAAGATCAAACCTTCACCGATATGCTTAAGTATCTCAACTGGGGTTTCACCAGCCTGTTCACGTTGGAGTGCATCCTCAAGATCCTTGCCTTTGGTGTTCGGGTAAGAAAAAGTAGATACTACTTGACTATATTAATTCTTTTAAATCTTATCACAAAATAATCAACGAATTAAAAGAAAAGCAGATAATACTAAACAAAATTCTTCTTTATTATCTTCTGTTAATAAAGTCCTTTTTCCTGCAACCCCCTAACACACTGCTTGATATTATGTATGATGCATGAGTATTTTATAGTGCATGAATGTTTGATGTAAATACACGCTCTTATTGAACATGCGCCTCACACAATTGTGGTATGCTACAATTTTTACACGTTTATAATAGAACAGCGGCAATATTTAATTCGACATATTATTTTAAGCATAATTACGAAGAAATACAGTATTTATTGTTATCAATAATAATTTCTACTGAACCTGCCGACTTTTTCCCATAAACTTGTCTCAAAAGGCCACGAAGGTAGGCATTAGCTTGTAGCATAGAAGCTACATTGAAAAGTTGTTGTAGTATCACACGGCTCCACCCTTACTCTCCGATCTCCTGGCAGCAATGAACATACTGTTTACTTTCCTCTTTCTTTGCGAAACTGTACTCAAGCTCATCGCTTTTGGGATTAAGGTAATAATCACCATCATTATTTATTATAACAATTACGTCATGTTTAGATTTTTTTATTATTAATATGTCTTTTATATCGTTTCATTTTAATTATACTTTTCTTTATCACCGACATCACTTTGTTTGATCGCATTAATCTATCATTTTTTCTTACCTTTTAACTAGGTAGTTAAGTAGATAAATACATTTTCTGCACCTGGCATTCACTACGTAGATTTTTTAGCAAATCACACGGAGTGAGTAAGAGTAGTGTAAAAGTAGTGCAATAATTTTGTAGCGTAACTAGATCCTTATTGACTATTTGATCAGTTGCGTCCGCTTCAAGAGTGACTAGTTTGCATGTTAGAAAATCCAGTAATCCCATCCTTTTTTTTCATTTCGTTTATTCTTTAGATTATTGGTATAGAACGTTGTTACTTTTAAGTTATTCTTATTTTATCTTCTCATAAATATGTCTAAAAGGATACATAATAGTGAAGGTTGACGTCAAATAGGTTTTTAGTTTCGATGTTTAGTTTTCGATGGTGTTTCAAAATTTAAGGTGTTAGTTATGTTTAGTTCGTGTTAGTCAAATTATAAATTTAATGGATTTCTATACTGAAATTATTTAATAAACTGTAACTCCACCAACGGTGTTCGATATAAAAAACTTAATTGATTGTTATAGATCAATTGATAATTTATCAGAAATAAAATCTTGAAATACTTCTCAAAGCCGTTATTTCCTTACGACGAAAAGTAACGTTCATGAAAATGCCAACTAGATTGAAAAACAAACTTTTTATGGTGCTATGAAAAAGATTGGATCCTCATCGTTTAACAATTTCATTGAGACACTTACATAAATAAAAGCAAAATAAATAAAGAAAAGCGTTGTAGTTTTCATTATTTCGTTACTTGTTGGTGCACATGGTTCCATTTAAATATGGAATTTACTTTACTCCTTTTGGCACAATACATTAAAATAATAAAATTTTCAATTAGGTACACAAGAGTTATTACTACATGGAAGAAAATACAATAAATTTATATAGGTACCTTAAGAACAACTTTGAGTCACTTCTATAACTTAGAAGGATTACGTAGACATATTTTTAAATTTCATTAAGAACTGTATGAAATTTGATTCAATTCTTTTAAATATTTATGGTGATCTCAAATATTTTACATCAATGATTATGGAAACTTTTAAGGATCTTTTCGCAATACACCCTTCTAGGGTATTGGTAGTAGCATTTGCAGCCAACATCGAATTTCAATTTATCTTGCTTTTTCTCTTTTTTCTATTTTTTCCGACATCAATCTAGTGTGCAGGTTCTAATATTTATGCAAATACAACAAAGACAAATCCACTCTCGGTTTGGTTGTTTCATTGAACAACAATTTAGACCGCCAACTGCTGGGATTTTTAGTAAAAAAAAGGAAGGTTGAAATATCACTTTTGTAAATTCAAATAAAATTCAGACGCTCCGGATCATAAATTCTTCCGCCACAAGGTCTTCTCTCCATAACAACAAGTACCTAGTGTTTTCAAGTGAAAGTGTGCCAAGCCTATCCACAGTCCAAAAATGGAAGACACTTCTGTAGATACCTACCATTATACTTCTGCGTTTTTAGTGCTTCGAATTATAGCATAAGAGGTCAGAAATTATTTATAAATCATTTACTTATGTCAACATAATTTACTTCTGTAATTGCGCGAATTTTATTTATAGTTAACAATATTATTCATAGTAATCGGCAGTTACAGTTTATTGAATAACTGATTGAAAACTATTGAAGCAAGCTTTAAGGGCACTTAATATTTGTTGACATAATACCTTCCTAAATGAGAAGTAATCTCTCCCCTTCTATTTCATCCTTATCTTCTACTATAAAAACTTGAAGCATGCACATTGATAATTTCAAAAAAAAGGAAACAAAATCCTTAATGAAACTCTTCTAATATAAAATGTGACCACCGTTTTCTTTAGTACTACATGAAAAATATTTCAAATCAACAAAGATTAAGTGTCAACATATATTTGTAATGCGATACTAATATATCTATCTGTTATATAGAACTTCTTCAAGGATCCATGGAATACGTTCGACTTCGTGACAGTAATTGGAAGCATTGTTGACGCAATGGTGGTCGAATTTGGTGTAAGTATCGAATTAAAAGAATATAAACAGGTAACAAAATAAAACATTACACTACACAAAACCTATTTTAATACATTACAATTAAATCGATATTAATTTTCTTGCCATTATAAGGAAAGGGCCGAGAAACTGGCTAAGGAAAGGGTACGTTACAGTTTAAAGCTTTTTTTTTGTTTTTAGTGTAAAAGAAAATGTAATTAAATCAGTCGCACCACCGGTTTCTTGAGCTTGTGTTTGTTCATATTTAGAGTAACACCTTAGAATAGTAAGTGACAAAGGATAAAATATGTAGTGACTCTTGCTAGAGGAGCTCAACAGTAGTGCGACCAAAAGGTTAGTTATTGTTATTGCATGTTTATGTTGTAAAATAAATAGTGATGTATTTTCCTAATTATCAATTTTTCGATGTAGCCACCAGGAGTAGAGTTGGATCTGGCATCTAAATTTTCTCTGTGGTTGTCGGTTAGTTTGATCACTGTGGCACTGTATTTTTTTTATGTTACGCGTTGTTTATTTATACTAATAAGATTAAATGCAGCATTATACAAAACGAAATTAAATAATGCATGTTGTGAGTTTTTCCTGTCTCTCCTTTTATGTATATGCACATTGATTGTTTTTATTACTTATTTCTCAATGTGTACTGATTTAAGTGGTAAGTACATTTGTATACTCAAGACACATACAAATACATACAAAACTATTACACCTAAAAACCACTTGCAGGATGCATTACTTATTAATTGAAAACAGCCCTTTGAAAATCCATGTTACCTATATATTAACCATAGACGGTAGTCTTTACATATTAGCTAGTAAAGTGTTTAGAGGCATTTTAGCATAGTAATTTAACTGCAGCTAGCATCTTTGTTTTTTATTTTTTTAATTGCTAGAGAATAACTAAACTGTGTTTGTAGGAAAACTTCATCAACGTCGGTTTTTTGCGGTTGTTTCGTGCAGCTAGATTGATCAAGTTGTTACGTCAGGGGTACACAATTCGGATACTACTTTGGACATTTGTACAAAGTTTCAAAGCCTTGCCTTACGTATGCCTTCTTATAGCTATGTTGTTCTTTATTTATGCCATAATTGGCATGCAGGTAAGCTACGGTTTATTTATTAAAGTTTACATTTTTATCTTTAATGTTTTTAGGTATTTGGAAATATAGAAAATAACGCTGTAACATACATCACCCGCCATAACAATTTTCGAAATTTTATTCAAGGGCTAATGTTATTGTTCAGGTAAGAATCGTTTTAGCTCATCTATAAAATAGGAATCCAGCCCTTCAATAGATTTTTTCAAATGCAATTGTACCGCGTCCTTTCAAAATTTTGCACGCATCATCGACATTTCAGCAGCGGTGATTTATTTTATTGTACAGACGTCTTTAAATATTTATTTGTATGCCAAGGCCGCAAAATCACATTTTAATGTACGATGAGATAAATTGTCGCCGAGAACAATCTCGAGTACGTTACAGATTTTCGCGGACAAGACATACACAACATTTTTTGGGCAACCGGAAAATCTGTTTTAATAGATTAAGACAACATTTAAAATTTGATGTGTTGAAATCAAGGGCGGATCTATAATATGGCTTTTTGGGCTTCAGCCCAGGGCCCCGCAGATATAAGGGGCCCCCAGTCCTCATTGAAGACAATGGACAATATTGCGAATTAAAAGAAAATAATCTAAAATCATAAGGTCATATTAAATAAAAAAATATTTCATTGTCATAATTTTTCCTATATCGTATACATCATTATAAAAAACAGTTTTTTGACAAAATCGCAAATAGTTTGATTAATTAGGTAGGCCCCCAAGTAGTGTTAGCCCAGGGCCCCACAAATTCACGGTTCGCCTCTGGTTGAAATATATGAAAGTGGCATTTACTTTATCGGCCGCTGCTATAGTAACGGCCGCAAAATCATATTTGGTTCCCAAAAAAAACTTCTTCATTTAGATCCAATAAAAGTTGGGAGTATGCGTTGTACGAGACCAAATCATTTGTAGCAAATAGTAAGTACCTATGTGCGGTAAATTACCGCCGACCAAGTAACCAAGTAACATGGTCAAATGCTCTAAAAATCGGAACTATTATATTATTATATTACATTTTAGGTGTGCAACAGGAGAAGCTTGGCCTTTTATTATGTTATCATGCATTAAAGATCGACCGTGCGATCCAGAAGCACGAAAACCGTCTAATAGCTGTGGGTCTAATTTAGCATATGCTTACTTTGTCTCTTTCATCTTTTTTTGTTCGTTTCTTGTAAGTATCTGGACTTTCTTGATAGACCAAACCCCTAAAAAATTGATCGTAGATGTTGAACCTGTTCGTTGCCGTAATCATGGATAATTTTGATTACCTTACTAGAGATCCTTCCATTTTGGGTGCACATCATTTAGACGAATTTGTACGTATTTGGGCCGAGTATGATCCGAATGCCACGTAAGATTTTAGTCATGTTAAAATTCACTTATTGACCTCACTTTTTTAGTGGAAAAATTTTGTATCAAGAAATGTATGATATGCTTAAAAATATGGACCCTCCTTTGGGGTTTGGAAACAAATGTCCGAATAGGTTAGCATACAAAAAATTAATTCGCATGAATATGCCTGTAGATGATGATGGAAAAGTTAATTTTACTACGACACTATTTGCACTTATTAGAGAGAATCTAAATATGAAAATGAGACCTGGTTAGTATTCTAATTCGTATTACTAGATTAATAAGAGAGTGGATATTGTAGCCGAAGAAATGGACCAAGCTGACGACGAATTAAGAGAAACAATTAAAAGTATTTGGCCGATACAATCTAAATCTATGATTGATATCCTCGTTCCTCCGAGCGATCAGTTAAATACTGGAAAATTAACTGTTGGCAAGATCTATGGTGCCTTGTTGATTCTGGAGAGTTGGCGTTCCACGAGATTTGGTCAAATGGAGCCAACGGGTCCACCGGTACGTACTATTTTTTATTAATTTACAATTATTAAGAGCCGCTTTTTATTGCCTAGTCAAATTGTTCAAAATTTTTGCAAAAATGTTCTGTTTTTAACAGAAAGGTACTAATTGGATGTAGTAGTTTTACCATACTTATGTGTTTAGATACCTAAGATGTTGTCTTTCCGTTGTCCTTTTTGTTGTTAGAAAAAGCATATGTGCCTGAAATTGTTATACCTCCCTACTACTTACAAAACACATAGTATAGAAGAGAATACCAAAAATAGAAGTATAGGTTAGTGCCCTATAACGTTTTATGTTTATTGCAGGATTATGGAAATAGTCCCCCGGCGAATCACGCGGTAGTACCTAATTTTTTTTTGTTTTAAATTTCACTAGTCGCTCGAGGCATCTAATGGATGCGTCAGTCACTATTAAATTCTCATTCATAGTATAGTCCTGTAGGACAGTTTTTAGACTTTTTCAATAGTTTTTCTCTTGTGCCTGCATTTTCCTGCACTTTTGTTATTTAGTATTAGTACCCCACCCGTTTACTATTCATGAGATTAAAATTTTTGATAATTACTTATCTTATAGTTACACAATAGTGCATGTGTTTTATACTAACACAAATCATATTACTTTCACAGTTATATGACAAAATTTTTTTTGTAATTCTTATGTTATGTGATTGACAAAGGGCTTTTTGTGTAGTAGCAATTCATCTCATTAAGTGAAGGAATATTATTACAATATATACATCACACCTAACTGATTACAAGTGCTAAATGTCGCTAGAATATCAATGACTTATTTCTCAAATTATTGCTACAGTCCCGAAGTAAATAGTGTTACTGAACTGGAAATAACTATTTCTTTCTCAAATTTGTTTATATGTATCTTTATCCATTAAAGATTTGTTGATTTCGATAACTTGACCAAAATAATATCCAACAGTGTTGCTACTACAGAAGAAGTACATGAAATTATCTAATTAATGCATATGGGAATTTTTCTTGCATGACTTAGTTTTGCATTTGGAATGCGTTTTTTTCTTAATACATCTTTTACACTTAACCTAATCTATAATCCACTTTCATTACAAAATCTTAACTAGACTAGATAGATCTTCAGAGTATTTAAAAGTACCTACTGTTTATTTAAATGTTACGCCAAACTGAGCTGAGTCATATAGGTATGTAATTTGTAAGCGGAGAATCGCTCAATAGAGCACACTTCCGAAAGTTCGTCTAAGTTAAAGTTATGTTAAATAACAGAAAGCGTCGTTTTTTGACTGCCTGTTGGATATGGCGGGACATTTGGGCGAGAGTCGTACAGGTTCGCTTAGTTTGGAAGGTGCACCTCTAATGGGTGGACAAGAAGTTACTGACTCTCATCAACATCACGATGAAGGTCCTCTTGCAGTTCTTGCCCGTCGAAATACCAAACGTAGTCGGTCATTCAGGTAATACGTTTACCTATAAACGCAATTGAGATAATTCTTATACCCTCATTATTTGCAGGAACAAAAAGGTGAAGGTCGAAAACTATGTGGTAAATTGTTGTTCTTGTAAACGTTAATTATAACTAAGATCTAGTACCTAACTACTCATTAGTTTAGGTCCAATTTTTTAGGTTACCATACAGTGTTTTTTGTTTGTTAGAAACAAAATTCAAACCTTAATTCCATACGTACGGTAAATGTAGACTATTATTTAGGGAATGAATAGTTATAACTTATAATTGTTATAAACATGTTTAAGTTAGGTAGTCGAAGTTACTCAAAAATATTCACAAAACAAGCGTCCACTTTACAGCTTTAATAGTACAGCTTCACTGTTAGATTTAATTATAACGATAGTAATGTAGATGGTAGGTATAAAATATTATACAATTTGTGTGACGTTTTGAGCACCTTAAGCATGACTAGTGCATGAAAATTTTTGATCTAAGTGTTTTTATAGGACATATAGTATGAATGGGGGAACTAATAATTTCGTTATATTTAAAATGTTAACATTTTTTCTTATAAATTGCATTAGTTTTATAAATGCATGTTAAGACAATAGTCTCATTTGCATGTAGGTCATGGAGTTGCAAGAAGCTTTAGGTTCTCGGCGACAGTCTTGTGAAAGTTTAGTGGACCAACAACATCTTCACCCTGCATATACAAATTCACACCGCAGATCACCTAGTCTGAGGTAATGTGTCACATAATCTATATTTACGGATATACAGCTCAATACATTTGCAGACGTGGCAATTCGCCGTCTTTGGCCCGCAGTCCATCACCTCGTCGACATTATCCACATCATCTCCATCACGATATTGGTTTCTCCGATACTGTATCTAACGTTGTAGAAATAGTTAAACATGAACACCAAAGAGCACAGTCAAACAAAGGTAGATACACAAGAGGTAACTGCTGAGTTGCTTCATATGCGTGCTCCGTTTAACACTTCTGTTTTTAAAGGATCATGGTCTGCATCCACCAGTCCAGCTAGATCACCTTCTCCAACAGGTAGAAGACACAACTCGTCTAGGCATGGTTTATTACGATCGTCACGGAGAGGTTACGGTACCACAAGCCTTTGTCAACGATCGCGTTCTCCTAGTCCTACTCATGTAACACCTCATCAACAGGGACCTGCAACAATTGGTATGAACAAAAATGAACTTTTTCACATAAGTAAACAGTCATATTCAAATACATATTTTCATATCTATTTACATTTTGGAGCCTGCGCTTCTTAGCTGCGAAAGTATTCGTTTTTAATAATCCGAATAATCCATTTCTTCATCTTTTGGAATACTAAGTTCCATGCAATGCTGTATTTGAACAATTATTCAAAAAATGTGATTAAGTTGAATAACTTTTTCGCGCATCTTTTTGTTAGGAATTTTAAGGGTGTAACATTATCTTTTGTACTATTGTACTATTTCCACACAAACATTTTTATTAAGAAACTGTGAAAATTGAAAGCCATCAACCGTGCTGTTTCGAGAGAACAGAATTTGTTACAAATGATCTATAAAAAATCATACATCACACTATTTTTCTCCTTGAATTGAAATTCGGATATTTAATATAGTCGAGTGCATGTCTGCTCATAGTCTTTATGTGCAGTTAGCAAAGTCTCATTTAACAGGGTGTATGAATGTTCAAAATGTGGACCAGATACCATTCAATCATCCTAAATTTGCATTCTTTACCTTTAGAAGAAGGAACAATTTGTTATAAAAACCTATCAAAATTGGAGGAAATAAATATACTCGTAGATGACCAAGTAACATTAAATGTGTTCACGCATGATGACAACTTCGCTCTTAAAACGCTAACGGTACCTATAATAAAACATTAGGTAGGTACCTATTGTGGTTTTTGCTGTGTTGTGTCCCAGTTTTTCCAACTAACATTAAAATTATTTTCGAGTCCACTCTAAGGATTCGAATGATCAATCTTCGCCAAACCTTTGGCAAAATTGAGTAGAATTTATTATTTATTATAAAGTAAGTAGGTATACAATTTTCTAAAAGATTCGATGGAGTTAACATTCAAATTACCTAGTTAAAATATACGTGTATTTAGATTTTTATGTGATCTTCATCTATTATTAACTAAATTTAGTTTTTGAACATTTTGCCATTTTAACAAGAATTGTGAGATTTGTCTTCCACATTTAAATTGTACGGTAAGTAATTCAATGGTTTCTTTAATTTTTTGAGTTTTAAAATGGATCGTAAATAAGTGGAACCTAAATCATCGATAGGTACTACATACTAACGTCCTACACCAATTCATCTTTTTTTAAGGGATTAATAACGCAAAGAAACAGCTTTTGGACGACAGGCCGCCTAGGCCGAACCGCGCAAGGTATTTGAAAAAAAATTTTTGGATTTTGCAGCTTACCAACTTCCTATTCATACACACTACACACTTTCTCTAACACGGCTCTCGGCTGCTAGACAGAGCGCGCTTGACGCTTGGATCGCTAGTGTTCTATTTTATCAATATTTACGCATTTGTTCATATTGTAAAACAAGCTTAATCAAGTATTATTAGGTAAGCATGAAATAGTTTATTTAGATTACAATAACAGGTTTTCTATAAAATGTATGCGTAATATATCACACGATATTATAGGTACTTTGTTAGATGTTTCTTTGGAATAAACAAAGATTATAGTTTAGTTTAGTTTAGTTTAGTTTATTAAATCATGCATTACGCCTTGAAAGACCTTACATTTGTCAACAACAAAACAAACCAGAAAGTATACAAACTAACATATAAATTACACACAATACAAAATACATGTCACAATTCCATTTTATGACTAAGTACATTGTAGGAATTCATCGTATGTGTAAAAAGCATTAGACATTAAAAAACTTTTTACTGTTGTTTTAAATTTTTTTAAGTTTACAGACCTATATAGAGGAGAATTTAAGCAAACTTAAAGAAAATTAGAAGAAATTGTGGAAAAAAGTGTGGAAAACAACGATTCAAAATACAAATTAAGAGAAAAAAGGCAAAGACAAATCAAAGTTGTCCTCTTCATTTAAGATTTTGATTATATGCGGTAGGTTGTTGGAGTGAAAGTGCTGCTTAGATTTGAAGATGAAATTTATCTGAGAAATGCGCTGTGAATCCATTGTAGATGTTTATTGTGTCTATTGTGAATTAGAAACACAGTTTGTTGTCTGTTGTTGACACAAAAAAGCAGATACATGTTTTGTATGCAACGTTTTTAAATTAATAAACGAATAAATTCACAGAAATATACGGAAATGCACGAAATATGGTGAGACTAATCGGTCGAAACACGCAAGAAGTGAGGTAACTTGTAAACAAAACACTGCTTTCGAATGTGGAAAAACAGAAAAACTCTGGTGAACACTACTCGAATGTAAACAAAACAAACACACATGGTTTTCTTATGTATTTCCTATTTTCACGAAAATAGAACACAAGCGACCCAAGCGCGCTCTCTCTAGCAGTCGAAAGCCGTGTTAGAGAAAGTGTGTAGTGTATGTGAATAGGAAGATGGTAAGCTGCAAAATCCAGAAAAAATTTTTCAAATATCTTACGTGGTTCGGCCTGTCGTCCAGAAGCTGTTTTTTGCGCTATTTTCTGACCTTCAGCGTACGCGCAGCCGAAGCGGCTGAAAATTTCCAAAAATGTTTAATTGTTTCAAATTCAGCAACATTGATTTAGTAAAACACAAGTGTTTTCAAAACACAATCAGCACACAGAACATAGTGGTAAACAAGCTCTCACGCACTGGTCTGTTTTTGGCTAACTTGGTCGGGCGGTGCACATTTTGAGCTATCGGCCGGGTCTTGATAGTCGAATCTAACTGAAAATTGGTGTGTGTACTTCTGGGGCCTTGCTATACAAAACCCACACCACCTCGTAATGCAGCGCGAAACTTGCCTGTTTTCCGGCATGTCTAACCCACATATACTTGTAGTGGCCGCGTTAAAAAATGCTCATGAATATATTCGGCACACATATAATTTGGGTCGTAGACATACCGAGTGCCCCTTATTCAAATAAGGATGAAGCAATGTTAAAACCGAACCCCCCTTTTGAATTGTCACCCAATTCAGGTGCATCTGGGTTTCAACCTTGTTCAAAATATACCAATATATGTGGTTAATTCATAAAATTTAATGCCACATTTCAATTTTGTTTATTGATTTATCTCAAGAAAAAGACACCCCAGGAGGGTAAGTGGCATTTCTGTTCGCTATGCTTAATCATATCCAGCAAATTGTAGGCGATCCCTTCGTCTCTCTCCAATGAATTTGCACTTAATTGCTCAAATCATCGACCGCTTATTGTGTATAAAAGGGTTAGGCCATATTACAAAGAGTGGTATTTGCACAACTGGCTGATGGAGAATAAATGTCACCTTGTATAAGATACACCAAAAAACTTCCGCGGTTCACTTTCTGTTTTAGGGCAAGTGGAAGGTGAAAGATTTTCCCCGCAAATGTTAGTGCTTGAAAGCTCCCAGCGGAGTGAGATCTTTCTTAACCCGCCGCCCAGGCGGTTGTCTTCATGGACAACCTCTGTGAACCTGTTAATCGCTTTGAACACGGTCTGCCGAGGCATATTAAGCAGATGAATAATTTCACATTGGTGTTTCCTTTTGACGAAAGAGCTCTAAAATAGCAACCCGTTTGCTTGACATCTTTGGAACACAAAACAAGCAATAATTATTATGCTAAGATCCCAATTGGTTCCTGCACTGCGACCTTTTGGTCTATTGCACTCAATACATGGATGCTTCTAATGAATTGGTTGGAAATTCATTCGATGGATGAATGGATTTGCAATGAAATAAAGTTGAAAAGAAATGTGGCTTTCAAGCCGAAAATGCCACAAAGTTAAAGTAATATGTTTCTTAATCCAAATGTTTCGTATGCTGACTGAAACTTTTATGACATCCACCATATCGTCAATTTTTAGCACAATAATTGCAGTTGTACAAGGTTGTGTTTATCTGTGCGACATCTCAATATATCTGTATGAAATATTTTGTCGTCTACCTTCTGCTCCTATTATGTTCCTCGTTTTTATACACCCACACAAAACACCATACATCAAATTTTTTCCGACTACGACAATGTATCGGAATTTATTATCGTGACACATATTTAGCAGGTGCCGTAATTGGATTGCCAATGCAACAATCCGCCGCATTACAAAGCAGTATGCAACATAGTCATCCAGTATTAGGCAGTCGTCGAACGCAAGGTCGCAGATTGCCGCCCACACCTTGCAAACCGTCCACATTGCAACTTCGACCGGGACCCATCAATTTTCCAAAATTGAACGCTTCACCGACACACGTAAGTGCAGACTTAAACTTCAACTACTTCACTTTATGTATTTTACAATTATAGATGCAATCCCAATCAGCGCACGCAACTCCTCACGGCGGACACGTAGTTTCACAAAACTTGGTACGCGAACCATTACGCGAAATAGTACCACCGATTAGTTACGAAGGTTCACAAGCACCGCTTAGTTTTGAGCAGGCAGTAGCACTAGGACGCGGTGGTAGAATGTTGCCAAGTCCGGTTCCAAATGGATACAAACCAAAACCTACACGTTCCCGTCATTCGGATTCAGATGATGACGATTGGTGCTAACATAAGGGGTGTATCCGTATATTGACCAACTAACTAATTACATTCCCACGTATTCGTCTCATCATTACGTGAAGATGATTGGAGATACGTTAACGTGCTTTAAAAAAGATCTTTAAATTTCATCTGGTACCATTACGCCAAAACTGTGTTCCGTTTTTAAATTTTGCTGAAAGTACTTCGTAAACACTACATTTTGAAATTTCTATTCCTACTTAGATTTTCTAAAATAATACAGCAAAATCGTAGTACCTCCCATTACCGTCACCAAAACGTAAAAGCAGGAACACTTTGGTACCAGAGTACTTCCAGGAATTGAAATAGATGTGTTTTAACTGTCGAAAACGTACTTTGTGGCCGAAGAGGCATAAAATAATTTATTTATTCGAAACTTTTATAAATACTGCCAATAATCTTTTGTTGCTCTTTTGTTATTTGCACTACATAATACGTGAATTTTCGAGTGTCCGCGTATGTACGTTGCGTTTGTAATTATACCTTGAACGTATGGATGGTGAGGATGATGTCTACATTAGTTCGACCGTATTCTAATAAATAATTATTAATTCTTCCCTAAGTGCTTTAAAATCACTACATTTACAATTGTACTTGTTAATAAAGTTTAGCTTAAACTGTAGCTGACGGTTATTAAATTATTTAATGATTTAAGTGTGATTTAGTGCCATCAGTTTAATAGGAATCACTGTTTCTGTGATAAACAAGCACACTACGAGGTGCAGTATAGAGCACAATACAGACTGTAATGACTTTTTCCTTTGTGCTCGGTAATTTATTTTTTTTTAGTATAACTATTATACGTTTTTTTTTAAATTTTAGCTATGATTTTAGTACCTATTTAAAAAATTGTTGATATAACATCTAGCCTGTAACTATAGTTTATTACAAAAAAGATGCCTTATATAAATCTAAATTACTCTATGAAACTATTATGTTATAAGGACCTACTCTACCAGCCCCCCTTATAAAATTGTATTCGTGTGTCTCAATTCTTAATTTTACATATTACATATTTGATAGATGTTACATAGACTGTTCATGCAATTCAACTAAGTATCAATATTTCGCCTTCCTCCTCTTAGAGCGTGGAAGGAGAGGTGAATGTGTTTGGCGATACTTGTTATACCAAGTTGTTAAACCATGTGCCGCAATGATTATGTATTGTATATTACCTTTCGTCGATTACATTCACCAATTTAAGGCAAATTGTCGTTTTTTCTGGTTTTTATTAATACTGCAAAATTGTGGTTGTTGTCATATAACAACAATATTGTGTACTGTCGTTAACGACAGCCTTAGTAATTATGGAGCCTTGCCGCTTCGTTTGTGGTCGGCTTCCATTTCCATCTATTTTAATATACCTATTTAATAATTCTGCCAATTTGACAAAAATGCGGGTCTAGAATTATTCTATTACTTGTACGTATAGCTTAGACATGGAACGTGTGCGTACTATTTATACCCGTGTGCATGTCAAGTCGTTTGTGTGGGCTTAGCTCAAATAATTTATGGCAGTTGTATGGCAGAGGTATCGGATATATCTTATTACAAAAAAATGTACCACTTAACCGAAATACGTACTACATTCCTTTATTTTTTCTTCATATTCCCGCTACTCACTGTACATAAAAAGGAATTTTTTGTATCAAGTGGTACTTGTAATGGCTATAAGAAATATCCGTTATAAAATATGTCTTTGCAGGGCATCTTAAATATGTTGCTGCACATGCCATCGTTTACGAATAAATACAATTTTATTATTACATGTATAAAATAATATATAAATATATATAATACCCATATATAGTGTTAATAGTTCTTCAGTATGTTAGCAACAAATTTAGGATGTACTGCAAATTGTATAAATAAATTTATACATCTTTTTCATATAATATTAAGTTGTTATAAAATATGTATTTATGTCCATTAGAAATTTGCATTACCTAGTGTTACAAAAAATATCATTATCATCGCTTAAAAGCCCATTTTTTTTAAATAAAATAATGAAAATTAAGAGAACACTACAGTTTACTCATTTTAGGAATTACAGATTTCGTTTTTTAGTAATATGCTGTTTAGTATAATTGGCGAGTGTACTCCGATACTATGAATTACCAAATAGGTTCACCAGCTCTGCTGGTAGCCTTCTAGCGGAGTCGCTGGGTAGTGAAGTTTAGCAATACAAAAACGATTGTACTTCTATGGGCCGACGTTTCGATTAGATCCTGGCTAATCTTTATCTAGGCTTCAGAAGAATTAATGTATATACCCAGCTGTGTTTGGCATATACATTAATTCTTCTGAAGCCTAGATAAAGATTAGCCAGGATCTAATCGAAACGTCGGCCCATAGAAGTACAATCGTTTTTGTATTGCTAAACTTCACTACCCAGCGACTCCGCTAGAAGGCTACCAGCAGAGCTGGTGAACCTATTTGGTAGTTTAGTATAATACTGAGTACACACACGCGAAATACCCATAGAAACTCGTACTTACTTAGGTACTTTATAAACTGGAAAGTAACGAGGTAATATCTAACGCAATACCTACGTAGTAATGCTACTGAAGAGGAATTTTCATGGTTAGTATTTTGTAGAAAACGTATAAAGACCGTAGTAACCGCCGATTTTGCCCACACCCAGATCCACAATACAATCCCGAACTAGATTAAGTATCTTCTTAACACTAGAGACTAGCAAAGCTACAAAATACATATCTTCGATACTTTTTTATATCATAGCACTATATCGACCAACTTTCGTCGTTTACCAACTATCTTGTATTTTGTATCGAAGAAGTTTAAAAAATACAAAATAGGTACAATTTTTGTTAGGTGCATTTTATAATTGAATAACGAATACCATAATACAGGGTGATTCATTAAGAATGTCCAATCTCTGAATTGTAGATTCCAGACCTCAAAATATGATGATTCTGCCCAACATGCCTTATACAAATATTGCTAGTTTCCGAGATACCGGGTGTTTAAAGTTTAAATATGAATTTTGATTTTCGCAATAACAATTAATTAATGTGATTAAAAATAATAGACAAGGGTTATTTGATATGAAGAGATCTTTGCGAAAACGGATCATAAATAATAGTTTATTGTTGTTACACATTTAGAGAATAAATTTTTTTTTTAATTAAAATTTATTGAACTGTTTAGAAGCAAATAACTCGATAACTGATCGAGTTACACGAATCAAACAAGAGTAACTTTTTTTTGTAGAATCTAACGCTTTTCCATATTTTATTATTAGTTTGCTAATAGTTCAGCCGAAAAAAATTTTTGCTTAGATTTACTAAACACAACCAAGTATAACTAGCGCCCTCTATTAGCAATGCTAAATTAGAGTCCAAATTGGCAATCCTCATGCAAAAAAAGGTAAAACTGCCAATTTTCAAAAAGAAATTGTGAAAAAATAGAAAGTTATTGCGAAAATCAAAATTCATATTTAAACTTTAAACACCCGGTATCTCGGAAACTATCAATATTTGTATAAGGCATGTTGGGCAGAATCATCATATTTCGAGGTCTCGAATCTACAGTTCAGAGATTGGACATTCTTAATGAATCACCCTGTATAGAATGCTAATATCAAAGAGTATCAAATAAGAGAAGAAACGCCATTAAAACCTTCGGTTAGTCACGCGTGTATCACATTGATACATGGCTTAATTTTTAGTGAATTTCTAAAAATGTATTGAAAGCACAGCTTTGAAATTTGTAGTAATCCTCAGGTAATGTGTTGTGAACAGTTACTTGGAATTTCAAGTCATAATCCCCATCAACAAATCGGGGACAAATCTTTTAGCTACCTGAAGGCGTCCCAGTGTCCAGTTTGTACTTATTTAATACACGCGCGACTAATAGGCGAGGAAATAAAGCATTGAAACTACCAAATTTTTGTAGCAAGAAGGATTGAGATGGGGTTTTTTCTTTTTTGTATTCGCTTCCTAAATTCAATAGGAAACTTTGTATCTACTTTTGATCATGTTTTTTTTCGAAATTGTTTGTGCAGTGGAAAACGCATCCTGAAAAATGCATTTCATAGAAAAAATTCCGTTATAAACTTCTGGAATCGACTTTAATTCGGGTTCACGGTTTTAGAGGTCGCTGGACGCTGATTCCGAATTCCGAATATGATATATAGGCGGACAGTAAAGATGCTCTTTCACACATTCAATCTAATGAATATACAAAAATCAAAAATCTGCAACCTTTATTGTTATTGCTACCCGATATTTATTTTGGATACTTTGTTTAGAATTTCGGAACTTGTAATGAAATATTTAAAACAAAACAATATCAAAATAATAGTTTTAAAATTGCATGCAAACAAACTTTTAAAATTTTTACGCGCTCCTCTTAAGTGATTTAATTTTTTTGCTTATTAAAGTTTCTAGCGATTTTGATGTTCTTAAATTTTGTGAAAAGAGTTTCAAAGTTTTGTATAGTGTTTGCATTTCATTAAATGCCTAATTAAAAACAGTTAATGGCAGTGGCAACTATTAACTTCTTGCAACCAATTGGGTTCTAAACACGATGTAGACAGTGGTTTTGAAATATTTACAATATGTATCCTATTTACAATGTGATCCTATGATGAGTTTACTCATAAATGATCAGAGAATAACTTCTGATACTTGGAAAAGTCAAAACAATTTTTATACTACCTTTTCTTCGTCTCAAAAGTAGCTACAATTTCTGTAAAAATTAAACATTACCTGCATCTTCAATCGTCAGTTTCTTGTTGCTGTTACAGAAAAACATACGCGACAAAGTGTTTTTATAGGAAATTTAGTAAGCTTTCAATTAGTTTATATAAAAGATTGTCGTAAAATAAATGGAAACGAAGATATTTAAGAAAAACTGAATACAAATACACTTTGTCAGGTCAACCCCCTAGCCCCAGCAACCCCTAACTCAAGAATTTAAATAGGGAAGGGTGTCGAGCGACCCCTCATTTAAAGCGTCTTTTAATTCTCTATTTGATAGTATAAATGAAAATTAGATTTACTCAATTTTTTTCGCCCCCATGAAAAGTACCCTTTAGATTAACTAAGGTGGGGGTGTTGTTTAGGAAAAATCCTCAAACACGCCACCTTTGACCTTTTGAACGGCACATTTCAGGATTTTTCCTAAACAACACCCTCACCTTAGTTAATCTAGATCTAGAGGGTGCTTTTCATGGGGGTGGAAAAAAATTGAATAAAACTCATTTTCATTCATACTGTAGAATTGAGAATTAAAAGACGCTTCAAATGAGGGGTCGCTCGACACTCTTTCCCCATTTAAATTATTGAGTTAGGGGTTGCTGGGGCTAGGGGGTTGACCTGACAAAGTCAAATTTGACATCAAAAGTTGTCCCCCAAAAATAGAAAATCGACGTGTCCGAGCGTTTTTTTTAAGAAACTGGTCTAAGTGTCCCAAAACAGGCGTGTTACCTTTTCAAAGGGCCACCCTGTATATAAAGTACTGAAAATAGGATAAAACCAATTTTTAACAAAAATTTAACGGCCATTTTTTTAGCGAAAATCGGGGTTCTTAATAAAATGTCAATTTTTGAGTATACTTTCAAACAGCTGTAACTAGCGAACTATTTGTCGCACGAACTTCTGCGGACGCTCATTTTACAGGTATGTACATTAATTATCTTTAAAAAACTATAAGATACTTTACTGTTTACAAGTAGTGAAAACATAGTTATTTGCAAAGAAACGCTTGAAAATGAGAATTTTTCATTATTTCTTCCTCCATCGCCTTAAGGTTACCAAAATGATATTTCATGTATACATATAGATTCAAAATTTAATTCTCTACAACTTTCATTATATGTACTAAGTACGTAGAATCAATACTGTTCGACGTATTATTGATTATATTATGCAAAACGAGCAGCGATTGTGTCTAAGAAAAAGGTTTAAATGATTATATCTCTGTCAATATTAATCGTATGGAAATGTTTAAAAAAGAAAATTATTCGTAATTAAATTCTCTACAAGTTTTATTCGAAGCATTTTGCGATACGAGTGGCTATTCTCGAGATATAAGCGAAATACGCGCGATGCGCGCACGTGTTACCGTTTCGCCGCAAAACAGTCGACATTTTAAAAAATCTATCTCGGCTCCTATTGGTTGTAGAGACAAAAATAAAACACGAAAATGCGGAATTTTGTCAACTATAACTTTCTTAACGTTTTTGTTTTTGATAAAATTGATACTTTTTCAGTTATTTACGAAAACCTGTTTTTTTGACACTTTTTCGCCCCCGCCCCCCCATTTCTCTCGGAGGGGGGTACGAATGGGGGCTTTTGAACACTTCAAACGGATCACAAAACAAGCCTGTTCCCAAATTTTCAAAGCTGTAACCATTATTTCATCCAAATCGTTAAATTTCGTCTTATTTTACTGGGCTACAAAGAATTAAGGGCCCCACAGACTGCGTTTTTGCTAAGCGGTTTTCTTCGACGAACAATGATCTTCGAACAAGTGTAGGTTCGAAAACTGTCGTTCTTGCTCGACAATAAAACCGATGAAAATAATCAAGCTGTGCAGGATTTTGTCTGCCGATTTTGTTCGTCGAGTATTATGTTGGAAGTCTGTGGCGGAAACAGTTTTCAAAAAGGTCGTTTTCCTCAATGGTGGGCGTCTGGGTGTACTCGGGTGATACTACATAACTACACTGAGAAGTTTAATTCAAGAAATGTTGGATCTTCGTCAAATTAGTAGAAAGTTTTTATTAAAATTTATTAAAGTCTATCGCAGTTTCCTTTGACCACCTTCTTCGTTTCTTTTTATTATTTTTAGATTTTGTGGCTAGTGCCACCGCCACTGCACAAAGATATGTTGTCTTCATGTCACTATGTTTCAAGAACGGCTGTTAACAAAACTGTTTGTGTGTGTGCAAAGAAAGTTTTACGTTTTTGTTCGAAAATTATTGTTCGTCCAACAAAACCGCTTAGCAAAAACGCAGTCTGTGGGACCCTTTAATACCAATTTTAATAAATCCGTAACAAATATGCAGGCAACCCAAATGACATGTTCGAGCTGACGTGAATGGTTTAGGTGGAGAAAAAATATACATAAATTCTAAACTAAAATGGTGATATTGCATTTTCGACTACATGGGTTTTTCAACGAAAAGGAGCCACCCTTTATAACTTCTAACAGAATCAAAATTTGAAAAATCGGCGATACCCGTCTATAATAATATCGAGGGGGACACTTTTTGACATAAGTTTGAGATTTCATACCTTAACCCCCTGGGTCCCACAAACATACCCTTAATTTTTTTAAATAGCAACATGGGTCATGTGATACGTCATTTGAAAGGTCTTTTGATATCTTGCATTACTGCGTTTAAAATTTTAAAATCGTTCAATTCGTTTGTGAGATATTTTAATTTAAAGTTTTAGAGAACTGATATAATTTGTCGTTATAATAATGTAATATAAAAATATTACTGACTTTTTAATTTATTTTAAGTTTTATTTCCATGTAATTAAAAAAAAGTTTAATACAATGAATTTCGTATCAATTTATCTTGACTATAAAAGCAAAAAAAAAATAAAAAACAACCATTTTGAAGAAAATTATATCAGTTCTCTAAAACTTTAAATTAAAATATCTCACAAACGAATTGAACGATTTTAAAATTTTAAACGCAGTAATGCAAGATATCAAAAGACCTTTCAAATGACGTATCACATGACCCATGTTGCTATTTAAAAAAATTAAGGGTATGTTTGTGGGACCCAGGGGGTTAAGGTATGAAATCTCAAACTTATGTCAAAAAGTGTCCCCCTCGATATTATTATAGACGGGTATCGCCGATTTTTCAAATTTTGATTCTGTTAGAAGTTATAAAGGGTGGCTCCTTTTCGTTGAAAAACCCTGTATATACGCTGGAATCCCCATCTTCAATTACGTATTATATTTATAAAATTTTCAAAGCCAACAATGTTTTGTAAAGTAGGTATGCATACAATCATACATATGTAGGTACCTAATTATAAATTTGAATAGAAAATTGTAAATAACTCTGTAATCTGTAATCATTGATTTTAGGTACTGTTAATTAAATAGAGACTTTTTAAAATTTTTCGTAAGGCGAAATAACGTAAAACAGATACGTAACCGCGGGCAATTTTCAACCAACTTCAAAAAGTTGGTTACTAAATTCGTTCGATGTCTGTGCGTTGCGTTGGTCGATGTTACAGGATTTAGAAAGCTGGAAGTGGTGTCATGTTATAGGAAATTCTTTATTGATTCCAAATCTCTGGTAAGTTTTTTGATCGGATCACCCGTTCGCCGTCGGGAGGCCATTAAAGTCAAAATATACATCTTTTAATATCTCGAGAACGACACATCCAATTACAAAAAGGAAAAAAACACGTTTCCTTTATTTTTTGAAACCTATTGATACGTAAACATCACCCTCACCCCTCTGTGGGGTGAAGCCGGGGTTGGTTTTAAAAACTGAAATGGGAACCCCTATTTTTTATTGCACTTTTCGATAAAACTATTCTCAAATTGCAAATTTCACCGCCAACTGCAACCCCTTTTTTGGGGATGGAAAGGGGGGAAATTGTATTACACCAGTCATCCATAACTAGAACTGTATCCGCAATATTCGTGTACATGTTTTCTTTACTGTCTTGCGAGACTATACAAGAAGTATCAACCGCAAATTGACACACTTGAATTAAATTTTTTGTATTTTCAGCCAGATCGTTTACGTATAGTATAAATAAATATGGATCCCTATGGATCTCCAGTCAGAATTTTTGATAGTGAAGATCCGTGTTATATTTTGAATTAAAACAGACTACTTGGTACCGGTTAGGAAGGTAAGACTGTATGAGATTGAGGGGTGTACCACGTAGGTATGTCATACTGTTGTAACTTTTCTAAAAGTATTTGATGGTCTATTTTGTCAAACGCTTTCGTCGAAGTAAACACCTCCAACATAGTTCCTTTGGTCTAGTTGATCCAGAACAGCTGACAAGGATCATTCTGGTGTGTATCCAGTGGGTCGTCACTACACGCCAACAGGGACTTTGTGGCTTTGTTCGCTGTCTTCTCTAGGTGCAGTTTGAAGGTCAGTCCTTTTGGCAATGATTTATAGGAAAGCATCGTAACGCAATCTCTTTTTCCGCTGATCACTTGTAGATCTTCTCCACCATTGAATCTGATATTGATTGTCAAAAGGCTCAAATACGCGCTTCATTAATCTGGTAGTAGTATTACGATTGTTATAATAGATAACTTGATAGAATCAGTGCAGTGACGATTTGTGAAATTTTTATACTTCAAAATACACTCAATGTACCTACCTACCCAGCGAGCAGTATGTACTGTATTAAGTGTTACGATGATTTTATATGACTGATTTACATCGTAGAATCGGTTAATAATGTAGTTGATTGTTCTCTAGTTTTGGATTTGGATCTATTATGTTTTATTGAACCTCGGATGAACGCGCGCTACACGACTTTTTTGTTTACCTTCGGCTAAAACTAATTGTCTCTTGAAATTTCGTGTATGTACGTAATTATATGTTATGTCTTATGTGTGTCATTACGAAAAATTTACAACTAACTCTGTACTTATGGAATATTACATAAAGCAATTTTTTGAAATATAGGAGGTTTTGTTCTTGTAGTATGTTTCTAAATCCGCCACTGTGTGTAACCAAAACAGATGTCATCTCTCCTTCGACGCCACTGATAAAACTTTAATATAACCTTGAAATCAGCTGTGTGATTAATTGATAATGAATGTTGATGTATTGTATTGACCCATCACAAAAATTTACAAATGGGACATTTTTTAAATAATAAACGAAACTTTAAACCGTTTTTACTATTTTTACTGTGATAATAACTTTTAATTACTAGAACATTATGGATATCTTTATGTTATTTTTCTTATCAATTATCTCTATCCTAATTGGTATAATTCTTACACTAGTTATACAATATTACGTACTAATAAAGTACTTTGATAAGAATCCTACAGCAAGTCCACCTAAAAAACCACATGCAGAAGTATGCACTCTACCAGAGGTAATGTAATTTATTACATTAGTATAGTACTTTTAATTAATTGTTTAATTAAGACATTGAAGAAAAAATTGGAAACGGAAGGACAAGATAGTTCAGATTCAAGCATGGCGATTAGCTTAATGTTGCAGTTTTTGTTCCACGAACTTCGACATACCGACACAATTAAAAGATGGCTTTATAAAAAATTATCGCTCGAATTTGAAGAACTTATCACAAAAACGACGACAGGAAAATTCTTCGATGCGGTTACCGTAATCTCCAAACCAATATTTAATTAACCACTTTTATGAAATCTGTATTTTAGATCCGAGATATGAACTTAGGATCTCAATTTCCAAATGTAAAAAATATTGGTATTGAAAGTGTTAAATTAGATAAAAATGAAGGACATATCGATACTTTAAATTTATGTATAAAATTGGATTATTTTGGTAATTTTTTAATATCTGTTGATGCTAAAATGAAATTTGGTAAAACTGCTTATTTGTCAATTATGGGTAATGAAAATTGTCTGCGTGACAAATATTTAGAAAGTTTTAATTTTCTCCGTTTTAGTAAAACAGGTCAGTGGCTTAGCAAGATTACAATTTACAAGGCTTCCATATACTCACTGGTCTTTCAGTTTTTATGGTGAACCAGATTTAGAACTTGCAGTTGAATCTCATTTTCAGGGTCGTCAGTTACAATCGAATGTTACAAATTTAATAGTTAACCAAATTAAAAAAGCCATTAAAAGAAAACATACCTTGCCAAATTATAAAATTAGGTAAGCAATTTCTTTTCAAAGGTCTAACAATTTGTTGCATGAAAATCTAATGATAATTTAGATGTTTCAAAATGTCTCAAAACTATACGAAAAGTATGCTCTTTATCATATTGCTGGTTTCCATTTTAATTTACATTATATCCAAAACAGAATTTTCTATGTATTCATTTCAATTTTATCTTCGCCTTCTTAAGAGCAATGACAGAAACATGTTTTCCAATATTTGTAACTTTCTGGTGTGAGGAAACTTAAGGCAATTCACACCTGTCAATTCTAATATGGAAAGCATACAGAGAGAAGTGGAAACTAGTAAAAATAATTGCAATTTAATCAAAAATTAAAGGGATAGTTACAAGTTAAATCTGAGAATACGGTACTCTTTAGGTTTAAGGTCAGGTTATATGTGTGATCGGAGAAGTGTATATATACCGAAACCAGAGTGTGTCATATGACCAAACGAGATATTGAATCTCTAAATGAACCAATATGCATGTGAGCATAGTGTAGCCATAAAGGGAGAGGAGAAACAGTGAGAATATCTGCAGGGAGGATGACCTGCTATGTGGGCTCTATAGAACATGATATAAAACAATACGATACACAGAAATGCCTATGTGACTGCATGCAGACAGCTCTCAAAGTGATAAAAAATGGTGTGAGAGCTAAGGTGAAGGGCTCTCAGTAAACCCATATCATATCATTCACAAGGAAAAAGAGGATGAGAAAGAAGGTGACTCCTTCATGAATGCTCATCTCAATGGTGAATATCCAGGTGGATGCCTAAGTATTGAACACTTATCACCCTGTGGTAGTGGTTGACCTTAACATTTACTTCTGGGGAGTCTCCTCTACTCCCCCCTCCCCCCCCCCCCGCCTATTTCTCTGCTTACTTTGAAATGATCATTGAAGAAAATGTTTATACAAACGGGTATAGCGGTGAACGGCTTAATATTGGAACAGGTAATAGCTATACCCGTTTGTACACAAGCTGTTTGAAATTAAGCCGTTCATCAAAAAGTCACTAGATTGACCTTCATTTTCTCTTGATAAAATATAGGCAGCTTTCAACCTAAAAAGTCACTAGAAAAGTCACCAGATTTAGTGACTTTTAGGTTGAAATCTGTCTTACTATACTACTATTCACAATTGACCATACAATCTGCATATCATTGGAAAGCTTATTAAAAACTTAATCGATTCGTGAACAGAAATACAGGGTGTTCCATTTATAAAAACAGAGTTATTAGACCTTTTGCGTTTCAGCACACCCGACACCCTGTATAGTATGTGCATACATGGAGCAAAAGTCGACTATTTATTAAAATTTCAAGTTATTCTAAAATTTTCTGTGGCAAGTTTATCGAAAAACATCCATGGCCTACTGATCAGTGATCCATCAAATATGAGCCTTTTTTCGAACAAAACGTTGAATAACGCCGAAACTGAGAGAGCTAGACCCATAGTGACCTATACAAAGTCCCATTATTTTTTCATGTAAAAACTAATAATATAGAAATATACAGGGCGTCCCATTTAAAAAAACATAACTTTTGGTTTACCACCCTGTATAGGAACATCCTTTAAATAATCCAAATACAGGGTGAGGCATTTATAGTGTCGTGGCCATTTTGCTCCAAAACGAAGGGGAAAATCGAAAAATGTTTCATACAACATTTGCAGTATTCATGAAGGGACATAAGATAGTGACATTAACTCGTCTTCAAAATGCCATTCTCAAGGTCATTTCAAGGTCAAATTACTTTTTTAAATAGGATGATGTATTTTTTGCTACGGAAATGGAAAGAGCATTCAATCTTGAGTATAAAAGGTTTAGTACATTTATCCACTGGGGATGATAGGTAATATGATATTGGACAAATAAGACAGCAAATGGTGTAAGTTGCAAGCTGCTCTAGCGTTCTTACGAGTTTCACCATAAATGTAAATCATATCGATTCTTTCATTAATCGTGTATCGAATATCCATAATCACAGAACGAAGTGGACTTAACGTAGAATACTACAGTAGGTAATGTTCTTATGAGGTTTCAATTGGCAGTGGATAAACTCGTACAAATGTCAACAAACCAACTCCAGTGTACTGTTATGTAAACAAATGAGTAGGTATCGCTATTGTCAGATTCAAACAAATGAATTTCCTTCATTGAATAAAAATGACACAATAAAACAGAGAAAGAGAAGTCAAAGTGCGTGAAAATCTTTGGAGTCTTATTTGTCCAATATCATATTACCTATCATCCCCAGTGGATAAATGTACTAAACCTTTTATACTCAAAATTGAATGCTCTTTCCATTTCCGTAGCAAAAAATACATATCCTATTTAAAAAAGTAATTTGACCTTGAAATGACCTTGAGAATGGCACAAAATGTACTAAACCTTTTATACTCAAAATTGAATGCTCTTTCCATTTCCGTAGCAAAAAATACATCATCCTATTTAAAAAAGTAATTTGACCTTGAAATGACCTTGAGAATGGCATTTTAAAGACGAGTTAATGTCACTATCTTATGTCCCCTCATGAATACTTCAAATGTTGTATAAAACATTTTTCGATTTTCCCCTTCGTTTCGGAGCAAAATGGCCACGACACTATAAATGCCTCACCCTGTATTTTTATAACGTGCAGTATAAGCGTGTTTACTTGCCAGTGAAAACCGCATGTCGATATCTTGAATAGCACGAAAGTTATGGGCCAATCACACAGCCCTGGGTAACCCTGTATACCCTCTTTTCCCTGGTGATTAAGTAACAGTATGGTTTTCTCTCATGCCACCTGACCAGCTATAACATTTTCACATTACCTTTAAAAAAATTCAACAAATGATTGTTTGTAGATATAAACCATTTTTCATAAAAGCCGATCCAGGTCAATTAGAAGCATTAGATAACAGTGAAATAATACCTCAGGGAAAGTTAGACATCATGTGTATGGAAATTAGTCGACTTGCCATAAGTAATAGTGATATAGCACAAGTTTATTGCACATTTGCAGTTGGTAAGGTGTTCGTTTAATTTTAATTTTTTTGTATGTTAACGTTAATTCTTATTTAAGATTCTATACCTTGGATATCTTTGTATCAAAATGAAAATCAATTTTATATGGTTTTAGAATTAAACATAAATAAATCGCAACAACAACAAATCGGAGTGACATTCAGATTTGATCAAAACCAAATAATTGTCGATTCTCTAACGCCCCAAATGGCTGGCGATAGAGCATCGCTTAAAGTTGGAGATATTCTGTTGGCAGTTGAGGGCAAAAGTGTCAGCAACATAACGCATCTGAATAAAATGTTAAAACTGACACCTGGCAATTTCAGTATTCGTGTTGAAAGATTATGTTATAATTATCAATTGAAATCAAAGTATATTGATAAGACTGAGCCGAAAACCCCAACTTCAAATGTGAGCAGTATTAACGAAGGTGATTTCACACAAACAGAGCAAGAAGATAATTTCGTCATGATTGAAGCAAAGCCAAAACCTTCGGATGCATGTGATTTAACTAAAACATTACGTCCTAACAATACCGCAGAAAAAACAAAAAATGACAAAATGCCCCTGCCTAAACTAATTAGCACTAGCAACGAAAATGTGTCAAAATTTGCACAAACCATAGGAAATTTTAGCTTACGGAAAAGAAAACCCTCAACTGAACGTCCACCTACTGAAGGTGGTACTAAAAGCACTCCCAACGTTTCATTACCCACCACTCCTCAACATTCTAATTTGAAACATTCCGTTCCCATTCCCTCAGTTTCTTTACTGTCTGCAAAAAAACAGTCTATATTAGAAACGTCCGAAAATGAAAAAGTAGAAAACGTAGAATCTGAATCTCTCGTTGAACATATCGAAATTCATAAAGGTCAAATAAAAGACGTAGTTAGTGTAATTAGTTACAAGGATGAATATCAATTTAATTTGAAAGAAAATAACAAATATCTCAATATAAATGTTTGGGGTTTGAAAAATGAATCTAAAGATATTTTGTTGGGATATATGAATATACCACTAGCCGAAGTATTGAATCAGTGCAGTAATTCAAAGCTCGGGCACTACATTAGAAGATTTTCATTTCTACCGCCAACGAGCACACCACCTACAAGGTAAGCATCTCAGATTTATATGTTAAAGCAACTGTTCAATTATCTCATTTCTACTTTTTCAAGATTTTCGTGCACATGTTGTAAAATTCATTTTTTCTAATTTCATTTCCAACCTGCTAAAGCTATTAAAAATCGCACGTAAATCTACTTTTTCTAATACTGCCTTTGAAAACAGTATTTTCTTTAATAAAATGAGTGAAGAAAGTTACATTTTCCTCTCTAGAGATGAAAGTAGATGGTATCACCAACACAGTCTATCTATTGCAGGAAAACAACTGAATTCAGTTAACTTTGAGTACGAATTCAAAAAAGCATAATTTTCTTCTCCAGTTGTGCCTATATGTACAGGCATAGACTAAATACTCCTTAGACCTCTCACTAATGGTTACAAAATTTGGTTAGTACTGGAGCTCCCCGTATTGGAGCGCTACGATCGTTTGGATGTCGAATGTAACTCTGCTACTATTTACGAAGTACGTTACCGCTTAATGAGTATTTGAGCGAAATAGGTATAGCTAAGTCAAGTGGTTTCAATCTCGGCAAGGATAACTTTTGTCATTGACTAATGACTAAACAATGAACGCTTTTGTGTAGTATCTGTTACCGTTACGATATTCACATTCCTTATGCAATGTGTGGCCTTGACACAATTTCCGCAAAGATAAGCAATCCAACGTTTTTGCTGAATATTACCTCTCTCGGCTTTACTTGGTGATTTCTGATTTACCCTACCGAACTTTAACTTGTGTTTTTTTGCGTAAATAGGTACAACTTTCACGCTTCAAATCTTTTATTTTTGTCAAATTTACTCCCCGAATGTGACCTTTGCTAACTAAACTTTTTAAATGTTTTAATGTTTACGTGTCCAAGCCTGTAATCATTTTTTCCATATCAGTTTCAATGTAATTTGATTCGTAATTTCTCACCGTTAAGTTAATAAATTTTCAATATGATGTAACCTTTTGTTAAAATCGCAATTGTTGGTTTTAGGGGAGGAAATAAAGCACTAAAATAAGCCAAATCTACCAAATTTTTGTAGTAAAACCGTTTACTGAATCGTTCAGTCAACGGTAAAACTGATTGAGATGGGGTTTTTTGCATTCGCTTCCTAAATTCAATAGGAAACTTTGTACCTACTTTTGACCATGTTTTTTTCCAAATTGCATTCGTGCAGTGGAAAATGCATCCTGAAAAATTTATGCATTTTCAATTTTAATTGGTCACTTCGATCGGTGGCAGTTATTGAAACTACACCAGTATATGGAAACACATGTAAATTATAGTTCAAAATAACACCACCGATCGAAGCGACCAATTAAAATTATCAACAAACATTTTAATTCAGAATTAATATGATTGTTGATAATTTTAATTCTTTAATTGAAATTAAAGAACAAATATTATTAACAAACATTTTAATTCATGTAACACTTTAATTCGACATACATTTTCATTCTTTCATTTAAATTAGTTTCCATTTTTTGTTTGTTAAATAAAAATGTTACACGAATTCCAATGTTTGTTCATATATTTTGCTTCTCAATTTAAATGAAAGGTTTTAAAACGAGTGTTACAAATTTTTGTGTGAAATATATTAAATCAAGAAACTCATTTTCATCTAACAATTTAAATGTGTGAAGTTTTTTTAACAAACATTTTTAATATACTAAAATAAATAGACAGTCATACAAATTTACATAATAAAAATTGAAGTTTGTTTAAAAGGGACGAAATTAACTTTAGTAATAAAAAGTAAAACGGCGTTCCATATATTTGTATCAGAGGAACAAAATAATGATAAAACATAAAACTTATGAACGTAACAACGTATGGTTCAAGTAACTGCAATAATGCTGAATAGTGAATTCTGTTCTGATACGTGATACTCCTTCAACAAAAGCATTTGTTGACCAGTTGAGTTGACAAAAGTTTTCTTCGATATTTCTTCTTGTATTATTCAACAATTTATTTGACTCAATTTTCTATACATACTTGTATTGCCATCTACTGCAGTTAACTGTCACTATTTCTAATAAAACCAAAGCTTCATTTACATTAGAGGTCTAAGGAGTATTTAGTCTATGGTACAGGGTAGCCCATTAATGCGAAGAAGTCCAATTATCATATCCATTTAAAATAACAAAGCTTTTCCTATTCTAAATTTACAAAACTTTACGAATTATTGCAAACACCCTGTGTAATTAAATCTACAAATATTTGTAAATTCACTAAAGAACGACCTTTACTAATTTGTGTACCAAAAATTGACTCAAAATTTTAATTATTTAATTATTCGAAACATCCTGTATGTTTATAAATATTTTACAAATATGCATTGGTTCGTATCCTACAACTTTTATTTGAAACATTTCTTAATCCGTATGATATTAAATGAAATATTGCACTTCCTCGCACTAATGGACTACCATGCATATAATCTATTTACCGTTAGGTGTTAAGTGACTAAACATCACATCTCTTGGCCCATTCTTTTTTGTTTTTTACCAGTATTTTCCCTTTGTTCCATGTCAGTCCTTTTTGTCTTAACTTCTCTACTACGTCCTTGTTCCATGATTTCCTAGGTCTTCTTCTTCGTCTTTTCTGTTGTTGTCTTCCTCCCATATTCTTTTTGTTGTGCTTCCTTCCACCATCCTTACTATATGTCCAAACCATCGTAATTTCTGACGATTGATGCTCTTCATGTTCAGTTCCATTTGTAGTTCCTCTCATTGTGTCATTTCTGATTCTGTCTTTTCTGGTAATTCCCTTTACTCCTCGCAGATATTTCATTTCCATGGCTTGAATTTTACATTCTATTCTCTTCGACAGTACCCAGTTTTCACTTCAAATGGATTTTAATACCGTTAACTTCATTTTCTTAGATATCTCGTTTTCCTTACAAATGATATGCTTAGAGAGTAGTATAGTAGTCTGCTCTTTCCAGTCTATCATTGACACATCCACTCTTCCTTTGCTCTGTAACTTCACTCTTAAATATTTAAAGGTTTGCACCTGTTCAATTTATTTTCCATTTATTTGTATTGATATGTCTCTATCCTCTTTTCCTAGCACCGTCACCTTTGCATATTTCCATTGAAATACTATACCATTGCTCTGGTTTGCAGTCGATATTCATCCTTCCTAAATTGAGTATATTCTTCTCCAGCTCTCTGAGAGGGTCCATATTGGAAAAATCCTGGCCATACATGGTTTTGATTAGAACCGCTTCTTCTTTCTTTATCCTCAGGTATATTTTGTGTGGGATAGCTTGAGTGAAGTGGGGTCAGACGACTAATCAGAGAGGCCGTACAAAGGGCATAAATATGGCTAACAGCAAAATTTCACTAATTCAATAGCCTTACTCTACAGAGGTTTACGCCACATTAGAAATGCCTAACTCAAGGCCACTCTTTCACAGTAAATTTAGGGGACAAATCTTCACCTTTCAATAAGTATTGCCGTATTACCTAAAACTTACTATCATGATTGAGGTTTTTCTGCAGATAATTTGATTTATTGTAATTCATTGTTGTATAGATACCGATAACAATTAATCTGCACACTTTTTCCTGGATCTTCAAAGCAATAAGTTAATACACACAAAAACTTTTCACTTAACAGTAATGACTCCAAAGGGAGGCATAAAGGCAGAAATCCTTAAATTTAGAGGGGATAATCATCCATTTATAAATAATTAATGTTTGATATTCTTTAACATTCATATTGCATAGATACTCATTTAGAAAGTCTATACATCTTTTATAGTCAATCACATCCATTAATGTTGCATTCCGGTTTTGAGCATGTTTTTTGCTATGGAGATGCCTTACTCTCATTTATGTGGTCACATGACGAAAATTCCGAAATTAAAAGAACACCTTTAATTAATGATAAATTTATGAAGGAAGGTGACACATCGATGAAGCACGATTTTATCAGAACACAATTTCATCGAACAACTCATTGCGATTTTTGTTCCAAAAAGGTAAGTGTCAGACTGAATTAATTAAAGTATCTTATATGTATGTATTTGAAAGTAGATTTGGTTGAAAGATGCAGTTCAGTGTAAAAACTGTAATTTGTGCTGCCACAAAAAATGTTTAATTAAGTGCCAGATGAATATGCCTTGTTTTGATAAATTGGATCCGAAATCAGAAAGTTCTGAATCTCATCATCCTGAAATAACAATGACGGAGGTTAACGACAATTATTTAGAGCATGATGTAATTCCGCCGTATCCAATGAATGAAGCCAAACAAACTTTTAGTGCCCTTAAACGTGTTAACAGTGCTAATAATTTAGCCATACCAGGTAATTATAATGTTTTCATTTTGATGTATCAAGAATTGTGTACATTTAGGATCTCATTTTACACAAAATCAAAGCCGTAGTTTACCACCATCTCCACAACACACACCTCGTAAGCTCTCTCTTGTTGTTAGTAACCCTTTCAGCGGTTGTCTGATGATGCTAGATGAAATTCAACAACAACCCACTGAAGCTACCGAAATTATTTTACGTGCAGTGGATCAGGTTCTACAGTATCCTTCTCATGAAACTTTAATGGATGTCGCTAAAGAAACAGGCACACAATTATATGCCAGCATGGAACATGAAGTTAAAGTTGAAAAAATTAATTTAATGGTTGTTGCTAAAACTGAATTTTTCCTATATACCTAAACTGCTGTTAATTTACAGGTAACGGAGTTGAAAAGAACATTAGATGATATAACTATAGACCACATGTCACTTTCGAAACAATTAAGCACAACAGAAAGTGAAGTTGAGAAGGCCAAATTAGCATTTTTAATTGGCCAAGCTGATGCTAAGATTCAGGCTTTATCAGTTTTAATGTTACATTATTGCTCTGGTTTGCAGCATGCCCAAGAGAAGATTGTGTAATTAGTCGAGTTTTCTGAGTTTTTATAGTATTGCTGTATTTTTAATGGCATTTTAAAATTTGTGATATTTTCACATTATTTTTTGTATAGTACAGTATTAGCAATGTTAGAGAAATATTTACAGAAACAATGGTATGGTAATTGTACTTATAAATGCACCTATAAGTTTTATTTTTAGAAATTGCATCTAGTCAATTATTAAGTTAGTTTGTAAGTGTTTGCTATTTATATTTTACCAATTGACGAATATGGTTTTAGGAAGAAAATAAATTATTTATTGATGAGGTGTACCTACTGTAGAACTGTTTATTATTATTATTATTTATTTCTATCGAATTATTTGCAATTTACTTAACAACTTGTAAATAAGAATTGACATTTTTTTATTTTAAAACATTTTTGCCAGTCACAATACTAATATTTCCCTTATTAATGTATTTATTAATGCTGTGGATTTTACATACAATATGTTTTTTTGTTTTACGACTTTCATTTGCTTACCTTATGTTTTCTTAAACAGAAATATGTAGGTGGTTATTGAAATACATATTATGATGGATCGTACATCGGCTGCAATAACAGAATATAAGATTCAAAGATATAATGCAAAATTATGTGGCCCTCATTTTTTGGAACAAAATATTTACAATGAATGCCGATATGGGAATGGAAAATTAAGCAACGCTGAAGTCTGGTGAGTACTGGTGATCTGTTCATTAAAACAAGCTTCACTTTTTAATATCTAACTAACATGTAGGTAATTACTATCTAATAATAGCAACTTTATTTAGCAAAAAATGCTACATAAATAAACACCTACTTATCTCTATTTCGTGTATAATGATGGGTCGAATTTTTTTCAAACAAATGTTTTATGGCTGCAAGAGTGAAATGAAAGATGATGACATTATCAATGTAATTGTTGATAGCCCAACTTTTAGAGATTTCGTCATGGCGTTTATAAGTTTATAAATTAAGTAAAAGTTTCCACCGCCATAGGGTACGTATTTTGTATTTTTAATCTAATCAAGCACTCCAAAGGGATGAAAGCCACCGTAACTTAGTGAAAAATGATCCGATTAAAAAAAACATATAAAACCGTTGTATTTGTCTTATTGACAGCTACAACTTTCATTTGGGAAAAAATGGCCGCCATGATGAAATCTCTAAAGTGGGACCATCTACAATTACATTGATGATGTCATCATCTTTCGCCCCCTCGCACCCATAAAACTTACGTTAGAAACACTTTTTGGAAAAAAGTATCCTTTACGAGATATTCGCGTGTATTGATTAAAATGGTCTACCCTGCATAGTGCATATACATTAAATTTGAAATTGTTTTGTGTCTCTTCCAGTCACTTATGCATATTCTCCAGATCTTCATTCAGCTTTTCTATAATTTCTTCTTTATTATCTCCAGTTATGTATATATAACAGTATCGTCAGCAAACAGGCGACATACAGTAGGTATTTCAAGACTACCAACATCATTTTCATACAGTATATGAACAAAAGTGGACCTAGTTTGTTTTTGGCCTGTTTGTAATATATTTTGCTGAGGAACATACAGGCTGTCTCACGGTGACTACCCATTAGAATATTTCAGATGGCTTCCTCAAATACAATAATGACGCCTACGTAAAGTTTCTGGTTTTTCCTGAAATGACACCAACTTTGTGTAACACCCTATATGTTATTCCGATTTTGGATTCTACGTAAAATTTGAGGTAGACTTTCATCAGGTTTTCCTATTCCTAAAATTAACCATTTGCGAGATATTTATTTTTTTAATAAAAAAATTAAAATAAACGAAAATTAATTGACTTACGATAATCAAATCACTGACACACAACCTTCCCCATGAATATTGAATAATAAAGTTTAATTACAGTACCTAAAGTTGAAAAATGGACCCAACATATGTTAAAATAAACGCTCTTAAAACCATGCGAATTCTGTAGTAAGAAACATAAACGAATGATATTCACGCGAGAGATAGCTACACCCCTAAGCTTCCCATCCATACTATGAAAGTGGCTTAATTGCATACAGGGTGGGTGGAAATTAAATGCAGAATGTAGTTATCTTCAAATCATAAGTTGGGTTTTCAACTATTCGGCTGTTCTATCACCAGTTATTTGTTGTTAGTCTAACACCAATAATGACTGTTGAATACTATTTATTTAAAAAATCGAAAACAACATATTCCAATGCAGATATTCTACATTTATTTATTTATGCATGGAGAATGTAACAAGATAATAAAAAGAACTTGCAGTGTTTAAAATAAAACTAATTATTAAGTACGGGAGGTCCGTGGACATGGAACCTCTACTGTTAGTGTTTGTTTTGAGTAATATCACTCATTTTACTTCCCGAGTACGAAGTAAAAGGGAAGTATTGTATTAGTTTTCCAAAAAAAAAAATTTGACCTATGGAAATTTTTACATATCTTTGCGTTTCCGAATACGTAGATTCAAAATATGCAAAAAAAAATTTTCCGTCTGTCGTCTGTAGTCTGTAGTCTGTAGTCAGTAGTCTGTAGTCTGTAGTCTGTAGTCTGTACGTACACATTCCTTGCAACGCTCTAAACTCAGAAACTATTAAAGTTATCGAAATGCGGTTTTCGCCAATCGATTACATTCGGGCCAAGGACGAAAATGCTGTTATTACCTTTGATGACGTCACTTCCGGTATAAGATAAAATGGCGGCACTCATTTTTTTTATACGATAAAGTTGCAGTTTTTTTTATGTAGTTTAAAAGAGAATTTTTTTTTTAATTCAGCAATATATATTGTGCTATACTTATTTTTTGAAAAGTGTTAAAAAAAATAATTATTAAAAAATGACTGCAACGCTCGATACTCAGAAACTATTAAAGTTATCGAAATGCGGTTTTCGCTAATGAATTACATTTGGGCCAAGGACGAAAATGCTGATATTACCTTTGATGACGTCACTTCCGGTGTAAGCTAAAATGGCGGCACTCATTTTTTTATAAGATAAAGTTGCAGTTTTTTAATGTAGTTTAAAAGAGAATTTTTTTCTGAATTCAGCAATATATATTGTGCTTACTTATTTTTTGAAAAAAGTGTTAAAAAAAATAATTATTAAAAATCTACTGCAACGCTCGATACTCAGAAACTATTAAAGTTATCGAAATGCGGTTTTCGCCAATCGATTGCATTCGGGCCAAGAACGAAAATGCTGATATTACCTTTGATTACGTCACTTCCGGTGTAAGCTAAAATGGCGGCACTCATTTTTTTATAAGATAAAATTGCAGTTTTTTATGTAGTTTAAGAGTATTTTTTTCTGAATTCAGTAGTATTTATTTTTTGAAAAAAGTGTTAATACGAGGGAAGTCTCGTGGCAACTTGCCAGAATTTTTTACTTACATCAACAAATACGGGTGTAGCAGCCTAAAAGTAGGTTTCTGTTTCAACTTGCTCCAATACAAGATTGTAAGATAATATAATAAATTACTATATTATTTAACATTATACAAATACATATTTGTAGAAAATAGTTAAATGTAGAACGTAAATAAATAAATCACAATATATATTTAACAATATATAACAAATAATCAATTTAACTAGAGACAAAAAATGTAATATTTACACTAAGCGCAATAGTATACAAATTTATGTAAAATTGCAAAACTGAAAAACATTGCTTTCAATCTACAATTTATTTCTAAAAAACCAATGTATACCAAACAAGAAACTTGGTGGACTTAAAATATGTTCACGTGAAACATAGTCGTTCACTTGTTGAACTGTCATTTCAATTACTTCTATAGACTCATCTTCAACACCTCCGCCATCATTAACTTTCATATCATCAGTAACTTCACAATAAAATGCAACTTGTTTAGCAGAACTTCCGCCTACTCCAGTCTGATAACTAGCAATCTTCTTTAAGTTTGAAACGGGTACATTATAACCACATTCTTCCAACATTTCCTCACGTGCAATTTCCTCAAATGATAAATCCTTATCAACAATTCCAGCACATAATTCAATGGTTACTCCAAGTTCGGGAGGATATTTATTAACATCAACTTTACCTACTTTATCCTTGCTAGGAATTCTACCATAATATACTGCTGGTCTGAATTGCTTAACGAAAACGAGAACGTTTCGTGTTATGTTATATATTAAAATTGAAACACTATCGTGTACTTCTAATAAATCCCAATTACGATGTATTCCATTCAACGTAAAATGCATTGTAAGTGGTTTAAGGTAAATGGAATCTTTCATAGGTTTAAAATAAACGTCACGTAACTTGTTCATTTTTCGATAGTTTTTAATGCAAGTTTACGAAATTGCATTAAAATTTAGACGAAAAGGCTTATATTTTGATTGATTTGACTTTTGTACTTTATTAATTATATACACGTAAGGAAACAGATAAGTTTATTATGTAAAAAGTTAGGTTATTTTTTAAATGTGAATTTGTTTTTTTTTCGAAGGATGTGAAATAAAGTAAATCACGCGGTTGCCATATTTACAATAAATCCGCGAACCGCTCCAAGATAATAAATGATGAATACTAGGTGTTTTCTTTTTGCATCGCCACAGGGCACTGACCTGTGATACAGGTCAGTGCCACAGGGTTAGGTAAAGTTACGTTACAATCATCACGTGATTAAAGCGCCTTGCGTCATGTAGACATTTCTGCCTCAGGTTAATCTAAAACTTAAATAAAGCTTTTAAAACGAATAGGGTTATTGAGAACCGAGTCAAATTATTTTATAAAACGAATGGTGTGTTATTGACAGAGCTGACTTAGGTCCACCACAACGTGCAAAAAGAAAACACCTGTGGTAATGATTTAAAATTATCGTCAAGATAAAAAGAACAATTACAAATAATCATTAAGATAAAAGAATTGCCCTGAAATAGGTATAGCCCAAGGATTATGAACTAGAAAGGATGGCCGAATCCGCCGTATTCATTCGCACAACCTTGAACGTATGTGACGTCATCGTGAACCTTTTCAAAACATTTATATTTTTAATCGGTCGGCATTTTGTTATTTGATAAAATAGTAAATAATTGTAAAGTTCGATCCACAAGAGTTGGCGTTCACGTCATAGGTTTCCGAATGAATGCACGACATTCCTTTTAAACAATCATTAAAGCTTAATACATGTTTGTGATAAAGATGGCAATATAGTTTGCATGTGTTTTAAGTAAAGACGTGCGTATAGATGATCGCCAGTGAAAATGAGAGAGAAGTGAGTATGTCCGTATGTCCAACAGCTGACTTCAATCAACACTATCTGTCAATGTCAAATTTATTCATTATTTATAAATAATCTCGTATTATTTCTGTTCGTTGTTGTTTTGCCCTTTTATTTACTCGTTCTTTACAGTTATTTTGTTCTAATTATCAAATTATTAATAACAGTTCTTATTAGAACGGATTTACGAAAATTGCAATATTTTTAACCACAAAACAGCATGTTTTGACAATCTAATATAACATTAGTGCCAAACGTACCGCCCAGAGAACGAATTCAATCGCAGCAGACGTTAATATGTTTATTGCACTTATTAGAATTCCGCATTTAGCTTTACTAAGCTCTAATTAATTTTTTAAGATACGTTTTATACGTAATGGATTAATTAAACACGTAAAATATTACTATGACAATTTTAAAGTAGCACAAGCAACTACCTGTGGGTAATTAAAGTATTATTTGCAACACTGCCTTGTTACGATTTGGCAGATTTCATTCGCGACGTCATTAGGCGATTTCTGGCGAAGTAACCGTAGCTTACTCGAGTAAGTTAGAAGTAAGACAAAAGTTAGAGCAACGTCAGAATTGTGACGTCATGAAAGCACATAACGCATGTAACCGATGAAACCGCTAGAAATTGAAGGTACACATAACCTCTAGAAATTCAAATATAAACGCCATACAAAAAAATGTTGGTTTGTGTTATTAAATTAAATTAAACCATTGTAGGGCAATAAATGGCTCCTAAAAAACATCACAAAATGTACCTATTTATATGAGTTGTTAAGAGTTGGAAATTCCCTGCCGATGGTTCAATTCACGTTAAATACAAATAAAATATGCGTTTATCAAATAATACGGACTACGGGCATTTTCCAGTTTCCACTGACCTGTATCATAAAGGTCAGTGGGCATTTTCAAATACTTTATATGCGTGCGCATGTAACCAATTTATCTTACTCGAGTCGGATCAGAGTTAGCCGCAGTTAGGACTTTTCATGTAACCGAAGCTTACCGCAGTAAGACATGACGTCATCAGTTAGACGCCAGAAAACGAGTTACATGTAACTTGACCTAACCGAACCTTACTTTTCCTCGCCAGAAATCGCCTATTATTTCTTGACTTCAAATTTTAATCTTAATATAATACATACAATTACAAGTAATGACGTGCACGCCAACTCTCCTGGATCCAATTATAACTATTATACAAATGTTTTAGAGAACCGAAAGCAAATGCTGAAAGTTTTTGTATTTTTTAAATATTCTTTAAAATAAGGGAGTAGGTAATGCCGATTTATCGAAAAACAAAAAAACACCCATAACTATGAACGAGGGCTCCAAATCAAAAATTTCATCTAAGAAAAGTTATTTGTTTCAATGAGTTCTAAATGGTATTTTCGGGGGTTACAACTTATTAGTATTATACCGTGTATATGACCGCTTGTACGTTACCACAACCAACGCGTCGGATAACATTACAGCATAGGGATTCGGCCATCCTTTCTAGTTTATAATCCTTGGGTATAGCCATGCTGGCCTACCTCTTCAATGCAGCCTTTAGCCTACAACATGTCCCTACTCCCTGTACCTATGCTGAAAAGTTGCAGAAGTAATTATTATGCTACCAAAACCAGAAAAACAACCTAACGATGTGGTGAAGCCCTATAAACCGATCTCACTACTGCCAATATTCTCAAAACTCTGTGAGAAACTACTGTTTAAAAGACTGAGGCCATAATGGAAACCAATAACATAATTCCAGATAACCAATTTGGATTCAGGTAAAACACTCAATAGATCAAGCGAAATACGGACACAATCGGCCGTGCTCTGGAAGAGGAAAAATTGTGCTCAGCAGTCTTCTTAGATGTAGCCACAGATGTAGCACAAGCCTTTCACAAAGTGTGGCACGAAGGCTTCAAACACAAGTTAAACATAATGCTCCCAAAGCAATATGTAGGATAATACTAACATCATACATCTCGGATAGACTTTTCAGAATTAAACAAGATTAAGATGATCACTGTTCGGATCTAAAAGAGATAAAAGCAGGAGTACCTCAAAATAGTGTACTGGGTCCTCATCCATCTGTTATATACTAGCACAGTGTCTGTGATACTAGTGATATACGAGACTTAGAGGGAACTACAGTGCGGCTACGTTTGCACTACTTGCAGTAGGTACAACCATTGACTTTCTACACTAAGTCAATGGTACAACCAAGAACTATCCACTGAGAGACCATAAACAGTCAGCAATACAATGGTTAACAAGACTAATTAATGGAGGATAAAGTTAAACGAGGTGAAATCCATCCATGTCAAATTCATAAACAAACTGCTAAAAGACCCACCGTCTCTAGATATAAATGGTATGTACCATTGTGCCTTATGAGAACAAATAAGCCATATATGTACTTTAGGATGACTCTGGACGTCAAACTTAGGTGCAAGGAGCATGTGAAGAAGAAAAAAGAGTGGAATTATAGCCCGCCTACATAGACAGCTAATACTTTCAATTTCCAAAAATTACTGGTATATAAGGTTGATAAGTAATTGATTGCGGATTTTGTCAATAGGTTTTCTTCTTAGCACATTCCTTTGTTTTGTCAACTTGTTCAAAGCACCCAACCTATATCTTAATTGTTTCCTTGTTGTTTCAACTTCCACCTTTAATTTAGTATAAAAATTGTATCGATTAGTGATTTAGTTTAGTTGATATCCTAATTTAAAAATGGAAGACATATTTTATTATATTATTTCCCAAAAGGCAAGAACGCATTACAAGCATATAAGAAGTTATGTGCCGTATTTGGAAATAAAGTCTTGAACGAAAGGTTATGTGTCAAAATTGGTTTGAAACATTTTGTTCTGGTGATTTATCACTGAAAGATGCTCAACGATCTGGCCGTCCAGTTGAAGTTGATGAGACCAATATCAAAAGTTCAGGATGCTGCGGAAAAAGGACTACATGCGAATAAAACACCAGGGCCCTGACAATGTACCGGCCGCGGTTATAAAAAGAGTGGCTGAGCTCCGACCAGAGATCTGAGCCAACATCATCAATATCTACCTCAAACAGGGCATTTTTCTACATTTATGGAAAAAAAGCAAGTTGGTACTGATACTTAAAGGGAAAAATGACTATCGGCCTATCTGTCTGATAAATTTCTCGGGCAAAATTTACGAAAAGGTAGTCAAGTCCAGACTAGCAGAGCTGAGGGGCGGAAGGCTGTCCTCGACACAATTCGGATGCCGAAAGGGGAAATCCACCGTGAACGCTCTTCAGGTTCTGCAACACGAGAGACTTGAAGCTTTTTGTGGCACACGGAGGACACGGCACTGCCTTATTGCGGCGGTCGACGTGAAGAAAGGCCTTTAAAAGCTAGCAGGGTGGAAGTACTGAGGTCCATGGAACAAATGACAGTTCCCCACTGATTAATTAGTTGCGTCTCCGATTACCTCAGAGACCGAGTGGTGGAAGTCAGAAATCAGGGGGGTGTAGTCGATTCTATACTATGGTGTTGAACAATGGAAAGTATTTCTACAAAATCGGCAACCAACAGGACAATAGGTGCATATTAGACTATGGCCTAGTGGATGATAAGAGGCACGCTTTCTTCGTGTGCGGTAGGTGGGAGGCAGAGAGGCGCGAAATTTGCGCCGCGCTAGTGTGCGGCATAGCCTCAAATAATTACCATCCGGCTCATGTGCAGGCGGGAAGGCGACTGGAGACGTATCGCGACACTCATCGCGAAAATATACTGCACGAGAGATACTGAAGCACGATAAATGCGGAGAAGGGCCACGCCCACGAAGTTGACTTAGACTTACATCTTGGTGGCGAACACCTGCCGCCGGGCTTCGCACAGTTGTGATTAAAGCCGTCTGGCGATACCCGGCTGTGCTACTGTGCCGTTTAGAAAGAGGAAAGGGTGTTAGGGGGTATAACCCCCCCCCCCCCCCCATTCATTAGATGTAAATTAATGGTTGGTCACAATCACGAAAACTAGTTTTTTTTATTGGTGTCCTATTTTAGCCTGTTAAACCACGCCCCAGTGTGTTTAAATCGCACTTTTTAAAATGTGCCAACATCAACAAATTTGAAAAAAATTAAATTCTATTGGTTATTGATCTGACAGGAGTACTTTGTTACGTCAAATAAAATGACAGATTGCAAATTAATTTCCGTTTATTGGTTATTGATCTGACAGAAGTACTTTGTTACGTCAAATAAAGTAACAGATTGCAAGTTAATTTCCGTTTTTCTCATTTCCATGACAACGAAAGGTATACTGATTTCACATTACGAATTCAACCATTTCACCTTTGAGAAAGGATTTTCTCAAAGCATTTCACACTATTAGTTCTTATTTCCATTTTAATGCCAGATTTCAAAGCGAACCAACAAAAAAAATAACGTAAAGTATTCGTGGATAACTGGTCTTTAAAACACTTGCTCTATTTCAAGCACTCCGGCTGCGCCGTCGTGCTTCAAAACTCGCGCGTGTTTTAAAGACCTGTTTATCCACTTATACTTTAATATACTATTAATTGAGGGCATTATAAATAAATATGTATAGAAAAGAAAAAAGAAACTTTAATTTTATATTGAGATTAGAGAAATTATAAGGAAACTTTAAAATTGTTCCGCCACTGACTTACTCATTTTGTAATTGAAAAGGTGTATTGTTTACGAAAGATGGCGCTGCTAATTACAAAAAAAATGTAGCACAATTTACAGGTGTTGAATGAGTCATATGTGTTGCCTGTTAGTTTCTTAACTTAATAATGGTACCTTCGTAATAGCGTTTAAAGCAACACCTGTAGAATAATGTGTACCTGTTTTAATTCAATTTAATTTTTGTGATATGTTTTAATGTGAAAGAATTTTATTAGTAGTGCAATGTATTCGAGGTTTAGACATATTTTATTTGTAGGTAAGATAACCCCACAACCACTTGAGAGCCCTTGTATATTTACATTAACAGGAAGTAATTGTATTAAGAATGCTAATCTACTTATAACAGCTCCTTTCATTTTTTATACAGTACTTTTTATTAACACATTTATAAAAATACCTGCTTACATTGTGCTATACTTCACATAATTATTTTTGTTTCAGTTATCGTGTATGTAGTATGGTTATTTGACTATAGTAGATTACAAACTCTAGGTCCTTCTGATCAACCAGAAGCATTTTTTAATGGTTCTTCATATATAAGACTGCAAACTACTGTTTCATTAAAAAGACATACAAGTTTTAGTTTTAGGTCATGTATTGGTAGGTATATTATAGCAATTTTGTCATGTTTTTAACAATAACATTATAGGCGGGGAATTATTTACTCAAAAACACAATGATAATACTATAGAATTATCCGTAAATACGGATAGCGTAAAATTTGTTGTTCACACAGGTGGCCGTTATTTTGAAACAAAGCTAGTGGGTAATTATTTAGATAATAAATGGCATGTTATTCAATTAGAATACAGACTTGGCAACTTAACATTGGCAGTTGATGATTATAAACAGGTAAGTTACTTATATTACTTAAATTACAGTTGTACTAGAATTTCACATTGGATACCTTATCTGCACTATCTAACAAAATTGTAGCAGTTTCGCAAAATGTGAAGATTAAGTTAATTCACCGTAATCTCGAAAAATATTTTTAGCGTGTTTTTTTTAAATGAAAAAGAAATGTGTTATTGTTTGCATTTTGTCCGACCCTCTGAACCCACTTTGAACTACTCTACTGGAAATTATAAGCTGAATATTTATGCAGTAGATAGCCCATACCTCAATTTGCACCAGATGGCCTTTAAATGTTTCTGTCTAAAGCAAGGCTTCCTCACAAATTATTATTTCCTTGAGAATTAATAACATTGACGCGCATTTAAAGATTACAATCAAATTTCCTACATTATCTCTTTGTTTGTGCAAAGTAACACGCTATTATATTTTTTCCTCCGTATTGGAAATTTGTATTTATAGGACTTCTACTTCTTTTGTACAAGTGGTAAATGGGGCAAGAACGACATTACTCATGAAATGTCCTCAAGGATGTGATGAGAAATCATGATAAAGTTTGATTTTTGAGAAGGTGCGTGTACGTCATAGGCATTTTTCTTAGTTATTATATTGTTGACAACAATTGTAACTATGTAAAATGTCTATGACGTACACGCACCTTCTCGAAAATCAAACTTTATAAATCTTCGAGAAATAAATAAACATGATATGATCAATTGCCGTCCCAAAATCGTCCGGCTTGCGCATGATGTCATGCGGAGGCTGTTTACTAATAAGAAAGTAATGTTTCTTTATACAATTTTAATACAAAAAAGTTGATTTATGGTTTAATTGATTACTATTTTACGACGATTGAGGGTAAATAACACATTTGATTCTTAAATATTCTTATATTACGTATATAGGGATTTTTTAAATTACAGGATTTTAAACGGGAAACACGCGAGAATTGTTCCAAAGGTAAATTGAGAAATAGTACTGCGTCTTTTTTAAAAGTCGACGATTTCGTGCCGAATAGCCCAAAAGTTCAAATCTTAGATTTCGTTCGCAGCTCTTTTCGTTAAAATGTTTCGAACAAACCCTGGCGGTTTTAACTAATTTTGTAGGCGCGTTTACAAACTGCTACCCAACGTTTTTGAATATTTTCGTCTGTTGGAAAAAGAAATAGCATTAAATTGCTTGTAAAATGTTTTGACTCATTATCCGTGTTACAGCCTGCAACTGCACACAGCATTAAAAAAAATACGTTTGTAAATCACGTGAAACACAAAAAAAATTTACAACAAACGGACCAGTGGTAAACGTCACATAAACCAAGGGTTGTTGTTTGAAATCCAGCTCCGCGTGACGTAACATGACTCCGCCCACATGCGCAATGTCATATCTTGTTTATTTGTATCATGATGAGAAATAGGTAAATTTGATAGTTTTCTATTGTTTGTTGGGAATCCTTTTGATAATCCACTTGACTCTTTGTCTGATACACATGATTAGTAAACTTTTACAATTTTTGTTGCCAAAACTTTCTGTTATTTTTTAGAAAACATTTTTTTTGTGGTAAACTTCTATTGGTGACATTTTTAGGAATTAAAACGTAATATGATATAGCTTGTGTTCCATATTTAACTAGTTAAAACCTTGCTTTTCCTGTGATCATTAGTATTAGATTTTTAGGCAATCAAAGTGAAACCACTATGTCACAACTTTACAGGCTCTTCACAAAGAGGAAAACCAGAAAAAAGATTGCAACTGCTACCTAGGTTCATTGTCTAGTCCCCAGCTTCTTAGTTTTTGAATCCACCCAACTTGTAAATTATTTAATTTCCAAAAAATCATTTGGTACACGTGGATATCCCCATTTCGTGTCATACATTTCATCATAAGAAATTCATTGCCAAAATGTTGCATTATAAGATTAGGGATGCTGCGCTCATGCTATTTGAATCGTATTTATGTAATAGAAACCAGCTGTGGCGCAGTTGTACCATTCCCATGCTCTATCAGGAGTCCCTCAGGGATCTATGCTGGGTCCCACTCTGCTTTTGCTATACTCCAACAATTTTGTGCCACTTATCATGGACATGATGATGGACACTTTGAAAAGAATTCTGCTGCGTAACTTAATTAACTATAACAAGACTACTGTTGTTCCGAAACTCAATTAATATTACAGAAGTGATGGAAATCCAAGCTACCAGTCAGTTAAGGTATTTGGATTAATAAATTAGCCATCATCTCTTGCAGTCATTATATATCGAGGAGATTTGCAAGAGTAGCTCACTTTATACATTGAGATAGTTACACAATAGGTCTACATTACTCATCCAGTTTTGATTTGCACATTCACTCAAGTGGAAAGAATATTAATACTAAGAAAGGAGTAATTAAGGCTTAAATTTGCTATTTACCACTCAGAACGTCATATGGGGCTTTATTTCAAGCATTTGAAAATTCCTGTAGTTGTGAATCTTACAGCCTTGAAATAAGCTGTTACACCTACAAAATAAATTTGTTTTTAAACGAGACATAGCTGCAACACCGCCATAAGAATCTACTAAATCCAGGACGATCCTCCCTCCAATTACTCATGAGAAACCACACTATTTGTGATGCTCAGATATTCACAGTGAAATTTTGGTTCATATTTGCTCTATCCTTGTATGTTCGCATGACATTAACTGCAAAATTATACTTTACACACACTCGTTTAGCTTTAGTTTACTATATTTACAAATTGAAGAATACAGCTGTTAAGATGTCTAATGAAATGTAAATCTATTATTCTTTAGTTATTTGCAAATGCAACATATCAATCAGAAGTTTTAACGAATCCTAATTTATATAATGACGGTGCTATATTAATAGTTGGAAATCATTTCATGGGTTGCATATTAGAGGGACCATCAATTATATTTAATAAAACCTTTATTCATCCTCACAATGTTATATTTGGTGTCTGTCCAATTCCACTTAATTCGTGTAAGTATGAATTGCACATAAAAGTTAGAATTGGCATGTGTTTTCTTAGGTTCACCCAAGGAAGATATGAAGACCAGCCGAGCTATTGATTATTGTATTAACGAACCATGCATGGGACAAGGAGCCTGCCATAGTGGATCGAATTCATATACCTGTACATGTTCACCACGATACTCTGGGAAAAATTGTGAAATTGATTTGGGTAATTTTTGTGATAAGAAACCTCCGGTGTGTAAGAATGGCGCTACTTGTATTGAATTAAATGGAAATTATAGATGTAATTGTGCTCCAGGTTATGTGGGTTTGTTTCTCATACTAAGGTTTCTTTTGAAATTCGTTTCTTAATTATTTTTTTTTAGGTACTAATTGTGAACAAGAAGTAATTGTAAGTCCTCTTTGCACTCCAAATCCATGTCTAAACAATGGAATGTGTGTTGTCAATACTGCTATATCTAGAACACAATGTAACTGCCTACCTGGATTTACAGGAACATTATGTGAAATTAATATCAATGAATGTCAATCGGCGCCATGTTTAAATAATGGAAAGTGCAAGGACGGTAATGATAGTTATATATGCGATTGTACCTTGACTGGATATACAGGCAAAAATTGTGAAGTTAACATAAATGAGTGTCGCAACAATCCCTGCCAAAATTTCGGAACATGTTTCGATACATATGGTGGATTTACTTGTCTTTGTCCACCTGGTTTTGATGGAAAAATGTGTCAATATGTATGGTTTGACTCTTACAATATGAAATATGAAGAGATATATTTTTAGAATGTGGATGAATGCGTTTCTCAACCGTGTTTGAATGGTGGCCAGTGTATACATAAAGTAGGAGGATATGATTGTTTGTGTCAATCTGGATTTGCTGGAAAAGTATGTGAATTGGAAGTATATGAAAATCCTTGCTTACCACCCAATTGTTCTACTGATACTGTTTGTATTAATAATCCATGTTTAAATGGTGGTACATGCAATCCTTTAAGCAATTCTTACAATTGTACCTGTACTCAAGGGTATACAGGTATGTATTATTATTATTATTATTGATGTTTTGCTATGTCTGTGTGTGTGTGTGTTGATATTGCACTTGGCTTTTTTGCAAAATGTGCTTGCTTTTTATCACTGGTGAGGAATCACCTATTGATGGAAACCGCTTTCAAATTTCACAGTTTGTTATTGCACAAATGATAGCCAGTCAGTATGCTCAATGTTTCTATAAACTGGTTAGTTGGTTAGCGAATGCGATTAATTTTCAAAAATCTATTACTCATAGACTTACTTATAGAGAAATCTTGATCTAAGAAATAATTTGACTGTCTATATATTTATAAATATATGGCGACCAGATAACTTTCGAATGAGACAAATGTATCATGAATTTTTCTTTTGCAAATAGAAGTGGCAGATAGATGAAACCTTTGAGTTCTTTTTAAACAAGATTTTGTCCCCGCATTATGTTCGTTTTTATTTAAAAGGAATTGTATGAACATTAATATATCACACCTATTAGTGACGCACAATTAGCAAACAGCATTCTGGGCTGATTGCAATCACAGCCTTAATCAAATACAGTAAAAAACTGGTTAAATATCCAGAAACAAACAACAGGATGTAGTTTTACGAGTTTATTAATGCAGTGAAAAATTACATAGGCAGATGATGTACTGTTTTAAATACAAATTACTATCGGAGTAAAAATGCAAAGCCCTTGACTTTGAGTGGTCATAATGAAAAAATTTGGGGGGGGGGGGGGGTGAAATTTTTCCATTTTTGCGCAGTGCAGTTTAACCCTTAACCGGAGACATATCAGTTTTGTTACGTAGGCGGAGAGGTATCGTCTGAGATACGACTTCTTTTTACTGGGTTAAAAAAATAAATTTATTTAAGAAACGTACATATTTTATTAAAATTGAACAAACGCAACCCTTTTGAAGGAAAGTGAATGAAAAATTGAAAGTAAAACTAATTATAAACAAAGAAAAATGGTAATATTGGTAAAGAAGCTGAAAATGAGAAGTATTGCAACAAAAATAGTAACTAATCCCTTTTTTATACCTATAATATTCGAAACAGACGAATTTCCATAAAAAATAGTTAGCACGAAAGTAACTAAATCTAAATATGTCAAAAAAGCAACCAATATAATATAAAATAATACAATATAACGCAGATTATTTTCAAACACAAACGGAGACGTGTCGCCTGACAGACTACGCTGAATGTACTGACCTTATAAACTTCTAGGTAAATAATGTTATGATTTAGCAAATCGGTGTACCTGTTAAAGCTTTACTAAGGGAAGGATTAGATAAAGTGGCAGACCAGTGGGCGGTCTAATCATTTAATAATATTCCTTTATTTTTGTGGCGTAGTCTGACAGACGACATGTCTCCGGTTAAGGGTTAACATCTGTAAAAATCAAACTGGGAGAATCAGTTGTTGAACTATTATTTTTATTTTAATTAACAGCAATAAAAACACTGTATTTAGCATTTTCCTGTCTGACTGTCATTTTTAACTTATAAAGTTGTTATTGTTCCATCAATTGTTACCAAATTTAAAAATGTTCTCAAAAGTCGCAAGGCCATAAATGTTGATTATTGATATAATTAACTGGTTTTATGAGCTATAACCGAACATTTCATTATTTTTAAATATACGGAACTAAAGAAAATATTCTTGTTTTAGATGGTAAATTTCTAGTATTGAAATCAAGCTGCATTATTCATTTATTGAATTTCATTGTATTTCAACATAAATGCTAAGATTACCGCGAGAAAAACGCACAGATTACCTCTACCACATCGTACACAGCGAGCGGCAAACCAGAAAATTAACGATGTATTGCAAAAATCTAAAACTGTACACCTTTTTGTAGGAATGTACTTTATTTCATTAAATTATGATTGCTAATTACTGAGATACAAAGCTTCTAAAGTTGGGGCCTTGCATTTTTACTCCGATAGTAGTTTATATTCACATTATCTATCTGTTAAAAAGTTATGTCAATAATGTAATTAAAGTTCAAAGGTGAAAACAAAAATCAGGTTACATTTGATTGCATTCTTCCCCGAATGGCAAGCATCACATCTTTCAGTATTATTTATTATATTATTACATATTAGGCTTTATGAAGAAAAGCAGTGGAAGAGTTTGCTTGTGAAGGGTACAAAATGAGTTGCTTCAACCAGCTTCTGTCAATAATTGTGCACTTTACGGAGTTGTGCTTCATTATGTAATCTAATTTTTTGTTACAGTCTGTGTCTCGGACTTATAAGTGCTTGTGTTGTTTTGTTTGACAGGTAGGTAAATATCTCCAATGTTAATTAACAGTACTTATTGCAAACTTGTGTCCCATTATGAGCACTTTGCAATCACTGCATGCTTTATTAATTATTAGAATGCTTCAGTTATACACGTTCCAATTTTGGTGGGTAGTGCATTTTATGTTCATCGTTATTCTTAGGTAACTTTTGTCATATTACAAAGGATTGTGCGTCTGCTCCATGTTTGAACGGTGGAAGGTGTTTTTCAAATGCCAATGGATTCTACTGCAATTGTACAGGAAATTGGACAGGGTTGATTTGTGCTGAGCCGTATAATCTTTGTAAGACAACTACCTGCCTTAATGGTGGAACTTGTACGTCACCAATTACCAAAAACGATTTTGTCTGCCATTGTTCAAAAGGTTGTATAACCACATATGTATTAATTTTGTTGTAATTGCAATATTTTTTCAGGGTTTGAAGGTAGGAAATGTGAAAAAAATATTGATGATTGTGTTGGCGTGGTTTGCCCATCCGGTCAAGAATGTGTAGATTTGATTGGTGACTACAAGTGTCGTTGTCCTTTGGGATATATTGGACCAAACTGCTCAATTTTATACAACCCATGTACACAGTTGCAGCCATGTCTTAATGAAGGCACTTGCATATTTGACATAAAATATAATAATTATACCTGCAATTGTCCACCTGGTTATACAGGAAAGTGTTACGATAGCTGCAAAATAAAAAGAATCTGTCATGTGATAATCATAGGAGAAGACAATTTTTATAAACACAATTATATTAAAATTGTGATACTCGCCATTCTAATTTCCATGGATCACATGGCAGGTTATTCTTATATGACAATTACTATACATAAGAGTCATCTTCAGTAACAGTGTTGTTATGAAGTTAGTTATAATGTTACAATTATTTAACAAATCCTCATGAAAAGGTGAATGTGTCATTAAACTTCTGTCATCGTTACACATATTATTTAGTATGGACAGAATGAGCATAATAATTTCCACAAATAATTTTCCAAAGAAAAGTGTTATTATGAAAATACACTTTTCTGTAGGAATGTATGATAAATGTTTTTGTCTACCTATCTATTAGTTGGAAATCGAAGTATCAATATGTCGATAGTTATTGGTATATCAAAATGTATATAAATATTAATGCATTATATATCATTAAGTATTGGTTAATTGATACATCTATAATTATCCCTATACCTATGACACATCAACATCTATGTCGCCAATGATGAATACATCCATAAGTATCGGTATGTTAATTTAAAATCAGAAAGAGTAATATGCAACACCTATTGTTATGTCAAAAAATTCCAGTTGTTACTTTATTTGTAAGCGTTTTTCTAACGGCTAACCATGATTTAATCGAACTGTGTATGGAAAATTGTCAAGAATTCTTCTCTAGTTGCATATTGTGTCCACCCCACTTTATTTTTGTTAAACGATCATCTTTTTTCAGCATCATTAAAGTCAATACTGACTTGTCCAGGTGAACCTAGTAACTGCGAGCCTTCGTGGGATATATGTTTTCTTTTCATTTTGGATATGATCGAAGAACTCTTAACACAGTACCATCGGAACCCAATGGCAATGTGTTCTTGCTCTTCAAACTGATTGTCAAACACTTGATTTAGTTGGTATTTATAACATCAAAGTCTATATTTGGAGAGGTTACAGAAAACCTTAGAATTAAGGTTTATTTACTTAGAAATTTTTTCAAGTTGTATGATTTCTTTTAATATGAAAGTATTGAATTCCTTTCATTTTCCTAAACAATTTTCTTTTCTTGTGTTAATTTTGCAACTAAATTGTAGTTTTATTACATTCATTCAATGACACGACAAGTTTACATTGCAACATGCTGACCGTTATCAAAACAAATTTGTGAATAAATTATGAATGAACTGTGGTTATCATACAATAAATGAATGAAACAATATAACATATTTGAAATGTCTTCTAATTACTGCATCAAACTATCCTAATTTCAAATTAATTGCAGGCGCCAATTGTGACACTGATATAAATGAATGTAAATATTCGGGGATGTCGGTATGTAATCACGGAATTTGTATAAATAAACCAGGAAGTTTTCAATGCTATTGTGAACCAGGATATACAGGCGAGACATGTAACTTAGACTTTGATGAGTGCCTTTCAATGCCTTGTCGTAATAATGCCACATGCCTTAATAAGATAAATAATTTTGAGTGTGTCTGTCCTCCAGGATACACTGGTTGGTATTCTCGTGTTTAATTGTTTCAACAACTTGATCATTCGTTTATAGGTAAAGATTGCTCAATTAATATTAATGAATGTGATCCTATGCCATGTGTTGCTGGATCTACTTGTATAGATGGAATTAATGAATTTACATGTGTGTGCCAACCGGGTTTAACAGGAAAATTATGTCATGTCAATATTGATGACTGCGAAGTAACCACTTCATTTGCTTTAAAATGCGTTATTACATCGCATGTTTTTAGTCATCTCCATGTTTAAATGGAGCACAATGTATAGATGGTTTAAATAGCTATACGTGCAATTGCACAGATACTGGATTTGTAGGAGCTCACTGCGAGATAAACATTAATGATTGTGTAGGTAATCCATGTCAAAATGGTGGACTGTGTGTGGACGAAATTAAAAACTATCGTTGTCAATGTTTTCCTGGTTATACTGGTAATGATTACACACATAAATATAACGTGTACCTATATGATTTGTTTAAGGCAAAAATTGTGAGGACGATATAAACGAGTGTGAAAGCAGCCCTTGCAAAAACTTAGGACTGTGCTTGGAAAAATCGAATAAAACTCTTTACGAATCAAATGTTGTGTTGAACGTCACATTACCGGAGGCATTCAATAAATCATTTGACTTCTCTGATGCTGCAGGGTAAGCATATGTTTTTACTCTTTTGCATCAATGTTATTTGACGTTACATAGATATGAATGCTTATGTTTAACTGGAGTCACTGGACGTAATTGTGAAATAAATATTAACGAATGTGAAAGTTCACCCTGTCTAACCGGTACCTGTGTAGATAAAATAGGAGGTTACATCTGCGAGTGTGACGATGGCTTTGAAGGGGAACACTGCGAGATTGATATAGACGAATGTGAAAAATACCAACCTTGTAAACATGGAATTTGTATGGATAGAAGAGCAAATTATTATTGCGATTGTGACGCGGAGTATGGAGGAAAAAATTGTTCGGTACTTCTCACGGGTTGTTTAGAAAATCCCTGTTTTAATAATGGAACTTGTAAACCGTATTTAATTAACGAGACTGAACATAGATTTAATTGTTCATGTTCTAATGGTTTTCACGGTGATATTTGTGAGAAAGTTACGACTATGTCATTATCTGGCCATTCACTTGTTGTGGTCAATACAACAAGGGAAGAAGGTTATGATATACAATTTCGTTTTAAAACCACTCTTGGAGATGGTTTACTTGCATTAGGCAAAGGATTAACTTATTACATCTTGGAATTATCTCGCGGTAGGCTAAATTTACATTCGAGTCTCTTAAACAAATGGGAAGGCGTTTTCATCGGTTCTAAATTGAATAACAGCTCTTGGCAAAAAGTAAGTGTGGTTCTTCGCTAAAATATTATTTAAAATTATACGTAGGTATTTGTTGCCATCAACTCGTCGCACTTAGTTCTGTCTGCGAATGATGAACAAACAATATATCCTATTACTTTTAACGAAAATTATAATGTCACTTCTACAAGTTTCCCAACAACTTACATTGGAGGTATTCCAAGTAATTTACGAAAGCTAACTCACGAACAACCATTTCTGGTGGGCTGTCTTGAAGATGTCTTAATAAACAACGAGTGGGTACTACCAGAAGTTCAAAACTTTACTGGTATGGGATTCCAAAATGTTGAAGTGGGTTGTCATCGTGAACCACAATGCAATCCAAATCCTTGTCATTCTGGAGGGCACTGTACAGATAAATGGCGAGATTTCAGCTGCACTTGTGAAAGACCGTACTTGGGACATACTTGTCAATACAGTATGTAATCTTTTAAGTTTTTAAACATTCGTTTAAGTAAAGATTTTTAGATTATACTGCTGCAACCTTCGGATACGAAAATATTACAAGCTCTTTAGTAACAGTAACCGTTGCTGATTTGCCACGTAGAGCAGTACGTTCTATTGTTGACATCAGCATGTTTATTCGTACTCGTCAATCAGGTGGACAAATTTTTTACATCGGTTCGGCTACAGGTCCGAACACTATTGTTGATGAGACTTATATTGCTGCACAATTGGAAGGAGGTGAATTACTGGTTCGCATTCAAATTAATGGCACTCCCGAATCTTACACAGTGGGAGGAGTTAAGCTTAATAATGGCTACAATCATTTAATTCAAGTAGATAATGTTAACCAATCATCGTAATCAAATTTTAATGACTTAACTTTTTTAGGTTATTCGAAATGTTACCCTTATTCAAGTAAAACTTAATGGAACGGAGTATTTTAGGAAAACTATTTCTTCAACTGGTGTTTTAGATGCCCAGGTTTTATTTCTTGGGGGTCAACCGCAGTTGAGACCTGTGCGACAAGTGGGGGACAGTCCTAAGGCTGATCTTACGGCAACTACAGGGGCAGCTTCAACGGTTACTACACCTCTTAGCATGATCCATTTCAAAGGAATTATACAAGATGTACAGGTACTTTCCGAATTTTTAATTAAATTTGTAGTGAAAGGCAACTAATGATGTTTGTTGCAGATTAGTAATGGCTCAAAGATTATGGTAGTGGAATTCTTTCCGTTACATGTTGAAGAACTCGATATTCCAACCTCCTTTGGAATTGTCTCTTTTGATAATTTCACGATTAAGCAAGGAGTATTATCAGACGATTCTTGTAGAAACAATCCATGCAAACATGGTACTTGCGTTAATACTTGGAATGACTATAGGTATGCAATCCGAATTTACACGTAACGTACATTTATAATTACGTTTGTAGATGTATGTGTGAACGCGGCTTTAAAGGTAAAGATTGCACAGAGGTGGAATTCTGTGAATTAGAAAGATGCCCAGAAGATTCACAATGTAAAAATCTTGAAGATGGTTACGAATGTATCGCTAATGTTACATTTGATGGTGAAACATCACCTTTGATGTACAACCTTGTCAAACGTGATTTGACAAAAAATTTAAATTTTGATCACATAGAAGTGACCTATCGTACAAAATCTTGGGGGACATTGCTATTTGCGAAATATTTAGAAAATCACTTCATTATTTTTATTTATCATGACGAAGTTATTGTCGATTGGAATGTCGGTGACGATATGCAAAGAAGACGCTTTTATAGGGAAAATTTTGAAGGCCAGTGGCTCACTTTGCACTTCGAATTTAAAGATAAAATACTTAAAGGTGGTTTTAAAGAAATGATTAATGACGATGCACCTAACTTTGTTATTGATAATTTTAATTATGCAAATTTGACTGAAGTATTTAGTAAAGGTATTATATATGTTGGAGGCAGCGATAACAAGACTTTAAATTATCGTAAAATTTTAAATAATGATGAGTATGGAAATGGAACAAGCTATTTATCATTTATGGAAACCACTACTGATTTTTCTTTTACAAATAATGCGTTGGATTTACCTGAAAATGGTTTTACTACAGATTCTCCTTTGTACAAAAGTGATATAAATAAATCATCTGATAGATTTAAGGTGAGTGAGAAAGATCACCAATCAATTCATTTCAAATATAAATTGGTTGCTCAACAGTTTTGATTTTCTTAAATTTTTTTATAAAATTATCTCTACGACTTATGGATCATAAAGCAACAATTGGTCATTTAAGTGACATTCAGTAAATTATATGATTGAAGGTAGAGAATGTGAGAGGGTTTTACAATGAAAACACTATTAATTAGTTAATTTGCTTAATTTTGTATCTATTTGAACCGATTTGGTAGATGAGTGGATCTTGTCTTTTTTTGACAATATTCCGATTAACCTTGTTTTGCCAAGCCATTTATCCAGACTTGATCAAAAGCTTAGCTAATATTTAGACATGCTGCGATACAGTATCTTTTTAAGTGTAGATTGTGATTTATTTTAGTTATTACTCTGTGAACCTGTTCGATGGTGCCATGACTTTTGTGAAAACCGAATTGATGTTTTGGCAAGAGTTTGTGTTCTCCAAAGATTCGTTTCAGTCTAGAAGGTATGATTTTTTTCAAATACCTTTACCAGCAGACTGATTGGTCTGTATGATGTAACTTCTGGCGGGTCTTTGTCCGGTTTTAAAATTGTCACCACTTGAGCAACTTTCCATTGCTTCGGGAAGATTTGTAATCGGAGAAGCTGTATAGTTTTGAATCCCTTGACAAGTAGTTCTTTTAGGATTTTTGCCGTTATGAGGTCGTATCCAGGAGACTTATTCAGCTTTAGGTTCTTAATTATTGTTTTTATGTTTTCAATTTTAATAGATTTCAATTTTTCGGGAGTTTGAGTGGTTTCTTCTACTATTTGTTTAATTCGTCGATTTGTTGCAGCTGTAGAGGTTGAGGGGTAACGTTGAAAGACTTCTCGCAAGTGTTTAACAAATGCGTTCATTTTCTCTTCATGGTTTCTTGCCCAGGAGATGTTGGGATTCCGTTAGGGGTGAAATATTTAGTTGAGGTCTTTTAAGCTTTTCCAGAAGGAGTAGTTTGTTTCCTCAGTAGGTTTGTCAGGGAGTCTTGAATTCCCTCATTTTTTAATTCATACTTTTAATTTGCGTGTTGCGCTGTTTTATCTCTTCCAATTCTTCTCTTTTCAGTCATTTTTTGCTTTACAACTATTGAAATCAATTCTTGATCCTCCAGATTTGCACAGTTCGATGTAGTCGCATGCTGATTGTTGTATAACAGAGTTGAAATATTCTATGGCTTCATGTATGTCTCTTGTTGTTTTCAACTAACATTTAAGTTTAATTTCTCATTTACCAGTAATCTGAAATGGCTCCACCCCTGTTTTTTTGTTAATTATGTAAATTGTAAATTAAATGAAAATTAAAAATGTAGAGCAACCTTCCCTATTTGAATTGGAATGACCCTAACGGAAAAAGTGTAATTAGTTTGGTTCTTTAGGGTTGCGTTGGCGAAATACGGATTGGTAAACTTTTAATGCCATTTTATGTCACCCCAAAATTGTACAGGAGCGATAATTATCCTCAACAATACTTTGATCTATTAGCTGCAGATGATATTATAGGTTGCCAGTTGTGTTATAATAACGATTGCTCTAACGGGGGAAAGTGCCTTGATCCTATAAACACCTACCAATGCACGTGTCCAGATGGTTTTGCAGCTGATGACTGTTCCATCGATATAAATGAATGTGAAAACAACAAATGTCAGAATAACGCAACGTGCATTGATAAAATAGCCGCATACGAATGTAAATGCTTAAATGGTTTCGAGGGGCAATTGTAAGTATTCTTCCGTTTAGACTATGACCTTTTGTAACTCAACCATTTTTGCAGTTGTGAACATGAAATTAATGAATGTGAAAGTAATCCATGTCGTCATAATGGTACTTGTATCGATTTGTTGGGAGCTTTTAAGTGCGATTGTCCCGAAGACTTTGTCGGTAAACAGTGCGAGGCAATACGAATAATTACCTGTGACAATCAACCCTGCCATGAAGGAGCCACATGCTATGACGGAAGAAGTATGTAATATTTGATCGACCTTAATATTAGTAAATGAAGAATATTGTTGCAGATCTTGAAACTGGAAATAATTTCACCTGCAGATGCAGTGAGGGATTTGTTGGAGGTTTGTGCGATAGAGCGTATTGTTCCCTTAAGTCTTGTGAAAATGGTGGTCACTGCAATGTAACTCAACCAGTACCTACTTGCATATGCGAAGAGGGATTTGAAGGGAAATTTTGCGAAATTAATATAAACGATTGTATCTTACCAACAGGTGATAATCCTTGTCGAAATGATGGAATTTGCATTGACGGAATTAATCGATTTGATTGTAATTGCACAGGAACAGGTTTGTGAGAGATTTTTGTAGCATTAAAGATGTTGACACTAATAATCCAAACAGGGTATTCTGGATTATTGTGTGAAATAGATATCGACGAATGTGGCGAAGGGAACATGTGTGGAGAAGGAAAATGCGTTAATGTGCCTGGATCATTTACATGTGTTTGTTCACAAGGAAATTGTGGGTTTGGTTGTAAATTCAATGATCCGTGTCAAAATATGCCGTGTGATCATGGTAATTGTGTGTCGAACTGTACAGATGTAGCAGATTACAAATGTGAATGTGATGATAGATGGGGTGGAAAGAACTGCTCAACTCACAAGGTTACAATAACTAATTATTCCAGTTTTAAAAATAATATTTGATTTGCAGCTGGAAGCTCGACAAGAGTCAGGGGGTGTTAATATTCTGTATATAATAATTCCCATAGTGGTGTTAATTGTAATAGGTCTCTTGATTGCTGCAGTTATTTTAGTTAATATGGCTCGTAGTAAACGAGCTACTCGAGGAACTTACAGTCCAAGTGCCCAAGAATTTTGCAATCCTAGAGTCGAATTGGACCATGTACTTAAACCCCCACCCGAAGAGAGATTAATCTAATTGTATTATTTTCAATATTAGCTCTAATTATTGTAGTATGGCTCTAATTTATTGTGTGTAAGGTAAACATAGAGTAAGAACTCTATGATGTAGGCAATGTGATTACGACTCATTTACTTATGACAAATTTATTTTTGAAATTTACGAACAGAATCTCTACATTTTCGGCCTTAAAGTAAATGTATTAGCGAGTTTCAAGTTATTTGAAATTTAACTCTACAGCAAGTGATAAAACCAAAGGTATGGCGTTGTACATAATTCTATTACAGTTTATTCTTATTTTTATTGTTAAATTTTAATAACAAATACTGTACTTAATATTCCATTGAAACAAAGTGCATCTTAATATCCGTCCATTGGTGGTATTAAATTTTATATTTACATTCTACATTTGTAAAAGTATTTTAAATAAAAATTTTAATAGTTCAAACTAGTTTTCAGAATTTGTATAATTATTTCGTTGAATATAATTGACAAATTTTTTCAATATCATTTCCAAACATTTTTTCTTCTTTTTCAATATCACATAGCCAAGTTGACGCTATTTCTTCTACATTGCACAGGTACTGGTTATATGCATTTATGTAAACCTAAAAGAAATATGTCAACAATTGTGGTGTTTATTATGTACTTTCTTATGTTGCCTTAGGTTTAGGCAGTGCTTATACAGTAGTGTATCGAGTTTAAAATGATCTAGATACCGTTATTGGAATCCTTATGGAATATAAGGTTGATTGAATGGAGACAATATTTTCTCCCTTTAATTTTTAAAAATCTGTTTAGTTAGAAAGAAGCAAGGTGAAAACTGAAGCTGCGTTGTGTTAAAAGGGAGACCCTCCTAGATTATCACCAGTTGGTTAAATTATTTATTTACATTACAACTAATTACACATATGACCAAAAACAGTCGTCGCCATTACTACTACTACTCCATCTCGTATCTTACAATTATTTGAAAGCTAATTATTCATTACTATTAGAAATAATTTACGAAAATGCTTTCAAAGGCAATGAAGATTTTAAAAACGAAATAAAAAATCTAAATTATACATATTCATATTCAACTTATTTTCCTCAAAAGTGCCATATTAGATTTTGTATTATGAACATTTTCATAAATCGTTCGACAGGGAATTGCTGGACCACCCTGTATTTGAATATAAATATTTGTTGCCTTTTTTTGACAATTTCTTTATCCTGCAGACGTGCACCATTTATGGCGCATAATTTTTTATTTTTTAAGGCCAATTTGTTACTTATTGCTATAATGCTGATACATTTGTCAAAAGGATATGGGAATTTTAATAATATCCAAAAGTGCACTAATTTTAAGGAAAAGAAAAGTTGGACGTGAATAGTGTAATCTAGATCTAGAATTGTTTCGTTTCATTTTCAAAATCCCGAGTTGCTGTAATTCAATTTTTGAAATTTTCTTCTTTTATTTCTAATAACAAATGAATAACTACACTTTTAATAATAATCGAGTTTCTCAAGCAGACCTGATTTTCGAAAATGCGAAAGGAATAATTTATATGCATAAAAAGGGGCATCGTTTCCCCATTTAACCAACCTTATGTTTCCAATATCCCCTGTTCATGTCAAACTGGACATACTGTTTAAAATTTTGTATCATCATATATAGGTACCGTTTGTATATGGTAACTTATTATGTTCTTTTCAAAAGAGTGAAATTTAATTACCTCGATATAACTGGACACTTTTTCTTCGTCGTTTTCAATTTGCAAAAGTTTAATTTTCTCCACAGTTGTCTGAAATTCCGATGGAATTTTAAAATTTTCTAAATGTGGCGCAAATGCTACGTTGGTTCCTGTAAATAGAAACAGTGTGACTTCTTTGCAATTGTTTGTCTATAAAGTTGCAAGGTAATATGGATGAATAGAAAAATTGATTCGTTATTTTCCTAAATTTAAAAAAATATTCTTGAACAGTAGAACACTGCTGTATTAATTGTTATACTGTCAACTCCGATTGAAAGGTCATGGTACAATGCCTGACAGTTTAGTAAAACGTTTTTCCAGGGGTTTTCCTCATACACAAGTAGTTTATGAGGTAACCCTTCTCTGTTTATCCATCCTTGTAAGTCTGTTCTCTGGCTGAAGAGGTTTTGAAAAACTTGTGCAGCACCTCTGTAACGCGTTTTGATTTTTATGTCACATAAAATGTAAGTACCTTAACAATTATGAGAGGCCAAGAGACGAGGACAAATCAGAGTATATTTATGCATATTTTACAGATCTCAATAGCTTTCGGCTTCCCCCTCTGGTGCATACTTAGTTAATAACAATTTGTGGCTAATAAGTAAGAAAACCTTATATTGAGTAATGTAGGCAGCGATTTTTTTTATCGGTTCTTTTACATTGTCATTAATTTTTTATAAATCTTTCAGGCAGAAAAATACGTAAGTTTACATTAGGTTCTATCCTGGAATACACTAATTAGTTGAATTTATCCAGCCGAGAAGAATGAAAGTTCCAGTTATGAGATAAGAACAGAAATGTATTTTGTTATTTTTTTATAGAAGCTCCTTATTCTTTTATTCCGTATAGTCTGACGTCATGTGTTGCTACACGTTCGTCATTATTGAAGAGCTGCTGCCAATCCAAGGGGTCCAAACAAATGGAAATGGCGGAGCGAGAAGCCCGGCCTATATGGAGGATGGTTAAGTGTCTCCCATTTCATTTTCTGATTTCAAAATGAACATTCTTTTGATTCTCGGTCAGAAGGCGTGAAGTATTTACGGGCTGAAACTTTTCGGAATCCAATCTCATTTTCTAATATTCTAATTGTTTAGTTCCTGAAGCTCCAGGTTCTTCCGGTTTACGTAATTGTTATGGGAGTGTCTTAATCGTAGATTGACATAAAATTTGGCGTTTTACGAACTCTCATTTTATGCTATTCAGACAAGTAACCGGACCCATCATTTGCAAATACTGCAGTATATGGGTACCTATGGTACTTATAAACATTGAACTGTATGCTATAAGCACTAAGCAACGAGTATGCAGGGTTGAGATAAAGTATGGAACCAAGTAGGTAAATATTTTCAAAACGATTAGGGACGATATTTATGAAATTTTGCAGGAAGGTTCAATGACGTATAACGCATCTGATGCCATATTTTTGGTTACTATAAATAATTTGTAAGAACGAGAAATAAAGCACTTTACAGTTAAAGAATAGGTAAATTCATTATTGATTACCTGTTCACCCAACAGATATAGTAAAGCTCCTCCCAATAAATTTTGACCAATGTAAGCAGCGACCAGTTTTACACCAGCAAAATTATAATTACGTTACAGATGTCAAATTGATTTACGCCAACTGCAACAATTAAATTAAGTGATTGCTTATGGTACGGGTTTCGAAAATTCGACCAATAAAAAAGTTGCGTTTAAATGTGGCGGTAATTATTGGGGAGGAGCTTCATTATATCTGTTGGGTGAACAGATATTAGTGGGCAACAGTTACCTACTAGATAGTAAATAATAAATTTACCTATTCTTTAACTGTAAAGTGATTTATTTCTCGTTCTTACAAATTACTTCCCCTAAACTTGTATGTACGGATTCGGAAAAACAAGGTCTATTAAAATGTGCAAAAATATACAGGGCGTCCCATTTAAATGAAAAAAGTTGAGGGTATTTCCGGTGAAACCGGAAGTACAGTAGTAACAAAAAATATGGCATCACATGCGTTATGCGTCATTGAACCTTCCTGCAAAATTTCATAATAAATATCGTCCCTATCGCTTTAAAGATATTTACTTGGTTCCATATTTTATCCCAACCCTGTATAACAGGAATAGAGCTAAAAAGCTATTTCAATCAACGGCTAAAGTAATAGGCTTTTTCGTAGGTATGTACGTTGGGTTGCATATCACTTTATGTTTACATTTTTGTCCTAAAACTAGTTCAGGCTATTGAAAGACGGAGATAAAAGAGTGTTAATCCCTTATTATTAAGCAGATTTGAATTGCATACACCTATCAAAATTTCTTTTGAATTAAAAAGGTATATTTGAAACTAAAACAATAGGCGTTTTCTTTTTGCATCGCCACAGGGTTGGGCACATGCACAATTATCACGTGATTGAAGTGCCTTGCGTCATAAGACATTTCTGCCTCAGGTTAATATAAAACTTAAATAAAGCTTTTAAAACGAATAGGGTTATTGAGAACTGAGTCGAATTATTTTTATAAAACGAATGGTGTGTATTGACAGAGCTGACTTAAAGCTACCACAAAATGCAAAAAGAAAACACCTAATATGTCCGTGAATGGACAGGTAGATAAATGTCACAGTACCGTAAAATAAAAACGGTAAATTGGTAATATAGATTGACATACAAAACGGTAAAATTTGACAGCGAACTATTTTTTTTCGGGTTACATTACTTCGTTAGTCCTTTACTAGAGGGCCGACAGTAGCGCTCTAAAGTAAAGTCACTAAATATTCTAAAGTACCGCAACGTTCGCCATTTTGGGGTTAAAATTATGGCGGCAATTTCAAATATTGAAGACCTAGTCGCTAGAAAATTTAATGACTTTATGAAGTGTTTCTTAAAAACTAAACTCACATTAGATACTTATCAATATATTTCTTAAAAATTAGTTGTCATTGTTATTAAAAGGTACAGTTTAATTGAAAGATAAAAAATTTGGAACTTTGCCACACGAACCTAACATACGTTTTTAAAGTTGACATTTTATTTTGTCGTGTTAATACTTCATTTAGAATCGTTATTTAAATCACAGAAAAGGATAACTAAAAAATACAGCAAGTTGTGTGTAAGAATAAGAAGACGAGCCTGTCTATGGGAAAACTACAAGTTTATGATGTTTTTCAAATTGCCGCGTTTCAAACCAAGTGTCAAATAAACGTCAAACTTAGTAATAGTAAAATTTTAGACCAATGGTCTAAGAGTAAAATACTAATTTTCATCGTATGTCAAACACAGATGTCATTTTTCCGCCATTTTGGGGTTAAAATTAGCTTTCTCTCTCTAACTCATTGGAACATAAGGTTGCGGTACTTTAGAATATTTAGTGACTTTACTCTAAAGTACAGTGACTGTATTACAAACAGTGACGACAAGCGTGGTATCGATTTTGATTGGCCGTGGTATATTTTGCATCTTAATGGCGGCCTGACTGTGTTTAACTGTTTACCTTTGATCAGCGTGTGATTTTTATTTTGATTTAGCAAGTTGCTAGGATACCACCGTTGAGTTCATACACTGAACTAATATTTACTGGAATGCCAAAGAAGACAAATTAACTGATACAAATTCAATCTGCGCACGGGGCTCCCGATCATGCGCAGTTTGCCTTAATAACCCCGGTAATTTAAATTTTCTTACACAATTTATGTCAGGAAAAGGAACGGTTAACCTACGAGTAATTACTCGTAGGGTTGAACCGATTGTCATCATTTGTGCTAATATATGTATATTGTATTATATTTGGAATGTGTATAATGGTACTAAACCGTAAAAAAACAATCTCTACTTCGAGGTTAGGTGTATTTATATTTAGTGCAGTGGAAGAAAACTTTTTAAATGTAATGTAAGCTAAGCTTTGCACAGTGTTATTTACAATTACAATCCATCGAGGGAGAAGATCGAATCTTGCTCAACTAAGCCATAATGCATTAAGCAATCCATTGCCGTAATCTTAGTTTTAGCAGAAATGTAGGCAGTGACTAACTTACCTTCTTTTTCAACTGTATTAATGTTATCTTAATAACAAAAGTTAATACCTCAGCTAATAACTTCAGTTATTAAGTCGAAAACAGTAAAAAGTTCACCAGGTGCTAGTAGAATAATTAGAGGTAATACAAATAAAACATGTGTATACTCCTGAACAAAGTGTACAATGTGACTGTAAATTTGCAACAATTAACCTTGTGTACAATGAAAGGAAGTAAAAGAAACACGACAGTTAGAATTGTATATTGAAATGTACAAAATAAAATCGTATATAAATACAACTACTGGTTATGAAATAAAATTAATTTTGAATAGGTCTTTCTGACTAATTCACCTCTTGTTGCCTCCGTTTGCCTTTTGGCTACGCTGAACCACCGAATTCGACAATAGCACCTGACAATTAATTTCATAAGCAATACTCTATGGGTTTCATCCATTATAGATGACTCCGCCAAACTGTGGTCATTTAAGGATAGAAAAATTTTTTCCTTAGATATTAATGCCATTGATGTTCCCAAAATAAAAAGTTCAAAAAAATTGTCGTCCCTTGGTAATTTGTTATTGCTTAAGTGAAGCATACATCTGATTTGTTTCTCTGCATGTAAACAAATTGTAAATACATTCTTCGATGGCTTTACCAATCCTCCCTTGGTTTTTCTATTTATTAATTGCATGCAGGAATCATCCATGAAGGAATCTGAAATACTCTCCAAGGCTAAAATGCACTCTATACATTTCAGTTTTTTTTTGGCCATTCTAACAACAAAACCGCTTATATATGCCACAATATTGTCCGTCAGTAATGAAGAGTCTGGCATTTCCTTAATTTCTGCCATTTCCATATCCTCTTCATCTTGTGTGTTCTCTATTGATAGACCATACTTCTTTAATAAAGAAACATCATTTAAAGTTATGGTTGGTGTGTCAACCTTTTTCAGTTCAGTGGAAAGTTGTAACATTTCAGTAGAGTCCTGACTAAGGCAATTACCATTTTCATTTCTTACTGCAGCATGCATTAACAGTCGTCTGTAGGTGGTGTAGAACTGGTAGGCAGTAGGATTATTATTCCAGCCATTTTTAGAGCTTTAATTAATAATATACATATAAGAGCACATGTGAAATAATAATTAACGTTTAACGTACCGTATCGCGCAAAAAAATAACTCCAAATGATCTTGGCTCAATTTGTATGGTAGTAAGTATTGTAATGAAGGTGTATCTGATGCCACATATGTGTCAAAAATTCCAAAGACAGATGTAATGGTGGTTATAAATCCAATGAATGCGGTTTTTTTTTCTTCCTTTCATCATTAAATTACCATTACAATCGGCGACGCTCTTAAAAAATTGAACACCCTGCAGCAAAATAAGCCTCCAGTCTTCTATATTTGACTGCCGCAATGCTCCCTTACATCCCCTGCCAAATGGATTTCTTGCATTTAACACATCGAAAACTTGATCTGCCAGTCTTAAAAATCGAATGGTAGGTGCAGCGCCCTGAAAAGCTGGATGCCCTAGTTGCACCATCAAAAAGTCTAAAGCGTCCGCTACTGAACTACTCAACACTTGAGCAGCCAGATTCACCTATGAGAACATGTATAAGCAACAATTTAAAAGAACAAATTGTGTGTATGTTGTATACACGTTACCTTCATCGTTTGCTTTGTCCACTCAATGTGTGCCCTTGACAATTTATTTCCCAAACGAAGCATTTCCTTTTCCTGGATGTTGTGAAGCTTGACTATATACGTATAATCTATTTCACCACCATCCTCATCAATAAAAAGTCCCATACTAGCCCATGCATTTCTTAATAGCTTGAGCATATGACAAGCGTCAAACGTTAGAAATACTTTTGAGTTGTTTGCTGGATGTTTAAAGTCGCTGGTAATATTACCCGAAGAATCAATTTGAGCACCAAGTTTGTTGGCCATAGAAATATGTGCAGACGGCCCATCACAAGTAATTGAAGTTATTGTAACACCAATCTCGTCCAACTTCACTAATGCCTCTTTTACTATATTTGCTTTTTCTGAGCCCGATAATCCATTTATAAAGAAATAAGCAATGGGAAGCTTCCAATGATTGTTTACCGCCACTACCATAAATACTAGTGCTTCTCTGGCACAAGACAGATCATCGTCTTGCATACCACTCCCACAATCAACATAGCCCCACATTTTATTTGAATAAAACTCTATTTGTTTCCTTATGGACATCTCATCCAGCATTAGAGAACAGATGGTTTGTACTCCCCTCGACTTATCTTTTTCCACTTGCAGCTTCAACGAAGTGAATGCTTGTTCCGTAAATCCTGGCAAACACTGAACATTTGTAAGCCAGTTTCTGATAACGGAAGGTGATGGCAATACTAAATCAAAGGTTCTCCTGATGTAATTGTATGCTTTACTTGAATAAAATTGTACAGTCATAGCAAATTCCTTTATTTCTTTAGGGTATTTGGAAGTTGTCACCTTTCCCTTTTTTGCATTAAGGGTAAGTCGTTTTATTATCGCGTCTGGTATTCCTACAAAATTATTATTATTAAATATTAGTATTGACATCAGTTACATAACATATATGTACCAGAATAACTCTTTTCTAAAACTTCTCTAGCCGTTTCTGATAAAAGTCGAAGTCTCTTCAGCTCTGTAACAATATCACGTAAATGCTCTACTTTTTTCTTAAGTCTGCATCTCCGCAATTTCTCTGTACGAAGGTTATCTTTCAAGTTTTTATTTGTATTTTTCAACTGAACGACTGTTCGATTCAATTTTCGAGGTGACATGCTGGAAATACATTTCAAAGTAGATTTATGTTATTGTACATAATAAAATACAACCTGTAATTGTGCATCATCCGTATGAGTGTCCTGCACTTTTTTGGAGTTCCTATTAATCCTTCGCTATCTGATGATGAAGGAAATATGGTTCGTTTTCTTTTTCTGGAATCATCGGTATACGTTGAAGTATTTGTGGTAGAGGTAAATTGAAATGTAAAGAACCTGTCACGTGATCGTTACTCTATAAGAAACTAATAAATATGTAGCTGTACAACTTAAAATATCATTAAAAATTGTACAAACATAAAGATTGAATAGTTCTAAATGCAATTAAGTGCAATTGGACCTTTGAGCGGAAATAATAAGCTGACTATTTCAATTTTCATTCCTTGTAGAGATCACGTGACAGGTTCTTTACATTTCAATCGACCTCTACTACTAACATCACTTCCTTCATTTTCAGCATTGTTTTGTGTATCTTTTTCTTCATGGGAGCTATACAGGTGTAGAGAATATATGTTAAGTCAATTGTATACACATAATTTATATAAAGTTTCAAGATAGTTCAGGCACAATTTTAACTTTTTAGTCACCTTTGCAGTTCGAATACATTAGGGTTGTGGCTGGTTGAAGCTTGTTGGAATGCACTTATAGGACTCTCATATAAAGTTGATTTATGTCTTTCATCATTGCCACTTTGTGTTGCAGGTTTTGATGACCTAAGAACATCAATTTACATGATACTTATTGCAAAAACAAATAGGTAGGTACATACTTTCGTATAAATAATTCTCTTCTTATGTCAATTGGTCTCAATTTGACAGTAGGAACAGCATTAGAGTTTAACACTTTTCTGTCTTCTTTCAATTCATAATCATCAGGTTTAAAATGATCCGAACAAATTGAACTGTTTGTTGATAAGTTATCATCACATACTCTTCCGATGGCATATAGCCAGCGATCACGACGACTTTCAGTTACACTGTTAAGAAAAGTAAATTGTAGTTGTAGATGTTAGGTAATCATTCTTGGTGGTCTATTGCATTATGTACTTACATGTTTTCCGTTTTGAATTAAAGTTGTTCAACTTACCGAAAATAACGTACACCAGGAATAGATCCACGATTTCTACAGCATGCCACAATACAATTTCGCATTGTTTACTATTTGTAAGATTGCTATAAGGGCAATGAACTTCAGTGTTTAAAAAACATAAACAAGGAAAATTTTCTAACCCAACTTCAACATAATTATGATTGTTGCTGCTAATTTTTTTCCACTGCGCAAACTCGTAAGCCCCGTGATGCACGATTTTAGACCTTATTATTCGCTTCAATTTTGTGCACTTTTTAACGCGCATCTTATGGGCTTTGGCATTCCATGTATTTTAAGTTCAGTGAGTTCATATAAACCCGCCCACAATTTTGCCTCTTAATGGCGGATAATCGCCGCTTGTCGTCACTGTTTGTAATACAGTCACTGTACTCTAAAGCAGAGTCAGTACAGTGAACTCTATAGAGTTCACTGGAGTCAGTAGATTAACAGTTAACAGAGTACCGCAACCTCCGCCATGTTTAGTCCTTTCCGCGCTTCAGTCAAATTTGTAAATCCGCAATATCGTAACATAATACTTCTTACAAAGAACGTAATATATACAAGAATGCTAACCCAGTGTAAAGAAATTGTGATGTCGCCACTAACGAATAAAGTTGGAAAAAAGTACGCATCACGTGTATCCCTCTACGAACAAGTAGTTATATTAAAAAAGATTTCTTCCTTACGTTTTATCTGAAGACGTGTTTCGGTTACCTCTTCCATTGTATAATACAATGCCTCTTCGTCACTGTTGTGATTCATTGTTTGATAAGCAAAAAACGGTATAATTATCTTCTTAAATACTTCTTTGATTAAAGAAACTCGTGTTATTTTTATTTAACGCTAACTAAGCATTACGTTTTCACTTTAGTAAATTCATTAGTTTTATCCCTTTATTTTTGTAAACTAACTTTTGCCATTGACTAAAGAGTTTCTTTCAATCAACGCTTTTGCTCTTTTCATGACCAAGTTTCATGCATTTCCCAGCACCTTGGTGTGTTATCTAGTCATAGACAAAACATATACCTAGGTACCTACAGCGATTCCTTGACGTTTTTGTGTTATCCTTCTAATTATTTTATGTAGGTACTCATTTAACAAATTTCAGAATAGTGTCATGTCTTTAAATTTGTACCTATGTATACCGGGTGTCCCATTTAACATTACGTTCTTGAATATCTCGACAAAAATGCATCTTAACGAAAAGTGTGCCGAATCAAAACATTCATAGTTTTGGGGGGGACATCGGATTCAGACAGAATGGCCACACCCCACCCCCGGGGGGAGTGGGAAAGGGGTTCAACTTAAAAATCTTAAATGGGAACCCCTATTTTTATTGCAGAATCGGAAGGAACGTAAAAAACTATGTTAGTTTTATTCGAAAACTTTTTTTTTATTTGCAACAGGTGGCGCTGCAAACGGGGTGTCCCATTTTAATATTACCAGGGGATTTTTCGAAATGAGTACATCTGACAAAAAAAGTTGCCGAATAAAAGTTTGATGGTTTGGAGGGGAACGTCTGATTCTGTAACAAATTTCACCCGCCGACACTTGGGGGGTAGATAGGGGGTGTCACTTAAATGGAAACCCATATTTTTTATTGCATATTCAGAAATTCCCAAATAAAACCGTCATTGTAGTTTTGTATGCTCTTTGTGAATGTGCAATAAAAAATAGGGGTTTCTATTTAAGCCCCCCTCCCCATCCACCCCCTGTGTATCGGGGGGTGAAATTTGTTACAGAATCAGACGTTCCCCTCCAAACCATCAAACTTTTATTCGCCAACTTTTTTTGTCAGATGTACTCATTTCGAGAAATCCCCTGGTAATATTAAAATGGGACACCCCGTTTGCAGCGCCACCTGTTGCAAATAAAAAAAAAGTTTCCCAATAAAACTAACATAGTTTTTTACGCTCTTTCCGAATCTGCAATAAAAATAGGAGTTCCCATTTAAGATTTTTAAGTTGAACCCCTTTCCCACTCCCTCTGGGGGTGGGGTGGGGCCATTTTATCTGAATCCGATGTCCCCCCCAAAACTATGAAGGTTTTGATTCGGCACACTTTTTGTTAAGATGCATTTTTTTCGAGATATTCAAGAACGTAATGTTAAATGGGACACCCTGTATATTAGAAAGTATGTACTTTTAAATGCATTTTTTCGTGGATTTGGTTAGATCGTTGATTGAAAACTTTAGTCAATGGTTAGATACAATAATTGGAGTTAGGTATAGTCTGTTCCGAAATGCGGAACTTCGAAGCATGCTGCATGGCCCTACACTTTTATAGGTACATTGGTACATATATATTTTATGTACCTTTTTCTTAATGATATAAAAAAAAGAGATTTAACATAATGATTAGACCGTTTCCTAAATACCTACAGGGTGTTGTTTTGACAGCTGTAGTTAGAGTTTCCGGGATAGTTTTGTAGGTAAGTTTTTGAAAATTTGTCCATGGGGGCTACTCTGAAAACCGAATCGATGTAAAATATTTTCAAAATGGCCGCACTTCCGGAAATGCCGGAAGTAGCTAGTAAGTTCGTTATTTTAAATGGCAACCCCTATTTTTTATTGCATTTTCGGATTCTACGTGAAATTTCAGTTCTTTTGATACCCACATGTCAATATCTACAAGTTATGGTTTATAAGTTATTTTGACTTATTTAAAAAAATGGCGGATGCAGACGGTACTTTAAGAATTCATCACTTGAAAACCGTTGTAGCTACGGCAACCGAGTTTTCTTCAGCGCATAGAGGAAGAATAGGGCTTTCTTTTGGTGTCCTTACAAAAACTTACTTTGCGTTCGACCTTACTTATGGGGCTCCAAATTTAGGAAAATTCAAAGACTCAAAACTCAGATTTTTTAAATGAAATGAACATTTTCTTACTATTGCATTTGATAGAGAATAAAAATGAGTATATTTTGATATTACATGTTCCTATCCCCATCTTTAATAGTTTCTGACTTATTCCCATTTCATCGCATTGATGCCATTTTTTTCAGATTTTTTTAGTAGTCGACCAAGACCTTAAGGCAATCGAATTTTGAACAGATCAAATGACACTAATCCGTCACCTATTAATAGGTTAATATAAATTTTTCAATAATCGAAAAATGGCTCGCAATGGTTTTACCTATCTATAATTGTTTTTGTGGTGAAATGGACAGAATCGCGGCACACGCTTGTCATACGTTCATTGAGCGATATCCAGAAAGACCGCGTCCTATTGAACGTACCTTCAACACTGGAATGACATTGTTTGAATTTTGGAAGCTTTGTACCACCAAAACATCAATTGCCCAGAGTAAGACCCGTTGTAGAAGATGAGGCTAATATTATTAATGTAGGCACTTGGATATTTCACGGCGCATTTCACTAATTCATTGAGAAACGCGGAAATCGGGTTGGGTTTAAATATACAGGGTGAATGAGACCACCCGTATCAGTCTTTTATTTAAAGAACGGTGAGTTATAGAGAGGTGGGGTAAAAAAAGGGATTATAAAAGCGATAATAAAGAATCGAATGGTGATATCATTATTTCTCGGACAAGTCAGCATTCCTCCAGAAGGCCCCCAACTCCAAAATTTTAAATGGCACCATAAGTCCAAAAAGGTATTTTTTGAAAGATTGTTAAAAAAGAAGAATGTTTTATAGGAAAAATTATTTTATTACTGCCACCCCTTTTAAGTTATATTCGACTAAAGTTGTTAAATTTGAAATTCATTGTTAACAAGAAACATTGAAAAGTCGACTTTTAAAATCTAGTTACCAATGTTACATGTGTTCTTCCCTTTCAAGAAGTACTTATTAGAGCCACTGATAATGTACCTAGAAGAGCTCAACAGTGCTTAGCAGTAAATGGAAGATATTTTGAACACTAACATTGGTAACTAGATAACTAGACAATTGTGTCTCAATCTTTTGACATTGAGAACCTAAATTCCCATTTCCCTAACTTTTACCACTTTCGACTTTCAATTTTATTTCCTAAACACGATTTTGACATTTTTCAGTGAAAAAATTTGTTTTTCTCAACAATCAAAATTGATACGCCGATTATTTTAAGCATACTTACTAAAAATTTTATGACACATCAGAATGTGAAAAAAATATTGCCTGATTTGTATTTAAAATAAAGAAGTTGATGCTCACTTCCGGTATTTCCGGAAGTGCTGCCATTTGGAAAATATTTTTATTTAATAGATTAAACACTCCATGTCGCATGTGCAAAATTTCAAATTTCTAGCTTTTACAGTTCTTGATATACTTCTAACAGTTCTAACCGACGGTCACCGTGAGACACCCTGTATAGCGGCGCGTTTGTTTCCTCGCAAACCTTATCTACAAAAATATCAAAGCCAACCCTTGTAATATGGGACAACTCTGTTTTCTGTTCATAGACGGTTGAAATGTCTATTGTGTCGCCAAAAAAATGCATGCTACATAATAAAACAGCACTACTGCGGATACCAGGTAGGTACAACTATAACATTTATATTTATTGCATTAATTTTGAAAACTAAAAATGGAGGTTGGTGATTTCCTTCCTTTTTTGGTACTTCTTTTGCTTTTCTGTATTATTGGCACTTTCTGCTGTAATTTTTTAAACCAAGGATGGACTAATGAACCAATTTATTGGTTCCATATTGATCATATAAGCTTATACCAAAGAGAATATACTCTTTGCTTATACTAACGCAAAAATCTTTAAACCATAGGTATTTTGCAGGTAAATAATGCGACTTGTTTTACCGCTATTTTTGCTTGACACGATATTCACTCTACTGGCAGCAATTGCTGCTAGTGACCCAAATGATAACTGGGTTAGGAGCGCAGACGACGAACGTCAGTCAGTGATGTTTATATGGCAATAATACCCAACTCGCACTATGAATTTAGCACAATTCAGGTGCGGGATATTATTATTAATTCTAAGGATGGCCGCAATTGGTTCCTGCATTGCGACCAGTTGGTCTATTGCGCTCCCCGCTATTGTCTATCCTTCGAGAGTAGGTACCTGTATCTTTAACAAAGTCCAGGATTTTAATAGAGCGAATCTTCGTTTCTTCCTCTTGTGTAATCTTTTCATTTCCAAGTAGGCATTCCCTTACGTTTGTGTATGCCTCATATTGGCAAATGATGAGGTAGGTATGGCGTTTCTTCTTCCTCACCACAATCCCTGTTCCCTGCATAACGGGCTGTAGACCAGTCCCATGTTATGCAGGTGTTTGTTCAGACGACAGTGGCCTGTGACCATCTTTGCCGCCAGTTTTATCTTCGTCCTACTTAACATTAACACGGACGTTGCTAAATTCCAGTTTGGGTTTTCTAAAAAAATCTGTCTTGGAATTTTCGACCAGTGTTTCTTTTGTAGGTACATATTGTCTGAATCCCCTTTTTGGCTGTGTTATATTTGTAATCCCAGACGAGAAACATCACTAGGTAAAATGGCATCCTAAACATGTAGAGTAAATAAATACCTATACATCTAGGTGTAATTATTTATAGAACTTTATATTAGTATCTATAACTACGTATCGTGGTATCGCGTTTAAATAAATCCCGCCGCGCATTTTGAATGTCACGAGATTTTGAAACTACTCTAACTATAAACATTTTCCTTTTGGTAAAGTTCTCTTTCAATACCTAACTGAGCAACCGCTGTCAGGATTGCATACCTATACCTCGGCTGGGAATACGGTCGCGAGGTGCGGGTATACTCATTCACGGTTTATAAGGGGTATATGAGCAACGGCGCCACAGAACCGCACCAATCAAGGAGCTCAAATCTCGGAATAATCATAGGTCATACACTCACACGAGCAATTAACCCAGTAGTTATGTTTTTTTTACCTAAGGGGTGATTTACTTCTATTAGGTACTGAAAATAACATGATCTTTTTGATCATAGGTTGTGCTTCAGTATCTAACCAACCCCCTTGGGAGCGTCAGTGTTTAGGTATGTTTTCTTGTGCAAATAACAAAATAAAAAAAGTATGAAGTACCTGTTTTTGATAAGTCCATAGTTTCTTGATCTGACTCATTGTTCACAAACTCATTCAGGTTGCTCATTTTTGCTTCAAATTGGCAGATTAAAGGAGATTTTAACAACTTAACTAAATACTCATCATTGAAGTGTTTAAAAGTTGTATTTATGGTTTCATACTCGTCTGTGTATAAATTCAGACAGTTCTTTTGATGTTCCTACAAATCAAGACAAAATTTATATTTATTCTGATTAGAAAAAGGTTGCGTAAATGCCTTGAAGGGTATGAATAGTTCTTCTCTGATATTAAAGTTTCGTATTTCTGATATCGCGTTATTCATTTCATCCTGTATCGCATGCAGCATATGTCTATTGCCATCATATCCATGTAATGGTTTTAGCTTTTTACGTATATTGCGTACAGTTTCAATATTTTTAATATCTTCCGTTTCCTTTTGTAACTTCTTGTACGATTCTTGAAGCTTATCCATGTTGATTTTGTGATGGTTGTTTAATAAAACTGAAGAAATCTCCAATAACAGTGTATGTATGAAATTGAAAAATTGCAAAAATTCTGAAAAACGAAAAAATCTTGTTTTTGTATGGCTTTACGTGGCTTTGTAAAAAAATTACCATTAACTGTATTTAGCCATAACAATTCACATTGTTGATGGTAGATATTGTATCTCTCCAAAGTTTCTATCATTAGTTTATCATAAGAGGGCTTCACTTTCTCATTGTTTATGATTTTGACATGTTTGTCATAAAATTCCTGTTCATAAATAATAATATCATTGTTAAAGTTCTTTAATTCTAATTTTTCGCAAAAATGGGGGAGCAAAAAAGAACAAATCGTGGAATTGATCCATCTAAAATGAAAATTTACACGGATTCCTATGAAAAAGAAAATCGGCTTCGTCTTAAGTGGTTTAGAAAAAACGAAGAACGTTTAGTAGCATACACAGAAAAACCGAACACTCAAACTGTACCACAAGAAGTAATAGATGAAGTGGCAAATAAACGTAAAATAAGTTATCAAGAAGCCGAAAGATATCCGAGAATTCATTTTGATGATGCTCCACCGCCCCTTGTCGATCCAAATGCAATTTATAATACAATGAAACCGGTCGATCCAGATACGAAGAAATTAATTTATACGGGTATGCGTTTAATGAAATTGATTCGTTTGTTGCAAATTTCTGTGTGTAGGAACGCAAAAGGATGGGCGCCTAAATTATTTTCACGAACGTGTCAAAATTTTACCAGAGGATAAATTTTATTTTGCCGAGACAACGAGTTGGAGATACGGTTGGAACATGTGGAATAGTGCGAATGTCGCAACACCAGTTAGATATGGAAGATGCCAAGTGATTAAGGCATCTTTTTACAGAAGGAACGGTGTTGCACGGGATCCTGATTGGTATCAAGAACCTGCAACTTTAAGCCCTTGCATATGTAATCTTTCATAATTACACTAACTTTTGCTTCTTGTTGAATGCTGTTTAAAGACTCTTGAAGATATTTGCAGAGTTTGGACATGAAACAGTTCCCTTTTGGTTCATTTTCAAATAACGTTGTGCTGTAATCAAAGCGCTCTATTGAAGTGGGTACTTTACTTTTTTTGTTTTTTTGTTCTGTTTCTTTAGTTTTCTGTACAGGAAATACCGAATAATCAATATTATGTACTGAAATTCCAATATTGCTTGCGCTTATGGTGAACTACTTATACACTTACGATTATTTATAGGTTCCGTTTGATAAAGATAGTTCGAAAGCTCTAGAAGATCTTTCCCAAGCTTCTGAAAACAATTTTCAAACTCTTTCAAGTTGGCCATGTCGAACATATTGTTTTTAAACGATGCCAAATGTTCAAGGTTGTCTTCGGTCTTCTTAATAAAAAATTTTAGATTAAATGTCTCTTTTTTTAAGTCAACTTGAAGATTCTGAATTATTATCGTGTTTATATCAACATATTGGAGTTCCTGTAAGCTTGTTGTTACACTAAAATATGCCAAGTTTAGAAAGTGTGGGACATATTCATCTTGTTATTATACATACAATGGAAGAATTTTTGCTTGTTCGGCATTCACTTGTGCAAATATTTTTTTCTGGTTTGCTTGTATTTCTTTTTTGACGGTATTTAATTTCGCCTTTACCGTCTTCTCTAATTTTTTTAAACCATTCGTGACTTGCTCAACTTCGTCACTGTGGTAGTTCCCATCCTCAGAAAATAATCTGAGGACAATTTGTAAGTAGGTACTTAAAGCTATTAGTTTTATAATATTTGATAACGGTGTACTTACCTAATTTTTCTTGCAAATTTGATTGACGATTGCTTTATTTTAATGAACCTTTCATTATATATTGTGTCTAAAGGTTTCATTAGATTCTTCAATTCGGTCTCACAATTTTTGCTACAATAATTTAAATTTTGTATAAGAAATTTTGCTTCATTTGAACTGCTTGCTTGTATAGTTTTTAATTCTAATGTAGCAATATTTTTTTTGAACTCACTGATAATTATTTTACATTGGTTTTCTAAGTCCGCGAAATATTTCGCAATATCTATTATTTCTTCTTCAGCACCCTAAAAATAATGAAAATTACCCATTTATCTTCTTGGGATTAAATTGTATGGTCTTTTATATCTATAAGTATACTTATGGCGTTTGTTATTTGGAAAAAGTTCTAGAAAAGAATATTCATTTTTGGAATGAAACATATCGCTATTTAAATTGTTCGCTACGTTACCAACTAATATCTGGGCCATATGCAGAACCTAGATTGAGAAGGAAAGACAAATGAAGAGAGCGTTGGCCGTATACTATTTGTAGAAATTCGAAGACAAGGGAGCATTTACAACTTGTTGTCGGCAATGGCTGTACAGAATCAGAATATTATCAATCAGGTCAAGGAAACCATATTACAGACAGTGCGCACCCATGACTGTGGTGCCCGAAATACATTCTAAAACCTGAAATATCTGAGCGATTAGCAAAAAATGATGCAGATTCTGAAGTACTTTTCAAAATTACATGCAGCATAGGAATTTTATCACCTGCCTATATTTCTACGCATTACACCTTCGGTGACGATGCCAATGGGGATAACATTAGCAGCTGAACGGCTTTAAAGAGAAATAAATATTGGAAGTCACAGAATTTCCAAAAAGTTAATCCTTTCAAAGGAATGTGAGTCTTGCCAAGAGGGAAATCGGCAAGCAGTATTTGTAAACATTAAGCTAGCACTTACGTCAACATCCATTTGCGAGGTAGACGTGTAGCATGCATTATTATAGTAATGGATTGTCGAGCTCCCAAAAGCTATAGCAGATATTCCGACAAGAATACAAAATAAGAGATGAGTCTCAAGCAATTTCTTTATAATGTAGGGCTAGTTATAGCTAAAAAGAGGTAAAAAAACGAACAGTTTTCCTTTAATCAAAACGTATTTTGAAAACTTTAACCATGGATGCATTTTTTTAGGAAAACGTACTTAACAGTTTTCCTTTTATCCAAAGGTATGAGTAGCTTTAAAAACTTTAACTCTCAGTTGACCAATCATCCCATTTCATATCTTTTTCCCCCCTTTCAGGACATTGGGGGCGCAAAACATGAACCTATATAATTTCTCCAAATTTCAACCTCATATCGTTAAAAAGTTTGTCATACTACCTTATTATTTCACTATAACAACTGCTGAAACAAGAAAGATTAATGACAAAATAACGCCTCTTTACATGAAAACCGGGTTTTAGATATCAACGGGCGTTATTTTTTATAAAGCTAGCTTATAACGCCCACAAATATACAGGGTGTCTCACGGTGACCGTCGGTTAGAAGTATATCAAGAACTGTAAAGGCTAGAAATTTGAAATTTTGCACATGCGACATGGAGTGTTTAATCTATTAAATAAAAATATTTTCCAAATGGCAGCACTTCCGGAAATACCGGAAGTGACCATCAACTTCTTTATTTTAAATACAAACCAGGCAATTTTTTTTCACATTCTGATGTGTCATAAAATGTTTAGTAAGTATGCTTAAAATAATCGGCGTATCAATTTTGATTGTTGAGAAAAAAAAATTTTTTTCACTGAAAAGTGTCAAAATCGTGTTTAGGAAATAAAATTGAAAGTCGAAAGTGGTAAAAGTTAGGGAAATGGGATTTTAGGTTATCAATGTCAAAAGATTGAGACACAATTGTCTGTCATGGATTATAAAAAATTGCCCGCGGTTACGTATCTATTTGACGTTATTTCCAGACTTAAGAAAAACTTTAAAAAGTCTCTTTTTTTAAATGGAATGCCTATTTAATTATAGGCCCATTCGATGCAGAAATAAATTTCCTTTAAATTGATATACCATGTTCCTATACCTAAAATCAATGATTACAGAGTTATTTACATTTTTCTAATTAAATTTATAATTACATACCTACTTACTTTACAAAACATGGTTGGCTTTGAAAATTTTCAAAAAATTTTTATTCAATTGTTTCTTATGATGACAGTTGTCAGTAAGCTATCAGTTTGAAAGTTTACGCTACATTTACGTTTGTTATCAGTGTTATCTGTTTGAATTTTGATTTTTGCGCTTAATATTTGTTTTTAATTGGGAAATATGGAATACACAAACGCTGATATTCTAAATTTGTTTTACATTCATGGCGAGTCTGCTCGTATTACTTTTCGGACCTGCAGAACCTTTAACCATTGAATAAAGAATCACTCAACACTTTAACGAAAGATATCCGCATTTACCTACAATGACAGAGCAAAAAATCAGGATGATTGAAAAGAATATTCTAATTAATAAATTAATAATTAATAATTTGGAAAAGCCAATTGTCCCCAATGACGCTGCAGAAACCAATGTATTGGGATATTTTAATGTTTCCCTGAAAGTTCTGTTCGTTCGGCGGAAAGAGACCTTGGATAGTCAAGAAGTTGCATAGATAGAATTTTAAATAATCATAAAAGCATAAGAAACATTTGAATAAAAATTTTTTGAAAATTTTCAAAGCCAACCATGTTTTGTCAAGTATGTAATTATAAATTTAATTAGAAAAATGTAAATAACTCTGTAATCATTGATTTTAGGTATAGGAACATGGTATATCAATTTATAGGAAATTTATTTCTGCATCGAATGGGCCGATAATTAAATAGGCATTCCATTAAAAAAAGAGACTTTTTAAAGTTTTTCTTAAGTCTGGAAATAACGTCAAATAGATACGTAACCGCGGGCAATTTTTTATAATCCATTACAGACAATTGTGTCTCAATCTTTTGACATTGAGAACCTAAAATCCCATTTCCCTAACTTTTACCACTTTCGACTTTCAATTTTATTTCCTAAACACGATTTTGACATTTTATGACACATCAGAATGTGAAAAAAAATTGCCTGGTTTGTATTTAAAATAAAGAAGTTGATGGTCATTTCCGGTATTTCCGGAAGTGCTGCCATTTGGAAAATATTTTTACTTAATAGATTAAACACTCCATGTCGCATATGCAAAATTTCAAATTTCTAGCTTTTACAGTTCTTGATATACTTCTAACCGACGGTCACCGTGAGACACCCTGTATAATTATGCCTCATCACTATAGAAACGGTCAAGGATGTTAAATGTCAGTCTATACTGATTTTATTGTTATAATCTGTTTTAATCATCTTAATCAACTTCTTACAAGTATGACATAAAGTTATGAAGGCACCACGGGCGTTATGAACATAACGCCCTAGATACCTTAATTACTAAGTATATGAGGTAAGTATATATGGAGATTTTTATTTTACCATGTATCATTTTTTGGATCACTCACTTTTATATGGCTATTCAATATTTCAGAATGAATTTTTAATTCGGCAAGTCGAACTTCATAAATACCGCACTTGATTCTTTCGTATTTTGTTTTATGTATTTCTAATTTAACTTCCATACGTTTGGCCAATTTTTTCGTGGCATCACTGATCCACGTATGCGCTTGATTTCTCGAATCATCTTTACAAGATATCCTATACACTTCAATGCCTTCTTGCAACCTATACCATACAAAATCGAGGTTAATACTTAATATTAATATGTAAAAAGATTGTTTGCTCACCCATACATCCAGTTTTGAACAGCGCCAACTTGGTATTCGCACTGTTTCATATGTTGAAGGAGTAAATCGGCAAAAGTATAGTTAGTATTTTTTTCGTTTTGACTACCATTGTCTTCTATTTGTTCTTCTGTAGCAGTAGCAGTATCAGACGAGCTATCCCGCTTCCTAGATCCTTTTGGAAATTGGTTTAGTATTTGACCTAATTCGGCTTTTAGAAGGTCTGCTTCAACTTGTATGAGATTATCGAATTTCTCCACAATTTGGACTTCCGTATTGTAGTGTGCTTTGTAACTATAAACGTATGTGTATGCGGATAGGTAAGATGACTGAGGATAACTTACTTATTTCCCAATATGTCTAATTTTTTATATACGTCATTTAGTACGGCTTGCAATTTAATTTCAGATGACGCTTGCCGTAATGTATCAAGCATTGTGGTTAATTCCATTTCGTAACCCTACAGAAATAAAAAAAAACGCTATTTTGGTATCGTACTACTTAACCATGGATAATTACATTTTGCCATCTATCATTTTCTTCTACCTGCTCATTTACTTCTTTTAAAATAGCAATTCTTATTTCGTCCACTCGATCAAAATGCTTATCCCATATGCCACTTGCTAACCTAAGGAAAGCGTAGGTAATTTGTAAGTTCTTTTGAAGATTTTGAATTACTAGGCTCCATTGTACCTAAACGTACTGTCTGGGAGTAAAATAATTAGGTATATTACAAATTACGTACTTCAAGATTGTTCAATGTAGTGCTACACCGTTTTGTGATGAATTCAATTGGTGGTTTACAGAGTTCCATGGTTAACATGTTCATTTCATCACAATTATCTGAATCATAAACATCCGCCATTTGTTCAAAAATATCCATAAGTTCTTCGAAATAACCATTAAATACTTGGACCACCGCCACTTTGTAAAAAGATATTAATTTCTTTGCAGAGGTATCTGAAAAATACCACGTATCATGGGCCATCCATCTCAATCCCTATTGTCTCAGTAACGTACAAGAAATGAGCAAAAAATCAACAAAATTACTACCTAAAGCATTTAAGGCTTCTTGAATTTTATTTGTCCATCGTTTCCCATCCGTAGAACAAATCGGAAATTCTGATTCTTGCGATAACATAGTGCTCATAACTTGCTGTTGATTCAGAAGTACATTACTCGCTTGTTTAGCTTGTTCTGTGTTTAAGGTTTCGTAATCACAACCAGATTCGAGCAATTTTGTTTTACTTAAAAATTGTTCTCTTAGAAGCTACTAAAACACAAAAACTTACTTTAATTTAATAAGAGCGCTTCTTCTCCTCTGACATCTCCACGAAAGGTAAATTTGACTAATCTTTTGATTTTGTAAGTTGAAGGTATTTGTTAGTTTGTTATGAAGATTCAGTTGAAGGTCTAGATAATAACGAAAATTATTTAGAATCATTTGATTGAAATTCTGAAAATTAACATTCTAGTTTTTAATTATCAAAAGTACATACGTTACCAAAAGCTTGTGTTCAAAATACGATTGGAGTTCGTAGGACGAATGGTAGGAAATACTAAACAATTCTAAGTATTCGTACTTTAAGACCTCTTTGTATCTCTTCGAACGTTCTTTTTCTATATCTTGTAGATGCAGATAAAATTCTTGTAAAGCACTTTTATTATTCTCATACGAGTTTTGTAATTGAATTTTGATATAATCGTGAGAGCCCATTTCAAATTTGTCAGGCTTGTCTGGTTCATTTTCTATCTTTTGAATGATTTCTGAGATTGTATTATCGTTTCGATGAAGCTCTTGTTTAAATAAGTGCGATATTAGACGTATTTGCATTTCCAAGTCCAAATTAATTTCTTGGCAACGATTCATCACTTCATTCTGAATTGATTCGTGTCGTTGTTTCCTTTTGGCGTTAAGATTGTCTATAATTTGAGAGGGTTTCGAAACGGGATCTGAAAAACAAATGGTCAAATTTATTATATTATTTTCTTTCTCAAATATAAATCCTATTTGTTGTTTCAAGACGTTGTCATAATGTATTATAAAGGAGAAAGGAGTTATTCAGCATAAAATCTCTCTGGACAGTAGCACATTACCAGGCTCTGTAGACTGATGAGAATATAGAACCAAAGCAACACAACACGTACGAAATTCTGGGTGCGACAGAAAAATAAATCTGCCATTTCAACAAGTGATTTTTCATACGACGCGATGGACGGGTAAAAGCTTTATCTAAATAATGACAAAAGGTGGAACCTTTCGATAAAAGTAAAAATAAAAGTCCTACATCAATGCTATTGCTAGTGCGGAGCCTTCAATTAGAATGATGAAATAATAATCTTTAAAATAGAATCTATTCAAATTTCAAAATTATTTATTTATTTGAAACACAAAACAGACATAGTACTGAGATAACTTCAAAATACATATGTAGGTATTTCACATTACAAAGGCACTTATGGTTTCATAACATTAATTTATTATCGTTAATAAGCGGAAATCCTTATGAGATGATAATATTGAAAAGCTTAGCCAAGCAACAAGAATCTTATGTTTTCGGCAACATTTTTCAACGTTCCATTCCATTAAAATATATCTTTTTGGAGAGCTTTGATCTCTTCATTGGTGAAAAAGCACTGTCCATCAAGAAAAATGTTTAGCTTAGAAATGTCATGGAATTTTGGTACATCTCAATCCATTTATTTAATTTGATCAAAGGTTTGCAGTGGTGTAGTTAATTTTTTAGTGCTTTTAATTTTAAATTTCTTTATAATTATTTTACCATCCTATTTTTTCAAAAATCTAGTTGCTGTGTTTGTATTCTAACGTTGCACTTTCCTCACTAGTGATGGAAACGCCTATTTTCCTCACTACATTGAGTGATGAAAGTGTCATTTTCATAAGCGATGTTGGAAAAAAATATAAGTATTTCATTTACTTCTATGCACAAATTAACACACAAAAATTATCTGATTACCGAAATTTGCTACAACCGTTGAGTGAATTCGTTATTCAAAGTTACGTTACAATACACCAAACTGATCTTGACAATACACCAAAAACTAATATGTATGTAATATACGTACCTACGTATGTGTTTATAATGTAAAAAACAAAAAAACATTAATGTCAATCAATGCTTACCGACAACGTCCTGACAATATCCTAATCTTAAATAAAAATTTCCTAACTTTATTTAACATATCAGGCGTGCCTGACCTAATCGCAAGCGTTATCAAGGAGTCTAGTTTTGAACTTGTATGCAATACTCTTCACATATCCCCATAAAAAGAAATCTAATAATGTAAGATCAGGTGATCATGTTGGTCATTCTCTCGATCCTCGCCTCCCTATCCACCGATTTGGAAATAATTGCGTCGAGTCGAGGTACTACCGGATATTGCGTTGGTAATGTGGCGGTGCTCTATCTTGCTGAAACCATGTCGTATTCGCTGGAACTTGCAGGTTTACAAATTTGCCAAAGTTGGCACGACATTATTTTGAAGTAGTGCTAAATAATTATCGCCATTCAAATGGCCCTCAATGAAAAAGGGATCAAAGGAACATTAACCTTTTGACGATTAGCATCACCGTTAAGTGAAAAAGTGCACTCATCAGAAAACGTAACGTTTTCTAATTGGATAATATTGTTATCCAACATTTCCATCATTTCTTCACAAAAATAAGTTCTCCTATCAAGATCGTCTTCCATGAGCTCCTGAGTTGGTATCATTTTATAGGGATGGATTTTCGATTCTTTGAGTATGTTTAGAATCGATGTATGGCTAACATTTAATATACAGTGTGACTCATTTAGATTGGAAACACACATGTAAAAAAAATATTTAAAGTAACGTAATATTTAATAAAAGTAACGGAACCGCACAATTGAGTAAATAATACGACCTAACATTTCCATTTAAATCTTAGTTACCATGGAAATTATGTTACTGTTTAACAGTTATGATAGATTTTTATTAAATATTAAGTTACTTTAAATATTTTTTTTTAAAATCGGCCAGAAAGTAGTACTTTCCGGATTATTTTTAGGCCAGAAAATGTCATTTTGACGGACTGAACCGGAAAGTTATTGTGATAGTCCGGTAAAAGTTTTACCGGACTCATTTTTACTTTACCGGACTCATTTTTTACTTTCCGGCCTAGAATGGTCAATTGTTCTTCCCGTTTCTGGCCGATTTTAAAAAAAATATTGTACGTAATACGTCCCAAAAGTGCTTTTACTGGACTCGCAGGCTCGTAATTTGCCTACTTGTCCAGTAAAAGGCTACTTTCGGGACTTGTTACGTAAACTACTATTTTCTCCACTGATGGTTTAAATAGTTTAATTTATGAATGATTATAACATAATTTCCATGGCCATGTATTGATACAGGGTGTTGTTTTGTAACTGTTAGCTTAGAAAGTTTTCGAACTTTAAGTTGTCATAACTTTGTTATTAATAAATACATTTTTGTAAAATTTTGGTGACAGCTATTTGGAAGCATTCTGAATCCAGTGGCGTAGATATTTTTTTTATAAACAAGTCGCTAATAACAATTCTCCATTCCGAGTACGAAAAAGTTATCGTAGTATGCCCTGAAAATTGGAATACACATTTAAAATTTTTCCCCAAAGTAGATGTTTCATTATTTAACATTAAAAAAAAAATTGGTTAAAATCGGTAAATAACTTCAGATTTTACATGTGTGTTTCCAATCTAAATGAGTCACACTGTATGTTGCGAATGCCTTGACTACCCCTAAATCATAGTTTCTTGACAAATGGTTAGTAATCAGCGGAAATTACTATTATGTGACATAAAATGGTTAAAATAATACAAAATTGTTTATTGATGTAAACACTGGAAGCATTAATTCGAACACGTTTCAACAGCAAAACTATCATCATCAGCCAACATCTAAACAGAGTTGTTCGCTGATGACAGCTGCGTCACCAGTCACCACCCTTGTACATTTCCCATCAGCAACAGCAGAAGATGGCGTCGGTATGATTATTGTTTTTTTGAAACCTAATACATAAGTTTCTTCAAACAAGGGTAGAAACAATATTACTTATAAGTTATAAATAAGTAAATGACAAAAACTACACCTCCCCATTCTTTTTGCTGAAGTTATCGAGTGTTTAAAATTGTGGAAAAAGCATATCATAATAATTTCCTAGTGGGTTTTGACCTCTACAATCTCCCCGTGCCTTTGTCCTTGAAATTAATAATATCTAGATAGAGTCTACACTAGACTAATAATGTATTTAAGCGGAAGGTTCAGCAGAACAATTGGTTGGTAGTCCAAAATTGTACATTTGATGGGCTTTGGTAGATGTTTTTATATCGGAACAGATTGTTTCAGGACCGGAAGATTCCATAAAAGGTATCACTTCACTCTCATCATTTTTGAATGAAGAATGTTAGAATTGCTCTCCACTTTACCTATTACATCTTCATCTTCATATGTGTCGTTACTAGTTCCTTTGGTTTTCGGGAAAATCACACATCAGACGATTCACAATCATGTTTAATAAGCATAAAAAATATATGTAAACCAAATTTTAAGAAGTAGACTACGTATTTAAATTAATCCAATTAAAAAAGATGTTATTAGGTATTCCTTTTATTCTACGACTTTTAGCAACAGTCATTACTGGATATTCTGATTCAAGAAATAATTTCACAATAATTAGTTATAATTAAAGAAACTAATATTGATTCACGCACATCTCATTAAAGAAATTTGACGTTAAGTTTACAAAACTGCAGTTGCTACATTCCTGCAAAATGATGTAATTTAACTATTTATTATTGCGTTTGATTTACTTTAAAACAAAGTTTTTATTGGTGAAGCTAATTATAGTTGTCGCGTGGTTGTCATGGTTTAGAAGTTGCTTGTCACAATCAAACGTCAATCAAATTTATATCACGTTAAAACCGATGATTAATCATAATGATGAATGATGATCATATCTAAGCCTACTTTATAATATACAATTACTATACTTGTCGTTATACCTAAAATAATTGTGTAAATTGCTTATACATCCTTGTCTAAGGTAAATTGTATTTTTTTTCTGAGGCATTTTTATAAAAAATATGTGCCCATCTACTTAAATGTAACTTCTTTACAATTATTCAGGTTATTCATATTAACCACTGGCGTCATATTAACTATGCCCTATTTGCATCTACGCCGTAGCCAGAGCATGAATCAGGTTCACAAACATTTTAACTATGATAAACATTAAAGTATCTCTTTGCTAAAATATTCTCTGCTCAGGCATCCAATCAAGAATGTATTCATATTTTTGGTGTCACATTATATCCAGTTGAGGTACTATAAATGCATTTTTCTTTACTTGAAAAAATAGTTGGTAGAAGGTAACATCAGACGCAGCATCTTCATCTGGTTTATTTTATGTAAATTTTTAAAACAAGTCTACGCAAAAACTTTATTTCTGGGTAGGCCGAGAATTTTGTAGAGTTACTGAGCCTGTTTTTGAAATATTGGTGATATTTTCATGAGTGGTCACATGCTCAACATTTGTGCTTCTTAAAGTACTGGTCCAACAACTCCATACGTTGTTATTTAACAGCCCCTTTGTATTCAGTCACATGGCTATAATCGAAGTCCACTACTTCATAATGGCGGTAGACGTTGTACGGACTGCGCCCATACACTGTCTTTGTATATTTCACGTATTAATTTAGATAAACACTTATTAAATGTACGAAAATTATAAAAACAATTACCTCTTTGGGGAGAACATTATGTTTCGCCATGTATTACAATAGAAATCACATTTTTCTGACAAATTTCAAATCAGTCTGTCATATAACTAAAAAAAAAGAAAAGTGACAAGTATTGTCAAAAACTATTTTGAAAACATTGCTAACTGTAACCATTGAAAAACTAATTTATTCAATGCTGTAACACATAATATGGGAAGTGCTGATAATTTAGAAAATGTTAATAATGATAGCGAATATGATATAAGTCCATACACAATGACCGAAGATGAGTTACGCAATAGAACTAGACAAAGAAATGCAGGAAGATTAATAACTCAATGTTATGCTACTTTGACAGGTAAGTTGCTACGATAGAACACCTTGCTCAATTTTGGTCTGTTTCTAATTTCAGTTGCGCTTTAATTGATAGGTAAAGTAAAGGATATTGGAATTGTTAATAATTTTTCTTGCAGCATGTACTTCAGCAGTATCTTTTGGGACAGCATTAGGATGGCCAATGTCTCATTATCACCTATTTAAAGGAACCTGTTCTGGGGAAAGTTGGATTTGGTCTCTAGTTCCGTTAGGATGTTGTATAGGATTAAGTATATTATTTTATGGAGAAAAAAAATTGGGACAAAAAAAAACTATATTAATAGACGTTCCTCTATATATGTTATCATATATGGGTGTCCTACGACTAACAAGGCTTAATAATTTTTTAATCGGCTTATTTGGTTTCATCATTATATCCAGTTCAGAACAATTACTTATAGATGCAGTACACAGAAAAAATTTGAGATATATGATAATAATTTTTCGCACATCACAAAGAATTGGTTATCTTTTAACGTATTTACTCAGAAGTACATATGGCAATACTGAAGTTACATTTGCTTGTGTAGTAGTTCCTTTTGTAAATGCACTACTTCTAATAATAATGCCAGAGAGTCCCGCGTTTTTATATAATAAAGAAAGAAGTAAATCTGAAAATGCAATATCATGGTATCAAGGACCAAACAATGTACATTCTGCATTAGAGCTAATTAAGACTAATTTTGAATTATCAAAAGAGTCCAATGCATATATGCTGTTTTCAAAAGCTGTTATTAAAGCAGTGCTAATTATAGGAATTCTAAATTTCTTTCGAGTTTGTTCCGGTTATTACGCGTACATGTTTTACAGGTTTCCCTATTATGAAAAGTCTGTTGTAGTGTATAGTACCTTTATAGACAACCTTATTTATTCCATCAATTTAGTAGCATGCAACTTTTGTGCCAATTGTGTACACATTTTCTATAATTTAGGAGTGAGACGGCCACTTTTAATTAGCAGTTCTGTGGTTACCATAACACTCATAATGCAGGCGTTGTATATGTTTTTTCTACACGAGGAATACATAAATGAATCTTTTTCAAAAAATTATTATTTCCCCCTCGTTCTCCAAACCATGCTGGTTATCGGGTACGAATTAGGATATAGCGTTTGCACTGATCTACTTGTATATGATTATGTACCATATCAAGTACACAGTATGGCCAAATTTATTATATATTCTCTGCATTGGTTTTATGTTTTTTTAGTAACAAATTTCTTTATTATATTATGTGAGTGTAAATATTATCATATGTCTTTTTCTATATTGGCAGTAATATCGCTTGTAGGAATGATTTATTGCTATTTTTATGTTATTGAGTCAAAGGGAAAAAATTTTGCTCAATTACAAATGGAACTTGGGGGAAAGCCAATAGGTAGCAGAAGTAATCGAAAGTATTTATTTAGTCAGATAAATGGTATTATTTAGAATTATACATTGTTAAGTGTTCTTGGATATAGTATTTATAATAAATAATTGCGTTCCTATATTTATTTTTGCCAAAACGCCGGCACTTATCGCAAGCCGTTTTACCATTTATTCACTTTAGACGTTACTCTGTCATTTTAATCAATTCTATTTCCGTGTCACTTGGGATAATGAAAATTACGCTATTTTCGTTAAGAAGAATGCAATTTGTATTCTTACCTAATTAAAATAAATTTAAATACATATTTTCATTCTAATTACGAAAAAAATACATTACCATAACGTCCATAACAATGATTTTATATATTACAATTTAAGTTCTACTGCAAATATTTATTCATAGCTAAAACAACTGTTTTGTTATAACACCTTTAAGGTAAGTAAAATAATAAATTTAAAGTTGAAATAAGAGTTTAAATTTGAATTTTTAAATTTGATGTCTACATAAACTAATTTGTTATGTTTATTTGAAAGGTAAATTCATTTTTCCTTAAGAAAAATTTAATTTAATTTTTAAATAGATATAACCAAAGATGTAGAACTTAACTACTCGTTTACTTATTTACGTGTTAATATAGCCAATTAATTTACCTGTTATCATACCATTCCCTCTATTAACTCGAATCTAGGGGATGTAAGTTACTTTTCTTCATTTTTAATTTAATTGTCTTCCTCATGTTTGTTACAATTCAATTTCTTATGACATACCTATACAGGGTGTCTCACGGTGACCGTCGGTTAGAAGTATATCATGAACTGTAAAAGCTGGAAATTTGAAATTTTGCACATGCGACATGCCGTGTTTAATCTATTAAATAAAAATATTTTCCAAATGGCAGCACTTCCGGAAATACCGGAAGTGACCATCAACTTCTTTATTTTAAATACAAACCAGGCATTTTTTTTTCACATTCTTATGTGTCATAAAATGTTTAGTAAGTATGCTTAAAATAATCGGCGTATCAATTTTGATTGTTGAGAAAAACAATTTTTTTCACTGAAAAATGTCAAAATTTTGTTTAGGAAATAAAATTGAAAGTCGAAAGTGGTAAAAGTTAGGGAAATGGGATTTTAGGTTCTCAATGTCAAAAGATTGAGACACAATTCTCTGTAATGGATTATAAAAAATTGCCCGCGGTTACGTATCTATTTGACGTTATTTCCAGACTTAAGAAAAACTTTAAAAAGTCTCTTTTTTTAAATGGAATGCCTATTTAATTATCAGCCTATTCGATGCAGAAATAAATTTCCTTTAAATTGATATACCATGTTCCTATACCTAAAATCAATGATTACAGAGTTATTTACATTTTTCTAATTAAATTTATAATTACATACTTTACAAAACATGGTTGGCTTTGAAAATTTTCAAAAAATTTTTATTCAATTGTTTCTTATGAGTTAGCTATCAGTTTGAAAGTTTACGCTACATTTACGTTTGTTATCAGTGTTATTTGTTTAAATTTTGATTTTTGCGCTTAATATTTGTTTTTAATTGGGAAATATGGAATAGACAAACGCTGATATTCTAAATTTGTTTTACATTCATGGCGAGTCTGCTCGTATTACTTTTCGAACCTGCAGAACCTTTAACTATTGAATAAAGAATCACTCAACACTTTAACGAAAGATATTCGCATTTACCTACAATGACAGAACGAAAAATCAGGATGATTGAAAAGAATTTTCTAAATTTGGGCAAAGTAAATGCGCCACGAAATTTGGCAAAGCCAATTGCCCCCAATGACGCTGCAGAAACCAATGTTTTGGGATATTTTAATGTTTTCCCTGAAAGTTCTGTTCGTTGGGCGGAAAGAGACCTTGGATAGTCAAGAAGTTGCATAGATAGAATTTTAAATAAACATAAAAGCATAAGAAACATTTGAATAAAAATTTTTTGAAAATTTTCAAAGCCAACCATGTTTTGTAAAGTATGTAATTATAAATTTAATTAGAAAAATGTAAATAACTCTGTAATCATTGATTTTAGGTATAGGAACATGGTATATCAATTTAAAGGAAATTTATTTCTGCATCGAATGGGCCGATAATTAAATAGGCATTCCATTTAACAAAAGAGACTTTTTAAAGTTTTTATTAAGTCTGGAAATAACGTCAAATAGATACTTAACCGCGTGCAATTTTTTATTATCCATTACAGACAATTGTGTCTCAATCTTTTGACATTGAGAACCTAAAATCCCATTTCCCTAACTTTTACCACTTTCGATTTTCAATTTTATTTCCTAAACAAGATTTTGACATTTTTCAGTGAAAAAAATTTTTTTCTCAACAATCAAAATTGATACGCCGATTATTTTAAGCATACTTACTAAACATTTTATGACACATCAGAATGTGAAAAAAAATTGCCTGGTTTGTATTTAAAATAAAGAAGTTGATGGTCACTTCCGGTATTTCCGGAAGTGCTGCCATTTGGAAAATATTTTTATTTAATAGATTAAACACTCCATGTCGCATATGCAAAATTTCAAATTTTTAGCTTTTACAGTTCTTGATATACTTCCAACCGACGGTCACCGTGAGACACCCTGTAGTGTATTATTTCCATTTTAATTTAAAAATTAAAATGTTTTCTTATGCCCTACATTTGTAATATTAATTTCTATTGAACATGAATTTTTATGTCTTTTGAGTTGTTATGATAATTCTATTCGCATTCGTTATAACTTCCAATTTTATTTCTACTTGAATTTATTATGACATTGGTGTATTTTCAATTTAATTTAAAAAGTAAAAATGTTCTAACGATAGATCATTTTAAAGTTTTATGAATCCCTATTGCCATTTGAGATTCTCGTTTAATGTTTTTATTTCAATTCGATGTCTTGTTTCCATTCTAATTTCATTTCCATTCGACTTGAAGGTATTGAGCACACTCATAAGAAATGTAAATAAAAATAAGATAGCGCCCTTTACATTGGAGAGGAAAAAACAGATATGTGTCTAAGTTTTTGTTTTATGTTACCTAAGCTATGGCCTATGTAAGTATATTACTGTACACGTAAAAGTATTGTCCAATGATAACCATGAAAATTAATGGCGCGAGAGAATAAGAAATATGGAAGAAAGTCATACGGATCAAAGGGAAGAACTCCAACTCAAAATGAATTACTCTTCACCACACCATGACAGTGCAATACACAACAGCAGACCAAAAAGTAGACATATAGACATATTTTTCAATAAATTCACTAAGATAATGCACTAACCTTCTTAATATAAAGGGTGAGGTTTTTCCATTATTTGTATGGGGATCTCGGAAACGACTTACTTAAGTACAAAGCAATCAATTTGGAGGTCTTCTCAAAATTGTAAACAGAAGAAACTAATATAAGTACAGTTTTGTAGCATTGGTTGCCCAATTAGGTACTTGTTTAAAAAATTTTTTTAATCGAGGTTTTGTAAAACCTTTTATAGGCACCCTGCTTGGCTCTATAGGGGGGAGGGGGGGGGGGTATTCCCTTCCATTTAGTTAAGGTTTGCCCACTAAAACGCCGTCCTCTCTCTAAATGAGTAGTTTCTAGGCCGGGAATCGCCCGAAGGCATTCTTCGCAGCCGAGTCTGCCCAGGAACTTATGTTTGTTTGCTCCCTAGGTGGTAGCCCAGTTGATTTATTTGCCTGTTTTCATGTCATCCTGTCCCTCCCGAGTCGCTATAATTTTGGTCACCTTTTTCGAGATCACTTCCCATTTTTCAGTAGTCTCTAAAGCAGAACGGCAAACAGCCATGCGATGGCCGTTATGTTAATGTTTGCTGGGTACTTTCCATTTAAAGAATTGGGGGTTGAAACGGTTCAAGGTAGGATCACATTTTCGCGTTGAAGAATGTCAATTTACAATTTAGATTTGACGTGTTTCGGGATTTTCTATAAATATAGGTATTACAACGAGTTCGCCAATGCACGTCATTAATGAAATAAAATGACATACCAAAATAATAATCGTAATCAGGTACGTTATTCATGGTTAAAAAAAGTAATTTTTCAATGTTAGTGTTGGTACTGAAAACCAACGATGCCAAACTCTTTGTTTAATATTCGCGTTGTAAATTTAAGGTTATATTATTGTTCTGCTTTCGTTGTTTACGTACATTTATATATTCCGATTTTTCGAATTTGCTTACTTTTCTGTCCTAAATTACACTGTCACTGGATAGTTCCAATAGTACAAAGAATGTCTGTCAACATTGTAGTAAAATGACGTCATAAATTTTGTGACGTGCATTGGAAAACTCGTTGTAATACCTATATGTAGGTATGTACAGTAACTTAAATAATGAATTTATTCCATTTGGCTTTTCCACACTGTATAGTGGAAAACAGGGCAGATTTCGCATCTGAATGTTGATTATAACATTTTTATAGTTAAATTATTTGAAATAGTAGGTTGTCCCACTACAAGAGAATTCTACAGGACAATTATGAACCTGGGGAAAACACCATTAAATTCCTTCATTACCCTCAATAGATAAAATAGATATATGATCACATAATAATTATAAAAGTCTGTAATTTTTCGGATTACCTATGTGTCTTATTAATGACCGGAAAATTTATCGGGTCACTTATGCAATATGCTTTCGGACTAGCCAGAGAATGATTCCGCTAACCCGGAAAGGACGGAAATGGTTATCTTCACAGAGAAAAGGAGCGTAGGGGGCATTCACTCTTTAATAAAATACCTCCAGTTTTTAAAGTAAGCGAAGTGTCAAGATAAAGTAAGCATATCCGCCCCATGTTGTCGCACGATTGTCAGACTTTGGAGTACATCCCGTATATTTTGTCGCGCCCAACTAGACCCTTCACAACCGTAACAAAAGTTAGCATGCGTTTCGTGAACGGGCGCAATCCGAACAACTTCTACAGTCATTATAAAGGCGCCCGGCGCCCCTAAGCCTTACTATACTGTATCTGCGCAAAAACATAGGCAAGATAGTGTCTATATCTCGTACAAGAGATCGGTCCCCCTTATTCTTCATTTTATGATAGACAAGAACTGCCACATCTGTTTTGATACTAAATGGCAACCAGCTTCACAGAACAATTAAAGGAACAGGTACCTACTGATATTTACTCCAAAGAACTGAACTTCCAACATCACCTAACCACAAGGTAAATGTTCCACTATAAGCTCTCTAAAGCAACCTACTAACGCAAAATATTCAAGCCCAGTTTGGAGTTTGTATGAATTTCCCGCTTAAACGAATGTTGGCGAAAAACTTAAATGCATAAATTTGCCAAATTAAAAATTTCTAAAGATCGATTTAACACAGTTGTTACATACCCCAATCCAACGGTAATGCTTTGACACTCCAATCTTCACGTTCCTTTCTGTTTGGTACACGTATTGGAGGTAAGCGAAATTCTATTTGGTTGGAAGATTGGTTGCATGTAGTCTGTTCCACACTGGTTTCAGATGAACTGTAAGTGCAAGAGTCCGTTTCTGTTTCCCGCATATTCTTTTCGTAGAATGATTCGGGATAAAATGACAACTTTAGAAAAAATTCACACTACCTTGATTTTATTATTCAACTAATAGAAATAACAAATTAAATAAATACAAGATAACACTTACATTAACTATAATATGAAAATTTATAAATTATTCTTTCTGCTTTGGTTTTAATCGTTTTCCAAACATTCTTTGGTTTTCTTGTTTTCCATCACTTTCATCTTCATTTTTCGTTGCTGTTTGATCATCGATATAATCGTCACTAACCTCAAAATCGGCTGAATTGACACCATCTTTTTTGTGGCGAATAGAAGAGCTAACCTCAAAATTAGTAAACTCCTGCGTATCGGGTACGTATATTTCTAAAGGCGTTTTACTGTTCTCCTTATCATCAACTTTTACATTATTATTTTTACCGGCGGAGTGTAAAGACGCTAAAGTTTCACCTACTTGACGATTAGGTAAACTGGTATAATATACTGTTCCTTCCGATACCTTATTTTGAATGTCAGATTTTGATTCCACACGATTACCCACATCTAAATTTTCGTCGTTAAGATCGAATACCTCTTGAATGAAAGGTTCATTTTGGTCTTGCCCAATACCTCCCGGGAATGCGAACGATTGATCTCCACTTTCAGCGTGTCTTTCGTAATTGTACATCTGTAAGTGAGGATTGTTGGTAAAAGCCGTCTTTTGTAACTGGTATTGAGAGTTTGGTGGTAGAACCTGAATCTGAGATTGAGCTTGAGCTTGTGCTAACATTGCGTTGTAATCCGCTGAAGAAATTTCGTGAGAATGATGATTCATTGGTTGTTGAACTAAAGCTTGAGGGACTATAGGTGCATCATAGTTGCCGTACAGTTGCTGTGGCTCTTGCTGCTTTTGAGTTAGATGAGCATTTATTAATTGATAGATTTCCTGTTGGGTCAATGCAATATCAGTTTGTTGATCTTGAACGTTTGGCGAATATGAAGGGGTTTCGGGTGCGCCACTGAATGCCTGCTGCTTATAATTGTGTGTCTGTGCGTTTGAAAAGTACACTTGCTCTCTCAGATTTTTCTGTGCATTCTTTACGTGATCATTTGATTCCGTGACTTGGTACGCATGAGAGTTTGGTACGGTTGGCAGTTGTTGCGTTTGCTGCACGTAACTGTACGTGGGTCTTTTTTGTTCTTCTATAATTGCAGGTCTGTCTGCCGGGCTTAAATTGGGAGCAGGTATTGTATGAATTGGTCCCTTTTCACCTACTTGTTTGATCGGAAATGAATGAGTCGGGATCGTGTTGGTTTGTATTTGATAGTCATATTCTGGTATATTTTTAATCTGCTGAGAAAACTGGAATGGCTGCTCTTTTTTAACTTTTACAGGTGCTGGTTGTTGAAGTTGAAATTGTTGATGATGTATTTGGTTTTGGTTCTGCCATATGTTTCTAACGGGAATAGGAGATTTCAAAATAGAATGACCTAATAAGGCGGGAATTTGTGGTTGTAAAAAGTTCGGTGGTATATGTTCCAAGGGGATGATTGGTCGTGGAGGTCGTACCGTGTTCCTCGATGGCCTATTTTGTTCCCATTTCTTGAAATAATGTGGTAGTGGCGGTTGTCTTGGTGGACGCGGAGGACCTCTAGGTTTGTATCTATAATCCATATTTGCACTTTGCACTAGTCCCAACCATATAGTTGTAAGAAGTATTACTGATGATGTAAATATTTGTATCTGAAAAAGACGAAATAGTATGTTAGTGGCTTATTCAAGAATATCATATCAAGAATCAAAACAGGCGAATATTAAAACAACTCCATACAAAATTACAAATGGAAATATATTTCTGCGAATATTTATGATTTTATGCTTAAAATCGCTACATGTGCTCTATTATTAGCCAAAGAAGACTGAAACCTTAATTATCTCACGCACGAATATAACAGTTCATAGACTAGTAGTTCTGCAATGAAATATGACAAGCTCGTTTTCTTTTATATTTGAACTAAACGAGGGTACACGCGTTTCTCGCGTTTTGGGTTCTTTTGCGGGGGTATCTATGATTGTAGGTTATAATAGGTTTGGTTTTAAAATATCATACGCGCAGGACCGAAAAGTGCACAGCAACCCACACATACACACAGGTCTCCGTTATTATATTGTTATTACTGTTTGAAGGAAATGTTCGCGTGAGAATTTAGGTTTTGTGATTGCGAAATATAGCAATTTCAAATAAAATTTCGTACATTAATACCGCATATAACCAAAAAAGACTTCTGTTGATATCAACTTAAAAAAACTATACAGAATAATCCTAGTTTTGGGCACTTCAAAGTATACATTTTCGTCAAAAATGTTCATGCTCTTTTACTTAATTTTTAGATGATCCTTCGCGTAACATAACTGGCACAACCTATTTCCATTTTATTAATAAAGTAGTGTTGGCAAGTGTAGAGATATCAGTTTCGTAGTATACAAAAATGTAGCACTTCAAATATCTTTAGTTGGTATTTTTGAGAGATCCACACTCATATTACATAGACAGCAAGAGTAGATTGTTGTGCCACATGCAAAGAAAAGTTATCGTTCTCCAGAGCCTTTTATTTACATTTTTATGAACTGGAAAACTTTTTGAATATTCTATTTTTTGTACTTAGTTTAATTAAATTTTACAAATAATTTCTGTTTTATAATAATCATGTGAGTCTGAAATATTCCATAAAATGTTCATAACAAGTGTACTTATGTTAGGAGAAAATCGGCACCTTTCTTCATAGTTTTCTGTAAAGCAAAGGGGGGTCACGAAAAATATATTTTTGAATTTTATCGTATAGTAGTTTTAGTGCAGTAACACTTTCTGGTACTGACTTTATGACTCTGCATTTGTTTCTGTTTTCTTTATTACAGCTTACATTTTGTATTGGTTACTTATGGGGTTACCCACCGCGGGATTTAGAACTTTTGCGGTTGTACTCCAAAATCTCAAAACGCAATTCTCATCCCCCTACCCAAATCACATGAAATAATCATTGATTAAAAAGCAACACCAAGAATCCCAAACAAACTCATGGCCCATGGGGTATTAAATTATTTATTGTTGTGGTTTTTGGTGTTTGTCGTATTGTGCTCAAGGGTTCCAGTTCTTCGATGCAGTGCTCATTTTTAAATGTTTCATCCATATCCAAGCTAGACCAGATATTGACAATTTATCACTTAATTTTGAGGGGTTGCACGAATTGTCAAAAAAAATTTCAATAAAGAACGGAAGTCTTGAGTTGAATATAGAAAAGGAATAATGTAAAGCAAAAATTAGAAGAAATATTAAAGAAAACTAAATGAGAATTAAATTTTACAATAATTTCAATTTATACAAACTGCAAACCCATTCTAACCAAAAACTTACAGCTATTGAAAATAAAGTTTCTAATTGGAATGAAAATGAAAAAGTCAACCGTCTTTTAAGTAGGTACTTCTGCTGGCACGAAACTTTAATAAGTATTATAATATTTTAAGTGTGATTTATTATGCATCAAATTAAATACAAAAGTTATTACATTTAATTAAATCTACAACTGTCTACATCACTTTAATTAACCTGTTTTTATATCTAAAGCAAATTTTAGTTTAATGATACAAATATGAATTAATTTTCTCCCTCCTCTTAAACAATTAACAACTGCAATTTGTTTTAATTAATCATTTCTGTAATTTCTAAGTTTTAGCTACATTTTTTTAATCATCCAAATATAATATGTCAGATTTCTTTTAGTTTCCTTTTCACCTTTGCCGTTGTTTTTATTATTACCACTATTTGTTTATTAGCCTTGCACTTTTAAAAACTGTCCTTAATTACATCGTTTTCCCTAAGTGTTGTAATTAACTTGATTTTTTAAAATCGACACTTTTCACTTATTGAACTTTTAGTTTTCTTCGTACAATTTTTGATAATCCCTATCTAATAGCACCAATTAAAAAATAATTAAATGACATTTTATTGAGAAGAAAGTTAAGACATTTTTATCTCATTTGCTAAACCCACGCAATGTCTAAGAATTGATATTAGAACGTTTCTTTGTCACGTTTGGCCTAATTATCGTGCAAATTACAAATACTTTGTACAAGCCGCGTTAAGTGTGATCAAATTTTTAAAATATGAGTTATGCCATTTAAGATTTACCGTGCACTACATAATCGAGCCCTTATTTTTTTGTAGGAATTTTTATACCTACTTCTTAATACATACTAAGCAATGGACTCATCAACTACTTATCGAATTATTGATCCACGATAATTAAGAAAATTTATGGGGAATGGTATACCCTATAACCGCCTTATATGGGAATAATTCCGCGATAACAACTAAGTCACATTCTGTGAGAAGCTTATTATTTCCATGAACATTTGTGATCAATCACGAATCTCATTTTAAATACATGAGAATATTAGATATTATGACTTACCTTCATGATGTAGGTTTAGATAGTAGTTATAATCCTTTAAGTAAATATCACTTCCGCGGTCATCACCAAACCAATGCACCTGCTGAAACTACAAGATGTTATACCACACAGTTAGTAAACTAAACAATTAGGTCACTATGCTAACTTATATATCCCTTCTACGTTGGCCATCTTATACCATCTCTAAAGCCCACATTATAAACAAAATATGTATCATTAAGGAATTTATGCCCCCCAGGTTTTTCTTCGTTATGCATAATTAACTAAGGACGTTGCTATATATAGCAAACCCCATTGTTTTTTCGTTATTTTCACAAAAAATTGCCACTTATCTTAAACGTTCTCTTGATTCTAAGTTTGATTAATAAATTGCGATCTTGTATAGATCTTAATTATGATGTTAAAATGTAGAAAAATTCCCGGATTTAAGAGTTGTTTACATCAAGTATGCACCTAAAGGCACTTGGCATATCAGTATGTGGGTTTGTGGATCAGTGGACAGAAGTTGCCTTTAAGTAAACTGCATATATATCTATTAGTATTTTAGCTTTCGAATCTTTTATTTATAGATAATTGACATGACCATTTAATTTCTAATCAGGTATAGTCGCACACTTAAAAAAAAATTTAATTACTATATTTCGCTCATTATTTAAAAGTGAAAAGTGTTTTCCTTTATAAGGTGAGCAAGTTGGTAATAAAATGAAAAGGTGGGAAATAAGTTATTGTTTTATTACTGTACATAAACAAATTTATAAACTATTGATTTGTCGAAAAGGAGAAAGTTGTGTAAAGTAAAAACTATTTTATTTTCTGAGATGATTTCCAGCGCATTGCGCTACTACTTCGGGTTCTTCGCACGTGAGGGTTGTTTCATCGAAAAGTGTGCCGTCGCCACAACCAATAAGACGAGGAAATCCATTGACGCAAGTAATATAACGATGACAATCTCCGGGAACAGAAAAGCGTGGATAGGGCCAAAACCGAGCTGCAGCAGTGTGAGACGGTACTTTAGTTGGGCATTTAAACCCGACGACAGCTGAAAATAAAAATGTAAATATTCGCGTTTGTTTAAATTTATTAAATATTACCTTCGGGGTTACATTTTTCAATAAGTAAATCGGGCCAGTTACATCCGTGAATTTTTTCGTCGTAAACTAAACCAGGTTCACATTGATGTGGTAAAGGCTCCCCATGTACGCATTTAATGTAATGGACGGAACAGTCAGGACCGTCTGGATACAAACCAAATTGGTACTCACAGCCAGGGGTACTGATTGGAGTTACTGTTGGAGCAAAAATATTAATTCAGAGTTATGTACGATTTACTGTTATACTTACAATCTGCTTTACGATCACCACATTGAGCTGCCCAGTTGTAATTACAATGATTATGTATTGAACCCTTTCCATCGAAAAGTAATCCGTTTTCACATTGTTCAACTGTTAGGGTTCCGTTGGTACATAAGAAGAATAAGTTACACGATTCTGGATGAGGGTATGCGTGCACACCTTCCGGATTTGGGCAGGCGGGTGCGTCTTCAACGAGTACACCCCCTTGTGCTAAAAAGTGAAAAGCATAAAAATTTTATCATACAAATTCCATCATTTGACAAACATGAAAATAAAAATGAAATCTATATAAGTGAACCAGATCACGAAAAGGGATAAAAATCTAAAGAAACAACTTTCATGAACTAAATATGTTCAATTACCAGTTGCAACGTAGAGAGTTGACATACAACTTTAACATCGTATACAAAGAAATCTACAACTAGTAGTTTTATGCCCATTCACAAATGGGCGTATAATTACATATCATTACCTACTTAGAAATTTTGGTTATCAACAAAATTATAAGAATTTCGCATACATACCAAAAACAAGGGCTGCAAATGTAAGAGTTACACTTAGGAAGCCTTTCATGCTGAAATATCCTTGATGACTGACCGTAGAACGTTTGCAACACTTTCTAGTTAAACTGCTACTGCTTCGTTCGCCGCCGTCTGTTAGGTACACCCTTCACCAATTCTATTCAATATTTATATTCAGTGATACACTGTAAATTCACACACGGTATTGCCACCTTAAATTAATTATCAAGAATGTTGTCGTAAAGCAACAAAAAGAGTATTATGGAAAATTACATTGTAATATCAACAAATCAACATGTAAATTCAAAAAGAAATTGAGAGAAAGTTAATGATGTAGAATAATAAAACAAAATTGTTTTTTAAATATTGGTGACATTCGCGATTTCTCTACCAAAAATGGCATTTGACTGGTTTCTTTATTAAAGTTCATTTTACTAATTATAAGTGGATTACCTTCAGCATTGTTTTAAATTTTCAATAATTTAGTGTTGCTGTAGGTACAATTTTGTTGTAAGCAACACACTTAATACCCATAATGAATTATAGCTTTCACTGCTCCCATTATAGGTAACAGATTATATAAGAAATACATTCCCTAAATAATAATAAAGAATTTTATTTTTCAAACACAATTATTGTAGAATACATGTTAAGTATAAAAAATATCGTACGTAGTGTAATTTATATTCTTAATTCTTCTTTCCTTCGTAGTATTTTTCACTGCAATACAAACATCTTTTAATTTTATTACTAAAAAGAATGCGAACATACCATCCGGATACATTGTCAGGGTCATCACAGGTGAAAGTATCTTCATTATAAACGCTGCCGGGAGAACATGATCCTTTTTGCGGTTGAACGCCATTTCTACATATGTAAAACTTTTGACAATCGTCGGGATGTGGAAATGTAGGATGCGGTAATGGTCTTCCATTTGGTCCCGGTACAGGACCGTCAGGGCAAATAAAACCATCGTCAAGAACATCTAAAATTAAAACCATTAAAATTGGTAACACATGCTACGAAACAATTTAAGAATACTAATAGGTTACGTGTTCGTGTTCTACAATTTTTAATTCAAAAATCCTTTTTTTCGTTATTTTTTAAAGTCATTCATGTATCAACGTAAGAAACGGGAGAATTTAAAATTAAGGTGCGGTGTTTCCGTAGATTGCATGCTAAGTTCTTGCGTCAATAAACTTTTAAACAATTAATACAACATATTGCATTTAAGAAATATTTTTTGCTGTCAATGATTAATAAAGTAACGCAATGTATGCTTATTCTAATTAAAAGGTTTTCTGTCTTATCTCTTTTTTTAGCCAGTTTCGCCTAACTTTGAACGAGAATTACATAATGTGAATTGTGTTTCCAGTAGCCATATACTTTTCCTAAACAGCCTTGAATTTGTTGTTCAATTTGATCTGGTTTTAATTTAATTTAATCGTTTCCCCTGTTTTACTTTTCTGCCTTCTTGACTCAGAAGGTCACCCAAAGATCCGAATTTACACCTAACGGAAATCGGCAATAGATGGGGACATTTTACTAAACTGTCCGGAGTTTCAGAACGATGCATAATAGTCCAAGAACATTTCATAAATGCAGAAATCTTGTAATCTGTACAACATGTTCAAGACATACCCTTATACAGAGGCTCATAACCAGGCACGATTTTATAAATGGGTACATACACTGGACATTGCTCAGGGGCGCAAGAATTTGAGAAGAAACCGGTCGACGAGAAGAAATAACCTTTGAAAAAATCTGCGGTATCTGGCTAACGCTCACAGTCTCATTCGTAACTACAATACGTTTATTTGCATTGAGATGTAATCAATCATAAATCGTGGCAATGAAAACTTCGGCGGCGGAGAAAAAACTGTTTGTAGAAGAAAACTTATTGAAAAAGGTAGGATCAGAAACTTCTATAACGTTGTGACAATAATGCACCGTGTTCGTCATCGACAGAAGACAAATTTAACTTTTCCTCCCAAAAAGAAAATGTTTCCTGTCTGTGATTTTAAACACCATCGGCCAAGGATATATAAATCAAGAAAACGATGCACTATAGTTAAGTAATCAGAGCAAATACTTGTCTTTGGCGAAAATTGTCAGCCATCCTGAACATAAGACGCTAGTTTCGATATACACTATGAATAACGTAATTTTTGAGTACTTCCACATGGAGAAACAGAAACAGAAAGTCAACAGGTTGTATATTTTGCGTGCATTGTTTATTGTTTCAACCCGAGAAGAAACCATATAACAATGAAGCTGAAGCAGGTGAACGAAACCAGTTGGTCGGTTAGGGTACATGCCCTTCGATTGATGACAAATAAATCAAAGGTGCTCTTGATGGCTCAAACAGATAATCCTTTTTTTAGCGATTATGGACAGTCTCATTATCAAGGCATAGGCAGACAAGAGTTACAACGCTCGATACGACATGTTTAAAACTACCCATGAAAAGGAGCCACAGAAGATCTGGGGGAGGAAAGTTACTTTATTACGCGTTGATTGTTGAATGTTGATTGAGCGAATCACCTGCGATTAGGAAGGCGATATGAATGACTTGCCCTAACACAACAGCATAAATTTACTATAGCTATAATTGAAGTGTAACGTTTTAAATTTTTTAAAAACAATACGCATGAAAAATTGGTACCAAAATCACTGATCACTGATTGAGTAAAGTAACTATTGGTATTAATAGGTACGTAATTACTTAGTTTGTTAGCAATTAAATAATGAATGGGACCATTATATGCAATTATACGAGAAAGAAAAGCAACCAGGTAAGATTAAGATTCTTTTTCAGAACTTTTCATTGAAACCTCGTTATTCTTCAGCTAGCTAGACAAAGGTGTAAACTGGATATTACGACATCGAATTTCCCAATCAGAATAGATTACTAATTTAAGTACTTACTTCCACAATTTCGATGAATTATTCAACTTTATGTCTTGTTTAAAAAAAGTGATTAATGCAAAAAAGGTAATTATAGGTGGAGGTCAAAAAATAACATTCACTGTGATTAAACAAAGAAGTTTGTGAACTAAATTCCTCGCCTGTATTTAGGAAATAATGGTAACAGTCATGAATAGGATATTCTACATATACTTAATTACGTATCTAATCACTCACGATAACGGTTTTACTAGACAGTCATAATTATGCATCAAACTATAAAATATCTACATACTCGCTAATATAGGTCTTTAGCGCAGTGATTTGCATCTTGAATTTTTAGCCCGTAAACGAGAGTTGATAGATCGAAAAATTGTAATACTATGAGACTTATATTAATTTTGAAACTGTACATTTAATATGCAGTGAACCAAGGTATGTACTATGTACTTAGTTCTTTTTTGAAATACGATGCTGATAATTATCTATGGCGAACCTTTGCAACATGTCAAAGAAATGTTGTTGTTGTAGGCAATTAAGCTCTTTCAACCTTTTCTGATATATCTTATGTATGTGTGCAGGCGATATGAATGACTTGCCCTAACACAACGGCATAATTTTAAAATAGGTACATGTGTACATAGGTACAAATGATGTGTAACGTTTTAAATTTTTTAAAAATAATACGCATGAAAAATTGGTACCAAAATCACTGATCACTGATTGAGTAACGAAACTATTGATATTAAAAGGTACGTAATTACTTTGTTAGCAATTAAATAATGAATGGGACCATTATAATATGCAATTACACTGTTTGAATTTCAGTAAATGTTATAGAAATCAGTAACTTATTGTTAGCGATACTTTAAAGAAAAAAGCCAAAAGTGTTTGAACATTGGATACTACACCACTACTACTATAATATTGTTATTTACGTTGAGGTAATATTTTTGATGAAATGTGTTAATAGCACTAAACGATCTTCTTTTAATGGATTTATTTAACGAAGGCTCAATCATTACCATCATGAAACCTCCCTCAAGACTGGCTTTGACTTTAATGGTCACCCTCAGGTTGCACATACCTTTAATGTATGTGCAAAGCACAGAATAAAGCACAGCTTTATTCTGTGGTGCAAAGTTTACCTATTACTATTACTTTTAAAATAGAATAAGCATTAATTTAAATAGACTTAAAAAAAGTTACAACCTTTAAGTAATAATATTTACGTCCATTATACGTTTATCAGAGATCAGTGCTGTTAGTCAGTTTTCCGAATTATTTTCTAATGGCCAGTTTGGAAGTTATTATAACAGGTTCAAAAAGTATCAACATTGTAAACAATTGGTCCCTTGATTCGCACGAATTTTATAGGTAGTACTTTTAATTTAAATCTTGAAGTGAAAGATGCGTTATTTAATTTAATTTTGTAAGAGATGTTTTACCGCAATTTCCATATACATACGTACATTTCGCACAAATTCGTTGTGTCTACAGACGTTGACATTTCGGATGTTCCCATAAAAAGCAGAGATTTTTAATTAAAAATCAATATGAAATAATAGGTATGATTACTTTGTAGGTAGGTACACGTTTGAAGGGCCACTTAATAAGAAAATTTGTTAGACACCATTTTGAATAATTTATTCTTCTTCCACTTATTGGTTAACTCGACTGTTATAGAATGTCATTTTGAACGTATTCTTTAACAGAAATTGATTTGGAAAAACAAAGTGATGATGGAATTATATTTATATACTTTATACAATAAGACAAATTTCCGGCATTTAGCTTTCAGGAAAGAAAAATGAATAGGCGTACCTACCTATTCATCCTAATGTGGTTTTTATGCCTTAAATTTCATACGAACCAAATAAATGTTGTGCAATGTAACATTTTTAAGTGGCATAAAATTTGTAAATGAAGATGAGGTGCAAATATTTGTACAAAACTGGTTTACCAATAAGATGGCAGACTTGATGTATGGAGGTAATATGTCAAAAAGTAGCATATATTGCTTTTTAATTTATTTAAATGAAATCTTATCGTGAGATTCCGGTTTAAATATGAACACTCCTTGTATATTAAAGATAGTTCAACAAGATCGTAAATGAAATACTGACGAAGCAAAAATTAGAAAACAATATTAAAAGAGATAGAGAGGAACTATCGCCGCAGTTTTCCGATTGGAAAATTTTGCGAAGCAGTTACAATATACAGTAGGATTGTATTGTATTAATTTTTTTATAATAAATGTTTTAGACGGCAGAATATTATTGGGATAATGGAGATTTATTGAGAAGTAAAATTTACTTTTAGAAACTAAACTACAGGAAATATAAGATAGTGTTAATCTAAAAAAATTTAAAATGACGGATTCTCTACATCTTCCAACACGTAGATGTAGTAATGATAAAAAGGATTCAGTTTTTTGTTTCGCTTGTGTGCGTTTCCTTTTGGCAACTAGAATAATAAATGAAAGTAAAAAGTAAAGGTAATTGAATCCATTATAACACAATTTATTTTTGAGAATACTGTAGGTGAGAATTTGTTCCAATTTTTTGGTTGGTATTTAATGTGAGTTTCTAATGAGTAAGTAGTATACGTCTATAATGGTGCGATCAGCCCTGTTTTTTGTTAACAATGCTGATTAGGAACTCTCATTAGAAAGTTCACAGGGATCATTTTTATAACTATAACATTAGCATTAGGTTGAGATTAGCTTTGTATACCTAGAGGAAATTATCGAGTAGGTAACTTAATTATAAATAATGCATTTAAGTTAGGTACTATTGATTACGGAATTCAAACATATTTAAGGAAAATAAGAAATAGAACAACATTTCTATAAATTTTGTGCATAATTATAATTCTGTACAACTTTCTAGCGTGCAAAACGAAATAGACTTTTATAATTACTTTGTCAGTATTTGAATAACCATCGTATTTCAAGCGTTAATAAATAATGTAACACTTACCGTTTTGCATTAGATAACACCATAGTAGATACAAGCAATAAGTTAGTGTTAAAATATTCAATTCTTGTGCTATTATATGAATTCTTTTGTTATACATATAGCAATGCACACTACTCACTAGGTTCAGAATCTGAATTCTATAATATGCAAAATGTGCTTACAATTTAAGGACTTTGATTTCTAATATTTAACAACAGCAGCAGTGATGGTACTGTAGAAGTAGACTTAAGAATAAGTACAAGTACTCCGCTCAGGGTCCATAGTAAGTATCTACCTTATTTGTACAATTACTTTGCATACGTCTAAAAACTTAACTCTAAAAGCAAAATAGGTAATGGTTTATGTATAGGTATTTATTACTTTTCTTCAACAAAACAAGGGACTGAAAATGTACATCGCTATTGAAAATATGCAAGTGCAAGTGAACGTTCAGTGCGTATTAGGTAACGGGAAAGTTAAATTCCAAAAGTGTATAGCTATTGTTTAGTTTAGATGAGTAAACATTTTTAATTATTAATCTATTAAAAAATTGAAGGAATTCCAAAAACGTGTATAGTTCATTCAGTCCAGCAAGTACTTCTTTTTAATTGTGAATCTTTTATTACGTACCTACCTAAAAAGGTGTCAACCAAACAAGATCGGGTCTAGTCATTGAATAACCAAAATGTGGTTGACAAAAGATGTAATTAAAAATTCTTAAAAATAAATTGTAGGTACAGTAATTTTGGTGTTTCTCCTTTATTTACCATTTTATTAAATTCAATTTAAAATCCGTACCGGATTATTTATATCTTTATTAATTAATGGCAAGTCTTAGGTATCTTTTTTTGTACTTAAAAGTCCTACATTTAATTAACAATTTTTTACAGCATAAACAGGTAGGGACGTGGTACAAAGTCGAATGTTTGAAACAGTAAATACGTATCTGATACTCTATCTCGAAAAAAAATTCTTAAAAATGCTTATGCTTTACAGAACACGTTCGTGGTCATTTCCAACTAAAATGTACAATTTTTAATTGTTTAAATTATGTTTTTGCTCGTAACATCAGGACGATGCGTTGTCAAAGTTACCACTCTGTATAATGTTTATACTTTAAAATCAATGGTCGTAGTTTTTGCAGGAGTCATTTTCTTTACCAAAACGATGTTGTGAACGAGATCATCAAAATCAATTTGTGGACCCATATTTCCTTCGGATTGTTCATAAGCTTCATTAGTTTTCGGCACGTTGTACTTGACTTGTACCCTAGGGGCCTCAGTTTCTTATGTAATATATTCATTCATTTAAAATCTTTATCTTATGGTTAGCATTTTCAATAAAAATAGCCTTCAATCATATTAAATTAAGTTTGCTTATTAGCTCTAAAAATGTTTCATTGCCATCCTTATTGAAGTATTCGAATTTGTGTATAACCATTGAATAACTAGTATTAGTTATTCAGTGGTATAACTAATAGATATATACTGGTGCTTTATCATTTATCATTCTTGTTTAGAAATGATTAAAGGTAATGGATAGAATTTGGAATAATAGAGTAATGAAACTGCTTATATTCCAAAACGGATAAAGCAGCATAGAATAATCCATACCGGGGGATTTGGAATCTAGTAAATATGATTGCCAGAGTACTGTAACTAAACTAGTGTGAACAGTACGAATTTTAGATACTTGAGTATTAATTTAAATTATTCACATGACGTACCTTCGCTTCTGTTATCTTTTAATATACCTACTTATGTATTGCAACATTTCAAAAAACGATCCACTGTATAGAACAACTGAAATGATTTCATGGATTACAAAATGTTTTCCATCTAGTTTGATCAATATTTCTGCCCTCGAAATAAGTTAATGAAACCAATAATATTTCATTTTTTTAATTTTCTAGTATTTCCCCATGTTTAGACTATGTGTGAGGTTTTCACAGGTAGGTAATAAAAAATTTGTTAATAGAATTTTACTAACAATATACTGAATAATTTCGTTAATAACGTTGGTGAATTATCACACATTTTGCTTCTCCACATAATTCCATTGTAACTAATTTGAAAAAGGATCAATGAAACAGTTTTACCCTAATATGAATGCAATAGCATACGTTACTTATAATATGGACCAATCATGGGCGTACGCAAGGTGGGGCAAGGGGGGGCATCGGCCCCCCCCTGGCCGCGAAACGAATTGTGCTAAAGATTGTGAAAGGTTGTAGGAATGACAACGTAAAAACAAGGAATACAAATATTCACACGTCCATAAAGGCCATACACTTTTATTAAGTGGTCATAGTCAATTTTAACTCAAAAGTAACCTAAACAATTTGATAAAGTAGCCGGAAATCGCCAATTTATTACTTACCACTTTAAAAACATACACAATAGTTATCTAGCTAATACGAGACACCCTTTAACGCTGGGTATGTTTCCATTTAACGCGCAAAAGATTAAAATTTAAAGGAGCTTATTGAAGAAATTAAGCATTTCCTAACCTTTCTTCTAAGTAAATAGTATTTGTACCCAAGGGGAATTATATGATTTTTAAGATATGCTTTAATGTATTGAAAAAAATTGTGGGATAACAACATAGGAATAAATATATTAAACACGTTTCCAATCAATTTTATTTTTGCCCCCCCCTAGCCAAAAAGCTGCGTACGCCCTTGGGACCAATTGTTATATTAAAATACGAGTCATACTGTCATAAATCATTACCTACGTGTTATCGAAAATAACTTTCTATACATTTATTTAGAATAGGCATTTGGTTTAATACCACAAACGTGGTCATTTGGTTATCATTGAAGTACCTAATGTTGATTATTCCCTAGTGGGCATAATTAACAAATTTTCATATTAGTAATTACTTTTCCACTTGAAAAACATGTGAAATCGTTAAATCCTTTCAACTAAAGCTAACAATAATGGACATAAACACTTTTCACTTGTACAGCAGTTTTAATCCATTTACTTACTTTAGTGTACCGTACATAAAGTAAGTGATAAAAAAATTAAGTGAAATAGCAATTTCGAGATCGATCTTACCTTTCTTTGGGTTCTTACAATCCTTTCTGTGACCGTCTTGAGGCCATGCACACGTGCTCGCTATGTCATCATAAACTAATCCTGGTGGACACGGAAGTTCGTGAGCACGCCCATCAACGCAATTGTAAAATTTATCACAAGCCAATGGATCATCGTGCCTATAATAACCATTTGCTCGTGGACATCCTTTGCTTGGTTTAGCTTGTTCTATAGATTGAATAAATTCATTAGGCAACGCCACACACATGCTACCACGAATGGTAAACAATCTTACGTAGTGCATGACGATCTCCACAATCAATGTTGGCGGGAATGTCACACCTTTCATGATTAGGATCGCTATCATCAAAAACCAAACCATCGGGACATAATTTTGGTTCTCCATACCCTTTCGAACAGATGTAATACAAATCACACTGATCGAGATCGGGGAAAAATCCCGTACCTTGTGGACATTTAAAATCTTGAGTCCAAACCTCTATAGAATTAAATTAATGTTGAAACGTTACAACCTTATAACATCAAAAATACTGACCGTAAAAACACAGCCACACAAAAACTAATGCCGAAATAAACATACTGACTGCAACAAAGCACACCCAAACAAGTCAAGCACTGTTACTGAAGTAATATAGATATGTCGAAGAAAGTTATAAACAGTTTTTCGCCTCTGGCTAATTATTCTTTATGCGAAATGCAATAAGTTAGTTAACAATATTTCATAGTTGTTTTACTGGTTAGCTGTGTTTTTAAAAACTTGTTCGATCTTTCGCTTTAATTCGGTGACCAGGTAACACAAAGTACCTACTACGAATTTCAAGTATTCAACCTTACGTCGGTCTGCTGCATAACCTTCTTAATTAAAACAGGATTATTTTAATTCCTTCTGTATTTAATTATACCTAAATTAAGCAAAAATAGACTAGGAACAAATAATTTTTTTTTCTTACTTAAGAAAATACAACGGAACTGAAAGTACCGAAAAATAAATACAGATTCTTTGATTTATAATACAATTTACATAAGTTAAAACGTAAGCTTAAATTATAAAATTTCACAGCGATATAAGAATTTAATTAACTACTTTTACTGCTTCTTATTTGACGGCGGTTTTGATGGCACCTGATCGTCCTTATACCAGTCCTCACTAAAAAACGGTAACATTATTCAGGATCCGAGTGCTTTCATCTACTTACCATCCAGTTACATTTTCCGGTGCATCACATTTTTGTGTTTCATCATTGTATACCTCACCAGTTGTACAACCCAGATCTCTGGGTTCAATTCCATTCAAACAAACGTAAAATCTTTGGCAATCATTTGGATGCGGATATTTTGGATGTACCACTAATTGTCCATTTGAGTCAACTTGACCTTCTTTAGGACACCTAAACCCATCCTTGAGTACCACTAAAAATACGAGATAATTTAACATTTTCAAGTGAGTACACCTTCCTTACTTGTTTCACTGGCATCACATCCTTCACGGCCGGAAGCCTTGGCCCAAACGCATGTTCCGGTTTCCTCTTCAAAGTGAAGTCCTGGCGGGCAAGGTTGTTTTGTGCTTATACCTTCGACACAAATATAGTATAAGTTGCAAACTTTTGGGTCAGGATGTGCGAAGAATCCATTTCTCCGTGGACATAATTCGGTAGGTTGTGCCGGTTCTAAAAATGTATTCTGATAACACATACCCAACAATAAAAAAAATTACGTACGAAGTTCGATACGATCTCCACACTCAACACTGAAAGGTTGATCACATTTGTTAATTTTTTTTATTGCCGGGTTGAAAACTAAACCATCTGGACAAAGTTTTGGTGTTGCAATTCCATCGTAACATTCGTAGAATTTATCGCACTGATTTGAATCTTCGTAAAAACCATCTTTAGGGGGACATTTAAATTGTTGTGCATCTATAAAAAATGTTGTTTCCAATCAATTACATAAAAGTGAAAGGTGTAATATATCCATAATGCAACCGGTCGTAGGATGGGCTACGAGAAAGCTATTTCAAAACGTCTTACACGACGTGAATATTTTAAATTAAATGTCAACAGTAATACACTGCTTTGTATTAAAATTGCCGGCATCTGAAACTTCAAAACTAACAGGAACAAATCACTCTCAAGATAATATTACGTAACTTTCTCTTAACTACATACCACTTTTCCAGTACCAAGTACTATACCTACGTTTTTTAAGAAAACGATGTAGAATAAATACTTACGTGCAAATACAGCGAAAACCGCAACCACTAAAACTTTCATTTTCACTTAAAAGGTATAACAATATTTGTATTAAACTAATTAATGAACCGAAACGAGGTGAAACAATGTTCACCTTCTAGTGCCAACTGGGAGTTTGCATAAACTTCCTCTATTTAAAAGCTCTCAAAGGTTCGACCAATCTAGGATCGTTGTACGAGTAAGAATATTTTATATTCATTGCACTTCGACGGCCACTTTTTGCCTCCTACCACTTAAAGAAGTTAACCTTTCATATTACTTTAGGTAAATGATTTCTCTGTAGATATAAATGATAAAAACAGAATTTCAAACGTTTTTTTTTAATATTTCATTCGTATTAGAAATTTGCCAATTCAACTGGAATGCAATAAATTGGTTTAATATCCTGACGACCTCTCAAGGTTATATTTACAAAAATAATATGTAAATTAGCTCTAAGTATTCAGGTTCGTCTTTTTTTAATCATTTTAACTAATTATACCGAACTTTCGAATTATTGGTAGGTACCTACTAAACGACTTTTGGATAATGTAAAATTACTTATGAAAGCGTAGCAATATTCGAACAAAAATTTTGGTAAACCATAAATTTTGCTTTTATCAGTACTTTCACTACATACATTTCCTAATTAGAAAAATTCAACGAGTTTACATAAGTGGTCATTATTTAGAAAATAATTACAGTTAAGTTTATTCATAATCGAATATGTAATCAATGATTATAACACCTATGAGATAACTGAAAATTAAGCTCTACTTTTGATATTATCAAAAATTAATATGATTCATTTCCTCGTTTTGTATTAAAAAAACGTTTAGTAATGCCCAATTTTAAAATCAAGGATAATCGATTCTTCTTTCACTATTTCTTGTAAAGATTTCCTCAAAGTTAATGAAATGAAAACGTTTAGAGGTTACCAGGAATTGTAATAGCGTTTTGTTTCAAGAATGCTCAATTAAGTACACAAATGGACCTTTTGCGAGTCCCTGACATGTAATTGCTTTTCTAATCACATATTCATTTCTCTTATTAGCAATTTCAAATTCGTCAACTGAATACGGTGGATGTGGCATACCCACGATTGTTCGTATGTAGATAGTCTAGAGAGAGCTGTACCACGGAAAATGTTTTGATGTCAAGATCTTTGAAATGTAGGTGTTGCTCTTTTCTTTTCTAATCACTCATTTAATGATTTTAAAATTGGCATCCTAAAAACCTGACCAATTACAAAAGCCCCTAAAATTACAAGAGTAATGTTACGTATAGATCTTACATCATTTTCCATCCACATTTGCTACCGGGCCCCCCTATTACATAAGTTATCACTATACGTTTTTGTGCTCCCAAATTTAGAATTCGTTGAATGTTATAATTATTAGTTATAATGGAAACAATTTAAAGAAGGGTACGTAATCAATACTATGGCATATTTTTGATTATTCTTAATTGCTTATCAAAAGGCATTGGCACCAAGCGATTTTTTTCAAATCTGATAAATGATTTAATTTCCAAACCATTTAAAGACATGTAAAGTTCAACTCACTTTATTGTTTGTAATAAAAATACCCTATAACCTGAGCTTTTTTAAAAAGTTGTTTAAAATTATAAATATTCCGGTCACCTTGCCATACACTTTTTTCCTCTTCCTATCTGAATTTATTTTGATTATAAAATATTCCTCGTTGTGTGTACTTTCGCCCTTTTGTACTTCTTTTACATTTAATGTACTTCCTTCAATCGCTTGCCTTTTTTCTTCATTAGTTGCAACTGTCTTTCCAGAATGCAGTACATCTTCAATATCGAAATATTGCGAACTTTATGTCAAATTATTCTCACCTTTTCGGTAATAAAGAAGAACAAATTTTGTTCAGTTACTCTTGTGTTACATAAGTCTTCCTAATACTTTCTTATGCTATGCTTATCTTTAATTTGAGCTTTTGACGTGAGTAATGTCTAGGTTTTAGAAGATCCACTTTAATATAAAATGTTCCCTTTGAAAGGTTAACTAAGCGATGATAGAATCGCTGTAAAATCTCGTGTAAAAGCATTCTTGACTGGTACTTCATTACGATTTACCGGTTTTATTTTAAACAGTGTTGCCTTAGTCTAAAATGCTTACGTTCATATTCACCCCTTCAATTGTTTCTGAAACGTACCTTCACAGTTCACACGCATCTTCTTCCTATTTTAACATGCTGTGGCCAATCTAATCTAGAGAAAAAGGTCTGATTATTTGGAAGAAATAAGCCATTTCCGTGACATTGTCAAAACCCTTAGAATTTTTCATGGACAGGTTACAGGGAAGGAGATATAATTTAAGTGTAAAATCAGACAAAATTTTTTTTCGAAATTGGGCATTGAAGTGCTAAATCTTTACTAATGATTCCAGGAATTTAAGAAAGTGAACTGTGAGCATTTGTTGATAATATGGTAAGTACTTTAAGTAATAAAGGATAAGAATTATGCAGACTGAGGAAAATATAACATAGAAAAAGACTAATTTCTCCAAATTAAATAGGCGTCCATGAACGAGTATACACATGAGATATCTTCGTTGAGTAACACAACACATTTTTTACAAGAAACCTTGAAATATCCACTGTTGACACCTCTACTAATATCAGTGGTATAATTTTTTCAATTTGTGCGTAAAAAGAATTACATACCTAAGTACTTTAGGAAATAAAATTACTATTTATGCTGTTAATATCCTGCTAACTTTACGAGGTTCTTGAGATTAGATTAACGTAAAAACTAATTATCATGGCCATCATAGCATACCTACCTTTTGTGTATATTTACAATTTGCCATATTTTTCAATTTCATTTTTTCATGTGTTAATAATTTCGCAATTATATTAGCTGTAGGTAGATGTGGCAAGTCTAATTATTTAAAATTGTTCACAAACCACATTTTATTATATTTCCTAATTTATTAATCGTACGACGATCTTAATTTGTGCATGATGGTGCAAGGTATATAAAATAGCTGGTAGTGGACCAAGTAGCGTGCCTTGAGGGATCCCATACCTTACAACACCCGGGTCACTTACTTTTTATGTGCTGCTTTCTATTTATTAAATAACTGAGTAAGTTTAACAACGAAGTGATTTAACTTTACCAATAGAATTCCTTGAGAAATTAAATCAAGCTCTCATTTTTGTTGGCGATAAACTTATTAGAGAGATTTTGTGTATTGCAAAATCTGGACCTCGCCCTGAAATTGGGTTGAGATGTTAAAGTGCTGCTTCCTGATTATGTAGAATTTACTAGATGTTTCAGGTTAAAAAAGTTATTATTATGATATCATAATATAAACAAGTATCAAAAGGCGCAAATTCTTATAGAATTTTAATTTCAACCAACTTCAAATCTGTAACTAATTATGGCATATGTTGCGTGGTTCATAATAAAACCACTGATTATTTTCTTATCGTTTTTAATAAATAAAGAAATAAAATAAAATACGTTGTTCACCCGTCGAGGGTTGTACAGTTAATCTAAAACTAAACTAAGAACTAACTAAAACTACTTTCTCTCTCTACCTGCGGGAGCAGGGGGTTGAGGTACCGTTCATGTTGGAGGACGCGTCAACAGCATATACTATATACAATATATATGTATATAACTCCCCCCCCCTCCCCATCTCAGACACAACCACGCCGGATTCTGCACAAATGAGTCTTTCTTTCCACCCTTAAGGGAGATGGGAGTGGAGAGGGTGACGGACAATTTGTAAATCACGAAAAAATGTTAGAGGAAAAAAAAGTAAAAAAAGATCGTTTTTCTGCGGACGTGCAATTTTCCCCCTTTCCACCCCCAAAAAAGGGGTTGCAGTTGGGGGTGAAATTTGCAATTTGAGTATCGTTTTTTATGGAGAATCCAAAAGTAATAAAAAATAGGTGTTCCCATTTACGTTTTGAAAACTCACCCCCTCTCCACCCCACCGGAGGGGTGAGGGTGATGTTTACGTATCATGACTCAATAGGTTTCAACAAATAAAGGAAACGAATTTTTTTCTTTTTGTAATTGGACGTGTCGTTCTCGAGATATTAAAGGGTGTATATTTTGACTTTAATGGCGTCCCGACGGCGAACGGGTGATCCGATCAAAAAATTTACCAGCGATTTGGAATCAGTGAAGAATTTCCTATAAGATGACACCACTTCCAGCTTTCTAAACCCTGTAACATCGACCAACGCACAGACACACAGACATCCGGACGAATTTAGTAACCAACTTTTTGAAGTTGGTTGATAATGGAGAATGTATGTTTATTAAATCAAAAACAGATAAATTAGTGTTATATACAGGGTGTCTCACTGTGAACGTCGCGTCGGTTAGAAGTATATCAAGAACTGTAAAAGCTAGAAATTTGAAATTTTGCACATGCGACATGCCGTGTTTAATCTATTAAATAAAAATATTTTCCAAATGGCAGCACTTCCGGAAATGCCGGAAGTGAGCATCAACTTCTTTATTTTAAATACAAACCAGGCAATTTTTTTTCACATTCTGATGTGTCATAAAATGTTTAGTAAGTATGCTTAAAATAATCGGCGTATCAATTTTGATTGTTGAGAAAAAAAAAATTTTTCACTGAAAAATGTGAAAATCTTGTTTAAGAAATAAAGTCGAAAGTGGTAAAAGTTAGGGAAATGGGATTTTAGGTTCTCAATGTCAAAAGATTGAGACACAATTGTCTGTAATGGATAATAAAAAATTGCCCGCGGTTAAGTATCTATTTGACGTTATTTCCAGACTTAAGAAAAACTCTAAAAAGTCTCTTTTTTTAAATGGAATGCCTATTCAAGTATCAGCCCATTCGATGCAGAAATTAATTTCCTTTAAATTGATATACCATGTTCCTATACCTAAAATCAATGATTACAGAGTTATTTACATTTTTCTATTTAAATTTATAATTACATATTTTACAAAACAAGGTTGGCTTTGAAAATTTCCAAAAAATTTTTATGCAATTGTTTCTTATGCTTTTATGATTATTTAAAATTCTATCTATGCAACTTCTTTAGTATCCAAGGTCTCTTTCCGCCGAACGAACAGAACTTTCAGGGAAAACATTAAAATATCCCAATACATTGGTATCTGCAGCATTGGCTTTGCCAAATTTCGTGGCGCATTTACTTCGCCGAAATTTAGAAAACTCTTTTCAATCATCCTGATTTTTCGTTCTGTCATTGTAGGAGGTAAATGCGGATATCTTTCGTTAAAGTGTTGGTGATTCTTTATTCAATAGTTAAAGGTTCTGCAGGTCCGAAAAGTAATACGAGCAGACTCGCCATGAATGTAAAACAAATTTAGAATATCAGCGTTTGTGTATTCCATATTTCCCAATTAAAAACAAATATTTAGCGCAAAAATCAAATTTCAAACAGATAACATTGATAAAAAACGTAAATGTAGCGTAAACTTTCAAACTGACAGCTAACTGACAACTGTCATCATAAGAAACAATTGAATAACAATTTTTTGAAAATTTTCAAAGCCAACCATGTTTTGTAAAGTATTTAATTATAAATTTAATTAGAAAAATGTAAATAACTCTGTAATCATTGATTTTAGGTATAGGAACATGGTATATCAATTTAAAGGAAATTTATTTCTGCATCGAATGGGCTGATAATTAAATAGGCATTCCATTTAAAAAAAGAGACTTTTTAAAGTTTTTCTTAAGTCTGGAAATAACGTCAAATAGATACGGCAATTTTTTATTATCCATTACAGACAATTGTGTCTCAATCTTTTGACATTGAAAACCTAAAATCCCATTTCCCTAACTTTTACCACTTTCGACTTTATTTCTTAAACAAGATTTTCACATTTTTCAGTGAAAAAAATTTTTTTTCTCAACAATCAAAATTGATACGCCGATTATTTTAAGATACTTACTGAACATTTTATCACACATCAAAATGTGAAAAAAAATTGCCTGGTTTGTATTTAAAATAAAGAAGTTGATGCTCACTTCCGGTATTTCCGGAAGTGCTGCCATTTGGAAAATATTTTTATTTAATAGATTAAACACGGCATGTCGCATGTGCAAAATTTCAAATTTCTAGCCATTACCGTTCTTGATATACTTCTAACCGACGGTCACCGTGAGACACCCTGTATACTATAAACATGCACTAAATTCGTATGTATATACTTCAAAAAGAATGCGGCGGACACCGTTCAAATGTACCAAATCGCCTATAAAGGAGATTAAAATACAGGTTAACGAGTGGTTTCCCATTTTAAAAAGTGTGAAATGTCGATTGATGACTAATCGCGCTCAGGACGGCCATCAACCGCCGAAGCTGATGGCAACTTGACAACATTAAGAACTTTCGAGAAAAAATGTCTTAAAGTGGTTACCAACGAATTCTGCTGCAAAATTCGTGCCTCGATTGTTGACAATGGATGAAAAAGACAGTACCTTTGCTACTTGTCTTGAGGATTGGGCGAGGTCAACGAGATCATGATTGTTTGTCTAAAGTCATTACTGGAGGCGAATCGTGGGTACGGCAACAGTAACATATTCTCCGAAAAAAAAGCGAGACTGTTAAACATGAAGACCATTCTCATTTGTTTATTACTCTTGAGGGGTAACGTGCTTAATTTGTCCCTTCTGCTAAAACGTCAACCTAAAAAGTGGGCGTCAACGACGATAATGCTCCTACACACATAGCTCTCATTGTGAAGACTTTTTTGACAAAAAAGGCAAGTGTTATTAATTATTACAATACCTTTGCTTCAACGGTATTTTTTATGTAGTTAAAATTTATAACAACACTCCAGAGCAACTTGTTCAGGCCTAATCGATTCGAAATAAAAAAACCATTTAATGGAATTTATACGTAGAGTTATCACCTGCATAAGTGCATAGTTATCAACATCGCTCTATTATTAGTTTACACTAATTGCAAGTTTGGGCAATTCTCTTCATTGTTTCCTTAGTAGAATTTTTCAGGATTTTGTAAAGAGCAGAACTTCTTTTGTAATTGTTTGCAGAAGATATTTTAAATTAATCGTTTGAATTGCATTTAATTATTTAATTACATTTACTATTTTGATCTAAAAGCTTGCACTAACAGAAAAATTACTTGTTGTGGTGGTAACACACTTATGCCTGTACAACATTGTAAGATTTTTGTGTTCATCGACAAAACGTCAATAGCGTGGTGTTCTAATTAAGAATTTGACTCGATTCACCCATAATAAGTATAGTGCGATATAATGGCAACAAGTTACTCACATAATACAGAAAAGTACCTATAGTCTATCCAAACTAAAGTGTCCGATATGTAATTAACTCCGACTTCCTTGTATTAAATAGGGAAACAATGCTTTACTACCTGTTTTACTACCTACCGAACAGATACTAAATCTTAATTCAGCCGTTCTCAAAATATAATACTTATTATAGTACATATAAGAAATTCAGCGATTGAATACTAATAATTAATAAATATGAATCAATAGTATATTATTCAACGAGCGTATAATGATGGCTATTATTCACGAGGTAAGTTTATGGCCACGAGCCGCAGGCGAGTGGCATAAATTACCGAGAGAATAATAGCCATTATACGAGAGTAGAATACTATACTTTATCCACGACTATAAATGTTAATTCAATTTAAATATTTATTTGAAAATTCTCTAATTGACTGTATTGGATGGTTACCATGGAAATATATAAAATAACAGTGAGTAATATTCATTACTCACGTTGCTAATGACAATAACTTATTAATCACTGATAGTCGTGGATAAAAACTATAAATTATACACTTCTTCCATTAAAATCGTATTCAAAAAAGTTCCTCTAATTACTCCTTGCATTCCCCATTTGAATTGGCATTTAAATTCTCCGCGAAAGGTATTGTTGAGCTTGTGGCTCTCTAGTTACCTTTCCATGGCTGAATCCGATTTCAGAGATAAAGTCTTTCGTTTCATTACACCAAGGTCCCAAGGTTTCAAAGAAAGTCCTTTAAAAATAAAGTTATTGTTCTTTAATTGTTGGTACTTAGATTCCTATAAGTGAAAGTTAATAAACTTAATAGACACAATTTCAAATTATTGTAAAAAATGTGATATTAATATTCAATCATTCGCGCTGTATTTCATATATGTACAAATATTACATTTTGAGAATCGCCGAAGAAAGATTATTATCTGATCGGTAGGTAGTAAACCAGGTAGTAAAGTATTGTTTCCCTATTGAAGGCGACGAAGTCGGAGTTAATTACATATCGGACACTTTGGTTTGGATAGACTATACCTACATTTATTTTAAGTTTCACTCTTATAAGATTGTTGGCATTTGCACATTAGGTACCTACACATTGATGTGTTTTTAAGTATCTTGGCCATACTAACAGTAATTATTTTACTTTACAGTTATGTTATCCAAGGTTGAAAAGAAGTTTGTTAATTTACACTAATAGCTACTGGCAGACAATACAAGTTTGTTGTAAAATACCATTTCCTTTATGGACTACTTAGCGTAAGTGAAAGTGCATAAATTTTCAATAATTTCTGATCCAGCATATTGTTCACCAGAAAATTCCTACCTGTTTGTATTGTTTTTATTTAAAAATAGCAGTATTTAATATACAAACTGAATACTTACAACTCCCCTTTTTGTGCGACTTTAATTTTTGTTAATCCAATTGACGACTCAACATTGTGTAGGTATGTGTTCTACAACCACGACTTTGTTACGAATCCACAACATTTTAAAAAAGCTTAAGAAAATAACGACGTAAAGGATTAATTCGCACGAAGTCAAAAAATACAAAATTATGACGTTTTTTCGAATTTTCTATTGCGCTATTGCAACTATTCAGATAGAGACCACCTACATTATTTATTACTATCAAGATTTAAATGTTGTCCTGTGCAACAATAGCTTTTCTCTACAGTCTGCGTCATAACCCAATTTTAAAGAATTAGTAACATGCATAATTCAACATTCCACAATACTTTTTACATTAAAGTTAATAAATTGTTAATTGCATCATTTTCTAAATTCAATATTTCTTTGTTCAAGCATTGTGCCTTTTTAGTTAGTAATTAGGAACAATTGCAATTGTTATCGATGGCTGTATGTAAACCAAGCAGAATGAAAATTGTAAAAATCCTTTGTATCAACAATCAACGAGGAACGCAAGAATAAGAGCTTGTTTTCATGACTTTCTTTTGCTAAAACCTTTCAGCTCAAATTAAAAGTAAAATTCAATGAAGAATCTGAGGTCTCTTATTAGTACTTTTCAAAAGAAAGATAACTTTCTGTCTGTGAAATAATGGGATTTGACTATTTTATGTGTTCGAACATCGTTGCTTTCAATATCGTTGTAGCAAATCCGCAATGATTCCCTTCGATAGGTAGGTAAATCCCTCTTGAGTTATTGTACGATTTTAAAGGATAATAACCTTGTCACTGCTAAGATACAGTATGTTCAATTTACTTTTCATTACGTAAGATGTCATTATTCCTATTTTAAGTGGCAAAAGTACTATAAACAAGAAAGTGTTTCAGTGGTGAGGTTTTAAAGAAAACTTTCATAAGTTAGTTATACCTAATCACAATCCATTTAAGAAAAAAATTGAAAGTCGCCATTTTGAAATAATTCGTTAAATTAAAAATCTGATATCACCATCGTGTAGTGTAGAGAATGTCCTGAAACATATTACATACTGCCAAATATTGTGAATGTAGTACCCATGGTGTGCCTAAAAAAAATAAGGCGCTTACTCTGAAACAGGCTGTATATACAAGCTATAAGTAAGTTAACTAATATTATCTTACAGCATCTTCGGTATTTTATTAATTGTGGTAGTTGGTAGATACCTACAGGTGTCCAGGAGGGTATAGTCAGTTTTTTTACATTTTCGCAATTCGCGCTGGTAAGTTCTAGGGCTTAACGATAGGGTACGTAGAAAGTTCGAAAAAAATAGTCTCCTAATTATCTTCAATACAAATCTCCTCAGAAAAATACCCGCGGCGGACACACTGGCTGATTGTGTTAGGTAGCCACGAAATCATCTGAAATAGATGATTAGAGAAAATACTTTAACTTGTGCTGAGGAGAACACATTATTAGCACAAACAGATGCAGATGTCAAATGTTTTGTTTCGAAAATCTATCTTTACTACAAGGGTCGAAGGAGTATCTATCTCAACAACGATCAAAATCCACCACGGTAATCTAACTCTATTGGAGTGGAAGTTAGGAAGCATAATTCAAATTCATTTCGGATGAACGGCAGAAGAAGTTCAAAAGTCCAAAGAGTTTGTATATTCCCGGTTCTTGTTCCGTCTGTTGCATTAAATGGTTAATGTAAATCGACAAAATAGGTAGTATAAATTCTTCATTAGCGTTAAGCGTACTGAAAGTAGGTCTTTCAAGAGCGGCGGCGCGTTTAATTGCATTTCGAAATTAGCACTAAACATTGTATTTATAACTTAAATTTAGCAATTCAATTTGTACCTACCTATTAAGTTCAAAAAATGTTACATACTAAATTGAAGTTATAAATTAATTAAGTGCAATTGGACAGAATCTGTAAATAATCAAAAATGCGCCTCAACCCCTCATGTACTGAAGAAAAATAAACTAGCATAGTTGAAAGACCTCTACATCAACTATGTCTGTTTAATTTTCTTACTTCTATAGTCACAATAATTAATTATGTGACGTGCATTTTCGTGTTGTAGATCATTGGCCCACATTTTTCGAGTCTGCTGTTGGGAATTCTTACTATACCTACTATTTTGGCCAACTCTACTGAAATTTATTAACTGACTATTTTTGGCAGGCGCTAGATGATTTTGATCTGGGCAACATGGGGATTTCAACAACACGCTGCAACATGCCCTACCGCGGATTATGAAGAAATTAAGTTGTTGGTAGATAAGTTTCCAAATTTTGCAAATTCTCGTAAATTCTGTAGATAAATCATTAAAAAATACCAGCACTTACTTGTCGTTAGCGCCAATTTGCATGACAACAATTGTGGTTGGATCTTTTGTTTTGTAGTTATTAACACTTTTTATCTAATATTGATTAAAACTGCACTTAAAACTTATGCACATTGGAAAGTAGGCTGTGAGTATGCGAAAATAAAATACGGTAATGAACGTCTAATAGGGTTGAGTTGAGTTAAGGGTTAATAACTACAAAACCGCTAAAGATAGGTATAGGGATACCTATAGTTTATCGATGCGTAAATTAAATCGCTTTCCAAATATGTAAAAATATACGGGGTGTTACATTTGAAAAAAACGACTTTTTGGTGTTTGAAGTTTTTTAACTTTGCCACTAATTTTGAACGCCCTGTATAATCTGTGATAGGTTTGCAAATGCATTTTGTGACCCCTTATGGTTTTACTTCGTGTTTGTAAAGTATGAATGTTTTGCGTTCAAAGAAGAGCAAAAGGTGGGCTATTAAACATCCCCCCCGCAAAGCGCAAATTTTTCAAAAAAATCATAATATCTTAAAAACAGTTGAAGATAGGTATAGGATAATCTAATACATATTAACGCAGAATCGATTGTATAATCCAAAAATGCAATAATATACAGGGTGTTCCATTTAAAATAAGAAGATGAATGGCGATTTCCGGTCTTTCCGGAAGTTGTACAACATCGACAATATTTTAGAACAAAAGAAGGCTATGGGTTATCCTTAACCTGAAAGTTTCAAATTCATAAGTAGTAAGGGACCCCAGAAACTTCTAATGAACGGGTTCCGTGATATACCCTGTATTGATGAGCCGGATGAGCGTTTTTTCTTGTAGATATTAACACAATTTGTATTTATTTATATTTTTTTTTAATTAATAATAATAATATAATTGTATTTGAGAGCTTATATCGCTCTACTACATGAAGTTCAGTTGACAAGTAAAATTAAAAAAATAAAAAATAAAAGTCCTAACTTAATTATTCACTCATTTAACATGAAAGAACGTAATTTTAGCATTTCTCTTGTGTAATTATAGTCTCAAGCAATTTTTATATGCTAACCTAATTTGACTAATGACTCTTTTTTTTACAATAGAACTTCTGAAATGTAAGTTCATGGTGGAGTCAGAGGCTCAAAAAGGGGTAGTGGTTAAAATAATAAAACGACTTGAAATCTCCCCTTAGACAATGGTTTTAATAAATCCAAATTTAATGAAGCGAAAGATGAAGAGTTTATGTTTTTTTATAACAGTAAGTACCCGAAAGTACTGAAAAGCCAGCCCCATCAACGGCAAAACTGACTGTTAATGACAATAAATTAATCTTTTTATTGTCATTAACAGTCAGTTTTGCCGTTGATGGGGCTGGCTTTTCAGTACTTTCGGGTACTTACTGTTATAAAAAAACATACTCTTCATCTTTCGCTTCATTAAATTTTGATTTATTAAAACCATTGTCTAAGGGGAGGTTTCAAGTCGTTTTATTATTCTGAAATGTAGATATTGTTCACAATTTAAAGTAGCACTTTTTAGCTTGTAGTATACAGGGTGGTCAGAAATTCACTCATCGACGGGTAAGGGTAGTATTGGGGACGTTGCTCTAACGAAATAAATGCAAAAAAATCTAGTAAAAGTCGTACCGTTTCTGAGTTATCCGCAGATGAAGTTAGCCAATAAGAGCGCTGCGCGGGCGAATTCAAACAGCCATCCACAGGCGGTGTTGCCATGCGTAGTCGAGGCATGGATCCGCCAAAGAAATCGAAAAGAAAAACTCTGTTCGGAAGCGGGGATCTAACCCGCAACTTTCTGATTGAGAGTTTCGCGTCCTACCGTCTACGCTGCCGAAGCACTACAATTCATAAACAAAATATTAAGTTGTTTGTGCTACAATTCCTTTGATTTTAGAAGCCACTAGGGCGGACTGTTTGTTAGTAATAATAATTAATCGGTAATTCACGACATTTTTCGAAAAGTCGGTGATGGGACCAATGGAATTTTTTATGGCGATTGGTTTTGAATTAGTTGATAATGCTTGCTAGATAAATCTTTAATTTTTGTACAAAAATCGTTTAGTTACTGGTACAAAAAAAAACACCACCGACTTCTCGAAAAATGTTGCCTAGAAACGTTTAGGAATGAGCCAATGACTATTTTCATTTTCATTTTGGCTCCACGAATTTCTGAAGCAAACAGACAATCCTTCTTTAAGAACTCGGCCAACATAAAAACGTCTACTCGGGGAAGGGTATTCGACTTAGCTTTTAAATAAGTTCCATTTACCATCGTAAAAATCACTTTCGCAACGGTATATTAAATCAAGCTAGCCGACTGACAGCAAACGATACCAGCATGTGACGTCACTATCTGTTTCAAACTGATTTAGCGCAAACGCTCATATTTGAACACTTTAATTCTTTTTTTCTCGAAAATGGTTCGGGTTATTTAACTTTTTTGAACTACTAAACAGTTTACACACACGAGTTTTTCTTTTCGCTTTCTTTGGCGGATGCATGCCTCGAGTACGCTTGGCAACACCGCCTGTGGATGGCTGTTTGAATTCGCCCGCGCAGCGCTCTTATTGGCTAACTTCATCTGCGGATAACTCAGAAACAGTACGACTTTTACTAGATTTTTTTGCATTTATTTCGTTAGAGCAACGTCCCCAATACTACCCTTACCCGTCGATGAGTGAATTTCTGACCACTATACCTAGTGGCTTCTAATACGCGAATGTCTTCTTGTTTTAGAGTTTCACTTAGATTAACAATAACATTATCAATATCTTTTTTGCACAGTTGTCCTCTTTTCCCCTTTAACCACAAGTTTTGGTCACTGAATTTTAAACAAAATTGATGAATACGTGTCATCCAATTTTCACTTCGTTGGTTATTGCTTGACTCATCCAGCAGTAGGAGACGATTGTATAGTAGTTTTGTGTACCACGAATCAGGAAGATTTACAATTCTTTGCCAGAATGTAAGTACCCTTTGCCAAATCTGTACTGCAATCTGTTGTTGATCAGTTTCCAGGCGAATGTAGTGATCGGGTGTATTTTTTGGTAAATGAAGAAGCGATTTAAAAAATTTTATTTGCACTTTTTCGTTTAAAGGTAGGTAGTTTAGGGCCCATATTTCAGCTGCGTATAGCAGGGTGGCATGCGGATTTAGTTTAGCAAATGAACCTTTGTTTCCCATATGTTACACTTACTTTGTACCAAAATACTTTTTACGATTCCAAACGATCTATTTGCTTTAGCTATCATGTATGATGCGGCCTCATAAAATTTGCCTGTGCTTGAAAATGGAATTCCTAGATAAATGAACTTGCTGACCATTACAATTTCCTTTTTCCCATATACTAATTTTTGATTCTCGGCACATTTGCCTTTGTGAAAAACTACAATTTTCGTTTTCTCTGTGTTTACATCCAAATTTTTTATCTTACAGTAGTCTCGTAAAATATTTAGCTTTCGTTGAGTATCAATCATCGATTCGGCTAGTATCACAATATCGTCAGCAAACAAAATCATTAGCAATTCATTTATGTCGTCTATGTTTAGCCCTCTTACACCACGTGCTTTGAAGAAACACTCAATGTCTGAGACAAATAGCGCAAACAGTAATGGACCGAGTATGTCGCCTTGTAAAACGCCTTTGGTAATTGCTATCGGTTCTGATGTTGTATTGTTAAGCTTTATAATGAAATTAGAAGAACTGTAAAAGTTGCGTAGAACTCTAATCAGTTTAGTGGTTACTCCTAGTTGATGTAGCTGTTGCCAGAGAAGATCATGATTGACCGAGTCAAAAGCTCTTTTAAAGTCCACAAATATGGCGTATGTGTATGATTTTTTTACTTTTAGACGAGATTCGATAATGGCGGTTAGAGTGAAGATTGTATCGAGGGTGCTTCTTCTTTTTCGAAAGCCCATTTGATTCTCCGGCAAAACATTGTGTTGCTCACACCAGTTGCTTAACCTTTCGTATATAATAGACGTAAATAATTTAGTTATATGGTTTAAGTAAAGATATTCCTCTATACTATAGTTTAGTGGGTTATCTAGTTCACCTTTTTTATGAATGAAAAAGACTAATACATCTGTCCATGTTGAAGGCATATTTTTTTATACTCAGATATAAATACTTAATCGATATTTTGGAGAATTTTGGACATTACCATTTGAAATCCGTTACATTTTATGACAGATTTTAAAAAGCACAAACAAGAATTTTGCATTGTTACGGGTAAGAAACGCGATTAAAAAATCTATGTCGCATACTTAGTTATTTCCTCACTATATGTCCTCAAATTTAAAAGACATTAGTTATTAATGCAATATATACCAAGAAAGGTCATACACGCAATTTAAACAAAGAACACACCTATTTAATTGATAATTTTAATCATTGTCAATGATAATTATATTATACTTTCCAAACTTCTCCGTAATTTTAAAGGTTAAATAATGAAATGCGGTTTCAAACCGGTATACCTATGACAAACATATATATTATGTACTTTCAGTTCTAAAATTAATATACAGAAAATTAAGATAGGTATATAATACGTTTGGCATTGAGGTATTCATAATGACCGATTTTATATAGGATGCACATCACCATATGAGAACCTTTCACAACAATAACTAAAAACTGATTTATTTTGTAATTATTACAACAATAAAGAACTGCCAGTTGCTGCATAGGAACATAAGGCAGTATATAATAAAAAAACACTCAGTCTCTAATTCTCATCTCATCTTAGTCATCATCTGTGTATGCAGGTTTTCTAGCAGGTTTTCGACGATTAATTGGTCCAGTTGGTCTTGGTTTTGGTGTTGGTGGATTTTCTAAAGCGTCTAATTGTTCATCGGTTAATCGATCTTTATACCAATCCGCGCTAAAATATATTAAATAATTATATCCATACATGATAACAAGGTTTTATTACCATTCTGGTATTTTCCTTGCCCAATCACATCTACCCGTTCTTTCATCAAATGCCTGTCCTAGCTTACAACCGTTACGTCGAGGTGTGACTCCATCTATGCAAACGTAGAAAAACTGGCAATCCTCAGGGTCTGCGTACCTTGGGTGGGTCAAGGCTATACTCTCGTTTACCTTGGGACAGTCAAATTGAAATACATCTGTAATTAAAGAGAAAAATATGATATATTCTACTGTTTAATTTATTAAATCGACAAAACTATTTTATTGTACTACGGATGAATAAAAATGGAAATTGTTTTAATGAGAGAAATCAAAATTAAAAAACGAAATATTTGTAACGCGTTATAATTTTGTGTAAAAGTTTGGGAAAGTTTATAAAGAAATTCATGGAATTCAAATTTTCAGAATAAGAAATTATTTATTCAAATATATGCAATGACCGCAAAGGATACAACGTGACAACAATAAAAAATAAGTAAGTAATTGAATAACAACAACAGACATTCTTTTATATGATGCAATAATTAATAAGAATATTACCAAAACGTTAAATAGCTGCAATACCGACAAATATTTTGGTGTTTCCCTTATAGGTATAGGTACATTTGTAGGAGAAACGCACAAGGACATAAATATAATACATTGAATATTGCAAAAATAAAGATAAAGTCTTGTGTTTTTACATCAAATGTCTCAAAATTTAATTTGCAAAATAGAAGTTAAGATATCATTAGAGAATTTGCGATAGCGGAAGAAATTCGTAGTTCTATACCGGGTGTCAACGAATCTATTAGACGAGTCATAACTTCTAGAATATTAAGTGGTACCTATGTAAAGAGGAGAGTTTTCGCATATTTTTTACTTCATTGGAAATGGCTCCGGTTTTGAGTTTTTATAATAATAATCATAATAAGTTCAACAAATCAACCAAAGAACATTCAAAAATATCAACACTATTAGAAATAGGAGAAGTACAAGACCTTAATAGCATTTATACTTTTAAATTGTTTTGTATTCCTGATAATGAAGCCTAACATTTTCATTGAGGAAGAGGAAACTTGTTGAATATGATGAACGAAACTAAGTTTCGTATCAAAAAGTATGCCTAAATCTTTTATAATGTTATATCTACCTAATGGCATTTCATTTAGTTGGTAGCCAAATAAAATAGGTGTAGTTTTACGAGTAAGTGATAATATCTTACATTTCGATATATTTAAGAAGAGACTATTGATGTTACACCACTCCTGTATTTTTGCCACTTGTTTTTGTAAGAACTGACAATCAGCAATAGTATTGATGCAACCGAATATTTTGAGATCGTCAGCAAATAGCAGCTTTTCACAAGAAATTGCACTGGTCAGATCGTCATAAATATTATAAACAACAGTGGACCTAAATTAGATCCTTGTGGCACACCAGCTGGCACAGGATTTTTAAATCGAACACCCCGTATATTGTAACATTTTTGGATATCTGAGACAATTTTGGTTCAGAATGTGACATTTTAAAAAGTTGTTACGCCTAACTTCATTTTTTTAGAGTAAAGTTTTAGTTACTTACTTACTAGTATGATAGATAGGAATAAGAGAAGTTGGCAAACTTCCATTTTCGTGTCTAACTATTATTTTTTACAACCTTTATATGCTGCTATTTTTGTAATCTATGTCCTGTTTATGCTACATTCATAAGACTAAAAAAAAATTTTCAAATGGCGACCCTTTTTTGACAAGCACTTTTCCGAAAAAAGGATTCCTTGACGAATCTAACGATACTAATTTATCTGCAATTGGATTAAAAATAAGAACATAAATTAAATATTACTACCTAAGGGAAATACTGGATAATAATTTATTTACTTTCACTGTAGTAAATTTTCAAAGTGCATTGCTTCTGTTCAAGATACATTTCAGCACGTTCAATTCCTTCTCTCAACACGTTCGCAACATTTGAGGCGTTATACTTTTAAATGCAACATCAAAAGTAACACTAAAAAAATGAAGTAGGCGTAAATACTTTTTAAAATGTCACATTCTGATCTAGAATTGTCTCAGAAATCCAAAAACGTTAAAATATACAGGGTGTTCCATTTAATAATTCAAAACCGGACCCATCTCTGAGGAAACCGGAAGTGACCGTAAAGTGAAAAATATGCCAAAACTCTCTCTTCACATATCATTTACCTATATCAAATCTCATTTTGATACACCTAATATTCTAATAAATTTGTAGACACCCGGTATACAAACGCAAAAATGGAATGCCAACAACCAAAGTAATTAATATGCAATTAGTATATTTCTATTTATAAAACATTGATAATTCAATCTTTTAGGACAGCGTTTCCCAAACTTTTTTGACCGCGACCCGGTACGAGGTTTTAAAATTTTTGGTGACCCATCTTATGAAAAAACCCCACTTCTTTACAAAACAAATTTTATTTTTTAATTGAAAGTCTAGTTAATTGTTTGTTTGTTTTATTTCGTACACAAAAATTTCAAAATAATTATATAAGAAAAATAAAAGTAATTAAAAAATTATATTCATTTAAAACTAGTAAATGAAGTAAACTAACAACGTTAGCAGCACAACGCGCGGACGCGAGCGATAAAGCTACGTGAAAGAGTGCAAACACTTTTCCACTATTCCTAGTGTATAACGTATAACTGATGTAAAAAATGTAATAGGTACTAATTTTTTTTGTGTTTTTACCATTTTTTTCCGTGACCCGGCAAAATTTTTCTACGGCCCTGTGCCGGGTCGCGACCCACACTTTGGGAAACGCTGTTTTAGGATCTCATTAACACTATTTTAAAGATTTCTAACACACTATAATTGGTTCCAATCTCCAAATTCAGTTGGAATGACTTTCCATGCAGGATAAGCTGCACCGTTTTATAACGCCACAGGAACTGTGTTACTAGTAGCCTCTAATCTAAATAAACTAGTGCATACATATTTAGATAAATCTGGAAGTTATATAAGTACATGAAAGGGACAGCTTCTTTCAAAAATTGTACTTCAAGTATGAAAATACTGGATTAAGAACAAAGATAACGTTAGTGGTAAATCGCTAAAGATACTCTGAAAGTAATTTAAAGCTCATTCTACATTTGGACATTGGAATTGCCTTCAGTTAGAAAAAGGACTGCATAACGTTTTCTTTACATAAATATGCGATAAGGAAACGGAGTTTTTGAAATTCAAAAATCAAAAATTGCTAAATGCTTTCTTAAAATTACTTGTGGGTGTATCACTTCATAATTTTCGATGTAATTCAGTAAGTACAAAGATTATGATCGTTATATAATTCGTCAGTGCACTAAATCATTGACTTTACACACTAAGTCAATGACTAAACCTAAAGGCAGTCCATTACAATATTTGTCTATGAATCGAGATGCTGTAGGATCAATGCCACGATAGGTAATTCTCAATGATCTTATAAACAAGCACAATCAAGTACGATTGCCTCCAATTTTTGAAACTCTGACCATGTTATGCCTACAAAAACCTACAATAAATTAATTACCACACCTGACTTTGAAAATTATTCACTTGCCTTAGTGTAAGGCAAACAACTTTGGTACTTATCTCAAAGTCACCAAAAGAATCCCGTTTAACAGACACAAATATCACAATCGAACAACTATAAAGTTGTCAAGTTGCCTTCCACAAGGTTAAACATTCACGGGCATAAATTTAACTTAATAGAAAAAAAAACTGTTGAATATTACCTTTCGAACTACATCCTTTCTTCTTAGCTTCATCGGGCCACGAGCAAATGCCAACTTTGTCATTGTAAACTAATCCGTCAGGGCATATAATTAAATTAAATTTACCATCGGTACAAAAATAAAATCTATTGCATATATTTGCCTCTTCGTGTGCGAAGTATCCATGTTTTCTAGGACAGTTTTGAGAGGGTTGTGGAGTTTCTGTAGAAGAACAAAAATTGATTATTCATATACTTAGAAAGTTATAATTATAATAGAAAGGATTTAACGGTCCGATATACTTACGTAGTTTTGGTCTGTTCGAACAATCAATGTTAAATGGTAAATCACATTTCTCATCGTGAATACTAAAATCATTAAAAACCATACCATCGGGGCACAGTTTTTCGGTTATTGCCCCATCTCTACATGCGTAGTACTTATCACATTGATCGACATCGGCAAAATAACCATCGGGTTCAGGGCACTGATCTGATGACTCTTGTTCCAATTCATCTTCAGTTGGTCGACTTTGTTTATTACGGGCAGCAATTACACTACCTAAAAATATAAAATCTTTGTCTATTTATGCGAACCTACTTGTGCAGTAAGAAATTGATTTCCTTTCTAATTAAGAAAAAGTGTCACAAAGCGGATGTACATATAATAGAATTCACTAAATTGGATCGAATTGGAAAATCATTCATTAGGTACCTACTGTAGCGTTCATTAAAATATGCTCAAGGCAGGCATACGTTGGCCTTTGCTGATGGTGTAACAATTCGTAAAATCACTTTCACATTACATACTCTCCCATTTACGATAAAGCGCATCATTATAATATTTTAATTTACACATTTCAAAATCACTTACTTATTGCTTACTTAAATAGTTAAGATTAGTTTGTGTATTTTATACCGCAAATATTGCAATAATGACAATGAGAATTAACTTACCCGCAATTAAGAGTAGCATGACCAAGTGTAATACTCGCACCATATCGAAGAACTACCTACCTTCTTGCAGTTCTTTGGCTTATAACGCGGTTTCACAAAGTCGATGCGGATTGACCTTGTACCTTACGTACAAAGAGACTTACATAGTTAATCTCTGTGCTATGATCATTCTATTCAGTAGTGAGTAAATCAATAACATGAGAGTGTACTTGCAGTTTCTGTAAATTAAAAAAAAATCATACATAATATGCTATGACGTTCTCATTTCCGTATTTTTTCACAATTCACCGAAGAATTTAAATGATCAAAATTGGCTATAAGCTATCTCAGTGGCATAAGATAAGTGTATCTACTTTTCATCCAGGTGGCTCGAGTTCAAATCTGGCCCCATGTGAATGTTAAAGCTACGAGAAACTAAAATATATCAGACAGAAAGCAAAATCAGTGCCAATGCATTCCGCGTTAAACATCCAGTTGAGGCCAAAATAATATTTACACATCTAGGATACATCTAAAATTAATCGGTATTAGATCTATATTAATTGTTAAAGGGGATGAAATGAAAGATTTCCGACGTAACTCAGATTTTAAATGTTTTACGGCATTATCGTCGGTGGAATAATAATAATAATTTTCCAATATTTTTTTCAAATAATAGTTGTTCGGCGATTTCTCTTTCTTGTAAATAAATAGCACAAGTTGAGATTCGTGAAGTAATTAAATATTTTTTCCCTCGAGCATAATAACGCTTGTTCGCACAATAAGCTCCGCAACTGTTCATATTGGAACAAAAGCTGTCACCCAAAAGGGGTTTCCAGAAGTGTTTGGCGTATTTCGCGAAACGAAAAGTTGGACTGCCAACGGAAACCTGCGTCCAAGAAAGCCAAAACAGTTCCATTGGCCGTAACTTGCAATGACTTCCTTTTTATTGATTGTCTTAAAAAACGTGAAACAATTAACGGAGTTATGTTACCCCACCTCAACGCCTAAAAGATAAAATTCAGGCATAACTACTCTTAGGAAGAAAGAAAATTCACTTACACCAGGATAGTGCATTCTATCGTAGGTCAAAGGTCAATAAATTGGTACCCCCACAATCCTTATTCGCCAGACGGAATTGCTTACAAGATATGAGCATTAGAACATATAGCCCAAGAGTAGTAGGGTTCCGCCAAAAATTAAATCCTGTAAAGTCGAAAATTGGCACAGTGGATCTGTTTGATATCCTATACAGCATATCAAAAGCCCCCTAACTTCCCGTGTGCGATTTCTGGAATTTCAGGAACTGAAAGTCCTAGAAACCTGTAGAAAGTGATCTCACGATGGAATTAAATGATGCAGAATGCTGTTTTTGGCATCAAACGATAGAGAAAATACTCAGAAGTGGGTATACTATCATCAGCGATTATTTAAGTTATTAAACTAAAACTTCGATCCCTAGGAATGTTTAAATCGGGCAAACTTGGGTGGAGGTCTACTGAATTTGAATTCAAAGAACCGTAACGCCTTGATTTACTTCAAAAAATACTACTTGTGAAGCGTGAACTGACTGACCGAGTGCTACAGATATTTATTGAACTTCTCGAATTATAACTTGAAGAGGATAATTCGCGGTACCATAATATCGGTATCCGTATTATGTCAGGAACATCAACAGTTGGAGGAAAATTGAAGACTCGGGACACTTGATTCTCTATGACTTCATCATATGCTGGAGTAGTCAATATTGTGCCCGATAAGAGTGCGTACGTTGAAGTCAAAATTGTCAAACGCAAATCGAAGAAAACCATTTCTGTTTTTCTCCAAAAGTATTTGTCGCGTCCATCATAACCTTTTCGTAATAAGTGTGAAATTAGAAGATTATAAACATCATAAACAATGTGGCAAGCCTTCTCAATACGTTACCTCTGAACTTCCCCATAGCTTGTATAGAGAAGCTTATACTATTTATGATAACCTTTTTAAAGGAATCCGAAGGATCACAAAGGGGTGAATGTAATAATTGTAATGAAAACACACAACTAACTCCTTACTTTTCGTATAATTCAGTAAATCGTAATTATCGGTTCTAAAGTGACGACATGTTTCGGGAAACAATTTCATTCATTCTCATTAGTTTATGCACTTGCGGACATTTTTTTTATCCATATTTTAATTGCTCCTCATCCATTCATCATGACTCTTTTTACGAACCTGGGTTCTCTCTTCTAGAGAACCCCTTTAGTTTTTATTAAAACTTTGTGCGATTCGATGTTTTATTATAATTACGTTATTTTATAACCTTAGTTTACTCCCCTCAGCTTTACTTAATGTTACACTTCTTTAATTATTAATTTTCGATAAGGCTTGATAATGGGAAATTGTTTCCCGAAACATGTCGCCACTTTAGAACCGATAATTACGATTTACTGAATTATACGAAAAAGTAAGGGGTTGGTTGTGTGTTTTCATTACAATTATGATAATCTATCAGTTGTCTGGAAGTATAGGTAGTGACGATGTATAGTACAGTCATTTCGTGCTCAAAAAGGGGGTTACCTGGAAAATTTTCCGGAAGTTTTGAAAATTGGTGATTGTATAGCTTTCGACGTGCTCTTTTCGATTTTTCACTTTTCCACTCGTATCTTTGCCGCTCGCGCCACCATATTGGAAAAATGACACCCAAAAACAGTTTATGACAATATCTTCCTTCCAACTCATTTTACGACGAAAATAGTTATGTAATAAATTAAACTAGAGAATTTCCTATACGTAATTTAGTAACCTTTCTTTTTGTTAAATGAATAGCTTCAGCGTACGAGTGCCGCAAACCAATGTGTACCTACATTTATACTATTACGCGTTATTCGTATATTAACGAAATAGTTACTTTTGTATCTAGTGTCATTGAATAACTTATTCAATGCTAGTGCGCGAAATGCCACTTTGGTGATCGAGAACTGATTTATTTAACGAGGCGCAGCCGAGTTAAAAAAATAGTCGAGATCACCAAAGTATTTCGCGCACGAGATGCAAACAAAATTTTTTCTACAAATGTGAAAAAGTTGGCACAATTATCTTAATCTTAAAATACAAAACTCTCATCTAGTTTGCGTGCAGTGCGCGAAGTACTGTACTTCGCGCACGGCGTCGTCATTTCGCGCACGCTGTCATGGTAACGTAGGGAAGTGAAAGAAAGGGTCACTTCGCGTATTGTTATCGATGCGCAAACCTTGTCATTTTTTGACGTTTGTAGAAAAAATATTTTACGACGCGTTGAAAACTGGCCTACTACGGCCTATAAAGGCCATCGCAAGTATCAAAGGATCCGCCGCCTCGGCGTCGGGCCCCCTCCTCCCTTCTACGAAACATTTGCCGACAGAGCTCAAATATTCTACCTGAATCATCAGTACAAGCGTTGACTTTTCACTCAACGGTACAAGTTTATATCGATCTACCTAGTACAGTGTCGTTCGCATTTCTACAGCCATGCCTTATAAGGAAGTGATCTGTTTTACTTGTGAGAATCCATTGCAAGGAAGAAGCTGATTGAAGTGAAGGAAAAATGATTGGGGACTTTTCGTAAGTCAAGAGTTCAAAGAAAGGACAACAGGGGCAAACTGTTGGAGGGACTGAGATCGATAGTGGTTCACGATGTGTGTCGAAAACGATATAATAATGATAATGAAAAATCTGCATCTTCGCGTAGAGGAAGGGATGTCGCGACTTCCCAATCCACAACTGCGATCCACTACATCAACATTCTCATTCAGAGATAATTGTTGTTGTGCTCTTCAGAATTCTGCTCAAAATAAGAGTAAATATACTGCATTGCAGTCGATGTCATATGGATACGGACCTCTTTTTTTAATTTCTCCAGTCAGTGGTGCTTGATACAATTTATTTATGCACGAGTTGTGATACTGTGCATCGACTACGACCAAATTATTGACATGCTCGAGATGCCCCATAATCGCTCGACCCCAATCATCATTACGAGTTGCAGCTAGTTCTGACATGCTGTTTTCCATTGACAATTCCACTCAGAAAATTTCAACCAATTAATTTGCACAATTTTAAATCATTCGACCAATTAGGAACGAATTACACTGACAATTTAGTATGGTCCTCAAATTATCGCTGTAATTCCTTCCTCCTTTCCTCAAATTATTTTCTTTTGTGGAATTGTCATGCCGAATACAACTCGGTAGTACGAAATTGCCGAAAATTTTCGATCTCAGATTACTCGTATTTGTTTCGACGGCAATTTCAACTCGTTCGCTACGCTCATTCGTGGAAATTGTCGTTGAAACAAATACTAGTAATCTGAGATCGAAAATTTTCGGCAATTTCGTACCCACTCGTTGTATTAGTAATGTAATGATAATATTTACGTAGGTACGTTATTTTAAGCATAGAACAGTAAAGATAGTGAAACTCCTAAGGTAAAATTTCATTCAAATGAAACTCCTAGCGCAGTATTTCAAAAAAATGAGACTCCAAAAGTAAAATTTGATCTAAATGAAACTTCTAGCGCAATACTTCAATAAAATGAAACTCTAATATAAAATTTCATTTAAATGACACTCCTAGCGCAATGTTTCTAAAAATGAAGCTTTTAACGTAAAACTTCATTTAAATGAAACTCCAAAAGTAAAATTTCATTTAAATGAAACTCCTACCGCAATATTTCTATAAAATGAAACTCCAAAGGTAAAATTTCATTTAAATGGAAAGGAAACCGTATTTCAAGAAACACAAATGAAAATGTGTCTTTATGCATTTTCACAATAAAGGACACTACCCTACCCTTGCGAATTAGGGCCATTAGGGGTACATTACAAATTACAACAGACCGTCTTCCTGATCATGGGCGCCGCTACTAAAGGGCAAGGGAGGTGACTCTACGTAGCCTATTGAGTTACTAATTTAAAAAGAGGTAAAAATTTTCAAGCATTCTAATTTCTACTTGAAAAAATGTAAGGCCCCCCCCCCCCCCCCCCCAACAAATTTTCTTCCGGCGCCCGTTCCTGATGTATTGAAACGTTGGTGCCCTATGTATCCGAGAGACATTAAATTTGTCAATGAATGTACAGTAGGGCACGAAGGCAAGCTTGACTGAAAATCGTTTACGACTCGCTTAACAAAATGTTGTCAACAGTCTGGGGCGATCTCAATAAAAAATATTGTGGAATTTGTGATTCACACATACCGCAGTTACTTCTCTGGATAGATAATCTTGAGAATGAAAAGTAATATCGTCGCGCTTCGTTGATAATTTCTGCTACAGCCATAATAATTTTCTGCCGTTTCTCTGATTTTTGAATGCCAGCTTTTTTAGCCATACAACTTCACATCTTCCCGGAATTTCAAGTTTTTTGTAGTGCAGTTTAAGGTCAACTGCAACCAATCCAACTACAATAATGTTATTCTCCATAGAACAATTCCACCTAATATAATATGAATTATCCTAAATTTGTCATGATTTTTCTACTTCTTCCTTTGTTACATTTCAAAAGTCCAAGGAGAGTGTAAACCTTTACCAATGAATAGGCAACTCTCCTTGCAGTTTTGCAATGTGTAACACCTTGCGAATGCTGTTTTATCTTCTCAGAACTCGAAGCTATTACAGCTTGTACTTCTACAGATCTACACTAACACGAAATTATTCGATTCAAAAATGCTTTTTAAACGTTCACAGAGGGTTAAGGAGACAAGTTAGAAAACATGTTTAAAATGTATTCCCCTGTATATAGTATTATAATTTAACTGCTATTCTCCTCCCGGGTTTCTCCTCGCGTAAAAGCGTTTAATTGACGACGTTTCGGCCAGGTGGCACTAGTCATCTTCAGGTCTTCTTGTTGTGTGATCTGGTCACACGAACAAAACTACCGTCGGCCGCTGAAGGTTGTGGTTTAAGTACTTTGCTCCTTTCACTTTCACTTTCTCTTTCCCTTTCTACTTTCTTTCTGCGTGTTTTCTTCGGTGATGTCGGTGTTCCATTTGATGTTCTTGATGAAGCCTCGTTTTCCGTTGTTGTTTCACTTTCTGCCTTCTTTTTTCTGGTTCTCTTTGGTTGTGTCACTGTTCTCATCGGTGTATCTGATGAAACCTCGCCTTCTGTTGTTGTGCCTCCTTTGGGTTCGGTGATCTTGTAATTATAATTTATAATATACAGGTTGTCCCAGGCGGAGCTTACGCTAGACGTATCTTGAAAACCGAATGTCACAAAAATTTGAAATTTTGGGACCCGAGTTACTTTTTCACTTACAATCGACTAAAAATATTTGCAAGGAAGTAGCACTTCCGGTTATACCGGAAGTAGACCATAACTTCGTTATTTTAAATGGCAACCCCGATTTTTTTTTTCTGATTCGAATTACCCCTTTTATTTGGTTTCCAAATCACCCTACATGTCAAATGTTTGCATGGCCACCTTGACTTTATAAGTGATTTAATGGAAATTTTATGGAATGCAGAGGTTCACGCCAATGGCTGTAACTTTTGAACACTTTAAGATAGAAATGCATGTGATACATGGTTTTAGGAAGAAGTGCTCCTTCTAGTCGTACCATAGCTTCTTCAAATGAAATGTTCCAAGGTCACGTTTTGCCTCCTTAAATATTCGACATTTCAAATGATGAAAACTCCATTTTTTTATGGCAACCCCATGGTTTGTTTTCATCATTGAACGCAGAATTTCACCAGCTTTCATTCGGTACCCATAAAGTAGGGTGCGTGGAAAACCTTTGTCAAAATTTGTTTTCCATTGCTGGGTTGATATTTACCCAATTATCGCATTAAACATACAGAGTTGGTAACGAGCTGATAGAGAGTGTACGGGAGGTTAGATACCTGAGATACCGATTAAGATATGATAACAAGGATGATGCTCATATCAGCGAGCCAGAGAGAAAGGAAAATGGAGCTAAGAGAGAGGACATTTAGTAGTGATGTGGGAAGATGGGGGTGGCTATTTAACAAATTAGTGGAAAGTTATGCGGGACTGAAATCCGGGGTTGGCAAGAAAGGGAAGTGTTAGAGAAGGTACAGATAAGATACTGGAAGTGGGCTTTGCGGTTGGATAAGGAAACACTAGGAAATATTGTGCAGGAAGAGGTGAAGTGGGAAAAGCTAAGAACTCAAGCAGGCAGGACAGCTATGAGGAAGAATTGGAAAGGGACGATCCTTCTAGGTAAACAGTGGGAAAGTAAGTATGGGTAAGAGGAAAGGAGCAAATACTACGAAAGGGGCGGATATGCTAGTGGAGAGGTGACAAATAGAAGGGAGAGAGAGACATGGAGGAGACCACGAGAGAGGAAATAATAAAAAGGGACAGGGGCACTCAGAAACTGGAATGAAAGGCAAATATTATATGGAGGAAAGGTATAACGAGGGGACATCATGGTGGAGGGGATACCAAGATATCTATGCGCCGGGCTGAGTATAACGAAGAAAAGGCTGATAGGGAGGTATAGGTGCGGGAATGACGAGGCGGTTAACAAATATTAGAGGGAGGATGTGGAAAGGAAGTGCAGATTGTGTGCCTGAAGGCTGGGAGAACATTGGGCATATGAAAGGGGAGTGCGAGGAATTTAGGGAGGATCAAATAGAACATTGCCCAAGAAGCAGTTGAGCATGGCGCAAACTTATCGTCGGGCTACCCTAGGTATATGTTACGTTCGAGAAATTCGAAAACTGTACGAAGTGCGCACACCATAATTTACAATTTTTGGCCCAAGTGCTACTTAGTTACTATACAGGGTATAATGACGGAACCCGTTCATTAGAAGTTTCCGGGGTCCCTTACTACTTATGAATTTGAAACTTTCAGGTTAAGGATAACCCATAGCCTTCTTTTGTTCTAAAATATTGTCGATGTTGTACAACTTCCGGAAAGACCGGAAATCGCCTTCATCTTCTTATTTTAAATGGAACACCCTGTATATTATTGCATTTTTGGATTATACAATCGATTCTGCGTTAATCTGTATTAGATTATCCTATACCTATCTTCAACTGTTTTTGAGATATTATGATTTTTTTGAAAAACTTGCGCTTTGCGGAGGGATGTTTAATAGCCCACCTTTTGCTCTTCTTTGAACGCAAAACATTCATACTTTACAAACACGAAGTAAAACCATAAGGGTTTGCAAAATGCATTTGCAAACCTATCACAGATTATACAGGGCGTTCAAAATTAGTGGCAAAGTTAAAAAACTTCAAACACCAAAAAGTCATTTTTTTCAAATTGAACACCTCGTATATTTTTACATATTTGGAAGGCCATTTAATTTACGCATCGATAAACTGTAGGTATCCCTATACCTATCTTTAGAGGTTTTGTAGTTATTAACACTTTTTATCTAATATTGATTAAAACTGCACTTAAAACTTATGCACATTTGAAAGTAGGCAATCGCCATAAGTCACATATAAAGCTGGATTTATAGTGTCGGTATCGGTAAGCAATAAGAAAATAAAAAAAGATAAGCAATTTAACAGGGTTGCAAGGTGTCGACAATGTCACGTCGACAATTCAATTGTCGACGCGTCGACAATTGCCACGTCGAGTAAATCATTGTCGACGTATATTGCCGACACCAATTATAATCATCTCAAAAATTAATATTAATGTTGCAAGACATATAAAGGTCATTTATTTGATTCAAAAATATAACAAAGTAAACTAATATGTCGATAAAACATAGTAGTATAGTACATTCAAAATCTTTCATTATAGGCATCCAAGCATTTATACCATCGCTGTTAAGATGCTTAAATAACAACTTGTTAAGCTCATTTTTATGATGAGATAACAACTTATTATTATCATAACTACTAACCAGGATGAAAATAGTACCTAAAGCTACTAAACTGTAAACGTTGAGAGCCATTTCTTGACTATGTTTAATATTTCACAACAAAGTAAAAAACAAACATAACCTCAAAACAACTGGTATTGACTTTGTTGACATACTCGACATTGTTGACGTATTGTTGACATTCACTCGACGCGTCGAGGTCGACATTAAAGTTGACGCGTCGACAAACAACTCTGAGCAATAAGCAGTAAGAAATAAAAACGCATTTATAGTATTTTAACGGTAACAGAGTAGGCATGCGCATTGCGGGTTTAATTTAAATTATTACTGTGTTTATGGTACGATTCTTAGGTTACCTAATGTACGATTGTAAAATTAAAATCAACTTGACATAATATTTTCCCATCGATTCTTGAATAAAGTATATATTTCACTCAAATATTTCTTTAACACCTGACTTATGATGATGTCATCTATCTTTTCTAAGCTCGTAAGCTCACAGCTGTATACGAATGTTCCCGATTCGGTAACGGTAACGGTAAGAAATAAATTTGAACCAATTCCTTATTTCTTACTGCTTATTGCTTATTTCTTATTTCTACTATAAATGATATACAGGTTACCCATAAGTTCATTTCCTTACCGCTTATTTCTTATTGCTTACCGATACCGACACTATAAATTAAGCTGCATTTATAGTGTGTCGCCTGCATCGTATGTATTTCTTCTGTTCTGTGGTTTTAGTTTATATTTTACGTGAAATACAGCGTACGCCAATGAGTTATGCCTTAAAAATTCGTCCTTGTTCAAAAAATAAAGTAGTTATAATTTTTTTTTGTCAAACGTATATAAAATAACTATAGTAACTATAACTGTTATAGTTTACTGTTTATACATTAATTAATACTTATTAATTACAGTTTACGTATAATTTTTTGTTTTTATTGATTTTCCTCTATCGAAAATATTGTGAACTAAAGTTAGTCGCTGTCAAGAAAATAAAGCCAAGCCGACCACCATTTTAAGTGGTTTTTGTAGATTTACTTATTATGAGAATTACGATTTGATATAAATCATGGAAAAACGCGCGTGTATTTTGCGTGAAATGAAAATATGTAGATTTTGCTTAACTGAAGAGGAACTACTCAGTAATATTTATGAACGAGATCATAAACAATCGGTTCCCTTACCTTTGCAAATAATGGCCTGTATAGGAATCGAGGTATACAGCTTAATTCAATTTTATTGTATTTTAAATCTGAATAATTTTACAGGTTTTTGCTAACGACGGTATGCCTCAACTTATTTGCAACATTTGTAAAGAGTTAACGCAGCAAGTTTATAATTTTAAGACCACATGTAAACAATCCGATGATGCTTTAAAATTGTTTGTCGCCACTGGAAACTTGGTTAAACCATCGGGTGTTACCAAACGTATCTTTAGTGCCAATATAACGCCTAAAAAATCTGTGTCGCAGGAAAATGCGCAAAGTACTAAGAGTAGACAATCTCCAGAAATTGTAACGCTTAATTATTCAACACCAATGGAAATAAATAACGAAATCAGTATTGTTGCGATAAATACTCCGGAAAGATCAGATTTTAAAACAGATCAAACTATAGAGGAGCACGTCATGGGTCACTTTGAAGAAGTTGTCGAAGCTGCAGATTGTGAAAGTAGTACGTCACAATATATCGTTGAAAACAATGAGGAAGAAGAAGAAGAAGAGGAGGAAGAAGATGATACTATAAATCCAATTTTAAAAGTACCACAAGTTGAGACTGACGTATTTCCTTGCCCACAATGTGAAAGGTCATTTCCACTGAAACAGTTGCTCGAAATTCATTTACAAAATCATCGTCGTGAACGGTGCTTTGGTTGTGACGAGTGCGGCCGTAAATTTTTTACAAAATACGACTTGGGAAAACATATTTTAACGCATTCAGATCTAAAACCATTTTCGTGTATTGCTTGCAATAAAACATTTTCGCGAGAATCGTTACTGCACCGCCACGAAAAGATTCACATTGACGTTCCGAAGTATTTGTGTACGTATTGCGAACGTACATTCTTAACGAGAGAAGATTTAGATGCACATTCGGAGAAACACAAAAAGAGACGTCCTTTTGCGTGCCGTTTGTGTAACAAAAGCTTCGTTTTCAAGCAAGGTCTTGAAAGGCACGAGTTGACACATGCCGATCAGAAGCCGCACAAATGTAATTATTGTGAGGCTAGTTTTACTTCGCCAATTAAATTGACTCGACACATTACTTCGCATGCCGGTTTACGACCGTACCCGTGTAAATTATGCGGTCGCACATTTTTACTAAGTCATCATCTTACCAGACATATGCGAAGTCATTATGCAGCTAAATCGGCAAATCCGTTTCCTGTTGGTCAACACAAATGTGATGTTTGTAGCATGAGTTTTAGGCGTAAGGATTCATTAATCAATCACAGTGCCATTCATTCCATGGTCAATCTCAAATGTGTCATTTGCAATACCAGTTTTGAGAATGCAAAAATGGTTAAAGAACATATTACTACACATTTGTCTGGCCTACCTTATCCATGTGACAGGTAGGTATGATTTAAATACTACAATGTTGTAAGCTTTATTTGCACATTTACGTACAGCTTTTTATATTTTTCCGTTTTTATTTTAATATTTAAGGTTTATAAATGCATTTCGAAGTAGATGTGCTGGTATTGCATTGATTATCTAGAAACATGTTACCTGTAGTTATAGTGAGAGGTAAACGATTATCATTAATTTATGTGTATTTCCAATTTTTAATGAAATAATCAAAATGATAATGAACTATTTAAAGAGATAATTAAATAGTCATAATGAGGATCAAGTACTCAAACCATTATAATCATTATTTATAATACACAATTGATTAAAAATATTTATAAATGCTCCCTTTTATCTTAGCTTTTTGGGACAAAACCCTTCCATGCTAAAAAACAGTTTTTGGATGTCGGACTTTGAATTGATCCAAAGGCATATTTTCTATCCAGAGCAGCTCTATTCAGCATGTTTCCATCACTTCCTTTTCTTAAGGTGGCCTCCACATGTTATCTAAACCTTCCTCTTTTCTCTTCTCTTCATTGTCTTTGTCTCAAATTACTGTACCAGAATCTTATTTCTGTGATGTTCACTTTACTTGTTTTTTTAACTGTTGTCTGGGATTTCTTTTTGCCATAAATGTTGACCTTATTTCATGCCAAATGATCAATGATGATATAGGTATAGGCATAGTGTAATTAACACTTTGGTATAGGGTAATGATGAGTTCCATTAAATTGCTACAGCAAAGAATGTAACCACATATTTATGTCAAATTACTATTGAATATCGTTAAATAAAAAATTGCACTCGATTATTTTGATTATTATAAATATAGTATAACCCGCAAAAACTATTAATTACAGACTATCAAGCACTCGATTGTTGATATCTTTGTTTTTCTAAGTCAGATTTATTTTGTTTTGAGATTTAAATTAATAAAATTATTTCTTTGTTACATACTTATATCTTTTTAATATAATATGCAAACAATTTATCAAATATGGCATTGGTGGAAAAGAAATCAACAATTCTTTATAATAAAAGGCCATCCACCAAAAAAATAGAAGTTTGTGTTAAGGTGGCTACAGACGCTCCCTTTTATTCGTCGTTTTCCCTGTATGTATCGAAGTGTGCAGGTAAACGGAGCGTTAGTGGGAGTATTTCTCGTGACGTATCGTCAAAAGTCTGGCTCGAAGTAAATCTGTTGTCGATTGATTTTTTCGATAGTGATCTGTGCTCTGCAAAGAAAATGCAACATGTGTGGTAGCAATAGTGTAACCTGTTCCATTTTATTCAACTTGTTCGTGATAATTTGTTTTTGTAATATGGTTGCGAGAATTTATTTCTCTATATAAAGATATCAGTGCTTGTGGAAAATCAAGTCAAAAGAATATTCGGTTAAAATTAAAAAGAATGCAGCGTATGATATTCTTAGAGGGAAATTAAAAGAAGTTGACTCAAATATTTAATCCATTAAAATAAACACTAAAAATCAATTAAATGTGAAAATACTAAATCGACCATTGTGAATGTTTGTACAAAACTGAATAAAAACGACAAGAAAGACGGAGCAGTGTGTATACAGTCTTACCTTCCAACTTAAAACTGAACAGGTAAAACGAGTAGTAAAAGGGAGCTTTTATGGCCAACTTTATACAGTATGTCCCAAATTGTGTTATACAAATGGAGAAAAAATTTATCTTACGTTTCACAAAAAAAATATTCTTGATAAAAAGCTCTGCATGACTTGTAGATCCATAATCAAGTACAACATTTTTAAAACATTGGCCGGAATACAGGGAAAATCAAAATTATGATTTGAAGTGAGAGTAAAATACGTTCAAACTGTAGTGGAGAGCAAAATGTTCATTGAAATTGTTATTAAGTAGCAAAAAACTACACACACTTACTGGATTTCTCCAGATAAAAATTACAAGATATGATTTATAGTGATGGCGCGGATCCACTTCTACGTAAATGCCGGGTAACAGATACCCAGCGAGATTTCCAGGCAGGATACTGGATATTAATAAATTCAATTTTTTTTATATCCTGCCGGATAGCGCGCGTTATCCAGCCAAACCGGATATTTGCAAAAATTAGCTAGATAGGCCAGATACCGGGTACCCGCGCCATCACTAATTATTTATTAAAATAAGCACACACTGATGTAATATTTGACATTTGTTGACAGTTATTAGATATTCCAAAGCACTCTATCCAGAACGTATTTAATAAAGATGAGTAAAACAAAATCAGGCGCTTATTATGAACAGGATCTTTCATACCGTGCATTAATCTAACAATTGCTGACGTGTTTATTGAAATAATCTTGAGCGTAATGTTTTGCTACTTAATAACAATTTCAATGAACATTTTGCTCTCCACTACAGTTTGAACATATTTTACTCTCACTCCAAATCATAATTTTGATTTTTACAAGAATTTCACAGTATCTCATTTTCTAATAATAATAATTCCATTCCTGGAACTTAGTTCCAAATATACATTTGGCACTGGTTTTAACCGTGTTACGCTAGCTCCATGTCCTACTCTTAAAAAAAGTACCTGTTTTTGTTAAATGCTAAAAGAAATAGGGTTCCTATACTGTATTCCATACATAAGACTCAGTACCAGCTTTAATGCAAAGCGATGTAGCCATATTTCAGCACAAAACTGTTTGTAAATGAGTTTACAACTGTCAATCATAAATAAATCCTGCTTTTGTATTCCTAAGCGCTTAACAGGTAGTAATCACCTATTAATGCCTTTTCGTTGACTAACATTTTTGTCAGTGGTATTCAAATAAATTATTGAAAAATAGTGCTGATCATACTTATTAGCTTAAATTTGTTTCTACCTTTTTAAAAAGCATTATCCTCGCTGATGGAGTGGTAGTTTATTTTTTTAAAATTATGATAACTTAAAAAAATACATGTGTTTATAATAAAAAGACAACGAATATTTATAATTACACATATAATTATTTACACTAAGGTCTTAATACAAATTTTGTTTTACATATACAGTAGAACCTCGGTTTACCGAGCTTTGATTAACCGAGGTTCTGTATTATCCGAATCTAAATACATACGTAAAAAAAAATTTTTATACGTGCATTTTATACTACGTGATTAAATATGCAATTGTACGAAGATATTTGTTACCTTGCCACGCGTGCTACTCGCGCCACCTACCGACTTGCCGCTTTTTTCTCTATTTGTTTGCGCTATTGTAGTTAATATTATCGGCGGCTTCATTCGTCAGTAATTAGTGCAAGTGCAAGTTTCATTTATCCGTCGCTTGTTGAAAACATCAATATGAGTGCAAAAAGAAAACGTGTTGTGCTTTCTTTAGAACAAAAACTTGATGCAATTAAACGTTTGTCCGCGTTATCCGAGTTTTGCTTATCCGAGTTTACGTCGGTCCACATTAGCTCGGTTAAGCGAGGTTCTACTGTATACCTTAAAGTCTGTAATGAAATTATTTATTAATTGGGATAACTATATAAATAAATAAATACGCATGAGATATTTTTTTAAATATAATTGCGGCAAAATTACTACCAAAAATTGTAATTTATTGCAAGTAGATATCTTACAACGCGGGCATCGACCATCGGCCGAGAAACTTGTTGGGAACCTCTGATTTCACTAATACAATAGAACATCGTTTGTTACCGAGAACTGGCAATGTCGACAACAAATCTCTCGTAAGGATTGCACAGCCCTATCCTAGCCATACTGACTCTGATGTATGGAATGGACTATAGATATTTTTCACATATCTGTATTATCTGGTGATAATATTTATGCAGATATGCAATTGCACAGTTATCTTGAAACACCTAGAAAGAAAATCTTTTGAAGAAACTAACTTACAAAAACAATATAGTTGTCTGGTTAAAATTTTAATTTAAAACATTAGCTATAATTAATTTATTATAGATTCGAGGACATGTTAGCTATAGGAATAAGATACCACTGCTAACTAACTATTATGTAATTTTATTGTAGAGTTTAGGTAAAAACGTAATTGCCACAATTGCGTTTAATATAGGCGATACATGCAAATCTACACCAGTCAGGTCATAGAACACATCCTGTATTATATTGACCACTATGTGCAAAAAAATTTGAAACAGTTGCCATGTACTAATTTGTTTTTGTTTCTAGATGTGACTATTCTTTTGACACCCAAGATCAATTGGAGGAACACGAATTAAAACATGCCGAAATGGAATATGAGGAACAAATTGAAAAAGAGGTGTCTCTTGAAGTTCAACACTCCGCAACTATGTCTGATGAAAATGACGAGTATATCTCTGACGAAGAAAACGAGGTTGCAGAGTTCACAATAACTAATGCAGAAAACCCAGAAGTTGTCAGAAAATCAAAGAGGGAGACAAAAATAAAAAATTACGCACAATTTCTTAAAGATGAGTTAGGTTCCGATTTGGAAGAAGGAGAGTATAATGAAGATCCCATGGAAATAGAAGATGATGAAGAAACTATTAAACCGGTGGTACGTACAGAAGGAACAAAAGTATATGCTAGAAAAAATTTACCGATTAAACCTAAAGTACAACCTATTTTGCAACCAAGCAATACAGAAACTGTGCCTCTCGATCAAATTACTCAACCCCAAATTACCACGCTCGAAAATTTGGGTCTTACTAAGCAAGCAGTTAATGCGCTACCTAATAAGAAGTATGTCGACATGAAAATTGGCGATAAAACAGTGAGGGTGCAAAAATTAATGATGACTAAAGCGGAAATTGAAGCAATGGCACGTGAGGGCAAAATAGAAATGAAGGGAAGTACGATTTTGCTAAAAACTTCAAGGTCCATTTTAGATATACCAAAAGAATCACTTGATAAGTCAACAATGTCGAAAGCAACAGTTCAAAAAACATACCTTAAAAAACCAGCAGCGAGTGAAGAACAATCAGTGCAGGGTACTAATGTAAATATTGTAACTAAAACAGAACCAGAATAGTTTTAGGCTTAACATTAATTAAGTATAATTCTTTTATTTGTGCTTCTTAATATTGTTTTTTAGTTCAATAGATTGCCACTCTATATAGCTATTCATTGCAAAGAAATTAGTGTCCTATTGATTTTTGTACAAAATTTAAATTCTCAAATTAAGTGGACTTGTAATGTGAATGTTATTTAAGTAAATTATAATCAAACATTTTTATTATGTTGTTGCAAATATATTTGTTAAGGCCAAGTGCTGGTCCTTGGCAATTGTCACTACATTGAATTATTTATTGACCATAAAAATAACAACTGAATTAATATACCCATTTAGCTCATTCAGTTTTACATAAAATTACTTCTGTGGGTACATGTATTACGGTGTAATACTAATGGGTGGTGCAAGATCCGAAAGTGTTTATACCTACTGTAAAAGCTAATGTTTTCAATATTACGATTAATGGAAAAAATAGACCTGCATGCATTTGTATAATTATTATATTAACTTCGATTTCTGATTAGAAAAAAAATCTAATCACCTTGAAGTTTTTCGCAGTCATTTTAAAATTTATTAATGTTTCTACAAAAATTGATGAAAATGAATTATTTTTTTCCGATAGTGAATGATATCTACAAAACTGTAAAACACATTAAAGTAAAGGTAATGTGTAACTGAACATTTTGCTATAAAGGGTAACATAATACCCAGAGAAGGTTTTAAGTTCTTTTTAGCACTGCAATCCACATGTGGAATTGCACATGACAGTGAAGAAGAAAAATAAATACGGGTGATGGCAGGTAAAGTACAAACGACTTTTGGCTAAGGGTTATGGTTGTCTATGAGACACCTACTCGCTACTCCTTAGCGAGTCTAAAATCCAAGAATATAGCAAGGCTAAAGTTTTTAAGGTTACAAATATCCTAATGAGAGAGTGAAATTAAAAGGAACCATGTATATGAAAGACTGGAAAAGGATAAAAATACAATATAATAAATAAACAGACCTGGAAACAAACAAAGTAAAAAAGTTAACATAACAAAGCAGAAAAATAAAGATACTTTAATTACCTTAAAGATGTAGATAACTGATAAGCAATATAACATACAATTTACAATAGACATTCAATCTTATTTAACAAAAGGGATCGAAAGTACGCATAATATTTGATTTCACTGGTTTAATATTATTAACACAATTTAAAAAATTCTGGCAAGTTGCCACGAGACTTCCCTCGTATTAACACTTTTTTCAAAAAATAAATACTGAATTCAGAAAAAAATACTCTTAAACTACATAAAAAACTGCAATTTTATCTTATAAAAAAATGAGTGCCGCCATTTTAGCTTACACCGGAAGTGACGTAATCAAAGGTAATATCAGCATTTTCGTTCTTGGCCCAAATGTAATTCATTAGCGAAAACCGCATTTCGATAACTTTAATAGTTTCTGAGTATCGAGCGTTGCAGTCGATTTTTAATAATTATTTTTTTTAACACTTTTTTCAAAAAATAACTAAACACAATATATATTGCTGAATTCAGAAAAAAATACTCTTTTAAACTACATAAAAAAACTGCAACTTTATCTTATAAAAAAATGAGTGCCGCCATTTTAGCTTACACCGGAAGTGACCTCATCAAAGGTAATATCAGCATATTCGTCCTTGGCCCAAATGTAATTCATTAGCGAAAACCGCATTTCGATAACTTTAATAGTTTCTGAGTATCGAGCGTTGCAGTCATTTTTTAATAATTATTTTTTTTAACACTTTTTTCAAAAAATAAGTATAGCACAATATATATTGCTGAATTCAAAAAAAAATTCTCTTTTAAACTACATAAAAAAAACTGCAACTTTATCTTATAAAAAAAATGAGTGCCGCCATTTTAGCTTATACCGGAAGTGACGTCATCAAAGGTAATAACAGCATTTTCGTCCTTGGCCCGAATGTAATCGATTGGCGAAAACCGCATTTCGATAACTTTAATAGTTTCTGAGTTTAGAGCGTTGCAAGGAATGTGTACGTACAGACTACAGACTACAGACTACAGACGACAGACGGAAAATTTTTTTTTGCATATTTTCAATCTACGTATTCGGAAACGCAAAGATATGTAAAAATTTCCATAGGTCAAATTTTTTTTTTGGAAAACTAATACAATACTTCCCTTTTACTTCGTACTCGGGAAGTAAAAACAGTTTAAAAAATACAGTAGTTATTAAGTTATACCACAGAATAACACATAGCAAATACAATGACTTACCCTGTATAACTTTTAATACAAAAATACATTCCAATATTATTTCAATTGTAACTTTTTAAATATATATTTTTGTATATCTAGCTACCTCATTGAACTGACAGTTCAATGACATACTTACGCACAATCTTAGGCTAACCAATATAAAAGTCAATTCAATAAGATAGCAAAAATTAGATCTAAGTACTTTTGTGCTACCTGTAAAACAAAAATTTACCTAAATTGGCAATACATTCAAATAGTAGGTAGGTACCTACCTATAATTAATATGCCCAAATAGTTGATCATTTGTGTTCTTGTAAATGAGTGCAGAGCAAATAATCGTATTAACTTTTCATATACCTACAGTGTGTCCAGTGACGATTGTACAATTAAAGATTTTAACTTTACCATAAATATACAGGGTGTCCCACTGCTCCGTAATCGGTCGATAACTCAATGTGGGTTGAAGATACAGAAAAAAGATTCAAATAAAAGTTGCTTTGATTTGAATTGCGCATCTTTTAAAAATATTCTTATATCTACAGTATGTTGCATTTTCACGTGGCAGGACAATGTCACTTTTTTTTAAATGGCACACCCTGTATTTTTTTCTCTTCATGTATCGATCAAACATATTTACATCACGCCTGAAATTTTTTTTGATATTGGATGTGCGGTTGCCAAGTTATTAATTATTTTGTCAAAATTTGGTACAATTCAAGGTCGGACTATAATATTCATAACTAAGTTATTCTTCAAAAAAGGAAAAATTTATTAGAAAAATAATATTACCCTAATGTCGTGTTACTCTACAAAAAAAAACTAAGTGATTAATTTTATACCGAGTGTTTAAAATGAGAATTCAAAGTTTGTGAACTTTAAATAGAATTTATAAGAATATTTTAAATGGAACACCCTGTATTTTTATTTACCATGAGATTCTCGACAAAAAACCCTATTCAACGGTGTATTATTTCCTGATATTATTTTTTGCACTTTTGTTAATATTTACGATTTTTAAAATTTCACGTAAAAAAATTTGTTAAAAGTTTTTGTTTAATTATTATTACAAAATACCGCTTAAATAGTTGGGATCAACGCAAAAGAACAAAACTCAAGTCCTGCGACTATCTTAATTTCTAAATAATTAAAGCAAAACAACAGTTAGAGGTACGCGCGAGAATTGGATTTACTGTACCCTAATAAATGGATCGGTAGAAAAGGCCCTGTTCCTTGGCCACCAAGGTCACCGGACCTTACCTTTATGGATTACTATCTTTGGGGAATGACATGAAAATTTGAATTCGAGAGGGGTTTCAACCAATTACTCCTATGACTTTAAACAATGTGAGATTATTTAGGGTTAGGCTTCATAAGTGCATTGATCAAAGTGGAAGACATTTTGAACATTTACTTTAATGAGAGATATTGTATTTATTTTCTATTTTAATTTTCGAAAAACACCGTTTTTTAAAAATTCCAGAAATACCGTTTACTAAAATGTTGTTTTAATTATTTAGAACTTAAGATAGTCGCAGGACTTGAGTTTTGTTCTTTTGCGTTGATAACAACTATTGTAATAATAATTAAATAAAAATTACTTTTAACAAATTTTTTTTTACGTGAAATTTTAAAAATCGTAAATATTAACAAAAGTACAAAAAATAATACCAGGAAATAATACACCGTTGAATAGGGTTTTTTGTCGAGAATCTCATGGTAAATAAAAATACAGGGTGTTCCATTTAAAATATTCTTATAAATTCTATTTAAAGTTCACAAAGTTTGAATTCTCATTTTAAACACTCGGTATAAAATTAATCATTTAGTTTTTTTTTGTAGAGTAACACGACATTAGGGTAATATTACTCGTTAAATAAATTTTTCTTTTTTTGAAGAATAACTTAGTTATGAATATTATAGTCCGACCTTGAATTGTACCAAATTTTGACAAAATAATTAATAACTTGGCAACCGCACATCCAATATCAAAAAAATTTCAGGCGTGATATAAATATGTTTGGTCGATACATGAAGAGAAAAAAATACAGGGTGTGCCATTTAAAAAAAGTGACATTGTCCTGCCACGTGAAAATGCAACATACTGTAGATATAAGAATATTTTTAAAAGATGCGCAATTCAAATCAAACCAACTTTAATTTGAAACTTTTTTCTGTATCTTCAACCCACATTGAGTTATCGACCGATTACGGAGCAGTGGGACACCCTGTATATTCTGAACCGATTATTGTTTATAACGAGAAACACTAACATCTATCCTGACAGGTAGGTGTATAAAGTATAAACCCAACGGATATTTTAATTATTTAAAATAATCTCAATGAAATCCGATTTTTTAAGGTATTTGACCTGTTGCTCTGATTTAAAAAAAAGTTTAATATTACCTACATGGAGATAAGTATTAAAAACATTAACAGACAAAAAAGGGCCTTTTTTCCCATTTTATTTGTTTATTCAATTATCTCCATGTAGAGATCCTTTTAAATTGGATACACTGTATTCTTTTCTATGCACCCTTATAGTTACCATATAACAAGCAAGTTCATAAAATATAGTGGGAATAGCAACAAAATCACTTGACTTACGCCACTGTTCCGTTTGCAATGCAAAAAAGATAGAAATGAACAAATTTTGAAGAATTTCCGATCTGTATCACTCAGTTGCAGTGACGTCATTACAACTGTTTTCCTGGAGTCCAGAACTCTAATTAAACAAAGTTTATGCGATTTAATTAAGTAATTGCGCAGTCACAGATTTTTAATTATAAAAGACGAACGCGACCCCGCGAAGAGTCACTTCCAAAATTTATTTAAACACACTCTCCGTCACTACAAAATTCGTTAAACACTGATCGATATTAACTTACGACAGTGTTATATAGAAGGGTCGTCGTTATCAATTTTCTTTGCTAAAACTGGTTAGGGTTCCTTTCTTTCTTTCTTTCTTTCTTTCTTTCTTTCTTTCTTTCTTTCTTTCTTTCTTTCTTTCTTCTTTCTTTCTTTCTTTCTTTCTTTCTTTCTTTCTTTCTTTCTTTCTTTCTTTCTTTCTTTCTTTCTTTCTTTCTTTCTTTCTTTCTTTCTTTCTTTCTTTCTTTCTTTCTTTCTTTCTTTCTTTCTTTCTTTCTTTCTTTCTTTCTTTCTTCTTTATTTTTTCTATTTTTAAATACAAGCCAACACGTTTTTTAAGGGAATAATATAGAATATAGGTATACACATTACAACTAAAATTACACTATTGACGTTTGTCTTGTACATTACGTTTTACTTTTAGGAGCAGTGAAAATTTTGACGTTAAATAGACCTAATTATTAGTACGTTACAAACTACAATGTTTGTGAAGGCGAACACCGATTTTGCTTCTGGAAAATCAAACGCTCTATGGAAATTGTTTTCCGTGTCAGCCTTTGGTCCAATATTGTGACCCCTATCGCGCAAAAACTTTTCATCTCCAAATTTTCACTCACGCTGTTAAAATACCCACAGCTTTCGGTAACTTTGTTAACTTCATTCAAAACGGCTTTGTGGGCGAATTTATGCTGTAGTAGCAATTATCAGACTCCTGAACGTGGTGGATTGTCCGTACTCTTGAAAGTTAAGTCCGCAACTCAAGCTTAAACGGTGGTATATGCATTGAACTGTATGCTATAAGCAACTGGAAGGGATACGGGCGATTGCAATGCATTATAGGCGTTGAAGCTGACAAATACAATGCGAAGTAGGTGTTTCTGTTGCCTTCTAGCTTACCGAGGTAGTTAAGCAGATGAGAGAGATAACTGCCGCATCGCTCCCTGTCATCGTTTGTATAACGTTGCGTGCGAAAGAAAAAGATAGAGCTCCCTATATGTTGGGCTTCAGTGTTACTTATGCGCCTTTCCTTTCCAGTTGCTTTAGCATACAGTTCAATGGGTATATGAAGGACCAGTAGGTAATGTGAGATCTACCTTTAAATTTTCAAATGTTACAGTTTTCTTTTTAGGTAGGTAGGTAGGTAGGTACCTACTGACAATTTTTTGAACAGCTCCAGTTCATGACTTACCTATAATGTGGAATAGAAGCTTGAACACTGGTCTTTCCTTCGTTGTAGCTGATCTATTAAAACTTATAAAAGCCGACAAGTAGGTATTACACAAGTATATTTCTGATATTGCATAAAACGTTGGATAAAGTAAAAAAATACATATCATTATTAACTAAATAATAATAAAATAATTACTTAAATACTAACAAGATCTTTAAACATCTGGCAGTAATCGCTCTTTAAGCTTACAAGTAAACAAAACTTAAAATTGTTGAAATTCAAACAAAAGCTTTAACATTCGTTGAACGTTCTCAAGGCATAGACTCGTCTTGTTTTCCTCCCGCTAATCGTTGTAGCTGAAATGGCAAAGTATCAATAAACATGCTTATATAGTGTTATAATTTGTAAGTAAAACATTAAAAACCTTTTAAACAGAGCGTTTCGCCCCACCAAAATTGGCGTCACTCTCAATTGTCCGTATATTTGTTTGCTTGCATAAAAATTATTATTATAAGATTGATCTGTTTAATTAAGTTAAATGATTGTGTTATCCTTACCTCTTTTTCGTCAGTAACAACGGCGGTTATAACGTTCAATAATTTTTAAAGGTCCAGTAGGAGGAGCAGCAAAAACGTATTTGTACAACAAACCAGCAATAATTCCACCAATAATTGGCCCGACCCAGTATACCCAATGATCTTCCCAATCGTTGTTTATGACTGATGCACCAAAAGTACGTGCGGGATTCATGCTGGATCCGGTGTAATCAACGGTTGCGAGATGTCCAATAACTACAGACACTCCAATTGCAAATGCGGCTATTGGCTTTACTTCGTGCTTGTTTATATCAACAACTCCAAAGACTGTGAAAACCAGAATAAAACCGAGCATAATTTCGACTATAATCCCATTGCCAGCAGGAACGGAGAGTTCGGTAACTCCCATTTTAGTGTCGTGGTATCGTTCGGGCAATGAGGCCTTAATGAATAATTTTAGATTATAATCATTTTTAAATCATTGAAACTTACCATTAAGAGACCTGAACCGACAATCGCTCCTATACATTGTACGATGACGTAAAGTATCGCTTTTAAGAGGGAAATGTTTCTGGTTACAAGCATAGCAATGGTCACTGCTGGATTAATATGTCCTCCACTTATATGGCCAATTGTCTAAAAAATAGAAAAGAAATTACATTTCCGTTCGCAATATTATGAAGATGAAGATGAGTAAAAATTATGGTAATTGGATGAATATTTAAACATACCAAGGATAAAAGAAATTTCGTCCAATTAAACGACTTTAATTCGCAATTTGCTGTCTAATTCGTTTTGTAAATTTATGAGCTGGTTGCTAATTTTTATGGATGACATTTCACGTCGACTTTTACTTATGCTTAACATAATAACAAATGCTTTTATTTATGGTCTACCTACAACACACTAACTGTGTTATCTACTAATAAAAGGTACGAATTAAGTCGATAGGTACACATTTGTATAAGATAAACTAAAACTATAAATTGTTTCTCAATAGTTTTCTTTCAACAACAATCACACTAATAAAATCTCAATATCGGTTTTTAAAGTTCCCATGTAAGTTAATTATTATTTTTCGAGGAAGACCTAAACAAGTCACTTGAAAACAGATGATGACACTATGGGTAGTGATGAAATACTTGTAATTTCCCAGTGCCTAAATCGTAAATAAAAAAGGGATGGAACGCATTTTGCAAAAAAGGGATTCGTGATTTCAAAAAGGGATAGTTGTTAATTACCCCCCCCCCCAACCGAATTTTTAAAGAGCATTTTTACAAAATCAAACGATTTGCTAAAAATCGTTTGTTCTGGACGATATCTATCAGTTTTCGTAAAAATTAATTTCAGCCGTTAAAAAAGAAGCTAATTTGATAGATATGCTTCTGACCTGATTACAAGACCTGAAAAAGGTCGAATTTTGTAAAACGGCAAGGCAGAAAGGGAAGAAGCGACCTCTGAGACCGTCAACCGGAGCGCAGTGCACAAAAGCAGGAACGCTAATGAAAACGGACGGAACGCACGACAAAAGGGATAACCGGAACGGCGTTCCGGTCAGCAAAAGGAGGGCCGGAACACCGTTCCGATGCATTCCGGCTCGATTTAAGCCCTGTAATTTCCACATGTGAATAGCTAGTTTTGAAACTGCCCAAATAAGCATCAGAAGCGTTATTACCTAGTCCTCATTGCAGTTTTCCTTATCTCCCTCTCCAATATCCTATGTAACCAGAGTGAGCGTGTATAACGAAGAATCTTTTCTTTGATGTTAACCTTTCATTTCATATGAACCCCGGAAAATGGCTAGTATGAGTAGTTTAACCCGAAACCTCCTTTTTCGACAAGATAAAGAATCATTGTACCTATTCTCTTTATTAGTAATTGAATCGGTAACTTTCTTTCCCGTTTTGCAACATAACTTTCAAATCGATTCAAACGCCTATCTCTCCGAAGATTTTGTTTCACACTTCTTGTCCTTTATTACTGCTTGGTAGTGCACCACGAAAATAAAAGATGAAGGATAAAAAATTATTTAATGTGCAGATCCAGGTCCAAGTAGGTACGTATAAAACATTTCAAAGGCCTATATTTTACAGAAAGACGATGACACTGTGTACATTGTTCTAAACATTTTTTATGCTGGCAGCAAAGTTTTGATGGAATACATAGTCCACCTTGAGCCAGGGGGGGGGGGGCGCACACCACCCCTCATTCCGTAGCTACTTGGAAGCTTTTGGATCATAAAAACTGTCAAAAACCTGTAGCATCGTTTTGCGGTGTCTTATTATAAATGATGAGGGCAACGATAATTAAAGTCACTCAATGTTGTTATATGGTTTACGCTGCATTTCCAACAACGGTTGGTTCTTGTATATTACTGAAGCTGTATTTTCAGTGTTGGTATGATATCGAATTGAACAATCATGATGCGGAAACGAAGGATTGTAAAAAAAAGTGACAACAATAATGTTAACTGACACATCTCAAAGGTGAATAGGCGTTATTGTGTATCAATCTATTCTTATTCATTGTGTATTTAATTCCAGTGCTGATTGAAGTACCATTTTTTTAGCAAACTATGATTTAAATTGCTTAATTAAAATACTTATCCACATCCGAATTACCTATCTGCAATTTTTTTTCCGTGACATACGCAAGAACATAAATCATTAACCTGAATTGCAGACACGCTCAAATGACTTTTAAAAATCATAAAAATACTGCACCTTCACCCCGTCTGCAGGGTTATTGCACCTCCGAAATCGTCTGCAAATACCTTTCTGACGACGTTTTTCATTTGTCCTTTCGATTCGTACAAGAATTATACGCGCTCAAATCACTTTAAAACAGTTATTTTTTAATGCATAATTTGAACATGTTATCCCCAGGTTCAGAACTTGCGACCATTTTTATGCTTTTATATTTTACATCATCTTCAACGTAGTATGACTTGCAGACGCGCTTTTATCACTACCTAAAATGACGCTGGGCTGCCGCCCTATGATATTTACCTTATTATTATTTTCAAAATGTAGCGTTACAGTTATATATTAAATTTGAAAATAAAGGAAATCGCAAAAATTATTAAAAACAAAACATTGGCCGCTCTTGTAACGCACATGTGACCCTGTGCAAAATAATAATTGTTTCCTGCTCTAATTTTTATTTTTACTATAAACCAGCACTTAAAGAAATTAACAAAGACACGTAGATTCTAAACATATTGCATATATACCTATAATATACACTGTGTCCAAGATAAGGAGGGCCACTATGGGGATTTCGGAAACAGTAAGAGATAGAGTTTCGGTTAAATGGGAGAAAAGTTGGGCAATTTTGAGTTTAGTAAAATGAAATTTTTAAACTGACGAAATTCCGAACCGTTCCGAAGTTATGCGACAAAAGGCGAATTTTCAGGATTTCGTTTTTGACCAATTGTTGCTTTGTCGTTGATGTTAACTAAAAAGTAAAAGAACCTTCTACAGGTACTTTTTAACGTTCTTTAACATGGCGTACAGCAAATTGGAATCCGACGTTTCGTTTTCGAGTAACCATCATCAACTTTATTTTTTTAAATACGGTCCTGATTTTTTTATGTATAATATTAGAAGAGCTTTTTATAGTGCATTCAAGCATGTATCACACTTTATGGTTTAATTTCGATTTTATACTTACTTTACGATTAGCGGAAAAAATCCTAAGTACGAACCTGTATCCCTTCTCAGTACCATGCAAACTGAATTTTATGTATAAATGGACTTTTGCTAACTGTGTTTTACTCATCAAATTAATGAAATGATACAGAATTTTCAATTTTGAACACAAATTTTATAACCAAGTACATAATTACAAACAATCAACAACACGTCATAAATCAACAGAAAACATTTGATGAAACGAAAATTTAAACATGACACATACCAATAATTAAAAAAAAATTATAATAAATGCTCGAAAAGCCCCCCTTGGTTCTCCAATCGTAAATAGCATCTTCTAACTGTAGAATCCAAAACATTCTTTAACATTGCAGTTGTTACAGTTTGGAATGCGTTAAGTACAAACCTTCGGAGTTCTTCTTCTATTCCAAAGATATCTTTGTAAACATAATTTCTTATGTACCCCAAAGGAAAAAAATCCAGCGGGGTTATTTCGGAAGAACAAGCTGGCCAGGGTGTTTCAGAATTGGTGCTTAAAAACTCTTTCGGCAAACGTATTTGAAAGGTAATCCTTAACCACCTGTGAATTGTGCGCAAGTGCACCATCCTGCTGAAACCAACAATTGCGTACTACGGCTTAGGGTAAAATATCCAGAGCATCTTCCAAAGTAGAATCTAGTAAATTTAAGTACAATAGTAAAATAAGTATGAAATCGCAATTAAACCATAAAGTGTGATACATGCTTGAATGCACAATAAAAAGCTCTTCTAATATTATGCATAAAAAAATCAGGACCGTATTTAAAAAATAAAGTTGATGATGGTTACTCGAAAACGAAACGTCGGATTCCAATTTGCTGTACGCCATGTTAAAGAACGTTAAAAAGTACCTGTATAAGGTTCTTTTACTTTTTAGTTAACATCAACGACAAAGCAACAATTGGTCAAAAACGAAATCCTGAAAATTCGCCTTTTGTCGCATAACTTCGGAACGGTTCGGAATTTCGTCAGTTTAAAAATTTCATTTTACTAAACTCAAAATTGCCCAACTTTTCTCCCATTTAACCGAAACTCTATCTCTTACCGTTTCCGAAATCCCCATAGTGGCCCTCCTTATCTTGGACACAGTGTATTTACCAACCAGATGAAGTCACGTCACTCCCAATAAATTTTGGCCAATGTAAGCAGCAACCAGTTTTACATTCTCAAAATTACTTATAAAAACCGTATAAATGGGATTAATGACGATGTAAATAGATAGGTAGGTACTATACGCACTCGTTTAAGGCTGCTAAGGAGAGCTCTGCAATTCATATTGCTAAAATGGTCATAAAATGGCCATTTTGGACGTAATCATCTAACAAAAATTAAAAAAACGATGCATAGGTCAAACTCTATGTAGCATAGTGATCAATTAATATAAACCTTCTGGTTTCAAATTAAATACCTATTTAAGTTACAATCTTGGTCGAAAGTTGCGTAAATGTGGTACCTCTCCTTCAGAACTTTCGACCAAGATTGTAACTTAAATATTTAATTTGAAATCAGAAGGTTTACATTAATTGATCAGTATGCTACATAGAATTTGACCGATGGATCGTTGTTTAAATTTTTGTTAGATGTTTACGTCCAAAATGGCCATTTTACCAATATGAACTACACAGAGCTCTCCTTAGGAGCCTTAAACAACAAAACGTAATGACAGATTACAGTTGTAAATTCAGTTACGTCAACTACAACAATTGAAAGCAAGTGATTGCTTGTGTCCCGCGTTTCGAAAATGTGACATGCAAATGTGGCGATAATTTTTGAGGAGGAGCCTAACTAACTATTTCTTTTCGGCAAACAGTGATTAGCCCGTCAGGGATAAAAGAACAAAACACAAAAGATCTATCTTGGTTTTAGGTAATTAACTTTTGCATTAATTTAAGTTCACTGAATTGTAAAATTACTGTTTCAAGACCATTTTTTACTACCTCATTGTGAAATACTACAAAAGCATAAATAAATTATTTACTTTACAAATTGGTCGAGTCTAAGTGAAAAATTTTCACACTTTTTCAATTTTAATATTGCCTTATGGTATCTAGTACTCACACAGGATATAGTGCAAGGTAAAAATTGGTTTGATATTTAGTTTTTAAAGTATTGAACGGGCATGTGTTCCGTGAACTGTTAACCAATTATTTTCAAACTTTTTGTTTCTGTCTTAATTTCTAACCGAAAGGTCATTAGGTACCCATTTTTATGGATTTAACTCAAACATGACGGATTTTCATACAAAGTATCATCCCCTATTTTACCCCCTTAGGGGTTGAATTTCGGAAAATCCTGAAACACGCCTGTCTTAATTTCTAACCGAAAGGCCTTTTATTGATTTAACTTATAAAATGACGGATTTCCATACCAACTTTCATCCGCTATTTTACCCCCTTAGGGGTTGAATTTCGAAAAATCCGACCTTATCTCTTGTCTACATCATAAAGGAAACCTCTGTGCAAGATTTCAGGTATCTAGATCCAAGGGTATGGGCTGGGCGTTGATGAGTCAGTGAGTCGGGACTTTTCCTTTTTGTATACTTAGATTATTTTCTGATGAACGTCATTTCTTTGACGAAACATAATAAATTCTCTCATTTTAAATATCGTAAAGGTCAAAAGAAACTAATGGATTATGTAGTGAGTGCCTCCTTGTACTGGAGCTTTTTCTACTGGAGTTATAGTGACTTGGTTTAATTAAACACCGTAGCTGCTTCATTAAGGCCGACGTTTCGGCTAGAAAGGTCTAGCGTTTATCGAGGCATCTTTATTAAATCAAGAGTATAATTAGTTAAGTTAAGGCCAATTGCCTTTGGAATATAAAAAATCTAAAATCTCCCTTACAATCTGGGACACTATAGCCAGTGAATATTCATTCATGTTATCGTTAAATTTTTCTACCAAGCTTGAGCTCTATAACTCAAAAAATGTATCCCATTATGTAAGACATTCTTCCTGCCAAGCAGGCAGCTTTTACAAAAAATTCGTGTAGAAGTTAAATTTTAAAAACTAATGACATGAACAGCTTTTATAGAACTTACTACCATTTAGATTTACGACAGTTTGGAAATACGGTTTATATTGTAGCTGATAGTGGACGACTAGTACTATTGATGCTAGTATTCTACAGATAATATAAAATATAATAATAACTAGGATTTTTCGTGATGTCATAGAAGATAATAGCGAATTCTACGTAATTGTGGTTTCAACACAAAACGTAGTTTTAGTGGTTTACAAACTCACATTCGTGTTATAAGTAAAATATAGTAAAATTTCAAGGAGTTGATTTAATTGTTTACTACGAATTGCAGGTTACATCAATGTTTGTTGACAATATATAAGTTGCCAAAGTTATTAGATTTAAAGTTTACCATAGTTCGCTATTAGTGTCATGATGTGAGAAACGTAAATGAAATATGATGTTTATTAATTATTATTACCTTTTAACATCACAATGTTAAAAGTTAATTGCCTATTGTCACTTTTTATTATTTAAACGTGTGAGAGTTTAGTTAATTATTATCATTTTTTTATTAATCAAATTCTAAAACAATTGAACTATACACTGCTACAGTGCTAATGTCTATGTAAATAGGTATTTTTAATGTACCTAACATATTAAACAATTTTAATACAAATTAACGTTACAGTATCTTAAGACTGATGAAAAATCGGATGACATTTTTGTCTTGATACTGACAATTTCCTCTAGTTAAACATTCTTTTCAACATGGTTGTATAACATGTCGCTAACGATAATTAAGTTTATTTTATCGTTATTTAAATTAAATAAAAGTTCTTATATCACTTAAATCACGATGGAAACTACAGTAGGTACTTGTTAAAAATATATAGTGGAGCGAATAGAGCTAATGTATGATAGGTACCTACCTAACTTGTGGCACATCTTTAATTAAATACCTAGTACCTACTTATCTTAGTTTATTATTATTTCAATTAAATAAATATTACGCTTGCGCCCTTGCGCAAACGATTCTGGCATGAAAACAAAATAAAGTTTAGGGATTATTTTAAAAATTGACCATTGATCTATCGTTCAACTTTAACTATAGTTTAACCAAGTGATAATTTGCACGATTTGCCATTTGTAAAAATTAGTTCTTGCAGGGATAAAATGGTTCAACCCAACTCTTAAGTACGATATTCTTCTTCTAAGAAGGGCGTAGTCTTCAACGGGTATGGTAGGCAGTTTCAAACGCGCCAGTGATAAATAATCATTAATGGACAGCAAATAACCAACGCAGTGAGCTTAACAAACTGTTCAGCTAGTTGCAAGATTCACTATTGAAAATATGAAAATAGTGACTATAATCCTATTGATTGAAATCCTAATCCGCACATCGCTTCAAATAAAGCTGAGATTATTTTATTCTCGTTAACGTAGATGACGAAATCGAAAACTGGGAGAGAAACAATTTTCATTGTTTAAATTGCAAAGACATTACTGTACTCCTAACAAACACACGACGATGTTATTACAGATGCAATGTGAATACTAAATGTACTTGTACAAATTAGCCCCAATGAAATTTCCTGGGGATTCCTAACGATCTTATAAAGATGAATTGGTAATTGTGATAAAAATTAATTAATCATCACTGAAAACAGAAGGGCTTTTATCATTGTATAGTACACTTCCTGAAATAAATTAAAGAAAAGAGAACCTGAGATTTATTTTGTTCTTAGCTATGTATAAAGTCTAATGAATCTAACTAGCACTATTCGGCAGATCACATATTTTTTAGTTTAAGATGAGGCGAGCATTTGGTGCTATTAACGTTTGATAAAGACTGGTTATTGGGTGTAGACCATACACGTGCAATTAACAATTAACATTAATTGCACGTGTATGGTCTATACCCAATAACCAGTCTTTTTTTAGTTTATATTATTTCTTTCCACACAATACAACAGTTCGTTCGAGTTCACTGAGAGTTGGAAGTGACCAATAAAGTAATCGTGACATAATTTTCTACAAAGAAAATCGCCTCAAATATGAAGAAGATCAACCCAAAACAGCAGCCATTGCAGAAAATCTGATGTGTGCTAATCAGCTAATCAAGGAAGAGAAGTGTGTTACATACATATCGAGCGATTAGGGCAACTGTAGGCATTTTATGGATTACAGAAAGCTCATTGGATTGGATTCCTCTTCTTTTCACTATCGTACAAAAGTAGCTAGCGTCGTTGGTTAAAATCATGTAAGTATATTACATTAAGAGTGATGATGAATCTTGAATTTACTTTGTACTTATCAACCAGCGAGCAAACTTCAAGCAGCAGCAGATGGGTGTTTTAAAGTGAAACAAAGTCAACGAAAGCGATTCGTTCCCACACCGTTTCAAAGAAAAGGATCGCTAGGTTTGTGACTAAATCTGAATAATATGTTGCTAACATTATTTTTGAAGGTCAACAATCTTATAATGCATTAGGTACCCATACAACTGTTCTCTTATCGCAGGATATAACTGAACTACCAACAACAAATGAAAACAGACGCGCATTGCTTCACATTGACATTGCCAACTCACATACCGCCCGTCCCATATCGAGATTCTAAATCACTCACCATATTTTCTTGATGTAAAATATTATTTTTCAAAAATTAAGAAAAACTTGCGTGGAAAGCGCTTTCAGACGCCAGAAGAAGAAATCAAAGCTTACAAGATGCCATTTTAACTACCCCAACTTTGGACTGGCATTACTGTTTTAAAAGCTGGTTTGAGCAATCGCAAAAATGTAACTTATAAAAACAATAAACATACTCTCGTTAGCCTAAACTCTTTCATTTAGCCAAATCGCACTTCATAACAAGCAATTGTAATAAATGCTTGGAGTAAAATGGTGTTGAAAAACGAAATCTCCTCATTAAGAAATTTGAAGGATCGACACAAAAGGTTTGTTAGGAAACAATCGTACCTCAGTTACTAGTTAGTATTACATACTTATCAATACTATGCTTTTCTTAACAACCATAAAGGAAAAGTAATAGACGAAGTTTTTCTTAGGTAGTAAAAATTGGATGGTTTTCCACCAAATATCCAAAAAAGTCGGTTTGAATTCTGGATTAAGAGTGGAAGGTGGACAAATTCCACACATTCGTAAGCCGATTGTGTTACTCAACTCAGTCGACCGAATACCTCGAAACGTCACTGAAGCATGTGAGAAGGAACAGCTTTAATCGTATCGATTCCCTCAAAATAGATAGTCTCAGCTTGACAAATACAACGCACTCGAAAAGAATATGTTGTGCCGTCTCTGCAAAATGGTGATTCAATAAATACCACACGGTAAATGCGCTTGTTTAGTTTCCAATGTCCAGAAGGTATGCGCACGAGCAAATGATGATTCCTTACAGCTCTGTGCAGTCTCTCGGATTTACGCTAACCGAGATGATGTAGGTATTGTCTTTCTTAACTTCCTTTTCTTGCGCATGCCTTTTCGCCAATATCAACTGGAGGGTATTACAGTTTGCTAGTATGTAGTGATATGTGGAAACCTGGTTTTAGGAAGGTAACACATTCCTACTAAACATACTTACGCCTTTTGGTTTCTATCGTTGGCGGAGTTTGCAGGACGGAAGCAACTTCGTCAAATACGAATCAAATCACATTTTAGGAGAAAGTACGGGTACAAGATACCTCGGCAAAATACATTTATGTAAAATGCCGATTAACGACTTAATATATAAATTGAATTGGATACAAGATACTATTCACAAATGGATCACATATCTTCAGCCTCAAATACAAACATCTCCACTGACATCGAGTAATTTCATTTACTCACTCTGGGATTGACTACGCTGATCTAATTCAGATTGGCACATATAGGGACATGGTAGAAAATCATAATTATACAATTTCAACATTCATATGGCTAGCAACTAAGGCCATGCACACAGAAGTACGCACCTACAACACAAAAACCATACTATGTTCAATATGTAATAGCAAATCGCATTCAGTAAAAACTTGCCAACAGAACCCTATTTTGGAGGTTTATGAAAAGTTAAGTCCCTAAAAACCATTTCAAGAAAAAAGTAAAGGATTCAACCTAGCCCTTTGAAGGACTAACTACTGTACCCACCAATTACTAAACATAGTGTTAATGATGGAACAGATGTTGTCATGTGCCTTCGAAAATGTGGAACCAGCTTAATGCGTACAATAAATAGTGTAGGTAATTTTAAAATCTCTAGAAATGAAAACTAGTAAGCCAAGCAGCGCAAAACATCACGCTTTAAAACAACAACCCTTGATTTAAGATCTTCAAATTTGTTCATATTTAAAATAAAAGAGAAATTATCCGTTTTCCTGCATTGCAAGAGTATAACTCAAGAGTAACGCTTACAGAGTAGTACTTGTAGACTACAGTCAAAAACCACTTCACCCTCATATGTTAATTCCTGTAAAAGGTATACATGTTTGGGAATCTATCGCTTCTTTGTACTTAGATTTGAGGGAGGCAACAATAATCAAGGGTTCGAAAAAATTTAAGTTGGCGCATCATACGACAGTATCACAGTATAAATAATATTATAATAATAACAAGTAATTCCACTCATTTGAGTAGAGAAGAATTAATTATAAACCAATATGGTTAAAGTTTAGTATAATTTCCCACATTCGAATGCTATTATACGAGTATGAGAAGCAAACGAATTTATTATTAGATTTTTGTAGTAGGTAGTTCATCATTTAAACATGGAAAAAGTTAAAAAACATAATAAGCTGCAATGATCTTCTCTACTAAAAATAGCGGTTAAAGTTTTCAACATAAGTACGAGAGTAAAATACTTATCGAGCGCTTGAAAGTAAACTGAGTAGTAATTCAACAACCATGGAATATAAAACATATTTTTAGACATGGCCGAGTTGCAATAATAGTAGTTTACGTAACAAGTCCCGAAAGTGACCTTTTACTGGACAAGTAGGCAAATTACAGGACGAGCCGCAGGCGAGTCCTGCAAGCCTGCGTGTCCAGTAAAAGCACTTTTGGGACGTATTACGTACAATATTTTTTTTAAAATCGTCCAGAAACGGGAAGAACAATTGACCATTCTAGGCCGGAAAGTAAAAAATGAGTCCGGTAAAGTAAAAATGAGTCCGGTAAAACTTTTACCGGACTATCACAATGACTTTCCGGCTCAGTCCGTCAAAATGACATTTTCTAGCCTAAAAATAATCCGGAAACTACTACTTTCTGGCCGATTTTAAAAAAAATCATTTAATTTGTAAAAAAAACGTTGGCTTTAGAGATTTGTATGCAATATTCAAATGTTTACTGCAATGCAAGTGGTAAAATCTCATATTCACATAGCAAAAATACACTTTAAAACTGTTTCGCAATACATATCCAAATTATACAAGCAAGGACAGCATACATTACTACAACAGTATTATATTTGCATTCATGTGAATCAACAATATTTGCGTGCTTTTTACCAAGTATTTGAATGAAGTAATCAGAATGGACTTCCATTTATTTAAACACAAGTAATGAATGCAGGTACATTTTAAATAAATAATTTCAACTAGCTCTATGAATTTAACTGATCAAATTTGTCTTTAACGCATTCGTGCACAAAGTGTAATAATTTAAAAACCGTAGAAAACAGTTTGGCAAATTAAAGAAGCAAGTCATTACAATTACACTAATTTATCTCTCCTTCCTTCCATTGTATATTTTATATGCACTACTTCTCTTTTCCCCATTTATAAATATTTTTTTAAAATTTCTGTCATCAGTACCCTAGTTCCTGTCTGTTATTAGTTTATTACAATGAGAAATTAGTGACAAAAATAGAGGAAATGAATCTTTTTTATGTATACCTGATGAATAACATAAAAGGAAATGAATCTTTTTCACGTACCTGAATAACGACAAACACCGAAAGACCGAATGATAGTGCGATGAGAACCAAATTTGGCTTTGCAACATTTGGTGCGATAATCATACATGATGCACAACCAAAGTAATTTAAGATGATGTTACCAACAAATTCGGCAAGTAACGCTTTCCATATACTTTCGCGTTTTGTCTTGAATTCATTGATACCAAGTACTTCACTGAAACCTCCCATCGCTGGTGACCTAAAAAGAATACAAATTTTATTACAATGTTTGAATTGGTAATGTGATGTTAAAGTTAAATAAAATAATGTTTAATAACCGGATATTTTGTTGACATTTAGGAGAAATACGGGAATTACGGTATATTAAGTTTGTAACAAGGAAATGAACATTGCCAATTATACCACCTTCTAATGTTAAATTTAATTCATCGTTCGCCTTTAACTTTTTTCGTTGGTCGCATTAGTACAAAACAATATTAATTTTTTGCGTATCTTTTCGCCTACTTAAAGTTGAATAACCTTAGGTATGCCTACATTTTAACATGGTATGCATGCTCGTGATTTAAAATTTTCAGGACTATCGTGACGTGTATACAAACTCTTTAATATAACGTTTTGGTGCTAACCAATTGAACGAGAAACCCATTTTGTCACCATAATGTATAGCTCCTTTCTTTACTTTGAATTTGTTAAATGACCTTTCTTCAGTTATGAATGTTCTCGAATTAGGAATTCACTATTGATAAAAGTGTTAATTAAATAATAGTAAAGTTAATTTTTCGTTGGCACCAATAAGTAGAAGAGGAAGTTGTGGTTTTTTCACATATTTTATATTGCGTGATAACCTTGACATCTTACTAATAACATAAATAGTATAAAATTATGGAGAGTTTTAAATAAACCTGCTTTGCTACGAGATAATACGTAAGAATTTGCATGGTTCAAACCCAGTTACGTATTCCTTCTTCGTAAGAAATATGCTATTCGTTATTCGATATACCTACCTTGTATTTTAATGTAATCTATTTTTCTATGTAAGAACCATACGTAATTGGTAACCAATTTACATAATAGTCAAATATGAAATTTGCTACGGTAATAAAAAATATTTGATCGTGATATGTTTTTAGTAGCCTTGAGCAGCGCTGAACCATTAAGTTAGTTTACACAAAGTTTGTCGAACAAGGAAGTGTATCTTAAATCTTACACACATTAATATTTGAATTTGTATAGGTACATGATGACTAGTTTTATGCAACAACTTATGACCCGACCCCTATGAACTCTATGGGGTTTCGATATTCAGGATTTTATTTAGTAGTAGCACAATCCCAAAAATAAGAAACATTTTGGTATCGATTTGAAGTAAATCGATCCATTAATGAGTGAATAGTTGACGAACATGTACAGACGAAAATATAGGAATTTGTGGTATAGGATATTGCGTATAATTCTTTTTAAACAGCGGCTCTTGAAGTCTGCTTTTTATAAAAACGTATACGAAGGTTATTAAAATCAACTCAATTGTAAGGCGTCTGTTAATCGTCTAGTCCTGATTTTTAATTCCTATAATTATATCTACTACAATGCTTTCCTTAATTCAGTTCAGTACATCCCATTTTCATACCGACAAAGGAATACGATTTTCATCGAGTATACCAATATTATTAACAACTAAAGCGAAACGTTTCCAGAGTAACTTTGTTGAAAAGTGATGAAGTATTTTAATTCGAATTAACCAAAAATATTCAAGGTTTTAATCAAAATTTATATAATTTGCGAAGTGTGAATCACTTGTATGTAATGCATACAGTAAACATTCAAAATACTGTATTCTATTCACAATTGATGTGCTTCAACAGTAGGTACCATTTCTACATAGTGAATAATTTGCAGGGAGTTATTTGCATATAATTACAAACAGACCAAGGTACAAAATCTAATACATGGAGACGATGATCATATGAAACAACAGACATTAATCTGCAATTAATGCATAATTGGCTGCAATTAATGTATAATTATCTGCAAAATTTACAGCTTTCTTTTATAGGTATAACGATACTGCATTGATTTTCATTGTATAGCCTAAAAGAAATTGCAATGGTTCAGAATTACGATTCGCTTGTTGTTATTCCTTCGTTTAGAATTCACTTTGAAATAATTTAGATGGAACAAATGTGGATCAAATACCAAATCAGCAATTCCGATTATTGTGCAAAATTGACGCAGTCTCATTGCAATAACGTTTGAAAATCTTGTCCATTCCGTCCCCAAGATCCTTCGTGAAGGAAAATTAATACGGTAAAGAAGTAAAAAACACTGTCAAGTATATGTACTGTATTAGGTCTTTCAACAATGAGAAAAATTAATATTTACTCGCACAAATCGTTTGTTTTATAGAAATACCAAAGAAAGTTCTGGTAGGTACGCTAAATATTTCCGCTTTTCCGCGTGCACGTTTATATTGCTATCTGCTCATGGTCACCCCATTTAATTAAAAACTCTCATTTCATATTACAATTAACATCATTATGACAGCATCACTTATATATTACAATTAAGTTTACGTTGCTTAGTAATGAAAATTGTAAGTGTTTAGATAATATTGCTTCATGCCTTCATGTTACTTAAACATACTGTTAAAGAAGTTGATTGGATGACATGATTATTTCATCCAATCGGAGGGCTTAATATAAGTTTAACATCACGTTAGATGGTAGTGGTACGTTAAAAGCTTTATGGGATCGACTGTAAGATGATATAATTATGAGTCAACTCTAATAGACAAAACAGTTTTAATTAATTCGTGAATTAACCAGCTTCCGAAATTTAGTATTCTTTTAAATACCAAATAACCTTAATATTCGAATGATATTACGTGGTGCGTGAATAGTAAAATTTGGAAGAACTTTTTCATAAGAAAGCTCTAATTGGTGCAAATCTAATTACAATACTATTAGTAATTAATTGAAATTCATTCGTGGCCTAATGATGTTATCCTTTACCTATTTGTAAATGATTGCATCACTGACATCTTTTTACACCTGTAGTACTTACTTCGACTATTAATGCTGCTGCCATAAATTAAATGGGAAATAAGGCAGTATGAACTAATATCTATTCAAAACAATCAATAGTTATATTAAAGCTAACTTGTAAATGCTAATATTTGACAAAATCGATTAAAATAAGTTGAACTTTGTCATTTCCATTGAAATTTGGTTTCACATCGAAAGGAAGGTAATAAGTTACAGTTACAATTGCAAGTAAACACATTTTATTGCCAATTGCTTATGTAAATATGGAAAAATTACATCTCCATCTAAATTATATTAGAATGAAATCATACTAATTAGAAAAAAAAGAAGTAAAATAGAGGTTTGAAGGCTAACCTTGAATTTATACATTAATTATACGAACAGAAAATTGAAATTTACCACATTATTCTTATCTAGAGCATCATTAATACTTCTGTTTTACAGCAATAGGGTGTGTGAAATGAAACACACCCTAAAAACTAATTCCATTAGCTGGAAATGTGTCGGAGGTTTAATTTACAATTGCATTACGACGGGAAGTTAAAATATCAGATTGATTTGTAACTAAACTATCCAATATCCAAAAACATCACGCTTTTATAACAAACTAATAACGAGTTATGAATTTGCATGAATTTAGTAATTCAAAAGTTTCCGCAGACATTTTTTAAGTAGGTATCACTTCCTATATAAAATCTTAATAACAGTTTACTAAAAACTTCATATAAACTGACCTTCAAGGAGTAAAAAATTAATAAGCACATCCATCAACATCTTAGAGTTCCTAATAGGGCAAAGCTAGACTTTGTTAACCTTAAAAATAAGTTAAAAACAAAAATGTTTCATAATTTATATCCCAATCGCCTACAATGACACAATTTTCTTGTTTAGCGTATTATTTAGTATAAAAATCACAAAGGAAGTAAATTGAGGTAATCTAAGCTCCCATTAGTTAGTAATATTAAGGTTAACTAAAATAAGTAGAATAAACTTACTTGCGTAAAATTAACAGTTGGAATAGAAGAAAAGCCGGTGAGCTTTCGTCACTAGTTGAGCCACAAACTGGAGCTTTGTTTGTTATAGTTTGAGGAAGGTACTTTCGACTTCACTCAACCTCAACAAGTGGGGGACTGATTCTAACAATAAACATCGCGTAATCGTCACAATCTTAATTTAATATAATATACAACAGTTATATCAGGTAAATGACATCACTTTGATTGAAAAGAGACAGGTGTTCGAGGGGGACCACCCGATCGAGAATACCCCTCCCTTCCTTAATTACGCGACATTAAATTTGGTCATTAACATTTATGAAACTAAATATCACATTACCTGATTAATATCAAGCTTAACCCTATGCATAAATAGAGTTGCAAAATAGAGACATTAAAATTAATTGTTTAAAATCGTTCTTTAAACAGATGAAATTGGCTTCCTACAGTAGTGCTAAAAATCTAGTCCTCCTACACGATGACATAATAATATGGCTGTTATACCAAATTATATTTTTATCAATGATCATTTTCGTTAAATTTATTTAATTGTATACAAAACAAATTTATTAAGTTTTTTATTCGGCTCTAAATTAATTACGGTGTAACTAAATTGAAAGATTCCTTTTCAATTATTATATTATGGTACGAATCGCATTTAATTTAATGTGAAAATTGTAGTCTTACCTGGCAATAAAATAAAGTGTACTTCTAGCATGTATTAAATTGTACCTACTACATACTAACTTAATTCGTTTGCAAGATAGTAATATCTTTATTACATAGCACACATTATAAACCTTGATGAAAATTTTGTGTAGGTACAAGTCTACAAATTACACGCCCCAAATATACATTTTTAACTGTGCAAATAGGTGCAATAGGTAACTAATTTGTGACGAATTATACTTTTTCTTAGAGACGGGTGCACATAAAATTAATTGAATGTCTTGTGTAATTTTACTGTGTAACAGTTCCTCGATTTTGACTATTTTTGAAATTACAGGAGACTAAATGAACTTTTATGCAAAATTTTATCCATGATTTGCATTTTCACTCTTTTTCTAATATGCGATTCCTTTTTCATACCTACTAGTATACGGATGTAATTCATTAACTGAAACAAGATGTGTTGTCACGCTAAGAAACAATATTTGCATAATCGGGCAACCTAATTTTACATAAAATATTATGTTCTTTCTTTGGCATTTAGTATTCTCTGTCTTTTAATATAAAAGATTTGGTGATGGTTTAAAAACAGAATTTCATGGATCAATTTAAACAATAATTAGGTATATACCTATGTATTATAAAAATGTCTCAAATAGCAATCATGTGATAAAATCGAAGATATCCATCAAATATACCAAAATTTGGAGCTATAAATTTCATTATGACGGATTTTTCAATTACGCCCCTTTCTTTTATACAATATTTAAAGAAAGTTGCCAAACTTCATCCCCAAGTGATTGGTTACCGCTGTTACCAGCAAAGTGTTGACCCAAAATGCGCCCTTCTTAGGCGCACTCCTACATTCATATACAGGGTGGCCCATCGAAAACAGTCCAGCAAGGTTTACGGCTTTGTATGTGAAAATTGAAAAAATCCTCGGACTCGTATACTTTTATTTTCAGGGGGACATATTTACACATTAATTCTATCACTGTAATTTCAACCACATGCGAGGGCGGCATCTACCCTTATTTTTTCAAATGAGAAGGGGTGTGATACGTACATCTTTTGAAAGGGCATTAAATTCCGAGAAATTTAATTTAATTTCATTGATTAGTACTTAGTGTTATCTTCTTAAGTGTTGAAAATGTTCGCCGTTCTTCTCCATACAATACTACAACAACTATTGAAAGTGTTCCCGCTCCCGCACATTGTGAAGAATATCAGGTATTATTTGTATCATTAGTGATGCGATTCCGTAAATCTTCCAAGGGTTCAGGCTGGGTAGCATAAATTTTCGTTATCAGATGGCCCCACAAAAAGAAATCAAAGGGAGATAAATCAGGTGATCTTGCGGTTTATTCGATATCAACAACTTTACTGAAGATACAGGCGATTTGTCAACTGATATTTGTTAGTTTAAAAACCCTTTTTGCTCTCCTCACAAACCTATTTGTAGATAAGGGGCCCGGTAAAATGTTTGAAATTCCATTGCTCGGCGATGCGTAGCTTGAATTTAAAAAACGAAGCGCCATTTTAAAGATTTCATGTTCTTTCAAAAGATGTATCACAACATACCCCTTTCTATCTGAAAAAATAAGGGTAGATATCGCCCACACTAAGGGGTTGAAGTTGCAGTGATTAAATTAATGTGTAAATATGCCCCCCTGAAAATAAAAGTCCAAGGATTTTTTTAATTTTTACATACTTTTAATTTGTTTCTAAGGGATTTTCTTAAACACCATTTTAATTTTAACCCGTCGCAAAAAGTACTGCGTCCGTGTTCGTAAAAAAGTTTCAAAACTTCCATATGCGATGGATCGATTTGGTTCAAACCTTACAAACGGTCATATGCCAATACATCATAGCTATTTTGCAAACCTTCACTAAACATTTGTATGGAGAAATAGACTTTTTCTCTCGGTTTCAATGGACAAAGCTATATTTTATTATATTTCTTTGATGGGGGTCGTTGAACACCAATCATATGGAAAATGATTATAGAGATACCAATCTTAATATTTTAATTTATATGCTATGCTCCATATTGTCGCTGGAATATTTTGTAATAAATTCACATTAATTATTTCTTCAAGTTCTACAAATACATTGATTGTACCAACTGCTTTCATCTGCTTTGTAATATTTATATGTTAATTTTTTTACATTAGTTTTTTCCAGTAAACATTAATTTCCCTCATATCATTATTGATTTTTTGCTAAAAAAACTTAATAATTCGAGGAATTTTTCTCAGAACAACACATTTCTCGAACGTTCAATTTTACAGTATATTGTCGTAACGTAAAGTGTAACGTAAATGTCGAAAATCTAATTATATGCCATTTTGACATTAATTTGGAATAATCGGAGGGAAATTTTACAAACTTACAGTTTTCTTACTCTTCTTGACTTTAAAATTTCACTAAAAACTTAAATAATGAGTCAGTAAGCTACGGACCATAATGACAACGTACGTAAATACAATTAATAGGTAAAAGTTTGTAATTACGGAAAAACAATCATCCAAAACGAGATGCCACCTTATCGCATTTCAATTAATACGCTAATCGTTTCAAATTTATGTTCGTCATTAGTTTTAGCACAAAAATACTTTCTAAGAGTAAATTTCCCAACACTTCACGCAATAGCCTTCGGAAATTCCTAATTAGGGGATAATGCAGAAAAACAGGAAAGAAATCGTTTTCAAAAATTACTCATTGCGATGAAATCACACTTCCTTATCCGTTTTCTTTATTTTCTGGAACAATCATTATTTTAACTTTTGGTTGTTATATTAACTATACAGGTGACCCAGGGCTGTGCGATTGGTCCATAACTTTTTTGCTATTCAAGATATCGACATGCGGTTTTCACCGCCAAGTAAGTAACTTATACTGCACATTATAAAAATATTTTGATTATATACAGAATGTTCCTATACAGGGTGGTAAACCAAAGTTATGTTTTTTTAAATGGAACACCCTGTAAGTAGGTATTGGGGGACTTGAGTGAGACAGACACGTCCCACTAACCCCTCCCCCTTTGCGCCCGATACTGGAAACCAGTTTATCAGCTTCTCCTCATCAGAACAGCTCAATTTAAACAGCTTTTAATTTTAACAGCTTTGTACAAACGGATATAGCTGTTAACCTGTTACATTTACTTTGTTCCATCTCTGTTACCTGTTTAGATCGAGCTGTTCTGATGAGGAGAAGCTGATAAACTGGTTTCCAGTATCGGACGCAAAGGGGGAGGGTTTAGTGGGACGTGCGTCTGTCTCACTCAAGTCCCCCAATACCTACTCCTGTATATTTCTACATTATTAGTTTTTACATGAAAAAATAATGGCACTTTGTATAGGTCACTATGGATCTAGCTCTCTCCGTTTCGGCGTTATTCAACGTTTTGTTCGAAATGAGGCTCATATTTGATGGATCACTACTCAGTAGGCCATGGATGTTTTTCGACATACTTGCCACAGAAAATTTTAGAATAACTTGGAATTTTAATAAATAGTCGACTAAACGACTAAATGGAACACTCTGTATTTCTGTTCACGAGTCGATTAAGTTTTTTATAAGCTTTCCACTGATATGCAATTTGTATGGTCAATTCTGAATAGTTACTGAGATTTTCCGGAATAACTATTGTAATTATGAAGAAGTTGTTGATTTTTGCAAGTAGGCTGCTGTCAGCGAATATCGCAAGTGATGTGACAGTTAATTTAGATGCTAGTGTGACAATCTACATTGTTACTGTTACTGTTGCACATTTTTGCTCGACATGGAGGTTATTTTGAGTTCATCGTGCTTTCTTCATTTACAGAGCAAAGTTGTGTTTCTTTAAATGGAAACTATAGTTGGATATGACGTAATTAAGGAAATTATTATATGAGAATTATCACGGCTACCCAAGTCCCAAGACAACATTTTGAGAAGCCAAGACCAATGTTATGTTAAAGTAATTTGGGTAATCTAGTAGTTACATCCAATGTTTAAATTAGTTTCTAGCAAATTATGTATTACAATAAATCACATTAGTTCATTTTTGTTACATTTTCTCATTTTGGAGGGGTCCCAGACCCCCTGCCGCCCCCCTTATATACGCCCCTGTCCCAAGATTAGATATTATATGCTCATTTGGTTTTACTATAATTTCAGGTGTAATAATTACGCCATCCGAGAAGTTGGTATAGTTAGAAAGCATGTACGTGTGTTATAGCCCGAAGGTGTCAAACTGAAAAGAAGTCAGCGTTTGGTGCAAAAAATGTAAAGATGGACGAACGGACTTGATTGATGATCAGGAGAACAGAGACAACCTCATACACGGATGAAAAATGCTCAATTATTGAATATTTGATTAGGGAAGACCGTCGGATTTGTGGAAACTTCCAGATTCCCCAGTTAACAAAAAATTTAAAACTCAACCATCTGCCCGCAAAACCATGGCCACCGTGTTCTAGGATAGTGAAGGCCTATTGCTGTGTGAATTCCTTGAACCGCGCACAACCATTAACAGCGACAGATACTGTGAAACTCTCCAGAAATTGCAAACAGCCATTAGAAGAAAAAGGCCAAGCTTTTGCACGATAGCGCAAAACCGCACACGTCAAATCAAACCAAGGAGTGGTTGACACAGCGGAAATTGGAGGTGCTCCAAAATCCGCCACATAGGCCCGATTTGGCCCCCTCCGATTTTCATTTATTGAAGAAATTTTTGGGGGAAAAACGCTTTGCGAATCACTAGGAAATGGTAAGACACAGGAGATGTTCAAACTACTGTTACGCTGGGATAAATGTCTGAATCTTTATGGACAATATGTCGAGAAATAAACAACAGTAGGTAGTTTTGTAGAATGTATTAAATATTTTTATTAGTGAAATTTTGACTTGTACCTTTAATATCGGACATCCCTCGTATATGATTTAGCAATCATTTCTAAAACCTCACGAGAGAAATTACATTAAAAGTTAACTTTCTAAGACTTGGTTTTTGAAGGAACCGCCAACTGTGACTTATTTAATTTAGAATTTAAACTAAAAAAATATTCTGGATCCTACGTTTGCAAAAATAAACACATTAAATTGTATATGTATTTTGAATGTTACTTTATATTTGTTAATAAGTTTATTGTGATTTTGCAGACATTTTTTAGCATTCTTTTTTTATGCAAGATTTTCGTGTTAATGGCAATTCGGTAGACCGAATCAGTGGGTGAACTCTTGTCTTTTTGTAGACGCGATATATCTTGGATCGTTCTGCAATAAGTGTTGTTATTGTTTCTAATTAAAATCTTGGTGACGATCATGTCCAAAATCTTCATTTATGTACCAATATCGATGGGAAAACAATCAATTGCATTTTAGTAGTAGCAAATAGGTAAGTAAATGTGATGATTTTGCATCGTTAGGAATTATTTTGACACTGTTTAAAATCTTCGTCCGCTTTACTTCTATATCTAACGAAGTTTTAACGCCGACTATCTTTACCGAATTTGCTACTGCTTGGCTATTCATCCGTCTGAGGTCATTTTTGACATATCAAAAGCATTACCAACAATGCAAAACCATCAAATTTATTTATTTCTCATCGCCACAATGTAATAGGTTCATTTCCCATAGGAAGTAGTAGTATTGGACATGATTGTTTTCAAGATTTTGTACATCGTTGACGGCAGACGACATAGTAAGTAAAAATTCTTTCTTGGCTATTGAAGCACTTTTTCTAAAGAAACGTTGACCTATAATATCTGGCACACATTTAATGCAAATACAGGATATCGACTGCAAAACGCTTCAGGGCTTTAGGACAATTCATCGTAGTTTAAAACCAAAGTACTGAGTATAGACAAGCAGACGGACGGAAAAAACGTAAACAATAATATATTCCTTTGTCATTTTTAAAAATCCGCTAAGAGTGAAGATATTTACATTGACCCCTACACTATTAGAATAGGACAAAATTTTTACTGTACTTGCATAATGTAGTACCGAATTTTATCAAATTTCCGCCGGAAACTATGATTACCTATTCTTGTAATTATCGCAGTAGAAATACAACAATCATATCTAAAATGTCTTAGAATTATTAATTAATTATAACAATAGCCAAGGTCCTTGAAAACTGCATTTCCTTAATTAACTTTTTAATCTTTGCTATTGGAAACATACCAATAACTTTATTTCTACTTTTCACATACATCTAAAACTGCTTCATACGAAGAACGGAAGTGAAGTATTAAAAATGACAGGTTTTACTAAGTATATCTTTCTTAAAGCATAGATTCATATTGTCCTACTCGAAATAAATCCAAAACAAATAGATATATAAAGAAAATTCTGCGACATTGACCAGATTGAAAGGATCCTTGTACAACTATCAAATAGGCATAAGCCAATCATTTTATTTCTGAGATGACAAGCAGATCTCCAAATGTGAAACATTGAAGAATCTATAATGAAAGTTTAAGTTTAGATTTCTGAAAATTGAAATTTGGGACACAAGATTTTAAGCATTCGGAATGTGAACTGAAGGAATTTGAGTTTGATGCTTTGTACCTTAGAGCCTGACAAAATCCTTTGCTGATCCAAAACAAGAACTTAGGTTGCAATTATGTACGTGGATCAGTACGGGTATTTAAACAATTGATTAAATTGTATTTAAAAAAACTAGGAGTCATCGGCTTTTTTATTAATTTATCATTCTATCACCATAAATAGTAGAGCACGAAATGTCAGAAGTAACGGAAACCGAAGGACAATGTACAAGCAAAGGATAAATAAAATAAAAAAAGAATCATTAGTAAACAAAAATGAAGAACAGTAATGTACGAGAGTCGCTTCATTTACAAAGCGAAAATGAAATCAGATGTTATGAATATTAGCTAGAATATTTGACATCCTTGGCGAGTCCTAGGGTAGGCTGACGAAATTAATAGGCGCATAAATAATTATAATAATAAGTTAAATCTTTAATTTTAAATAGAGTCCAACGCGTTTCGATACTACGTGTCATTATCAAGAGTAACAGATTGTGGCAAATTAAAATGCGACGACATTTTCAAGATACAACGTTAAGGAATCTTTGGTATATTTAATCTCATTAAAAATGCAAAACAGAACAACATCCAGTCTCAACATCATCTCTAAATGAAGGCATAACGTAAGAATGAACTAGCAAAATTATAAGAATAAATTATGCAGATATCAGTGCAGTGCTGTGAAAGATATTACACGTAGTAAAGTACTTGGTCTAGAGAATGTTAAAATTAACTTTGAAAACAAATGTGAATTCAAAATTTACGGAAAACCTTCATAATTCTTGTCACCACCCAAAATACGTAATGAGTAGTGTAAAAGTATGCACATAACAGAAATTATGTAAGTATCCGTTTACTTCGATGAGGATAAGAGTCGTTTTACCTTTCACGGGTTTATTCCTATTGGAAAAAGGGCGAATTACTCTCGTTACAGAGATCTTAAATGTCCAACAACAGCAAGGCAGCTTCCTACTTTCAGAATAAATACCTTGCGTCCTTGCATGATAAGGTTTTATGCTGGAGTTCACTTGGAATGTCAAGAGCTAGGTTGTATATTTGGAGATTTGCTAATTGGTCGAGCGTGGAAGATTTAATAGCCCTTCAGCCCACATTACACACAATAAATAGGAATTTAACGAACCTTTTCCATTACTGTTTTTGGAAACGGATCTGGATATAATAATTGAACTAATTTTATTTAATAGTTAAGTATAGATTGCCGTATCTGCTAACCAATAGATTAGTATATTTAAAATAAAGGAATAATTAATAATTTTTAGTCAAGGCTTGTGGTTAATTTATTTCTTTGTTTAAGTGGTAGAACAGGGCCAAGCTAATCTACAAAAGCTTTGATTTACGGTCTCTTCCATATTCCAAGAATTGTATTATAAGTTCTAGCTTCTAGTATTGACATTATGGACAAGTCATTTTCAAATGAATACAGATCTTATTGGAAACGCTTTTTATGAAATAAAGTTCGTACTAATATTTACTATGTAATTATAAACTCATTAATTTTTTTCATTCACCCCTTTCCGGTTTCTTTAATTTGTAAATTTTACAGTTTACAATCGTAGAAGGTAAAAATACGCATAAATATGTTTCTAAAATACTTGCACGTTATTGAAAATTGAGCCACTTTTTTATTTTTGATATATCCTGCACCAAGTGACGCAGAAATGTGTCGTACCAGTATCTAAAATTTAAAAATTGTAGGGAATGATCATGTATTTTACAATGGTTAGATTTTTAGATTTGTTGTTCCTTATTTTGAGTGAAGGATCAGCCAAAATTCAATAACTTTAGCATCCATTTTACAATACGTCCTAATTTTCTTTAGTCCATATTTCAAGGGACCACTTTCAAGATTATACTATGATGTTATTCTGTTACCAAATGTCATTCATCTTTGTATTAAAATACAGAAAATATAAAATCTTAACGATTACTTCCATTTAATGATAATTCAGAAAACATCTGAGGTATGACTACATATGGTGATCGTTGCATTATCGTGGTACTTTGATTCTGCAAATCATCTGTAGATCATCTTTCATTGATATAAATAATTAAATATATTATATTGTTGTTCAAGATTCCTATTATTCAAATTAAAAGGTTTATTTCGTGTATTAACTTAGAAAATTCGACGTTTTGGAAGTACCTTTATCAAAAAAAATAATGAACCCTGTAATGAATTTTAATTTGAAATATTTTTTATTAGGTACCTACTTATAGAAATTAAAAAATATTTGTCCATGATATATTGTAATAAGCATTTTTAACAGCATTTGAAGACAAACTATATTTTAAAATAATATTGGGAAACAACTTACTCGGTAAAAAGCGTTAATAAGTCGTTGACACTTTAAATCCTGCCACCGATTTAATTAATTAGTTATATTTACTTTTCCGATAGCTTGAACAGTTATGCTTTAATAGTATCAATTACATACATATATACATATTTTGCGGTAGACAACCTCACACCACAACCGGTTAACAAAAATTTAATTTAAAAATAGCAAAACAGAATTACGATTTAAAGTTCGTAAACGTTTAAATACAAAATTACGAAAAGCTTTTGTTGAGTGCAATTACTTTTTAATTAATTTTATTTATTTTTAATAAAACGACACTATACCTTGTGTCCCAAGCTAGGGGTACCCCCATGGGATTTAACATGGGAAAATTGAAATTATTTTTTTCCTGCTTCCCAAATTAAAAAATCGCAAACATTTTGACGCAGATTTAAAGTGGCACTTAAAACGTTTCTAAAAACAATTTTTTGATTACAATTTGATAATTAATAAATTAATTACTTACAGGCATTTGAAATTCGAAATTTTGAAGGTTTTTCGCGCATGCGATTCAGATCGGCTATCTTCAGTTTTTAAAGCAATATGGATGCTAAAATTAAATTGTAGTCGAAGATAGCCGATCTGAATCGCATGCGCGAAAAACCTTCAAAATTTCGAATTTCAAATGCCTGTAATTAATTTATTAATTATCAAATTGTAATCAAAAAATTGTTTTTAGAAACGTTATAAGTGCCACTTTAAATCTGCGTCAAAATTTTTGCGATTTCTTAATTTGGGAAGCAGGAAAAAATTTCAATTTTCCCATGTAAAATCCCATGGGGTACCCCTAGCGTGGGACACAAGGTATAATTGTTTTTATTACGAGCATTGACAAAGTCCTCGCCCTGGTCAATAAAACAAAATATAGTATAAATTACTATTTTACTTTTCAACATAATCCCCTTAAAGTACAACGATGCCCTTATAACGTGCAACTGGTTAAAATATGCTTACTTTTTTTGCACTGTTAAAAAATAAATATGTAAATTTGAGAATAAACTAAAATCCGTGGGATACAGGTTAGGAGAATAAGGGGTGTAAGTTGGCAATTTAAAAAAACCTTGCACGATAACGAGGAAACCTTCGTCGATTATGCGGGTAGTACTAGTAGTAAAGGTACTAACCAACAAAAGGGCATTTTCCTTATGGCAAAGTACATTGTTAAAACTGAGCAGATATAATCTCATTTCGAACAATAATTATCTGGGTGGGATGGTTTTATCGAAAATGCATGGCCAGCGCTTACTTTTCATTACCTTTTTCCTTGTGAGCCAAAACAAGGATTTTCCTCTTAGTTCTTAGCTCCCGATGGTGGTGAGGTGTTAAGTCTAGGTTTGCCAGGCCTGACTGCTGAACGTGAAACCAAACATTCTGACGTTTCGCAAGACATTGCACCTTGCATCTTCAGAGGAATAGGATAGCGGGAGCTAAGAGGATGGATAATCCTCCAAAAAATCCTTGTTTTGGCTCATAAGGTAAAAACCGTTCAACGCAGGCTGTGGAACAAATATTATGACGCGGTATAAGTCGAAAACTAGTCGCGAAAGCCTCAAATTATTTAACTTTTACTATTGTTATAGTAAACAAAGTGACGGGGATACATTTATGGTTCAGAATTTATTCAGTTTTATTGAGGCTCAATTTTATATTAGGAACTGCTGGTTGCAATTACCCCTTGTAAGAAGATATTCAGATAAATTAATTTTTAGGCGTTTTAGAACGTAATTTTCTTTAAATCGGAAATTTCTGCGAATCTAACTTTAAATTTTGTTTAAATAGGAGATTTAAAGTTAGAGTCTCCGAAGGTTTTGCCGCGATTAAGAAATATAACCTTTTGAAGAATTGCTCCTTCACAAATCACATCCTATTAGGGTCCGGTCACGCGTTTGACTCCAAAACCAATTTCGAGATTCTCCACACTTTTGATAAAGGCATTAAACTCGACATTTTGGAAATTAAAGAAATTATCAACAATTTTAAGGGTAACCTCACCCATTCGTTAAACGAAATCCTCAACATTAATAAAAATCTGCTCATCATTCAGTAATTACTTTCGCCTACTTCCGTTGATCCTTGCCCTTTCTTCTTCTTTTTCACCTTCTCTGGTATGTGTTAGGGCTCCGCATATTGTCGGTTTTACAACTTTCTATCTTAGCTCACGTGTGGTTAGCGCTCTTGTTTCATTTGGTTATGGTTGATTTTCACTTAACTTTAACTCAATTTCATTCGGGTCATCCACTGTTTATTTTTTATTCCCACAACATTGGGGTTGTTGAAACAAAGTTTTGTGCTTATTGGTGTTTAATTGGTGCTTCATCTAAATTTCTTCTCGTGAGTATAGATTTTTTACTTAAAATGTTGTTTAACCTCTTTTTCCCACAGTTTGGCTTCACCACACGCTGTTTCAACCTGGTTTTAACTTCCTTCTTGGTTCCCGTTTGGTAATTTCAACCTTTACCTTTGATCTCCTACTTTATATACCCCCCCCCCTCCCTTTTCCAGTGATGGTTTGTCCACTATTCCTGCCGCTTATATTTATCGGTTGGGGTTTTCACTCCTGCATTATTATTACCCACAAGTCTATTCCTTCAGTGTAGGGGGGGGGGGGGGTAGGAGATAAAGTGCAGTGGTACCGTGGAAGGTGAGAGGATTGAGATATCGGGCTGCACATTCGCTACAGACTTGACGAATGTATCGTAACGAATTAACGATATTTGTTGAGGGATTTTTCTTTCTTCGGGTCACCGTACCACCGAAGGAAACAGTTATTGCCATTCCCCACAATCTGCTTGTGAGTGGCTGAAGGACTGTTGAAGGTTTCAACAGCATATGCAACATCTGAATCCTTCTTGCACAGTTTGGCAAATGCAAGATTGCTAGTGCGGAAGGCTGCACATCCTGTGAAAGCGTCGATGAGCAGAATGCCTTGGCCCAGCTCCTGTGACTCAGTGGTGAAGTACAGACTGGTTGGCACCTGTCCTCGGCCCGGTAAAAATCTAAAAAACTCTCTAACTTTTGATTAAATTCATTTAAAATGATGAAGCAAAAACCAATTTTGGAGGAAGTGTATTTCACTACAACTTTCTCTGAGATTAATTTTCAGTGGAATGAAGATCTGAGGTGCAGGAGACAGAAGTTTAGCGAAAAAAGAATTCCGAAAGGTTTTTTCAACAAAAACCGATTTTTGAGAGCGCATATCACAGTAACGGTTACAGATAGGAATGAAACATGTTTAGAATTTTGTCAGCTTTAATTTTGTATTAGCGAAATTTTTTTAAGGACCAATCTCTAATGAGATATAGGCGAAAAACTAAAAAAGGGACCTTTAACCCCCTCCCCTTAAATACGACAGCGCTAACTCCGCTCTCTCAGCTATAATGTTTGCTTCGATCAACTATATTATTTTCTTTATCTTCATTTGTTCCACATTGAAAAACGTCAACTTCGAAAAAGAAGCATTTACATAAAATTTAAATGTTTGGATTAATAAATCTCAATTTATAGAAGTAACCAACGGCGTTTTACAGAAACACCCACATTAGTTATTCCACGGCGATAATTATTTTTCAAAATGGTAAGATGTCACACCTATGTTATTAAACGTCTAATTACAAGTTATTGCAGCCACCAAAGAAAAAGGAAGGAGTAGGTAAGTGATTTGTTATGGAAGGTAATATTGCTACGCTCTGACTCTTTAGTTATCGATGGAGTGGACACAACCTCCATGACAAGAGAGCAAATCGAAGTATTTGCTCTCAACATAAAAGAACAAAATGACAGAGAAAGAGAACAACGAAATTACTTTCAATTGGAACGAGATAAAATACGTACATTTTGGGGAATTACGAGAAATGAACTGGAAGAGGCTCGTGCTAAACTGAGGTACTTAATCACATTTTTGTGTTTATTTTCTATTGAGATACGTTTAGAAATAAAGATCGACAAATTGAGGAAGCTGCAGAGAAAAATTACGAGGAGTTGAAGCTTTATAAACAGAAAGTGAAACATCTAGAATATGAACACCAAAATGATCTTACACAATGTAAAACAGACGCACTCACCTCATTAAAAAATGCAACTGACGATCATACACAACAAGAATGGGAACTTTTAAAAGACAAGCGAGATTTAAAAATTTCACAAAGACAGCAAGAGGTCGCCCATCAAGAACAGATGAGAGCTTTCAAAATCGTAACGCTACAACGTTGGGGGATGTTAGATGTATTCCTATTATTTTTAGGAGCATAGCAGATTAGTAGACGAAGCACGAAAAGACTTTGAAAACAAAGCCAGAGAGACCGAGCTGAAATATGAAAAAAAATTTAATTTACTTAAACAGGAATTGAGTACAAAACACAAGTACGCGCTATATTTATCTACTTAAACAAATTCCTATATTTTTGTTTATTAATAGAATGGAAATGGCAGAAGTTGAAGAAAGAAAAAATAAGCAAATATCTGAGCTAAAGAAATATCACGAAACATCCTTTACAGAAATGAAAAACTATTACAACGACATTACCTTAAATAACTTGGCATTGATAAGCAGTTTAAAGGTGGTTCTAATGCTAGAATGCTAAATTACTCGCTTTATTTATAGGAGCAAATGGAAGCATTACAAAAACAAAATGAAAGAATGACAAAACAAGTGGCCGATTTAACGAGCGAAAATCATAAACTAGCGGAACCTTTAAAGGTTGCATTGGCGGATGTGACCCAATATAAAAAAGAATTGCAAAATTATGAAAAGGATAAAATATGTTTAGCGGTAGGTAACCACAGAGGGAAAGGTTATTAGTTATTCATTTACAGAACACTAAAGCAAAATTAATTGATACCAAGAAAGAGTTGGACAACTTGATTTGCACAAACACCGCTCTTGAGCTAGGTTTTGAAAAAGTACACCCGTTACGTTAGGTGTTATAGTAGCTATTCACACCTATTTTCACAGCTACAAGCGGAGCAAGACGAACTACAAAACCGGTTTGTAAGAGCAATATTGGAAGTTCAACAGAAAACTTCCTTAAAGAATGAACTGTTACAAAAAAGAATAGAGACGTTGCACAAACAGGGTGAACTGAAGGAAGCAGCGATTCAACTGTTAAGTAAAGACAAAAGCGGGAGTACCACAGTGCATTATAAAAGCTTGGAGGTATACGTATATATTTCTGCTAAAAATGCCTATGTTACTATAATATTGTTCCAGAAATTGCTAACCGAAAAAAATTCGACCATACAAAATTTAGAGTACGAGCTAGCTAGAGTTTTCAAAGCTCATGACGATATGCTTGACACTTACGAAGACAAACTTATCAATTACGGAATTCCAAAACAAGAACTTGGTTTTAAACCATTGAGATTTTTGCCTAAAGGTCAGGGTGGATTGGCAAAAGGACCTGCAGGTTTAGTCACAAAAAAATAAATAGACTTGTACAATACAATTTTTCTATTGTTATTCGATTTTTCATCTCACAAACCGATTTTCTTATTTGCTTAACATGAAGTTTTTCAACACTCATGTGGTATCAGTTATTGAATTCACCTTATTTATAATAAATACATTTTATCTTTAAATGTAAAAATAAATGTGTTTAATATACAACACCGAACGCACCGCACCTTTCATGGCTAAGTACTTGTACGTGAATCGATTTTAATAGATACATATTTGCAGTTTTATCAAATACACTGTTAAACTTGAAAAAATCCTTACATTGAAAAACACAAAACTGATTATTTTTTCAGATGAAAGAAGGAAATAATTCGATTTGTGCTCATCAATATTGTCATTTAAAAATTATTTGAACGTACATTCATAATGATTTTTATTAATGATACAATACATTTTTTTTTCTAATGAAACTTTTTCCCCATGACCATTGGTCATCTGGGGGTTCATCTGAACATAAAACTATAAAACCAAAAAACTAACAAAAAAAACAAAGTCGATAAATTTAATATACAGGGTGATTCACGACTACTCCCTCGGTCTCTTATGCCTAAAGGATACAAGATATCAGCTTCATTTTTTGGTGACATATGTAAGTTGATAACGACTATTTTTTAAAATTATTTTCACTTATACAGGATGCTTCACAAAATTGTAATATATCAAAGTTAGGTTTTTTTAAATGCAACCCCCTGTATTTTATTACATTTTTAGATTATACGTTAAAAACTAAGGCAACTTTATTAAACGTTCCCTATACCTATCGCTTACCAATTTTGAGAAAATTGTGATTTTAAGAAAAATATTCAATTTAAACAACCCCTAATAACACGGAAACCACTTACTTTTAGTAACGCAAATTTATATCGATTTATCTTGACCTTTAAGGCTTTTATTTACACTACGTGGGATTTCGATATTTTGTACAGGGTGTTTAGAAAAAGGATTCATATTTTATATTTTTCAAACATCAAAAACTCACTTAACTTAAATGGAACACCCTGTATGTTTTTATTCTATGTTGAATAACTTTTCATTTTCTATCAAAAACTATGAGTAATTGATATGTCTAAAATCAACGATTAAAAAGTTATTAAGATTTTTCTCTAATATTTGTATGGAAATGGTTTTGTTTGCATTCTAGTAGGATATGATTTTTTTTATTGTAGTTGATAATTAGATATGGGATCATAACTTAATTAAAAATGAAATTAATAACAAGAAGAAATCATTTATGGAAAAAAATGGTATAGTAAATGCTCAATATGATTACCATTTTCTTCTATGCACAACCGCACTCGATTTTCAAAAGATCTAACGTTTCTCAGGATATCTGGTGTTATAGTAGCAAACGCATCCTTTATTGTAATCTTAATGTCATTAGCAGTGGTAGGTGGAGTGTTATGGACCCCTCCTTACAATCCATTTATTGAGGAATTGTCTATCTAAATATTTTTGAAAAAAACATAAATACCATCCTTATCACATTCAACTTCACCAGAATTTATATGGAGGAGGCTTTCAATGAAGGTTGAATTTTTGTTTATGGAGTCTCGAAAAAGTTGGAGAAGAAGATGAATTCTTTAAATATGTTTTATTTACCGACGAATCCACTTCCCACAGCATAACGGCTTGGTAAACCGACATAACTTTCATTACTAAATCGTCACCTGGTTGACCGCCAAAACCGGTGGAGCCTCAATGTATTTGGGAGAATTTTGATTTTTTGATGGAAACTTGAACGGAGTAAAATTGTTACGGATTTTAGAACAACACTTTTTCGAGTCTTCTTGATGAAGTTTGTTTAGATATTATTATTATTATTATCATTAAAAATTTAGTTTACAACACTCCATCTACCACTGCTGATGACATGAAGATTAGAATAAAGGATGCGTTTGCTACTATAACACCATAACGTTAGAAGATCTCTTGAAAACGAGTGCGGTTATGCATAGGAAAAAATGGCATTTACTACAGTATTTTTTCCATTGCTTTAATTTCATTTTTAATTAAGTTTTGATCACATATCTAATTATCAACTACAATTAAAAAAATCATGGCCTACTAGAATGCAAACAAAACCATTTCCATACAAATTTTAGAGAAAAATCTTAATAACTTTTTAATCGTTGATTTTAGACATATCAATTACCCATAGTTTTTGATAGAAAATGAAAAGTTATTCAACATAGAATAAAAACATACAGGATGTTCCATTTAAGTTAAGTGAGTTTTTGATGTAATGCAAAATATAAAATATGAATCCTTTTTCTAAACACCCTGTACAAAATATCGAAATCCCACGTAGTGTAAATAAAAGCCTTAAAGGTCAAGATAAATCGATATAAATTTGCGTTACTAAAAGTAAGTGGTTTCCGTGTTATTAGGGGTTGTTTAAATTGAATATTTTTCTTAAAATCACAATTTTCTCAAAATTGGTAAGCGATAGGTATAGGGAACGTTTGATAAAGTTACCTTAGTTTTTAACGTATAATCTAAAAATGTAATAAAATACAGGGGGTTGCATTTAAAAAAACCTAACTTTGATATATTACAATTTTGTGAAGCATCCTGTATAATTGAAAATAATTTTAAAAAATAGTCGTTATCAACTTACATATGTCACCAAAAAATGAAGCTGATATCTTGTACCCTTTAGGCACAAGAGACCGAGGGAATAGTGGTGAATCACCCTGTATATATAACTTAATTAATCAGGTAGGTAAACAAATAATAATTAAATTATTAAATAAATAAATTTGTAAGAGCATCCTGAATGATAATAATTATAATCAACTCAAAAATAACAATAATTAAATAAACAATAATCATTATAAAGAATAAATAACCAAGCAAGTATAAATAATAAATAAATGTGAATACCTAATCATCGAATATAGGAATTCATAACTATAACACACAGTATGCATATTCCCATTGTTGAAGAGATCGTCCTTAAAAATCTATCTTCAGGATATAGCCTCAATTTTTTGTTGTTGCTTACACGGCCTGACGGCAGCTCTAACATCTAAGAGCAAAGGGCGCAGGCTAGGATAATTTATGCTTTAAGGATTATAATCGTAATTATTCTAATTGAGATCGACTTTGTTTCTCTTAAAACGAAGAAAAATTTATTCAAATTGTTTTGACGTTTAATAATTTGGATAGCACAAGTTTATCATACAGTAACATAATATGGTGACTATACAACATATAAAAGACTAATGCTATGCTTGAGTAATTAATTTCGAATTCAAATAATAAGTAGGTAGCAGGTAATAAGTTAGTGTACCCTCCAGACACCGGTTTCCTTATCAATAGCATAATGCAAATGCACACAATAAAATAATATATGACGACAGTATAAGTAACAAATATAACGTTGATCTTTTATTATCTTAAAGACCGATCCGGTCTAATTCAATTTCAATCTCTTATCAAATCCCCAAATGGTACGGCTCAAAATTCTTCTCCCACTGGCTCGCGTCTCCTCCCTTCCGCAAACGACCAAATACCCACTTTTACACGTGTAGTGCCATCTTAATGCACTTCTACCTAAACAAACTACCACCACGAATATACCCGTTACACGAAATTGAACTCCCTCACTAAGGTGTATCTAAAGGGCCAGGTTTCTCTCACAAATCCCAACACTTTTCCACTTCTTCCCCATTCAACCCAGCAAGAAATCTGTCCCACCTAAACTCAATCTCCCTAAACCACTTCTGTCTTAATCCTTGCCAAAACCGGACACGTTGCCATGAAATGTTCTACATCCTCCCTCTCTTGAAGATTACCGAGAGAACATAATCTCTAGTCCCCGTCCTTACTGGCGTAACATTGAGGTTTCAGCAACCACACTACATTCCATGGAGTCATTTTTTCTGGTTGCAGATCGCAAATTGCCAAATTTGTTTATAATGGTTACAGAAACACGAACTCTACATTGCTTCCACAGCCCTTTGCCTATATTCCTCATGTGCTGCTACATTCATCCTCTCGAACATCCCCGGCCAACTGGGATAGGGAGAAGGGATTTCCCTTCAACCCTCAGTCTCTACCTCTAGTAGTTTAGAATCTACAGCCATCACGTAAGCACAGTTTGGGTTAAAATTTGAATGTTTGCTCCCAAAATAACGCTCCTAGTTTGGGTCCCTTTGGGGTGAATTTGATGAGAAGCTTGTTTTACCGACGAAGTTTTTTTTTTATAGGCCTTAGTTTTAAATTTCATCAAAATAGTAGTTTAGGCTCCACAGCCATCACATACGCACCCACACACAAACATTTTTCAAAGATGGCGGTTTTGGACTCAGGAGGGCCCAAAACGTGGATATTCATCAATATCTCGAGTTCGATTTACGAGAAAGTAAAAAACAATCTCTAGGATTGAGAGGAGCTTCATGGGGTATTTTTATATAAACAAAAAGCTCACATATTCATTTGATTCTTCTCAATATGCAGATGGAGGCATACATACTGATTACAAACCGCTGGTCTCCCCAATTAGAAACACTTATACCTATAGTATTCAATATTGATAGATTGCATTTGCTCCAACACAATATTGAAAATGTTTTAGATGACCTAGGTAGGTACCTTTTCGATTAGAGGAGAACATTATATTTCCTATGGCACAAATTCTGCAATCGAGGCTGAACACTTCGCAGCACAATACGGAACCCGTGGAAAACATCCAAAGTAGGTATATTACAATGTTCCTAAGAGACATTCCCGTCCAGGACTTTCAGGGTGCCTTCCAGGTGTGGTGGGTACGTCACCGCAAGTGTATTGATGCAGGCCGAGGGTATTTTAAAGAATTTTAAGCATTTGTACAGGTCCGATCAATAAATCTATTTTTTCCAGAAAATGCGTATAACTTTTATCTTGGAACCTGTATGACCGCATGTTACAACGTTTTAGGGTATGTGAGGAGGCTTATTATGTAACATGCTCACATAAACGCCCTGTGTAAGTCGAAATAAGGTGCATTATCGTCCATGTTTCATTTAATGTAGTTACACTACTAAAAATATCAAATCCAACTACACAACGGTATAACAACTTATTATATGTAGGTATTATTTTTAAATGTAACGTTAAGAATCAAACTGAAACCGTAACAATATCTGAAATCCTAACTAAAGAAACAAATTTTAATCTAACCGGGAACGTTGCCCCAGTAGCTGTTAGATCGATTTACTTGACAACGTAGCGTTCCATGTGCTTTACTTTTCTACTCTACAATGGCAAGTATTTTCACGTTAAATAATTTCAGTATTCATAAATTTTACAAATTTAGGCACCGAAAAAGAAAGGTGGAAAGATTAAAAGCGGCGGAACGGGTAAGAACAACTGTATAATAATAAAATTAAACTTTGAGCATACACTATTCAGGCGGTATTATCGATGGAGTTGATATTAGTCAAATGAGTAGGGATCAGCTGGAAGCATTTTGTTACCGTATTAGAGAGGAAAATGAACGAGAAAGGGAGGAGCGCAATTTCTTTCAAATAGAAAGAGATAAATTGCGTAATTTTTGGGAAATTACTAAGACTGAGTTAGAAGAAGTTAAAGCAAAACTTAGGTAAAATAATACTATTTGTAAGGTGCGTTAATTCGTAATAAATTTAGAAATAAGGATCGCGAAGTTGAAGAAGCAGACGAAAAAAATGAGGAGGAGATAAAGTTCTACAAGCAGCAAGTTAAGCATTTGAAATTTGAACATCAAACAAATTTAACTGAATGCAAAGCTGAAGGATTGGTGGCACTTAAAATGGCCCAGGATCAACACATAGTAAAGGAACAAGAATTATTTGGCGATAACGAGGAGTTGAACAGAAAAATACGGGAACAGAATAACGCATATGAAGACCTAATAAAAGCCTTAAAACTAGTAAGTACACGCATTTACTACTTGTTAAACTTAGCACTGATTTACAGAAACACAGCGAGGAGAAAAGTGAAACAATGAAAAAATTTGAAGGTAGAGCCACAGAAATTGAACTTAAATACTCAAAAAGGCTTTCAACGGTTATTGAAGAGTTGGAAACAATGAGGAGGTAGAGGTGATTAAATATCGTGTCTTGTAACATGGTTTGTATTATAGGATGGAGGTATCTGAGGTTGAAGAACGAAAAAATTGCCAAATTTCGGCATTAATCAATGATCACCAAAAGGAGTTTACCGAGATGAAAAATTACTTTAACGACATCACACTTAATAATTTAGCTTTAATTAGCAGTTTGAAGGTTGATTAATTGAGATTTTCTTAGACCAAGTTCACGTAATATTTTAGGATCAGATGTCTATGCTTCGAAAGCAGGCAGATGATGCAACGAAGACCGCCGCCACGATTTCTAGCGAAAATCGAAAACTGAGCGAGCCCTTACAAAAAGCCGAAGTTGAACTAATGGATCTCAGAAAGCAATTGAAAAATTATAAGAAGGATAAACTTGCATTCGATGTAAGTATCCCGCTTAAGTAGGTATTATCTTTTTAAGTTACGATAACAAATAGTTTATGCGTCATAGGAATCTAGTCGAGGAAATAAAGCACTAAAATAAGCCAAACCTACCAAATTTTTGTAGTAAGACGGATTGAGATGGGGTTTTTTGCATTCACTTCCTAAATTTAATAGGAAACTTTGTACCTACTTTTCATCATGTTTTTTTTCGAAATTGCATTTGTGCAGTCGAAAATGCATCCTGGAAAATGCAATTTTATAGGAAAAATTCATAACTTCGTTATAAACTTCTAGAATCGACTCAATTCGGGTTCTAGGGGGTTTTCGAGGTCGCTGATCCCGAATATGACCTCCAAGTTGCCTCACCGCCCACCTGGAGCTCAGGATGGCTGAGCAACGTCATCTCCGAAGCTTTTTCTGAAATTAACTCTCAAATGATTCTAGACATCTCATACGAAGTATCGGCAACCGTCCCCCGCGTACCTGTTGCCCCACATCCGGGCATCAACGTCATCCTCTAAAGTTTCACTGAAGTTTCAAGACTATAGGGAACCGAAAATTGTTTCCGGGGTTTTTTGGGTAGCTTAGGTCGAATGTGGCACCAGATACTTGCTAAAGGGCACCCGGTGTATCACATCGCGGCGACATCAACGTCATCCTCTGGAGTTTCACTAAAATTTCAAGCCTAGTGAACCGAAAATAATTTGTAATTGCTAGGACGGGGTTCTTCCAGGACCTCTATCCGGACCTGACCAGCCGTGCATGGTACATAGCCCGCCTGCAGAGGCGGATTCCGAAGTTCTCCACGAGATTTTGAAACTACTCTAACTACCAACCTTATATTAGGAGTTTTACATACAAATTTAATCTGTAATAAAAGGAACAAATTAAATTAAATTAAATTTAAACTAAATATTTTATAATATTAACTTCATACATTTGGATGATAATGTTATTAAACAAAACTTACATTTTTTTATATTTTTTTATATCTCAATTTTATTTCACAAAATGAAAATGTCCACATCTATTCAAATGTTCCATTATAAGTTTTACCTCATGATTTCCTGATATGATGAAACAAGCATTAGAACGAAAGCATTTGAGCGAAAATTTCAAGCGAAACTCCAGAGGATGACGTTGATGCCGCCGCGGTGTGGTGCACCAGGCATCCGTTAGAAAGTATCCGGGACCAGATTCGATCGAGCGACCCAAAAAAACCCGGAAACAATTTTCGGTTCCCTATATAGGCTTGAAAGTGAAACTTCAGTGAAACTCAAGATTTGGTGCCCCGCATGCTCGGATGCGGGGCACCAGGTACGCGGGGGACGGTTTCCAATGGCTGATTTGGAATCAGAAACCCTAAAAACCCTCGGATGAGATGTCTAGAATCATTTGAGCGTGAATTTCAGAAAACGCTTCGGAGATGACGTTGCCCAGCCATCCTGAGCTCCAGGTGGGCGGTGAGGCAATTTGGAGGTGATATTCGGGATCAGCGACCTCGAAAACCTCCTTGTACCCGAATTGAGTCGATTCTAGAAGCTTATAACGAAGTTATGAATTTTTTCTATGAAAATGCATTTTTCAGGATGCATTTTCGACTGCACAAATGCAATTTCGAAAAAAAACATGATGAAAAGTAGATACAAAGTTTCCTATTAAATTTAGGAAGCGAATGCAAAAAACCCCATCTCAATCCGTCTTACTACAAAAATTTGGTAGGTTCAGTGCTTTATTTCCTCGACTAATCTTAGCATCTGCTTAAACTAGTTTATTAAGCTCTTACATCTGGTTATATAACATTTTTTCAGAATTGTATCATCAACACAATATAAATAAGCATTCTCTTAATTCCTTCTATTTTTTGACATTGACACGGGATTAATCACAATTAATTGTAGTCTCAGCTTTCATTCATTCATAAATTATGTAATTTTTTTATAACTTGATTTAACTGTAAGTATTTTTACATTGAGAATCAATTCAAAAGGCATATTCTTCAATTTTCTTTTGAGCGTTAGTCTTACCGTGATTTATTTGCACAAGAAACTTTCAAGTTGATATCTTGAAATTCCTTGGTCACAAAAAGGACTTGGGGAAGGGAACCAACCCTATTTTATTAATTTATATTTCTACTAATTTAAATGCGACTAAAACAATATTACTTCCTATAGGTACTAATTAGATGTGGTTATTGGTCTAATATCTGTTACATCTTTAATTTTTCAAGTAGGTATTAATGCACACAAAGTTATTGGGGTGTACCTGAGTGGATACATCGGATAACGAATATCACCCTTTGTTGCTATAAATTGTATCAATTACCTATGATTCTTCTATATCACTATTTTTAATTTTTCTTTATTACGAAAAAAAGATAATAAACGTCTGCATTGTGATAAAGAAAAATATTTTTATTTGGTTATCACGAACTTTTAATTCCTAGGGAGTGTTTACTAGCTATAATTTGCATATAGTTTTGTGTCACAGATTTTCCATGAACGTTTGCGCTGGATGCTGTTCAAAATATTTTATCGATGTTTCATCATTTGAAATAATAATAAATTGCCAATTTATAAACGATACCTACGTCATAGAATATTGCTTTACATACCATTTGGTTTATCCCAAAAATTTCAAATTCAAGGAAAACTGTATTCGTATACAATGACAGTCCATAGAAGCATATTTTCAAAGAAAATGTTACCTAACAAGTCTTGCTGATAACATACAGTTTATTGTTATAGAAGATCCGGAGATCATCATAAAATATAAACCCAACATGAAGAATATCGATAACAAAAAATACTAGAGACTCAACTAGCATAAATCTCTCTGGGGACACGCCTTATCTATCTGGGGAAGGTAGTAAATTTTCAATTCGGAGGAGACGAGAGATGATTAAAAAAACTTCCACCCAATTTTTTATAATAACGACCGTGTACTAAGAATTTGACCCTTTTGTCTGAAGAATCCGAATACTTTGAATTGTTTTATTTACTTTGGGGTCCTTAATAATAATACAGGATCAACACTGTATCTATAAATTCATAGGAACTAAACAGTTTTGGCCTTTTAAGTCACAAAATAGAGTATTAAGTCGCAAGTTATCAAATCCCTACATTTATCATAATGTTACAGTACAATCCCTAATTTTAAGATACAGAAATTACAATTCTATTCATGCAATTCTGTGGCTTCTCTTTTTAATTTTGAAATTTCCTGAACACGATACGTATAGATTGTTTGTTTTGGTAACTCTAGAGTTGTAACGGCAGTCAATACTTCTAACGCGTCTTCTGTATGGCGTGTTGCTTTCCAACCGCATAGTACAATAGAAAAGGTAACGTTTATGTTAAATTACTAATAAATCATGCTGTTTTAGAATACAAAAGCAAAACTGCATGATTTGAAGAAACAATTTGACTCACTAAAATGGTCAAACGAAGTCCTTAATCTGCGTTTTGAAAAAGTAATATCATGAAGGTCAGTAATTCCATCCTATTAAAAATACTGGTATACAGTTGCAGGAAGAGCGTGATCAACTTTATAATAAATTCGTTCAAGCGGTTCTTGAAATACAGCAAAAAACTAGTTTAAAAAACGCTCATCTACAAAAACGGCTACAAATATTATCGGATGTTGCCGAATACAAGGAATCGATTATTGCAGAATTAACGTCGTCTTCCGAAATTCCATCACAGCACAAAAAATTTGAGGTTCGTACCATGTATACGTGTATCAGATTAAATAGTTACCTATTTAAAATGTAGGACCTTCTGGCAAACAAGAATTTGACCATTAAAAATTTAACAGAGGAGCTCTCAAAGACATGTAAAGCTTATAACGAATTACTTGAGATGTATCAACAACAGTTTGGAGAGTCTGGTTTAATAGCAACAAGAAATACAGATTCTGCTGAAGATGGTGAACTAATTACATATTCGACACAGAAACAGTGAATTATAGCTAGTTAAGTATGAAATAATGATGACTACAATAGTGACCAACATATGTAATAATGACAACAGACTCCAAAAAATACATCCTTGAGACATTCTGTCTCATGAACATAATATATGTGCAAAACATGTATCGTAAGCATCCATTATTAGATATTTCCACGAAAACGTTCCGCTTTAGTCACACAATAATTGGAATACCTATAGTTATAGGTAATTACAGTTTGTAAGTAAACAATCTACTTAATAAAATTTTCCAAGACGTAATACTTAATAGTGTTACACATAATTGTAATAAACACCTTTTCTGATTTATGTGTCATTTGTGTCTCTTCCTAAACATTCTCTGTTCATTTCTTATTAAAGCGGTTTTTTACTTTTTACATTAAATTTACGTGGTCAGTCAGTGTCATTTTTACATGTCATTTAGTAGTACCAAAGAGAATACTCTTTGGTAGTACGCACTAAGTAACATTGGGCCCCCCACCATCAACACCCACCCTCACAACAATTTGCATACATAGCAAAACTTCGAATTTTATACAAGCCAATTTATTTTTTTTCTCTACCTCCGTTGCTTTTGAGACGATCAAAATGAGAATCATTCAGACTAATATAATTTAAATAAATAAGATGAAAACGGCAAGTCTGAATTCTCTAGAAGCTTATGCAATACAATAAATACGGCGCATCTGTCTTTATTTATGGTTAGTACGAGTACAAACAACACCGTACGTAAACGAAGTGCAGGCCGGAAATTATGGCAATAAAAATTTTGTTCCATAATTGGAATGTTTCACATTATTGTTAACTTGCTGGAAAATAAAGCTTACATTTTGCAATTTTTTTAAATACGTTTTCAGCAATTTAGGGGGAATGTTTGCGAAAATACAAATAGTGCCGTAACATCCGGGTGCTATAGATCACAAGCCCGGGTTCCGCGGGGCTGATAGTTACGCCTTTGATTCACAAACCCTCCTTGTGTCGACATAATTAAGTACAAAGGTTATTTACTTAGAAAGGGAAGAGGAAATGTTCAATCTGCAATAAACCCTTTTAAAATATATGACCAGTAATAAATTTTAGTCTCAAAATTAATATTAAATGCATTGATTGCGCTATACCTACAGTACCTATAATTAATAAACTTAAAACTTTAGATTTGTCCGGGCATCATAATTATCAAGCCGATTTACAAAATGTAACCGTTAATTCGGCTTGATAATGATGCCCGTAGGGCTTCGAGACATATTCCCAGTTACCCCTCTTAATTTGTAATCATTTAACTGTTTGACCTCTTGTCGCAGTTGGCTATCTGTGTATAACTTATTTTTTTCGATTGATCTCTGGTCCCAGTAGACTATCAGTGGATAAGCTGCAGACTAAGTTTCCTCAACTTTGTACCCTGACGTTTTTGCAATGACGTTAGTTTTAGTACTATGTACTTTATTATATAAAAAAATAAAATATCTTCATCATCACCCTCATCTCATCGTCAATAAACTGTTCTAAGGGGAGGTTTTTGAGTTTCTCTGAATATTACATTTCTAACCTCTTTGTGAGTATTACGAACTCAACTATGTTAAATTTATATAAGGCATGGTTTTAGAGTCTAAACTACTGTAGATAACTATCATTTCTTATTCCTACACCTCGACTATTGCACTCTATGTTGATTAGGTGGTTGTGCTCTATTAAATGTTTAACTTTAATTTGCATTAAAACATTGAACATGTTCTTTACATTGAATATTAAAATTTCTAATAGTCGTACGTTGTACCTATACCATACCGAATCAGGAAATGTACTTGTACAGTTCAATTAAATACCAGATTGCACGAGTTCTTTGGCAAGTTAGTGATTACTTATTAATATTAATAAATATATCTTTCGTTCTTATAAATTTGAACATTTATTTAAATATAATTTATGGATATTCTAATTTTAGGTTAGAGATAGCGTTTTGTTAACAGTAAGTTATATGACGAATTAGTACCTATAGAAATATTATTACACGTTCAAGCTAATGATTCTGTTTAAAAGCGTAAATAAACTGATAATTACGATTTTTTAGCAGCTATTAATTTTTATTTATCTTATTCATCAATCATTTTTGCAAGTGAATCACTCTATCGTTAGAGTGGACCGAATAGTATTATTAAAAACCTTCAAATTCCGATAAGTATTCAATAACCTTGTACTCAATTATGGTAAAAACTTTTTCGCCCGACCGAAGAGAGTGTGTGGTTATGATCCATATACTCCTAATTATAAAATGCATAAATTAATATCAAATTAGATTTAAAATTGATTTATATCCATTATCCACGTATTTTAAAGCATCAGTATAGTACGTGTATAATTAAACCATTTATTTTACCAGTAATCTGAATACTTTTGAAATATGCTGTTTATTGAATTTCCGTGGTTGCAACAGACAGTAAAACAAAAAGAATATCAAGGAAACAAAAAATTGTAATGCGCCGTAAACAAATACGTTATGTAACTAAAGCAGATCACGTCAATAAGAGAAATGCCCGAAGACAATTTGCCAGATGAGTTCATCTTTAAAAATCCAAATTATAGTCATATCTGCTTCTATTATAATAATTGCAAATCACGTTTTCTTCGAATTTCACCGCATAAATTTGTTTCTCATATTAAAAATTTAATTTAATGTCAAGTTTAATTGGAGTAGGTATTCTGTGCAGCTAATTAATTTTGTATAAAACCAATTTAACTATAAAATGTACAATAAAATTAAGACATAGTGAGAGATGAATAAGACAATGTAGTATGTAATTAATTTTTTTTACCCCTTGTTTACAATCTTCTAATTTTTTGTTATAACTTAGTTAGTTTGAAACAAAGGTGTTTACAACAGATGAACATGGCTACGTCTTTCGTAACGTCCGTTGTTTAAGATCTCTCATTTTTTTTATATTTATGACTGAAAGCGTAGATTTATGATATAATTTTAAATATCACGGCGAGCCCCATAATTTTCGTGGTTTAATTAGCAGAATAACCAAATAGTTGTGTGTATTCCATTAATTGTGAAATTTCCCGAACTTATCAATTAAAAAAAACCATTCACATTCACTTTTTTTTGTATAAGTACTACTTAGTCCACAAAAATTGAAGCCTACTTTTCTCTTCTTTCTTGTTGCTCTCTCACTGGGATTTTATCGTTTACTGTAGCGCGATAACTATGAACTATAAACTTTTTACTTCCCGAGTACGAAGTAAAAGGGAAGTATTGTATTAGTTTTCCAAAAAAAAAAATTTGACCTATGGAAATTTTTACATATCTTTGCGTTTCCGAATACGTAGATTCAAAATATGCAAAAAAAAATTTTCCGTCTGTCGTCTGTAGTCTGTAGTCTGTAGTCTGTAGTCTGTAGTCTGTAGTCTGTACGTACACATTCCTTGCAACGCTCTAAACTCAGAAACTATTAAAGTTATCGAAATGCGGTTTTCGCCAATCGATTACATTCGGGCCAAGGACGAAAATGCTGTTATTACCTTTGATGACGTCACTTCCGGTATAAGCTAAAATGGCGGCACTCATTTTTTTTATAAGATAAAGTTGCAGTTTTTTTTATGTAGTTTAAAAGAGAATTTTTTTTGAATTCAGCAATATATATTGTGCTATACTTATTTTTTGAAAAAAGTGTTAAAAAAAATAATTATTAAAAAATTACTGCAACGCTCGATACTCAGAAACTATTAAAGTTATCGAAATGCGGTTTTCGCTAATGAATTACATTTGGGCCAAGGACGAAAATGCTGATATTACCTTTGATGACGTCACTTCCGGTGTAAGCTAAAATGGCGGCACTCATTTTTTTTATAAGATAAAGTTGCAGTTTTTTTATGTAGTTTAAAAGAGAATTTTTTTCTGAATTCAGCAATATATATTGTGCTTACTTATTTTTTGAAAAATGTGTTAAAAAAATCATTTTTAAAAAATGACTGCAACGCTCAATACTCAGAAACTATTAAAGTTATCGAAATGCGGTTTTCGCCAATCGATTGCATTCGGGCCAAGAACGAAAATGCTGATATTACCTTTGATTACGTCACTTCCGGTGTAAGCTAAAATGGCGGCACTCATTTTTTTATAGGATAAAATTGCAGTTTTTTATGTAGTTTAAGAGTATTTTTTCTGAATTCAGTAGTATTTATTTTTTGAAAAAAGTGTTAATACGAGGGAAGTCTCGTGGCAACTTGCCAGAATTTTTTAATGCAGCGAATGTAATGAGATTAAGGTCCGATGAGATATTTCATTTAGATTTTGACTTGAAAGACAAATGAGAAATCGTCAAAAATGGTTCGAAAATAATTTCATGACGGTGATGTAGGTCAACGTGTAAGATAATTTTATTGCTTGTGGCATCAAAGTTACAAAAACACAATATTTGCTTTAGGTTAAAGAAGTAGTACAAAATTTCTGTACCTGTTACCATTTTGCTAACTTAATGATTTTAATCATGCAATAGAACTATTAAGAAGGAAAATATGAGTCAAATTTTATTATACCAATATGTTTGAATGTTAGTACGTATTTTCACAAAGTTCTTGAAAAATCATGCCGATATTGTACAACATAAAAATCACATAAAAGTGTTAGAAGTAAAGAAAAATTAACATAATTATTAATTTTAAGTAAATCTTAATCTTAAGTAAAGGAAGAGCAGAGAACATCAAGAACAATGCCTCAAAGAGGCTTACAGGGACGAAGAAAGGGTAGAATCAGTTCCTTCAAGAAAGCTGAGGGGCTCTGGAGCTTTTGCTTCAATCACACCTTTCAGAATCAATGACTAAAACTGACGAAGGTGTACCAACAACTCTGGATCCCATCTTAAAGGAGAGGAGAGGGAGGGATGGGGATCTAGCTTGTCAGATAGTGAAGAATTTCACTCCGTATAAATCCCAAGGGATAGATCAAATTTTCCCTGCTCTACTACAGCAAAGCCTCGAGCTGTTAACATTGTTCTGGTTAACATACCGGTGATGTAGAAGGACGTAAAATATTTATTGACACCAAAACCTTAGTGTAAAATTGAGTCGCACAATCTAAAGTCGACGTCTAGCCTAGGGTTGATCTCACGATGGGTGGTAAAGCAGTCAGTCCAACCCTAGACCGGACGTCAAGTTTGTGCAACTCACTTTTACACTAACCCCCGCTTGAACTCAACTAAACTTTTATACAACTGGCCCTAACATAGTCACACTAGTGACTAGAACTCGCGCGAATCGCAACCGACCAAGTTGAAGACGAGCTTGCAAGCGAAAAACCACGTATGGAATCCAAACCGTACTGTGGTACAATATAACACAGCCAAAAAGGAAATTCAGGCAATATACACAAAAGAGCACTGCAAATATTGGTCAATAATTGCAGGACAAAAACATTCCAAAACCTTTTTGGAAACCCGCACGGGGCTGTAACAGCTTCCATTTAAAAATTAAGTAAGACGAACATAAAACTTACAACAGAAATGGGCACAGGCTACTGATGTCTGAATAAACATTTACACAAGAGGAAGTAATGAAGATTCGCCTCACAAAAATCCTGGACTTCGGTAAAGAAACAGGAACTATTGAAGTGACATTTTAAATGATGAGGGTGGAAAACTTTTGTTAAAGGAAAAGGTAATGCAGAGGACGAAGATTTGATTAAATTATTCGTATTCCTCTAACTCTAACAGGTAATCTTTTAAAAAGAAAATCGACTCCTTCGTTGCTCTAGATTCTAGAACCATATTGCGTTAGGCGAAACGCGAATCTTTCTTTTCATACAATCTACGAGATAATAATTTAAAGATGAAAAGTAGAAAAGGACAAAACTGCGAAATTTAATTTAGATCATAGAACTCCTAGATTTAACTATTTCATTGGAGATTTTCATTATATAATCTGTGAATCTCCTTATTTTCCAACATATCAATCTTGACACCTTTATCACAATAATGAAGAATCTGAAAGTTATTTTTGTGAAACGAATAAACTGAATTTAAAGTCATATTAGCAAAAGTAGGTTTTTGAGAAGTGGGTTTATGTTCAGACCACAGAATAAAGCACGTTCAGACCATCCGAGCTGTTTGACCAATATACAATAAGATTTTAAAGATACTGATATCGAGCCGAGTGATAGTGAAATCTGAGAAGTTTAAGTTGTCGCTCTCCTCTTTCATCGCATTATTGAGGAGTTAAAAACAAGATGAAAATTGGATGGAGTGAAGATAAAAAGAAGATGTCGTCAACATGCACTTTACTTACAAGAAGCAAAGTGTGTTTGGATGACTTTATTGGTGAATAATACGTTCTTAAGGTGATTCAAGAAAATTTTTACTAAGGAAGGGGGAAGTATGTTACTCATAGGTAATGCATGAATGTAATCAATTCATCTGAACAGATTTTAAATAGCCTTTTTAGTTAAAATAAATAAAAAGGGTAGAAATTTATGGGCAACGCTCACTAATAGAGGAGAAATTGAAGAAGTACTCGATCTCCCGAATTACTTCTCATCAGTAGAAAACCAGACCACCTTCAGGATGCGAATCATCTGTCAGGCACCTAGAAAATGCTTTTAACCCCATATATTTATGAATATCATCTGGTACAAAATTAATTTAGGAAAAGGAATAAATAATTCAAGTAGAAAAATTAATTGCACGGATAAATATGGAATATAGACTTACTTCGTCAGGGATGAAGGAAGAAGTACAAAACAATTATGTTATTTCAAATATTGCACAACTTGAGCACAAATCAAACTTGCATTAATAAATAGCATAATTATGTATTATAACTAGAGCCCGGAAAATATGAAAAATGCATATTCTTTGTTTTTAGCATATCTAGTTGTATGTCGTCAAATCTTTACGATTTTCACGATTACGAACCGATTGACACTTAATTTTATATTGCATATTTTGCATATTTGTACTTTTCTTGCATTTTTTCGTAAAAATTTCCCTTCTTGGCATATTTATGCATCTCGTACTCGTACCTATAATAAAATGCGTCTCACATTTTTACAAAAAACAAAACAAATTCCATGAGGATTAAATTTAAAAGTAAATACACGAAAAACCCAAAGAATGAATTCATAATTCTGAAGTCTTGTCAACGTCAGCTTAAGTAACAAAACAAGAAACAGTAAGACCAAACCGGTACCCATTTAAATAAATAAATTGCAGTTATTGTGTACCTATTTTGTATTGAAATTCAATGCTTTTGACTATTTTTTCAAGGAAATTAGTTAGTTAATTGTTTTTATGGATACTAGATGTAGATACTACCTGAAAATATTTGCAATCTACGCCAAGGGTTTTACGTAGGGATCTATTTTTATCCTTTTATCTTTAGCTAAAGTACCAACCTAGATTAAGAATGGTTGTTTAAAATTTATTTTAACCCTAAGATTCAAGTTGTCGTAAATTAAATTAAATCAAAAGTATTGCGATATTTTTTAAGTATAGGACTATCGGTAACGCAATAGTTTGTACAAGTATCGAGTATCGTCATAAATATTATTGTATTGTAAAGAACTTTAATATTAATTAATAATTTAATTTCAATAAAATCCTCTTCGGACTGAGAAAAATACATCTTTTAATTTTTTCTCTTTTCAGTAAGCATATTTTGCATTATATATCGGCATATTTTGCATATATTTCGGCATATTTTCGCTAAAAACAATGCATATATATGCGCATATTTTTCAAAATTTCTTTGCATATTTTCCGGGCTCTAATTATAACATTAAATTTAAATATTATTAAACACTTAATTAAATTAATAATGCAGATAAATTTCTATATGGACTATCCAATTTAAAACCAGTTTCTAATAAAAAACAGCAATACTAGTAATAAGAAAAATTCGCAAAAAATGATTTCGAAGCAACGGGTTTGCAAAAAGTTTTTAATGTTAATGGAGAAGAAGAAATACATAATATACTCTCGAAAAATTAACCTAAATTTAATTAATCGGAAAACGAAGTTTCTATTACTATCTAACTAAAATGTTCACATTGTTATTAATGGAGCTCACTTAATTAATAACTAATAATTATTATCATTTATTACCATTTTGCATTTGGAATGACACCTTAGATTCGATTCACATTGTATCCGGGATAATTTTAGAATATCAGGGTAGATCGTCAAATTTAGAAAAACAAAATTATAGATTACCCTTTTGAATTAATTTTAAACTTTTTGTATAAATACCTGAAAATTATCTTGATGCACATACGATCAGGAAGCAATTAGTGCACCTTGGAAGAAGAGATGGAAATTATTGTGTTGTGTAGGAAGCATAAAGGTAGAAAATATAAATGTGTATTGTAAATTAGGTCGAAATTCAAAACAAAATACGTAACTTACTAAATCATAAAAGCATTGGGCCATATATTTCGCCGTTCAGTTTACTTGCTTGGATTGAAAAAAAGAAAATAAATCCTACTGGTAAGAAGTGGAGATCAATACATTTTGACCAATTGCAAGATTATGAGCTGAATGTACATGTATATGAGTAAAACAGTCATGCCCCCTTAAGAAATGAGACCCAATGCAATAAAAATAGTTCATGTCAAGTCCATCAAATTCTGGCCAAAAATAGTTTTGCAACGTGGCACGATAGCGAACTCCATTGTCCGTGACACGGCGACTATTTTCACCCAGGAAGAATTCCTGTGAACGGCGTGGAATCGACTGATTTGGCTCATTTTGAACTGAAGCACTTACGGCTGCGATATTTTAGATGTGTTGCCTTACTGGCACAGGAACATCTAATAGTGAATGTGTTAACTCGAATTTATCCACAACCTTTTCGGTGGGACGATTATTACGGCCGAAAATATCCAATTTTCGCTCTAATAAAGTTGCGACTACCGACTCACAATTTCGGTAGTAATTTTTTTTTATTTCCAAACTTTGCTCGTTCGTAAACTTTACCATGATTAAAAAGTCTTGACTGAAGTTTTGTCATTGACAGATCAGAACAAAGTTTAAGAGTGCGTTCCGTATTTAAATACAAAATTTCCCTTGACTAACTAGATATAAACAAGCAATAAACGACTTTCCTTCCCTTCCCATAAATAATTAGTTGCTTGAATAGTTTTTACGTAAAAATGTCTTCTTGACTTAACTATGACTCGACTCCACCACGAAAGTAGCCTTGTTGCCCTTAGTGTCGATAAACAATTAGTTGCTTGAAGGGGTTTTATTTAAATGGTACGGTGTTTGTCCTTTGGAAGTCGATGTGACCCACACCCATTACATTTCTAATATTCTGCTAATCCACTAGAGCAACAAAATTGGGAGTAAGGTATCATCAATTAGCACATAATTAGTACTAATTATTTATTAGGTAGGTACCTACTTTTTTTCATGGCAATCGGAAGTTCAATTTAATGGACCTAATGCATACCACATGCAAAAAATTGAATATTGTTTATGGTGTCTCGTAGATGAACCCTATTGATTTTGATCACAGCATGCAAAAAATCTCGTGTGCGAAAAATTATGTTTTAGGTGCTAAAACAGTTTATGACAGCATAAATTTGTTGGTTGGGTTAACACAAGTAGTTAATTTTGATAGTTTGCTGTTTATAAAAGTGTCCAATATCATCGCAACAAGAATTTTTAAGAAAAATCTGTTTAGCATTATAATTAATTAACGCTAAAAATTGTGTAATATTTTGGCATATTTGAAATAGGAAATACTTTCAAAGAAAGTATTAGAATGCGTAATCTGTTTTGTGTATTTTTGAATACAAAATTACGTGCTCTAAATATTTCTAGTCATTTCAAATGAAAGAGAGTGAGTGTTGAAATTATTACTATTTATAAATAGAATGTATACTTCGATGAACACATTTAACGGTAATTATATATAATTATAGGCAGATGTGATATTATGATATAGGTCCGATTTAAATAACTGGCACCTACAACTTGATTGATTAAATTTGGGATTTTAATACACACTGAATTTTTAATCTTCTAAGCCTTGGACTGTCAGCGATTACACAAATCTGGTGTCAATTTATAAAAGAAGATTGATCGAACGATGAAAAAATTCTAATCGTGGGTGTACATATTTTCCATAATTCACGTGAAGCGCAATTTATAGTTATAAATTACATCTTAGGCCATTATTTGCAAATTCAAATCTGTGGCATTGAAATTTGTTTTATTTCACAATGAATGAGGGTTTCTCGCGTAACGCACCATTGGGATCTCTCAAATGATCTTCAAAATGCGATGTTTATTTAAAACATTAAATATATTCACATGACGCAAGTTGCTTTATTTGAATTTGGTTACCACTAAAATCAATACCACGACTAATAATTTTCAATTTAACTTAAGTAATGATCGAGAATGAAATTGTAAAACTTTTGATACCGTATAATTAACACGCATTAATTATTAGCAAGCTTTTTCCAGTATTTTACTTGTAATTACCAAACTCTTATACCTGATAATAATAAATTAAGTATAAGGTACAGGACATTTTGAAAGGTCGCACTCTGATAACTGTGGGAAAATATCTTATTTAATTTTCAAAAGTAATTACCGCTAATTATTAATCAGATACAAGTAAAAAAAAAATTTAATTAACTTAACCTTTGGCATGATGATAAAATTGTAACGTTTTTGATTCAAAGCTTCATGTCTATCAAACACAATATCAAAACTATAATAATACTCATTGCGATTGATTGTCAGCTTGAAATGTAATTATTGTTATATTCTCAATCGTCTTTTATAAGGAGAATTCAATCAACGTTCAAGTAAGTGTGATTTATAATGCCTTTTAATTTTTTTTCTATTTGTTTCAGCGTTAAAGTTTGCAACACTACGTGTGGTAACCATACACAATATACTATGAAATGTCAAGAGACTGAAAGATCAAATAAATACTAATGAAATCTAAAAAGTAACATAAATTATAAGGATATTACTTGCAGATAATAGTTTTCATTGATGATTTATTATTGATTTACAAAATGGTACTAAACGCAACTTTGTTAATTCTTGATTAACAGGTCAATAAACTCGGATGGTCATCAAAAATATATCAAAAGCAAAACTAATGGACCTGGAAGGTTAATAAATTCAATCTCCAATAAAATTGGTAATTGAACTGGTAATTAAGGACTAAGGACTTTAATGATGAAATTGCGATTTGTAAAGCAACGATTAATAGAAATTTTGAATAAGAAATCCGATAAAACAAAGCTTGCAGTTGTTTAGATTGATACAGTAAAAAATAAATTGGAATACAGCAACAAAAATAAATACACTTCGTAATATTTAGTAAAATGGTCCATGAAGTAGTGCTCTGGAAATACTGTGATCAACTGGAAAAAATCAACAGAATAGAGTGTATATGTGTCGTACAAGCACACTTATGGATTTCGAAAAGTTAATAAACAATTTATCGGCGTCAGTTTATCGTTTAGCAATTTATCGCTTGTAAAATTGATCGACAGAAATATTTATCGTCAGCACATTAACAATGTTTCGTTTGCATAATTGATTTTGAAGACCTATTTTGACAGGTTTAGTATAGAATTGCTTCTTAGATACAGTGTCTGTTTCGACTTTCTATCGATTTTATAAAGTAATGGAATTATCCTATTTTCGAAGCCTTGAGGTTCCCTCCATTTCATTAAGTACAAAGTAATCAACAAATGATTCGTAATCAGAAGAACTTAACGTGAAATTTGTTCTTCGTGTAAACACTGTGTCACCAGTTTTGCAAAAAAAACAGAAGATAGCGTCGGTATCTTTTATTGTAAACGTTTGGTAGGCACCTATTGTTAAATGCTCAAAAGTTTACTTATTGGAAGAGTAGTTCTCTAGCTAGGCATAAAAGGAAAAATATTTTTTTTACATTTACGAACGTAAGTTACGGAAAAATGTATAATTATAAATTTGTATGTAGTAAATACAATTATATCAAATTACATAGTAGATACAGTTCTATATAAAATGTTTCTACAAAATGTGATGTATAAATTCTATATAAATCAGTGTTCGTACCTTATACCAAAAAGTTGATTTGCATTCGCACTGTTATTTAAACACTGTTGTTTGTAAACTCTGATTTATTATAAGTATACTAACTGCATTTGTCATATACAGGGTGACCCATTGAAAAGGTAACACACCTGTTTTGGGACACTTAGACCAGTTTCTTAAAAAAACGCTCGGACATAAAGAATTTAAATAAGGAGGGTGCTTTTCATGGGGGCGAAAAAAAATTGAATAAACTAATTTTCATTCATACTGTCACATAGAGAATTAAAAGACGTTTCAAATGAGGGGTCGCTCGACTCCTTTTCCCTATTTAAATTCTTGAGTTAGGGGTTGCTGGGGCTAGGAGGTGGACCTGACAAAGTCAAATTTGACATCAAAAGTTGTCCCCCAAAAATAGAAAATCGACGTGTCCGAGCGTTTTTTTAAGAAACTGGTCTAAGTGTCCCAAAACAGGGGTGTTACCTTTTCAATGGGCCACCCTGTAGATCAAATTGTTATCCTTTACAAAATATAATTACCTACGTTCGGTTGGAGAAAATGCAATATTTTCTTCACTACTGTACTTATGTTACTTATCTCTCTCACCTCGGCTATTATACGATGACATTTACAGTGAGTGAGATTTGCGATTACAATAATTGTGCTTTTAATACTGGTACGTTCGTAAACAATAATTAACCACTGCATATAATTTGTTTCGGCGACATCCGTATATTTGCGTCAAATTAATTCCCTATATTGATGTGTTCGTATTTAATACATATTACTATGGGTGTGCGGAAAATTCTTTGACAGAAATTCTCCAAAAAATAATTCTTCGACAGTGCTGTTATTCGAAACAGAATTCTTCGACATGAAAGTTCTTTGAATTAATATTGTATGGTCATTGAAGATTTTAAAGTATGCTAATATTTCGGATAATTTACTTTTAATAATTCTAAATATAATTATTTTTTGTTTTTTAGAACCTAATTAATGTTACCCGCAAGACACCATGTGGAGTTTGGCTTAGAATTGTCTTCCATTTTTTTGTTATTAGGTATTGTCTTTAATTTTATTATTGTAAACTGCATAATAAGTTTCAATAAGAGTTTTAGGAATAAGCTGTCGTATATTGCATTTATTTTCATTTTTTTAAATTTTATTGTTTCTATTTCACTTTCCATTTAACGTTGCGCTAGTGTTACTGTTACGTATGGCAGAGAAAGTGAAATAAAAACAATAAAATAAAAAAAATATTAAAATAAATGCAATATACGACAGCTACTAGACAAGAGTATTCCTAAAACTTATTATCCTATTTACAATCATTAAATTAAAGAAAATCATAACAAGAAAATGGGAGACCATTCTGCACCAACCTCCACGTGGAGTCTTCTGGGTAGGTAACCCCAATAGGCTCTTAAAACATATTACATATTATTTACATTTAGAATTATTAAAAGTAAATTATTATCGGAAGTATCGGCATCCTTTAAAAACTTCAATGACTATACATTATTTATTCGAAGAATTTTCATGTCGAAAAATTGGAATGTCGAACAATTGTATTTTCGAAGAATTCTGTTTCGAATAACTGCACTGTCAAAGAATTCTTATTCCGATGAATTGTTTTTCGGAGAATTGCTGTCGAAGAATTTTCATTCAAAGAATTTCTGTCGAAGAATTTTCACTGATCCATTACTATGTGCATCAACTACGAAGATCGTAAATTATTCGCTATGACACTTCTTAGTTTGTCTAGATTTTCAAAAAGAAATACGTGAATATATTCGGAGTTTCAATTTCACAATAAGTTCAAAAACATCTTTTCAGGTGTCAATTTAAAAACCTGCCAGACCTCATCTTCGAAACTGTAACAGGTGAGTAAATTTTCTCGAAAACGTTTCTGAACCAATATAACCCATGTAGAAATCTTCTACAACTCGCTCCTGAAGCTCCAGCTACCCCCCTCCCCTTTTTTAAATCGAGGTATGGGAAACCTTTTATAGGCTCCCCCGCTCGACTCTATAGCGTGGGGTGTGTGGGACTCTCTTCCATCTAGTTAAAGTTTACCCAGTAAAACCCTCTCTCTATCTATCTTGCTCTGTGACACGGCCGGGTATGGCCAAGACCATTCTTCCGGCCATGTGATGTTGGCAGCTGATCATCGCCTCCTGGTGTCAGCCTAAGTGTATTATAAATATTCCCTTTCATGATTGTCCTATCAATGACTATCCCTATTTTTTTTAAATTGCACTACTCCATGTATAATACATCATTGGAAAGCTCTTGAAAAATGCTGTTCATCAGTATAAAACAAAATGTTAATTAATCGATTATTTTTTAAATAATACGAAAATAGCTATTTATGTATCAAGTACGCAAAATGATGTTTTAGCGCATGAGTCGTGTTTGTCGGACGAGGCGTCAGCCGAGTCCGAAAACTTCGACGAATCCGCTAGAGCATTTTGCGTACGTGATGCATACAATATTTTTTTGCAGGAATTCTCTAAACTATCAAATTAATTTCATAAACATTTATTTTGACGCGTACAGAACAGTTGTAAACGTTAAAAAATTTAGGTTTGACATAGTTGCTATGGCAACAACAGATAAATACGTTTTAGCGTACTAGTACTCTAAAGATGTATTTTGCGGACTATTTAGAGTCCGCAAAACATTCATTTTAGAGAATGAATGAAAAAAATAGTATTTAAATCGATTTGTTCTTAAATGTCAAATAAGGGACTATTTTCAAAGAACGCTTATCTTTACAAATAGGTACAAATGAACAGAAACACTCAACAATAACCCATAGAGAATTATACTCGTAGGTAATCATAGAATCTAATGTAGATTAGAAAACATTTATTTTTCTACAAGCTCTTCTGATAAATAAACAATATTTTGCGTTTTTTGCCTTACAAATCCTAATTTTTTACGATCTTTTTGAAGTAGTAAGTAGCAGTGTGATCTGATATTAGTAGCGATGAATACGAGACATACACTAAAGATACTGAAACTTTTTTTCGATTTTTTAACAAAATAATCGAGTAATTAACATTTTATTTAGTACTGATAATTAACATTTTTAAAGGGCTTTCTAATGATACGTCACACATTGCGTAGTGCAAATGTAAAAATAGGGGCGAGAAACCTAAGGGGTGGGTTGCAAAAGATCGCCCTGCGGCTCATAGTGGTTTCGCCTCCATATTTTAGAAACGGTTTCGAGAAATTCTACCTGTTGTAGTTTTGAAGGTATGAGGCCTGCCAAGTTTTCAAATTGACGCATGGTAGATGTATAATTTGTTATATTTTCATTCAAGTGTATACAAGTGACATTATTGAATAATTCAATAGTATTATTTGTCTAAACTCTTTACGAATGAGAAAGATTACACCTTATAAAGGCTTACAGAAAAATTATTTAAAAAAATGATTGTTCAAGGGGTGGTTCCAATGGGTTCCCTCACTGCAACCTTTTGATCTATTGTGCCCCCCCTATTGTCTACCATTCTAGAATATCTGTATCTTTAACATAGTCCAGGATTTCAGCAGGGCGAATCTTCGTTACTTCCTCTTGTGTAATCTTTTCATTTCAAAATAGGGGTTCCCTTGCCTTTGTGTAATAAAGTATGCCTCACATCGGCAGATGACGTGGTATGGCGTTTCTTCTTCCCCACTACAACCCCAGCACAGCGGGGTGTCAGTGAGTCCCATGTTGTGCAGGTGTTTGTTCAGACGACAGTGGTCTGTGATCATCTCTGTCGCAAGTTTTATATTCATCCAGCTTAACTTTAAGATGGACGCTGCTATGTCCCCGTTTAGGGTTTCCAGAAAGATCTTGGAATGACTCTGTCCTGGAATGTTCGACCAGTGTCTGGAGTGCTATTTCGTAAGTATCTCCTTTTTGGCTGTGTTATATGTAATCCCACAGGCCGGTTCGGGTTCCATGAGTGGTTTCGTGCTTGCCACACTTGCAAGCTCATCAGCAACCTGGTTACCTGCGATTCCCACGTGCTTAGGTGCCCACACTAGCGTGACTGTGTTACACTTGACTAGTGCGTTAAGCACTTGTGTGCATTCAAGGACCAACCCTGAATTTACCACATTTACTACTGCTACAATCGCTGCTTTTCTGTCTGTAACTATAAAGATTTTCTTTTTGGTAAGGTTGTCTTTAAATAGCTGAGCAGCTGCTGCCAGGATGGGCTTGGAACACGGCCGCTTTTTGTCCTAGGTTTACAGAGATTCTGCAGCCCCGTCCATTGCTCCCGTACGCATATTTACATATCCTCCTATACAACGGCACCAGGGTGCTGAAATCTGTTAGTCTTTGTGGCGTACAATTGAGCTACAAACGCTCATTGATTTAGGCACCTCCGCGAATTGTTTAAGTTAATATTTTAACACTTCCAGGTGAAATAAAGCAGCCAGAGTAAATTGATATAAACACATGTTCAAATAATTAGTTATTTATTTATTTAAAAAATATATTACTGAGATTCTATGGTAGATATACACTAGTATGTCTCCGTAAGTTGAAACCATACGGAAAACCTCTTTATTATTAATTTTAAGGAAAAAAGGTATTCTACATAAAATGTTCGGCATGGTCCAAAACTCAAAATTCAATTGCGAAATGTGCAAGTAAAATACTCCTATTTCGATAATTGTTATAAAGAAAAGTTGGTCAGAATTGAAAACTGCGTTTAGATAGGTATGCAATCATATCCATTTGTATTAAATTATTTTATTATAGTTACACTTTAGTTTTATTTTAGAACGATATTTGATGATAAAATGTTACTTAAATCGACATGGTTAAATATTTAAAACACAGTTTTTAATGCTAAATAATATTGTCGCAATAATACTGTTGCGCAAAATTCATATTCTTAACCAACCTCGTATACGACTGAAAAAAATTAATAAGTACCTGATGGTTGCATTTTAAAAGTTTTAGAATTTAGATCATGCAGAACTTTTTAAATCAAGTTTTTTCAGTACGTGTTTCTACTACAGAGTATTGTTGTATCCAATGTTTGCATTCGCTTTCATAGTTTCATAGTCGTCAGAAAATTTTGTTTTTACGGTACATATATTTATCTTCATTTATAATCGTACTTACCACGATCTTACACGCTAGATCAACACGATGTAAAAGCTAAAAGGGACTTTATGATTTTAACATATTCCTCCTCCATTGTGGCGTATAAATAATAAACGTGCACTTCACTCACTCTGATATGTATTAACGATTAGGAACGGAAATATAACGGTAAAATTTTTAACGTATGGGCACAGATATGAGATAAGTTACTAAGGTATGGTGTATGTATGCACACACTTGCAGTGATTTCAGCTCTTGGAGAGGTGCCTAAATCAATGAGCTTTTGTAGCTCAATTGTACGCCACAAAGACTAACAGATTTCAGCACCCTGGTGCCATTGTATAGGAGGATATGTAAATATGCCTCCCGTACACGCCAGAGCCAGTGCCCCTAGTAGTCCAGGCAACGAAGACCAAAATAGACCAAATAGCGGAAATAATTCATGTAGAAGCCAATTTTGGCACAGTTGTATGGGAAGGTGTGCTTAACAAAATACTAAAAGTACTGAGGGGTGGGGGTGGAGCTAAAAGTGGGAGGGGACTGTAAAGGTCCCTTTTTTCAGTTTTTCGTTATTAACTCGAAAACTACTACCTCTAGCGAAAAAATATCTATATACTAAATTAGTCTACGTAAAATTCTCTACAATAAAGGTTCTATACACTTTTTCAGTAGGATCAATGCTTAAGGAGATATGGAGGGGAGAAAATGGAAAATTTAAAAAAATGACATGTTTATTGTTAAAAATGAAATGTTTTTGTGAAAAATCAAATAGTGTTTAAGGATTTCTCTTGAACATTAAATTTCGTCGAAACCTAAATTTTCATTGTCACGATGCTGTCTTCGACGGGGGCTCCGTTGGTACATGAGCCGAGAGAGCCGCAGACACCAGAGAGATATCCCTACTTTGCGGCAACCACAGCGCAACCCACACCCAGTCGTGCATCTGCAAAAGATCATGTTCAAAATGGAGTCGGGTGTCACAGGGTCGTTCGTGTTAACTGCGTTAAGGATCCCATCTGCTCCGTCGACACAACCCCATTGGATGGGTGGTAGGGGGTTGCCGAGCCACTGTTGTACCTATCTGTCAGAAAGTAATGAGACCAACGTAAGTATTCGAATCATAAATTAATATTTGCAATTTAAAACTGTATGTAAATGGATTTACCTGTAGATATGCGCTTTCAAAAATGCTGAGTACCGATGTTCGTTTAGGTTGCCTTGATGTGCAGGCGCTTTATATACAGCCAAGAAAAGCTTTTCGCCAGCAAATCACTTTCAAGTTCACCCTCACAATTGCCCTTACCGTCTAGGACTCCAACGTGTGTTAAATTGTATGCGGAATGTAACACACGTTGGAGTGTTAGACGGTAAGGGACAATTGTGAGGGTGAACTTGAAAGTGATTTGTGTAACGTAGGAAAAAAGGGATAATTGGATTAGTGAAGGCAAGTGTGTTAAGGAAAGATGGGAAAGAGAAAGGTTTCAGGAGTAAGGCCGTGGGAATGTGGAGACCAAATTGTTTTTGGTGCGACAACTTCAACAGTTTCCAATTGACAAAGCGATTCTCCTTCTCTATAGCTTCTCCGGGTGCGACACCACCTCGGCGATACATGGAAAAATGGGAATCGCTAAGTTCTTCACAGATCCCTCAGCATCACCTGAGGATATTGAACATGCTGGCGAGAAGCTTTTCTTGGCTGTATATAAAGCGCCTGCACATCAAGGCAACCTAAACGAACATCGGTACTCAGCATTTTTGAAAGCGCATATCTACAGGTAAATCCATTTACATACAGTTTTAAATTGCAAATATTAATTTATGATTCGAATACTTACGTTGGTCTCATTACTTTCTGACAGATAGGTACAACAGTGGCTCGGCAACCCCCTACCACCCATCCAATGGGGTTGTGTCGACGGAGCAGATGGGATCCTTAACGCAGTTAACACGAACGACCCTGTGACACCCGACTCCATTTTGAACATGATCTTTTGCAGATGCACGACTGGGTGTGGGTTGCGCTGTGGTTGCCGCAAAGTAGGGATATCTCTCTGGTGTCTGCGGCTCTCTCGGCTCATGTACCAACGGAGCCCCCGTCGAAGACAGCATCGTGACAATGAAAATTTAGGTTTCGACGAAATTTAATGTTCAAGAGAAATCCTTAAACACTATTTCATTTTTCACAAAAACATTTCATTTTTAACAATAAACATGTCATTTTTTAAAATTTTCCATTTTCTCCCCTCCATATCTCCTTAAGCATTGATCCTACCGAAAAAGTGTATAGAACCTTTATTGTAGGGAATTTTACGTAGATTAATTTAGTATATAAATATTTTTTCGCTAGAGGTAATAGTTTTCGAGTTAATAACGAAAAACTGAAAAAAGGGACCTTTACAGCCCCCTCCCGCCTTTAGCTCCACCCCCACCCCTCAGTACTTTTAGTATTTTGTTAAGGACATCTTCCCATACAACTGTGCCAAAATTGGCTTCTACATGAATTATTTCCGCTATTTTTCCTTCGTTGCCTGGACTATAGTAGTTTTCAAGCCGTCTGTGTAATACACGATTCCATTCAGCTTTACTTTGCTGGAATTATGCTCCCATTCGTGCCGAGTAGGGATTATTGTCTTGAACAGTTTACTAGAACAACCTGTTTTGGGTCTCCTCTTAATTATCATGCTGAGGTTTTTATCTTTGGATATTTCATCAGAGATGGACGAATGCCCCACGTTTGACGATCTATCCTCGCCGTTGACTCTCAGCCGGTATGAAATTGAATTGAAATTTCGCTGCTTCTAGATCTCGCCCCACAACGAAAATACAAGAACAGAAATCCACCACTACTAATGAAAACATCGGTATTTACATATCAAACGAATAAAATTGGCTTTGTGTTTCCAAAACCAACAGTATTTGGTCCAAAGGTCTCGGCTCCTTGTATAAAAACAGACATCCTCTACACACAGTGTGTAATACTACTTATGCTTTTGAATCTAAATGGTGTCGTTACAAAACTTAGGGGTAACTGTGGACAAAAAATTTCTAAGCATCTTTCTCATGCCCTGAACGCAGTGTTTGTATTTTAATTTGTATGACGAGCAGCAGATTTTCAAGCTTCTTTGTCTGCATCAACTACTTTGGCTGTCTTTATGTATTTTTAATATACGAAACATCGCATCGACACGGGACCTATGGTTTACTTCCTAAGAAACATGGTTCAATTTTTCTCCGCCTATAATAACATAGATTACTTACCTACTGCGGCGTACATCCCAAAAATGTTATTCGTTCTAAATTACCAGTTTCCAACTAGTTTTGATGCTGACGTAACAAATATTTTTAACACCCCTATGATTAACAAGTATTTATAATTGACCGTTTCACAGATGAATAAGAAACATGCATTTTAATGTCACTTCGCAATTTAGATTTCGATAGCGAAAACTGCATGGGATCGGAATGTGTTCCAGTTAGCAATTAACAGCTTGCACACGAAAGCTATAAAATTCAATTTGTTTTAATTATTTTACAAAAATTAATTAATTGATCATATCACAGCGCTAAAGTAGATCATTTAAATAGTTAATAATCGTACAAAATTGTAATGTAAGCGTATAACATGAAACATTCATTAATCATACCCACGGTATCTAAATCGGTAACTTTCTCTACATTATTTTCGTGCACTGAACAAATAAACTGAATATGGTGCATGTAATTGTATACAATCTTCACCGATGATGATACTCCTCATCTATTGGTGTTGCGGTAATAATTTGAATGTGTGTTATTTTGCAACGGTAACCTAGCAATTTAGCCTATAATTTCGCAAAAATCGTGCACTGATAAAACATATTATATAGACGATAAGATTGTGTCAACACTTATAATACAAACATGTACTTATGAAGTACCTACTTTTACAGCAAACTTACTTTGGTTCTTATCTATACAAGTTTAAATAATAGCGCTTACAGCTTCTGGGTAAACTTTAAAATTGTTCAATAAAACAAGATTAGATACACGTAATATACCAGTGTCGAAACATCGTTAAATAATGTGTAAGTACATACCTACTTTTATTTTACAAACATGTACGTCCTTAAAATCATTGAAATTTATATACTACGGTAAAATTTGATTAATATTTACATCTCTTCTTTGAAATTGTAAAATCGTATCTAGATCTGGATTGGTGCCGGCTGATTAAAATACGCCAGTGGTATTATGGCGTAATTACAAGTAGCAAGAAGAGATACTTGTTCAATTGTTCATATTTTCAAAAAAGCTGCCCATTTCATTACCAACTGACAGCAGGAACGAAGGAACGTTGTTGTTATTGTTATTTCAACAACCGAGAATGCTTTCAGAATCACATGATTATTACGTTCTATTACAACCCACAAATTAAGTTTACAATGCAAAAGTTAATAAAAAAAATACGTCTTAACCTATATGAAATGCTTATGACCAAACTTTGTATTGTGCCGAACGAGGTCAGTTTGAACAGCAATTTTTATGTTTTACTTAGAATACTTAGATAGTCCTGTTTGTATATCTTTTTCATGTTTTAATTTTCAAGATTTATTTCGTAGTTTAACCACTTATGGGTGGATAACGTTCCAAACAATACGTTTTCTCCACTGCACTTGGAGGGTTTGATTCTTTTCTAAAAATGGATTTTGTGCGGTACTTTTTGTGTGGTACTTTTTGTGCATAGGTTGTGCAATAATAATACAAATAATAGGTCTTTATGCACTTCTTTAGCGAACAAAGATGTAACCCTAATAAGTCAATGTTTTATATCGTTAAAAGAAGTTCAGCTTCCTTTTGTAAAGGTGCTTGCTCTTTCACTTACATTTGATCAACATTTACATAATGGGGATAAAAAGAAACAAGAAACTTAAATTTGCAAAATTCAATTACGTATGCAGTGCATTAATAGTTATTTAATAAACTAGTTTGTTAATGAAGGCGATTAATAAATCGAAACTGTTTAAAGCACGAACGACCCATGTAGCATTTAATATTGGTGTAATATTGGCATTTCATTGTAAATATATTGGTAGAATATGAATGTACAATATAGTCCTAACATCGAAATGTGAACAATTTTACATATTGGTTAATTATTACCAGACGATATTTCTTCAATATTGGGGGAAATATTTATACAATATTGGTCCATTATTGTTTTGTTATGTAATGTAATGGGAAATATTTATACAATATTGGTCCATTATTGTTTTGTAATGTGTCCCAAAATAGTATAAGGGGGTGGACCTGGGCCACTACAGACCCCTAAACTGCTGCTAGGGACCATTTCCCATTGCGCAGCACCTGCAGGGCTCCATATGGTCCGGTGGCCCTTCCCCAGAAACCCCATTCACTTCCTACATACTCGGAGGAGATCGGTGGGTGATGCTGAAAAAAGCTTTTGCTTCAAGTAGGAGTCGAACTATCGATCACTCGGATAGAAGGTCAGCCACTATACCATTGAGGTACGGAAAGTTATATAATTTTGGAATTTAAAGTTGAACACTATAATATAGAGGAGGGCGTGCATATTATATTTTGATTATTTTGATATCTCTAAATCGGCGAAAACTAACATTCGGCGGATTTTGAGAAAATATCATAACGTTATTATTTGTGAATATTTTTTTCATGTTACCTAAATATATCATTTTAAATATCCAGTAATATTGAAACCACGGTATCGTTATATTATTGATAAATAAATATTGACTTTATATTGTATAGTAATGTTTTCTAAATATTGTAAATATTTATATTATATTGCTTAAATATCGATTTTCAATATTTAGTAATATTGTACACCCAATATTGGTACATTATTGTGTGTAGAATATTTGAATTTACATTAAATACCAATATTTACTAAATATTACAAATACGTATGTTATATTGCTTAAATATAGATTTTCAATATTTAGTAATATTGTACACGCAATATTGATACATTATTGTGTGTACAATATTTGAATTTAATATATTAAATAGCAATATTTACTAAATATTGCAAATATTGTTCTTATATTCACTAAATATTGCATTTCCAATATTGTTATAATATTACAAAAATATATTCACCCAATATTGGCTGCAGTTCGGCAATATTACCCCAATCTCTCTATATTAGGCCAATATTCCGCCAAGCTAACGCCAATAAACGGTGCTACATGGGGAGCGACAGCGAGTGAGTGCCTTTAATAGTTGAGTACATACATCCTTCTTGAAACAAAAGAATTCATTAATATCGAAATTAATAAATGGTCAACTAAAAAAAATTTTAACAAGAGCGTAATGTCTGTATCATTACTATAACAAATGTTATAATTATAACGGATTGTTGAAACCGGAAATTATAAAATTTTGACATATAACTCAAAAAATAGACGCTTGTGTTTAGGACCGAGTTTTTGTATGAATGAAATAGGTAAATAACCAGGAATGCCCGATATAGAGCCCCCCTCTCTCCCCCAATCTCTTAGTGATCACTCGCGGTTTCATGTCTTTCTACAATATGCCAAAAGTATGTAAACAAAATTTAGACCATTTAATCTTCTCGACTCGTAACGGAAGGTCTCGAAATTAATAGAGGAGTGAGACCGGGCGATTATTTATAATAACACTAGACGCAGTAGGTAATTAAAAGGTGTAACTTCACGGGAACAATTATCAACAAAGCGATACAAGTAGTTGCATATGCAGACGATCTCACTGTGAGAGCTAGAGACAGTCGAAGCTTGGAAGAATCGGTCCCAAAAATCGAACGAAAAGCGAAAAAGAGAGGCCTCTAAATAAATCAAGGAAAAGCAAATACATGGAAATAACGAGGGATAACAAAAGCGACAATATAGGGAGATATGAACTGAAATCCACAGAAAACTTTAAATATTTAGGAGTATCAATAATAAACAGCAAAAGGGAAAGATGCACAGAGATTGACAACAGAAGTAATGAACTTAGTAAGCCTGGAGCAAGAAAAGTTAAAATTTTTCGAAAGAACGATGGTAAGAATATATGGACCAAAGAAAGTGGTAAAATATGAGTATAGAAGGCTAATGAACCCGGAAATTAAAAAGGGGAAGATATAGTGAATTTCATAAAAGCACAAAGATTGGCCTGTCTTGGGCATATAAGACGACAAAGAAGTAAAGAAAATTACTGAGGAGGCCAGATGGTTGCCTAGGAAAAGTGAGACCAAAAAGCAGGTAGGAAGACCAAGTACTGGAGGATATAAGGAAATTAGAAATCGAGACATGGTGGGAAAAGGCAAAGGACCGGGACGTCTGGAAGAAAATTATTGAAGAAGCATCGAGAAAAATGGACTAGAATTAGCTCAGAATAGAATACATGACAGAAGTATTGCATCATTTATATCGGGTAATTAAAAATTAGTGCAGAGATATTAAATATGCAATAGGATCCTGTCAAGATTTGATAAATTACATTCACGATATAAAAGTCAGTGATCGCAGGATCAAGTATTACAGATTTATAGCGGAGATATGTGGCTTTCTGGTAGGTACGGTTGAACAAAACTTGCACAATTAATTAGGGTCATAAATAAGTCTCTGCCATCGAGATTGAGTTGGCAAACAATGATTTTTCAAAAAGTTTGATACTGTGTAGATGAAGCCACAGTTAAAACGTCAAAGTATGGAATGGTAGCCTAACCATGGCTAGCGTGTTTTAGAATAACGAAGGGGTAACTTTTATTGCTTAATTATCAGTGGTAATTATGCAAAATTAATTCCAAAACTTTCAAAACGTATTCAGACAGGCAGTTCGACATGGAAAATGTATTTATTTATCAAGAGTACCTACCTATAATATAATATAGTTTCTTAATGGTTTCCTTCTATGTTAAGGAAAATAATTTAAATTCATTTGCTCTAAACTGACTTTTTGGAACACCATAAGTAACTATTATACTTAATGAAAAGTTATTTCTGTGATTAGATGCTTTATCAACAAAAATCTTTGACTGGGATGGTAATTGGTAATTTATAAATGTTCTATAGGTGCATATTCGAATATTTTAAAATGTTTTAAATAACATATTACTATCATCTTAGTACAAGTAAAATAATACATTAGGTAATACAAGTAAAAGGTACTTGGAACATATTAAATATGGAATTTGTATATTTTGTCCCACCTATTTAATATGTATATTAAATACACCTTTGTACAACAATAACAGCAGCTAATATCACGATACACAAACAACTGGGAAGGGTCTTTTTATAACGTGATAAATATGGGATGTAGATATAGTGGGGAATGTTATTTGGAAACATATCCGACGTATTCATCATACAAACATACAAAGAAAAGATTGTTGCTGGAAGGAGTAGCTCTTAACTTATCTTCAGAGGATCCATGTCGTATAAATTAACAAACAAACGATCCACTGAGAGGGTAAACTCTCTCCAATAACACAGTCAAAACTGTCATATCCCGTTCTTCATATGCTCATTACTTCTGTATGGGCTGACCAAAACTTAATATACAGGGCGTCCCAGAACTTGGCCGACAAACTTATACCTACCATGAGGTCTAGAGGTCATTTTGTCCAAAAAACCTCAAATGAATTATTGGTTAATTCATCTCCGTTTCCGAAACATCGAAAGAAATGGTATTAATAGTACAAGCAAATTTCACACTTGGGCGCATCAAAACTCACGTGACACAGTCAGTAACATCGCTTTTCAGTAAATGTGTGTTAAATAACCATCAAAATTGCATGGTACTCTACTAATCAGAAAGAATGTGGTTAAAACCTGTTGACGAAATTTCATTCATTCATATCTATAATCTCAATTGGAATTTTATCTATTTAGCGCCATAAAAAGTAAATACTAAAAATAATCAGAAGAGGCTTTAGTAATTTGCTGGTGTAAATTTGATTGGTAGTTCCGTACCATTATCAGCTACTGGGATTAAATTTTTTAATATCTTTAGTTGTTGCCGTTTTATTTTCTATTTGTTTTTTGAAAGATAATGTTTATTATCGTAATCGGGTAGATCTAATTCATAACCCCATATATTTTAACAAGCAGCTAGTTATGACACTTTTACACTGTGATGTCATGAAATGTTATAAAAACGTAATTACACAAATTTGTCCAAATTATTAAAAAAAATGTATGGTACATTAGAAAAAATTTTTATGCGCGGGGATGTGTGCTCCTCAAATTTGTTTATCCTAAAATATACACGGCGGACAAATTCGAAACCATACCACAATTATGCATTTCGTTGAATACAAACATTTGAAACTATAGGCCCACTGATTTAAAAAGTTAGTGTGACGTCGGTTTACATTATAGCTGGTTTTTAAAAATGTTACTCTAACTTGAGAAATATAGGATTAATCGCGACAAACTTCTTTTTCGTCTATCTGTAGTGTCCCTCCTTTTTCCTTCCAATGTGTCTCCGTTAATATTATTAATGATAAAGGGATTTTGGTTTTCGCGAATCTTTTGGCTACTTTTTAGAGAGGAATTGGCATGGCTAACTAAGGTTATCGTAACCTTTTCTATTTTTAAGTTACAAGTACACAAATAAAATTTAATAGCGCAATCTATACATATTTTACGTAGAATCTAATGAGGGATTTGTTTTTTGAATTAATCGTGCCCTTGTTACTTTAAATATATGTAAATGTTGATGTTTTTTAAAAATACGTTATATAGTTTAATATGTAGATATATTTCTACCAAGGTAAGGTATAGGTAAGTAGTTTTTTTTGTAAATTTTAATTCTTAATATAATAAGTCATAGGTAGCAAAATTTTACGAAAGATTGGACTTTTATTTTTAATTAGGCATTTTGTTCAACTGAATTAGTTGTTTTTTATTGTCAATTTTATGTATTGTTAATACATTTTAGTTATACTTTTTATATATTTTAATTATTGGAAGCTCATCTTATTATAAAAATAAGATATTTGTGCGAGTTTTAGAATGAAGAGAATATAATTTTTCTTTAGAAACACTATCACAAATTTTTACTTATAGTCCAGGGAATAAAGACATTGCGAGAAAATTCGATTTAAAAACTCGTAACGTTTATTTTTTTCATAATACGAGTGCTCATTGCCACACCACCGTTGAGGTAGATCACAAGATGCGTTTTTTTTTTGTAGTATACCTAATAGGCATAATCCATGTGCGTCTGTGATTGAATAATGTTAATTTTTGAAAAAAATAAATATCAAATTTTGTTATTGGAAAATGATTGCTTAAAATTTAGAATAAATTATTATTGTTTTTATTAAAAAAAAAGAAATTTTTTTAAATTCGCGTCATTTCAGTGCATTAATAAAACCTATTAAAGCACTCGAATGACGTCATTTGCGTGCTTTAATAGAAATTTGGGTGTTTTAATAGAACTGGTATAATCTCTAAAAAAATCCCTTGATTTTTATAATGTCAAATATTCATTTAAAATTGTTTGCAAAAGGCGCAAATTCTAAAAAATAGTATAAAAAACTCATTCATAAGGCTTTTATGGCACTCGTCCTTAAGAACTTTGATTCGTGCCATAAAACCTATGAAACTTGTTTTTTAATATACCTACTATTGTTTTTATTTTACTATTACACATTTTTTATTTGTTTATTTGAAAAGTATTTACTTATTTTAATATTATAAATTATTATAAAATGCTTAAATAATTAATTTTTTCTTCGACTGTGCTATCATTCATTATGATTCTTCTTCAGACTCCGTTTCTGCTTCCATCTCTATCTCTTCATTGTCTTCTTCCTCTTCTGCTTTCTCTATTTCCATAGTTTTAGTTAAGAAACATGATGGCTCAACATCTTCAGTAAACTCGCCATTATTAATGGTGCTTTATACATAGCCAGGAGAAAATGAATTACCACTATTAAAAATCACTTCGGGAGAGCATTCTTTTTTAGTAAAAACATTGGCGTAATTAATTAATTCCTTATTCTTTTCAAATAATTTAAAGGCATTAATTTTACTTCTGTGAAAAGCAGCTGATGTATCGCAACCGGTCATTGCATGTAAAAATAGTAGTAATTAAGGTATCTAGGTCGTTATGAGCCTTCATTATTTTATGCCACACTTACAAGAAGTTGATTAAGATGATTAAAACAGATGATAACAATAAAATCAATATAGTATTTTCTTCAATTTTTTTGAGTTTTTCATTTTTTCATTTGTGTGTAGATTTCGTTATTTTACATTTGCGGGCGTTATAAGCGGACGATATAAAAAATAACACCCGTTGCTATCTAAAATGCAGTTATCATGTGAAAGCGTGTTATTTACTAATTAATGTGTCTTGTTTCGGGTTTGTTATCCTGAAATAATAACGAAGTATGACATAAAATATGATTTTTACGTCTTACGAAAAAAAGTAAGGGTATGTTTTTTGTAGACAATTTCCTAAGCTACAAATTTAGTAACAACTATTTTTTCGATAAAAGTAACTGTTATTCGCGAAAAACTATTTATCGTGACCTTTGACCCCGTGTAACATTTTTAGCGGCGCATGTATCGATGGGGACTTTCGGGATATTGCTTAGAACCACAAAAAGAAGGTTTACACGAAAATCCAGCTTTTCGGGAATTTTTCCGGAGTTTGGTCTTTTTTTGTTTTTATTCCTTGTACAATACAGTACTATTAATTAATTAAAAATTAAACAAAAGTTACTACGTTACGCATCAAGAAAACCTTTGGTGTAAGCAAGATCTGTTCTAGCTCTTTTTGCTCTGGTTTAGTTTTTAAGTAACCACAATTTGTATTGACCTCCATAAAAATCTGCAACGCATGGATGAATTTTACTGAAAGTTACAGACTTTTAATGAAACAAATAATTTGAATAATATCTATCGATCTGTCACTTAGTAATAATGAATGTTATGAAATGAGCTAATTGGTGTCTAATCACTGAATTTTGCGATTTGTTAAATGATTTTAAATTTGGCATGAGAGAGGACGCACCTTCGCTGAGCTGAGAGATATTGGTAGCAGGAGTGAGATGGTCCGTAGAAAGGGTTTAAAACGTTGCTCTAAATCTGGACGTTCCTGGGAGACCACACGTCATAAATATCGCCGTTAAGGCACAGATTTTCATAACAATAGACTAGACATGCAGGGGCGCCAGAAAAAAATTTGTTAGGGGGGAGGGGGCCTTACATTTTTTCAAGTAGAAATTAGAATACTTCAAAATTTTTACCTATTTTTAAATTAGTAAATCAATAGGCTATGTCACCGATCGAATAGAACATTGTATTCCAAAAGCGCCTGTCTACTAGTTTTATTGTGAGCTTTTAACGTTTTCTAAAATGGATTTACGCGATTTATAAAATGCCAGGAGGGGCCCGGGGCCCCCTTGCCCTTTAGTAGCGACGCCCATGTGGACATGAGGTGTAGGGCGGAGAACGTCAATATCACCCTGTCTATCGCCGCATAGAATATAATGTATTTTTGTATTTCGCTCCTACCCGCAGATTAGAATGGAGCAATGAACGAGCGAATTGGGTACAAAAATGGCATCAATTGTGTTGAGTTGCGAGTCTCGATTTTGTTTGTTGCAACAGATTTGTTTTTTGATTTTGTTGTAACAGATCACTTGGTATTCATTGAAGGCAAATTAAAGGTAACTATTGTGCCGATGCCGATGGCTGAAACCTGCTGCACTTCCATATCCTCGGGAGTTAGAAAATCCCATTTACCAACAAATAATTCCACCATAACAACTATCATATTAAATGTATGGTTTAATTTCGCGATGAGCAAATGAGAAGTTAATTTTAATTAATATCGCACACTTTCTTAATGCGTTATTTAAACTCATTTAGTTAGCACAAAACTTTCAGGTACTTTGGGTTATGCATTAAACATTGCATCATTTTTTATACTTTTTGGCAAGTAACTGCAAATAAGTGCGTAGTGGTAGTGCATTTAATTATCCGTACTAAGTAGAAAATTTACGTAAATCACAATGGATAGCACATTAGATTTATTTAATTATTTTCAACATTCTCAAAAATTTCGTTCTGCTTGGTTATATGGATTGGTAAAAGCAATAAATCAAGATGCACGGAGTTTCTTTGCATATTACAAGTTAAAACAATAAATTAGACAAAGAATGCAAATTACAACACAATTCGAGGCGTGCCTGTCACTATAACTATCATTTCGTACAAAAATTTTAACTTAGTGATAATGTATGCATCCAACGACCCATTGACACTTACATCTAAATATTAATAACCTAGACTTTTTCTTTTGAAACAGTGGGCACTTACACATACGTAGGTATATCAATGGTTTGAACTCATACGAAATTATAAAATTATTGTAGGATGTCACAAGAAAAAGAAAACACAATTTATTACATTAGATTACATTTATTCCATTTGTAATATTATCAATGGGAAACATTTCAATATTACGACATTTGAAAAATTGTGATAATTAATATTATTACTAAAAGGAGTTGGTGACATTTATTTGTATGGTTACAAGTGTTCTAACATTAAAACACATAAAAACTCGTTTTAAAATTTTAAGGTGAAGCATAATGCAAGTGGAAGGCAATAGTGTGTACGGACGTAATTTCTTCCATGTACATCAATTTCGGTTTACAAAGATAGGAAGTGGGAACCATTCATTCTGCAAATTGGTAGGTCTTGCCAGACGATTTAAAGAAACAATCAGGCCGCGAACTTTGTACCGCCAATAAAAGTTATTTGAACTTCCAAAAAAAAAACAGCTTTTAAGTTTGACAGTATTATTATTGTCCAACTTTACGCTTTTGTTTACAATGTTTACTAATAAAATCAAAACTCCATAACTTCAACCCTTATTTTAACCCACTTAGGGGATGAATTTCGAAAATCCGCTTCTTAATGGGTGCCTACATCATTAGGGGAAGGTTCACTGAAAATTTCAAGTTTCTAGATTCATTGGTTTGGCCTGGGCGTTGATAGATCAGTGAGTCAGTCAGTCATCACTTTATCCTTTTATACAGTGTGTTTGTTTAAGTTCGCACCATATGGAAAACTTTTTTATTATTAATTTTACGAAAAAAAAGTTATTCTTTATAAAAAGTTCTGCATGTTCTAAAATTTAAAATACAATCATCAGATATTAAATTTTTTCAGTCGTATACGCGGTTTGTCAAAAAATATGAATTTTGCCCAAGAGTAAAGTACCTTTATTTTTGACAATATCGAAAATTGTTATTAAAAAAAGTTAATCAGAACTAAAAACTTCGTTCAAATATGCAATTACATCCTGCTAGTTAAAAATTTGTGTATCGGTACATCCTAGATTTCACGTAATATTGTAGACAAAAATAGGAAAAAAAATTTTAACTAGCAGGATGTTTCAAAGTAAAAATTATGTAGTTAAAATGAATTTAAGGAGCCACAATTTTTTACCACTATAAAAGTTCTTTAATTTCTAAACAAATTTTCGAATTTCTTCGTGTTATATTTGGTGATAAAGATATCAACGGTCGGGATTACCTTCACACATTTCGGTACACCAGAGTCCATTTAACTGACATGTACAATGAAGGAGAGCAACACCCTTTGGAGCATGAGCAGCAAAAAAGTTCCAAGATAAACTCTGGTGCACAAGGGTTGGTACCATTGGTACAAGCAACAGGCTCGTATGCACTCCCTACTTTGTTCCATCCAAAATCTGAGGGTGGTGGGTTATTGGGATGCTGAATTCTGATTCCGCTCAAAACACTGAAGCTGAGCCCTTGGCAATACCGGTGCCGGATCCAGTGCAGATCTTGTTGGAGGATGGTTCTCATCTTGACATCGTTTCTGTGTAAATAACAACCATTTCACAGCTTCTATGTCGGTCAGTGTTGCTTTGGTTGAAAAACGAACGCTTCCAAGTTAGTCCTAACGTTTTCAGTGAGTGACAGTGTAGTCCCCAATTTAGCCAAAGAGGTCAACCACTTTATTTTACCTTTGCCAGCAAGTGATGCTGTTACATCAGCTCCTGAAAGTGGGTGTAATAATGGGAGTGCAGAGGTTTTCAGGGGTGCAAGTGCTCCGTAAATTGAACCTAGCTGAACGAACCTTTTCATGCCATGGCCGAGGATAAATGCAAAATCTTTCGAAAGTTGAGGATATCGCCTTAATGCTAAAATCAGGAAATCAGTATCGCGGAGAAGACATGAGTAGTTTGAAGAATCAGATCGGAAAAGGAACTCCTCTGTTAGTTCGTCCTTCGTCTTATCATAGGCCAATAATTAGTACCTTGGTATAATTTTCGTTTCTGGTCCCATTTTGTACTGCATTCGATATGAGCCCTTTTGCCGAGTAAGAGTCGAAAACTATTTGGACCATATGTAAGTGCTGAATTTTTATCCGATCCATTGCCTGAAACTTACACCGGGGCTTTTTCACTGTGTTAGGGTTGTGGTAGTATGGAGAAGCGTCATTTTCTTCTAAAATATCACGTGTGGTGAAAGCATGATAATCTTTTTCATAGGAGCCCAGAACGGAATGTTGTTAGTATGAACTAAATTAATAACAGGTCCTAAAAATGTCAAAAAAAAACTTTTTATTAGAAGTAGTTTGATCCTACATAAAAAGTTGTAAGAACCCTTTCTGTGCAGAATCTATGTAACTACATTTTTCGGAATCTCAACGGTTACTGATATAAATAGCACAACGTGTTTGCGATGGCGGCCAATTTGGATTAGGCCCGCAGCATTCAAACGCACCATTTTGAGTCGAAATCGTATTTCTTCAAGGTCAAACGAAGAGATTGAGACTACTTCCATACTTGTATCATCAAGGATCACGTGGATGTACATTTGACCGAGGGCTAGGCTAGTACTGCGGTTCCAGCAAAACGGCTTTTGGTAACTTTTTGTGCCGTGCGACCAAAGTATAGAATGCGCTGTGTGCGGATCCCAACTCCAAAAGAGACCCTCCTGAGGACTTCCAGAAGAGTGGAATTTTATTTATCTATTGTTTAATGATTGAGGGTGAATATTTTGAAAGGCGATAATAAAAGTATTTTTTGAAAATCAAGATTTGTCCACTAAAAATTACAGACTTTACTTTCATACGCATCGAAAAAGAAATGATGAATGGAAATTAAATTACTTTTCTCCAATAATCACAAAAATTAAGAAAGATAGGAGCAGATTTGCAATAATTACTCAGCTATAATTTTATTTCAAACAGTCAAACAGTTATACTTGTACTAAAAATAAACTTTGTTGAACATAATCACAGACTATCGTGAAGTTTGAAGAGTTTTATTGTTCCGTGATTTAAATGTATACATAAGATCTGATCAGGTTAGGCGATTTTAAACAAAAAGGTTAGAAAAAGGACTAAACAGAGAAAATTGGTGACAATCGTTGTGAATGCAGGGATCAATAAATAGACATTTTATTAATACGAGGGTATATTAAAAAAACATTTTTCTACATACCCGCTTTGAAACTGCATGGATCACGTCCAAAGAGTTCTTTCGCTCGTAGCTGAAGCCATTCGTGCACCGCAGTTTTCACATTTATAAATAGTATAGTTGGTAGTCATGCATAAATTATTACGATATTGAGTAAAGCATTGGAACAACAACAGTTTAAAATTGAATTATTAATATTGTATGTTTACTTCAAATAATGTTTTGGAAAATATCGTACGTACCTACCAATTTTCGTAAAATAAAAACTCTAAAGGAAAAAACATTTATCGATTGTTTGTACGTTTTATTTTATATATATTCATTCCTTTAACGTTAGTCGCTACGTTATAATATAACAGTCGGAGTTTGTGCGTTTCTAAAATTGTTGGTAAGAATCTGTCTTCAATAGAATAGTTACTAAATACAAATTTTAATTCAAGTGAACACATTTTACAAATCCTTTGTTTTTAGATATAAAGCTGTGTAATCAATTAAAATGAAATTATCAACATTCGTTGAATGGATCTGTGTCCAAATACTGTTAGTCCAATGCGATGCTTTCCTTAGTAAGTTAAATGTATCAAATGTGTCCACAAAAGTATGCATTCAAAAAACTATAAATCACTTATTTTCTTATGATGATACTCTGAGTTTAATCTTAAATAACGATATATGTGAAGACGCGATATTTGAAATGAATGCGACACGACCGTATATTAGTTTGAATCCTGACACTGTTGAAGGTATTCAATTGCAATATGAAGGCCAATTTATAATATGTCCAGTGGATGCATATTCTCTATCGCAAACGGTATTTAGAATAAAAGTGGAAGCATCAAAGTATTATAGAAAAGTGGGCAATTTGAAAATTCTGGTTATTACTAATGAGACGACATATGCTTCCCTAATATTTCAGATGTTTTGGTGGCATGGCATTAATAACGCGATTGTTTTGTTTTATGAACAAGGAATATCAAAAGTGTCTATGTGCGATCGATATTCTCCAGAAAATGCTTGTGGAGCAACTGTAAAATCAATAAATTATCAAAATTGCGAAGAACAATTAACTGTCTCATTTACAAATGTCATACATCAAATGAATAAATGTCCGATTACATTCGTCTGTTGGAGACGCCATATTTATGCAAAAGAAAACGAATATCCAACTGCTCGTTATATACCGTATGTCGTTGAACAACTATCAAAACGTCGCAATGCCACTTTTCAACGTATCGTATACAATCATTCTTCGCAATATGAGATCTACGTAAGAAACAAAACAAACGTTGTAATATCGTGGTTGCACGATCACGATCGTCGATTCACAGTAACGCAACCATTAGTAACAAATGATGTTATATGGTTAGTACCCAAAGCTGAACAAATTTCTGACATGAATACGTTCGTACAAGTTTTCAAATGGTATGTTTGGGTAGCAGTAGGCGTTACATTGATATGTGTCTGGTTAACGTGGTTTTTAATTATATCTTGCAATGGAGGGTTTACATTTGATAATTTAGGTCTTGCGTTCATAAACGTCTGGTCACTTACTATTTGCGGTTGCATAGCACAATTTCCTAGGTCATTTGCTTTACGCATTACATTGGTATCCTACTTAATTTACGTAATTCATATACAATGTGCATTAACCTCAAATATGGCAACAATTCTGACAACACCACGTTATGGTTTTCAAATAAGCAACTTGGAAGAATTGGCAGATTCTGGGCTACCCATATATGATATGCAAACTTTTAAATTTAATGTGAGTGACAACAATCACACACTTTACACCCGATTGCTGCAACAATTGCGTATAATTTCCACCCCTGAATTGGTCAATGTATATCGCGGATTTAATCATTATCGGAATTACGCTGCCATTTCAACGATAGAGACTTTGTGGGCGATAGAGAAGACATTCTCGAAGAAAATTGACGCTTACATAATACACGATAATTCAATGACTGGGAGTTTCACAGTTCGTTTATCGTTAGAAAAGGATAATTATTTCGCAACTACCGTAAACTCACTAGTAACTGAACTGGAAGAAAGTGGTATTGGTGACAAAATCAAACACGATTTTGAACATGAATGTTTTCCTGCGAATGTTTCAATACAAAAAATTGACGAAGAACTAACTTTACCGCATCTCAGTTTTATATTTATATTTTTGGGATTAGGCTTGTGCACTTCGTGTGTGGTATTTGGCCTTGAACACGTTGTGCATAAGTTTTTGTAAATTAATTGGAATGTTAGCAATTGTAAATTTTGCTAAATGGATTATCTTGATGTACTTACAACATTTATCTTTGTGTGTAACTTATAAATGCTAGTAATTGCACTCATTTTTATAATACATATTTTATATTTCGTTATATTAATACAATGAGAATTTGTATTTATTGTACCCACTGTTTCATAAATAAGCAACTATGTTACTTACATTTAAGTCGTGCACCATAATAATCATATTAGATGTGCATAAAATTGTAGATGATATCAATAATATTGTATAGTGTGATGTCTGATACCTTTCTTGACATAATTACACGGAATTGTATTTTGTATTTCGTTGCAGTTTCAAAGGCAATGTCACTTAATTCTCACTAAATGTTCTCCACATGTATTAGGCTTGGAAAAATAAAAGTTTTGACGGCATTTGTAGTATCACATCCATATTACATTACAAATTATTAGGTATAAAAATATTACTCACTCACAGCAATTTTTCACGAGCATTACAAAGAATTAGCGTCCAAATTACATTGTGTTATAACAATAAATATTGAAAGGTTATAAACAAATTCTGTTTTAAAATATAAAAAACAAAAATTGTTAACCATCCCTTATGCAATAAATAAAATTGTAGGTTAACAATAATAAACCAGTTAAGAATGCTCAAGAGCATTGCTAGAATCAAACTTGCATTTGAAAGTATTTGTTTCATGGCTTTAACACATATTATTTTTGTGATATGATATAGGTAAGTACTTATTAAGTGTTTAAACTTTGACAGCCATTTTGAAGGTGTTCTTCAAAAGATAACACTTTGATTTATCAGACATTCCTATTCTACTTCTTCATTATCTAGACTGCGGGGACAGAAGACAACCGCACTGTTACTGCAGTAAGGCAATCTGAAGTACGTCAAACAAAACGGCTGTTGGTAACTTTTGGGGTTGTGCGACTAAAGTATAGAATGTGCTGTGTGCCATTCCCAACCCCAAAAGAGATTCCCTGAGCACTTCCAGAAAAGTGGAATTTAATCAATTAAGATTTATCTACTAAATTATAGAACTTATCTTCAACTTTTCCACTGACGCAATGTTTGTGTCTGTTACTATGCGGTAAGCCGATCCTCCTGGGGGATCTACTTTTAAACTTTCTACGCTACTCATACACTTGTTGCAAGGACAAACAGGAATCGCCACGCTGTGCGCTGTAATGTCATCCTGCGATGGATTTCAATTGGTTTGACACCTTCACCACTTAAAAAATTCTGGCAAGTATTGCCACGAGACTTCCCTCGTACCAAAAAACTGCAACTTTATCTAATAAAAAAAATGAGTTCCGCCATTTTAGCTTATACCGGAAGTGACGTCATCAAAGGTAATATCAGCATTTTCGTCCTTGGCCCGAATGCAATCGTTTGGCGAAAACCGCATTTCGATCATTTTAATAGTTTCTGAGTGTAGAGCGTTGCAAGAAAATGTGTACGGATAGACTACTGACGGAACATTTTTTTTTACTTCCCGAGTACGAAGAAGTATTGTATTAGTGTTCCAAAAAAAAAATTGACCTATGCAAATTTTTATATATGTTTGCGTTTCTGAATACGTAGATTCAAAATATGAAAAATAGTTATTTTTGTATCTAGTGCGCGAAATGCCACTTTGGTGATCGAGAACTGATTTACTTAACGAGGCGCAGCCGAGTTAAAAAAATAGTCGAGATCACCAAAGTATTTCGCGCACGAGTGGCAAACAAAATTTTTTCTACAAACGTGAAAAAGTTATAACAATTATTTTAACGTTAAAATACAAAACTCCCATCTAGTTTGCGTGCAGTGCGCGAAGTAAGTACTTCGCGCACGGCGTCGTCATTTCGCGCATGCTGTCACGGTAACGTAGGAAAGTGAAAAAAGAGTTACTTCGCGTATTGTTATCGATGCGCAAACCTTGTCATTTTTTGACTTATAGAAAAAAAAATTTTCCGTCTGTAGTCTGTAGTCTGTACGTACACATTCCTTGCAACGCTCTAAACTCAGAAACTATTAAAGTTATCGAAATGCGGTTTCCGCCAATCGATTACATTCGGGCCAAGGACGAAAATGCTATTATTACCTTTGATGACGTCTCTTCCGGTATAAGCTAAAATGGCGGCACTCGTTTTTTTATAGGATAAAGTTGCAGTTTTTTTTATGTAGTTTAAAAGGGTGTTTTTTTCTGAATTCAGCAATTGTGCTATACTTAGTTTTTGAAAAAAGTGTTAAAAAAAATAATTATTAAAAAATGACCGCAACGCTCGATATTCAGAAACTATTAAAGTTATCGAAATGCGGTTTTTGCTAATGAATTACATTCGGGCCAAGGATGTAAATACTGATATTACCTTTGATTACGTCACTTCCGGTGTAAGCTAAAATAGCGGCACTCATTTTTTTATAAGATAAAGTTGCAGTTTTTTTTATGTAGTTTAAAAGAGTATTTTTTCTGAATTCAGCAATATATATTGTGCTAGTAACTTATCTGTGGTGCTATACTTATTTTTTGAAAAAAATGTTAAAAAAATCATTTTTAGAAAATGACTGCAACGCTCTATACTCAGAGCTATTAAAGTTATCGAAATGCGGTTTTCGCCAATCGATTGCATTCGGGCCAAGAACGAAAATGCAGATTACGTCACTTCCGGTGTAAGCTAAAATGGCGGCACTATAACGTGACCTCCCTTATTAATCTAGCTCTCCTCGATGAAGGGTTGTCGAGGCAACGAGAATAATAAAATAGTATAATAGTATATTATACACCAAGGTAGTGAAGACTGTTATTATTGACCGAGCACCAAGATTATTTCGCGAGGGGCTTTGCCCGAGCGGAATAAGGTGCGAGGTCTATAAATGGCTTCACCACCGTGGTGTATATACAATTTTTTCCACTACTAGTCAAATTTAAGACACAAATTAAAAATAAAAAAATTTCTTGTAAAAATCAAGTAGGTAGCACAGGAATGCAAATTCCCATTATTAACCTAGGTGAATAATATAATAGATTATTGACCACTAGGTAGAGAAATTAAACTTCTCAGTTGTCTAGGATACGCAATAATTGTCAACTTCACAGCTAATAGTAGTGGAAAAAAAATATTAATTTTGTAAACGTCGAATTCATTATTTAATAAACTGTTTTATATTTGGCGCTCCAACTCGTGGCTCGTTTACGATAATAAGTTACTGTGAAGTGATTGTGCTATTCCTGCATCTAAATTTTAGGTCGGAATACAGCGAATTACGGCGAACCATAATTATTGGCTTCGTTGTGACATTACCAATGGTTTCTCCAATTACAATGACGAATGAACAATTTCAAGAATTGCTTCAGAATATTAGATTACCTACTGCTGATAATAATGCAGTAGTACTTTCTACACGTAGTGGAAATTTTGCAAAATGCTTGTCAAGATTTGATGGATCGAAATATTCAGATGTGAAAGCGTTCATAGACGCAATCGAAATCTATAAAGACTGTTCGGATGTATCTGACGCAAATGCGCTAAAGGGGTTACCCATGTTGTTGGATGGGTTTGCTGCCACATGGCAAGGCGTTAAAACAACAATTGACACATGGGAAGCCGCCATTATGTTGCTGATACACACTTATGGACCCACAAAGCCTCCCCATAAAGTGTATAGGGAACTTTTTAAAAGTGAACAGGATGCTAGAACACCCACAGATGTTTTTATCTGCAATAGTCGATCGATTCTTGCACAGTTACTTGCAAATATGTTAACAGAGCAGATACAGCTTGACATGGTCTACGGGTTGCTACATACGAGAATTAGAGAAAAAGTTCCTAGAAACAAAATTGTAAATTTCAGTGAGTTATTAGAACAAGCCCGTATTGTCGAGGACAATTTTGAAGATTTAGTTAAAGTATCTAGAATCACTAAAATAGAAGAGCAACCTAAAGAGCCCAACAAGCCCAGGTGTGGTTTTTGTAAAAATATCGATCATATAAAAGAAGATTGTCGCAAATTTGCCACAAAACAAAACAGAATTAATGAAAGTGTTGATAAACACTCAGGATCTACATCCGCTAGTTCATCGGCTGTCACTACCCAGTCTGGAAAACCTCTAACGTGTTACGGTTGCGGTAACCCAGGATATATTCGATCGAACTTTCCAACGTGCAAATCAGCCGTTGTAAATTCTTCCCTGGATTTCTGTGAAGTAAGTGCGTCTAATCATTTTCGGGTAACGCCACGTTCGCGACCTATCATGTATGTACGTTGACATTTTAGGCTCCAGAGGTAGCGGAATAGTTGACACGGCTGCTAAACAAAGTGTGGCGGGAAGTTCATTGTATAAAGTACTCTGTCAAAAAGGGCAAACTTTTAACCAAGAAACATGTCCGTGAGGTTAGCGGATGGTAGCCTAAAAACAGAACGATTATTAGTGACGCGAGTGAACGTTAGTCTTGAAGGCCGTACCATACCCACAACTTTCGTTGTATTACCCAATGCTGTGAATACTCTATTAGGCATCCATTTTGTTGAAGATGCTAGACTGTTATTGAACGTTACATAACGTACTTGGAGTTTCGCGGATGCACCTGAGGTAAAACATTCTTTGGTTTTCGAATATTGTGAACTAGAAAATGATATTGGTTCTTTATCGATTATAACTTTGCGCTTGGATGAAGCTGTATTCTTCACATCAGATGACAAATATACCCTGAATAGGATGCTATTGGCTAATAGCGACATATTCCAAACAGATGGTGAACCTACTCCGTTTGCGGAAGATTTTATAGATACAGAAAACTACCCACCTATTGCGGTGTCACCCTATAGAATGACTACAACCAAAGCCGACGTACTACGAAAAGAACTTGATGATCTTGGGCATCCCCGGTTGTTCTAGTTCCAAAGAAGGATGGCAGCACTAGACTATGTGTAGACTACAGACGTCATAATGCAATAACAGTAACCGACTCGTACCCCTTTCCGCGTATGGATGATTTGCTCAACGTTAAGGAGCGAACTTTCTTTATGTTAACAATGAACTTACGATCAGGATACTATCAAGACAGAGTGAGTGAACGCGACAAGGATAAAACCATGTTTACCACGTCGTTTGGGACTTTTCAGTATTTGCGAATACAACGACGAGGAAGACCTCCAAGAAAATTGATTGTTATTCCTGGTTCCTTTTCGGGACGAAAGTCGGAACCAGGGGGGAGGGAGGGGAATATAACGTGACCTCCCTTATTAATCTAGCTCTCCTCGATGAAGGGTTGTCGAGGCAACGAGAATAATAAAATAATATTAATTTTGTAAACGTCGAATTCATTATTTAATAAACTGTTTTATAGGCACTCATTTTTTTATAAGATAAAATTGCAGTTTTTTTATGTAGTTTAAGAGTATTTTTTTCTGAATTCAGTAGTATTTACTTTTTCAAAAAAGTGTTAACACGAGGGAAGTCTCGTGGCAACTTGCCAGAATTTTTCATTTTTTGAATGTACGTATTCAGAAACGCAAAGATACGTAAAAATTTGAATAGGTCAATTTTTTTTTAACACTAATACAATACATACTTCCTTTTTAGGTACTTCGCACTCCAGAAGTAAAAACGCATCACAGATCTCTGCTCAAAGCGGTACAGATTAATAATGAGACAGCCATCTTGTTATAGATGCTGCTGCTGTCTTTTATGTTGCAGTATCTCTCTGCCCTCTGTCGCTCATTGTGTGAAACTCAAAGAACACTACTTTTTACACAACTTTTCACAACTTTTTCTAGCACTTTCAAGGTTTTTATTTGATACACCCTCGTAATAAACATTCTGTTTTTGGTTAGAAATCAAAACAGAGGACAAAAGAAAGCCTTTAAATATTTTGAGAACAATTCTTACATTCACACCATCATTGATTTAGCTGACATTAATATTTCTTATTTTGCGTATACCGGGTGTCAACGAATCTATTAGACAAGCCATAACTTCTAGAATAATAGGTGTATTAAAATGAGATTTGGTATAGGTGAATGGCATGTAAAGAGGAAAATTTTCGCATATTTTTCACCGTCTGGTCACTTCCGGTTTCGCCGGAAATGGCTCCGGTTTTGAATTTTTAAATGGAACACCCTGTATATTGTTACATTTTTGGATTTCTGAGACAATTCTGAATCGGAATATGAATTTTAAAAATTTTTTTACGCTTACTTCATTTTTTTAGAGTCATTTTTAATATTGCATCTAGGTGGCCATGATTGGACGTAAACTAATCTGAGGATCTCAGGTGATGTCAGAAAATTACAATCGCACAATTTTAGTGACTAGTATGATAGATAGGCATAAGACAAGTTGGAAAAATTACATTTTCGTGTTTAACTATTATTTTTCAAATGGCGACCGTTTTTAGACAAGCACTTTCCGAAAAGAGGATTTTTTGACGAATCTAACGATACTAATTTATTTGCGATTGGATTGAAAGTATGAACATAAATAAGGAAAATACTGGATAATAATTTATTTACTTTTGTCAAGTGTGCCTTAAGAAACTTTTACTGTGATAAAGTGAGTGTTTTGTTCTCCAAAGAAGACTTGATAAAAATAACTAAGTACAAAATATTATTCATCACGGCTATCCATGGCACACTTGACAAAAGTAAATAAATTATTATCCAGTATTTTCCTTATTTATGTTCTTATTTTTAATCCAATCGCAAATAAATTAGTATCGTTAGATTCGTCAAAAAATCCTCTTTTCGGAAAGTGCTTGTCTAAAAACGGTCGCCATTTGAAAAATAATAGTTAAACACGAAAATGTAATTTTTCCAACTTGTCTTATGCCTATCTATCATACTAGTCACTAAAATTGTGCGATTGTAATTTTCTGACATCACCTGAGATCCTCAGATTAGTTTACGTCCAATCATGGCCACCTAGATGCAATATTAAAAATGACTCTAAAAAAATGAAGTAAGCGTAAAAAAATTTTTAAAATTCATATTCCGATTCAGAATTGTCTCAGAAATCCAAAAATGTAACAATATACAGGGTGTTCCATTTAAAAATTCAAAACCGGAGCCATTTCCGGCGAAACCGGAAGTGACCAGACGGTGAAAAATATGCGAAAATTTTCCTCTTTACATGCCATTCACCTATACCAAATCTCATTTTAATACACCTATTATTCTAGAAGTTATGGCTTGTCTAATAGATTCGTTGACAGCCGGTATTGTAGCAAATTTGTTTTCTATATGCTTCGCCACAACGTACAACAATTTTGCAGTGTCTCCAATTACATTTGCCCTTTTCGTTACGTTTGAGTTTCATTTGTGTTCCTAAAATTTTTGTTTGTATTTTTTACTTACCACCTGATGTCTTCGTTGCCATATTGTTGTTTTTCTTTTCCAAATTTATATTCTAGTTCGACTTATTTAAATTTGTCATGTTGATTTTCTACTTTCCAAAATTGAATCGCCTTCTTCAGTGTCAACTTTTCCATGCCCCGTAGGACTTCTCATGGAATCCCATTACAACTTTTGAACGAAAGACTTTGTCTCCTCTAGTTTCAGGACATGAACTGTTAACATTTTTGGCTACTGTTTGAACAGGTTTTAAAATAAAATAATGTTTACAATTTAAAAAACTCATCTACCTTAAACACATTTGTCGAAAGTGTTCATTAGAGCCTAATCGTCATATTTATCTTTTGTGCTTATACACAACATATAGACAACATTCAGTTTTGGTTTCACAATCAGCAGTCAGGCCTGGCAAACTTAGACTTAACAACTCACCACCATCGGATGGATAATCACCCCAAAAATACTTGTATTGCCTCACAAGGCAAAAGGCAAGGCAAGCCTTTCAACACAAGCTGTGGAACAAATACATATAACGACGCGGTATAAGCCGAAAACTAGTTATCCTGACAGCGAAAGCCTCAAATTATTTAACAATCAATATTACAATTTTACACAGTCACATCATGTGTATAATTATTGCAATTTGTAATATTTTTTTTTTATTTATGGCTTGGGACAAAATCCATACAGCCAGAGAGTTGTTTATACATTACATAATAATATAATATTTATATTAAGACGAATTTTAAGGAATAGACGAGGTTATACAATCTTTCACCTTAGGGGGTTCGTCCTAGGGACTTCTTTCTCACAAAACATTACAGAACCAACGGTTTAAAGGAGGTCGACATTTGGATCAAACATAGGATTACATTTAATTTTAATTGATCAAATTTTTTGGTTTGTTTGTTTAATGAAACCTATTATTTCATCGTATATGTTCATATTCCTTGTTGCGAGTAAATATTGTATAGAAAATGGTCTATCTATTTATAATATTCAATTTCCTACAAGTAAGATGAATTATGGACATATAGAGTGATAAATAAAAACATTGCAAGATTGCGACATGACGATTTAACGATTAAGCAATCTAATTTACTTAAGAACTGGACAGGATTCGTTTTATTAATGAGATGATTATCTCGACCACAAATGCTACATATGGGTAACGGGATTTTGTAAAATATTTTTTCCGGGATTTACGTAAGTGTGTAATACTACTTGGAAGAATAACTAAGAGTTTTCTCACCGTGACAACCACACATATTTCGCACAAATATGCGCTAGTTCAGTAGCATATTTCCTTTAAGATTCACTTTCCTTTCTATCTAAAATTCCCAATCTACTACGTTATCATACCACGTAGATAATAAGTAGAAATAACTACAGTAATTTTGGGCATTGCATATTGCATTTATAATATCAGTGTAAAAAAATTGAAAACGTGCATTAAAACATTTTAAAGAAGGATTATCTCGATCATTAACATTACAGGTTTAAGAGAAGTAGTACCTAATTATTATCTGAGACTGAGAATTAGTATTATCGATAGTAAACGTGTATATGTGAGAGTCCCCTTAGATAGATACTCTTACAATTTTCTTTCACAGTTCCCTGTGAACACGAACTTCCACCTGCACATTCTATATAACTGTTTCGCGAGTTTCTAACCATTCATTCATTAACCAACACTGGTGACCGACATTTTCCATCTTGAACGCTTCGATTATTTTTGGGAAATTTATTAGTGAATATTTGTGAATTTGTTATATTTTGTAAAAATGTCTAAGGATTTATCAGATTCAGGTATTTATGATATTTTCTAATTTATCAAGTTTCTCATTTTATCCGAACTAAATTGAATCCAATTTATAAAAGTAGCACAGTTAGGTATTCTAGTTCGAGGATAATTAATAGTACTTAATGAATTTTTTCGAATAAAGAAAGCTTTTTTTCGTTTTAATCCAATTTGCTTGAGCTTGACCTTATGTAAATTCAATGCCAGTAAGATTACATCACAAGTTCTTTTAAGTAAACAATTCACCTGTATATTTATATTCATTCACGCATAAGAAAATGCGTACCCACTCATTCAGTACCTGGTCAAAATTGAAAATAATTGTGATTTCATTATTGTTTCTATACAAAAAATAAATGAATTTGAGTACAAAACGCGAGACGGATCTAAAAAACTTGCAGAACTCTTAACTATTAATAAGTGTTTTCGTTTAATACTAACTTTGCTCCATGTTTTCTAAATAGAAACATTGCCAAATTCTGATATTAGGTAAACCATCTCCAAACAACTTGCCATAATAAATTGTTAAATTCCTGATAACGATAGCGTTTTATAGAACAAGATAAAGTTTAAGTAGCAGTTTAAGCACCGTTAACATGCAGTAGACAATTTAGGTTATGAACTTGCACACTAGTGGTACTACTTTTACGAGCAATTATGAAAAACGAATTATCCACTTTACGAATAGAAAAGGCATATTATTTACAAACGGTTGATAATTATTTAACAATTATTGTAAATAAATACTTGATCGCGAGACGCTAAAATTATATTCTAAACATTAACATGAAGATATATTTCATTTTGACCTTCTCAATTCAGTCACGTCTTCGTAATGCCTTTGCGTGATAAATAACATCTTTCAATCTACATTTTATTATATTAATAATTGCTTTCTAATACCATCCAATACTTCTTTAATTTATTACACGAATAATTTTAATTCTTCTCGCACAAATTTAACATAGAAACCAAGGATAACATTAAACCTATTTTAATCAATGTTTTTAGCCCAATTTTGAACTAATTTAATTATAAATGCGGCCTTAACTTGTCAAGGAATGTCATTTGCTGTTCATCGTGTCTTATTTTAAATTATACTCATGTTAAGATGGAAATGAGTACACATTATTGAAGCTTATAATTAAAAATATATATTACATGTATGCAGACAATTATTATAATCATGATAAAAAAGGCAAGGTCGTCTAAAGGTTATGCCAAATTCTCAAGTGCAATTATACGCGAAAACGAAATCCATTTCTGCTAATTAGTTATGGAAAAACAATATGTTTTGTTGGTCAATCCAGTTTTTCTCTACACTTTTGAGCAAGTTGTAATTAGCTTAAATTTTTCGAAAATCATCTGAATGCAGTGTCTTGTGGCCGATTTGACAACAGATCTCCCCCCCTTCTAATATTACGCCATATAATTGTCATTTTAGCGATAACACTTGCAATTACTACCTTTGCAAATAGATGTTAGTATTTATTTGTGTTAGAAGGAAGTATTTGCCGTAGTATGGGATATTATATTTCGGGTATGTCGGAAATTAAACATTAAATCTGTAGACCTTTAGATTTGCTTTGCACTATTACAAGTTGGCATTCCTTTTCATTCCACAGTTACGGAATGAAGCCTTGTTATCACTTTTATTATTTTTCTGAACTCCTTAGAAATTCTTTTGCAATCCTAATCTTGCAAGATCCTTTAGAAAAAACCTTTAACGGAGTAGGTACATCGGCGATTGGCAAAAATGAATATAAAAAGACGAAATTCTAATAAGAATATTAATTGTACGCAAGAAAGCCAAATGAATGGGTTTTTTTTTTAAATTTGTTTTTTTAATTGGTTTAACTTTCTCACACATGTAAACATATTTTACTCTTTCGAAATTTTTTAGATCAACAAAGGCTTCAATTTAACGTAATTTCTCTGCATAACCGCTATACACAAAAATTGGTGTTCAAATTCGCCAAAAGCTTGCAAAACTATTAATTAAAAACACGTTTAGTTAGTAGCCCTAATTACGTACTTAGGTAAAAGCTACAAAGTAATTAGTACTAAATTTCTGTTGCACAAAATGTTATTTGGAATTATTGTGTAACACCTACTTTAATTTAGAATGGCGTTTAAATATCATATTTCTGATAAACACATAATTGGCAAAAACATTTTGAAGTGAGGTAATTAAAACTATTCTGCAACTTATGGTTTGAATTTCACAATTAGATATAAATGTGAATCACTTTCAATGGATTTTGTTTCGTTCGTGAAATCAGAATATTCGCACGGAGCGTAGCGCAGAAGATCATTCAGTTTAAAAATGAAAGTACGTGCATGTCTATTATAATAAATCTTCTAATCAACATCGCAGAGCTTTAATTGGTAGTAAGGTAAATAACTGTAATTAGTTCGTAATTCTTGGATCTAGGAAGGATGAAAACGTGATTTAAAAACTGAAAAAATATAAGTATAATAATGCGTAAAATCTATTACTAATTTACTACTTTTAAACGTTTTACAAGAGCGTCCCGAATCCAATTGAAAAATTAAAAAAATATTTTTTGTTACTGGACTTAATGATTGGTGACTAACTGTTTCGGAAAAAGAATCAGAATATTGATCAATTACAGATACGCTTACTGACATTTTTCTGAAATGAACTCTCACAAAGTGCTACTTTAATGCACAAACTAACATCCACCCTTAAGATTCAGATTCAGCAATATTTAGGCGTGCTGCACTCTACCGCAATCATAGTATAATAATTATATTATATCCAATTCTGCAGCTTCACAACTTAATACCAAAAAATATTATACAGTTAAAATGCAAAAAACTGGCAATTCTTCAAGGAGCTATGTGAAAAAAATTAATAAATCGGATTTGAATTACATACAATACATCATGAAATAGTGGTTCGGGACTCAAAATAAGGGAGTATGAATAGGTAAAATCCAGAAAATAAGACACGAAGCCTCCCCTTATATTGTTTAATATCCAATATTTGTAAAAAATGTGATGACGAGCGATGAAATGAGATGAAGTAAAACTTTTTAATCTGTGTTAATCAGCGGCTCTTCAGGCCCTATATTGTATTCCCGATGTTTTGGGGATGTTCCTAGTTGGTCTTTGACCTTTCAAATACTTAAATTTGTTAAATTTTCAAAATTTCCCCTTAAGGTGAGTGTTAGGTTAAGTACCTCATTGTTTGCTAATAGTTGTTTATTGTTTTAGCTCAAATATCATTCTCATTCCTGCTTGATAATGAAGCCAGTATGGCTTCGAAACATGTAGCGCCTAATTTTAATTTTTAATTTTTATATTTAAAAACTTCACCTCATTTCATCGCTCGTCATCGCATTTTTTACAACGTAATCAAATATTGGATATTAAACGACATAAGGGGAGGCTTCGTGTCTAATTTTCTGGATTTTACCTTTACATACAATAATTATGACGCAGATTTCTCATCGCTTTTATAACTATCAAGTACTGGCCAATACATTCCATAAAACTAAATCCTTGTTTGGAGATATCGGCATGAAGACTTATTTTTTGAAATTTTGTATTTTTTGTTTTCAGTTGCATATTCTGAGCATGTTGGCCATAATTTGATAGCACCGGTATGTAACCGGTAAGAACCTATCTTTATTATTGCTTTATTTTATGTTTATTTCCAATGGCACAACATATTTCGTAGTCTTTGACGACTTTGTAATAACTGTCCCAGACAATTTTGCGCCCTTATTTTATACAGGATAGCCCATTAGTGCGAGGAAGTCCAATATTTCATTCAATATCATACGAATTAAGAAATTTTTCTAATAAAAGTTGTAGGAAACGAACCATTGCATATTTGTAAAATATTTATAAACATACAGGGCTGTTCGAATAATGGTGGCTCCATGCCGACCTGTTTTTTTAAATGGAACACCCTATATTTGATGTCATATTTCGATTGCTCTCTTAAAATGCTCTATGTCTATACTTTTGTTTTTTGTTTTAAATGTAGCGGTCCCAAGTTATTAATTTTTTTCATTATTTTTCTGAAAAACATGGTCTGTTTCAAAAATGCTTAGGCTCGTTCAGTTTTAAAATTTTGAGTCAATTTTTGGTACAGAAATTAGTAAAGGTCGATTGGTCGATTTAATTATACAGGGTGTTTTGCAATAATTCGTAAAGTTTTGTAAAATTTAAATAGAAAAAACTTTGTTATTCTAAATGAAACACCCTGTATATTATTATGTATTTCCATAAAGCTTTTCAATCTCTCCAATTCATGTCTGTACTATGTGTCTTCTAAAACTAGTAGTTTTTACTAGTGTTCGTTGATCAAACCCACAAAATCCTCAACCTTGTCGGCTATTCGTTGTCCCAATTCAATGAGACCACCCATTGCAATGATTTTTCATAGAGAAAAGCAAACGTCTCGCTCAAATTATAGCATATTCTTGAGCTCAGAGGTCGTCATCGTCCACAGCTTTGATAAAATGTATCCACTTAATGATCAGACAATTCCGATGTTAACTGCTTCATCATCAAAACAAACTGGTATAATCAAAAAACAATTGAAGCCAAATTAATTGTGACGACACAAAAATCTTAATAGCGCGCGTCTGGAATAAAATTGTTGTAAATACTATAGTTACTAAGAAATTTCTTCGAAACAAGAAGAAAACTGTAAATTACTAAGTACATATTTGAAATTACAATTTGTAAATATTAAAATGTTTTTCTACACATATAGAGAAGTGTAAAGTGAAAGGAATTTCGAAAAAATCGTAATTTAGAACTAATCAGGAAAAGCCGCAGAAATTATCTCCCACAATTTCACCCGAGGAATATTATTCATCTTCTATAAACTCGAAGCTTGTAATTTCCTCGAATAATATAATTTTTTTTCAGGTGCTGGAAGTATCATAGGACTTTCCGATATAACAGACAACCGTAATATATGGCGGATGCTGTTGGCCGAATTTCTAGGAACACTTCTATTAGTCTATATTGGATGTGGATCGATCATTTCTACGGATAAACCAACACACGTACAGATCGCACTCACATTTGGATTGGTCGTGGCAACCTTGGCACAGGTATGTTATTAGTATTATATGTAATATCAGTTTAGTGGGATAATAATTAGTATCTATCCGATAAATGACTAAATTGTAAAACGTGCACCGAATTGCTAATGGCAAAGTCTTACTTACGAATTGTAGCCTATTTTACAATTAGGTATGGTAATGCAATCGATAATTAAATAACCGTTTAAAATGTTTTATATTATGCACGCTTTCATTGTGAAAATATTTTCACGGTCACTTCTTGCTTTTGTTTTTTCTTGAGAAAAAAGAATTTTAATTTTCTTATTTTCTAATGTCTGAAACGAGATTGTTAAATATTTGAAACTACTTAGTGTAAAATTTTAATTGGTAGTATTTCTTTAGACTTTTACTATGTAATAATTTATCGTTGACAAACAAAATCTATAGCTAATAATGATTATAAAAAGCGTTGAGGAAAAACACTTAATAATGTAAAGGATTAAATTAAAAAATATAATGAACCTTTAATCACCTTCTCCTTGAAGTTTTTCTATTTCAAGATCAACAATTTGTTATATAGTATTAATTTCATAAAACAACACTTTAGGGGTTACTTGCACAGTCGGTGGCCAATTTTGATATGTTAACGTAAAAGGTAATGCAAATTTGAGACCACCTGTAAAACCACTATTATTAACCGAATTGGCACGTTTGAGGGATTATGTGCCATTTAATTATCTTAACCCTGGCGTTAATGAAATGTTAGGTATATTCCAAAATTATTTAAATGACGCGACAAATTTGTTTCGTTAATTAGAAAATTCTATTTTGTGTTATTTTCTTAAAGAATGTGTAAAATTCCATTGTGTTCCAGTACATTAACTACACAAAATATAAGATAAAAAAGCTTTTTACATAATTACTGACCAATCGTTTAATTAAATAACTTCAACAAATAATATACGACTGAAATTTTCGTACAATGCAATAATTAGATACCACATAAAAATTAACGAGACTTAAAGATTTATTACTAGCTGTTTTGCGGAGATATAACAGGTAATATCTCTAATTACGTTTCAAATTATTCAAATTACTAAAATTATCATATTTAATTAGTAGTATATATTTTTGAAATGTTCACCACTTCAGCAAGAAAATGCACACCCTCACGTATTTGAATATACAAATTGTTTCACAAAAAATGGGCAACGCTGTAGCCACGTTATCTGTTGTTCGATTTTAATGAAACAAGAAATACATTTTAAATGCTACACGTACAAAGTGATTCATGCTGACATGGCACTCAAAACCTGAAAGTTACAGCCCACTATCTCCAACATAACGGTGGCAAAATTAGAGGGTTTAATACTTATTATCATAGCGCGTCGTAAAGCATACTTTTCCCTGGAGTTATCTTGTATACAGGTACATTTCTAACTTAGAAGAGTCACAATGAGAACGAATAAAAAACGACCGACGTACATACTCGAAAACTGTCAATAACAGCGCTGATTTTGATTTTTTTTCTTTGACTAGTGTGAACGAAAAGTCCCCATGTACGTAAAAATGATTTGCAGTTGAACGTCACCCATTCCTAAAAGGACGTTCAATCGACGCAATAATTTTTCTGCGAGGTACTCTGCTATTATACTTAATTCAAACATCACAGACTCGGAATAGAAAATGTATAAAAAGAAAATTTAAGCCAAACAGTGGGTCTGTAATGGCAACTGTGCCAACCGCGAAGTTATTAAGGCCTTAAATATCTGTCAATATATAAGGAAAAGTTCCATGCGTTGCATAGGTTTTAAGGTTTCCATTTAATTTGACTTAATATTCGATTGTCATTAATTCGTATTTTGTTTATTCCTTTCCTACCCCATTCTTTTACAGCTATAAAACCATTGTTTATCACAATACTGAAGACCCTTCGCAGTTCTACTTTTCAGTTTTAAACGACACCTTTCTCCAGAACTACCGGGCGCTCTTTTACTTACTAGAATTCCTTTCACTGTTACTTACCATAACTGACTCACCCCCATTAGCCCCTTATAACTGAGCTTACCGTGCATCCCTTCGGAAATTGTGTTGCAAATCTTAGCGTAACATAATTTTCTTTTAATAAATTTAATAAGAATTACACCATCGATTTTTAAGAAAGTGGAAATGTTTATTTGCCTAAATATTTGCTTTCTGAGAAATTCAAAGTAAAAATAAGTAAATCAATCGATTCAGACTTTGTGTCTCTACCAAAAACTTAAATAGACTTTTTACCTAAAATAATTAAGGAAGCAAATAATCGAATAATAAGATTTTTACATTGAAATCCCTATGGTACATCGTAACATCGGCCAATTCTACACCCTGTATATGTAATTCACATTGAGCATATATGCGTAATGATGAACGTTCGTACTTTGCGACTCAGGGAAATGTTACAAAAACCAACGTGTAACAAAACACCTTTGAAGGCCCATAAAATACCAAAGCCAAATTCTCGAAATCACTTCCCTATTTGACAATTTCCTGCTGTAAATACATGTCCTAAAAAGGAAAACGATTACCTTCTTAAAAGCTTGGTTGAAATGAATATTCTTTGGAAATACCAATTTTTCAATTATTACTACTGAGTGAAACTAATAAATCTGCGAAATTTTGATGATTTATTGACTTCGTCGAATTTCATAGTCCTGGTCTGACGATCTTGTGCCATTTATTGCAAGAAACTGGATTCATTATTGACTAATGAAGGTTGTTCGAATCCGTTTTCTTCCTTTTCTTCTCTTAATCATACACCTTTAGATTTCGTTGAAAATAAAAATAATGATATGTATAGTAGTGTGTCCACATTTCGATGTGATTAAATGGGTAACTCTCTAAATATTAGTGCTAGTGCCTTGTAGATTCCGCTTTCCTCTACTCGCTTCCGAGACAAAATCGACCATGTAAACAAATTTTTGCTAACATTTTTAGTTTTCAAGATACAGGGCGAAATTGAAAATTGTCCAATTTGGCGAGGGTGTCATATCTCGGTTATTATAAAAATGTTTTCATTCTGTAAACACATTTTTAAGAAACTTTTTTCAGAGGATCAACGTGGCATCGCCAGATTTGCACTCCGCCGTTTCGGCTCTTAGATAACATAATCAGATCAAAAGAATTAAAAAAGGAGCTGGATTTGTTTTTTATTCTTTTTGTTTGCTTTTTGGCTATTATAAACATAGTGAGACAAAAATTGCGATAATTTTAGCCTGTCAAAAATCCATCAAACATGTTTTTTTCAGTTTATTAAGTTACCCATTTAATCCCATCGAAATGTGGACATACTATACCTATAATTTAAAGAGTTACTAATTTAAATTTCATAAAACGGATTTATGTATTCTCCTATACATATTACTTTCATAAAAATAACTAAACAGCTATAGTTCTTAGAATAAGCAGCTTAAAAGGTATTACCATTGAATAACTAATTAGTTATTCAATGGTATTACACTGTATCTTTTACGCCACTTCATCTACGCATTAAATACTAATAATTTAATTAACCTGCAAGCAATTTAAACTTATTTCCTTTCGTTCAGCTTTCCGTTGCTTTTCTAGAAAAGCTCCTCCTTCTTGAGTATAACTCTAATCTCTGACTCTGATGTCATTATTCAGCTATACCACTATATTGTTTTTCTAATGTCAATTCATGTAGCTGAACTTCCTACAGCTAGTTTTGCACTTTGAATATTGTGATCTTGCAAGATTGCATTATTCTCAAAGATCTATAACTGTGCCTTTCTTACTAGTTCCTTTTTTGTAACTTATTAAACAAACACGGCTAATTGATATTTGATGAATCTCAGTGATTATTATCCGTAAGTATCAATTTTTGTTTGCAATGTCGCAAATATCGTCCATAGTTGCGTATAGTAGGTACGTACCAAGAAAAGTGCTTAATTAATAGTAAAAGTATAACGTAATCAATTCATGATTAATTATGTTAAATGATATAGTTTAAATTCAATATTAATAGAACATTAAATAAATACGAACAATAAATAATTCCACTTTAATACAACCAACAATAAAATTTATTATTATTATGCTCATTTCATAAGTAAACTACATCTAAACGCTTTTATTTTTGAACACACCTTTGAACGTAATATGTGAACATATTCTTACGCATTAAATACCCACAAATGACTTTCGCGAATTGGAGTAATAATAAATCGCGAAATATTATTGTAACACTAACACCCCATAAACAGTCAAAATTGTTGACAGAGTATAAACCTCTGAGGTATCTTGTATGTACATACATCCGATGTAAAAAAAGGAGGACTTTAGATGGGTAGTTAAGATGGGAAAATAATAATTAGTCGTGCAGCACAAGATAAATAATTGCTGCTTGAAGTATAAATGTTGCACGTTTATAGAATATTAATAAGCAGTTTTATAGATTTGATAAGTTATATTTAAACATTTAAGGATAGGATAATTATTGACTAAAATTACTTTTAATAACAAGTTAAATGAAAATGCATCTTTCAATAATTATTACATAATTACGCACAGGATTCGTATACATAATTAGATGATTTTATATTAAAATCGTAAGTAGATTATTCTAATGTATTCAAAATGTAATAATTATTATTATTCTTGGAACTCGCTATATGTGGGCCAATTTCAATTCTTTACCTTTCAAAAATAAATAAGCTTCTATAATTGTTTGTGGTAGGTACTTAATCGATTTATATGACTACGAAAATTAATGATCTCCTAATTCATTCTAGTCATCAAATTATAGTTATTAACTTATTAAATGTATAGCTTGAATATGGTAAAACGTTCATGTCTTGAAAACTAAATTAGAAATCGTTCATTTTACTTTTGGATTAGTATTATTTCATTATAGCAACACCGTCAACGATTCCTTGACTCATATTTGTATATTATTCAGCGCTTCAGGCCCTCTAGGTCCATGGCTTCTTTACCTTATAGCCTTGTTTCTATATGCAACACTACCTTCCTTCTTGCTTTTCTGTCTGGATTTTTGTTTCGATCCTTCTACTCCCGCCTTTTTTAAATCTTCTCTATTACTGCTTCTAACCATTTCTTCTTTGGTCTACCTCTTCCCCCCTTAGGTTAACAGCAACTTTTTTGGGAGTATTTCGGGCTGCATTCTTTCTGTGTGCCCATCTGTCTCTTTGTGTTCTTGTTGGTTTTCCATACATTTCTAATATTTCTTTAATCGTTCGTCGTCTCCAGGTTCTTTCGTTATCCCTGATTTCTCCATAGATACTCCTCAACATTTTTCTATCCTGCGCTTCCAATTTCCTTGCCTCCTGTCTGTTCATTATCTATAGTTCTGCACCATACAGGACAGCATATTACTATTCTATATCTTAGCTGCCTTTAGATTTTAGCCATTTTTACAATGCTCCGACTGCTTTTTATTCTCTTCTCTATTTCTACTTTTTCTTCGCTTTTATTCACTGTCACTCCTAAGTATTCAAATTGTGTGCGGTTTCTTCGAAATATTTGCCACTCATAATTCCAAATTCTATTACTTAAACCCACTATAGTTTTCGTATTTTAATTATTTGGATCATAATGTTCAATTATATTAACTATAATGAAATTCAACCAGCCTTCACTAAGTATATATGTATAGGAATAATCTCTCAGGTTCCTAATCTTTGTGGCAGTATCACCTAAACCTAATAACGCTTTAAGTTCTTATAACGTGAATACACTCTTACTACTCCTTGTTTGTTCGTCCAACCAAACAGTCTGTTATATTATTGATTTTTATATATTTAATTATTCGTCGTTTTTAACTTGTTTGCCCATGTGTACTTACCACATGGTGTTAATTAGTCTTATATTAGTAATTGGATCGATTGAGACGTTATCTGTTGGTTTTTGGGTACTACTAATTCTTCAGAACCCTGAAGATGACTGGACCTGGACCAGTCGAAACGTCGGTTAGATAATGAAGTACATGAGTTCTCATTAACCCAGCCTACTTAACAAACTCCCTAAGAAGGTCTCCCATCCGGAGAAACCAATATATTGACTTACTACTCACTTTGAATTTTAAAAAAATCGAATTAGTATAATGTATCATTAGGACACAATACAATGTACTTAAAAGTGATCTTGAGCACTACCTTTGCTTCAACTTCATGCCGGACTTTAATAATTAGTATCGTGAAATGAGTTTTGCTTACATCAAAGCTCAGTACAGAACGAAGTAGGTATTAGGTGTCTATCATTTAATTCGTCGTAACAACTGCATTCGAATTTTGAAAGATCTCCCACAGTACTTTTTAATGGATTCTGTTTAGTCATAAGCCGCATAACAACAGCCATACAAATTTAGCCGAATTAGAAATTGAAAGCACGAGAAAACTGACCAAAGTTCATTTTTGTTAACAGTGGCCCAATTGGCTAAGTGATGATACTGTGCTCATGCAGATATGAATTTTAAGAACTAGTACAGACACATGAAAAAGAGATTTCTGTCATTCACTGGAATGGTGTGGTATTCGATTTTCTACCAAATAAATTCTGCGTATTTTCTCAACGCATTACCATCTTTCGTTGAAATTGCAATACACACGTATAAATTTCTAAATAGATATGATAGAAACCGTTCTGTTCTAACTTTGTAAACATCAATAGAATAAAAGTTTAATAATCATATATGTTTGCTTTAGTATTAATAATAATATAAATATAAATAGAATTAAAATTAAAACCAGGAACATAGAAACATGCACGAGGTGTGAGTCGCCCAACCGTAGTAACCCAACCGCCTAAATCTAGGCGCAGGTTGAAAATTATGACCAGTTGAAAAATAGTAGGTATAATAGATAAAAATATTTATTGCTCTTTCGATATTATTAATTTGTTTCCAAATCGAAGGGGGTAAGCTTTCAAAAACGTCGAAATGTTACCATTGCACAATCGGATATAGTCGGGAACGTTAAAACTTGAAGCAGAAAAAGATAAATAGATGATTATTATTTTAACCTTGTTAATAATTTGTATACGTATTTCCTTGTTTACGTTTAAAAACTGAATTTCCATTATGTATTTTAGTTAACACAACATCCACTTTTAATAATATAAAACAATTCCCTTTTTCGATTTTGAGAATCGTTCTAAATTTCGGTTCCCCCCATAAATTTAAGATGACACGTCATAACAAAATTGTTACGATTATTATGAGAAATAATTAATTAACATAGTTTAGAATTCTTCAGCAGCTTATTAAGTTTGTAAAATTAATATCTAAAAAACGCTTCTACCGATTTTAATGAAATTTTAATTTAACTTTATCGTAACAATCTTTGGGATTTATTACAGTTGATACAGTAATTCCACGGGTGTGCTCACGAGACAACCTGTTAGGTTTTTTGCATAAAAAATAATAATCCCAGTGTTTTCTTGGAATGTTGTAACTTTTTTTAGATAAAGCAACTAAAAACACAACTTCTTTCCCACTTGAGTGTTTTGCGTATATTAAACCCTACAATAAATAATTATCTAATATGTAAATTTATTCTTAAAAAAACACAACTGTATACAACAGTTACACTGTAATTGTCTGCATTATTGTTGGCACGACTTAAATTTACGCCAGTCATTTAATTAATATGTGATCGCGAGTTACATATGATATTAGATTGAATTAATTTGTAAGAGAAGAGATGCATCCTTAAGGGGGTCGATGTAATGCACGATTTTATCACAAATCGGCTTAAAGTACACAAGATCTAAGTAATCATTGTTTAATAGCTTCTCATATTTAAATTAAACTGTCAGTGTTAATTCTATTACCATAAGAAGAACGTGTAATTACAATAAATTGATGGGAAAAAGTGGCATGTCAGTACGGTTTAAAAAGAGTATCGAATTTCAGCAAATTAATCGTAAAGTGCAGTACTGTAGATCGGTTAGGTCATTGTTCCTTAGGGCTATAGTTATATGCAACAGGTTTGACTAAGAACTAGTTTAATTTAACTTATTTGAACTGTAATGGTGGTAATAATTTACAACGTTTAATCCCGTTTTTGGAATATTGTCAAATTGTGCAACATTTCATTTACTCTTATTTGTCGTCGAGCTTCCTTTTTGTCAATTGTCCACAACAACAATTTTACATTCCTGACTGGAAAATTATGTATTATTTCATTTTTGTAGCCTTCTAAATTTGTTCAGTTTACTTTGACGCAGTGATTTTGTTCTGTTTCATTTCATATTTGGCGCATCATTACATCATCTATACACATGTTAAATATTCGCACGAAAATACACACTGTTTTGTAACTTGTTTACCTACTAAAAATCAAAAATACAGCGAGAAAGGTCACGACCAAGGCAAGCTTTAGAAAACATTGGAATATATGAAATAGTAAATTAAATTAGCTTCGTCAGTTTTCTTCTTGTCTTTCAAATTATACAAAATACAGTTTTACATTAGCTACTACTTCTTCACTTTACTTTTCAATTCGCGGTAAAACCTTATTGTAACTGCACTGTGTAAAAACTTTAATTTAAGGAAACAAAATCTTCACAAAAAATGTTAAAAGTATTGAGAGTGTTGATAACTTATTGAGTGACTTTTTTACCTAAATAACACTTTGTTAGTTAACTACGTATTCTCCGGGATAAATATCTTAATATTTGCAAAGGAAAAAAATATGGTGGTGCATTACGAGGCAATGGCAATACAAGTTGAAATACATGGCACTATAACTGGAAAAAGACAAATGTAAAATGGATGCAACTCAATAGAGATTTTGCACGGAATCCACATATTCCATACAATACGGAATAGAAGATCAATTGCATGACAAAAGTAATCGTTTAAAAACAATTTTCATTAACGAGTAATACGGGAAGGGCGCGCCAAGTTCAGGAAAATCATTTCATTAATTATTCTCTCAGTGGTAAGGATTCCTGTAATGTTCATCTGTTTATATCATTAGGCGAGCAGCAACTGTATAAACTATAAAGAATAAAGTGGCATTATTTCATAATTTAAGACAAGATTTTGGTTCATTCAAGTGACTTAATACCAATAAGGTATGCGTGGTCTCACATATGCAATTAAACATTTATTATATATCCAATAAAAACGTTATTATAGTAAATATTCATTAAACTAGGAAGTCCAAAAATTTCTATAACTTTAGTAATTTTTCATATACAATGCGAATCAGTTCACACGCCTGTGAACCATTCTTTTTACAAATACATTTTTTCCAAATACTCAAGCAATGCTTGAATCCGTGGGTAATTTTTCTTAGTCACGATTTACATATACATAAGTGTTCACATTGGCATAATATCTCATTAGTAGGTAATAAATTAGAAAATTAATAACATAAACATGTTACCGCGAATGAGAACGTGACGCGCCCCCGTTCACATATATTTTGAAAATTCTACAAAACTATCAAAACCAAAATGACAAAGGCCATTAATCGTTTATGCTCCACATGTAAAAAATACAATTGTATGTAGATTACAAAGTAGAAGAAAGTATAAGCACTTTTCATTTAAAAAGCAGTATATTTGGATACTACTGCTATTGTATATTTAAATTCTGATACATTGCTAAATTATTAGCTATTGTACCACAAATTTCCCTTATTTTTTTACAATAAATGCGCTAGAACCTTTTCTGTACTAATTAAATGAGCAGAAAGTGTTGTGTGCTTTTTCATAATACCTAATTTATATTTTAATAAATTAAACAATTCACATTTCTGGTCAAGGTTGTGAGATAGCTTTCATAAATTCAATTAACAATATATTTGTTTAAAAAGATGCACGCCTTTATTGAATATAATGATCGGTTATATTTTATTTAACTATTCTATGCATAATTAAAATTATGTTCGTGACAATGTTCGTTGACTTCATGTGCAAATGACTTTGATATTTAAATATTGTAATTATTTAACAGATATTACCACACTAGACACCGCACCGTTATGAGTATCGATAACAGATTCTTTCTATTAATAATTCATTATTTGATTTGTAAGAACATATTGAATCACTTGTCTCAGTTAACTAATTCATCATCTTTATGCAATATTGCTTCATTGTTATGAGTATATTGTTTATTAAATGTCACATGCGGTGCTTTTATTCCAACTTTGATATTGATTGAATTTAATATTTTATAACGTGTAAAATTAATAACATCTGTCAATTAGTGGTGTTTATCACACATATCTACTTCGAAATTTTCACACTGCTAAGGAATTGTTATAAGTAGAAGGAGTATACCGATGATAGATGATTTGTGTGGTATATAACGTTCATGACTATATGAATGATTCCATACAGTTTATCAATAAATCTTTTTCTATTTACCATTTATTGTTTCATCTCCTTAAGATAATATAATATAATATCAAAACGGTCGCTTGTACATTAAAAAAAATAAAGTAACCTGTGTAATTACAGTTTAGATATTCTTACGAATTGCGGCGTGAACGAAAGGCTATTGTCATAAGTCGGACCTTAAAAACTATATGAACATTATAATAAAATGTGCAGCGTAGTTGTCCGTTGACAATTCTTACACTGTAATTGGGACAGTAATTTCCAATCTCTTCTGGGCGAGATCAAGGACTTAAAATTATCATACCATTCAAAACAATGGCATTAGCCTGTATTTATTCATCAATGACCTACATAGTTTTGAAGAGCTTAGATTAATTAACACACCACACTCGAAACTTCAAATATTCCCATTGTATTTAATGTAAGTAATTAATTATTTTCTATTATTTGTAAAACCAAGCTTACTAACAGAGCAATCATTTATAGAATCAAAAGCTTTTCGCAATGCCACACCTCTATAAAGTTTATAACTGAAACATTTGTAATTAATTTCAGAACTTATTATGAAATCAAATTCATCATATGTTGACACTGATATATTGTCTATTATAGACTTCGATCTTCTTCTTAAATCGATGACTCAAATGCGTTTTTTTAACTTGTCAAAGCAAAGTGAACTTTTGTGAAATGGGAATTTGAAACATTTCATAATTCGAACAATATAGCAATATCGGTCCAATTAATAAATTGAATGGATTAATTTATCTTAATAATAATTGATACCAACGCAATACTTAATATGTAAATTCAATATGTAAGTCATGCGGTTTACAAGTTTAAATCATACTCTAGTTATTATTATATGTTAGATTGACGGTATGATTTAAATGTAACGTATCATTTTGTATTTAAAAAAAAATGTTCTTGCTTCATTCACTCTCGATCTAAATTTTTTCAGTTAATATTTAGTTAATCCTTTTCTTGTAAGTATAAGTTTAAGGTTCGGTTCTTTTTATGTTCGGATAATTTCACAACTCGGTGCTAATCAATTCATGGATTTTAAATGCGTAAATATATTTGCGTTGGTTTTATCTCATTACATGCTGTTCGATTGCTGTAACTAAGTACCTAATTCATTACTAATTCAATTAATCGTAAACAATTAGACATTCTTCGTAATATTACATAGCATTATCTATAGGAGCAATTATACGCTTTCTTTTGATCTGCTTCACCAAATTAATTTCTTTCTACTTTTACCTTTACTTCTTTTTTTTACACAGAAACTGGAATCTGAGTTGAAAAAAAAACAATAAACGGCTTAATAACGCCATATTAATTATTCTTACCAACGGGTTAGCAATTTTTGATCACAGATGTAGCCACTTAGTATTCAACATTTAACATGGCGCTAGCAAGAAAATTTAGGACGGTCTTGTTTCTTGTACGCAGTACCAAAACTTTTAAATGTAAACACATCAAGACCGAAAAGTCTGGAGTTTCGAAAAATAAACTGAAAAAGTTTCCAATAAAGAAACATTTTTAGGTCCAGAAAAAAAGTTTTGTGCCTACTGTTGTGATGGTTCATTTGAACATAAAAAGGGATGTCAAAGTGATTCCTCTGATGCCGGGATTGAGTTGTAACCACTACAGTGTGTTTTTGATAGGAAAGTGATTTTATTCTAGTTCAGTTCAAAAAAGAGACAAGAATATGATTTTACATGGGAAAAGTATTGAAAAAGGGACGTAATTGGGAATTCGAAGTGTCTTTTCTTTCAGGAGAGATTAAAGTATGATGACAAGTTCATTTTTCCACTTATCGCAGATGTTTCTTTATAGACTGACAAGCAAATAATAATATATTTGACTGCTACGTAAAAGAATATGCACACTAAAGGTCAAAACTCATATTAGTCCTTCGAAGATACCTACCTTTCTGGGCTAGGAATACATTAAACTGGGACTATTCTGTCTTTTTGTTTGTTTTTTTTTGTAATGTGAAACATTGATGTTATATTCCCGAACTACTGCAGAGTACTAATGATTTAAGTCAACATAATCACAATTTAGATCGTTTTGAACACAATACACAAAATCTGTATTTTTCAAAGGATAACAGGATTAATTGTACCGAAGCAGTATTTGCCATAGCTTTTATACGCAAGATTTCTTGAAATTAACAGACTTGACAACTATTTATTAGCGATAACGATTTTGTATCCTTGATGTTAATAAAAGGCCACTTTCAAATTCCGCAAATAAATTTCATCTAGAAATAAGCTCAAAAGTCATTTTAAAAGAAAGTAGTTCTACTTTTAAAAACCTTAATATACAGGCGAAAAAGGCGCTCATAATAGCCCATTTCTCTTAGAATGAAAATGTCTTAGCCGAGTGGTTCGAAGCTCACAATAAGGGGGTAGAATAGGTAAATTCAAATAATATTATTTGAATTTACCTAATATAAGTACTTAACATTATACCAGTAATTAAATTACAAGATTCAGTAGAAGAATACAATACATATTTTCTTTAAGCAATAGGTATATAAAATGATAGATTTGAAATAAATTCAAAGGCCCTGATGTCTCCATGGAAATACCAATGAATCGAATAAAAAATGCAAAAATTACGAATAGTTATTGCTGAAGCCACAAATAGCCAATGAAACTTTACAACTTTTATTGTACTGTGGCTTTCCGTCACAAAGATTTATGAAGAAAAAACTTTAAAATTTCATAGCCTTAATAATATGAAAATGGCCGTTTCAACAAAAAATGCGCGAACAGAAAATTGCAAAATTTTCTTTTAAACTCTACTAAATAAAATTGTTACATTAATAAGTAGATTTTACAATTGTAGGGTGACATTGTGTACCTAGAATGTTTTAGCACTATATGCCATTATCAACACCTAGTGTTGAAATGCATTGGGTCGCTTCGAAAGCAAGGACGGATCCAGAAATTGTCTATGGGGGAGGGGGGGGGGGCAATTACTATTTTTTTTGGTCCAACGAGACTTGAACCCCTCACGTATCGACAGTTTCTTTTAATTCAGTATCGTTTGGTTTCATACATAAGTACCTTCTTTGAAAAATATTGAAAAATGTTCAAATTATTGTATATTGAATTGAATAGGGTCGGTATCCAGTAGAAAAGAAGAGGGTTAAAAGAATCGGATTTTCAGATATATTTATAAATAGAATACTTAAATAATGATGTAAGATCATTTCAGGTATCAGTGGAATGTCTTGATGCAAATGCATTAACGCGAGTCTCACTGCAAAACTTCTTTCTGCAGACGCCATGCTAATTGGCAAACTCAAGAAAATGTGTAACAGTAGTTTACAATTATATTTTATGATAAATGTCTGCGTCGCACATTCTAAACATTCCGCCCTTGTTCGAAAGTAGAGTTTAGTGGAAATACCATTATAATATAATTAATTAATTACTAATAAAGTTGTGGATAAATTTAATTATATTCATTATTCTTTCCTTTTATTACTGAAGTGAAAATAAAACATTTATAATTTGATAGTATTAAAGTACTTTTAAGTACAATTCTAAGATGTACCGCTTTAACTCCTTTTTTACATTTTCCAAGTAAATATTATGAGTGTTTTTGAGTGTCTGTCAGTCAATATTATGAATTATTCATTTAAATAAAAATAAACTGTAATAAATTATTGATTTAATTAAAAAGCAGAATTACTTGTCAATTCTTTAGTATTTTAATAAATTGATAGTATTCAAATATATTTTAGGTAATATAAATATCTATTAGGTAAATAAATACACAATATCAATGAAGAAAGTGATATTTTGTATTTCCAATGCCAAAATAAGAGGATTGAGGCAAACTGGACTTATACAAAGGTTGTTGGTTAATTAGTGCAGAAAAAATTAATTTGTAGTATTAGCGCAAGGTTGATAGTACTCATTTGTTTACCAATAAATGTTCAAAACATCCATTTGATTTAACACAGGAGTTCATTAATAAAACAACTCACAACCTCCCCTTTTACCAATTACAATGAAAAAATTACATTGATTAAAGGGGAGGTTGCGAGTTGTTTTATTAATTACCTGAACCCCCTTTTTTGAGTATGGAACCCTACATTCTACAGGGGTTCATATGGGTAGTTCGCAAATATTCCAGAAGACATCCCACCATCTTCTAAGTCAAAAATGTAGGAAATATTGCGATCTGCAAAAACTTATGTCAAAAATAATGCCGCCTTACTTACACATAAGAATCATTTCGTCTACTCATTTTATTTACACCCTGTATATTATTAGATCAATAAATTTAAAGAAGCTGTATTTTAAAACTGCTATAAAAGTTTGATCTGTTCGTTCTAAACATGAAAGAATTCAGTTAAGTTGGCTGCAGTCTAGTTTTTTGATTTATGTAATTAAAAATATTTATTTACTTGTTGATTTTCTCGTAGAAATTTAGTTCCATTTGAATAATTACTTCAATAATCTCAAACCTCTCATAAACAAATTAAAGGATAAACCTAGGTGCGGCTTACCTTGGGGTTAGCGATCTACACCCTCCTGTGATGCCTGTATGCCGTCTACGCTGTTATATTGAGACATTCGGCAGACATTACAAAAAGATTAAAATAATGCAAAAGGCTATTCACATGCTCCATATTTCCACTTTTACTTTTCAAATGGATCTATTTTGATTCATTTTACATTGTAATGTAAAAAAATTATACACCATTGAAGGTCGGAGGGTAAAATTATCCAAAAAGAGCTAGTGAGTTTTTGTAAAAGTCCAGTAAATTTAGTGCGACACTTAAATAGTTAAATGCAAAATTATTATACATAAACCTTGGAGTTTCTCATTATCTATACATCCTTGCCAAGTTTAAGCATTTGAATAAAAATATACATTTGCACTAATTACAACACTAACTTCACATTCATAAAGTAAAATAATAATAATGCATACATAGTTTACGAAGTAAGTAATCTCAGGTAAGTTTTCATCTACTAACCCACTAATCTAACCATATGTTCATTTTCATCATTACTATAGAAGCGCGTTTTACTTTGTGCTTGCGACTTGTGCTTGAAATCATTTCAATGCGTATTGCAGAACAGTTAAACATTTCTTGTGTCACAAAATTAGGATTAACTAACCTAATAGAGGTTATAAAAATCAGATCAATCAATGTGAATGGACTTATCTCCGTTCACTTTACTTTAAATGGTGTAATAATGTTCATTAAATATGTTGTCAAACGCTCGTCAAGTACTTGTTTTAACCATAACTGTCTAACTTTGAATGGATCGTATAAACTTCTAGGCTAAATCTGCTGTATAATTGATGTAGTACACATTTCTGATTCAATTTTAGGAAGATCCACCATTAAACGTTTCTGAAATAATTTATACTGCCCTATACATGCCACACGTATCTTACGCAATACGCTTCATTTATTTTTATTTTTCTTATATACATTGTTAAATCATTATAATTGGTCAATCATTGTCAAGGAAACTACTTAAATAAGTATTTGACAACAATTTGCTTATCATAATCTGTAATTTCATTTGCAAGTAAAAAATCTTAATTACATATTCTCAAGTGTAAATTTCATGAACGCTGAAAAACAAAATCAAATTCAAGGATCAATCAATCAAAGACCTTCACCCTTTTTTTTGATATACCTACCATAAAATTCTTATTCATTTTGTCTTTTAATCATTTTTTTGAATGAACTAAATTATAAAACGAGTAATAAAAATTCAAGGCTATTATATTACGTGATATGACACAGATTTATCATTGTAGGTGGCCAAATTTGTATTACACCCTTAGGGCACCGATCCCATGCTCATAAAATCATTACTCACTGTTTATTTTCGCTACTTGCTAGACGTTTAGGCACCGTTACGGGTTACTAATTTAGGTACGTAATGTCAATCGTAAACTAATAAAATTCACAAATTACGTTTAAAAAAACGAAGAAATGGAGCCCGAGGACTATTTCAAAATTATAGACACTTAATATTGCATGTATTAGCACCTAATGTACACAATTAAGTAACCAATCTTTTATTGGTCGAATATTTTGTTGTTTAATTTTATTACTTTTAATTATCATAATTTTATTCTCCCTCAAAGATGACTGCAAATAATAAAATTACTTAATGACAATTAACAATTTATGGTAAAGAATTGTGAATGGGATATTTAGGTATTTGACATTTACATTGCATAATTCGTCAATAAAATTCGGACTTGTAACTTGAAATTAATACTTTGCTATGACTTAATTAATAACATTATCAATATGCCAATTAATACTTTCAAACAAGAGGTTCGCTGACCCAGTGATTTATAGTTATAATTAATAGCTTTAAAGCGTTCTGTAAGAGAACGTGTGTAATTTTTTTTTTTTTTGTAAACGTCCACTTAGGTTTGATTTTTTGATGTTATTTAAGTTAATATAACATTTCCAACTTATGCGAATTAGAGAAAGTATCACCGACAAATGCGACCAGGACCAATCAGAGCTGGTGCTCAAGCTGCAATCTTTAATTTTATGTCAATATTTCACACGAATCTGAAATTTTACTATAACTTTGTTAGGCCTACACCAAATCGAGAAAGGATTAATTAATTCAATCATAAATGGTGAAATTAAAACATTAAACCGATAACCTGTCCATTTATTTATTACCGGGAAATTTGCAATACCTACACCATTTAGTCAGGAAGATAAACCTTATTTTTCATATTTGGCTTTCGCCATTTTTTCAAGGAAAAATAAAAGAGGCGTTCAATAGAAATTGTCGTTCGTAGGTGGATTGTTTTGGAAATTTCTCAATCTTTTATTTCGTTTATGAGAAAGCGAAAGTTTTAACATTTGCATTTCGTATATAGAAGTTTATGAGCTTTTTAGCCCAGTCAATGAAGGTTTTTTGTCGCAACAAATTAGGGGAAAGCTGAATTTTTTATATGTGATACACCGTTATGAGACATGTATTTTCTCAAAAGTCCCCGCCTCTCCCCCTTGTGCTTCTCCCCCAATCACCCTTAACAGCTTACAAATGCATAGTTTCACTAGATTGCTTACAAGTTCTTTAATATTCGTCGTAGAGAATTAATTTTTTTTTTATTTTGTTCCTTAATACCCATAAAAAGTATCTTATTCTTATAAACATTTCGTTAAAGTTGATATTAAGGGACCTATAAAACAACAAACACAAAATAAAACGGTTTCTTGAAGCACGTGAATTTACTTTATTACCTATATTTTGGTTGTTAATTAAAATACACAAAAATGGTTCAAATAAAACTTTTAGTGTGTATCTTTAGCTTCAAGTTGATGTGGTTCACTGCTTGTTTAAGTTTATCGCTTGCGCTTGGGACGTCGTCATAGAGAGCGCTTGCACTCCGCTTCAGTGGTCCGACGTATACGCTTAGCCAAGTAAAATGGGAAAATTTGCGTGAAATTAATGGTTACAGCTTTGAAAATTTGGGAACAGGCTTGTTTTGTGATCCCTTTGAAGTGTTCAAAACTCCCCATCCGTACCCCCCTTCGAGAGAAATGGGGGGCGAAAAAGTGTCAAAAAAATAGGATTTCGAAAATAACTGAAAAAGTATCAATTTTATCAAAAATAAAAACCTTAAGAAAGTTGTAGCTGACAAAATTCCGCACATTTTCATGTTTTATTTTTGTCTCTACGACCAATAGGAGCCGAGATAGATTTTTTTTAAATGTCGACTGTTTTGCGGCGAAACGTTAACGCGTGCGCGCATCGCGCGTATTTCGCTTATATCTCGAGAATGGCCATGCGTATCGCAAAATTCTTCAAATAAAAGTTGTAGAGAATTTAATTACGAATAATTTTCTTTTTTAAACATTTCCGTAGGATTAATATTGACAGAGATATAATCATTTAAACCTTTTCTAAGACACAATCGCTGCTCGTTTTGCATAATAAAATCAAGTAGAGAATTAAATGTTGAATCTATATGTATACACGAAATATCATTTTGGTAATCTTTATAAGGCGATGGAGGAAGAACTAATGAAAAATTCTCATTTTCAAGCGTTTCTTTGCAAATAACTATGTTTTGACTACTTGTAGATAGTAAAGTGTAAAAAATTGTTTTGACTTTTCCAAGTATCAGAAGTTATTCTCTGATCAGGATCACATTTTGTATACTACCTTTTGTTCGTCTCAAAAGTAGCTACAATTTCTGTAAAAATTAAACGTTACCTACATCTTCAATCGTCAGTTTCTCGTCGCTGTTTACAGAAAAACATACGCGGCAAAGTGTTTTTATAGGAAATTTTGTAAGCTTTCAATTAGTTTATATAAAAGTTTGTCGTAAAATAAATGGAAACGAAATACGTATACATTTTAGTTAAATTGTGTGAAAATATATAGTTTTTAAAGATATATTTTTACAATAAAGTGCAACTTGCGAACGATTTATTGTATTGTATTACCTTTGTACCTATATATATACATATAAAGTACTGAAAATAGGATAAAACCAATTTTTAACAAAAATTTAACGACCATTTTTAGCGAAAATCGGGATTCTTAATAAAATGTCAATTTTTGAGTATACCTTCAAACAGCTGTAACTAGCGAACTATTTGTCGTACGAACTTCTGCCGACACTCATTTTACAGGTACGTTAATTATCTTTAATTATCTTTAAAAAACTATACACTTTACTGTCTACAAGTAGTCAAAACATAGTTATTTGCAAAGAAACGCTTGAAAATGAGAGTTTTTCATTACCTATTTCTTCCTCCATCGCCTTATAAAGATTACCAAAGTGATATTTCGTGTATACATATAGATTCAAAATTTAATTCTCTACAACTTTGATTATATGCACTAAGTACGTAGAATCAATAGTTTTCGACTTATTATTGATTTTATTATGCAAAAAGAGCAGCGATTGTGTCTTAGAAAAGGTTTAAATGATTATATCTCTGTCAATATTAATCGTACGGAAATGTTTAAAAAAGAAAATTATTCGTAATTAAATTCTCTACAACTTTTATTTGAAGAATTTTGCGATACGCATGGCCATTCTCGAGATATAAGCGAAATATGCGCGATGCGCGCACGTGTTAACGTTTCGCCGCAAAACAGTCGACATTGAAAAAAAATCTATCTCGGCTCCTATTGGTCGTAGAGACAAAAATAAAACATGAAAATGTGCGGAATTTTGTCAGCTACAACTTTCTTAACGTTTTTGTTTTTGATAAAATTGATACTTTTTCAGTTATTTACGAAATCCTATTTTTTGACACTTTTTCGCCCCCCATTTCTCTCGGAGGGGGGGTACGGATTGGGACTTTTGAACACTTCAAAGGGATCACAAAACAAGCCTGTTCCCAAATTTTCAAAGCTGTAACCATTAATTTCACGCAAATTTTCCCATTTTACTTGGCTAAGCGTATACGTCGGACCACTGAAGCGGAGTGCAAGCGCTCTCTATGACGACGTCCCAAGCGCAAGCGATAAACTTAAACAAGCAGTGAACCACATCAACTTGAAGCTAAAGATACACACTAAAAGTTTTATTTGAACCATTTTTGTGTATTTTAATTAACAACCAAAATATAGGTAATAAAGTAAATTCACGTGCTTCAAGAAACCGTTTTATTTTGTGTTTGTTGTTTTATAGGTCCCTTAATATCAACTTTAACGAAATGTTTATAAGAATAAGATACTTTTTATGGGTATTAAGGAACAAAATAAAAAAAAAATTAATTCTCTACGACGAATATTAAAGAACTTGTAAGCAATCTAGTGAAACTATGCATTTGTAAGCTGTTAAGGGTGATTGGGGGAGAAGCACAAGGGGGAGAGGCGGGGACTTTTGAGAAAATACATGTCTCACAACGGTGTATCACATATAAAAAATTCAGCTTTCCCCTAATTTGTTGCGACAAATGACACTTTTCGGCCTTTATTGACTGGGCTATTTATTGAAGTGTCTTTATACATAATAGGTTTATGTTCTTTGTTATTTACTCTTCCAAGAATGGGGAAACTAAAGTTGGGAACCAAATCATTATAAAAATAATGGAAATAAATTTTGATTGAGAAGAACATAGGATTTCCCGTCTGCCCAGCGCAATTTCGAAGCATCACAGACGGTGCTGAAGGGGTCGATAGCTGTGTCCGCTGTGGGCGTTTTGGAAACTCACGGCGACTCGAACAATAGTTACTAGTCACTAATTTGAGAAGTTGCTTGAAAGTTTTATCATGATCCTAATAACAAAATAACAGAAGCATCTGATCGGAACCAATCAAAACATACCTCAGGAACACAACCTGGCAGCTGAAACCGATAGACACAGCTCTGATCGCATCTCCATTACACCATGGAAGAAGCACCGCTAATAGAAGAAAATAAATTCACTACCCGGAAATATTTTAACAATAAATTAATAATTTGTTTTATTTAAAAAAACAAAAGTTTTGTGCCTTACATGGCCAGAAACTGTTGCTCGCATCATCGTTATACTTATAATTATAACTTACCTACGGCCTCAATTACGCGATATCATTTACGATTTATTAAACTGATAGAAACCTTCCTCTATATACAGGATGAGTTTTTTCCGATGTTTAGCATGGGGATCTGGGAAACTAGCAGAGATAGAGAGACGATTAAATGGGGAAAGAATTGCAGTTTTACCAGCTCAATTCAATGAACTTTTCGCTTTTTGAAAAAAATGCATGGCTAACTAGATATCTCATAAAAATCATTTTTTCGTTTTTTTGTTTAGTGCCTATAGCTGTGTTATTATTGATTTTAGAAAAAATGTGTAAAGGAAAAGGTTGTAGATAATTATGGGCTTAATAATACCGTTTAATAAAATTTTTTATTTATGCTCTAATTTTTGAGTTATGACACAAACTTGTGTTTTTTCTAATGGAAACCATAGTTGACCATGACTTTATAAAAAAGGCCCTTTTTCGACGATTCTAACAGTATATCACTTGACATACTTATTTTCATTACTATAGAAATTATGGCCATTTTTTTGTTTTTAATGTCGCATTGTTTGAGTAGTAGACTATAGAAACAATTGATGCATGCGCATCGCATTTTATAATAAAATTCAAGTTAGTTATAATAAAAAAAAAATTAATCTCGAAACTATAGGTAAACATATTTATTTGCATATACAGCTCTACCCTGTCTACTTATAAATTGCGTATATGCTAAAAAAGGAGCTACAATTATTACTATTATAGAAATATTTTAATGAAATTGTATGTAGAAAATGACAAACGATAAATAAATAAATAATAAACGCATGTATCAATTGTTTCCATAGTCTACTACTTAAACAATGCGACATTAAAAACAAAAATTTGACCATAATTTCTATAGTGATGAAAATAAGTATGTCAAGTGATATATTTTTAGAATCGTCGAAAAAGGGCCTTTTATATAAAGTCATGGCCAACTATGGTTTCCATTAGAAAAAACACAAGTTTGTGTCATAACTCAAAAACTAGACCATAAATATAAAATTTGATTAAACTGTATTATTGAGCCCATACTTATCTACAACTTTTTCCTTTACACTTTTTTTCTAAAATCAATAATAACAGAGCTACAGGCACTAATCAAAAAAACGAAAAAATAATTTTTTTGAGATATCTAGTTACCCATGCATTTTTTTCAAAAAACGAAAAGCTCATAGAATTGAGCTGGTAAAACTGCAATTCTTTCCCCATTTAATCGTCTCTCTATCTCTGCTAGTTTCCAAGATCCCCATGCTAAACATCGGAAAAAACTCACCCTGTATAATAGTTTAAAAAACAGTAAAACAGAATTATTATTCCTCAATTTGTAAAAGTTTTGACATTTCAGTAATTAGCGTCAGCGTCGGTGAGTCAGTGGTACCAATCCAAAATCTTTCAAAATCGCTGTTTCATTTTCTTGGCTAGACAGGAAAATGCCATTTTCAAGACGATTTAGGTGAATGGAAAATCAGTTTTTCTAGACGGAGGTACTTATAATTCTGAAATTACTATAAGAAGTAAAAGACAACAAAAGAAATTTTTGAAAATGCACCAAACTGTTACTATTAGAAGTATTTATGTGAGTGAAAACTTCCCTCTTCCTTTTGCAATTTTGTGCCCAAATCCGGTCAATTTCATATTTAATTGTAGCGGGTGTGCTAAACACAGTTGTTAAGGTGTAGCATTTGTTAAGTTCATGACTCATACTTTGTAGATTGTGAGGTATTCATGACAAACATGAACAGTTCAATAATTGCCGATTTTTTAAGGTAGCTTTACCGATAAAGGTATGGCAATGGTGTCACTTCCAGTTTTGAAATGAAGTAAAAGCACGCAATAATTTTTTTAATAGCGCATTAAGTACCGTTTACATTAAATAAGACTATGTGAATGATAAAATTACCGTAGGGATGAAGTCATACTTTCATATTTCATTTTCCCCCACAAGAAAAGTCTACCTTGACCCTTTTCAAATTCCACCTATTAGAATTGAGAAGTGATCATATAACTGACGTTTATTATTATGTGAGTTAATTAATGAAAAAAAAAGCAAATCACGAGGTAATTAATGAAGAAAGGGCAAGGAAAGTATCAATGCACCTGTTGATTCTGTTGCAAGTTAAAGTAGGTAATAGAATGAAGATGCAGACTCCGGTGTACATCTAATTGTTGGTTTTACACGTAGCGATTACTTAACGACGCGACGTGAGCACTTAATTAATGAAGAATGATATTTGACCGAAATTTTCAAAGTTGAAGGCTAAAAATGTATACCAACTATATTTAATTGCATTTTGCTGCAAGATGTAGGTTATCAACTAATCATAATCTATAAATCCCTAAATTTTGTAGCATAGCGGATGTTACGAAAACGATATTTCTACGACTGTAATAAAGTTTAAGCATTTTTTAATTGAACCTACATATGATAGTATGAAAGGTGGTGATAAATATTCTATTATTTATAACGTACAGTAGTTTTGGTCGCACCTAAATATGAAATTGTTGTTATCTTGTAAATTATGGGTCTCACGTTCATGTCCTGCAAAACTTTATTGTTTGTTACATTTACACTTTTCACAACCATTTTAATATCTTCGAATTTCGAAATTTCCTCACGATCTTAAAACAATGACAAGTAACCAATTGAACAAATTTATCTCCTTGTTACTCAACCGTATAGTACAAATTACGGTTTAGATTCCATTTATGTTTATAGGTGAAGTATTGTAAAGTGTTTACATGTATGTATTGTTCTTTAGTAAATGACGCGTTTAAGTGGCAAATTGATTACCTTAATTTGATTTTATCATTGAAATATCAAGTGAAAATTTACCTTTGTTCTTTGTTATGTTAAGTAGTGTATTAAATAGGACGAGACATGATGATGCCTTTTCACACCTCATTTACAATTTCTTATTATTAAATTTGTACAATGTAAACATGGTGTTGCAATGTACCTATACTTTAATAAAGGTGTTAGATTTCTTGTCTTTCTCAACATTAAAGTATCTGTCAAGAGTTTATCTTAATTTGTTTGCCGTTTCCCACAACCTGCAAATGTATTATTATAACGGCTAGTTTGCTAGTTACGATTTCCATAACCAACTACGATCTGCTCTCTTCAAATAAATTCATGAGTTTAAACATCTGAATCTGATTTGTGATCTCATCTCGGTTTTTGCACAGATTCAAACTAAACGTTTTTCGTTCCTTTTACAAAATATCACAGAGGAAACCTCTATTTTAGTTATGGATAGATGTGGTATGGTATGACTAATTATTATTAATTGAGAAGTTTACAGTAATCTAAGTTATAAGGTAATTTGGTATGTCGGGAACGTTTGCAATGTAAATTAGTATAGATAACTAGACTTGTGATTCTTTCCTTTGTTTTTAAGTTATAACCACAAACTGAAAAATCTGTAGAACCTTAGAACGCACAACTTATCCATTACTTCATGTAGAATTCAACGACGCAATTGTTCTCGTGCCTTTCCATTTAGAGAACAAAGTTGTATTTTTTAATGGAAACTGTAGTTGCCTGTAACGTAAATAAATATATATTTTTTGTGCTTTCCACAAATATGTACTTAACGTGTATATTTCTACGGTAACCAGCATGTTTTTCAGTTTTCATTGTTTTAAAATAAAACAAAAGATTTAATTCTGTTTCAAAATTAATGATGAAAGACAAACGGGCGGATGTACAAAGAAGAACACATTTTTTTGGTACATTTTTCAGTCTCTATTAATAATTAGGAGATGAAGGAGTGAAGCGGATTAATGTGCTTAGTGGACTGGTGTAACACTGTAATATGGTTAAAAATAAAAATGATTGTTCAAATGAGAAATGAGAAAAAATTATGGCCTAACTAGAATGCAAACAAAAACCATTTCCATACAAATTTTAGAGAAAAATCTTAACTTTTTAATCGTTGATTTAGACATATACATTAGGTACTCATAGTTTTTGATAGAAAATGAAAAGTTATTCAACACAGAGTAAAAATATACAGGGTGGTCCATTTAAGTTAAGTGAGTTTTTGATGTTTGAAAAATATAAAATAATGAATCCTTTTCCTAAACACCCTGTGCATAGAATCGCAATCCCACGTAGTGCAAATGAAAGCCTTAAAAGTCAAAAGTAGTAGTAGTAGTAGTAGTGGTTTATTGACCTTTCGGTATAATCGTAATAACAACTAACACATAAGTACAATTCATAACAATACAGTCTAGGTATATAAATAATAAATAAATAATAAGTAAAAGTATCGTTATTTTATTGGGCGATTCAGAAATTCAAAAAATTCCTCTACCGAGTAAGTCGGATTATTTGTCAGCAGACATTTTATTTTAGATTTAAATAGCTTTTCGTCTGTTATACCTTTATACTCCGCTTGAAGTTTATTGTAAATGAGAGGTGATGTGTAGATATAAGATTTAAATATTTTATTATTTTCTGATGTTGGTATGTGGATGTCCGCGTTAGACCTTGTATTATAATTATAAGAATGCAATTGTGAATTGAGACTAAACTGATCTAAATAATCTAAATCTAAATAAATCGATATAAATTTGCGTTACTGAAAGTAAGTGGTTTCCGTGTTATTAGGGGTTGTTTAAATTGAATATTTTTCTTAGAATCAAAATTTTCTCAAAATTGGTAAGCTATAAGTATAGGGAACGTTGAATAAAGTTGCTTTAGTTTTTAACGTATAATCTAAAAATGTAATAAAATACAGGGGGTTGCATTTAAAAAAACCTAACTTTGATATATTACAATTTTGTGAAGCATCCTGTATAATTGCAAATAATTTAAAAAAATAGTCGTTATCAATTTAGATATGTCACCAAAAAATGAAGCTGATATCTTGTACCCTTTAGGCACAAGAGACCGAGGGAATAGTCGTGAATCGCCCTGTATAATATATAAATAAACAGTAAAACCAAACAAATTGCTTTGAGGTGTTTGTAACGCCCTTCAATTCAATATAATTCTTGGACCAAGAACAGCAGTAAATTTGACATTGGAATAACAAATAAGTGCTAAATCGACACCAAATTAACAGTAACATAGTTCTTTTTTACAATTATTAGTTGAATACTAAATAAATAAATAGGGCTTAGATTAGTTTACTTTAACTATTACTAACACTGTATTTGATTAAAGAGGTGGAAATATCTCTAACAATATACTTTATAGTAGACACTCACTTGTAGGTAGGTACATAATGATTCACTTTACGATGCCGCGTTAAGTAGATAATAAACGATACTTTTGTAAGTTATGTCGAGTATATAAACATTTTATGAGAAATTTTTTTTTATCAGAAACGATGCAGTCAAAAATTCGAACCGCAATACACGCATTGATCCAAGGTTAATAAAGTTTCGTCACATGATGTACCTTCTTTTAAATTCTCTGTCCTGCTATCGTTCCGTTATGTGTCATCTATCAGGTGTTCATTGTGGAGCGAGTTATACGGAATAGTACGAACTTGCATTAGAAACAAAAATCCTCTTCAAAACTTGGTGCCGGACCTTAAAAGTCAATGTGTTTTCTCGCAGATTATAAATTATAATGCATTTTAAGGCAATTCTAAACAGCTTGTTTTCTACACGTTGACGATTGCCATGAACGTGAGTACGTGACCAAAAACGTCCCTTACTTTCTTGTAGTGTCTTATCAAAGTTCAACGTTTTCTCAAAGGGTATTTCACTATTTTTGGAATGTTTCAAGCTTTTAATAAAGGCAAAAATTAAACACAAAGAATGTATCCATGACAAACCTTCAAATCCACCGTCTGAGTCCTTAAACACTTTCCCAATATGTGTAATTGCTAAATTAGATAAATTGTGTGAAAAAAAAACGTCCCGATGGAAGGAAGTTTGCTCAAATTTAGAATTATAAACTCAAACAGGAACGATCAGCACATTTTGTCACGAAAATGCTTTATTGACACAGATAGTTCTATGTTGCAAGGCAAATTAGGTCAACATTTCGATTGAAAATAAAAATGTCTATTTTTGCATACGTGAACATGAAGAATTTTTAGCACTTCAAAATGTGATGATGGATCGTGTTATAAGGACGGACGATGAATGAAAGGGTTGCGAATGAAATATCTCGGACTTCCAAGTCCATGGCTCTAGCTTAAAATTTGAAAGACCTTTTAATTCAACAGGGTCGGGCAAATGTGCATTGTAAAAGTAGTAATATAGTAAGATTTACTCACCCACAAAGCAAGCAAATAGCCTAGGCTTCTTCATTAAAGGCAATGCTTAGAGAAGGAATGAAATGTGTAAACAATTCGTCAAAGTTATCGAGCTACTACATTATTAACCAATGGATTCTCGCAAACGTTATAATTTATAATTTGTAGATCATCACACATCAGGTTCGCTGGTTGAGCTGACTGTTATCTATAGTCTATAGTTGATCCACATTTATATTACATCTTTTCATAATTAAGTCTTGACATTATAACTTTAGTACGACTAGAATGCTTGGTCATGCTTGCAAATAACACCATCTTGACACAATTGCACAATGATCATTTGCCGTGAGTTATTCACATTGCGACATTCCACGTTTGGTGGTATGAGATTACTACCCTTGTGTTGGTGGTTATTGCAAGCTCTTTTTCACTTAAGAATCACAAAGATATAGAACTGAATTATCGCTACATATCTTTCTTTCCACTAAATTTGTTACGATGATGAATAAGTGTAGGAAAACGTTTTAAACATCATACAGCATTTTCCAATGCCTTTTGTTGCTTAAAAGAAAGATCTTTTTAAAAATCGTCTTGTAGAAAGAGAAGGAAATGGGAATCGTTTCCTAAATATTTAGAACACCCAGTTAGGTATTGCCATCAGCACCAAAATAATTTTGAGAATATTTCGCGTATACTTTTAACGGATAAGGCACATTCTACAAGAAATGGTATTAACACACGCATCCAAACTCACATAACGAAGTGGTAGGAAATCATCAACATCGCTTTTCAATAAATATATGGTGCGGTTTGTTAAATGAGCATCTTATTGGGCCCCACTTGATTGAAGGACCTCTTAGAGCACAAAATTATCTTTATTTTTTTATGAATTATTAGCGGATTATATGCATGGTCTCCACTGGAAGGTCGACGAAATATGTGGTTCTAACAAAATGGAGCACCACCATATTTTGAAATACAAATAACGATATTCCATAACGAAAAATTATTTTATGAAAGGTGGATAGGACGAGCTGGATCAGCCAGATCTTTTCTTGTCTGCCTTAAATCTCGAAATTAATTGGCAACACTGTATGAGTCGGAGGGAAGATGTATGTTTAGGAAATGGAGATAATGGATAATAATCTTATCATTGCTATCAATTTTTTTTGTTGATATCATGTTGTCTAAGTATGTCACTTAATTGTTTTCTGAAATAAGTCCAGGGAAGCGGTGTGGTTAACATTACGGTCGTTAACCACTTATTGGTACCCCGGGGATAATCCTCCATTAAATTACCTACAAAAAAATTCCTAATTTGATGTATTTCTTTACTTTGACTTCCAAATTTTATCTTAAGTTACGTTATGTATCCTTTGAGTTCCTCTGAGTTAAACGTTTTCCGACCTTCAATTGCCTCTACAAAAGTCTCTATTCCAGAATTTTTATCCCGAATCGAAATTTTGTAGTTCATTAGCACATTTTGACATTTTAACTCATTACTATTGAACCGAGACGACCTTGCACTTGATCATACGTTTCCAATCCAGTTTAATTTAATGCAATATACCGAGTAATCTTTACTTTTTCTTAAAAAATCTTTGCATTGATCGTTTAGTATCAAATTTGATAGTTCTAAAATTGTTGATGGACCAATAAAAACGGAAGTGGTTTATATTTCATATCTAAAAATCCCCTATAAAAATTATTTGATCTATAACCATTCTCCATTCCTTAAATGACATCTCAAATTAATTGATAATTGATCACATTACTTACATTACACTAGAAACGTAGACACGTTGCTCAAGCAACAATATTTTACGTTTTAAATACAGTTAATTATTGTGAATGTTTTTGCGTTGTTAGAAATTGCCTCAAATCAATAAATAAGGTGATTGTTACAAGAAATAAATTCATTCTATTCACTGGTATAACCATAACCTATATGAAATACGAATCAAGATGCAAAATCCAGTTTTGGTTTATAGTTATGTAAGTAGGCTGAAGTGGTGTTAACCCTGAATGCATCAATAAATTGCAATACACTTTAACTAACCCATATTTATACATACATATATACAACTAAAATTCAAGGTTATTTCGATTGTTTTTCTTTTGTACCTACTATATTTATTTATGTTTCTTTTTTCTTACAGAGCTTGGGTCATGTTAGTGGATGTCATATTAATCCAGCTGTAACATTTGGACTATTTGTTACGGGAGATATCAAATTGTTGAAAGCTTTATTTTATGTTGCTGTTCAATGTGTTGGAGCCGCTGCTGGAGCCGCACTTTTAAGGGTTAGTATAATAAGAAAAAAAATAACAACTGATTAACTGGTAGAATTTCGTAGAATCAGTCTCGTTTTTTCTAGTCGCTATAGCAGCACAATTTTATTTTGTGTGTACAAATTATGCCAAAAATCGTGCAGATTAACCGCACTAAACTTCAATATTCGCTAGGTTAAATTAACATTAAATGCGAAAAAATCTCATCGACACGGGAGTTAGGTACGGCCTTTACTTCCTGTCGGAAAAGACGGCAAGTTTCAGTTTTTCTTAACTTTATCAAACGGCTACTTTAACTGACTTCGAACTGAAAGGCCGATCAACGAAGATAAGAGAAACCTGTTGCTCTTTCGCAAAATTCGAATTTTTTTAGATTTCAGAAGAATTGATAAATTTATTTATTTATTCATTTAGGCTACATCGCCGGGTTGGTCCTATATTACAGTAAATTGGTTGACTATATGTATGTTCATAAAAGCTATGTCAGAAGCGGTTTTAAATTAATCACAACTTGATAATGAAAAAATGATTGGGACTAAATGTATAAAGGTTACCAAATAACAGTATTTACCAGGGGATGCTTCTGGAGACGGCCTCCATGTTGCTCGCGCCTCCAAAGAGCATTCTGATAAGTTAAAGGAAGTTCTTGGACTAGTTCTGTTGCTACTCTCGCTCTGCTAATGAGCTTGAAGCATTTTTTACAGCAATTTGATGTCAGGTGGTCGACTTCGCCGAGATATTCATTAAAGGAGTTCATGAGTCGATTTATACATGACTGCTTGCCATCACCCACCACCACAGGGTGTTTGGCAGATAAAATTGTAAAACTACTATTACTTCATTTTTCTCAATGTAGTTATTTACGCCACCCTAGTCTACAAATGTAATGGCTATTTCGATCAACAGGTAAGGGTGTTAGAACTACTACCTATCGTAGTAGTTCTAACTACATTACTCAGTAATTGACGAGAATAGTGTATTGGCGAAGTGATATTTTAATTTCGAAGGACGGTAACTGTTCTACTTTGTACATTTTTGTGAATCGGCAGATAAATGGTTATTTCCCGAAAATGACAGCTCGAAACACAAAAGGAACTAGTAGAAGAAATTCTAATGAAGATTTATAGAAAGATGAACCAACACACACAAATAAAATTCTTACACTAAAAGAAATTCATATATGTATTTGCAAATAAACACAACGAGAAAGCTAATAAAATATATAGCAGTCATGATAGTGGAAGAGAACTAAAAGATTCTGATCTGTTATACGACGAATCAACATTAAATGAACTCATAATCCACAAAAATGAATTAAAGAATCTAACCTAGGGCTAGATATGATATAAATTTGCACTATTATTTTATGTTATACTGTTTCATGCTTTATTAGTCTAGCTATTCCTATTCTCCAGAAATAAAACAGTAATTCACGGTGATCTGCGAAAGGGGAATCTGTACCGAAAAAGGCCAAAACAATTTCTTCGGCCAAAATTATGGCGTCGATTTTTTGAAATTTCAGGGGTGTTCTTCTTGTTGATTTCCTTACAAAATTAAATAATCAACGGATGAAACTATGCTTCTCTACTTGAAAAGAAAAAATTCAGTAGTAAGAACCCGGGTTAGAGAAAGAAGACAATTCTCTACACTCTAGGACAAGTGACATAATATCATGTTGACCATCAACGAATTACGCTTTAAATTTACGCTCGTTTTCCGCTGGACTTGGACCCAAATGTAAATGAATTCAATTCAACAAACGTCTAGTTTGACCAATTACTTACAAGGACGGCATAACAACATTAAAAGATCGTCGGACGAAGTACAACTTGAAGGGGCTTCTGTTGAAAAATAAAGTACTTTTATACAGGGTGTCCCAGGTTTAATGATCAGGACTTTGACATTTTGTAGAAAAACACATTTTAAGGCGGGTTGCTGTTATAAACATAGTTCCTAAAACTCTTTGTTTCTGAGATACAGGGCGTTAAAGTTTTCTATAAAATAAAGTTTTTATTTATTTATTTCCAAACTGTGACAACAATTCAAACCAAAATTGGCATACAAGATACAACGACAGAGGGCCACAAGATTGAAGAATATAAATTTTTTTAATCAACCAGTGGCGGAGATATGGGTAATCCGTTCTATTAATTTGATAAATAAAAACAGTACGGCCCTGAATTAAATATTCGAAATATACTTTTCGATGCAGCATTCAATTCTGAACAAAAAATATCTCTAGACTTTTTTTCGTTTCTGTTACCGTGCGGCCGCAAACTAGATTTTTGTCATTTATTTCACGAAAAATGTATTTTGGCTGTGTACAAAAATTATGGTTGCCATGGATCTTATGCTCTGTCCATGTATCTTGTGTGTCAATTTTGGTTTGAATATTTCAACAATTCGGAAATAAATAAATAAAACCTTTATTTTTTAGAAAATTGTGACGCACTCTGTATCTCAGAAACAAAGAATTTTAGAACCTATGTATGTAGGAGCAACCCACCTTAAAATGTGTTTCTCTACAAAATGTCAAAGTTCTGATCATTAAACCTGGGACACCCTGTATACGATATTGTTTCTTTGCCCCGGTGGGACTTTTTAATAATTCATTTGTGTAGCGTCTATTTTGTCTACAAGAAAAGGTCGGTAAGAAATACTCGCCTCTATCTCCTTTGAAGCTTGGAATCTATTGATGACTAAAAAGATGCTCCAAAGTTTTACTAGAGACAACTGATATATATTGATATGGTTATTTTATCAGTTAAAAGGGACATACGTTAGCAAAAAAGAAATTCGTCTCATATTCTTGCGGAACACTTTCTGACAAGAAAAGGCAAAGCTGTAATTTTGGCACCTCAATCGATTTTTAATACAAAGAACCAGAAATGGTTCTTTTTTACAATGAGATAAAATCTCGGATTGATGCATTAGACGCACTTTATCTTCTAATACATACAGTTAAATGTCCAAAAACGTTTTTTGGGGATTATGAACCCTTGGCCCTAAGTAACATTTTTGGCTACAATGAAAATTGCGCACGTGCATGTCGGTCCGTGAGTCTGTTCGCCGCCCATCCGGCACTTTTCTATGACGCAAATAAACTCGAAAATCATAAGAGCTGGAGGGTTGAAATTTACATAAGTATCACACTGGGCTGAATTTATGACAATTGACCCGGCAAGATCACTTCCGCTTTTCAAGAGTCAAAGGTCAACATGTTACATGGACTTGGGGATATACAAATACGAGAGCTCGACGAGCTGAACATTTTTTATATATGTGTCAACTTGCCTCATTGAATGGTTTGGCCACTATATGGGCGAGAAGTTTTCATTAGTAAAATGTGCGGGTAATCGGCTTGTATTCAGTAAAAAAGGTGGCCAATTGGATCGGGTGGAGATTAAGTAGCAAGGTCTAATTTCATGAAAAGATTTGGCTTGGAGTTTGTACACGAATATCTACGATTCAGATAAGTGACAAGAAGATGTTCGTAAAAATTCGAAACATGGTGTGATACAGATTCCAGTTAATTAACTCAATCAAGTCACAGTAAACAGAAGAGGTATGCTACTCGCAGGTCGGGCAAAAACAGGAAAACAAACAACGGATGAGAATTTTGCAAAACACTAATTTGCAATCAATTCAAATACAAATTAAATACGTAGGCATTTTTTTAAAGCATGTACTTCATATGACATAGAAATAGAAAATTTCATCTCCGCAAAAAATTCTTGAAGCTTAAGCTAAATTAAGCTAATTAGTGAATAAGTGACATTTTATTGTACTTTTTATTATGACTGACATATTGTAATATCCTGGAAACAGGATCGATGCAATAAAATCATTATTATTATTATTCAAAACCACAAAAATGGTTCCTGACAACAGATTGATGGGCTCACAAGCAACAGCACGTCCTCATGCTTACACGAGTTACTGCTACGATATGTTTTCTTCGATAAGGAAACAAGGTTTTGATTTGGTATGTTTCGTACCTAAATGTATTTATAGTGTCAGTCATTTTCCCCTATGCGAACCAAATTATCTACAAAGTACTATAAAATGGGTTTCAGTTTTGATTTTCAAGATTTTATGGCCTAATCGTATTTAATAGAATATAACTTTAGTATTTATGGTTGAATTAACATGATAGGTTTCACAAACTACTCGTACATAATTGGACATCGATTAATTAATGTTCCTTTTAATGGTCTTTATCCGGACAATGAACAAAGTTAATTAGATTTGAGGAAATTGATATTTCTCTAAAACCTGCTGGCTTACACTCATTTTACTAGGTTATGGTTTGAGTTAATTTTTTTGTAGAGAATTTTTAACTTACATGCACGTTTCACAAATTTAATTCGTAGTCAATTGTGAAATTACATAATTGTTGCACTTTTACAAATGCTATAAATATTTATCGAAATTTTCATTCATCATTCGCCCTTTAAATAAATATAAGACTATTTAGACTATTTTTTTGAAATTCACAAAACTTTCAAGTACTTAATGTGTAGATGGCATGCTTTATTTAGGGCTACTCAAAAACACGCTTTACGAAAATGATTTTACATTTTAGAAGTGAGTTGTGTCACAAAAGTGTGTAATAATTTTCAAATTCATTTCAAAATCCGAAGTTTCTTAAGGTTCTACTCGTGAAAGTTCTTGTGGTTATATGTTGAGTAACCCTTACATGCATACAAATGTTGGGTAGTATTTTCTTTCACTCACGAAATCATGAAATAATGAAATTAAGTGAAGATATTACAATTTCACTTTTCTCGCCACAATGCGTTCAATAATTGAATTCGAAAGTGACACAAATGCTTCGAATGGATGCGCTTCTGCCACCAAGAATAAATTTCCTATCGAAATGTACCGTCCTGTAACCATCACTGGTTGAAGATCGGAAGGGAGCTGAACAAAATGATCGTTGGGATTAAATGTTGAAAACTGGACAAATTGTACCTACATGATTTCACTAATTAAATGAAAGTCAAAAAATGAGGCCAAATCACAAAACTTTGTACTCATCTACAGATATAGAGCGCAAAAACTGCAATTCATTTAATGCCCCGTTCAAGTTAAATTCGTATAATTAATCATCTTCGTAACGAGTTTCTTGTATTTATTTGGTGAAAGGCTAAGTTCCTGGTTTCATGAACTACTATCGCTATAAATCTAACTCCAGTTATAATCGTTATAAACATAATTAATTTTTATTTAATTATTTATGAAATCTAATTTATGGATATTTGCAATATATCTAAATACCTATAAATAAGGATAAACTAACAGTGAAATCGACAACATTCTCAACATTGAACTTGATGGTCAGCAGTCTGTAACAAACAGCGGTCATTACTGACACGCGCCACTGACCCTGATCACGTGCTTTTTACAAAGCAATTGAATGAGAAGAAGGAAGATATAACATGCTTCCTGTTTATTTAACAGTAACCGTTTTACACCTTCAGCCCAAATTTGGTAAAAGTCCATTAACTAAACGTGTATTTTTAGGTGACAACGCCGGAAATATACGAAGGTGATTTAGGAATTACAAACTTCAGGGATCCATTAACACCAATTCAAGCACTAATAGTGGAAATTATTCTAACTTTTCCCTTAGTATTTGTGGTCCAAGCGGTTTGTGATTCTAGAAGAAATGATATTAAAGGATCGGCGCCATTGGCAATTGGACTTTCCATTACAGCCAGTCATCTTAGTGGAGTTAGTATAAGAAGGTTACATCATATATTATCTAACTATTTAAATTGTAGATTAAATATACTGGATCCAGTATAAACCCAGCTCGCTCGTTTGGTCCTGCAGTTATAATGGGTTTATGGGAAAATCATTGGGTAAGTTTTTTAAACAGCACTCCTCAAAACTTAATCATTGTCATTGTAGGTATATTGGGCTGGCCCTATCATCGGTGGAATTCTCGCCGGAGTGGTTTATAAGTATTTATTTAAAGTTAGAAAGGAAGATGATTCATATGATTTTTAAAGCAAAAAAATTTCGTTTTCATCATACCAAAAGCATGTCGTTATAACACATTTCAAAATTATAGTATACTAACAATAACTTATTTCGATTTTCGGCGAAAGTCGATGTAAAACTTTATTTCCAAATATTTGAGGCTTTCACAATTGCTGATATTAGATAATATATTCAGTTTTGGTTCAAATTAACGTTTAAACTTGAATTTATAGCAAGCAGTAGCAATTGTTAGAATTAAGTTATGCCTTAAATGAAAATTTTTTAAGTTTCGTACTAAAAACAAAACTCGACTTATCCTTCACATATTATGTTCATGTTGTAGTTCTTATAAATATTGAATGATAAGCCCTTTTTGTAGAGTAGCAGTACAAGTTCTTAATTTTTATTGGACAAATAAGTCTTTTAAATTAAGAAAATATTTGTCAATTAATGAACAATGTTTCCTTTTCTCAACAATAATACGTTATGTAACACTAAAATTTAGCCAATTTTCATGTTACTTACCTATAATAATGTAGGTAATGCGGCACTAAGGCAATAAATTAAGAAATTGTAAATAATGCTTTAGACATTAGAACTCGCATATATGTACTTTTTATATCCATATTGGCATATAAAGTTCACTTGCAGAGATCTTGTAATAATTTGTTAACAATAAAGTTTACTTTATCTATTGCAAATTTTCATTGGTAAGTAATCCCAGTTGAATATTATAGGTACCTACAATGCAAATCTTTGTAATAAATTTGTTAAGGGAAGATGCACAATCTCCCAAATTTAATTATTCTGGTAACTACTAGTGAACATTACACATGTAACATTAAACTGTAAACACGAATCGGACTGTCACAAAGCAAAAATTTTCCCTTAAATACATTGTATGTATGTCTGGGTTCATAGCGGATGTTCCAATTTCATGCCATTTCTCGCTGACTGACTGTGAATCTCTTCGATTGTTACTCTTTCTAATCTCGACTTTTTGCCGATCTTCTGGGGGTTGCCCAGCGCCGGTTTATACATTACGCACGTGCGTAGGGCCCGGACAAATCTAAAGTTTTAAGTTTATTAATTATAGGTACTATACAGGGTGTTTTTTTGGGAGCTTTAGTTAGACGTTTCTGGGAAAGCTGTATAGGTAGGTTTCTGAAAATGTGTACTTGGGGGTTACTCTGAAAGCTGAATCGATGTAAAATATTTTCAAAATGGCAGCACTTCCGGAAATGCCGGAAGTAGCTACCAACTTCGTTATTTTAAATAGCAACCCCTATTTTTTATTGCATTTTTGGATTCTACGTGAAATTTCATAACCTTTCATACCAACATGTCAATATCTACAAGTTATGGTTTTTAAGTTATTTTCATTTATTAAAAAAAAATGGCGGATGCAGACGGTACTTTAAGAATTCATTACTTGAAAACGGTTGTAGCTATGGCAACCGAGTTTTCACCAGCGCATAGAGGAAGAATAGGGCTTTCTTTTGGTGTACTTAAAAAAAAGTTATGTTGCGTACGACGTCACCTATGAGGCTCCAAAGTTAAGAAAATTCAAAGACTGAAAACTCAGATTTTTTAAATGAAATGACCATTTTCTTACTATTGCATTTGATAGAGAATCAAAATGGGCATATTTTGGTATTACATGTTCCTATCCCTATCTTTAATAGTTTCTGACTTATTCTCATTTCATCGCATTGATACCATTTTTTTCGAATTTTTTGTAGTAGTCGATCATAACATGGACCATGGCAATCGAATTTTGAACAAATCAAGTGATACTAAACCGTCACCTGTAATAGGTTAACATAAGTTTTTCAATAATCGAAAAAAATGGCTCGCAATGGTTTTACATATTAAGATTTTTGGAATCTAATTGTTATTTATGGTGAAATGAACAGAATCGCGTCACATGGCTGCCATACGTTCATTGAGAGATATCCAGAAAGACCGCGTCCTAGTGAACGTACCATCCGAACACTGGAATGAAATTGTTTGAAGTTTGGAAGCTTTGTACCACCTTACCTACAGTAAGAGTTTTACGAATAGCTAATGTTAAGGAACCAGGAATATTTTTTGGGGAACGTTACATGGTGAGACGAGGCCAAATTTAGTAATTCGCATTGTTGGTGCCATTAAATCTTGTTTGAATGGAGATGTACACTTTCAAGAGTGCTGGAGTTTTACTGTACTTTGTGCGTTTAAAAATAACAATATTTTGTGTTTCCAGAAAATTTGAATACAGAAAGTTATTTGGAAATTTTACGCAATATTGTTGTTCCTGCAACAGAAGAGCTGCCTCTGCAAGAATATGCTCAATACTGAATCACAAGTCATGCAATACTCCACACGAGAACATTTACGAAAAAGAGTTTGTGTTTGGAACATGAAGACGCTCATTTGGAGCATGTGTTGAAGAAGGCAAGGTTTTAAATTGATTTGAAACTAACATGTGACGGATTGATTGGTTTAAAATTCGTTTGCCATAAGGTCATGGCCAACTACTAAAAAATCCGAAAAAAATGGTATCATTGCAATGAAATGAGAATAAGTCAGAAACTATTAAAGATAGGAATAGGAACTTGTAATACCAAAATATGCTCATTTTGATTCTCTATCAAATGCAATAGTAAGAAAATGGTCATTTCATTTAAAAAAACTGAGTTTTCAGTCTTTGAATTTTCTTAAATTTGGAGCCTTATAGGTGACGTCGTACGCATCATACCTTTTTTTTAAGTACACCAAAAGAAAGCTCTATTCTTCCTCTATGCGCTGGTGAAAACTCGGTTGCCATAGCTACAACCGTTTTCAAGTAATGAATTCTTAAAGCACCGTCTGCATCCGCCATTTTTTTTAAATAAATGAAAATAACTTAAAAACCATAACATATTGACATGTTGGTATCAAAGGTTATGAAATTTCACGTAGAATCCAAAAATGCAATAAAAAATAGGGGTTGCTATTTAAAATAACGAAGATGGTAGCTACTTCCGGCATTTCCGGAAGTGCTGCCATTTTGAAAATATTTTAGATCGATTCGGCTTTTTGAGTAACCCCTAAGTACAAATTTTCAAAAATCTACCTATAAAACTTTCCTGGAAACGTCTAACTAAAGCTCCCAAAAAAACACCCTGTATAGCGCAATCAATGCATTTAATATTAAGGAATTAAGGTGTATTTATTTCACTCACTTATATAACAGGAAAGTTAAAATCTCAAAACAAGGTATAATAATAAGAAGAATAAACACCCTGTAACACGTTTGGGACTAAAATTTATTACTGGTCATATATTTTTAAAGAGTTTATGCAGATTGAACATTTCCTTGTCCCTTTCGAAGTAAATAACCTTTGTACTTAATTATGCCGACACAAGGGGGGTTTGCGAATCAGGGGCGTAACTATCATGGTAACTATCAGCCCCGTGGAACCCGGGCCTGTGATCTATGGGACGCGGATGTTACGGCACTAATATTTGTATTTTCGCAAACATTCCTCTTAAATTGCTAAAAACGTATTTAAAAAAATTGCAAAATGTAAGATTTATTTTCCAGTAAGTTAACCTTAACAATAATGTGAAACATTCCAATTATGGAACATTTTATTGCCATAATTTCCGGGCTACACTTCGTTTACGTGCGGTGTTGTTTGTACTCGTACCAATCATAAATAAAGACAGATGCGCCGTATTTATTGTATTGCATAAGTTTCTTGAGAATTCAGACTTGCCGTTTTCATGTTATGAAGCTATTTAAAATATATTAGTCTGAATGATTCTCATTTTTATCGTCTCAAAAGCAACGGAGGTAGAGAAAAAAAATAGATTGGCTTGTAAAAAATTCGAAGTTTTGCTATATATGCAAATTGTTGTGAGGGTGGGTGGTGATGGTGGGGGCCCAATGTTATTTAGTGCGTACTACTAAATGACATGTAAAACCGTCACTGGGGTTGCTGGTAGATTTCGCACCATATTTCCGCTGATCTGTAATACGTTAGACCTATATGAAAGTGCGCTCTCGGTAATGGTATCAGATTCTCTCATCATTATGATCTTTTGCCATAGAATAGAGTCCTGCACTTGTCCAACTTAGAAAATTCATGTTGGGGGTCATTCGAGTCGAACATGCGTACAATTATAGTCACTTCCGCGCTGCCACCTTCCTTTCACGTGTGGAATGGGCGAGTGACATTGCGGGTTGGGCGGTTTTAATCAGATAGGGAGCGCAAACAGTGTGTCCTACATGCACGTGAACTCTTTTCACCCTCCAACATTAATCCAAAATCTCATACACATTTAGTGAGAATCTTCTCTGGTGTGCCTTTATTTTGTGACCCAAATAGTCGTAATGTAATCACGATCGAATTTTGGTGCACTCGGGGTTGCATTTATTGAAATATCCCCGCATGTATTAGAAGACGAATATATTTTGAAAATAAAAATGCATCAGTTGTGAGCACAGTTCCATTAAAATCTGGCAAGCTTCTCAATTACAAAGAATAAAAAGGATTCGGATAGGTGATTGATGCTCCACACCAAGTAATATAAGCAAGTCCTCATCCAACTTTACATCACGTAAAGGAATTAGTGCATATTCTTCGTCTTCCACAAGGATCAATAAGAGCAATGAAGCGAGTCAAGAGCGAGAATATATGGAAGACAGACTGGTACACTTTTATAAAGAAGAAAGGGTTCCAGAGCTAATTGACCCCATATTCCACAAGACAATTTACTTCCGTCCCAACACTGTAAAGTGGAAGCAGGGGATAGTGAGGTAGAATGGGTATAGTGTGATTCATACACTTTGTAATACTATTGTCAGTATAATTATCTTCCAATTTATTGAAAGATCAAGAAATGTCTCCAAGTCCAGAATTTGTGTCGGAATTGGTAGCACTGTTATGGAATGGGTTCAGATGAGAAGCTTTTTGTGTGAAATGATCCAAAATTTGGATTATGAAATTACATATTAGAACTTTCTGTCGTTCTTGTCCTGGAATGACCAATATTATGAACAAAGGTAATAAAACAATACGCTTAATTTTGCTGCTATTCAAAATTTTAAGTTCCAAACGCGGATCATAAAACTGTAGTAGATAACTATATTATCTATATAGGGAAGAGTTTGAGTTTCATAGGCAAAGAGTGTTACAGTTATGTGAGAAAGGTATCGAATTAATACATTGGGTACTTTTCCGAGGCAGCGAAATCTTGAAGATACTTTAGATATGGATTCAGAATATTACTTAGATAACCTACATAAAATGTTTATATGAAACTTTCAATCAATTGAATTGAATAACGAGATTAATGCGGGAATCAAACAGGTCATGTGTAGTTTGCATGAACACAAAAAAATTAAACACCACTTGGTGTGTGACAAGTTTTATCACAAAAAGGTACCAAAATATGGAAAAATCAATGGAGGAGCTTATGGAACACGCCTTGTCTATTCGGCCATCAAGGGCACAGCCAGTTTAAAACTGTGAATGTTTTGAAAATTCAAGCTGTAACTAACCGGAATCATTGGGAATGACAAAATATGACGTGTAAAGTCGCGAGAAGATGAATAAGAAAGCAACTAAGCGAAAATTTTATGTGGATTAATTGAGATAATAATTACAGTTTTACAAAATTAAATGACCAGTAAATTGGCACAAAACTTTCCCGTGTTTACTACAATGACGTATTAAATAAAATAGTTTTTTTTTGCGTAATAACTCCAAAGAAAATAGTTTTTGCGTAATAACTGAAAAAAAGAACAAAAGAAATTTATAGTGTGTAGTATCTATAGTTGTAATCAGAAAACGATTTCTGATTTTCTCCTGAAATAATATACAGGTAGGTATGTCATAAATATTTTTAATATTTTGTTAATTTTCGGATAGACCGGAAATAAATTGGTATACTTATTATACTCGATTAAAAGAGTCGTATGTCCTCTACTTCACTGTACCTACAATTTTACTTCTTCATCTTTGTTAGCAAACAAGTTAAGAAGTTTTTAAATTTTCAACTTCAAAAATTCATCCCCCTTTCCCTATGTGAAATAAAGAAAGAAATCTAGTGCCAATAGTTTTTTATGAACTATATGTATAACATTTAAAAAATATTCTTGGTGCAGATTTTGAGAAAATCAATTTTTAATTTTTGACTAATTTTGGCCACTAATAAATTGGCCACGTTAAATTTTTGTTCTTTATCAATTATAAGTAAAAGTTCTAGCCATCCTTTCAGTACAATTTTCAATTTTCAAATTTTAATTAAGTTAAACGGAAAAGCTAGACTTTAAAAAGTAAAGACTTGGAGAATTGCTATATTGGCCGCCATTTTTAGTTTAGCAACAGTCGAAAAACGGCGTTTTACTTGTAACCATCTCTACTAGCTTTTCACCAAGGGAAATTAGTTTGAGTTAAAATGTGAATGTTTGCTCCAAAAATAACGCCCCTGCTTTGAGACCTTTTGGGCCGATTTTGATGAAAAGCTGTTTTACCGATGAAGTTTATTGTTCATAGGCCTTAGTTTCAAATTTCATCAAAATCGGCTTAGTAGTTTAGGCTCCACAGTCCACAGCCGTCACGTACGCACCCACAGACAAACATTTTTCAAGGATGGTGGTTTTGGACTAAAACTACAATAATTATGCTTACAGTAGATACAGGAATTTTACGCAAATATAATTTTCGGTTAGGAACTACGTGAACAAGATTAAGAATTTTTTCTGTTTTGAAGTGATAGAAAGGTGTCATCAAGATCGGAACTTCAAAATATATTATTTATTGATGAAGCAACATTTAGTCTTTATAATAAAATTGTCGGATACGGGAAACCAGCAATCCAGATAAGTTTTTTTCGAACAGTATCGAAGGATTCCAAATAAAGAAATGTGTGGGTCGGGATTGTTAGGATACCATATTGTTTTTTGGAATACAATTTAACAGGACAACGTTTTTAACTACAAGAACAAATTGCTTCAGCTTTACTGAAGTTGCAGATAACAATCAAGAAATTGGTTGCCCTTCACAAAGCTATTGTGATATCACCAGATAATTAATAATAATCAATAACATTTATATTTCTTATTATTTATAGGATCTATGCTGACAAACTTCTGTTCTTCATTGAAACTTTGTCCGATAGTTTATCTTTATAAGGGTTAGATCTCTTCTTTACAAACATGTCAAAACGACAAGAACCTTTGAAAAAGTACTTCAATTTCATCCATATGCTGATATCGGCTGATCAACTGTAATTCTTGTAAAACTTTTACCGGACTATCACAATAACTTTCCGGCCTAGTCCGACAAAATGAGATTTTCTGACCTAAAAATAATCCGGAAACTTTCTGGCCGATTTTAAAAAAAAAAATATTATAACAACGGCAATAGTATAGTCTCGTCCTTTATCGCGAATTACATGGCCAAAAAAGAAAAAAAAAGGTCATATAAATATAAGCAATTATCCAGAGTTATGCAACTTTATCTTAGCAGTTGGATTAAGATAAAGTAAACTATGCATTTTTTTGGTTAAGTTATGAAAGTGTAAGATAAGAACAAGAGATGCCCTGCATGACACTAAAATATAAATATAAAGTTATAATTGGATTATATTGTTCCAATCTTGTTGCCGAGTCCTTCAGCATTCAAACTTCAGCATCATACACCGTGTTCGTGACAATGGAAGTAGACCAAAGTCAGCACAATGGAAGTACATTTAAGACAAAGTTGGAAGATCTGGAATATATTATAGAACGTGAAAAACGATATGGTGTACAAAACTCAGATTCTCTTCCTGTTACAATTACTAGAGGTCGAGGTAATTACATCAATATTTTTAACTTATTCATGTTTACGGTAGCATATTTGTAGGAGTTTTTCTTTGGGATGGTGAAGGAAAGAGATATTTCGATTTTACTAGTGCCTTTTCGGCAGTTAATCAAGGACATTGTCACCCAAAAATCATATCAGCTTTACAAGAACAAGCGAGTATATTAACAATAACTGGTAGAGCCTTCCACGCCGATTCTTTAGGCGAATATGCCCAATACGTCACCAGCTTATTTGGTTACGATAAGGTTTTACCTGTCAGCAGCGGTGTAGAAGCTGGAGATATGGCTTGTAAAATAGCTAGAAGATGGGGTTACCTTAAAAAGAAAATTCCCGACAATGAAGCAAAAATCGTGTTCGTGGAAGGAAATTATTGGGGAAGAACGTTAACTGCCATTTCTACCTCAACTGATCCAAGATGCAAAAAGTTTTACGGCCCATATATGCCGGGGTTTGTTATAATACCTTATAATGACCTACAAGCATTAGAGGTACTTCTATCTTGTTTTATCTTTATTTCGAAACTAACTCACGTTTTCCATAGAATGTGCTAAAGAACGATCCTACCATTTGCGGCTTTATGATGGAACCAATTCAAGGAGAAACCGGTTGTGTGGTGCCATCCCCAGGTTATTTTAAAGGTATAAGGGATTTATGTACAAAGTACAATGCTTTATGGATCGATGATGAGGTTCAAACTGGCTTGGGGCGTACTGGAAAGCTTTTAGCGGTAGATCATGAAAATGTAAAACCCGATTTGGTTTGTTTAGGTAAAGCATTATCCGGAGGAGTGATGGCGGTACGAAGCAATTTCGAGTAAAATGAGAATTGTTGTTATATTATAGTTTTAGGTATCTGCAGTTTTAGCAAACGATGATACTATTCTATGCCTTGAACCTGGTGAACATTCAACTACGTTCGGCGGAAATCCACTTGCGTGCAAGGTGGCTATTGCTGCTCTGAAGGTTACGATTGAAGAAGGTTTGGCAGAAAACTCACTTCGTTTGGGAAATCTCTTCCGGAAGGAACTAGAAAGATTACCTAATAGCATTGTAAAAGAAGTTCGTGGTAAAGGACTTATGAACGCTGTTGTTCTAAAAGAAGGTATAAAACTTAATTTTTATATTCATTAAACAAATATCTTCTTTTTTAATCTAAATCATTTTTTACAGGTTTAAAATTTACGTCGACCGACATCTGCCTTAAACTTCGTGACAACGGACTAATTGCAGTTAGGGCGGCGAATCCGCACGTTGTTCGATTGATGCCACCTTTGGTTATCACAGAAGAACAATTGATTGATGCTACCAAAATCATTATCAATACTTTTAATTCCTTCTGTAAATAGAGCAAAAACTGTCCTAAAGGCATAATCAAATTAGGATTGATTTATATTATGTGTATGGGATAACTTAATAAAGCACAATGGTTAGCATTTTGGATTTTGAACTTGTCCATTATTACTCCCTTAATCCGAATAAAACGTAAAGTTATGCCAAAAGGGATACAAGTATAAACGGTGTTCAATGTTTAATATAAAGATATCCAGTATAGCGATATCGTAACCCGTTGGAGATGTAATCTCGGCTAAATTAAAAAAAAGTTGCGCAGCTTTTTGCTTAGTACTGTGCGTTCCCTTCATCAGGAAATTCGAATTAAAAAATAATCACAATTTTTTAGTTTTTACTATGCTTATTTAAACGATTAAATAACAAACAGACAGACAGATAATAGTAGTAGTACGCCCTGTAATCACCATAGTGGGGGGCTTAAATTAATAGGAATTGTACATTTGAAAACAGCACAAAATTGCTTTTAAAACAGTCCCCCAAAATTCTTTGGTTTGCCATCATTTGTATGTCTCCCGCGAACCACCTACATTGAACTGTGGTAGATTGAACTTACGCGGTGTCCTACTGGAGATGTGTCAGGGAAATCAATTCAGTTTAGATAGGACTGACATACATAAGGTCAATTGGTACCATAAAGTTATTTACACAAGCACTCAAAAAATCGTCCATTTGTATACTTACCGATTTTAAAGAATTGAATGAATCCTTTCCTGAAAGAAATTGTTTCTTTAACGTTACCAACCGCGAATACAAATAGAGAGTGATCCTTCAAAAATTAAAATTCGGAAGGACTTAAGTTCAATAAAAATGGTGTTCCGTTACTATTCTGAAAGGCGGGGGAGGAGGGAGGCGGTTCAATCCGGTACTGAATAGGAATAACATTTAACACATGTACCTATGCTTTGGTTCATCCAGGGGCGTATTAAGGGGGGGGGGGGGGGGGGGGACGGAGCGGACGCCCCGGGCGCCCTAAAGATACGAAACAGATCGTGATCACCGTACACTTCTGTATGAAACAGACCGATGATTAAGTATTCAATTTCAATACCTTAAATACTGGGAAATTTGTAACTGTGCCTGTGATTGGCTAATCCATAGCAATTAACCAAAGGTTAGCTTAACGATCAGTTAAATTTACCGGTGCAACTGGCCCTTACACTATTATTTATATTTTTTCTCGTTATAATGTGTTAAAGTAACATACTACTTATTAACAATAAATAAAATTTTATTCTAAACATTAAACTGTGTTGTGTTTAAATTAAACTAATTTAAGCTTGAACCTTTTTGTGCTGGGGGGGGGGGGGCTACCATCTGGTTAGCCCCGGGCGCCAAGTAACCTTGATACGCCACTGGGTTCATCTAAAAATAGATTTCTCCCCGTCGACCTAGAATTTGTTACCGTAGTGAAAGCAGCGGCGTCATTTCAATATTTTACAAGGGGGGCAACTATAGTAAAAAGGAATAAATGGTTTCCCCTCACCTACAATTTTCTTCTATTGTAATTATCTAAGGTAAATTTTGTACACTTTGACTTGAAAATGGGATTGAATAATCCCGAAACATATCGCCCTACGTTTTAATTAATCAATCACGCGGATCATTTAATTAAACTATTGTTGAAGGTTGAAGGGGAAGGTTCAGTGTCTTTATTACCAATCCACAAAATTTTACATAATTTGCGTAAGATGAACACATTATAAATAAATCTATAAATAAAGATTTGGAATCATTTCCATATTTTTGCTTTTATAAATATTTTGCAATAAACACCATACATATTTTCTTTTACTGTAATGAGTAAAAGTGAGATAAAACAACCCCATGAAGGGGGTTGCTAAGCTCTGCTATGTTTCACTGATATAGCCTTTTGCGTCCGTTCCAGTATGTGTAGAGTTCACTGGTTCACACTTTGTGCGCGTATTGTTGCATGTCATTATGTATATCAATTAAGACGTTTTCTTCCATTCTTGCGACAATTAATTGTTTGAACATGACCATGACCAGTACCCGGCAGAATGTATAGTCACAATCTATGCAAGTATTGACACTTAAGCAACTAGCGCTCTTGTCTGGTGACCCGTTCATTCTATGACACGGTGTGTCCCGCAGGGGGTAGTACAGAGGGCCCGAATGAGGATTACGTACGCGTGGACTTAGGTCCCGTCCTCCATCGCAATTTACATTTATAACGATCTTTATGTTTGGAGATTATTTATTTTATTTTGTACTCATTCGGCTGAGCATTTTATATAAATGAAAACAGAGAATTTTATGGATGAAAATAATAAATAGGTATTCAGATTTTTAAACTGTCACGAGACTACGTTTACGCCGTAACTTTCGATCGGATGTAGGGAATCGATTACTTTAAAACCTACTTTTGCGGGTGTATATGCCGTGGTAATCTCAAGTGGATAGGTCAAAATAACTCTTCAATCTTTAATGTTCAAAGTAGGATGGTAATAGAATTAGAAAAGGATAAAGAACTGTTTGCAGCAAACTTCACGATATTAATTATTTCCTATTAGTACACATATATTGTGTGTTGGGTTAAGAATGCAAACGAAAGACGTACATGCACAGCAACGTGGGATATTTTATGATACCAACAAATGAGTAAGTACAGTCAGGGGTGGGCAGTCACAAAATACTTGTATTGAAAATACAGTATTTGAAATACATTTGTATTTTGTATTTTGTATTAGATGATTTTTCCCTAAAGTATTTTGTATTTTGTATTTCAAATACTCTCTTATGAGTATTTTGAAATTTGCATTTGAAATACATTAATGTATGTATTTTGCCCACCGATGTTAACGATATAGGTTCAGAGTGAATTCGAAGTACACATTTTCAAGAACCTACCTATAAAACTTTCCTAGAAATGTCTAACTAAATTTCCCAAAAAAACACCCCGTATTTTTGTATATCAAATATTGTATTTGTATTTTGTATTTTTAAAAATAATATGAAAGTATCTCGTATTTTGTATTTCAAATACATTTCTAGGAATGTTTTGTAATTTGTATTTGAAATACGTTAGTGCATGTATTTTGCCCAGCCCTGAGTTACAGTACGGTAAAACAACATCCTGCTATCTCGTTTTGATTTCGTAAATTTTGTCAGAGAATGCGCATATATGTGTAGGTACTATATAAATATATGATCTGTAGTAGATTGTGTTGAATTCAATCTCAGTTTATAGGATTGAGTTGAAGTATTGTATCCGATCGAATTTCAACCCTGCAACGTTTACGCCTCATATTTCAACCGGATCTGCAAAAACAGGATAGAACCTATCTACTACGTTGATGCGGCATAATCGTAGTCAATGGAAATTACATGAATTTTTCTATAACCACAATTATTTTATCAATACTATAATATTTCAACAAGAAAACTTCACAATTATGTCATTTTCATATACACAATAATTCAAGAATAATAATTAGGCACCCTGTGATACCTGTGGTCTGAATTTTATTAAAAAACTAAAGGTCTAAAAAGTGTGAGTATTCTCATCCACCATTTTTCTTCCAACTGTATGGAAGGTTAGGTATATTTTCATATATGTCAATACGCATCGATTGTACGTACATACGCTTCCTTGACAGGGTACGTTAGAGTTACGTATACAAAATATACCTAACTTCACGTTTGGATGAAAAATGGCGGATGAGAATACATACCTATCTTTTTACTTTAGTGCTGTAATGGCCAATTGCACCGTAAAAATTAAGTAATGCTTAAAGTTAAGCAGAACTTAAATGCCATGGCAACGATTATTGAGACAATGGTAGCTATGACATTTAAGCTGTACTTAACTATAAGCATGCCTTAATTTGTACGGTCTACGGTGCAACTGGCCATAAAAAACGTCTTGTTAACTGAACGCACCTTTATTTATTTTAACACATCTTGATTCTTGAATGCGACCTTACCGCAACATATTCTGTGGTAAAGGTTACCCTCACAAACCACTTAAAGTTAAGTGATTTGTGGTTACCCTTTTAAGATAACCTTATTTTAAATGTTTATAAAAATTGAATTTACATTGTTTACCTACATATTAGTAAATAGAACTTTATAAATATGTTATATAATATGTTTTAATCATTATGTTAACCTTACTTTTGCGCACGTAAGTCTTTCGATCTCTCACTACTTTAAGAGCATTAATTTGTAATATTTTATTTTTCTGTTCAGCATTATTTACCTTAATTATCGCGTTATAATCGCAGTTCTTTATTAGAATGATGCCACAAGGTTATTGTTCGGCGGAAGATGAAATGCTACCGTCGAAATCGAAAATCAAAAAAATTTTAGACACGGAAGACTATGGTAATTCCTGCCAAATAAGTGTAAGTATGTGTAGCCGTTACTCTAACGCTTATAACATTTACATATTTTACAGGTGGATAATTCAGATAATATATTAAACACCTTAAAAAATTTATACCATGAACGTCAAATGTGTGATGTTATAATAACTGTTGGAAATAAGGAGTACGCAGCACATCGTTTAATACTTTGTGCGTCAAGTGATGTTTTTGAGGTATGTACTTAACCTTAACCATTAATAGTGATAATTACACTTTTGTGTTAAAAACTTCTAATATTAGCAACAAACTAAGTAGGGCACATTTCTGTAAACATTCCTCTGTTAAATTATAATTTAATTATTGACGTACTATACTTATCTAATAAAATTATTTACTTAATTGAAAAAAATAATGGGATGTAGTTTTTACAAATAATCTATTCATATTTGGTTGAAGCTACAACTATAACAAATAAATTAAATATGAAAGAACAACTTAAGAACTAAACTCAATAACTATATACACAGTAAATTTTATAACAATAACAATCACGAATATTTATTTGGATACTTAGTTGATTGTTTAGCGAAATACAGATAACATTTGTACTGCATTTTCTTACGATTATCTAACTCATGATGTAAAAATACAAGGTGTACCATTCCCGTGGATGCGCAGTCGTCCAAGCTTTTGACCAATCAAGAGTTGGGTCCAAATGCTAAAGAGCAATATGGCTGCCACGATTATTATCTGTTATTTGCACCCTTAACCTCCAAAACTGTCAAAAAGTAGATATGTTGTTTTGATTATAAAACCGTAAATAGAAAGTGTAGATTGACCAAATACCTTGCAAGTATCTTGCATATCTGTATACTAGCGGTTAAGGGCCGACTGGTGGACGGGTCCATTTATTATTGAAAGTAAAAAATATTTATGACAGATCTCTTGTTTTAAGGTTAAGGTATATTATCTAACAAATACCAACTTAACAATGTTGCCACCTTACGGTAGTGTCATAAGTCGGAGGTCAAAGGTTATAGATTGTCTATGGTTATAGAGTTCTCTCATCTTCCTCCGATCTTCGTAAAAATGTATTAAAATGTTGCATTTTTATGCATAGAATAGTTTCTGAGAAAGAAATTAATTAATTATTAATTATGTAGTTTTATTTTATTTAATTTCCCCTAATCTTATATTTACATTGTTACTACATCTAACTAATTTTGTATTAGTGTTTCGCGGGTGCATTTGGACCCAATGTTTGATTGGCTATTCCACCAAGCGGCCGCCATTATGCGCAATGGTTCACCTTGTATTCTTACATCATGATCTAACTTATAAAAAAGATAAGAAAGTTGTTGCATCAAGAGGAGACATGCCTATAATAATAAAATGAAACTTTCATAGATGTCACACATAAAAATGCATTATTTAGTTTTTTCGAAGCTTCATAAAAAAAATTTTTAAAGAATTAAACTTGAATAGAAATTGAACCATAAAAAAAGAGTCTTGCTGCAAGAGAGAGCAAAAAACAAAGATGTGTTTAGTCACTAAACACATCTTTGTTTTTTGTTTTTAGTGTAAATTCTTGTGATGCTAGAAAACTTCAAATTCCTGGCGATGGCAAGATTAATACAAGTGTACCAGACACTCCAAGACACAGAGTATACAGGTATTCTATACAGAGTCTTAGATAGTGGAGCCTGTCTGGATAACAAATAAAAACACTACACTTGCTACCCCATCCTAATCAATGAGTTACCCATCCAAGTACTGACCATAGCAAAGGTTGCTTAACTTTAAGTACCTCTATAGATTGAGTATATCCACTCCTAATGGATTTGGTATAATAATTACTTAATTCTGCTCAAGTAGGTGTATAGTCAAGCTCCGTATTTTAATGTGGATTTCATTGCATAATTTGATCTTAATGTGGTCTAATCGTATTCTTAACTCTCTTGTAATTCTACAGGTGTTTTGCTTGTGGTATTTTGTATTATACAGTGTGGCGATCTTTCCTTTAGGTCATTGACTTTTTGTGATAATTGTGATTGGAATTTTTCAAAAAACTGAGGTTGGAAAATGTCTGTGACCATCTGGCAATACTATGAGTATAATTATTATAATGATAAAAAAATTTTGATTATATAAATGCTGTATTCGATTGACCCTCTTGCTAACCCACTAGTCACTACTGGTATTATTAAATTACTTCTACATGCTTATACAATTCTACTAGTAGCTTGTTTTAGAATATTTTCTTAAATTACTTTTTAACAATAACTTCTTACACTTATTCTCTGTTGCTGCATGATTTTGTGTTTCAATGTGAATTATTCCATTGAATAAAAAAACTTGGTTTTTAGAACAAAATCTGAAATTATTTTATTTGGTAATCTCCAATTCGAGAAATATTTTTTTAAAGCTTCTATAAGGATTCTTATGTCTTTCTTCATTTAAACTTCCAACCACTTAGACATAGATGAATAATCTATGACTAGAACAAACACAAACCATTCATGGCACATAACATTTTTACAATGTTGCAATATAAAATCCAAATTAGATGTTTTAAGCGTTGAAATCTATAAATATAGCCATCTACACAAAGTACCTTTAATTAATTCACCAATTACTTCACATTCTTGATCATAACAAAAATTCATAACCTTTATGATCCTTTGGTGTGGTATTAGTCTAGTCAAACTAAGAAAAATGATCCATAAACTTTGGCAAAATTGCTTCAGAAGCATTTGAAATGGCATTCCTATCCAAGAATGGTGTATTATAAAATATCCAAAATCTGACCATGGGAAAGTACCTAAAAATGAAGTTCAAATTGGCGACCCATTTTCGAAGTTTTGGTTACTTAGATAATAAATTTGTAATATTTAGGGTATTTATAAAGAACATAGAAATAAGTTTAAGTTTGGTGATAACGATAAGTGTAAATGAGTTATTTATTGATTTTCATAATTAATAGACGAGTATTAAACCCATTTTCTTTCTGCCCAAGAAACTTCATACCAGAAATGAAATTCACAGTCTTGCTAATTTTTGAGGTAATGCACCTTCTGTGAGTCATGTCCTTTATTTATTTTCTAAACAAACCTGCCGTGATTAATGGGTATTATTAAGGTCGAGCAAAAAGACGTATAATGGGTACATTATACAATAGTCGTGGATAAAATAAATACTTTACCACATGCAACATCTTTCACAGCACTGCACTGATATACGCACAATGTATTCTTATTAATCTTGCTATTGAACTTCATTTTCATTTCATTCCTTCATAGAAAGAGAGTTGACTGGATATTGTTCGTTTTTGTATTTTTGATGAGAATTATAAAATACCAAAAATTTCGTTAACGTGTATGTTTTTCGTGTGGTGCTCCTTGAGATACTATAAGAGTAATAAAAAAACTCCATGGCCTACTGTTTTTACGATTACAAAGGGAAAGTTTATCTTATATTTCTATGTTACCTAAACTAAAAAAACTTTGGCAGCATATGATACTTGATGAGTTTTTAAATTACTGTTTTTTAGGCAATGTTAATGAAACCTGAATGGAGTGAATGGCATGAAAGTAAAATAGAACTTCAAGAATTATCACAATGTGCAAGTGTGTTTCATTTGTTTTTGGAGTATTTCTACACTGGCAAAATTATTATTACACACACAAACGTGATGGCAATATTAGCTTTAGCTGACAAATATATGGTGAAGGTCTGTATTTTATTGTACTCAAAACAATGATGGTAATTAATTGATTGTAGAGTTTAACACAAGTATGTATAAAGTATATGTGTAAACATATCGCCCACGCTGCATCACACAATCAACTGTTTTCTTGGTTGCAATATACAACAACTTGCGGCTACGATAATGTTTCAAATTTATGTCAAAATTATATAAAATGGAATTTTGAATCTGTGGCAAATACTCCAGATTTTAGCAACTTTGAAACAGAATTGTTGTGCGATTTACTTAAACAAAGTGATGTAGTTGTATATAATGAAATAGTTTTATACAATTGTGTTGTGAGATGGTTAGATTTACAACAAATTCGCTTCAATCAAATGAAATTATCCGATATTGAAATGAATGAACAAATGACAAATATTGTAGATTGTGTCATGAAATGTATCCGATTTCCAATGATGTCTCCACGTGAATTAGCCGATTTGTTGTTATCTCCACTGTTGAAACAGTACAGTCAGGCCATGTTACAATATATGGCGACAGGAATGTTGTTTCAAAAGGGAAGAAGTGATGAAATTGATAGATTCTGTTCAACAGACGAAGGTAGAATATTGTGTACACCTCGTCTATATACTTGTGATACTTTTAATACCACTCTACTTATTGAAAATGTGCCAAGCATACCTAGTTATAACGTCACGACGTTAGTATTCTCAACTCGAATGTCAGCTGCAGAATATGAAGCTGACAAAATTAGCGAGTGGGTTGTGGATTTATATCCTAAAGGAGTCTGTTTTAAAAAATGTTTCCTAATTGTATGGCAAGGGACATTAGAAGTACCAGAAAGAGTTAAAAGTACAATTCGTTTAAGCCTCACTTGCAGAGAATTCAAAGAAGATATGAAAGTTAATGTAGGTGTTTTATTATATGGAACCCATGGGGGAATTGAACACATTATGCAAGTAAAGCAAAAAGTACATCATTTTAATTCTTTCTACCCCGTACTAGTGATTGATAATTTAATCCCATTCGAAGAACTAAATCCACCTGCGGGTGAAGTATTTTCAAGATCGTTGGAAGCAGATCCAAAACCTAAAAGCATGTTCTTAACTGGATCTCGTAGAGATCAATTGAAAATTAATATAATCATAACACCAGTTGTGTCTGTCTAATTAGTACATATTTATATTAATTGTGCATTTTTATTTTCTACAATTAAACATTCATGAAATTGTAAAATTTTTATTTAAAACTTGTGTTAACAACGACGCTGAGTGATAACAAACCTAATTGGTACAAATGCTTACAAATAAGTACCTTGTAATGGCCCTTAATCACACCTTGTGACCATTAGAAACATAAACTTTTGAAAACCTAATAAATACTTGTTTATTCTAAAATAATCACAACATACTTATATACTAGTGTCCCTAGTGTGGCAAAGTTTAGTATTTCATCCCAACAAATGATACGAATTAAACTTTTGAAATTCTTTGAATAAAATCATTTGAATTGCCTTTTGACATACCAAACATGTTGATATTTTTTATCGAAAATAGTCGTAAAATAAATGAAATGTTAAACATTGTCACACAAATGACTGAGTTGTTAGTTAATTAAAACAATCTGACCAGAAAATGTATGTAGGCACAATGTGAATTTAATTAAATAATTGAAATCTTTGAAAATAGTAATGTACCTGAACTTTATATTTTTGAACAGCCAAGGGATTGTCAAGGAAGCATCAAGAGAAGTAGATGAAGGAAGCTCGGTACTAATATCTAAAGATAAAATGACTAAACTTACTAAACAAGCTAAAATGAGCAAAAGATTTAAATCTGTTGAAGAAATGCAGTAGAGTATGCAATCGTGATGTACATTGACCCAAGATTAAATTTAAAATATTGATTAATGTATCAGTTCCTTCATTAGATTGTACCCACATTTACTTGAATAACTGTGGTAAATCTAATGAATACATATAGTACACATATTTCGCAAGACAAGTCTGAATAACCTGCTGTATTAACAGAATGTTATTAAGATTTGTAAAGACAGGTAGTAAAAAGATATTTTTCAACAGTTAATATTTTGCTCACCTTGATTCTGCATAACGTTTTAACTTTTAACATGAGTTGTTCCTTATAGCATCATATGCACTAAATTAATTCTACTTAAGAAACAAAAAATTTAAATATCAAAAACTGTACCTATTCACGTTTTTAGAAACAAATTATATCAATAAAATCACAAATAAGCAGTACTTAAACACATAAATCTAAGAATTATGGAATGATATAAATCATCTCCCCTTATAACCTATTTATAGGGCAGTTTAAAATTTATTTTAACAATAATGAATTACTAGTGGTATCTTAATAAATGTGAAACTTTTATGATCAAATGACCCTTTTTCAAATTAAAGTATCTTTCACAACTTGCCATGTGATGTAAGTAAGAAAATTAACCTAATAAAAAATCTGTTATCGCTTCTGTGATGTTATAATAAACATAAATATATTAATCATGACAACTTTATCGTACATACTTGTAAAAATGTTGCTGTATACATTTTTAAATTAAATGAGAAGATGTAACGGAGGTCGGATATCGGGAGGAGTCAGTTGTGAGAAGGTCGGATATGAGAGGTTCTACTGTAGTTCTCTTCAAAAGTTGTTTTCTACTATGAATTTCCTTACATTGTAATTAAAAAAATTGAAGAACTCAGTTTAAGGTTTATAACACAGTGAAAATAAATTGTAACAATAATGATGGAGTTATTTACAGAGTTCGTTTGTCTGAGGTGGAAGAATCCGAATTTTAGATTGTGTTTTTCCCCTAAACTCTATTAACATCATTTTCTGATTATTAATTGAAAGCAGCTTTCGATTTGCTTAATTGACAGAAAGTGTTGAAAGCATTGCAAGAACTGGGAATACCAAGGAAACAGAAACCCGATTAGGATGACATTTATCAATAAGACAGCAACAGTTCTATCTGAATATGGTAGGAGTAATAGATTTACGTTCAACAAAGATGTCAGACAAGGGAACTCACTATCGGCGCGGCTACATTATTCAACATGGCACTCGAATATACACTAAGGAAAATAGATAAGTCTGAAACTATAAGAACAAGGGGTGCTCAGATCATACCGTATGCGGATGACATAGTAATAATCACCAAACAAAGAAAAATTCTAGAAAACATTTAAACGAAATGGTAAGGAAGGTCACGAGATTGAACTAGAGGTAAATAAAGAAAAAGCAAAAATACTACAAATAGAAGCAAAGAGAGACTATGACTTTCACAGCAAAAGAACAACGTGATGTACGAATTCTAGAAAGTAAGAAGTATATTAGGACCTGTAAAAAGTGGAAATAATAAAATACGAAATAAATTGACCGAGGAAATATATAATGTACTGGAGGATGATATTGTAAACATCATTAAAGCAATGAAGATAAGATAGCTAGGACACATTTGGAGGTCAAAACAAGAATATTGGATAAAGATAATAATGGAATGCGATAATGGGAATCAGGAAATGTCAGAAGGGGTAGACAGAAGAAAACATGGATGGAAGAAGTAGAAAGTGAGTTAAGAATACAGTTGACTCGCGATAATCCGACATTTGACAGTCCGTCACAGGCATTCCTCCTGTCTGTTCAATGATTCACAACAATCCGACATGTTTGATAATACGACACCCGCTTGAGCAAGTAACTGTCGGATTATCGCGAGTCAACTGTACTTAGAATACGGAATATACAAAAAATAGAAAGGAATGGAGAAACATAGTGGAGAAAATGAAGAGGATGATCTGTGGCCTTGTAATAATAATGAGATTAACAATGTCTGCATCCGTAATTTTTTATCTTGTGAGCTTTGACGATTTTTATTAATCCTTCATCACTTGTATCATCAAGTATAGTTACACAATTTCTTATGACCATAACAGTATGTAATGTAATGGTGGAAAGACTCTCAAGCTTTTCTAGAAAAGAAAGGGCGTGTTTTTTAAATGCTAGAACCAAGACTCGAGTAGCGATCGTCGTTTTATAATAACTCTCTAACTTTTCTTCACATTGTTTTTAAATTACTCTATTTTGTTCGAGCCTATGTTCGAACTCGAGTTTCGCGCACCTAGTCAAAGGTGGGTGTAGCAAGTCGAACACAAAACATAACCTCAAATTCAAATTTGTGATTGTTTTTACGGCGTTGTTTTTAAGAGTTAAGGGGTGGAGGTCTTCTATGATGCTAAACGAATATTGTTAACAACATTCAAAAAGTATTATAGATGTTGAAAAAGTAACTATTCGGTACTTGAATACTCGTTACTTTACAAAATACCAAGTAACGATTACTGATATAACTTATTAATGATTACTTTGATTACTTTTGAGTAATCGTTATATTCATAGGTTAGGGCAGGGGTCGGCAGACCGTGGCTCGCGAGCCACATGTGGCTCTTTGTGTCCAAAATTGTGGCTCCTTCGAACAAATTCGAAATGCTCCATATTTGAATAAGTATCTGTGGCTTGTTAAAGGAAAATGCTAAGTTGCTAAGAATCCGCATTAAACAGTTTATACGAAGTGCTCGGAGTACGGGGAGTTTGGAAGACTAACGGCGTACGACCGCACCACCACCATATATGTGTGGCTCTTTGAATCTGGTTCAATCTGTTTATTGGGATAATTGGTTCTTTACACTCCAAAGACTGCCGACCCCTGGGTTAGGGTACCATTGAATAAAGAAAGCTTTCTTTATTCAATGTTAGGTACTTTGTTATATTGCCGTTACCGAATACCGATACCGAATACTTTTCATGTTCTTTCGTTTCATAATACCAAAGAGTATTTACCTACTCTTTCACAATACAAGTAGGTATATATATATATTGCTTTTAAGTAACTATAATCAAAGTAGTAATCAAAGTAGGTAATCAAAATAACGAATATATTAAATGATTACTTTCTACTGGAGGTATGAATAGTAACGAATACTTAAAAGTAACGATAATCCGACATCTCTAAAAAGTATTGTTCATTGCACTATTTTAAGAAACAAGTAATGAATGGTATGATTAATATTATAGGTTATGTTTATGTTACAGTTCAATGCAATTCATAAATAAATGTGCAATTATCCGTTTTTAAACTACAGTAGTTCGAGTAATCTAGATGTTAGAGCAGATTTTACTACAACTACATATTTGTGTAAATTAAAAACATGCCCAAAGAGAACATCAGCTTAAAATCTTCCAAAACCAGAAGTGCAGGACAATTATACCCAGACCCATCTGGAAATTTTTTCTTGACAAACCTCAGAGGGTCATCCATTTAATTTTTCTATTATAAGCTCGTTCATATTAGCACAAACAAGAACCACGACTCTGTCTTTTGCGAGTTTTCCACCAATACACTCTTCATCTTTAAACTTACACAAGTTTGTAGAAATACGGGTTCATATGCATTATAAATTTATCTGCTTGCATAATTCGTATGAAATTTTGCCCAGACCTGTTTTTTTTTAATTATTCTGCACATGTTGAATTTCATAAATGACTAAAGGGTTTTATTACAGATCCATTATTAATTAAATAGCGAGGTACCTTATAATTCATACAATCCTTTCATAAATTTCTTTAAAACTCTATAATCCCAGCACAGTGCTGCCTTCTTGTGAAAAAGATTTAACTGTACCTGTAGTTCACGACACTAAAATATGATGTTAAATTTATTTTATGTCATTAGAATAGAACCGATAAAAACTTGGTGTTATAGGATTGTCCTTATACTCTTTAAATGTTTCATAACTATTTGCATTAATTTATGATCAAGAGTTAAGAAAAGCAATTTCACTAACGTTAATATTGATTATAAATCAAGAGCTACCTATTCAATTTTCAAGTTTTTCCTCGTATTTTACTCCGCCAAAATTTAATGTGTGATGACCACATCTTGTAAAATGTGCAGAACATATTTATAAAACAAGCTACTGTTAATTTTCATTTGCTTCAATTTTAAATTTGGACCACACCTTAAGATCGTCGGTGCGAAGAAATTTAATACCTCAACAAGTAGTGATCAATCATAACGTAGTAGACCAAACACAAAATAAGAAAGCCTTATCAATGAAAATTAAAAAAAGTGATACCTATTGTAATTATTGGGAGATATTGTTGCACTAACACTTAAATCTTTATTATTGAAAAATTCTAACCTTCTCCTATAGTTAGTATAGGTCCAAGTACCTCAATTTCTCTCAAAGTAAATGTCACAACAGAGCTTTCTTATTTTGTTATTACTCTAATTAGACAAGTGTTTTAAATGGTATATATTTCAAAAATCAATTGAGTGATACCATTAAAAATCCCCTTAGAAACAATGAAGTTAAAGTTAATTTAGCATTGGAGATACCAATAATTTTAACTGCCAAAGTAATACACAAACATAATGAGCTGACGACATGCGTGTTTCATAAATATCAAACTTATTAACAATTTCTTTACAAAATAGATTGTTTTCTTTATTTTAGAAATCTCTTAATTTATACATATAGAAATTTTGGAAATGCCCTTTTAAACGTTACCGAAAGTGATGTAAAACTAAAAACGGTGAAGAAATATTAAGAAGCCAATGAATTGGGAAAAACTTTCATATCAACATAATCTTTCATTATTTCTTGTAAATTATCTGCAGTTGGTTTTAGAACACTTACTTCAAATCCTAATTGCTTAATTTTATTGCAGTCTAGATTTAAATTTTTAGGTAATAGTATCTCAAAATCCATATGCGGTGATAATGGTGTATTTTGAACTTCATCTTTCCTACACGCTTCGGCCCATGGTTTTAAATGCTTATCATTGGCATCATCAGCTGCTGTCGTTAAGTCAACTGCAGAAGAAACTAAGTTGCCATAGTAATCCACTTTTACGTCAAGAATTTCAGTTAAGAGATTACATATAGAACCCTGCGTAGATTCCGCATCATCAGCAACATTGTAAATCTATAAAAAAAACAAAATAAAAAAATTATACGACCTAATTTTGCAAAATTTACCTGTCCAAGTGTGTCATCTCTGTTACAAACTAACCATATCGCTCGACAGATATCAATTACATGTACAGTACTAAGTTTAAGATCGGAACTCCAAAGAAGCTTCATCGTTTCACCTAACTGCTTGTAAATTGCCGCCACCATTAGTCGGGGCATCAGGCCAGCTTTATCACCCAAGCCATATGTAATTGCGGGCCTTAAAACAGTATATCGTAAGTCTGGAATTTGTTCTAATTCCGTTTCAACCTGCAAATATTTTTCTACCTATCTTTATATTTTTTTTTATATTCAATATTTACCTGTCTCTTCCATCTAGCTATAAAAGTCCAAGGTTTAACCGTATCATCTTCTTTATGAGCAACTTTTTCAGCATTAAACATTTGACCAGATGATATTTCGATGTATCGTTTCACTTTATGCAAAGCGGCTTGATTGGCACAATTAAGACTTAGTTTAAGTATACCCTCTTTATATACTGGATCAGTTTGGGCAGGTTTTGTTTCTCCTGCGCAATTAATAACATAATCCCATGTATCTACTTCAGAGGATGGTGCAAATGCATTTTTACATGAATCTGAAAACATTTTCAACATTAGGTTCCATGCCTCAAATTTTATTTTCATACAAAAAAAAGTGGAAAAAGAGGCACCGAATAAACTGCATTATAAATTAATGGACAATAAAATAATGTCAACGGGGAAGACGTGCTGATGGAATCACTCCACCATTGGATCTATCGGTTACTCAACATATCCTTGGGTGGAATGGATTGTGATTGGTGCAGAGGTGCTTGATATTCGTTTTTGTTAATGGCGAAATGTTTTGCAAGTACATAATTCAGGTAGAATTCACATTACCACCAACCCACGTTTCTGCACGAGCAAATCATTTGATGTGAAGTTGTACTGGCCACGGTATAACTTCCAGAACTTTAAAGATGATATTTCAAACTGTTCTTTCTAATTAATTACTAATTCATTTCCACCTGTTTCATAAGAAATTTCTGTAATTGATCAAAGGTTAGCAGCCATATTGGATCACAGTCATTTTCCCATGAAGTACATCTGTCAAGGTGTGCTTATATTATAAATTATAAATAATATTTGATTGAGTGAAGTATCCCATTGATCTTTCAGTGGATTAAGGGCTTACGTAATCTTCAGTAGTACAGCAGTCAACTACTCGAAATCCCTTTTGCCTTTGATAGTTACCTAGTCAGAGGGAGTAAGAAAGAACACTACAAAACAATAGGAGAAACATATTCCTACATAGTCTTTAATGAACGAACAGAACGCAAGGACAATTTTTGTCAAAGAGAACAGGAACAGACAGCTTACTGTGCTGTCCAGAAAGCGTTTAAATATTACAGGCTGAAAAAGATGCAGATTCTTTAATTATAAACAACACCATAAAATGCATTAGTACCCTTCACAACACAATGTTTGTACTTGATGACGCATATCTATTTTATCCTGCTTACTGGAGTAAAAATCTTAGGAAATGTGTTCAGGTACAATTCAACATCCTTCAATTGTGAACAAGGGAAGAAAAGTATCATGGTCTGAGGGCTTACTATTTACTACGTAAATTGAAAAATAACAATCACCTTTCTGAATGGAAATGACTTTAATACATATTATTAATAAATAATAATGCATATTAATTAAAAGGGTCATTGTATTGTAAATTCATTATGTACTCATAGAAATAAGTAATTGTACATTTTTAACAAGTTCACTGTGAAAGACTTAGTTCAACATACAACCAAACTCCATGGTGCAGCTTAAAGGTAAAAAGTTGAAGGATGCACCACAATACGAAGATATTCTTTAGTTATTGACAGCACTTTATGTAGCATTCTCATTGGAGTGAAAAAAACACTGCTAATTTTGGATAATAATAGGCCATATTTCCACTTCCACTGGCATAACAATGGCATTGTAATGCTCACACTACCAACTTCAAATTTGCGACTGAAGTGGATGGTATTCGGGTCTATTAAAGAAGTGTTACCGCACTTTTTGTAGTGGTAAACAGGCACACATGGTGAGATGAAGAATGCAAACCAAAGTGCTTCAGACACAAAACCAGGATGTCGAGAATCCATACCGAGAGCAGAGATCAAAAGCCAAAAAAACTTAACAGAAAAAAGAAAAGAGAGTACATGGAACAAAGAGCGAAACAAATAGAGCGCCAATACCAAAATAAATAAATAAGGAATTTCTAGAGACGTGAAGGAGGGAAACAATGTACCTAAAAGACAAGGAAGGGAATCCTTCGGTGGCAAAGAAGACAAGGCTACTGAAAGCGAACAGAAGTGTAGGGACAGTAAAACATCTTCTACGGTCCAAATAATAAATACAAAACTAAGACTGTATAAACCATAGTAAGACCTACGGCATTGTACGGGTGTGAAATTTGGACCCTAAACAACAAAGTTAAGAACATGGAAAAGGAAGGTACTGAGGAAAGTACTGGGAGGGAAAAAAAGAGGATGTATACAGAAGAAGAACGATGAGGAAGTGTACCAATTATAAAGGGTGTCCCAGTTCAAACTGACACATGTTAAACATGATTATTGACTAAACGAAATAAGATAAAAATGTGCGGTTTCAACCAATAAATTTCAAATTTTTGACAGTTTTCTCCTAATCACATTACAAAATTTGCCCATTTATACAGGGCGAGGGACAAAAATTGCCTATCTTCAACTAAAAATTACTTGAGATATTTAAATAGAACCCCCTGTATATTTTTACACTCTTCAAAACCTGAGTTCTATAGCTTTTGAAAACTGTCAACATGTTAGTTTCATTTTTACAAATAAAGAAGATAAGGGTATTTTTGTGAATGTTTGCATTCTCATTAATTTCAATATCGCCAGTAGTTTTTCAATTTTTTAACTACTTATCGGTAGTTATTTTCTGCATTTTTAATTTTTTTGTCATTTGTACCTTTAAAAAATATGTAGGTGTAGCAAATTTAAACATCATGGCAATAATTTAAAAAAATATGGCAACTGAATTTTATAGAATTTGGAAAAGTAGGGTTTTTTCCAAAATAACACAGTAATTGATATAATAAAAATTTAATTCAAAATAATTTCATATGGACTTGATAAAGCCTCAAGGAGGCGAAACGTTGTCAAAGGTTTACATAAAATGATAAAACTATTATAAAATTGGCAGGAAATCACCCTTATTTCATCACATAAAAATTTTTACAATAAATGTGGCCAAGAGAAAATGCTGGAAATTATTTATTTTTAATTTCCTATCAATGCCGCCAGACGGCGTTTCACTGATTTCAAATTGAAATTCCCCTTTTTGAGCAATTTTCCTTAGTAATGTATTTAAAAACATATGTATATCCATTGTAAACTAGCTATCAATGTGTAGAACTTTGTTTAATAAATTTTTACGATCGCTGTCGAAATAAAGGGAGGGGGAACCCTATAACGTGTTACTCGAAAATAGTATATTAAAGTATAAGTGGATAAACAGGTCTTTAAAACACGCGCGAGTTTTCAAGCACGACGGCGCAGCTGGAGTGCTTGACATAGAGCAATAGAGCAAATGCAACTGTTGCAGGACTACTGAAATTGTGAAACAAATTAAAGTTTTCATAGCCTACTTATTTATTTTAAGCGTACAATTTGTTTATACTCAAATTATCTGTTATATTACTTATATTACCACATTTTTCACTATATCTTCGGTACTATAAGAGCTATTGACATTATTATTTTGTCAAATTACTCCCTTATTTCCTTCCAATAGCAGTAAAAAATATTTTTGGTACCATTTGAATTTTTTTAGAAAAGCCAACCGTTTTGTTCTTTCAACAAGTTCTCTATTCGTAGACAAAGATAAGAAATTTGTGGTTTTGGATTTTTTTGGTAATAGCAAGTATTGTCTTTACATCGAGACCAATATTGACAAATTCAAGCAACCCGTTTCGAAGTTACACGATTTTTTCCAGTAACACGTTATATGGTTCCCCTTCCGTTTATTTTGACAGCAATCGTAAAAATTCATTTTAAACAAAGTTTTACGCATTGATCACTAGTTATAATGGATATATTTTTTTATACATTACTGATAAAAATTGCTCAAAAAATAGAAATTTCAATTTGAAATCAGTGAAACGCCCTCTGGCGGCAATGATAGGAAATTAAGAATCATTTCCAGCATTTTCTCTTCGCCACATTTTTTATAAGATTTTTTATTTCACTGCTGAATCTCAAATAGTTTCTGAGTTATGGCCAGCCTCCTTTCTTAGTTGTACACCCGGTACAATATATAAAGCTTGTCAGCTTTCGTAAAGCAATATGAGTTGACAAAATACTGAAAAACTAAAAGCAAGAGGAAATCATTAACTGGTTGAATCATTTATGATACAAAAACCTAATTAGAATCCCAACAACTAACCCATTCCACATTTTTAATTAAAATGAAATAATTCCTAAACAGTTAAACACAATAATAATAATAATAATATGGGAATGCAAATCCTTTGATTTCAAAATGTAAATTGATATTTATTTACTTTCATATCATTAAAATGCAGCTCAGCTCTATTGTTTATTATTTTGAACAAATTTCTTTTGTTCCCTAATTAATGTAACGGTAAATCATTACTCAATAACAACTAATAGGAAGCAATGAACCTTAATAAGTATCTGTCGACTTGATTGTATCGACATAGAAGAGAAAAAAAATTCATTAGTCCTTTATATAGATTAATCATTGGTGCTTTGACTGCTCATTATCAACTGTTTATCATAGCAGTTTCCTTGTCTTGTAGTAAAACTGTGCAGTGATTAATACGTACCTAAATTAATTAAATTGGCACTTTTATACTCGATTATGGGGTTATTAAACACTTCCTGATGTGCGGAATTGAGCCATGCAACTTGTGGAGGCACTTTATCAACAATTCTAACGGATTTCACTAAATTATTTGATACTAAATAAGTAACTAGATTTCTTCCAATAAAACCACAACCTGCAAAAAAATGTTGCTGATGAAAGGTTTAAGGTTAACTTTTTTATCACACTTACCACCTAATATTAAAACAGTTGGTTTTTCCATATTATCAACAATTAATATAATTAAGTACAATTTACGAGTCTTTATAACGTTTTATCAATATAAGTTGACTTCCTATCACTACGAGCTTATCACCGGTTTCAATCCCCACTATAGGGGTATCCGGTGCCGGTCGCTGTCTTCAACGACCAATCAGCGAACGTTAGGTATGTTGGGGAGGGTGATCTTTAACATTTTAAAAATAATATAAATGACTAAATCTAAATGTATTATACATTTAATACATTATTTTGAAACATAAAAAATAAAAAATTATTGAAAATCATTTGCCCTTCTTACAAAAATTACTTAATCGCATTTGTATAAGAGGATAAGCAAAAGCAAAACAATTTTTAAAACTGTTTTAAGTCAAATTCCGTTTCAGCATTGTATCACCAGTGGCGTATCAGTAATGTAGTATTTTTATTGCTAAGCTGGATTTATAGTGTCGGTATCACTGAACTCAGAGTTCAGTGGTCGGTATCGGTAAACACTTTGTACGAATATTTACGAAATAAAGCCCTCTACTATCATGAAAGTCACCTTTGGCTCTCGTTGAAAATTAAGAACCTCGTTCATTTAACCATTGAATAAATTTTATTCAATGATTTAACTATACTAATAAGTTATTTTTTTATAAAATGTCGAATACCTACATACGTGCTTGATGTTGTACTGGGCGGGGCAAGGGAATAAGTGTTTTTGAAACAATAATAAAATTGTTAGATTTTGCTTTAAGAAAAATTTATTGGTAGAGCTACATTATGTAAGAATATAGCAGTCGATAATAATTATGAAGGGAAAATCACATCGGGCATGTGATCTCCGTTTCTGTTGATGCATTGTTGAAGTCGTTTACGGAAATTCGCCTCCACTCTTCCCAGGAAATCTCTCTGTTGATTTGAGTGATTTGTTGACGATTCGCTTCCTTCAATTCATTTAACGTTCTTACGGGACCTGCCTTCTTATAGACACAAGACTTGAGGTACCCCCATAGAAAAAAATCACATGTGGACAAGTCTGGAGATCGAGTAGGCCATAATAAAACGTCACCAAACCTCGAAATGTGACGGTTATGAAAGAGGGGGCGACGAACAGCCATAGAAGTTCTGAGGTGTGTTTCCATATTACATTAACCCCACACTAAATGAAATGTGTTTCACTAAGTCTCGAGAATGAGACTATTTCAATTCCACATTTTTTATTAAATATATGTAGTCCGCGACAAATAATTGGCAGCCTTCGCCATATGCCTGATTTCAATGTGTGAAAGAGTAACCCCAGTTGGCAGCCCTTTGAATTGCAACAACAACCAATCTCTTCTTCTCATCAGGCCTCAGTATAAACTGGCGATCAGGTTCCAAAATATTGAGTCCTCAGTATTTCCGTTATAATATTGCCCTCTAGGTATTCCGTACCTGCCCTCGGCTTGCCTCGGCGACAATCTTGCTTCTGATACAGAGCTGTTTGCAGGATTTCGTCAGTGTAGTAGGCGTACCTTCTGGCACGAAACTGTCACTTATAGGTTCTCGGCATGTCTCAAATTATCCTTCGAAAAGTACACTTATAGAAAAACTGTTCGCAACTCCTGAGGAGACTCTGCGCGTGTTGTTATATACATGAAAAGGGGGTACCTACCAGAAGAGAAATGGCAAATGACTTAACGTTGCTAACGACGAAGTGCTCGATGTATCTGTATTTCAAAATCGTCTGCTAAACTTGAGCTATCCACCCATAGATGATGCAAAGTGTTGAAAGTAGTTGAAGGAAAAATACACGTTTGTCTCAAGTTACCATGCGTGTCTCAAGTAACCCCAGTTTACGGTATAGGTACCTATATTATTTTTTATCGATTATTTTTGGTAATTATTTAGAATCGGGGGCCATGCACCAAGCCGTTTCAACTTTTCCCCTATAAGAGAGTATTACCAGATAACTAAGAAAAGGTACAACATAATGACCGGAACCCACTATTAAAAATTCAATAAATAAATAATAGCAAAATATCAAAACTTGGCGGATTTGTCCATAGGATCGATATTTACATTTACATTGGAATTCTTCTTTTTTCAAAGCAATTTTTAATTGTGCAACTTGTGTTAATTTTTATTTCTCTTTTACAGGTTACCCACTCCCTTTTGATTATTCTACAATTTCTTGAGTTATCGATTATGTACATTTATTACTGACACTGATGAATGATAAGTTCTTGACCTTTCCAACTTTGTCACGGTCAAAATCCGGAAGTCGTTTTTATTTTACTCCTCTACTATTTTAAATTAATTACTGGCTGGGTATGTGACCTGCAATGCATTAGTGCGTTTACATTAGACAACCCACGTGTTATTTATACGTTCTTTCAATTCAGGCACAGACAACAGTGATGAAGCGATGAAGGTGATGATGAATTTGATGATTATTCTACAATGTCTTCACTTATCTATTATATGTTGAGTAATGCTTTACTATTTATTTCATATTTATTTTTTAATTATAAATTCATACCTATTCACCAGTAGACAGTAACTCTACAATTAAGTGCTCAACAACAACAAAATTTTAAAAGGGTCGTTTTCCGAGGCAATTTTTTTCATTTTGCCTATAAGGGACCCCTTCCCTATCATTCCTAACATTTTTACCCGAAATTGGGATGGCCCCGGATTCAACTGTTAGGTACCTTGGAAAGAAACACAGATCCCATATTAGTTGCACGTTCGGGATTTGCACCACAAATTACACACATTTATAGTTTGTGATATGCACATATTGCAGAGTGACAAGGTAAATGTAACGTTAAGTTGTTTATTTCAGTGTGCCCTTTAATGACTATAGGTATATAAGCGCACGTAAGTGAAGAACGGGGTTTTTCTATGACACACCCCTTATGTGCAAATTGCTAGGCCTAAACTTTCATCAGTATTGCCAGTATTACCAAAGAGTATATAATAGGTAAGAGAAACAATTGTCCTTTAAAAACAGCGTCATGACTTTAAAATCTTTAAAGTAGCTTTAAAGTACAGTGACTCTATTACAAACAGTGACGACAAGCGATGTATCGATTTTTATTGGCCATGGCATATTTTGCCTCATAATGGCGGCCTTACTGTGTTTACCTTTGATTAGCGTGATTTTTATTTGGATTTAGCACGTTGCTAGGATACCACCTTTGAGTTCGTAGCAACACGCCCAAAATTTTGCCTCCTAATGGCGAAGGGGTGGAGCTAATCGCTGCTTGTCGTCACTGTTTGTAATAAAGTCACTGTACTTTAAAGTAAAGTCACTAAATATTCTAAAGTACCGCAACGTTCGCCATTTTGGGGTTAAAATTTTGGCGGCAATTTCAAATATTGAAGACCTAGTCGCTAGAAAATTTAATGACTTTATGAAGTGTTTCTTAAAAACTAAACTCACATTAGATACTTATCAATATATTTCTTAAAAATTAGTTGTCATTGTTATTAAAAGGTACAGTTTAATTGAAAGATAAAAAATTTGGAACTTTGCCACACGAACCTAACATACGTTTTTAAAATTGACATTTTATTTTGTCGTGTTAATACTTCATTTAGAATCGTTATTTAAATCACAGAAAAGGATAACTAAAAAATACAGCAAGTAGTGTGTAAGAATAAGAAGACGAGCCTGTCTATGGGAAAACTACAAGTTTATGATGTTTTTCAAATTGCCGCGTTTCAAACCAAGTGTCAAACGTCAAACTTAGTAATAGTAAAATTTTAGACCAATGGTCTAAGAGTAAAATACTAATTTTCATCGTATGTCAAACACAGATGTCATTTTTCCGCCATTTTGGGGTTAAAATTAGCTTTCTCTCTCTAACTCATTGGAACATAAGGTTGCGGTACTTTAGAATATTTAGTGACTTTACTTTAAAGCGCTACTGTCGGCCACCTAGTAGAGGACTAACGAAGTAATGTAACTCGAAAAAAAATAATAGCCTGTAAAATTTTATGGTTTCTATGCACAATATTTATGGTTTTTAGTTTGCGGTGTTGTGACATTTACCTGTCCCTTCATTTTGCGGACTTATTGGTTTCAAATATACCTTTTTAATTCAAAAGAAATTTTGTCAGGTGTATGCAATTCAATAATCTGCTTAATAATAAGGGATTAACACTCAAAGATAATCTTACCTACCAGAGGTGGATAAATATTTGAAATAAATCTATTTGAAATACCTATTCAAAATAGAAAATAGCATTTTGTATTTTATATTTCAAATACTGTTTTGTAAAAGTATTTTATATTTATTATTTAAAATAGAAAACAAAGGTATTTTCTATTTGAAATATATTTTTTCGATTATAATTTATGGTGTAGGTATTGGAGCATCTGTTGTATAATAATTACGACCTATTACTGAAACTTTAAGATCAATTGCAAGGTTCAAAGCATACATATTATGGAGAGCTTCTTCCACATTTAATTCGCTTACATGAAATTTTAAAAACTTTTGAATTAGGTAAAATATTTTAAATTTTGCTCTGTTCTTGTGACAACATTATTAAACAGCTTGCAAAATAGGTTTAAAGATTATTTATCACTCTCATCGGCAGTTAATGATGCTTTTTTAAATTGCGTTTGGTTTCACAAGACAATAAAAATACACGAAAAGCATTTTGTATTTAAAAACTTATTTGAAATGCCTATTTTTCATTTTGTATTTTAAATAACAACGGTCAATTCTATTTCTATTTTGTATTTTAAATATGTTGAACTAACCTATCTTATATTTTCCATCTTAAATGCTTTTTGAAAACCATTTTACCCACCTCTGTTACCTACTGCATCTTTGAAAACACTAAACTAGTTATGGCAACGTTGTAAGACCTTTTAGAAAAACGAATTCTTTTATCTCCGTCTTTCAATAACCTGAAACTACTTTTAGGACAAAAATGTAAACATAAAGTGATATGCAACCCAACGTACATACCTACGAAAAAGCTCATCACTTTAGTTCTCTTTCTATTATATTCTCGTTGGTATTACCAAAGACCATATGCTCTTTGGTATTACTCAATGTATTACCAAGTATTACTTTTGGAGATACGATGAACATGACTTAATTACCAATTAAAACAATCAGAGTATTACGGTTTATCATTCATTCATTTTCGCCCTTTATACTATGTACTTATATTATAAGATACAATTTTATATTGGACCTTATTTCATTTAGATGCCATACTGATAACCGATAATTCAATTTCATTTTTGTTATTAACTTTTGCAGTGCTTAATATTTCGGTAGAATTTGGAATAAAAAGACATAAGAGAGAGCCTATTATCAAAATTCCGGCAACAAAAAAAATTGCAACCGCCGTATTTACGTCAATTAAAAATCCAAACACTACATTACTAAAAATCGCTCCCATTCGTCCCGCCATTATAGCCGTACATATGGCTATAGCATTTACGTCTGTAGGAAATAGTTCAACAACTACGCTCCCCATTGCGATATTTGATATACTCATGGTTGCTTGGAAAATGCAAGCAGCTATCAAATATTGAAGTGAAGAATTAACCCAATAAATCCATCCGGTACTGATCCCTCCTAAAAGTAAAGTCACCAATGGAATTATTCGTTTTTCAAACTTGTTGGATAACCATCCAGCCAACAGATTACTTAATAATGCGATCACTCCCATTATAATGGTGTTTTCGTAGAGACTGGTATCGAAATTTAGCGAGCAATCATTATTAGAGTTAATTATGGGGAACGATACATTTTCACTTATTCTCTTATTTATAAGTGTTGGTAACCACAATCCTAAACCATAATACCTAAAACTTAAAAATGAACCATTGGGTAGTTACAACAGTTAGGACATACCCAAACATATTAGAGAACGTAACAAAAGTGGTTAATAGTGTCATTGATAATAAGGGAGGTTTAAATAATCTATTAATTTGTACGTAAATTTTTAAGATTATGTTTTTAATTTTGCTTTTCGTCTTGTCAGTACTAATCGCACTATTCCGATAAATGACACTACGATGTGGGTATCTGACAGGGCATTCATCTCTATTTCTTCCGGTGTTCATTGTGTACATGTGTTGTAAAACCCTCAGTGCATTATCGGGAGCAACTCCTGCCAAAAACTTTGGACTTTCTGGAAGATTCATTAACCATATTCCTCCTATAATTTCAGGAAGAGTTAGAACCAATAGAAACGCTCTCCAAGGACTCCATAGTACAAAATTTCCAAATGCTACGTTGAAGTTTAGTGGTAATATAGTCCAAGCTAAAGCTGGTAATATTAACCACGGAATCGTCAAAAACACTCCCGAGTAGTAAATGCTCTTGGTACGATGTTTAGGAGCATGAAATTCGGCTAAATACGTAAAGGTAACGCTACCAGGTGCTCCTATTAGGAAACCGCTAACAAATCTGCAAATCATTAATCCGAGAAAACTTTGTGTTAATGCACAAATGATGGTGACTATGACATCCAAAAGCAACGTGGCAACTAATACTTTTTTCCTTCCGCTCAAATCTGCAATAACACCCCATAAAAATGAACTACACATTCCTCCAACAAGAAACGACGCGTTGATAAATCCAATTTCGGTAGATATTAAGTCAAGTTCGCAATGAGCAGCGGGCACGACATACGCGCTTAATCCATATTGTAATCCAGTAGAAATAAAACAAAAGGCGCAACATGCCATTACGTTATAGTGAAATTTTCCATATCCTATTATAAAAAGCCAATTCCAACAATATTAAACTAAAAATATATTTATTAAAAAAAAGTATACCTACCAATAAGTTCTAACGTTGCATCAAAATCTTTATTTTCATTCAAATTCATTTTCAACCCAGATTTCCCACACTAGTCATATTGCTTCATTGTTCTTTGCCACGTACCTAACACCTTGAATGCATCAATTGAAAAGACTTTTTGTAGTTGATAAATTAGAGTGCTTCAAACTGAGCGACACGTGTTACCTCTACTATTACAAAATGATGTATGTGTTTCCAATATTCATTCTAAATATGAAAAACTGTAGTAGATTGTTTACTTAACAGTAGCGGGACATACCAAATTGAGGTACATACTGTATAATTAAAAAAAAAAGTACTGTGACTTTTTCTACAGCCCTATTGAATGGATTCCGTTTCATTAAGAAACAAAAACAATGCTTAAGTGTTTACATCGTTTGTTTACTTCCTACCACCTTGCCAAATATATACTATAGGTAATACAGGTTAAATAAGCTATTATACTTACCCAAAAGTTACATTAAACAATTACCTATCCGTACTTTTGCCACGCCACTGGAACAAGGGTTGGTATAGTAATTGCGAGTTCAATAGTGCTCCACCTCAATTTACAATCATGTAAATTAAATTTCTTAGCAGTTATAATACGACCTGTCTTGTAAAGAGTATATTATTCGTACACATGTATTCTTGCATATTCGTAGCTAGATACATTTTTAAATTTGGCGCCATCGGGAAAGCTTTTCAAAGCTTCATTCAGAATACGAGTGGAAAATTGCAAGAACTTTCTCCGAAAGTTCAAAAGGTCAAAGAAATATCTTCCGGGAAAGCTTTTTCATCAGGATAACATGAGCGAAGGAAGGTAATGAAAACTTTCTAGAAAGCTTTTCCGAATAATTTTATCTAATAAAGCTTCGCGTCATGATGTGAAAATGATTCCGAAACGATATTTAAAATCTCGATTAAAAATCTATTAGGCGTTAGTTAAACAATTATAATATTAATTTAATAAACGCTTGTTAGAAATATAATGCGAAAACGAGCCGTTACTGAATTTATGAAATTTTAAACGCCGTTTGGAAAGCTTGCACAATAGCTGCGTGAAACGGCTAACAGAAGGTGAAGAAAGTTCGTTTCAAATAATCCCGCCCACAAATCAATTTTCCAACTTTTCCCTTACATTTTTACCTCTCATTCGTCCTATAGTGCAAGCGATCAATATCCCGCAGTGAACTCTAATATAACAGAGTTCACTGATATCCCGCATATCTACGTCACGTCAAGCACACACGCAAACGCTATTTGGATGAACGGATATACATTAAGGGAAGCAAGTGGGAGAGGGGTACTTTAGTAAACAAATTTGATATGAAAAAAATGCATAATTTACAGTCTTTGACAAATGTAATGTCCTTTGGATACTGTGACTTAGGCAACCAACATATCGTAGAGTAGATGAAAAACTGTGGATAATGACGATTTATTTAAAAGGCGCAAATTCTCATAGAATTCTAATTTCAACCAACTTCAAATCTGTAACTGATTATGGATCCTCGTGGAAACCTAAATAATAACAATAATATATATGTATGTAACTATCCCCCCCCCCCCCCCCACCTCAGACACAAGCACTATTATTCTGCACAAATGAGTCATTTTTCTTTCCACCCTTAAGGGAGGTGGGGACGGAGAGGGTAACGGACAATTTGTAAATCATGAAAAGATGTTAGAGGAAAAAAAAAGTAAAAAAAGATTGTTTTTCTGGGGACCCCTACCCCCCTTTCCACCCCCAAAAAAGGGGTTGCACTTGGGGGTGAAATTTGCAATTTGAGAATAATTTTTATGGAGAATCCAAAAGTGCAATAAAAAATAGGTGTTCCCATTTAAATTTCAAAACTCACCCCCGCTCCACCCCGCAGGGGGTGAGGGTGATGTTTAAGTTTACGTATCATAACTCAATAGGTTTCAAAAAATAAAGGAAACTTGCTTCTTCCTTTTTGTAATTTGTAATGTGTCGTTCTCGAGATATTCAAGGCAGAGTCAGTAGATTATTCAAGGGTGTATATTTTGACTTTAATGGCATCCTGACCCTGACGACGAACGGGTGATCCGATCCAAAAGTTTACCAGAGATTTGGAATCAGTAAAGAATTTCCTATAAGATGACATCACTTCCAGCTTTCTAAACTTCTGTAACATCGACCAACGCCGGCACAGACACACAGACATCCGGACCAATTTAGTAACCAACTTTTTGAAGTTGGTTGAAAATGGAATTTGTGAAAAGGGACCTGGCAAGTGACGTCATTAACCTATTTTTTAACGGCTCTGAGGGCAAAATTTTTTCTATTCGTAATAGCATATACAGGTTGCGCACGTTAAGGGAACGTGAGAGTTGCATTCACAATATTGTCATTTTAGCCAGCGTAAACTGAAAATACGTGTTTGGTGTAGCGTTTGTTTTCCCACAGAGCTGTCAAAGTCAGCTGATTGCCTGGACTCTATATCACAGAACAGTGCTCTATATGCTAAAACCAATCAACTCACTAAAACTAATCGTTTCGCTTTCTTCAAAGATTACACAGAAAGTGGGGATGTTCTGTGAAAGATTAGAAAGTTACTAATCTTTGGCTTTCTTATTTATAAATATTATAAATACACGGTGATATGTTGATTGCCTAAGTCACAGTATCCAAGGGACATTACATTTGTCACCTGTCACATAATGGACTGACTGTAGGATTTACAGGGGGTAAGGATGGTTCTTGGGTATTTTTGAATGAGTAGTTCTAGAAAAAACGATGCGTGGATATGCTTTACAGCTTTTCACTATTGATAATAAGACATGAAAAATCATCAATGCTCATCAACAACCATGTTCATAGTGCCAAGTAGGTATCTACCATAGAAATCGGACTAACATAGTTTTCGTTGTCCCTGTAAATAGACAATATAGTATGTACGATCATTGTTTATTAAGAAAACGATGTACCCATAAGAAATCAAAAAGGTTTCCAGTTGATTTGTAGTTATTCGCACGTTGCGGTAATAGCAAATAATATTTTTAATTCGGAAGTATTTAAAGTTGCCTATATGCAAGGAAATTAATTTTCATCGCTAAATAAACCAGTTCGTATTTCAAGATAATAGTGCCTGTGGTACACGAAACTTTGTGGCATTTAATGTTACAAGCAAGCGGTTTGGCATACTTGATCTATGCATAAAATAAATACATTCGGCCCGAAGTTCTTTCGAATTCATCCCTTAGGGCCCAAGATATATCGATTTCAAGATCGCTTTGATACTCACCGATATCTTCCGTCCTAATTATCGTACAGCTATCAAATTGGTATCAAAATGTGCATAATTTTATTCTGAATAAAACATCTAAGAATAAAAATCGCTCTAAACCCAACCAATTTCTGGATATAATTGAAACTATCAAAAATTCAATTTTTTTCTTTAAAAATGGAGCGTGGTCGTTGTATATTGCAAAAACTATAAAAGATAATGATTTTTATTGTAAATCAATAGATAGGCACGTTTTTCCTGAAAGTTACAGTACTATGAAAAATAGAATATAAAAATAACTACGGTATTTTATGCGATATGCGGGGTTGCCGTGGTTCTGAACCCGCACATATAGTTGCATATAGTTTTCTGCACTTTCGATGAAAGTTGTGCTGAAACAGAAAATATTTGATTATTATTAATTGCTATAGGTATTATACGGAAGTTACAGTTTCCATCATATCAGTTTAGTACCTACTAAACTGTTGTTGTTGCACTCGCCTTTGCATAGTTTGCAGGTTATGGTACAAGGTAACTTGTACCTCCGGCAGGAGCATCTAAAGGTGTCGCAAGCTAAATTACAACCACACCTATCCAAGGCTCTACAAGAAGTCCAAATTTCTGGCTTGGTGGTCGAATGCGGTTCCCAAGAATCATTGCGTAATCTCCACCCCCACAAAGATGGCGAAGGAAGTGGGACTGGAGTGATGGCTGTGCCCCACACATGAACGGCCTGATAAGCAGCTCGTTTAATATGTTGTAAAAGTGCGTCCTGCTTTGGAGGAATGGCATTCATGACTGGTTTGCAAACAGGTACTTCCTCGCATCGTTGACACCGGTGATGTCTTTGCCTTTCACACCATACAAACCGACTGTGTATGACTCAAGAGATTGCAGCAGAGTGTCGTCAAGCTGCACAGTCAGAGGAATACCTAATTTCTTGAAAGCTGCAGTATGTTCATCCTTCCAAGCTGCCCAGACTCTCCGCTTGCCCTTTGATCCGAAAAATGAAACTGTGTCACAGCCTGAATATGAATGAAACGATGGAACGCTAACGCATCATCATCCTGATCTTCGCTCGAAACATTGTTGAGTATATTCGCATTGCATTTCATCAGGACATATTCCCTACCAGATTTCTCTGCCTTCATGTCGGGAAAATGACTTAGAATTTTCTCCCGCATGCGAGTAGTATGCTCTGGTGCCACATTTTCTATACTCACGCCAAGCAACTGTACAAGTATAAATTCGCTTGAGTTTCCCCATGTTGAAAACATAGTTGCGTTTCACACCGCCGGAGAGGTTTCTTCCACGTCTCTGGTCCTCCGCACAAGAAACACAAGGGTTCCTTTAGGTGAAGAAAAGTGAACCCCGATCGTGTTTCCCTCTGATTTCGAGCTGCTGATTCGGCACCAGTCTCAGCAGTTCCCGGATTAGAGTGAGAGATAGATGCTTCAATTAAGGCCGGTTTCAAATTTTGGAGACAGAAATTTCAGCGAGCAGGTCTTGTGCCACTTTGCACGTCTCTCTATTAAAGTTTCCTTGATTCCATTCCCCTCATCTAGAACATTTACATCACGTCCACACGGAAGTACATAATTGTACGCCCTTAACATCTCCAAATTTGTAGCCAAGGCTTCGTATCCCAACGTTCTCCTAGATACTATAGGATTATTAAGTGGGCAGGTCATGGGTCCTCCACTTGTCTGGCACACACAACACAGTTCCCAATTCAACTGACCTGTCAAATTCTGTAGGTCAAGTTCCGCCAACACAGCTTTTCTTTTTTTTCGACATAGTACTGCCTGGTGATAGCAGAAATAGACATGAAATTGTACCTATGTTTACAGATTGGTGTTATCATAAATTGAAACTTACCTTCACAGATTGGTATACAAATATAATATTTATCACAATTCAGTCATATAATATCATCAACATAAGATAATATTGGTTTGAGACACACTTCCGACTACAAAACTGCATTCCGATAGAGTACATAACCGAGTTATTAAAATCGTTACGGTCAGGTTTGCGTCCACCGTCACAACTCTTTTAATATATTTTTTTTAAATCGGCCAGAAAGTAGTACTTTCCGGATTATTTTTAGGCCAGAAAATGTCATTTTGACGGACTGAGCCGGAAAGTTATTGTGATAGTCCGGTAAAAGTTTTACCGGACTCATTTTTACTTTACCGGACTCATTTTTACTTTCCGGCCTAGGATGGTCAATTGTTCTTCCCGTTTCTGGACGATTTTAAAAAAATATTGTACGTAATACGTCCCAAAAGTGCTTTTACTGGACTCGTAGGTTTGCAGGACTCGCCTGCGGCTCGTCCTGTAATTTGCCAACTTGTCCAGTAAAAGATCACTTTCGGGACTTGTTACGTAAACTACTATTTCACTAATGTTGTTGTGTACAGAAATTAATTCTCTACATTTTATCTTGGGACATAAAAATCGATATATTTTATAGTTTTTGTAATATTGCAATAAACGTCCATTTCTAAGGAAAAAACTCGAATTTTTTGATAATTTCGATTATAGGTATTCAGAAATTGATTGGGTTTAGAGCGATTTTCATTCTTAGATGATTTGCTCAGAATAAAATTCTGCAAGTTTTGATATCAATTTGATAGATGTACGATAATTAGGACGGAAGATATCGGTGAGTATCGAAGTGATCTTGAAATTGATATATCTTGGGCCCTAAGGGATGAATTCGAAAGAACTTCGGGTCAAATGTATTTATTTTATACATAGACTATTTGTGCCAAACCGCTTGCTTGTAACATCAAATGCCACTTTTTCCTATTATTTTCCTTGTACCGCGCGCACTATAAGGATGAACGTTTATTGACGAGCGTCTCGCCCACTGACCTGTATCATAAAGGACTGAGCATTCTTCAATACAACATTGAAGCAAACAAGCCCCACCTAAATATTAGTTACTTCAGGTGCCAACTAGTGCGTTAGTTATATAATGATGGTAGCTCGGTGTTTATAATGTGTTGGTAGTACTGGTATCAGCTGTTACAGTTTAGCTTGTTCTAATCTATATGCTTAATATCTGGTGAAAAGTAGTATAATTACAGGCTCATAATTATTTAAAAACGTAAATTATTAAAAATTGTATTTTATTGCAATGCATAAACGTAGTTTATACTACGTATGAAACAAGGTTATGTTTATGTAAATAAAAACATTAGTTACAGTGTTACCAATAATCACCAACACAACAAACCTAAATTACTAATTGGCACCTTAAAACACCGGTTTTCAATTTGCTTCAAAAATAGTGGAGGGGATCATTAGAATGCTCAGTCCTTTAAGATACAGGTCAGTGGTCTCGCCGCAGGAATATATTTTGTCGGATCCATGACGTCATTTGCAGTCATAACCAGAGAAGGAAAGAAATCGTGTTGCAACATTAACAAGAACGCATGATGGGTTGCCTATTCATCTATGGCCTAATGTTTAACGAAATAATAATTTGTCGAAAGCAGAGTAATCTCTTAATTCTCTTTATCTCAGTAAATTTTGATAATCTAAAATAAATTCAAAGTTTGAAATATTTATTACGTAATATATAATTTATAAAATAGTAGACTGCGACAAGAGGTTTAACAAAGTAACATTTTAGAGCCAATTTCTTTGAATAGGTATATGTACCAGGTATAAATACATAATAATTGGTTATTAGTTGGTCCCATTATGTACAATCGCACCGGCACCCGTTATAAATTAAGGGTGATCGTCCGACCTTTGAGCGAGATTAAAATTTTCACTCAACGGTCGGACATAAAAACCTTCGTTCCTATCCGCTCTGTTTGAAAAACAAAAAAATCCAGGTACAAAGAGGTACACCAGCCCCAAAGTTGTCTACAACTATTGTAAATAATTGAAAGTTATAGCTGTTCAATCCATTATTATTAATACAAAATTGTTATCATTAAATCCAACGTCTAGATTTCCTTGTTCTTTGTAATGTCACAATGTGAAAGTTAATTACTTACATATTCTAAGTAGGAAAAAAACAACACAAGCAGAGGTGGGTAAAATGGTTTTCAAAAAGCATTTAAGATGGAAAATATAAGATAGGTTAGTTCAATATATTTAAAATACAAAATAGAAATAGAATTGACCGTTGTTATTTAAAATACAAAATGAAAAATAGGCATTTCAAATAAGTTTTTAAATAAAAAATGCTTTTCATGTATTTTTATTGTCTTGTGAAACCAAACGCAATTTAAAAAAGCATCATAAACTGCCGATGAGAGTGATAGATAATCTTTAAACCTATTTTGCAAGCTGTTTAATATAATCATAATAGAAGAGGGATATAATGTTGTCACAAGAACAGAGCAAAATTTAAAATATTTTACCTAATTCAAAAGTTTTTAAAATTTTATGTAAGCGAATTAAATGTGGAATAATAATATGTATGCCTTGAACCTTGCAATTGATCTTAAAGTTTCAGTAATAGGTCGTAATTATTATACAACAGATGCTCAATACACTATCTATAATCGAAAAAATATATTTCAAATAGAAAATACCTTTGTCTTCTATTTCAAATAATAAATATAAAATACTTTTACAAGAAAGTATTTGAAATATAAAATACAAAATGCTATTTTCTATTTTAAATAGGCATTTCAAATAGATTCATTTCAAATATTTACCCACCTCTGACACAAGGTAATCAGAAAATCAGATGATAACTATAATAATTACTATCACAATGTAATTTGTGATTACTTACCTGTGATTACTATGAACATGACTAACCAATCTATTATATTCTAAGAAGCTTGCTATATATGCAACAAAACAAACCACACAAGATGACGTCATGGATCCAAAAAATATTCCTGCTGCGAGACACTCGTGTTTATTGTGGTTTTCTAAATGTAATTTTTAAAGATAGATTAGGGGGGCTTTCCGCTTTGGTTCATCTACATTGCTTAAAATTGAAATATCTTTCTCAATGGAACATTTTGTGTTGCCTACCTTCAACAAAAAAATTATCATGGCGCGTTTTTACATGATAACTTATCTACAAATGCGTTTAGGGCAATTCCCAAAAATGGTATAAGTTTGTAACGCTAATACCTAGGCAATAGCGTCAGAAAAATTTGATTTATTTTTCAAAATGTAGCATTCTGCCAGTCTTTGACGTTTCCTCTTAAAAAAAAAATTATTTCCAAAGATTTCTAAAAAAACCGGCGTTATTGCCTTACTAAAGCATTCACTTTTCAACTCCTTCCGACTCCTCCTTCATCTTCGGCCAAAATCCATATTTCGTATAACAAAGTGAAGTATTTTATTGTGCTGTGGAACGGGTGTACCTACTGTCGGGCTTTTTTGAAATTATGTAGTTCACGCAAGTTGACTTCTTCAGCTTTGCGGTTAATCTTACGCATTCCGACATGTTTAAGAAGAGTTTCGTAGAAGTATATCTACTTTTAGTAATCTTACTTTTATCCTTTTCAACATGTACGTACTCATTATATGTTTTATCCAGGGACGAGAAAATGACGATTGAAGATGCAGGTAATGTTTAATTTTTACAAAAATTGGTTCTTGAGACGAAGAAAAGGTAGTATAAAAAACTGCTTTGACTTTCTCAAGTATCAGAAGTTATTCTCTGATCATTTCTGAGTAGGTAAATTCATCATATGATCACATTTTGTGGTACATTCTAAAAGTAGCTACAATTTCTGTAAAAATTAAACATGACCTGAATTTTCAATCGTCAGTTTCTCGTCGTTGTTTACAGAAAAACATACGCGACAAAGTGTTTTTGATAGGAAATTTTGTAAGCTTTCAATTAGTTTATATAAAAATTTGTCGTTAAATAAATGGAAACGAAGATATTTAAGAAAAACTGAATACAAATATACATTTTAGTTCAATTCTGTGAAAATATATCTATAGTTTTCAAAGAGATATATTTTTACAATAAAGTCCAACTTGCGAACGATTTATTGTATTGTATTACCTACTTTTGTATAGGTAAGTATATATAAAGTACTGAAAATAGGATAAAACCAATTTTTAACAAAAATTTAACAGCCATTTTTTAGCGAAAATCGGGATTCTTAATAAAATGTCAATTTTTGAGTAGTGATGGGCATTCCAGTTCACTTTAGTGAATAGTTCTCACCGAAACATTTCATTAAAGTGAATAGTTCTTTTTTATAGTTCAAAATGAACTACCTACAGCTCGTTTAGTTTGATGCGTATCTAACTACGACAGTGAACTGAGTGAACTCTAGTTCAATGAAATACGACCATCTGATTTCTATAACATTTCACAATACGTACACGTACAGTCGTACATGAACAGAAATACGTTTAAATTATGTTAGAATTTTTCCTTTTACCGTTGAATGAAATCAATCAACGCTTTTACGTGTAGATATAGTATATTCAGTGCTGTAAATTATCTATATAAATTAATCTAGATAAATTATCTAGATACATTTTTTTTATCTATTTATATGTATCTAGATAATTTTAGAAAAATATATATATTATATGTATATATATAATATTTCTTTCATCTAGATGATTTAAGTTATATAGATAAAAAATAAAGCGTCCAAATTTTGGTTTTTAAAAATTTTTTCAGTGGTGTCACCAAAGAGAATATAATATACTCTTTGGTGTCACTATAGTCACGTTAGGTTAGACCATACATTATACCAGTGAACTCTATATATAACTGGAAGGATAACGTCGAATATAAAAATTGACCGGTTCTGTTAGAGCAAGAGGGAAATTAGTGCGGGGATCGCTATCCTTATCTTACTACATTTCTCTTATGGATATTAAAAATAATGTTTGGTTATGACACTTATTTCATGATTAATTTTTAAATGTACATTTATAACATATATAGTACGATAATTATATATACAAGAGTGAAATTCTTAATATTTTGTGTTTATTTCTCATTATTAAGTATTAACCACGCCTTCGCATCGTTTATACAAATACGTTAGAAAGAAATAGGGATCCACTCACGCAGTAGCGGTGCTTGTCTAACAGTCGAGGACAAATTACGAACGCATTTGCAGTAACCGTTATCCTTCCAGTTATATATAGAGTTCACTGCATTATACGCTCCATCTAGGGAAATTAAAATTTTTAAAGCTAGTAGCACTACTATAGTAGTCTTGAATTATTTACATATTTTAGGATTTGTCATCTTAACTTTTAATAAAGGTACGAATTTTCAAAATCTATTAAAGTTTTTTTAGTCGACCCTTTATTTACTTGCCTTATTAAAGTATTTATTTTTCCGCGGTTTTGATTAGTGTAGATGCTCTGAACATACCAATCGAGGTGTTTACACAAAAAAAAAACTCTATTTTGCGAACTGTAACTGTCAAATGTTAAGACAAGCTTTTAATTTTCAAAAATTTGTTTTACATCGAATAAATACATAAATTTATTCAAAAATGCACAAAAGAAAGAATCGATAGTTCAATTGACAGTATTTGTGTTTGTAATCATGTGAATGTGATATCACCACCTCTTAGTACAAGTACAAATAAGGCTGTTTCAATGACTATGTTTCATCAACAATTAAATAAATCAAATCAAATAAATACTATACGATTTTTATCTGTGTTATTATCTAGATTATTATTTATTATCTGTTACATATTATCTATATAACCTGTGTATTGTTTATCTATTATCTGCATCTAGATAATTATTTGAAAAAAAAACTTTAGCTATATCTAGATAATTTAAAAATTATCTGTTTACAGCACTGAGTATATTGTATAAGCGGAGATAAACATTTAATTTTTGTGTTTTTCATACATATTTGGCATTTTTTATATATGTTTCATGACATGTCATGACTCATGACTGACTACTTATACACAGAATATAAAAACTTGTAATAGTTCAAAATGAACTGTTATTCATGTCCAGTGAACTCTAAATATTAGAGTTCACTGTTCATGTCTGAAGTGAAATAGTTCGTTCAGTTCACCTTAAATGAATAGTTCATGCGAACGATTCGTTCACGAACTACACATCACTATTTTTGAGTATACCTTCAAACAGCTGTAACTATAAGCGAACTATTTGTCGTACGAACTTCTGCCGACGCCCATTTTACAGGTACATACATTAATTATCTTTAAAAAATTATAAGACACTTTACTGTGTACAAGTATTGAAAACATAGTTATTTGCAAAGAAACGCTTGAAAATGAGAATTTTTCATTATTTAATTCTCTACAACTTTCATTATATGCACTAAGTACGTAGAATCAATAGTTTTCGGCTTATTATTGATTTTATTATGCAAAACGAGCAGCGATTGTATCTTAGAAAAAGGTTTAAATCATTATATCTCTGTTAATATTAATCGTATCGAAATGTTTAAAAAAGAAAATTATTCGTAATTAAATTCTCTACAACTTTTATTCGAAGCATTTTGCGATACGTATGGCCATTCTCAAGATATAAGCGAAATACGCGCGATGCGCGCACGTGTTACCGTTTCGCCGCAAAACAGTCGACATTAAAAATAAATCTATTTCGGCTCCTATTGGTCGTAGAGACAATCAAAATGTGCGCAAGTTTGTCAGCTACAACTTTCTTAACGTTTTTGTTTTTGATAAAATTGATACTTTTTCAGTTATTTACGAAATGCTGTTCTTTGACACTTTTTCGCTCGCCATTTCTCTCGGTGGCGGCCGGGGTACGGATGGGGACTTTTGAACACTTCAAAGGGAGCACAAAACAAGCCTGTTCCCAAATTTTCAAAGCTGCGTAACCATTATTTCATCCAAATCGTTAAATTCCGTCTTATTTTGATAATCCTGCTAAATCCAGTTAAAGTGTTAGTGTTAGTGTTACCTAGTGTTAAAGTGTTAGTACATACCTACATATTTTGTTTTTGCTTTTGCTAAGATGTCTATCAGTTTCTCATAAATTGTAGGTGATATACACGTCTTGGTCTTTGTTGAGAGACAAATATTATATCTTCAGCAATAACTTTCAATAAGGACAATAAGTAGGTAGGTACTTGAGGTATTTCCTACCTAGTCTAGATATTTTCTGCTGAATAACAATACCCAATCAATTAGCAAAATGTGAAGCACTAATAAGTACCTACCTACCTATTGCAGTTTTTAGTCAATCAATTGTTTCGGCAAAAGTTAGTCTAATTAAATGAGAAGATTGAAAATCAAAATAAACTGTTTAATTGAATTGAATTGGACAAATAGTTGCAGAGTATGAAGAGCTTCAGATAATATAAATACAACCTTAGGTATTATTAGTGTTCGAAATCATTTGCTTAACATTGTTGAAAATTTGTTCGAATGAGTTTTTGTGAGCCTCCTTGGCTGCTTCAGATAGGTGATTATAACACGTCATATAAATGTGAAATTTAGCATCCTGTCAGACAGGCTTTCAGGGATAATTTATAGCGGTAACAATTTGAATATATTGACAAATATCCCCCTTTATTATCCAATTGTAATGATTTGTGGCTAATATATGATAAAATGAAGTAGGTACTTAGATATAACGCGGTTGTCAACTTAATATTTTGTTTTTATTTACTTCAACCACATTTTCCTTTCTCACTATAAAAGTAGGTATACCCTGTTCAAGTGACCAGCCGTTGCACGTCATTATTCGTGTACCAATGCTATAATTATAATTTATTTCTGACAGTGATATTATAAGCTTCTATTGTCATAGTTACGATACCAATAAAGAGTGTCATAACTCCCTTGGGATATAAAGACGCTATAATTCCCTCTACGGCTCTTTTATGAACCAGTAACCTAGCAACAACCAAAACTGCAATCGACGATACCTGAATCAAATATACCGGAAATGAACAAATTTTATTAAACTCGGTCAGAAATAAAATTATCTATGTATCACGGGAATTAATAGGTCTCAATTACCTCGGGTAATTGCTGTCCCTCGGGCACAAGGCCCTCGGGACGCAAACTTTACCCTCGGTAATTAAGACCCTTATAATTCCCTTGATACATAAATAACTATTACCATTGAGTAATATAATGAATAGAGAAACTTTTTCATAGGATTATGTGTCCCATTTAAAATTAACACGAGAGGTGCTGTCACCTATTGGTTTATATTATTATCTGCTACAGGATTCAATAATTCTTACAGTTTTCATTTATAAGAAACAGCTGTAAAGGTTTAAACGCCCACTATAGACGAAAAAGGACAGAAAATGAGTTTGCAACGTGTTAGAGTGACTCTATTACAAACAGTGACGACAAGCAGCGATTAGCTCCACCCATCCGCCATTATGAGGCAAAATATACCACGACCAATAAAAATGGATACCACGCTTGTCGTCACTGTTTGTAATAGAGTCACTGTAGAACGTGTCTTCCAAGGTCTCCATCTAGTAGCATACTTAAGTATTAGTAGTGGTAATCAGTCTGCTATTTTGTCATTGAAATTATTAGTTACTAAGTGTGCCGTAAGATGATTTTCGTTACTCCCTCTATTATTACACTCAGTTTAGGCGTTCCCCATTTTACATATGGAAAAGTTTCTCTATTCATTATATTACTCAATGCTATTACTAAGCAACTTTAATAAAATTTGCATTAAAGCCAAAATGTCATCGTAAGTACAGTTGGTATTAAAAGTCATTAATCGTGTAGGGTTAGCGACCATATTTTATCCTTGTCGCACACTTTGCAGTTCGTACTTACAACTTAAAACGTAGTGCGAATATAAACTCATAAAATATCTCGATGTTGTCACGTCAAGTTTTGTTTACTTTGTTAAATTCACCGGTACGCACTTAAGCTATTTTTTTTAAATTGCCTTACTAAAAACAGTACTTATCAGTACTCTTATATTGTTTATGTCTACATTAGTTGTTGTATTTTATTATTACATAGGTATACAGTATCTATTTGTTCCTAACCTAAAAACGTCAGTCTGACAACACGTACATTTGACAACGCTGATTACACGTCATTGATTTAGTAAGTTTTAAGCTATGACGTGCAACGGCTGGTGACTTGAACAGGGTATATAAAAGTAAACGCCAAACAAAATCCGTTGCACGTCATCAATCAGCTGATAATTGACATCCCTGCCGTAAATGTAACGGCATAAAAATCGTGAAAATTCGACTTGTAAAAATTAATTTCATCAGAATTTTATGATCGCCACGTTGGTAACATTGAATTGTTTTCAGCAACGTTGCCAATGCCAATTCCATAAGGTTTAATGTTTTGTTTTGGTTATGTTTTGACTGTCACAATTTTGAAGTTTTGATTTTGTTTGACTAATTTGACATTTATTATAACTAAAGTTACGAGTGAACTCAGAAGTTTTATTTGCGTTTCCTTCTTTCAATTACAATCTGGCAACACTGCTCCCAATCTACGTCACTCACGTTATATGACGTGCAACGGATTTTGTTTGGCGTTCACCATATGTGCCATTACTTCTAGTCACTACAAGTTGTACATGTTTCGGTGTGGAGAAGCATCAAAGTGCCCAATTTATGTGAAAGAAGTAGGAGCAATAACAAAATAACCTTTTATTTCTTTAATGAATGTCGACCTCACAGGGCTGCTTCATTTTTTCAGATCTGAGTAATGGGCCATAATATAAAATGGTTCGAGTTTGTATGTCTCCATCAGCACCATATCTTGACACTGCAGTGTTGTAATGTATCGAGATACATAACTAACATGAATCAACTCACGTTTATATACAGGGTGTTTTTTTGGGAGCTTTAGTTAGACGTTTCTGGGAAAGTTTTATAGGTAGATTTTTGAAAATTTGTACTTAGGGGTTACTCAAAAAGCCGAATCGATGTAAAATATTTTCAAAATGGCAGCACTTCCGGAAATGCCGGAAGTAGCTACCAACATCGTTATTTTAAATAGCAACCCCTATTTTTTATTACATTTTTGGATTCTACGTAAAATTTCATAAATTCTGATATCAACATGTCAATATCTACAAGTTATGGTTTTTAAGTTATTTTCATTTATTTAAAAAAAATGGCGGATGCAGACAGTACTTTAAGAATTCATTACTTGAAAACGGTTGTAGCTATGGCAACCGAGTTTTCACCAGCGCATAGAGGAAGAAAAGGGCTTTCTTTTGGTGTACTTAAAAAAAGTTATGTTGCGTACGACGTCGCACCTATGAGGCTCCAAATTTAAGCAAATTCAAAGACTGAAAACTCAGTTTTTTTAAATGAAATGACCATTTTCTTACTATTGCATTTGATAGAGAATCAAAATGGGCATATTTTGGTATTAGGTACATGTTCCTATCCCTATCTTTAATAGTTTCTGACTTATTCTCATTTCATTGCAATGATACCATTTCTTTCCATAAATATGAATATAATAGTTGTCCGATATTGAACCATTCTACAAGATATATTCATATTTATGGAAAGACACATGTGTTCTTCAGTTCCAAAAATGAGCCATAAGTCATGGCCGAAATTTTATCAGAATACTGGTACCGTTCTGTATAGATAATGGCATGATAAGTCTTTAAATTATTATATTACCTATGCCTTGTTTCTGTCCTTGTAATATTTTTCCTACCGAGCAGGAAAATTAACCAAAGTTTTGGTAAAGGTTAGATGGTAGGTACTTAATACGTAGAAAAATCAATAAGAACAGTATAATAAATATCAACATGTACAAAAAGGTATTATTAAGTAAACATTAAAGATAATTATACATATAATTTACTTAAAGATAATTCTGGAAAAGCTCTTATGTACCTACCTATGTATACATATCTCAGTCAGTTTTACAATGGTTAAAGTATATTAAAAAGCAAATTACTTCATATATAAGTTTAATGGATAAGTATAATTGTGCTAGAGTTATGTCAAGATAATGCAAACACAATTTTTGTTACAATGTGAAATGGCTTAGAAAATAACATGCCTCTGTACAAACATTATGTAACTATACATAATCAGATCATATGTTTGTTCCCTTACTTTCTTTTGTTTAGTACGATAAATAAAAATTCTTACATCATATTTTTGCGTCGCAATATTAACGAAGTTGAGTTTAAAACAAAAGCTATTATAATCTAACAATTTACTAATAAACTGTGAAGTTATTCTACAATTAAAAAATTATGGTACTATTCAAAATATGCTATTAAAAAGGTAATTTATCAATATAAAATATGCATTTAATGCAATATACCTATAGAATGATTGTAATTGTCATAATAATTATACCTACAATTTAAAATGAAGGAAATTTACCAGGAGTTTTCCTGTAAGTAAGGTTTAAAGAATGGCCTTATACGACAGCTTTATTTTAAATTATAGGTACTGGATTTCAAATATATACTTTTAAAACAATTAAAAGAAAATGAACCTTGGCAACGAAATTTGAATAATATAGTAAAATATTATCTTAATATAAATATTTAACTATGCATGTAAGATGAAAATATATACAAAAAATGCACTTACAAAAGTAGTTTATCTTTTAAACATAAAAAATAAATAAATCATTTAAATTTTCCACAAGCTTAAGAAATGGAATTACCATGTTTATTCATATAAATAGGTAGGTAGGTACCACAAAAATCTTGAGTATATTCATACAACAGTTAACAATTAGAAGCTTGACTTGCAGTTGGGAGTTATTTATGATTTTAATATAATCTCTCTTGCTGACATGTTTTTTTCAGTAAAACATCTTATCATTGTATTTAAAACACGTCTACGTTCTCCACCTCTTTATTAACACGTGCCACCATGCCAAAGTCAATGAGAAAGAAAATAAGCAACGATCAGAAACATTTATTCAAGTTTGGTGACGCAATAAAACTCACAGGTTATGGGAAATTTAATATATTTGTGTTAATTGCAACAGGAGGATGTTTGATGTCTGTTATAATGGAGACTATGGGTATGATGTTTATCAACCCAGTTGCCGAATGCGATTTACACCTTAGCGTTACGATGAAAGGTTATTTATCAGCAGCTAACTTCTTAGGTGTGGTAACCTCATCACACTTGTGGGGTTTTTTGGGCGACACGTATGGAAGACGAACTATCGTCATAATTAGTATGGTATCAAGTTTTACGGTAACGTTAATTTCTAGTATCGCTCCCTTCGACTGGATGCTTATTTTACTCAGATTTATCAATGGATTACTGTAAGTTTTATTTAGTAATTTATTTACTCTAATTAATAAAAACAGAATTGGAGGTGCATCTGCAGTTGTTTACGCATATAGTGGAGAATTTCATGACGATAACTATCGACCGAAAGTTATTTCCTGGATGTCATCCTTTGTCGCTATAGGAAACATGATTATACCTACATTAGCTTGGATAGTGCTTCCGGGACAATGGAGTTTTAAAATACCTCTTATAGATGTTTTGTTTAAACCATGGCGGTTATTAATTATCACATATGGCTTGCCTACCATTATATTTGCTGCATGTATTTTTTCACTACCCGAAAGTCCCAAGTATTTACTAACGAAAGGAAAAGAAACTGAAGCTCTTCTTATACTGAGAAAAATGTACACTATAAATAGTGGAAAGTCATCTGCAGAATTTCCTGTTATACGTTTGATATTAGACGAAGATATAAATTTCACTGATAACAGAGGATTTTTAAAATTAATATGGGAACAAACTTGTTTGCTATTTAACAAACGGTTTGTAATAGTAACTTTTATGGTTTGTACCTTACAATTTGGAGTATTTATGGCGTACGTATCTAATTTGTGATATAGAAAAAAATTAACATGTACTTTCAAACAGAACATCTGGATTTTATATGTGGTATCCAGAAATAATGAACCGTATTGCAACCTACGAGAGAGAAAACAGGGCAGAGAGAAGTACAATCTGTGGTGCCATTAATTATAATTCGATACTTAGAAATTCAGTGAATGAAACTTTAGTAAGTATATTTTGATTTTCTATTGATGAGTAGAGGAAGTAAGTCAAAATACACTCTGGGCATTAAAATAATATTTAAAAGAGAATTAAATGACTAGTGATTTCTCCTCGAATAGTGGAAACCTTCTCGCGTAGTTGATCAGTGGTAGGGTTAATGAGTATTATTTCTTCAGGTAAGTTGTTCTTTACCAGGCTGACATTGTCAAGTAAGTTTAATTCAGTCACTATACTATAAATCAAATAAGAGTAAAGTAGAGGGCGCTTTAATTCAAGTTACATTTACCCAATGAACTGTATACTATACGTACCTAGTATACAGTTCATTGCATTTACCTCACTAAATTTTCACAAATGTCTTACATGACAGTAACCTAACCACAAATATTTTACTACATTAGGATGACAGCGATGCCAAATTTTATGTGAAATTTGTTGGTTAGAAATTAACCAACATTTCAGATTTATTAGCTAATTAATGTAAAATGTGTCTTAATTTTCCTTTTAATGGTCGATTTTGAATTTCGCCAAATTTAAATGACGGTCAGAAATCAGAATTAACAAGTTTAGACAATATAATATTGCAAAACTGGCAATGACGCCTTAGCGTCATTTTTAGACAAATTTAGTTTTGTAAACTTGCCTCGTGTGTTAACCAATCAACGCCAAGGTCAAAATTTCCCTATACAATCCTTCACTTTACTCTTAGCTGACTTTTACTATAGTGTGTTAATTTACCTGCTGTACTAATTATAATCTGTGTCCTCAATAACGAGCCTTGAGAATGAATAGCCACCAGCCAGTCGAAACATCGGCCATGTAAATGAAGTACTTGATGTCTCATTAACCCTACCGCTGATCAACTCTGTGAGAAGGTTTCCACCATTCGAGGAGAAATCACTTTAGTTATTTAAAGGAGTTTAAACACTTCGAAAATTACTTGACTTAAGGTGTATTTGACTCCACTACTTACTAATTGATTCGGTTAGTGTCACTTTTGTTGTTTCTAATTGCTATTAAATATAGGAACCTACTTGTAAAGAAGACATTCAACCTGAGGTTTTCACAGTGGGTATTTTAATGGGTGCATTTTTTACTGTAACTTATTTAACAATAGGAAGTTTAATAAACATTGTTGGCAAAAAAAATTTCCTACTACTTCTCTTTGTAATAAGTGCATCTTCTGGTTTAGCCGCTCAATATCTTTCTGGATCTGCAATAATTAAGATATTTATGGGTATTGCTCTTATATCTTCCACGTCAGTTGGTGTCATTAGTGCAATAGTGATAGATTTATACCCAACACATATAAGAGCAATGGCACTTGCAGTATCACTAATGGTTGGGCGATTTGGAGCAGTAAGTGGATCGCATGTATCGGGTTTAATATTTTATGGCATATGTAACTTCTCCTATCCAATATTTGCAGCTTTCCATATCGGTTAGTATAATTTCTGTGTTGGCCTATAACTAATAATCCATTTTTAGTTCTCATAGTATTAGTACTGCTTTTACCTATCTCAACAAAAATTACAAAAATGATCGAACCCATAATATAAACAAAATGTAAATAAAAAATTACTTTTACTCGCAATTTTATTTTGATAAAATATTTCTCTTTAGCTGGCCTAAACTTTAAATAATTTAAACTTTTTGAAATACTTTTGTATATCTTCTTTAGGGTACGGCTTTGAAACAAGGCAAGTTGGAATATTTTCAGGTTGTTCAATCCATAATTTATGCTTAATTTGATTTTCAATTAACTTATCTCTTAAGCTAAGCAACCCACTCTCATCAGAAGCTTCTAGAACAACTTTGTGCATATTATCAAGATCCGATAAGTATACTTTCATATGCTCATCTTCGTGAAATAGATGAGTTACTGCAGATACTGCATGACAGGCTTGCGCTATTAATGCTCCAACTGGCCAATTCAATTCCCTAAGTAAATCTCCTCGAACCACTACATACTGAACTATAACATTGCCGGACATATTGAAATCGCAACTACCTGAAACAAAAATGAAATTAACAGTCAAAGTTGTATTTATATTTATAGTATATATATACAACATACATCATTAGTAATTCAGCAGGTATGTAAAAAATCTACATGATTTTACTATACAATAGAAAGTAAATGATAAGTAACTTAAAAGTAGATAACCAAAAATATATAAACTAGTTAATCATCATAAAATAAATATGTAAAAACTCAGTTAAATTGTTACTACATGTAAGTGTTCAAATTAATATAATGATCAATAAAAAGTTCATGGTATGTAATTTAAATTTATAAACTAAAACGATTCATATAAAATTGTGTCTGATAATTCTAGCATCATCCACAATTGAATGAATTTGGTCAATATAAACTTTCAACCAAAATTTAGATATTTACTTAGTACTATGGAGCCATTCCATAACTTTGTCTTGTGAAGTGAAAGCGTCACTTTCTTTAGTAACCTTATCATCTACCCACAATGCATTCATCGTCTCTCCAACTTTACTTGAAATGTCTGTTTCAATAACATTCGAATACTTTTTCCAAAAACACGCCGCAGTATCTTTGTTCATAAATGAATTGACATTTTTTTCTTTAGGGAAATGAGTGGTAATAGTATGCACGGCTCCATTCAAATTATATATGCTGGTCACCTCTAATGCTCTTTTTTTTAATGATAACTTCATAATCCAGTCCACTAATTTATTTACTGTATCAGTCGTATCGGATTGTTTACGTATAATCTTCTGTTGAAATACATCACCAACAGAATTTGAAGTAAACATAACAACATCATTAGTAATAGGATCTTTCACTAATTTCATACCCATAATCGGTACACTCAATCGTTCTTCTAAATGATCCAAATGTTTCAATTTTCTTACGGTACTTGTTAGTCGGAAGGAGTCATGAATATTCCAGACATATTGGGGAATATTAAGATCTTTTCTATTACAAACTATTACTTTATCGCTAACATTACTACCTAATAAACTTAAATAATGCCCTTGAGCGGTCTCAGTCACTGACGATATAAAAGGTGGTGTAGTCATCATATGCATGACTTCATTGCAACATTTCAATGCTTGAATATTAATTTCCATAATATTATGAGTAGATGTTACGTAAAGTGTCCTATCGTCTTTTTTTGCAATCGTGCACAATTCATCGCAATCAAGCCAGTTCCTTAAACACAAAGCGTAAAAAGAACGAGAACGCCAATCTAATAAAAAAATACAACAACGGTTCATGAATACCATAGTGTTTACATCTACAAATAGAACTTGTGCAAGTTGATCTGATAAATTATTGCGAATTGGGAAAAACCGATGCCTTGAGATTTTTTCACCGGTGTTTAAATCTATTAAGCTTGCACTGTGCTTCGAAGTGACATAACTCAACTGATCGCTACTATAATTGAACTCCATATCAAAAATACAATCGCGAATTTCAAAACACATCATAGATGTCACATTTTCTTTTTCTTTAAATAAAGGAAATATCGATACTTTTCTACTCTGGCGTATTCCAATTAAAGGTGTACGAAAATGTTTGTTGCATTTTACACTGTAAATGGGTGACGATTTATCCACTTGAAATAACAGGAAAGTTCGATCGTTGCTTACTTCTCTAAAGTGCACTGAATATGGTTTAACAACATTTGCTACATACAGAGATTTATTATATTCGATGCAATCCAAAATGCCTCCACTGTAATACCAGACTTCGTCAATGCTTGTATCAAGTGAACCTAAAGCAAGGTTCTTTAAATAGTTTGGTATCGTTATTACATTTTTTTTCAAGTCCTTAATTAGAGGCTTCGTTTTACTCTGCGAATATAGCTTCCTATAGTAATCTAAACGAGTATCCTTTTTCAATTTCGAATTAAACGGCAGCCAATAGTTATCACAATCAATAGCAATGAGCGGATCGAATATTGGATATGGTAATTCACAATTTATTCTGGTATTGTAATCCTTCTTTAAGTGTTTTGGAAATAATGGTATACAGGAATGGGGTAGGGTATTGATGTTCCTCCATGAAGTATCACAAAACCAGGTTTCTTCATCAGGGATACTTTTATGATTTGTATCACTCTCCAAGTTTGCTTCTTTACTATTTTCGTCCTCACTTTCACTGTCCATAATGTGTATGTTAACTTCTATTCCTGTAACCATGTGTTTTTTTGTAATATCAATGATTTTAATGCAAAATCTTAAAAATTAACTACTGGAGTAGGTGGTTTATATAGTGTTTACTGTTTATACAGACTGTTTCAAATTAACTCGGCACTATTGCTATCTTTGTTATTACTGATTTTACAAAGTAGGTTAAATTAGCAAAGTAATAGTGTTTTTAGCGTTGATTAATATGCAATTAATAAAAAAACAATTGAATAACGCATTTTCGAGAAAATCACGAATTTAGTACTTTTTTAATGGAACGCCCTGTATATTTTTATTGTAAACGAAAGAGAAATGAATTTTCGACAAAAATTCTTATACGCTCTTACATCAAAATACTTAAGGTAAAGTAGATATTGACAACTGTATTATTTAATCAATTTTTTCCAATTATGGAATGTTTAATCGTAAAAACATGCATTACCGGTCCGGCGGTCCCGAGAAAATCTGATGTTAACTTATCCACCACATCCACAAACCAAGTTTAGTTTAAATTAATGTATGGTGTGGTTTGATAGGTAGTATAGTGTAGTTGGTCTTCTGTTTTATTCTGGATCGCTTACGGGAGCAAGATATATTACCCTTATGGAAGAAGAAGAAGTTTTGGCAGAATATCTACATGATGTTAATTTAGAAGATCCCAAATCATTTATTTCCAGCAAGATGGAGCCCCAGCTCATAATTTCCGTGAACTTTTGAAGCAATGCTGGCTGTAAAGCCTGCGAAGACTTTTTGTAGACCGCTGGATGACTACAAAAGGTCCCATTTAGTGGCCACCTCGTTCACCCGACTTGTCACCTTTGGATTTTTTCCTTTGCGGGTACGTTAATAATAAGGTTTGTGAAAGAAGATACGCCAATGTAGCTGAATTAGAGAATAGCATTCGGGTTATGTATTAATTCAACTGATGGTAGAAGTATATCGATTATCGAATGCTACAAGGAGCTTTCATAGGAGACCTTTAATGTGCATTCATGAAAATTGTGGTATTTTTGAACATTTAATGTAATTTTGAATAGTTAAATAATTGATGTATTGGAAGGTCACGGCTACCTTAATTAAATAATACAGTTGTCAATATCTACTTTATCTTCAGTATTTTGATGTAAGAGTGTATAAGAATTTTTGTCAAGAATTCATTTCTCTTTCGTTTACAATAAAAATATACGGGGTGTTCCATTAAAAAAGTACTAAATTTGTGATTTTCTCGAAAATGCGTTATTCAATTGTTTTTTTATTAATTGCATATTAATCAGCACTAAAAACACTACTACTTTGCTAATTTAACCTACTTTGTAAAATCAGTAATAACAAAGATAGCATAATTTGAAACAGTCTGTATAGTAGTGTAATAGTAAACTGAATAGTTAAAAGTGTAATTAAAGACTAAATGGTTTATAAACCTTAAATTTCTTGAGCTAGGACAACTTTCATATCATATTTCTAGTCAGTTCAGAAATTAAAGGTTCTCTTGGGTTTACATCACAAGTACCATTGAAAATTTCCAGTCACCAATACTCAGGTTTGTTCTTTTTTAATTTGGTTTTATCGGACATAACTTTATGCATTGAGGTGGGTTAGAATTCCAAAGAAAAGAAAATGTGGTTGAGTTAAAGACATGTTAATTCCAACAAACATATTAGAATATTTAGTCGCAGAGAATTAGACAACTTCTTGATTAAAGTAGAGGAACTACCAACAAAGGAAGATCAGAAAAACGCTTTCAAATTGAAGCAACAAATTTAAAAAAAGAATTACAGCAGTCATCTTTTTGGCCAGGATACAGAAGTGAAAATTCTTTTATACATTTCAACAATATTTAAATGGCAAGCCCATTTTGGAAAAACATTCTATGTACATTATGGGATGGCATCTGTCCACAATACCAGCACAAAATCATAAAAATGATACAAGGCAGACGATTTTAATCAATACACGCGAATATCTAGAAAAGGACAATTTTTTTCAAAAAATGTTTCAGACCAAAGTTTTGTGGCTGCGAGGGGGAAAAATGATGATGACATTATCAATTTAATTGTAGATGGCGCCACTTGAGAGATTTCATCATTGCGGTAATTTTTTTAAATGAGAGTGGCCTTTTTCCTAAGGGAAAGTTGTAATTGGCAATAAGACGAATACAATGGTTTTTTGTTTTTTTAATCGGATCATTTTTCACTTTTACGGTGTTCCAAAGTTCATAAATTAAGTAAAAGTTTCCATCCCCATAGTGCACGTATTTTGTATTTTTAATATAATCAAGTACTCCAAAGGAATGAAAGCTCCGCCACGTCCACGTCGTTCATCCCGGGTAATGCTAAGCACGGGAAAATACGTATCAATGAGTTTGGAGCTGGTTCACCATGAAATAGAATCAGTCCAGATAACAGATAGGACCAATGCACACACAGCGAGAGAGAGAGAGGGAGAGGTACAGAGTGGTGTGGAGTTACAAAACAATGACGGAGTATGATGCGAGGTTTTTGGATGCTTGATTAGATTAAAATATGTACACTATGGGAGTGGAAACTTTTACTTAATTTATAAACTTTGGAAAATTATCCCATTAAAAAAAACCGTCTTGTTACCAGCTACAACTTTCATTTGAAAAAAAATCCACTCGTTTAAAAAAATGGCCGCCATGATGAAATCTCTAGTGGCGCCATGTACAATTAAATTGATGCCATCATCTTTCCCTCTCGCAACCATAAAACGTTTGCCTGAAACATTTTTTGAAAAAAATTGTCCTTTTCGAGATATTCGCGTGTATTGATTAAAATGGTCTACCCTGTATTGTTGGAAGAACTATAATATCATACTTAAAACAAAACAGTATTGAATTAATTATAGAATACAATTCTATAATGCTGCGTTGTTTCAAATATCTTGGAACATTCAAAAATACAAACCTTTCCCCTATAAACTTAATATATCCGTCTGTGGTGACTTTAACATTGACCTGCATGTACATCCAGTAAGGAGAAAGATGTCTTTTTAGATTTAGTCAACATGTACATATAACCTAAAACAGACAATTACGGAAGTAACAAGAATAGGCGAAGAGAGTCACACACTTATCTGGATTACATATTTACACATGTAACGTACCTACTATGAGGCTTACAACATAGATGTAGGATTATTTGATCATAGGCCACATTGGGAGGTAATGAAACTGCTACACTAAAAACAACACATGAGAATAAGGATCACCACACAATGTATCTATATCCTCCTATCATGTCATTAATTAACAGCAGTGTAGGAAGTGTCTCTGTTAAAAAGTTGGTACCTACTGCAAGAATTATTTGCAGTCTGTAATTAGTCATTTTGGAAGAAGTCAACAGCACACCAATTTACAAAAAGGGAGAACAATAAGTCTGTTTTAAAACTATTGACTAATGACAATCATCTCAAATGAAACATGGACACTAAAGTAATCAAGCAGTTAAATGATGTCCTATGGGCTCCAACACCAAAAAATAGTAGCTGTACTAAGACTTCATATAGGTAACTAAAACCTTTGATTCAATTTGAAAAACGTCGCATTGGAAAAATTAGAGTACAAGTTTTACAGTCATACATTAGAAGTCGGCAGCAATATGTAACAAATGTAAACAAGACACATATATCTATCAGATTATCAAGAAGACAAAGCAGGCCCTCCACAAGGCTCAATCTTTCGTCCTCCACTTTTTTTTACTATCTACACAAACAACTTATGCTTAAATGTCTAAAGTGTACATTCTATTTCACGATATGCAAATTAAACTTAGACAGTCATTATACAGTAGAACTCCAATTATCTGTGCGCGGGTTATCCGTGCCATGATTTCCCATTATTCAAATTGCATTTTAGAAGAATACACAATATTGAAATCGCCAGTACCTACGTGCTTATTTAGTGTAAAAGTTTACTTATGCAGAATTCTGTTATCTTTTTATGTACTTAATGTAAAAGTTAGTTTGAACTTAGAGATCTATTTTTTTTGTTATCTTTTTAGTATGTACCGGGTGGCCAAATAAGCGAGGTAAGCGGCTGTATCTCAGGACCTACTCATCTGACAACAATGAAATTTTTTTTATTATTATAAATGTGGCCATAAAAAATCTCTGGAAATTATTTTCGAGTTCCTACGATGGCCGCTAGGGGGCGTATTTGGTATAATAGTTCATAAAAGCTTAATTTTCTCCCTTAAAGTCCCAATAAAGTGGGTCCGAAAATATTATCATGGCAATCTACGATCATTTTTGAATAAAAAACCTTACATCAATTTTTTTGACAGCTGTCAAATAAAGTGGTGGGGGAAGGTTTTACCCCGAAAAAGAAAAATGCTTGTAGTGTCAGTTTGGCTTGGCCGATTTTACTGAAACAACTTTTGAATAAAAGAGCATTTTTGGAAGTATTTTTCTATAAAAATAAAACAATAATATATTTTTCCATTGTTCTGCGAGAGGGCGTTGATTTATAACTTACCCTATTTCTTTAAATATCTCTAAAAAGTTAAATGAAATCATATATTTTTTCTTACGATAATAAGTAGAGCACTAAAAACTAAAAAAAAATAGTGAAAACCGCAAAACGATATCTCTATTTATAACGAAGATATTAACAAAAATGTTTAAAATTTTCTTAAGGCACCGGAAGCGCGTCCTCGCGCGCATTGTTCGTCGCATAAACGAGTAATCATAATCCAATGGGCCATGAACGTATTAAAAATAGTCAGTTTTTATTATTTTAAGTTTGTAAAATGTCCGCTAGGGGGCGTAACACTAACACCGTAATGATTTTTAACGAATTCCTTCTTTCGAAACAATTTGTGGTCTTGAAAAAGACACATTGTTGACATGTTCATCTAGTGTCTCCCTAGATGCTCGAAATACTCGCCATTTTGTTCCAGACATTGCTCGACTCTTCCTCGTGTAGAAAAAACGGCATTTTCAATTTCCGCCCTGGGCAGGCCATGAATTGCATTGCGAATTCTGAGGATCATATTTTCTCTGGTTGTAGGCCTAGATTGAAAAACAAGATCTTTTACTCGTCCCCATAAATAAAAATCTAACACGGTCAAGTCGGGTGAACTGGCTGGCCAGGGAAACAGGCTTCCCCTTCCTATCCATCGATCTGTATATTCCGCATTTAGATGTTCACGCACATTAATTGCAAAATGCGCTGGACAGCCGTTAAGTTGCAGAAACATAGTGCGTCTAAGTTCCAGATTTACATCTTCTAATAAAATTGGCAGTCTATTTCTAAGGAACTCCAAGAAGACGTTACCCGTTAGTGCCTCGTCAAAGAAATATGGTCCTATAATTGTACCGCCTATTATACCACACCATACGTTGACGCTCCAGCGTCCTTGATGCTGAACTTGTTGCATCCAATGGGGATTTTCGGTAGACCAGTAATGCATGTTATGGCAATTTACTCCACCATTGCTATTAAAAGTAGCTTCGTCTGTCCAAAGAATCGTAGATAGGAATTGAGGGTATTCATTAACCATGCCCAGAAGCCAATGACAATAATCAAGTCTCCTATCGAAATCCATTTCAGTCAAGGCTTGGTGCAAAACCACATGATAAGGATGTAGTCTGAAAGTTACAAAAAAATGAAATCCGATTAACTTGTATAATATTTAAGGATTTTTTAAATTTAATAAAAAAATATATGCACCTATAATCATGTAAGATATTTTGAACGGTAGTTCGCCTTATTCCTAATTCCAGGGACAAAGTTCTAGTGCTAACATGAGGATCAAACTGTATATATGCTAGAACATTCATAATATTCTCTTCGGATCTACCAGTACGACGTCTCCGAATTACAGGTCGATGAATACTCCCAGTGGCACGTAATCGTTGCACTAAGCACGGAAAAATACGTCTGCCATAATGTCTGCGATTTGGATAGCGCGTCGCATACTCTCTTTCAGCTATTGCTGCATTTTGAAAACATTCAAAATAAACAGCTAATAAATCAACAGCCTCGTCATTAGTAAAAGGCATTTTGAATTGAGTTAAATGACAACCAAAATACAAAATGATCGTTTTGACGTTTAAACCCAATGTTTGCTTACCAACAAGTTTTTGTTTCCAAAGCCTACTTACAATTTAGTAAAATGACTTTATTTCTTAACATCTCCGGCAAAAATATCAAATTATTAAATATAAAATATTAAATTTTACAAACTTAAAAATAATAAAAACTGACTATTTTTAATACGTTCATGGCCCAATGGATTATGATTACTCGTTTATGCGACGAACAATGCGCGCGAGGACGCGCTTTCGGTGCCTTAAGAAAATTTTAAACATTTTTGTTAATATCTTCGTTATAAATAGAGATATCGTTTTGCGGTTTTCACTATTTTTTTTTAGTTTTTAGTGCTCTACTTATTATCGTAAGAAAAAATATATGATTTCATTTAACTTTTTAGAGATATTTAAAGAAATAGGGTAAGTTATAAATCAACGCCCTCTCGCAGAACAATGGAAAAATATATTATTGTTTTATTTTTATAGAAAAATACTTCCAAAAATGCTCTTTTATTCAAAAGTTGTTTCAGTAAAATCGGCCAAGCCAAACTGACACTACAAGCATTTTTCTTTTTCGGGGTAAAACCTTCCCCCACCACTTTATTTGACAGCTGTCAAAAAAATTGATGTAAGGTTTTTTTTATTCAAAAATGATCGTAGATTGCCATGATAATATTTTCGGACCCACTTTATTGGGACTTTAAGGGAGAAAATTAAGCTTTTATGAACTATTATACCAAATACGCCCCCTAGCGGCCATCGTAGGAACTCGAAAATAATTTCCAGAGATTTTTTATGGCCACATTTATAGTAATAAAAAAAATTTCATTGTTGTCAGATGAGTAGGTCCTGAGATACAGCCGCTTACCTCGCTTATTTGGCCACCCGGTACATAGTACCTTTATGTAAACATTAGGCATGTAACGAGTACTCTGCTAACCAAGCAGTTCTGCACTGAACCGAGCCAAACCGAGTACTTGGTTCTGCCGAGCACTTCAAAACAGCTGTGTCTTTTGCATCGTCCTGCAATTCTGCACTATACGCACATTCCAAGACGAAAGTTACAACATTGGTGTTTCATAAATTATACACCTTCGCTTCGCTTGCACAACATCTACCATCTCATTAATATTACTCTTACTTGTTAAACATTTAGTTCACTTCACTTTAATTTTACAATAAAATAATACTAAGGAATATATGCTTGTTTGACCGAGTACTCGGAGCTTGGCCAAGTGCTCGGTTCTGCAAAACACAAATCCAAAAATGCTCGGGCTCGCCCCACAGAGCACTTTTTGATGCTCGTTATGGCCTATATACATACATATTATGTAAGAAATAAATGTTCGGATTATCCGTGCTTTTCAATTTTCCACGCCTCGTTCGGTCCCATGGAGCACGGATAAATTGAGGTTCTACTGTACTAGTGTCCACAATAAAGTGATAGCAAGCAAATGAATAAAACCAAGACCAAATTGACATCTTCTATACAGCTTCAAAATATAAAGTGACCATAATTAATAAGATGAAAATCAGGACACTCTGAACGTGACCGGAGGGTCTGGGGGGTACTCCGTACCCCCGAGGGAAGGGGGGTCCGTGGGCACTCGCCCGGAAAATTTCAAAAAATTTGAGTTAAAATAGAACATTTTGACGCTCTCAAATGACTATATTTCTGCCACTGATTCCCTAATTTCAGCTCCAAAAAATAAAAAAAAATACCAGATCTAAGAAAATCTAAGAGAAGGGGTTTAAAAATAATAACATACACAAGTAAAGCAACTATTGCTTTTGCTGTTATTGGGGTGATAAAAAAAGATTGTTGCGAAATTAAAGGATTATTTTTATTTTATAAAACAAATTATTCTAAAGTACATTATAATAAATATGTGCTAAAACGTTCTAGAAACGATATCGTGTGAATTGGTCACTGCTCGTAACTATGATAGCCGTAAAATTTTATTTTAGCATATCGTAAGTTTAGTTTAATTAACATTTGGGTAGGTATTTCACAGAATATCATCTGTAATTTATTGTAAATGTAAAAGTAATTAATAACTACCTAACGAAAAATTAGTCATGCTTCGAAACAACCGAAATTCAGTACATTCAGTACAGTAACCAAAAAATCAGGACATTTTGCGTACTGATTTTTATGAAAAAATCAGAAAGCTATGCTCAAAATCAGTACTGTCCTGATAAAATCAGTACGAATGGTCACTTTATCAAAATACACTTGACAATACATTTACAAAAATTCTTCAGAAAGTGTTAGGTTTCTATCAGCCGAAATGGAAGGCAACAATACAGAAACTCGCCCTGAGAATTACAAAATATTATTGTCTTCCTACACCAATAAAAAACATAATGGGACAGCACAGAAACTTATATTTACGTTCTGGTTTTTTTAGATCATTAACCGCAAATAACTATATGTAAATAACTTTAAAACTTACCACATTCCTTTGTATCAAGCAAACAATGAAAATGATAGTAATTTCATTTACTAATTGTAAATTAAATAGGAATTACAATTGGAGTGTTTTATAACCTATAAAATTAATGCACTGTCGCCACATGTTATGCAATCCACTCAACCCTCCACTCCACAAATCGTGCCCAAAGTTTCTTTCTAATCTTTGATCGTGGCCTCTGCTCTACATTTTTATCTAGGTTAAAGCTGCATTTATAGTGTCGGTATCGGTAAGCAATAAGAAATAAGCGGTAAGGAAATGAACTTATGGATAACCTGTATATCATTTATAGTAGAAATAAGAAATAAGCAATAAGCAATAAGAAATAAGGAATTGGTTCAATTTTATTTCTTACCGTTACCGTTACCGAATCGGGAATATTCGTGTACAGCTGTGAGCTTACGAGCTAACAAAAGACAGATAACATCAATATAAATCAGGTGTTAAAGAAATATTTGAGTGAAATATATCTCTTATTCAAGAATCGATGGGAAAATATTATGTCAAGTTGATTTTAATTTTACAATCGTACCTTAGGTAACCTTAAGAATCGTACCATAAACACAGTAATAATTTAAATTAAACCCGCAATGCGCATGCCTACTCTGTTACCGTTAAAGAACTATAAATGCGTTTTTATTTCTTACTGCTTATTTCTTATTGCATACCGATACCGACACTATAAATCCAGCTTAAGTGGTAAGAATCTTGTACAGATAACTTCATTTGGTTTGTCTCAGAACAGATAACCTATGAGATCTGTGGTATGTCTAGGGTCACAGACATATACAGGGCGATTTTTTGAAAACGATGCGCCCGAGATATTTCAGAAACCAAAAGGAAATTAAAAATTTAAATTCAAAAGTCGACTAAAGAGAAACAACCTTAGAACATACAGTGCGGTCCAAAGGTATGGAATAAATTCATTTTTAGCGTTATTATGTAATTTTGGGAAAAAACCTGAAACATGTCGATTTCTATTTATAATTTACCATTTTCTCGTATGAAAGTCTTACCACTCTCTTGCACCCCCACGGAGGTATGAGCAACCCTTAAAAAAATTTAAATACGAACGGGTGGCTTGTGGCACCTTGTTTGAAAGGGATTTTAACTTTCTATTCAGAAATATAAAAATTTTTTAATTTGGTACACTCGTAACTCAGAAATTGAATTTTGAAAAAGAAATAGTTCACAAACCTCCGTTTGAATTCTTGTTCTATTACCACATCCAATCATAATTAAAATGTCTATTCTCTGTGTTTCTGTTAACTGAGCCATGATTTATTTACTGAAATGCACACACAAACAAAATTTGGCAATACACAAGCGTCTGTCAAAAATAACTACAAATATGAAGTAGTCTACTATGTAGTTAGATTTTTTGTTATTTTTTGTCAAACGCTTTTTTCCTCAACAGAATCAGAACAAATAAGAAAATACCTGATTAGTATTTCAAATTAAACAGATAATTTTATGATCGCTTTTAGTTATTTTTCAAGAAATGACTGGTGGTCACTTTGAACACTTAATCTAAAAATACACTATTTCTTTTTCAAAATTCAATTTCTGAGTTACGAGCGTACCAAATTTAAAAATTTTTATATTGCTGAATAGAGATTTAAAATCCCTTTCAAACAAGGTGCCACAACCCACCCGTTCGTATTTAAATTTTTTTAAGGGTTGCTCATACCTCCGAGGGGGTGCAAGAGGATGGTAAGACTTTCATACGAGAAAATGGTAAATTATAAATAGAAATCGACGTGTTTCAGGTTTTTTCCCAAAAGTACATAATAACGCTAAAAATGAATTTATTCCATACCTTTGGACCGCACTGTATAAGAACGAACTGGTAATGTAACTTTTAAAAACGCACCAACATGTAAAAGAGTGAAAATATAATGGTGTCCTTTACTGCTTTACTGTTTACGGCAATCAAAGGCCGTTTGCCTAATAAAATGTAAATAGGTACGCCCTCATGTTTAATTTGTTGCCGAAACAGGATAATACCACACAACAGACAGGGCATCACAAACATACAGAAAATAACATATCTAATAATCATTAGACGGACTTTCCTTGGTTTTTTCGCAAACCAGACAACACTTTATACTATCCTATACGTAAAACTATTTACAAAGATAATAGAGATTTATACAGAATTCTTAAGATCAAGATCATATAAACAGAAATGAATGAATAGGAGAAAAATTATTTTATAACAAATAAATAGGTAATCGGGCCAAGTTTTGTAAATGCCATACATATAAAATGTTATTTTATAGTAAGTTGAAGTATAATTTGATTTAAAATATACACCGAAAAAGAATGTAGAAATGAGTCTTCACATAATAAAACGTAAATAAATTTTGTATTTAACAATACACTAGTAGTGGTAATTACACAAATTTATTTCTTTATATTAGCATTGTTTAAATTCTAACATTAACTTTCTTATTTCAGTTACGCAGTTAGAATTTTCAATATCAATACTTTGCTTGTAAGGTTTTTATTTTTAGTTAAATTTGCATTCATCTTCATAAAACGATGTCTACTGATCTTGCGAATACATTTACGAAAAAGGTAAAGTTTTACACAAATTTAAGATTATCTCACCTTTTTGTAGGATCATTTTAAATAAATAATATTGTTCCATAATAAAACAATGCATTTATTATAAAAGTACTTATCCCTGTAAATAAAATAATAACAATTGTAAATATTATAACTTATACAAATAAATAATTACTACAGGGAAATTGTAGTAGAACAAAAATTCACTTAAGTATAAACATGCAGATTTACTGTTCCCTTTCAAAATATAATGAAATGTATTTCAGAATATGTTTAAACATTGCAAAGGCAATGGCATAATTGTACATATTACACCATATTTACTGAAACTTTCTTATCAATATAGAAGCATTACAAATTAGTCAATGTTAATTGTTTCTACTTTAAAGTAGGTATGTTGGTAAAGTAGTGGAAATTCCACTAAGTTTGTGCGAAAACCTTAGACCTATGTAGCCATGTAACTATCTATTATATAAATACAAAATTAGCCATTCAAAACTGTATGTAAATACATATACAAAGAACTAATTAAAAGAAGATCATGTAACTTGTGTAACTATATTAGAATCGTTGTACTTTTAACAATAAGTATACCATTTTTTTTAAAAGTAGATTTTAACAAATTCAATGTTTACCTTAAAAAGTTAGTATAGACAAGAAGAAATAACTGACATTGACTTAAATCTGCATAGTGAGTATATGTAAACTAACCCTATTACAGTTCCTTGTACCATAGGACCTATTCAAAAATCCTTCACCTTATTTTGTTTGGAATGTTTTTTTTGTTTCATTTATTAAGGCGCACAAATTTCATTGGATTATTTATTAAATCAACTGTGCTCGTTAAATTGAAGTAGACACCCAACTGCTCCGAAATATCCTTCATGTTCCAAAAACAATGCTTTCATGGTTCCATTTGACCAATAATCCATAGCGTAGGCTAATAATTTCATGGAAATGGGGTTCACTCTCAAAAAATTACCAATAAAAACTACCTATAAAAAAATTAACATACTTTACTTGTGAGCAGATATAGAAATTAAAAAAAAAAACACACAGTGCCACATGATGAGTGAGAAATTAAAATCCAAGTAACTAATCTGCTGAACGATTTTTATTTTTTAGTAATATAAATCAAGCCTTATAGTGATACGCTTTCCAAGTTTTTTACTTCATTAGCATAATTACCATATAATTGAAATAGAGCAAGTGTTTTAAAGACCAGTTATCCACGAATACTTTATGCTATTTTTTTATTGGTTCACTTTGAAATCTGGTATTAAAATGGAAATAATAACTAATAATGTGAAATGGTTCAATTCCTAATGTGAAATCAGTATACCTTTTGTTGTCATGGCAATGAGAAAAACGGAAATTAATTTGCAATCTGTCATTTTATTTGACGTACCAAAGTACTCCTGTCAGATCAATAACCAATAAGAATTCACGTTTTTCAAATTGATGATGATGCCATGGCAACTTTAAAACACGCGCGTTTTTGAAAGCGTGATTTAAACACGCTGGGGTGTGTTTTAAAAGGCTAAAATAGGACACCAATAAAAAAAAACTATTGAAATTGCCGCAGTTTCTAAAGATTCCTGAATCATGGTGTAGGTACAGTGTGGCCCTTTGTTAATTATACACTGTACATGATTGATGTTTTGTGGGTTAAGAATAGTTTACTAGCTTTCCCTTCAATAAATTTTCCGAAGATTGACCTTACTTAAATTTGCCTTTGGCAGTGGGCGAATTAATCCTAATCATAAGAGAGTGTTCCAATCAAAATCCAATTTGCAGTATACTATGGCTGTTTAAATGTGGTGTATAGCATATTAAAAATGTTAATAGATAATGACTGATATTTTAGATTTTAAACTTACTCTATCTATTTTTTCCTGAAGTGCGCACATTCTTGCTATCGAACCAATATTGTTTGTAATGGTCACAAGGGTGGCTTTTGCTAGATCTTCACGACTAACTTTGGCTCGACGATCTCGCGAATTCATTTGTCCAAAACTACACACAGCCGAAAAACTTCAGTGGGACCACATTAAGGTATAACATAGAGTGCGAAAAATAAAGCGAGAGTAAGAATAATATCATGCAACAAACGCTGAACAAAATAGAAAGCAACTACATTGTTAACATTAAGAGTCTTTCAATAAATAGCATTTTTTACAGACTACACTGTGTTCAATTAATAATGTAAAAGGAATCCTTTATTAATATACAGAAAAAGAATTGAAGTCATGTTTTCTCAAACATATTTTGCAATACTAATTCCCTAAATTCCATAAAAGTTATGAAATTACGTTACAAATATAGTGGTTCAGATAAAATTTAATTGAGAAAAATCGGGACGCTAGTTTTTTTAATAACCGTTTAAAGTGAGATAACTAAACTTTTAACTCTGATAGTAGGTATCTCGCAAAATAAATTTGGTGGTTAGAAAAATATCTATGATTTCCATTAGAAAAGAAAAAACACAAGTTTGTGTGTTTTCTAGAGCCAATACTAACAGATCTATATAGGTACTGAAAAAATAACAATGATTATTAGTTTTGCGAGATAGACATCTAGTTAGCAATGCAATTTTTTCAAAAAAACAAAATACTCGTTAAATTGAGCTTGTGAAACTGCATTTATTTCGCCATTTAATTATCTCTTTGTCTCTCGACAACAAATATTGGAAAAAAACTCACCATGAATAGTGTTGAAAAAAGTGATATCAGTACCCACTTTGCATATGCTATAAATGAATAATTTTAATATACAGAAGTTGAAGAGCAACAGCTCCATTACATACATATTTTATATGCTTCTAGAGCTTGTTTTCAAGTCCGGAAACCAATAAAGTACAAATTGATTAAAAATACACAACTTGACAGTATAGTTCAACATAATCCAAAGAAAAAGATATGTTTAAGTATATGTTGTTGATCGATGAACTGGGACAAATAAAATAAGAGTCTAGGGTAATATCCATTTTAGCTAATGTTCTCTGTCCCTAAGTTTAACATGATTTGGAGCACAGCAAAATGATTAAATTGTTAAATAATAGCAGTAAAATGAAGGATTTCATCATTAAATACACAGTACTATAAGAAGATTTGAATAACTAAAATGCTACTCTCAGACAAAGCGTAATATAAAGTTTTAAAATAAACAATTGCCAACTCATTCATATTAAATAATATAATACACAGTGAAGTTATAAACACAATAAAGAATTAAAAGAAAAATAAAGATGAAGAAAAATTGTTATTAAAGGTGCTAATTAATCAAGAGAAATTACCAAGACAGCATTTGTGCAGAAAATTAATAGTAGATTGTACATACCTGCTTGCAACTAAATCTCCAGGTAAACCAAATCGTTCATAATCACCACCATAAATGTCCCTAACCAACTTATCTACATGTGTGTTATCACCACCAGCTGCAAGCTCAATAGCTTCTTCAAAAGAATTGCACCCAGTTAATAAACAACACAATCCTAAAAATGTACCTCCTCCTATACTGAAATAAATTATAAAAACAAGTGTGAATATTTTATACATAGATATATGATTAAAAAGTTTAACCTACCTGGTACCGGAAACACGCTTATAATTATTTGGTCCATATACAGCTAAAACACTTACACCAGACCCAATATTTACAATTAAAAATGGATATGGATTGGAAAGATCATAGGTTACTTTACAACATTTTTTATCATCTGTGGGTTGTGCCCAGTAGTAGCATTCTGCTGGATTATGCGCATCAACGTACTGCATACCTTTTATAAGTGAATCAAATTCATCAAATTTTGCTAATTTCATATTTACTTCCTAAAAACAGTTTTATTATGCGATATTGATAATATGTGTATGCGTATAATTTACTTTTTTGAAATCATTTTCAAATTTATACGCTCCGCCACCTGTGGCACAAACTGTAGATACCAAAGTAGCTATTCCCTTAGATCTTGCCAATATTAAAAAATTTCCCATTTCAGATGTAGGAAAACGTATGAAATGTAAAGTTCCTTTTCGACCTCTTAAAGGTACATTATCCATCTGAAAAATTAGATGAGTGGAGTATGTACATACCGATACAAAGTAAGTAAGTTATAAGTTATAAATATACACAGAGTACTTACACCATTACTATCTCCGGTATTATTGGAGCCACAAGGTCGGTTAAATGAGTAAGTAAATTTAAATGAGTAAGTAAATGGATGTCATTTAATCCACTGGTTACAATGGTGACAACAAAAGAACAATTGAACGTCGCCTGTTTTCTAGATATTCACAAACATTTTTTTAAATGAAACACCCTGTATATTTGTATACATTTCGAAAGAAATACTTCAAAGTACGCTATCACATGGTTCATCATAATCATCATGCTATTTGTTTTCTTAATAATGCAGCTTCATCCTTTCTGAATTGTGTGTATAATCTCAAGCAATATTTACATTTGGTACCTGACGATTCGGTAATCTACTCTGGTATTGTTTAGTACTTCTGCAGCCCTCAAGTATGTCAAATTTTTCCTATGTAAGTTTTGTAATATTTAACATTACAAGTTTAAGCGCTTATTATTTGTTTATTTTTAAGGTTAGGGTGGTTATGTATCATAATTTTTTGTTCAAAATTAAATTTTCTTTCGAAATGTGTAATAATAAGCAGGATGTTCCATTTAAAAAATGTTGTTTTTGTGAATATCCCTATCTGTTCAATTGTTTTTCTGTTGTCACCATTGTAACCAACGAAAAAATGACATCAGATTGCCCGTTTAACGTACCTTGTTCAGTAATAATTCGTAATTTATATTAAGAAAAAAAATTAAATATGTTACTTCTAATAAATACCGCTCAAAATGTCGAAAAAACGCACAAAGTGAAGATGCCACTTCACTTTATGTGAATTATTATGATAATTGCAAACGTATTGCTTCTAAACACATCTATTTTCTGTTCTTAAATACACTGTAGTCAACAAATTAGGATAATATTCTTTATTGTTTTCTCTACAGTTTTACACTCTACAGCTCTCAAGCGCGAGGTTATGGTTAATTGATCAGTGAGGTGTACACAGGGATTGTACAAGGTATTATCAGGGCTAGGATCGCCACGACACCCATTAAAAAGTAAAAAAAGTAACTATTATTTTTAGAAAAGTAACAAAAAGTAACTCTTATTTGCTTAAAATCTTAATATAAATATATAAACAACCAGATGCTTACCCGCAGTTTTGCCCGCAGTCTTGGGAAATTCGTATTTTCTTATTTCCCGGTGTGAATACTCGATTAGACTCACCGTTTGTATGAATGCACTCAACAATATGTTTAAAAATATAAATACAATGCAATAATTAACGCCAAAATGATCCGCCATTTATTAAAATCATTTGTTACAAAAAATGTGATAAATGAAGAACCGCTCGACCGATTTAGTGCAAACTTCACATAAACCATCTACTAAATAATCCGAACAAAGCCTAAACATTTGGTTTGGATAGTTGAGCCCGTTCTTGAGTTATAAAATTACAACGAAAAGTGGCATTGATTTTTACAGATATAGATATAATCAATAATGATCGCTGTTCTATGAAAGACAACAAAAATATATGTATATGTATTAATATCGCTATCACGATCTATAGCTTAGTCATCATATTTCTCTCCCCAACTAGACATTACAAATCCTTTTGCATCTGTTTTTGATAACCATTAACTAGTAAACTTTACTTTTCCCATGATTTCTTTAGAATCTGCAAGTTATTACAGATACTTATTTATTACGCATAAAAAAACTGTCGGTGGTTAAATAAAATAACTTACCAAAGAAATTAATTCAATATAACGAAAATTCAACAAGAAAAGGACAAGGTGCGCGTGGTGAGGATAATGACACGTGAATGATGCAGATGCGATGGATCAGGATTGATGTATAAACACATCTCTAATTAATCATTGTTCCTACCGAAAGGTTCCTACACATACGCGAATTGGCGTAAATGACATGCTGATTTTCAGAACAACCTACATACTCAGAAAAAGTAACCAAAAGTAACACATTCTTAATAAAAGTAACCTTTTAGGTGATCGACAGAAAAAAAGTAACTTTTAGTAAAAAAAGTAACACGATCCTAGCCCTGTATTATTAATAACTGTTAAAGGAAATGTTATATAAACACAAACACACAAAGGTTGAGGAATGTTGATAGAAAAATATTAGTCTTTTCTATTATTTTTTGTTTACATTTTTAAGTATTTCAAACATAGCAATCTATACATATAGTAACACTTAGGTTGTGAAAAAAATTTGAACCCAGGGCCTAAATCATGCTATTGGTAGCGCTCTTATATGAAAAAATTGTAAACGTTTTCACAAAATGATTAATCTTTAAGGTAAATAGATAAGGTTCTTAAATTAAGGAATGGTAGTTATACAACATAATAATGTAATAAAACAAGTATAAAGTAATGACGACAGTGGATTTCAAGAAATGAATACATTTCAGACTAACATACTTTAATTTGTTAATTAGCATGAGTTTAACAGTTTTAGTCACATGTTTCTTAAGTTTGAAAGTAACAAGTTTTATTGGTATTTATTTATTTATTTATTGTTTGATAAAAAATATAAAAGCGTATTATTGTCAATGGAAGATATCCACATTTAACCATCACACCTAAATTTTAACTAAGTTCCATTTCTAAATAAATAATAAGAATGTTTATTTTATTGTTTACAACAATATAAGCTATGTAGTCGCAATTTTAATAGTTTATACAAGACTGCTACATAGTTGGATATATGTACAAAGTGTCATTGCTAAAACGATTTTAAAAAAGTTTAACAATCTACAAGAGCTATATGAAGCGTCACTGGAATACAGAGTTCCTCATTTATAGAAAATGAGAATGTTGCCATATGCAATTCAAAATCCTATGCTAAAACATGGGTGTCAGCTAAAATAATAATAAATAAATAAATAAAATAAGTAAAATATACGGTCAGCAATCATAGATCATATTATGATGTTTGTAATCAAAAGAATGCAGTGTTAACACACACTAGAAGCATATTCGTAAGTCGCTTAATGAACCTGTGCTTGGATATTGGTGTAAATGTTAATGTTGAACATTATTCCGGTGGCAGAGGTACTTGACAAACCTATACCATGTGCAATTAAGAGTGATAAAAGAAGTGTAACAAGGTTCAGAAGGTTGTCTCAAAAACCCGACAAGTACAAGGATTTTGTAATGCAAAATTGTATTGTAGCTTAAGCTAAATGAAGGGTGTAGTGTACATTGCGCTATTTCCTGTTTCACCATGGCCACGCCATGATCAGTCTAAACCTTACTTTATTAAACTATTTAACACATTGCTACTCATTTTAATCATCTACTAGTATCAATACATAACAATACCATTATTATTAGAACTGTTGTTAACGAAGGAGGTTTACTATACTACAAATTTCTTTGTCAAAAATTGTTTTATTGCAGTTGTTGAACCTATGGTCCTTTGGGGTCAATTAATATGATACTAAAACTTGCATCCGCACATGTCTGTCTGATGGATTTTGTTCTCTATAAAAATTACTGTCAATATGGTGGTATGAAAGTTGATACTATAGGTGTTTTCTTTTTGCATGTTGTGGTACACCTAAGTCAGCTCTGTCAATAACACACCATTCGTTTTATAAAATAATTTGACTCAGTTCTCAATAACCCTATTCGTTTTAAAAGCTTTATTTAAGTTTCATATTAACCTGAGGCAGAAATGTCTACATGACGCAAGGCACTTTAATCACGTGCTGACTGTAACTTTACCTAACCCTGTGGCGATGCAAAAAGAAAACACCTTATGTTGTGTATTTTTAAATAAAATGAAATTCCATTGAAGTGACAGATGTAGTATGACAAAAGCTACTGTATCAAGCACCAACAATGACGAAATATTAGAGAGTGGTAGTTCTTATATCTAAATTTGAATTACAAAGTTTATTAGAATCTGGACTAGGATAACAACCAAAAAAAGATGGCACGGATTGTAAATTGAGTATCAAATTATTCACTTGATCAACGAGAAAGATTTGATATAAAACATTTACGAAGTGAGTAAGAAAATTTGTTTGCCAAAGGAAAAGGAAAAATTTAAAAGTGCATAGCAGAATTGCCCCTTAAAATGGATCTGCAACAAATGCAGCAATACTTAAGATTGTATGAAAAATTGTAGTAATTCCGACAATGCTCCAAATCTTACTTCATTGTTTCACAGCCTGTTCCAATCACTTTAAAATAGCTTGCAATTCTCACAGTTACTAGAAATAGCACACATATGTATAGTCACTAAAAATCACTCTCAATAACTAGGAATCGAGGATTCTGAATTATAGCGATGATAACATCAACACCATATGAATATATAGATAGAGAAAATTCAAAATTACAATTAAGAAAAAGAAGGCAAATATACCTAAACATAGGACGAAATTGGGTGGAGAATTTCAATTAACTCTCCAAAAACAGCAACAGTTCCTTTTGCACTTACACTCCTATTTCAAACGAACACATCACCAAATTGGTAAACAACTAACAAACTAGTGGTCAGAATTACGTATATAGAAAGATTAAAGTGAAATTGTAAAATTCTAAGATTAGCTTCTCTAGGAATAACAGGAGCCATAAAAACGGCTCTTATAGTGACAATGAAAGTGCTGTTGAAAGTGTCTCTCCTGCATATTGTGGTGGAAGGGGAATGAAGAAAATTCCTGCACTGACTTCAGACCATTATCAGCGTAGAAACTGAAGTAAACTCAGTTCAATCCAATTGTGTCAACAATTCCTAGTTACTATCGGTACAACACTGAACCAACATGACCTACTTGTCACTTGATCTGGTTCATAGAGGGATCAAAGACGGCATTGGGGCAGGTGTTTATGGTATAAGATCAAGGGCAAAACTCTCTCTAGGTAAATACGGCACAGTATTTCAGGCGGAAATCCGTTCATTTTCTAAAGTACATAGAAGAAAATCTGAAAAGAAAGTATATTAACAAATAATACTTACTTTGGTTAACAGTCAGATGGCATTAAAGGCTTTTCAGTGGACTAAATTTGTGTGAAAAATGGTAATAGAATGTCTGACGAACTCTATGCTCTCTAGCTGAACAAAACAAAAATTGAAGAGCTCTACGGCACTAAGATATAAACTCAACTAAAATTCTAAGCATGTCCTTTGGAGAACAGGGGAGCGAAAAGGAGATAGCCGCAGTACATCTGAACTACAAGGTCAGCCACAGTTTCAACAGGGAAAAGAAAATTTCTAATTATGCAAAATTATGAAAAATGGAACCTACATTCGCGTTCTAATTCTGTTATTGTTTCAATACTACACAAGTGGACAAAGGTATTTATTAATATTCAATTTCCTACTCACCTGTAAATGTGTGTCTCGATGGCCAGTTTTTCCGTACGACGAATTCTTAATAAGGTACTTTCTAATTTTTTTTAGAATTTCCACTTCCGAATCCAACTCATCTCTGGATATATTTTTGGGTTCAAAATACACTAACTTACAAAGGGTTCCACCAATATCCATCCCAAACCATGGCATTGCTGCAAAGAAAAGTTTGGTATATTAAATAAATAAAACATATTATCATGTTGTGATCTTCTCTACAACTTATTGGGTGAAATAATTCTTTAATTCAACTTTTAAGAAACAGTGGGAATGAACATATTAATAGATGGCCAGTTTTTTCTAAAGCAGAATGTTTACTCAATGATGGCATTTTTTCTTATTTCCTACTGATTATAACCTAGACAATATTGGATAATATGCCATCTTAATATTTATCTACACAGAACAATTAAATGGACAGAGAAAAAGAAGCATAACCGTTGGGAAGATTTTAATGTAGAGATACAACTCCCTGAGCCAGTTGCACAACAGAAATAGGGTGATTCCTGAATCAAGCAGTTTTTCCAGAATTAAAATAAATTTCAAATTATTTACTTTTGTGGAACCAACTCTCAAAGTACTTAAATTACAAAAATTACAGTACTCTATGGCAGATGTCGTAATTTACCTTAACCTTACAATAATGACAAGAAACTGTTCTCTAATGCAATTATGTTTGATGAAGAAAATATAGCAAATACAGTAGAACCTCTCATATCCGATCATGACGGGACCGGGCCATGGTCAGAACGGCCAAAAGGTCGGATATCGGGAGGAGGAAAAAAAAACGCCTTTCCCAGGTAGAAACACAGCTATACAGTACTGTAATACAACTTTATTGTATTGTACTTGTAAAAATGTTGCTGTATACATTTCAAACATTTACTGCTTTTAAATTAAATGAGAAGGTAACAGAGGTCCGATATCGGGAAGAGTTGGTTGTGGGAAGGTCAGATATGAGAGGTTCTACTGTACATAAGTATCTCTGACCTTGATGTCTACAATTATTATAATTAGCAAGAATTATTGTTGGCATCTTATATTTGCAGTAAAATTTATGGATGTTTACAAAGAACATATGAATGAAAACTAACCTGCCAAATTTCAGTAATGTCTAAAGTGAAGGACACACAAGACAAATAAATTGTCGCTTGTTAGTTTTTTAAATTCACTCATGTAACATCGTTTTGTGGATGTTTACATAGATAAAGAATGTATCAAGCATTGGTAGTTAACGGATTAGGTGCTACTAGATAATTTTTTAAGATAATAACAAGTCACAGCAAACAGCTGTAACTGGAAGTAAATTACGTCTATGCTTTGCCTTAAAAAGAATGCAGTTGATTATTACAGATATTAGATGATTTTAAATTGAAATTATTATCGATATGTGGAGAACTTAATTCATTTCATAAGTTACATTGGAGACTGAATTAAATTATTGTAGCACACCAAAAAATAAACTCGCTTATTGGCAAGTATATAACTATTTAAATATTTTTTAAGAGAATGTTAAATGTAACAATACTGAAAAAGGTCCATTATCCATCAAGGTAATAAAATACAATTTCCCTTTTATTATATTGCAACTTAAGGCTGTCAATAGTCAATAGGTGTTTTCTTTTTGCGCATTGTGGTAGACTTAAGTCAGCTCTGTCAATGACACACCATTCGTTTTATAAAAATAATTTGACTCAGTTCCTATTCGTTTTAAAAGCTTTATTTAAGTTTTATATTAACCTGAGGCAGAAATGTCTACATGTAAAGCACTTCAACACGTGATGGTTGTGACTTTACTTAACCCTGCGGCGATGCAAAAAGAAAACACCTAATGTAATGAAAATGGGAGCGTTCAATTATCACATTAAATTATTGCAATTTGCAAGGTTTTCCATAATGCTATATGGTATTAAGTTATTCCACCAACACCATTGACACTATAATTAAATTCAATTTCTGATAAACAGAGTGAAACTTACTACTTTTATGCATTGCATGTAACTAACATTTCTATAACATGCAACTACTAGTACTCAAATGCTTGTTCTTTGACGTTATTTCCAAAAAAGTGGAAAAATAAAAGAACTTTCACTTTTGAGTAATCCTGAATTTGCATTAACGAGCTAGGTTTCTTCTTACTGTAGCAATTATGTTGTTATTTAAGAAATATTCTTTAATTAGCATTTGTGTGAGAGTTTTAATGTTATGAAATGACACCGCCTCATAATGTGTAATAGAATGTTCAAGTAGTTAACAAGGTAAAGAAATTAAGATAGTAAATGTGGGACACACTTTAATTGTACCTTTAGTTGTTTATATTATCTTCTGTACAAGTACGGAAAACAATTACAACTAATATAATTAATTACTTAACAAGATTTTTTGTTGAGAAAATGAAATGAACAAAAAATTGGACTAAATATAAATAGTTTAATGGACAAAATTGTAGTAAAATTCTTAATATTTTTGTTGAAACAACTGTGAGATATTTGCAATCGAATACAGTTTTGATCAACAGTCTACTACAAATACAGCTCATATCTTGCACAGTTTTTTCCATTGTCAAATCTTATATTAAATATGTTAATAGCATTTGGTTACTAACTCAGTAACTGTTAACCGCTACAAGAAGAATTTTCCTCACTGATGTGGCCACGTTTAAACTCTGTAGCCCACTTTGAAACAGTATAAAAAGGGTGGTGCAAATTGGTTGATGAATTTTGGCCCCCAATAAAAGATTAAAAGTTTATAATGATCAACAATTGGACACTGTTAGAATTGAAAATACCCACATTTATTAGGATTTATTAAAGAATAATGATTAGCAATGAACACCCAAAATGTCACACTCACCCATCACAGTTTCAAAATTTGTGTAACGATTGTTTTAAATACTTGTACAATTGCAATTTTGACTTTAAACAAGGGGACACACATATACAATTAATTAATTTACGTATTAGGAAGTATATCTAATCAAATATGTATAACTAATTATACAGTAAATATTATCAATAAACGCCCTAAAAGATTAGTTTATTGAAGATTAGTATTTTAAAAAAAAAGTTTGTAAACATTTCAACAAATTTTATAATAGTTTAAGTGGGTTGATTACTGCAAAATATTTTTAATAAGAAACTGCTTTTAATACATTCAAGGAAACAATAAAACTTTATTACTGTTCAATTAGCTGTATTTATTTCTCGCAATTCACTAAGTTAAATCACTTTACCCTCATTGCATCATTTATTCTTTTGCCTCTTCATCTTCCTTGTACAATTAGTAATTTCCTCACCACAAAAAAGCAATCAGAAATCACTAAAATCATCAAAAACGAATAAGTACACTTATTGATTTTACTAACTTCTACGTAATTGAAAATATAAATCTCGTCCCTTGTTTTCCAAAGGTGTCATTTGATAAAAGTCCTCGTGCTCTAGTGTATTTGTTTTGTTTTGGGAAGAGATAAAATATCCAGAGAAGTGAGGTCGTAACCTTAACACGTTCACAGTCCACTGTACATTTTAAAATAATACTCGTCACGTCCACGTTTAAAATGTTATGCCCCAAATATGGGTCAATTAAATAGTCATAAGTTAGTTTATTGTAAACATAACTCAATAAAATTTATATCAAAATATAGGTTTTTCTTTCCTTTAACGTCCTATTAAGAAACAATAATTCATACTGCCACATCCTACGTTTAATCGAGCTATTTCTATCCGAAGATTTGTGACCCATAATATGTGGTTCATGGACGTGCCAATAAATGCTTCATGACCCACATGTGGGTCATAGGACTGTGAAACGTGTTAAGGTTGGTATTGTAATTCCTTAAAGATGAATTCTGTTGAACTAATTCGCGCCTTGCAGCTGCTGTGCAGAATCAGAGTTCACAAAGCACATTTGTGCAGTTATTGCTCAATTAAGAGAATTCTGTCCACGGCCTTATAAACTCTAGCTCCGTGGACGAGGAGGAGAGGATGGAGGCTGTCTCTCTCTCTCTCTCAGTAATGTATTTAAGTTTCATCCAGAGCCAAATTCTTGACATTTGGCGTATTCCCAAATCTTAGTGTAGAATTTTGAAAATATCAATTGTGTTGCAATTGTGTAGAATTACAGGCTTTTTATAACATCCTCCCACTCTGAACTCTGATATGTGAATCTATAAAATGAATTGGTTTAATATATCTACATGGAGCAATGAGTCTTTACTAAGAGTTTAATTAATTTATTCCTAAAACAAACTAAAACATAACAAGAAAGTAAAAATAATTAAAGTGAAATGAGTACTGGTGTCTATATTTAAATTATGCAGTGAATATTAGGGTACTATACCTATACAGGGTGTCCCAAAATGATTGGTCATAAATTATACCACATATTCTGGACTCAAAAATAGGTTTACTTATATATAAAAGTGCACACAATAAAAGTTACTGGGTGATTTAGTTAAAAATTTAAATAAATATTTTTAACATTGCTCTAAAACGGTTTAACGTTAATTTATGAAAATTTATACGAAATACTAGTAGACGGTAACCAATAAATTGGAAACAGTCGCATTCAATTATTTTTATTTATTATGGACTTTCAGAGGAGATCAACACCTTCTTTACCCCCCAACTTTTTTTAGGGTTATACAGTAGAATCCCGATTATCCGTGGTCCATGGGACCGAACGAGGCACGGAAAATTGAAAAGCACGGATAATCCGAATATTATTTCTTACATATGTATGTACCTATACATAAATGTACTATGTATGTACATAGGTACTAAAAAGATAACAGAAAAAAATAGATCTCTAAGTTCATACTAACTTTTAAATTGCATAAAAAGATAACAGAATTCTACATAAGTAAACTTTTACACTAAATAAGCATGTAGGTACTGACGATTTCAATATTGCGTATTGAGAGATTCCGTTGAGTGATTTAGAGTAACACTATTTCGATAATAAAACTTCTAAAATACAATTTCATTAATGGGATATCATGGCACGGATAATCTGCAGCCCGGATAATCGGGGTTCTACTGTACTTTAACAAAATAAGGAACGCCATTGGAATCAAACGTCTATTCTTACACTTTTGTGTCTTTTTATATTTCTTTGTAAACATTTTAATATAATAAAATATTGAATATTTAGACTCTTCATTTTCACAAATATTAAAAACTTCTTTATTATTTATAATTTATAAACAAACAAAACCCTTAACTCAACAATTGTTCCATATGACCCCTCCTTCCTGTGTACAAGTTCAACATAATTTTTGTTGTGTGCACTTTTCTATATAGGTAAGTGAGGTTCAAACAACCTATTTTTGACCTCAGAATATGGGTACAATTTATGACCAATCTTTTCAGGATACTCTGTATAATGAAATAGGAAATGAACTCAAAAAGAAAATAAAGGTAATACATAAAAATACATACATAATTACATCTAAAAAACACATTAGAAAACTTAAAATGTGTCTGATCATATACAGGGTGGGCCAACGGTGCGGGGTTGGAAGATTGTGGGTTTATTAACGAATATAAGTTCATAAATGTTATTGTTTACTTATTGGAAGCTAAACGAATATTATTTTGTTGGTTATTTTAAGATTATCCTGTATATGGTTTATAACCGTTTGGATAATAAACTAAATAAACAAAGAATAAATAAATAAAACATTTCTAAAGTTTGTTGCTGGGATGTGGTCAGGCCTTAAGGCTACAAACCTAAAATATTTTCACTTGAATCGCAATACATATACAGGGTGATTTATATCAAAGTTGCATTGTTTTAAATGGAACGCCCTGTATATTATTACATATTTGGATTCCTTGGTCAATTCTAGTGCGACTTTATGTATCACACATAGTACCTAAAACGAATCGTTTAGCCGCAATTCGTCATTTTTACAAAAAGTAGATGTCTAAAAAAAATTGAATATCGCAGGGATCACAAAACTTAGAAGGCCGTGACTATGCGATGTTACTAAGCACGAAATGTACTAGCGTAGACCGGACGGTCAAATACGAATTCTTCTTGTGTTCAGAGAAATTATTACGTCAATTTACAAAATTTCTATCAAAGGTAACTTGATTTTTTCAAATGGTACGTCCAATTTTTCTTTATGGCATTAAATGTAAAATTTGATTACCTTTCCAACGATATGAGTTTGTCGGCATCTACCCCGGTAGATGTCTTGTAATTTCAAATTTTCTGGTTAATTTGCTATCATGACCCCAAAAAAAGGTCATACTTTGGAATTTGTAATGAAACTGAGAATATTGAGATATATATCACTTTGTTCTAACGTAAAAAAAAATAATCGAGAAGGAAGTGACTTCTTCTTTGTTTTTTATTCCACCGTATATTCAAAATATGTATAACTTCATCCTTAAGTTTATGACATGCATATTGTATAATGCATTAATTTATAGTACAGTCATCGAATGATTCTAAAAGGGAAGTCAATAAGCGGAAAGACGTTTGGGGTACCTAGTAGTCCTAGTACATAGTATAACATAGGTACCAAAAGTCCTGGACCCTATAGGGTGGTGGAACAGGGGGTGTTAAAGGTTTCTATTTTTGATATTTCCCTATATTTCAGTAGGGGTTGGTCCTAAAAAATTATATCAGTATAGAAAATTAAAGCTGATAAAATTCTGTACATTTTTCACTCCTACAGTTATTTGTTATCTGTAACCGTTAATGAGATATACGCTCTTAAAAATCGTTGATTTTGAGAAAGACTTTTAACGTCCTCCGCCCCCTTAGGGTCAAGGACTTTTGGTATGTTATACTACTAGTACCCCCAAACAACGTACAGTAGTTGGTATTTTCCACTTTCCTTCTAGAATCATGCGTTGCCTGGACTATTCAGTTTACCATCTGATGTTATTTTATTTGTGACAATGCCCTATATACTTAAGTAATAATTTTGCATCTCATTCATTATGACGCAACCAAATATAAAGTTCAAGGGAGTTATTTAATTTTGTGAATCAACCGTTACCTTGTGACATGTTTTGAACGTAACAGTGTTGCTGCTAATGTTACATCATGCAATGTTTTGATGTGATGTAACAGTGCAGTTTATATACTTAACCTACAAGGATGCTATTTTGAGAAATAGATTGATATCACATTTTAATTTGCATAGTGGGTTAGGGTTTACATACTTACATGTTCGATAAGCCTTACATTTCAAGATGAAAGTTTAGTAAAAGCCACTTACTTACCCACCCGTTTTCTGAAAGTCAAATTAAATAGCATATTTCACTAGGAAGAACCTATTATTATGATGAAAAGAAAATAACTTGTTTCATGCAAATTTGGATTACCTTACAATGATATCTTACGACTTGCAAATGCCTTAGACCTTCAAAAATAATGCTACATACAAATTATTGAAATTAAAGGAAATAAAACAGTAAACTTACGCGTTCCACTTTCTGTTTCTGTAGTAAAACCATTCATTACTTCATCTCCTTTTACATTTACAGATTCTGCCATTTTCATTCGTTTTTGAATGCGATTTTTAAAAATCCTTGGAGCCATTATAAATGTAAAATATTTCTACGAAAAAATATATATCAACAAAATAATGACTTTGAAATAACATTTAAAAGTACGATAATTACAAAATTTGCTCCTTCTACTTTGACCCTGACCTTACTTCATAAACATAATAAAGAAATGATTCTTCATGAAGTATTGGGTATTAACTTTTTCTATTGTGTGTTAAATTAAAAATTTTAATTTCAATGGTCAGCCAAAGATATAATCAAATAGGTAAGTAAAAAAAGATAAACATAATTATGGACGACATAACCTAAAAGTAGATACCTTCATACATCTTCATTTTAACAAGCAACACTGTAACTTTTTTAAAATAGAGACGATAGAAAGTAGGTCTTTAGGCACTCATTTTTTTAATGTTAAATACGTTAAAATGGAACACATTTATGCACTTTGACCGAGTGTGTGGTGATCATGGACGTAATGTAAAACGTAATAAATAACGAATGAAAATGGATATCTCTCGGGCGCCCTTCCACTAGTTATTTTACGTCAACTCGCTCAACTTAACATTCGAAATGAACGGTTTTCTGATTCGAACATTTACTCGTATAGTGGAGTCAATTTATATTATTTTGGTTCGGATGATGATAAAAGCAAGCGGCTTGGTCAGTCGTTAGGTATAAACATATACATGAATTTAAGATAAGGAGACCATGAAAATTGTTCGCCATTTAAAAATGGCGGCCATGCAAAATGTGACAAAATCAGTTTTTCGCAAATGTATCCCTTCCTATGCCTTAAATGGTATTAACATCTATTATAAAAGTTGTACAGTATAAAATTCTCTACAATTTTTGTTTCTAATATTTTTTTATACGATTAACCGTTTTTGAGATAGACCGCGGAGAGAGCGTAACGCTCAGCTATATAGCAACCTAAATCAGATATAGCATCATTAACAGAAAGAGAACGTTATTTAATTACTATACTTACCCTTCAAATGGCATATAGAATTACAAAATCGGTATAGTAGATAACTAGTAATTAAATTTTGTAAGAACCACCCACGTTACGTACAAGTGGCTCGAACGAAAAAATGAAAAGAAGGAACTGTTCATGTACCTTGCCAAAGCAGCAACAACCATTGATGTGCAGTTCGGAACAGTCGTAACAACTTATGAAGACTGTGTGCACTCTAACGATCCTGAACTTACCCTCGAAGATTTATCTCCATGTAGTCAAGAGGAAGCAGACCCTCGATTAATCCTCCATGTCACTAGCATCATGATGAATGGTTCGACAAAAATGCTAGTTAAAACGGTTGATTCAGATGTAGTTGTTTTATTTATTGCAGCCGCTGGTCGCAACAGAGATCTGAAGCTATGAGTGGAAGTTGGTAATAGCAAAACTTTGAGATATATTGCTGCTCATGAAATAGCAACTAAATTAGGTTCAAAAAAGCAGAAGCACTTCCCGGGTTTCATGCATTCAGTGGATGCGATACGGTATCTGCATTTGCAAATGGAGGGAAAAAGACGGCGTGGAAAACATGGCTATCATTTCCTGACCCAACAGAGGCATTTGCAGAATTATCACATCCATGTGAGTATTTACAGGACAGGACCTTCAAGGTACTTGAGCGTTTTGTAGTGCTTTTATATGACAGAACTAGTTCAAATGAGAGTGTAAATGAAGCTAGACACACACAAGAATAGAAGTATGGATGAAATACCTCCAACGCAAGGTGCCTTAAGACAGCATATACTGCGTTCCATTTACCAAGCAGGGCGCATATGGGGACAGTCAGAAGTACTGCAGCCAAAGCTACCAATCCCCATCAAATGGGGGTTGGGTTTATAAAAATGGAAAGTGGAAACCACTCTGGACAACGATCCCAGAAGCAATGGAGTCGTGCATGGAACTCCTGACATGCAAGTGTAACAACCAATGATGTGGGGGCAACTGTAAATGCCGCAAGTTGACCATGCCATGCACATTATTTTGCAGTTGCCGAGGACAATGTGGAGATTGAAATATTTTAGTGTCCGACCGAATGTTCGGTTTCGGTTTCGGTTTCGGTCGAGTTTCGGCAAAAAAACGAGTTTCGGTTTAGTTTCGGTTTCGGCGGCAAACCTACCGAAACTACGACCGAAACCGAAACTGCATTCTGGAGTTCCCGCGCTGTGCTCGTTCATGTTCGGCGCAGTAAATTCCATCCAAACGACGAAGACATTTTGCCGCGTCCACGTGCCTAATCATGTGAATGTGAAGTATTTAAGATATTATTATGTATTTTAAAGCCGTGAGAATTAAAGAAAAAAATTAAAACTGAGTCTGACTGATTATAATAACGTTTTCTTTATTTTTCGCCCAAAACATGATCTTTGTAAGAAAGTTTCGGTTTCGGTTTCGGTTTCGGCCGAAACTGAGACCGTTGCCGAAATTCGGTTTCGGTCTCAGTTTCGGCCGAAACCGAAACCGAAACCGAAACTTTCTTACAAAGATCATGTTTTGAGCGAAAAATAAAGAAAACGTTATTATAATCAGTCAGACTCAGTTTTAATTTTTTTCTTTAATTCTCACGGCTTTAAAATACATAATAATATCTTAAATACTTCACATTCACATGATTAGGCACGTGGACGCGGCAAAATGTCTTCGTCGTTTGGATGGAATTTACTGCGCCGAACATGAACGAGCACAGCGCGGGAACTCCAGAATGCAGTTTCGGTTTCGGTCGTAGTTTCGGTAGGTTTGCCGCCGAAACCGAAACTAAACCGAAACTCGTTTTTTTGCCGAAACTCGACCGAAACCGAAACCGAAACCGAACATTCGGTCGGACACTAAAATATTTCAATCTCCACATTGTCCTCGGCAACTGCAAAATAATGTGCATGGCATGGTCAACTTGCGGCATTTACAGTTGCCCCCACATCATTGGTTGTTACACTTGCATGTCAGGAGTTCCATGCACGACTCCATTGCTTCTGGGATCGTTGTCCAGAGTGGTTTCCACTTTCCATTTTTATAAACCCAACCCCCATTTGATGGGGATTGGTAGCTTTGGCTGCAGTACTTCTGACTGTCCCCATATGCGCCCTGCTTGGTAAATGGAACGCAGTATATGCTGTCTTAAGGCACCTTGCGTTGGAGGTATTTCATCCATACTTCTATTCTTGTGTGTGTCTAGCTTCATTTACACTCTCATTTGAACTAGTTCTGTCATATAAAAGCACTACAAAACGCTCAAGTACCTTGAAGGTCCTGTCCTGTAAATACTCACATGGATGTGATAATTCTGCAAATGCCTCTGTTGGGTCAGGAAATGATAGCCATGTTTTCCACGCCGTCTTTTTCCCTCCATTTGCAAATGCAGATACAGTATCGCATCCACTGAATGCATGAAACCCGGGAAGTGCTTCTGCTTTTTTGAACCTAATTTAGTTGCTATTTCATGAGGAGCAATATATCTCAAAGTTTTGCTATTACCAACTTCCACTCATAGCTTCAGATCTCTGTTGCGACCAGCGGCTGCAATAAATAAAACAACTACATCTGAATCAACCGTTTTAACTAGCATTTTTGTCGAACCATTCATCATGATGCTAGTGACATGGAGGATTAATCGAGGGTCTGCTTCCTCTTGAGTACATGGAGATAAATCTTCGAGGGTAAGTTCAGGATCGTTAGAGTGCACACAGTCTTCATAAGTTGTTACGACTGTTCCGAACTGCACATCAATGGTTGTTGCTGCTTTGGCAAGGTACATGAACAGTTCCTTCTTTTCATTTTTTCGTTCGAGCCACTTGTACGTAACGTGGGTGGTTCTTACAAAATTTAATTACTAGTTATCTACTATACCGATTTTGTAATTCTATATGCCATTTGAAGGGTAAGTATAGTAATTAAATAACGTTCTCTTTCTGTTAATGATGCTATATCTGATTTAGGTTGCTATATAGCTGAGCGTTACGCTCTCTCCGCGGTCTATCTCAAAAACGGTTAATCGTATAAAAAAATATTAGAAACAAAAATTGTAGAGAATTTTATACTGTACAACTTTTATAATAGATGTTAATACCATTTAAGGCATAGGAAGGGATACATTTGCGAAAAACTGATTTTGTCACATTTTGCATGGCCGCCATTTTTAAATGGCGAACAATTTTCATGGTCTCCTTATCTTAAATTCATGTGTATGTTTATACCTAACGACTGACCAAGCCGCTTGCTTTTATCATCATCCGAACGAAATTGCCTATATTGGCTCATAATTGACTACACTAGTAATTTTAAAAGTAAATAAACAGAATTAGTCATTATTTTATGAAAGATATGAGAAAGTACTTGACCTAAAAAAGTAAAACTAGGTATGTAGAGTAATAAACTGGAAACTGGAATAGATGATTGATGAATAGAATAATTATTATAATATTAACAGTTCGAACGAGTGTGAGTGAGAGATGTGCGCGATTTAAAATTAACGAAGCAGTAATAAAAACCGTAATCACAAATAATTCACTTGTGTGTTTTATTTATGACCGTAACGTAATGTAGGTGCTGTAGCGTTGATTGAAAATTACGAAAGATAGAGATACGGAAGCAGGAATGAGGATGTCTGGATTGAGGAATACAAAATCGACGTTGACGACGTTGCATAGCCTTAAGGATTTCTTCTGTGGTTTCGAGCTATGTATGCGACATCTTTGCTCGACAACGCTAATGAATCAGGCATGTAAATATGCAGATACCTATCTGTTAGGCTGCAGAGAATCAATACCGCGTTGTTGCCAAATTTCTCTTTACAAATCTTGTGGTATAGGCACAAACCACTAAAAAAAAATAGACTGTCCACTGCTATAGGAAAATAGTTGGTAGATAAATGCGGGTGTTGACTTCACAAGAGGAAAGGGGAATTGTCAGTTGGTTAACCTGTTCACAAAATTAGTTGGTACTGAGAATTATAAAATTAAATTGACATTTAGCCATCGACATATAGAAATGGACTGCGCGTGGTTATGATAAGCCCGGATACTGCAGGTAAGAGAGAGGGTAAACGTGGAGGCCTAGTTCTAGCTTTATCTGTCGCGTATCTATTGGTTGCTGCATTTTAATGGGAATTCAGCGACCAATAGATACGCGACAGATAAAGCTGGGGGAATGCAGCGACCAATAGATACGTGACAGATAAAGCTAGAACTAGGCCTCCACGTTTACCCTCTCTCTCACCTGTAGTATCCCGGCTTAGCATAACCACGCGCAGTCCATTTCTATATGTCGATGCATTTAGCTAATTCAAACGAAGCGATAAGAGTCTGATTTTATGACGGTATTTTTCGTTTAAAATATGTGAAGTAGTGTACATCAGCGTCACATAATCGTTCATTATTGGGTTTTGCGTTTATATTTTGTTGTTTATTACTTATTGACTTATTGTGTATTAAAGTTTATAGTTTTCTGGTAAGTTTTTAAACATGCGTACCTACCTATATTTACTTTCGCTATTTGTTAGAATTAAGAACATAATATGGTCACCGCATGTGTAATATGTAAGAATAGGAATAGAAAAGTCCGTAGATTTAAAGTTTCCGAACCCACAACATTTATGTTTAAAGCCGATTTTTAACAAATGGGTTGAATTTATTAATGGAGAATTTAAAAATTGAACATGGGTTTCCCTTTATAAAGTAACATTATTAAAGACTTTAGCACAATTTTATTACGTAATGATGCATTATTCCAATTTAAAAAGTAAGCTTGATACAATATTATTTTTTTAATTGATTATATTTATGAGTTTCATATGAGTCTTCATATCCACATTTATTTCAGGATTATGAAGAAAAAACTGTTGCTGAACGTTCAAAAAGTGTTGTTATGCCAACATCGCATTGTACAATTTCACCGGCAGATGTATTACTTTGTAGAATAGGTACTGTTTCCACTGTTATATATCATGTAAATTGTAACTAAATGTAAACATAACCATAAATATGATTTTATTGAAAAAATAACCTTACTTTATTTCAATTCAAATTTTCCCACAATAAAGCATTAACCAATAAGGTGCTGTGGGCGTCACTCAACCTACCCTTTTCCTCTTGTGAAGTCGCCGTCCCGCATTTCTCTACCAACTATTTTTCTATAGAAGTGGACAATCTATTTTTAGTGGTTTGTGGGTATAGGTTTCGGCGGTTTGGCGAGAACGAAGCAGGTAGCGGTAGGCGCAAATAGAAGCTAAAGTCACTAAATATTCTAATAGAAGCTATAGTCGGATTCACCGGGTTTTAGGTATGACTCATTGCAGTAAAGTATGATAATCGACGTGACATAGTTTTCTGTTTCTGTAAATAAAAGTATCAGTAAAATGCAATTGAAAAACGTATGTCGTTCCGTTTATTTTATGTGCAAGCAATGAAACGTATGTCCGTGCGTTGAAACAGCTGATCGAACTGGATTGACAGATTACACAAAAATTGACAGTAGGAATTATGTATTAGTTACGACCATTGAACTGTACGCTATGCAACTATAGCGTATAGTTCAATGGTTACGACATTCCGAGCGTCTGCATTGATGCATACGATTTGTAGCGATGAGTCATACCTAAAAACCGGTGAATCCGACTTTACCTGAGTCAACACTGATAGTTACATATTACATGTTGAGATAACCACATCTGAGATGCTACCGAACTTTACAAGATCTGACATGTAAGAAAATCTGCAACGGTTGTCAATGTCGTTTTTTTGCGTACTTGCAAGCGTTGGAGCGTTTTCCTCGCAATAATTCCAATTTGGCCATCGTCTCTGCAGATAAAGGCAACGCTACAGTCATGCTAGATGAGTCCCAGTAGGTATATGCTGACAAAGTTCAAGATCTTCTTAAAGAGGATACCTATTTCATTTCACACAATCCCACCTCCAAAATCGAATGAGAGGTCTCTGCTACTATCAGGTCGTCATCTCTTCCCAAGGATGTCCAACGTGGTCTTGTCCCTAGCGACTCCAAACCTACTAACTTGTACCAATGCTCTTTGGTTGTACGGTCTTCCTAAAATTCACAAGCAAGGAATCCCACTTCGCGCCATAGTCATACAAGCTCGATAAGTATCTGGCCAATTTTTGAAGGATTTCCTAGGTTGCACATCGTCACACATTCTGAACACCGGTCATTTTATTCAACACATTGGATCCCCAAGGTCTTCTGGTCAGCTTCGATGTTACTTCCCTATTTATCAAAGTTCGTATTATGGATCATCATTTGAGCATATTCTGACAGATAAGGAGTTTTACGAACAAGTTTCGGGTTCTACTGAAGGCAGCCAACATCTCCATGGAGTCTTTGGAATCGGTCGCTCTGTAATCTTTTCATCTTCAGCCGAATGATACCTTTGTGATTTGATTACACGGTTATGACGCTTTATTGGAATTCCAAGATCATCTTAATACCTGACATCTCGACATCAAGTTAACCATGGAAGTTGAACCTAACGGTTCGGATCACTCCCTTTTCTCGATGTTTTAGTCACTCGTCACCCTAATGGAAGTATTGGCTATTCAGTTTATTGTAAACCAATTCACACCTTAAAACCAGATTAATTTTATTTAAAAAGTTTTTTTTGTTCTGACGTACGATTTTCGAAATAGAAATTATTTTTATTAATCCTCGGAATGATTTATTTTAATTTAATTTCTTTGTACTAATTTGTACTAACTATTAAGAACAGAAAAGTTTAACACCGAGTACCATGAAAACGGAGCATTTCCGGATTCATGTTTAAATGTACTTTTTTTCGTATTTTGAGATGAAGAATCTGTCATTAAATTTTTCTCACATCAATGTGTATCTAACACCCTATATAATCATCCGTTGAAAAGTTACCTACCAAGGAACCTTCGAACATATAACAAAAGGAAGGAACATGTATATGGCAAAATGAGTAACATTAATGGTTTACCAATATGGCTACCTACTGTGACGTATTCCGTCGAGTCATTGGTGTACTGTTAAGCAGGGTCGTAAATCCAACATTTGTATGTTTACGCGCCTGCTGTAAACAAAATAAAATGCATAATTTTTTTTTAATTTTATTGCCCTTTAAACATAATTAATTTGGTATGCATATTTCTAATTTTTTGCACATTCTCTATGTTCTTAACCGTATAATGAATTCTACGCTACTGGTAATTTTTTTATTTTAAATCGACAAACTGCACGCTACACCCGTTTGACCAATCGCAAATGGTTTACTGTTACGTCACTGTGACGTAAAGCCTGCGTAACTTCCGTTACATTGTACCATCTACTAAACTATAGGGATATTCCTTCCTTTTGTTATATGTTCGAAGCAAGGAACGATCGAATGTGAGAATGAACAGCTACCTTCTTTTATTGATTGATTTAAGATGGGTATCTTTTGCAGTTTTGTTGGCTAGCTAGGTGGCACCAGAAGTAGGTAGGTACATATTCACAGGCAACAATTAAAACATTCAAAGGAAGTATTGCCTCTAATAGGGACTACAAAAGGAAGTATCGCAAGACAAAAAAAAATGACTTACTTCAGTCAGTAATTATAATGGGGGATATTTGTCTCAACGTGCATCCTATTTGATGAGCTGTTAGTAGAGTTCTTAAAAATTTGGAATCTGAATTAATTTGAAGAGAAGAACAAAGAGTAAAGTATAATAAAGAAATTTATTAATAAAACAAATTATTTTACCTACCGTTTAAATTAGTTTTTGAAATGCAATGAAAACTTACTGCGAACATAAATCGGCGTACATTACTGTGAAAATGGGGCATAATAATCAATGGCAACGCTAGTCCCATTGTAGCTTTACATATAAATGGTGATATATTACAGTAAAAGAATATTGAAACTCGCAGTGGAAAAACAATTGTGCTGTCAATTGCAAGTAAATCAATAGGTTTTTCAATTAGTTTCAATGCACACTTATTCGAGAACTTTTCCATGAGAACTTTTTCAAAGTAAATCATACTAATAGGAAATAAAGCACTAAAATAAGCCAAAACTACCAAATTTTTGTAGTAAGACGGATTGAGATGGGGTTTTTTGCATTCGCTTCCTAAATTTAATAGGAAACTTTGTACCTACTTTTCATCATGTTTTTTTTCGAAATTGCATTTGTGCAGTCGAAAATGCATCCTGAAAAATGCAATTTTAGAGAAAAAATTCATAACTTATTTATAAACTTCTAGAATCGACTCAATTCGGGTTCAAGGAGGTTTTTGAGGTCGCTGATCCCGAATATGACCTCCAAATTGCCTCACCGCCCACCTGGAGCTCAGGATGGCTGAGCAACGTCATCTCCGAAGCTTTTTCTGAAATTCACTCTCAAATGATTCTAGACATCTCATACGAAGTTTGTTTGGGTTTCTGATTTCAAATCAGGTATCGGCAACCGTCCCCCGCGTACCTGTTGCCCCACATTCGGGCATCAACGTCATCCTCTGAAGTTTCAAGACTATAGGGAACCGAAAATTGTGTCCGGGGTTTTTTGGGTAGCTTAGGTCGAATGTGGCACCAGATACTTGCTAACGGACACCTGGTGCATCACACCGCGGCGACATCAACGTCATCCTCTGGAGTTTCACTAAAATTTCAAGCCTAGTGAACCGAAAATAATTTGTAATTGCTAATACGGGGTTCTTCCAGGACCTCTATCCGGACCTGACCAGCCGTGCATGGTACATATAACCCGCCTGCAGAGGCGGATTCCGAAGTTCTCCACGACATTTTGAAACTACTCTAACTACCAACCTTATATTAGGAGTTTTACATACAAATTTAATCTGTAATAAAAGGAACAAATTAAATTAAATTAAATTTAAACTAAATATTTTATAATATTAACTTCATACATTAGGATGATAATGTTATTAAACAAAACTTACATTTTTTAAATATATATCTCAACTTTATTTCACAAAATGAAAATGTCCACATCTATTCTAATGTTCCATTATAAGTTTTACCTCATGATTTCCTGATATGATGAAACAAGCATTAGAATGAAAGCATTTGACAGAAAATTTCAAGCGAAACTCTAGAGGATGACGTTGATGCCGCTGCAGTGTGGTAAAATGTAAAATGTAAATTAGAATGGGGGATGGGACCTAAGTCCACGCGTACGTAGGCCACATTCGGGCCCTTTGTACTACCACCTGCCGGACACACCGAGCCACAGAATGAACCGGTCACCCATCAAAGTACTGACCAGAGCGCGAGTTGCTTAACTGTCAATACCTGCATGGATTGTGACTGTACATTCTGCCGTACTGCCGGCGCTGCGGTGTGGTGCACCAGGTATCCGTTAGAAAGTATCCGGGACCAGATTCGATCTGAGCGACCCAAAAAAAAAACCCGGAAACAATTTTCGGTTCCCTATAGGATTGAAACTTCAGTGAAACTCAAGAGGATGACCTTGATGTTCGGATGCGGGGCACCAGGTACGCGGGGAATGGTTTCCAATGCCTGATTTGGAATCAGCAACCCTAAAAACCCTCGGATGAGATGTCTAGAATCATTTGAGCGTGAATTTCAGAAAAAGCTTCGGAGATGACGTTGCTCAGCCATCCTGAGCTCCAGGTGGGTGGTGAGGCAATTTGGAGGTCGTATTCGCGATCAGCGACCTTCAAAACCCCCTTGTACCGGAATTGAGTCGATTCTAGAAGTTTATAACGAAGTTATGAATTTTTTCAATGAAAATGCATTTTTCAGGATGCATTTTCGACTGCACAAATGCAATTTCAAAAAAAAAAACATGATGAAAAGTAGGTACAAAGTTTCCTATTAAATTTAGGAAGCGAATGCAAAAAAACCCATCTCAATCTGTCTTACTACAAAAATTTGGTAGGTTCAGTAATCAGTGCTTTATTTCCTCGACTATAAAGCGTTAAATTACTTACTTAAAGTTTACAAGGCCCAAGGGATACTTGTGTTCAAACATTGCCTTATTTGTCACTTAATATGAATGTAGAGAGTTGATTTAAAAACTTTGTAATATTTAGAACAAAAGATAAACTTGTAACGATTTACAGCTGCATTTTGACATGAGATACACATCAAACCCAAATTGCCTTGTTCTTGTTAAGTAACTTAAGTAATCTCTGCTACAGTGCTACATATCTCCTTTTCGCCACTTTGAGCGCGTAAAGGATTCCCTAAGTATCAAAAAACCTCTCAGAATGGAAACACGCCGTGGTTGTCTTTTTACTGAAACCAGGAAAAGATCCATTGTTGGCACAACTCTATCGCCCAATCAGTTTTAACATCATGTTTAGACAAATTACTAGAAAAAGTGGTAAATAAAAGGTTGCAGTTATTTCTGGAAAAGAACTACTATCGGAGTAAAAATGCAAGGCCGTGACTTTGAGTGGTCATAATGAAAAAACGGGCGGATAAATTTTTTTCATTTTTGGGCAGTAGGTACATTAGTCATTTATTTATTTATTTATAATTATGTTTAACATGTGTAAAAATCAAAATGGGCGAATCAATTGCTTAACTATTATATTAATTAACAGAAAAAAAAGCATTTTCCTGGCTGACTGACGGTTAGTTTTAACTTATCGTAAAATTGTTATTGTTCCATACATTGTTACCGAATTTAAAAATGTTGTAGCACACATACTTCTCAAAAGTGGAATCCCATAAATGTTGATTATTGATATAATTAACTGGTTTTATGAGCTATAACCGAACATTTCATTATTTTCAAATATACGGAAACTAAAGAAAAAATTATTGTTTTAGATGGTAATTTTCATAGCAATTGTGTAGGACAACAGTTTCCCCGCGCACTGCACTTTCTCGCGCGGACCGAAGCATTCATCCTTTTTTCCAAATCTGTTTTAAATAATAGGCTGTATACAACACATTATTTTTTTAAGTCGTGTTAGACCACAACATAATTGGTTTAACTTTTTATGTTACTGTCAATATTATTAATATCGAACTTTCAGGTACTCAGTTACACACGATGTCGTTTTTTTTATTATAGCTTTAAGACTATTAAACCAATTAGCCTCAAAAGCATCTCACACCGACAAATAAGTATACCTACATTTTTAAAATATATAAATATCTGCTACTCAGTTTCAATAATATAGCAGTAATTAATTTTTATAGTCGAGCGCCTGTGCGATTTGAGTCATAATTGGCGCTTTTTTGCACATACACTGATATAGAAAATTAACGATGTAGGTATTGCAAAAATCTAAAACTATATCTACACCTTTTTTTTAAATGCACTTTATTTCATTAAATTATGATTGCTAATTACTGAGATACAAGCTTCTAAAGTCAGGGGCTTTGCATTTTTACTCTGATAATAGTTACCTTACAAAACTGAATCCCAGAAAGGGCGATCATTTGGTTAAACTGGGGAAAAAAATTCTGAGGACGTTTGATAATGGAAAACATCTCTGGTGGCAGCGTTTGTTGATATTAAAGGGAAATACGATATGACACGGAACTTACTTACCTAAATTTGCACATTTGTTCTTTGAAGATCGAACATTTATCGCTAGAGACGACGATGCCTATTATAGTGCGGCGGTTAAGGACCGGTACTGTGCATTTTATGATACAAGTATGAGATTTGGTACAGTTGCTTTCAAAACTCCATCTAATAATTCTAGATGTGGGCCACGGTTTCCTCTCCTTGTGGAGACCCCTTGTACGGGTTTCAACCCCCTGAAATTCGGTTTTCTGGAAATATCTCTCGATAGTGGAACTTTAGGGGAAAAAGTTTTAAATAAAAGTTGTTCTCCATGAAATTATCTACAAAATGATATCTACACATGCCACTATAGGCCAGACAGGAGATCCAAAAACGTAATTTGAAAATGAGTGTTTTTATAAATTTCAAATTTTCCAAGTTTTAATACTTTATGAAACTCATTTCTTGTGCAATTTTTAGTAAAATGATAAACAGAGGCCTCTTTTACATTATTATATTATAAATGACTGCATGGGCTTCCTTGACAGTGCATTCATCCAATAGACAACTCATCTCTTTATGCTGAACGTAGAAGTATACTTGATTATAATATTTTGCATATCTTCTTCCAAGCAAGTACCTACTCTAAATGAGTGACAAAATGAATGAGAATAAGACCTACCATGAAAAATAGTAGTTTACGTAACAAGTCCCGAAAGTGACCTTTTACTGGACAAGTAGGCAAATTACTGCAAGCCTGCGAGTCCAGTAAAAACACTTTTGGGACGTATTACGTACAATATTTTTTTTAAAATCGGCCAGAAACGGGAAGAACAATTGACCATTCTAGGCCGGAAAGTAAAAATGAGTCCGGTAAAGTAAAAGTTTTACCGGACTATCACAATAACTTTCCGGCTCGGTCCGACAAAATGACATTTTCTGGCCTAAAAATAATCCGGAAAGTACTACTTTCTGGCCGATTTTAAAAAAACATATGTTAGTGAGCTAAAATCAATCACCTAAATGGCATTTATTTCACGATGCAGAAACCAGCAATTAGTGATCGATTTCATGGCACTAACGATCTTTTCTCGTGGCAGGTCAAATATAAAAATAAAGAGTTCCAATTTAGAAATATGTGGCCACTGCAATAACTAAACGTTAAAAGTTGCTCGTTTGTTGTTTTATCAGTTTCTGATCAGTGATCAGTTGTGTGTATTGTTCGGATGTTTCGTGTTATTTTTATTATTCCCGAAAGTGTCACAGCAGCGTGATTTTAAAATTTTCAACTTTGCCGATCAGCCGCTTCGAAATTTAATTCGGTAACTAAATCCATCAATTGGGACGCGTGTATTCTCTGCCAAATAGATACGAACGAAACATTGATCAATCCATCTTTGTAATACTCGCGCCAAAGTAGTAAAGGGTTATTTAACTATGGCCAAGAACCTGCAGTCATTCTACGAAATCGAGCAATTACCATTCAATTTAAATTGGGTCGAGTTGAATGGTGACGATGGGATCCAGAGAACTCTGCTAAGTCACTAAGCTGTTTGGCATAAAAATTGTTACCGGAAGTATTCTTCCGATAGATTAACTGTAGCCCAGAAACCAGTACCTATCTTCTTCATGTGCGAACGAAAAAGTATCTTCTATTGAAACGAGAAAAGTCAATTCGCCACTAGTCCAGAACAAGTGCTTGTTCTGCGACATTGGTGCAACTAGATGTCATCCACTGAGGAATAAAACCACCAAAAGTTTGAGGATTGGAGAAACGGCAGCTTATTTACAAGACTCAAAAATTTTGTCGAAAATTGGTGGCCCCGAGGCTGATTTGATAGTCTTAGATGTTAAATATCATGCCCGATGTCTTGTAACGTTTTACAATCGCAAAAGAGCAGCGATGACGGCTAGTGATACAACAAAATCTTACAGACAATTAGCGGGTTTCACTCTTGCCAGTATTGTATCACACATGAAAGAAGTGAAAGAAAATAGCTGCAATAAAACTGTCTTCACATTGCTGGATATCCAGAAGATGTACGCTGACGTAAAGTCAGTTAGAAAATACGTAAAATGGAAATTAAAAAAAAATGTGCATATATCATTTTGTAGAGAATTTGATGGAGAACTACTTTTATTTGAAACTTTTTTCTCTAAAGGTTCGCTATCGAGAGGTATTTTCAGAAAACCGAATTTTAGGGAGTTTAAACTCCCACAAGGGGTCTCCGCAAGGAGTGGAAATCGTGCCCCACATCTAGAATTATTGGATGGAGTCTTGAAAACAACTGTACCAAATCTCATAGTACTTGTATAAAAAAATGCACGGTTCACCTTCAATATGGTCGTTAACTGCCGCACTATATTCAAAACAGCATATCTATAGTTATATCCTAGCTTTAATCTGTATACATATGATAACCTATATTTTATATTCTAGTCAATCCCAGACGTTCAAGGGTTGTACCTTATCCAAATTATAATTGTTGCATCCTGCCCACAGTCCTGTCAGTAGGCAAGAATTACATTCCATACGCTAATCTATAAATAATATACTTTATAGGTAACTATTCTAATTGTTCCCAGACGTTCAAAGATCTATAAAAATACATGATAAATGACAATATTGCGCCGTACCAGTTCTTTGAAATAAAATGGGGAACATTTATCTGTTTAGGTATCAATTGAAAAAAAAGCGCTTTAGTGGCAATTTACGTTTAAGATTGGCATTTTTTTATTTCCAAACCTTGTTTAGTGTCTAAAACCAGACCTGGTAATTGTATACAATTACCGAATTATTTACTTTTATCTTAACATATACATGATTTTTGTCTCAATGTATGAGTACATATATAATTATTTTCGTATGCGATCAGTTGTGGTGCGACATTTTGACCGCGATCTTTTGTCGCGCGACCTTTTGGCTGCGATCTTTTGACGTGTGACCGTGAAATATTTAACGCACATACTCTGTACCTAAGATGGTTACCGCCCTTTTCTATTTTTGGGTTTAGCTGTAGTGCATCAAGTCATTGTTTCTACTATTAATGTTTCAATTTTGAGTATATAGGTATATAAAGTATATTTGCGTTTGTTTTCAACTCTGAGTTGATTTGATCGTTTAATTATTGTATGCAATGTACATAATTATTTGTACAATAGGTATGAATTATACAATGCATAACGAAGAAAGCAGAGGATTAAAATCAATACTATGAACGAATGTTTTAAATCTTCTTATTACACTTTTTTGATTTTTCTCATTTGCTGTACTAAGGGCCAATAACATCGGACCACATAACGAAAAGGAGATTTCATTTACTAATTAGAAAAATCTGCTCTATGGCTTTTTGAATATTATGCATTTTTGGACCGCGATTTACGAAGACACTTTTAATTAAAAGACGTATAACATAATGTAATTAAAAATATGACAAAACTGTTAATGCCTAGAAAGTTATGCATGTTTAACGAATGCTGGAGCGTAGGGCGGAATCTATTATAACTTCATTATCGTATAACGCTTAAAGACCTCGGCATTCTCGTTTTATTATAATATTACGACGTGTGCATTCGATTATAAAAATTTAGTATGACGTGATCACTTATTAATTTAAGAAAACGCTGCTTTCATATTACTTGTACATAATTCCGTTTTGGTTCTCATTTTTTCCAATTACTTATATTGTAAATAATATCAGTTTGTATGGTCAAAAAATTCGAAAAAAGCAAATTATAATGCAAAACAATTAATCTTGTGATTGTTTTTATTTCATAAAATGAAATGATGCGAACAAAATGTGTTAGTGGAAGCTTTAGATTTGGGAAACGCTGCCCTCAAAGCAAAATAATTGATTCACTTCCAGTGTACGCATCAGTAATTAAAAGAAAGCAATGGAACATTAGGGGAATTTCGTGTTGGTAGTTAAAATTTCTTTTCAGGGATGTGATTTACGACTGGTTTCGCGTAACGTAAAGCTTATAGATATTAATTTTCAAATTAATGCGTAAATGAGACGAATGTTACGCTAACGTTAATTCTTCTGTTATGTGAGATCGTAATTTCTAATTGTTTTGAATTTCATAGGATGTATTTTCTGTTTAGAAGGCTTTATATGAAGGAGGGTTTCATTACATAGGCATTTTACTTCTTCTGCAAATTGAATTTCTAATAGCAAACATAATTATGCATCCAAATTTGAGTTTCATTTCTAATTTGTGCATTTGCTCCAGTGGTTCTTAGCGAATGGAAATGCCATGTTAAATCAGAATGTGTTGATCAATATTATTTTTGTAAAGTTTTGCGTTTAGTGAGAGTTTAAGACTATCGTTCTTTTGCAATACTTCAAATACGACAAAAATTGTGTACCTATGAGTTCAATTTTTTGCATTTTCTAATTCTATTTTAGAAACCTACAAACCGTAAACTGCAAACAACGTGTTTCTTAATTTTTGGTAATGAGTGGTTTGGAAGGGTTGTTTTTACGTATGTGAGAGTCGTAAAAGAACGTTAACATTTTGTATTATTATTATTACAGATTATATATTTCTATTATTTTTATAAAAAATAATTTATAATCCCAAGTAAAATATCTCGATCTGTAGAATTCTAAATAACTAATTAGAATTGATGACAAAAGCATAGGTCCAGTATGATAAATTCTGTTAGATTAAGGTCAGAATTGCAAAAAAATTAATTAACAATAATATTCATCCTGGCAGTTAGTAGGTACGAAAGCAAATCTAGCAAATCAAAAATTATTTCCAATACACAAAACGCAATCATACGAATCAAATTTTATATCCCCTCGGCCCCAATCTTAACTTAAAGGAGATTCTTCAAATAAGAAATAAAATTTGTCTTAAACAATGCCGAAAGTATCAAGTTATTGGTTACAATTAAAGAAAAGTAATATAATCACTTTGCTTAGAGGTAATGTTTTATAAAACTTGTAAAACAAGTATCAAAAGGTGCGAATTCTCATAGAATTTTAATTTCAACAAATTTCAAATCTGTAACTAATTATGGCATATACTATATTCTATAAATAATGGAGCTTCTGGCTCACTTTGACCTCGTTTGACCTCAAGGTCGCGGGGCGTGGCTAACTCTTCCTCTAACTCTATTGTTTTCCTGGTCGACGTTTCCGGTTATGAAGTTGACTGGGCGTTTCCGGTTGGAAACTTGGCTAAACGTTTCCGGCCATGAACTTGGCTAGACGTTTCCGGTTATGAACTTGACTAAGCGTTTCCGGTTATGAACGCGACTAGACGTTTCCGGTTGTGAACGTGGCTAGACGTTTCCGGTTATGAACTTGACTAAACGTTTTCGGTTGGGAACTTGACTAGACCATTGAATTATACTACAATACGCTACAACTATAATTGAGTGGGAGTAACACACTAATTTTACATTTTTGACTTGCTGTATCACGGATCTAAGATCCATTAAATTGTTTAAACAAATTATCTACCGCTGACAGGTGTTTATTAGTGTGCCGAAACTTCTAAGGGTATTTTGAAGTATTACATTTCTGAAACCATCAGGATTCGAACATAATATACCGCTCAGGATGAATAAATAATTCTTAACAATTTTTATCTAAAAGATTCTTGTCATATTGCCAGATTAACTTTCGTAGAAGTCTGTCATCTGGGAAAGGGACCAGAGTCTTCAGCTCGTTGTCAGCGCGAAAATGATGACCAGCCGAGATAAATTCCTTGTGGTGCAAGAAAAGGTGGAAAGATGGATCGGAGCAAAGATCAGGGCTATACGGTAGGTAATCAAATGGCAGTGCGCGGAGCGTCGCAGGCGAGCATTGTCATAGTCAGCACAACACCTGTATGAGTATTTCGAAAAATGCATTTGGTCCGCAAATGTCATCTGCGCAATTTCTTATTCTGTTATATTCATCAGTTATAGATAGATACTGTGTTTAATAAAGTTTATTATTATTATTATAACCTGTATCCTTGTATACCCGCAGGTGTTAAGGAGCAACTAGTTATTATAAGTTATACATTTAATTACAATTCATTTATAAACAAATTTTATCCATTTCTTCTTGTTTTTTGCCTTTACGCTTCCTTCCTTCCATCTCAAACCCTCTTTTTTAAGCATTCCGTCACTGCACTGCATCGTTCCACGTCTTCCTTGGTCTTCCTCTCGTTTTTATCTTTTGTGGTCTTGCTTGCCAAACTCTCTTCACTTGTCTTTCATTTCCCATTCTTGTCAGATGTCCAAACCATTTTACCTGTTGACTTTCTATGTGTTTTATTATTGGTTCCACATTAAGCGTGTCTCTCACCATTTTATTGGCAATTTTGTCTCTTCTTGTAATGCCTATAACGGCTCTCAGGTATTTCATTTCCATAACCAGTACTTTACTTTTTGATGATACCTTTAATTCCCAGCTTTCGCATCCATAGGTCATTATAGTCACATAGTTATCTATTAGTATTTGTTATATGCACAATTTTTTATTATGTTTAATTCGTGTTCAGCAAATGCTGCATTCTGAAACTAACCAAAAATTTCAACTAAAATTGGTAAAAAAATGCACCTACAATTATCACACATATTGGCATATTGCTGAACACATTAAACATAATAAAAAATTTCATTTTTAACGTTAAACAATTTTCAACCAACTTCAAAAAGTTGGTTACTAAATTCGTCCGGATGTCTGTGTGTCTGTGTGTCTGTGCGTTGGTCAATGTTACAGGGTTTAGAAAGCTGGAAGTGGTGTCATCTTACAGGAAATTCTTTACTGATTCCAAATCGCTGGTAAATTTTTTGATCGGATCACCCGTTCGCCGTCGGGACGCCATTAAAGTCAAAATATACACCCTTTAATATCCCGAGAATGACACATCCAATTACAAAAAGAAAAAAATTCGTTTCCTTTATTTGTTGAAACCTATTGAGTCATGATACGTAAACATCACCCTCACCCCTCCTGTGGGGTGGAGCGGGGGTGAGTTTTCAAAACTTAAATGGGAACACCTATTTTTTATTACTTTTGGATTCGCCATAAAAACCCATATTCAAATTGAAAATTTCACCCCCAACTGCAACCCCTTTTTTGGGGGTGAAAAGGGGGAAAATTGCACGTCCGCAGAAAAACGATTTTTTTACTTTTTTTTCCTCTAACATTTTTTCGTGATTTACAAATTGTCCGTCACCCTCTCCACTCCCATCTCCCTTAAGGGTGGAAAGAAAAACAATGACTCATTTGTGCAGAATCCGGCGTGGTTGTGTCTGAGGTGGGGAGAGGGGGTAGTTATATACATATATATTGTATATAGTATATGCCATAATTAGTTACAGATTTGAAGTTGGTTGAAATTAAAATTCTATAAGAATTTGCGCCTTTTGGTACTTGTTTCATCTTAGCTTACTTCATCTCAGTTGAACTCAGTTCAACAGCTACGAGAGTACAATTTACACATTTAGGTATACATGCTGTATATTTCACATCGCCTATTAATACGATATTCAACAGTAAGATTAAATAATTTAATTAAAATATCAATTTCATCCAGATTCGTTAAATAGGTCACCGTTATCCGTGTGTGCTGCCATAGACTAAATACTCCTGCTACATTACTTATTTTTGCATATCTTTTTAAAGTACAATTTCGACTTCAAGTCACACACATGAAATGGTAAGCGGATAACGTTCAATTTTGGGTTTCCCATTCTCATCGATACTCGTTTATATTAGTGACCATGTTGTATGTACCTTTTTATGTAAATTCTAATAAGCGAAGGGTTGTTTTTAAATTTTTATAACCGTCAACAGTAAAATTTCGTGTAAAGTTTGTTGCACAGTATTTTGTATGGATATCACCCTTGAAATATGTCAGTTAATTAATTAATGTAAATTATAAAGAAATGTATACCTATAAATATGATATTCTTGTCTTTTGTATGAATTATTACGTTTTCATGCTGAATTTTATCCGGTATAGTAACCCTTTGTCTATTTATCAGGCTTAAGGATGATTGCCTTGCATATTCAAGTTTGGTGTTAATAAGATAGTCCTTGTTTGTGGTACCTACCCCTAATGCTTCCTTGGTCAGCAGAATCTTAATAAGGAGTGTTATCCAACCTCTTTGTAACTCAATTCCGGTTGCTTCGATATTTCAGCTTGCAAATACATATAGGCAGGCACCTACTGGTTTGTTCTACGAGATTTTACCCCATGAATTAGTGGTATAATTAAATAGATAAATACATTATCACTTTGCTACGAAGGATGTAAATGTAAACTAATTGCACAAAAGTTTTATATAAAGCTGGTTTATAAAATATTTTATCTATGGGATTGTTATACAACTTACTCGAGCCTATGTACCTATTCACATGTGTATAGTATTTTGTATACCTTTCTTTATATCCTTTTTATTTCATAAGTAACATCAACATTATTTTTTCAGCCTGAGGGATTTTAACTCTCTCCTTCGTGCTTTACGAGACTGGGTTCTATCAAGTTGAGGTAGATGAATTAGATAATGACCAACTTGGAACTATACTCACTTTAAATGCAGCGCGTTTACAGTACACTTATTCTATTAAATTAAGTAATATACAAGTTCACGTGGACTGTATAAGTTACCCTTTGAAAATAGGACAGCTAAGGGCTCAGCGTAACCGGATTACTTACCTTATGACTTGGACGACGCTATACTTACAGGATCTTTCATTTCAGCTAACATTGTGAAGTCAATATCTCAGTAACCACTCAACCTAAGTGTATTGCTAATAAGAACTGTTGTGAACTTCAAACGGAAAATCTTCAAGCAGTTCCTGTGATTGGTGAACAATAGGATTTGTTGCAATACAGACTGAACAATAACAGAGTTTTCATCATTTTGTGCAGACCTCCTTGAATTCCTTTAAAATACTAATTTACGTTCTTGTTCTAAAATGTCAAATACTTACTCATTAAAACTACAATACATTACCAACCGTAAGGGCATTTCGTATGAATACTCTTAAAATTTCTGCTAAATAAATTAGTCCTTTTTTCCAGCCGCGTGTAAACTAAAATAAATCAATAAAGTAAATAAAAAGTGTTAGATTATAATACAATTAACTTCAACCACAATTTGTTTCCGGTCGGAAATTGAGTTAACAAATCAACCTAAACTACAAGTTGTTTAATCCTTTAATTGATTGACGATTTTCTTCTCAAATTTACCCAGAAAATATAATGACAGTTTGAAAGAGACATCCACTTTTTTTAAAGCCTCATGAATTGACGAGGATTAGTGCTCCATCCAAAATAGTGATATTCGTAAGTTGTCATAGCGAACATCATTCTGCACCAAAAAGGAGCTGCGTTATGATAATAATAATCGTAAATATTAAATTAAGTAATTATAAGTAATTTATAGGTACGTTAAAAGCTTCTTGTTTGTAACACGAAAGCTGTAATAATCAATCGGGCCAAACTGAACCTTTTTAGTGAATCTATATTTTATCATTAATTACACTAAATCAAGCGAAGTAAAATGTCAATTTCTGATTACCCCTTTTACAAAAGGAGTCACAAAAAAAAAGATTAATTTTCGCTAATATAATCATAGAGACAGGGGTAGGCAACGACACTTAGAGAAAATGAATTGTCATAAAAGATATAGGTAATTCTTACATATTTAGTTCTCTAATACGATTTTCAGTTTCTTAAAACGAACTTAAGCAGTTGGCCCGAATAATATTACAACGGCACACATTGCTTTGTGTAGGTAAGTGTAATAATATAGTAACTTTAGTATGGATGTGGAGACCGTTTTCAGCGAAGCGACTTAAAGGTATGTACCTATTCATATTAATTAATTTTGCAAGAGAACCAAAATGTTCTGCGAAGTTTAATTTGAGATTTAACCGCTAACAATTTCACAATTAGGGAATGTTCTAAGCAGGCCCGGACTGGCTCCTTTGGGGGCCCTCGGCTAGAAATTCAAAAGGGGCCCCTTACCGGGGAATTTAGAGGGAGTAGAATATTAGAATATGTAATTGTTGAAAATTAGGCTTAGGTACATGCCTAAAAACCACATTTAGCTATTTTGCCACTCGGAAAGTAGTTGAGTAAAAAAGTAACCCTTTTCTGTTGTATTTTACTTATTACTTTCACAATAAATATTTATATAATTTTTATATACCGTACCTAAACTAGTTCCATGCTAGAAAAAATAACTATACTAATTAATTAAGAGTGGACGAGATTTAACAGTTTACAATACTGCAATAGTATGCCCTAAACTCCAAACCGTTGGTCGGCCGATCACGGTCCCTGGCGGTAATGAGTAATTACACTAATTGTCGTGGGGGGCACTTGGGGAATGTGGGGACAGAGTGGGCGGTTGTTTTTTAAACTAATTTGTTTATTGTAATCTCGAGAGCCTAAAATGCCCGGTCAGCCGACCCCCCACCCCTGGCGATAGCCTTGGTCGACCATTTGCAACATTGTAAATGCCTTTCCTCACGCACGAATTTAGCAGATCGGTCTTGGAATCGCACAGCCGGCATGCAGTACGTCAGTTTGAGTGTAGTGGTGGGAGATTTCCAGAAGCTGGCGAGCGTCAAGGTCGCGCGCTGGTATAAAATTTAAACTTTTGAATTAGCCAATAGCCGAAAAGTTTCTTCGGCCGATCGAGGTTCTATGAAAGGGAAAATGTTGTTTTTGCGAATAGACCAAGGCCGACCTGGTCACTTCTTGGGGGAGGCTAGGCATTAATAATTGCATTGTTGTAAATGGTCGGCCAAGGCTATCGCCAGGGGTGGGGGTCGGCCGACCGAGAATTTTACATTCTTTGGATCATAAAAAAGAAATTAGTGAAAAAAAAACCGTCCACTTTGTCACCACAATCGCCCCATTGCCTCAATAAACAATTAGCGTATTTACTCATTACCGCCGGGAACCGTGATCGGCCGACTAGCGCTTTCGAGTTTAGGGCATACTATTATATTTATATATATAGTGGCTGAACACCCCAAGGAGGGTTATGCCGCTCAAGTGAGCTTTCTAGATCTTGAATTTGGGATAGATCAGTTCCCATTTGTTCCTTAAATCTTAAATCTTCCTGCATATCTCCTGCCATATTTTCCGGTCCTTGGTACTTTCCTGCCATTTGTTTACTCCGATATCTCTGAGGTCTTCTTTGACTTCTTGCCACCAAGTGGATCTTGGTCGCCCTCTCCTTCTTTCTCCCTCTGGCTTCCAGCTCAGTATGGTATGGCGTTATATTGATCTGGGTCCAGATCTCCAGATGTGGCCCAGCCACTTGGCCCTCTGTTGCTTAATGGGCATACTATTACAGTAATGTAAACTGCTAAAATCCGTCTACTCGTTCCCCACACAAATTTGCAGTCGCCTCTTGGACTACAGGTTTTTAACAGCAAAGATTCAATGTTCTTTGATCGCAACGCGCTCTTTATCTGAGACTATGAGCACTGCACAAAACGCGTTGACTCAACCAGCACCCCTCTTCCGTCGCCACTACGTAAGCTACCATAAACAAAAACCAAATGGCAACTACTTAGTGCTTAAAATTGATTGTTAACGCGTAAGATTACTGGGAAATAAATAATAAAATTACTCTGATGTAACTAATCATAAAATACTATATCCATTTTTTGTCTGGCCGGGGTCCTCTTGGGCCGGGGGCCCTCGGCGATCGCCGACCAGCCGACCTTACCAGTCCGGGCCTGGTTCTAAGTATGTTGTCTTAGAGACATAACTGTATGTTCTGTTTTATTTTTAATAGAATTTAACCATTCTTAGCCGAATGCAAACCTTATTCCGCATTGAGTATAATCCGCGTAATAATCCGGCTTAGATTGTTGTTTATAAAAGTAGTATGGTGTTGTCAGCATATTGTATGCATTCAGATGTTCCTATAATAAAGTGTGAGAAATCATTATTAAATATTAAAAAAAGGAATGGCCCCAGTACTGGGCCCTGTGGTACTCCTACACTTATTGCTTGAAAATGAGATACCTATGTTGTCAGACACGATAGATAAGTTTACCGTTACCACTATCATACCTATAATGATACAATCTATTTATTAAAATATAAAACACAGAGTCAATTACAAAAATCAACATCAAATGGGCGCCATTCTTAAAGTGTTCTAAAGTATTTTTTAAAAATAATAACGCCCACAGACCATATATTTGGATTTTTGCCGATTTCAGGTTGGTATATAGAACAGATACTTTAAATTATAGATACTCTTCAGGGTGCTTAGAATACGTACTATATAGTCATTTTATTCTTACTAGGGGTAGTAAACTACCTTCAAATTGCTGTAACCAATGGTAAATTACTTGCGAACAATAAAAATTAATGGCATATATCGAAGTTAGTATTTTGTTTACACTCTGCGCTCACCAATATGTTTGATCAGATCAGAATTTTCTGGGTGTTGCATATTGAAATAGTTGTTCAGTGTAATTACTGGGCAATCTAACGTTTTGTTAGATTTAATTGTCTCTTTGACAATTCATAAACTACTTATGATTGATTTAGGGGAGAGAAATTATAACATTTTGATTTTGAGTAATGTATTTTGGACCACTATACTTACCTAACCATTTCCATATGATGAATGCTCAAAGAAGACAAACTAGCAAAATTACCGAAACGTGTACAAAACGTCAAATTTGCTACCAAAGTGGGAGATGATATAATATACCGTCTAATTCCGATGACACCTCATGGTGTTCGACTACCGTCGTATGTATCAACCATAGAAAACGAATGGTGCTAACGATTCAACGGGCGTTCACCTTACAGTTTAGTAAATCAGTAAAAGTAGGTAGTGTAATGTAAGTGATTAATAACATTACGAAAATATTTTCGTTATTGTAGTGTGAATAGTTAATAATAAAAACTTGTACTATAGTATTAAATAATTTATAATTCATTAACAAGTGCGGTAAGAATGGAACTATAAATAGACGTAATATCTTATATAACGTACTATCGTTATCGTGTGTTAGTGTTATCGCTGAAATACATTCAATTAATAAACTATCATTGTCGTATAACTTATAATCTCACTTAAAATGGATCGTTGGCAAGGAAAAGTTGCCGTTGTTACAGGAGCAAGTTCTGGAATTGGACAAGCAATTACAAAGTCTCTAGTAGAGAAGGGACTATTGGTAGGTAATCTAATTTTTAGATGATTTTTTAAATAGTATGGCAACATTTTAGGTAGTTGGAATGGCGCGTCGCAAGGAAAAGGTAGATGAATTGAGTGGTGATTTGAAAAATGCACCAGGAAAGCTTTACAGTGTACGTGTTGATGTTACAAATGAGGCAGAAATAGTACAGGCCTTCAAGTGGATAAAAGAAAACGTTGGCTCGGTACACATACTAGTAAATAACGCCGGTATACTTCGAATGACGAATCTCATTGAAGGTAAAACAGAACTTTGGCGAGAAATGATTGATACCAACGTACTTAGCTTATGTATTGCAACTAGGGAGGTTGTTAAAGAAATGCGTCTAAACAATATCGACGGTCATATAATTCATATAAATAGTATGTCGGGACACAAAGTCGTTTATCATCCACTCATGAATTTGTATCCAGCAACAAAATATGCAGTAACAGCTTTGACGGAAACTTTAAGACAGGAATTGAATTCATTAGGGAGTAAAATAAAAATTTCCGTAAATAAATTAGGAATAACTTCGTATCGGGGTAACTTGCATTTGAATTACAGAGTATCAGTCCTGGGTATGTTGACACTAACATTGGCGAAGCGGCTGCTATTGGTAGCGGATATCCTGGACGTATCGCGGAAATGCAGAACGTTATCAAATGTTCTGCCGCTTTACAACCTTCAGATGTGGCTAATGCTGTGATCTACGTATTATCCACTCCGAAACATGTGCAGGTATTATACATATATTTTTACATTTATTTTAAAATACAGTATGCTGTTTGAGCTTTTTGGAAATTTGAAGAAAGTTCCCCGTAAAGGATGCGGGGGGAAGCAAAACTTTATTTGGAACTGAAAATCCCATTGTTAAGTATTTCTCTAGTTAAGTACCTGTATGTTTCTACAAAAAGGTTGTAAACGTTAACACTAACTTAGCCTTACAATACCTTGGTGAAACAAGGCTTACAAGGGAGCTTGTTTTATTGTTAGTAAATGAAAGAAAAACATTTTTAGCGATTTCTATAACAATGTTTTAAACGCGTATACCTATATGTCATAAGTGGTTTTATTAAAACAAAATTATGTACTTCGACGCAAGCGCTTTATAATATTATTCGTGCTCCTTCAGATATTATTAGTTGCACTTTATTTATGTTTTAATTACTGATGGACATTTTAGTGAATTTTTTAAAAAGGACTTGGAAAAAGTATCCAACATGTGGTCTCATTGGTCAAGAATCAACTTTTAAATTTTTACTACCTATGTTAGGCATGGTTCTTCCACTGGGATGTTCGTAATCTTAGGACCTAATCTAGATCTCTAAAGTGATTTATACCTACTGTTGTTTTGCGGATTTTGCTGTGTGAACCAATTTTGGTTATTTCAGCGGATCTTAAGACGACACCGCAAGCTTTTTGACATCTGTTACAAGGGCGAAACTATTGCTCTTATTAAAAGTCTATAAGCAACTTTAACTCTCCCAATTACAGAAAGTGCAAGGATCATCAAATCTCATGGAAGCTCGTCGACCCTTATTCAAAATCAAAACATAACTAAACATGACCTCCATTGCGCAATCAGCTTAGTGAAGTTATGGGATTTCATCCTTTTTCACAAATTTTTGTTGCGAATAGGGGTGGAAGTTATTCGATTAATACCTACCCTTTACTATTTAGAAAAAGATTCTATATACAAGTTAGCAGAAAATATAGGAGAGTGTAAGGGGGAACCGTTTTTGACAACATGCGGGGGAGAACAGTAGTTGCATGCTTGACTTTCTTTGACACCTTACTTTTTTAATTTCTAAGTTGCCGTTCCATAATTGTGGAGACGATAATTATTCATTGTTTGACAAAATCATCCACACTTTGTTCTAGATTCACCTTGACAAAAAGTATTCAGTTTTGAATTGTACGGATTACTACAACATATTTTGAACAAATAAGCGCAGCATTTCAATAATGACTACGTAGGTAATTACAGATCTGTTTGGAGAAATTTATATGTTGATTTTGATTCGAATGTTCTGTTCTAAGAAACAAAGATTAAATAAACTTACATAATATTATAAAGCATTCGAAGATTGAGTTATATGTAATTCTGTAGAAAAGCTAAACATTTCATTGCTTTCAATTAGCAGCATAACAGTTTCCAGCATTTCGTACATGTAAACGAAAACACACTTCAATTACATTTGTGCATAGTGCAAATATTTTCTTTCTTAACTATAATTCCGTTTACATTTTTTCTCTTTTAGGTTCACGAATTAAAATTAAAACCCATGCAAGAATTATTTTAAAGCTGGCACAATAGTAGAGATGCAAAGGAATAAAAGAAATTTTTCTTGAAAGGCTCACTTATGTTTAACTTACAAGCAAAATTGATATGTATTTATTTATTACTTACCTATATTACTTAGAAGAGCTGCTTTGTGTTCACTAAAATAAAACAATAAATGATGGTTTATATCTCACTTATTCATTTTATTCACATTGCTGTACCTTTTCGTGTAGTGTCCTTGTTCTATTAAAACTGCAATTTTTTACTTCCTTTTAAACAAACGGTTTAACTACTAATTTACGCAACATAAGGTCAATAGTTGATTAGAGACTCATACAGATCGTAACCGGCCGACAATTATAATAGGCAAAATATAAACCCAGCAGTTCATATTAAAATTGTTATAAAATCATAAAACTTTGCACAGTTCCTTGTCCTATTTCTATTATTAGACATCCTGGGAGTCAATAAATAATATTGTGGTTGGTTTACTTACTTTTAAAGTAATGGGTGTTATATAATTACAATGCGACAAGCACGCAAGGGTAGGTAGAAGTGGACACAGAATGGAACCCTGGGGGACACCATTTTTAATTTTAATTGGGGCAGATATTGCATTATTAAATCGGACATGTCTCTCTGTTAGAGAGAAAAGAAGCAATAAGTTGTAGGATGTAGGAAACAATCCTGAAAGTCGTAATATTTGAGTTTGGATAATAGTAAAGCATGATTGATGGTGTCTTTATTCTCATCTAACAAGGCACTTACCGTGGTATGCGTTCTGATCTAAATCCAAATTGGTTAACAGGAATTATTTCATTGGTATTTTATAAACTCCGTGATTTGTCGGTGAGTAACTTTTCCAACACATTAGATAATGTTGGTAGAATGGTTATAGGCCGTATCTATGAAAAGCTAGTAACAATGTTGACTTTCGAAGGGGGTCTAATTAAGGAAACTATCCAACAGTCAGAGAATACTCCTTGGAATAAGCAATTGTTTATTATATTTGTAATAAAAGGTGAAACAATATGAACTCCGCATAAATTGGTCATCGTTATCGACAAATTATCAAGTCCTACTGCTTTAGAATTGATGGAGTTCAGAACTTTTGCGATTTCTTGTGGAGAAACTAAAGTAAAGTTGAAGGTGGGATTATTACTAAAAGAGTTATTATTATAATAATTTAGCACATTCTCTGATGGATTTACGATGAGTTTATTTACCGAGCCTCGAAAATGCTGATTAAGTTCATTCACGTTTATTGGCTAATTACATTTTTCCGGTGTTACATCCGTAAGTTCTAATGCCTTCCACAATTTACAAACTCAATGTTCGTTTTTCACGTGTAATAGCTGACATGACACCATTTCTCAACCGTTCATAGTCATAGTAATTGAAGTCTATATGGCTAATATAAATTTAGTCAATGCCTTGTCTCATCATTATCTTAATAACAGTGGTTAGCCATGGAGCATCCTTTTTGTTATCCGGACAGCTCTAATGGGTGGATTATATTGCAGGTTGGAGGAAAACAGCCAACGTTGAAATATTTCGGGTATTTATAAATACCGAGACATTAACGTTTCGCCTATGGATGTAGGCTTAATCATAATTTTAATCAATATGTAGAACAAACGCTGAACCCTAATGGCTGAATGTTTGGCAAATACTTCAATAACAGAGAATTTAAGTAAGAAACCTGATCATTAACGTCGTGTGTATAGCAAACATTTTCAAAGGGAGTATTGTTTAAATCGTCGGTAAATTTATTTACTAGTATTAATGTAATGTAATGTAATGTAATGTAATGTAATGTAATGTAATGTAATGTAATGTAATGTAACAATGACTCAGTAGGTACACTTGGAGAGTAAAGGTTTATTTATGTCAAGCTGAGCAAAGTCACTCCAAACTATATTGTAGTAAGAAATATGGATTTTAAGAAGAATCCACGATGGTTCGTAAACTCACAAAAGGGGTTGCAGGAAGTAGAACAAAAGAAAAACCCTTCCCCTTAACCAATATATTTATAAAAAAGTTGAATGATGCGATGGACGTGACTGATGAATTGTTATCATCAGTCAGTCATCAGTCACGTCCATCGCATCATCCAACTTTTTATAAATATATTGGTAAAGGGGAAGGCTTTTTCTTTTGTTCTATTTTATGTATTTTAATTTAATATAGGTTATCCACTTCACCCCGATTTTTCAGTTATCTGTGTCCTTCTTCTAATCCATAAACTTTGATTTTCGATTTTTGTAACAATATGTATTTGTGTAGGCATTTGGAAATTATAGTTAAGTTAACTAACAGAAACACACTAGGGCATATTAACATGTCACGTGCCATTATTGGTGCGCAAAAGTTTGTATTTCCTATTCCTATAATGTAGGTGAATATTACTCAATACATACATATATATACGTATAATTAATCGTAACAATTACATTTGATCAAGAAACAAACTATTTTCGAAAAGAGCTTAACAAAGATTCAGGATCGCTAGTAAGTAATTTCAGAATTATTTATAAATGTTATCATCGTTTACTCTTTTAATATTTGAGGTCGAATAAAACTGCGTGCCATTTAATGGTTTTGCAACAAAAAAGTTCGCACACGCTAATCGGCGATTTTGCCTCATTACCGTCGAATTAGTTTTGGTTTTAGAATGGAACACACGCCTTAGCAAAGTTTACTTGCGAACACGAATGTAAAATAATTATAAAGTAACGTATAAGATGCTTTAACCTCAATTGATTGAGTAATATGACCCAAAATTTGTATCAATGCACCATTTTCAAGCGTTTATCTCGCAATAGACCCCAAGAATTATTTATTATAAAGTTAAACGGAAAGTTATATAAGTACATACAAGATACAATACCTATTGAATAAAATAAGTACAGAGATTACAATTCTGCATCATGAATTGCAGATTATATTTTGAATGCTTAACCCTTTCGCAAATTCATTCAATTTACTTGCCTATTTATATGAAGAAATTCATATATTCTGAACCCTATCGACTAAGTGGAATTTCTACTTCTACGCCATTATAAATGAACGCTATTTGTCAACTTGCCAGTGCATAATTTGAATATATCATAAGATTTCACGATGCTTACGTATTTCATGTGGTTTGTATAAATTTACTATCAAAAGAAATGCCATTTATTTAGGAAAGATACAGAATTCAAAACTGCAAAAGTCGGGCGTCTTAGCTTTTATGTACCTTATTCTTAAGGTAAGTATGTCTCATGAAAACGCCGTATTTCAGTTGCGGGAATTCATTTTGAGCAAATGATAAATTTGATCTAGTCAACAACTAAGAATATAGCAAATTACACTGTAGGTATCTAAGTATAGTAATACTTTGTTCAGAAACTCTATGCAAATAGGAATGTGAAATTCATTAGGATTTAGCGTATAGACATAGACAAGCTATTATGCGTTTATCATTGTTGTAACGGAAGCTTTTAATTACTGTCGAGAGACTACACAGGTTTGGCAATATGTGATATTATTGTTTCAGATACACGTTTGAAATTCTAATTAGCATCAATTTCTGTTACTGGATTTATGTCATCTAGGCTCCTTACCAGTGTCTGAACGAATATTAATTGTCATTGTGTTCTTTTGCGAAACTTTTTAGTACCAAGTTAGTATTTTTTCAAGTTCCGAAAATTTACATAAATTACCAGTTGTAGTGGCTCACCAACTTCACTAATATTACAAGGCGCTAAAAATTACCGCTGTTACAAAATATCTATACGACTAAAGTAAAGTGGATGCTTAACAGTCTAACTGACTCATATAAGATTTAAACAACTTCCAAATTGTGAAGAGACTAGCAACTCTTGAATTTGTAAACTGACAGATGAAAGATCTAACAGAGAATTGGAAAAGTATTAGTGCAAAAATTAATGAAAGTTGTTAGGAATCAGAAACGGTATTTAATTACTTAATAGAAATTTAATTATATTGTGAACAAGTTATTTGTTCTTGTTCTTGTTTTTGTTATTGACAATGTTGTTGTTATTGTTACTGTTATTGCCATTTATTTTGATAACATGAATTAAAATCTGGGTTACCGTCTAAGGTATGACAACAAAGAAGTGGCGCACGTGAAAGAACTGGTAAAGAGAGGGATCAAATTTCTAGGGCAGATATGGAGAATGGAGGAGGTGGCTCTTCGACAAACTGGGAAAGAGCGTAATGCTGTATGGTACTGAAGTATGGGGGTGGAGTGAATGGGAAGTGCTGGAAAGGGCGCAGGCGAGATACTGTAGATGAATATTAGGTCTGGAGAGAACTGCGGGGTACATGGTAATGGAAGAAATAAATGGGGAAAAGCTGAGGGTGCAGATGGGTAAATTGGCGATGAAGTACGAGGAAGGCCTGGAGAGAAGAAGAGAAAGAGATCTGATACAGCACCGTTGGAGAGAAGTAAAGAAAGGAAGGATAAAGTACAGACAGGAGAGAAGACGGAAATATTATGAAAGAGGAGGATATGCGAGGACAGAGGATCAGGGAGAGTGGGTGGGGAGACAACATAAGAGAAGATATAATAAAAAGGGAAGGGATGTGCAAATACAGGAAAGAGGGGGAAAATCAGAGAGGGGAGGTACAAGGAAATTATGAGGGTGGATGTGCCGGAACACTTGAGGGGTGGGTTAGGAATAAAAAAAGAGGTTGATGGCGAGATTCAGATGTGGAAACGAGGAGAGGGACAATAATTATTGTGAGGAAGACGAAAACAGAAGTTGTAGACTGTGCGGAGTGGGGTGGAAAAATTTGGCACACATGTTAGGGGAGTGTTATGAGTTGAGAGAGGAGGAAGGTAGGTATTAGGGGAGGGAGGAGAAGGGTTAAGGTGGATGGAAGAAGTCGTAGAAAGAAGAAGATTTGTGATGGTAGCAGGTGAAAGAGAGGGTTATTGGAGAGAGGATGAATAATGGGAAATTAGGTTTATGCACACGTACAGTTTAGTGTAAGAACTATTTGTAAAAATAATTTTTAAGCAAATATCTCGAATTGAATTAAAATCTGCTTCGAATACGTTTCTTCTCTTTTTCTCCTAAACTAAACAAGATAACAACTGGTTCGCTGATGGTGACAGCTTCGCTGTTGAAACGCGTTCGATTAAACAAATTTCTATAAATACCTACCTTAAACATTATATTGTTGTTAAAGGGAGAACATAATGAAATCAAATACGGTTTCCATTTAAAATGCAACTTTAAATACCATATCTGGAAAATTGTGCTAGATAAAAGTATCTATGGAAATTATTTAAGTTTGAAGAAAACGTTTTTCAATTTTTCCAATACATCTGACAATAGAAGTCCTGAGCAGATGAGATAAAGGTCACTGTATTATTTTTTCATTTAATCTATCCCGCATCTCTTGCTGTTTTAAAGGTAACAATGATAAGCACCGAATTTTAGACACAGTTTTCAACGTATTTTGAATAATACTTAAAATACATATGCTGCACACTTAAAGAGTGTCTTTATATATGCTAAGGATGTGTTAATTACTTAGAATGAGATACATAATGTAAATTATTTATGTTGAATTAATTTAAGACTTAGAAGGACATATGGACCCCACCAGATAGTCCCAGAAAACACATTAACCTCAACTGATGTAGTTGTTTAGCTTGAAGTGTAGCATCAGGTTTTGATCGGCTCATGTGTGTTGGTTGTGAAAATGTGTTATTCAATCTCTTATAAAAATGTCTCGTCTATAAACAAAACTGAAGAGGAAAACAAAGGGATTGAAAGTTTGTGCAATATACCAAAAGTTCTCCCCCATGGTGAGTGATCAGCAGGCGAAAGGCCCTGCACAGGTTGAAGATTATATGGATACATGAGATGCTCTTGAAATATTCACCATTTTGAAATTATGTATAGTTATGCCACATCCTTGAGTCAGTTGTCATGTGCTGATGTCGGGATTTCCATCAACAAGTTTTAAAATGTGTTCTTATTGATAGATAGTCTGCGGTGCCACGGATTTTGTTCGGTAAAGGGTTTATCTGACACCTTCAATTTATTATGATGGTATAATCAGGGATTCAGGCTAAGATTCATAGATACATCTGAAAACATATTACAAAGTAAGTCATATGTGCGGTAGATCGACTGCAACTTTGCCTGAAGTAATTCAATTTATCAGTTAAATTACAACAAATATAGATGTTTAATCTTTAACCAGGTGTTACCTATATCTTAAAGCGTATTTACCATAAATCTAGCGTAGTTGGACTCTAGACGGGTAAGAATAAATCTGCAATCAATTAGTGAGCTTAGTTTTTGCATCCCAATTAAAGAGTGACAGATTTAAATTATACGATATCAAGTTATAATTAATATAGAACTTCTTAATGTTATAAAATCTAGTTACTTCCATAAAATATTTAATTATGAATGGTGGCAAATAAAGCTAAATTCATTGTTTACTAAACTAATTTGATTGCAGTATGACAAGCACTTAACAAAAAGTTTCATTTTTAGTTTAAAATAGTTTAGTGAGAAATTTCATTTTCTTAATTCTTTATTAAGACGATGCTATAAAATATTCATTAGGCAATCTTATTGTTTAAGTGCTTTATTGTTTCTCCCAAACAACTTTTTCTACTTAGTGCTCCGGAGCACAGAGTTAATAATTATTGTTATTATAAGCAAAACCTTTTGTCAATTTAATGGGTCAAGACAAACAGAATTCTTTACATAATGAACCATTTTTAAAATAAGAGTTCGTCGAGTAGAATCTGTGTAGGTACAACAATTTCGATGCACCAAACATAACATAAAAATATCAGAGCTATGCCTCTAGAACTTGCACATCCCTTAATGTTTTAGTTTATCATTTTCTATAACACATATTATAGATATTATAGATTTTAATTACTATGTTAGTTGTGATGTTAACAGTTGGGCAACATTGCATTGCAAAGTACAATAAATAGACTGAATTACGCTATCCTTATCCTGGCTTCACAAACCAATGTAAACAAGCGTTTCTGCAGTTCATTTATATTCTAAGGTGAGTCCCCTCGCCGCCCACTGTTCAATAAACTACATACATTCAATGTTCGAAAATGTGACCTTGAACTTCTAGACATTTATTCTTTCTCCGAATGATTGTACACAGGAGAGGAGCATATTACCATTTTAATAAATAAGTCGTCTAAACAACCTATGATCTTATTTATCCTTAAACCGACCCTTAAGCGTTATACGTAATAAAAAAGTTGTTTATTGAACATTAAAGTTTAGTACACAATTGCCATCCCCCAAATAAATGGGCCGGCGCGAGCCCCAAAAATTGCCTTCTCCTCTAAAAAAAGGTCTTGCTTGCTTCGCTTGTAAAATGTCGACTAAGCCCTAAGCACCCAGACCGCTACTGCCTATATCGACACAATAATAATGTGCTATAAGCTATACAAATCTTATTGTTATTGCTAATCGCTGTTAAGGTAAAATTGATGGCCTTGAACTTTGTTTCTGTGCATCTAGAGAAGCTAGATCAATAAGATTTTAGAATGCGTTGACGTTCATTCTTGTATATCTGAAAAATTATTAAATTAAGAGGCTGAGTCGACCTCCAGAAGTTTCCAGAAGTTTTCCAGTTTCATTTACAATACGAATATATCAGTATTATACTAACAAGTTTTTAAAAATTTGCATTTATTATTTTATTTATGTATGTATATGTATACATTAATTATAAATACGATGCGCTTGTTTTATCATTGGAGAGACGACATAAAATTACGGTTCATTCTGGTTCTTATTTTTAATTTCTGTGGTGTGTTAATCTACATATAGAAGCCATAATACGTGGGCAGTTCCTTTTTCTTCCTTTTAATTTTTTATTCCTTATTTCTTATCCCTTATCTTATTAATTTGTGATAGGTAGCCTTAATTGATTTTCTATCACAAGGTAACCTCTCGGAAAATATGTTGAGCAGTTTCGATTAATTCTTTATATTGCTATATTAGTAACTACCGCAAAGATACGGATAGTTGGAGAAAAACTTCACATCTTTTCTAACAGACAATTAAAACCGTATGGCCTGTGCCGATACGATGTTCTGCACGTTACAAAGGGTTGGTGAAGATTTCGTCGCAAAAATACATCACCAAATCAACGGTACCTACATACCTTGACATGTGATACAAGGTATTGGAAATTATGGCAGGAAAATTTTTCTACAAAGATCTGAAAAACCGCAGGGCGGTTATTGTTTCAGATGCGTTTTAATGTTCAAAAAATACTGTGTGTGTTATGTGTACGTCCCATTGTTACTGGGCTGAAGTAAACTTCCCCTTTCTTGAACTATAAGTTTTCGATTGTAAGAAACAGGCAGGACCATTTCTTAGAATTAGTTAGTCTTAATGAATTACCTACTAGTCGATTTTGCAATATTGCAAGTTCTTCCAATATCTTTTTTTTCCAATCATCTATTCTATTATACAATATCCATAGAAGATATTGACTTGACGTAATTGAATAGGTATATGTACTTTCATTTGGTTTTTCAGTTTGAAGCCGCAAGGGATGCAGTACGTATTGAAATTAAATGTCTTTAATTTACATTTTTTGCAGCTTCAGTGTGCATACTGTGATTATTTCGCAAGAAAATTACACCGCACGTCTACAAACTCCGTGTGAATTAGATGTTAAAGTGCTTTTACAAGACAAGTCTCTAATTACGGCGCTTGCTTTAGAACGCAGCATTTTTTATACGATGATAAAGATTAAGTATAAGGGTGCAATTTTTTTTCAATTAAATCTACGAAGCCCTTTTTAAAATTCAAAGTTGATGCAGTCATATAATTACAGCGGTGCTTTTTCAGTGTTTATGTTGATATTCCTTGAGCTGGTTCCGTAATAACGGCTATTGTAAACTAAATGCTGTTATTAATGACGTGTTTACAAGAAACGGATTGATTAATAACAATATACAAATTTTAATTAGTAGCTTTTGTTTGTAAAACTGTGTTAATTTAAAAAGTAGATTTTTGCATTCATGTTAGTAGAATATTCAGTACGGATTAATCATATGAATTCCAGTAGTAATTGATAAGACGCAAAGTCAACTATGTTTATCTATAATTTAATTATACTTATGATGGCAGTATAAATTAAATGAAGTGATTCTGCATAAGTGCAGTCCAAAATAGATATCTGTAATTTGCCTCCATTTTGATTTTTTAATAGACATATTAACGAACACGACGTCACGACGTCATCATCTGCGATGAGCGATGTCCTTATAATATGGCCATTAATTCACGGAACATTTTACTAAAATTTTTAGGTTGGCAATGATTTTGATGCGGAATTATCTTGTTTTGCATGACAGTGTAAATTACAAAATGTGTCAAGAACATTCCGCAGAGGATTTATCAGGACAGGAAGCAAATTTGCGACCGTCTTTTTGGCAAATTCACGTATTTCAGGGGGCGAATATACAAGATTATCTTGACTATCTTCCATATTCATGCTTTGTGACAGAATTTGGTTAAACAAGCTGCGACTAGATCAAATTTTCAATTTTAAAATTAAGAAATCACCAACTACCTCAAAAATCCCTAAATTACAAGAAATAGTATAAAAACACGTTTCATAAGATCTTGAAGCAGTCGTTCTTTAAAATAACTCGTGGCTACGCCACTCGTTTTTTAAACTAGAATTCGTGCTTCAGCATTGGTCCTATGAAACTTGTTTGTTAATAGACTATTATTGAACGAATATATTGATTATGATTCTGTATTACTTTACATTTTCGAAAATATAATTTTTCCGGAGGTAGCTCTAGATGTCATCAATTATTTTGAAGATACGTAGATAATATGTCCCACTCGAAAACATACACGAAGAACTATAACATTGTTACGAAATTGTTCAGTTCAGCAAGCGTTAGTTGAGTTTCAAGTTGTTCCTATAAGGAAGAAACCCATCTCCACCAAGTACAAAATATTTGAACCTCCCAATTCGGCTATTACAAATAGGTACTTAATACTGTCGACCTAAGCTTTCGACAATAGAGACATATTATTGGACCATTTTGGTGGAATTGCATAAAGAATACTACATACATTAACAACTACACGACATCAACATGTTTGGGGTGACCTTCACGTGTTGTTTCTTGGTTAATGCCATAGTGTGGTTAATTTTGTGGTTAATAGTGTGGTTAATGCTAACAAGTAATATTGAATTTCTTTTATCATTAAAAATATTATACGTTTGGTGAAACGACCGTTCGCGAAAGTGTGTCCGGAACCGCAATAAATCGTTCGAAACATCTTAAACTAACTTGTGGTAATTACAAATTGGGTTAAGAGTGTATTAAAAAAGAATGGCAATTAATACATTTTTTTGGAAATACCCGAATGAAGACATCTGAAATATTTGGACTAAAAAAATAAATTGTAAACAGACCTGCAAATTAATTTACATTGAAATTTTTAATTTTCATCATTTTCCAGTTGCAGTTTACATTGTCTTCTGCAATTCATTAGTCGTAGAAACGATGCGTGTTTAACGTTTCAATGCAGTCACACATAATGTATAAGTATAGGCTAAATACTTATATCAAAACAATAGCATCTACCTCATAGTTATTGAAGTACTTTCATTATCTCTATAAGTGTCGTCCAAACCTTATATAAGATCCAGTGGACAATGTATGAATAACCTCTATTGCAGAGTCTAGAACAGCAATTTCACACACCTTTTCTAAGAAGAGGAAACACTTTTACACTCCATTGTGCTTTAAAGTATTCTAAAGACTTCGTGACTGTGTGAATAATGTACATGCATCCGATATCTAAAACACTTTACCACATTCACTTGAAAATAATGCCTGATCGATATGTCTTAAAACTTTTCACCATAAATTGTAGTTATAATTTTTCTTGAGAGGATAGTGGTGAAATAAATTTTTTAATTTAATAAAATTTCATCTGAAAGCACGGTTGAAATTGAATGAGAATGGTTTTAAATTTACTCGTATATGTGTAAAATGAGGATTTTATCAAACAACGCCTGTAGCAACTTTTGTATTAAAATTGAAACTATGTACAGATTGAAAACCTAGCGGCATTGTACAATAATTGAATGAGTATCTATATTATATTTGTTTTGAAGAGATCTTACAACGCAACGTTATTTTCAAAAAGGTGAAAATGTGATTCGACGATTTCACATTTTGCGAGTTACGATAATGTTTGTTCAGTTTCGTTTCTATTGATGAAAATACTATATTTGCGATTAGTATTTCTTTAAAATATACCAAGAAAACAATTAAATTATGTAATATTAATAACAAAATTGCAAGTATTTCAAATATTTACCAATATTTAAGAATATCAACTAAGTATGTTTTCCAAATTAAATCATATAATATACCAATATTTAATTTAGCACAAACTTCTTGGCGCAGAAATGCGCCAGCACTGAAACGGCGACGCTGACTCTTTTTTTTAGAATCAACGAAACGATTCTATATCTTTTTCGCCCTATGGATACTCGTAGATCCCCTCCCATTGAATGGAAATAGTGCTTGAGACGTGATAGCTCATAATGTAATTCGGAACTGAGGACTTTTGTATCAATTTTATGCAATATCAAGTGGTAAGGCATTGTTTCGACTTCAAACTTCTCTGTACTTGTTTGCATTTTAATTTCAATGTGGAAATAATAGAAAACTTCAGAAGAAGTTTCCTAGGCAATGGAACAAAAATTGAATTTCATTATGGATGGCCACCGGCAATATCTTCAAAACAAAAGGTCTCAATTTAGTGCGATAAAAAATTTTATAACTAAATCAGGAATGAGAAATTCAATGAAAATATTTTTAAACTATAAAAATAACCACAAGAGGGCTTAACTGCTACGACAAACACTAAAAATCGATTTTTTCAGTGGAAATACCCTACTAAGCTACAGTTTAAAATACGTTTTTTAAAGGTTAGTTCATTTCAAACAATTTTTGTTTAAAACATCTTTTGATGTTTCCAATAATAAAGTCAGGCGGCGCGGCCAAACCTTACGAAACAAAAACCACTGTAACTTCTGTAATTTTTACGCGATTTGAATGAATTTTTGCTTATTTGAAAGGGCATTCAACGCAGATTCTGGGCTTATAATCACACTTTACAATAATCGTTTAATACATTTGATAGAGGTGGTTATCTCCAACTGAAGTTGCTTTTCCAAATTTTCTCTAAAATTATAAATGGAGGTATATCGTTCTTCTATGTTGGTTTTGTAGAACTTTAATAGTCTAAGATACTGGCGAAAACCCCGTTTGGTAGTGGGGTAGTGAAAAATTACCAGAAAAAGACATTTTTGGTCATATCTCGAAAACGACAAGATATCAATACGGAGTTTCCTCCAGTATCTTAGACCATTTAAGTTCTACAAAACCAACACAAAAGAATGATGTCCTTCCATTTAAAATTTTAGAGAAAATTTGAAAAACAACTTCCGTTGGAGATAACCACCTCTAGAAAATGTATTCAACGATTAATTTCAATTATGATTATAAACCCAAAATCTGCGTTAAATGCCCTTTCAAATAAGCAAAAATTCATTCAAATCGGGTAAAAATGGTAGAAGTTACAGTGGTTTTTGTTTCGTAAGGTTTGGCTGCGCCCCTGGATTTATTATTGGAAATATGTAAAAATTTTTAAACAAAAGTTGTTTAAAATGAACTAAGCTTTAAAGAAACTTATTTTAAATTGTAGTTTAGAAGGGCATTTCCACTGAACAAATCAATTTTTAGTGTTTGTCGTAACAGTTACGCCCTCTTGCGGTTGTTTTTATACCTTAAAAACATATTCATTGAATTTCTCATGCCCGATTTTGGTATAAAATTTTTTATCCCATTAAGTTGACACCTTTGGTTTTGAAGATATTGCCGGTGGCCATCCAAAATGGAACGGCCTGAATATGTCAGTTTGAACTTCTAAAGAAAGCTCCATTTTGTATGAATGTGTCTTTTCCTTGCTTTTATCAATACACAGACAGATATCGTCTTTTCTAATTAAAAAAATCGATGGCGGATCGGCGGACAGTGGTAAAGTACCGGGTGGCCAAATAAGCGAGGTAAGCGGCTGTATCTCAGGACTTGCCCATCTGACAACAATTTTTTTTATTATCATAAATGTGGCCATAAAAAAACTCTGGAAATTATTTTCGAATTCCTAGGATGGCCGCTAGGGGGCGTATTTGGTATAATAGTTCATAAAAGCTTAATTTTCTCGCTTAAAGTCCCAATGAAGTGGGTCTGAAAATATTGTCATGGCAATCTACGATCATTTTTGAACAAAAAAACTTTACATCAATTTTTTTGACAGCTGTCAAATAAAGTGGTGGGGGAAGGTTTTACACCGAAAAAGAAAAATGCTTGTAGTGTCAGTTTCGCTTGGCCGATTTTACTGAAACAACTTTTGATTAAAAGAGCATTTTTGGAAGGATTTTTCTATAAAAATAAAACAATATATTTTTCCATTGTTCTGCGAGAGGGCGTTGATTTATAACTTACCCTATTTCTTTAAATATCTCTAAAAAGTTAAATGAAATCATATATTTTTTCTTACGATAATAAGTAGAGCACTAAAAACTAAAAAAAATAGTGAAAACCGCAAAACGATATCTCTATTTATAACGAAGGTATTAACAAAAATGTTTAAATATCGTTTTGCGGTTTTCACTATTTTTTTTAGTTTTTAGTGCTCTACTTATTGTCGTAAGAAAAAATACATCACTTGAAAGACCGTTTCCAAAGCTGACTGTAACGCGCTACAATTTTCTTGAAAGTTCTTCGTATAGCTTGCATTTATAAGTTGATCCATCCTCGTACCCATTATTATTATTATTCAGTCGCGTGATCATTAAGATTTTTAAAATGTTGCAGTTCCCAGCGCAAATGACATAAATCGGAATTTTATTATAGTTATTGCAATTGAATAAGATTAGGGTTATTATAGTCAGGAATCAGCACCGCGAAATTCTGTGCACTCGAAGATTTTAAAAAATATGTACAATATGGGGAATGACCTTACGGATTCAAATCCGGAGGACTCCATTAAATTCGTGATTGCGAAAAAGAATAAAAAAATATTTTCCGATTATTTTGAATTATCTTAAAAATAGTACATTGTGTATCGAGTAGGAAAAGCGTAACATTCCCGGACGATGTGAATATTGTTGGGCGAGGCGCCAGCTGAGCCCAGCAACACAGAGTCGGGGAATGTTGCTTTTCCTACGAGGTACACATACTATTTTTCCGCCGATTGTTAAAAAACAGGCTGAAAACATGGAAATTCTAAAAATTATTTTATGAAGAAAATAATAAGCGATGCCTTGAAGATAACGAACGTCGGTATCCATGGAGAAGTACCAACATTGTAGCTATCAGACGACGCGATTTGCAATTCCAATACTAATTTTAATACCAATAATAATCGATAATTAACATTTGTAATAATTGTAATATAACAATAACTATTAATAGAACGAAATAATTAAATATGACTTGTTAAATGGGTTTTCATTAGTACCTTATTGAATGTTCTAATTACTGTAAGGAAATGAACATTTCTTTACAGTACAGAAATGAATATTTCCTTACAGTAATCGTTGGCTGCCTAGCAACGACTACATGCACTGGAATCTTGTCCTTTTCCTTTCAAAATTCTGTCAGAAATGTCATAATTTTTTAACGATCGGCGGAAAAACTATTTTTTGTGTTTAACTCGCGATTGTGACGCCATTTTTTAATATTTTTTTCCAAATTCTTTCACCTTTCGAACGCCTAATCATTGTAGATTTTAACGGTATATACAAAAGATTATTTTTCTGTTATGTAGAATTTGTCAGAGTATTTAAAAGGAGGGACTGATGTGAAAATTTCAGCATCGAGAAAATTTTTGAACGGTTGAAGATAGATATAATACATATATGATTAATCGACAAGAAATATGCCCAAATGAGTAGGAAGGTTTTTGGTGGTGGTGGTGGTGGAAATTGTTTTTTAAGATAAGTAATTCAAAGTAATCGGAAAATATTTTTTTATACTTTTTTGCAATCACGAATTTAATGGAGCCCTCCGTCATTCTCCACACTGTACATATTTTTTAAAAAGTATACTCTTTTTCAGTTACTAGGTATTTTTAAAAGATGGGAAAAAGTAAAGGTTATTCTGTCGCCGGAGATCAAGATTGTCAGAAGGAGTAGACTCCGATAAAAGACTCACGGTTGAACTTGGTAATATTTGGACGTATAGCGGACTCTAAGTTGCAAAAAAATATTCTTGCGACCAGGATGTTTAGGACATACAATTTCCTTGTTTTCAGGACCTCCTTTCGAATTTAAAGAACTAATATTTAAGAAACTAAACAGTTCAGTAGCACTGAAAGAATTAGAAATGAAGGCCCACCCCATTTGAAGTTGTATTCAATTATCTGATGGATGTATTGTAGGTATTATATTTTTGTAGGAAAATTGTCACTCACTACTGATAAATTGCATGCCAATTTTTCCTTCCTTGCGACATTTATGTTACTAAACAAGCAATAAATTTTAGTACGCGATTTCAATTTATTTAAGGGTAGATTTCACTAGAAATTATCGAATTGTGAAACAATCAAATAAATCTTGCTTTGTAGGTACTGTTTAGATTAATTACACTCGCTATTTTTATGCATCTTTCAAATTTTAACGCATTGAAACTTCGAGCTTTATTAACATTGAAGTACAGATCGCAGTTACGTGCTCATTAGTTATACAGAAAAACTTTTTTTGTACTTTGTAGTTTGACTTATGAAAATGAGCTAATTTTGTATCGGAAAGTTATGTTGCACGAAGCAAGAAAAGTTTTCAAGCGACTATCTAAAATCTACGTCTGGCAAGAGAGAATGATTAAGTTTCCAATATATTCACAGTAAAGCTTTGCACTATCGCCTTTGGTTAATGCGATATAGCTCGTAAATCATAGTGTTCCTACGAAAATATTGAAACTTACGGACACCTTGGTAGTTAATTATTGCGCAATTGCTTCCCTTTCGTCACTGTGACGCACAGTTACTTGGTAATATTTATATTAATAAATTAGTATTTTGAGCACCTTTCCGTGTTTATTATTAAAATTCCGTAACCTACTTATCCGTTATATAAAAATTTAACATTTTCAGAGTACTCATTGATTAAATTAAAAATAAATTGTTCGGTGACCTTTTCTAGTGTGAGATACCTACTGTTAGTAGCAGCTTAATAAATTGATTTAAGGCGACTTCAAATATTATTTTAACTTCATGTAGATTAATATACCTATAATACTTTACACTATACAGAGTGTTCAAAAAAGGTCAATCATCGCGTTCCTCTCATCAAAATTAACAAAACGGTACCTATCTGTATACCTATTATGGCTCACAAATGAATGTTGCGGGAGATACAGCCCTTTAAAAATTTCAGTATTTCTGGTGCATCTACTGCATGCTTAGAGTAACATTAATATGAACTTTTCTTAGAAGGTGTATGCCATATAGAGACAAAATTGTGTTATACTGATCAATGATATTTACTTAAAGGATTGTTTTAGGGGATGATTAACAATATTTAAATCACAATTTTTTTGATTAATGAAATGGTGAAGATGTTGACTAAAATACTCTTCTAATATTACGTTACATCAAACCGTTTATCAGTTTTGCGAAACTGGTGTTAATGTAAAGTAGAACTCAAAATCAATGTTACAGTACAAATTAAAACGAAGGTTTCCGCCTGTTCAGTTATTTTGAATTCATATTTTTTACTAATTAGATTTTTTTCTATTAGATTTAAAAACATGGAAGGATCTGGATCAGAAGGCCCTTTGCGCCCACTTGTGTCTAGGGCCCCCATGCACCGCGTGGGCTTGGGTGGGTGTAGCTACGCCACTGAATTCAGGCAATTAATAGACATGAGCAAAGCCTCAGTCATAACGAATCATGTGCCATTTTGCATCGGTGGAGGTTAAATGAAACAACTTGAAGCCGAGATTCGACACGAAATATCTGTGTGGAGGTAAATTCTGAAACGCATTGCCGAACTTACGCTGACATTTCCTTCCTGCAATTTGCTTAGAGGACGTGATGAAAGATACAGCTCTGTAAATTCCGGAATGATTCTCTCCGTAATTAATTTGCTTTCCAAGTACAACCGAATTTTAAAAAATGTATTAGAAAATAAGAAAAAAATACAATACTTACCATATTTAAGTTCAAGGGATCAAAATGAAATAATTGGGCTATCAATAGTAGAAATTATAAGGTTATTTCTAAAATTGATCAGTTAAGTTTGATTGTTCTCTACGTTATGATTGTCGACAAGTGTGGTAATTAATGAATCTTTCTTGGGCTTTGTTCCAGTTGCAAATCAAACTCGAGCAGCTCTAAAAATATTATTTTAAAAATTGTAGCAGTAAATGGGTTGTCTTTACTTCGTGGGCAAGGATATGTTGGCGCCGCTAATATGAGCAGGATATACAACGATGTTCAAGCCGAAATATTAAAAGCGGTTTATGTGTACTTTGCAGCTCATAATTTATCTCTAATAGTTAATAACTGTGTCAAAAATGTTGAACAGGCCGTTTATGTGTTCTTTACGCACAGCATAAAACTTTTGTCTATCTAAAAGTAAAATAACACAAAAAATTAAACCCTACACGGTGGTCATCGAAGCTCTACGGCTTAGATATTAGCTGTGTTAAAACTTCTATTAAGATCATATTAACATCTAATAATAAAACTGAAACAGCTGAAGTCAAATCCTTAAAAAGTCGATTAGAGATATTTCGTACTGTAGCTTTTAATTGTTTTAGAAACTAAAATATTAAAAAATATTGATAGTTACAAAAAAAAGAGTAAAATATTGAACACACATCAACATTCAACAACCTTAATAATAATAATAATAATTATATTTGTAGCCGTTTATGGTGTAGTGGATGTACTCGTTTGTATACCACTAAACTACACCTGACGGTCTCGGGTTCGAATCCCCACCGGATGATGTTAAAGATACTTACCCTTAATTGATGCCCTCAACCCCCCTTCACGGGGCGGTAATGAAATTTAAAAAAGTCTTTGTTTTAATAGCTCAGCTTATAGAAGGAATTAGCCGATTTTGTATTAATAAAAAAATTTTCTTCGTGCAGCAGTTTTACTGAAAGTTTATTTCATATTTTTCTAACTATCCCTGTTTCGGTGACTTCAACAGAAAGATCCTTTTCTAAATTGGAAATTAGTAAGAATTTTTTGAGAAACCCTATGGACGCAGAAAGGTCCTTATCAATGATTGCAATCGAGAACAAAATTGGTAGAACAATGGACATTTCTAATAGTGTCGACATTTGCTCAAGCCAAAGCTAGAACAACAGATTTTGAAATATAGCATTCATAGAAATAATGGCCTTGTATTTTTGCTGTCTGTTTTTTAATGAATGAAGTATTTTTGTATTTTGTAGTTTTCAAAGCTTTTATATTGATTGCGTGTTGCTTTGTTGCACCACTGCTTAAATCCATTTATGGTAGCCCATTAAAGGAACCACAGGCGTTCTATTCTGTTATTCATCACAATAAGAACAGAAAGGCCAGATGCTGGCATTGATTACATAAATGAGACTCTTGTCGTAGCATACTAATGTTAAAGGAAGAAAGTACATAACATTTTACGCAAGTTGATTCCTTAGGAGAAATCAATTATAAACTTTCCTTGTTCCTTAAATGAATAAAAAATCATATCGATATTATTAAGTGGAAGGGGATGATTTTAAAGGAACTTGTATTCTATATATTAAAATTATTTGCCTCGCTTTCATGCGACTAATTTAAAATTAGGTTTTTGTATAAATATTATTTATTTGTAAACACGCTTTTGACGTGAGGCTCGTAAAATTGAACACGCATTAAATGAAAAGTATAAAAGGAGAAATTTTCTCATACAAAAGATGTTTTCAATACTTTACTTAATTTAATTTAATGTATGTGCGAATACAGTAAGTAGAGTGCGAAATTAAAAATTTTAAAAGGCAATTTTTATCCCCATTTTCCTTTCTCAGTTCAATTCAGGAGTTATTTTATTTTGGAAATATGCCAACGCTAAAAGCGAAAATAAATAAAATGTTCTACATTACTGTGATGTGTAGAAAGTAATCAGGATATTACTGCCAAACAAGCGTCACCTTTTAGCACCTAAAAAGAAAAAAATCGCCGTAGGTAAATAAATGATTAATTGTTTGCGAATACAGTAATCTAAATTATGTATGTAAAAAGTGTAAATACAAAAAACGAAATAATGTGGGAAAAAAGCGTTTGCGCCTGTGTGTAAAGCCCGAGAGTTTGGAAACCAACGTCGTAAGCTCACTTCACCATCGGTTTCAGTTCAAGTCCCTAAGTTTCGCGTTTTCATGTTATCTCGCGTTCTTGATGCGCGTGTTTCCTTTATCTACGAAATTTGTCAAACTTTGCACAACCTTTGTTGTTACTAATAAATTGGTGGTTATTAATTGTACAGTGTTTCATAGTAAAAAATATCTCTGTGTCCATATATTTGAACTACTAAGGTAAGTTTACACCTCTTTTTTATTCCAATATTTTGGCAATTGTACAAACTTGTCTTTAATTTAAAAAATTGGGATACACGAATGGGATTAGCTAGTTAAATGATATTTTTACTACTATGTTTTAATCGACCGTTAGGAATAGTTCGAATACGTATTCAATAGACGAATTTCGGTATTATACACATTAACAATGGAAGTTGTGGTAAGCGGGAACTGTTGAGTGCTAAATAAAATTATGTTAAGGATTATTAAGGTATAAAAGTTCTTATAAGTGACATAGAGATTCCAATTGAAATAAATCAAAACTTTAGAGTTTATGTGTTATTGTTTAGTGCCTTTTATTATTTTTATATAGGGAACGTAAAATGAGACTCAACTGAGAGAAAAACTCACTATATATAAAGTTTGATTTTTGAGAAGGTGCGTGTACGTCATAGGCATTTTTCTTAGTTACTATTGTTATTATATTGTTGACAACAATTGTAACTATGTAAAATGTCTATGACGTACACGCACCTTCTCGAAAATCAAACTTTACAATACGAGATCGCACATAGTGCTACTCACATAAAATGTACCACCTGAAGTGGTAGACCATAAAATTTCTTTAACTTTGGAACGCTATGGAGTATAATATTTGAGAAAAGGTCAGTCGTTTTGGAAATAATTCAACTTACGAGTATAAATATGTGGAATAAAATTTCACACTTTGAAGATATAATACAATCAAAGCGCATAAACTTAATTCTCTACATTATGTACGTTTAACAGAAAACTTTGCTTTGGGCTTCGGTTATAAACGAAACTATTTTTGGTGAGTTATGTGCAGTTTAAATTAATTTCCTATAAACTCTTATTAATAAAATGTCTTACCGTTCAGAAATGCTGTGTCGTTCCAGAAATGCTGCGTCGCTCGATTTAAAATGTTCTTATGCTTTTTAATTTCATGTCTTTAGAGCTCTTAGAAATTTTAATTATAAATATAATTACTACCGATCATCATATTGATTATGTCAATCATATTATATCGAACAAATTTCTCATTAACTTTTAGTACTAAGTGTGTGGCCTTGTAGTTTGTCTTGAAGAAGGAATTAAGTAATTTCAATGATTTGGGGTTATTTAAAGAGTACTGAAATGAATTCAACTGCACCTCGTATAATTTACCAGTGATAATACAACTGGGATTAAAGCGGATATATAGATAATAATGTGTAAGCGTTACACCGACAGGTAGAGAAGTTTTAAGATTAATTAAAAAATATCTAAGTACCTATGAAACTAAATCTCAGTATTTACTATTTATCAAACGTTATTCTTCAATAGCAATCGAAAAACAAACTGAGAACATATTATTATATTTGCGTATTTTTGTGTTCAAAATGTTAAATTGAGGAATTTCGTACTTGATAATTAAATTGGAGGAGTTATGCTTATTTTACCCTGGCCTAGATATTACGCTGAAAACTGTCGTGACAGTGGGATTTATCAGTGAAGTTATAGTTTTTTAATTAAAAGCTCATAGTTGAATAAAAGAGTACATTGCAAACAAGAGAACAGCAAGGGCATGTTTTAAATTTTAGAATTTGGTCATCGGGATACACAAAATACCTAGTAACTGCGTACACAATTCGATCGGTTGTATAATAAATAAATATTTATGACATGTATAATGGGTAATTATAATATAATAATTATGTATATAATAGACATTTCTCGCATGTTTCAAACGATTTGTTTAGCACTATTATAATTAATTTTAATTCTTTCGGTGATTTTTAGAGTGTGCGCTAATACTCATGCAGGGCGTCTCACAGTTATAGGGGTTTACATTAGTAAGTGATCATATATAATAATATTGTGAATGAACGGGTGCCCTGTCCGTCCGTAACAAATTCGCATTAAAGTAGATATACTTTAGTCTCATGCATTAAAGTAGACATGAGATTTTCCGAAGCATGCATTAAAGTAGATATACATGTAGTGCATGTATATCTACTTTAATCTCATGTCTACTTTAATGCATGAACGCCATGAATCAATTGACCATTTTCACCCCATTTCGAGTAATTACCAATCCTTCATTATGGAATCAAGACATTGCCATAAATGTGTATGAAACTGTCAGCAATATTAAAAAATTCTTTTATTGGTTACAATTCCTAACATTCAAATATTGAAGATATTTCCTCGCTCATATAGTGTAGCTGTAGATCTTTCGCCTGTGGTCTTAAACAGGTTGAAGAAAATAAACGAAAATTATAATGGGTAAATATCCTGGTGATAGTAGATTCTGACAATCCGTCAGTGAACTTTAACCAAGCTTTCCTAACATCAAAGTTATAGCAAAATTAATAATAAAGAAACTTTTCAAATGAATAAATCGAAATTTGTAATGTACGTTTAGTAGTAGCTCAATCATTATAAAAACTTTGATAAATTAATAGACCGTGATATCTATAGGAATTCAGGAAACGAAACTGCTGGTGGATATCGTTATTTAGTGGTTGCAAAGGTAAACAATTGAATGCATACACCAGAGGGATTCCTCTCAATGTGGGAAACGATGTAATTAACAGAAATCCCCTAAAGCAAAAAATAACTGAGTTATATTCTAAAAACGTTTTTAACCAAATTTCATTCATGGTCATTGAAAATCTGCATTTTTGCTCTACATATAGAAAGCATAGGGGATATTTGAACAGTACTTAGGAGGGTTAAAGTAGTAAGAAAGATTTTACATTTAATTTAACCGCGCTGTACGAATTTTATTTAATTAACGAGCTTGTAGCCAATAGCTTTAATAATAGTTGTAGTTGCGAGTTTAATACTTTTGTTTAAACAATGTGATAAACGAATATACCTTTAAAATTATTCTCTGTGAAAGGTAGAAACTTAAAAGATTCATTTTATTTCCATACCTTCGAAGAGGATTTCTAACATCAACTGAATAAATTTTCTTTTGTACGATATACTCAAATCTCAAAATAAATCATACCATTTTATCGGTAGAGTTACATTAGGAAAAGCAGAGGTGAAATGCCATTGCAAGTGATGACAATCCCTTCAACCATAATATTCACACCTGTATTATTCATGGTATATTTATTATTCATGGCAAATTTATCATTTATCATTCAACGGTTCTATATTATTTCAAAAACGCTAAATTATATTTTTTCTGTTCTTGTTAATAAAAGATGACAATAATTATAAATCAATTCAAACCAATGCGTGTGAATAATTATTGTTTTCCGTTTAAACGAGACATAGTATCTACATTACACCGGACATTATAAATTACTATTTATCATTAACAATTTACACGCAAAAATTGCACTCATCGAAAGTTTGTATCAGAATAACATTAGAACGCGTTTGTATCTGTGTCTTTGTCATTTGTAATTTTCGTAGCAACTAAGACACCCAAGGCGAATCTTAATTTTGCGCTCACCTTAATTTCAACATTTTACTCCTGACGTTTTGCATTGGCGTCAGTTTCAGTGCTTCGGTATTTATATTAAAAAACATAAACCTTCATTTTCGTCCATCGTCACCAACCTTATTTAAATATATACTGTTTTCACGGGGAGGCTGTGAGTTGTTCTCTGTTATTTAATTAGACGATAAAGTAAGAAATTCGGCTTCTTCGGCTTACTTAAAACCGCCCTGTGAAGAAAATAAAACGATATTAGTTTGTAAATGAAGTTAAAGGTATAAAATAAAAATATCAAATTTGTATTGTTCTATTATAAAGACATTCATTTAATGGCAACCAGCTTAATACCAAAACTTGAGGATTGGAGAAAATTAGGCAATTACTATGCGACTGATGGGTGAGTCACAATTAATAAGAAATATAAAAACAATAAGTAACTCTCATACAATAATAATCGAAATAATACAATACAATAACAAAATATAAGAGAACTGTGCGTGCAGTTGCTACATTGTATCTAAAGTTACAATAGAATATACGTATTGTGGAGGGAGACAAATGACGTAACGATACATCAATACACACAAAAATAAAGTGGCGGAGCTAACAAATCTTAAATATTTTTTAAAAATATGTTTCTTTAATAAACACATTCAGTACAATATTGTAGTAGTATCTAGCAGTATATCTGACGTTTGGCAGGCTAGTAGCTAAGTGTGTTACATACAGTTTACGGTAGAACCATCTGTAATGGAGTTTAGAATAATATATTAAAAAACAAGTTTCATAAGACCAATCTTGAAGCACGAATTCAAGTTTGGGGGCATAACCCCGAGTTATTTTGAAGAATGAGTGCTTCAAGGTCTTACGAAACGTATTTTTTATACTATTTTCTGTAATTTGCCCTTTTTATGCCGTTTTTAAACAAAATGTTTTATTACTTTAGTCAATTTAGGGATTTTTGTGGTAATTTCTTAATTTTAAAATTGAAAATTTGGTACAATCCTCTTTTGTTTTATCCAAATTCTGTCACAAAATACGAATATGGAAGATAATGAAGATAATCTTGTATGTGCGTCCTCTGAAATACGTGAACTTGCCAAAAATACGGTCGCAAATTTGCTTCCTGATAAATCCTCTGCAGAATGTTCTTGACACATTTTGTAATTTAAACTGTAATGCATGACAAGATAATTCCGTATCAAAAGTATTTCCAAGCTAAAAATTTTCGTAAAATGGTCCATGAATTAAAGGTCATAAGGAAATCGCAGATGATGACGCGCTTTCGTTAATATGTCTATTAAAGAATCAAAATGGAGGAAAATTATAAAAGCAATATCATTTGGTATTGGACTTCGACTCTGACTTGATCCACTTGAGTCAGTGGTAAGGAGTATTTTATGCACGATTCGATTTCAACTATCTATTAAAAGTTTTAAATTGTTTGGAACAGACAAGCGTGAGCGTGAATTACCACTTCACATAAACTCGCTCTTAGCATTTCTGATTGCAGTTGTGACCTAATTTTCGAGTGGTGCATTCAAATTAACCTCTTCAATTCGAAAATTGCATACTTCTTTTAAATTAAGACTCGTTTATTACAAATTGGCAGTTTTAGAACTTCTAATTGAAGACATCTTTTATTTGAACGACAGCTTGGGTATCTATGTCATCAATGAATTTGCCGCTTCAACATAACGTGAATTAACCCTTAAAGTAATTAGGGATGTGGTATTGCTAAACAATTATACTGTAGGTTTTCAACAATGTATAGTCAGTTTATAGAATAGTGCGTATGGAGATCATAGAGCGGGATCAGTTAAAAATTTAAATTACTGTAATTGCTCGTCTGTAAAAACTGAACGTATTTGAAAGGCTAACTGTAAATATCTGTAATTCTGTTTGTGCTATAAAAGATAATTATGTACTTGTTTCCGCATACTATAATACATACTATAGTCACGGCAATCCTAAAAGCGTTGCACGTGACATATGACGTAAAAACAGTATCAATGTAATACTAATTTTTCGGATTGTCATTAAAGGTAATATTCTAGGGTGAAATAATTCTACAAGTTGGCAGCATCATAAATAAAATTACATAGTTGCAACCAAGGACATCCGTCATTTATTGTCTTCCATTTCGTATTTTATTCTATTTCGTTTTAATCCATATGACAACACTATTGACATGTATACAGTGCTCGCCAAAAAGTCGTCACCAAATGAATTTTTTTTTATTTTTGATTTTTTTAAAAAACTTTTTACGGCAATAATTTGTGCTTGTCTGAAAACCTATTTAGCCCCTATCAGATATATCGAGTCATTTTCACTTAGCTAGAAAATGGCGTTTTTCGAAATTGTTTAAATTCAAAGTGTGCTATTTTTCGTAAATTAAGCAAGATTTCAATGAAATTTTTTCCTCGTCTGTCAGTTTTAGCTTACCGAACAATCTCAAGACCAGAAAAAAAATTTTTTTCTTTAACTTCCGCTAAAACTAAATTTTTAATTTTTTGGACTATTTTCAAATTTTCACATGCCAAGACAAGATTTCAAAATTCAATTTGACTTCGTTAAAATCGTTGAAGATTTATAATTGGAAAAAACATTAGAAATTGCTAATTATTCCTTTAAGTTTGTTATTTCTTTACAGAATAGTAATGTTGTTGCATAATCTTTACGTTTTTGGTGCAACATACTTTATGGGAGAAATATGTTTCAATGAAAATTAATATCTATTTACGTGGCTTCTAAAAACTCTAATTTATCCATGCTGATGAATTACTTTCACAAAAATCCTTTAAATGTTCTTTTACAGTTGCCTAAACGAGAAGGTTTTTCTTTATTCAGTTTACATGTCAATTAAGTAGGCAGAATATGAGACGGCTGTGGATTGTTTTACTTTAATTGACTGAATCATGTAAACTGAATAAAGAAAAATCCCCTCGTTTAGGCAACTGTAAAAGAACATTTAGAGGATTTTTGTGAGAGTAATTAATCGGCAAGGGTAAATTAGGGTTTTTAGAAGCCACGTAAATAGATATTCATTATCATTGAAAAACATTTCTCCCATAAAGTATGTTGCACCAAAAACGTAAAGATTATGCAACAATATTACTTTTCTGTAAATAAATAACAAACCTAAAGGAATAATGAGCAATTTCTATTCTTTTTCCCAATTATAAACCTTTAACTTTTTAACGAAATCAAATTGAATTTTGAAATCATGTCTTGGTATGAGAAAATTTGAAAATGTTGCAAAAAAATTGAAACTTTAGTTTTAGCGGAAGTTAATGAAAAAAAAATGTTTTCTGGTCTTGAGATTGTTCGGCAAGCTAAAACTGACAGACGATAAAAAAATCTAATTGAAATCTTGCTTAATTTACGAAAAATAGCACACTTTGAATTTAGACAATTTCGAAAAACGCCATTTTCTAGCTAAGTGAAAATGACTCGATATATCTGATAGGGGCTAAATAGGTTTTCAGACAAGCACAAATTATTGCCGTAAAAAGTTTTTTAAAAAAATCAAAAATAAAAAAAAAAATCCATTTGGTGCCGACTTTTTGGCGAGCACTGTATAATACTCGTGACGTGCAACGCTTTTTGGTTTGCCCAAAGTCTATATAATTTTACTACACCCTTACCCGTTATAAATTTAGTCTATTAACATAAATTAGAATTCGCTAGTGGACAGTATTCATAATTCGAAAAAAACGTCTATTTGATGACTTTGAAATATACAACTTCTATAGGCGCACGCGAGTAGTTTTTAAATTTAAATGTCTTTATAGCAAATTATAGGGTAATGGCGCGAAGATAGCAGAGAGAAAGAGATACGCGTACAGGTATGCTGCTAAATTATGGTCGTAAATAGTTTGTGCACTCGTTCATAGATAGTATATGTCGTAGTCACACGTCATCATGCGTGGACATAAAAATTATAGGAAGACATACGTTGAGACATTTTGGAATTTCTAATACCTACCACAATCCCTCTTTTTGCATTGATAAATTTCTCTATTATTGAATCATATTTCATTTCGGCCACATATTCGTTTTCAATAACGAGCTATGTTAGCGCTGTCAATTTTTCTTGCCTTAAAGTGCTTCTCACTTTACTCCCTTCAAAACGAAAAAGAACCAGAATTATAGGAATTTTTAGGATAATGAGTTGATACTATGTTGCTTTAAACATCTAACACTTAGCATATTGTCACCTTTTATTAATATAATGTAGTCGACGGATTTATTTTGAGGTGCACCTTTCGATACGTCGCGTCGGTTAGATGAAAGGAAGATTCTCATAAACGCATTAATTTTAAAGTCTTCTCTTACAGAAAGGAATTTATCACAAGACACACTAGCCTTTCCACATGATTAAGAAGTGCTATGGTTGTGGCCACAAGATTATTGCTCCGTAACAAAACATAGGTGTAATCACAACAGTGTACAGCCACAGGACAGCCTTTAGATATGGTCACTAAAGTGTCACAATTGCGGGCGTCAATGCTAAAAAGTTCCATGTGCTTGTTTCAGTTCAGTTTGTTATCGAAAGTAATACCCAGATGCTTCACTGACTCTATAAGCTAGGCGCATTTTTGGAAGAGCAGGAGACCTTGAGTATTCCCACCATCTTTTTTATTATGAAGAAAACTTTCTGTAGTTACAAGGAGTATTCCTTTCGCCCTTCTTCGATTAGTCTGAGAACAGACTGCATGATGATGCGTAGAGCAACCTCAAATTTGGCATATAAATCATCTGCATACCCTGGGCCTGGCGTATAATAGAAGAAACTGTTCAGCCATATGTAGTGATATAGACTATTTTTATATGAACTTCAGTTGAACATGAACTTTTTGTGGAATGTAATTATTTGCCGATCGAATTTGTATCTTGTTCTAAATTATTATAAGAAAAACAAATGTAAGAATGTCAACATCGTCTGTTAATTTTTTAGTTTTATGCTTGTTGATAGTTTTTTGGAAGTTCATATAATCTTTGTTCACGTTCGGAATATTTAAACTGTTTTTTAACAATCGATCATTGTTCAAAAAATATTGATAAAAAATTTCCGTGGCCTCAGTTAACTTATTTAACATGAAAATTAAGAGAATGATTGATGTAGTAATCTTTGTTCATTAAGCTACCCAAAACCAATCATTGAACACTTTTAAACTTATTTAATTTATGGGGGGAGCGGGGGTTTAAGCTGCCCCCTTCCTCGACATTTTCTGCATAAAAAGTATCCCACAATTAAGTGTGAATTAAATCCTTTAATTGATTTAAATAGTTCAAGACTTAAGGCTGCTTAAGGTCATTTTTTACAATTTCGTTAAAATAAATCCCTTTTTAACACATTACTACTAAAATATCGGATTTCCATGGTTTTAAAAAAATTGTTCTTAGTGTTCAGAAACAACAGTAAAGTAGTGTACAAACTTTGAATATATTTTATAATCAAAGGTACAAATAAAGTTCACAATCGAGATTAATTTTATAAAAGATTGACATCCAGTCAACCCTCGTACTTTTTTGCATTTTTCATGAGAATAAATATAACATTGTTTCTTAGCAACTCTTGTGTTATTTGAATCTACTATCACAATCTGTTACCCTTGATAATGACATGACACTCAGTGCCGATACGCGTAGGGTTACATTTAAAATAAAAAATTAGGGTAGTTACCTACTCGTATTTATTATTACAATTAATTATAAAATTCCACAAAGTTAGTTCAGAGAAAATGATACCTCAATTTAATGTTATTCTTCTAATCTTAACGGGATAATCAAGAAATAGAAATATTATGACGATAGCAATCTAACTGTTATTACCTAATTTGGCTTCTTTTAATATCTGCTATACAACTGATCTAATCAAACAGACAAACACGATACTGTTTCAGGTGTAATGTGTAGAGCATCCCCTGGGATTGATGTTGGAGCACGAATCCTAACTTAAATAGTTACTGATGTAGCTGTAATAGATGTAATTAGTCGCAATAATAAACTGGAATTAGAGAAGTTTAATACGAAAATTGATTTCTGCAATAGAACTGAGGGAAATTATAGCGTGCGTGGCTTTGTATTTTTATACTTAAAAGTAAAATGGTCTCAAATATAACCAATGTACGATATGGACTTCTAGAATGTGTTAAGTACCAAATCCATTTTAAACCTCCTTTCTCGCAATATACAGCACATACTGTAGCAGTGCAGGCGGCTAACGTCCATGAGGTTTCAGTCATTCTAACCATTTTGTAAAGCTTTCACACTATCTTAAAATGGGTGTCTCATGGTGACCGTCCCTTAGAAGTATGTATATCAAGAACTGTAAAAGCTAGAAATGTGAAATTTAGCACATGCGACATGGAGTGTTTAATCTATTAAATAAAAATATTCACCAAATGGCAACACTTCCGGAAATACCGGAAGTGAGCATCAACATCTTTATTTTAAATGCAAACCAGGCAATTTTTTTTCACATTCTGATGTGTCATAAAATGTTTAGTAAGTATGCTTAAAATAGGTAATCGGCGTATCAATTTTGATTGTTGAGAAAAAATTTTTTTTTCGCTGAAAAATTTCAAAATGTTGTTTAGGAAATAAAATTGAAAGTCGAAACTGGTAAAAGTTAAGGAAGTGGGATTTTAGGTTCTCAATGTCAAAAGATTGAGACACAATTGTCTGTAATGGATAATAAAAAATTGCCTGCGGTTACGTATCTATTTGATGTTATTTCCAGACTTAAGAAAAACTTTAAAAAGTCTCTTTTTTCAAATGGAATGCCTATTTAATTATCAGTCCATTCGATGCAGAAATAAATTTCCTTTAAATTGATATACCATGTTCCTATACCTAAAATCAATGATTACAGAGTTATTTTTCTATTTCAATTTATAATTACATACTTTACAAAACATGGTTGGGTTTGAAAATTTTCAAAAAATTTTTATTCAATTGTTTCTTGTGCTTATGCTTTTATGATTATTTAAAATTCTATCTATGGAACTTTTTGAGTATCCAAGGTCTCTTTTCGCCGAACGAACAGAACTTTCAGGGAAAACATTAAAATATACCAATACATTGGTTTCTGCAGCATCATTGGGGACAATTGGCTTTGCCAAATTTCGTGGCGCATTTACTTCGCCCAAATTTTAGGAGATTCTTTTGAATCATCCTGATTTTTTGTTCTGCCATTGTAGGTAAATGCGGATATCTTTCGTTAAAGTGTTGAGTGATTCCTTATTCAATGGTTAAAGGTTCTGCAGGTCCGAAAAGTAATACGAGCAGACTCGCCATGAATGTAAAACAAATTTAGAATATCAGCATTTATGTATTCCATGTTGCCCAAGTAAAAATAAATATCAAGCGCAAAATTCAAAATTCAAGCAGATAACACTGGTAACAAACGTAAATATAGCGTAAACTTTCAAACTGATAGCTAACTGACAACTGTCAAATAAAAATGAAAACATAAGAAAGCATAAGAATCATAAGAAACAATTGAATAAAAATTTTGTGAAAATTTTCAAAGCCAACCATGTTTTGTAAAGTACGTAATTATAAATTTAAATAGAAAAATGTAAATCACTCTGTAATCATTGATTTTAGGTATAGGAACATGGTATATCAATTTAAAGGAAACTGATTTCTGATCGAATGGACTGATAATTAAATAGGCATTCCATTTGAAAAAAGAGACTTTTTTAAAGTTTTTCTTAAGTCTGGAAATAACGTCAAATAGATACCTACGTAACCGCGGGCAATTCTTTATTATCCCTTACAGACAATTGTCTCAATCTTTTGACTTGAGAATCTAAAATCCCATTTCCCTAACTTTTACCACTTTCGACTTTCAATTTTATTTCCTAAACAAGGTTTTGAAATTTTTCAGTGAAGAAAAATTTTTTCCTCAACAATCGAAATTGATACGCCGATTATTTTAAGCATACTTACTAAACATTTTATGACACATCAGAATGTGAAAAAAAATTGCCTGGTTTGTATTTAAAATAAAGATGTTGATGCTCACTTCCGGTATTTCCCGAAGTGCTGCCATTTGGAAAATATTTTTATTTACCTAATAGATTAAACACGGCATGTCGCATGTGCAAAATTTCAAATTTCTAACTTTTACCGTTCTTGATATACTTCTAACCGACGGTCACCGTGAGACACCCTGTATATCTTTGAACAGAATTTTTTGATTTTTTTTCTTTGGTCTTTATTAATAAACCTTTGTTAGTTAGAATTTAGAATTCCAATACTCTCGGTAGAGAACGCAGTAGAAAGTAAAAACGTTTAGTAAAAACAATATATTTAACAGAGTGATTTCGAATTTCGATACAATTTGTTACACAAGATAGCTTTCGTGTAATAGGAATTCGTTTGAAAAGCTTCTTTTTTATAAATATTTAATGGTAAGTTAAAAGACTTTACCGAAATATGTATGACGAATTTAGAGAACTTTTTTAATATTTTTTCTTTAGTATGGGTTTTTGTTCGATTTAAGGCTAGTTTGTTGGGGATTAAAATAACAATTTAACCGTAGCGTACATTATGAACCAGTTATCTATATGAAAACGTGATCTCTGGCGAGGTCACTACAATAAAGCAAAAGTAATAATTCTGCTAAAATACACAAAAGTCATCAGAAAAGTTCGCGCGTTATTGTATATAATTAATTGTGTTATATAGGGTGTTTAAAAAAGACATGTCAATATTCCTGAAGTCATGTTACGAAATAAATTTCCTATAAATACCAATAAATTTCCTATAAATACCTATGGGCCCGGAACCAGTTCGTTTAGAACGGTGTTGAAATTTTATTATTTTTAAAGTTTTTCTTGAATAACTCCTACAATTTTTAAGCGATCAGTTTGAAATTTAGAACGCTTATTAGTCTTTAGGAGATCAATATTTTGATTACCTTACCGATATTGAATATTTAGAGAGTGATACATTTTCGGGGGTCAGGTTCATTTTCTGCCCCCAAATATTGTTTGGTTACGCCATTTGATCTTCAGCTACTGAGGATGTGTGTTCCTCATTCGATTTAGAAACGTTGTTGTTTCTTGCATTTTTCCGAGAAATGCCAAATTGTGATACAAAAAACGATCATTCTGTTCCCTAACCTCGGAAATGTATCACCCTGTAGATATTGTGTATTAGTAATTTTTGTTTGCTCTTGAATTTTCGGCGGATCATACCTACTTTTCGAAATAAAAAATAAAAACCAATTTAATGCAATTACCGAAATTTACAAAAAAACCCTCACAATTATGGGCATATCACCGAAGTCAATATCTAAACTGGAAACGTGTTTACAATAAACATGTGCAACAATTATGTTAATTCATTTATTAATTATTATTTTAAGTTATTTAAGAAAATATAGAAAAATAATAAAACTTCAACATCGTGCATCTTCTAAACGAACTGTTTTCGGACCCACAGGAAATTTATTTCTTAACATGAACTCAAGAATCACCCCCTGAATAATGACATGTCTTCTTTAAACACCCTGTATATCCAAAAAGAGAGAAAGAGAGTAAATAAACTTTTTCCAAATTCGTTATATTGCATACACACTGAAGCTTTTTACATATTCCAAAATCATATTCGCTTTTAAATGATTGAAAAAGTTTAATTACTTATTACCTTAAAGTACCTGTAACTAAGTAACAATACTAAAGCATATTTGAAACAAACATACACAAACTTTCAGATGATTTAGAGATGAAAAAATATCAGCACGCTGAGTTTCATTACTGTTTTCAGCTCAAACATTTCATAATGAAATATCTTTTAGTCAAGGTCAAAGGTAGCGTGTTTCAGGATTTTTCCTAAACAACACCCCCACCTTAGTTAATCTAGAGGGTGCTTTTCATGGGGGCATGAATTCCGACAATCCTCATAAACGCATAAATAGAACTCAAAGTACCTATTTAATAATAGGTCTTTATCCTAACTAATCATTTAGTCTCGCATAACTCCCACTAATTTCACTTTTGTTACCTAAAGTCACAGATAATCTACTTTTATCTGTCCCTATAGTCACAGATGGCTAACTGAATGTAATTTTCTTAAATGCAGCCGTTACACAACGTTGAAAGAATGGTAGCATATTATTAGTGAAAGAAACTGAATAAATTAAGAGTAGGAAATATAACAAAAATGAGACAATAATTTGAGAGATACATGTAAATGATAAAAAAATTACTAAAGACTCTGTAACCACGGTTGTCGGTTGGTGACATTTTTGTCCCTATTCAATATAAACTTAGTATTATGTGAGGTTAGTTTCTGTTTGAAGAATCTGCACCTCTCTCCAGTAGCAGAAGAAACTCGGTCGAGTCATTAGTGTTTGTTTCATTATTGATTTCGGTAATTTCCAAACTTTATCGGCACCTGTTCATTCACGACGATAACATATGCACGAGATTACGTTATACTAAAAGTTGTTTTAAAAATACTTAATAAAGCGTTATTCGTAGTTTTTATGATTATACTGAGCCTTGAACTTGAACATACAAGTACATTATGTTATGCCAGAGGCCAGTAGTAACCAAGGATTATAAATTTTATAATCCTTGAGTAGTAACAACTGATTTAAAATTAGGATGCATGTGAAGCTCTATAGGTTTGATTTTTTCAGAATAAATATTGTTCTCCAAAAGCTTTTTGTTACTACACTTTAATAATTGCAAGTTTCACGAAATGTGATTGTTGCACTTCCATCAAAATTAATTTAAACGCTTTTGTTGCTTTGGGTCCCTAATTAAAGTTACCTATGGTACCGTAATGGGTTTAAGGTTTAGATCTGTTATGCTCGGTTGTACAAGATGTCTCTAGCCACCTTTATATTTTAAATAGATCGTTCACGTGAGATTTGTTTACTATTGCAAATTCTTCCCTTGTACTGTTAAGATGTCTCTATTACTCTATTTAACTATAAACTTTATTAATAATTTTAATTTGTTCGTTGTATTTTTTGTCGCCTGAAGATGGTATTATCTATTGTACCGAAACATGTCGCATCAAATTTTATATAATAAACAACCCTTTAATTTGTGGGGAAGGTTTTAAGTACGGCTTGGATCCTTATCCGTTCACTAGAATATTGCAAATTCCTTTTTACTGAATCGATGTTGAAATTCTTTGCTCCCAAACGTCAGACCAAGAAGAATATCAAACAACTTAAATGAACAACTAACAGGTCAATAAAACAACATTTTAATTAACTGTTAGGTACACTTTCATTTCAGGTCATTAAAAGAAATGCTATTCTATTATGAAATACTTTCTAAAATTTTTCCAGCTTCTCAAGCACACTTTAAAATGTGATTTTTGCAAATTCTAATTCAACATTTAATTCTTCATTTTCTTTCTTACAGTACAATTTTGGTCGGAAAGAATATACCATTCAGGTAGTATTTTTAGTTTTGAAAATTTTTGTACTCTTATGTTTTGGCCCTAAAACAATTAGGGGAGCAGGAAATTGCATAGACAAGATTTTACATGTAAAATGCTATTACCGAGCGGCCGGATCAGTACCCGGTATGTGATATTTTCTGAGCGATCTTGGAACAAAGTTCAAAAATGTCCTCAATTATTAAATGATAGAGAATGATTTGATTGGAAATAAGACTCGAAAGAAAAATTATGAATTTCCCCAAGTATTATATTTTAATTTTTCCAAATATTTTTTTTAATGCACCAACGATACTGCTGTTACGACATTATACCCATTGTATAATGACCATCTTCAAGGTCATTTAGATATTGATGGATTCCACCAATAATTTCCTCGTCCGACTTAAATTTCTTCCCGATAAGGAATAAGTTACGGCCAGCGGAAACAATTTGGAATTGTTTGAAGGAGGAATGTCATGAACTGATGATATTTCAATTGCCGACTCTGGACAGTTGGACAGTGTAGCCATGTTTCGTCAACAATAGCAAAAGGTCGAGTGTGGAAATTGCTTCAAATTGCCGTTACCCACTGCTTATACTTTGGGCATGAGTAATGAAACAAAGATATTTTAAGAGCTTGACATGCCTGGTCAGATGGACATTTCTTCTTCTTCTTTTGCATTTGAAATTCATAACAAGCGCTAGATAATATTTTTATGACTAAAAAATACGTTCAGAATACGTTCCAATTAATTATTGCAAATTGATGCATTTTCCTATTAAATTAGTGCTCATTGATGGATTTCTTAATTGTCTTCCAACCTTGACACTCCACACGTGCATCGTGTGTCGTTTCAATTTAGTAGACGAGTTAGTTTTTAGTAACTTGTTGCTGACAAAAGAAACCGACCAAACTTAGACTTCTCATTAATTTACTGAAAGCCAATGTTGCATTTCTGTTGTATGACACGGATAAACTATTTTGTTGTAAAAGTTTATAGGTAGCAAATGTTGATATAATACACGATGAGAAATTGAGTGAATCGGTGCAAAGTGAAGATAGGAAAACACAAGGTCATATGTTCAACTTAGTTCTTTGAACCTTAGATTACAAAAGGTACAGATACGCCTTTCCATATACGACCGTTATTAAAACATGAAGCTAACACTGACGGGAGAGTGTACACACTTAATACTGGCACATCGCACATCCATCCCTTAATGTTTTAGTGTATCATTTACAATAACACATATTATAGATTTTAATTACTATGTTTGTTGTGCTGTTGACATTTAGGCAACATTGCATTGCCAACTACAATAAATGGATTGAATTACTCTATCCTCGTCCTGGTGGAAACACCATAAATGAATACATGCGACTGCAATTACGCTATCCTTGTCCTGGTTCCACAAACCAATACAATGTAAACTGTAAACAAGCGTTTCTGCAGTTCATTTAAATTTTAAGCTTTGAACTAAATTAAAATATTAGTTTTAAATTGTAATAGCCACGAATTCGTATAAGTAATGATAGTCATAACGTTACAAAAACCACAAATTGTGTATTTTAGATTCAATTCCAGTTCCCCCAATCAATAAAATGTATAGGCGTATAGCAATGCACTAATTGTACCGATATTACAATTTACAAATTACATGCGCCTATTGCGAATAAAAGTATTATCTCCATCCTGTGTTTGTACCTATCAATTTTGTTAAATTCTTTTGCTTCACAAACACTGAATCTGATTATCTTTATTCTTTTGCGCGTAATTATTTGTATTGGAGGTTTTTATTTATCATATCCCAACATCACGCCCGGCAATAAAAGAAAATTTTTAACCTTGTGATATATACTATCTCAATATGAAAGCGTTTCAAGTATTTCTAACTAGTTTACAAGATTTCACGCTTCGCTTAAAGTACTTTTCTACACTGCTGCACATAAGTTTTAAATTGGTGCCCTTCGGCTGTGATACTACAAACCAACTCTGTTGATTGAATTTAAGTTTTGTGGGTTTCTCTTTACAACGTGCCTACATGTCTCGAAACGTATTAAAATGAAGTTCTAACTTCATGTTATTATAATTGAAAAGACCTTCAACTGAACTCCTGTGCCTAATTGAATAACTTTTTATTTATTTACAACGCTCGAAGCGAGGAGACATTCTACTACAATAATAATAAAGTGTATTACTTTTCAACAAAAATACAGCAGAAGTTTGCGCTTGTTTAATTTTATTCGTATACCTAAACGGTGGGTTAATGAGTACAAGGGCCGATCCAGTATTAATTGAATTTATTTTTGTCGTGTCAAACTACATAGCAGGTGTCCATTTGAAAACTTGCCAGACCTTATATCTTCGAAACGGCAGTTTCTGCAACCCACCCCTATTCCAGCCATCGCACCCTATTTTCTGAATTCAATATTCCGTCCGTCGCATGGTTCTCGCGTGATAGAGCAAAGTTAAACAATGGATTTTATGTGAAATTTTACGCTGATTTGAGATCTGCAATCAGCTTTTCGATATCTCTGATATAATCGATATAATCCACTTCGTGCCCAAAAATATGTATAAATAATAGAAATTGTATTGTTTTCTGTTATTTGTTAACTTTTCGCACACATACGGTATTCAAAGTTCGTTCTGCAATCCCATGGTTTAAATTGCACTACGCAATGTGTGACAGAACATTGGAGAGACCTTTAAAAATGCTACTTATCAGTACTAAACAATATATTAATTATTGGATTACTTTGTTGAGAAAAAACAAGAAAAGGCTACTGGTATCAAATCACATGCTTGAATGTATTGTTCTATATGGGTTTTTCTGTTCATTTTGACTACCTATTCGTAAAGATAAGCTGTTTTTGGAAAATAGTGCCTAATGTGACATTTCAAACAATAAATTTGGATAAATTGATTCAAATATTATGCTTCGTATTACTTAAAAAATAATCAATTTTGTTTGATAGGTATTGATGAATAGCATTTTTAGAGAGCTTCTCAATGATGTATTGCACATGGAGTAGTGCAATTTAAAAAAAATAGTGGTGACGTGGTTGGAACCTAAGGGGTAAGTTGCAAAATATGTCCATATGAGTCATATTGGTTCCCCCTCAATGTTCTAGAAACGTTTTCGAGAAATTTTACTTACTTATTACAGTTTCGAAGATAAGAGATCGGTCATGTTTTCAAATTGACACCTGGTATAATATTGTTATATATTTTAATTTGCCGATTTATGTAAAAATCTACACTTTCTTAAAAAATCTTAACCGTTTCATTTTCTTAACAATATTAAAAATTATAGGTAGGTGCTTAGATTACTATGGTAGCTAGTATAATAATAATCACTTCACTGACAATACAGTTGTTTGGGCGCATTTGTTTATACCTCAAATTGCCTCATATATTACCATATTTTTGATTATTATCTTCGGTACTATAAGAGCTATTGACATAATTTCTTTTTTAAATTACTCCCTTATTAATTTTCCTTCCAATAGCAGTGAAAAAATATTTGGTACCATTTGAATTTTTTTAGAAAAATCGACCTTCAACAAGTTGCGCCCTCTATTGGTAGACGGAGATAAGAAATTGTTGTGGTTTTAAATTTTTTTGGTAATATCAAGCATTCTCTTTATATCAAGACCCCTTTTGACAAATTCAAGCAACCTGTTTCGATTTTTTCTAGTAACACGTAATTTAGTTCCCCCTCCCTTTATTTAGACAGCAATCGTAAAAATTCATTAAACAAAGTTTTATATATTGATCACTAGTTTACAACGAATATATTTTTTTAAATACTTTACTAAGGAAAATTGCCCAAAAAATGGGAATTTTAAATTGAAATGAGTGAAACGCCCTCCGGTGGAAATGGTAGGAAACTGAAAATAATGTCCAGCATTTTGTCTTGGTCACATTTATTATAAGATTTTTTATTTCACTGTTATATCTCAAACAATTTCCGATTTATGGCCGGCCTTCATTCTTAGTTGTACACCCTGTACATTCTCGAATATGTTGAAGTAGTACTGACGTTCTTAATAGATAAGAAACAACGAATGGCATTCTTTATTTCAAAACGAAATCGTTTGCGGTTGTGTTGTAGCATCAATACATATACGCTTTTGCTCCCCACTAAAAAGTTGGTTTTTTCCATTTCTTGCGAAAGTTACTGTTTAGGTGATTCAATATGTGTGTTTCACTTAAATGATTTTTTAGCTTTAATACTTTTTTATACTTGCTTTGCTGTTAATTTTTTTAATCACTTGTTATTTATTTTCTTTGCCTAAAAATTCGATAAACTGATTCTGCCAGGTGTTATGTGTACTATACAGTGTGTCCGAAAAGTATGGAACTATATATCTTTGTAAATAACCACTTTATGGAAAACTGTTTCAGAAGTTGAGTTGTTTGATTTCAAAACCGTTCCGAGGGAGAACGGTTTCAGTTTTACGCACGAGGAAAATTATTTTTGTTTAATTTAGGTTTTCTTAGTTTTGGTTTGTTGGTTGTAAATATTTCATTAGGTTTACAATACTTCATGCGAAACTGTAGTTTGCTCTTAATAAACAACAAAACTTGACGCTGTTATGCGTTGTTAAATTTTGTAATTTTTACTACACACTAGGTATATTAAGCTATGAACTTATGAACATATAGTAAATTAAATATTTACGAAAACCAGGTTTCCTTAAAATCACTTGCTTAATGGGAACGAAATATAATACACAATAGAACACGGAAGTTAGGTAATTCCCCACAAAATCCTTTCACAGCAGTTGTAGCCACCGAAAATTGTTAAATTGAGTTAGAATTTAAAGTAAATCGAGAGAGAGAGAGTGTGTATCGTTTTCTGAAAACAAACACCTTTTGTTGTTTGTTCCTGCAAAATTCTAGTAATTTATACGTGTATTTGCAGCAAATTGGATTTTTCGCCTTTATTTGGGAACGTATTTCCATGTATAGGATTTTTTGATTATTAGATGAGTAGAAAATAAAAATAAACAAGCCCATAAAAACGTAAGCGTAAATGTTACTGCATTTTTTGGCATCATATGTTTGTATTTTTTGTAATAAATCCTTTGAGTATACGGTAATGCACAGCCTGTCACACTGGTAACCGTTTCATCTAAAAGGAATTCTCGATAGGCTTTCAATTTAAACAAACTGTAAAAATTCTATCCTGTTTCATAGAATATTAAACACCTTCACCTATTCCTTTAATTTGCTTTGTAATGGCAATTAGATTGAAATGTAAATCACTGCTAGATTGCAATTGACTACAAATGAGATTTTATTTACGTAAACGTACCTACTGACTAATTAGGTATTTTAGAACTTTCCGGCTGCATTAGAAGCTGCGCTTTAACTTTAGATAGTTCTATAATATATTCCTCAATTAGTTTGATTAAGATAGAGAGTTTGTCGGAGATGTGATTTTGTGACGGGAATAATACTCGATTAAATCAGGTAATACAAGTGACTAAAAATCTTGCAACTAACGGCCTAGTACCTAATATGTTTATGGTAAACACCGAAATAAACTTGGTGGTAACAAAACTTGGAATAGATGGTCGCATAGTTTCAAGCGGATTATAATCGTCTACAACTTTACATAATTATCTATAGGTACGGCATATATTATATTGATGGTGCACATTCTATGTACATATATAAAATAAATTACATGTTGGGAACATTTAAATTAGTTATCTATGTGAATACTTGCAAAATTCTTCGCCTTGACGTTGACCACAACTCAACTGTCTTGTCGGCTAAATGTTGATCGATCCGCATTGGGGTTTTTTGATTCCTTTTTATCCTCATTACTTGTCTATTCTATTAAGGTAAGAATAGCAAAGAAATTTTGTTATTGTGTGCTAACAAGACTGGTAAAATAGAGATTGCGTAAACGGAAATGGAGAATTCATGCATTATCTTACAGTAATGAAAACTTTTGGTGTAATGTAGGGGGTTCTAAAAGGTCACATTATTCTCCAGAGTTGAACCGTTATGACATTTACTCTCATTAAATAAACTTTTCCTTGCTAATTAGAAACCACTACCTACTTGAAAATCGATCGGACATATCCAAACTTAATGGCATGTATAAAAACGAAGAATAATGAATTCAACAAGTTATATATTTCACTCAGCAAAATCCACCGTAAAGAATTTGTGAGATGTCCGAAATCTGTCATGGGTCGTGTTAGCTTTGCTGTTACGGACAATCCTGTCCTAATATTTTCTCTCCATTTTCTTTGTATTTGTTTTTATTATTTTCTGTAAGCTTATAAAGATAACCATTTATATTAATTCAAGTCAAATTTGAGCTACTTAATCACAAAAAAATCAACTTTAAATTCACATAAAAAGTAATTATAAATGTGAAATGACTACTTCTCTATAATATGTATATTTTGTCGATCTTCATGTAGGTATGGACAACGTTTTCAAAGAACAAATTAGAATTTATTTAAGATAGGGCTTTAACACGTTGTTCCATTCAACGTTATAAGAAATGAAACTGTGCTTTCGCAAACTTTGAAAAGTTTTCAATCACGCTACAGATAATATCAATTTTCTACAATGTTTGTACACGTATTCCAACAAAATTTTCTTTTATGGAAACCTACAATGAGAATATAGGATAAGATATTCGAGGGCGAATGCGATCCTCACCGCAGTCGTATGTCACGTATGAGAGTAGGGAAACGAAGGTTACCATTACGACTGTCACCAAATACGAGGATAAGATGTGGTGACGTCTGTAGTAATTTGAGAAGAGGTATTGCTTTTTGCATGATAAGTTTAGATCATAGATGTGTTCGAAAATACAAATTTCGTTGTACTGAAATGTTACTTTAGGACTTTCTTTGCAATTTACGTGAGAGCGGCAATTTATAAATATAGATGTGACTATAACAATCCCTAACAAATAGCTTTAGAATAAAGCTTTTAAATTTCGCTTTCGTAGGTGTGGTGAAATTAGATTTCTGGATTTCTAATTTAAATGAAACTTAAGCAAACTCATCGGATTCCGTATATTGTTGAATCTCAGCTTAACATTGTTGACTAAAGAAATGAAAAATATCAAATACCTAGGTGAGAGATCTGAGCTCTATAAAAAAACTTAAATGAAGTAATAGAGAAGATCATGATCTAGTATTTAAAAAGGTATCGGTGTTTGAAAGGCTTTAAGATTTATGTGTCTCAACACATTAAAATTTTGTCCATAATTTGGAAAGTTCGAGCTTGACTTAAAATTTCCTACATTTTCAATCAATTTATCTTTATTCGTTAGGTCCCTTTTCCGTTAATGTAGCGAACCACCTCTAATTCAATTTTGGATCAAGTGATGAAAAATGAGAGGACATTAATTGTAGTTTTGTATACATTTTGTAACTCTATTCACTTCTTTTGTGGTCTTGATCTTCAATTATGAACGTTAGGGATTCTCTTTTTGGCTTTTTATCAACACCTACATAAAGTAGGTACTACACATAAACAGTTTTTAATTACCTACTGTTCTCTAGGGAATTGTAATTTGCAATTACATTTTAGTTCTTTGTTGTTTGGGGACAGTTTTTTTAAGTCTGCTCACATTGCTTTGACATCTACACAAAGAATTTTGCATTCACGTATCTTCATTTGATCCGAGAAAGTTAAGGAGTTCTTTATTTTGCTTTTAGTACGTGTTTATATTGACATATATATGTGAACGTACTTTATTTAGGGGTTTACAAATAATAATAATAATAATAATATAATTTATTGTCATTATAACCAAAAAAATGGTGTTGACAGTGTCATAAAAACAAAGTAGGATATAAAAAAATGTCACACAATACAAATGTTACAAATTAGGTTACATACATTACTTAAAATAAAATGTAATTTTACAAACAGGAATTTGATACAGTTTACAAAACCAACAGACTATAAAATTCATTTTTAATGATAACGCAAAAGTAAAATTAACTAAGATTGTGTTGATGTCAGAATGGTAGAAGAAAAAAATTCTTTTAATGTATAAGGGCATCTTTGGGTTAAAAGGTGATTGAGATGTTTTTCGAAACTTTTTTTTGTAGAAGAGGTTCTGAGTTGCATTGGTAGCCTGTTGAATACTTTTACACCCATCGTCATTGGCGCGGTTTGTCCGATTTTAGTTTTCCTGAACTGTACTCTGTATTGGTCGTTATGTCGTAAATTATGCTGGTGTATTTGACCGTTCGTGCGCAGTTTTGAAGAGTTGTTGAAGATTACTTTAGATATCTCAAGTATGTACATTCCGGTAAGTGTTAATAGTTTATGCTCCTTGAACAATTCTCTGCATGAATATGTGCTATTTACATTTACAATTGTTCTAAGGATTTTTTTTTGGATTTGGAAAACATCCTTCGCTCTACTGGAATTTCCCCATAAACATACTCCATACCTCAGTTGCGGAGCAACTAAGGCATGGTAGACGCCTAATAACTGCGATACTGTTAGTACTTCCCTCAAATTTCTGAATGCATAGATGAAGGAGCTGAGTTTGGATATAACGTTACTGCAGTGTGTCTTCCAAGTGAGACATTCATCTATCTGGAGGCCAAGAAATTTTGTGCTTTCCCACCTAGTTAGAGTGTTGTTATTATTATTACATTAAGGGTAAGGTCATCTTTGTTCTGAGGGTTGTGAAATCTAATGAAGCCACTTTTTGTAGTGTTTAGAAATAGTGAGTTTGTTGAAAACCATTTATGCAGTGTATTTAGTGTGGTATTACACTTCTCTTGAAGTTTTAATTGACTCTCCGAAATGAGCAACGATGTGTCGTCTGCATACAGTACGCATTTAACTTTAGAATCCAAGTAACTATCTAGGTCGTTAATATATAATAAAAACAATACGGGTCCTAATACGGAGCCTTGTGGAACCCCGCTTTCTACAGTTACCGTATGTGATGTGACACTATCCAACACTCTATTCACAAAACAATCTATCTTTACAAATTGCCATCTGTTCCTAAGGAAAGAGTCAATCCATTTGTAGGCAACCCCCCTTATTCCATAATTTTCGATTTCGATTTAAATGTACAAAGGATAAAAGGTTACATATAACTTATAACGCCCTTATATCGCCCAACCACTTTTAAAACCCTTGTTAAATTTGTATTTTGTAAGTACATATTGAAATTTTATGGCTTCATATATTTACACTGAGTTTCTATCACCGTGTCGGCTCTACCAACTTTGACTGAGCACTCTTTAATATATTATGTATGTGCTTGGTAAACACGTAACAAAACCCTCGTAAACCTCAAAAGTTGCAAAATCGTTCACAAGTGGTAAATATAGCATCAGTTTTAAAAAATAGTCTTCCTCTACAATCGACGTAATTTTGTTTGCAGTAAGTTTGGCATCAGGCTGAACCTATTTGCCACAGAACTAATGAAATTATCCTAAAAGAATTTAAAATAAAGTTAACACCTATTACCTATACATCGATATTTCCCATTATTACAAATTTCACTATCACTTTCGAAAGACGCTACAAGGGTTGATAGATTCACTGCGAAAGGGAAAACCAGCCTATTAAGTCCATCTAGTAAAATCACCCCAACACGTGTATTTTATATAGATGAGCCGGAATCAGAAATCTACCATGCTGTAATTTCAATCTTGTTATTATAGTTTATACATATGAGGTATATTCTTAGGTAGTATATTGTGGATTTGGTAATAGTGACTATTTGACTTTTCAGCATTTGGTTTGTAAAGGGTTTCCCACTTGGTTCTAATTTCTCTTTTAGAAACATATCTTCTGTAGTAGTTGTATTTACTATTTCCCCATCGATCTCGGCATGACGCTTAACCCAAATAAAACGTATTCTTTGATTGCGGTTTTAGGTATAAGCTGTACTAGTCTGTGGCTGTACTATTAAGTTCCTTATAGTTAAAAGGATGTTTTTTTTTAAATGCTTCACTGGGATTGGGTTACTATTAAGCGTGAGAAGGAACGCTTAATCGACGTAATTCAAATTACAATTACTGTGAGTAATGTAACGGATCGCCTTTAACAAACATTTTGTCGAACTTTTCACTCAACGATTTTGTCGTCGTTTATTGTTCTTGCATTTAGTATTACTAAGGTGGAAAGTTTGACGGGTTACTTATTTGTAGGCTTAGATCTTAAAGTCAGTGTAGTCCCTTTCCCTTTACTTAAAATTTGAATAGTTGTCACTTAGTAAGTTACTGTCAGAATGTAAATTTCACACGTTCAGTTCTCGCTCTGTTGAAGGGGATGAAATTTTCATACAAAATTATAAGCCGCCAGATTTTGTTGCACTCCCTTCGGAAGTTATATTGTATGAAAAACATTGCAATTACTTTTATCCACTTGTATTTAAATAACACAAAAGGAAAGCTGTTTTGAAGTAAACACTTTCTCCTTCTGTTTTATTAAATTAAAAGAAAGGTGAGAAATATTTTAAAATTGTGTTAAAATATCATTTAAAGATGTATTATTTGCTGGTGTAAATTAAAAAGTATTTGGTTTAAGTACGGAAAGACACATGCAACTAAATGTAAATATCTGGTACGAAAACTTTAAAGAATTCGGATTGAAGGTGAATAGTGCGAAAACGGAGCTTCTAGTTATAACAACAATGAATGTTAGTATCAGCATGAATATTGACTTCCAGCAGGATGAGTAATCACAAAATCTTCTCCATGCACAAATTTATTGAATAAAGATCCAATTAAGCAATCGATATGAATAAAATTACTAAATTGAATTCGTTAATACTACGACACGTTTCGACACTAATAAGAGTGTCATCATCAGGCTAAAAAAATAGTGATAAGTAATAAAGTTAAGGTATAGCAGTCTACTTACTATAAATAACATTTAAAGGGGCGGTTGAAGTAAAACGTTTAAACATGAAAATGAAAGTGAAACATTTTTTTGAGTCAGAACAAAATCCAAGGGTTAAAAATCGTAAGGAGTCATTGCTTGGAGCAAGCGAGACAAACCATCCATCGACAGAAGTGATTAACACAGATTAATTAAAATTCAACGTGCTATGCTGATTAAATGTAAGCTTAAATAGAATGATAATAAAAATAAACATTAACCTATTTAACGTTACATTTTTCAGCATGTTATAATGTTATTGGGAGGGATACAGGTTCGTACTTACATTTTTCCAATAATCATAAAATAAGTATAAAATCGCAATTAAACCATAAAGTGTGATACATGCTTGAATGAAGAATAAAAAGCTCTTCTAATATTAAGTATAAAAAAATCAGGACTCTATTAAAAAAACAAAGTTGATGAAGGTTACTAGAAAACGAAACTTCGTATTCCAATTTGCTGTATGCCATGTTAAAGAACGTTAAAAAGTACCTGTAGAAGTGATAGGTAAAACAATTAACTGGAGAACTTTATCAATAATACCTGTAGAAGCTTCTTTTACTTTTTATTTTATTTAACATCAACGACAAAGTAACAATTTGTCAAAAACGAAATCATGAAAATTCACTTTTTGTCGCATAACTTTGGAACGGTACGGAATTTCGTCAGTTTAAAAATGTCATTTTACTAAACTCAAAATTGCCCAACATTTCTCCCATTTAACCGTTTCCGAAATCCCCATAGTGGTCCTCCTTATCTTGGACACAGTGTATATAATTATAATTCTTATAGCACTTTACACTTCTATGAAAATATGTATTCACGTATTCTACATGATCTTCTAAGGAACCTAACATTACTTTTCTAAAGCTGCATTGGAAGATAGTAATTTTTTTAGTAAAATTAGTGCAGAAAGTTATATTTTCCTCTCAAGAGATGAAAGTAAAGAGCATTGCTAACATCATTTACCTACCTAAGAAAGCAAAAGAGAAAAAAGAATGTTTAATTACTTACAGTAAATTTTTAACAATTACAAAAGTATTTTTTCAACTCCCATTCAATTGACTTTAAACTCGAGCTGAAAAAAGGCAACCTTATTCTCTAGTTGTACAAATAATTATTTTCACTAGAAACCTCTATAATCACATCCAGGCTAGCTAAGGTATCGTTGGATACAAATCGGCAAAAGTCACAAACTAATGAACACTTCTGCAAACCCAGACCTAAGTAGTGTTATTTACAAACTTATTCTACCTTAGCCGGGTTCGAACCCGCGTCACTCGAACGTAAGGTAATGCAAATTTATGTAAAGAGAGGTTAAAATAGACGTTGTTTAAACATAAAATATCTGATCAGCAAAGTGACCAAAAATGTATTATTGACTTAGCTATTCTTTTAGTTTTACTAACTTGGTAGTCTTCACGAGATGAGCTAATTTTCTCATACAGTAAATTATGTGGAGCAATTCTTGCAATTCCAATAAATCGACATTACATTGTTATGCGAGAGTTAATACGTTAAAGTGCTTAATTTATGTATCAGCAAAAGTTTTACGCTGCACGCCAAATAATTAGTTTACAACGATAAGTTACGTGGTAGAATTATTATTCAAGCGCCCCAAAACACTGGTACTCAACGGTACAAACTCGATGCTTTCGCCTCTCGCGAACACTTTATCACCGCAAAAAATATTCCTCAAGTTTCCCCGTAAATAAACAATGCTCTCTTTACAACGGCTCTTTGGCAAGTGACTACATTCGATTAATTCGCCCCATACTTTCAACAGTTTTATGAGATTAAATATCTGCTTACTTAGTTCCCAGAAAGTATGCACACGAACAAGCTCAAATTCATCTTTGATAATCCTGTGTAGAATGAACGAAACTTCGGGAAGATCTCTTCTTTAATGTGATTTGTTACTGTAATCAATTGTTTCAAAAGATTGTTTGACAAATGGCATTGTAAAAGTGCAAATTAAAGGATTGTAAATTAACATATTTATTTACTCGAATATGTAAAATAACGATGCCGTACATACATTTTTTACACAATCAATTTGGTAATTTAATTATTAAACGTTTTACAACAAACAAGCCTTAAATCGAAGAGGAGAACGTACTATATGAAAGAAAAAATATTGAAAAAGTGTAACACACAAGATCTCATCTAAGTTCTAGTCATATACTTTTTGGTAAAGTTTGAACTTATCGTTAAATATTTTCAAAAAAGAAGCTTTTAAAGCGAATTTCTATTACATGGGAGCTATCTTTAATAACAAATTTTCTCAAAATTCGAAATTGCCCTATTACATACCATATCGTTTTTTTATTTAAACATTTTTTACTCTTTACCGCTTTGGTTAACCATTTTTTGGGTTTCATAAGCTCTCCATAATATGATGGATGTTTTGGATCGACGACGAATGATGTTAATTTTCTAGGAACTTAAATCTAGCATCTTCTGTCTGTATTTGTGCGTGAGGAATCCCGAAGTATATTCAAGAGTATCGTATGAAATTTCCTGTGTAACAACATTGAAATTTTTCTTATTAGATATGGAAACTTCTTACGAAGTTTTTTACAAACCGAAAAGTGTAAGGTTCAATACGTATAAAATTTAGTGGGGTTGGGATTAATTTGGAAAAATATTGTTAAAGCAGTCTTGATTTACTTTATTGTAGTATTGACATACTGCAATTTCATATCCTTAAATATCTGTGTTAGGTATTGCATTGTAACGATTACTTCCTATTGGAAACTTTGGAAGCTTTCCACATGGTCTCCTCGGTTAAAAAATATATATTATTATATTTTATAAATGGTTTTATTGTGTTTTAAGGTCTACACCATATACGTTTTTACTTTGCACTGTCCCTTTTAGAGAGTATCTGTTGAATATATCAAAGTACTCATTCACATTGTTCTCAAAATCATAACAATAAATCAATTCGTCTGTCGTCGCTCTGTTGATCTGTCCATTTTATTCGTAATTTTAATGGCCGACGTATTTTTATATACCAATCGCCCTTTTCGGTTTGTTTGTGTGTCGTCATAAAGCGGGGGATTGAATCCTGCCAAAGTATGTAACATTTTTTTTGATTCGGTAATTGTAATAATCATTTAATTTAAAGATACGAGCATCAAAAATTACATATTGTATAATGTCTAGATGCGTTAGAATCGAGCAACCATACTTGTGGCTTAATCTATCTGCTATTTCTATTTATTTGTACCAGAGTGATAATGCTTAAGGGGAAAATCAATCGTTATAGATAAATGCTAGACGGATCAATTAACGTTTTGATACGGGCTTTTTTACAACAAGACTTGACTTGGTTGTCTGTAGGCCGCCATTTTGAGACCTCGTACAAAACCATGCAAAGGATTTTGGCCAGAAATTACATTTTCGAAATGTACCAAGCACACTCATGTACAACTTGAACAAACACTTGCAAGACTCTGAGGCCTAGGCATATTTAAAACTACCCAAATAAAGTCAAATTTAAAGCAAAGGCGAAATTTGCTGACAAAGTTTTAGTCTGGTGCACGATTTCAGCGAGTGGAGTCGAGCTTTATACTCAAAAATACTTACTAAAGCTGCTTAATTTTCATTAGAACGACTATATAATATTTTAGTTTGATATCGCTTCGTGCCATTATGCCAGGAGGACTCGGGAATGGTTAGAACAGAATAACGTTAATTATGTAGCAAGTGAAGATAATCTCTTCAATTTCCCACAAACCGACATATCGAACGTCGTTATATGTCGAAAGGTTTATGACAACGGATGGGGAGCGTTATTATGAAAACCGTATTCCAGTCGCCAAGTTGCCAGCTTCGTATACTATTGCACATTAGACTGTGACTTAGCAAATTCAAACACTTACACGTAGGTATTTTTGTATATTATGTGCTTCTTTAAATAACACTAGCAAAAAATCTTGCGGGTTTAGACTGCAACGCTCATATTATAGTTCATTACTTTCGGTCTTGAAAATTAGTTATTTGAAATTCAAATGATATCAAACCAACGACAGCTGCGGTTTTTTTCCAAAAATTGAAATAAAACCACCCGTCTGAGCTTATCAAGCTTTTTCGTAATAAGTCTTATGTAACCCAATTTTCAAAATGTGTTTATTCTTCTTTAGTCACGCACAACTTAATGTTCTGTCGCTATTTGTAGATTCATGCTAACGGAGTAACGATGTATAAGCACCAGGAAATTAGAACGTCGCGGCGCGTCGTTTCAAATTCAACTGCCAGAAACATATTCCGTTCATTTAATCCTTTTCTTGTAGCAGCATTGATGTGTTTTGCTAGCAATCAGCTATATTTTCACTCTTAAAACTAGCTTTGTTACACGTGCATGTGCCATTCCGCCACGAATCTAAGGACGTGTATAATGCATTTAGAGGCGAACTTTTATCAACGTTCTCCCCATTATTTTCATAATCCACGGTTGTAATAAAATATGACTACCTACTTTTTTAAATTTGTAAGAAACTGTAAAACTGTGATAAGAGTTCTACAAATAAGGTTCACAAGATATTTTATATAATGCCCATCCATCATAAATAAGAGAAATGATATAATCTTCAATACTAATCTGCAATGCGTAAAGAGTGCCACATTAAGCTTACATTTGTGAACAAGGTAACTACTTCCAAAAATAAACCATTTCTCCTGAAATAATTCTGCTTTACTAATAAACATGTAATACTGAAGAGGTATAGCTCGCAGATAACGACAGACGGATTAACGATGGCTACCACAAAGCCTTGTTTTATTGCAAGTTTGAGAACATTTTGATCAAAATACAGTCCCTTAATTTTGCTATCAACTTTTTACACCATAAGGTAGGTATAAAGTAAGTCGAAAATAATGTCAAACTAAATTTTAAAATAATTTCTGTTTCGATTAATTTTTTAATACTAGGGGAAACACATAATTCAACACCCTCAATTCTGCTTGAAATAATTGTTTCAGTGACTACAGCAGAATGTCACTTTAATTTACATAAAATTCAAATACATGTATATTCATTAGAAACATCATTTAAAGTAAGTTTAAGTATCACGAAAGCATTAATGGATGAGTGAATACTAATTACAAATGTACATTATAGCTTTGATGTCTTTAAGGTACTCGTAGCTATTTAATAAAATAGACGTTCTGTTCTGTTTAGAACAATTTCAATATTGTGGGCAAAAACTCGAGAGTAACTTTGTAAACTTGCTCAATAAGGTAGTAAGGATAGATAAAGTGATCGAAAAGTCGTTGAAAACTCGACGTCGGTCGTTCAGAATTAACTTATTAAAGGTTCACTACGTGTACCAATAAAAATTCTTGAAATGAAGAGTAAGTATATGTTGATGGTTTTGGAGTCAAAATCATTACTGAAACTAAATTACATATACAGATGTACATTGTAGTATATCACATTTTGCGGAATCTACTATACGAAGATTGGTCAATGCCAAAAGAAATATTGTGCAAAAAGTATGCACAAAAATAAAAATTATAATAAACAGAATAAAGTAAACTTTAAATAAAAACATTATTCGAAGGGCTGCCCATTTTATATCATATTTTCAATATAATTATCGTTTAGAGTAGGTTAAAGCATCTGCGAATTTTTCTCATAATTTATCAAATCGCGGAACATTTGCGTTATAGTTAATACCACTTTTTCATAACTTATTAACATGATTGTAAATTTCTGAAGCAGAAAACATCATTTTTAACCTTTCCATAATGTCAAATTTACACATTATTTGCCTAATCGCCAAATTAGCACTTACATTGATGCAATTTTATTGTCTTTCCACTAATGCACCAAAATACCGGTTGTTCCATAAAAAAATTACATTTACACTATCTATTTTTCAGTTTTTTTTGAGCATACATATATTTGAAGGTCCATTTTCAGAAATTTCGAAATAATTTTTTTTAAAATACCGCTAACACAAGTTAATGTTGATATGATTTCAATGTGTATAGATTGTTTTTATTTATTTATGAATGTTACATAAAAGCTTGTAACTCTGCTAATGTAATTAATAGATTAAAAAAATCGGATTGATTCCATCTGACCTTGAGCTATGTATTCCCATATTGGTGCGAGTTTGCACGAGCAGAAGTCACTGCACAAAAAAACTTGGAGATGGATAAAACACTTGAAAACTTTAAAGAAAGGTAGATGACCATGAAGAGCAAAATCTAAATGTCTAAATGTCATTATATAAACAGGATCGTCTTTCCAGTAGGCCCATCCGCCCATTAGTGGAGTATGGTTTCTTATATCATGTAACCCACTGTTGTCAACGTTTACTTTATTTAAAATACATATAGGTACTGCACTCGCATTTTCCATAATTACCTTTTCTTATTATCTATTTCTCTTTTCTTTCATTCGAAGAACAAGAATTGAAATCTTTAAAACGCCCCCTGTAAGTAGTTGTCACCATTGAGGACGTCTCTTGCCGCATTTTTAACTTTCTATTACTTTTCGTTACGTTAAAAGTGCACATAACGCAACATTCGGCCCGTGCGCAGGATTTGTCCATGGGAGGGGTTGGGTTGGGAACAGGGAAGACCTCAAACGGGCCCAAACATTCATAAAACATAAACTAGGTTGCGATACTCCCAATAATAAAATTAGGTTAACATATTCTTTAAAACATTGAAATTTGGGTAGGTCTTCAATATTTATCTATTTTTAAATACATAATTAGGTATGTATTTATAAAGTTAATAACTACGTTAATAACTACACATATATTATTATATTTCCTTATATTTCAACGGGTTATGGGGGGGGGGGGGTGACCCCCCCCCCCTTGCGCACGGGCCTGTGAACCCAACTGTTATGATTGGCAGTCGTGTTTTTACATAACACGAAGTCTAATTGACGAACGACAGAAGAAGACGGACCAAGAAGAGGAGAACTTTCAAAAAATAAAGGAAAACAAAGATGTCTAAAAATCTTAAATGGGGATAAGGGTCGAATAGCATATCATTTCAAAGCTTGGTATATTTTTTTTTAAATTTTGAGTGGTAGTTTTCGAGAAATTGATTTTAAACGTCAAGAATGTCAGTAGGCAATTATCTCAAAAACTGCCACTCAAAGTTTAAAAACAAATACACCAATAAATAGGCTTTTAAATAAGCTTTAAAATGATATGCTATTCGACCCTTATCCTCATTTAAGATTTTAGGGGTTGGTGTCACCACCGCTAGGGGGTTGAAGTTACAAAGTTCGACATACACTCAAAAGTTGTCCCCCTCAAATACAAAATTGACCTGTGTCAAGAATTTTTCGATAAATAACTAATGATCCGAAAATGGCCCTATTTCGTTTTCAATAACCCACCCTGTATAAAAAGATGCTTTGGTAGTAGTGAAGTCATTGCAAAATTCAGTAGTGTTTTCAACTAAAACAGTGTAGTATACTAAAGAGTGATAAACAGTCATAGTCGTAGCGGTACATCGAGAAAATCGCAAATGTCTGTCAAATTGTGCGGGAAGTGTGAAATTAGGGACACTTATTAATTAGATTAAAATAAACGATTTGACCCGCAGCACCCCTATTTTCAACCCTTAGTTTTCAAAAGTGCCCCGTATTTAGTTTTTCCCATCCCCTAACGATAACTCCTTTGTTTACAACTTTTAGAAAAAAATCTATTAATAAAAGTTTTAGGAATTCTTATAAGGAACATTTTATATAAGGATAGAATTTTCACAAATATCAACCCTTATCGAGATATATGGAAAAAACTGATTTTTGCAGTTCCATTACAAAATCGGTCATAGTTTTCTTGTTTATCGTTTCTCAGAAAAATTATTCAAGTAAAAGATGTAGATATTAAGATGGTCAATATTTTAGATACATATAATATTTTCACAGAAAGCAACCCTTGACAAGTTATTTCGATATTTCTGAAAGTAAGCAACCCTTAAGTATGTCCATATACCTACCGAATTATATAACAATAATGTCACTGTAGTGAAATATAGAAAAGTTATGCTCGATTTTATGTGAAAATTGACAGTTTCTGGTTTTTTCGATATATCTCATTAAGGGTTGACTTTTGAGAAATTTTCATTCCGACATAAAATACCCAAAAGATAATTTTCTATAATATTTATTTACATGTTTTTTCTAATAAGTTACAAATAAAAAAGATATGAGCGATTTCATACTTAAGGGTTGCTTACTTTCAGAAATATCGAAATAACTTGTTAAGGGTTGCTTTCTGTGAAAATATTATATGTGTCTAAAATATTGACCATCTTAATCTTTTACTTGAATAATTTTTCTGAGAAACGATAAACAAGAAAACTATAACCGATTTTGTAATGGAACTGCAAAAATCAGTTTTTTCCATATATCTCGATAAGGGTTGATATTTGTGAAAATTCTATCCTTATATAAAATGTTCCTTATAAGAATTCCTAAAACTTTTATTAATAGATTTTTTTCGAAAAGTTGTAAACAAAGGAGTTATCGTTAGGGGATGGGAAAAACTAAATACGGGGCACTTTTGAAAACTAAGGGTTGAAAATAGGGGTGCTGCGGGTCAAATCGTTTATTTTGATCTAATTAATAAGTGTACCTAATTGCACACTTCCCACACAATTTGACAGACATTTAGATGTACCGCTACGACTATCAGCTGCAGCTGCAGTTGATTGCATTTTCCGTACTTTTTGAGAGAAATTTTTTAGGTTGGTGATTAGCGTAATTATATTTTAGTTACGGTTTGGTTATGTTAGCAGTTCTTTAATTTTATGTAATCATAAAATATTAAAGGGCTCATTTACTTGATTAGTAATTTAATAGGTATTTAAGTAATTAAGGTTATGGGCTGTCAGCTTTTCGAGAAGTGATGTTTGTGAACATCATAAGTTTGTGAATAATTGTGTAATATTGAGTTCTCCTAATTTTCTACCGGCGCGGCGCGGCGTCACGGCGGTTCCGTCAACGGAGACAAATGAAAGTTACTTAACACCGTACAAAACTGCTTATTCTTGCTATGAAGATGCAGACTGATATTTTCCTTAATTGGTAACTTGGTAAAGAATTAACCTTATCTTTAACTGCGCTTAAGTTCTATGTTACAAAAGCTCCAAAATTATTAGGTAGGTATGTCACCTAACTTGTTGCCTTTTCAATCCTTCACTTACAAATATACGTAAAAGAACGGGAAAATAGTTGCAAATATGTATAAACAGGTCATACTGTGAAGCGAAGACATTGTAAAAAATATAAATACAATGTCTATGTGAATGTTCCTATTTGTGAGAATAAAGAACAACAGCAATTCTCGAAAATAAAGTTACAAAAGGTTTTCATGTAGCCATTCCAAAGCTCTCGACGCATGTAATCGCTATTTATATAATCGAAAGCTTCTGGGAGTCTCTGCTAAAATTGCCCTTTTGCCAATTCCTATTAAATCAAGTGCATCTGTTTTCAGATTTATGAATTGAAATTTTGTCTATAAAGTGCTCTTCTATCCGTAACGGCAAAGTTAAAAAAGGATAAAAGAGCACTATATTTCATAATTGCGATAACGTGAATTAGAGTAGAAATTTTTACTTTCGTTTCACTATTTAGTAATTTGGGAGCTGAAAACGTTCGCTGCCTCATAGTTGTCGTAATAATGTAACCTACCTCATCCCTCACTAAGTCACGTAAATAAATTTAATCGGTAATAAACTGCTCACTTTCGTTTGTAATTGTAATTTTTATAAGCAACGAATTACTTATATAGATATTGGATTTATAAAATAATTAAAGACAAAGCAAACTCGTAGTCAAAGCGCTTTCTATTTGCATATCTCTAAATCTAATTATGAACGGGGCCAATACCTTTGAAGACTTATTATCCCGGCTAAATTGCATTCTCGGACAAATTGTAATAGTCGAAACTTTAATTTGTGTCCGTAGAGGAATTGTCGACATCCCAATAAATTCAATAGGGGTGCTTTCTAAAAGTGCGTAAATAACATTCGATTCCCGACGGAGTTCAAAACGTTGAGAAAATGAGGAGGATAGAAGGAGCGGAAAGCGAAATAAACTTAAGAGTAAATATTGTAACAACATCCCCTTTTGGTCAATTGGAAGAGAGAAATTTTATATCCGAACATAAGCACCAGAATAGCGAATATGCCTATTCCGTATTAAATATTTTAGGTAGGTACATTATACCAGCTGTTTGCTCGATTCTTTCTCTTGCAGAAAAGTTTGAACATGATTATTTTATTTAGTACGTCCCTTACGATATCAATTACTTTTCTTAAATTTATTGTGGAAACTACGACACCTATAAATTGCAAATTAAAGGGAAAGGCAACAAGGCTAACCTAGATGAACTGGCGCTGATTGTCATTTTAACGTAAGAAACATGAACCCGTTGTTATAATATTTTGTTACATCAACGCTCTCATATTTCCCATAATTTTATACCTAGTAATTAGATTATTATTATCTTATTATATTATAAAACAAGTATCAAAAGGCGCGAATTCTTATAGAATTCTAATTGCAACCAACTTCAAATTTGTAACTAATTATGACATATAGGTACTATATCACAATATAGTATATAACCACCCCTCTCCTCACCTGAGACACAAGCACCGCGGATTCTGCACAAATGAGTCATTGTTTTTCTTTCCAACCTTAAAGGGGATGGGAGCCGTGAGGGTGAAGGGCAATTTGTAAATCATGAAAAAATGTAAGAGGAAAATGCGAACATGTGCAATTGTCCCCCTTTCCACCCCCAAAAATGGGGTTGCAGTTGGGGGTAAAATTTGCAATTTGAGAATAGTTTTTTATGGAGAATCCAAAAGTGCAATAAAAAATAGGTGTTTCCATTTAAGTTTCCAAACTCACCCCCCTCCACCCCACAGGGGGATGAGGGTGAATGGGTGATGTTTACGTATCATGACTCAATAGTTTCAAAAAGTAAAAGAAACATGTTTTTTTCTTTTTGTAATTGGATGTGTAGTTCTCGAGATATTAAAGGGTGTATATTTTGACTTTAATGGCGTCCCGACAGCGAACGGGTGATCCGATCAAAAAATTTACCAGAGATTTGGAATCAGTAAAGAATTTCCTATAAGCTGACACCACTTCCAGCTTTCTAAACCCTGTAACATCGACCAACTCACACACACACACACAGGCACACAGACACACAGACATCCGGGCGAATTTAGTAATCAACTTTTTGAAGTTGGTTGAAAAAATTATCACTCCGTATACCATTTAAAAGTAAAGGTTTTGGTGTAAACATAAAAGTCTATAGAGTTCACTTTTGTACCTATACGTTTTTCCGTTTCAGGTTTTGAAAAGCGTTAAAAATTTCCGATTTAAACGATTTCCCTTTTTTCTGTGATTTTGAATTTTATCAACCTGTTTGTCATAATTGTTCGATAGCGATTGGATTGGACAATTATTATTATATTGTGTGGTTAATCCATTAGATTACGCGAAATTTTAGTTTGAAAGATTTCTACATAATATATTAATATTTAGATAAGTTGCTGTCACCATTATTTAATTTAAGAGGATTTAAAGGGTTGCAGGCGATTTTGTTATCTATAGTTGATCCTGTGTATGAGAAAGTAGAAATCTCCGATAATATACAGAGTACTTCTTTAATATTCATTCTTTTAAAACGTTTTTATTTTTGATTTTTATACATTTATCGATTAAGGTAGCGCAGTTTCCGATAGTATTTCTAATAATACAGGGTGTTCTGCGTGATATACACTGTGTCCAAGATAAGGAGGGCCACTATGGGGATTTCGGAAACGGTAAGAGATAGAGTTTCGGTTAAATAGGAGAAAAGTTGGGCAACTTTGAGTTTAGTACAATGAAATTTTTAAACTGACAAAATTCCGAACCGTTCCGAAGTTATGCGACAAAAAGCGAATTTTCAGGATTTCGTTTTTGACAAATTGTTACTTTGTCGTTGATGTTAACTAAAAAGTAAAAGAATCTTCTACAGGTACTTTTTAACGTTCTTTAACATGGCATACAGCAAATTGCAATCCGACGTTTCGTTTTCGACCATCATCATCAACTTTGTTTTTTTAAATACGGTCCTGATTTTTTTATGCATAATATTAGAAGAGCTTTTTATTCTGCATTCAAGCATGTATCCCACTTTATGGTTTAATTGCGATTTTATACTTATTTTACTATTGTACTTAAGGTATCCGGTCATTTCCCCGCCGAAAAAATCCCGCCGGTCAATTGCCCGCCGGTAAATTGTTCGCCTGGTAAAAACCCCGCGCGGTGAAATGTTCGCCGGTAAAATGCCCGCCATGACAAAATCCCGTCGGTCATTTGCCCGCCGCTGTAGGCAAAATGATTCCCCTGATATTCCCCTATTTTTGTGATAAAGATCCACTTACATATGTACCTACGTTATGTGCAGCCAGTGGTGGATTATGCGCTCAGGAGGCGTAAGATGAATTTGAGGCCGCTGTTTACTGTAAATTAAAATATGCTAAATTCAAAAAAGAAGACTGTATTAATAAACCAGACATTGCCATGTTTAACAAAAGAACCGTTTTATATAAATTTATAAAATATTTTCGACGGCCATTTTAAGCACTTCCCGATGGAATTTTGACATCTTTACGGTACTATACATGAATACTCGCCTGCTACTATCTCTTGTTTCAACCTCGTTCTTAACACGTAAATGTTGTACCATTTTCTACGCTTATTCCCCCACTAAAGCGCCTAGGTTATTTGCAGGTTAAGTATATTTTTTTTCAATTGATACTAAAATAGTGGCATGACACACAGGTTTGCAAAACTGAAGTTATTTAAAAAATAACTTTCTTAATTATTTATTTTTTCAAAAATTACGGCGGGAAATTGACCAACGGGATTTTGTCATGGCGGGCATTTTACCGGCGAACATTTCACCGCGCGGGGTTTTTACCAGGCGAACAATTTACCGGCGGGCAATTGACCGGCGGGATTTTTTCGGCGGGGAAATGACCGTGAACCGGAAATATTAAACGTAAGAGGGTTCTCTTGTCGTATCTCTACACAGAAAGATGTGTACCTACCTAGTTGTTGATTGCAGTCCTTTGTATTTTCTATATCAAAGACCATTGTAGCGCGCTTCAATACGATCCATAGAACAATTCTAGAATGAAGTGTAAATAGTTCTGAATTATATTGATCTAAATTTCAAATATTTTGTTGCATAATACACGTTTACACTTTATTCGCTTTTCACAAATGTTCATAAATTATTAAAAATATACAGGACTTACAGGACCCGCAACAGAAAATGAATAGAATGGCAAATTCACAAATAGCTGTTGCATTGTATTCGAATGGCAACAACCAAATTACTTTGCTCTCGACCAAGAAGACATAAAACGCATTTGAAATTTCGAATGTTATGAAAAGAATTACAGCAGGGTATGTGAGTAGATTACTCAAAAGTAGTTACGTATAAAATTAAAGTTAATTAACTATCAATATTTATTATTATTTTTTATATTTCAGTACGAAATTAACTATATTATGTTCCCTTTCTCTTGATAACCCTTACAAACTTCAATTAGGGACACAGATTAAAATTATTGTGATGGCGTATTGAATTAGAAGAGTGCGATTTCGTGCTGTACATTTTTTGTTATAAATGCAACATTAAATTCCAATGTCGACGCAGTATCTCGCATTAAATTGTACATAAAGGAACAGGAAATGATCTTGAAATGACGCCAGGTCAAGAAATCTGAAACTTGATAACCAAATTTAGTTTAAACATGCACACCTTCGCGCTCGTAAAAATGTTGATGAACACCGAAATGGCGACGACGAGCCATACATTGATATAGTTTAGATAGTTTAATTTTACAAACAGCTTATTATGGGCAAAGTTTGTTAATACATAATAAATAATAATAAGTTTTATTTTACCATTCGTCCAGTAAGCTACTGCTCACAATTCTATTTGAAAATGATGTGGGCGATCAATTGAGCAGAAGCGTTTTTAAGCAGTTTCACACACGACGGACCTTTTCCAATCTATGATAAAGTGAAGTACATTGGAACTGGCGCATCTTTGTCCTATTCCTGAACAGTTCAATGCCCAAAGGAGTTTCGGAAAATTCACTCAAAAGCGGCAATGCATCAAGGACTTTCTAGACGATCTGTTCAAAGCATTCTCGCATTGTACCCGTGCAGACTGTTGACCGCTGACAGAAAGAGTGGATTAATATTCAGTCGTTGTATGACAGCAAACAGTAGACTCTTAATGGCGTTAGTTTTTTGAGTTCATGTGGAAAATGTGGTTAATAAATAGAATAAACGCCTTTGGCTATTAAGAATCCACAAGGACTTCATCAAAATCACATAATAATAATAATACCTTCGTTCCATAGCTAAAACTCAAAAATGGTAAGCATTTTCTTGGATCTCGTAATTTTTGACATAAGAGTTATTTCAACGCGGTACCTATTTCACCAACTGACAGCCATAGTAGCATTCTCGATTGGTGCATAGGTATATTAGTATGAAAACTGACAATACTATTTTCTATTTTCATCGTCATTGTCCAACCGTATTCCGTTTTAAATTGCTTTACTAGCTTTCATAATTCGCGATCATTCATTCCCTCAGGTTACTTTCTTTCATCACTCTTTATACATAAGTTTTCCTCGTGTCATTTCCTCTGGTGGCGTCCATTCCAGGATTTTCTTTGATCATTGGCTGTCCGACATTCTATTTACAATACATAGCCACACATAACATTCGATTGTCTACAATCTAAATTGATCAGCTGGTTTCCATTTCTTACTGTATTTTATGTGTCATAAATTACCTTGTCTAATAATTTGAGAACTTCGCCTTATAAAGTCTAGTTTCATTGGCCTATTTCTATTTCTATATTGCTCTTTTAATCACTAGTTTTATTCTCAGCAATATAGGGCTAAATATTCTATTCTCGTTGCCTTTTTTAAGTTCTTATTCCATACTGAAGGTACCGTGCATTGTTCGAGTGGCTGCTTCTCTAATTCTAATTCTGTTGCCTATGTCTTCTCCAGCAAACTGTAATGCAACTTTTGTTTCTGTTGAAATTAGAGAGGGAAGGATTATATATTATTGGGCAGAAATGAGAACGTATGGTTTTGAAAATTTTTTGTAGTGTTTTAAAACGTGTTTGCTGGATCTGTTATAGTTCTATTACCCTGCTATCTTTGCTATCAGAAATTTGAAAGTTATTGTATACTTTATTTTTATATGATCTGTTTCTGTTTTTGAGAAATTTATTTTCATCTCCAGCCTTCATATTTTCACTGCAGCGTTATGTCTACTACTCGTTGCTTTCTAGATTTCTTTATGTAAATTTAACACTTTTACTGTTTTTCTCTGATGATTTTCTATTGTAACAACTCTATGTTATAGTTATGTTGCTAGATTTCTTCCTGTATCCATAATACCTAAATTTTACCATCGGTAGGTAATGATAGGAAGCGCACCGTGGTTTTTGTACACTCCTCTTTCCGTTGAAAGTGTGGATTTCTGTGCTTTACTTGACGAATTCTTATTAATTAATTTTGCTTGAAGTGGTTTTTACGCGGGAATGTATAGAAGTTCAATTATTTACAGCCTTTTTCCTTCCTTATACGCGCCTCAATAACGGAGTTACAATATTTTATGGTGGATCGTTTCGTGCTCCATCCGGTAACTTGTCCTGTCAAGAGATGAGGAAGCTGCATAATTCCAATGTAATGTCAATATTCTAAAAAAAGTGCTCTCACCATACATTCAGTTGACTCGAGAACTACAATAAATAAATGTGCGAAATTCATCGTTCCTATAATGTAAGGAAAAGAATCTATTTGACACATAAATAAACGTTAACAAACTTAAACTTAATTAATTTAGATACTGACTTTGAACATTCCTAAATTAATTCATTATTCCCAACGTTATAACATTTAAAGGGTCACATTTGCGGCAGTGTATATTCCTTGTTGATTGGCCCTGGAATTATTATCGTCGGTAGCTGTTGTAAACCTTTACAGAAGACAATATTGAAACCTATTTATTCCTTGTTACATAGTGGGTAGTTATTAATTTCCCTATAATATAAGAAATCCCTTATATGTCACGAATTTGATTGTAAAGCTTTTGTTTACACAATATTACGACAGAACATGGTTTCGCGCACGCACGTGCGGTTAGCAAACAGAATGTACTTGGCGTAGAGCAAGCTTACAAAGGTTGTATTACGCGTGAATATTCCTAATGAATATACACAAAGCATGTTGGTACGTCACTTTTCTACTGATAATTATTGGAAGTTGCGCAAATTCCTTTTTTCCAATTAATTAAACAAAAGTTTACTATAAATTATGACTCTTTTACTCTTTCATCGGCACAACGCTACTGTGCTAGGTAACTGTTCAAGTTTCGAGAAAGCTTACAATTCCTTTGGTTTTTTATAACTTTCAGAAGCATGACTGAAATTATTAGTTTCCATAGCTATGCCATGAGTTTGCTTATTTGTTAAACAACTAAATTTACATGTTTGAACAATCTAACAACAAACCTATTTAGAATACGCAGTAATACGCTTTGACACTAGTTATTTCACAATTAGTAAACACTTACTTATGTGTTCAATTATCTGATTGTACTTAGAACATCTTTTCATTTATAGAAAATCGCAAAAATTAAAAGACAATCTGTTACAGGTAGAAGTGTTTCTTATTCAGAAGAAATTATGAAAACCACCTTAGGTGATAATAGTTTGTACAAAATAATTACGTCCTGCTAGACTGGACTGTCGATGACCATTCTGCGGAGTGGATGGTAGATAGAATAGAATAGAATCTTATTTCTTAATCTACATCAAATAATAATTCCACATTACTTGTATAAAAAACTATATGTCTAAAGGTTAGGTAAAGGGTAATTTGGTTCCATTTAGAAAACGATTTTCGTTGTCTCAAATGGGACAAAAAAAATCGTAGGTAAATGTATCCATGTGGAATTTAGATTTAGAAGCGTAAAAGAGGGATTTCAAAATCCAAAGATTTTCATAAATTAATTAATGAGAGAAAAAGGACACATTATTACTAGTATACCTACTTGCATATGTTCAGGCGATATAAAGCATATCGAAAGCATAATATACATCATAGTCATGTCTAGACAAGTAAGTTAGCTAGAATGTGTTGAAGGGCTACAAGTGTTCCAATATTATATAAATTTCACAATTCAAATGATTCAGGGCTTCAATGCAATATGTAAGCATTTGTATTTTGTAACAATCTAGTATTGATCTTCAAGCACGACAATATTGGATATTGAGAAAGGGGGGAAAGGGGGAAAGTTCACAGTTGATATATTTCGTGACTTTCCTTTCCTTTTTGGTAACCACATTAATTTTCGTTCAACATCATTTAGGTATTTACTTAAATGTTCTGTTATATACCTATTTTCCGGTAGAGTACCTTTTTTGAGATTCTCTTTATTACTGATATTTTTAGATCTTCTGGGAACGTTTCTTGCTTCAAAAAGGTATTTATTAACTTGGAAATTAATTCTTTAGTACCGCAATGTTGTATTTTATATCTATTGCCCTTATGTGGTTGTGTTTTCTTTATGTCGGTATTTTCATTGCTTTAAAGCGGAACATAAAAGGCTATTTCTGATTTCACTGTCTTTGATTATAGATGTAAATTCATGTTGGCAAGCCTTAATCGTCTTTTCTGTAAGTTTATTGGGAATGTATTGGTTATTGCGGTCGTATATGTATATTATATATTATGGTTCGTTCCCCATCTCTTTTGCTTTTCCAGATCTTTTTTGAAATTTTGTTGAAAGTAAGTACTTTCGTATCTCTTATCTTGTACCTATTATTATTGTGTGGGTAGGTAAATACCTTTTTTGTGTGTTTCATCAAATTCATAGTTGTTTGGACTCTTCCATCTTTTGTATAGTTATCGTTTTGTCTAATGCTTTTTTATGTAGTCTGCCAGCCATCCAAGTTCTTGAGAACATTCCTGAGATTCTTTGCATCTTGGTTATTTTATGAAGGTATTTAACGTATTTCTAGTGAAGTTGTTGTAGTTGTATTCAACATCTTTACAGTCGATCCGACAAAGAATTTTTAACAAGTTAAGCTCTACGTATCTTTTTTTAAGTTTGAAGATGAAAACAAGAAAAAACGCGAAATCTTGTGGCTAATTAGAGAAGTTTTTATATTCTTTATATTTGGGCGAATGAACAAGTGATGAATGAACGAATAACGTCGTAAATACTAAATAGCAAGTAAGCAAAGCCTCTTAAGTTGTGTTATGTTGGTTTCGGAACGAATTGTTTTATTGATTGGCCGATTCTCTAATTCCCATTAATTATTTTTCATTATCGGATGATTAGGAATGATATTCCGAAGTATTAATATTTACCGGTATTTCCAATGTATTTACTTTATCTCGGTATTGTACCGGGTGTACAATTAAAAAAGGCGGCCAGCCATAACTCAGAAACTATTTGAGATTGAGCATTGAAATAAAAAAATCTTATAAAAAATGTGGCCAAGAGAAAATGCTAGAAATTATTTTTAATTTCCTATCTTTGCTGCCAGAGGGCGTTTCGCTGATTTCAAATTGAAATTCCCATTTTTTGTACTATTTTCCTTAGTATTGTGTGTAAAAACTATATCCACTGTAATACTAGTGATCAGTATAAACTTTGTTAATGAATTTTATGATTGGTGTCAAAATAAACGGACTATGTTATATAACCATATATAGCCTGTTACTGGAAAAAATCGTGTAACTTTGAAACGGGTTGCTTGAATTTGTCATTGTAATACATAATTATGTACTTGATATTACCAAACAAAACCAAGACCACAACAATTTCTGATCTCCGTCTATGATAAGCCTTATTAATCCAGCGTACAGAGAATTTCTCTTCGGATTCATTAAATATACAGTTTAGGTAGTAAAAAAAACTCGGGTGGATTTTCCTCATCCCCCACGTTTTCCCGGAAATGGCGGCACAAGATGGCGATTTCCGGTGTACATGAAAAACGTTATATATCGGGATCTATCAAACCGATTTTAACGGCACTTACGGCATTGGATAGGTAATGAAATTCTGAATAAATTTTATCAGAACATCTTTATTGGATAAGTTAACCGTTTTAAAATTATGCCGGGAAATATGCTCAAGAGACGTCTGTCTTTGCTACGTTTTCCATTATTATTCATAAACCATTAAGATTACAGTAATAAATACTAAAATATAATTTGTTTGAATTTTTATAAATTTTCTAACAAGTGTTTATTCATAATAATACGGAATGTAGTTTCCGAAATATGATGAAATAAAGAAAATTAGTACTAATCCAACTGGAGCAAAATTCTGCTTTTTTGGCGATAAATTGTTGTGTTTTATTTGCTTACTGCTGCTTTTCTCATTTCTTACAATTATCACACTGAATTATTTATTTCAGTTTAACTAACATAACTTAATTATTGGGAAATGTCGTTGTGTTTAGTATTCAGTAAACGTATAGACAATAACAACCATAATCAGTTTAAAATTAAGACGGAGGAGTGTAAGGAGGAGGGGTTCAGGAGAAGCAAGGTGACTAGGAGGTCGCCACAAAGGGGAGAAAGAGGAAGTGGAGCGGAAATAGAGAAAGGAGACGAGGAGATGGAAAAGGTGATAAGCATGTTGGAAAGCATGAAAATGGAGATAAAGACGGAATTGGGGGAAATCAGGAAAGAAATGAAGGAAAACAACGAGGAAAATAAAAAGTTGAGAGAGGAAGTTAAACAAATGAAAGAAGAATATGGGATAAAAGAGAAAAAATGGAGTGAAGAGAGGTTAGAGTTGAAGGGGGAGATAGTACAAATAAAGAGGGAAATGGAAAGAAATGAAAGAGGCCGAAGGAAAAATAATATAGTCGTGAGGGGCAGTACAATGAAGGAACCAGAGAAGGAACTGGAAGGATTCATACAGGACAAAGTGGGAGTGAGAGTAAGTGTTAAAGAAGCATGGGCGATAAACAAAGGGACAGAAAAGGAGCTAGTAGTGGCGAAGCTAGGTAGTTGGGGAGAAAAGAGGGAAGTTATGAAGAAAAAGGGAAACTTGAAGAACTCAAACGTGTATATTGAGGATGATCTAACAAAAGAAGAGAGGAATGTGCAAGGTGAATTAAGAAAGATTGCAAAGGTAGAAAGGGAAAGAGGGAGCAGAGTGAAGGTGGGGTACAGAAAGATTTGGATAGACGAAAGCAGGTACGACTGGGATGAGGATAGAGGAAGGCTAAAGTGGGGCCAGGAAGAAGGAAAATTAAGTGACGCAAAAAACTAAAGGGGGGGAGGGAAGGGGGTGCTAGTGAAGGGAGGAGGGGGGGAGGGGAACACTTAAGGATGGTATTTTGGAATGTGGCGGGAATCAAAACAAAAGTGGGGGTTTCTGGACCTATTTACAAAGTTTTGACGTGGTGGGCCTGGTAGAGACATGGATGGAGGAAAAAGACTGGGAAACATGGGAAAGTAAACTACCGGGGGGTTTTACGTGGAGGGCGCAATTTGCCACAAAAGACAGCAAGAGGGGTAGGGCTAGTGGGGGATTGTTAACGGGAATAAGGGACGAACTGGTTGGGGACAAAAGTGGGATAAATACGCAAAGGCAGGGGGTGATGGTGAACCATATAAGGATGAGGGAAGAGAAGAGTTATGTAATGGTGACGGTGTACTCCAAAGGCATGAAGTACATGAGGGGCCTCCTAGAGGAAGTGGTTAAAGAAGAGTTGGGAGTGGGAGTCATAGTGGGAGGCGATTTTAATGCCAGAACCGGAGAGAAGGGAGGTATGCTGATAGAGGGGGTGGAAACGAGAAGGAAGAGTAGGGATAAAGTGATAAATGGCGAGGGGAAGGAGTTATTGGAGATGTGTGAAGGCAGGGGGTGGGATATTTTGAACGGGAACGTGGAAGAGGGAGACAGGGGAGAGTTTACTTACATGGGAGGTAGGGGGAATCGGTAATAGACTATGTGCTAGTGAACGAACAAAGTGGCGGTGAAATTGTAAAGTTCAGAGTGGGGGAGGAAGTGGAGTCTGATCACTTCCCTCTGGAGGTAACACTAAGGGGAGAATGGCGGGAGACTGAAGGAGAAGAAAATAAATGGAAGGAATACGGGGTATGGAATGAGGAGAGTATTAAAAAATACGAGGAAAATTTGGAGAAAATCGAATGGAGAGAGGAGAGGGTGGAGGAAGGGATGAGGGAGATGCTAAGGAAAATGAATCAGGCGATGGTGAAGGGAAGATACAAGGTCGGGAGACGCAAAGAAGGAAAGGACAAAAATGGTGGAACAAAAACTGCCGAGAGGCAAAGAGGGAGATGAGGAGAAGCGTCAGGAAGTGGAGAAGGGGCATAGTGGAGCTAGGGGAATACAAGGAGCTGAAGAAGAAGTACCGAAACGAATGTGAGAAGGGGAGGAAAGAGTATAAAGAGAAGTTGGAAACCCAAATAAAGGAACTAAGGAATGAAGGAGAGATATGGAAATTCCTAAACAAAGAGGGGAAGGGAAGAAGGGGAAGAACATGCGAGATAGATATAGGGAGATGGGAAGAGCACTGTATGGAAGCGTTAGGGGGCAGAAGGGTGCCGGATGGGATTCAGAGCGGGGAGAGGGTAGAGAGGAAGGTGAAGGGGTATGAGGTCACGGTGGAGGAGTTGGAAAATGTGTTGAGTAGACTAAAGAACGGGAAAGCTGGAGGGACGGACGGTACAACTGGGGAAAACTGGAAATACATGGGGAGTAAAGCGAAGAGATTTTGTAGGAGGTTAATAAACCAAGTGTGGGAAGGAGGGGGAATACCGGAGCGGTGGGGAGAAGTGGTTGTCTGCCCGATCTATAAAGGGGGAGATAAAAAGGAGGTCAAGAACTACAGGGGTATAAGTATTACTAATACGGGTTACAAAATATACGCGATGATCCTGCAGGGACGACTGGAGAAGGAAATGGAGGAAAAAAACATAATTGGTGATTGGCAAGCAGGCTTTAGAAGGGGAAGGAGGGCGATCGACAATGTATATATCATCAGACAAACAGTGAATAAAGAATTAGAAAGGAAGAGGGGAAAGGTATATGCGCTCTTTCTGGATATCAAAAAGGCCTTTGATAGGGTGTGCAGGAAAAAGCTGTGGGGGATAATGAGGGAAGGGGGGATAAGTGAGGGGATAGTGGAAAGAACGGAAGAACTGTACAAAGAGACGAAGTATAAAGGTGCGGTGGGGGAAAAGTGCGGGGTCAGTTTTGTGACGGAAAAAGGACTAAGACAAGGGTGCCCCCTCAGCCCGGGGCTCTTTTCGATTTATATGGAAGGTTTGGAGGAAAAATTGAAAAGGCGCAATATGGGGGAGTGGTGATAGGGAGAGCAAAGGTGTGGGCCTTGGCATATGCCGACGATATTGTTGTGATAGCGAAGACAGAGAGGGAGATGAAAGGGATGATGAGGGTGGTGAAGGATTTTTTGGAAGGAAGAGAGTTAGAGATCAGTGTGGAGAAAACAAAGATGTTGGTGTTCCAGAAAGGTAGGGGAAGAAGAAAGAGAGAGGTGTGGAGGTGGGGGAAGAAGTGATAGAGGAAGTGGGGGAGGTAAAGTACTTGGGCTACCATCTAAGGTACGATAACAAAGAAGCGGAGCACGTAAAAGAGCTAGCAAAGAAGGGGAGTAAAGTGCTAGGACAGATATGGGGAATAGGGGAGAGATTTTTTGGAAACGATATTGAAAGGAGGAGGTGGCTCTTCGACAAGCTGGGGAAGAGCGTAATGATGTATGGGGCCGAAGTATGGGGGTGGAGCGAATGGGAAGTGTTGGAGAGGGTGCAGGCGAGATATTGGAGATGGACATTAGGTCTAGAGAGAGAGACGCCGGGATACATGGTGATGGAAGAGATAAATGGGGAAAAGCTGAGGATACAGACGGGAAAAATGGCGATGAGGTACGAGGAAGGTCTGGAGAGAGGAAGGGGAGGAGAGTTGTTGCAGCAATGTTGGAGAGAACTTAAGAAAGGAAGAATAAAGCACGGACAGGCGAGCAGAAGGAAATATTATGAGAGAGGAGGATATGCGATGGCTGAGGTGACGAGGAGCAGGGAAAGTGGGTGGGGAGACAACATAAGAGAAGATATAATAAGAAGGGATGGGGAAGTACAGATGCAGGAAAGAAGAGAAAAGATCAGAGAAGGAAGATATAACGAGAGATACAAAGACATTGTGGGGGAGGGTATGCCGAGGTACTTGACGGGTGGGCTAAGTACAAAAAAGAAAAGACTGATAGCAAGGTTTAGGTGTGGAAATGAGGAGAGAGACAATAGATATTGGGAGGAGGATGATAATAGAAGATGTAGACTGTGTAGTGTGGGGCGGGAAAATTTGGATCACATGTTAGGGGAGTGTGACGAGCTGAGAGCGGAGACTAGGAGCTGGAAGAGGGTATTAGGAGAGGGTGGAGAAGGGTTAGGCTGGATGGAAGAGGTCATAGAAAGAAGAAGATTTATAAGGGAGTGTTATGGAAGGGATGAAGGTTAATGGGGTGTCTTAGGGTTAGGAAGGTTCTGTTTATTTTATTTTAAGTAGAATGTTTATTTCGTTTATTGGTTGATTAGTTAAATGAGGTAGATTTCAATTTTTTGTAAAATTATATAATTTAGACAATAAAAAAGCAATACATACATACATACATACAGTTTTAAATTATTTTCTATAATTATAACAAAGTGCAAATGCGTGGATATGATGTGAAGGACTTGTTCAGTTATGAACTTTCAGACAACTGTGTGCTTTTTGACGAAAACTGTCTTCCTATTCTATCTCAAAAGAGCTTGCTAATGAAGAAGCTGGAAACGTTTCTGCATTCTGATGAAATTTTAGTTTTCAAGCCTGATAGCACTACTTGCTGTGTTGTGGACGCTATAGATTGCTTAAGAAAGCTTCCTTCCAAAGACAAAAAGACCTTGGTTGATGCGTACGAAGGTTATATTTCTTCTATTGCTGGAAATTTTATTCTGTCGACATTGACAGTTACTGGTTTCGCACTTTCCACACGAACAAGAAAGTTACTATGCACTTGGAAGGAACTACTAATACATCGTCACAGATTTCAAATCCAAACTGAGGAGAGTCGAGGCAGTATATTCCCTGATCCATAGCATTTTTCTGCAGATAAGTGTGATAGTAAGCCCTCAATAAATGTCCACGGATACATCCGGTTGTAGTAGAGATGTCCTCAATCAAGACATTTTTACCATGATGATAAAGCCATAGACGAAGTTCATTCATTATTTTACATTTAGATCCGTTTCTAAGCACTTCAACAAGATACTGCTCTGCTAGTTCCTAACTGTCATTTATATCTTCCCACGAACGAGGAAATTCTCCAAAGTCTTTCAAAAAAACCGACGGCGAACAAGCCAAAGATGCTTATTTTGTTCTAAATTTGTTTGTGCACCCGAAAGTGCATGTGCTGCTGGCAAAACAGAGCACATTTCTGGACCAATTTTATTGGTAATAATGTGCAACGGAACCATTCTGGTAGAATTACCTACACCAGTTCTTTGCCAAAGTTGCTGGGCTTTGTAATCTTCAAGATTGTTTACGTACTACACGTTAAAATCTAGTAGATACGTAAAATCGTTATAATCGAGCGAGTAAAAAGAAATGCTTTGATTGAAAAAAATTTAGTTCGTTGATAAAAAGTCATTTTTCATATAAATGGATTTTTTACACAGCAAGTAGTGCTATCAGGCTTGAAAACTATAGATTCATCAGAATGCAGAAACGTTTCCAGCTTCTTCATTAGTAAGCTCTTTTGAGATAGAATAGGAAGACCGTTTTCGTCAAAAAGCACACAGTTGTCTGAAAGTTCATAACTGAACAAGTCCTTCACATCATATCCACGCATTTGCACTTTGTTATAATTATAGAAAATAATTTAAAACTGATTATGGTTGTTATTGTCTATACGTTTACTGAATACTAAACACAACGACATTTCCCAATAATTAAGTTATGTTAGTTAAACTGAAATAAATAATTCAGTGTGATAATTGTAAGAAATGAGAAAAGCAGCAGTAAGCAAATAAAACACAACAATTTATCGCCAAAAAAGCAGAATTTTGCTCCAGGTCGATTAGTACTAATTTTCTTTATTTCATCATATTTCGGAAACTACATTCCGTATTATTATGAATAAACACTTGTTAGAAAATTTATAAAAATTCGAACAAATTATATTTTAGTATTTATTACTGTAATCTTAATGGTTTATGAATAATAATGGAAAACGTAGCAAAGACAGACGTCTCTTGAGCATATTTCCCGGCATAATTTTAAAACGGTTAACTTATCCAATAAAGATGTTCTGATAAAATTTATTCAGAATTTCATTACCTATCCAATGCCGTAAGTCCCGTTAAAATCGGTTTGATAGATCCCGATATATAACGTTTTTCATGTACACCGGAAATCGCCATCTTGTGCCGCCATTTCCGGGAAAACGTGGGGGATGAGGAAAATCAACCCGAGTTTTTTTTACTACCTAAACTGTATATTTAATGAATCCGAAGAGAAATTCTCTGTACGCAGACTTGCATACAGAAGTATAGTCAGCCGCAGGACTATATGTGAATTATTTTCTGCAGGATAGTTGTTTTGAACTTTATAATTATCTACGGTATGCTAAAAAATACAGAAATGTAGTACAAGTAAATGTAGCCTTTATCTAAGTGGTACTTATAGCTAATGGTGTAAATGAAATTATAGCGGATAATCGAAATAATTAGGTGCAGTGCTTCAGCTAAGGGTATATAACCCGTAATCAATTTCCTCGACGTGCATATATTGCCCCATTTATTTAATTGGCTATTCGCTTACACGGAATAGGTTTTCCATTAGTTTAATGTGACACACTTGCGGGAAGGAGATTTTCTTTTCGTTCTAGTTAACTGAACAAGGAAATTGATGAATTTGGGAAACATGAAAAATAAGTTCCACATACCTATACAAAACAGTTAGTAAGTAGATATAATTTAATCTTCCAATATTGAGTGTTCTAGCTATTTAAACTTCGAAGTTAGAAAACAATATTTCAAATAATATTTTCGCCATTTCATTCTCTTCATCTTTTGGTATTACCTTATTTTAAATAGAACGCCTTATAGGTACCTATGTTAAATTTAATACTTTTGCAGAAATTGTTGTAACTTAATTTATAATCGTCACTGTTATAACGTATTAAAATACTTCATTTTTCACTTTTTTATTTAAGGAACGGAACTAAACTGACCATTCAATGACCAACGAATGATAAGTTACTACAGCTACTACAGCTACTAACAATACAATAACAAATTATTTACACAAGTCCTAACAGAAATGAAGACGTTCTTATAAAATATAATCGCGGCGGGAACACTTTGATCACGTCAGCTTGTAATGCACGTTTGCTACCAAAATTAATATTTAAACTACCGCCTTCCCTGCAGCTGGCATGCAAATCTGTAACATTGAATAATAATTGCTACATTTTTCTCTACTTTGATTGTTTATATCCTTTTCAGGTAGCCCACTTGGTATTCTAAAATTATATTTCAGTAAAAGCGATTTCCCTACGGTTTCTCTTTTTATTCTGTATGTTACTTTGTTATACATCAATTGATAGATAGCAATAAATTAATAATACACACAACCTTCCCCTTCAACGATAAATTTAATTAAATGGTGAGATGTGGTTGATAAAGAACAACTACTTATCTCACCATTTTATTAAATTTATCGTTGAAGGGGAAGGTTGTGTGTATTTTTGCTACCAATTGACTACATCCCCCTTAGAGATTTTTGGACTACTTTTGTTATACATATTGTATTGGGGTGTGGATTTGTGTTAGAATTATTACTGTCCATTGTTTTAGTAATATTTTTAATAACGTCACTTTCAATTGATACCATTCTATTGATATCCAAATTTATGAATTTCATATTTCTTCGAGATGGTGTGCGGTCAATTCGCCCCGGCACTTCGCCCTCGGACACTTCGCCCCGGACATTTCGCCCTCGGACATATCGCCCCCAAGACATTTCGCCCCCTGATATATCGCCCCCAAGATATTTCGCCTAAAAACATTTCGCCCCCGAAACATATCGCCCCCAAGACATTTCGCCTCCGAACATTTCGCCCCCGAAACATATCGCCCCAAAGAGATTTCGCCTTTATATATTTCGCCCCCGAAACATCGCCCCAATATTCCATTATCCATTGCCTATTAGCTTATACAGTGGTCCAAATTTCGACGCTCACCATCGGTATCTCGGTTATTAGAAGAGGTAGAGCAGCGGTTAAATAGGAAATGTTTTTTAGAATTCAATTCTCGCGATAAATCTCATTTCTAATTCTCTTCAATGTCTTTAGATTTTCAAATAATTTTTTAAAAAACAAAATTTCCTGCTTCCAATTTTCTTCAATAACTCCACAGCTTCTAATCTGACCTCTTCTAAACTTTTACAATGTTCGAAAACATTTTCAAGACAAACTTATTGATGTAATCAGAAAACCACCGTTCTATTTTTAATTTTTTAAGTAATGTGTGCCAGCAATGGTTTTCATACGGCAGATGTTATAGAATTTTTGTTAGTTAATTGCCTTTGAAAAGAGATTTTCAAAAATGTATAACATGCCTGAAAAATATTTATTTATGGGAGAGATATTAACAAAAACATGTATTTATCTATAGCACATGAGAAATATAACCTTAAAGGTATGCAAGTGCTAAGTAAAACTGTGAAATACAGAAACCAGAACTGTGTTTTTGAAAATCTACGAAAATTATGGAGAATTTGAATGTCACGGGTATTAAACCCTGAAAAACATTCCCTAAGTATTTAACCTCTGCTCTACTTCTTCTAATAGCTCTACAAATGGTGAGCATCGAAATGTGGACACACTGCATAACGGATGAAGGCGATGTGAGGGCGATATGTTTTAGGGGCGAAATTGTCGGGGGCGATATGTCCTGGGAGGCGAAGTGTATGGGGGCGATATATCTTGGAGGCGAAGTGTCAGGTGGCGAAATGTCCGGGGGCGAACTGTCCGGGGGGAGAAATATCCGGGGGCGAACTGTCCGGGGGGCGAAATGTCCGGGGGCGAACGGTCCGTGGGGCGAAGTGACGGGGCGAAAAGTCCGGGGGCGATGTGTCATGGGGCGATTTGCCCTACAACCTGAACCCTTCGAGATATACCTACTTCTTATTTGGCTTATTCCCATTTTACACAGATCCTTCCACTCTTATTAACATTCTGTACTCAAATTTTTGATGATACCTTGTCCGTTTGTTGCGAACTTTTGATTGCCCTGCAAACGCTCACTTCTTCCACATTTATAATAATACGCTCTTATTATTAAAACTATCGAACTAAACTACAATTTTGTCCTTTATATGGATTGTCTAATATTTATGGCGTTGCATGGCGCTGAATAAAATAAAAGCAGGCGTCTTCCTTTGGGTTTAAGTTTGTGATTTGTATATTCATTTAGAAATGGCTGAACTGTTCTGCAATTGGTATTTAGAGATGATTCGAGTTAACATAAATTTTTATAGATCAATGATATATGCATGAGGCTTACCATGATGATATCTTCAATAGACACAACACTAATACGTCCCTTTTTGGAAGATCTTCAAAAATGGATCGAAACAATCTATCAGATGGCCACCACGACTCCCCGACCTTAAATTCTGGGTTTTGTGTGGGGCTTCTTGCAAAATGTGTCAAACTTCAATTTTTTCCTTTAAGGAAGCTCCTACATAATCTTCGGTTGCAGTCAAGGACTTCCAACCGCCATGATCCTTAATTGTCAGTAGATCACCACCACGGTTTGCTAAATGGGATGCTGATGAGCGACGAAAGCAGTGTCCAGAATTTAGTAATATTAAAAAGGCGTCAGTTGCTTTCGGAATCTGATCTACTTTATTAATGGCTATAGGCTGCACTCCTGCACTTTACAACTTCGTTGCGATAGCTTAGAAAGAACCGACGACAACGTGTGTCATTTTTATCGTCTGTATGCAATCCTGATCAGTTACTGCAAATTGTGTTGATGCATTGGTTTTGGTTTTAGGTATAGAAACGAGTACTGCGTCAAGTTTATAATAGGAACCGCCAACTGACATATTTGTCAACTCTTCCCTTCTGTAAGCACCGCTATAACCCATACGACCTAAAATAATATTATTAGAACTGATGCCTTCACAGCCACAGTCAGTTAACATAAAATTGACTTCCGAGGTTCGCCCGTTTCATTGTTGAACAAGGAATTAATGTTTAGACCGCTATCGTAGGCGACCAACCTTGTCCACGGTTGAAATCGTTGGAGTATTTGAAAATCTCAATGCCGTCGCGGATTTTCCTTCGGTAGAACAAGGAGGAATGAGAGAGAGTCTTGGTTTTTTGAAACAGAATATTGTGGCCTTATAAAATGCTCAGTGACTGCAAATGGTGACCTCAAATGCATCATTCGTGCTCAGAAATGCGAGTGCTATACGATCCACCTGTTTCGCCGATCACCGTAAGAACAAGGAATGGGGTACATGGGATACACCTTTGAAAGAAAGGGGTTCCAATTTCACCGTTTCCGCCTAGAACACAGTTGGAAGTTTCCTAGTGCTTGATTAATATAGAAGTTCAGTCCTTTGGAATAAATATTAATACCTGTACCTTGTACCATCTATTGTGAAAATGGACATATTAAGTTGGGATACCACTTCGCATCAAGAAAGATTAGGTGTAGATAAGCTAAGTGGGTAAGCTATCGTAATCTATTGAAATTCTTGGTCTGCAAGCATTGTTGTATGGTTGGCTATGCTTTAATTAATAGTTTATCTACTCAAACTAATATCGGCTCTTCAGCTTCTCCACTACTTCCTTCGAGTCAAACAATTAGATAATAATCAGATGTAATATGACATTTTAAATATTCTCATAGTTAATTCATCTTTGGAAAACCCGTTTCAGAACAAACTTTGTTTCCCTAAAGACGTAGTAATATGAAAAAGTGTCGTAAATAAAAAGCGGTTTGATAAGTTGTGTTCCGCTGTGTGTACGAGGTCCTATATAAATATTTAGGCATTAGTAAAGAAAAAGCTTCTTTCCATGTTAGGGTGCATCATGTTTTCTTGTAATCACTTCCGCTAAGATAGAAATTCTCAAGCTTTTGTTCAGAGTGAAAGGTTTTTCTATGCTAATGGAAAAGCTTGAATAATAAATGAAAATTACAAAACGTTTATTATAGAAATTTCATGCAAATATTAATTAGGAAACTTTAACGTATCTACAGATTCTTAACTACACAATCTCAAGTTAATAAGTTTTCCTTCGCTTAAACTTAAAAAATCTCAACCATTTTAACATTAACATGTTTGTAAGTAGAGAATTAATTATAAATTATAGTAACGCTCATTTGACATAAGCTAATGTTTCCATAATGAGCGCATTGATTAATGAAGCGTGACAGTTCCTGTTCATTTCCTGTAAAACACGTCACAGCGAACAATAAAGATAAAAGTAATAACATTCATGAAGTGAAGGGTTGACAATTAAAAGCTTCCGTTGTTTTAAATCACCAAGCGATTTTCTAATCAAATTGAAATTCATTTTCGCCACAAATTTATTGTTAAATCTTTTTCAATACCTAATTTAATTATCTGCAATTTATGGTGTATATTTAAAGAAAGGAAAGTTTTTGAAATGCAATCTATGATTCGTCAGACACCTTTCTAGTCATACCTAACACAGATCTTTAGGTAAATTTTCTTAAATAGCAGCCATTTAAAATACCTACAATAAAATTTCATATTCATACATTATTGTTACACTTTAAATTCACTACAATGGGCACAAGCACGCAAATTGAATTACAGACCATAATGTTACTTTATGTTCAAACACCGTATTGGTGAAATTTAATCACGCTTTATTGCACTTTTGTGTACCCAAACTGTGTAGTAAGTTTTAGTAAAGAACAATATTTTCTTTTTCATATTATTCCACAAGGCTGACGTACTTTAGTCTTTAAGTAGTATTACGTGTTACAAACAAACGATTAACGAATTTTCTGAAGTGTGCACAGAATAATTTGCAATTTCTTCTCCCACCATTCAGTAACTTATTAATTAAAGTGCACTAGTACTATTGTTAAAGTTTATGGCAATTATAATAACTTCGCGTACATTTGCGATGAATTAATTACTTACTATATTGTACCACTAGCAAGTGCATTAATTAATTCCTGTCCAAATAAAGGCGGCCAAACACTTTATTCTAAAATTGAGAAGTCTGCATGATATCGACTTTCAGCTTCTCAATGTACTTGTTCCAACGTCTAAGCATTACAAGTTTTACAGGGTACTAAAGACGGCATTTATTTAGTTTCATTTTGAAATTAAAAGTGGCTATCTTAAAAACCTCTGGATGAAATATCTCATGGATTCAAAGGTGAGTAATTGCACTGTTTTACGTTAAATTTTGTTTTGAACATGCAGTTCCAAACTCGTGAACCGGCTAATAAAAATATTAAGAACTATTTGAATAAATAAAACAACTCGTAACCTCCCTTTAGATAAATTTAATGAAGTCGAAAAGTGAATTAGTAGATGGATTGTTATGTTTTTTGAGATTTCAAAAAACAACAATCCATCTACTCATTCACTTTTCGACTTCATTAAATTTATCTAAAGAGAGGTTACGAGTTGTTTTATTTATTCAACATTCAACCCTTTTGTGAGAATCTGACCTTCGTCATGGATTTAAAGAACTATTTGAGCATTTTTTCAGCGTTTGTGGCTCCTCAAAAACTGCACAAAAGTTTAAATGAGTAATTATGTAAGCTTTTATCTTGCCTAATTTATCACATGTAATCAATAACTAATCAACTAAAGTCACAAACCCTGTATTGCTCAGGGAAAAGATTGGTATTCATTTTTAACTCGAGGAAATTAGGATTTATTCGCTTTAGGTGTTTATTACAATAAATGCATGATACCTAGTAAAAATGTACCGACCTATATTATTTTGCATGTCAGAAATGTTTTTTTTTTTTGGAAATGGGACCGACGTTTCTCTTAAATTCTTGGAATTGAGGAAATTTGCGGAAAAAGTCTTACCTCTATCACTCGCGTTCAAAAAGAATAATAAGTGTTTATATTAAATTATACCGGGAGTTCTGTCTCAAAGTCGAACATAGGAATTTAACATGGTATTGAACGTTTTTGCCAATTGTTGCTCGCCTATTTAACTTAGAGAAAAGGTAATGACATCAACAGAAAGAGAAAATTATAGCGATTCAAATAATGCTACTGGCAAGACTAAAAGCGCGATTTATTCTTTTAAAATACTAACTTAAAGTATGACACTTTTGTATTGTAGTATTAAAATTAACGGCAAAGAAATGTCGAACTCTTCTGAAATTAGCGTCACCATGAAAGGTTTTCACCATAAAAACCCTTTCTTCGTTGGTATAGGTATTCATTATTAGATAAATAAACTTTAATACGTGGTTTAACGTTAAATTCGTATTGACAAACAAGCAGTACAAAAAACAATTGCTCTAAAATTTTAAAATCAAGGGAATGCTATTTAAAAGGTTTCATACTTTAAGTTAGTATTTTAAAAGAATAAATCGCACTTTTAGTCTTGCCAGTAGCATTATTTGAATCGCTATAATTTTCTCTTTCTGTTGATGTCATTAACTTTTCTCTAAGTTAAATAGGCGAGCAACAATTGGCAAAAACGTTCAATACCATGTTAAATTCCTATGTTCGACTTTGAGAACGAACTCCCGGTATAACTCCAAAGTAAAATTTCCAATTCAACTTTCTATTAAAGCTCAGGAGAGAAATTCAAAGATTTTCCCGGCCCAAGCCCGACACGGTTTCGGGCTCCAATTAGGGCCGAGCTAGCATAATAAATGACCAAATTAGTAGTTTTCTTTACGTGAAAGCAGAAAAACATAAACAATTGTTAATGGGATTTTCGAATTATTAGCTAAAGTAACTTTTGTAAAGTAATCCTTGTTTATCATACCCAATAACAAAATTCTTTATAGTAGATGTTCAAAACCGTCCCCTCCTCGATCAATACATTTTTGAACTCTATTAAAGAGGATACTGTTGGTAGGTTTCAGAACTGTTCCACCGTCAGTCTGATTTATTAACGCGGTATAGGTTATCCTTTTTTGTAATTACTGAACAGTCTCGTACGTATCCTGTATCCTTATAAATTTTATCAAATGGACCTGTTCACCTGTTAAATGGCCTCCATCATCGCTGACCCGAACCTTTAGGCATACTCGGTTTGGGCTGCTTGGGTAGTCAACGTAACACTGTCATTAATATACGATTTGTCTCAAAATACCTATTCAATATAAAAATTAAATATATACAAGAATTAAACAAAATTAAATTAAATTCAAACTGTTACTCCTGCAATAACTCCCTCTGGGCAGAACTCTGTAAAAATAAAGTTTACTTTAATTGTACAGCGCTTTTGCGCACTATTATAAACGGATAATATGCAAATGGTGATGTCAAATGTGGTTACAATTGAATCTTTGGGGTTGTTATAAGTTATAACCAATTGCAGTATGTATCATCAGTACGTACACAGCACATTAACACGGTAATAACACGGTTATCAAATGGAATATAATTTACAAGTTTTACCCATTTATCTTAGAAAGAGTTACCATTATTGCTACCCAAATGAAGATTTTCCCCATGAATTGAATATCTTCTGTGTACATACAGGGTGATTCACGATTATTCCCTCGGTCTCTTGTGCCTAAAGGGTACAAGATATCAGCTTCATTTTTTGGTGACATATGTAAATTGATAACGACTATTTTTTAAAATTATTTTCAATTATACAGGATGCTTCACAAAATTGTAATATATCAAAGTTAGGTTTTTTTAAATGCAACCCCCTGTATTTTATTACATTTTTAGATTATACGTTAAAAACTAAGGTAACTTTATTAAACGTTCCCTATACCCATCGCTTACCAATTTTGAGAAAATTGTAATTTTAAGAAAAATATTCAATTTAAACAACCCCTAATGACACGGAAACCACGTACTTTTAGTAACACAAATTTATATCGATTTATCTTGACTTTTAAGGCTTTTATTTGCACTACGTAGGATTTCGATTTTTTGTACAGGGTGTTTAGAAAAAGGATTCATATTTTATATTTTTCAAACATCAAAAACTCACTTAACTTAAATGGAACACCCTGTATGTTTTTATTCTACGTTGAATAACTTTTCATTTTCTATCAAAAACTATGAGTAATTGATATGTCTAAAATCAACGATTAAAAAGTTATTAAGATTTTTCTCTAAAATTTGTATCGAAATGGTTTTGTTTGCATTCTAGTAGGCCATGATTTTTTTTATTGTACATAGTTGATAATTAGATATGTGATCAAACCTTAATTAAAAATAAAATTAAAGCAATGGAAAAAATATTGTAGTAAATGCCATTTTTTCCTATGCATAACCGCACTCCTTTTCAAGAGATCTTCTAACGTTATGGTGTTATAGTAGCAAACCCATCCTTTATTCTATTCCTCATGTCATCAGCAGTGGTAGGTGGAGTGTTGTAAACTAAATTTTTAATGATAATAATAATAATAATTATATCTAAACAAACTTTATCAATAAGACTCGAAAGTGTTGTTCTAAAATCCGTAAAAATTTTGCTCCGTTCAAGTTTCCATCAAAAAATTAAAATTCTCCCAAATACATTGAGGCTCCACCGGTTTTGGCGGTCAACAGTGCGATACAGGTGACGATTTAGTAATGAAAGTTATGTCGGTTTACCAAGCCGTTATGTTGTGGAAAGTGGATTCGTCGGTAAATAAAACATATTTAAAGAATTCATTTTCTTCTCCAACTTTTTCGAGACTCCATAAACAAAAATTCAACCTTCGTTGAAAGCCTCGTCCATATAAATTCCGGTGAAGTTGAATGTGATAAGAATGGTGTTTATGTTTTTTTCAAAAATATTTAGATAAACAATTTCTCAATAAATGGATTGGAAGGAGGGGTCCACAACACTCCACCTACCACTGCTGATGACATAAAGATTACAATAAAGGATGCGTTTGCTACTATAACACCAGATATCCTCAGAAACGTTAGATCTTTTGAAAATCGAGTGCGGTTGTGCATAGAAGAAAATGGTCATCATATTGAGCATTTAATACACCATTTTTTTCCATAAATGATTACTTCTTGTTATTAATTTCATTTTTAATTAAGTTATGATCCCATATTTAATTAACAACTACAATTAAAAAATCATGGCCTACCTACTAGAATGCCAACAAAACAATTTCCAAAGAAATTTTAGAGAAAAATCTTGACAACTTTTTAATCGTTGATTTTAGACATATCAATTACTCATAGTTTTTGATAGAAAATGAAAAGTTATTCAACATAGAATAAAAACATACAGGGTGTTCCATTTAAGTTAAGTGAGTTTTTGATGTTTGAAAAATATAAAATATGAATCCTTTTTCTAAACACCCTGTACAAAAAATCGAAATCCTACATAGTGCAAATAAAAGCCTTAAAGGTCAAGAAAAATTGATATAAATTTGTGTTACTAAAAGTAAGTGGTTTCCGTGTTATTAGGGGTTGTTTAAATTGAATATTTTTCTTAAAATCACAATTTTCTCAAAATTGGTAAGCGATAGCAAAGAGAATATAAAGTATACTCTTTGGCGATAGGTATAGGGAACGTTTAATAAAGTTACCTTAGTTTTTAACGTATAAACTAAAAATGTAATAAAATACAGGGGGTTGCATTTAAAGAAACCTAACTTTGATATATTACAATTTTGTGAAGCATCCTGTATAAGTGAAAATAATTTTAAAAAATAGTCGTTATCAATTTACATATGTCACCAAAAAATGAAGCTGATATCTTGTACCCTTTAGGCATAAGAGACCGAGGGAATAGTCGTGAATCACCCTGTATATGCCTCCAGAACAGCACCAACTCCGGTGTCCAGTTTACTCAAATTAATTAAACGGTTATTATTTATTATACATAGGTGCACTTCCGTTTAACGACCAGTACTAATAATAAAACAGGTTAATTAGCCCTTTGGGCGGTATTCTAAAAGTACCAATTTCCCCAGCCTATTAATTAGTACACTATAATTAACCGAGGAACTGGCCTGCTAAATTACTGTTTAGTGCAAGGAGATCAGGAAGCCAGTCTCTCGAGTACATCAACAACCTTATGAGCTGTTAGTAAAATGTCTATATGTTCTCCGGGAAATTGCTCCTTCCTGATAAAACGGTACGGTTAATTTTGAATGAAAGTTGCATGAATGCTTGTAAAACTGTAATGAGGGGTATCACTGATTACCGTTGTTGATGTGTTATATTCACAGGTGAACGAAATTATTTAAAGCAATATTACCCATAAGAAAATAAAAAAACTAAACTGCTAAACACTGTGACCCTCACTTGTGTTAAGGAGAATGGTTATAAAAATTAACTTAAAGGAATTACGGATAATCAGGTAACGGTGTGAATAAAGAATCGGTCAGGATACCAATGATCAATTTTCAGGATTACGGATACTTCAGGTTTAGGAACATGCAACGCTAGTTAAACATAAAAGAGAGCCCTCCACCCAAGTTCTCGTTTTTAAGGTGCTTCCTCCTGCCATCCTACTCTCCCGCTCATTGAACTTGGCGGGTCATATAGTATAACTTGATAAAAAGGAGGATCCACCAACCATTTGTGTAATGAGTGATACTTACTACTTTTTCCTCTCCTTACAAATCTAACCTCTACATTTTTTCTCTGGGGATGAAATTTATAAGGATATGTACGAGACTGTTGAGCGATTACAATACAAAATGGTATACCAAATTGGCAGACGGCAGAACGTAAAGCAAGTCTAAAAGCTACCAACAGTATCCTCAGGAGAGTCGGGCTGCGCTATATTTTTTCGGACCGAGCTTCGGGCCAATTCAAAAATTATTAAGATCGGACCGGGCCGGGCTTGTCTCAAAGCACGGCCCATCCCTAATTGCAACTAAAAAGTTGTCTGAACTTGAAGCTTGTTAACATATTCTTCAAGAAATGGAAGATTGTTTTTACCCCTAATATATCCATATCCAAAATACGGATTGAGAGAAAGTTAAGCTTTTTATCGTTCATCTGCGCGATGATGTATGTGTATATTGTATACTTCTCTCGCCGCACTACACAAGAAACTGCTTTCAGTTAATTACTTTACCACGTTAGCAAGGTACAACTTAACCGAAGGCGATGCCCAGTAGTTGTACCTAGCCCTACTTATTTCAGCGACACAGCGTTTTATTAAACTCACGAACAAAGGAAGAGGGTTTTTTTTAGAACTAATTTATAACAACATGTAGTTATTATGAGAGCTATACTTATAGCGTTTGAGTGCAATTTATTTTACCCTTTATGCAAAAACTTTAATACTTATCTTGAATGTTATGCGCGAAGTTTCACATTATTTATGACAAATCGAAACTGCGAGGAACGCGCTTTTGAATTTAGTATACGTTGACACAATGAAAATGGTCACAACTAAACAAGCACTGACGTTTGTAAAAAAATAGCAAGTTAAATTCTTATTCAATTTTTACCAAACTTTATCCATTTTTGTAATGTTGGCGATAGGACTAATTTACGTTAGAAACGTAATTCAACGCAGGTTTCCTCTTTCCTACAAGAAACCTCTTGAACGCTTTTCATTTTTGAATTAAATTTTCATGTTTTACCGCACTGTTAACTGCCCTACGAAACGATGTAGTTGATATTTTTAAAAAGCTATATCTGAATAAAATAGTTTTTCCAGTGATAACAATAAAATTCATCAATATGTTGATGAGTTGGCCCGGCATCATCTTCATGAAATGTAGAATGAGCACTAGCATCATGCATTTGCATGTAATGTATACCTTCAAAATTTGTAACCCAGCAAAACGGAATCTGAAACAAAATTCTAAGAATTATCGGGAAGAATGTTTCTAAACCCGATAATGCTCCTTCCATCAGAACTCAATTGAGTTTCAGAGTAAGTTCAACAATTCAAGTTAGCCCAGTTGAAATGAACTTAATTTTCCCAGGAGATGCCCTATAAAAACGATGACCTCATAATTTGGCGTTATAACATTAGAGGTCACCAATGGTTCAACCTTTCAAGTACCCCTATAATCACGCAAACGAACGCTTTGTTGTCCTATTGTCATAAAACATAAGGGCACGCAATAGTAAAAAAAAGCACAATCGGAATATTATAAAAGCAAAACTTAAATAAATAGATAGTTACATGTTATAAGTTAATTACCTAATTGACTGGCTGCGATAACAACGATTGAAGATGCAAAGTTTAACCAAATTTACTGAGTGTCATTTTTCGCAGCATATTTTGCGAATGTTATTAATACAGAGTGTTACATAAAGAAGTAGCAAATCAACGCGATATTTTTTTTTAAATGAAACGCGCTGTATGTTGTTATATTTTTGTCAGTTCTGCTTTTAATACTGATGAATACAATGATATAAGGTTGTTGTTTGCTTCCAAATGAAGCATGCAAAAGAACGCTGGTATGTGGACTGTATATTTATTAACAAAATCTCCGGGTGTTTGATTTAGTAAGGAATTAAAGAATTAGTTTATTTTAAATACATATAGGTACAGGGTGTCCCATTTTAATCTTACCAGCGGAATTTCTGGAAATGAGGACCCCTGACAAAAAAAGTTGCTAAATAAAAGTTTGATGGTTTGGAGGGGGATGTCCGATTCTGTAACAAATTTCACCCCCCGATACTCACGGGGGTGGGAAACGGGGGTGACTTTAGAATCTTAAATGGAAACCCCTATTTTTTATTGCAGATTCAGAAAGAGCATGTCTTTCTACATTTCTTATGAACTACAGGAATGCATGTGAAAATGAATAAACCAATTTAGAACTCTTAATTTTCTATTCAGCAAGTGTCGGGGGGTGAAATTTGTTACAGAATCGGACGTCGCCCTCCAAACCATCAAACTTTTATTTAGCAACTTTTTTTGTCAGGGGTCCTCATTTCGAGAAATTCCGCTGGTAAGATTAAAATGGGACACCCGGTATATTGTATATATACACAAAAATGAAAAAGATTATTGGTAATTGAATGATGTGGCAACACTTGAGATGGTGTGGCGTATATGCATCACAGGTCTAAAATTATTAGCGCATGAACAATAGGGAAATAAGGACTTACGGTTCTGGTTGTGTGCAGGCTCGGTGATGAGTCCAATTGCTGCAGACAGGCGACCGGTGTACACCGATGATGTGGTCACTGGTGGTTCCGTGATGGTCTCTGGCAATGATCAATGATCCAATCGATCTATTCCTCACTTCAATAAATGAACAATACACAAACCACTAACGAGCATAAAATGAACAATACACAAACAACTAACGAGCAACGTATGTTCCAATGCAACCGACTCGCAACGGGGTTCTCGTTCGACCCTTATGTGGCAATTCATTGTGATCTCACCCTCTCGACTCCCTCTTCCCACACTATCACTCGCCCAGCTCCGAGTAACGTAACTATCGGGAAAGGGCAATAAGGAATTAAGGAAAGTGAAATTTAACGACTAATAAACTTTATTCTAGGGACGCAACATACCGCCCAGGCGCCCACCAAATTCATGTCAAGGAATTTAAAAATAGAAAGAAAGGAAAAAAAAACTAAATATTATTATTGTGACGGCAAGGCGCACAACTTAACGACGGGGTGTTTAATTATACCTCCGTTGGTAAGTACCGATGCCACCCGAACTATATCATCTTTTCTCGGAAATAGTTGTTCGATGCGCCCAAGCCTCCATTGTAAGGGGGGTGTGGTCTCATCTTTAACTAATACAAGTGTCCCAACGTCAGCAGATACAAGTGTGTTAGATTGAGCCCAACGGCTCTTTTGGTATAATGTGTGCAAATATTCTTTTTTCCAGCGTGCCCAAAATGATTGTTGAAGCTGTTGCACTAACTGCCAACGTGAAAGGTGCGACGTTACCAAATGCGATAAATCAGGATCGGGAGGTGCTGATAACGGTTCCAATGTAAGGAAGTGACCCGGTGTCAAACTATTTAAATCATTGGGATCCGTATTGATAGAACACAATGGCCTTGAATTGAGAATAGCCTCGATCTGTATAAACACCGTATTCAAGGCACTAAAACCTTGGTGCCATACTTTTAACGACCCTGTATAGTGGTACAGATTACTGCGACGCAAAAAGTATGTATAATAGAGTTTGAAGCGGAATAAAAAAATAACCATTGGGCCGATTCGAATGAGCTTGGTGTCAAATTAAAGCTTGCTTATTTCTATGCTGTTTAGGTGTAACTATTTTTTTAAAAGCACTTTAAGGACCATTTCTGAGGCCGAACGATGCAAGGTTTTTTATTTTTGGGCTAAGTAGCTAAGTTTAGAGGTACATACGAACGAAACTACTGGCTCAAATGGTAGGACATATTGGTGTGTTGTAAATTCAACCTTTGTTAATGCGAGTGTTATTATCAAAATTTGATTTTTGTAGACACTAGAGACGATTTTGTAGGACATCCAATAAACGTTGCATTTTTGGGAATGCTAGGTCGCAGGAGCATTCGACTTACACGTCTTCGTTGTAATAGTAATAATAAAATGACTCATTTAAAAACCTTACGAGCGTACTGAACTCATGATTTAGAACTTCTACAACAATTTTTAAATCATTTAGTTCTAATACAATAAACAGTAGACTTTTTTGCATCTTAAAAAACGCTTTAAACAATTTATATACCTTATAACGCCGTAAATCCAAGCTATATTTGTTTTTAAGGAAAAAATATAAATTGCCACAGATAACGTAAAATAAAGCCAAAATGGGTAGCTAAGTGTAAATTGCAAGGTGATGCGTAAACTGTCAAAAAATTGTAGATTTGAATGTATACCACGATTTTTTAAAGACTTTTTATTGGTCAGTTTGAATTAAGTATTTCAAAATTAGTTCACATATTTTCCGGGAACATTGTTAGCTTCGTGGAGATGTATTACAGTTGAATTATACTCGCGGAATTGCTGAAACGAAAAACACTACCTATATTTTCAAATTCCAATAACAGTATTAAATGTAGCGTGTAATACGAATTCAAGTATTATATGTGTAAAAAATTTCTGTGCTCGCCCTTGCGTACATGCATTATTATGTAGGAAAACTTTTGTACGTCGTGCAAACATTGCTACGTATTTATTTTAAGGAACCCCATCTGAAATCGTACAATGGAGTATTGGTTTTTAGGTGATATTACAGTTGCTGCTTTTTTGTCGTTGTAAAAAATTATGAGTTGAATTTGTGGAAAAGGGTGTAAGACTTCATCAATTTGCAATACAAAAAGGTAAGAAAAATCTTTATTTTTATTTATCGAGTACAATAAATTTTCTACTGAATCTTTCGAGATAAATATTAAATTATACTTTACTGTATTATTCTATAAATGTATTCAGAGGTACTTATAACGAAAAATGAAATTTAAACAAAAAGAGCTGTTGTAATCGTAAACTGCAGCTTCGTGTAGTAACGTCTTGGTTCAAATGAAAATGTTTGCATATCACCACGTGAGTAATCGGTAAAGCTTTAAGTTTACTCCCCGAATGTGAGATAGTGTGATACGTGATGTGAATAACTATGGATATAGGTATTATAAACTATGAATGCTTATGGACATATGGAAGTAGGCGATATTTAAACGTAAGCACTATTTAATAAATAATCTTTAATTATAATTATATTTATACACTTAAATTATACAATTAATCATATTTATACGGCGATCAAACGATGTGTCCTGTATCTCTGTATACGGTACCCATTATTTTATATAATATGTATAGGTAAAGGTATACGTACCTAAGCCAATAATTTCCCAAAACATCAAGTTAGGAAACCGGTATATGAAATATCGTTGCTCATAATATGTACAACGATCTCGAAAGCAGAATACTCATTTATAAGAAATTAAAACTTGACCAAATTTAATTTATTATTCAATCATCATAAGAGTAATTCAGAGGGAGGCTCCTTCATGGGCTCGTTCATGATATTTTAGCAGGTAACAAAATAAATATTGTATAAAGGATTTTCATTAAGGGTGGGTCGATGTTGAAATGGAATAAAGCTAACCGTGTGCAGTGGCGGAACTTCAAAATTTGCCCCCCCCCCCCCCACAAAATAGTATTCGGGCCTCTGAATCCCATTTCCTGACTGTAAAGGCATCGATCGATTTCGGCTTATTGGCATAGACCTGCGACTTCAGGAAACCGCACAAGAAAAAGTGATACCCTCAAATCGTTCATCCAGAATGTCCATCGCGGCGTCCACACGTAGCGCCGTCCTGCTGGAACCATGTCGTCTACCCCCATATTGTTCAATTTGGGCCAAAAGAAATCGGTTATCATCGTTTTGTAGCGCTCGCCGTGACGGTGATGTCCTCGCACCAACGTCGTTAAAAAAAGTACGGACCTATGACACCTGCGGCCCAAAATCCGCACCAAGCGGTAACTTCATGTGAATGCATTACCTTCTGGTGAACCTCGTGTCGGTAGCTTCGTCCCATATACGGAAATTGTGCTTGTTAACAAGCCACCCATCCAAAAATGCGCCTCGTCGCTAAAGATGATTTTTCGGACAAAATTGGGGGTCCTCTTCCAAACGCTCCAAAGCCGAATCTGCGAACAAGTTGAAATCAGTGAAAGGCCAAGTTTTTTTTATTAATTATAGCCAAAGAAAAAACGAAAAGCAGTTATGTCCAGGATTTCAATCGAGTTATATAAAACTTGGTAGAATTGTATGTATCCAACTAACAATAAGTATAATAATAAGTATACCTTAGCTTCGAAATTAAATATCATACTAAATAGGTTCAAATTTGTACTTATGTATTTGTGTTAATGTGTTATCGTTTACTACTACATACTATTATAATTAGGTATATCTATTGGATTGAAAATATCGAAAGTTGCCTTATGCAAAATGAGCAAAAATTGAGATATTATTTTGTACATCCTAGAAATTGTAATTCTCACCCCAAGAATTATTATTTTTACCCCAAGAATTATTTTTTCTACCTTAGCTTTTTAATTATTTTGGTCCCAAGATTTTTGTTCCCAAGAATTATTATATTAGCCCTCAAAATTATTAATTTAGCCCACATAATTATTCTTTTGGCCCCATGATTTTATTCCTTTTACCCCAAGGTTTTATTCATTTTACTCCAAGATTTTTTTTATTTTACCCCAAGATTTTATTTATTTACTTATTTTATAGAAGTATTTGAAACTAAAAAAAAATGTCACCCTAAACGTATATTGCCACTCAGGCGATTAGGTTAGAGGTATGTTTAGTATATTTTTTTTCAATTGGATACAATGAACAAAATCATGGGATAAAATGCTTAGGCCAAAAGAATGATTCTGTGGGTTAAAATAATAATTTTGGTGGCTAATATAATAATTCTTCCAAAATAATTAAAAACCTGGAGTCGAAAAGGTAATTCTTGGGGTAAAAATAATAATTCTTGGGCTTAGAGTGACAATTCTTGGGGCCGCGAAAATTATCACCCATAAGAATTTAGGGGTAGAAATAATTATTCCCATAACTAGACACTTGTCAGAGAATTTGGCGAATTATTTTTTGGCTATTGTGTATGTTGGTGTAAATGGTTGTAAATATAACTACACAAATTGAACTATGGTCATTAATTCGACGTAGTTAAAAAAAACGAATTAAATACGAAGAGTAATGGGTATGTCCTGAACAAGTTTTTACCATACATCGATATTCAATTTCCTATCAATTTTGGGAAGTTTTGAAACTTTCGAAACCCTGTATTTAAGAAACCGAAACAGGAGAAATTGAAGCCACTCTAATTTTCAACGAACTTCGTTCGTTACTGGAATCAATATTCCGTCCGTGAGTTGCAAGAGATGCGTATTGTCTACAACCGAGTTAAGATATGGATCTTATGTGAAATTTTATGCTGATTCAAGATCCAGTCCCAATTTTTCGATATCTCAAATACTTTTCGAAATATTCGACTTTAAAGTCGAAATTTCGAAATTATCAAATTTTGTCTTTTTGATAAGGCCAGATTTTTTTTACACTTTCGTTACTGCGGTATTCAAAGTTCGTTTTGTATTTCAACTAGTTTGTTTTCAATTACATTTAAATAGATATTGACAAATACAACTCAAGTCGAAAGTTGACCAACTTCGTTAAAAAGTCATTGTATTATACCTACAAAGTAAATGCAAAATCATAAACGGAAGTAAAGAGTATATGAAGTTTGGTTTGATGTGATCCTATTTGGGTCATAAAATAAGTTAAGTACTTTACACGATAAACATTGTATGTAAACATATTTCATCGTTCAATGGATTGTTATAGGAATTTCAATCCTATAAATAAATTATTAGAGAGAAATTAGGTTTATTTATGTATAACGTATTAAGTAGAAACTATTTTGATAATAGAATATGTCAATTTATGCTTAAACAGAGGCCTTGGCTTATACATCTGAACTAATGAAAGTTAATTTTTTAATTTAATGGTTGCTACACAAGTAATAGAATATTTTACTTGAATACTAAGGACCTTCAAATGTAGTTGGTAGATACTTAAGGGTGATAAGTTGTATACAATTTTTATTAAAAAATCGTGCTTTAGTAATGTGTCGGTAAACCAAATGTTCAGCCTCTACCAAAAGGATTAGAAATTTAGAAGCTATAAATTCTAACTCTTTAATATATTTCGGTAACAATATTTTCTGTTGCCTTATATCTAAGTTAGTCAGTATTTATTAAAAACTGGCTTTATTAGAGCTGCTTGCTATTTTCATTTAATTTTCACCGAACTTGGTTCGGTATCTGAATTCGTTCTATATGTAATTTTTTTGTGTTAAGCAATTTTAAAATATTGACTTCAGATTCTGGTGAAAAGTATGTTTAGCGTTTGATGTCGCCCGGCGTAACTCTTGAAGCTTGAAGTGGTTACGAACCTATCTGTTCATATTTGTTTCCTGAAAACTTAATAAGCATCATGTTTCTAAATTACAAATTTTAAACTCAAATCGTAAAAACCTAAAACTTCAAGTTTGACTTCTCGAGTACGAAGTGAAAGGGAAGTATTGTATTAGTGTTAAAAAAATTGACCTATGCACATTTTTACATATCTTTGAGTTTCTAAATACGTAGATTTAAAAAATGAAAAAAAATAATTCTGGAAAGTTGCCACGAGACTTCCCTCGTATTAACACTTTTTCAAAAAATAATTATAGCTGAATTCAGAAAAAGATACTCTTAAACTACATAAAAAACTGCAACTTTACCTTATAAAAAAATGAGTGCCGCCATTTTAGCTTATACCGGAAGTGACCTCATCAAAGGTAATATTAGTATTTTCGCCCTTGGCCCGAATGCAATCGATTGGCGAAAATCTCATTTCGATAACTTTAATAGTTTCTGAGTTTAGAGCGTTGCAAGAAACGACTAGGAATTTTTTTTTCATTTTTTGAATCTACGTATTCAGAAACGCAGACATGTAAAAATTTGCATAGGTCAATTTTTTTTTCGAACACTAATACAATACTTCCCTTTTACTTCGTACTCGGGAAGGAAAAATGTTCCGTCTGTCGTCGGTAGTCTGTAGTCTGTCTGTCTATCTGTCTGAGTATTTTTTCTGATTTCAGCAATATATATTTTGTTACCTATATTTATTTTTTGAAAAAGGTGTTAATACGAGGGAAGTTTCGTGGCAACTTGCCAGACTTTTTACAATAGTTTCGCACTAAAATACAGGAAATCAAACTGTACTTACATTAAATTTAGCGTATAAACATCATATTTACACAAATTTCAGTTACTTTACATAATAAATGATTATTATTATTATTATTTATTGATTCACACTTACATAGTGGTACAATAATTAAATTTATGGGGGATAACATCCAACCATAAATTTATTTTTTAGGAATCTTAAGATTAAAACAAAATTATATTATCTAATAAGTATTTATGATTATGAATGAAATTAAATTAATTTAGATTAAAGAATTTTCGGACAATGTGACATGTTTGTAATAAAACAGCTCGTTGTATTATTACAAATAATTTTGGATTTAAATTTAGTGATGTTAAATAAGATTCAAATTTACAAGAAATTACACCTGTTGCCGAAATAACAATTGGAGTAATGTAGATTTTAGTCAAATTCCAAATTGCCATCATCTCAATTGCCAATGCTTCATATTTTCTACGTTTTTCGTTTTCAGTTTTTATAATATTCGTGGATAATGGCACAGCAACATCAATGCTGACAGCATGTTTATCTAATTTATTAATTATAACAATATCGGGTTTATTGTGTGAGACTTCCCTATCTGTTATAATTATTCTATCCCAATATAAGATGTATGAATCAGTTTCTAATATTGGTTCCGGAATGTATTTATAATAAGGTTTAATACTGTTTATTAACTTTAAATTTTTCGCTATTTGTTGATGTAAAATTTTGCAAACCTGGTTATGTCTATAAAGATAGTCAATCGGTGCTAAATTAGAACAACCAGCTATAATGTGCTCTATGGTTTCATTTTGCGAGAGACATTTTCTACATTTGTCAGAGACTTCCAGATTCATTATGTGTCTTTTGTAATTATTTGTTGCAATGACACCATCTTGAATTGCGCATATGAATCCTTCAGTTTCTGAATGTAGAAATCCATCTTTTAACCATCTTATGGACATGTCTTTATTTATTTCTGAGGATTTTAATACAGTCGGATATTTTCCATGCAAGATTTTGTTCATCCAATTTAGTTCAAAATTTAATTTTGGTTCACAATCCAAACTTTTAAGTTTAAGATTTAGACCTGAATAATGTTTATCTAACCGAATGATATTATTAATGAGTAGATTTTCTAAAGAATAAAAATAATTTCGTAAAAGATTGATTTGATTTTTGCACAAATTAAATAAATTTATTAAACCGCGTCCTCCATCTTTTCTTTTGAGATATAATCTTTCTACAGAAGATTTTGGATGTAAATAGTTATATTTCTTTAGCATTATTCTAGTTAATCTATCTAAATCATTCAAGTCAGTATCTGACCATTTTAAAATTCCAAACGAGTAAGATAATGCAGGAATAGCCCAAATGTTTATAGCAGAGATCATGTTCTTAGAATTTAGTTTTGTTTTTAGTATCATTTTTAACTTTTCTATGTATCTTTGTTAAAATTCATTTTTGAGTAATGAATTATTTAAAACAAAATTTTGTTTCATTCCTAAATATTTATAATACATGTTAGGTAATAATTGCGGTATTTCATTTACTATTTCAAGATTAACAATCGGTACTCCTCTTATTACATTGATTTTAGAACATTTGTTTAAGCCAAATTCCATAGAAATATCTCGACTAAATATTTTTGTTGTTGAAATTAGATTGTCCAGTTGAATTTCAGATCTAGAAAATAATTTTAAATCATCCATGTACAATAAATGTGTAATGGCAAGATTCTCTTTGGTATTTAAATTGAAACCAGAAAACGAATCATTTAATAATTTAGATAATGGATTTATTGCTAAACAAAACCATAGAGGACTTAAAGAGTCACCTTGAAAAATTCCCCGTTTAATTTTGATCATATCGAGTAAATGAGAACCATTGATAACGATTGTATTCCAGATGGACATCATAAAATCTAAAATATTAATGTATTTGTAATTTTATAAATTCGTAGAATTTCTAATAGCCATTCATGAGGAATCGAGTCATACGCTTTTTTATAATCAATATAGCACATATGTAGGTTTCTTTTATTTATTTTTGCGTGCTTTGTAATAATTGTGTCAATTACCAACTGTTCACGACATCCTTGTGCACCTTTGGTGCATCCTTTTTGTTCAACACTAATAATGTTGTTTGTCTGACAATGATTTCGAATTTTTTGGCTTATAATAGATGTAAATAATTTATAAATTGTAGGTAAACAAGTAATTGGACGATAATTTTTTGGTTCTAATGGGTCTCCATCTTTTAAGAGCATATAAGTTACACCAGTACATAGAAATTTAGGTATTATAGATGGATTATTAAGTGCTTCATTAAACCAAAATAATATAGGAAGATGAATAGAAGTAAATTTTTTTAACCAATAATTTTGAATGTTATCTTTTCCTGGAGAACTCCAATTGGCACAAAATCGTAATGTATTTTTGAATTCATCTACATAAATTGAATTTTCTTCATTCCATTGATAATTTTCTGATTCATTTCTTAAAGCAGTTAACCAAAATGCATTTTTGTTATATGTAGAAGGGATATCCCACATTGTCTTCCAATATTGAAACATGTGGTCATTTTTGGGAAGTTTATTACAAGTATTTAAAGGTGTTAGATATCTAAAAAATTTTGATGTGTTCTCCATAAACAATTTATTTTGGGGTTTCCTTTTCGTGCAGTTGTTATATCGTTTCAAACGATGAGCAATTGCTTTCAGTTTTTGTTTTAAGTTATCTAAACAAATTACCAATTTCGAACTTAAGTTTTTGTCATAACTATTTAATTTAAATTTATGAAATATTTGTTTTACCTTTACATTATGTCACATTGTCCGGATTCTTAGTCAACATTGTCAAAATCCCTATATCTTTCCTAAGACCAAGAATCCTCTTTTCTAAGCGAATTTTCCAAGGTGGTTTTTCAAAATTAGAATTATTTGAATGATCAACTTCATACAAAATTTGTCCGTTTCTTTCAATTGTGATTGCAGCTGCACAATATGTAGCTAAGTGAATGTAATAAATCGAATTGTGATCTTTCAAATAATTTTCAATCACCTTGTTTAACATTTCTATAATGTTTTTGATTTTATAATAGCTGGAAAAATTTAGATTAGGAATTTTAGGTCTACATAAAGGATCACTATGTTCAAACAAACTGATTTTTCCCAAGAGTTCACATTCAATTTGTTGGTATTCTACTTCAAAATCTATGTTATTTGAATTTTCAACGTGGGTATCTTGAATAGTTTGATCACATTCATTATTTTCTTCATAAGGCTGTAATTGAGATATCGAATTGGTAATATTATTTTTAATTTCTGTAATTTCTGCTTCACTAATAAATTTTCTTTTTAAAATGACGTTTCTTCTGTCAACCGCATTTTGTTCGGATAAATTTAGATGTGGAAATTTTTCGGAAAGGGCTAAATGAAATTTTTTCCTCCATCCAGGTAATGGTGTGTCTATAGATGAATTTATGACATAAAACGTACGCATTACTTCCAAATTCATCTCTTTGGTCCAACGTATTCGTTTACGATTATTGGTAGCGGTCTGCTGAGGTAATTCAGTAGACAAGCTTAATTGAATTTCATTATCCTGATTATGATTAACCGTATTACTGTCATAATTGAAAGGTTCTGGTGTAAATGACAAAGTCGAACCTTCAAAAACTTCATCATTATTCCTGTTTTCATTACGCTTAGGAATGTTTGCGTTATAATTATTCCTTGTGTTGTTATTGAAATTATAGTTTTCTGAAACATCCATTATTATTATTATTATTATTTATTGATTCACACTTACATAGTGGTACAATAATTAAATTTATGGGGGATAACATCCAACCATAAATTTATTTTTTAGGAATCTTAAGATTAAAACAAAATTATATTATCTAATAAGTATTTATGATTATGAATGAAATTAAATTAATTTAGATTAAAGAATTTTCGGACAATGTGACATGTTTGTAATAAAAGAGCTCGTTGTATTATTACAAATAATTTTGGATTTAAATTTAGTGATGTTAAATAAGATTCAAATTTACAAGAAATTACACCTGTTGCCGAAATAACATTATAATTATTATTATTATTATTATTATTATGTACTTCGATTGTTATCGATACTCAGGCCAAGCCTGGTTAACTAATCGCACGGATCGAAATCAAGTAACGACTAGTCCTATTAATACATATATCTATACAATATAAATTTGAAGTTGCTGTTAAAAAGTGAACATACTAAATACTATACACATATTATGTTCATTAAATTAAATGACGTTGATAAAACCAACGCTGTTCACATTTTAGATAATGTATTTGTTTGAGAAGCCTCGGTGTATTTGATCCCAATTTGTAAAAGCCACGTCCCGTCGACCCTCTTTCCGCGAAGGCATTAACATGAACGCAGCGTCGCGCATCAATAACAAAAAGAGACCCTATATTCCTAGGCTTCTCCGTTGGCGTCACTTATTCGTGACTTAGTGACTTTTTATAGAAAAGAAAAAATGAACATAATATGTATGTTTTGAAAAAGTGTTATGGTTATTGTGTAAGCGTTTTTTGTTGTTTAGCTCGACGCATAGGTTGCATTCGAGTGGGTAATGTGTTGTTTGTGTTTTGTGTTAATTGCGAATTCTGATACTGTGAGTATATTGTGTGTTTACGTTTGAGTGCATGAGAACGAGTCAGAGGTGTTACATGAGTGATTGTTGAAGTGTTGTGTGTTGGTAATGGACTTTCTATAATGTTATGTTGTGTATGCAACAGAGTTTCAATTTGTGAAGGGAGGATTGAGTGTTGTGTTTCATTTTGTGTTTGAATGGTATTAGTTGAAAGTGTGTGATGTGGTTCTGAGTGATGTGCGGTATCTTCCGTTATGTTTAGAAATTTCTAACTATGTGGCAAGTGTTGATAATGACTGCCTTTTGTAATTGTATGTATATGTTCTTATCTAACCCTAAAATGTGCAAACTGTGATGTATTGTTTTTGGTATAACTCCGGTTGCACTAAGAACAATGGGTACTGTAAGAGCAGTTCCCATTCTCCATTGCGCTTTAAGTTCCTGAGCTATATCAGTGTATTTGCGATGTTTCTCTGCGTGTGTATTGGCTAAATTGTTTGTGTTGGGAACGGCAATATCTATTATGTATATGATTTTTTGTGTTTTATCTATAAGTGTTATATCTGGCCTATTGTTATATACAGTTTTATCTGTGAGTAGTGTCCTATCCCAATATAGTTTGTGTGTGGTGTTTTCAAGTACAACTTGCGGTGTATATTTGTAATAGGGTGTGTTATCAGTAGAAAGGTTATGTTTTGTGGCGAGTTTTTGGTGTATTATCTTAGCTACCTGATCGTGTCTGTGTTTGTATTCTGTTTGTGCTAGACGTGTACATGCTGATATAATGTGTTGTATGGTTTCTGGTCTTTGCGAACATTGTCTACAAAGATCATGTGTAATTGTCCTATCTTTAATTATGTGTTTTCTGTAATTTCGTGTGTAAATGACCTGATCTTGTATGGCAAACATGAAACCCTCTGACTCTGGGAAAATATCACATTTGGTTAACCAAGCATGCGTTGCTATAATATCAACACAGTCTTCGTTAATCTCCTGCGGATATCGTCCGTGTAAAGTCTTTTGTGTCCAAGTTTGTATGTTATGTGTGATGTACGTATCTCTACTCATTGGTGGTGTGATGTTTCTATTACTCATATTTAAGGGTGTGTAAGATTTGTCTGCAAGTGTGACTGTTTTGTGTAGCGCTGAAATGTGTGATTTGTTATAAAAGTATTCTCGTAGTTTGTGTATTTGTGTTTGGTGTAACAGGGCTATGTCTGTTAAGCCTCTACCTCCTCGTGAACGAGGAAGGTATAGTCTTACTGTTGAGGCGTGTGGATGATGTATTCGGTGTTTAGTGAGTAATGTACGTGTGTTTCGCTGTACCTGTTCTAAATCTGTATTGGTCCACTTTATTATTCCAAAGGAATAAGTAAGGGCCGGTGTAACGTATGTGTTAATAGCTTTGACAGTGTTTCTACCGTGTAGTTGTGTTTTAAGTATACTGCGTAATCTGTGTAAATATTGTGTGATTAGATTTCGTTTTATTTGTGTATGTTTTATGTGTGTGTTTTGCTGAAAACCAAGATACTTGTAAGTTTCATTTATTATTATTATTATTATTATTATTATTATGTATTTTGCTAATTTATAGGTTAAAATCTGCCTAGGTACACCGCTTGTACGTTAATTTAAAAACGTTGATTATATGATAAGTTTAGCCAGCATTCGTACACTGGAATTTCCATAAGCGGCGTGCGGTATGAATACATAAACTTTGAAACCGAATGTACTAGATTGCATAAACTATTTGTGTAAACTTCAATAGTACCCTTGACGTCAACTTCAAATTAACCCGTTTCCTTTGTTTTATGTTTGAAGTTTGTAAACGAAAAATTTCATCGAATTTTTACACAATAAACGTTACGTTTGTGGAAAGCAAGCTAACGTCTAAAGGTTTTACAGTTTCGAAGTTTCACAGTTTACGCATCAGACAAACAGACATGTCATAAAAATACTCTAGCGTTATAGCTCTATAAAATGTGCAGTGCATAATATATTTACAAACCAATAACGTGCCGCCAACGAATTCTGCCTGACTCATGTAAAAAAAATAGGTTTGATAGTACATAAATAAAGGAAAGGCGATTTCCTGAAAATAGAACAATTTTCTTATGTATTGTTTATAAAGTTACTAATGGTTTAAAGAACAAAAAACCATAATTATTCGTGTTCTAATTATATAACTCTTATATTTTATAAATGAATAGTAAGCATTTGGTAACTAAAATTTACAATCAATATTTTAATTGGCAAAGCAAACAGAAAAATAAGAAATTCATAAAAATTTGAAATGCACACCTACCTATTGAAAGAACAAAATTCACTTTCATGGTTAATGACAATAAACGATAAACGATATAGATTGAGATTTTAAATTACTGGACGAATTTTTACCATGGACGTTAGGAATACCTTCTATAGGCTCAGCTATTAAAACAAAAACTATATTATTAACTGCAAGGATAAGATTCAAAAGTGGTTTGCAGGTCTTCCCATTAACTTAGATTCGAGATTTTAGATAATAGATATGTATACCCTCATATAAAAAAATTGCAATTTTTCCAAGAACTTACTTTTTGTAACTGCATTAGTACCTACCTATAATAATAACAAGAAATTCAACTAAAATTACTTGTTATTATTATAATATAAACAGCGGGATCTATTTTTTGAAAGGGTCTGTTTAAATGATGTGTATGTATACCTATGTGTACGTACCAGTTATTTGTGGTAGGTACCTACCAACACGTAGATATTTTCCGTCTTTGTAACATTTAACTTCAAATTCTTTAACAAAATGCGATGTTTGGCCAGATATACCTATAAAAGTATAAATAAACAAATCTGTCTTATAAGTTATTATCGTATTTATACGCTGTAAGGGAAAGGAAGCAGTGAATAATAGTATAATAAAAAACACAGGTTTTATGGCACGATTCAAAGTTTTTCTTAAGGATGAATGCCATAAAAGCCTTATGTATGAATGAGTTTTTTATACAGGGTTTTTCAACGAAAAGGAGCCACCCTTTATAACTTCTAACAGAATCAAAATTTGAAAAATCGGCGATACCCGTCTATAATAATATCGAGGGGGACACTTTTTGACATAAGTTTGAGATTTCATACCTTAACCCCCTGGGTCCCACAAACATACCCTTAATTTTTTTAAATGGCAACATGGGTCATGTGATACGTCATTTGAAAGGTCTTTTGATATCTTGCATTACTGCGTTTAAAATTTTAAAATCGTTCAATTCGTTTGTGAGATATTTTAATTTAAAGTTTTAGAGAACTGATATAATTTGTCGTTATAATAATGCAATATAAAAGTATTACTGACTTTTTAATTTATTTTAAGTTTTATTTCCATGTAAATAAAAAAAGTTTAATACAATGAATTTCGTATCAATTTATCTTGACTATAAAAGCAAAAAAATAAATAAAAAACAACCATTTTGAAGAAAATTATATCAGTTCTCTAAAACTTTAAATTAAAATATCTCACAAACGAATTGAACGATTTTAAAATTTTAAACGCAGTAATGCAAGATATCAAAAGACCTTTCAAATGACGTATCACATGACCCATGTTGCCATTTAAAAAAATTAAGGGTATGTTTGTGGGACCCAGGGGGTTAAGGTATGAAATCTCAAACTTATGTCAAAAGTGTCCCCCTCGATATTATTATAGACGGGTATCGCCGATTTTTCAAATTTTGATTCTGTTAGAAGTTATAAAGGGTGGCTCCTTTTCGTTGAAAAACCCTGTATGTACTATTTTTTAGAATTTGCGCCTCTTGCAAACAATTTTATAGTAATTAAGGTATCTAGGGCGTTATGAACTAAATAACGCCTAAGGTCGACAGTGTCTGTATATCCCTCGGGCCGCGTTATGTTCATAACGCCCGTGGTGCCTCCTTTACTTTATATCATACTTGCAAAAAGTTGATTAAGATGATTAAAACAGATTAATTTTACATTTGCGGAAGTTGATTAAGATGATAGAATAACTACAGTATTTGCTATGAATTAACTCGGTAATAGTTCTATTAAAACACTCAAATTTCTATTAAAGCACTCAAATGACGCGAATTCTAAAAAATCTTTTAGAAATGCATTTTACTACTAAATGAAGGTTTAATAGAGAGCCGTTGTTGGAAAGCGTTAGCAACGTGATTATTATTTTATTATGGGTACAAAGATATAATCTCATTTTAGGTACAGAAGGTGTTTATTTTCACGCTAAGAAAGTGTTTACAGCGTCCCACCATAATAAATAGGATCAAACTGTTACGCGTCATGTTGATTTTTATTGTAGGTAATATAAGCCAAGAAGCAGAAGCATTTATTAGTGTTATCATAGTTAAACGTCCAACTTGAATAATCCCGCAAAATTTGTGTTATAAAGAAGTCTGCCTTGGTAAATGAATGAATCTCACAAATTCGCATTCAAAACCTTTTGGGACATAACTTGTGGAGTCTGATTAATGCCGTGAATAATTTAACAATTATTGTAATAATGGCAAAATGTTGAATTTGTACTTATAAAAAAAAATCAAGAAGCCGAATGTCAGTTTATTCCACATATAAAACTTGCCGTTTGGATGTGAATAAGAATAAAAATAAAAACACGTACACAGCACATAATACCAATTCACCATACAGAAATCACTTTAGGAGACAACATCAACAGCTTACTGCATCAAGCACCTACACAATTGAAAAAGTCCAGGCATAGATAACATACATAATTGTTGGTGGAAATATTTCACCTGCACACACATACACCTCGCACAACACTTCACAACAATATTAGACGCACCAAACACTACACCATCATTCTTTACACAGGGAATCACTTACATGCTTCCAAAAGATAACAATACACACGATTCCTCTAAATATCGACCTTCCTGCTATACAGCATGTCCAAAGTTAAACGTTTACCATTGCTATCTCCGTTATTATTGGAGCTACAAGGTGCGACCAAACTAATGTCATTTTTTCCGCTATAATGGTGACAACAGAACAACAATTGAATGTCCCGTTGTCGAGATATTCACAAAACAACATTTCTTTAAATGGAACACCGTGTATATTTTTACATATTTAATAAGAAAATTTAATTTTGAACAAAAAATTGTTAATTCTGTTGTCACCATTTTAACCAGTGGAAAAAATAACATTAGTTTGTCCATTTAACCGACCTTGTAGTTCCAATAATAACCGAGATAGCAATGGTGAATGTCTACCTTTGGACACGGTGTATAAAAAATTGTAACATCATACATTACACATAAAATATACACACACTGCACTAATAACAAAATTTTATTTGAGGAACAAAAAGGTGTACCAAGTATTCTAGAGGCTGTCAAGAACATCTCATTATGGACTCTGTAATACTTGAATAATCTAGACACAATAAAAGAAACATACACACAGTTTACATCGATTACAAAAAAGCATTTGATTCAGCAAAACGCTCTTGGTTACAAAAAATACTATTGCTGTACAAAATTGGCAACAACATGACACAATTTCTCACTCAGATCATGTCATGTTGGGACACCACCCTAAGTTGTACTTGAAAACACCACACACAAACTATATTGGGATAGGACACTACTCACAGAATAATTAGTTGTGTAAATGAAATTTATTGCGCAGAATTATCTCGTGAATGAGATAATTTGAATCATATAATACGTAGTATCGCATCTTGAGTTCGCGAGTAGCGTAGTAACAATTTGGCTTGGGCAAGAAAATATGGATGCCATTTAATTAACTTTTAGATGAGGAGTTTGAAGTTGTGTTTGTTGCATTAAGGAGTGAAAAAAAATCGCGTTGAGAGTCGAATTTAAATAAAAAGTGTTTTATTTAATGTTGTGGAGGAAATTACCTGAAAAAAAAAAAGAATCCTGTGTTCACCCAGCTTTACACTACAGAAATTTTACCAAGATAATTTCGACTGTTATAAAATGGCAACATACCAAAAAATTAGAACTACCCGACCTTTTGCATCAATGGATGTATAGATTGACTGGATTAAATAAAATAATGTTAGGGGAATTTATTTTTCCAAAAAAAAGTTCATAAATATTACTTAAGTTGAAAGTGAAATTGTGGCAAATTGGGCGCAAACATTTCATTTCTTAAAATAAACGAACCATTTTTTAAATACTACCTACTTCAGACTGACGCTTTTCACGAAATGTGACGTATCAGCAAGTAGAACAACATTGTGTTAAGCTACAACTTGTAGGAAGAATCTGTGTTCAAAATATCTTCCATTTACCGCTAAGCACTGTTGAGCTCTTCTAGGTAGGTACACTATCAGTGGCTGTAATAAGTACTTCTTGAAAGGGAAGAACACATGTAACATTGGTAACTAGATTTTAAAAGTCGACTTTTCAATGTTTCTTGTTAACAGTGAATTTCAAATTTAATAACTTTAGTCGAATATTACTTAAAAGGGGTGGCAGTAATAAAATAATTTTTCCTATAAAACTTTCTTCTTTTTTAACAATCTTTCAAACAATACCTTTTTCGACTTATGGTGCCATTTAAAATTTTTGAGTTGATGGCCTTCTGGAGGAATGCTGACTTTTCCGAGAAATAATGATATCACCATTCGATTCTTTATTATGGCTTTTATAATCACTTTCTTACCCCACCTCTCTACGACTCACCGTTCTTTAAATAAAAGACTGATACGGGTGGTCTCATTCACCCGGTATATTGTTTTCAATATCATTATAATTCCGAATTTCTCCCTTTAGTTTTATAAAAACCTTCATGAGTATAGAGAGCCAATCGAAGTTAAATTTTTGCCTTTCCTATATCTCAATCGTATGCTTCTGACATAGTATAAAAAACAGTTGTTCACTTATATCGTTCCGCGTAATGTTTGTCAAGTCTTTGTTAAATTTGGAAGAACAACTTCCCAATTCGTGAATTTTTAAACGCAAGTGCGCAAGGGATAGTTGAAATGATTTATAAGCTTGGCGGTGCTTAAAAAAGTACTTTACGAATTACCTGATTTTATAAGTTGCTCTGTGGAGATGAAATTAATTTTAAATTATTGTTTCTCTTAGTACGTATAACTTTCTTATTTAAGTTTTTTCTATACCAACAATGATAAAGTCGGCATAAAGCTTTCCGCCTGAAAAAAATTGCAAAAGTTCTCTCTTTTATTCGAAAGGATACTAAAATCGAGTGGGAAAGTAGTCTTGGGCTGAACTGCGCCTCTTACTAAATAAAGGCACTTTATTATTATTTTAGATAGACACATCGATAGGTCCTATCAATTAGTTATTCTTTTTTTGTTCAAAATTGTGAGCGTACCTTGATTCGTGAAATAGTGTCAAATATCATTCATATTGTTACTTGAAAAATAATACCACTTATGATATGTACCTACGAATTTCACATACTTGAATATTACAGGAAATTTATTTCGGTCACAAATTTGACTACGATGTATCACCCACGACCGGTGTTACTACCAACCCTGTGCAAGTGATCAATATAGCTTATATTAACATCTAAATGTACTTAATTTGTTTTTTTAAGGTAGCGACTTCTTGTTAGAATATTTTAGTTTACCAAACGGGCACATCAGTGTAAAGAAGAGAGGAGCATCGCAACGCCGTACAGAAAATCCGGTCAACATCCTCACTGACTCAAGACGTAAGATGTATGAAACACCCTAAATACATCACATCGCATAATTCGTGAAGTTATCGAAATTGGAAAATGACAATTGTACGTGAACATTACAGATGATACATAAACGTTATTGATCACCTGAAAACCTATTCTGGAAAAGTAAAGGTAGGAAGCGAAACAAGAAAGAATGAAAAGTAAGAGGAAGGGAGAAAGGTGAAAGTGGAAGATCAACAACCCCCGATCCAGAAGAGTGGCGTTTAAATATCCCCGAAGAACAACGCAGACTTCGAATGTGAGTTACGAGAAGTAGAGCAAGGCTTGAGAATTGCAAATGAAAGTTTGCCGAAACGTCACAGATTCAACGGTGGTTCCATTGGGAACCAACCTGAAGAAAAATCAAAGAGGCATTTAACCTGGAAGAGTATCAACTTCATATATTTAATATTTCCAATATTTTTTCGATATTCGGCTGATCGGGTCTATGATCCCTGTCAGCCGAATTGTTATCAGCGTTCTGGATCTGCAAAATTTTGGCTTTGATATTTGGTGCGTGGTCAAATATCAAATGTTGCAGCGGGTAAAATGATCCTGTGGACGATCTATCATCTCTCCTAGCGACTCAACTTTAATTCTTTGAAGAGACGTTTTTTCTAAATAAATTGCTTCAAATCACACAGTAACACACAATGTCGTGAAAAACATTATTAATACATTACTTTTTCATGCTTTCGATCTATACAACACATTGAATAAAGAATAGAGAGGAAGGAGTATATGCCCTCGACCTTGAAATCAAAGTGGTGGCAAAATGGCTACTAACCTGTTTCCTGTTACATAGAAATTGACAGAAGCAATTGCCATATTTATAACCCTAATTGGAGTTCAGTGACTGTAACAATCAACAAATAAATATTTCAAATTTTGCAGGTTATGGTCAACCGTCAACCATTGAACTGTACGCTATACGCAACTGGAAAGGAAACGCGCATAAGTAACACTGAAGCCAAACGACTGGGTATCTCTATCTTTTTCGTTTACACGCAACGTCATACAAACGATGACACGGAGCATAAAATGCAAGTGACAGATAAAAAAAATATATTGCAGCAGTTATCTCTCTCGGCTGCTCTACTACCGCAACAAGCAAAAGGCGACAGAAGTACCCATTCCGCATCTGCCTTTGTCAGCCTTCAACGCCTACAATGCATTTCAATAGGCCGTTTCCCTTCCTGTTGCTTATAGCGTATGGTTCAATGCTGTCAACACGACCAAAATGTAAACAAAGATGACTCAACAGTGGTGTACAAATGGCTGAACTTCCGTAACCAATTTTTATATAGCAATGATACGATACTCTCCTTCCTCTCTATTCATTATTCAATGATACAACACGTTGAGTGCCAATCGCGCGCCGTCTGCGTGATGCTAACGTTTGTGGGGAGGCCGATCACGCAGTGTTGCGTGATGTGTACGTGTGTGTTTAAGGCAGGATATTCGCTGCGGCCTGGTTCGCAAATAGTTGTTCTCTCATCGCCCTATAACTCCTTTAGAAACAAAAAGTCGACAAGTTGAGTGCCGATCACGCAGAGGGTGCGTGATACTAACATTTGTGGTTCTCGTGTCGGCCTCCTGAAAAGAACCTTAATAAACAAAAAAGTCGACCGGCTTCTGACAAATGTGACAAGCATTACGTAGGCAGTGAATGTGTTATTAAGTACCTACGTGTAGCGCAAGAAAACAAATTACACGCAATATATTTCACAAGGATTTGATTGAAGTTAGTTACATTAAATTTGTTTGATTTTCAATTTTGAGCATTTATTTTGAGAATATAGCTATAACTCTCGAGCCTAAGTAGTGAAACAACATTTTTTGCGAAAATTCTTCTTTATTTATCAATATAGTATCCTTTTTTCGATGCCGCCCTTGTAGAACATTTAACTTTATCCTTAAAATAGGCTTCAGTGTCTGCGATGACTTCCTCGCCTGAGTCAAATTTCTTGCAACGGAGCATCTTTTGGATCTGGACTGTACGGAAGGTGCGGATTTGGGTGTTCCAACACTCCAATAACCCAATATAATAGCCGTTGTTGATTGTTTTCCCACGTTCAAGGTGGTCAACAAAAATTATACTTACGTTATTCCAAAATTTGGAAGCCCAAACCCTGCTGGCTCATTTTTGCGTTTTTGGTCGTTTCGGATGGTATTCATCGGCTGCTCGTCACTCAGCTGACTGTCGATTTGATTCTGGAGTGAAATGGTGAAGCTATGTTTCATCCATTCGTTATTGATTTTGTTCTGGTGTGAACAAACGCAGCATCCATTTGGAAAACAGCTTTTTCATACCCAAATGTTCGTGTGTAATAGTGAAAACACTACTTTTTGTTAACTTCAGAGTGTCAGTTATCTCTTGCATCTTCACTTTGCGATTGTTCATAATGATTTTCAGGGTTTTTAGATGTTTTCAGGGTGTCAGAACGTTCAGCATTATCGGTGTATGTACGACCCGACCATGTTTAAAATCCGTAAACCAACGTTTGATGGTTGTTCTTGATGGAACAGAGTTCGGGTAACACTTTTGAAACCATTGCTCAACTTGAACGGTGTTTTTTCCCATTAAAAAAATGATAAGTCATTCATCAATTTGAATCCATTGTTTCTGAAGTGTCACTTAAACCGCTATGACTTCTAAACTTGTCGCACCGGATTGTCATGAAATTTTGACATATATCTTTTGAAAGTTGGCACTATTGAAAAATCATATGGGTAATTCGTTAAAGGCGCCACCTAGTGGCTGGGCCAAGGACTGTTTGATCCATGTGCTATATGTTGTTGTGCATTATTGCATTTAACGCATTAAATAATGTATTAACGTCGCCGTATGAACGCAAAATAAAATGCAAATATTTCTTCTATCTTTATACATAAAAAATATAATTAACCATATTTCATGACTATTGACAAAAATTAAGGGCTTGGGTTCCTAATTCTATAAATTTCTAACCTATTACATAAAAAAATATGAAATGTTCCCTTTTTCTTTTTCTATTAATCACAAAAATTAAACCAGCACCGAACTGTTCTTAACGTCTTATCCAACTCAAATTTTTACATCATAGTTTAATTTAAAAAAATTTTAATTTTGATTTTACTGACACATACGGTCCCTTTGCCTGGAATATTCTCAAACCACTTTAAATAATTTCTTTTTCCACTTAAAACTTCTTCAACCCACTTTAACTAATTTTCCTTTCCATTTACAATTCTTCAAACGACTCGTCCTTTTCGTCTGCCTTCACATACAACCGTCTTATCCTTTAAAGTCCGATATCTCCCGCAAGCAGTCCCAGCTGCACGCTCGCTACGACTACACTTTAAAAAATCCCCCTTCTCAATACCTCGACCTCCTTTTTAAAACACTAATGAAAATAGTCTAATTCGAGTCTAGTTCGATTAACAAGTTCGATTCTATAATTATGGTGCTAACAGAGTAGGTATTATATTTTAGTTAGGTGTCTACCAGTAGTTGAAAAATGATACAAAGATATAGTTCACTGCTTTATTCGAAACGTATTAAAGTCAGTAGCGGATGCTGCATAAGGGCTGAGGCGCACTAGCTCCCAAAAGCTTTCACTGCAAACATTAACTGAGTTTTATTTGCCTCCTGCATTTACTTTTGTCTAAAACTGTGTTATAGTCGCAGCATTATAGAATGTAAATTATAAGGCTCTGTAATATAAGAACCATCAATTAACATAAGAAAACAAATCGAGTTAAATTTAAAAGCATCTTTCTGCACAAAAAGCAGAAAAGAATTACGAAATTGAATGAGTTGAACACGATTTTTTTTCAAACATATATTACACGCATCAATGGATAAATCAAATTGAAATTGAATACATACATACATTTTAAACTGAGGTCTCATTGAATGTTGTCAAAACCAACAAGAAAGTTGTTTCCTCATAATAATTTCTTATTATTTTTGCTCATAAATGTTTTTGGTTTTATGCTTCCTACCGATCGTATCTGAGGGTTGTTTTAGACGAATTTTAAAGTTGGCGCTTTGGAGGTAAGTCAATTGTAAGCTAATTGAATATCAAGTAAAGGTAAGAGAAGGATATAGACATCTACAGGGAGGTAACATAAATGACAGATGGTCGCAGATACAAAATGTTCTAATATCAGATGTAAATAAAACACTAAAAAGAAAAAAAAACTACTAAAAGAGATGATTGGTTTGATGAAATGTGCAAAAATGAAGTAGAAAGGAGAAGAATATACAAAAACGATGAAATCAGATAAATACAAAAAATATTATGAGCAAAGGAGATAAAATCATGTAAGAAAATGAAGAAAAAATACATAAACCTAAAAAATTTCTACAAGCAAGCCAAAGGAATAGCGCTGTATTTGTTTAGGGTTAAAGAGAGGAAAATGATTGCGAATAAGGAAGATGCCATCAAAAGATAGAAAGAATGTTTCGACGATACCTACTTTAAAAGATGAAGATATTTACGTGGAAGATGAATGATCCAAAAAACGCCACCATCAACACGGGAAGAATGTAGTAGTAGTTCAAATTTTAAATAATTGTAAAAGCGGAGGAATACATAAACTTAAATAAATTAGAACCAATAAAGTATACTTTACTAATAACATACAAGAGTTTAGCCCGAAAACGGGCACAGAGAATGTATTACGAATAATGTGAAAGTATACGCGTAGCATTTATTAATTTTCAAAGGGCCAATGGTCGACGAGCATGTCAAAACTGTATATGGTATTAAGGGAACTGGCTTTAAATCTAGTGGAAGCATGGTGCAGAGAAGAGGGTCTTTCTGTTAATCCGACAAAAACGAACCTCATTCTCTTCTCGGGAAGAAAAGGGCTGACAAAGCTAAATGACATAGCAATATATGGCACCAAGATACAGGTGGTGGGAGAAGCAAATACTTGGGCATAACGCTAGACCAAGGGCTGACCTTCAAACTGCACCTATTGAAGATAGCGAACAAATCCACAAAGTCCTGTGGGCCTGTAGGCGAGCGTTTGGAAGCAAGCGGGGCTCATCTCCAATGATGACTCACTGGATATACACCAGAATGATCAGATCGATCATTACGTATGCCTCACTGGTATGGTGGCATAAAACCTCCACCCAGAAGAACATACAGAAACTTAACAAGTTTCCTTGGAATTACGGGGGCAATGATAACGACCCTTACTGCAGCTATGGAGACCCTCTTGAACCTACCGCCACTAAACCTAGTAATTAGGGCAGAGGCGCTGAGAGGGGCATACCGGCTGAGAGTTAACGGCGAGGAGGGATCGTCAAGGGCGGGAAATTCGCTCATTTTTGACGAAATCTCCAGAGATAAAAGCCTTAAGGCCCCTCTAGATAGCTTGACGAAATATAAACCGATCGCAGCGCTCCCTAGTGTAGCTGAGTGAAAGTTTTGAAACTTTTACCTGAATACATTGCCACAGGCAAGATGAGGGATTAAATCAATATTCAAAAGAATTTATACAAACCTTTTATTATTACATATTTCACTAATTTACAGAAGATATGAACACTAAAGTAACTTGCAATAAAATTCATTTTTTTGATTTTTTATAAAAATTTTTAAAACTGTCGCTTTTATACTATTATCGCAAATCTATTACCTAAATAGATACCTCTACTCCATCCTTTTCTTTAATTACATGTAATCAACATAAAGCAAATAAATTGTATAACAAATTCCTATTATTTTCTAATTAGTTCATTACCCAAATTTAAAGAGATGTAGGTAATATAATTAGGTGTAAAAAATGGCTAAATAATGTACAAGGTATCCCATAAATACTTTCAATATTTGGTTAATTTCCGGACATAAAAAAAAAGAAATATACAGCCTGTTTCAAAGTAAGCGCCTTTTTTTTTTTAAGCCACACTATGGGTACTACTTTCAAAATATTTGGCACTAATATGTTTCAGGACATTCTCTACACGATGGTGATAATATCAGATTTTTAATTGAACGATTTATTTCAAAATGGCGACTTTCAATTTTTTTTAATCGGAATGATATCATTTTTTTATTATTGGGATCCTAAAAACATTCTTTTTACGATAATATTTCGTTTTTCCTAAATATTCATTTCTTTCCCTATCAAAAAGTAAACTAACATTTGAATCTAGTAGCGCATCAATGTTTTACACCCGATGTTATTTTTGTCCAAATATCAAGTAGCGGTAGATCCTTCGATCGATTGGCTCCATTGGACGACGCGGCGCTTCAATTTATGTATTGAAAAAGAAGGAAAACACTTCGAGCATTTTTTGTAAATATGTACCAAATTTTTATTTGATGTAAATTTTTAATTTTGAGTTTCAAAAAGTAGATGGTTATTGCAAAATAAAGTTTAATTGTTTGTTTTGTGTCTACCGTTAATTGATAATTGGACAAAAGTAACATCGAGAGTAAACATTCATCATTCATGCCCTACTACTAGATGCAAATGTTAGTTTACTCTTTGATAGGGAAAGAAATGAATATTTAAGAAAAACGAAATATTATCGTAAAAAGAATGTTTTTAGGATCCCAACAATAAAAAAAAATTATGGCATTCCATTAAAAAAAATTGAAAGCCGCCATTTTGAAATAATTCGTTCAATTAAAAATCTGATATCACCATCTTGTAGAGAAATGTCCTGAAACATATTAGTGCCAAATATTTTGAAAGTACATAGTACCCATAGTGTGGCTAAAAAAAATAAGGCGTTTACTCTGAAACAGGTTGTAGTATAGTTGTAATCAGAAAACGATTTCTGATTTTCTCCTGAAACAATATACAGGGTATGTCATAAATATTTCTAATATTTAAAATTTTCAACTTCAAACATTCATCCCCCTTCCCCAATGGGAAATAAAGAAATAAATGTATTTTTGACCAATTTTGGGCACCAATAAATTGGTCACGTTAAATTTTTGATCTTTATCGATTATATTATAAGTAAAAGTTCTGGCGTTTTACACCAAGGGAAATTAGTTTGGGTTAAACTTTGAGTTTGCTCCCAAAATAACGCCGCTAGTTTGGGCCCCTTTGGGTTGATATTGATGAAACGCTTGTTTTACCGATGAAGTTTTTTTATAGGCCTTAGTTTTAAATGTCATCAAAATCGGTCTAGTAGGCTCCACAGACAAACATTCTTCAAACATGGTGATTTTGGACTCGGGAGGACTCAAAACGTAGAGATTCATCAAAACCTCGGGTTCAATTTTTTTTCGATTACATTACTTTCCCTATGTATACAGGATGGTTTGGCTTGCAATGTCCAGACAATATTTCCTAAATTAATAACATTAGGGAAAAACATTTAAATTGAAAGTTATTGAGTATTATCATTGTATTTATTATTGATTATGTAAATAAATTACATATCAAAATTTGAAATTTAAACATTAAAATATTTTAGAAACCTTGTTTTTTTTTCTTTGATACAGAAAAAATAATTAAAAATACCTTTTATATCTAAATAAATAAATAAAAAAAAAATAGAATAATTAATTGTTTTATTTTAATTTTTTCTGATACGAATAGATTACAATTTAATGAGGTGCATACATAAGGTACATACCACTTTCGTTATTTTAATTTAAATAATAGTTGAAACGATAATGCGATTTCATTTGTGTTTCAATGGAAATAGGTACCTGGGAATACCTGAACATCATTGTGCCCCGGGTCATTTAATGAGCAGACCATGCTGCTATATTTTGTAATGGAATTTCAACCTTATTGACATCAGAATATTTATCGTTTTTATAATGTTTTAAATAGTAAATTATAAATCTACAATTTTTTCAAAATTTCAACAGTTCGTATTTCGAAAAACCTATGCCTGAATATACGGCTTTTGTTAAAAATATTATCAGTTATAAAAATATTCCAATTTAATCACTACTGGGAAAAAAATTCAACAAAAAATTATAAAAATTAAAATTTAAAAAAAACCCTCTATTCAGGCATTTAGGAAGGTTTCGGGACTAATTTGACGTCTTACGCGTTTCTCTAAAGTTTCAGGTAACTTCATAATAATATAAAAAGTTAGAACGTTTTTAACATTGCTCTTATGGGGGTTTGATGTGTTGCCTAACTATCTATCGAGACCCCCCTTAATATGATAACTGAGAGGATACCCAAAACAGTTTGTCCCACCAAACCGTTTAAGATAACAATCCCCACTCGGCACGACTGGGAGAATAATTCCAGTAAAGCAAAGCTGAATGGAATCGTGTATTACACAGGCGGCTCGAAAACCACTAAGGGCACTGACTCTGAAGTATACGGGAGTAATGGACGCGGCTGCAGAATATCTGTAAGCCTAGGACAACAAGCGACCGTGTTCTAAGTCGAGATATATGCAATCCTGACAGCGGCTGCTCAGCTATTAAAAGAGAACCTTATCAAAAGGAAAATCTTTATAGTGACAGACAGCAAAGCAGCTATTACAGCAATAGACTCATGTGTGGTAAATTCAGGGTTAGTCCTTGAATGCACACAAATTAAGTGCAACTCAGTCACACTGTCCGGTAGGGGGTAGTACAAAGGGCCCGAATGAGGCCTACGCACGCGTGGACTTAGGTCCCATCCCCCATTCTAATTTATATTTTTACAGTCACACTAGTGTGGGCACCTGGGCACGCGGGAATTGCAGGTAACCAGGTTGCTGACGAGTTTGCGAGAATGGCAAGCGCAAAACCACTTATAGGACCCGAAACGGCTTGTGAGGTTACCTATAACACAACCAAAAAGGAGATTTAGGCAACACTCACGAAAGAGCATCGTAGACATGGTCGAGAATCCCAGGACAGAGTCATTTCAAGATCTTCCTGGAAATCCCAAACGGGGACCTAGCTACGTCCATCTTAAAGTTAAGCAGGAAGACAGAAATGGTCACGGGTCACTGTCGCCTGAACAAACACCTGCATAACATGGGAATGACATGCAGGGGTTGTGGTGAGGCAGATGAAACACCCTATCACGTTATTTGGCAATGTGAGGCATTCACAAAGTCAAGGGAACACCTACTTGGAAATGAAAAGATTACACAAGAGGAAGTAACGAAAATTCGCCCTACTAAAATCCTGGACTTTGTGAAAGATACAGGTATTCTTGAAGGGTAGACAACGGTGTGCGGTCAATTAGCCCCGGCATTTCGCCCTCGGACACTTCGCCCCGGACATTTCGCCCTCGGATATATCGCCCCCAAGACATTTCGCCCCCTGATATATCGCCCCCAAGATATTTCGCCCTCGAAACATATCGCCCCCAAGACATTTCGCCCCGAAACATATCGCCCCCAAGACATTTCGCCTTTATATATTTCTCCCCCGAAACATCGCCCCAACATTCCATTATCCATTGTCTATTAGCTTATACAGTGGTCCAAATTTCGACGCTCACCATCGGTATCTCGGTTATTAAAAGAGGTAGAGCAGCGGTTAAATAGGGAATGTTTTTTAGAATTCAATTCTCGCGATAAATCTCATTTCTAATTCTCTTCAATGTCTTTAGATTTTCAAATAATTTTTTAAAAAACGAAATTTCCTGCTTCCAATTTTCTTCAATAACTCCACAGCTTCTAATCTGACCTCTTCTAAACTTTTACAATGTTCGAAAACATTTTCAAGACAAACTTATTGATGTAATCAGAAAACCACCGTTCTATTTTTAATTTTTTAGGTAATGTCATAATGTGTGCCAGCAATGGTTTTCATATGGCAGATGTTATAGAATTTTTATTAGTTAATTGCCTTTGAAAAGAGATTTTCAAAAATGTATAACATGCCTGAAAAATATTTATTTATGGGAGAGATATTAACAAAAATATGTATTTATCTTTAATAGCACATGAGAAATATAACCTTAAAGGTATGCAAGTGCTAAGTAACACTGTGAAATACAGAAACCAGAACTGTGTTTTTGAAAATCTACGAAAATTATGGAGAATTTGAATGTGACGGGTATTAAACCCTGGAAAACATTCCGGTGTATGGGGGGGCGATATATCTTGGAGGCGAAGTGTCAGGTGGCGAAATGTCCGGGGGGAGGAATGTCCGGGGGCGAACTGTCCGGGGGGCGAAATGTCCGGGGGCGAACGGTCCGTGGGGCGAAGTGACGGGGTGAAAAGTCCGGGGGCGATGTGTCATGGGGCGATTTGCCCTACAACCGTAGACAACATCGAGGAGCACAATAGACCAAACGGTCGCAGTGCGGGAATCTATTGGGACCACCCCCAACAACAATAATAATAATAATAATAATAAGTGAACTGGATCTGCCGGAAAAGTTAATCAAGCTAATCAAAATGAGACTCAAGAACACTGACAGGAATTAACCGTTATAAGGTTTTTGAACATAAGATTTTAAATTCTACAGATATCGTTCTCTAGCAAATTCTTTGTTCATTAGCTTTCGTTCTGTATGGAACGCCGTTTTACTTTTTAATGCCTCCTTTTGCCAGACTTTCTTTAAATATAACTGTAATTTAATTTTCACTATTTAAAAATGTTGTCATGATAAAATTAATGTTTTAAAAATATCATTCATGATAAAATTAATTATTTAAGATGTCAGTCATGATAAATGTAAATAGTACAATTAATTTTATCATGAGTGATATTTTTAAAACATTAATATTATCATGACTGATATATTTCATCATTAATTTTTTCATAAGTGATAATTTTAAAACATTAATTTTATCATGAGTGATATTTTTAAAATGTCTCTGTTGCCTATTTAAAAATATCACTCATGATAAAATTAATAATAATAATAATATATATATTTATCCTGCATGATACAATAGTGTATATAGGACATGTCAAATTACATAAATCAAACAAACATAACATACAAATATTATAAAATGAGATCCATAAATTCATGTATACTATAGATGGAAGTACCTGTGAGGATGTGTTTAACCGAGCTCTTGAAGTCCCTCAAGGATTTCATACATTTTACACTTTGGGGTAGATGATTAAATAATTTTACTCCCACAGCTTCTGGAGATTTTTTGCAATGTTGAGTCTATTTAGAGATATGCAAAAGTCATATTTGTTCCTTGTGTTATACATATGAAGATCTTTGTTTCGGTTTAGATATTTTTGGTTTTTGAAGATGAATATCAGAGTTTCAAATATATATATAGAAGGAAGAGGTAGAATTTTTAAATTTTGAAAATGTGGTCTACAAGATGTTTTAAAAATATCACTCATGATAAAATTAATGTTTTAAAATTATCACTCATGATAAAATTAATTCGTATGATATCGGAAATTACCGCCCCTCGCGTTTGTGTTTGGTACTAAATGCAGAATGAACTATATTCAATAAAGTAGTGGACACCTAAAACATCAATTGTAAATTTGAAGTGTTTTATATATTATCTTCGTTAATTACGTAGGTATTAATCGTATAATTAACAATTTATTTCATGTCGTCTGAATATAACACTCTTACATGATTTCCACGATTAATAAAACAATTGTGTTGTTAATGGAGATGTTTTAATCAAAATCATCTTAAATATAATTTGCAAGTAACAAATAGAAACGTAATAATTTTTATTTCTAATAAAATATAGATTGTGTTTTATTGTTTGTTACAAATTACTTTAAATTTTTATGTGGAATCCGGATCCGCAATTACAAATAGTTTTTATAGCATCTCCGATTTAAAATCTAATGCACGGTAGGTAGGTAGTCATTAATAGAACAGTTACATAAAGAAGGCTACTTTTCATTCACAATGACGTACCTACTCTCCGGTTAGAAAGAAAAGACTTGGAAATATAGCATCAAGTTTGAATATACATTATATTATGGCACCAGGCAGCATGTAGATGATGCGATTAGCGGTTGCCAAATCACGGAAGTACAAAGTACACTGGTTACCACAGAACACGTGTGTTCTGTACTGGTTACTACTTTATTGAATATAGTTCACTCGGAAGTAGTTTTTAAATTTAACGTGGGTGGCGGTAATTTCTCATATCACAATTAAAATTATCACTAGTGATAATTTTAAATAGAAAGATGTATTAATATTATCATAATTGATATTTTTAATGATTAATTTTATCATGAGTGATATTTTTAAAACATTAATTTTATCATGAGTGATATTTTTAAATAGCCAACAGAGACGTTTTAAAAATATCACTCATGATAAAATAAATGTTTTAAAATTATCACTTATGAAAAAATTAATGATTAAATTTATCAGTCATGATAATATTAATGTTTTAAAAATATCATTCATGATAAAATTAATTGTACTATTTACATTTATCATGACTGGTATTTTTAATCATTAATTTTTATCATGAATGATATTTTAAAACATTAATTTTATCACGACAACATTTTTAAATAGTGAAAATTAAATTACAATTATATTTAAAGAAAGTCTAGCAACAGATGAATCAAAATGTAGAACGTGAACACTAAAACAGTTTATATTACCTAGATGATAAATTTAATATAGTTAATTTATGGAGAAAATATTTTTGAATAAGAAAACTTCTGCCAGTGATATGCCAAATGGATTAATTTTTTCATACCCATATTTTTATTTATGATAATTTTAAATCATTCAAAGGTAATCAGCCTATACATGAATTAAAAATATGATAAGTGATATTTTTAAACATAAATTTTATCATGACTGATATTTTTAATAATTAATTTTATCATGAGTGATATTTTTAAAACATTAATTTTATCATGACAACATTTTTAAATAGTGAAAATTAGATTACAGTTATATGAAAGTCTGGCAAAAGAGGCATTAAAAAGTAAAACGGCGTTCCATAGTTCTGTTATGTTAAAACCACACTCGCTTACTGTTGTTAAATTCTATGATGAATAATAGTCACTCCTATACGCTCATCCAATATAGAAATTGACGAAATCTGTCGTCTACTTGAGAACTAAATAATATATGCTCAAGCTCATGCTAAGTGTCGTTGTTTTAACTCGTTGTGTTATAAGGTTATTGGATTAGCGACGGGGCGAATGAACGGCACTTGAACGGTAAGGTACCTATCATTTCACTGCTGTATAATAAGCCCCACGTTCCAAATAAAATCCTAGATAAGTTTTAAAACATTTGAAGATACATAAAACTGTAGAGTTTAAAGTAAGATCATGATTTCGGAGTATAAATTGTACCATAATTTTTATATATTTTCTAGTACCTATAATTTGATATTTTATTACAGTTTGTCACGCTACTTCTATCGTTTCTCTAATTTGTTTTGCATATTATAGTTTATTGCTTCAATAAGCACTTTCATATTTCAATAATTGAATCAAAATATACTGTCATTTCTTGCTAGTGTTTATTTGAAATTTGTATTGAAAAGACAACTTATAGTGTATTTATGATGTTTAGAACTTTTGAAAATTATAACAGCGAATTGTTTCAATATGTCAAACCAGTAAATTTACGCTATTACTTGTTGCTACCCACTTCTTGATTTTACAATAAACAATATGCATTAACAAAGCCTTTAACATTAATTTACCGATCAGGTATAATATGCGAGTGACATCAATGAAGTTAGTGTTTAAAGGAACAGAATTGCTAGAAATCTAACATAGTCTCCTATAAGTGTACTAATCAAGGCATTTCAATACCTTTTATCAAGTCACTTAAAACAATGCAGAAGCACAGAGTAGAAGCGGGTTAATGAGACTGTAGGTACATTTTGTCGCATCCCCTTACATACAGGCTCGAGCTTATATACTAGAGATTTGTAATAATACTCGAAAGTGTCGTTTGTTAATAAATTGATAAACGCTTAGAAAGAGCCAAACCATAAAACGATAAGGGTTAGAATAATAGGGAGAGCGAAAATAAAAGAAAAATACAGTTCACGACTGCAGTTTTTTTTATAACAAAGCAGTAAATGTAAATTCCAGAAAAATTTTTTATGCCACTTTCGACTCAAATTTGCAAATTCATTTAATGTGAGTGCAGGGAACATCAAGGACGTATTTACACTAAGGGTTTACACAACGGGCTGAATGTTGCCAAAGCGCCACAAGGGAAATATTGAAGATGTAGGTAACCGACTAACCGTACATTGTTTACGTTACACGTGTCTACACTCATCAATTTAATGTAAGTGTCATTAGATTACACGACTGAATATTATTAAATAATACTTGCCATGTAACACGGTTATCACTTATCAGCATCATATATTTGCTTGGTAAAAAACAAGCGATTTCACATTATATACTGTGTTTATGAAAATGTCTATTCTGCCAAAGTATTTTAAGTATCTATTGACCAAATCATGGGGTACCTATAAAACGGATATAAGTTTTAGGTGAGCTTATAATGTGATTAATGGCGTGAGAAAATCTCTTATTATCTTACATCGAACCAATGAACTGTATACTATACGTACCTGGAATGGACCCACGCCGTATTTCAACAATCAGTTTTTGTGTCAGGGGCAAACAGAAAAAGAGGACGGTAACCTGTCTTTGTCAATCTCGTTGTAATAAGTTTGGTAAATTCTCCGTCGCTTGAATAAAGTATAATAAATAATTATTGGGTAGCGATTTTTCTTGTGTTGAACTTATATTGTGTAAAACGGACGATATGGTTATTTATTATTGCCTTTCAACAAAAATTGTACGTTAAAAATTTTTTCCTTATTTAGCTTCTATTTGTGAGGGACAATTTACTTTGCAAAATAAAAAGCCAATTTTATGCTATAATTTCTTTAATAGCATCAAAATAATTCTCTTAAAAAGGTGAGAAATGGAGTGCAACTTATGGATCTAAATAAGATAGAAAGAGATAATTTCACGTCCACACTGCGGGTTGCCTAACTTCAAATTTTGCCTCACTTTCATGGATTTACGCGTCCATTCCAGGTACGTATAGTATACAGTTCATTGCATCGAACAGAGCACCATTACGAGTTATAATATACCTAAAATACACTCAATTGCAAGTTGTCGACAGAATAAAACGAGACTGAAAGTTACATGTGCTTACGGTCCATTTCCCCAGCACCCCCCACTCCGAATTTCCAAATGAAAATTTGCACACGAATTGTGCTCGTTTTGTGCTGAATTGTGCCCTTAAAATTTCGTTTTGTGCTTCACCCCTTTCACAGATATCAATAAACTTTGGGCGGTGCTGGGGAAATGCGAACACCCCCCACTTCGAATTTCGAAATGCAAATTTGTACCCGAATTGTGCTCGTTTTGTGCTATATTGTGCCCTTAAAATTTCGTTTTGTGCGTCACCCCTTTCACAGATATCATCAATAAAGTTTGGGTGGTGCTGGGGAAATGCGAGCACTCCCCACTTCGAATTTCGAAATGAAAATTTGAACACGAAATGTGCTCGTTTTGTGCTGAATTGTGCCCTTAAAATTTCGTTTTGTGCTTCACCCCTTCCAGAGATATCATCAATAAAGTTTGGGTGGTGCTGGGGAAATGCGAGCACTCCCCACTTCGAATTTTGAAATGAAAATTTGAACACGAAATGTGCTCGTTTTGTGCTAAATTGTGCCCTTAAAATTTCGTTTTGTGCTTCACCCCTTCCAGAGATATCATCAATAAACTTTGGGCGGTGCTGGGGAAATGCGAGCACTCCCCACTTCGAATTTTGAAATGAAAATTTGAACACGAAATGTGCTCGTTTTGTGCTGAATTGTGCCCTTAAAATTTCGTTTTGTGCTTCATCCCTTCCAGAGGTATCATCGATAAACTTTGGGCGGTGCTGGGAAATGCGACCCCAATTTTTAGTATTTACAAAGTAAACCTATTATTTTCATTATTTTTTTGTTTGGGGTTTATTATTATTATTAGTCCAGGATTTTAGTAGGGTGAATCTTCGTTACTTCCTCTTGTGTAATTTTTTCATTTCCAAGTAGGAGTTCCCTTGCCTTTATGAATGCCTCACATTGGCAAATGACGTGATAGGGCGTTTCATCTGCCTCACCACAACCCCTGCATGTCGGGCTTTCAGTCAGTCCCATGTTGTGCAGGTGTTTGTTCATGCGACAGTGGCCCGTGACCATTTCTGTCGCAAGTTTTATCTTCGTCCTGCTTAACTTTAAGATGGACGTAGCTAGGTCCCCGTTTGGGGTTTCCAGGAAGATCTTGGAATGACTCTGTCCTGGGATTTTCGACCAATGTCTGCAATGCTCTTTCGTGAGTATTGCTTGAATCTCCTTTTTGACTGTGTTATAAGTAATCCCACAAGCCGGTTCGGGTCCTATGAATGGTTTTGCGCTTGCCATTCTCGCAAGCTCGTCAGCAACCTGGTTACCTGCGATTCCCGCATGCCCAGGTGCCCACACTAGTGTGACTGAGTTGCACTTACCTAGTGCGTTTAGCATTTGTGTGCATTCAAGGACTAGCCCTGAATTTACCACATATGAGTCTATTGCTGCAATCGCTGCTTTGCTGTCTGTCACTATAAAGATTTCCCTTTTGATAAGGTTCTCTTTTAATAGTTGAGCAGCCGCCGTCAGGATTACATATACCTCGGCTTGGAATACGGTCGCTTGTTGTCCTAGGCTTACAGAAATTCTGCAGCCCCGTCCATTGCTCCCGTATACTCCAGAGCCGGTGCCCTTTGTGGTTTTCGAGCCGTCTGTGTAATACACGATTCCATTCAGCTTCGCTTTACTGGAATTGCTCTCCCATTCTTGCCGAGTGGGGATTGTTGTCTTAAACAGTTTGATAGGACAAACTGTTTTGGGTATCCTCTCAGTGTTCATACTAAGGGTTTTGTCTTTGGAGATTTCGTCAAAGATGAGCGAGTGCCCCGCCCTTGACGATCCCTCCTCGCCGTTAACTCTCAGCCGGTATGCCCCTCTGAGCGCCTCTGCCCTAATTGCTAGGTTTAGCGGCGGTAAGTTCAAGAGGGTCTCCATAGCTGCCGTAGGGGTGGTTATCATTGCCCCCGTGATGCCAAGGCAAGCCCTACGCTGCACCTTGCTGAGTTTCTGTATGTTCGTCTGGGTGGAGGTTTTATGCCACCACACCAGTGAGCCATACGTAATGATCGGTCTGATCATTCTGGTGTATATCCAGTGGGTCATCATTGGAGATAAGCCCCACTTGCTTCCGAACGCTCGCCTGCAAGCCCACAAGGACTTTGTGGCTTTGTTCGCTGTCTTCTCTAGGTGCGGTTTGAAGGTTAGCCCTTGGTCAAGCGTTATTCCCAAGTATTTGCCTTCTCCCACAACCTTCACCTTGGTGCCATACATTGCTATGTCTTTTAGCTTTGTCGGCCCTTTTCTTCGTGAGAAGAGAATGAGGTTCGTTTTTGTTGGATTAACCGACAGACCCTCTTCTCCGCACCATGCTTCCACTAGATTTAAAGCTCCCTGCATCACAACTGATACGGTCTCTTCAAATCTGCCACGTACCACAATCGCTATGTCATCGGCATAGCCAACCGTAGTGTAACCAGCCTCGCTTAGTCGCCTCAGCAGTCCGTCCACTACCAGGCACCACAATAGAGGAGATAGGACTCCCCCTTGTGGACATCCTCGTGCGGCCCTGACCACTACGGAGTCGTTATTAAGCGAGGCTGTAACGTTCCTATGTTTTAGCATGGTGTGTATCCACCTGCGCACGGTAGGTTGTACTCCCTTGCTTTCCATAGCAGTTTTAATTGATTCTAGAGAGGTATTATCGAACGCTCCCTCTATGTCTATAAACGCCCCTAGAGCGACCTCCTTGCAGGAGATCGCCCTTTCGGCTATGTCCACTACTCTGTGGATGGCGAGCTCACAGGATCTACCTGGTTGATAGGCACATTGGTATTTACTGATGGGCTCAAGTCCCACCACCTCTTCCCTAATGTGTCGTTCAATTAGTTTCTCCAATAGTTTTAGAAGAAACGACGTTAGACTGATAGGTCTAAACGACTTGGCTTGGGCGTATGAATCTCGCCCAGGTTTCGGTATGAACACGACTTTTACGTCCCTCCACGCCATGGGTAATGGGTATGTATCCTAGGGCAATGCTTGCCCTTAGTAACGTACACAGCGTGGTGGCTACCAGGTCGAAGCCTTGTTGTAATAGAGCAGGGAGAATCCCATCCATCCCTGGGGATTTGTACGGATGGAAATTCTTCACTGCCCACCTAATTTTTGTAAGGTTCACTATCTGACGAGCCAAACCCAATCTCCTCTGTTCGCCCTCGAAAGAGGTTCCAGAGTTATTGGTTCGCCTACGTCAGATCTTGAGAGGGTCTTTGATCCCGGGAAGTGTGATTGAAGCAAAAGCTCCAGAGTCTCCTTCACGGTCTCTGTATAGCCCCCCTCAGTTTTCTTCAAGGAACCGATTCTGCCCTCTGTTCCTCCTCGTAGAGCTCTTTGGAGTCTGGCACCTTCTGGAATTTGCTCAATTTCCTCGCAGTGCCTCCTCCACGACTCGCGTTTTGCCTTTCTTATGGCCTTATTGTATTCGGTGAGTGTGATTCGGTATGAATCCCACTCTCCCGTGTTTTTAGCTCTATTGTTTGGGGTTTACTGTTGTGTATTTGTCAAGGGTGGCCCAACGAAAAGGTAACAGGCGGGTTTCTGGCTAGAAATTTTTTTTGAGAAATACAAAAACACGTCAATTGTTATATCAAAGGGGACAACTTTTGTCATACTTTCAATCTGCAATGATTTCATCTCTTTTTAAACGGATCAAACTCTTTCCTCATTTTCCATTTTTGCAATTTCAACTTTTTTTGTTAAAAACAAAAAACTAAAAAAACGAGTGCACTGAATTCAGAAAAGAATGACCTTTCAAATGACGTATCACTTGCCCCATCATCTCTATTTAAATGTTAAGGGTTGTTCTCACAGCGCTAAGGGATGAAATCATTTCAGGTTGTAAATAATGACAAAAGTTGTCTCCCTTAATATAAAAATTGCTGTTTTCGAATTTTTCAAAAAAAAAATTTCTAGCCAGAAACCCGTCTGTTACCTTTTCGTTGGGCCACCCTGTATATATTACCTTGTTATTTTTTACTTTTTTTATTTTATTTTGTGATATTCATGGGAAAACGGTCTTCGTTTTGTTTTTATTTTTTTATTTGGCTTTAGCTTATTTGGTTTTTCTTCCTTTTTACGTGTATTGTTCTGTATATATTGTGTAAATATTGTTCGAGGTTTACTTTATTATTTTCATTTTATCTCATTTTATTTGTATACATTTGTGGGGTTTTTGTATATTTATTTTTGTATTCTATTCTATTTATTCTATCTATTTACACTGTAGAGGGATCATTTGTTTTAATGGTGGTTTATTTTATATTTTATATTTCATTTTATTATGGTTTGATTTACTAAAGGACTGGTTGTTTTTTTATTTTTTTTAGAAAATTCCTGTTTATATTTTGTTTTATTGTTAACTTAGAAGATATCTGTTTTGTTCTGTAATTCTGTTTTTGAGATTTCTGTTATTATTATATTATTATTATATATTTTCTAATTTTTTATTATTAGTGATATTGTTATTATCATTATTATTATGACCGGGTAGATGCACGGATGATGCCTGGGTAGATCACAAAAAAAGCAGGCCTACCGAAGGATAAGGCACGAATGTTTGGTCAGAATTCCCCCAACATGGATCGTCTCAGTTGGACAAGTGCGAGACACTCACAAAGTATGTGGTGTGCCGTCTCGTCCTTACTAATGTTAAGCACTTGAATTTTCAAAGCTAACATTTTATGAAAAATGAATGCTTAACGCATCTCACCCAAACATTTAAGAGTCTACTTAGGGAAAGGTAGGTAATAGAAGTATCAAAGTATGCAGCATAAATGAGTACAAAATATAGTATATATAACAGATTGACCCTGTTTCAATTAGAAATTCCAGATAGAAAGGGCTTCCATTTCGACAAATTCACCCGTAAGTTTCCGTAATATCTATTGAAAGGTGAGAGCACTAATGATGGTAATTTGTGCGCAATGGGGCTGCCATTTCCACTGCCACCCTTAATATCTTTTAGGAGGAAAAGAGCACAAAACGAAATAACGGCACAAAATGAGCACAATTGGTGTGCAAATTTTCATTTCAAAATTCGAAGTGCTCGTATTTCCCCAGCACCGCCCAAAGTTTATTGATGATATCTGTAACAGGGGTGAAGCACAAAACGAAATTTTAAGGGCACAATTTAGCACAAAACGAGCACAATTCGTGTACAAATTTTCATTTCGAAATTCGAAGTGGGGGGTGCTCGCATTTCCCCAGCACCGCCCATACTTTTGGCGATATCTCCGCAAGGGATGAAGCACAAAACGAAATTTTAAGGGCACAATTCAGCACAAAACGAGCACAATTCGTGTGCAAATTTTCATTTCGAAATTCGAAGTGGGGGGTGCTCGCATTTCCACAGCACCGCCCAAAGTTTATTGATGATACCTGTGGAAAGGGTGAAGCACACAACGAAATTTTAAGAGCACAACTCAGCACAAAACGAGCACAATTCGTGTGCAAATTTTGCTGGGGAAATGGACCCCAAGAACAAAACGATAGTCAACAAACATAATTTCTTTGGGTTTTCTATTTTTCAGAAATTGTTTATAAAACCATTTGTGTTTTTAGTCAATAAGCTTTAGCTGATTTGTAATATGATAGGGTTTCGTCGAGGGATACTTTCGTTTTTTTTTTAAATTACCTATGAATAGTTTCTCGGTTTCTAGTGATGCTTCATAATATCTCAAACTGCAATCCAACATTTTTTTCGATCCTTCCATCCAGAATTCATATTTTGCATTTTTTTCCACATTTGTTCAGAAAGTAGGAATTTTCGCTTCGCCTTGACAAACCGAAGCTCATTTTTTTCGAGAGAAGTCTGCTACAAAGTATTTTGCGCTCGTAGCTGCTAATGATAGTACTTAATCGACAAAGTGGTTTGTCGCACGTTGTCAACGATAAACTATACTTTTAACTTTTGTTAACTATGTTATTTATTTACAACATAATGACAATTGAACCAACTATGTAACACCTTAATAATTGGTTTAGGAAAAAGTGAAAGGGTAATCGATATCGGTCCCCAAAATTTGAATTTCTCAAATCGTCTTAACCTCAACCGCTTTTAACCACATCTAAAAATTTCTGCTCCTGAAATAAAAGTGCAAATAAGCGAGAAATGGAGAGAGTATAAGTAGGAAATGTTTGCACAAACTTGACCGTATAGAAAAAAAATAGAAGAATTGAAGGTATAAAATCAATGATCGAATTTGAAGTTATTAAAAGAAAAAGAAACAGTAGGACAAATGGAATGAAAATACAGAATGAAGAACTGAGTGACTAAAGGAATGAACATAGAGAAATGAAATAATTGAAGGAACAAGAGGATGATGATGATGTTGATGAAGAAGATGCAAATAAAATTGCACATCTCAATCGATATCGAGATATACAAATAAGGAATTACAGTTTCTGTTAAGAGGTGAGAAAAATTGATGTATTGAAGAACACCTTGAACCGAAACGATTAATAACACTGACAAAAGAGTTATCAAGCAAAAGGTGTAAATAATAAGAAGAGATAGAAGGAAGTGACACCGAAGTTGCAGAGAGATTTTGAAATATTATAACAGAGACTTAAAGATATGACCAAAATGTAGGAAGCGCAAACTACAACAAACAAGCAAAATGCATATATGACGAAAAATATCGGTACATTTGGTACACGAGGTGTACCACATACATAATATGTAATCCTCCTTCCATTTCTTTCCATCCCGTTTCTCTCATCTATATTGTAACCACCATCCTGTGAAATTTTCTCCTAAATTAATGAAAGAAATAATAAAGCTTTCAAATAGATATTCTTATGTTCCAATTTGTCCGAACGGGTAGATTAGTAGTGTAATTTTTGAATTTAGAACGATTAAAAATGACTTGGTAGAAATCTAAAACAATTTTCACTTAAACTTTCTTGCATTTTTCCATCGTGGGTATGAAACTCAAACTTGATCTATATGTTTGATTTCAAAGTTTATCCTTTTAATTTTATTTCATCTTCAATGGTAAGCTTTGTAAGCAGATATTTATCTGCGTCAACTGCCAGAGTTATTAGCACTTTCTACTCTTGCACTGACGTGTATCTACTTCGTATGTTATGCCTTGCTGGTTACATCTCATTTAGTATGTCATTTAGGTAACTTATGTTGGTGCATGTCGTTTCGTAGTTTAAGAAATCTTTCATTTTCTTGTTTCCAATCTCACACTTGTTCCTTATATGATGGATCTGTGGGCATTCCACTAGGATATGTCGTACCGTCAAATTACTGTAACATCTAGGAGGGGCGTCGTCTTTTATAAGATACGATGATGTTAATCTTGTATGTCCCAGTTTGTGTCTTTTAATCTTCGTCTATTCTTTTCGCGTCAGACTTTTTGTTTTTCTACCGCTTACCGATTCAGTAATCGCTCTCAGGTGTCTCTCGCTTTCTGTCCACTCTTCCTGCCATTTTTCAAATATATAATTTTTTATATTAGTAACTTGTAATTTTTTGCTTCTAGTTATTAACTTCATGTCTTACGTATGCTCCGCTCTCCATGGCGGATTTTTTATTGTTATTGTATAAACGACATCATCGGAGTTGCATGTAGAAAATGGAATTACTGTGATGTTGCCTTTTATTCATGTATGTACAATGTACATTGTACGTGTAGGTGATATCATCTTTTCAAATAAAATGTCAAACGCGTTATCTGCACAATAAAATGAAATTATGTGATTTATTCCGAATATGGCGTTTTTTATCATACATTTCTCTTATGTAAATCATTCTTTCTTCAAATATCTGCAGTGTAATAATGTCTTTACAAGTTTAACATTTTGTAGGGACTCTTGATGAATATTTCACAATATGCCAGTAATTGCAATACAATTTCAGCACGAATGTAAGTGTCGAAATTACATGGATATATTGTATTTCAATAATTGCATAATATTGGTTTTATAAATTACATTACCAAACCTGCTTGAGTATTCATGAACTTCGAATAAATTGTAGAGTTGCTAAAATTTATGCATCTGTAATTAATGTACCCCTCGTCCATCGTTGTTTTATCTTATAAAATATCTGATCATTTTTTCTCTACAGCTTCGTGACGTCAAAAGTGAATATACTTGATTAATGGAAGTAGTCAAATTTAAGATATAATCACGCTAACAACAATACGCTAACTAAAGTAACTTACTCACAAAACAAAGAAAATAAATTGCGCGAAAAGAAATGGTAAATAACGAATGATGACGAAATCTATTAAAAAAATTACAAAAAAACAGAGACAGGGCCTAATGTTTATCACAGTAACAAAGAAAAATACCATTTCAAGGGAACTTAATAACAATAAAGACATAAAGTGATTGTAGCTAAATAAGAGATCCATCAACCTTCAAAGTACAACGAAAGCATACAATGGTGAACGACGTGGAGAAACTTTATGATAAGTCCCTCATACTTCTTAAAAGGAGTCAAGAACCTACCATAAAAGATGTACAATAATTTATTATGCGTAACTTCAAAAAAAAAAACGTAACACACTTAATGGGCAAAGCAAAAGCAAAACAATCCACCGTAAAGTAATGTTACCCTGGAAAACGATCACACAAAAGCGCAATGTATATAAGAAAATTTCAATTTAATTTGTAATTCTTAATGGGGCCGGGACACTACGCCGAATGCCCACAACGCCGACACGATTTTTTGATGGCCCATATCGCCGATTAGGGACACTACGCCGACGGACTCTACGCCGACTGTGCCCACATCGTCGACAAGTCTACAAGGGACACAACGCCGACCATGCCCACATCGCCGACAGTGCTCACATCGTCGACAAGTATGCAAGGGACACTTCGCCGAATTTTTATTTTTATTGCAGAATGCAAAACTTAAACGTTGATTGCCACTAAAGCGCCTAGGTTATTTGCAGGTTTAGTATATTTTTTCCAATTGATACTTTTTCATAGTCACGTGCAACATTTAATTACGCAAATAAGTTTAAAAATAATGATATTACGTTAGGTAATTGCAATTAAAATTGCCGGCGTTGTGTCCACAGAGAAAAATTCGGCGAAGTGTCCCTTCTACACTTGTCGACGATGTGGGCACTGTCGGCGTAGTGTCCGTCGGCGTAGTGTCCCTAGTCGGCGATATGGACCATCAAAAAAGCGTGTCGGCGTTGTGGGCATTCGGCGTAGTGTCATATGCCCTTCGTAAGTACTAAACTGGGTATATTAGATTCGACCAAGGAGTATTATCATATTCTCTTTGATTCTACCTCGAATCTCTACTTGTCTTTTAGTTCTTACGATAACCTGATTATAAACCTTGCGATAGGTATTCTTGTATTTGGCACATTTTTATCCTGTAGGGAATCGTTTCTTTCAGGACACATGTTATAGGTCAAAATGTTCTTATCTACGTGCAAGTAATTAATTTATCCATTACATGATCGTAATCGTGTTGTTGATTCATCTGACACATGGCTCCAAATTTACTCGTCAACATAACTATGTGATAACTTTGTTAGATTACGAAAAGTACCTATATTATCCTGTTCGGTCAATTCGGCTCCGACACTTCGCCCTCGGACACTTCGCCCCCGGGCATTTCGCCCTCGGACACAACGCCCCCAAGACATTTCGCCCCCGAAACATATCGCCCCCATCTTCCAAACATGTAAAAATATACAGGGTGTTCGATTTGAAAAAAATGACTTTTTGGTGTTTGAAGTTTTTTAACTTTGCTACTAATTTTGAACGCCCTGTATAATCTGTGATAGGTTTGCAAATACATTTTGTGAGCCCTTATGGTTTTACTTCGTGTTTGTAAAGTATGAATGTTTTGCGTTCAAAGAAGAGCAAAAGGTGGGCTATTATAGTCCAAGCGGTTAGTAAAGGATATTCCAAGAATCGTGCATTTTGTGATAAAAGCATGAAATTTTGCACACTTGTTCTTTGGATAATTCTAAGCAATTTGAGCCGTGGCGCCACTTTCTACGCCGTATGGATCCAAAATGGCGACCGTTTTTGAAAATGATCACATTTGCGAAATTTCATAATTATAATAGGTATGCTATCCTGTAAAATATACGCCTCTTAGGTGACTTAAGTGTAAATGAATTATTAAATATTTAATTTAATACTGCCAGTTACGTTTTAGTAGGTAATATTACAGACGCGATTTTGAAATAATGGACAACATAACACTGAATTTCAATATTTAAGTAGATACACTTTAATGCAGGTGTTTATTTGCAAGCTGGTCAACTGTACCCATTAAGAGAATATCTATTTTGATTATTTTAGTACAAAGGTCAGGTAGGAGTGTAGGACGTAACAATGAAATATCGTTTTGTTTCCAATAATCAAAATAGATACCCTCTTAATGGGTACAGTTGATCAGCTTGCAAATAAACACCTGCATTAAAGTGTACCTACTTATACAGGGTGGCCCATTGAAAAGGTAACACGCCTGTTTTGGGACACTTAGACCAGTTTCTTAAAAAAACGCTCGGACACGTCAATTTTCTATTTTTGGTGGTCTATAATTAATTTCAAGATAACTTACTGTTTGAGAAGATAATAATAAATTATATTAATAATTAATATATAACTCAAATTTTAATTATTTTTTATGTAATATAAACATATTAAACTCCGTCAAAGCGACGTTTTCTTTCTCGAATCAATCTTCGCAAAAATGACCAAAATTCAATGTGATCCCGTTAATAAACTTTTGGAAAATTTATTGATAACAATTTATAGACTAATGGTCAAGGTAGGGCCATCTATAGCAGGTACATTAAGTAATGTATATTGTTACAAGTGACGGGGCGATATGTCAGGGGACGAATTGTCCTACAACCCTATATTGTACTAAAAATAAATGGTAGTCCAATATATTTTACTTAACCAAAAACCATCAATTGAGAAACTACCAATAATGTAACAATTCGATTACTTTAAGACATATTAAAGCACTGGAAACGAAACGTACCCATTTTTAAAAAATAGTCTAATTTCTAACAGAATTTTCAGTTATTATTGTCGTACGGATGAAGAACCTTATGCTCCGTTCAATAAATTTCGCAATAAAATAAAATATCAAAACACAGTTTCAATACCATCTATTTGCATAATTTAAACGCATGTATCATGTAATATTAAAGTAGAAAGTGTGTGTTTCAATTCGACAAAAGCAACAAATAGAATTTGATTTTTCCGAGATCACCTAAAAGAAAATTTATAAAATACATATCGTAGGACGTAGTGGAATCATTTTTGTTTTTTAAGAGTTGAAACGCATAAATTAGTTTATTGAGCAGCATTAATCAAGAAGTTTTTACTGCTACCTACGTATTAAATGAAATTGTAGATGTCAGAACTGTCACCAGTAAATTATGAATTTTTTCAATAGGTTTATAATGAAAATATCTCAAATAACTTATAAGAAATCATCGCTCTGCCTAACCGAATTATCGCTAATAAATATCTTTCGACAAGGAATGTGGTATGCCGCAGCTTACTTAGACTTGGGTTAAAGAGAATTTCGTAAAAGAAAGTGACTTATTTGTGATGTATTTGTTACGTGAGCTTCGTGAAAGTCTAATAACGTAAACTATAAAGCTCTTTAGAACGAAAGTGTAGATTAGTGGAAACGGGTAAATAAAATAGAGAGATCTACCCATACTAATTATACATAATAAGTAGTGCTCCACTTTCATACTTTGACCTGCTACGTTTTACATACTAACACTCAAAGCAATAAGGGACTATATAATTATATAACTTTATATGCCGATAGTAATTCTAGATTCTTAATTGGTTTGAATTGGTCCAAAGTTGATATTATAACCAACATTATTCAATCATGTACAGTACACTCTTCTATTCTCCATTTCTCTTGTTTGATGTGCATTATTCGATCTACAAACTTGCCGTTCCTTTACACATTTAAATAACTACATAAATGAAGGTAACAGTGGCAAGTGCGTAGCATGAATAATAACATTCTAAAGAGAGCAAAAGGCAACCAAAGCAGTGACTATTTGTATAAATTAAATTAAAACTACAGAAGATAAGGGCAACTCGAGCTTAAAGCTCCATTAAACGAGGGATGGAAAAAAAACACTACGTTTTTATATTATTCGTGAAATTTACTGAAATGACAACCATGAAGTTAATTGGTTTGTTACTCTGTTGGCATTTGTAACAGGCGGTTGGCTTGTGATAAAATTTGAAAGTGCGGTAAATTAAAATTACAACATTCCAAATTTACATTACTTATTATATTACTTACTCACAGTATTTGAAAAAGAAAAATGAAACTGTTTATGATGCTTTACATATTTTAAAAATTTTGACTAAATCAAGTAATAATTACTACTTCACCAAGATCACCACGATAGCAAAATAATTCTAATTTCATTTACCTACAAATTATTTTTATATGAAGTACCTACCTTTATTCTCTCTCTGGAAGGTCCCCCAAAAGAAGCTCTCCCTGTCTCTCCCTTCTGTCCAGTGAGTGTACTATTTTAGCTTCCGGTCTATTTACTGCTGTTAATAATATCCTTGTTTATATAATACCTTAATAATATATATGAGCACAATATTGTCTTTTTACATGTCAGTTATTACAATTTGAAGGTAATTCAAGATATCAACATAATGATTTTTGTTAACGTTACCTGTATTTGAAAGGAATTTATTGCTTTTAGATAATTAGGTGAGCTTATATCGCCTTTCATACGTCGTTAATGCTATTTTTTCCTTTGGCTAAATTGAAAATAAGGGGAGAAAATTGATGTTAGGTTACAAAAGCGTTATTATGTCTTTAGAGTAGGTATATAAAACAAAGTTGCAGTGTCAAAAAGTGTCATAGTCAAAGAGAATGCAATTTCGCATAACAAATGTGTTAGAGGAGAACTAACTCTTTGTATTAACTCAACAAAGTAACTCTAAATTATATCTGTGGCTTAGCTGAATAAGGATTTAATTGTTACGCCCAACAGACTGACACCATCAATTTTTCACCCGACGGAATCATCTTTGACTTTTTCTTGCCCTATTCGCCAATTTATAATGCACGTCTTCTCCATGGTTATGGATTGACGACCCTTGAAATCTATTGGATTCTTCTTAAGTAAATCCAATAATTTACTGAACGTTAAACTAACTAAAATAAAATATAATATGGCACACTTGTATTTTCTAACGGTGACTGCATATTGTATTTCCCGAAGCTTACGGGTTACATTAAAGGATAATTGGTTCGTCTTATCGCAAAGTATACTATTATTTCTGGCGTTATGGACTTCAACTGAGATGTGTTGCTGGAAACAGGTTGCGAGAGTTATTTTTAAAGTCCAAATTTCATCAAAAAGTGAGAGATCGCATAATTCATTCTTATTAAATGAATTAACTATCACCGTTGATTGAAATATTAATATTTCAATCAACGCTATCACGCAATGTATTTAAAATCTTCGGAAGCTTGCGATCTGTGTGATCATACACCCTGTATAATTAATAAATAAGAGGAAATTATTCTCTGGAAGCCCATTTTGTTACAATTAGAAAATTGTCATGAGTTTACTACTTTCTCTAAAAATCTAACACTAAAGAACATTTATTTTGAAGGAAGAGGAAGGAATTCTTCGTTATGGGTAATTTCAGTTTTATGCTTTATTTTGTAATGGATGTAGATAAATTTTAACTACGTCTTTTATGTTCATTTTATGTGCGCTCATATACTTCATACGTGCTTATCTGAATCGGAATTTATAAAAATAATTTAAGATATTAAGCAGAAACTTTAATAAAATTAATACTAATTTTAAAAATAACACCGTGAGCATGTTAATAACTGTATCTGTTATTTTGCAGGTATCGTGGTTGGACCATCGTAAAAGTCAGTATTTCTAAGAGAATAATGTAACCTTTTACTTTTATACGGATGCATTCAGTCCTTGTTTGAAACTTTTGAAGGTTTAAAAGTAATACCAAAGAGAATATACTATCTTTGGTAATACTAAGAGTTCTCTGAAAGGTGCCTTTTGCTGTAGCACAGATCGTTTTCTAAATTAATTTGGCAAAGCGCTATGACAACCCAAACACACATCCATATAGTTGATGTAAGTAACAGTTGAATTAAAACGTAGTAAAATTAACTTTATAAATAATCAAATAAGTTCTGGAAACCAGCCGAATTACTCTTTCGAAACCAACTAACAACGTGATTGGTATCCGGTAAGTAAAAGGTATTTATAGGATTTAATTATTTCCTGTTTGCTGTAATGATGTACGATATGTGATAACCTCACTAAATAGAGGTGTCAACTTTTTTTACATCAGGACTGCGATGCGGTGCGCTAGATGTGCGGAACAAACAAAAACCAAGCAAGGTAATCACTTTCTTAATTCGGAATTGTAATAACGAACTCGCTATAGTTCATTCCAAATTTTTACGGTATCGATAGAAATTGTGCACCCCTTTTTCCCTTGACCCCCAAATAAGAAGTGTTTCGATTTATAACCTTTTGCTCCGAAAGCATTTCAGTTTAGTTTGACATTTTCCAAGAAGAAGCTTTCCAGCGATAAGAATGCGCGAATGGGTTCTGTATATATGGTTGTTATGTCGACGTTTAATTGTTAAAGGATTGATAAAGAAAGCTACATTGTTATAATTCGGATCACTATTGTCATTCCAATACATGCTATATGGTCCAATATAAAAACAAGACACGCACTTTTTTTTGTAAACTTCATACTTTCCACCTCTAACGGAAATTATACCCTCATAGTGTTTATTTACAATAATTATGGCCGGTTTCACAAAGCTCCGTTAAATCGTCTGTTAACTAACATTGATTAAATGTTAACATTGATTAAATATTGGAATGCGTTTCACAAAACAAATGCGTTCGTATTTTAACGTCGATTAACTAATCAGAGAATACAGCTGGCAACGTCGCAAATTTAACGGTAGAATATTTCTGTAAAACTTTAGACCGAACGGAGAAGAACTGGAGGAGGTACGTGCTCTAAATCTTTGAACGACGTAGGAGCACAAGTACTGGCAATTTTAGGGGATCAGGTTGAGCCACTGGCAAATTTGTAGGATAGTTCCGCAATATATTTTGGTAAGATTTAGTTCATCAGGTCCTTGCAATAAATTTAAAAATATTTTCTACAACAAATCTTTTTTCTTATATATTTTTTTTTTACTCATTTTAGACGATGCCTGTGTGAACCTCGAACTTAATTTCCCCTTGCCTGAACCTGCAATACCTCGGCCTTTGCCTGAACAAGCAATACCTCACCCTTTTCCTGAACCTGCCCCAGTTCCAAAAAAGAAAACAATAAAAGAGAAGATTCTTAAAAAAACCTGCACATTAATTGAGAAGAAATCTTTGCGGTTTCTAAATAATTCAGCATTATTCCCTCCAGGTGAATTAATCCTGACGTGTGTCCAATCAATTGCACCAACGACGCACGGGAAAGCAGCTGTTCTGAAGAAATCCATCACACCAGTATCATTAATTACTTGTTGCTCAGTAGGCATCTTAATGTAGCGCTGACTTTGTCCAGCAATTAAAGGGGTGACCCGGTGTACAATTGTACATACAGAAGGTTTACTGACCCGAAATAAGTCACCAATTGTAGTGCAGTGATGGCCTTATTCCTTTTTGTAGCTGGTTCAATTGCTGGACCTATTATATGCATTAGTTCCATGACAGTTTCTTTCGAAAACCGAAATCGAAATTTATCATCCAGATTTTCAAAAGGATTATTTCTGTCCCTAATAAATCGAATTCGTCAAGGAAGAGAGTGATGAATCAGACATCTTTGAAAAAGATCATCAAATTATTTTCATATGTACTTACTCAATTTTTTTATGTTATTTATAATGTAACAAGTTTGAACTTCTTGTAAAGGTTAAAAATATTAATAAAAAAGAAACAATAATATTGTTTTAATGTTTGTTGAAAAACACTTCATTAATTAATTTACTTTAATACGTAATAATACTGTAATAAATGTCAAATAATTGGCCTAACATAAAATTAACAACACTATAATCGAGCCTTTTATGTCGATTAACTTTAAAGACAATTTTAACGACGATTATCTCTTAATTGATGTTTGTGAAACATTTAAGCACTGATTTTCAATTATTTAACTACGACTACTTAACGATGATTAACTTTAACCATGATTAGCTTAATCGACGTGTCTGAAACAAAATTTTACTTTTAATCATCGTTAAGGATTTTAATCGTGATTACATATTTAACGAGCCTTTGTAAAACCGGCCATTAGTGCTTTTAAATGCTTTTGTTATGAATGTTCGTTTATGCAGTCTTAGAGGCCTTAGGTCATTTTGTTGTTTTTGTTTGGAGAGTATACGTTGTATTGCATACAAAATGAGTAATTTGCCCGCAACTGAAGTCGCCAGAGCTGTGACAATGATTGAAAAAGGTCACACATACCGATCAGTGAGTCGAACGTTGGGTGTACCAGTATTTGTGTTCCACCGTAATGGGAAACGATACAAACAGACATGATCTTATGTGCGGAGGAGGGGACAAGGCAGAAATCGTGTAATCAGAGCCGTAGACGACCGTTTTATAAGGATGAAGACTCTGAGAAATCGTCATCAAACGGCTGTTCAGACCAGAAAATCTCTTGGAAGAAGTACGTAACGTACGTGTAAGTGATGGAACAGTGAGAAAAAGGTTAAATGAAGTTGGGTTGAAGTCATACGTGCCAGCAATAGCGCCAAAAACTTGAGATGAGTCATCGAGGTGCAAGATTAGCGTTCGCTCGTCAGCACCAAGAACGGTCCCATGCGTTAATTTTCTAATTTCTATTGGAAATATTCTTAATTTTCTTTCTTTACATTAACAGTTAATATTCTTGCAAAATTCCTACATTGTAGAGCATCCGCTCTCACGACACGTTATCTGAACCTCTATATAATTTCAACCTGCAATCAGGAGCCCTCTATAACTTTCTTTGTTCGCTACAAAGTATAACTATGTTGCACAGTATACCTATTCATTTTTTTGACGTTATACCCTTTATGCTTTGTACTAATTTGGTCATTTTGAACTTGCTGATTTACTGCCTTTAGCGTCAAGAGCCCATTTTTCTTCATTCTATTTCTTCAGTTAGCTACTCGCTCTATAACACTTCACTTCGTACTTTTTCTGTGCTCGAATATTACGTATTTCTTAAAATCAATTAAAAATTTAAAATCGACTTTGGCGTATATTTAACCCTTAGTTAGTGATATTTCGGAACCATTTGCTTTTCCGAAAAATCTAATACGTATTTTATGGCTATAACACATAAAAAGAGTATATTTAGATTTTAGTTCGCTAATCGCTGGATTAAGGTATGTTTTCTTTACTTTTCTAATTGCATCACCTAATTTCGCTTTCCCTTTTAGCGGTTTTACGCACCTATAAAAGCTAACGCTATATTTTCTACCATTTTACTGCTTCTTTCTGTGACATTTCGACTTCATTGTGACCGACGACCGACGTGGGAAACAAACCATTTCTTCCATCCCCAATCGCCTCTCCGAAAACTCAGTGGATTCAACTTTACTATACCGTCGCTAAGAAAAAAACCGCTACTAATTTTCTTTTATAACTACGTGAATTTTTAACTTCAAATTTGTCTAAAGTATTAATTTAGTTACCGCAAATTCGTTAGTTAAATTCATTTTACTGTATACAAATATTCGATATTTGATGCACCCTTTTTTTATTTCAAATTGTACCTATTTGCTCATTGATTTGCTAATTTAATTTATGACATTGTACTGACAATTTTGTTATCTAGTTACCTTGATTGTTTAGTTTTGCTTAATTTACATTCAGTATCTTAATTGCAAAATTTACTTTTATTCGGAATTCGATTTTTTTATTACGAGTTAGTAAGTACCGTAACTTTCACATTTGGTTAGCTGTATGTTAGCGACCACTTGTTTTTGCTTATTTTGTTTACAGAATTGTACGGACCGAAGCACTGTGCACAGCTGTTCACATCCGGCTCAAATTAAAGGTAAGATACTAATTTGCTATTCCCTTACTGTCTTGTAAATGACCAATCGTATCCCGATATTTTACTTTTGCTTCGCACTAGGGTAACTTAGACACTGCATTTGTTGATTAAAGTCCATCATTTGTATTTCATTATCATTATTTTTTTGTTACTCATATTTTGTTGTCAGATTATTTTGATTTATCATTATAACCACGTTAAATTTACATCTCTAATTATTTCTCTAGAACCCCGTTCTTTTACAGCTGTCAATACTTTCGTAATGCGGATTAGCAGCCCTATTTTCTTGAAAAATTACGTGGCGCCCTTTGGCTTCACCTATTTGCATACCCTAATTTTGACGCTATTTGCTCATCGTAACTGACCTACGACCATCTGCCTACTAGAAGTGACCTATTGAGGACATTGCTTCTTTTAAATTTCGTTACGAGCAATTCTTACCGTAACAACCTCACACTGTGCACGTGGTGCGTGATTACTAAAATGACGTCGGAATAGATCAAATGAACTGGTCAGCACGATTGCGAGACATGAATCCAATAGAACATGTCTGGCACATGATTGGACGCAGTGTACGAGAAACGAGAAACAAGAGAAGTGGTGCGACGAAAGCGCCTACTTGAGATGGAAGTATTCGCAAGGAGTTGGTTTTCTTGAAAAGAAAACAAAAGAATACGCCGCTCAACAAGACTCCAAGAGAGGTTACTAGAAATGAGTAGTGGTTAAATATACAGTTGCTTAAAAGCAGTAGGAATGCATCGGGAAGCAAATTTCTGTTCATTATTCCTATAAAATTGAGTGAAAAGTTGTTACATCATATTTTCAGTTAGGTAATAAAAGGGCATTGAATATCCTTTAAGTAGCTACATTTATACTAACTCGATTAATGTTAATTTTCAGGGAAAAAAGTGTAACGATTTTCAGGGCATCTAACCAGAACGAAACCGTAACCGAAAACCGGAGAAAACCGTTATTTCATGCAAACCGAAAACCGTTACTTAATCGAAACCGGTCTCTTGTAATAACCGAAAACCGAAACCGTAACCGCTATTTCAACATCAATTAACCGGTTTATTTAATTTCATTATTTAAATTTTATGTCAACATTTAAAATATGATCACTTGAACTTTTGAAGCAAAATTTCAGCTAAATAAATAAAATCATAAATAATCAAATATATCTGAAGCAGTTGTTATAGTTTGCAAACTTTATTGTTCTGGTTTTCTTAACCGGTTTCTAAACGGTTTTCCTAACCGGAAAAAGAACGGATTAGAAGTAGGTAGTATTCAAGAACGGAAACCGTAACCAATAAAAATGTAAAGAACGAAACCGAAATGAAAACCGAAACCGTTATTTTCAGCTAGTTTTTCTCTTTAGTCCGTATAAAGGGCACATAAGAAAAAATCAAAATCACTGCACAAATATCCTAATTTTTATACAGTTTGAAGCACATTGACTCAAAATAAACGATAAAAAATGTAACTTCTAATTATGATGCCGTCATAAGTTAACGTTTGAAATTTATGTAACCAAATGCGCAGTAATATGAATCGTTTCAGTTTATTTTTTTCAAAATTCGAAAGTATTAAATCTAATTTATCTATTGTCTAATTTTCGTGCTGATTAATTAACCACGCAAACTTGTCAGAAAAGTTTTTCCAATCTTAGACTCGGGTAATTTATTAAGTTGAAGCATATCGATGTTGCCGGTATCGAACACCTCACATTCATTAAAAGTAAAATAATTTCAGTCACGTCAGTTTATCGTAACTGCTAATTTACGTTATAAAAGGTAAAAGTTACAAAGCATTCGTTTGTCCCAGTAAATTCGACATGAAAGCTTACACAATGAAGGAGGGTGGTTTTCTAGGTAGCTGCAAATTTATTTGATTTCCGGAAAAGTGCTTAATGTCAGAGTTGGGAGGAAACCAAAAGTCACACAAAAGTTGTCACGTACAGAATGTGTTATCAAATGTTGTGAAAATGTGTTATCGTCACAGTTGAAGTATTTGCACCCGCACTCTGTAGTTAATGTAGGGGAAAAGATTAGACATATTTAACGTGGCTTCGAATATTTTCTTAAATTAAGTCATAAATATATAATTATTCTTTTTTTTATATACGTGTCTTATTTACTGAAAAATTTTACCACTAATCGTTACAATAAATTTAATCGAGAAAATGAATTTACAATATAACTTGTAACGTTCACAAAATCTCGCAAAATTTGTAATAACGATTTTCAGAATACCCTTCTAATAAATTAACGTAAACTTCGGGCTGATTTATCTTTCATTTGCTCATCAAAGGAAATATTTCTGGAAGCATTTTAATTAATTTAAATGTTTAGGTTAGATAGGTATTTTAATAATAATTGATCTAAAAATGCTAACTTGGTCGAAATTTCCATGACATCTTAATTTAATTAGTAGAGTTAAATAATTAAATAACTTGTCAACGTTTACTTAGGGAACGGTATGTGATACATTTTCTTATTGCTTTCTAGTTATACTTCACTTTCAGGAAGTTTAAGGATCTCCTCTTTTCACCTAGTTCCACGCACTGGGTGAAAGTTAATTAACTAGAACTTTTGTGACTTTGTTAAGTAGCAGGTTTTTTTTTGTTTGAGCCGTATAGAAGTGGGGAAAAGGTTTATATTGAGTTTTTCAATAGGGACATAACAATTTTGTATTTAAATACGAAACTCACTCTTAGGCCAGCCGCACACCGGAGGCGACGAAACTGTCAGCGACGAAAACGTCGGAGACAAACCTTTTGGTTTCCGACTGTTTCTGACCGTCGCGTCACGTTGCTGGTTACAAGCAGAATATTTTATCATTCTGAGGCAATATGGCGAGTAGCTATTTTTCTTTCCCCTTCTTCCAAGAAAATAACATAATAAAGAACAGTTCGTAGGTTTTGGATACATCCAAAAAACAAGTTCTTAAATTTTATGAGAATGAGCGTGAATAGTTTTGACTATTTATTAGAGTTGATGAGTGACAAACAATATACTGCTGTGCATGTAGCTGTATGGCGCAAAGCGGAATGAATCGAGGTCCCAAGCGACGAGATGTAATTCCAGGAACCTTTACTCTTTTGCTTCAAGCTTACAAGATCAAATTAACTCAAGAGATGAAGCCGCGTACTCATTTGAAGCGCCAAAATTTGTCCGATTGGGTTTCAAGAAAATTCTGAATTTCATTGAAAAATGATCGATGAAGTTCATTTTTGGCTTAACGGTTTTGTTAATAAACATAATATGCGTTGTTGGACAGCAACAAAGAAATTCACAAAAAATGACTGAGTGGTGTGGATTTCATGTCGTAGGTATGATTGGACCGTATTTCTTCGTGGATGAAAATGGTCGCCATGTTACGGTCAATGGAGTTCGCTATTGCCATGTTGCAAGACTATTTTTGGCTAGAATAGTTCCAACAAAAAGTTAGTTAAATTATTGATCTATTGAAGAGAAAGTTCGGTAATCGCGTAATCTCGAGAAATTTTCCGATCGAATGGCTCCCTCGCTCATGCGATTTAACGCCATTAATAGAATAAATTTGAGCCCGATAATTACAATTATTCTGTGTACAAAATTGTTATGTCCTTATTGAAAAACTCAGTACTATAAGCTATAAGAAAGCTCAAAAATGCATTTTCTTTCAATTTGTATATTTTTTTGGTTTTGGGAATTGCAGGACAATGCAAGTAAGAGGTTTTGGCACTCTTAAGCTGTGTTTATGGACCACCTTGTTTATTACACACTATTGGAAATTGAATGACTCGATGATCCCGTCTACAGTGCTGTTCACTCCCACTCTATACATTTGTTAGTCCGCATCGTGACTTCACCTGCCAAGTTACTTTCTGTTTACTGTACAAGGTTATACTTTACGAGCAGATTTGCAAGTTCCAAAAATTTTTCTCTATTTCACTTATATTGTCTTACCTGTGACCGGGAATCTTTTAATATCGAACATTCTGGTGAGAATCTCTTGTCGCTGTTGTGATTCCCTTTTTGATTTTTTGCGTTCTTTTAAGGTTATGAAAACAATCGGTAACAAAGACCAAAATATACTGCTGTAGAAGGAGGGTGGTACGTACAACTTTTTCGCCATATCCTTCCTTTGGCTGTAATCTCAGACGTGTCAGCAGATGTGGAATGAACTATTATAAAACCTTTTCAACGCATTTGTTATTTTCTTACAGACATTACTAGGAAACACGCATGTTGCTCGTTTAACGTAAGAAAAACCAGAGGAATTCGTATGGAAGATTTTCATATAGTTTTAACATTTCGCTAACTGATTACCATTTTTATGGGACTTGAAATACTGGAAGTAAAGTAAAAAATTTAGCAATTGTTAGAAATATGGGTGCCCCTTTTAACGTATATATTTGCATTATTAGAAACACATATAGTAAACACATGTAAACCCTTCCTTAGGAGTTTGAATGATTTAAATCGCCTAAACATTGAAGTTAATGATGCAAACGATCCCGTCAAAGTATTGATGTGTGTAGGCCACTGTTTACGTTTAATATTGGTACGCCTTGTACTATGACGTTTCCATTTCACTACACAATAGTATATTACAGTACAAATGAAGAAACTAAGAATTTCGCTCACCCATATGCCGTTTCGCAAACGAGGCGTTAGCCGAGTTTGCGAATGCATAAAGTGAGCGAAATAGTTTCTTCACGCGTGCTGTATAGCGTTTTGTTCAATCCTGCTACTAGAATTTCAAAAATCTGCTTTTTAAACTTCGCAATTTTGACAAGAGCAGAATAATTTTATCTGTCAACACGTTATTCCAGTGGGCGAAATTTTTTTTCACCCACAAGTGAGTGAAATAATATTTTCGCCCACCCGTTGCTATGAGTGAGGAAAACAAACGCTTTCGCGTTCCGTATCCAAGTAAGAAACTACAAGTTTCCATAGTAGGATTGAACAATAGCTATTTATCTACCAAGGGAACAAAGTGATTAATTTTCTCCCGCGGGTGAAGTTTAATGCCCGACGCGAAGCGAGGGCATTAATCACCCTCGGGAGAAAATTTCACTTTGTTCTCGCGGTAGATATATGATTTTTTCTTATATGTGAATTTATTTTCCGTTCACAACAATTATACGTTACCATTAGTTATTTTTAAAAAATACATCAAGAAGGGTTTTGTCATGTGTCACAATTTATAATTAAATATATTTCATCAATATCTCATCATTTGTAGATCGGTATTAACGCTTTTTGAAATGTCTAATGAGAATTCAGACTCTGATGTATAAGAAAATACACCAGCCGAAATATTAGAAGCTGCTAATGAAGCGACTTATAATACAAGGGAGAAAAAGTATAACAAAATTCCCAAGGGAGAAAAAGTGGTACTTTGCTCCCTCAAAATAGGGAAAATACATCCACTTTCCACTCACATATAAGAAAAAAGTCATTAACTTTTACCATTGATTATATACAGCTCCACTCAGCAAACAAGATAGTCGGAAAATATGTCAACTAAAATAATGTATTTGAAATTTTTGACGCGGCAAATTATTTGTCCAATCATATTTGAGAATTCTAAGGTGTATTCACAGCTGAAAGTAAATTATTACAGTTTACAGCTGACATTTTCCGCGTGCGTTTTATTACTTAATCCTTTTATTGTGTTACTCTTGTTTGTTAAAATCAGTCTTTCTGATGACTTCTCATGCAGCGTACAACAGATTTATGTGTATCCAACAACACACATTTAAATTAAGCGCCCAAATATTTTTTTCCGGATTGTACCTTAAAAGCTACTCTAGCGCCGGTATCCCCTCTCCAACTATCTTGTTTGCTGAGTAGAGCTGTACTTCGTTATATAATCAATGCTTTTACTCATTTCACGGTCAGTAATCTCATTATGGAACCTGTCAAATGCTAATTTTAGTGTTTCTCGTATCCAGAGGAGGCGCTATTGTTGATTATACAAGCGGCATCTTCCTGTCATATTGACACATTGAACTGTACGCTATAAACAACTGGTAAGGAAAGGCGCATAAGTAACACTGAGGCCACAGCCAAGTTAGGCAACCCTCAACGAATGAGTATTTCTATCTTTTTCTTTTGCACGCAACGGTCATACAAATGATGACATGGACCATAAAATGCAGGTGTCAGGTAAAAAAATACGTTGCGGCAGTTATCTCTATCGTCTGCTTTTCTACCGCAACAAGCTAGAAGGCGACAGAAGTACCTACTCTGCATCTGTCTTTGTCAGCTTTTACGCATATAATGCATTGGAATCGTCCGTATTCCTTCCAATTGCGTATAGTGTACAGTTCAAAGTATGTATGTATGTATGAAAGTCGAAGTAAACTTGCTTCTTTTTCTATAGTCGAAGTGAACGCATACAATATTGGTAAAAGAGAGAAATCCGTATAGAAAGTTCATAATTCCTCTCTTAAACTAAGCTTATTATTTAAATTTTTCCGCCTTTTTGGTCGTTTAGTTTTTCTCCCAACCAGAGACGGCGCCACATAACAACTTCCAACATTTGACTATAGAGATTCCATTCTATAACTTTTGTTCTTTTTCTTGTTCTTTTTCTATGACTCATTTTAATAGGAATTTTAGCTTATTTTTGTGTTTATTCATAACTAACCTTTGTCGGAAACTTTCTGTGGCAATATCGGATAAAATATTGAATGTATTTTGTAACGGTAAGTTATTATTTTCTCATTTGTCGATGAAATCTATTTTACAAGGCACGTTCAATTGAAGCCGCCCTTTGACGAAGTTAGCTTTTCAAATAGGTGTAATATTTCAAATGAAATTTTGTACAATCAGTAGAGCATACAACTTTGACTTGAATAGAGTTTGATGTGAATGATGTCAATGTACGGCTGTACATAAAAGCCAATAGTAATTGAGTTTAACAGCCAGTAAATGTTAATATAAGTTTGTATTCATGAAAAGTTGACACAAGATGAAAAAAAAGCAAAACAGCGTATTCCTAAACGCATCCTAATAATGATCGAACACATTCTGTGATTGTATGTATTACAGTATTTGGTATTACGCCACGTAGGTGGCAATGCAGTGGCGATGAATTTTACACTATAATCCTGACCTTATCTTCTTCCTCTTTATATGTATAAAGTTGAATGTCATAAATCGGTTGTTTTGCGGGTTATGAACCCTTGGTCCAAAGTAAGATTTTTGGCTATGATGAAAATTGCGCACGTGCATGTTGGCCCGTCCGTCACATTACGCGAATAGACTCGAAAATCGTAAGAGCTGGAGGGCTGAACTTTTGCATGACAATCACACAAGACCCTGGGGTGGTTTATTTATTTTATTCCTTTCATTTTCATATCGTTTAATTTAATTTAATCTTCTCTAAATTTCGCCATTCTTGTAAGAATTAATTTCTGTTACACTCAAATATTCTTGATCTCATTTAGAGTATTTAATTATGAATTCATTGTATCATTACTTCACTTCACCAAATACGATGGACCTCATCAATTTATCTTGTAGAAACACAACGCGCGGGTATTCCTGAGCAAGAATAGAGAGTGTGATCAAGGCAGAGAACAATAATTGATCGGTGTTTTGTGACAGATTACATTATATGTATATATTTTCATATTTTGTTGTTGATTTATTTATTAATAATTCCTACAATGCGATCGTTACATATTGTGTCTTGTGTTTATAAATTGTTGCCAAATTTATTCAGTAGTCAATATGGCTTTACAGCGAAAATCTAAAAATATAGAACAGCACGAATTGCTATAGGGTTGATAGAGTAGTTTCAAAATCTCGTGGCACTCGAAATGCGCGGCAGAGTTTATTTCAACGCGATATTACGATACTAATATGAAGTTCAATAAATAATTACACCTATATTTATTTACTCTACATGTTTAGGATGGCATTTTACCTACCGATGTTTCTCGACGTATAACGTCGTTCCTACATTTCGAAATTGTGCCACGAGATTTTGAAACTACTCTACCTATCAATGGAAGGTTATGGCCATCCGGATCATATCCACCAACTAAAATCAATCAGCTTCCTGTTTAGGGAAAGGTAATTGTATATAGACTTACCTTGTGAAACTCCATTATAATCATGCCAAGAACTAAAAAAAATTTAATGGCATTACTTGTTATAATTAGTATCTATAAAGTTACTCTATGATAACTAATGGACATCTAGTATTCATGTCCACTAACTAAAGTCGATTACTTCTAGTACATCGTAAATCTTTAGACTTCATAATAAAAGCCCAAAATTAAAATCAATCCAAAAAATTCTCTTTTAACTGAAGAGCAAAAACGAATCGTAGATTTATTCCTATGAACCTGAATATAAACGTCGATTCGCTGTTTGGGTGTTTCAAGGGGAACAAAATCCGATCTTTCCGGCAGTGTGTCGAAGAAAATGGTTGCAACGTTTAATTCAAAAGCAGATCGTATAGTCACAAATCCATTAAAAAACCGAAGAACTGTTAATGCAGATGTGTATACTACCATTTGTTTGCCAAAGGTAATTGCTGATTTCAATCTCCGGAGTCGATGCTATCAAAAAGTCAATTTCGGCTACTCCAACTACAGACAAGAATAACGGCTTCAATCACTGTTTTTAACGGATGAAATAGTGCATCGATCTTCCTGGATAAGCATATTTAAATTATTTACGGGTGCAACAATAGTAAACACTAATAGCTACAGCTCATTATATTAGGATTAAGTCATTAATCGACAATTTATCTTCCCTTATTGCAACATCTCGATATTTTAAAAGAACAAGAAACCTTTGTTAAAACTCTAACTTAGAAAATTAAGTAATATTTGTCATTGTTTCAGTAATTATATGTTCTCAGTGCGCAAGTGTTTGATTAAAACCTATCGTTAGTGTCGACCATATCGAACCTTCTAGTGTTGAAGATTGATGTCAAAGATGATTTTTGTGATATTCACAACAGTAGCTTAATCAATTTTTCTATTATTCTGTAAGCCCATAAATAGTATATTATTTTATGTGGCGGAGAAGTACAACTTTTCATGGCGCGCCTGTGTTTAGCCGCCGAACGAAGTGAGGCGGCTAATAGAAGGCAAGCCATGAAAAGTAACTTCTCCGCCAAATAAAATATGCTATTTTTTCTTCAAACTTCCTCAAATTTACGCAAAACATTTATTTTTAAATGGTTATAAGGGATATTATTAGCGGCGTTCGTTAAATTAAACGTCATTGTCAAATAGGTAGGTATTTGTTTTCACGAATAGGACGAATAGGTAGGTAAAAGTGCTGTTTCCTTGGTAACGCATGAGAATCACATTGTTTTACCTTCGGCGGCGGAAAAGTGTTGCTATGACAACACTTTTCCCTCCGGCGGCGGAAAAGTAAAATTAAAATCTGTTCTAGCGATAAATGTCAAACTTTGGCGCCTACTATTCAGTTGAATAATGACATAATTTCTTGACGTTTGAAGAAAAAATAATATTTATGCTGTTAGAGGACGACATTCGGTTTAGTACACATTTCTCGGCGGTTTTGAGGTTTTTAATTCATTTACCAGAGAGGAACCTTGCTCTGTCAATCAATCAATGACTATTTTTGACTCTCCCGACAGCTTTTGAGTAGGTAGTATAGAATGTCGTGCATATTCGGTCATAAAGGAACCACAGGTTGTCCCTATATTAAAGCATTATTTCATTTGTTTTTTTGTTTTGTCAAATTAAATTCTTTTAAATATTGAATTGTTAAATTATTATATTTATTTCTGAAAGTATCAATGCAGTTTATTGGCCAGACTAATTCCTATGACGCAAACTGCGCAAATGGATAATTCCGATAAAATACGAACAAAACAAATCTTTAACAATACAAAATATACGCAATTTAGTATATCACATCGCTTGCAATACTTTTTATACAGAAAAATGGAAGGAACCTTATATTACCTACTTTAAAATAGCCGCATCCGTGGTATTGTTGTAAGCATGCCTCCGAGCCTCCCAAAGCATAAATTTAAGACATTCTGCTCGAAAACCTTTTATCGTTGAAAATGAAAACGTATATACACATTTATGTTATAGTACTTATATAAATTGTAAACCCTTTTTTATATCTTTTCTACTACTTAGTCCAAAGTTTGCACAACTATTTCTTTAGATTCGGTATATAATAAGATGGCAGGTAATCCATAGAAATTCTATCACAAATAATTTATCTCTAAAGTTCAGTCTCGTATTTACACTTCTCACCTCGTCTCTCTCACGATCACGATTCTTGAAGGATGTATAAACATTAATAAATTCTACACGTTGCTTATTGTGTTAGGTAATGTTTATAATAGCTTTCGCCATTTTTGGTAGCTTTGGCCGTATTAAATAAAATTAGGGACAAATATTTAACGTCCTTAACACGTTGACTGCCGCCTCGGTCAATATGACCGAGAAAATAACATTCCCCCAAGCCGACGCGGTCTATGTGACCGCGAAAAATTTTGCTCTCAACGCCGGCTTGGTCAATATGACCGAGCCAGTTTTTCGCATCCCACACGCCAGACGCTCGGCATAAAATTGTTTCGACTGTGCAAATTGACCGAGCTGGCCTAGAAGAAGCGCTGCGTCGCGCCAGTTTCTTACGTAAAATTTTTCAATTGACGGCGCCCGCGTAAAACATTCACTACCTACCTTTCACACCGCGCCCGCCGGCTCGGTCCCTATGACCGAGACACATTTTCTCGATTTTCTTAGCAGGAGTGATGAATATTTGAAAATTTCTTTCGTGGGACTTCATTATTTATGGATATCTATCTCTGCGCATTACGGCCCAAATGAAGAAAATTTTCTCCTTGATGGGATCCATATAAGTTGTTACGACGATTCTCCAAATGGGGTGGAAGCAAATTAAGTAATAAATCACACAACCTTCCCCATGTAAATTTTAATGTAAAATTGAAGTTATTGAAGTTGTAAAACGAAGACGAAGTTAAATGTAAAGTGGTGCAAGTAACACAGTAAAATTATTAATTAATTACAACATGTTTCGACAAACGCAGTTGTCATCATCAGGCTAAAAATTGTACACTAAGCAATAAAAACTAAAGATAAGTGAATACTTACTAATGTGTAAGAAGTTACATTTGTTTAAATTAAATGGTGTCGAGGTGAGATGGAGGGTGCATGATGAAATTTAAATTGTCATGATTAAACAGACAGGTCATAATCGCTGAAAAGCAAAAGTTAAAACCACAAAATGCAAGGGAGTACTTACAATTCCCAATGGGAACAATTGAAAAAATTAATAAAACATTAATAAACAAAACATTAAAAACATTAAAAGAAAATTTTGATATGCCCCTTGACCCAAACGTATAATACAAAAAAAACGCCACGGCAGTCGACATTCAATCTCCCCTACTAGCGATCACATACACAAAGGATGATATACCTTTCCATGCTTTTATATTTTATCAGTTAATGTTAACGATTATCTGACTTTTATTGTTATTTGTAAGTGGTGGGAGTACGTTTATATCAATTTTATGTCTCATTATTTCAATACCACCCATTATTCATTTCTTTTAATTCCTTTATGGGATCAATAAATAATATTCCAAGCTTTATGATAGCTTTTAGTCCAATTTAACTTAATTCTATTAACTAAATTATTAAAGGCAAATTATTCATGCCATTTATTAATATTAAATTTATAAATTGTGCCGCCAATCTACAATGGTCAATGGTATCTCTAGTAATGGGCTTTCTACACCGAATTATTATCCAATTGTAATAATCAAATAATAAGAAATTGTCAGAAATATGAGTAACACTAACTTTCATGAACCTATCACAGAAATAATTTTTGAAAACGGAGGAAGACTAACTGCACACAGGAAATTGTAAATCAATGCAACAGCTATTATTCGAAATTATTACGAAAAATAGTTCTCTACAATACGTGAGTAATATAATAACAGTGGAAAATGGTTGGACCAAAATATTAATCGGCAAAGAATCCTGAGACAACAGCTTTTATTGAATATACTGACTTCCATAATAGTTGAGGAAATAAAGCACTGAACCTACCAAATTTTTGTAGTAAGACGGATTGAGATGGGGTTTTTTGCATTCGCTTCCTAAATTTAATAGGAAACTTTGTACCTACTTTTCATCATGTTTTTTTTCGAAATTGCATTTGTGCAGTCGAAAATGCATCCTGAACAATGCATTTTCTTAGAAAAAATTCATAACTTCGTTATAAACTTCTAGAATCGACTCAATCCGGGTTCAAGGGCGTTTTCGAGGTCTCTGATCCCGAATATGACCTCCAAATTGCCTCACCGCCCACCTGGAGCTCAGGATGGCTGAGCAACGTCATCTCCGAAGCTTTTTCTGAAATTCACGCTCAAATGATTCTAGACATCTCATCCGAGGGTGTTTAGGGTTGCTAATTCCAAATCAGGCATTGGAAACCGTCCCCCGCGTACCTGGTGCCCCGCAATATAAGGTTGGTAGTTAGAGTAGTTTCAAAATCTCGTGGAGAACTTCGGAATCCGCCTCTGCAGACGGACTATGTACCATGCACGGCTGGTCAGGTCCGGATAGAGGTCCTGGAAGAACCCCGTCCTAGCAATTACAAATTATTTTCGGTTCACTAGGCTTGAAATTTTAGTGAAACTCCAGAGGATGACGTTGATGTCGCCGCGGTGTGATGCACCAGGTGTCCGTTAGCAAGTATCCGGTGCCACATTCGACCTAAGCTACCCAAAAAACCCCGGAAACAATTTTTGGTTCCCTATAGTCTTGAAACTTCAGTGAAACTTCAGAGGATGTCGTTGATGCCCGGATGTGGGGCAACAGGTACGCGGGGGACGGTTGCCGATGCCTGATTTGGAATCAGAAACCCAAACAAACTTCGTATGAGATGTCTAGAATCATTTGAGAGTGAATTTCAGAAAAAGCTTCGGAGATGACGTTGCTCAGCCATCCTGGGCTCCAGGTGGGCGGTGAGGCAATTTGGAGGTCATATTCGGGATCAGCGACCTTGAAAACCTCCTTATACCCGAATTGAGTCGATTCTAGAAGTTTATAATGAAGTTATGAATTTTTTCTATGAAAATGCATTTTTTTCGACTGCACAAATGCAATTTGGAAAAAAAACATGATGAAAAGTAGGTACAAAGTTTCCTATTAAATTTAGGAAGCGAATGCAAAAAACCCCATCTTAATCCGTCTTACTACAAAAATTTGGTAGATTTGGCTTATTTTAGTGCTTTATTTCCTCGACTATAACAAAATATAACATCTAGAACTACTATCGGAGTAAAAATGCAAGGCCTCTGACTTTAGAAGCTTGTATCTCAGTAATTAGCAATCATAATTTAATGAAATAAAGTGCACTTAAAAGACCATTTATTTCTACAAAAAGGTGTACAGTTTTAGATTTTTACAATACATCGTTAATTTTCTGTATCAGTGTATGTGAGAAAAAGCGCTAATTATGACTCAAACCGCACAAGCGCTCCACTTTAAAAATTAATTACGGCTATATTATTGAAACTGAGTGGTAGATACTTATATATTTGAAAAATGTATACTTTTTTGTTAATGTGAGATGCTTTTGAGACCAATTGGTTTATTAGTCTTAAAGCTATAATGAAAAAACGACATCTTGTGTAACTCAGTACCTGAACGTTCGATATTAACAATTTGACAGTAACATAACAAGGTTAAAGCAATTATATTGTGGTCTAACACGATTCACAAAAATAATGTCATTATACATCGTTTTTTTTTAAAGAAATTTTGAAAAAAGGATGCATGCACCAGTTGGAGGGGAGAAGCGCGGCGCGCGGGGCAGCTGTTGTCGTACACTATTGCTATGAAGCGCATGGTTTTGTACAATGCAAAAGAATAATCACATTGTTGTGGGTTGCCGCTCGCCGTTTACGATGTGGTAGATTACCTCTCGCGGGAATATGTGCGTCTTTCTTTCGCGATAAACATAACGCATTTACTTTGAATTACAAGACAACAAATTTTATTTTCAATAAGAGAATAATGCAGTTAGATTTAAGTAATATCAAATTTAGCATTTAAAACAAGAATTTTTTCTTTAACTTCCGTAAATTGCAAAATAGCACATTTTCGGTTAGGGCTTATACAACCAGTTAATCATATGAATAATCAATATTTATTGGCTGTCGACTTTTCAGAAGTATGTGTGCTACAACATTTGTAAATTTGGTAACAATTTATGAAACAATAACAATTTTATGATAAGTTAAAACTGACCGTCAGCCAGGAAAATACTAAATACAGCGTTTTTATTGCTGTTAATTAAAATAAAAGTTAAACAACTGATTCTCCCACTTTGATTTTTACACATGTTAAACATATACATATAAATTACTAATGTACTGCCCAAAAATGAAGAAATTTCACCCCTCAGTTTTTTCGTTATGACCACTTCAAGTCAGAGGCCTTGCATTTTTACTCCGATAGTAGTTACGGTTTTACAACCGTCATGGGCGGGTGACGAAAGTTTTGCCAAAGCTTTTACACGTATTCTTCCCGAATTGTAGCCCCCCGGGGACGTCCAGATCCAGGTCCAGAACAACGTCGGTGAACTCCTTCTTACCTTTACTTATCTTTTTATCTTTACTTGCGTTCAAAATCATTTAATTGCCAATAATTTGTACGTTCTTTTTGGTGTTTGTAAAGGTTGAGAACCCAATAATGCACACAAAAATGAGGAAAATTATCAGTTATTACACACCAAATAGCTTATTTCATAAATGTATTGTTACTGTGTGAAAACAAGCAGATGTAAGAAAAACCGATAGATAGATTTTATTCAAATTGTAATCCTCAAAATAGCAATTTTCTAAAACTCTCAGTCTGGGCAAATCGCTAAGGAGAAAATACAACACAAATGGAAGAAAGTGAAGTACAAAACGGGTACAAACTTGTATGGAATTAAAGGGAGTGCAAAAGGAAAATAAGTAAAAGAAATAAAATCTAATGTCGTTACCCTGTCACAAAAATCAGTACTTTGTATTTCAAACTAACAGACAAAACCATTATACATAAACAAAATCAAAGTCAAAATTAATTCAAACACAATTATTCATATTGGTGGTTTAATGTACAGACTGAAGGTTAAATTTTCAATGGATTGGAGAGTCGATCACAAAAATAGACGAATGCAAGAATTGTAATTGGTAACGATATAATTAGTAGGGGTGTGAAACGGTTCCGGATCCAAAACAAGATCCGGTATGGATCCGGATCTTCTCCGGATCTCCAGCTACGATATATCCGGATCCGGATTTTTCCGGATCTCATACACAATTCGGATCCTTAAGATCCGGATCCGTAGATCCCGATTTGTTTAAAATGGAGGTATCTGTATCAGTAAATGAAAATTAAATCCGGATCCTATGTAAATTAACACTAATGCAGATCCGAATTTAACTCACAAATCCGTAGATCCGTGGATCCGGATTTAACCCCCAATTCCGTAGATCCGGATTTAACCTTCGGATTTTCTATCCGGATCCACAAAAATCCGGTATTCGGATCCACTCGATCCGGATATTTTTGGATTCGATACCCGGATCCATAAAATTTTCGGATCTTTACAGTCCTAATAATTAGCAACTGGGGATTGAAGGCGAATTTCTCAAATACAGAACATATGTGTACCAGAGCAAACAATGGCGTACGACCGAGGGAAAATCCTGGGATGGATGTCCCCACAAAAAAGAAAATTAGGAAGTCCCTCAACTATATGAAAAACATATTTATTATATGAAAAAAATTTGTTCAATAAAAATCCAGAAACACTTATGGCAAGAATTAATAGTTATAGGTATTTACCTACTTTAATCTAAAATCAAAATAGCATCTGGGTAATATGTAGAAATCGATTGAACAAGTTGCAGTAGCATTATCGAGAAACACCATTGTCCTGTTTTAATGCAGGATTAATTCTCTACTAACGCTGTTCGTATATGAAATCAAATGTAATTCAATTTTAGTTTAGCCACACAACGTGAATTTCATAGTTATTGTTTGCACAAAATTGATATCGTTCATCTATTTGAATGCGTCGCGCTGCTATTGTGCGGTCTAAAGCAATAACAAAGCATCTGGGAATGCAGTGCGTAATCATAACCAACCCTTTTCCGTCATTGAAATCTTAGTCCGACTGTTTACTAAAAAATTTACTATACAAAAGCAGCATACTTCGTATTACGTAATATTGTATTGTAACAAAGACATTCTTAATTCTCATAGAAAATTAGAGATATTGTTGTGTGAAACCCTAATCTTATCGAAATTTACTTACTGTGATGTCTTGTACGGTCCTTGCCTAGATTATGTTTTGTCGAGACGTGTTCAAAAACTTTAAAATGCTTGTGTTTGTTTTATCTTCGATCTCAAAAAATGGGATCATGTATCTGAAAAGTTACGTGAGCTTCGCTGGTTGAATATGACTAACAGGTGAAAACTACATTTAGCGTCTTTTTTCCATGGTGTAAAGTTATCGTCGATTCCCAAGGGTATCAAAAACTATACACTCTCAGTATGAAAGTTGGGAACGTGTGGTTGTCGAGAATCAACTGACAAAAATATGATACTTCAGATCACATTGGTAACAAGTATCAAAAGGCGCAAATTCTTATAGAATTTTAATTTCAACCAACTTCAAATCTGTAACTAATTATGGCATATACTATATACAATATATATGTATATAACTACCCCCTCTCCCCTCCTCAGACACAACCACGCCGGATTCTGCACAAATGAGTCATTGTTTTTCTTTCCACCCTTAAGGGAGATGGGAGTGGAGAGGGTGACGGATAATTTGTAAATCACGAAAACATTTTAGAGGAAAAAAAAGTAAAAAAAGAGCGTTTTTCTGCGGACGTGCAATTTTCCCCCTTTTCACCCCCAAAAAAAGGGGTTGCAGTTGGGGGTGAAATTTGCAATTTGAATATCGGTTTTTATGGAGAATCCAAAAGTAATAAAAAATAGGTGTTTCCATTTAAGTTTTGAAAACTCACCCCCGCTCCACCCCACAGGAGGGGTGAGGGTGATGTTTACGTATCATGACTCAATAGGTTTCAACAAATAAAGGAAACGTATTTTTTTCTTTTTGTAATTGGACGTGTCGTTCTCGAGATATTAAAGGTTATAAAGATTATAAAGGGTGTATATTTTGACTTTAATGGCGTCCCGACGGCGAACGGGTGATCCGATCAAAAAATTTACCAGCGATTTGGAATTAGTGAAGAATTTCCTACAAGATGACACCACTTCCAGCTTTCTAAACCCTGTAACATCGACCAACGCACAGACACACAGACACACAGGCACACAGACATCCGGACGAATTTAGTAACCAACTTTTTGAAGTTGGTTGAAAATATAGATGTAGTTAATCTCAGTCTTCCTCACTGATTGTTTGATCAATATAATCCGTATCTATATCATTCATTGTTTTGTTAAAGTTTCAGAACGTGTAGTTGATATCCACCTTAAACATTACCAAGATGCTTTAAAAAATCTTCCAGATTGTGAATCCGATTATAGATTAGAATTCACAGTTTGGCCACATATTACTTATCGTAATCGATAGGATTGTCACGGCAAGTGAGCAACTATTCTAGTGTTACTGGAGTTTCTCTAAGGGTGTTATGAATTAATAGTCTAAATTCATTGTAATAATAGAAATTAAAGTGACAGCAAACAAGCTGTAAGTTACGAGAACAAAACGTCTAATTTCACTGGGAGAGTTTGAGTTAAGGTAAAAATACATGAGATACAATAGCATAAACTTAGAAATATGGAAAATAACCCGAAAATTTTCATTCATTTAATATAGTTATGACCAATAAGTGCAAATTTAAAGGTATCAAAAAAACCACAAAGTTGGGCACGTTTCGGCAGCAAGGGTATCATTATCAGCCATTTTCATGGTCGCGTCGCACACTTCGTTGTTTTCATATTAATCTTTCCCCCTGAATTGTACATTAGAGAGGGTAATATAGATGTGTCTTTACCTTGGATGTTGTGTGGTGTCCTTGTTTGTCATCTGCGTATCTCAACAACTTCAGTAGAATCTCTTTGCTATATAAAATTAGTTGCAGATGGTGGCGACGATGTGCACCGAAAACTAAGCGAATGTGTACCATATGGGTGTTCTATAGTCATCTAAAAAACTGAATGCAGATATGACATTTTGAGAAATCGTATAAAGTAAATAAATTGATGGAGTGCCTAGAAAGGCTAAACATCGACAAAGCTTTTAAGAGTGGAATAACGAAAACTGTAGGATTAGGAATTGTGTTAAGTGCGTGATCAGCGGATGTAATCTTACCGTGCGAGGGTGCTGATTTACGCGCAGGTTACGGAAGCAGTCCTAAATAATTCGCGACTTGATAGTATGTATAAAGACAATTTACGCAAAGACGATTATTTTTAGAGTTCACCTCAATTTATGTATAGGAACATTAGTTTTATTTAATATCCAGTGTGTCGCAAATAGTTTTATGCAAATGGAGAAAAAGTTTATCTTACATTTCACAAAAAAAAAATATTCTTGATAAAAAGCTCTGCATGACTTGTAGATCCATAATGAAGTACAAAATTTTTAAAACATATTGGCCGGAATACAGGGAAAATCAAAATTATGATTTGAAGTGAGAGTAAAATACGTTCAAACTGTAGTGGAGAGCCAAATGTTCATTGAAATTGTTATTAAGTAGTAAAAAATTACGCACACTTGCAGATTGGTGATAAAAATTACAAGATATTATTAATTAGATTATTTATTGAATTGAATTGAAAAGGCAGGCAACTATAGAGCAATACGTGTAACAAATATGGGATACAGGATTTATGCAAGAATCCTACAAGAGCGCCTAGATAAGGAGTTGGAGGAGAAGAGAATCATTGGATAGTAGTAATCGGACTTCAGAAAAGAGAGAAGAGCGGTAGACAATATCCATGCGATGAAGCAAATAGTAAATAAAGAGTTAGAAAAGAAGGCTCTCTTGCTTGACATTAAAGCAGCCTTCGATAGTGTGAATAGGGGAGGTTATGAGAGGGGTTGAGAAGAACAGGGATAAGTGAGGATTTGGTGGAGAGGAGATATATAGGGACACGAGGTGTAAAGTGAATGTGGAGGGGGTTTTTGAAACAACAAAGGGACTGAGACAGGGCTATCCTCTGAGCCCCAGTCTTTTCGCGGTGAAGGGTTGGTGAAAAGAATAAGGGACAAACAAAGTGAGGGGGTGGTTATCGGAGGGTATAAAGTGTGGCCGACGGCTTACGCTGACGATATAGTAGTAGTGGAAAGGACGGGGAGTGAAATGAAGGATATGTTGGTGACAACAAAAGACTTTTTGGAAAAACGAGATATGAAGGTAAATGTGGGAAAGACAAAGATTATAGTGTTTCGGAAGGGGAGAGGAAGAAAGGGAAAGGAGGAGTGGAATTGGGGACGGAGAACATAGAAAGTGTTGGGGAAGTGAAATACCTAGGATATAAAATGACATATAACAATAAGGACGAAGTACATGTGAGAGAATTGGCAAAAAAGGGAATAGTGTTGGGACAGGTATTGGATCCAAGGGAAAGAACATTCGGGAACGATCTGTTGAGAAGGGAATGGCTCTTTGAGAAATTAGTGAAAAGTGTGGTGCTATATGGGGGTGGGGGGAATGGGAAATCTTGGAAAGGATGCGGGATAGATATTGAAGGTGGGTGTTAGGCTTGGAGGGGGAGACGCCTGTATATATCGTGCAAGCAGAAGTAAAGGGAGAAAAGATCAGGGTGCAGGCGGGAAAGCTGACGATGAAGTATGAGGAGGGAATCGATAGGGGTAGAGGAGGGAAGATATTGCAGAGCTGTTGGAAAGAGGTGAAGGAAGGATAGGGTACGGACAAGACGAAAGAAAGAGGTATTATGAAAGGCTGGATTACGCAAGAGAGGAAGAAGCGGAAGAGAACGAGGATGGAGGGTGAGCATAAGGGAAGACATTGGAGAAAGGGCAGAGGCAAGATCAGGAAAGGAAGGTGTAATAGGAGGTATGAGGAGATTATGGCAGAAGGAGTGCCGGAGTACCTAAGGGGAATGGGTAAGAAGAAGAAGAGGATGGCGGGAACGAGGAAATCGAAAATAAGTGTCGGTGGGATTGTAGGAAGACGATAAAAGAATGTGTAGGTTATGTAGAACGGGGCGGGAGGGGAGAGTATTACGCACATGTTAAAAGAATGTGAAGAGCTGAGGGAATGGAAAGAGGATGGTGAGGGATTCTAGGGGAGAAAGGGGAAGGAATAACCTGGATGGAAGGGGTAGGAGAGGGAAGAAGAATGCTGTTAGGAGAAGAAGGTTAGGTTTAATATGTAAATGTTGTAATAAATCTGGGGTAAGTGTTAAGTTGTAAGAATAAGATTCCTTGTTAAAGTATCTGTTATTCAGGACAAATAAGTATAATTGTAATTTGATCGATTTTGGGGAAGTGAATACTGGATTTCCATTATTTTCAGCAGCCGTCGTCACACTTGCTTTTTTCATTATGCGTTCTATAGTTCGTACCGATACGCCAGAATAAGCTTGATTCATTGGGAAATAATGTTGTCAGGTAATTAATGTTGTATACTATTTCGCGTGCTTGGCTGTGTCTTTTTTCCACCTAAACTACTAATTTTTTTACAAAAACCAAAGTTGTTATAATTACTTTACATAAGGATAACTGAAAATTTATTGATGTCTGAACGTAGCAAATAATAATCGGGAATCAGCGATCAGTAGGTACATAATTGGACGTTAATCCTAGAATGTTGTAATTATTGGACATCGCCATTAGTGAACTTTGAAAAATTTACCAAACGATCTAGCATTTAAACGATCACTAGTTGGAGCTACAGTGCACAGACATAATTTGTACTAATTTGAATTGATTGATCGCGTTAATGAAATTCTAGAAAAAAAGTTACTTTAAGGTATTTAATTATATCTCGTGACTGAATGTTTGAAATTTCCTTAAAGTTCTCAAAGAACAATTCTGTATAAAAGATCTTTTTTGGATTCGTATTTTAATCATTACATGAGTTACAACTACCACCGATGGCCGATGCATTGCGAAACGTTGACAAAAAAACGTAAACTGAAATGTCCGTCTAATGAATTTAGCGAAGCATGTATATTTAAACCTAATATCTACGTGCTTTGTGTATCGAATTTTTCTTGTTGATATTCCCCTCGTTGAAAGGTTCGCTTGAAATGATGAAAAGTGAACGGGTATTTGTACGCAAAGCGGAAGTAAAATGAACTAACGACACAACTCTGAAATAAAAGGAAACCAAACAAAAACTCAATGTGGTACATTGTTTAAGTTTTAAGATTTAAGATTCTAACTTCAACATGCTTCGCTTCCATGAGTTATGGTTCTCGTTCTTTTAGTTGATGAAATGTATTAATTTACTTTTTAGTAGAAAACGGACATGTTTTTATTTAATTAAAAGCAGTAATTCAAGCCCTGTAGTTTTTAACTGACATTCTGCTGTATTTGTTGACCACATTCTTATGGAGGAATACGATCTGAAAGCTTTAAGCGAGTCACGAGAATATTTAAGCGCCACCTACAGCATTCGTTTATAAATCACCCATAAATTGAATTTTTAATTACATTCGTAGACCGGTTTGAAATCAGAAAGCAAAAAGCAGAAAATACTTTTTTAGGAATAATTAATTGCGCTTTTAAGCAATTAATTAAGAACCGAACTTTTAGTGGTGTAAAATAAACTCTAAGAAGTGGCACGTTCAAAGTTTCAGAACGATAGGTAGTAAGCGGTTTTCGAGAATTAACGACTTCGTTTCTATTACTTCCAAAATAATTTCTGTCTCACATTATTTATTCTGATAGAACGATAACTTAGTAAATAAATGAGAAAGCGTTCAGCTGAAAGGAAAGGAGGGTGAGAAGAAATTTATTTTTATATATATATTCAGTTGAAAGAAACCTTAAGAATTTTTGCAATAAAGCAGCTTGAATTAGATTTCCTTTGACCCTATTAATAGTTATTTTCTAATAAGTACGGCGGCATTTATATACCGTATTAGGAATTTAATTCCAAAATTCTTTAAATATTTGAAAATAAGGCGAAAATAAAATTAATAAGATTTAGAGTTTATAGCTTCATTTATTACTTAAGTGTAGGTACAGTACTTGGACTATGTTTCTGGATTTCGTGTCAAAATTTCTTACTATTGCTACATCATCTGATGGCGTCTTCTGTATTGTGGTAAAGAAAAAATTGCAAAGGAAGTCGGCCTGAGATTACAGCAACAGTCATACTTAAATGTCTTTCAAGTCAGAAGAGAAAATTGTGCGAATATTATTGAATACATTGATTTGATTGTTAAACTCAAAATGGGGTGAAACTATTTTGTGGGGAGGGTTTTAAGTTTCCTTTACATTAATGACTACTAATTAATAGTTGTAGTAACTACTTTTTTTGTATTTGCTTATATACAAATATCTTTGTAAGACGGTAAGGCGCTTTAAAAAATCTCTATCAATAAATCTGGTCAATGTAAGGGAGACTAATTTCAAATCATCAATAGAGGATACGGCTGCACAAGAAATACAAAATTACACTGACATTACATGTGTCTCCTTACAAGCAGAGATTTAAAGTTATCATATCTTTTCGCGTCTATAGCAAAATACGTAAATGCTTCATTTAAGCACTGAGTGTCATTAGAGATAGTGAAGTGACTTACAAATTCATAAATATTCACTTACAAGATTATTCAAATATGAATTAATTGTATCAAAAGGCAATAGACTAAGGATTAACGACACTACAGTAAGGTCAGGACTGATTTTGAAATTCCTGAATATTCTCTACCTCCCGAAAGACAATAATGGGATGAATCTCATTCGGAGTATGTTCCACTGTAGTGGACGATAACGCACTGTTTTTGAACCGTATACATATGATGAATGACCGATAGGAACTAAAACTATTCAATATCGCTACAATACATTTGAAAATCTATGACAATATGAATGTGAAGGCAACTAGCAAATATTAATAAACGTTTTTTTGACGAAAGATACACCACAGTTAAGTTAGCTCAGGCAGAACTTACATCCAGATTTGAGAATTAAATACCACAAGACTCTGATGTTATAATAAAATCCATTCCAGCAACTCTTAATAAAGTCATTTTGTAGACGCCGCGCCGTAGTGATATTCGGACACTCAAACTGTATGGCAAAGTAGAACGACGAATAGTAGGAGTAACTGACAATGGTGTGGTACTTGCTGAAAGTATGAACTTCACTATCCCTACAGAAAAAACAATAGAAGTGCACTTTTTTTCGAGCGAGAGTTGCTCCTTTTTGCACCGCCAGGATGGCTTGGGTGTGTTGTGGTAGTAGTCTGTTCCAGATGGATTCCAACAGGTCGTCGGCAACTGATGTTCCTGCTAGCACCTAGCAGGAATTGCGATCCCCCAGCTCTTCTCGTTCGAGGAGCTGCCTCATCTTCTTCTCGTGGATAGCGCTTAACCTTTTTATTAATTCTGTTTTTATCGTTTCGTAGCGGTTGGCTTCAGGTGGTTTCGTTAGGATATCGAGGACCTCACAGGCGTATTTTGCTTCCAGGCTGCTGGCGATGTATCCATATTATGTTTCGTCACTGTTGATTCCGCTGATTCGAAAATGACTTTCGACTTGTGCGAACCATATCTCGGGGTCGGCTGCCCAGAATGGTGGTAGTTTCATTTGCACCCTGTGTACTTCTGGACGTGGTGGGTCGGTATCTGTGGCTGTTGTAGTCATCTGCTTCTTGCGTTGGTGGCTACCAACTTGTTTTGATGTCGAAGTGCCTTTTTCAAACGTCGGGGTTACCACTTTGGGTATAGGATCGTCTTGCGGTCAGTGAGTGACCCGTTAGGGGGTTGAATCCCTACTGGGTTCGTATCGACCTCTAGGAGGTATTATGGCGTGTTCTTTGTTTTAGCTCGAAAAGGTCATAGGCTTTTTAGTAACGTTTTTATTTACATATTTATATATTACAACGTATGCTTTGTATGAGTCGCTTGGCTGCGTATGCTCAACCGCATCAAGAAACGGCGAGGATCGTTGAGTTGGACGGCATTGGCAGGTACGTCGGCGTATGTTAGCACGTGTATATCGATTGGCTGCGACTTCCATGGACGTAGAGGTGGTGCTTCCGTATCTTTTTCGGGGCTACCGTCATGAGGTGAACTACGCGCTATATGTGTCGCTATCGTCAGCAGACGGGTGTCGCCATAGTCAGCAGACGGGTGTCGCTATAGTCTTCCCTCTTCACTATAGTCAGCAGAAGAGTTGCCTTCTCGCAGTTTTGAGCATGATTATATACCCGGCGTTATCACTTTAGTCCGTGTCGGAGTGGGAAGACATGCGTGTGAGAGCTGGTCACGTACCATAAAATACATATTATCATCTATTCTACATTCGCATCTAAAACGATTGGATAGAATTTATGCTGAGAGCCTTAATGTGATAGTAGGCGCATTTCAAACGAGTCTACATGCAGGCCTGCATCTAATAGCGGGAATACCTCCTTTTTATTTCAGATGGAATAAGGTGACCATTTATTACTATGTAAACATATTAACAATCCTATTTCATTTGAACTGTCAAGCTATGCAAGAAGTCAATAGTGTGAGACTATTTTGTGGAAGACCTACCCCCGCCCCCGTACTTCAGAATATCTGGCATAGGTAATCCGAAAGCATATTTATTCTTACCTTACAAAAACAAGCAAGTGAATTGTTATCGGTATAGTGACTTTATTACAAACAGTGACGACAAGCGGCGATTATCCGCCATTAAGAGGCAAAATTGTGGGCGGGTTTATATGAACTGAACGGTGGTATCCTAGCAACTTGCTAAATCAAAATAAAAATCACACGCTGATCAAAGGTAAACACAGTCAGGCCGCCATTAAGATGCAAAATATACCACGGCCAATCAAAATCGATACCACGCTTGTCGTCACTGTTTGTAATACAGTCACTGTAGTTATCGGCGGAACTACACGCCATCTGGCAGATGTTACTAATATGTTATCAAGGTGAAAGATGAAAGTGCATCAAACGCTTGGACTTCATAAGTTACATTAAGTGAAACAAAACGTGAAAGATAAGAAGGAATCCCTAGTTTATGGGAATATCCCGTAATGTAACAAGCGACTGAACACCATAGAGAAGTATTCACCTCTTAAGACCAGATGACCTCAAACATGTGTCAATACAATTAGGTATAATATTTAACTGTAAGTAATGATAGAAAACCAATATCACTCTTGAAGTGGCTTAATGAACAAATTAGATATAGACAAATTTAATTTGTCAATTAGGTACTGCGTTTAATCTCTTTATTATTAATTAAAATGACGTATTTGTCTTTGTGACTTCGAAGCCGCTATATAAAATTTAATTAAATCGACTCTTTAATTATTTCACCTTCCGGAAGTTACCTAATATCCTAATATGTACTGTCGGTGAACACTAAACTTTCTTTTCCTATTCCAAGGTTTCCATCCTTAAATGTTTACAACATTCACGTTTTTAATGATAAGTAAATTTGGTAAATAAGTTTCTCTTAACAGAACTGCAAACAGATTGGCCGTTGAGATGCGCAGACGATAAAAAAGCACACAGCGCCAAAGATAAATACACATCTACATCTCTCTCCGGCAAAGGTAGTTGCAAGTTTTAATGGGAACACACAGTTGAATATCTCAATAGTATAAAAAGATATGAAACTCGTAATACACATTATTAAAATAAACTTAACATGTAACACTTAAGCTGTATAGTTGATGGAATTTGAAAAAAATCGGGGTCACTAATTGTGGTTACGCGTTGCAACACCAAATTCATGTTCAATTGAAAAAATATAAACAACTTTATAATAAATTCATTGACAGACTAAACTCTTGTTTTCTATACTTCTAGATCCTAACAATAATAATATTTCTACATATACAGGGTGTCTCACGGTCTCAAGGAAATTTATTTCTGCATCGAATAGGCTGATAATTAAATAGGCATTCCATTTAAAAAAAGGGACTTTTTAAAGTTTTTCTTAAGTCTGGAAATAACGTCAAATAGATACGAAACCGCGGACAATTTTTTATAATCCATGACAGACAATTGTGTCTCAATCTTTTGACATTGAGAACCTAAAATCCCATTTCCCTAACTTTTACCACTTTCGACTTTCAATTTTATTTCCTAAACAAGATTTTGACATTTTTTAGTGAAAAAATTTTTTTTTCTCAACAATCAAAATTGATACTCCGATTATTTTAAGCATACTTACTAAATATTTTATGACACATCAGAATGTAAAAAAAAATTGCCTGGTTTGTATTTAAAATAAAGAAGTTGATGCTCACTTTCGTTATTTCCGGAAGTGCTGCCATTGGGAAAATATTTTTATTTAATAGATTAAACACTCCATGTCGCATGTGCAAAATTTCAAATTTCTAGCTTTTACAGTTCTTGATATACTTCTAACCGACGGTCACCGTGAGACACCCTGTATAATAACACGGTAACACTACATAGGTACTAAAGGGATCCCCTTCCTATTTTTTTTAGATTCAAACATGCGCTCTTCAACAAACCATCATAATGCCTGATAATTTACTTAGCCATTTTCCTGACCAGTCTACCAGCCTATAAAAAGACATTGCGAGTACGCATTTTATCTTAAACACTATTAAAACCGTGCGCCCTTCGTTGACATAGGTTTCATGCAAATTCCAGCAAAGCATATCCTTTGGCATGGATTTTCTACAGTCGTTATTTTGGTAAAACCCTTGGTTATCCTTTCGAGCATCGCGAATTTTCATTATTGTAGGTACATTGGAAATAAAATGAATGTTCCGTTTTCTAATTATGTACTTATAGTTTTTGTTTTCTCATTTCTCACTTTCTTTTGAAAGCCTTCCTGATTTTTATACTACCTAATTCCAAATTTCTACACCCTTATTTCCTTTCTTTAGTTCATAGATTGACCTTTTAAAAATCTCTGTGTACTTTATTCACAATTCCGCAACACTACCTACCCCTAGTGGAAAGATTGTCAATCTGTAAAGCGTTGAAAACATTTAATATAAGTAGGTATAGGTACTTAAAATGACTGAAAATGCAGTTAAATTTATACGATTTACTGTAGAAAAATCCGAAATTATTCAAAACTATGTTAAGTTACACACTTTTCTTACCCCTGCGACACTGTCATCACAGGTTATGCATATAATTTACTACTTCTCTAGTGTGTACATAAGATCTGATCCTATTAATCAGGAAATCTCCATAAATAATTCAAATTTTCAGGTCGGAGTCGATCGAATTACTGAACAAGATGTTCTTGAAGCCATAAAAAAATTGAAAAACAAATAAATCAACGGCAGGGTGTGATCAAATACCTTCTTTCCTTATTAAAGACTGTGCCGCTGTTCTAGCTTGGCCATTATCAATCATATTTAATTTATCTTTAAAACATTGTACATTTCCATCTACATATCTGGAAAATAGCCAAAGTGTGTCCTGTTTTAAAATCTGGGTTGTCCTCCAATATAGAAAACTATCGACCTATATCTGTTCTTTGCAACTTCTCCAAAGTTTTTGAGATAATCTTGTATAGTAAACTTTTTTTTCAAGTGAAATCACAAATCTCTCCCCACCAACATGGATTTGTTGCCAATAGATCAACGATTTCCAACCTAGCCTGCTTTTCTCAGTACTGCTCACAGATTCTAGACCTGCGAGGACAAGTCGACGTATTATATACCGACTTTCAAAAGGCGGTTGATCGAATAGATCACCACATCATTATAAAAAAGCTACAAGATTATGGCTTTAACGCATCCTTGATTGACCTTTTTAAATCTTATTTATCTAATCGAACTCACTTCGTATTATACAATGGTGTGAAATCAACTTCAATTACACCAACATCAGGAGTACCGCAAGGCTCAAACCTGGGACCGCTATTGTTCTTGCTTTATATTAATGATGTGCCTGCCCGCTTATCATGTCAAAATCTACTGTTTGCAGATGACCTGAAAATTTTCACTAAAATCTCTAGTATCCAAGACTGTCAACAACTTCAAGCTGACTTAAATGCCTTATGTAGTTGGTGTGAAGATAACAAACTAAATTTAAACATTTCCAAATGTCAGGTTGTCTCCTTTTCTCGTAAAACTAATGTAATTGATTTCAACTATTGTATCGGAAGTGTTTCATTAAATAGGACAACTCTAATTAAAGATTTAGGTATACTGTTTGACAGTATGGTCACATTTTCTAACCACATTAACAATACCGTCGAACGTTCATTTAAAACTTTGGGTTTCATTATCCGATCCTGTGCCGAATTCACTAATCTGTCAACAATTAAAGTGCTTTATACATCGCTAGTGAGATCAAGGTTGGAATATGGCGCATTAATTTGGTATCCGCGTTTTAAAAAGTATGAATTGGAACTAGAGAAAGTTCAACGTCGTCTTCTTAAATATATGCATTTTCGCCGTACTGGTTCTTATCCCGTTCAAGGCTATCCACAGGGTTCACTGCTGTTGGAGTTTGATCTGGTATCTTTGCACACGAGAAGAAAACAGCAGAGCGTCAAATTCTTGTATGACTTGCTGAACCACAATGTTGATTGTACCTCGCTCTTGGATTGGCTACACTTTGCAATACCGCGTGCGTCTTCAAGATGCTCAGCGACATTTTACTAAATGCAAAACTAACCTTCTGCAATACTCGCCAATTCATACCATGTGTCTTAATTTCAACACTATATCTAGAAATGTAGACATTTTCAATAACTCACTACAAAAAATAGTCAGCGCCATAAAGTAAATGTTTATTTTGTTTTGTTTTGTTTTATTTTATTTTGTATCTATTATTAAGTTTAAATTGCTTTACTCGACAATGTAGTTATTTTTTGTTTAGCATTATTATGTACTTCGATTGTTATTGATACTCAGGCCAAGCCTGGTTAACTAATCGCACGGATCGAAATCAAGTAACGATTAGTCCTACTAATACATAATATCTATACAATATAAATTTGAAGTTGCTGTTAAAAAGTGAACATACTAAATACTATACACATATTATGTTCATTAAATTAAATGACGTTGATAAAACCAACGCTGATCACATTTTAGAGAATGTATTTGTTTGAGAAGCCTCGGTGTATTTGATCCCAATTTGTAAAAGCCACGTCCCGTCGACCCTCTTTCCGCGAAGGCATTAACATGAACGCAGCGTCGCGCATCAATAACAAAAAGAGACCCTATATTCCTAGGCTTCTCCGTTGGCGTCACTTATTCGTGACTTAGTGACTTTTTATAGAAAAGAAAAAATGAACATAATACCTATGTATGTTTTGAAAAAGTGTTATGGTTATTGTGTAAGCGTTTTTTGTTGTTTAGCTCGACGCATAGGTTGCACTCGAGTGGGTAATGTGTTGTTTGTGTTTTGTGTTAATTGCGAATTCTGATACTGTGAGTATATTGTGTGTTTACGTTTGAGTGCATGAGAACGAGTTAGAGGTGTTACATGAGTGATTGTTGAAGTGTTGTGTGTTGGTAATGGACTTTCTATAATGTTATGTTGTGTATGCAACAGAGTTTCAATTTGTGAAGGGAGGATTGAGTGTTGTGTTTCATTTTGTGTTTGAATGGTATTAGTTGAAATTGTGTGATGTGGTTCTGAGTGATGTGCGGTATCTTCCGTTATGTTTAGAAATTTTCTAACTATGTGGCAAGTGTTGATAATGACTGCCTTTTGTAATTGTATGTATATGTTCTTATCTAACCCTAAAATGTGCAAACTGTGATGTATTGTTTTTGGTATAACTCCGGTTGCACTAAGAACAATGGGTACTGTAAGAGCAGTTCCCATTCTCCATTGCGCTTTAAGTTCCTGAGCTATATCAGTGTATTTACGATGTTTCTCTGCGTGTGTATTGGCTAAATTGTTTGTGTTGGGAACGGCAATATCTATTATGTATATGATTTTTTGTGTTTTATCTATAAGTGTTATATCTGGCCTATTGTTATATACAGTTTTATCTGTGAGTAGTGTCCTATCCCAATATAGTTTGTGTGTGGTGTTTTCAAGTACAACTTGCGGTGTATATTTGTAATAGGGTGTGTTATCAGTAGAAAGGTTATGTTTTGTGGCGAGTTTTTGGTGTATTATCTTAGCTACCTGATCGTGTCTGTGTTTGTATTCTGTTTGTGCTAGATTATTATTATTATTATTATAATTTAGGGGCGATTTTGATATTTGGCATCAACATGTAGACTAAGTTACCCCTTGTTTAATAATGTTTGTTCTCATCGGAAAATAAGCTACTAAAACCATGAAGTAATAATAATCCTAGAAATATTTTGAAAATGGTACGCAGGTACGCTATTGTCAACAGTTTATATTACCTACTATACGTAATTCTGTTTTATGAACAAAAAAGTTATTACAAAAGCAGGGGGAGCATATTAAGTAAATTCTGTGAACTACAAGGAAATTTGAACAACGTGACAGTTTGTTTACGGAAATTTAGTGATGAAAAAGATGTTATAATGTTTTAAGAAAACTGTAAAATAGATACATAACAAAGTTCCCGCGTTAACTTTAGGATTTAATATTATAATAAATTAACCTTTGTCTTGGTTGATTTACACTACAGTTGTTCCACTACACATACTGCAATAAAACTTATAATAAATGTTTATTAGAGTAAAAAATTGCTTTTGTAGTGCCGTCACTAGCAGATGATGGCAGTTAATTCGCACCAGTGAATTTTAGGCTTTTCCCTAGGCATCAGTTTGTTTATTTACATTTGTTTTATTTTATGTTAATGGTGGTAGAGCAATTTAGTTTAATTCATTTACCACCACATTGTTGATTTTTACGTCGTGTAGAGGTCAAGTTTTTTATTACATTAGGGTCCTTAGGGTGCGTTCGTACAGTATGATGAAGATTGCTTTGTGCAGTCAACTGACGTTTTTATTTAGCCGTTATGGCAAATAAAATTCCAGTTTTCGTTTGAATAAAGATGATGTTTTCTTTTGTTTAAGGATAATTTAAGTAGAAAAAATGTCTATATTGTCATTATTATAGCTAAACAGTGATTTTCTGGAAGTATAAATAGGTACTTTTAGCGAGTTTAAGCACGGTTACAATTTTAAGTTTAATTAACAGGAATTGTACTGTAAGCGTTATAAAAAAAAGTTAGTACAACACATATGCCGAAATCCATATTGCTTTTAAAATTAAATTTGAAAACATTTCAAACTCTAGAACAAACCACTAAATTATGTAAATAAGTTACTCAGATCCAACCACAACCTCAGCACGATCCTGAACAAGACATCTAAACTTGTAATGTATTATAAATTTACAAACATTTTATAAAAATTGGATAAAATATATTTATGGATTATCGACTGAAGGAAGTTGGTATTTAAGTAAAAGTTTCATTTCAAATTAGAGTATAAAATAATTTTTTAACTGCATTGAAAGATTGAAATGAAAAACTGATTGTTAATTAAAAATTTAAAAAGAAACCTGAGAAAATTTACAGCCGTTTAAATAAATCTCCTTTTTCGAAACCCTCTTAATAGGTCATTCCTTTCTTATTGAAATTAATCGTTGGTCTGTATTGTTGATAAGGAATTCACTTTCTCGGCGAGCAATTATTAAGTCGGCAAGTCTCAAAGATTTCAATTTTTAACAACCTGAAATAAAAGTTAAATTGAATTTAGGGCAAGTAAACTCGTTATTGGAACATTTTAAGTTTGGTGTATTATGACATTTGAAATGTTGCCAAATCCAACGGATAAAGTTAAATGGACTCGGCAAACAGTAAATAGAGCGTGTACTTCTTTCTTCAGATTTTTTACATTTTTACAGATAGAAACAGAAGCTTAAATATATTATCAAGGATATAAAATTTCTGAATGCAAACAATGGCTGTAGTCGTAGGAAATCTCTAACTCTTATATGTAATTTTACATCTACACTCTCTTTGTGCAGATAGTTGTTTTCATCGGACAACTTTTTGCATTTCCTTTGTTGAATGCGTCTTGATACAGTCTCGTGTTATATAATATACACGGTGTGAGGAAATAATGGGGATAACGTTTACTACATCCTTGAACAAAAGTATTTGAATTCACCAAATATGCGTTTGAATACTAATACTTGTTACGAGTTTTAAGACGTTGCTATTTTAGAGCTCATTCGTCCAGTAAAACGGCCGATGGCAAAGTAGTTTGTTGACAGTTGTGGTATACCACAGATTGCATTAAATTCGATTCTGTATCAACTGATTGTTCCCAATGTATTCTTCATACTTTGAGTGGAGCTAAAAAACAGGCTCTTATAAATTGGTGTAAGGTAATGTTCAAAATATTCGGCCGAGGATCTGCAAAACCCGTCTACAACATCGTTACAGGTGACGAAACTGAGATATGAACTTAGACCTATGAACCTGAATCCTAAGTAACAATTCACTGTTTAGGTTTTCTAGTTCTGCAGATATGTGAAACAATTGTGCCATTGATGATAGAAGCATGCAACTTGGTACACACTGGGAATACATATTTATGAATGTTTTCAACTACCTATAGGGCCATCGCAGATTTGACCTTTGACAAAAATGGCAGTCATTTTTCAAAATAGCCGCTCACATACTATTTTCACGCCCAAAATAATATTTTTATGGAGTTCAAAATAGTAGTAAATTATATTTGTCGGTACTAATTGCTAGATATTATATGCCAGCATACTTCCCAGCCACCCTCAGCCTTCTTGTTCTAACCCCATTCACTTGGAGATGGCAGTTCTGGAGTCGTGATCATTATCTGGGACCAGAAATCACCAGCCTGATGTGCTCTAAGAGTGTAGTCTGTATAGAGGGCAAACTTTCAATAGCTCTGTCTTTTTGAGAGAACAGCTGCATCCGTGCCTCGTTGATATGTTCCTGGGTACTTGTTCTGTCATATAGTAAGACAACAAATCGTTCTAGTGGCCCCATTCATTCCTCAATGGTTTTCTGAACGTGGTCTTAAACACAAGGCAATGAATGCAGGGGTTACATCTCCGTATGCGTTACAAGTGTCCCATGCAGTCCTTTTTGATATCCATAACTCAAAAATCCCAAAGGGCTGAGCAGATGTTACAGCCAAAACTACAACATCTGTGTCAACTGTACGTATTGACACTTTGTTATATCCTTGCCGAATAGCATCGCGAAGATGGAGTAGGATGCGTGTGTCCGCTTCTTCAAGTGTACATGGAGTCAGGCTAATCACATCAATGCGATTTATACAAAGCACATTAGCATTAGGTATGTGTGATGATGAGCTGTTTATAAGTGTCAATGTCGGCTAAAATTGTTGCCAGCTAGAAATTCCTGCCACTTCTTAGGAACAGGAGTCGTTGCCTCGACACGTTTTCGAACTCCCTTCCCTATCTTACTTCGAGCATCAGCCTTCAAGCTGTCAGATTTGTAAACGTCCCATATGAGGTCTAATGTGGTTACATTCTGAAGTTTTTATGTGATATATGGCACAAAAACGTCAATGGCATAATTCTGGAATGTCTTTAAAGTTCGAGGTTGAAGCATGTTGATAATAGCTGTTCCATCAAAGATGATGACCTGCACTGTGGGATTCAAGGTATTATATTTCACAGGAAGGAAGTGTTGAAAGCAACTTACATTAAATATGTGAAAAAGTATCATGTCAAAATAGTATACGAGCGGCCATTTTGAAAAATGGCTGCCATTATTGTCACAGCTCAAATCTGCCATGGCCCTATAGCTTAAGATATTCATAAATATGTATTCAAAGTGTGCATCAAATTTCATGTTTCTATCATCAAAGGCACAATTCTACCAAATATTTCACGTATCTACCGTACTATTTCAAGATTAACCAAATCCCACAAAAATTGTTCGTTCACGATACACTTCCAAAAAATGATCGCTTGTTTCTCAACAATTAATCAAAAAAGAAAATGAATTTTTTTTGCAATCCAGTTGATGAAACTCACAAAAGCCAATATTATTAAAAAAGAATGGGATTAGGTAGAGTAATTTTCACTTTAGTAATTAATTAAAAGCGTTTGAGTATTGCTTATTTCATTGGTAATAATAATAACTAATAATACTTAAGTAAGGAGAAAGCGTTTAGAATATTATAATGCATTACATTCTGTTGCATAGTTTTAAAATTTGATCTAATACAAAATTCATGGTTCTATGGAATACTGATCGTAGCACCGTTGATTGAATAATTTAATCAACCAACGGTACCACGTAATTGACCCAAAAGAACTAACAAAAAAGAAGTAAGCAAATTACATTTAGGTACTTTACAATCACATGAATTACAGGTTATGTTAAAATGATAATGACACAAGGCACCCATTTCCTCTATGATAAAGTGATAGAGGGTAGTCGCTATTCTCTTTGTGGAACATAACTTTGTTATACACTGGAAGTTTAGATAAGTGAACTGTACCGAGTGATTAATTAGAATGTTAAGTAACAGTTTCCTCATGAGTAATTAAACAATTTTAAAATGCTTTAATAGCTGTAATTTCATAACTCTCAAACTATTTATCCAAGCTACGAAATTGTTCCCAATACACATTCACGCTACCCAAAAGAGGGAACGCGAACATGCTCACAGTTCATATTTCAAACTTTGTTTGTTAGAAATGACACAATCGTAAAAATTTTGAAAATTCTGTGTTTTACATAACTCCCTTAAAACACTTTTTTCTACTCCCATTTCTAAAATGCAATTTTAGACATCGATAAAAATGCGTGAAGTTCAAGTTTAAATACCGATGCGTGAAGTGCAATGCTATTCTTATTTGATCTATTTTACGCATCGCTGCCATAAGAGCTAATACACTTTTTGATGAAAATTCTTTTTCTTGGGGTATTTTGCGCGCTAATTATATGGAATCGTCTACAGAAAGACCGTCTACACCACCAAATATAACAGCAACAGCAGGAGCAAACGCAGCTTTATTGCCGCAAAGATCTCTTCAAAACGAGAACACGTACGAAAAATTATGTTGTGGCGTACGAAGCAAAATATTCATTCGTTTTCGGAAAATGTTGTGTTAACTTACTTGTCAGAACTGAGGAAAAGCTACCAATCATCAACACTTTTAAGTCACTATTCCATATTGAAGAGTACCATTCGCATCAAACATAATATCACTTGTTTTAGAAAAACAACATATTCTTCATAAAAGAAGCGTCTGATGCTACATTTTTATTAAGCAAAGTAAGACAACATGGGAAAATTGTACACAGTTTTAATTTCTTTAACTGCAGATTATTTTACTATTTGGATTGGCTGGTGCTCTTAGAAGAGATGAAATTTACAAATTAACAACAGACGATATTAATGGTTTGGGAGAAACTCTTTTCGTTGTTGCTCATGACACTAAAACTAAAGTTACCAGAAAATTCGCTATCTCTGAACATCTAGAACTAGAACTAGAAAATATGTGGCTCTTCGCCCTCAAAATTACTCAGAAAAGAATTTTTTTATTAATTACCAAAGAGGAAAATGTACTCGTCAAGTCATAGGCATTAATAAAATTGGAAGAGTACCTTCCAACCGACGTTGCGAAATTTTTAAAACTGACTAATCCAAAGCAATACACGAGTCACTGCGTCACTGGTGGAAACTGGGGCAGATTTATTAACGCTTAAACAGCACGGACGCTGGAAGAGTTCCTCTGTGTTAGAGGGATACATAGAGAACTCCTTGAATAATAAATGATATTTTGTCCATTCACAATTCAAACAAAAATACTGTTGTGGCCTAAGATTCGAACGAAACATTGCAACATTACTGTTAATAATTATTATAATAAATAAAATCAAATGATTTATTTTAATTGTTTTTTGTCTTTTAAATTGTTCTTTTCGTATGGTCGTAGAAAAAGTATAATAATAATAATAATAATAATAATAATAGTGTGCAACACGTGCGTGAAGACTTTTTTACACTCGCGTGGTATGCTTCACTCGCTGCGCTCGTTTCGAAATCTCCACGTTTGTGTAAAAAGTCTACTTCACGCACTTGATACACAATGTACTATTTTAACACACAAAAAAACTGCAAGTAAAGTATTTTCTGAAAAGTTTCAATCAAATTCATTCACGTCTGTTATTGTTTCCTCTTGAATTTTTCAGAGTGCGATGCGGCTTATGTACATTTGGCAAGAATTGTATTATTCTATAGTTCTGTTAGTTCTGAGTGTAGTTATTTTTTCACGATACTTTCTAAGCGTAAGATGACAATAATTCTATAAATTCATGTCAAACCAATGACACTATGACATTATAATACCTACTGTTTATAAAGTATTCAAGATTGTCAATGAACTAAGAATAATTTAAAACTCGTTAAAAGAACAATTTACATAATATCGTAATTGAGAAGTATTTGTAACTTCATAATCATGACAACACAGTAGGTATAAACAAATGGTACATTTAGTGATTCACCAAGCAAATATAATAGCTTGGTTTGAGTTTGAGAGGCAAGCTTTTTAAGAAGAAAAGCTTGGCTTGCCTTGATGTTTCCGAATGCAGGCTTGGCTTGGTTATCAAGCTTTCCCAAGCTTTATCAAGCTTTTTAAAACTTCTTCATGCTCCTCCCGTAAGAGTAGTGAGGTTGCAACACATTGCGCATTACGTCATACGTATATAGCTCATTGTCGGACTTTCGCAGTATTACCATTGAATAACTAATACTTGAAGAAGTGCAACTATATAGGCTTATTTTAAGTACGGACGATATACCCTACGCTTTAAAGCGCTAGTGTAGGCCTCCTATAGTCGGGTACATTAACTACAAGCAGTATAAAAATACAGGATTCTTACAAAACTAGTGGTGCAATGAACCATTGATTACATACTTCAATGCCATGAGTGGAAGTGAAAGTATAGTCGAGTATTTTTGTTTAGAATGAGATAGGATTACCAACAGGTACAAAGTGCACTTACATAAATACAATGTCGAATTTGAAAAGGTTTATTTGCGTAAACAATGACCAAAAATCCTTTTCTATAACTTCGTCATTTAGTTCTACGATTATGCAGTAATTGACTTTGAGCAAATGTGCGTACATAACATGAATTATGTGAAAGCATATTATTCATTATTTTGGCAGGGTTAATAATATAAGACCAATTTCTTACGCAAATAAACATTTTCGTTGCGCTTCTTCTTTAATGGTTTTTTATAACATATAATTTTTTGTTTTGCAGTTGTGTGTTTGAATTCATTTCGGATTTACATTTACTTGGAGAATGGAGAGGGTATTTCCAATAAATTGGTAACAAAAACATTAGATTCTGGAGAATTGAACGATGGAAATAACGTTTCAGTTTTGACTGTTTGAGCATTAATTTTTTTTCGCTCGTATGTTTTGGTGATTTTGATCGATTTAAAATCATGCCAGGAGAAGATTGTAATGAAGGTTTTTTGGTAGATGCAGCTTCTTCTGTTACTAATTTTCTTTTGCGACAAAGTGATTTTTCATTTCCACAATAATTAATTGGAATTGCAGTTTTAATTAGTCTTTTATGATTTGCATTTACAAAACAGTACAAAATCCATTCTTGAAAACGAATTTTATCAATACGAAATTTAAAAAAAGTTATATCTACTATAGGTATTCTTTTTTTGCGTATTAAAACAGTACACACGTGACTTGCGACACTCATCGTTAGAATCAAATTTAGATCACTTGTTTATAAACAGGGCTACTATCAATCCGAAAGGCAAAAACCAAATCGTAAAAAATATCCGTAATTCCAAATCAAAGTTCAAAATCAAGGTGAAAATCAAAAACAAAGCAAAGCGCTACCCATACAAAAACACGACCGAGAGCAAAGTAAATACAAGTAGGTACTAATGTAACCGGAATTGATTGTACAACAGATTTGAATTTGCATGACTTCTTTGAAAATATTTAAGAAAAGCAGGTAACAATGGGTTAATGTAGTTGTTTACAAGTTTCATGATTCATAACAGGTAGACTTGTTCAAATCTTATTGTTATTAGCGTAAGACAGGATGTAAGCACATGGTAATTGGTATGGACATGTATGCAAACAATAATAGTCGAAAGATGTCGATCAAAGATTAACGGAAGATTTTCGAATTTTTTTGCAAATTATCTGTTTTAGGTACATACTTTAAATAAATACCTACAAATTTTTTGGGTAGGTACATACTGACAATATAACATTATCAAACTTATTAGATTTTATTAATGGATTTCAAGTAGTATTTGTCCTATTCTATGAAAACTTGAAAACTAGGTAGGTTTACCTATAATTATGTACGAGTATAAATTTATACATTTGCAAATTTACGTTAGTGTACAACTTGTTACTACTGTTATAGAACAACATTTTTCTATAGCTAATCCGATTTAGGTAGGTACTTTGTCCTAAAGAAAGTATTCATACCCTAGACGCCAGGTAAATAAAAATCTACCTGAGCAGTGTACGATTTGTTCCGTAAAAATAGACGCAAAATAAAATGAGACGAAGGGCGACTTAAGAGCGACTGGCTGGAACGTATATTTCTATATTTTCCCGCAAAACGTTAAAGACAGCATTTTACAACTTCTAGTTTAGAGGAAAAGGGCAAGGGGGGTAGGGCTGAAATTTTAACATTGAGGTTGCACTTCTTCAAGTATTAGTTATTCAATGGTATTACTCAACTGCTGGTTAGGGGGCGATTGTTAAACTATGAGTTCTAACAAATTATCTGAAAATTCCGAAGAACCGTTATGTAGAACGTACATTTTCCAGAATATCTACACATTCACATTTTCTAATTTATAATTTTTATCATTTTTGACTTCGTATAAATCAAAAACCGTTGCAGGACATCACCTGATAGCCGTATCATTTTACAATAAATTAAAAACTATCGTTACAGCGGGACGTGCAACAGATTTTGTACACGGTACCGTTGCGCCCATTGCGATTTTGTATACCTATATCTACTGGTAATTTTTTTTACAATGATTTTAAGTAAAATATTCTTTTCTTACTAAATCGAATCAACAGTAACCTACTAATGGTATATTTTGTTTGAGTAGAACACAGACTATCCCAAATATACCTTGAATTACACGTAGGTAGGTTTTATACCGAATGAATATATTTTATGGTAGAATGCAAAATCATCAGCTGGATCGTCTAAGAATTATGTTCCATGGAATAGCACAAAAATGCTTAGTAGTATAAGCTTGAAAGCTTGGGAAACGCTTGAAAGCTTGGGAAACGCTTGAAAGCTTGACTTCACAGATAAGCTTGGCTTGGTTTTTTGTAGGCTTGACTTGGTTTTATATCAAGCTTTCAAAATGTAAGCCAAGTCCATTAAAAATGAAAAATATTCAATTTAGGAAAGCACCAATAGAATGTATGTCCTTCTAAAATTACCAAGGGAATTGATGCAAGAGTATTAAACACAAACAGTTACGAAAATATCACTCTATTCCATCAAAAATTCTTTAACAATAATGATTTAATAGTCTATACAAAGTGAAATTGGCACTCTTGCCAATTTTGTTATTACTGTAGCTATAAAGTAGCATTTTTTCCACGAATTCAATGGTTGAATTGGAAAAATAATCAGGCTCGAAGAACTTTTCTCATCTTGAGTTGCGCTGATGTGCGGCTTTATAGTGCTTTTACGTGGGAGTCACTGCACCAGGTTGTTCCTTTGTCCCTGTTAAATGATATTACTAGAGCAATGTAAACTTATTGAAAATTGTCCCAAAAATGGAAATTTCTTATTTAGGGAAACACTTAGGGCAAAAGTTAATTAACCCTTAAGTACTGACACCCAAGTTTAGGAACACATTCACTGATGTGTCGTCTGAGAGACTACTTCAAAAAAATATTTGTTACAATGGTATGTATTATTTAAAATTTGTTTAGGTATAAAATGATTCCTTATAATGATATGTAATATGCGTACGAAAACACTAAAAAAATATTAATAATATGTTTGAAAAAAATATATTTGCCACTACAGATGAGAAAATATATTGCATTTTGCACTTTAAAGAATGACAAAAACTATTGCGAAATTAAATTGAAGTGTATTAGAAAATACGAAAAAATTAAAAACATAACAATACCTACATTTTCAAACGTCAATATTATTCGAATTCGTTTTTTTGATTTTTGATTGCAGTTACACTCGTACTGAAGTGTCGTCTGCCGGACGACGTTTAATTTTCAATTTCGTTTTACTTCCGATCTATTCGGTAAAATTTGTTAAGCACGTCTTGTATACCTTTCTTGATCCTTCATTTGAGAGTACCTACATTAAAATTGGAATTAATTGTTAATTACAAAAGATATCGTAGTTGATAAAATAGCGGTAGTCTGTCGGACGTCATGTCAGTACTAAAGAGTTAATATGAAAATTGGATTTGGTATGTTACAATTTACTGATCAATAGTAAATACAATTGATTTTAAAGTACACGTCATTACTATTACCTACCCTTTCAATTTTATAATCAAAGCTATTACCGCAAAGTAAATCGAAACCCTCATGCAGAGTTGTGAAAACTACAGCTTAGCCTTTTGAGGTAGATTAAAGGCAATAAAGTTTGTGAATAGCTTTGACATTTCTGGTGGCTACTGGCTACCTTCATATAAACGTAATAAACACGTTGTTAGCACCCATGTTATCTTATAATTATAAACTAAATTATGAACGATATATTTACAACGAGAAGATTACAAAAGAAAACGATAACACAATAAAATACTTTTGACACACACTCACTAGAATTGGGTACTCTATTCGTCGTAACGACCGTAACGTAGACAACACGTATATTTCTAACACTCCCTCTCGGGACGACGATCGACTAATCCCATGATTTCCATGCATCTTCGGTGCTTGGGCCGGAACAGTGCCTTCGTAAGTATGTCCGCAGGCATCTCGTCTGTAGGTGTATAATTCAGGATAATCCGCGCTTCTTGTATACACTGCCTGATGAAATGGTAGCGAATGTCTATATGTTTACTCCGGTTATGATGCACAGGATTCTTCGCTAGACATATGGCCCCTTGGTTGTCATTGTGCAACTGTACACGATCTTCTCTTTCTAATCCCAATTCATTCAAAAATTTGCGAAGGTATATGGCTTCTTTGGCGGCTTCGGCGAAACCCATATATTCTGCCTCGTTTGATGACAGCGCTACTGATCTTTGCTTTTTTCGCATCCCACGCAATAGGACTTCCGCTCAGCATGAAGCAGGCGCCGGTATAGGATCTTCTGTTGGTTGGGTCTCCACCCCAGTCCGCATCGACGAATCCGGTCAGATGGGAACTTTTGTCCGAGGTATAACGGAGCCCGACGTCCGGTGTTCCCTTCAGGTATCTCAACACCCTTTTGGCTGCGTTCCAGTGAGATCGATTGTAGCGATGATTGAACTGTCCCAGGTAACTACAAGCGAATGATATATCGGGTCTTGTAGCCACCGACAGATAGTTGAGTCCACCTATCAGTTCTCGGTAAGGTAAGGCTTTCTCCTCGTCGCTGATGTCTCCCTCTGGTTCGCATAACTTCATACTAGGATCTAAAGGAGTAGGTACTTCCTTGCAATCTGTCATACCAAACTTCTTTAAGAGTTCCCTCACGTATCCACGTTGACACAACGTAATGGACCGATCATCTGCATCGAACTCAATGCCTAAACAGTATTTCGCTGAACCGAGATCACGCAGTTCAAAATGTTGACCTAATTTTTCCCCAATGGCGGCGGCATGATTTTCTTTCGGAGATGAAATCAAAATATCGTCCACATACGTCACAATATACGAGGTGGCTCCCTCATGTACCATTGTGTACACGCACGGGTCGGAACTTGTCGGAACTGCTCCCATCTTCATAAGAACTTCGTTTAGCTTCGTATGCCAGCATCGACCAGCCTGACGAAGTCCGTACAACGACTTCTTCAGTAGGCATACCATGTCACCTGACTCGAACCTTTTCAACCATGTTCTGGCTTCGACATTGATTTCTTCATCTTGATCCCTTTCGGAGAGTCTTCTTAAGCCTTCTAAAAGATATTTGGGGGCCTCCATGTACGTCTCCTCTTCCAATATTCCGTTCAAATATGCAGAACTGACGTCGTACTGCCTTAGTTTCATGCCTCGTATAGCCGATACTGCGACCACTGTTCTAATTGAGCTCAGTCTGGCAACTGGCGCAAATGTCTCGTTAAAATGAACTCCAGGCTTCTGAAGGAACCCTTGGGCCACAAGACGTGCCTTTCGCCTTTCCACGGATCCATCCGGATTCAATTTGTTCCGCAGAACGATTCGACTACCGATCACCTTTGCTCCTTTAGGTCTTTTTACAACGTCCCACGTTTTGTTTTTGATTATTGAGGATACCTCCTTAGCGATGGCTTCCAACCATTCTTCAGATTGGCTCCCATTGATGGCTTTATCCAAAGATTCCTCACACACAAAGGCTTCAGCAAATTGAAATTCGTCTTCGTGCTCGTCGTTTTCCTCCGAGGTGCCAGAGGCAGTCTCGTCGGATGAACGTGTGGTGACGTATTCTTTTCTTGGTCTACCTGGAAGTCCGGTTCTGACAATTCTTGGACGACCACGCCCTCGTTTTGGTGCTAGTTCTTGAGTAGACGTGTCGTTGACCTCCGGTGTGTTGTCACTCGGAGTGATCTCCACCTCGGTTATCGGACCAATATCTTCTTCAGGACCGAAATCTTCGTAACATCGTGTTTCTCCGAAATCATTCAAAAATCGGACGTTGCGGCAGATTTCCACCTTCTTTTCAGCTGTGATCCACACCCTGTATGCCTTCGAAACTTCCGAGTAACCCAGGAGCACTCCTTCCTTTGATCTGGGATCGAACTTCCCTTTGTTGGGATTTGTATCGAGGCAGTAGGTCTTGCATCCGATTTCTCTGAGATGACTCACTTTTGGTTTGGTTCCGTGCAACAATTGATATGGAGTTTTACCATCCAGGCTACTTGACGGGCACCTGTTTCGCAAATAATTCGCGGTATTCACGGCTTCCGCCCAAAAACCAGGTGATAGGTTACCCTGAATCATTAGACAACGAGCCATATCGAGCAATGTACGGTTCTTGCGCTCAGATAAGCCGTTCTGCTGAGGAGTTCGGGCGACGGATAATCGCCTTTGTATTCCACATTCTTTCGCCAAGGTGTCTAATTTGTGATTAACGTATTCACCTCCGTTGTCGCTCTGGATATGTTTTATTTTCTTACCAGTTTTGGTTTCGTACATCGCCTTCACAGACTTGAACGTATCGCACAGCTCGTCTTTAGTTTTCAAGAAACGAACTTCACACCAGCGAGTTGCTTCGTCTGTGAATGTAACGAAATATCTTCCCCCGCCCAGTGAGTTAACGCGCATGGGACCGCACAAATCAGTGTGAATTATCTCGAGGATTTCTAGATCTTTCTTCGGAGTACTGGGATATGGAGACGCGCACATTTTACCCTTGATGCAGGTTTCGCATTCTAACTTGAGATCGCTCTTCTCCAGTTCCATTCCTGTTACGACTTGCTTCCTATACGCGGCGGTTAAGTCAGCAACATTGAGATGACCCATTCTGCGGTGCCAAACCTCCAGAGGTAGCTTTGGGTATCGCGACGTTATTCCAACAGACGCGCACTCCGAATTCTGCTCGCTTTCACTAACGTAATACAAATCGTCCTTACGCAGAGCTACGAGACGCACATTTCCATCTCTGTCCAGTACATGAGCTTCATTTTTCTTGAACAGGACGTCATAACCGTTTTGGGTTATTTTGGAAACTGACATCAGATTTGTTCGTAGTTCCGGTACTTGCAAAACATTTGTTAGTGTAATAGTTCTCATCTCACCAGATACAATGCAAGATAATTCAGTCTTGCCTCGTGCCTCAATACTAGTCGAGCTTGTATCAGCCATATGTATTTTCCCTGCACCTTTCTGAATGTCAGTGAGAATCTCAACATCTTTGCACAGGTGAGACGTTGCACCGCTATCCAAGCACCAAAATGTCATTTGTGACAGCGGCGATTGGTGAGCTTCATTGCATTCGTTCGCGTAAAATGTTGTTTGATTTTGATCAGACTTCTTCTTCACTTGACATTGAGAGGCTTTATGTCCTACCTTATGGCATTTGTGACACTTGTACTTGAATGTAGAACTATCATCTTTTGTGTCTGCATTCTTATTATTCAGTTGTTTCTTTTGTGATTGTTGCCGTTTTACGTAGAGCGCATTTTGTTCAGCACTTCTAGTTTCGTTCGTTCGGGCTTCGTGCTCTTCGACGATCTTTATTCTCAAGGTATCCGCGTCAGGGAGCGAGTCCCGTGACTCGATTGCACATCGGAAATTTTCGAAGCTTGCTGGCAGACTATATAATAGCATTATGGAGAGTAAATCTTTATCTATCTTTACGTCCATTTCCTCCAGCTTGTCCACAGCATCGAAGAACTTGTTCAAATGCTCCTTCATATCGCCTTGCACATCCATCTTTTGAAGCATAAGCTGTTTCAGTAGGGTGGCCTTTCTCACTGGACCCTTGGATTGATAAATTCCTTCCAATTTCAGCCATACGTCCCGCGAGGAAGTGCAGCCCTTCACTTGCTTAAGTTCGGAGGGACTGATGGATAATATGATGTCCGACTTGGCTTTACTGTCGGCCGTCCACCAGTCTTCAGAGTTCGTTGTGGGTTTTACTAAATTCCCGCTCACGTATCCCCATTCGTCGTTCTTCACTAACAACGCTTCCATTTGGAGTTTCCACGTGTCATAATTTGAACGATTCAGTAATTCAATACGTGTTGAAATTGACGACATTTTCACTTACTGGTTTTACACACTTTACAATTATATTGTTCGTTAATTAGTTTACTTTCGGGTTGCCTGGGTCCATAACCTTTTGAGAGGCAGTGAATTATAAACTAAATTATGAACGATATATTTACAACGAGAAGATTACAAAAGAAAACGATAACACAATAAAATACTTTTGACACACACTCACTAGAATTGGGTACTCTATTCGTCGTAACGACCGTAACGTAGACAACACGTATATTTCTAACAGATTCGTGATTTATCTTCTAAGCTTGTAGGTTATGTACGTTGTGAAGATGTACATTTGAGAATTCGTGAACGTTTTAGGTTAGTTTTAATTAAAGTAGCGACCTTTCAGTGGTTACAATTAATAGGTATTGGTTATTTAGCTTCAAAGCAAATTACTAAGCACATTGTATAATATTATGTTTATAATGGATTTTGACAAAGGAAATAATACTAAGGTTTCTTACAATTTTGTTTACACTGGCCAAATATTTGTTGCAATTATTGAATTCGAATTGAATATACACCTGAAACTGTAACGTAAAAAACTGTTTAAATTTAAACGAGTTCAACGTCAAGTAAAAAGTATCTCAAATGTCAGTTTACACTATGTTCACAAATAGGTATATTAGAATGGAAAAATTAAACAAGGAGTAAGGCTTCCGTATAATAGTGGTAGAGAGCAGTTCGGGTTTCCCAATTTGGCACGTTATTAAAAAAATTTAAATGAAGTGAAATTATAATAACCAAGAAATATAAGAACTTCCTTTCTCTTCGATTTTCCTTTGAATTCTTTATTCCTTTGAAGCCGAATTTTATTGAAATGTTTAAAATATCATTTCACTTAATACACTTTTAAACAGACAAGTTCCTTTTATAAAAATTTTTCTTAAATTACTAGATTCTATTAATAATAATTTGTTTGATGTATAACTTCACACAGAAGACGAGAAGTGTCGGTGCACGATGTCGGAGCCTGAGAGTGCCATTCAATTTAGAAAATTGAAAATACACGCATAGACACTCCCAAAATTAGTTTGTACCAGGCGCCAGATATACACAATTTGTATTTTAAGTACGTCCGGATGCACCAAGCTGTGAATACGAATGAGAAGGGAAGTGAGATTGGATTCATCATGTATACACATAGTACAGCTTAAGAAAATTAGAAACATACATAAGAAAATTAAAGTGAAAAATAAATTAGGGCAATTGATCTAAAAACTGAATTGTTAACAAGAAGCTTTTAAATGTAATATCAATTCATAAATACATTAGAGATGTGTCACCTTCTCAAAATTTATTCATTATGATTCGTCTGTACACCAAATTTGTGACATCTCAAGCTTTTGGTATCTCATTGTTTTTTACTGGGAGCAGACGATCATTTAGCAGCTGCAAGTACAATTTAAGATTTGTCGACTGGTGAACTGATCATTGATAAATGTAAGTTTTCCAATATTCATCTTAATCTGTTTAAAATTAAAATCTGTACAGTTATTTAATCTAAAGCTATTTTGACAATATGGGTTACAAAAGTGGATGATACACGATTTCCTTCAATTTTTAAAAACACTCTTTTATCATACTTACAGTAGATATTGATTGAACAACCAAATAAATACCTATACTATATTTCTTGGTATATTTTCTGGACATGCTTCAAAGTTTTCAACATTACTGTAATACATAATAACGAAAGAAGTCCGACTATTTAAAAGTAAACTCTGTTTAATATACACAGTGAAAAGTAGATAATGTTAGGTTTTTCCAATTCTTCTTAAGTTCAAACGACACTAAGAACGTCAAGGATTTTAAAACCTTTTCCTTTCTACCATACGAGGAGAAAGTATCAAGAAACAAGTTTTTGTCTAAGCGTGTGGTGAATTAACAGAATACATCACACTCGTAATTCTTACGTGCAGAAAGATGAGATGAGAAGATACGGATTTTCTAATCGAATTGCGTTATACAGTATGCGCCAAAACATACAGTACTGGAAAACTATGTCACTGTTATTGTTAAGTAATAAATCACACAACCTTCCCCATGTAAATTTTAATGTAAAATTGAAGTTATTGAAGTTGTAAAACGAAGACGAAGTTAAATGTAAAGTGGTGCAAGTACCACAGTAAAATTATTAATTAATTACTACATGTTTCGACAAGCGCAGTTGTCATCATCAGGCTAAAAATTGTACACTAAGCTATATAACTAAAGATAAGTGAATACTTACTAATGTGTAAGAAGTTACATTTGTTGAAATTAAATGGTGTCGAGGTGAGATGGAGGGTGCATGATGAAATTTAAATTGTCATGATTAAACAGACAGGTCAAATCGCTGAAAAGCAAAGGTTAAAACCACAAAATGCAAGGGAGTACTTACAATTCCCAATGGGAACAATTGAAAAATTAATAAACATTAATAGAACAGGCAAAACCATGCTGAAAAATTGAGGTTAAGAATTTAGGATAAAGCTAGGGGATACTTACGGGATACGGTCTTCACAAAAACCGAACGTTAAAAGGAATTACACAACATTCTAATAAAACTAATGAGGATTGTGAAGCAACCCCAAATTAAGGTGAAAATTATTAAATTTGCAAAATGAGAAATTGAACCACCTGTTCGCAACAAACAAGTGCATTGTGGGAAGGAAAGAAGAAATCTGTAACCGAAAAAGGTACGGGGGCAACCTAAAAAGTTATAGAATTAACAAGTTTTTGTTCAAGTTTAGGGTTTCGTTCAGAACTAAGGAGGGGGTTTCCTTAAATCTCGTAACGATTTCTTTCGTCTCTAACAGGTCTAGTTTTGTGCCTTTATCACAAAAATGAAGGATATCATAATCAGTACCACGGTCCCAAGTATGACCCCGATCTAGTATGTGATTGGCAAAGGAGGAAGTGGAGAACATGTTATTGTTCTTTATGGAAGTAAAATGTTCAGCAAATCTCTTTTTGAACTTCCTACCCGTCTGTCCGATGTAGAACGAGCCACAAGTGCTGCAAGTTAATTGGTAGACACCTGACTGGTCAAGGCTATCAATTTTGTCTTTATTGTGAACTAGGATACTTTTGAGGGTATGTTTGGAAACAAAAGATGTATTGATACCTGCTTGTTTGAAAAGTTTTTTAAAGCTATATGAGGCGGAGCCAATGTAGGGTAAGGCGTAGTAAAACTGGGAACTATCCGACTTGTTGGATTGCAGGGTAGTGTGATATTTGATGTTGAATTTCCGCATCATGTTTTTATAAAGTTTGATGATCAAAGAATAAGGGTAACCGTTCTGAGCAGCTAGTTCCAATATAAGGTTATATTCTTTAATGTAATTAAAACGGGTAAGGGGTAGGTTGTTGAGTCTATTGAAGAAGAAACTAAAGGAGGCGAGCTTATGAGAAAGGGGGTGATGCGAGCAATAGGGAATAAGGTGATTCGTGGTGGTAGGTTTCCTAAAATATCGATATCGAGACCATTACCTATTCTAGAAATATGTAAGTCCAAAAAGTTAAGGGCGCTGTGTTCCTCCTTTTCTAGAGTAAATTTGATTTGAGGGTGAAGAGTGTTGAGCAAATTGAAGCAATCGTCCACTTCCTTCTCGTCACCTTTGAAGATAACGAAAATGTCGTCGACATAACGTTTATAAAATGAGAACCGTTCAGTGAAATACTGGTTGTTAAATATATTATTGACTTCAAGGTGAGTTAAGAACAATTCAGCGAGAAGAGGAGAAAGATTGCTGCCCATGGGTAAGCCGGTGGATTGAACGAATTGTTCCCATTGGGAATTGTAAGTACTCCCTTGCATTTTGTGGTTTTAACCTTTGCTTTTCAGCGATTTGACCTGTCTGTTTAATCATGACAATTTAAATTTCATCATGCACCCTCCATCTCACCTCGACACCATTTAATTTCAACAAATGTAACTTCTTACACATTAGTAAGTATTCACTTATCTTTAGTTATATAGCTTAGTGTACAATTTTTAGCCTGATGATGACAACTGCGCTTGTCGAAACATGTAGTAATTAATTAATAATTTTACTGTGGTACTTGCACCACTTTACATTTAACTTCGTCTTCGTTTTACAACTTCAATAACTTCAATTTTACATTAAAATTTACATGGGGAAGGTTGTGTGATTTATTACTTAATTTGCTTCCACCCCATTTGGAGAATCGTCGTAATAACTTATATGGATCCCATCAAGTTTAATTTGGCCGACCGAGCCCACCTGGTCCATAAATACAAGAAACTAAGCATCCAACTCAAAGATACCTCGTTAAAAATATGGTTCAACAGCACTTGTCTGAGGAAACACCTTTTTCCAAATTACATTCAAATCAAGACCAACAACACGTCACGAAGGGCTCAAGCCGCTCTAGAACGTGGGAAACTTCAATGGCTAAAGAATGAAATCAACTATTGGTATAAGTTCAAAAATGATTTAAACCTTCGGCTGTATGAATCTCACATGTCATTAGCCAATCATTTTCATCCTTCAGAACTGGACAATCTTATATTCCAAGTCAAAGACAAGGTCGAAACCTTTGCGTATAATCAATTTGCGAAACTTCAATCAAAAATTAACAACTTAATACTTAGTCAATATCACCATACCCATGAAGCTCATAATAATAATCTCATTAACCCTCCCATGCATAGCACTAACAAGTTTACTCAATTCAAGTTTCATGATAGAATAGTTAATTTAAGCGGCACTCAGCTGTGTGCTGAGGAGGTTGGTCTCCTGAGCTTGGGGTTAAAACACAACCCTCATACCCTAGATACCCCTCTTCTTGAACAATTTAAATTAGATGCGGAAGTCATCCTTCAGAAAAACGCTAGCAACCCCAATGTTCAGAATCTTAGATCCATCATTGAGGAAAAATTAAAAAACTTAAAATACCTTCGGGTAATTTTAATAGTAGAATTCTCAAAAACATATCCTCCAAGTTCAGGAGATTAGATCTCGTTTGCTCCAAGGCGGACAAAGGTAATGCTCTAGTAATTCTGAAAAAATCTGATTATGTCAACAAAGTGAAAGATTTTCTGAACCCTGTAGAATTTAAAATTTCTAATATTAATTTTGATCATTTTGTTAAAAGAGTCAGGGGTTTCATCACTGAAAACAAAGAACTTTTAAGTGCCCATTTTGAATACAACTACAACAGGCTCCTTCTGATGAATCCGTTATTCCCTCGTCTTTATGCCCTTCCTAAGATCCACAAAAAGGATATCCCGGTTCGCCCCATTGTCTCTTTCACCAATACTCCAGTGTCTAGGATTTCCGAGTGGCTTAACCACACCCTTAGAACGTGTTTAAAATTTCAATTCCCCTTTTCAATTACGAACTCTACGGCTTTGGCTACGGAACTTGGTAATTTTACTGTCACTAAAGACCACAAATTACTTTCATTTGATATTGTCAACTTGTTCCCTAGCGTCCCCTTTGGAGATTGTCTCAAGATTGTCAATACTTATCTCACTGATTCCAACCTCCCAGATACGGTATGCTCCTTCTTGAGCAATAGTTTAACATTGTGTTACGAACAAAATTTCTTCAAGTTTAACGGGGATACATTCGTTCAATCCACCGGCTTACCCATGGGCAGCAATCTTTCTCCTCTTCTCGCTGAATTGTTCTTAACTCACCTTGAAGTCAATAATATATTTAACAACCAGTATTTCACTGAACGGTTCTCATTTTATAAACGTTATGTCGACGACATTTTCGTTATCTTCAAAGGTGACGAGAAGGAAGTGGACGATTGCTTCAATTTGCTCAACACTCTTCACCCTCAAATCAAATTTACTCTAGAAAAGGAGGAACACAGCGCCCTTAACTTTTTGGACTTACATATTTCTAGAATAGGTAATGGTCTCGATATCGATATTTTTAGGAAACCTACCACCACGAATCACCTTATTCCCTATTGCTCGCATCACCCCCTTTCTCATAAGCTCGCCTCCTTTAGTTTCTTCTTCAATAGACTCAACAACCTACCCCTTACCCGTTTTAATTACATTAAAGAATATAACCTTATATTGGAACTAGCTGCTCAGAACGGTTACCCTTATTCTTTGATCATCAAACTTTATAAAACATGATGCGGAAATTCAACATCAAATATCACACTACCCTGCAATCCAACAAGTCGGATAGTTCCCAGTTTTACTACGCCTTACCCTACATTGGCTCCGCCTCATATAGCTTTAAAAAACTTTTCAAACAAGCAGGTATCAATACATCTTTTGTTTCCAAACATACCCTCAAAAGTATCCTAGTTCACAATAAAGACAAAATTGATAGCCTTGACCAGTCAGGTGTCTACCAATTAACTTGCAGCACTTGTGGCTCGTTCTACATCGGACAGACGGGTAGGAAGTTCAAAAAGAGATTTGCTGAACATTTTACTTCCATAAAGAACAATAACATGTTCTCCACTTCCTCCTTTGCCAATCACATACTAGATCGGGGTCATACTTGGGACCGTGGTACTGATTATGATATCCTTCATTTTTGTGATAAAGGCACAAAACTAGACCTGTTAGAGACGAAAGAAATCGTTACGAGATTTAAAGAAACCCCCTCCTTAGTTCTGAACGAAACCCTAAACTTGAACAAAAACTTGTTAATTCTATAACTTTTTAGGTTGCCCCCGTACCTTTTTCGGTTACAGATTTCTTCTTTCCTTCCCACAATGCACTTGTTTGTTGCGAACAGGTGGTTCAATTTCTCATTTTGCAAATTTAATAATTTTCACCTTAATTTGGGGTTGCTTCACAATCCTCATTAGTTTTATTAGAATGTTGTGTAATTCCTTTTAACGTTCGGTTTTTGTGAAGACCGTATCCCGTAAGTATCCCCTAGCTTTATCCTAAATTCTTAACCTCAATTTTTCAGCATGGTTTTGCCTGTTCTATTAATGTTTATTAATTTTTCAATTGTTCCCATTGGGAATTGTAAGTACTCCCTTGCATTTTGTGGTTTTAACCTTTGCTTTTCAGCGATTTGACCTGTCTGTTTAATCATGACAATTTAAATTTCATCATGCACCCTCCATCTCACCTCGACACCATTTAATTTCAACAAATGTAACTTCTTACACATTAGTAAGTATTCACTTATCTTTAGTTATATAGCTTAGTGTACAATTTTTAGCCTGATGATGACAACTGCGCTTGTCGAAACATGTAGTAATTAATTAATAATTTTACTGTGGTACTTGCACCACTTTACATTTAACTTCGTCTTCGTTTTACAACTTCAATAACTTCAATTTTACATTAAAATTTACATGGGGAAGGTTGTGTGATTTATTACTTAATTTGCTTCCACCCCATTTGGAGAATCGTCGTAATAACTTATATGGATCCCATCAAGTTTAAACTGTTATTGTTATTATTTAGATGATGTAAATGTAAATGTTCAAAATGTGCTCCATTGTGCTGTAAACAGTGTTCATAACGATCATCAGGTGTTGTCAGATCGGGGGATTGTGAAGGGTAGGGGACTCAGTCCCACGGGAAATGTTTCGTCCTGGAAAGGTTTCTTGTAGCATATAGGCACAGACCTTTGAGCGGTGTGGCAGGTCGCACTGTCTTGTTGGAACCACTCTCTATTTATGTGAATCTTCTTGACACGACAAAACCTTCTTAGATATTGAATAAATGGCTTGACCATCATGTTGCTATAACGTTCCTGGGTAACATTAAGACGTATACCACCATCAAGAAAGTGAGTTGTTTGGCCATTGATATAAACGTCAAAATTCGGCGAACTAAGAAATCTGGATTCTCGTACACCATGGGACAAAAATCGTGCCCATTATTCAACCCTGAGATGCCTATCTTTCTCCGTCAATCGTTGTCCAACCTGTATTCGGTACGTAAATCCACCTAAGTCTTTAAACAATCGTCCAAGTGACGTATTGAGGATGTTTAATTGCAGGGATACTCGTCGAAGACTTCGCTTTGGTGACTGCAACACCTGATTGAGGACACGTCCATGATTTTCACTTGTGGACACAGTTACCGATTTACCAAACCTTCCCTTTCATTGACACAACACACTGTCCATACGACGAAATTTTGTAATTATAGACAGCTTAACTGTGTTGCTTGGTACCGGTTTATTATAGTGTTCACGATATTGTTCCGCCACTAACTTTAAACTTGGCCCGCCTTGATAACCATTGGCGTACGAGCGAAAATAATATTCCACTATGAAAACCTTTCCTCCGTCGCGAGACCCATTGTCACTTCCAACCACAGAACATAATGTTCGTTACACAACTAGCAATACATAATCGTGATGCAAAAACACGCAGACACACAGGCATGCGCATTCGGGCCTAATATTTTGGCGCATACCGTACTTACAAGTAGAAAGTATTTCCTTTTCTGCCTTATTGTCTTTAGTACTTTTACTTTAACATTTAATATGTTTAATCATGATTTGTACTTGCTATTACATATTTTCTTTTTTATCGGAGCAAACTTATTATGCAATTCTTCAATGAGTGTATAAATAATTGACTTTTTCATCTGCGTGTAAAAATCTTTCACGTATTTCCAACTTAATGATGATAAATATTATATTTTTCTACGTAATATGATGTTTGTGTGAAAATACGTTAATAACACCTATCCATAATCATTTATGAGTTCAATGTTAGTAATAATAAGGTATTTTATGAACTACAAAGAAATATACTAAGAAATTTTTATTCCCCCTCAGACCCTACCATGTAAATATTTAAATGTCAGCGTTCGTTTATTTTCGATTACCTTTTTCCTGGATGTAGTTTAGATTGGATGTATTCATGTGAGTATATTTTATTACAAAGAGTATTAAGTAGAATACCATTCTCCTTCAGCTTCAAGCTCGACTGACATGTTTTCGTAATGTAATATCGGTATAGAATAGTGACAAATAACGTAATATTACTTGTATTTCGATCTATAAAGCGCTGCTCTTTGTATCCATTTTTGCGAGAATGCAAAATAAATTCCGACGAAATGTAATATTGAAATACCTAACTTTTCGATTAAGTAGAGAATATGTATCTGACACTACAGAAATACGTAATTTAATAAGCTAAAAGTGTAGAGCTCATTCTTACCGAGAATTTATGGCAGTAACTAATCATTCTGAAATATTATGATACAGTTGTGTCAGTTGCAGTATAATAATTCCAATGCGAAAGTAGTCTAGTGTAATATGATATGACTTTATGAATTCACTACCAACCTTATACGCTAACATTAAGTTAAAAATACCCGTAGTTTTTATGGCTCTCATTTTTTTGCTGCGGTGGCCATTAAGGGTGTGTTTTCCAACATTGTCGAATCAATGTAACTTTTTGTTACTCATTCAACGATAAGACTATTGTGAACTTATAGCATTAATATTGTTTCTTTCTAAAGTTTAACAACTTTTCGTTAATTTTTTAGCCGTATCTCGTAATATATGTTGTACGTGAACCAATAAAATTTCAGTTATCTATTTCAATAAAACAGTCACATTTTGTTTTATCGTATTTTTTCTCTTACATTGAAACCTGCTTTACGCCAGAGGTTAGAATACCAAGAGTATAAACACTACGTGATCGTGTTGCACAAAAGCTTTTTATAATCAAATTATCTGAAGATTAGCCCACGTTCATAACCTGTAAGTGCAAGTTATCTACCAAACAGATTTTGGACGTAATGAAGTTTACAGAACTTTCATCATTTTCAGAGAAAACCGAAGCAACGTTCCTTTTTGTATAGGAATCTTTACCTAAGCTGTAGGAGTTTTTCGTTGTCTACTTCTATTCACCTGAGTGGAGAGGTAAAGAATGATCGAAATTATTAGATGGTAATCATTTGAAACCCTTCGACGTCATTTCATATTTCCACGATTTATGAGCAATCGATCACATTTTGGTATCACCTTTTTATCTTTTATTCTAACTGATCGTATTTTTTTCTGTCGCCCATCTGCTTAAAATGAATAACATAAAATACTGTTATAGCTCGCTTCCATACCACTTTCAATTTTTGTCAATTCATTCGATGCTGCACAAATTCCGTCCCTTCCATTTGCACTTGATATCATCAGCATATTTTAAACGTACGTTACTCAAACTATTGATAAACAAAAGATAATTATGGGTCCATTTCCCCAGCACACCCCACTTCGAATTTCGAAATGAAAATTTGCACACGAATTGTGCTCGTTTTGTGCTCAATTGTGCCCTTAAAATTTCGTTTTGTGCTTCACCCCTTCCAGAGATATCATCAATAAACTTTGGGCGGTGCTGGGGAAATGCGAGCACACCCCACTTCGAATTTCGAAATGAAAATTTGCACACGAATTGTGCTCGTTTTGTGCTCAATTGTGCCCTTAAAATTTCGTTTTGTGCTTCATCCCTTGCGGAGATATCGCCAAAAGTATGGGCGGTGCTGGGGAAATGCGAGCACACCCCACTTCGAATTTCGAAATGAAAATTTGCACACGAATTGTGCTTGTTTTGTGCTCAATTGTGCCCTTAAAATTTCGTTTTGTGCTTCACCCCTTCCAGAGATATCATCAATAAACTTTGGGCGGTGCTGGGGAAATGCGAGCACACCCCACTTCGAATTTCGAAATGAAAATTTGCACACGAATTGTGCTCGTTTTGTGCTCAATTGTGCCCTTAAAATTTCGTTTTGTGCTTCACCCCTTCCAGAGATATCATCAATAAACTTTGGGCGGTGCTGGGGAAATGCGAGCACACCCCACTTCGAATTTCGAAATGAAAATTTGCACACGAATTGTGCTCGTTTTGTGCTCAATTGTGCCCTTAAAATTTCGTTTTGTGCTTCACCCCTTCCAGAGATATCATCAATAAACTTTGGGCGGTGCTGGGGAAATGCGAGCACACCCCACTTCGAATTTCGAAATGAAAATTTGCACACGAATTGTGCTCGTTTTGTGCTCAATTGTGCCCTTAAAATTCCGTTTTGTGCTTCATCCCTTGCGGAGATATCGCCAAAAGTATGGGCGGCGCTGGGGAAATGCGAGCACACCCCACTTCGAATTTCGAAATGAAAATTTGCACACGAATTGTGCTTGTTTTGTGCTCAATTGTGCCCTTAAAATTTCGTTTTGTGCTTCACCCCTTCCAGAGATATCATCAATAAACTTTGGGCGGTGCTGGGGAAATGCGAGCACACCCCACTTCGAATTTCGAAATGAAAATTTGCAGACGAATTGTGCTTGTTTTGTGCTCAATTGTGCCCTTAAAATTTCGTTTTGTGCTTCACCCCTTCCAGAGATATCATCAATAAACTTTGGGCGGTGCTGGGGAAATGCGAGCACACCCCACTTCGAATTTCGAAATGAAAATTTGCACACGAATTGTGCTCGTTTTGTGCTCAATTGTGCCCTTAAAATTTCGTTTTGTGCTTCATCCCTTGCGGAGATATCGCCAAAAGTATGGGCGGCGCTGGGGAAATGCGAGCACACCCCACTTCGAATTTCGAAATGAAAATTTGCACACGAATTGTGCTTGTTTTGTGCTCAATTGTGCCCTTAAAATTTCGTTTTGTGCTTCACCCCTTCCAGAGATATCATCAATAAACTTTGGGCGGTGCTGGGGAAATGCGAGCACACCCCACTTCGAATTTCGAAATGAAAATTTGCACACGAATTGTGCTCGTTTTGTGCTCAATTGTGCCCTTAAAATTTCGTTTTGTGCTTCACCCCTTCCAGAGATATCATCAATAAACTTTGGGCGGTGCTGGGGAAATGCGAGCACACCCCACTTCGAATTTCGAAATGAAAATTTGCACACGAATTTTGCTCGTTTTGTGCTCAATTGTGCCCTTAAAATTTCGTTTTGTGCTTTATCCCTTGCGGAGATATCGCCAAAAGTATGGGCGGTGCTGGGGAAATGCGAGCACACCCCACTTCGAATTTCGAAATGAAAATTTGCACACGAATTGTGCTCGTTTTGTGCTCAATTGTGCCCTTAAAATTTAGTTTTGTGCTTCATCCCTTGCGGAGATATCGCCAAAAGTATGGGCGGTGCTGGGGAAATGCGAGCACCCCCCACTCCGAATTTCGAAATGAAAATTTGCAAACCAATTGTGCTCATTTTGTGCCGTTATTTCGTTTTGTGCTCTTTTCCTCCTAACAGATATTAAGGGTGGCAGTGGAAATGGCAGCCCCATTGCCCACAAAAAACAAAAAAACTAAAAAAAACTAGTGCACTGAATTCAGAAAAGAAAGACCTTTCAAATGACATATCACTTACCCCATTATCTCTATCTAAATGATAGGGGTTGTTCTCACAGCGTTAAGGGATGAAATCGTTTCAGGTTGTAAATAATGAAAAAAAGTTGTCCCCCTTAATATAAAAATTGCTATTTTCGAATTTCTCAAAAAAAAAATTTCTACCCAGAAACCCGTCTGTTACCTTTTCGTTGGGCCACCCTGTATATTATATTACCTTGTTATTTTTTAGTTTTTTATATTATTTTGTGATATTCATGGGAAACGCTCTTCGTTTTGTTTTTATTTTTTTATTTGGCTTTAGCTTATTTTGTTTTTCTTCCTTTTTACGTGTATTGTTCTGTATACAGGGTGTACCGAAAAGATTGGTCATAAATTATACCACATATTCGTGGGTCAAAAATAGGTTGATTGAACCTCACTTACCTATATACAAAAGTGCACACAAAAAAAGTTACAGGGTGATTTAGATAAAAATTTAAATAAGTTTTTTTATCATTGCTCTAAAACGGTTTAACTTTAATTTATGAAAATTTATACGAAATACTAGTAGACGATAACCAATAAATTGGAAACAGTCGTATTCAATTATTTTATTTATTATGGATTTTCAGAGGGGATGAACACCCCTTTTACCCTCCAACTTTTTTTAGGGTTATACTTTAACAAAATATGGAACGCTACTGGAATCAAACGTCTATTCTTCAACTTTTTTGTCTCTTTGTATTTCTTTGTAAACATTTTAGTTTAGAAGATACAGCCACTCTGTAAAATGTCAATTTCAAATTATTTAATATTTCAACTCTACATTTTCACAAATATTAAACCTTCATTATTATTAAATTGCAATTTAGACACAAACAAGGTATTAAGATTAACTCAACAAGTGTTAAACATGACCTCCTCCTTCCTGTATACCGGGTGTCCCATTTTAATCCGCCACCTGCAACAATTCTATAACACTAGGTCGGATCACAAAATGTCCCGAATAAAAAGTTAACGGTTTTGAGGGTGACATCTGATGCTGTTAACCCTTGCCTCCCACGGACTCCCAGTGGGGCGGGAACGGAGGGTAACTTTAAAATTTTAAATGGAAACCCTATTCCAAAAATGTTTGTTAAGCGAGCTGGAGCTCCTTATAGATGGTGTCATGAAGTATACTTTTTTTGTAATATATATTGAAACAGGTGGCTGTCATCTAGAGCACTTACTGTAAAATTTGTTGTTTTTTATATAACTTGATATAAGAGTAATTAGTTAAATAAATTAATAAATTAGTAATTTATTTAAATTTATTTTTCTCGAGAAGGGTGCATCCTAACGATTTGAAACAAGAGCACATTATTTTTAGAAAAGACCCTAGAGAATTCGAATTTGACACAAAAAATGTCAAAAAAATAAATGTAAGAAAAATACAATCCAAAATGTCTGCGGCCCCTCCCACATGAGACGCTAATAGCCGCAGCAAGGAAGTATTATTTACAGCGACCGATATGTGATCAGAAGGTAAGTCATTGTGCAAAGTTTGGACATCTTCGATCGAAACGTTTTTGAGATATTACAAAAAAAAGTACTTCATGGCACCATCTATAACCTCGCTTAAGAAGCATTTTTGGACTAAGGTAATTTAAGTTAAATCGACATAAATAATGTCTACTAACTGGGATTTTCGTTTGGCACCTTCATTTCTGGGCACCCTGTATTTATTCTATCTATTTACACTGTAGAGGGATCATTTGTTTTTATGGTGGTTTATTTTATATTTTATATTTCATTTTATTATGGTTTTATTTACAAAAGGACTGGTTGTTTTTTTATTTTTTAGAAAATTCCTGTTTATATTTTGTTTTATTGTTAACTTAGAAGATATCTGTTTTTGTTCTGTTTTTGAGATTTCTGTTATTATTATACCGGGTGAGTCATTTAACCTGGAATTTGAAATATCTCGAAAAATACTCATTTTATAGAAAAATGTGCCGAATCAAAACTTGAATATCTTCGAGGGGGAAATTCGTTAGTACTAAATTACACCCTAAATTTGAAATCTTAAATAGGAACCCCTATTTTTTATCGCAGATTCGGATTTTACGTCGAAAGTTACGTACGATTTGTTCGAAACATTTTTTTCGATTCGCGACAGGGGGCGCAGTAATTGCAAGAAATGGAGCACAAGTCAAAAAACAGATAAACACGTATTTAGTAAAATTTGTCAAGTTATTCAATGATGTTAGGGTTGCCCTCCCCTCTCCTGCAGGTGTGTGTGCGGGGGAGGGGGTGTTTGGTGAATAAACTGTTTTTAACGTAACCCAGGAACAACGACGAGGACGTAATAGTTTTATGTTGCATTTGGAGTGCTTCATTAACGTGAATCCCCTTGCCCCTCACTAATCAAGTCAATGCTCGAAATGGTGACATTGAACTTGAACAACCTGGACACAAGCGTTCGCCTGTCAAATCTTACTAAATACGTGTTTATATGTTTTTGACTTCTGCTCCATTTCTTGCAATTACAGCGCCCCCTGTCGCGAATCGAAAAAAATGTTTCGGACCAATCGAATTTACCCCTCGAAGATATTCAAGTTTTGATTCGGCACATTTTTCTATAAAATGCGTATTTTACGAGATATTTCAAATTCCAGGTTAAATGACTCACCCGGTATATTATTATTAAATATTTTCTAATTTTTTATTATTAGTGATATTGTTATTATCATTATTATTATTACGGGGTAGATGCACGGATGATGCCTGGGTAGATCACAAAAAGGCAGGCCTACCGAAGGATAAGGTGCAAATGTCAGGCCAGGATTCCCCCAATATGGATCGTCTCAGTTGGACAAGTGCGAGACACTCACAAAGTATGTGGTGTGCCGTCTCGTCCTTACTAATGTTAAGCACTTGAATTTTAAAAGCTAACTTTTATGAAAAATGAATGCTTAACGCATCTCAACCAAACTTTTAAGAGTCTACTTTAGGGAAAGGTAGGCAATAGAAGTATCAAAGTATGCAGCATAAATGAGTACAAAATACAGGGTAGACCATTTTAAGGGCGAATATCTCGAAAAGGAGATTTTTTTTCAAAAAATGTTTCAGGTGAAGGTTTTGTGGCTTTGAGGGGGAAAGATGACGACATTATCAATTTAATTGTGATGGCGCGACTTAAGAGATGTCATCATGACGGCTATTTTTTTAAATGGGAGTTGATTTTTCTTTCCAAATGAAAGTTGTAGCTGGCAATAAGACGAATACAATGGTTTTTGGTTTTTTGTAATCTAATCATTTTTCACTGAGTTAAGTACGGTGTTCCAAAGTTTAGAAATTAAGTAAAAGCACAGGTAAAAGTTTCCACAATTCCACCCCCCTTAGTGTACGTATTTTGTAACTCCACACCACTCTGCATTTCTCTCCCCTCTCTGTGTTGTTCCTATCCGTTACCTGGACCGATTTTGTTTGATAGTCAACCAGGTCCAGGCTGATTGACACGCATTTTCCCTTGCTTAGCATTACCCAGGATGAACGACGTGGACGTGACGGCCTGACGGGGTTTTCATCCCTTTGGGGTGCTTGATTAGCGTGGTCCCCTTGCCTCTTACTATTCGGAGTACTTGAATAGTGCGAGAGGTGCAGAATTACAAAATACGTATACTATGGGGGTGGAACCTTTACTTAATTTATACACTTTGGGACACCGTACCTCACTGAAAAATGATGCGATGAAAAAACACAAAAAACTGTTGTATTCGTCTTATTGCTAGCTACAACTTTCATTTGGAAAGAAAAATCAACTCCCGTTTAAAAAAATGGCCGCCATGATGAAATCTCTAAAGTGGCGCCATCTACAATTAAATTGATAATGTCATCATCTTTCCCCCTCAAAGCCACAAAACTTTCGCCTGAAACATTTTTGGAAAAAATTCTCCTTTTCGAGATATTTGCGTGTATCACTTAAAATGGTCTACCCTGTATAGTATATATAAAAGATTGAGACCTGTTTCAATTAGAAATTCCAGATAGAAAGGGCTTCCATTTCGACAACTTCACCCGTAAGTTTCCTTAATATCTATTGAAAGGTGAGAGCACTAATGATGGTAATTTGTGCGCAATGGGGCTGCCATTTCCACTGCCACCCTTAATATCTGTTAGGAGGAAAAGAGCACAAAACGAAATAACGACACAAAATGAGCACAATTGGTGTGCAAATTTTCATTTCGAAATTCGGAGTGGGGGGTGCTCGCATTTCCCCAGCACCGCCCATACTTTTGGCGATATCTCCGCAAGGGATGAAGCACAAAACGAAATTTTAAGGGCACAATTGAGCACAAAACGAGCACAATTCGTGTGCAAATTTTCATTTCGAAATTCGAAGTGGGGTGTGCTCGCATTTCCCCAGCACCGCCCATACTTTTGGCGATATCTCCGCAAGGGATGAAGCACAAAACGAAATTTTAAGGGCACAATTGAGCACAAAACGAGCACAATTCGTGTGCAAATTTTCATTTCGAAATTCGAAGTGGGGTGTGCTCGCATTTCCCCAGCACCGCCCAAAGTTTATTGATGATATCTCTGGAAGGGGTGAAGCACAAAACGAAATTTTAAGGGCACAATTGAGCACAAAACGAGCACAATTCGTGTGCAAATTTTCATTTCGAAATTCGAAGTGGGGGGTGCTCGCATTTCCCCAGCACCGCCCATACTTTTGGCGATATCTCCGCAAGGGATGAAGCACAAAACGAAATTTTAAGGGCACAATTGAGCACAAAACGAGCACAATTCGTGTGCAAATTTTTATTTCGAAATTCGAAGTGGGGTGTGCTCGCATTTCCCCAGCACCGCCCAAAGTTTATTGATGATATCTCTGGAAGGGGTGAAGCACAAAACGAAATTTTAAGGGCACAATTGAGCACAAAACGAGCACAATTCGTGTGCAAATTTTCATTTCGAAATTCGAAGTGGGGTGTGCTCGCATTTCCCCAGCACCGCCCAAAGTTTATTGATGATATCTCTGGAAGGGGTGAAGCACAAAACAAAATTTTAAGGGCACAATTGAGCACAAAACAAGCACAATTCGTGTGCAAATTTTCATTTCGAAATTCGAAGTGGGGTGTGCTCGCATTTCCCCAGCACCGCCCATACTTTTGGCGATATCTCCGCAAGGGATGAAGCACAAAACGAAATTTTAAGGGCACAATTGAGCACAAAACGAGCACAATTCGTGTGCAAATTTTCATTTCGAAATTCGAAGTGGGGTGTGCTCGCATTTCCCCAGCACCGCCCAAAGTTTATTGATGATATCTCCGGAAGGGGTGAAGCACAAAACGAAATTTTAAGGGCACAATTGAGCACAAAACGAGCACAACTCGTGTGCAAATTTTCATTTCGAAATTCGAAGTGGGGTGTGCTCGCATTTCCCCAGCACCGCCCAAAGTTTATTGATGATATCTCTGGAAGGGGTGAAGCACAAAACGAAATTTTAAGGGCACAATTGAGCACAAAACGAGCACAATTCGTGTGCAAATTTTCATTTCGAAATTCGAAGTGGGGTGTGCTCGCATTTCCCCAGCACCGCCCATACTTTTGGCGATATCTCCGCAAGGGATGAAGCACAAAACGAAATTTTAAGGGCACAATTGAGCACAAAACGAGCACAATTCGTGTGCAAATTTTCATTTCGAAATTCGAAGTGGGGTGTGCTCGCATTTCCCCAGCACCGCCCAAAGTATATTGATGATATCTCTGGAAGGGGTGAAGCACAAAACAAAATTTTAAGGGCACAATTGAGCACAAAACAAGCACAATTCGTGTGCAAATTTTCATTTCGAAATTCGGAGTGGGGTGTGCTGGGGAAATGGACCCAATTTTAAGCCGGTAGGTACGCACAGCAGCATTGCTGTTTGTTTTGTAATCACGACAGAGTGAGCGTGGGCGTGGTTCGACATTTCAGACGAATAAAATATTCAACAAGCGCTCCTTTTTACAATTTAAACACTTGTTAACCTTTGCGGGGCCCTTTTAATAATTTTTTATACGATCACCATTGTCCCCCACCCTTCGGTAGCTCATATTATCCATAATATTGAAAGTGCGTCTACGATGGTTAGGCCATCGTTTACCATATCGCAAAAAGCTTGCAAGGCATCCTGAAAGACACAAACACACAAATATCAGTACTTATGGAAAATGGAAAACTTGCTTGCGGCTCACCTCATAACGATAGAATCCGTTGTCATCGTAGTAGAAGTTTTGCGGTGATTCACTACTCTCCACACCCTATCCCTCCACTGTGCATAAAAACAAAGCTTTCTCTGGCGAAGAAAAAACTTTAATTTACTAATAATGGCAGGACATATGACCGATATAGTATTAGGCATAGGATAGCAATTCTTTGTGGGGAGGCATGTAACGTAATGGCAATTTCAGTTACTTAGGTGGATTCCCTTTAATCTGGTAAGTAAGAAAGTTAGCGATATAATGGAAGCCCATGCGTTCTAACACGATCAGATGGTACACGTCATATCGTTGGCCCTTTGTTGCAGTTGTTTGAAGATTTCCAACCTTGATCGCAATTGAACATGCAAGATATTTAACTCACAAAACATTAAGGGCTGATGCATTATTTATACTTATTTATATTTCAGTGCCATTAACGGTACCTATTACTTTATTTTCAGTGTACGTTATCGACGTAACAGAATAGCAATATAAAGTTATTATTGCGTGTCAATGTTGAAAACGTCAACGTTTCGCCCACTTTTGTAAGGGGCTTCATCAGGACAAGAACAAAACACAAATAAAATAAAACAAATTATGAACATTGTTATTATTTGAATGCTTATGATACCTTTTTTTCTTTGTTAACTGCTAATTGACAATACCAAAGCATTTCATTTATCATATACCAAGGACTAGCAAAAAAGATGGTTTGTAAATTATCATTCTCAAAAAAATGCAAGGTTAAGTCATCAGCAGGGATAAAAACCAGCAATGAATCGCAGAATTTTATCCGGGGGATTTCAAAAAATGGTGTTTATGTACTTGTATAGGTGTGTTTTGTCTACGCTGAATTTCCGAAGGTGGATGAATGTTATAATAATAATTCTGAGGTCAAACGATGCAGTCTTGTGCGCTTTTTTGTCTTGTTCCGGTGGTAGAGAATAGCCTAAAAAGAGTGAAATTGTAAGGTGAATAAGAGGGTTAGATCCTAAGGTAATTACACTGCAACCACAAATGTAGTGATAAATAATAATTGCTTTAGAAAGTAAGGTGAGTGTAAATGCCAGTGATCTATATGGCGTTCTACAGGCAAATGTAAATAATACAATCGAACTACCTACTATCGGAGTAAAAATGCAAGGCCTCTGACTTTAGAAGCTTGTATCTCAGTAATTAGCAATCATAATTTAATGAAATAAAGTGCATTTAAAAGATAATTTATTCCTACATAATGGTGTACAGTTTTAGATTTTTGCAACACATCGTTAATTTTCTGTATTAATTTATGGGCGAAAATGCGCTAATTATGACTCAAATCGCATAACCGCTCGACTTTAAAAATTAATTACGGCTATATTATTGAAACTGAGTGGTAGATACTTATATATTTGACAACTGTATACTTTTTTGTCGGTGTGAGATGCTTTTGAGGCCATTTGGTTTATTAGTCTTAAAACTATAATGAAAAAAACGACATCTTGTGTAACTCAATACCTGAACGTTCGATATTAATACAGTAGAACGCCGATTATCCGAACGCCGATTAACCGAATCGCCAATTATCCGAATCGGTCCTAAGCGTAATATAAAAAATGAAAACCAAGTACGTACATATGTAATTTTTGTTTTGTTTTGTTGTAACAAGTTGGAACTAGTTGGAGTCCAGATATATTTCAATTGTTATGGTTGAAAGCTAGAGGCAAGACACTACATATGTACATATTTTGCGTCGCGCGGCTTTTCACAGTTCGTTTTTCTTTATTACCAGTCTATGTCCGATTATCCGAATTTTCGATTATCCGAATCGACCCCGGTCCCAATTACTTCGGATAATCGGCGTTCTACTGTAATATTGACAGTAACATAACAAGGTTAAAGCAATTATATTGTGGTCTAACACGATTCACAAAAATAATGCCATGCATACATGTTTTGTTTAAAAGAAATTTGGAAAAAAGGATGGATGCTTGCGTTCGCGTGGCGAGGTGCAGTACGGGGTGGAAGATGGTGCCGTACACTATTGCTATGAAGCGCATGGTTTTGTACAATGCACATTGTTGTGGTTTGCCGCTCACGATTTACGATGTGCTAGATTACCTCTCGCGGGAATATGTGCGTCTTTCTTTCGCGATAATTATAACATTTACTTTGAATTACAAGAAAACAAAATTTGTTTTCAATAAAGCAATAATGCAGCTCGATTTGAGTAATACAAATTTACCATTTAAAACAAGAATTTTTTCTTCAGTTACCGTATATTGCAAAATAGCACATTTTCGGTTAGGACTATAAAACCAGTTAATTATATGAATAATCAATATTTATTGGCTGTCGACTTTTCAGAAGTATGTGCGCTACAACATTTGTAAATTTGGTAACAATTTATGAAACAATAACAATTTTATGATAAGTTGAAACTGACCGTCAGCCAGGAAAATACTAAATACAGCGTGTTTATTGCTGTTAATTAAAATAAAAGTTAAACAACTGATTCTACCAATTTGATTTTTACACATGTTAAACATATATAAATGACTAATGTACTGCCCAAAAATGAAGAAATTTCACCCCCCAGTTTTTTCGTTATGACCACTTAAAGTAAGATGCCTTGTATTTTTACTCCGATAGTAGTAGAAAGAATTCACACAAATAGTATGAAAAAATGCACAGGGAACAGTGCCGCAAAATATCACGATATGCTAGAAGATCTTACGAAGAGAGAAAGGATCCTCAGATTTCGAAGCAAACTTGAAGAAGCAGAAAATGCTAACAAATAAAGAAGAAATCTTAAAAATGGAAGCAAGTGAATGCGTAATCTAATATGTTATTTAATAACTTACATAATAGACAGTTATTGAAAACTGGATATCTAAGGAAATTGCTTGTAGAAAGAGATATTGAAATTATCTAAAAGTAGTAGCACAAAAACTGGAAAACGAAACATGTATCGTGGAAAGCGGGTGAAATCGGAAAATTGTATGTGATGGAAGAGCTTTTCAATATATTTTCAACAGTATACAATTTTGGGTAAGTTACGCAAAACAAAAATTGCGATTGGGGAAATTAAACTAACAATCTTGTCCAATTCCAATTTATCCTAACATTCCCAACTTCTGTCAGCTAGTGAGTCTTCACTTAGAAGTACAAGTAATTTTTTAGACGTTTCAAATTTTAATCTGTTTCTTAATAAAGAATGATTGTTTCCCCAGTCGAAAAACAATCTTTCTATCTCAGCTCATGCTGCAGGTATTTTTAGCAACTTAAAAACTATAGACGGATATTCCATTTTTGCAAATCTCCAGAATACTAATGGACCGTTAATATTTATGGGAAAAGTTGTTTGAAACGTCTAGTTTTTTCATTATAGGCACCCTAAGGATTCATTGTTAATACCATCCCTGTTAAGATGCTTAAATAAAAACTTGTTAATCTCATTTTTATGATGAGATAGGAACTTATTATTATCATAACTGGGATGAAAATAGGAAGCTACTAAATTGTAAACGTTGAGAGCCATTGTTCGATCGATGTTTAATAATTCACAACAAATGAAAAAACAAGCATAACCTCAAACAACAAACTGGTAGATACCTATAATGGTAAATTGGTAGACTACGGCTACAATGCTCAACTACACGAGTCTGAAATTTAGTCTATTGCAAATACTTAAGGGAATTCATTTTAGTAATAAAGCAACTACGCTGAAAATCTAGCTTTTGTCATATTACGACATTTACATTGAGAAACAATAACCATTTCTTTATTACGTGCCCGTTGTGTTCCTTCTATCCTATAAGGAATTTTATGAAATAAAAGGGAGTGGAAAAACTGTCCAGTTGTGATAATGTAAACAATAAAGCACGTGGCAACAGGTATCATCCTATAAAACCTAAATCGAACGAGGCACATAAGGATTTCGCAGTCACACTTCATACGTTACACGATCCCTGAGATATAGTTTTCCAAATACACACTACATTCGAGTAGGTAGAATTCAGAGGTGGGCAAAAACTTTTAAGCGCGGGCCAAAAAGAAATTTTCAAAATGTCTCCCGGGCCGGAGGACTATACCGCGTACGTACGCTGTGCACACGCGATGTTTTTGGTGGAGTTTTTTCTCTACCCAAGAAATTTTTTTGACAAAAATTCTAAAAGTATCATTATTCGAAATTATAATACTCTCTATTATTTATATATTTCATTATTTATATGAACACTACGCTCACTAATACTGTTGATTTCATCAAAATTGCATAAAAGAGATTAAAAAAAATTGCTTGCGGGATTTTTCAACGGGCCGGATAAAGTAAGCAAAAGGGCCGGATCCGGCCCGCGGGCCGGCTTTTGCCCACCCCCGAGGTAGATGTTTTACTTCTAAATGAAAATCACTTTATTCGGTATAGATTCGGTATACATATAAGAAAAACAAAAACTTTGCGGCTTAGCGTTCCATTATCTCGAGCGTTAGCTTCAAGTGTTTTTAATAACTTAAATATGTACGTTTTAAGTTTTACCTATTATACTATGAAACTGATTATGACAAAAATAAAAGTTCATATTATTAAAAGTTGTAGGAAAGCGGGTATCTGTATAGAAAGTTGGAAACTATTACATAAATTTGATGATGCTACAAAGAACCAACATGGAAATCTACGTTCAATCTCAAAACTTTTAAACCGTTTATGTGCTGAACTGTATAAACGTAGTTTTACTGGAGATGTATTTTATTGCTCAGACTTGATTTACTGCACCGACAAAAATGTAATTCACTAATAAGGGTAGGTACGTTTTAAGATGTGGGGGAAATTAACAATCTTGATTTTTTATCGGTTTGTACGAAAAGGCAATCAAGAACTTACCGCTGGACCTTCGTCTCAGTCATAAAGTGAAAAGGTTTTATGCTCTAACCCCTAGATACCTAATTGGAGGCTTTTGGGAAGCTGACTTTCGTTAGCATTTCTGTAAAATTACAAGGCAACTATATTATTCGACAGTATTATCTCTTGATTATATCAATCGTCATTCCTTTTAGCTAAATGAAGTCCTTAGTTCCGCATTCCGTCACTCCTCAGAGCATAACGTCATTCGAACGTTTCATGCTATAGACGGAAATAATCATGAGGATTTCGTTTAGATATTTGCCAGGGGTTTCATTGTGGACATAGTACCGCTTTCTTATAATGAACTCCTTTATTTTTAGTAGTACGTTAATAATTAAATCACTAAACATTAGTATTACAAAACGTAATTTTGTCATTTATGACATGCGTAATAACACTAAATCGTGTATCGCACTTTTGTATAATAGGGAATGCTGCTTACTTCTTCCGTAAATAAAAGCTCGGAAACCCGCTTCTGTATCATTAAAACGAAGGAAGTTCTCTTAGTGCCTTCTTGACTGCTGTTTGTGGATTAATTTTAGTACATATTAAAGTATATTTCTATACGGAGTGATCATGAACGACATGAACATATACCTACATAGGTACATATCGTATTTACAATATGAATTACGTTCAGTTATTTCCTTGTTCCCCTTTATAATGAAGTCATGATCGTAATGGAATGCAATATATGTCCGCCTAAGTAAATGAGAAGCAAAGGAAAAACGTTTAAAAGCTATTTTGTAGAAGCTTCACATTTATTTACTTGAAGTTTTGACACATGTACTTTATTCCTCATGATCCAGAAGTGGTCAGTTATACTGTAAAGCTTTTCATAATGATTTAATCTGGGCTTATATTAGGAAGAAACATGGTATGCGTGGCTGCACAATTGGCTCGTTCTCTAGCAATTCGTACCCCGATGTAACATTACTAACGACTGAAAAAGTGATAATATAATACTTAATGGTTAAATAATTAAATTAAAGTGATTTCCTTTAATCCTTGCAATAACTGAGGTTACCATTTCTTTGTGGGAGGGGTAAGTTGCTTGTTGGAACCGATTTTATTTTTAAAGCAGTAATAAATTTAAAGGTCATCACATTACGGTACAGACTACCTTTATTTATTAATCATTAACAAATACATAGATGTCACATATCATTTTAATATTAGAATTTTTCATTAGCACTGTTGACCTTTTTTGATCTCTAAGATGGCCAGATGAAATTTAAGGCATGTGAACAGTAATTTTAAGTTGGATTTGTTTTGTTAAGCCATCCAATTATTAAGAACAATAATTATTTAGAAAAATGAAAGTAAAGATTCTAAATTTGATTTAATTTAAATGAAACAGAAAAAATAAAATTTAATTGGATGAATTAATTTCAGGGCACTAATCGCAGGTATGTACATGTTTTTTCTTACAATACCCATGAAGCCAGTTATTTTTCGCCTCATTTTTATTTTTATGGGAATATGTTAGATTTACCTGCAATTGTTTTGAATAATTGTGCCGTATTTTGTTATATGCAAAATAAACACTCCCTCACTTCTACCCTGGCTAGCATTTATTTATACAGGGCGTTTCTTTGGGAGCTTTAGTTAGACAATTCTGGGAAAGATTTATAAATAGGTTTTTGAAAATCTGAACTTAGGGATTACTCTGAAAACCGAATCGATGTAAAATATTTTCAAAATGACAGCGCCTCCGGAAATGTCGGGAAGTAGCTACTAACTTTAATATTTTAAATGGGAACCCCTATTTTTTATTGCATTTTGAATTCTACGTGAAATTTCGGTTCTTTCAATACCCTATAACCATAGAGCATGTAATAATATTATATTACATTCTCTATGCTATAACGTAGCTTTAAGGTGTAAGTGTATTAGGATAGTTTTGTGGCTGAAGTAAGAACAGTTAGTCGGCGGTAGAACGGTGATGAAGGACAGGTCTCGCTGGTGTGCGTGAGAGCAATTACCGCCTTAGAATTGGAAGGATTTAGACAGTTTTGTCGGGGCGAATAGGGACAAATGGTACGAGGCTGTGTGGGAAAACGATTGCCGTGTTTCAATTGTGCCCCTCGGGACAATATTGCGGTCTGGAGCCGGGCCCAGCGAAGTGCTGCGCGACGCAGTCTATAGCGGAGAAACAAAGGTAACTTAATTAGAAGTCCGTAAATTGAGTAGCCCAAAATTAACTTTGAGAGAGAGAAAGTCTTATGAGTCAAACTTTCTTATTAACAGATATTTAACACAGTAGTATTTTGGTTAAAAAAAAGAAACATTTAACAACCCATCTACCCATCTACAACTTATGGTTTTTAAGTTATTTCGCTTTTAAAAAAAATGACCTATGGCGTACTTTGATAATTACTTACTGGACAACCGTTGTAGTTATGGCAACTGAGCATTCAGTAACGCGTAGAGGAAGAATAGGGCTTTCTTTTGGTAGGTATACTTATTTAGAAAAAGTTAAATTGTGTGCGACCTTGCCAAGGTGCTCCAAATTTAAGAAAATTCAAAGACTCAGTAAATGAAATGATCCGTTTCTTACTGATGCATTTGATAGAAAATCAAAATGGGCATATTTAAATTTTACATGTTCCTATCCCTATCTGTAGTAGTTTCTGACTTATTCCCATTTCATTGCATGGATAGGTACCATTTTTTTTCGGATTTTTTTTAGTAGTTGGCCATGACCTTATGGCAAACGAATTTTAAACAAATCAAGTGACATTAATCCGTCACGTTTATAGGTTTCAAATCAATTCAAAACCTTGTCGTCTTCAACACATACTCGAAATGGGTGCCTTCACGTTCCAAACACAAACTCTTTTTCTTAAATGTTCTCGTGTGGAGTTTCATATGACTTGTGATTCATTATTCAGTAATTTCCTGCAGATACAGATCTTCTGTTACACGTACAACAATATTGCGTAAAATTTCCAAATAACGTTCTGCATTCAAATTTTCTGGATAAATGTGGAACTACAAATTCTTTTTATTGTTAAACGCACAAAATACAATAAAACTCCAGCCCTCTTGAAAGCGTACCTACATCTCGATTCAAGCAAAGATTTTAATCGCGCCAATAATGCGAGTTGTGGAAATTAAATTTTTACTAAATTTGGCCTCGTCGGACCAAGTAATGTCCCCGAAAAAACAAACAAAAAATTACCCTACAGCACTGTCCCCCTTTCCCTTCTGCCCTCTAAAACCTCCTCTCTCCATTTTTTTCCCCTTCCATCCTCTCCCACCACCTCTCTCCAACCTCCCTTCTGCTCCCTTAGCTTTACACATTTCTCCATCATATGCTCGATATTATCCCCTTCCTCTCCACATAGTCTGTACAACCTCTCCTCATCCTCCAACCAATATTTGCTGTCTTTCTCTTCATTTCCCACCCTCAATCGCGCCACTTATCCTCATACTCCCCTATGCCTCCTTTTCCCTTCAGGTATTTCGGTATTTCGTCTGTCACTAAGTTCTTATATTTTTCATTACACCTTCCCTCTCTTATCCTGATCCTTCTTTCCTGTATTTGTACATCCTCGTCTCTCCTTGCTATTTCCGCTGCTATGTCTCGTCCCTCCACCGTCTCCCTCTCTACCTCCTCACTCGCATGTCCGCCCCTTTCGTAATAAAGGAGTACATAGTAAATGAAAATGCCAAAATAAAAATTTACATGCGCCGGAAGTTGGACGATGGCATTTGTTATTCATATTTGGTGTACGTCATCGGTGCTCACACGTTATGAATATGTAAAAGAGTACACGCCAGAGTATCAAAGGCGCGTCGTCAATCCATATAGGGATAAAAGCGTCCATGAAAGAAAAAACAGAAAAAATGAAAGAAGGAAAACTTTTCACCCGATCATCAGCAAAGAAAAGAAATATTTCTCTTGCCACTGTAAGATTTTGTCTTAAATATACAAAGGAAGCGTGGAAAATTGTTCCGAAAAAATTCACAGCCTTAGACAATCTTGTAAACTCTGAGCAAAGTTGTTGTTGTACCTACCTGACAATGTACGTCTTCAAACAGTCAATACGATGTTATGAACGGTGTGCGGTCAATTCGCCCCGGCACTTCGCCCTCGGACACTTCGCCCCGGACATTTCGCCTTCGGACATATCGCCCCCAAGACATTTCGCCCCCTGATATATCTCCCCCAAGATATTTCGCCTAAAAACATTTCGCCCCCGAAACATATCGCCCCCATGACATTTCGCCTCCGAACATTTCGCCCCCGAAACATATCGCCCCCAAGACATTTCGCCTTTATATATTTCGCCCCGAAACATCGCCCCAATATTCCATTATCAATTGTCTATTAGCTTATACAGTGGTCCAAATTTCGACGCTCACCATCGGTATCTCGGTTATTAGAAGAGGTTAAATAGGGAATGTTTTTTAGAATGCAATTCTCGCGATAAATCTCATTTCTAATTCTCTTCAATGTCTTTAGATTTTCAAATAATTTTTAAAAAAACAAAATTTCCTGATTCCAATTTTCTTCAATAACTCCACAGCTTCTAATCTGACCTCTTCTAAACTTTTACAATGTTCGAAAACATTTTCAAGACAAACTTTTTGATGTAATCAGAAAACCACCGTTCTATTTTTAATTTTTTAAGTAATGTGTGCCAGCAATCGTTTTCATACGGCAGATGTTATAGAATTTTTATTAGTTAATTGCCTTGGAAAAGAGATTTTCAAAAATGTATGAAAAATATTTATTTATGGGAGAGATATTAACAAAAAAATGTATTTATCTTTAATAGCACATGAGAAATATAACCTTAAAAGTATGCAAGTGCTAAGTAACACTGTGAAATACAGAAACCAGAACTGTGTTTTTGAAAATCTACGAAAATTATGGAGAATTTGAATGTCACGGGTATTAAACCCTGAAAAACATTCCCTAAGTATTTAACCGCTGCTCTACTTCTTCTAATAGCTCTACAAATGGTGAGCATCGAAATGTGGACGATGGGAGGGCGATATGTTTTGGGGGCGAAATTGTCGGGGGCGATATGTCCTGGGAGGCGAAGTGTATGGAGGCGATATATCTTGGAGGCGAAGTGTCAGGTGGCGAAATGTCCGGGGGCGAACTGTCCGGGGGGAGAAATGTACGGGGGCGAACTGTCCGGGGGGCGAAATGTCCGGGGGCGAACGGTCCGTGGGGCGAAGTGACGGGGCGAAAAGTCCGGGGGCGATGTGTCATGGGGCGATTTGCCCTACAACCGTTATGAACATTATTATTAATACTTACCTACACGTAAAGGACAACTAAACTGACCCAAATTATAATAATTCAGTTAGATTTAACGTCTTTCTGGCCAATTTAATGAACTGTACCTACTAGGTATCACAATTCTTTCAAGAACTTGCAACTTTAAATGAGTAGTTACCTCATATACAGAAATATGCTTCGTACTCTATGACAACGATTCATACTAAAAAATACCAAGAATTAATTGAATAATACATCGGCAATCAATTTTCAAATTGTAACATCAAGGCATCAAGCGTTAGCGAACTTCATGCAATCCCGTTCATTTACTAAACAGATTTATGTAGAGAGTAGATCATTTTCATTATTTCAATTTCGTTAAAAGCCGTGCTTTGAATAATGCACCATACGTGTGAACTGGTTCCTTTATTCGCGTTTGTTTCGTAGTCTTCAAAACATTTTCTTTACGTTTCTAACAAATAAAGCTTTTAGAATTCTACAAATACCTGCTTTACACGTATGAAGATAAATAATACATATTCAGTCCTGTGAAGTTGTCTCTTTGAGACTTAACATTTAACCGAAAAATTTTAGGTTACAACATTTGTTTGAAGTATACCTGAATTAAAATATTCCGCATATTATAAGTAAACATTTACACTTCTCCATCATAAACATCAAAATTATAATAAATCCGTTTGGTCTTCATATGTAATAATATTCCAATTTCATTTTCACCTAAGGTTTCTCTTATTACGTTGAAGGAAGTTGTTTGTTTGATCCTCTAACTAAATCATCTTTCACGTTTTCGTCAATTTATATAATTGAAAATGAGGAATATCAAATAACGTTATTCCAACACTCTTATAGCTTACCTCTAAATCTCCCAAATTTGTAAATTTCTGTGAGAAAAGTGAAATATCTTTTGTAAATATAAAATTAGCGCATTCAATGGAAATTTACGCAGATAATACTTATGGAAAGATGTACCTATAATGGGTTTATTTTATTTAAATATGATTACATCATATTTATCATGTTATACATCTCAATTCCATTTTTTAATTTTAGAAATTTCGAATTCCTGGATATATCTCTAAGGCGTATCTTTTCTAATTAAAGTCAGAATTTACTGAATAAATTATATTTACACAGCATCTAGAAGAGTATTTCAAGAATTGGTTTATTAATAACAAAACTAAGAAGGAATTTTAGTAAAAATTTCTTTCCTTTTTTACTGTTTAGGATTAGATTTCGTTTATGTATCTATTAATGGAAGCAATATAATACTAACTTGGTTTACAAGATAGATCAAAAGATTAATGAGGTTCCGTTTTATCGTTTGGACGTTCCTTTGGGTGTTAAAGGAGGTCCGCAAACCAGCCTTCATCATTATAGGTGTTTTAACGGATAGAATAATTTTATGCAGGAAAATTTCAAATCATCATTAAATGACATCAAATTTCTTTATCTCAGTGATTTGTTCGGTTTCTAAAAAGATCATGTCAATAATTTTACTTTTGTCCAATTTTATCGGATTAATTATAGCAAAAGTTGTAAAAATCGCATGACGTTTCAACCGCGAACATTTTGACGACAACGTAGTCGAAATAATAAATTCATATTAAACACATCAGTTAACATTCCAGTTTCATAAAATAAATCCACTTACAATTCAATTACCAATTACAATTGGAATTTCCTTAATTCAATTGAGTATTGGTATATTTTATTTTCAATCTTAATAATCAATCGAGAACGTAATTTAGTCTGATAAGCGATCTGCTTCACTATGTATGAATTATCCATCCTGTGCTTTCGATACTTCCTCTTCAGCGCCTTGCTTTCCTCTGTATTTATTATGCCCTTCCTCCACCTATTAATTCCTCTTCTCAAAGCTCCCTCTTAGCTTCTCTACATTCCCATCTCCATCATTTTTTTTACTGTTGTGTTGTGACTTAATTATCATTGTATTAACAGATAGCATCGGCGTTAATATAGAATGAGATTTGCAACAGACAAAAGTTAAATGTAATACAAATATGTATCAATCGTGTGACTTTGAAGAGACCCTGTCAAGGTATAAATCTAATCATTTGATTGCACCAATAAATACATTCAATTGATTTTTTATTTTATTGCCAAGAAAAGGCGATACTGACGAATATAAATGCACATTTTTATGTTTTATAGAACATAAATCATAAATGCATGCGTAGGTATATTCTTTTTAAGAGAATATAAATCCCAACCATAATAATAAAGACCTGCTCATAAAAATCTGAGAATTGAAATTTTATCATTTTCTTCCCTTTGTATGCTAATACGCAAACTAAAATGAGATTGGACGGGCGACGAGAATTGGTTCTTTCTGTTATTTAAATCATTCATGTTAATTAGCGTTAATGTATGTATTTACCCCCTACAATCTACATAAACATAACGTTCCCTATTATATAAATGAAATACGTCCTAGTTAATGAATATGTGCCATAAATCTCTGTAGTTAAATGGCAATCTGCTCATGGAGCTTTGAAAGCTTGCATGGCGGTAATTATTGCCAATATATTTGTTGCGAAACAATAAAAAGTGGAATCTTTAATAATCATAATCACTATAACGGAGACGTGTGTGTTGCTGTGCGCTTTACGGTCCTACGCGTCCGCGACAGTCTGACGAATGCGGGTGTGATATTTTAAAACCAAAGCTATTATAACCTACAATCACAGATACCCCCGCAAACCACGCAAATATCTGCAATAATTTTCGTCGTAGAGTCTCGAAATAAGTTTTGAACATTTAGCCCGTCAGCGTCACCTTATTCTAGCGGTATTTGTGTCTAAATATATTTTTTTATTTAGAAACTTTCCTTAAGTGTTATGCTACGTTAGTCCAACTTCTATTTGTACATTTTATATTTTATGGTATGTTTAGTATTACTATAGTTAAGTACAAGATGTATTTTAAAACCTTCTCCCTAAGGCCGTTCGCATTCCCAAGGAGCTGCCAGTGTCCAAATTGAGTTCATTTACATTCAAAATTTATTGTAAACTATCCTTATGAAGTTCACATGGAATTTGTTATATTTTCGTTAATTTTTGGTATCTATCAAGTCTATTCCAAAAAGTTTAGATTTTGCGTTTTTTTAATAAGTGGTGAAAATTATTTAATTCAAATAAGAATTCAAGTTAAAAGCTTAAAAGCGACATGTTTCTACAACTGCATTTGTCATCATCAGGTTAACTAAAATAAATTACTACTTATTAGCTCTAGACATTGAGCTGTAAAATCAGTGTCGGTCTGGCGGCCCTTCGGGCCCTCGGCTGGTAATATTCGAGGGCCCCCTTCCTCCGATAAAAAATAATTAGCGATCTTCCCGACAAAAAACTTTGGTTTCAAATTTCAACTCATAATTTCAACCAAAAATGTTAGAAGAAAAAATAATGAAAGATTAAAGGTTAATAACAATACAAAACAGTAAATGTTCGTTTTTGTTTACTGTCAAATTAAAAAAACACTTAATCATTACATAGTTACCAACAAACATGATAAAATACAAATTAGATGGGCCTCATAAGTAATAAAGTTTTAAAGAAATTTAAAAAAATATTTTTTTTTAGTTCTTCACTACTATCTGCTGCCGATGACTAATGTTTCGGTGCATGCTCAGGCGCACGCGCTCAAACCTTCTCTTCCCTATTGGCAGAGGGTTGAACGAAACATAAACCTTTGATTAAGTAAATACTATATTTAAGGTGACTCGATAACTCTAAATATCTGGCGAAATTCTTCTCAATATCCGTCCTAATTGTTCACGAGGTTTTTTGACATTTTTCTCGATACCTTTCTAGATTTTTCCCCATACTTTTAGTATGGGCTCGATGGGCCCCCTGCGGACCGTGGCGCCCCCGGGCCCTCGGCGATCGCCGACCAGCCGACCTGGCCAGACCGACACTGTGTAAAATTAAAATATACTTACATAATACTTAATGTAAAATGGTGAAATAATTCATTAAAGTCGTACAAGGCATAGTTAAACTTGAATTGAAGTGAAAAAGAGAAAAATTTTGGGGAATAACCCTTACCAAACGGAAAGAAAACGACAGATACATAAGCAACTAAGCTGAAAAATTATAGGTTAAATAAATTCTGGGGGGCAACCAAGATACGAGAAATATATAATGAAAAAACACAACTAATTAAAAAGAGACACAAAACAACGAAGTAATGGATAAACATAATAATATCGATCATTGAAATTGTTAAATGAGGTGCGAACACGATAGTGAGTGGTGACCGTAAAAGTGTGTTTTGCGATGATGACGATCGCAGCCTTGGGAGTTGAAAGGTAACTGTAATACCGACAAAAGTGAATTATACGGAGGTAAGGAAAATGTCAGGGGAATGTGGAAAGTCAAACGTAATAAAGAGCATTAACGTAAAACAAGTAGATTTTTGTTAATGTTAAGGATTTCGTTAAGCGATGAATTAGGATTCAAGTTAAAGTTGTTGTTCTTTAATATCTAGCAAATCTAATTTTGTGCCTTTTTCACGTATATGCAGTATGTCAAAGTTAATTTTTGGGTCGAAGGCGTGACCTGAATTCAAGATGTGATCGACGAAGGAAAAGTTGGACCCTAAATTGTTTTTATTAATGCATGTGAATTGTTCTGCAATTCTAGTTTCGAATATCCGGCCTCTCTGTCCAATGTAGAAAGCATCACACGTCCCAGTATCAGTTTATAAACTAGTTTGTGGTCTCAAATTTATTAATTTCAGATTGCACATATGAGATAAAATATTTATAGGCGCCTAAAATGAACCGTGTGTTGAAAAATCATACGCTTTATGGCACTTTTTTATAGTCGGATTCACCGGGTTTTAGGTATGACTCATTGCAGTAAAATATGATAATCGACGTGACATAGTTTTCTGTTTCTGTAAATAAAAGTATCAGTAAAATGCAATAAATTGAGAAACGTATGTCGTTCCGTTTATTTTATGTGCAAGCAAGAAACGTATGTCCGTGCGTTGAAACAGCTGATCGAACTGGATTGACAGATTACACAAAAATTGACAGTAGGAATTATTTATTAGTTACGACATACCGAGCGTCTGCATTGATGGATACGATTTGTAGCGATGAGTCATACCTAAAAACCGGTGAATCCGACTTTATAAAGAAAATTCAATAGCGTACCTGTCGACTAAACATTTGAAACTTATAATTCATCAATTGTCACGTGGCAAAGTTTTATCAAAATTCACAACAATTTGTAAAATACGTCTTCAAAGTCAACTGACAGTTGTGCACGGCAAAAATTATTCATCATCATTTATACCAATTTTTTTATTTTATTTGGTTAATTAATTTAATTATCAAATATTTTTCAAATTTATAATTGTGTGTACATACATTTAAATATTTTAGCCTGCCTAAATGCGTACATAATTATGTATTTGAATAATGTACACGACATCTGTCACTTACGCAATTAGCCTTTTCCATTATGGCAATATTATAATGATAACAAGTTAATTTTAGGGGAATTACTCTCTTATTTTATAATATACGCAGCAATGGTGTTTCATAACGTAACTGTTGTTAAAATTAATTATATTTCACCATCATAATTTTTTTGACATTAGTTATTATACAATCTGTTCATATAGAACAGCCAAGGCGAAGGTACAGCTGGAAGGGCAGAGATCGAAGATGTTTGAAATGAAGAACGGCATCAAGCAAGGAGACAGTTTAAGTCTTCTGCTATTCATAATATTATCAATGGACAAGATAACGAAGAGAATCGAAGAAAAATATAATAGCTATCTGGACACGGTGTTTGGATATAGAAACCTGGAAGTAATTCAAATAAATAGTCCATTATATGCAGACGACGTGATACTAATGTCAAATATCGGGAGCAAATTGCAGAAGTTGGTGAATGCATAGACAACTAAAATAGAAAATATGAAAATGGAAGTGAACATAAATAAAACCAAAACCATGATAGCAAATGAGAAACAACAAGAAGATCAAAACAACAAGGACATGAAATGCAAGAACAAGAATCTGGAGAGAGTAAAGACGTTCGAATTCCTTGGAAGTATAATAACAGAGGATGGAAGAATAGATGCAGAGTTAGGATACAGAATAATACAATCCTAGGTCACAAAGACAGCTCTAGAGGTGAAAAAGAAAATATATAATATGATAACGCTACCAACAATACGGACACTTACGAAAAAAGACGAGGCCAAAATGAAACATGAAACATTTCAGCAGAATAGCAGGAAAAACTAAGTGCGATAGAGAACATTAGAGAAATCACTAAGCAGGAGGAAATACAAGGAAAAATAAAAAGAGGCAGCTGAATTGGTGTACACACCTGACATTTTGAAAGAGAACAAACTATAATTATATTACAGAAACTTAGTGAGAAAGCAGAAAGAGACGGTCTTCTTTTGGATAGAATATAAAATGCACTTTCCACTTTCAATTAGTATCATGAAGAGTGAACAACGTCAGTTCTTATATTCGTCATATCATTTACAATATTGATTACCTCATAATAGGAACCTGTAGAAGGCCAACGATTTACAGACAAATTATCTCTCTCTTTATTTGACAGAAATACTACCTTTTTTAAAATATTCTACAAACTCTCGCAAAAGTGCAAAACTTAAGTTGAGATTTATTCTACGATATGTTTAGAATGAAGTGGGCAAAGTACACAAAAAATGCTAACGATCCCATCAAGAAGATGCTCGCTCATTTATCACAATGAAACTATAAAAAATTTCCTGAAAAAGAAAATTTATTTTCCAAGGAAAGAGTGATGTAAATCTTTGTAACATAATTAATTTTATGTTACGACATTGAAACCACAATGTTAAAATGAAATACACCAATTAATTACGTTAAAATGGCATGGAACACTTTACACTGACAAGGTAGCTCAAACTAGCATTAACAGATGTAAGTGATAGTAAGTAGCTGGGCTTGGGTACGCTTGAGCTGTTAAGAAGATTAAGTGTTTCTGTCAAAATCGTCTTTGATAAAGTCCGTAGAAATCACTTTATTGAATACACCTCTAGTTAGTCTGCTGTATTTTCTCATTTGATTATTATCTCTAATTTGATTTACGACAGTTATTATTTGATAAGTATTTTTCACAAAACAATTATAATACGAGGAACATATTAATTATCTTTGATATATACAATATTGCGGATATTAACTATAAATGCTTAGTAGTTTCTTCGAATAGAGTTAATAAAGTAAACTATAGATAGATAAATAATAATCAACCCAAAAATTCTGATTGTATGACAGGTCCTACAAAATAAAAAAATAGAATACATGGTTACTATAAATAAATATGTACACGGAAGGCACAGTTTAATTGCGCAGCCCTAAAATATGATGTACTTAATTAACACATTATTCATCGTAATACTCGGAACGACTAGCGCCGTTGCTTAATTAATAAATGACCTTTATTTCAAAATTAAAAAATGCTTTTTTCGTCATTTTATCCTTATATTTATAAATATTAGCCCTATACGCTTACAAACATCCATATCCGGAGGTATTTTTATCACCAACCGGTAGGGATTCGAACCCGAGACCGCCAGATGTTACATTTATTTAATAATTTGAAGTACATTATTTACTATCTAGTTCAAATATAATTAAAGGTTACTTATAACATATGTTCAAAATGACAACGATATGCCTCTAAACACAAACATGCCCAACCTTTTCAAACTTTCAATTAGGTACATATTACAACAATTCTGGGTTTACGTTTATGAAGGCTCCTTTTACGTGACCCCCATAAAAGACATGCGGTGAAAAGGAAGTCGAGTGATCTTGTCACCCAATTTTCTGGGTTCTTCCTATCCTCCGGTTTTGGAAATAAACATTTACAAATTCTCGAATCCCACCACGAAACTGTGAGGAAACTCAATCCGTTATCATCTATTCGATATCACGCAAACGACTTGGAAACCGGTTTACAAAAAAATCTAAAAATGTTATTCGATATCTTCAAAAAAATAAGGACCAATTAATTTTCAACTACAAAAGTAACAACCGCAAATCGAATTCATTATTTTTTATCAAAAATCTGATTCAGTTGTAGTGGGTTTTTATGCTGGATACAACAAGTTTCTTGCTGTAACAGTCTTCGGTTATCTTTGATCATAATCTCGTGAAGACAGTTTATTATTGATTCGTTCTTCATTTTGTATAAGCAATCATTTTGGAAACACTAGAAATAAAGCTGTTGAAGCCATTAAACACTGATTGTGAATACTTTGATTCAACCCAAGTCCACCACCGAACTTACGTAAAACCAAAAACAAGACGTTAAAAAAATACAAGCGTATAATGGAAGGGTTGTTATTTAGCCAAAAAATATGTATTAATTAATAACTTGGCAAACGCCGTGTATTAATACAAAAATAATGTACGACTGAAAAGTTCACCCAAGGCCCCTACATTTGCGCTTAAAAAAAGTGGGTCATTGTTTAAAAAAATATACGTTTTATGCACCATACATTTTGGAGACACCCTGTATGTGTCTAAATAATTTGAAAATGTGCTTCATCCAACCTAATTGCAATCCCGTATATTTATTTTTTAGTAAATTTAACAATAAAACCGTACTTGAAGAACGGGCTACTAAATGGACATCCTGTATACTTTATATATTACCTTCATTAAACTCCCACGCAATGTATGAAAAAATTCATGCACTAAAAAACACTTCTAAAAAACACTCCGCTCATCTGTTTATTTTGTGAGCCATCGGTACTAAATAAATATTTAAATATTTCAAGTTAGCAGTAGTAACTCTTTCGGTTGTACTTTCGCAAAAATGCTGCTTCAAAGGTTTTTTTTTGCTAATGTATGTTTGTTCATCACATATAGGGAATTTTAGATGGAAACGAAAACATCAACAAATTCGACTAAGCTAAACATAAACTAATAGCGATTATACCAAGCTTGAGGAAATTTGCACGTTGTATCTATACAGTAGATGGGAATGAACTTATTGAATCGGAGAGTTTGGAGGTTATAGACATAGTTTCATAAACTTAGCTCTTTATGTATGCGCTGTTGAATGTGAACTCCACATACAGTTTATAGACTTACGAAATTCATACAGGGTTTTTCAACGAAAAGGAGCCACCCTTTATAACTTCTAACAGAATCAAAATTTGAAAAATCGGCGATACCCGTCTATAATAATATCGAGGGGGACACTTTTTGACATAAGTTTGAGATTTCATACCTTAACCCCCTGGGTCCCACAAACATACCCTTAATTTTTTTAAATGGCAACATGGGTCATGTGATACGTCATTTGAAAGGTCTTTTGATATCTTGCATTACTGCGTTTAAAATTTTAAAATCGTTCAATTCGTTTGTGAGATATTTTAATTTAAAGTTTTAGAGAACTGATATAATTTGTCGTTATAATAATGCAATATAAAAGTATTACTGACTTTTTAATTTATTTTAAGTTTTATTTCCATGTAAATAAAAAAAAGTTTAATACAATGAATTTCGTATCAATTTATCTTGACTATAAAAGCAAAAAATAAATAAAAAACAACCATTTTGAAGAAAATTATATCAGTTCTCTAAAACTTTAAATTAAAATATCTCACAAACGAATTGAACGATTTTAAAATTTTAAACGCAGTAATGCAAGATATCAAAAGACCTTTCAAATGACGTATCACATGACCCATGTTGCCATTTAAAAAAATTAAGGGTATGTTTGTGGGACCCAGGGGGTTAAGGTATGAAATCTCAAACTTATGTCAAAAAGTGTCCCCCTCGATATTATTATAGACGGGTATCGCCGATTTTTCAAATTTTGATTCTGTTAGAAGTTATAAAGGGTGGCTCCTTTTCGTTGAAAAACCCTGTATACATATACAATATATGATTAAAATTTGCTCTTTATGGATGTATTCGTCCTGTATTTCCACGACATTCATTTTAATAGTCGAATAAGGTCTATCCCTACTACTTAGTCGAGGAAATAAAGCACTGAACTTTTGTAATAAGACGGATTGAGATGGGGTTTTTTGCATTCGCTTCCTAAATTTATTAATAGGAAACTTTGTACCTACTTTTCATCATGTTTTTTTTCGAAATTGCATTTGTGCAGTCGAAAATGCATCCTGAAAAATGCATTTTCATAGAAAAAATTCATAACATCGTTATAAGCTTCTAGAATCGATTCAATTTGGGTACAAGAGGGTTTTCGAGGTCGGTGATCCCGAATATGACCTTCAAATTGCCTCACCGCCCACCTGGAGCTCAAGATGGCTGAGCAACGTCATCTCCTCATGATTCTAGACATCTCATCCGAGGGTTTTTAGGGTTGCTGATTCCAAATCAGGCATTGGAAACCGTCCCCCGCGTACCTGGTGCCCGCATCCGAGCATCAACGTCATCCTCTTGAGTTTCACTAAAGTTTCAAGCCTACAGGGAACCGAAAATTGTTTCCGGGTTTTTTGGGTCGCTCAGATCGAATCTGCTCCCGGATACTTTCTAACGCATACCTAGTGCACCACACCGCGGCGGCATCAACGTCATCCTCTGGAGTTTCGCTTGAAATTTTCGCTCAAATGCTTTCATTCCAATGCTTCTTTCATCATATCAGGAAATCATTAGGTAAAACTTATAATGGAACATTTGAATAGATGTAGACATTTTCATTTTGTGAAATAAAATTGAGATATACATATATAAAACAATGTAAGTTTTGTTTAATAACATTATCATTCAAATGTATGAAGTTAATATTATAAAATATTTAGTTTAAATTTAATTTAATTTAATTTTTTCCTTTTATTACAGATTAAATTTGTATGTAAAACTCCTAATGTAAGGTTGGTAGTTAGAGTAGTTTCAAAATCTCGTGGAGAACTTCGGAATCCGCCTCTGCAGGCGGGCTATGTACCATGCACGGCTGGTCAGATCCGGATAGAGGTCCTGGAAGAATCCCGTCCTAGCAATTACAAATTATTTTCGGTTCACTAGGCTTGAAATTTTAGTGAAACTCCAGAGGATGACGTTGATGTCGCCGCGGTGTGATGCACCAGGTGTCCGTTAGCAAGTATCTGGTGCCACATTCGACCTAAGCTACCCAAAAAACCCCGGAAACAATTTTCGGTTCCCTATAGTCTTGAAACTTCAGTAAAACTTCAGAGGATGACGTTGATGCCCGGATGTGGAGCAACAGGTGCGCGGAGGACGGTTGCCGATGCCTGATTTGGAATCAGAAACCCAAATAAACTTCGTATGAGATGTCTAGAATCATTTGAGAGTGAATTTCAGAAAAAGCTTCGGAGATGACGTTGCTCAGCCATCCTGAGCTCCAGGTGGGCGGTGAGGCAATTTGGAGGTCATATTCGAGATCAGCGACCTCGAAAACACCCTTGAACCCGAATTGAGTCGATTTTAGAAGTTTATAACGAAGTTATGAATTTTTTCTATGAAAATGCATTTTTCAGGATGCATTTTCGACTGCACAAATGCAATTTCGAAAAGAAAGTAGGTACAAAGTTTCCTATTAAATTTAGGAAGCGAATGCAAAAAACCCCATCTCAATCCGTCTTACTACAAAAATTTGGTAGGTTTGGCTTATTTTAGTGCTTTATTTCCTCGACTATACCGTCTTCTAATCATTCTCATTTAGATGTATTTTATTTTTCATACACGGCAATTTTCTTAGTTCGGTTGTAATTTGAGGTTAGAAACATTTATATTTATATACCTCAATTTTCAGCATGGTCTCTCAATTAGTTAACTTTTAACTTTTTCTTCAGTACTTTGTAAGTAGAATATCAATTCTTCTTTGAATCTGATACATCCTATTTAGTATCTAATATTAAACTCGCGACGTTAAACTCACTAAATTTAATCATTTTCCAAATTTTCATGTTATGGTTTGACACCAATTTACCCATTTCTTTAAGTAAGTAGGTATTCTAGCTATTAGTTTATTGCTTAACTTTTAAATTTTTGTAGTAGTAGCCCGATGGTGACAATTCGGTTGTCGAAACTTGTCGCCTCTGTAAGTAATTTAATTTTACTTTATTCACATATCTTTCAATAAAGTAAAACTATGGGGATGGTTTTGTGAAATTCACTTATCAGTTTACTTTAATTACTAACTCGTTTTTGTTATAAGATATGGGTTGACGTAATTTAATGAATTGGATATTGCACAAAGAGCAAATTTAATACCATGTCTTCTGTCTGTAGTGGCAGAAAATGTCTTCTAAAATATACGATTAAAACGTTCTTCCGTCGATAACAAAGTTTTCGGTTAATGCAATGTAATATTCTAGTGAGCAATAATAGTAAATAAAATGTGTAAACATGGTATTAAATATTACATTTGGAAATTCATTAACGTTTTAGTTTATTTCATTTACAGCTACCAAAGGAAATATAAATACGGAGTGAGAGTGAAGACACGGTACAATGTGTATTCCACATTGTGTTGAGGGAATAAAAGTAAACTGCTTGGAACTCAGTTCGGTGTTTCGCTCAGAAGGGATTGTTGCTTGAATGTAAAACTTCAGATGTGTGAAAATCGCTAGCATACGAACACGGAGGTTTTAATTTAATTTAAATATCAATAAGATTGTATATATCTATTTTATCTTTATAAATGTAAACAAATTTTACGAAAGAAATAACGGATTGTGACTTTTAGATGTTCACTACATTCGCTGATTAAAATTTCTAGAAATCATTCTGCACTTCTACCTTTTATTTCTTATTGTGAATTCGGTTATTTGTAGGTAAATCTACTTTCATCACTCCAAAGAAACTTACTACAAAGATGCGCCATTTCGTTTTAAAGCAGAATGTAATTAATCTTTCCTAATCTTATTTCTTTAATATTATGACTGATTAATGGTTTCTACTAGGAATTTTTTGTTTTATAAAACGAACTGCGAACAACTTTGTCGAAGATTTTGCTTTCGGGGTTCGGTTTTTAAGGTTGAGTATGCAATGCTTCTGAACTCCACCTTGTGGTTATGTGCGAAAAAAAAATCTTTTTCTTTTTAAATTAATGTATTTCAGGCACATATAATTCTGTTTCATAAACCCCACACTGGAGCCCTCAGTACCCCAGGTACATAAGTACATAAAAGAAACATTTTTTTTTCAAATTATTTGGAAAATGAGGAAGTAAGATGTGAGTCGTAAAGTTATAAAAAAAACCATTTATAAAAGTTATATACCTATAATATATATTTGAGGCTTTGACGCAAATTTGCACATGTTAAGTTTTTTGGCATTAAATTTTAAACTAAAATAATTTAATGTTAAAACAAATAAATAACTCCAAACTTAACATTATTTAAAACAGAAAAAAAATAAAAAAATTTATTTTCGCAAAAATCAGTCTTAGCTGTGATACTAAACTAAACTAAAATATTAATCAGTGCACTGGTTACATATGACAGCCCTATGCTCATCACATATTGCTGTGTGGCATTTTGTGCAGGTTTTCTTCGATTTTCGGTCATTTTTACGTGGACATACACCACTACACTTTCTTATCTAGCAATGGAATTTAACAACTTGAAAAAAACCATGGCATTTATTCCACTATGATCAAGCATGTGAAAGCCATTTTGTATTCACAATGCTGAAATTTTTACAAATGATCATTGAAATAAAATGTGTAGGAAACGTAAAACATACCACTATAAAATATGAGTTCACCAAGGATTATTATCGACGCTCACTGAAAATAATCACGCGCAACACACACTGGGGTTCAGCGGCCCCCGAGTGAATTTCAATAGCGTGCCGATGATAACTGAACCCATTTGAGATAATCTACAGGTGGTGGGGGACATAAATTGAATTTATGGCGAATGCCTGAAATCTACCACGACACGTTAATATACTACAGTGAATGGAAGATTTGGTGGGGTACTGTGGACCCCAGTGTATGTACGAGGGTTACATGATTCTTTCTAGCAAATAATAAGGACCATTATTTTTATTCCTAAATAACAACCAAAAACTTGAAACGTAATGAAGGATCGGCCTAGAATGGCTACCTCACTTAAAAAATAAGTCTACTATCGGAGTAAAAATGCAAGGCGTCTGACTTTAAGTGGTCATAACGAAAAAACTGGGGGGTGAAATTTCTTCATTTTTGGGCAGTACATTAGTCATTTATATATGTTTAACATGTGTAAAAATCAAATTGGTAGAATCAGTTGTTTAACTTTAATTTTAATTAACAGCAATAAAAACGCTGTATTTAGTAGTTTCCTGGCTGACGGTCAGCTTTAACTTATCATAAAATTGTTATTGTTTCATAAATTGTTACCAAATTTACAAATGTTGTAGCACACATACTTCTGAAAAGTCGACAGCCAATAAATATTGATTATTCATATAATTAACTGGTTTTATAAGCCCTAACCGAAAATGTGCTATTTTTGCAATATACGGTAACTGAAGAAAAAATTCTTGTTTTAAATGCTAAATTTGTATTACTCAAATCGAGCTGCATTATTGCTTTATTGAAAACAAAATTTGTTTTCTTGTAATTCAAAGTAAATGTTATAATTATCGCGAAAGAAAGACGCACATATTCCCGCGAGAGGTAATCTACCACATCGTAAATCGTGAGCGGCAAACCACAACAATGTGATTATTCTTTAGCATTGTACAAAAACATGTGCTTCATAGCAATAGTGTACGGCACCATCTTACACCCCGTACCGCACCTCGCCACGCGAACGCAAGCATCCATCCTTTTTTCCAAATTTCTTTTAAATAATACATGTATACATGGCATTATTTTTGTGAATCGTGTTAGACCACAATATCATTGCTTTAACCTTGTTATGTTACTGTCAATATTATTAATATCGAACGTTCAGGTACTGAGTTACACAAGATGTCGTTTTTTTCATTATAGTTTTAAGACTAATAAACCAATTGGCTTCAAAAGCATCTCACACCGATAAAAAAGTATACACTTGTCAAATATATAAGTACATATCTACAACTCAGTTTCAATAATATAGCCGTAATTAATTTTTAAAGTCGAGCGCGTGTGCAATTTGAGTCATAATTAGCGCTTTTTCGCACATAAATTAATACAGAAAATTAACGATGTGTTGCAAAAATCTAAAACTGTACACCTTTTTGTAGGAATAAATGATCTTTTAAATGCACTTTATTTCATTACATTATGATTGCTAATTGATGAGATAGAAGCTTCTAAAGTCAGAGGCCTTGCATTTTTACTCCGATAGTAGTACATGTATGACGTCTTCTATTAAAATATATTTTTTATTCGCATTCAAATAGTAAACATAACCTGCCAATTCGACCATCGGTTGAAACAATTAAATACTTCTACTACGTGTTTGTAAAACCGGCATGCGGCAGTTCAACATGCGTGGGACATCAACCCTAATCCGTAGAAGTCAGTTTTGTACTAAACCGCTTGTTGAAGCCCAACCTGTGTTCAATTTGGTTTTATACAATCCACCCTTTGTAAAACTCAACAAATAGTTATTTTTGTATCTAGTGCGCGAAATGTCACTTTGGTGATCGAGAACTGATTTTTTAAACGAGGCGTAGCCGAGTTAAAACAATAGTCCAGATCACCAAAGTATTTCGCGCATGAGTTGCAAACAAAATTTTTTCTGCAAACGTGAAAAATTATTTTAACGTTAAATTACAAAACTCTCATATAGTTTACATGCAATGCGCGAAGTAAGCATTTCGCGCATGGCGTTATTACTTCGCGCACGGTGTCATGGTAACGTAGGAAAGTGAAAAAAAGAGTCCCTTCTCTCATTGATAGATAGGTATCGTTTTTCCATTAAACAGATTCTTAGTTGCCTATTATTCTTATGAACAACAGTAACTTCATTTCCTTCTTCCTTTAATGTAAGATGTATCTGAAACCTTCTCAATATTTACGAAAGAATGTGAAATGTTCACTTACAAAGTAAGAAAGGCGCAAACTAGAGGGCAGCATTAACCAAGGCCACGCAAAGTTAGTTATGTTTTGGTTAATGTTATACACCATAATTTTACAGTAGTTGTGGGGACATCCAGTGATGTATAAAGGGCACATAAATACACGCACGCATATACAACGATTTTTTTTGGAACGCTGACGGAATCTCTTCATTGAATATACCTATGCAAAAGGGCACAACAATAAATGGAGAAGTCTAAGGAAACAGAATTAAAAATTTAAAGAAGATTGTGATGAAGAAGTAAAAACGTACCTACTGCATGACTTTACGGGGTGCGCACACAGTGCAGCAAATTATTGTTGATTGTGGGATCTTATCGTTGTGGCATCCACGTTAACTTGACCCCGTGCGACTTCTTTCTATCCAAACATCTAAAAAAAATATCAGGGGATGAAGATTGTTGCGATGATGAAGTGAAAGAAGATATTGAAGAATATTTTGCAGGGCCGACGAAAGATTTTTTTTGTAACGGAGTGGATCAGTTGGTGAAACATTGGAATAAAAAATGCATAGCTGTGGAAGATTCTTATAAGGTAGAGACCGGATTTATATGCAGTAAAAACTGTTGAAATATGCCATAAAATATGCAATAAAAAACCTTAAAATATGCAGTAAAAACATGTGTACCTAAACCAGGAACGTTAAATTACTCATTTTATCAAGTGCATATTAACCCAAAATAGTGTAAAGTAAAGCAAATTAAGTTTTAAAAAAGTGCATTGAAAGAAAACACACATGAATTGCATTAATTAATATAAAAGAATTGAATTTATCGAATGTTATATTCGTGAGTTTTACCATTGTATTTATATGTTAACATATAACTATTTTTTTGCTGCAAGCCTGACAAAAAACTACTTTTCCGTCAGTGGTAAACACTTCTTGTGTTTTATTGAAAGTTTGTACCCAAGTCCGCAATTTTACACTTTGAGAGCAACTGATCTTTGCGCAATATATTTCCAATTATCACTGCACGCAAAACTCGTTAGAATGACAAAAAGAAACTAACATAAAAATAGGGGGGTTTGTAAATCTCAGCAACAATTTTATCGCTGCAGTTGCAAATAATTTCTTTTCAAGCCAGGCTTAAAAACGGTTATTTAATCCGACCTATTTATAAATCTTAGCAACAATTTTATCGCTGCAATTGCAAACAATTTCTTCAAAATTTAGAGAAAAAGTATAAAATATGCATTAAAGTATTATAATTCTTCAAATATGCAGTATAGCGTTTTTTACCCAAAATATGCAAAATTATGCAACATAAAATTTTAGAATACGTATCTATAGGGACAAATTCGGATAATTACATAATCTCTGGACATCTGTAACCTATCAAAAAGAATATGCACTTGCATACAGATCCGGTCTATAAGGTAGATTATACGAGTATAGGGAAAGCCAAACAAACTTGCGTGCACGTCATCGGCGTTTGATGACGTTTACATTTACAGTATTGTCAAATTGATCAGGACATATTTAATTTCCCAGCAAATATTTCTTATTCAACCACAAATAAATATTAATTACTATTACAAATTGTTGACGACAAAAATCAATTAAATATGCCTTTCAGAATACTACTGTCATCCGTAACCTCAAAATATCGATGAATCGATTAATAAAAGATGGCAACACAGCACCATTCCCTGACAGTGGCTAGGTTTACGTCGTTACTTACTGGCCTGTTGATTAAAATTTTATCACAAAATTCTACATTGGGAGGCGTCTAAACCTAACAAAAACAAGCTTGTGCTTTATCTCAAAAGTCTTATATTAATTGCATCCCCTTTAGAGTTGTTTTTTTTTACAAATTTTATGATACAGTTAGCGATGGAAACTTAGCCACAAAAGACATGGAAATACGTCATTGATGACGTGCACGCAAGTTTGTTTGGCTTTCCCTATAGATATATGAATTTGCCCTTGTACTTACCTGCCTGAATCTGCTTTTTTAGTTTATATCGTTTTTAAAGTTTAATTAATAGGACTGTTACGAAAGCATATTATATTTGGTTAAGTGTAAATTTTCGTAATAATGGTATAAAATTCGCGTCGTAAGAGAACTGTTCAGTCTTCTATACACTCTTTCAATTATTTAAGCACTATAGCTCCTTAATGTTGAAAAGGTTTGAACATAAAGCAAGCAGTTTCTAAATAAATAAACATGTTTCTAAAATAATTAATATACATATTACCATTATGCTATTACTTACACTATGTAAGTATGCTTATTAAGGCTACCGGATTGCTATTATTATGACAATCGTTACAAATCATATCTTAATCAAGGTTTTAACTAATATAATAACTAATAATAGGTGAGATGTTACTTGAACATATCAAACAATTCCCACTTAATTAAAATAATTGCGAGAAAGTACTAACTAATGAATGTCAAGATGGTTTAAAAAAGTCCATTTAGCAGTTTGAATTATGTTACGGTAGAAGAAAACAATTTAGAAGGAACCTTACTTAAATATTCATTACTTTCTAAACAACATTAACCACCACGAGTATCCTACTTTGAAATTCGTAACTTATTAGTGTGAGTTTTTCTTGAATGCATAGTTTATTAACGAATATAAAGCTCCCTTTGAAAATATAGTATAGGTAAACTTCGCGAATATTTAACTAGACATTTTACAACTTTAATGATAAATTGCAAGTAGCAAAGCGCCTGTCTTTTACAGTTATATTAAATTATAAAAGGTTGTAGAGACTTTGTACTAATCTCACGTCTGAGTAAAATTAGATATTCATCTTGTACATACCTATCTGCACGAGTACTACATAAATATTCATAGTTATGGCCTTCGTATGAGGATTACCGTGGATTGAGGAAGAAATAAAAATTGAGAGATCTATATGTATAAAGCTATATAAATCAAAAACTCGCAACAACGGTAAAAGATGTACTACCATGTTGATGTGATAGAGATTATGTGGTCTTTAAGTTTGTATATAAAAACAATATAAAACTAAATGGAGTAGTCCTGCGAGTATACTTACGAAGTAGGACTAGAGTGGAAACTTAAGGTAATAGCACAGAATAAAACACAAGTGATACAGAAGCGACACTCTGCTAAATACGTGTTGCAAATTTTCTTATCGCGTGGACTAACAACTCCGCCTTCTTTGTTGTAGAATATAGTGCGCGCATTGATACATTATACATTTCAGCGTATGTACCTATAATGGGAAAAACTACAAACCACTCCTCTTTTTACTAGCCTTGCTAATGCAACAGACAAGGAAGTTTGACTAAAACGGGCGTGGTTGCGCCGACGAGACCGCCTTGTACAGGCAACATAACTTCAAAGGTGCCGACGGAGAGTGTCGCTTCTGGTTCACTTTAGTGTTTTATTCTGTGGTAATAGTCCATAGGCGTACATACCATTTTAATAATCACTTACAAATTATGTTGTGATTGTATAATAGTTGGCGTAGTATTAGAGAGTACTAACTTCCTCATCCTCATACATAAAACAATTTGGTATTGTTAAAATTGTAATGTACTTAAACCATGGCTTACATTCGTCTCGATAATTATTTTTTGCCATGATCCTAATGACTTGTTTTTGTAATCTAAATATGCGTGTAGCATGACTAGATCCTCCTCATAGTAATAACGCGTAAGTATGTGATACTTGAGTGAAAAATGGCATGGTATGACATTCGGAGTTACTCATTGGGCAACATCTTTTCCAGTTTTCTGAATTCAAACAATCCAGAGGGTAAAACATTTGTACAATGTTTAATTAGTTATTTTAGTGAAACGGTATTAGTGAGGTGATTTTTCTCTTTTGTGATAATTACACCTCTATGAGAATATCAGTACTTCTACCATAAAATATGGTACAAATCAAATATTACCATATCACATGCGAACGATAATGTAAAAAAATCTTGCTAAATGGTTGGTTTCTTATAACCCTATATCATTGATTTGGAAAATCTGCTTATAGAGCTACTGTAAAAACTCAGTCCCATACAGGTTACAATGTGAGAAAAACAACGGTACTAAGGAACGGAACCTGATATACTGATGCATCTGTTAACACCATCACTCTTATTATTAAGTCTCGTAAATAGACAAACCATTAAAATAATAATGGTTTTTAGAAAGCAAGGGTGCCCCAAAAATGATTCTTTGTCATTTATTTACACATAATTTCTAGAACGTTTCGGGTAAATATACAATATAGTATAATATAATATACATAAATACCTATAGTTAGAACACTATTTGCAATGATCAAGGGTAATAAATTGTGGTTGATTGAAAATTAAAGAGCGTTGGTAGGTCACAACGTTAAGGAAACATTTTGCGAACGTACTCTCAAAAATACAAAGGCGAAAACATCATTAACTAAAAAAGATAACATCCATTCTAACGACTTTCTATAGAAGGCTAATATAAATATTAAGATCAAACTGTGCAAATATCTTAAGGATTCTTTAGTATGATATGCTTAGAATTTTTTGGCTATATCTTCCCAAGACCGTGACTTAAATATTTTACCGTGTGCACTGATATTCACACTGCAATGATCGTTTTAACGTTACTTTTAACGAATTCCCAGTTCAGAAATGAAACTCAAATCAATTATAAAGGTGTCATGGGAATAGTATCAGTCATAAAGCTGATTATGGGAATATATTTTACTCAAGTCACTCACTCTGTTACTTAGTTGTTGCATTAGATAAAGAAATACCCTTTGCTTAGTGGATGTATATCGGATAACCAACTTGAGATTAAACTTTTTAAAGCATTCACAAGTAAAATAGAGAAAGATCATTTAGGTTGCTCCAAGATCCAATTCCTCTCAGTCTCAAATATGTGAAAAAAGGGAATCTATCCCAGATAAATATTGATGTGACTCCATGTATATACTTTTTCAGGTATGCGAGAAAAAGGGCGAAAGCCAAATACATTTTTCTTGGTTTCTATGCAGTAAGTCATCCTTTCAAATCTTCCAAAATGTCTATTTTTAGAATTTATAATTAATGTCATTAGGTCATTAGTTTTAATGTAAAAACTCCAAAATTTGATTGCGACTTACGAAATACCGCGTCCAACTTGGAGTGGTTTTCGCATTAGTGCTCACTTTATTGCTATTTACTATTAAAAGGAAGCGTGAAACAGTATCTTCATTCATTCATAAGACAAATTGTATGTAAAATGAGGAGTACATTTCCAAAGGACTTACCTATTTATAAATATTTACGAATCACCGCCATTACGTTTTAATAATCCTTTTTTAGAAACTACATTCGCAACGGTACTGGTCTTTTATGTAAAGTTAATTGGTTTCATTTATAAATTTTTAACTTTCAACAGCTTTCACACATTCGATTGAAAAACTTGTTTAGCAGTTCTTACGCTAACGACACGTTCCAATTTTAACTTTCCAACAATACGATTTACACCACACCGTGCAATCATAGGGTTTACATGTAATATTGGAAATTACTTATACGTGTACGAAAATTATTAAATTTAAAAGTCTCAAGTTTCATAAGCTAATTTCTTTTCTGATTATATTTTTCGATGTGATGGAATGTAACTGCTGTCTTATGACAGCGCACCATTATATTGGATTCCCGGCACGGAGGAGAGATGAAGGTTGTTTGTTCGAAATGATAAAACTGTCGTACGTTTTCACTTAAAGTTAATCTATTGTGGTTATACATACCTCGAACTATTGACTCCGCTTATTTCACTTAACAAATTCTCATAATTAACGATTTGGTAGACCGTCCGTTGAACAAAGTAATGTCAGCGTTGGTTTGTACACAAGAATCCTTGGAAAAAGGTATCGATATCGTGAATCAAGAAGGAGCCACTTAATAACACATTGTTTCATTTTTACGATTGTTAACATGCCATCCACCAGAAACCCAAATAAAATGACACTTCGATGAGTCAGATGAGAATGATACCATATTTGGAATTCTCAGTTTGTGTGTAGTGAAAATACAAATTTGAAACATCCCGATCCAATACACAGAAATGATAGCAAATGAGGGATTCCCTCTGTGTCGATAATTGATTAAGTTTGACAAAGGAATCGACCATCGACCGTGAGACACCCGTATATGTATAACTCACAATAGTATAATATTGTACTACACTTACGGAGTTCACTGTAAAGGATAATTCAGGTCAGGTCGGTTGATATTACTCAGGAACAAAAATCAAAAAAAAAGAACGGTAAGCAGGAAAAACATCAGGCAAAAGGCTACTAAAATCCCCCCACCCACCGTTTGATGCTGCTTCAGTATAGATTCTGGTGTAGGAAGGAAGTATGGAATTTTATACCATCTTTACGGGACCTACTACTGTTTTAGTTCCTTTTCAAACCAGAGAATTTTATGGCCCATTTGGACGCGACCGTTTGAAAGCAACCGTTTGAACGTGACCGTTTGAACGCAGGGACGTTTGAACGCAGGGACTTCTGAACTCAGGGACGTTTGAACGCAGAGGCGTTTGAACGCAGGGACTTTTGAACGCAGGGACGTTTGAACGCAGAGACCTTCGAACACAAAATTTAAAATTTTTTTAAACTATTACCGTTTAAGTTTATTTTAGAACACTTTAACAAAAACTGAGAACCTGTAAATATGTGTTAAAAGTTTGTGTATTTAGAAAAGAAAAGAAAAAAAGAAGACCATTGTAAAAACCTTCGTGTGAGGGAGGACCTCTGTGTAGATGGGGGCGAAGCATATTGAATCGTTGTTAGGACCTCTTAAGTTTTTTTTTGAAACCTAAAAATACTTTTAATATTAAGACGTAGGTCTTTTTTTGACCTAATAATAATCAATTAATTAGTGGATTTTAAGGGATGTGGACAAAAGAATTAATGGATTTTGAGGGCGGTGGACTAAAGAACTAGTGGACGTAGCGGCCAGTGGACGAAATGGAATGGATGAAACGTCACACAATCGATCTTTATAATGTAACAAGTAAAACGCTTACCTACCTAATACATAAGAAAATGTCAAGAATATAATAAAATAGTAAGATAGCACTTCCTAAATAGAATTCTGTCTTTATCGCGAAAGTTCGACGGTCTAACTGTAAGTCTTTAACAAAAACAATCATTTTAGACCACATATTTACAGGTGCTCAGTTTTTGGTAATGTGTTCTAAACTAAACTTAAACGGTAATAATTTAAAAAATAATTTAAATTTTGTGTTCCAAGGTCTCTGCGTTCAAACGTCCCTGCGTTCAAACATCCCTGCGTTCCAATGGCCTGTGTCCAAACGTCTCTGCGTTCAAAAGTCCCTGCGTTCAAACGTCCCTGCGTTTAACCGTCTCTGCGTTCAAACGGCCGCGTTCAAACGGTCTCGTTCAAACGGTCGCGTCCAAACGTCCTAGACCCGGTTATTGAACAGACATCCTATTTTTCCTTCTCATCCTTAAAAGAATGTATTTTCTTGTTATATTCTGTAATCTATTTTCATAACGTGGGCGTGGATTAGAACAAATGGTACGTTTTGATATCATTAGTTTTCACGTTGTGTACTAGTGTTCGTAACCTATTACTTAATTTAATTTACATAATTACGAATGTAACAGTTTTTTAGAATACCTACGTCTTAATTATGGTTAAATTAATATGAAGGTTATAACAATACATCACTCATTGCCTTTGAAGCATTGCGCCAATTTCTTTATTCAATTAGTGGAATTTTTATATACTTACCTAGTTTACGGAAATTAAAAGTATGCTTTCATGTGGAAACATTAATCAAGAAATGGCATATTGTTTTCATTAGGTGACAACCTTTTCAAGAAATAAATTTCCACTTGGATGATTATTACCTCGCCTCTTAAAATGAAAGAAGTACAATTACTTTAGTAAAGGTCTCAATTCTATGAAGCTTTACAAGTTCCTTGAAAAATGCCTGTTTCTACGGTTTGCAGTAACTACCAAATAAATACAAAGTTTAGCTTTTATAAAAAGATAGCATTTTTCTTTGCTTTGGTTTGTCGTCTTTATTTAACGAAAGAGACCAATCTAAGCATTGCAATTGCTTTAACGACGTTAATCAATAAGTGAGACCACAGAAATCGTATACAATAAAGGTTGTGGCGCACTTTTCCGTCACGACACGGACCATCAAAAAACGTTCAGCATAAAATACACTGAATTAAATCATTCAGGGCACACTTGCCCGTTTCGTCACATCCCGTCGCCTACCATAAGTGTGCGTTAGGACAATCCGTCGCTGGCCGTTAACGACCGTCGTCGGATGGAACGGAACAGGAAGTACACCACAACTTTAATGCCTAAAGTTTGTCCAAACTTTATCAATTTGTATAAAATAATGACAGCAAAAGTGTATTCCTTTTTGAATTTTAAATCTGATTTATGTTATTTGTCGCATTAATCAGAATTAAAGACCTAAACTTAAATAAGGTTTCGCAAATTAGGACTCAATTGAGATTTGACAGCTTTAAAAGTTGATTAATTACAAAATGCATTCAGAACTTTGTTCTGCAGCAACAAAAAGTGTAACAAAATAGTACCAACAACTTCAACCTCACAATAATGACTAACGGCTGTGGTTGCAAGAGTAATCCATTTGCAACTTTAACAATTATTTGGGTAAATTTGCGTTCTGTCAATGTAATAATACGAACATTCATTACAAGTTCTAGATTAAGTTGTTTTTTATCCTTCTAATTTTTTATCAATTCAAATCAATCAAATTAATGAACGATTACTTTGAACTGTTACCAATTAACATAATTGTTTACAGTTTTCCGAATTTTAAAGTTCGCATATACATCACTTGTTTGTAATTAATTATTTATACCGTTCGTGCCCTTAACTAAACAGTAGAGTTTTCTAAAAGGGGGGAAATTAATTACCTATACGCTTTAACTGTTCAAACTTCAAACCCACACTCTATATTAGATTTTATTTGTTCGCCTAATAAAACCGCTGCTTTAAGTTTTATGTTATAAAACATCAACTGCAACATGCAGTAAGTGATATAAATGTGGAAAGACACAAGAATTAAGGGAAACTCTCCTGCTGTTGTATCCACGTGGAAATGACCTCTTATGAATGTCAAGTATTTAGTGCTAATACAGAATTTCTGCAATAAATCACACTTCACTTGGAACAGTTTTCTGATCATTGAATATCTTCTTAGAGAGAAGTGATACTTAATTTGAACCAAATACCACAATTACGTTGTAAACCAAGCGGTCTATATCACCATCCACTTTTTTCCAAATCTCGAAACACGGTGCCACAGCGAACAATTTGCACAACTAATAATATTATACTTATTTTTTTTTAAATTTTCTTTAAACCATTACTAGGTATTTAACATCTCTTTTCCATTGCACTACACAGGTTTTATCCAGTTTACTTAAAATTATGGTAACAACCCTTACATCTTAGTATGTAGTAAGTTGATGTAAACCTACACGTATAACAAGAGATACAGCTACCTTGATTGATCTAATTGTGGTGCATAATGATAAAATTATTGCTAATAGTGGTGTTGTAGATATGCATCACATTTCGGATCACGCATTGGTATTTTGTGAATACCCAAAAGGGGATACTTTGTCAAATACAAAACCCGTCTTGTATACATATCGGGACTTTAGGGAATGCCAGGTTGACAACTTTCAAACTGACTTAGATGCAATTTCTTGGGACGACATCTATGAGGCTACTGAAATTAAAGATAAAGTACAAATTTTTAATGATAATATTATAGGACTATTTAACGAGCATACTACTATCAAAACAGTTAAAATTACCAAGCCTTATACCCCTTGGATAACGGATAACATCAAACTTATGATAACCCTTAGGAAAAAAGCTTTAACTAAATTTAAGTGTACAAAAAAAAGCGCACTGGGAATATTACAAATCTTTGAGAAACTACACCAGCTTTGCAATTACGCAGGAAAAAAAAGCTTATCTAAAATATAAAGTCCGTAACAGTAACAGCCCCAACTTATGGAGAGAACTAAAAAATCTTAATATTTACCAAAGATCTAAACTGTCAGAAATACCTTCCAACTTACAAGATGTAAATCTAATTAATTCGCATTTTTTAAGTGTAAGCTGTACTCCACAGAAGGTAGATCGAAATTTGATTAATTATTACTCTAACAATCATCTAAAAGATTTTAATGTTAAATTAAATTTCACCATTACCACTGAATCAGAAGTATTAAAAGTAATTAACGACATCACAACAAAAGCCATCGGATGTGACAATATAAGCGCACTTATGTTACAAATGTGCTGTCCAACTATTCTGCCTGTCGTCACTCACATTATTAATTTCTGCATAACAAATAGTGAATGTCCAGAGGTTTGGAAGTGTGCGAAGGTAATTCCACTTCCAAAAATTAGTCAACCGCAGAGTCTGAAGGATTTGAGGCCTATTAGTATTCTCCCCGTGTTGTCGAAAGTCTTTGAAAAAATCATATCCCGACAAATTAGTAGATATCTTTCAGATTACAATATTCTACCTGATACACAATCAGGTTTCAGGGCAGGATACAGTTGTACTACAGCGTTACTTCATGTTACAGATGATGTCTTAACCGCTACTGATAATAATGAAATGACTGCTGTTATCATGTTAGATTATTCAAAGGCTTTCGACACTATAAATCACTCCATCCTTTTGGCAGTGTTGAATTTTATTGGCTTTGATGCTGGAGCAATCACTCTTATTAAAAATTATTTATGTAATAGGAAGCAGCAAGTTATTTTAAATAACCAAACATCCACATTTCTTCCAGTTTTGACAAGGGTCGATCTTAGGCCCAATATTATACACTGCATACACATGCGATTTTGGTAGCTCATTACATTACTGCAAATATAATCTCTATGCTGACGACACTCAGCTACTTTTTAGTTTTCATTATAATGCTGCAGCACTAGCTATGCAGTTAATCAATGAAGACATAGAACGTTTGGTAAAAACATCGGAATCTCATAATTTAAGCATCAACACCAGTAAAACTGTTGTTGTGCTATTTGGTAAGGCTAAGAGCAGGGAGAATCTAAAGAATGCCTTCTCGGTCGGAGTGAAAGGTGTTCGCATCCGCAGCTCTGACAAGGCAAGGAATCTAGGGCTAACTATAGACTCAAATCTGAAATTTACAGATCACATTTCAAACTCTGTAAAAAGAGCTTTTATGAACCTAAAACTAATTTATAATCAAAGAACTTTGTTGGATAGGAGTACAAAAATTTTGCTTTGTGAAACCTTAGTCCTATCCCATTTTAACTACTGCGACTCTGTATATGGGCCCTGTATTGACAGTGCAGATTCAAAAAGAATTCAATTAATACAAAATTGTTGTTTAAGATTAATATTTGGAATTAGGAAATATGAATCTGTATCTGGTAAGTTAATTGAGGTAGATTGGCTTAATATGAATAACAGGAGAATTTTACATGCAGCGTGTATATTTCACAAATTAATAACTACCAAGACACCTTCTTACCTATACAATAAAATAAAATTTTCAATTAATGTTCATAATCTTAATCTAAGAAATAAAAAATTAATTGTTATTCCTTTGCACAAATCTCAAGCTTTTCGAAAATCTTTTAAATATAATATCGCAAAAACTTATAATTCATTACCTGATACTGTTAAAAATATGTCTCTTAGTAATTTTAAGACACATCTCCGTCATTTCCTGATGGGCAGACAATAATAGATTATAATTAGCATGCTTGGAGCTGGGGTTAAGTGGTAGAACAGTACGTCAACTATGTTGACAACACTGAACTTCGCCCCTTTGAACACTACTGTTGTTGTACTTACTTAAATGTCTGTTATTGTACTTAGTGTTCAATAAATGTCTTTATTATTATGATTATTATTAAACACGAACACAACTTATTCCTATATTTTGATAGTGGTGTTTATTGTCGTAGCGGTGATGCAATTTTCGTTATTTGTTTTAAATGGTTGGAACACAAAAATAACGGACCTTCAAATAGCATTTAACTTTGGCCGGCGTTGACAAAAAATTTGACCATGTTATGCAGCAGCATAAGAACATTGATAAGCTGCCATTCGCAAGATAAATGTGTGTTGGCGATAAATGAACATCTCCGTAAAATTAATGTAATTATGCGAAGGTTCGAAATTAACGTACAGACGTACATAATTTATTTATTTATTTATTTAATCAGAAGTAGTTCAACGTATATTCCAGTTCGATCAATAAAATCCATCAGTAGCTTGGTGAAGAAGAGACATTGGGAATAGATTGAGGTAATTTAAGAAAAATTGTATTTACTGGTGACTTGCTTGTTAAAAATCCACCTTTTTTGACAAGCTAATGGAGTGTGATGGGGTACGGAGCAGGATATGGGGGTGGAAGGAGTGGGGAAAAATTGGAGAGAGTTCAGGAAAAATACTGGAGATGGACGTTGGGGTTGGATAGATGCCAGGGTATATATATAGTGGAGCAAGAGATAAAATCTGAGTTCAGGCAGGAAAGAGAGCGGTGAAATATGAGGGAGCGGTCAGGAAGAGGAATGAAATTGTAATGGTGAATGAGTGTATGGAGAGATGAGGAAAAAACGGATAAGGTATGGGCAGGAGGAGAGGAGAATGTTATATGAGAGAGTGGGCTATGCGAGGGAGGAGATAGAATGAGGAAGGGAGGAAGGAAGGGATATGGTGGAAGAGTTGGTAAGAAGAGATAAGGATTTGCAAGGCCAGGAAAGGAGGGCGAGGATAGCTGATGGGAGGTATAATGAGGGATATCGGGAGATTGTGGTAGAAGGCAAGGCCGAGTACCTGTTGGGAGATATGGGATTGAAGGGAAAAAGAATAGTGGCGAGATTTAGGTGAGGGAATGAGGAGAATGAAAATAGATGTTGGTGGGAGGATGAGAAAAGAGTTTGTAGAATGTGCAGGGAAGGGAGGGAAAGTGTGTGGCATATGATGAGGGAATGTTAGGAGCTAGAGAAGAGGGGGGAGAGAGAAAGGTGATTCTTGGAGGGAAGAGGCTAGGAGTGGGGTGGATGAAGGAAGTGTTAGAGTGAAGGGAAAGTGTGAAACGAAGGGAGCAGGAGTAAGGAAAGTTTTGGAGTGGTAGTTTGGACGTTTTTTGGTGGGGACTTTATGTATATGATATTATGTTATGTTATTATGTTTACTGTGTGATTATGGAGCGAGAATAAGAATCCTTTGTATATTTTTACGAATACAATAAATAAATATTGATTGATACTGATGACTTTATGTCCTGAAATAATGCATGTTAGGACCAGCTAAACGAAATGGTTTACAAGGATGGTGTAAGGAAATTGAGATCGTCGATAGATCAAGGTATTTAAACTTGAAGGAGATTGTGTATGTTCAATAGTAAAGTAAATGTATACCTAATTTATCCTGGTATGTACAAGTAGTTTTCACGTCCGGCTTAATATTTTAAAAACCATTTTTTATATACAGCGAACAGTGAACGGTGATTTCGTTAAGCCTGTGTGTGTCTTTGTGTGTGACTTTTTTGCGTTAACGAATTTTAAAATTCTTACTTCAGATTCTGAGAGCATCAAAAAGTAATCATGTAGTTGATGTGCTTCGCTGTAACTTATCGGGAAAACCGTCAAAATGGCGATCAAAAAAAGTTTGCTAAATACGGACATATGATATACCATTTTTAACACTGAAAACGAATATAACACTTGAATCGAATTCACACATTTTGGAAAATCGTTAACCTCTAATCACATTTTAGGTTGATTCGAGTCATTATTAGTAAAAAAAGGACGTATATTTTTCTCTAAGTAAAAAATGTTATAGTATATGTTGCAGTTTTATTTTCGAATATGTGTATTTTACCTATTCGAAACGAAAAAATAAATGAAAGCAATTTATATCTTCTGGTTCAATACAATTTCCCAAGCATAATTTTCCCATTCGTCATTATACAATATTTATAAACACGTACATCAATCTTTCCAATTTCTTTCTAGATTTAAGTTTTAAATCTAAATGACATAAATATGAGTGGTTTGTTATCATTACTCAAACCTGTAATTCGTTTAATATTATAACTGTAATGGAAAGATATTTTGCCAAAAAAGGCTATAAATGTATAAAGCGATTTGCAAGATTTAAAAAAATATCGAAATGAAAGTAAACAGCCAAAGGCGAATTGTATTTTCCTGCTTTGTTCACAATTTTTTACAACAAATAAATCATGAATATGTATTAACATTTTAGCTTAGAAAACGCATTAGAGGGAAAGTTTTTAAGTTTATGGCTGAAGTTGCATCTTTAAATACTAACCATTTGCTTAATTTCTCTAATCAAATATAGTAGCGGCGTTTTTTCTGTTTTAAACTTTTGATTCTGTTTTATGTGAATCCAACTTATCATTTAAAAAAATATCAATTAATCTGTGACATAATGCCATCTATAAGATATGACGATGAACAGTGAATAAAATTTATTTAGAACACTGATAGTATCGCGACCCTACAATTAAGGGTATTTCAATGTAATCAATACCATTACATAATTTAAGGGAGCAGACAAATCTATATCATTAATAAATAATGTTATGAAGATAAAAAAAGTCTTTCGTTCGATATAGGTAATGATTATGAAACAGTTTATAAGTTGCTAAACAAATTGGTTGCCACAGAAGAACAAAAGTGTCATGGTAGTTTTTTAACCGAATTACAATATAACTGTCATTTTCACCCTCACCCGCCTTATTTAATCCCTTGTAAGTAAAAGTTCTACAACAACCATTCCCGCTGATTTCCAGTGAAAGTGACAACCAATCAGGATTGAGACTGTCAGCTAGATAAGCGAAAAAGAACCATATAAAATCCGGAACGTAACCAAAGCCTTCATTCCGATCACTCTGAAGATACAAGGTGGAATGTCTTTCGAAACTTCAGCATTTTTGGTTTCACATTCAGCAGTCAGGCCTAGAAAACGTAGACTTAACAGCTCACCAGCATTGGAAACTAAGAGAATGGATAATCATCCCAAAAATCCTTGTTTTGGCTCACAAGGTAAAAGGCAGGGCAAGTCTTTCAACGCAGGATGTGGAGTGGAACAAATATAACGACGCACTTACATATCTAGACAGTTTCGTTGCCTTTTTATAAACGGGTACAATACAGCACTGTAAAGCAATGGTATTTTATCAATTTTTTGACTGTACCTGTACTGTGTATTTTTTGGTACGTTCGAAACTTTCAAAAATTCGATAATTCGATGTTTATTTTCTTTACTTCTTCCAATTTTCAAAATTTCTGTACTTAGAAAGAATAAATAAAATTCATTCAACTTTGGTAAAAATGGGAAAAGAGCTAGTTTCCTAGGAAAGTATAACACGCCTGCATAAGAACAAAGACGACCACAATAATAGATATTTTCTTAAAATACCTTGGCAAATAGTATTCTCTTTAATAAACTTTCTTCCTTTCTGTAACGCATTTTAACAAATTTTTCAAAAAAAAACACTCGAATTTCAAAAAAGCAATTTTATTTCTGTAACAAAGTAATCAGACGTATGATAAGTCAGCTAATTGTGTTCCAAAAAGGAAAAAAGTGACTCATTCAAAAGGTCGCCATTTTGTTATATGCCCCCACGGATTTTCATTAGTGTAAAAGAAGGGGAATAGGATGGAGACCTGGCTTCTTGAAACAGAATTTTGTGGACGTGTGGAGAATGCTCAGCAACAGCGTACTTGGAGCTAAGATGACCTCGGAAATTCAAGTGCTAGCTGATCTACCAGTTTCGCCAATGTAGATTAAACCACAAGAACAAGGAATGCGACACCCGACTCTGCAAGATAGATACTCGAATTTATCTTTAAGGTAGGGTAAGATGTGATTCTATGCCCATATAACCGATCATTGTGCTTAATTGTAAGGACAATTCAACTCAGAAAATTTCAACCAATTAGTTTGCACAATTTTGAATCATTCGACCAATTAGGAACGAATTATACTGACAATTACACTAGTGGTTTTTTCACTTTCAAATTCTAATCAACTATCGCAGTATCCGTGCCCGCCGTATAAATACATAGTTTGACATTTGCGAATAATTTATTGCATGATGTTTGTGTTATTTTAAGAATGAGTCCATTTACGAACGGATTTCTAAATTTCTTGTTCGTTAAATTGTCCTGCCGAATTTCACTCGAGATTTGTATTTATACCAAGTAAATTTGTGTTGTTTAAATTCTAATCTGTTTCCTTTAGCAATTTGACTCGAAAAACTGTCAACCTAAAAATGCTCCACCTTCGGTGTCGCATTTTTATTAGTTGACAGTTTTTCTCGTCTAATTGCTAGGCAACAGATTCTTATTAAACAACCCAAATTTACTCGGTAAAATACAAACCTCTTGTGCAATTATAAGTGACAAAAACACTCCTTGACAAGTATAACAATATAACACTACGAGCTTACAATTTAGGATTTGATTTGACATGATGATTCCTCAATGTTTTATCGTTCTAACCATATTGAGCCCTTTTTATTCAAAATAGAAAAATTAAAAAGCACAATTGGGTTAATTCACATAATTTTTTTATACGCTTAATAAATGCAAAGATGTCAGATGTTTTCGATATTGCAAAAATAAGCGGCGTTAGAATAATTTAAACAGCTTTTTTTCAAATTTTAAATCGCGAAGCGTCGAAACTGCACGACAACTCAGCGACAGGTGCCGACTACGGCATGACGTCATATACTGGTGTTTCAGCTAAACTGGTGTTTACGAATGATTGTTTGGCGATCATGGAGCCGTCAAAAAGGTGTTACAAGTGGTGTTTAGTGCCTATGTGCACTAATACGACTTTTACAACACCTGAAAAGAAATTTTTGACAATGCCTCGAGACGTAAAAATTCGAAAAATGTGGTTCAAAGCAGCTAGAAGAGATTATTCTAAAATAACTTCTTCGGATTTCTACTGCTGCGAGGATCACTTTGATGTAAGATGTAGTTACTTACTAAGCAAACCTAAATGTTTAAGTAATTGACATAAATAAATATACATGAGACGTGGTAAACGAGTAAAGTAATGCAATATGCAAAATATCTGTGTAGTAAGAGTCTGTCAAGCAAACGAATTTCACATTGTTAGGTTTTATTCAAGCTTTTGCTCCACGAATTTCTGCAGTATTAAATCGATCATCCTTCTTTAAGAACTCGGCCAACATAAAAACATCTACTCGAGGAAGATTATCCGACATAGCTTTCAAATAACCTGCATCCACCAACGTGACGTCACTATCTGTTTAAAACTGATTTAGCGCGAACGCTCGTGTTTGAACACTTCAATTCTTTTTTTCTCGGAAATGGTACGTTTTATTTAACTTTTTTGAACTGCAATAGTTTACAAACACGATTCAAAAGCAGAATCTTATGTTTATTTTGAAATTTATTTTTATGAACTAACCCAATTCCATTGTAAGGGAGTTACAATTATTATTGTCAAAATCTATTAAAAAATAATAAATATTAGTGTACTTCGTTTTTTGTAATGTGTAAATTGATACGTCTTTACATTCTACTTGAGACCAATTCGGTAACTATATTTTACTACTCTCAAGCTCACATTGTCAGCGTTATGCGTGGATTGCGAAATATTCGACGTAGTGTGTTTACTAACTTTTCCCTACCACTCGACGTTGTGGTCACATTCAGCGTAGTGTACCTTGTTAATTTGTCGGCGTAGTGCCCGCATATGCAGTCGACCCTCTAGTTAAATTATCATCAGCCCAGTGAACAGTAACTCCAATAATACTTCTTATGTTACAGCAACTATGAGCTACTGTTTTGACAATATCAACATTTGTAAAGTTTTTTTATATCGCATATTATGTTGAGTTCCTGATTTTGGGTTTTCCCTAATATAAAGGACTAAAGGATTTTATGTAAACTACAAAATAAAGTAAGTCCCTTACAAGTAATAAATTAGTCTAATCAATTACTGTCCACTGGGAATTTTACAAATAAATAATTTCAAATCATTTATATGAGTATGGGTAGAGGTTATTAAAATTTTCGTTATACAAATTTTGAGATTGAAGTAAAAGGTAATGAAATAATCATAATGAAACACAAAACATTTTTACAGTTCTCAGTTGTTTTCTCTTCATTATATTTTAAATTATGCTTACCACTTCCTTAAACTCATTAAAAGAGAACTCTACACAAATGGAGAAATGTATGGAATGTATTGAATGGCACATCAACTTTAAATGCAAGTTCAAAAACAATTTTAACATGCTTAAGGAGCTGACAAGTGGTTTATACCTCGCTCGAAGCATTTTCAATTGTGGCTTCATAGATGAATGTTACGAAAGCTACGAAAAATTGATTTTTAATCAAAATTTGTGATGCATCACTAATAGCTATTATAAATTGAATTTTGTCGAAATTTTTGGCATTTTCATCGTTAATTGTGAAATATACTTCTTATTTTCAGCCGCCGTTGATGTACAATATAAAAAGAAGTGACACGATTGTATCGATTAGGTACATTATTATTCACATCGAAATTACGTATCAGTTCAGTTGCAATATCTCAGTAATGCATGTAGTATAAATTTCCAGTAGTATTGATTAAAAAATGTACGCCATGACAGAAAGCCACAGAGGGATTTATTTGCTTCAACCACAATCGCATGTACGTTCCCATACGATATTTAATCTTATTAGGTCGATTACATCCCACAATAGGGAAATGCTTATTTCGAACGAACGAACCAAAAGGACACAACAGTGAAAATATATTTACATATAAGGCAAGTTGCAAGTTGGCAGATGGACCTCAAGTCTAGAAATGTGGAAACTCCATTCGAAGACAGTCCCATACAATACACATAACATGTTTCTTCATCAAAGCAATAACTAAAACAACAATAATAATTTTAAACATGACAGTATGGATCGGCAAGAGTCGGTTTATATATTTTGTATGTAACCTATTTGTAAAATAATATTTATATTCATGCTCAATCCCAAATTCATATCGTAGAACTTTTATTAATAAGATGAACGCTCACAATAGTCGTAATACAAACCCCTGCACCGAAATTTATTTTCCCAATAAATCTTCACAAATATAATTCCAAATTATTAAAGTTCCAATTCTTTTGCAGATATCCATATAATTGAATTTCCAAATTATACATATAAAATCTAACATTTTCAGTTTCGGATTAGCGCTTTATTTAACACCGATATACATATAATATACAGGGTGGGCCAACAGTGCGAGGATGGAAGATTGTGGGTTTATTAACGAACATTTCTAAAGTTTGTTGCTGGGATATGGTCAGGTACCCTTAAGGCTACAAACCTAAAATATTTTCACCCGAATCGCAATACATATACAGGGTGATTTATATCAAAGTTGCATTTTTTTAAATGGAACCCCCTATATATGATTGCATATTTGGATTCCTTGGTCAATTCTAGTCCGACTTTATGTATCACACATAGTACCTAAAACGAATAGTTTAGCCGCAATTCGTCATTTTTACAGAAAGTAGGTGTCTAAAAAAAATTGAATATCGCAGGGATCTCAAAACTTAGAAGGCCGTGACTATGCGATGTTACTAAGCATGAAATGTACTAGCGTAGACTGGACGGTCAAATCCCAATTCTTCTTGTGTTCGGAGAAATTACCACGTCAATTTGCAAAATTTCTATCAAAGGTAACTTGATTATTTTAAATGGCACCTCCATTTTTTCTTTATGGCATCAAATGTACAATTTTATTACCTTTCCAACGATATGAGTTTGTCGGTATCTATCTCGGGTAGATTTCTTGTAATTTCACATTTTCTGGTTAATTTGCTGTATTTTTCAATTTTCAGGTTCTATTAGTATCTAGTAGGCCATGAAAGATAAAACAATTCTTACACTTCACTTTGACATTATGTATTATAATAATAATAATATGTATTGACATTTCATTATAAACATTGTTTATTAAGTAGGAAAAGACATAAATACAAGAACCAAAATTATGAGATAAAATAAACATTAAAAAATCAAAAAAATTATTATTCTTATGGATATTCAAAATATCTACCACCTTGTTCTATGCAAACTTGGATTCTTCGACGAAAAGCATTTTTAACCCAATGTAACACGTCTGGGTTGATAGTTGCAAAAACGTTTCTGATCCTATTTTTCATACTTTCCGCTGTGGTTGGTAGTTCAGCATACTCTCACTCCTTGACGTCCTCCCACAAAAAGGAATCAATCGGAGTAATATCGGGAGATCTTGCTGGACATCGTGTTGATCCATCCCTTTCTATCCACTTTGCACCAAATGTATTACTAGTCCATACACTTACAACACGTCTGCGATGTGGAGGTGCTCCATCTTGCTGAAAATACATGTCGCTAATTTGAGCGAGCGGTACATCTTCAAGGAGTCCAAGTAATTTATTTTCGATGAATTTAGAATACCTTCGAAAAAAAGGAACCAACAACATAAGTGCTGAATATGCTTGCCCAAACAATAATCGACTATTCCTCTTGACTATGAACTCGGAAATAGTGAGAGTTAACATCTCAGAAATAATGAAAATGATGGTGATTAACAAATCCATTGCGGTGAAAGGTACACTCGTCTGTAAACATGATCTTAACCAAAAATTCTTCATTTTAATTGAACTCTTCTTCTATTCAATTGCAAAAATTGATTCTATTTTTAAAATTCGTCTCCTTGGGCTCTTGGTGCAGTTGGATGATGGTTTATCTTTCACGGCCTACTAGATACTAATAGAACCTGAAAATTGAAAACTACAGCAAATTAACCAGAAAATGTGAAATTACAAAAAATCTACCCGAGATAGATACCGACAAACTCATATCGTTGGAAAGGTAATAAAATTGTACATTTGAAGCCATAAAGAAAAAATGGACGTGCCATTTAAAATAATCAAGTTACCTTTGATAGAAATTTTGCAAATTGACGTGGTAATTTCTCCGAACACAAGAAGAATTGGGATTTGACCGTCCGGTCTACGCTAGTACATTTCATGCTTAGTAACATCGCATAGTCACGGCCTTCTAAGTTTTGAGATCCCTGCGATATTCAATTTTTTTAGACACCTACTTTCTGTAAAAATGACGAATTGCGGCTAAACTATTCGTTTTAGATACTATGTGTGATACATAAAGTCGGACTAGAATTGACCAAGGAATCCAAATATGCAATCATATATAGGGGGTTCCATTTAAAAAAATGCAACTTTGATATAAATCACCCTGTATATGTATTGCGATTCGGGTGAAAATATTTTAGGTTTGTAGCCTTAAGGGTACCTGACCATATCCCAGCAACAAACTTTTGAAATGTTCGTTAATAAACCCACAATCTTCCATCCTCGCACTGTTGGCCCACCCTGTATATACACTATTGCCGTTTCCTTCCTACATGTAGGATTTCATCAAGTAAAGCATGAACGCGCATTAGTTATCTGAATTAAGAATTACACTATACGTTTAAAAGTATTCGTCATAACAACCGTCAGGTTAGAAAGAAATACAAAATAAAGCAACCATGCGTTCTTCTTCTTAAACACATTTCAAACTAGAACGAAAAAATTTTTAATGGTATTGCAGAAGTTCTAAAACATTTTCGACGAGTTTTAGTACAATCGTCAGTGTTTGTTTACTTTCAAACGTGTAGTGTAATTCTTATTTCAGATAACTAATGCACGTTCTTGCTTTACTTGATGAAATCCTACATGTAGGAAGCAAACGGCGATAGTGTATATATTACGGACAAAGACGATAAGGCCGGCCGCACATTGAGCGCAGCACAGCACAGCATAGCACAGCGCAGCAGAGGATTTTGTAACCCATGGAATTAAATGGAAATAATCCTCTGCCGCTACTACGTCTCGGCTGCGTGCAATATGCGGCGTTCGCTTTAACTCCATGGGTTACAAAATCCTCTGCTGCGCTGTGCTATCCTGTACTGCTCTCAATGTGCGGCCGGCCTAATCCGGCCAATCACGATAATTTCCAGCCAAGTTGGACATTGTCGATAATGACCGGCCAATAACGTTAATGTCCATGTAATTTGGTCAATGTTGATAATTCATAATACAAACGGGTTTTTAACAGCATTGGCCGGGCGATGTCGTCATTTCCCGCTAGACAGCGGCCAGTGATGATAAAATAGAAAATTGGGTTCTGTTAGAACATATCATGTGTATGTGATGTGTGCTTAGTGTGTTTCTAGCTGTTAGAAACCAAACGTGATGAGTGATGACAATAAATCGTTTTTAAACATTGATGAATATAACAACCGAATTGCTGAGGTTAAAGAGGCAAAGACTTTGCTGTCTACGCCAGGCTCAAGAAAATTAATGAAATACTACAGGCTGGTACGTAAATATGACGTGATAACAATAAGCGGAAAAGACTAATTAAACCTGTTGCTGAAACTGCGGAAAGTAAGGTCATATACTATTTCACGAATGGAGAATTGTTTGACATTATCCATAATGCCGACTTGGCAATGGGACATGGTGGAAGAAACCGCATGGTTTCTGAAATAAATAAACTCTACTATAACATGATTAAGGAAACAATAATGGTATACCTACGTCTTTGCACTCAGTGTCAAAAAAAGTAGCACTCAAAAAAGGGAATTAGTTTCGAGACCAATTCTGCATTCTAATTTTAATTCACGTGTCCAGGTTGATTTGATCGACATGCTAACGCAAAGTTACAACGACTATCGGTTCATTATGGTATACCAAGACCACTTAACCAAGTTTGTGTTGCTGAAACCTTTGAAAACCAAAAGGGCAACAGAAGTCGCATTTAATTTATTAGAGATATACACTACTTTTGGAGCACCTTTAATTCTCCATTTAGGCAATGGTCGAGAGTTTGTCAATTAAGTTCTGGTGGAACTACATGCGATGTGGCCAGAGGTAAAAATTGTTCATGGGAAACCTAGGCACAGCCAGAGTCAAGGATCGGTTGAGCGTGCCAATAGAGAAATTGAGGAAATGTTGGGGACGTGGTTAGAAGAAAATAAAACCAAAGACTGGCCTGCAGGAATCAAATTTATTCAGTTAAAAAAAATCGTGCACTACATTCTGGTAAGTGTGTCTTACGCAACTCTGTGTGTAATCCCAAATACAATGTTTTTGTTCATAAGCGAATTGGAAGATCCCCGTATGAGGCTATGTTCGGATGTCCAGGTAGAGTAGGACTAGCCTCAGCTGGCATTTCACACGATGAAATCAACAATTTCGCTACTGAAGAAGATTTTGACAGTTTGCTAAAAGAAATGGAGGGTAAGTTTAATGACCTTGAGGATCCTACTCCGCATATGGAAAGAGAAAACGAAGAAAATACAGTTGCATAAACAGTAGACGACGGAGAAAATACAGTAGGCGACGGAAAAAATACAGTTCTAGAAACAGTAGACAATGAAGAACATACAGTTCCAGAAACAATACACGCTGAAAGCTTAACAGAAAGCTTAACTGAAGTCGAGGAGAGAATAGTTTGCGGCCAGTGCCTCACAGTACTACCACTTGGCGAAAATGTTAATGATGATGGAAAATGCTTTAATTGTGAACGACAGGGAAACATTATTAATGAGCGTAAAAGATTCAGACAATGTTTAGAAAAACAAGGCACCAAAATGCTGAAGCTATCGAACAAAAAATTCTCCGAAGTTTAAGTTGGAACTACGGTTCGTGTACCCATACCGGACGTAGACAGAGCTCGTGGTTCTTCCCGTAATGTACTGGCTGTTATCAGTAGTGTAGAAGATGGTCTTTATAAGCTTGGTGAGTTTATGTGCGGCTTAAAACATAAAATACAGAACAATTTTGCTATTGTAAGTACAACCCATGGCATCTTAAAGCATAAGTACAAGAGATCTGAGTTTAATCCCTGCATTGAAAAGTTTATTTTACTGGAGAACCTCAGCGATTCCGCTAGAAATAAAGAAATTTCTCTTAGAGAAGTTGCAGCTGAAAATACTATTTTAGGGTGACAGGGTTACAAGTAGTGGTGGCAATTTTTTTCGAATAATCGAATATTCGAATGTATAATCGGGAATTATTCGAATACTTAACAATACCACTATTCGAATTAGAATAAAAACGAATAAAACGAATGAAACGAATAAAACGAATAAAACGAATGAAACGAATAAAACGAATGAAACGAATAAAACGTATAAAACGAATAATGGCCAGAACAAAGAAAATTGTTAAATTAAGAAAAAAGAGAACTTCGTTGGTTTATTATTGAGAGATGACAGACGGCAGGTAGGCCTACTACCTACTTTTCATTTCATGGAATTACTTCTCATTTACAAATTTCTTTCGACCGACAATATTTTATGAATAGTAGATAAAACGTTGTAGGTACAATATTCGTATTGTAAATAGCTATTTCAGCATTTCAGTGTAAAAGGTTTTCGGTAAATCAGTGAACACGTTTCTCTAAACATTACCTACAATAATCCTCAACCACGCAGAGTCATTTTAACTGGAATTATTTTCATGGTATTGTAAAGCTTCGACTTTGTTTGTTTAAGTTTTTACTTTTTACCCCCCTTTGATGATAATTTATTCCTTTAAAGGATTATCTAAGCATTTAAATATAAATTTTTAATTTAGTTCAAATTATTTCTCACCCTAGACGACTGCATTATTGTGATTTATGAGTAAAGTGTGGAAATATTTCGTGAAAAATACGAGTGATGCGGTAGTTACTTGCAAAATTTGCAATAAGTGTCTTAAATTTAATGGAGCAACAACAAGTAATTTACTATTCAAATGTTTATGCTTATAGTAAATGAAACTTCCATTGGAGAATGCTCTACTAGGTAGGTAGTATAAAACTAGACCAACGGATACAAAAACAATAAGTGTTCATGTCGCGCAAACAAGAAAATTTGCAATTCGAAGTGCCATGGATCACTCTCATGCCACAACAAAAATGATTAAGTTTGACTTGTTTATTTGTTGGAATTATTTTTTTAGTTTAGTTGTTACCAAGTGAGATTTAATAAGCCTGGATAATTTTTTTTCACACAATTCTCACATTTGATAAATTAAAATACTAAAAGAAAACATTGTAAAGTTTCAATATTTTCATCATATCAATATCAACATTATCCAGTCCCTTGTGGCCATTATCGTTAATGACCGGGCAAGAACGTCAACATTAAAATAAAATGACAATTTCAACATTGCCCGCCCGCTACGGGCCATAACGTTAATATCCGGCCATGGACGATATTGACCAGGAACAATGGACAGTATAACGTTATTGTCCGGCCATTAACGTCAATGTCCGATTACCGTCTTTGTCCGTAACATATATATGTCGGTGTTAAATAAAGCGCTAATCCGAAAGCGAAACTGAAAATGTTAAATTTTACAGACTTTTTTTATATTTCAAAGATTGTCGCTAACACGGTTACCAACACCATATTCTAATAATTAACTTTACGATTAGTTTTGTTTATTTAAAAAATATTTCTTAATTTGTACGCTGTTTAAAAAAAGATCAACTTTAGTTGTAAAAATCTCACTTCATTCCCTAGCTATTTGTTACTTTGGTAAATGTTAATTTTGAATGCAAATACGGGTTAAAAAACAACGTCTTATTCGCTTTCAAGGCCACCAAAAATGGGATTGAGAAAATCTATAAAATTATTTTATCACTAATTTGAATTTTTTGTAAGGGGAAAATTTATGTGTTGGTGAAATAATCCATAATTCCTTAATTACGTCGAGATGTTCCCTAAATGTTTTAAAATTCTCTTAACGTTAACCATTTTAATCATGAAATTGTTAATTGTTGTTTTCATTTTCAAAGGATTAATTTTGTACGTACTAATTTATAATCTTGTAAGAGATTTTTTTCCATCGTGCTATTCAAATTACCAATTATTTGCTTATAAATATTTTACTTTAGGAGTCGTATATAGTTTGTCCCACGAGAGCTCGAGTGTGACTCATTAGTTATTGAAGTGTGAATTAACGCAAATAATTAGGTTGTCTTTGTCATACTTACAAAAAGTACCTAATGGAAAAGAGAGAGAATATAAAAAATATATCTTCTAACATTGTCATTGTAAATTACGTAAACGTACGTTGAGTTTGTATCGTAGTGTCAGCTGTTAGCTGTCACATTAATTGTTATTGTTAACCTATATTTGCTTTATGATGTCGCTTACCAATAAATCGTTAAAAATTCAATCGCAGATTATGCTATGAACGTACTCAAGTATTTTGAGAACGAACGCGATCGCGGTGGATCAAATTTACCGTTAACATGAATAGTTCAGGTAAATAAGAGGACACTAAATTTATATTTTGGTACATTTGGGGTTAGAAGATTAAAATGCCCTATAGAAGATAGCTAAGACAAACGTTTTAATTTATATCGTTCGGATAGTTGTTAGGTATGAGTCACACTCGAGCTCTCGTGGGACAAACTATAGCTCTTAAACACGTGCTGCTTTTCAGGTTTTTATTGACTTTTACAACAAACGATTCGTTCAGATACTACAAATAAGTACCTACATTACGTAGTGATGAAAGTTTACCCGGATTGTTCGTAAAAAGGCAAAATCTGAATGTTCTGTGTTATATTCAATTGTATTATTTACAATGACCTGGTCGAAATAAGGTAGTTTGAAGAAATTAACAAGTAAACCTGTAGTATTCAATTATGAGCTAAAACTGATAGACGATGAAAAAATCTCAGTAAAATCTTGCTTAATTTACGAAAAATAGCACACTTTGAATTTAGACAATTTCGGAAAACCCCATTTTCTAGCTAAGTGAAAATCACTCGGTATATCTGATAGGGGCTAAATAGGTTTTCAGACAAGCACAAATTGTTGCCGTAAAAAGTTTTTAAAAAAAATCAAAAACAAAAAAAAAATCCATTTGGTGCCGACTTTTTAGCGAGCACTGTATAAGGACCAATTATTCTTAAACTAGCTCGGAGAGTACAGGGTTTCTATAAAAGAACTCCGGGGTTTTGAGGCGTAATATTTTAATGAAGAAAAAAACGTATATAAATGTTTTATACATTATTGGAAAGGTTGCATTTTCAAGTTTTTTTTACATATTAATACAGTTCAATATGAGCCCCGTTAGTGGAACGGCACACATCGTAACAGTATTCAATCTCTCCCCATGTCTTGGTCAGCATGTCCGGGGGGACGGTTGCCACGCAATTATTCGTTCCCTGAGATGGCCAACATCACGGATTTTCTCCGCATGCACAAGATTCTTGATATGCCCCCAGAAGAAAAGGTCCAACGGAGTCATGTCAGGGCTACTTGGAAGCCATGGAATAGGTCCTTCTCGTTGTTTCAAGATCAACGCGCCGCAGCGCTGCCAACTGTTTATGAAAACATTCCCAATTGGTATGAGTAAAACTTGATGAGCTAATCGTTTCGGCGATATTAATTACATTTCTGCATCTTCTACAGTTATTAATATATGAATTTTTAAAACCCCGGAGTTCTTTTATAGAAACCCTGTATTACACAAGCTAAGGCTAATAGTTGCGGGGAGTAGATGTGTTTTTTTAATTTTTTTCAATATTACGATATGATTTCGGAAATCTATCTGACGTTTCAATCCAAAATTGTTATGTTGTCCTGTAGCGTCATTTAAGTTTGACGTTTTTTTTTTACTCAATGTGATTATTCTTTGTGTTGGTTTAGGAACGAATGGTTTCGAAAGATCACAATTTCATTTTCCGGAAATATACGAAATTTGACGAAATCTCAATGGACAATTTGCAAAAATACAAACGAAAATTATTAACATCTACCTACTAATAATTTTTTTATTTTTTATTAAGTGTTTACAATAGTGCATATTTCTGATATCGGAAGAAAGAATAGTAGTTAAAAATTGTTATATGTATTTTCCATTACTTACTTTTGTAGAAAATTAAGTTCTACAAGATTCTACTTGGATCACTTTATTCCACCGTAAGAATGATAAGAGTAGGTAGGTATATTTTCTATTACCATGCTGCATAATGTGAAAACAGAGCTGTATGTGTACTAACCAGGAAGTAAAGTTATACATTAGGGATGCCCACAGTAGCCGTAATGATCGGATTTGAATGTGAATTGGATAACTTAAGCTTCTGCGGCATGTGTATTTGTGTATAGGTAAATCACTTTTATGGTTAACTTTTTAACACTTCATTGTGAGGCGGAAATTAAATAAAGGGTATCGCGTATAATAATTAAATTGCCTGTCACTACCGCCACTTTAATTAAATTCATATAAAAAGTCACTTCCCTTTGAGTATTTCGTTTTTTACAACTTTCGCATATCGTACGACCCAATAAAAGATCATATACATTCAGTTTGCAATTCATAATAATATATGTAACCTTTGGCTGAACAAATATCCAATTGCACAATAAAATTACGTTAACGTTTGCTGCCTTGCATGTGAAATGGAATTTTCATTTGTAACTCAGTGCCTACCCAATTTAAAAACAAATGGCGCTATAAATTCAGGTTTACATTTGTGACAGTACAATCTCGCAACCTTTACTGTTACATACTCACATGACTTTTCGTTATAAGCCCTTTTGCACCTTCATAATATGTAATATAGCAGTGGGGGCTAACATTTTCTTTTAATAATTTATTCGGTAATAAAATATGAGTATCTAAATCCAATAGACTAGTATTGAGCAGATCTATTTTCATAATCAAACTTTTTGAGGAGAAATTCATAAATTCGACTTTAAAGCCTTGTTAATAATTCAGATTTGCTTATGATATATTCGGATCCTTACCAAAACGTAAGCTCTGCCGTTACTCTTTGCTACATTGAAATATCGTTTCTGATAATATGAAAACCGTTATAGGTATAGATAATAGATGTAATTTTCATAAATCTCACAAAAATTGTTTTTCTCCTGCAGTCGGCACCTCTACTCGTACATACTAATTACGGGTAAATTGGTTCACAATAATGAGGTTCTTTATCGGAAACAATTTATTAGATAATTACCTCGGTCAGGAATCAACGATAATAAATTATCAGAGTAGTATCGTCTTTTGATCCCTATACTATTACCTTGAAAACGGCGAGAGTTTTCAAATAACGAACGCTAAGCCAATAAGCAGTTATTTTGATACACTCTCAATTATTTAGATCACAAGATCTAATGAAACGCTTTCTAATTATACGTGTATTGGAATCGACTAATTATAAAAATATGGACTTATGTCCTATCTCCGATTTTGTGAATCGTTCTAGGTCGACGAATATTATTCGTCATCAATTCTTTGGCGACACTATTGGAAACAAGGATTCTACCCCGTAATAGCTGTGTTTATCAATACGTATACGTACATGCTACACCATATTGGATTCAGCTCTAACGCTTGCTCATTTCTTGCAGATTACCTCAGTGACAGATCACAGCAAGTAATTCTAAACGGCTGTACATCAGATCCTACCACTCCTACCACCTTAGTAGCAGGGTGTACCGCAGGGCTCAATACTAGGACCACTATTATTTACAATTTATACCCCTAACAGAAAATAATGGACTGCGTATCAATCCATTAAAGTCCGCTGTCATAATTTTTGTTCGAGGTAGATTTAAGGATGACACCAAGAACAACATAAGTATTAACATAAAAAACGCAGTCTCGCCGATAAAAGATTGTGTAAAAAATCTGCGACTAACAGTACATGCTAACCTAAGATTTAAATAACATGTTTCAGAATGTTTACGCAAAGCGTTCATAAATATAAAACTAATTTATGAAAATAGACATATTTGCAGTAAACAGTTAAAAGTAACACTGTGTGAAGCCTTAGTTTTGTCGCAATTCAATTACTGCGACAGTATTTTATGGACCATGCTTGGATTTCAGAGATAGAAATAGTATTCAAAAAATGCAAAATTCGTGCCTGCATCTTATTTGGTCTTATAAAATATAATCATATATCGCATAAGCTAAATGAAATAAAATGGCTAAATATGGACAATAGGAGATATACAGGGTGTTAATACTAGGTTGTAACACCCGAAAATGGCAGTTAGAACTCATTGAAACAAATGACTTTTCTTAGCTAAAATTTTTGATTAGGAGCCCCAGTTCATAGTTATTGGCGTTTTTTTTGTTTATCGAAAAATCGTCATTACTCCCTTAGTTTGAGGAATATTTAAAAAATACAAAAACTTTCAACATTTGCTTTCGGTTCTCTAAAACATTTGTACTTACAATTATTTTCTATTTTATCAAATAACAAAATGGCGACCGATCAAAAACTTCAAAACAAGATATTTTGAAAACTACTTTATCGATTTTTGAAAATAAAACATTTATAAAATGCTTATACTATCTACTATAACATTTGGCTGAAATATTTAAAAGTTTTTATTAATTGAATTACAACAAAAATTTTAACAAACTGCAACAATCATTTAAAACAAAGTAGGCTTACTGTCATTTAAACAAGAAACAAACAAATAGACGAGAAAAATAAAACCATGAACAATAAAATAACAAGGAAGGGACTAAATTTGACTTTCAAAATGGCGCAGCAACGCAAATCCGGAAGCGTGTTTTAATATTAGAAGAGACACTTGCAAGAGTTGCCTGATTGTCTTTTATATCTTCTACTGTAGCTACTAGTCTAGCTACCAGTTCTAACTCGATCATAAAATTATAACAAACCATATGCCTCCGTATTTGTTCAATAAAATTGTATTCAGCAATAATCCAAGATTTTATACATTAATTACACCTCCTCTCCATAAAACTGCATTGTTTGAGAGATCTCTTTCTTATAATGTGTCAAAAGTATACATACCTATACATAATAATATATCAGACGATCTCAAAAGAAATCTATGAGTAGTTATAAAAATTTCTTGACTAATTGACTAAGGGGCCAAAATAAAAATATAAATTAAAATTAAAATACAAGAAATATATATAAACAAAAAAAAATTTCTGAATAATAAAAAAAAATGTTATAATAATAGTTCATTAATATAACCCCATAGAGACAACATACCATTGACAACCTGGATATAGGGTTAAGTGTAAGAGCAGATCGCTAATGGATTTTTCTGATAGGATCTGAACTTCGCCCAGTTAGGTTGCGCACTAGTGCACGTACTTATACTTTTTCTTGTCTCATTTCTCCTTTTTATCGTACCTACCTACTTTTTTTTTAATTTAGTTTAGTTCTTTTGTAGAAATGATACTTATAGTTTAATTATTATTGTACATGTGCGTAAGCTAATAAAGGTCATTATTATCATTATTGTTGTAATTTGTAGTTATCTATTTATATAATTGTTAAAGCTTTCAGAATTCATCGTTACATTTTTAATAAAGGATTTAAAGATGTAAATGAAAAACTAAATTAGGTGACTTACTATACAAATTTTAAAATCGACAATCATCGTTTTAAATAAAGAATATAGTTTTAGAAATGTTATCTTTTAAGGTAATTAACTTTGTTAATTTTATTGTAAGAAAACTTATCTATCCTTTCATTTAGCCTGATGATGGTGAAATTCGAATCTAGTTACATGATCCTATAATCTATCAATATCTACGTATCATCAAACCAAACCAAATTGAATAAATTATAAGCGGGCTGTTTTGTGTTTCTATACATTTTGAATTTATGCTAATATTGCTTATGTTAAATTTCATATATAAAAGTAAAAGCAGTGTTAAAAAGCTTTGTTCGGCTCATTTAATATAATACCTATACTGTTTTTCAATCTTGAGACTTTCATTCGAAGGCGCGCTGGTATAATGAAAATCACGCGATGAAAAATGGTTGCATTCATATAATTCGCAGAGGAATCGTTACCAAAAAAATACGATTGCCCTGTTAATATTAGAAAAAATTGGGAGAACTGGAAAACCTAATCTCTTCTTTAATTAATATACTTACGTATATTTTAAGAAAGGTAATCTTTTATAACGGTATATAAGGCAAACAAGTTTATATAGGGGATGAAAGCTCATTTCGTCTTATTTTTATCGGCTTCTAGGGTTTCCTAAAGGTAATGAAACTTCTAAACAAACCGTATCATAACCACTAAATATTAACCAAGATACAAAAGTTTAGTTGCACAACTTCTTCCTTCAAATTCTATTCGATCCAATAAACGTTACGTAAGTACATTATTTATATTTAGACATCACATTGTTTGGTTTATCTCTGTATGTCACAAGTTGAAGAAATTATCATCGAAATTGGGGGAGATATTAACTAGTAGATACATTGCCGTTTTTGTCTTGAAAATTAATTTCTTTATGGCACATCAACGCTCAAGTAGTTCAAGTTTTGTTACATTTTATTCCACAAACTGGAAATATTCACTGCGGTATTTTATACCGACGAAAGCTACAATAACAACATCAAAACTACCCAACCTCACGAAACAGAACAACTGCCTGTAAATATAACGAACTATTAGTAGTAAAAGTATAAATAATATCACAGCACTGCAAATACAAAAAATACAATAAAAATTAGGTCAATTGGACGCGTTTCAACAGCCAAATCTGTCGACACTCCTAAATACATTATTTTCTATTAAGATTACAAGAGTAATGCTGGATTATCAATTAGTAAATGACGATAATAATACTTACTATATGTAATGAAAATGCGCTAAAACAGTTATTATATAGAATCCTATAAAATACCCCAGAAACGGTTTGAAAGAGTGATTTGTGCTTTCATTCGCAGCTACATTACCCTCTAAAATTTTCGTTGGCACTCTGTTTCCCATCATCTTCCTTCTTTCCCATCCATCCCATCTCTTCATATATTTTCCTTAGCTCGTTCCTCTCCCACGTCCCCATCATTATCTGTTCTATTGCCCAGGCTTCGCTTTCATATTACTGGTACTGGTCGAATCACACTTTTTCACTTTCAATTTTTTGTTACCTGTTGCGTCTCCTCAAAGTTAAAGGTTTTTCCCTTTTCTGTTGTTACTATTAGTACTTCTTGGCTATTGTCACGTGTGTCCCACTGCGACATATATTTTTTCTTTTTCTCATTATAGTTTTCGTACAGCCTCTTGCAGTTCCAATTTACTTATGGCCACAATCACTAATTATTCATCCGCGATAGCCGTACATTGATTCCAGTTATGATACAGTAGACCTGATCTATTCCATTTATCTCTTCTTAGGACGTTGTCTAATGCACAATTAAATAATCATGGCGAAGTAGCTAGGGTTCGCTTGTCTTACTCCTCTTCTAATTTCAACGGCTTTCTTTCATTTCCCCTTTATTGCATTAATGTAACGTAAGTTGTATTAGCCTAAGAAGGTTATTCTTTATCTCTTTATCTTTATGTTATCATATGCCTACTTGAAATAATGTCGTTTATCAATATTATTACTATCCGCTCGAAGTCCTCTTATTGTAAATATTTGATCCATTTCTGATCTACCTCTTTTGAATCCTCTCTGATATTCTCTTATAGTTCCATCTAACAGGGTTATTAAAAAGTATGGAGACGGCGATTTATTGTCGTTAATATTCATTTTAGGCAAACTTGTTCAATACAAAAGTTGTTTATGTAATTTTTATCTACACTTGGGAATACTTCAATTTTTGTGATCTGCAATTGTTTCTGAGTTACACCGTTCCGCATAATTTTTTTAAATGAGAACATATTACGTTTACCTCACCATTCGATAGAGCGTTTTTTTCTCTTTAAAACAGCACTAAAGAAAATTTTTTAAAAATTTATTTTAATAACATTTTTTTCCAAAAAAGTATTTACATCAAGTAGGTACGACCGTACGTGGTTTTATAAATCGACTGAGCCATTGTCAAATGACAAATTGAGGACAATTTGAACACTTACTTTAAATTACTTAGTTATTAATTTGTTTTTAGTGATAAGATTTTGATTCATAACTTTTTTTTGTTTCCATATAGGTACCTACTTCATGTGAATAAGTACTTGAATCGGCATATTTTTGAAAAAAATGAATGAAATAAATTTTTAAAAAATTTTCTTTAGTACTGTTTTAAAGAGCAAAAAATGCTCTATCGAATGGTGAGGTAAAAGTAATATGTTCCCATTTAAAAAAATTATGCGGAACGGCGTAACTCAGAAACAATTGCAGATCACAAAAATTGACGTATTCCCAGTGTAGATAAAAATTACATAAATAACTTTTGTATTGAACAATTTTTCCTAAAATGAATATTAACGACAATAAATCGCCGTCTCCATACTTTTTAAAAACCCTGTATAGTTTTATGGTCCATACTTTTTATAGAAGCAGCAAAATCAAAAGCGCTATTTTTCTGTTATTTCCTTTCTTGTGAATCGGAAGTATTGAAGCATCCTTACAACTTTGCGACATCTATTTCTTTTTCCTATTTCCTGTATTATTCTATACAGGGTGTTTCAAAAAGTTGTGCAGCGGGCTTTACATAACCGGATTCTACATATGAAAACAATTCTAAAATGTTCAGTAACATTTTTATGATTTCGGCTTGGTTTAGCCGTAATCAGTCATTTTGCATTTTCTTGAAAATAATTATTATTTCAAAAACCCTTCAAGACATTTTTATGAAATTTGGCATAGGTAATGCCTTCATTTCTCAGAAGTCTAAAATTACCAAAAATATTTCTTTATCAATATTATCAATTTTGAAACAGTTTTAAGTAAAATTCCATGAAAACTACTAATAAGTATTAACATTAACAGTAGGTACTTACTAAAAATCTTGTTTGTGGCACAATTTAATTTTTTTTAGTAGTTTTCATGGAATTTTACTAAATATTTAGATTGATGTTGAAAGGTTTTTGAAATAATAATTATTTCCAAGAAAATACAAAATGACTGCGATTACGGCTACACTAAGCCCAAATAAAAAAAATGCGAATGAACATTTTAGACTTATTTTCATATGTAGAATTCGGTTATGCATAGCCCGCTACAACTTTTTGAAACACCATGTATGTGTTTTGCTAATTGCTGCCCTCTGTAGATTCGGCTGTTATTTGATCATTTGCAGCGCTCTTATTATTTTTTAAATTTCTGATCAGTTTTATTTCTATTAATGTCAGCGGTTTCTTACCTTATTTAATCCCACTTCCAAGCTCATTTTCTTCATCATATGTATTACTATCACTATTTTGCTCTTCCGCATTCAGTAACTTTTTGAAATATTCTTCTCACAAAAACTTCGTTATTTCGTCCAATTAGTTCTTCCTTGATATTTATGTACAGTATAGGATGTATCTTGTCCCCCTTCTCTCGCTTCATAGCTTGGTACACATTCTGATTTGTTTGTTCCTATAATTTACTTCTACTTCGGTTACTTGTTTTGTAATATTTTCTTTTCTCATATTTCTTTCAATGTTTACTGTACAACATCAGCTTTGCTTCATTTGTTTCATATTTTAACATTATAATCTTAACATTCTTCTTCTCTCTGTCTCTACTTCACACTTCCTCTCATATTATTTTCTGTTTTTATTATACTCTATATTAAATTCTTGCAAACTCCTATTTCATTTTTTAGCAGAAAATGATCTGAATCAGCATCCTATAGTTTCTCATATTTGTTACACATCTCCGTCGATCCTTCTCAATTACGTAAATAAAAACGATGATCATGTTATAGCAAAGAGTGCAAAATCTATAAGAAAATGATTCACAATCTCGAACTCTTTAAAAAAAAAAGTTATTCATGGGGGAGGTTGTGTGATTATTTGGTTATTATCATTATTCACTCCATTTGGAGAAACAATCACTTTACACCAAGAATATGGATCCGATCAATTTGTGTTAGGTAATGTTTGGAGATTCATTAATTAATTACTAGTTATAAGTGTATTTGAGTTTGGAAAAACCAATATTTGATGGACGTAATTAGTGTACCTAAGAACGCAATATTTAAATTGTGCTTCTGCTCGTATGATTTGCTTTTGCTAACAAGACTTGTCCTAAACTAATAAAATTGATTTAATATGGTTTGAAGGGTTAAACAAGAGTGGTAACATTGTAATTCAGTTAGTGATAAATTATATCATACTTCATGCACAAATAAAATATACAAAAATTTTGTATGTGTAGTTAACATTTCGGCCATGTTTAAATAACGAGAAATTAATTCTGTTAGATTCGTAACTGAAATAGTAAAAATGTTGCAATTTCAAGTACTTGCTGGAAATACAGTAGTTTTTTGGGTCTCTATTCGTTTCTTTTGAACCTTATCGTTTTTTGAAAAGTTATTCCTAACTTACTTTGTAGGACTAAAAGAAACTACAAAAGAGTTAAATATTTTTCTTATCGAAACTAATTTTGTGCTCCTGTTGCCTGAATTTCCGTTCCTTGATCCGAAGCGCAAACACATAAGTAGCGAGTCCAATCTGTATTTTCGCTAAATATGATAACACAAGCAGCCTTGCCCCTTCCCCCTCCTATACAATTTTGGCCTAATTATGAAATGTGGGGGCACTAATTGTTTTTAATATTGCTTGTCTGGTTTTCGCTGATCTGTTACAGCAATTATGCGCCACGTAGTATTTGTATGCTTTATTTTGCTGTGAAAGCTGCAAGGTTTGGTGGAGAGCCATAATAGTTTTCATATTGCGAATCTGTCTTGCTCCAATTTTTTATTGGATCTCCTTTCTACAACTAGTAAGTCCTTCTCGGTCATAGAGTTCTCCATCGGTTTCAATCAAAAATCGCATTATATTTTTATCTTTTTTTGACAACTGAACGACTCATTCTAAACAAACAACTTTGGGTACAAAAATTAAGTTGTTCTAGTTTAATTTCGAGCTAATTAAACTAATAATGCTATGCTATCTATGGTTCAATTGATGAGTTAAAATACGGAGCGTCGTCGGCTGTATGAGACTGGGTAAGGTAAAGTTTTCTTATGTAACAGTGCAACCTGTTTTCTTCCTGAGTGTGAATATGGAAAACTTCTTCATCCTCCAACCATCACAGGCAAAGAATATAAAAAGAACCTTTTTGATCAGAATGATAATGACTTTAGCAATGAATCAGTTTTTCTACTAATTTCATTTATTCTTCCAAGAAATTTGCATTACACACAAGTAATCCAGTTACGTTCTACTTACTAGATGGTTCCTTTACACACTATTTGTTAACACTAATTGTGTGTAGTCGACGTATTCGTTAGGGACGTGTAATAGCCTACTTTCTACCAGTATGCAATAATATAATTAACCTTTGGATCTACCACAATATAATTTTAGTTTTTTGAGAACATAAAAGGACCTAATCAGCAACCGATCAAATTCAATGACAACATTCAAAGCTGTTGGACCAGGCTTTAATATATTTAACACTTTCGCAATTATTCTTAATTTTCAAAATACCTTTGCTTGAAGACAAAATATCTAGGCGTAGGCATTTATGTATTTCAACACTAAATATAAGTTTCATGAGCTACTTATAAGCGAATTCTTTAGTTGGAGCTTTCCATTTATTGTATTACCTACCTATATTTTATAGTATTTGAAACATGAAAATAATGTACATCGTTTGTGTGTACCTTATTATCTTGGTATTACGATTATAAAGAAAATATCTTGAATAAACTTATTTTATAGGTATTTATATTTAGTTACGTACAGTTGAAATGCAACCCTTGGAATTTAAAAGAATTTTTCGGAAAAGTTGGATTTCTTTCCATGTTTTATTCGTATCCATTTTAATTAAAACTTATAGCTTTTTTCTAATTAAACTTTAACGTCATAATTTATAAAGCGTCAAATATGAATTTTAATAACAGTATGACATAATTTGCTTATATTCTGTTTGGAGTTCCTTCTTTCGTTTATCATTTCATGAAATGAGTTCACTGTATTATCTGCATTAACAATGTTAAGCTTAATATTCCAATAAGCTAAGATCTTTGTGCAAATAGCGTTATTACCATAAACTCATTGTAATAGAAGCTTTAGTATGAAAGATAAATTTCCAAAGGGAGATTAGTTTTGAACGATCCATTTCTTTTTCCTGTTTAATTTGTAGTATAAAACGTTACCTCGTAAAATAAAGACGTACATTTATTACTAGGTTGCAGCGGCGTAACGGGAACCCGCGGGCATGAATGAACGACATCATTAAGAACACAGGCGAATAAGCGAAATCAATTTACCAAGCAGCTAAAATCATCAGGATAACTAGTTTTCGGCTTATAGCACGTCGGTCGTTATATTTGTTCCACAGCCTGCGTTTAAATGCTTGTCTTACCAAAACAAGGATTTTTCGGATGATTATCCATCATCTTAGAGCACGGTGGTGTTGCCAGGCCTGATAAAAGTTCTGACATTTCGTAAGACATTGTAAGGAATGCGGGCTTTGGTTATGTTCCGGAATGTATATGGTCCTTTTTCGCTAATCTCGTTGACCGTCTCAATCCTGAATGGTTGTCACTTTCACTGGAAATCAGAGGGAGCGTTTGTTGTTGAGCTTTTACTTTCACTTTCTCTCAATTTTTCAGTCTATGAATGATTGGCGTCCATGCTCTACTAAGTCTGAACCTGTCCTCCCTGTTCATGTTCAGTGGATGATTCTCGATCCCTATATCGCCTCTCTAATTATTCGAGGGGAGAGAGGTAGCTTGGAACCCGTCCAGCACTTTTGTGTTCTCAAACGCAAAGCTATGCTTACCTTACGCCGATGCGTGCTTCGCGACTGTTTGTCCTATGTAGCTATTTCTACAAGAGCATGGTATTTGATAAGTTCCTAGCGTTTTTCTCAATGGCAGCACATCTTTTACCGATCGGACCCTTCCCCAACAGTGTTCACTGTCAAACAGACTGTTTTGGTGTTATGCTTCATCAAAATTATTCCAATTTTGTACGTTAGTTCATAACTGCAAGAATGGTAGGGTATTCTTTCCTTCAATCTCCATTGTGAACTATATATTCTGATGTATGGAGTTGAGGAAATCATTAAGTGTTTGTGGGCCGTGTGGTCATGCAACAAAGGTGTCATCCATGTATCTAAACCAATATTTCGGTTTTCGGTTAGACTCTTGTAGAGCTGTGGTTTCAATGTTATGTATGTAGATGTTGGTTATTACTGCTTTTTGACAATAGCCAACGCCTACTGGCACTTTGGTGAAGAGTGAGACGCCGTCAAAGTTGACCAATATGTCCTCTGCTTGTCTAGTTTTAAGTTCCTGATCCTTGACACAAAATCCTCTGAATCTTTGACGTAGGAGTCCGTTTTACCGGTTATCGATTTTAGTAGTTTCGCCCAGTCCCTCGCTAATGTGTGAGATGGAGAATACATGCCACCTCGTACCATCATCCTGCCCAAAAACGGTCGGTCATCAATTCCCTGGTCCATCGTGATGTAATTGTCTCCAATAAAGCTAACGTTCGGAACCACGTTACCAACACATTAGTCGACAATAGTTTTCACAGGAGCGAAGTCCGCAAGGTTATAAATCGTCATCTAATCCCAAAACTTCGCAACATCGAGGAGAAGGTCGCCAGGAGTATTACTTTCTTGACCTACATCCACAGAGTCACAGATTGCATTGGAAACACGAAATCAAGGTCGTTTACAATTCGTCTATTAGGATCTCCCAAACCCCAAAGATAAATTCGCATCCTCATCGAGTCAGGGACATAACGCCGAATGGACATAACGCCGAATGGACACAACGCCGAAACTTGGACACAACGTCGAAACGAATTGTTGGACACATCGCCGAAACTGGACACAACGCCGAAATCAGCCGTTGGACACAACGCCGAAAAAGGACACAACGCCGAAATGAGTAGTTGGACATATTGCCGAATGTGGACACAACGTCGAAAAGTAAAAATGGACATTGCATAGATCGGAAATCGGACGTCGAAGCCGAAGTTTCACAACATCGAAACAGCTTAATGGACATATCGTCGATTGGACACTACGCCGAAACCTCTTTCTGCATTAATTTTAATTATCAGGCCAACGACTTGTCCGTTTATATTAAAAGACTGCAAACTTGGGAAATTTAGAAAATTCCACGAGCATGTACACTATTTTGCTTTCATTCAGTACATTATATTCCATTTTCGAACGTCAATTACTTTAATTATGACAAAAGTGATGTAAATTTAAATACAGGGTGGCCCATTGAAAAAGTAATACGTCTGTTTTGGGACACTTAGACCAGTTTCTTAAAAAAACTCTCGGGCACGTCGATTTTCTATTTTTGGGGGACAACTTTTGATGTCAAATTTGACTTTGTCAGGTCAACCCCCTAGCCCCAGCAACCCCTAACTCAATAATTTAAATAGGGAAAAGGAGTCGAGCGACCCCTCATTTGAAGCGAGTTTTAATTCTCTATTCGACAGTACAAATTAAAATTAGTTTTATTCAATTTTTTTTTCGCCCGATGAAAAGCACCCTCCAGATTAACTAAGGTGGGGGTGTTGTTTAGGAAAAATCCTGAATTACATCACTTTTTACCTTATGAACGGCACAGTTTGATGTCAAATTTGACCTTATCAGGTCAACCCCCTAACCCCAGCAAACCCTAACTCAAGAATTTAAATAGGGAAAGGGTGTCGATCTACCCCTCATTTGAAGCGTCTTTTAATTCTCTATTCGACAGTATAACCGAAATTAGTTTTATTCAATTTTTTTTCGCCCCCATGAAAAGCACCCTCTAGATTAACTAAGGTGAGGGTGTTGTTTAGGAAAAATCCTGAAATGTGCCGTTCAAAAGGTCAAAGGTGGCGTGTTTCAGGATTTTTATTACGCTTATTTTGAATCCACATTTCGATATTGTTTAATTTTTTGGGGGCATACTCACTCCTTGGTGAAAATTTTAAAAATTCAAAAAAGAGCGATAAGAATTTTGTTTGGCCTAACTAAGCGGGATAGTTGTCGGCCTTTTTTCTTGAAACACAATATTATGACAGTTTACAATCTACTAATCTATGAATGCTGCCTATTTATGGCTAGTAATAAAAGCAGTTACCTCAAAAACTCTGATTTCCACTCATACAATACTAGAAATAATTTATATAGAACTGATTTAAGTAAAAGTGCAATATACCATAGATCGTATATATTTCATTCTGTTAAGCTGTATAATAAGCTGCCGCCCTTAATACGTGTTATTGAGGTAAAAAAAGAATTTAAAAGGGTGCTAAAGGAACACTTGACAAAATCTTGTTTTTATTCAATTAATGAGTACCTTGAACAATAATATTTTTAAAATGCTATATTTTCATGTTTTGTTTATAAACACTATCAAAATCTAGTCAGCCTATATTTTATAAGGTTATATTTTAATATCTAATTGTTTACTTATTTTTACATACTTTTATATTTACAACTAAAATAACTTTTTATCATGTTTTTGTTAAATTTGGTTTTTGTATTTTTTATGTCTATATTACTTTTATTTTATTCATATATGTATATTTACAATGTTTTCAACACCACTGATGGTCACGAAATAAACTACTACTACTACTACTTTGGTATTTAAGCTGTACCTACTTAATTATAAGCATGCCTTAATTTGTATGGTGAAAACGGGCATAAGTATTATGTATTTATGTACAATTGGGGCAACAAAAAATGGGACACTATGGTTTTACAAGTTCAATGGTCATATGTACTTTAAGTACCTATACCTATTACCTGACCTTCGCGATTAAACTTAAATTTTTTTAGTCAGGTACCTACTACTTAAAGTAGATATGCCCATTGAACTTGTAAAACCATAGTGTCCCATTTTTTGTTGCCCCAACTGTATCTACTTAAAAAATGCAAAGTAACACTGCAAAGCGTCGCTTGAAATAAAATTGTGTAATGGTGAAAATGTCTTTGTATAGTTTGATTCAAATAAACATGGGTATGACTCATTCTTAAAATTACATGAACTAATATTTAGGCGACGTAAGTCTTGATTAAATCGGCAAAGTATCTTTTAGTTAATATTTTTTTCGGCAGATGTCTCCAGATAAATTTCGATAAAATGTCAAAGAAAGTGGAAAATTATTTTATTGATCGAGTCAACACTGTTTTTATAAGAAACTCATAAACAAAAATTTTAAAGAATGACAGGAGTGACAGATGCTCACGTTTATTGCGCTAATATGAAGAGTACAGCAGATTTATGTTTTTATAGTCATCCTTCTCTAATACATGTGTTGAGACTGTTGAGAGTGAGAGATAAAAATATGTAATTTTATTATAGAGTTTAACATTGATGAGTCATACCCAACTTTATTTGAATCAAACTATAGGTAGATACTTTACGGGTGTAACGTGTAACAAATTAAATACAGTCGGCACCTAATACTTTATTTTTAAAATGCCACCTTTATTTATGGTGCGGATTACAATAACAGGGCTTTGATTGACAGAAAATCTTTAATCCTTTTAAGTGCAGGAGGCCCTAAACTTAGGAAGTCGTAAGTGACCCTGGCCACTGACCACAACCCTACGAAATACTAAGAATTGCATACCTGCCGGCTGTACTTTAGGGATTACCGATAGACACTATTTTTCCGTTAGATTTCTAAAAATAATCATTACTAAACAACAGAAATGTTCAAGTTGGATATTTAAGTAATTGTTGAAAATTATATGTAGGGCGGAAACGTGGAACGAAACGAGAAAACTCATAAATATATGATACAAGCATTCGTTAATAAATAATGGCTGAGAAATATTATGCAAGATATTATGGCTGCAGATGATTACCAATGAAGAATTATACAGACCGAAACACACATGAAGGACAGTACAAAAGCAATTAAAACAGCATGGTAAACAAATGGAATGAAACGAAGATACTAGCAAAAGACAGACCGGAATGGAACAGTAAACGAGTTAATAAATAAAATAACCAAGATGCGCACCTGCACGTTAATTAATTATTAATTTACTAATCAAAAAAATTAGAAAAGTAAAACAAAATTTAATTCATAGTGTAGTCACAGAGCACCTCGGCAAACGGGAAGGCTAGTCTTCCCGCCACATTATAAGTATTATTTATCTGTCAACGTCGGTCAACGTCAAACTTTGAACAATAATTATTTTGAGATTTGTGTTATTCTTTACGAACAGGTAGGTATATTAATTAATTGGATGGTCTCATATTATATACTTAATGGAATTCTGCAGTGGGTGTCTCCTTATGATATTCGTGGAGTCTTCTTGAGGGGTTGTTGCATGGTTTAATGAAACAATATACTTATACTTCATTTAAGTCGACGTTTCGGCTAGTTGTCCTAGCCTTTATCGAGGCGTCAGAAGAGTTAGTGTTTCAAAAAACGTTTAGAATGAGTTACGATTTTTTGAAACACTAACCCAATGTAAGCAATAAAATTTGTGGTAAATAGTTTTAAATACTACCTGCTTTATTACATTTCTGGGAACCTAATTTTTCAGACAGGTTTTGTTAAGTTAAGGCAAGAATTGCTTCAAGATAAAAATAATAAATTATCATTTACTCCATTTAGCATTTAATTAGCCGGGAAGCAATTATACATAATTATATGAAAATCAGGCTTAAGTAGTACAACATATTCAATTCGTTCCAATATTCTGAGATACATATGACTATAAATAATGTATATAATCAGAACTTTAATTACTTTTAGAAAGAAATTTCGATTATATATCCCATCACGAGGTTTCGGCGTAGTGTCCAATGGACGATATGTCCATTAAGCTGTTTCGATGTTGTGAGACTTCGGCTTCGACGCCCGATTTCCGATCTATGCAGCGTCAATTTTTGCTTTTCGGCGTTGTGTCCACATTCGGCAATATGTCCAAGTACTAATTTCGGCGTTGTGTCCTTTTTCGGCGTTGTGTCCAACGGCTGATTTCGGCGTTGTGTCCAGTTTCGGCGATGTGTCCAACAATTCGTTTCGACGTTGTGTCCAAGTTTCGGCGTTGTGTCCATTCGGCGTTATGTCCATTCGGCGAAGTGTCCAGGTCCCTCCTCATCTTACAAAGGGGTATATCGCCTTGCTTGATCTTGTGGTTTAGTCTACATTGGCGAAACTGGTAGACAGAGTTGTTTGTCGACGCGTCAACTTTAATGTCGACCTCGACGCGTCGAGTGATTGTCAACAATACGTCAACAATGTCGAGTATGTCAACAAAGTCAATACCAGTTGTTTTGAGGTTATGTTTGTTTTTTATGTTGTGAAATATTAAACATCGTCAAGAAATGGCTCTCAACGTTTACAGTTTAGTAGCTTAGGTACTATTTTCATCCTGGTTAGTAGTTATGATAATAATAAGTTGTTATCTCATCATAAAAATGAGCTTAACAAGTTGTTATTTAAGCATCTTAACAGCGATGGTATAAATGCTTGGATGCCTATAATGAAAGATTTTGAATGTACTACACTACTATGTTTTATCGACATATTAGTTTACTTTGTTGTATTTTTGAATCAAATAAATGACGTTTATATGTCTTGCAACATAAATATTAATTTTTGAGATGATTATAATTGGTGTCGACAATGGCGTCGACAATATACGTCGACAATGATTTACTCGACGTGGCAATTGTCGACGCGTCGACAATTGAATTGTCGACGTGACATTGTCGACACCTTGCAACCCTGCTGGTAGATCGGTTAACATTCGAATTTCCGAGCACAAACGATGCGTTCGAGGTCGTCATAGCTCCAAGTCGGCAGCTGTTGCAGAGCATTTTCTTCAAAACGGCCATAATATTCTGTTTCAAGAAGCCAATTCTCTATCGCATTCCCCCTTCTTCTACCAAAGGAGAATCCGCGACTGCATTGAGATGTTCAAACTCCCCAACAATTTCAACCGGTGCGAGGGTTGGTCACTTTCTCCGCTATTGAAATCTGTTATCCCATTGGCTGATCTGTCACTTTCTCCTGACATTGGTTCATTTGGTAAGAGTTTTATATATTTTATTTTTGTTGTTGTTTTTATTTTATATGTGTTTGTTTCTTGTCCCGACGAAGCTTTTTGAAAAAATTGAAGGGGTATTTCCAGTAGGCAGGATGTGAATCTGATGTTAATAACATTATCGTCAAAAGTTCAAAGTTGACGTGTTTCTGCATTTCCTTCTAACATGGCACATTTCTGAAATATCAAGGGTGGGTCCTTTTCAAATGAACACAGAACAAGTTTGTTGGCACAAAATTTTGCCATTACAGCATTTTAATTTTGGCGATGGTGGATATAAAATTTTGGATAAGTCCGTTACGGCTTGGGCACAAAATTTGTATTATACAGAAAAATTGGCACAAGTGAGCACAAAATTATAACGTATCAATCGCTTGGATATCGTTATGTGGTACCTCAACCTTCACGGACCTTCGTAACTGTTTGTAACAAAATGGACAGCTTCTCACGCTCTAGAATAATCATTAACATATATATATCACGAAATTCATATTATCAACAAATCTAATAGTTGGGTTGTGATTGATTTCCGATACCGATACACTTGGAATGTATGCACGAGGTAATTTTTTTGTATCGCGAATAAAATTTAACAATAACGTTTTTAGGTAGTTTTTAGAGGTACCAATGTGAGGAACTCTACGAATCGAATTAATATCCGTGAAAGTAGTTACACAGTCTACATATTTCACCTTTTTACGCGCCGGAACGCCTGTTAGTCCAGTCATTTTAAACATGAACATTGCAAAAAATCCTATATTAGGTTTGACTTTTTTATGTTGTTAGGTTCAGTCCCAGTAGTAAATACTCAATTTTGCAACTTCGAAAAACATGTGGAAAGTGGGGGGGGGGGCGCCAAAAACCGCGATTTTTTCGGACTTTTTTCAGTTTTACCCTCGTAGCTCAAAAACTACGAGTTATAGTGCAAAGAATACGATTATCTTTTTTAAACTAGACTAAATTTGCTACAATTTGAGCCTAACCGGAAGTCTGCAAGTATAATAGTTTCCGAGATACAGCTCTTCAAAAATAGGAAATTTTTGCCAAAATCTTTTTTCAACGTATCATCCATGTTTCGAGCCAGATATTGCCATAACGACGTGCCCTACGACTCTTGTCATGGAGAAAAAAATTGTAGGACATTTTATCACCTTTTATTTAAGCATAGATGCATTCCTGTGGGCCTAACAGTTCTCGAGAAAAAGACGGAAAACCGGAAAACAGTGAAATCCTCCACATATATGTAATAGCATTAGTATGATTAGAAGACATTTTCTGATTATTCTTATTTAGCCTAGCGAACGAACGCTCAAAAAGGGCTTGTAGACAGACTTTTTGATCCTAATGATTTTATTTCTAAGATGTGTTTGGAGGTGTTTGGTGATAATTATACGAAAAGTCCCCGGCCCTACCGTATGAGCTAACTCCGTAGCGTAACAAAATTTGCGGATTTGTTTGGTTTTCCCTTTGTATCTCTTGAATAGGCGATCGTAGTGGGAAATGGCCAATTATAAAATAAAAGCTGCCTCGAGAAAATACTTTTGTTCTTTTCGTCAAACATTAACCCTATCATAAATGTATTTAGAAAAGACTAGAGACCATTAAACATGGTGGCGCATAAGAGTGAAATTGTTTGGCTAAGGATGCAGGTAATCTGTATTTAATACTCACATATCAGATTTAGCTCTAAACCTCCCACAAAATTAGTTGTTCTCTAGTGCCCTCTATTCCATCTTGAACTCAACGTTTTTTTAAATAACTATAACATCTAATCTATTTGAGATAAAATATTAAACGGTATATGTATTTTATAGGAAATTTTATGGTCTACAACTGTTATTTCAGCAGTTTTTGCTATAAACCCAATACTTTAGGAGCTAGGACACAATATTTGCCGAAAAACGTCGTGTAAAAGCGATTTTAAAAGAAAATGTCAATTCTTGACAGCGAATATCTCTTCAACGGATAGAGATAGAGAAAAAACGCATAGAAGAAAACTTGTAGAAAATTTAATCAGCTTTTTTTATAATTGGCCATTTCCCACTACGATGGCCTGTTCAAGATATGTAAACGGAAAACCAAACAAATCCGCACATTTTGTTACGCTACTTTTCGTATAATCATCACCAAACACATCCCAGAAATAAAATCATTAGGATCAAAAAGTCTGTCTACAAGCCCTTTTTGAGCGTTCGTTCGCTAGGCTAAAAAGAATAATCAGAAAATGTCTTCTAATCATATTAATGCTATTACATAATATATGTGGAGTCGTAGCGATTTCACCGTTTTCCGGTTTTCCGTCTTTTTCTCGAGAACTGTTAGGCCTACAGGAATGCATCTATGCTTAAATAAAAGGTGATAAAATGTCCTACAATTTTTTCCTCCATGACAACGGTCGTAGGGCACGTCGTTGTGGCAATATCTGGCTCGAATCATGGATGATACGTTAAAAACAGATTTAGGGAAAATGCCTATTTTTGAAGAGCTGTATCTCGGAAACTATTATACTTACAGACTCAAATGGTAGAAAATTTAGTCCAGTTTAAGAAAGATAATCATATTCTTTGCACTACAACTCATAGTTTTTGATCTACGAGGCTAAAACTGAAAAAAGTCCGAAAAAATCGCGGTTTTTGGTGCCCCCCCCCCCCAGTTTCCACAAGTTTTTCGAAGTTGCAAAATTGAGTATTTACTACTGGGACCGAACCTAACACCATGAAAAAAGCAAACCTAACATAGGATTTTTTGCAATGTTTGTATATTTTTGTGTTTAAATTGACTGTACTATGTGATCTCTATCTAGATTATTCATTCGAGAATATGGCTCCAGTTCATTTTTAAGTTCGATTACTTCGCATTTAATACGTTGAACCTCTTCAGATAACTGTATTAGATTGCTGAATTTCGTTTCCAACTCTTCAATTATATTTCCATAAAAGTAGAGAATCAAATAACTGTATCTTGTCGTTAACGCTTCATTACACCAATGTCAGTTCGCACAGCTTTGTCGAGAAGTTATTGACTTATATCAGAAGATTCATTTAAAACCTGGAATTTTTATAAAATTTTGCATGAATGTTGCAATTCCTACCAAACAACAACAAAATATTAAATGAAAATGAGACGATGCATTTTATAAAATAATTGAAACTGAGTTAAAATTTGACAGGTGGTCTTTTAAATTACCTTCTGGTGATGACAAAGAAGAGGTTCTAAAGAGGAAGTTTGTTATTCTCAATAATAACAACTACAACAGATTTTGTCTACGCAGTTTAGCGCAAAAATTACGTCTGAAAATGAATGAAAGGTTGTAAAATTAATATTCAAATATTTGAAAGGTTCTTCGAATAATCAAGCTGGCTATAATGAAACGAAAGTGGTGCAAATTTTACTGGAGATAAGAAGATTAGAAGTGGTATAAATATGGGGATGCTGCTGTCACATGTTTATCTAAGTCAGAAAAAATCCTGTAGCGCTCTCAACTACCTACTGCGGAAGCTGTAGGTGGCATGTGAAAGTAATCCTCTAGTGCAAGGCATTTGAAATTTAAGAATTTATGTAAAAGGTTAGCTTAAAAATATACATTAATGTATATTTTATGTTATTCTCTAGTATCTTATGTTTTATTAAATACTTTATTTGAAGTCTGTTCCTTTCGTTTAAGATATGAAAAACAATGCAATAGAAAAGAATCACTTAGAATATTATTCTAGAATAATGCTTTATTTATTAAAAAAATACACCTTTGGCTAAAACACCTACGATGGAAGTCATGACTTTATAAAACAGCAGAAACCCTTGAAAATCTCCGTTAATTTAAAACCACCCACCGACGTTAAATTACTTTACAGGAAAATCTCGAGGTTATTATTTATTTACGAAGAAGATTGGATTTAAAAGTAGGATTTTATATTCAGTCAACTTATAAGAAAATTGACCTAAATTGTATGACCGTGTTGAAAGTCAATATTATCACAAACTAAAATGTAAGTTATGTCACCAACCTCTATCTCGATTTGATTATATAGATGGAAAATCAATAAGAATTTTACTTGAAAAGCTTTCAACTAAATGCTCGAAAGTAAAAATAAGGAATAATCTATTTGTAAAATGAAAGAAACCTATTATTATACAATTTAAATATTAACTAAATTATTTGAAGGAATCATGGTAAGGAAACTTATTTAGACCGTGAACAAGGAAGCAGTAAAGTAATAATTATTATCTAACTTTACGGAGGTAGAGGATTCTATAAAACACCAAGTGTCCTATTATGTTCAATAAATGCATTATTACGTGTAAACGAAATAAGATGGTGAAGGGATGTAGAGATTTTTGTTTTAAAATTTCTAAGTATAACACTTGTCGGTAAAATTACTTTACGCAAGTGATCATTCCGTTTAGGCAAGGCAGCTCTTGAAAGATGTTACATACATGCTGGAACGTGACTCGTAAAGTGAACCGTAAAATTTTGACAACCGTACCAAATTTTATCTAATGTTCCTAAATGGTAGGTACTTGGTATATAAGTGCATGACGGCTGAATTATTAATTAAAATAATAACGAAACTTAAGTACGTTAATTTGGTTGCTATAAAACTGAACAGAAATGGATGAACGAATGAATAATTAGTGAAAAGTAACACACTATACATCTCGTGGAATACATGGATCGTTGTAGGTGTTATTCGTGTATTTTGGATAGGTAACTTGTAGTGAAAATGGTAACTGTTATATGTATATTATGACTATTATGAGCATAACACTCCCCGCAAACGTAGGTATTCTAAATAATTAACGAGGTTCCTTGCACAGGTGTCGATTAGCTATCGACATGAGATCGTCAATATTATTCAGGTTATCTTGTGGATAACTCAAGATATTAACAAATTATGAAACTATGTATTTATTTTAGCAATGGTTGCATTTTAATTATTATTTGTATATTGAAATGCTACTAATTACATTTTTGGTTTAGAACGAGATTCACTTCTAGTCAACATCCGACGAGATCTAACTTGTACGACCGATACGTAGAGATGCGTGCAATCAATATAATAGTCCCGTCCCGTTCGAAGTAATACAACCTACTGCTGTTGTCTCTATAGTGAAGACGTGATGTCCTTCAAAGTTCTTTGAATGTCTTCTCTAACCGCAACTTTACGTGCATAGGATATAATACATACAAAAATTAAATTGCATTGTACTTTTCGACACACACCATCGGCATAACAGATACCGTACCAATTTGGAAATACACTGCTCAAAAAAATTAGGGGAACACTTTTTTAACAATTTATAACTTCTTAAATAAGAGTCCTAGGAAAATTAAATTTGGTATACTTCAACGGCATATATTTAACTAAAGAAAATTACAAAAACATTGTTACAACTCTTAGTTACTTCTAAGTTACACTTATAAATGTAAGTTGATAACGCAAAACAAAATGAAAGCGACTGCCATAGTATCGATGAGAGTCAGATTTTCTGTGGATTGGTGAGGTTTAGTACCGTGTATGGCCCTCCACGAGCACGAATCACTTCCTCAAACCTGCGTGGCATGCTTCGCACTAGTCTGCGAAGTGATTCTTGGGGTATGTTTTCCCATTCCTCAATCAGGGCTTGTGTCAGTTCCTGTATGGTTTGTGGTGGATTAGGGCGCTTGCCAACCCTTCGGTCAATCTGATCCCACACATGTTCAATAGGATTAAGGTCAGGACTTAACGCCGGCCATTCCATTACCTGAATTCCACGTTCTTGTAAAAAGTTTCTGGTGATGCCGGCGGTATGTGGCTTTGCATTGTCCTGCATTAGGATGAAATTGGGACCAACGCCATATGCAGCAGGCACCACATGATCCTCCAAGACATTTTCGATGTAACGCATTGCATTTAGTCTTTCAGGAATCACAACAAGATCAGTTCTGTTGTCTATACTGATTCCAGCCCAAACCATCACAGATCCACGACCAAATCTATCCACTTCCTGTATAGTGGCGGTTGAGTAGCGTTCACCAGGACGCCTATACATACGTACTCGACCGTCGCAACGAGTTAAACGAAATCTGGACTCGTCTGTAAACAGTACAGGCGTCCAGTGACGAAGTTGCCAATCTCTGTGATCCCTAGCAAACCTCATTCGCGCTGCTTTGTGATGCCGCGTAAGGCGTGGCGCCCGGACAGGTCTTCTTGGTTTCAAATTCGCTTCTTTTAATCTGTTTCTAACAGTCTGATCAGAAATTTCTATTCCATATGCTCGTCTTAGATCGTTTAGCAGGTCTCGTGCTGTGGCAGTACGCTTACGTAGAGTGGAAAGGACAAGAAATCGGTCTTGATTTTGAGTAGTTTTTCGATTTCGACCTTGTCCAGCTCTTCTGACATACTGGCCAGTCTCCAGAAACCGATTCCATAAACGCTGAATAACAGAAGGGGAAACTCGAAGGTCCCTGCTAACATGTCGAATAGAGTGGCCGTTCTGAATAAGAGCGACAGCGTGAGCAACTTGCACTTCACTAAGATGCCTTATTTTACTTCTAATCAACGAAGATTGACAACGGAATTCATTTGTTATCTTTAGTAGGCTTTCATACGTAAATTAAAAGACTACTTGACTTTTTTTCCATTTTGGTTTGCGTTATCAACTTACATTTATAAGTGTAACTTAGAAGTAACTAAGAGTTGTAACAATGTTTTTGTAATTTTCTTTAGTTAAATATATGCCGTTGAAGTATACCAAATTTAATTTTCCTAGGACTCTTATTTAAGAAGTTATAAATTGTTAAAAAAGTGTTCCCCTAATTTTTTTGAGCAGTGTATTTATATTTTACAAAATCCGATAAAATTAAGAGAGTTAAGAATCGGTACCTTCATAGAACAATGGTGTCAAATGTCTTATTTGTAGTTTTTCGTCCTCACTTTACAAAACATGTTTCCTTCTAACAAAATTAATTTACATATGGGGGATGAGCGTTTGACAATGTGTCGTATGACATCGTATAATGACCAACGTAAGCAATTTCAAGATGTAGGAATAAGTCCCCTGTTACAAAAGTTACAAACATTTACGTTATTTCGGTGTGCAATACTTATTATAAACTTTTACCTTTGACTTTGTCCAACGCTACAGCATTCATTATTCACCTTCGGGTGTACGGGACAATGCAGAAGAGTACGCTGTGTACACGGAAATGGTTAAACCGAGGATTAGCAGAACTTTTATTACAATATTGATAAAGAACAAAAATTTAACGTGACCAATTTATTGGTGTTCAAAATTGAAATCGATTTTCTCATAATCTGCTCCAAGCATTTTTTTAATTTTTTGAAACGTTATACATATAGTTCATTAAAAATTATTGGCGCCACATTTATTTCTTTATTTCCCATAGGGCAAGGGGGATGAATTTTTGAATTTGAAAATTTTAAAAATTCATAATTTTTTACTAAAAAAGATGAAGAAGTAAAATTGTACAGTGAAGTAGAGGACGTACGACTCTTTTAATAGAGTTTAATTATAAATATTTATGTCATACCCTGTATATTATTTCAGGAGAAAATCAACTATACTAAACACTATATTATATTTATTTTTTTATTTTTTTGAATTACGCAAAAACTATTTTATTTTGAGTGATTACGCAAAATAGTATATTAAAAAACAAGTTTCATAAGGCAGGTTTTATGGCGCAGCCACGAGCTTTCTTAAGGATGAGTGCCATAAAAGTCAATTAAGTAGGCAGAATATGAGACGGCTGTGGATTGTTTTATTATTTAATTGACTGAATCATGTAAACTGAATAAAGAAAAATCTCCTCGTTTAGGCCACTGTAAAACAACATTTACACGATTTTTGTGAAAGTAATTGATCGGCAAGGGTAAATTAGAGTTTTTAGAAGCCACGTAAATAGATATTCATCATCATTGAAAAACATTTCTCCCATAATGTATGTTGCACCAAAAACGTAAAGATTATGCAACAATATTACTTTTCTGTAAATAATAACAAACCTAAAGGAATAATTAACAATTTCTATTGTTTTTTCCAATTATAAATCTTTAACGTTTTTAACGAAATCAAATTGAATTTTAGTTTTAGCGGAAGTTAAAGAAAAAAATTTTTTTCTGGTCTTGAGATTGTTCGGTAAGCTAAAACTGACAGACGATGAAAAAATCTCATTGAAATCTTGCTTAATTTACGAAAAATAGCACTTTTAGAATTGAGACAATTTCGAAAAATGCCATTTCCTAGCTAAGTAAAAATCACTCGGTATATCTAATAGGGGCTAAATAGGTTTTCAGACTAGCACAAATTATTGCCGTAAAAAGTTTTTTTAAAAAATCAAAAATAAAATAAAAATCCATTTGGTGCCGACTTTTTGGCGAGCACTGTATATCTGATATATATCGGATATATATCCAGGCTAAGAAAAAGAAGCGAATTTCATTCTGTAAGGAGATTAAACACTTAAAAATGTGAAAGGGATTTGTAAAATAATATAAGTGTCAAATTACCACATTTTTATTTTAAAAAAGTAACAAAAGAATTAGTGTTTATTTGAGAAAGAAAACACTTAAATAAACAAGCTAGTCGTACTGGTAAGTTAAAGGGGATTTCCCCAACTTTAAATGAGGTTGCCATTTTGGGAAATAATCTAAATTATTTTGAATTGTAGTTTTTCGCTACGTGTTGCGAGGGTAAACATTAATCTCCAAAATGTTTAGTTCAGAAGGCAGCAAAAATCAATTGATATACAGGGTGTCTCACGGTGACCGTCGGTTAGAAGTATATGAAGAACTGTAAAAGCTAGAAATATGAAATTTTGGACATGCGACATGGAGTGTTTAATCTATTAAATAAAAATATTTTCCAAATGGCAGCACTTCCGGAAATACCGGAAGTGAGCAACAACTTCTTTATTTTAAATACAAACCAGGCAATTTTTTCTCACATTCCGATGTGTCATAAAATGTTTAGTAAGTATGCTTAAAATAATCGGCGTATCAATTGCATAAATTAATTGTACGCAGGAAACTGAAATTGACTCTTCTCAAAAGGTGTTGGTCTTGCAAAGAGTTCGCAGCATCTTGAGAAGAGTCAATTTCAGTTTCCTGCGTACAATTAATTTATGCAGGGTCGAAGAGGTGGTGGTCGTATTGAACATTTATTGTGACTATTGTGTGATTCGCTCAAAAACTAAAAGAGATACACCATTTTTGTAAGAGACGAAAAATACAGAAAATTAATGTATCATCCTTTTTACAAAAAATTAAAGCACTCCTACGACCCACAAAAAAGTATTAAATGTATCGAACGGTAGGGGTAGTTTTCACCCTTTCCGGAATTCAGTTAAATTGATATCCACTTCCTTCATTGATATGTGCCCAAACCAAATTTTAAAAAAATCGATCAAAGAATTTCCGATTTATTAAAATAAAACAAAAATATTCTTCCAACTTTGACGCCCTCTCACGGCTTAACGATGTACTTTAGTATATAGGTAAGTTTAGCCCATTCGACTTTTTTTGTTCCCACAAACCTACTGTAGCTCTATGTCCACGGAATATTGGGGCACCCTGTACATCGTGATATATATCATGATAGATCCGCTGATACCTATATATCGGCGAACCCTGCTTTAATGTAAAGTAAGTATATTAAATTAGATTTTAAATTGTTCCACTGATCTCTAATTTTAAATTTAGTGAAGTATGAAGAAATAAACTAACAATCTCACAACAAAGATATTTTCTTATTATTTTGTTTTATATTATTGAATAATTATCTAAACGAAATTTTGGCTCCATAGTCACTAATAGGCCTTTTTAATATCAGGCGAAGAAATCAATTTTATTGTTATTAAAAACTAAATTATCGTTTTGTCTATTTAAACCATCCAGGTTGAAATATACAAAGTTATAAAGACATGCCAAGTTTACATCTAACTAATTACCTATAATAATAACAGGTAATTTCTTGGAGAGAAACGCGTCATTAAAACAAATATTGAATTAACTTCGACATTAAGCGTTTAATCGTATAACTCAGTTGTAACTTCATTATGTCCCGTAACCGGTAATAAACAAACTGTCGTTTTTAAATGAAAGCAGCCATCCGAAGAAATAAAACTCTATTGATAATTGAATAAGAACAATTTTTTCACCGCTTTATTCAAATTCTTTGCCACTTATATTATTATTACCTACTAGCTAGTCCTAATTATTCCTTATGGAATATAGGGCGCTATAGCATGTCACTAGCTAGAATTTAAATTCAGGGATGCTAGTCCTGAATTTCTTTACCCTTTTTACTTATTTATTTGCACGGTTAAATTTTTATACTAAACAAGTATCAAAAGGCGCGAATTCTCATAGAATTCTAATTTCAACCAACTTCAAATCTATAACTAATTATGGCATAATTATACTATACACAATATACCCCCCTCCACTTCGCACATGTGCAATTCCCCCCCCCCCCCAAAAGGTGTTGCTGTTGGGGGTGAAATTTGCAATTTGAGAATAGTTTTTTTTATGGAAAATCCAAAAGTGCATTAAAAAATATGTGTTCCCATTTAAGTTTTCAAAACTAACCCCCGCTCCACCCCACAGGGGGTGAGGGTGATGTTTACGTATCACTCATTAAATTGATCAATTATTTTACTTTTTTCCAGTTACGTTACTAAAAGTAGAAAAACTCAAAGCGCTTTATAATAACACCTTAATCTATAACTCATTCTCAACCACTTTTTGCACATGGGATGATGTTCTTGAAGATCTCCATCGTTTCATTCATGTCAAGTTTTACCGACACTTGCTTCGCACAAATCGTTGTTAAACTTGTCTAGCATTATTGTTACCGGAACCTTCTGCATTCACTAAAAACTGCACATATTTTTAAAGTGTCACTACCAATATTTAGTCACAATCAACATGTCACAATTTGTCTTTAATTTGTAGATTAGGATACTCCGAATTATATTATTGGTTTAGACATTACGTTTAATGAAGAAAAATATTATTATAGAGCAGCAACCAATACGGGACCTTATGTTCTGGCATATTATTCGAGATATTGAACTTACTTGAACAAAGAACGTGCCTTAAATTTTTTTCTCGCAAGTCGCAATGGATTTACTACCGCGCAAACTTTAGGAATGTAATACATATACAGGGTGTCTCACGGTGACCGTCGGTTAGAAGTATATCAAGAACTGTAAAAGATAGAAATTTGAAATTTTGCATATGCGACATGGAGTGTTTAATCTATTAAATAAAAATATTTTCCAAATGGCAGCACTTCCGGAAATACCGGAAGTGACCATCAACCTCTTTATTTTAAATACAAACCAGGCAATTTTTTTTCACATTCTGATGTGTCATAAAATGTTTAGTAAGTATGCTTAAAATAATCGGCGTATCAATTTTTATTGTTGAGAAAAAAGATTTTTTTCACTGAAAAATGTCAAAATCTTGTTTAGGAAATAAAATTGAAAGTCGAAAGTGGTAAAAGTTAGGGAAATGGGATTTTAGGTTTTCAATGTCAAAAGATTGAGACAAAATTGTCTGTCATGGATTATAAAAAATTGCCCGCGGTTACGTATCTATTTGACGTTATTTCCAGACTTAAGAAAAACTTTAAAAAGTCTCTTTTTTTAAATGGAATGCCTATTTAATTATCGACCCATTCGATGCAGAAATAAATTTCCTTTAAATTGATATACCATGTTCTTATACCTAAAATCAATGATTACAGAGTTATTTACATTTTTCTAATTAAATTTATAATTACATACTTGACAAAACATGGTTGGCTTTGAAAATTTTCAAACAATTTTTATTCAAATGTTTTTTATGCTTTTATGATTATTTAAAATTCTATCTATGCAACTTCTTGACTATCCAAGGTCTCTTTCCGCCGAACGAACAGAACTTTCAGGGAAAACATTAAAATATCCCAATACATTGGTTTCTGCAGCGTCATTGGGGACAATTGACTTTTGCCAAATTTCGTGGCGCATTTACTTCTCCCAAATTTAGAATATTCTTTTCAATCATCCTTGTAGGTAAAGGTTTTTGTTCTGTCATTGTAGGTAAATGCGGATATCTTTCGTTAAAGCGTTGAGTGATTCTTTATTCAATGGTTAAAGGTTCTGCAGGTCCGAAAAATAATACGAGCAGACTCGCCATGAATGTAAAACAAAATTAGAATATCAGCGTTTGTGTATTCCATATTTCCCAATTAAAAACAAATATTAAGCGCAAAAATCAAAATTCAAACAGATAACACTGATAACAAACGTAAATCTGGAGTAAACTTTCAAACTGATAGCTAACTGACAACTGTCATCATAAGAAACAATTGTATAAAAATTTTTAAATTTTCAAAGCCAACCATATGTTTTGTCAAGTATGTCATTATAAATTTAATTAGAAAAATGTAAATAACTCTGTAATCATTGATTTTAGGTATAGGAACATGGTATATCAATTTAAAGGAAATTTATTTCTGCATCGAATGGGCCGATAATTAAATAGGCATTCCATTTAAAAAAAGAGACTTTTTAAAGTTTTTCTTAAGTCTGGAAATAACGTCAAATAGATACGTTACCGCGGGCAATTTTTTTATAATCCATGACAGACAACTGTGTCTCAATCTTTTGACATTGAGAACCTAAAATCCCATTTCCCGGTATTTCCGGAAGTGCTGCCATTTGGAAAATATTTTTATTTAATAGATTAAACACTACATGTCGCATGTGCAAAATTTCAAATTTCTAGCTTTTACAGTTCTTGATATACTTCTAACCGAGAGTCACCGTGAGACACCCTGTATTTCAATATTACATAAGCAATTGAGTCGTCAATTCTTATTAAACGTGATCTCGACCCATATGTCGTATTGTTTCCTATGCTTAGGCTTACTTAGATTCATAGTTCATTGTGCTTTAAAATACAAATGTCGCCTTGAGAACAAAAATGCATAAAATTAAATTGTATTTGAATTAGCCAAAAAGTATGTATTTAAATTGCAAAGCAGAAAAACTAATGGCACTAATTGTGTTTACCTAACTCTGTTTTCACAATAACGTAGAATTTGCTTTTGCTTTTGTATAAAAACATTACAAAGATATACGACGACATTAATATTTTTACTACGATATTTAAAACTTCTGGGAGGACTATTGTTCACAAATATGGCTTTTCATTGTTTCTATCCCAAACTTTGCAGAATGGTAGAGAATTGGATATAACTTTGTTTTAAATTCAAAGCTAGAACACTGTAAATAGAATACCCAAATCAAATAGTAATGTCCTTTAGACTAAAGAATACAGCTTAGAAATAATTTAATTATAGAAGTTCAAAGAGGTTTATTTCTTAATTGTGTGCTCTATTCTGGTGGGAGGATACAAAATATTATTTAATAAGACAAATTCTCTAGTCTCAGTGACTCATTAAAAGTTATCGTATGGATTAACATTGTTAAGAATTACTTCAACAAATAATTAATATGTACCTACATTTTTTCCATGCTATTTTATTCATGTGAAGCTTTACCGAAGTTTTCAATTTTCTAGAGATATAACAAGCCCTTAACGTTTTTCGAATTATAAATTGGCTTCTACGTATAGATATTATTAATACATTGAGTTCGCGTTCGTAGGAGATATTTTACGGATAAAAAATAATAAATTGTTAAGCTTCTAAAATATTTTCCTACCTACTTGCAATACTTTTGAACTTTTTTCAGCCGACATCTTAATCAATTTTCAATATTGCTGTAAAAGTGTGCTGTATATATTACTTGGAACTAATCACCTTTCTGCATAAAAACTATAATTACTTTTTGACAAGTGTGATATTTAGTTATCATAAAAAAAAGGTTTCAAGACAAGGGAGTAATGTGTAGCTAACAAATGTACAATTCGCTCCTTTGTGGTACAATTTGTAATCATTTGATTGTAAAGCTTCAGTGCATTCAATTTGCATACATTTTAGTCACCTACAATTTCACGATTTGCATTGAAGAGATGACAGTAGGTAGTTAGAACAGAAAATGAAGCAACTGTATTTCATCCATGAAGCGATTGCCTATTTATTCTAATGATGGAATAAACTGATCAAAAGGGATTTGCATTTTAATCCGAGAAGTTGAAAGGAATTCCGCAAATGGAGTATTTCTGGAGTATACGCTTGAAATATTTGCCTGTAACTATTTTTAGATGCATTCGGAAACGATAATCTAAAGACATTAAGAGAATTTCCGCTCATTAAAACTTCTGCGTTGCTTTTTCAAATGAATAGGTAATTGGTTAGTTTAATGGTAAGTAAATGCAAAGGACATTTCTAAGAAAAAGAGTTATAAGTATATGTATATAACATCAATAATTCGCAATATGTAGAAGTTACGGATACCGATCCACTTTATACTGCAGTTCAATAACGTGAAATGTCGTTCATATTCAATAGATCATTTACTATTTAAATAGGTCTCTGGTTTTATTTTAGCATTTATAGATATTAATCACTGCACGGGGGGGGTTCAAGAACTTTTTTCGATCCAATATTGACCCTGATTTCTATCGCATTGAAGGCCTCCAAAGCTCTCTTACGTCTGCCCAGTTTGGTGTTCTTCTTAGCCACCTTTATTTCACCTGCACGCACCGATCTTGTTTACGTTGGCCCATTCCACTGAAGAAATTTCTACGAAGTTGTTTGATGAATTCCGAAATTTTCGAATAATGAGAGCAATTTACGAGGAAATTTAGTCTGAGGTAAAGAGTTGTGGTGGAACGAAAATTTATCCTGCTAGTACGCCAAAAGTTCACTCGCCATTGGAAAATACTCGGACTTCATTTTTTGGAAAACTCGCTGTGACCACTGTATTGGTCGGATTGTTGACTTTTATATCTGAAAATGACCCCAATGAACCCTCACGGCAGTTATGCCTATCGATATCGCATTGGGGTATGCTATTTCTATTGTAACCTTGAAAGAATCGCAAAACATCGCAAGAAAACAGTATCTGTCTCACTTTGACACATCCTAGACAGCTTGAAACATTATACTTTTTGCTAAAACTAGGCATAATGAGCCGTGGCATGTTCTTAGGGTCATTTTGGGACATAAAACTCCATGATCGGAGCAAAACTATGATCAGAGCGAGTTGTCCAGAAATGCATGCCAAAGTCCAATTTTAACATAGCTTTTATATGAGAGTGCGATTATGAAATTTTTATTACTTAGGACAATTGAACCCCTCCTTAAAGTTTAAAATTTTGTGTGTGTATTGAGTAAAACTGGTATTTGCTACTAACGTTTACATATGAATTGAGAAAGGAAAGGAATTAGCATTTTGGAATATGAGGTAAGTATAAAGATTTGAAAGCACATCCTGCAATGACGCTGTAGATGATCCATAAAACCCCCTTTAAGAATACAATTAATATCGAATGTCTTAACGCTTTTATTGAAACAACGACTGACTGATGTATAAAGTGATGACCTAGATCACGTAGGGGTTGTGGCGTTTCGTAAATTATTACTCTGGTAAGTATATGAAGGTAAAGGTATTTAGAGCTGAATTTTTTACCATGATCATTGATCATCATTTGGGCGGCAGTATTGCAAAACTTTTTGCGGTTGCCTTGTTAGGTGGTGCAAGTTTTCTTATTAGCGTGATACCCAGCAGTGCATTTTTGTATTTCCTTAAGTGGAAGTAACGTAGTAATTGTACATTACATATATGACCAAAACAGTAAAACTAAAATGCACATAAAAGTATGACTTTCGGTTTACTTTTTTCAAAGTATAAAGATCATACTGTTTTTTGTATTATTCATATTGCAATCGCAATCGATTATCTGTCTCCCAGTGAGTGTCAGAAAAGAGGACAGTAGGAATGGTTATGTACTAATTCTTACCATGTCAACGGAAAGATAGTGGTTACCAGTTGAAAATTTTCTGTTAACAAGTCGGCTTTTGTTAACTAATGGAGAGTTCCAAAAAACAGGAAAATCATTTTTCGCCTAAAAATTTTCCACTCCCTAGTTTTCGTATTTAGTAGACCGGATTTTATAGAATAAGAATTTCACAGGAGTTTTATTCTGCCAACTATTTTACTACAGACAGAAAATCGCAAATCAGAAAATGTTAAAAAAGTTGGCGTAAAGTGGAAACGAGCAAAGTGATGAATGAACGATCAAATTTTTGGTTTACATGGCATTATATCACACATTAATGCAATTTCGCAAAGTTTTGGAATGTTTAAATAAACGTGGGGGGTGTAATCCACCTTTTTATGCAGACTAGATAGCTTACGTATTGACAAATAAACAAATCAAATCAAATCAAACCATTTTTATTGTGCAATAGAGTACATATAGCAATTTATTTATTTATTTAAAATTTTTTGCCATGCGTCTCAAAGGAGACTTTAGCAGCGTCATATAGTTACACAAATCTTACATTATTGTATTGGTAAAATAAACACTAGAATAAAATATAGATACTTTACAACACTATTACCTTAGAGCTCATTGTGTAATTAATTTATTATACCTGTGGTTTGATATACTCTTCTAAGGAGTAGTAAGCTTTCTTATTTAGATATTGTTTTAAATTTTTTTTAAAAGTATACATGCTACTTGATCTTTGCAAGTCTATAGGCAATGCATTGTAGATTTTTATACAGTTATAGAAGACATTTTTTTGAAAAAATGTGGTTCTATGTTTGGGAATACGCAGCGAATACGTGCTCCTGGTTTCCATATTAGAGTATATCATTGTTTTTTAAAAAGGATTCTAAATTATTTTTTGTAAAAATGGCTAAATTAAAAATGTAAATGCATGGTAAGGTATGCATGTTATTGTCTATAAAATGCTGCCGGCAGGATTCTTGTTGACTAAGCCCCAGTAACAGCCGTATTATTTTCTTCTGCAAGATGAATATTTTATTGGTGTAGATCGAATGGTACCAAAATATAATACCGTATGCTAGTATCGAGTTTACACAAGCAAAATAGTAAGATTTTAGAGCCTCGACCGAAAGTACACTTCTACTGGCCCGAATAAAGTAGCAGGCAGTTGTGAGCTTTTTTAGCACATGATGAGTGTGATCAAACCAAGTAAGGTTTTCGTCAATAATAATACCTAAAAATTTTGTGCTTTCTTTTTGATGAACAGCAATTTTATTAACTGGAACCCGGAGGGATAGTGATAGCTTGTTTTTGAAAAACACCAGATTTGATTTTTTTGTGTTTAGTATCAACGAATTGCACTTGCACCAACTTGACATTTGACCTGCAGCAATTTTAAGTTGTCGGGTTAGATCTTGAACATTGGTTGCGGAGATTGTGACGGAAGTATCGTCTGCAAATTGATATAGCGATCCAGAGCTTATTATACTGTGTAGGTCGTTAATATAAATTAAAAAAAGGAAAGGGCCCAAGACTGATCCTTGGGGTACACCTCGATTGAGAACTTCCCTATCCGAGTATATCGTTTCTACACTTTCACCAATGTTGGTCATTAAACCGACCACTTGTGGTCTATTCTCAAGATAGCTCCTCATGAGATTATTAAGCACTCCTCTTACACCATATGAATTCAGCTTCTTGAGCAGAATGGAGTGGTCAAGTAATTCGAATGCCTTTGACAGATCAAAATAAAGACTGGCACTTAGCTTATTGTCGTCGATTGCTCTTATTAGGTCAGCAAGAGATGTGAATACGGCTGTAGTAGTGGATTTCTTGGGTAGAAAGCCGAATTGTGAAGGACAAAGCAAGTTGTTCTTGGTGAAGTAGTGTAGCAAACGTACATATAAGATTCTTTCATAGATTTTAGCCATAACTGATAGAAGTGCTATGGGTCTGTAGTTCGAGACATTTGATCTGTCTCCCTTTTTGAAAACAGGAACTAGTTTAGTTTCTTTTAGCTTCGTTGGAAAGATCCCTGAAGAGAAACTGGCATTAATTATATTACTCAATGGGTAACTAATTTCACTGGCAATTCCTTTCATAATGTTTCTGTACTTGTCCAACAATCACATAGTTATAAAGATATCAAATATTAAAAAAAAAACGACATAAACAAAATGCATAAAAGGAAAAAAAATCGTCTATACTATAGCATCAATCTATAAACAAAGGTACCTATATAAAAGAGGTGTATTGGGCATGTATAAGTGCACAGAGCAGCTCATAATACCTAATATACATTATAATTATTATATTATTCTAGCGAGGTAAACACAGGTCTAGACTGGCGTGGAGAAAGGAGTACTTAAGTATTCCTCAATTGAATAGAAGCAATGGGTTAAAATGTGTTTTTTTATAAGATGTCTAAAACGAAAGGCTGACGTATCTCTGACTTGCCTAGGAAGTACGTTATAGATATTGGTATCCAGTTTGTTGTTTTTCGACTTTGTTAATCTGTAGAACAGTGTTCGTAAGTCTTTAGCTCCTCTAGTATTATAATTATGTCTGCTTCCGTTCGGGGGGAGTGACTCTTTATTTTTATGAATAGCCAACAGGGCGCAGAAAATATAAATACTAAAGCTCCGCAGAAGGTACGTGCCCCACCTGCGTGTTTGCACAAATTTACAAAATAAGTACATATAATTAAAATTTGTCACGATGTATTCCTTATTAGGATAGGTTGAGAACAATTAAAAGACAATGTGGTTGGCAGTTGAACTTTATCAGAAAGGGAATACTGCAGAGATAATCATTTTATTTTATTCTTTTTGGTACCTATACATTATCACCTTATAAGTATGTGACCATATGTCGCCAACTGTGGCGAGTCTTCAGATGTAATTATGTTAAAATTAATCAGATTAAAATTTATTTGTCTTTTGACTATATTCGATTAAAGGGTTTTTCAATTGATGCGAGTTGATGTTGGCAGCTTGTGGGGGCATGTTGTTTTGGTGGTGTCTGTCGAATCTGTCACAGATCACTATGGCAAGTTACACGATTAAGCAGCACGTCCAAATGATAAAACTTTATTATGAAAGTGATTGTTCCCCTTTTGTGCCCATTTTACAGCAGACACGGTGGCCCTTCAAAGTCGAGTCCCAAACGTGTGGTGGTCAAATTCTAGACGACCGGTTCGGTAAACAATCAGCCAACTCCCGGAGGAACGCTATATTGGCCCAGAACATTACCTCGATCCGTAAAAGTGTGTAGGACAACCCGAGGTAATCAATTCCTGTCCGTGCGCAAGAACTCGGCCTTTCGCAAACTTCAACTTATCATGGGGAAGGTTTAGAGAATCTTAAAAAACGTGAATTGATAGTCAAATTCAACTTCAATTATGGACCCAACGAATTTATCTTCAACTTTGTCCAGCAGGACGGTGTAGGTGCCGCACAGCGGATGTCACGATGGCCTTTTTGCATGAACGATTTGAGGGTATGGCATCTTTTGCAAATGTGACGTGAATTGGCGACCAAGATCGTGTGATTTAATCCCGCTAGACTTTTTCTTGTGGGATTACATGACGTCACAGGTCTATGCCAATAAGCCACAATCGACCAATGAGTCAACATAGCCAATTTCATCGCCCAAATTCAACCGTATTTATGCGCAGAGTCATTGACAATTGGACCACTTGAATGCGAATCCGTGTCACCGCGACAACTCGCGGCAAACATTTGAACGATGTTACATTACGTACATAATGACACACAAGTGCCTTTCAAATAAAAAAAATCTATTAATTCTCGCACACAGCTTGTTCTATTCCATTTCAACATATCGACCCCGCCCTTATTGAAAAACCCTTTTTTTATAGAGGTTTGCTCTGAATAATGCAGGGATGTAAATGATGTGGAATTTTTCAATGAATGTGAGCCGGGTGAATCCTAATTCTAAATTTTCCGGTAAATAAGATTGTTGTAGTTGTCCGAAAATTAGTTAAATTATTTACAGTATACCATGTTACATATGAATACATTTTGTTTGCTCAACCTAAAACGTGTATTTGCACAATATTTTTGATTGTATTTGTCCTCTAAATGGAAAATCGGTTGGAAAAATAAAAGTGTTATTATTATTATCCTGAAAAGCAAAAGATAACAACGAGGACGATATTCAAAGAAAAGGCCGATGGATAAAGCTTGTTAAAATTAAACTTTGCAACAAAATGGAAACACTCTATATAAAACGAATCCAAGATTCTGGAGAGCCATCAAATTTCAACTTTCTAAAAGAACATTCCATTCAGAAAATCTAAAATTAAAATAAACTAAAAAAGATTTGAATGGAAATGAAAAGGTTAAGAATAGTTCTAGTAGTAAGTGTGACACTTGGGCAAGACAAACCATTCATACTATAGGGAGGTTGTGGGGGGGGGGGGGATAAGTGTAGATGTATTTGCATAAAGATCAAAGGAAACGTGTGTATGGATTCCGACATCTCATTGTCTTTATCTTCTCGAAGCTAAGAGGGGTGACGTCTTTTAAGACTCAAGATTAAACAGGGGATGTAACTGCTAGTTATAACCTTCTCCAATATAATATTCAAAGCCTAAAGTTACTATTTTCTCAAATGCGAATCTTCTAAACCTTAGAAACCGTGAACAAGGACACGACGTCGGTTGTGTGTAAAACACGAGATACAAGATGTGTAGTTAAATACAGCTTAATACAAGTTAAGACAATAACCTATTCGGTAAAATTTTGTTAGCACTTTACTACATATAATAATTATTATAAAGAATATCATAATCTCAACTGCTATATAGAGCTCTCATAATCCTAATCGCGAATTAACCTATTTCATATTCATACGTTTATTTGTGCTTGTGTTTGCTTTAGTAAATCTAAATATTGCAGTAATAGCCCTTTCGAAGGATTTTCGCCGCTATGGTTAATGTAATCGCGTAAAACATTTATCAGTAACATGTAATAAAATCCGTAAGTAGCTTTAGTCCAAAATGCAATAAACGGGCATACAAAATAGTAGCATAGAAATATTACTTCACATAGTTGATGGTTCATTTTTACATCAGATATTTTGTGCAACTGAAACTCAATTTGAAAGCTGGATGGCTATTCAGACTCTTTCATTTTACACAACGCTTCGCTTAAATATACTCTACCCTAAATTTTGGGCGCGGATGAATTTATTCAAACCTTTATTCAATTTGCGTTTATAATTTTACAAGAGTAAATTGAAAATTCTTGATACGCAAATTGATAAAGACTTAATGAATTGTAAAATAAAATTTTGTTTCGTAGGATTAAATTGGTTTCAACCGTATGCCGAACTTTCAAAGTAAACGAAGTGCAAATAACGGGTTAACGTCAGCCTCTAAATATGTAATCGTAATCATACCTCAATGTATTGAAACATTTAAGACATCAGACACAGCGAGCAAGCAATTCTGATCATTTTCTATCCAGCATGAAATTTATATAACGTATAATGCACTTCATTGATGAGACAATATGGTCAGAAACACAAAACCTCCCCCATAAGTTTGTTTATGGAGTTGTTATAAACAAACTTATGGGGGAGGTTTTGTGTTTCTGACCATATTGTCTCATCACTTTACCCCTATTTGGAGAACTAACGTCCAACTTTATGGATCACCACAACTCCACTTCATTGATATTAAGGCCGTAGATATGGGAGGGGTTTAGGGGGTTCAAACCCCCCTATGACAAAACCAAATGGAATCATAAACAATGAAATGATTTTTAACAAACAATTCTAATATCAAAGACAAATTAATTTTTTAATGAGACCTTTGAGGCTGTATTTGACTGGCAATTTGTTGAATTTTTGCTTTCAAATTCGATGTGGAAATTCAAAGTATGGCACTCAAATGTTCATCAGTGAGACGGGAGCAATGCTTATTTTTTCTATAATTCCTAATAGAAAAGGTTTGTTCACATATGTAAGTGCTGCCAAATTATTTTTTGAGCAAGTCTTTAGTTTGTTAAAATCAGATCGTAAAATGCCATAAAAACTTATAATATCACCGATTTCTCGAAATGATGTTTTCAACGTTTCATTTGATATTAAGTCAATTATATTTATTTGTAAATTACTCGAAAGCTCTTCAATATTACACTTTAAAATAGATTTACAAAAATCATTAATTTGTCAGAAATCTTTTCAAAATCCCCAAATCTACTCGAACTCGTTTTGTAGCTTTAATAAAATTAATTTCATTTTATTATTACTCCAATGAAAGTTATGTCCAGCTTCTTCGACAGCTTTCTTGCAATTCGGGAAATGCTCAAACTTTTTTTCGTCCATATGTTTCATGACGAGTTTGGTTTTCATTTCAAATGCCTTAACGTCCGTGTATCTATCATATCTATCACATATTAATTTGTTTTTGCCTTGAAGTCTCTTGTATATTCAACTCATTAGTTAAATCTGTTAAAAATCCAAAGTCTATCAACCACTGAGGTTTTGAAAGTTATTGAACAGGTTTGCCTTTCATCTCAACCACAACCATAAAATTGTTGATTTCTTTTCTTAAATCGAAAAATCTTTTCAATACTACGCCTCTGCTTAACCATTTCACTTCGGAATAATAAAGAACATCTCCGTAATGTGCTTCCATATCCGACAGAAAATTTTGAAATTGACGATGTGTCAATCCACTTTTTCTGATATAATTTACTGTGGATATAACGATATCCATTATTTCTTGCCACGCAAGAACGTTGCAGCACAACGCTTCTTGATGGACGATACAATACAAAAATAATGGGATATCTCAACCTATTTCTTCCATTTTAGTTTTAATTCTACCTATCAAACCTTTGTTTTGTCCACTCATGTCTCCGCCTCCATCAGTTGTAACGCTTACCAATTTTGTCCAAGGTAATTGAAATAATTCCAACGCTTTCTCTAATGGCGAAGTAAATCTTCTCCTGTAGTCCTTCCTTTCACACTGCATAATTGTAAAAGCTCTTCATAAGCATTATAACTTTCATCAATTCCACGATCAAATATTAGTAACTGCGCGGTATCTGACAGACTTCCTCAGCCATAACTAAAACACATTGTTTTACTAGTTCGCTGTCAGTAAACGGGCGGCCAGACTTAGCTAGTATTTCTGCTGCCCTTAAACTAGCACGTACACTGGACTCGTTATTTTCAACTTGAACCTTAAAAACATTTTGTTGAGACTTAAGGGGAGGTTCAAGAAGTTTTTTCGATTAAATATTGACCCTGATTTCTATCGCGTTGAAGGCCTCCAAAGCTCTCTTACGTCTGTCCAGTTTGGTGTTCTTCTTAGGCATCTTTCTTTCACCTGCAACCACCGATCCTGGTTTACGTTGGTCCATTTCACTGAAGAAATCTCTACGAATTTGTTTGATGAATTCCGAAATTTTCGAATAATGAGAGCAATTTACGAGGAAATTTAGCCTAAAGTAAAGAGTTGTGATGGAACGACAATTTTTCCTGCTAGTACGCCAAAAGTTCACTCGCCATTGGAAAAGACTCGGACTTCATTTTTTGGACAACTCGCTGTGACCATTGTATTGGTCGGATTTTTGACTTTTATATCTGAAAATGACCCCAATGAACCCTCACGGCAGTTATGCCTATCGATATCGCATTGGGGTATGCTATTCCTATTGTAATTTTGAAAGAATCGCAAAATATCGCAAGAAAACAGTATATTATGTCACTTTGACACATCCTAGACAGCTTGAAACATTATACTTTTTGCTAAAACTAGGCATATAGTGTGACTCATTTAGAATGGAAACACCCATGTAAAATCTGAAGTTATTTACCGATTTTAACCATTTTTTTTTTAAATGTCAATTAACGAAACGTCTACCTCGGGACAAAATTTTAAATGTTTATTCCAATTTTCAGGGCATACTACGATAACTTCTTCGTGCTCAAAATGGAGAAGTCTTATTAGCGATTTGTTTATAAAAAAATATCTACGCCACTGGATTCACAATGCTTCCAAATAGCTGTCACCAAAATTTTACAAAAATATATTTATTAATAACAAAGTTATGACAACTTAAAGTTCGAAAACTTTCTACGCTAACAGTTACAAAACAACACCCTGTATCAATAGATGGCCATTGAAATTATGTTAATAATTCTTAAATTAAACTATTTAAACCATCAGTGGAGAAAAAAATATTTAAAGTAACGTAATATTTAATAAAAATCTATCATAACTGTTAAGTTAAACAGTAACTAATTTCCATGGTAACTAAGATTTAAATGGAAATGTTAGGTCTTTATTTACTCAATCGCGCGATTCCGTTACTTTTATTAAATATTACGTTACTTTCAATATTTTTTTCTCCACTGATGGTTTAAATAGTTTAATTTAAGAATTATTAACATAATTTCAATGGCCATCTATTGATACAGGGTGTTGTTTTGTAACTGTTAGCGTAGAAAATTTTCGAACTTTAAGTTGTCATAACTTTGTTATTAATAAATATATTTTTGTAAAATTTTGGTGACAGCTATTTGGAAGCATTCTGAATCCAGTGGCGTAGATATTTTTTTTATAAACAAATCGCTAATAAGAATTCTCCATTTTGAGTACGAAAAAGTTATCGTAGTATGCCCTGAAAATTGGAATAAACATTTAAAATTTTGTCCCGAGGTAGACGTTTCATTAATTGACATTTAAAAAAAAATGGTTAAAATCGGTAAATAACTTCAGATTTTACATGGGTGTTTCCATTCTAAATGAGTCACACTGTATGAGCCGTAGCATGTTCTTAGGGTCATTTTGAGACATAAAACTCATGATCGGAGCAAAACTATGGTCAGAGCGAGTTGTCCAGAAATGCATGCCAAAGTCCAATTTTAACATGGCGTTTATATGGGAGTGTGATTATGAAATTTTGGTTACTTAGGACAATTGGACCCCTCCTTAAGTGACGATTTTAACGCGTTAATTTTAGTTTTGCGTAAGTCATCCACAAGACATGCAAACATTGTTTTATGCTCGCTGTCGTAATGGCGTTTCAGATTATATTCTTTTTGAACAGCAATCGTTTTTTGGTATATTAAGCACAAGGGTTTTCCATTGAAATTAACAAACAAATATAAATCCGTCCATGTGTGGTTAAAAAATCTACTTTCACCCACTAACTTTCTTTTCTTTGAAGCCATATCAAAGAAAGATCCAACAAACGGTAAATGAATAGTTACAGTAGGTACTAAATAATAATTATTAACACAACCAAACACCACTAATAACTTGTCGAGATTCGTCGATCGAAACACTGACTGACTAAGTGCGGTGACTGATATTAGTACGAGCGCGGGTGGTGATGCGCGATACTACTACCACATAAGATATATCTAACACTTCTGTGCTACTACTATACACAAAAAATATAGTAACAATTCATGGTGCGGCAGTACTCCGCATTTGGCGCTGTACTCTACATTTACGTACAGTGACTTTATACAGGACAGTGATGACAATGGGTGTCTCATTTTTTATTGGTTGTGATCCTGGCAGCCATGTTGCGACTAAAATTTCAATAGTTTGCATTACATTCTTATAGTGTCGGTTTATAGTTTTTGTGTAAATTGTTAAAATCTAGACAATATAATGTGGTTTTAAGTGCTAGGATATTGAACGGTGTTTATGTTTTATCACCTGTTTGGACGTTTTTAAGTTTAACTTAGATTTTATAAGAAAAATTAAGTATCTGCTGTTTTTTTATTTCCCACCTACCTTCTCCATTTTATTTATTTAACTTAAAATTAGGAACTGTATGTATATACACAATGCTTAAATATTTTCGTTAAGGTTTCCACGGATGTATATATTGTTTGTATTTTCTTCTGGAGTTTCTCCGTGTTGGTTTTTATGTAGAAAATGCCTACGTTTCGATTCCACAGACCTTAAATTAAATTTGAAAACTTCAGAATTGATAAAAAAGTCTTGATAAAGATTCCATAGATGGAATCGAAACGTAGGCATTTTCTACATACAAACCAACACGGAGAAACTCCAGAAGAAAATACAAGCAATGCTTAAATATCATATAGGTACAATTATATAGATACAATTTCTGTAAAAATTAAACATTACCTGCATCTTCAATCGTCAGTTTCTCGCCGCTGTTTATAAAAAAACATACGCGCCAGTGTTTTTTATAGCAAATTTTGTAAGCTTTCAATTAGTTTATATAAAAGTTTGTCGTAAAATAAATGGAAACGAAGATATTTAAGAAAAACTTAATACAAATATACATTTTAGTTAAATTCTGTGAAAATATATGTATAGTTTTCAAAGATGTATTTTTACAATAAAGTGCAACTTACGAACGATTTATTGTATTGTATTGCCTTTGTATATACAGGGTGTCCCAGGCGGAGCTTACGCTAGACGTATCTTGAAAACCGAATGTCACAAAAATTTGAAATTTTAGGGCCAGAGTTACTTTTTCACTTACAATCGACTAAAAATATTTGCAAGGAAGTAGCATTTCCGGTTATACCGGAAGTAGACCATAACTTCGTTATTTTAAATGGCAACCCCGATTTTTTTTCCCTGATTCGAATTACCCCTTTTATTTGGTTTACAAATCACCCTACATGTCAGATGTCTGCATGGCCACCTTGACCGTATAAGTGATTTAATGGAAATTTTATGGAATGCAGAGGTTCACGCCAATGGCTGTAACTTTTGAACACTTTAAGATAGAAATGCAAGTGACACATGGTTTTATAGAGGAAGAAGTGCTCTTTCTAGTCTTACCATAGCTTCTTCAAATGAAATGTTCCAAGGTCACGTTTTGCCTCCTTAAATATTCGACATTTCAAATGATGAAAATTCCATTTTTTTAAATGGCAACACCATGGTTTGTTTTCATCATTGAACGCAGAATTTCACTAGCTATGGTGCGTGGAAAACATTTGTCAAAATAATGCAACTCTTTGTGTTTAATGCGATAATTCGGTAAATATCAACCCAGCAATGGAAAACAAATTTTGACAAATGTTTTCCACGCACCCTACTTTATGGGTACCGAATGAAAGCTAGTGAAATTCCGCGTTGAATGATGAAAACAAACCATGGGGTTGCCATTTAAAAAAATGGAGTTTTCATCATTTGAAATGTCGAACATTTAAGGAGGCAAAACGCGACCTTGGAACATTTCATTTGAAGAAGCTATGGTAAGACTAGAAAGAGCACTTCTTCCTCTATAAAACCATGTGTCACTTGCATTTCTATCTTAAAGTGTTCAAAAGTTACAGCCATTGGCGTGAACCTCTGCATTCCATAAAATTTCCATTAAATCACTTATACGGTCAAGGTGGCCATGCAGACATCTGACATGTAGGGTGATTTGTAAACCAAATAAAAGGGGTAATTCGAATCAGGGAAAAAAAATCGGGGTTGCCATTTAAAATAACGAAGTTATAGTCTACTTCCGGTATAACCGGAAATGCTACTTCCTTGCAAATATTTTTAGTCGATTGTAAGTGAAAAAGTAACTCTGGCCCTAAAATTTCAAATTTTTGTGACATTCGGTTTTCAAGATACGTCTAGCGTAAGCTCCGCCTGGGACACCCTGTATATATATAAAGTACTGAAAATAGGATAAAACCAATTTTTAACAAAAATTTAACGGCCATTTTTTAGCGAAAATCGGGATTCTTAATAAAATGTCAATTTTTGAGTAGGTAAGGAGGAAAGAGCTGTAACTAGCGAACTGTTTGTCGTACGAACTTCTGCCTGCGCTTATTTTACAGGTCCATTATATCTTTAAAAAACTAATAAGGCACTTTACTGTCTACAAGTAGTCAAAACATAACTATTTGCAAAGAAACGCTGGAAAATGAGGAGAATTTTTCATTATTTCTTCCTCTATCGCCTTATATAAATTACCACAATGATATTTCGTGTACCTATTCATATAGATTCAAAATTTAATTCTCTACAACTTTTATTATATGCACTAAGTACATAGAATCAATAGTTTTCGACTTATTATTGATTTTATTACTTATGCAAAACGAGCAGCGATTGTGTCTTAGAAAAAGGTTTAAATGATTATATCTCTGTCAATATTAATCGTATGGAAATGTTTAAAAAAGAAAATTATTCGTAATTAAATTCTCTACAACTTTTATTTGAAGCATTTTGCGTTACGAATGGCTATTCTCGAGATATACCTAAGCGAAATACGCGCGATGCGCGCATGTGTTACCGTTTCGCCGCAAAACAGTCGGCATTTTAAAACAAATCTATCTCGGCTCCTATTGGTCGTAGAGACAAAAATAAAACACGAAAATGTGCGGAATTTTGTCAGCTACAATTTTCTTAACGTTTTTGTTTTTGATAAAATTGATACTTTTTCAGTTATTTACGAAAATCTGTTTTTTGACACTTTTTCTCCCCCTCCATTTATCTCGGAGGGGGGGTACGGGTGGGGACTTTTGAATACTTCAAAGGGAGCACAAATCAAGCCTGTTCCCAAATTTGCAAAGCTGTAACCATTATTTCATCCAAATCGTTAAATTTGGTCTTATTTTACTGGGCTATTTACTAATACTGTTTGAATTTAGTCGCAACATGGCGCGGAGGCGGGACTTACGCTCTATTGTCGTCACTGTTCTAAAATAAAGTCACTGTACATTTACGTACAGTGACTCTATTACAAACAGTGACGACAAGCGATGTATCGATTTTTATTGGCCGTGGTATATTTTGCCTCATAATGGCGGCCTGACTGTGTTTACCTTTCATCAGCGTGTAATTTTTATTTGAATTTGGCACGTTGCTAGGATACCACCGTTGAGTTCATAGAAACCCGCCCAAAATTTTGCCTCCTAATGGCGGATGGGTGGAGCTAATCGCTGCTTGTCGTCACTGTTTGTAATAGAGTCACTGTACATTTACGTGCTATTTACCTGGGCCACAAAGGGAAAACTCCCACTCTACCCATTTTGTTTTCGTATTTTGTATTTTTCTAATCGGTTGATTTGTTTTATATTTAGTTTTAAAATGTCTGAAAGCTACACCAACTATAATTAACTGTTACAAATTTCAAATATCGACAACAAGAAATCGTATAAATAGGATAATTTTGTTAATGTGAAAAGTATTGCGAAACAGAAGGTTAGACAGCGCTGAAATTCACGATTTTTCCAGATGTAGGCTGTAAATGAGTATTCGAAGTACCCTAAGCTGATATCGAAATGACATTATACTTTTATCCTATAAAACCATGGAAACCAAAGCTGAATTTCTTGAGGTGAGTACTTCGATGAAAGGTTTTGAAGAATTATCTGCCAAATTACCTTTTACATTTGAAATGACCAACTTCCGGTAAAGCGATAAAGATTCCAGATGAGTCGTAGAGTTATCCCCTTCTGTGTGACATGATTTTAGAGGTGTAACGAATTCATAAGAATGTCTGAACGGATGAAATAAATTAAAGAACAACTAACACTTTTGCTTTATTATTATTTTAAATTATATATTTATGAGATTTACTACGTTCTAACACATTCCTTTCTCATACTTTTTTACTTCTGTATTGAAATAGATTAATGTAAATATTTTATACGTAATTTCACTTCAATTTCAATAACTGTATCTGCCAGTTCTTATAAAAACCTAACGTGTTTGCATTGAAAACGAAAAGTTCTTTAAATATTAAGAGAAAATAGAAACGTCAAACCAATGAAACAATAGCCGTGTAATATAGATAATACTTCATACAGTCAGTTTATTTTAACTCAAAAGGAGCACTTTCATCAAAATAAGAAGATTGTGAAATGGAATAGAATTGGCTAAGTAATCTAATTACATCGTTGACAGAATTGTTATGAGAAATACTAAGATTTTATTTTATACTGTCAATTAAAATATAAATACAATAAGAAACACGATATTTCTAAAATATAGATTTAATTATTCTTCTAAGAAAGGGAGTACAGTAGGAAAATTTAAATTTATCTTTTAATATTAGAGAAGTTAATGGAATGTCATAACAAATAACATAAAATATGAAACATACGTTAAAATCTTCGTGCCTTAAATTTAATAGTGGTTTTCAATTATAATATAATTATAATGTAATAAGTTACACCTTTTGTCATGTTACCTTAATTTAAGGATGTAGGTAGGTAAGTAGCTCGTTTTTAATTCACTTTACGAATGAATTACTGTCGGTGTTTAAAACAATGTTATGTTTATCCAGTTAACTTAGCAGGAAATGTTGTGACAGGGGTTAAAATTACAATCTAGACAGATGAAAAAAGGGTGGACAGCTTAATTATGTGAAGTTTCTAATAAAAGTTTCGACTTACCCAACTAGTCGAAACGTTCACTCTTCTTTACGAATGAAATAAGTATTAAATGATTTTTTCTACAATTTCCCTAGACGATGCTATTAAATTATAATTTAATGTCATAATACGTTTACCTCTAACACAATTACCGATCCAGTTTCAAACGAACCAACTCTATTGTTTCTATTTAGGAATGTTTTCTGCACAAGAAGCTCCCGCTCATTGAAACCCTCAAGCATTGTAATAATTTGTATTCTAACCGTTGTTCGTATTAGCTATAATAGCGTCACATTTTTATCAAAGTTGGCGAATTTTGGACCACCATCAAACTGGTTTTTTATTTCCCGAGTACGAAGTAAAAGGGAAGTATTGTATTATGGTGCATTTACAATTTTACACGTATCCAGTAGCTGGCGCCAGTCTTACTGCCGCGCCAGCACTGTCATACTAGTGGTATCGTATGAACACTTTTTCGTGCCAGTCCAGCGCTGACCACCATCACTGGAGCGAATAGAGATCGCGTCTATTTTCCTTGCCAGTAGCTGCCACCTCCTACTCCGTAACACCCGCGCCAGTGTTACAGGCAACGTCTAAACACGTTGGCGTCAGTCGCTGTCATTATTGGATTGTATATTTTTGTGTTTTCATATAAAATGGCCCGTAAATTTAGTGAAAATGAAACGTTTAAGCTTGTTGAACTGTACAGAGAGCAGGAATGTTTTTTACAATATTTCTTTTTAACATTCCAATTTTTCTCGAATTCATTTTAAAAGGGATGCTGATGCGACAGTGACAACACACGGTTGATTGGACTCGTATAAACGACTTGGGTCCAGCGCCTTGCTAGCCAAGAATTGGCAGGACAGTGAGACTGGCGCCAGCTACTGGATGCGTGTAAATGTGCCTTTAGTGTTTCAAAAAAAATTGACCTATGCAATTTTTTACATATCTTTGCGTTTCTGAATACGTAGATCCAAAAAATGAAAAAAAATTTCCGTCTGTCATCTGTAGTCTGTAGTCTCTCCGTACACATTCCTTGCAACGCTCTAAACTCAGAAGCTATTAAAGTTATCGAAATGCGGTTTTCCGGGTTTTCCCCAATCGATTGAATTCGGCCCAAGTGCGAAAATGTTAATATTACCTTTGATGAGGTCACTTCCGGTATAAACTAAAATGGCGGCACTCATTTTTGTTATAAGATAAAGTTGCAGTTTTTTATGTAGTTTAAGAGTATATATTTTTTTTTTCTGAATTCAGCAATTGTATATTATGCTATATTTATTTTTTGAAAAAAAGTGTAAATACGAGGGAAGTCTCGTGGCAACTTGCCAGAATTTTTTATTAATAGTATGAGAATATGTGTTTTACCTAAGCACGTTACAAAAGCGCAAAACATTTTTTGAATTTAGTCATTCCCGTGTAAATGCGGGTTAAGAACAATCCAACCTCTGCGGTTCTGTGGCTCGTAAAAGGTGACTATCAATGTGGTGGTGTTGGTGGGGTGGGGGGGGGGGGCTTAGGACTGATGCAGGTTTCATCTTTTTCACTTGTGGATGAAGTTGGAGTGTTTGAATGTAGAATTATTGATTCAATAGTGGATTAAATAACGTTATTCTTAAAAAGTTTCTAAAGCGTTACATTTCACAGAGTGTGATGTAAATTGGGATTCAATATAATCGTATCAAACTGGTTTGTACCATTCCTCCCTTTTTTTTTAAGTTCCAGGTGGAATATTATATATTTTTACGACTTCATTCAGGTTTGTGCCATCAAAACATTTTGAATAGCAGTACAGAGCTTAGGTGGGCGAACCTCCAAAATTTAGGTTGACCGAAAGTTACGACGGCCGCAAACAGCAAAGGAAATGTATTTTCCACAGTGCCCTCCCGCCTGTCCTACCTACTTTTATGGAATTTAGGTAAGTAGTTAAAGCTTTCTGTAGATTTAAACTACATTAAATAATATTGTGAGCTCTAGAGTATAGAGTGTATAGATACGAAATTTTTCAGTAACATCGAAAGTAGCATTACTGAAAATATGCTTTAGTTTGGTTTAAATTCTCGAGCAATAAACGTATGTGATTTAATACACACCAAATCAAAACGAAATCTGGTTTTGTCTCAAGTCCCAAGTAGCTTTTGCAAAATGATTGGTATAGTATTGAAGGTATTGTTATCGTAAGTACTTTTCGAAATATCCCCTTATTCACATCAAGCGTGATTTCAAGAAAATGTATTGCATAACACTGTAGAAAACCAACATTATTGAACTCTCTGCAGGGTCTAGCGTAGAAAAGTTGCGAATAGTATCCTTTAGACTAATACTGTTTTTTATGTTCCAGTTTCTTACAATTTTTGAAAATGGTAAAGCGCATGCTTCGAAGTTGCTTACTGTTTAAATTTAAGAGTGGACTATATTTTGAAAACTATTCTGAATAATAATAATAATAATTCACAAATTGAAACTCTGTTGCATACACAACATAACATTATAGAAAGTCCATTACCAACACACAACACTTCAACAATCACTCATGTAACACCTCTAACTCGTTCTCATGCACTCAAACGTAAACACACAATATACTCACAGTATCAGAATTCGCAATTAACACAAAACACAAACAACACATTACCCACTCGAGTGCAACCTATGCGTCGAGCTAAACAACAAAAAACGCTTACACAATAACCATAACACTTTTTCAAAACATATATGTATTATGTTCATTTTTTCTTTTCTATATAAAGTCACTCAGTCACGAATAAGTGACGCCAACGGAGAAGCCTAGGAATATAGGGTCTCTTTTTGTTATTGATGCGCGACGCTGCGTTCATGTTAGTCGACGGGACGTGACTTTTACAAATTGGGATCAAATACACTGAGGCTTCTCAAACAAATACATTATCTAAAATGTGATCAGCGTTGGTTTTATCAACGTCATTTAATTTAATGAACATAATATGTGTATAGTATTCAGTATGTTCACTTTTTAACAGCAACTTCAAATTTATATTGTATAGATATATGTATTACTAGGACTAATCGTTACTTGATTTCGATCCGTGCGGTTAGTTAACCAGGCTTGGCCTGAGTATCGATAACAATATAAAATAATAATAATAATAATAATAATAATAATAATAATAATAATAATGTTTATTAGATCATTTAGACCATGCAATATGGTATTGATCAAGTCATCGTAATAAATAAGTTCTATAAAATATTACAACATATTTGGATTATTAACAGTAACAAATGTACACACAAAACTCCAAAAAAAAAGAAAAGAAAAGTAGCTAAGTATATGAATGTGACAAATACTCCTTTACTGTATAATGACAATGGGACAGTAAAAAATTCATTACCCCAAATTTAAATTGTTTATGTCGGGTTTCGGCCTTTAAACTTGAAGCGAACTACTGAGCCATTTACGCGAAACGCATTAACAAGTTTTCACATTACATTCAATAATAATCAAACCGTATTATTTATTATCCAATGGCAAGAATATCAACAGGTAACAATACGAACGAAAATAGTAAGTATGAAGGTTATAGCGGAATCAAAATAATTAAAAAACGAAATCTACGGTAAGCAGGTAATTACATAATTAATAACATCAATTAAATTTGAATAGATATTTATGGGAAACTACTTACATCACAATGGACGAAATTGTGCGCATAAGTTAATACAAAAAGAGACACGATTAATTAATTTACAAAAAATATTGCCCCTGCAAGATTTCAAACTTTCTTGTTGCATATATAGCTCTTCATTGTCGCTGAAATGCGATTTGAAATATATTTCTGGAAATGACCACAAGCAAAATATTACTATACCTTTTTTTCTGCTGCTATCCAATTCTGTACCTACCCGTGATTTTGGACGAACTTACCAAAATCTCGCCGTAGTTTACAAACAATGTTTAAAACTGACGTACATGTCGCGGATAAATACTGCATTGTCTTCAACATAATCGATGGGTTCAAATATTGCCCAGTTTCATGTTTCTACATTACCTCCTCTTTTTGTTTCTTTTCGTTACATACACTTTTAGTCATCTTCGGAATCCAGCGATCGTAACGAATTTATAACATTTTCAATTCACTTCAAGTATATGAAATCGTAGATGTGTAAACTAATCTGTATTGATTTGTTACTTATTTTTAGAAGGAGATAAGGCCTCATCATCTTCTAATTAAGAGAAACTAGGTTTATATTGTGAAAGGGTTTTTCCTCAGCTGTCACAGAGCCCGTAATTTCTCCTGTTCTTTTTCATAGTCACAGCAATTACATAATGATTCAAACAGTAACCGGAAAAGAATTGTTTTTGGAAGTTGTCTGTGTCATTTGTGTATCTGCGAATACTTTCCCATAAAGAAAAGATATAATCGCCAGTGAGGTTAATATTTTTATGGTACCATGTTAATATTTTTCTAACACTATACATACTACCTTAGATCACTGATTTTGTTCCCCCAATAGGGAACCTGTGAGGGAGGATGTGGTTATTACACAACTGCATACCAACCGAAGTTAGACACCTTGAGGATTCATATCTTTGGAGTAACTGTGAAGTTAATTAGTTATCTAGGTTCAGATTCGCCTGTTCTGGCCGGGAAGTATTTTAATTCCCTTGCTGTACCATTAATAACAAGCAGAGGAAAACTCTACTGCAAAAAGCATGTATTAGTATTACTAGTTGAAACATAGAAACTAATAAGTAAACAATTATGGGTAATCTGTTAACTGCGTAATTAAATATGGGTTGAATGTTTTACTTTGTTATTTTCAAGGTTTATGATTTTCTTATGTAAAATAGACAAACAAACAATTATCTCCGTTCGGAAACGTAGATATATAAGCACTACTATTTCCATGCAGTTTCAATTGCGATTTTAAACTGCGTCAGTAAATAATTGACACGCAATAGTGATATTATACCCATCCAATCTTGGTCATTAGATACAAATATGACAAGGCTTTCAAGGTACGTTATTTTTCGTATGCAGTTACACAATATCCTGAGCTGTATTCACAAAGGTTTAGTTAATTTCACTGTGCCTTAGACAGATACGTTATCATAACCACTTTTAAATCTTATCAAAACATCGTTAAAGTGGAAAAGATAGTAAAGTAAACAAATTGCGTATGAAAAAATTAGCATTTAGTGATATACACTGTTTTGGGAACTTGTGCCTTAAAATCTTGGAATTTACTAGAATTATAAAGTTTGATTTCTGGAACGATGTCTGAATCTTTAACCAAGGCAAGGGAAGTGCCAAAGGGCGAAAACGAAAATTTAGAGTTCCATGGATATAGACGCAACAAGCACAAAACGGTAATCACATACTTCTTCTACGTAACTTCTTTAGGATTATTAAGGTTGCTTTTTCACTGGTTTCCCACGTGGAATCTATATGCGACTCATTCTAAATGCTGTTTACGCGTTGCCCACAAGGTTTTAGTTATCGTAAGTAAACACTTTATACTTAACTCTCTTTTGAATAATAACCTTACCAGGACCATTATCAATCATTATGTACATCATACTTTGTTGAAGACATAAAAATTGTGTCTTCAACAGATAGGTGAGTTACACTTCGTAATACATCCACTTGTAACATTTTCCTCAACAGAAATCAGCAATTAATAGCTTACCTGGAAGATGGATCTAGGAAGAGTAAGCATTCGATATCAGTATGTCTTTTATAACATCTATTTTGTTTAGGAAATAATCAACTTCGAATGGTATGGTGTAAGAAGGTGTGTTATGTTTGGGATGATTATAGCTTAAACTTTTTGAAATTATTAGGATTTGATAAAAGTCAAAAATGTGTGGACTATTACAATTTTAACGGTTATTCTGAGGAGGAGAGGAGCGCTAGGTGGGTTACTCTTGGTACGGAATAGGTACATATTGGTTTTTTAGGTTGATTACTTATGGACAAAATAGTATTGACGTCCCGTTAAATACAATATTGAACCTGTTTTTTCTCGAGGCTCTGACTCCATTTTATGTTTTTCAAGCTTTTAGCTTATGTATTTGGTTCTCGGACGATTATTATTACTACGGTATAGCCCTCATCGTTATGTCCACGGTTGGAATTACAACCTCAATTATACAAACAAGAAGAGTAAGATGATATGAGTTTACGGTGTAGTTTATCTGTCCACTTAATTTTAGAACCAACAAAATTTGAGAAACACCATTGATTCTTTCGAAATGGTTTCCGTTTGTAGAGGAAATGGAGATTACGATCAAATACCTTCATATAATTTAGTACCTGGTGACTTAATCGAGATATCCAAAAATGGATGCGTTATGCAATGTGACGCCGTTTTAATACACGGAAATTGTATAGTGAATGAGAGCATGCTTACAGGTAAATAATCGAAATACACTACTGCATATCGTTGTAAGAAGCAAGCTAGGTGAATCGATACCTGTCTGTAAATCGCCAATTCCGAAAACAAACGTTAGTTACAATATCCAAGAGGACTCATTTCACACCCTCTTCTGCGGTACCAAAGTAATTCAATCACGTTCGCGTGAAAATGAAAAGGTACTTGCCGTCGTGATTCGCACCGGGTTTTTGACAAGCAAGGGAGAACTGGTGAGGAGTATACTATACCCAATTCCGAGCGACTTTAAGTTCGATCAGGATAGTTACAAAGTTATGGCCATTTTGACAATAGTAGCAGTGTTGGGGTCCATCTACACTATTCTATCAAAGGTAATTTACGCTCGTACCCACTGTAAGTCTTAATTAACTGGTCTTTCTAGAGTGGTAGATTAACAGATGTTGTTTATATATTACTCAGGGCACTAGATCTACTTACTATAGTAATACCTCCTGCTTTACCAGCTTGTATAACCGTTGGAAAATTGTACGCACTTCACCGATTGCAGAAGAAAGGAATTTTTTGTATTAACTCAAAAGTAATTAATGTATCCGGAACTGTGGATTGTATGTGCTTCGACAAGGTTCGCAATTACAACAAATAATTTTCTACTTAGCGTATACATTACATAGACAGGAACACTAACTGAAGACGGATTAGATCTGTGGGGTGTCGTACCCTGTAAAAATAACCAATTATCTGAGCCACTCAATGAAGCGACTAGGTTATCTAAAACTTCCAATCTTCTGAATGGAATGGCGACGTGTCACTCGTTAACAATCATGGAAGGGCAATTAATAGGAGATCCTTTAGACATTAAGGTACGAATGTTCCATTTTAAAAAAATAAAAACCTCTGTCTTTGGCAGATGTTCGAGTCAACTGGTTGGAGCATGCAAGAAGACAGTGCGACACATACAGCAGCTATGGTTAAGAGCGACGTAAGTTTTAAACTGCCTTAAGTATTTTGAGTTAGTAAATTATATCTAGGAAAATGAACTTAACATTCTACACGTATTTCCATTCTCATCAAATTTACAACGCATGAGCAGTATTTCGATGAGTAAAAATTCAAATTCCTTTCAAGTTTTTTGTAAAGGTTCACCAGAAATGATATCGTATCTATCGGAACACCATTCGGTTCCAAATGATCTTCAGGAACAATTGAAGAGGTTTACCGCACAAGGTTACAGAGTTATTGCAATGGGTTCCAAAACGATATCAATAGAAGAGGGTCAAGATATTAACAAAATTGAACGGACAAACGTAGAATGCAATTTATTGTTTGATGGTCTTATAATTTTCGAAAATCGTGTTAAACCAGTTACCGGTCGCATTATCAAAACACTAAGGGACGCACATATTAAGACCGTTATGATAACAGGTTGCTTCTGGAACTAATATACAACATATTAATGTATCTATACTTTAGGTGACAATATAGAGACTGCGCTCAGTGTAGCCAAGGAGTGTGGAATTATAGGAGGAGGTGAAAATGTTGTTATTGTAGATGTTGACGAAAGTAATTGTGAACAACCACGTTTATTGTATTCCACAAGTGGATCTTGCAAGATAGATTCAGGTGTTAACAAGGATGTTATAATTCCAATGAACATGCCAAATGTACGTTATGCTATGTCTGGTATCACTTGGAGAGTCATTCAAAAACACTTTCCACTATATATTGACGACCTTGTTCAAGGGGGAGTCGTATTTGCGAGAATGTCTGGTTTGCAAAAACAACAACTGATTCAAGAGCTGAATAAGCAAGGCTACTATACAGGTAAAATCCATTAAATTATAATTAGTCCAAGTGCATCTTCCTAGATAGTGTTCGAAATAATTATAGAAGAAGATGAGAGAAGTGTTTCTCAAAAAAAGTGACCTTTGATTTGAGTTCCACACTATCCCCAAAGTTCATATCAGTGGCGATATCCAGACCAAATGCACATCTTACACTATTGTATAAAACACTACCTGCTTACCCGCACCTTCGCCCGCGGTCTTTTTCTTTTTCTACAGCTTTCTACGATTAACAATTTTTATTTACTTAAGCGATTCCTGGGATTTCAGGAAAATCGGTCTTTTATGACGTTCATGGCCCTTCTTCCTTTAGTATATTATAGTGTTATCAATCTCGATGTTCAATTACGGAATAGTATCACTGTATCCTGTTTGTTCATCTTTCAACTTGCTTTTCTGCTTTGAGTATAGGGTCTATACGTTTAGGATGTGCATGAACAACTGAAGGTTCCTTTTTAATTCAACTGCTTCGGACTAAACTGTTCGATATTTCCTTAAAAGTACAAATCTTCAAAACTGTCTTAGACCTTTTGACTTCTGGAAAAATTTTAAGCAATCAATGGTTGCTAATGCTTATAAATCATAAGCAACTAAAGAATAAAAGGTTATTTCTTCTTGGAGAAACGGTGTATCGACATTTCGTCTCGATGACTAAGGTCTAGTAACTGAAAGGTTCACGACTACCATCTGTTGTTAAACCTTTAATTAAGGAAGTATGGTGAATAGCACTAATAGTCGAAGTAGTAGGATGTGCACAAAAAACCAGTTTAAATTCTTGAGTCCTATATTATTTCAACTTACATTGAAGGATTTTATTTTGTCGTAAAATTTCCATTGTATTTACAGGTATGTGCGGAGATGGAGCAAATGATTGTGGGGCATTAAAAACTGCTCATGTTGGAATTTCACTATCGGAAGAAGAAGCGAGTGTCGCCTCTCCATTTACTTCCAAACAAAACGACATATCATGCGTGGAAAATATTATTCGAGAAGGGAGGGCCGCTTTAACCACGAGTATGGGCATCTTCAAATTCATGATTTGTTACAGCCTTACACAATTCATCTCCGTAATAATACTTTACTGTATTGATGATAATTTAACTCCCTTACAGTTCCTAGTTATTGATCTTCTACTAGTGTTAAACATGGTTTCCACATTTGGAAGAACAAAACCATTCAATGGGCCCTTAAGTAAAAACCGCCCATCAGACTCTTTGCTTAGTTTAATTTCTGTCAGTTCTATAAGTTTGCAATTGGTATTAGTGATAGCTTTTCAATTAAGCGCTTATAATCTAATTCAAGCCTACGATTGGTTTGAACCTTTCAAGTTTAATCCTGATGATGTCCTCGCGTTGATCTCATACGAAAATTACGCCGTATACATAACGTCAATTTTTCAATATATCATTTTGCTAGTTATCTTTTCCAAAGGTAAACCATTTAGAAAACCGATTTATACAAACAAAATATTTTCTTGCGACATTATATTAATGACATTAATTTGTTTGTACATTCTATTTTACCCTGCGAAATGGATAATAACAATTTTAGATTTGAAAGTGCCCCCTGAATACAGTTTCAATTTTATTATTTTAACATTTGTCGTCGCACATTTTATATGCGCGTTAGTATTCGAAGATCTAATTGTAGAATATTTCTTATTAAGGAAGGTATACCCAAAGTTACATAAGTTATTCAAAAAAAAGGAACTAAACATGGGGGTTAGTAATAATATTCTCGAACATAAAAATGGTTTTTCAAATAAAGCATATACCAGTTTCGACAATATTCCGTCCAATTCTGCGTAACACGTGTTCTCTTAAACAACTACACATTATACGTAATGTTGTGTAAAGTTTAAATGTACATAAAGCTTAAATTCAACTAGATAAGTATCTATAGGTACAGATAAGTATGTTATATACATCAAATCTGTAAAAAGTAATATGACATAATTTCATGTAAATCTGTAAACAAGTAGGTGTATAAATTTATAATAAATTTCATCTTACTTATATACCTGTACAAATACAGTGTGGAAATTAAGCAGCGGATAAAGTTTCTCAAGCTCTTTTCAACGATATAAGAAAAAATTCAAGAAAGACGGTATTATAGCAAGCTAAAAAAATAAATTAATTAAATGAACAGACTAATCCTAGTTCTTTTTATAATTTGAAGTACTACCTACATTAACGATAATATTTCCGAATCAAAACGTCCCGACGCGACGTACCAAACAATAACATTTGGCTGCAACATGATGGTGCTCCGCCACACTATGTAGTAGATGTGCGGCGTTATTTAGACGAAGTGTTCCCAGGAAGACGGATAGGAAGAAGAGGTCCAATAAAATGTCCGGCTAGGTCTCCTGATCTAACGCCTCAAGACTTTTTTCTGTGGGGCGACTTAAAATACCTGGTATACAAACATCGACCTAACAATTTAGAGGACCTTCAAAAAAGAATTCGGCATGAGTGTAGGTTAATAACACTTCAAATGCTTCAAAACCCCCGTCTCCAAATTATCTGAAGGGCTGAATCACACCCTTAGGCGCTACCTAAATATTCAATCAAGAACTCTAAAGACCTTGCCGATCGACTTACTACGTTTGATATAAATGATCACAAACTTCTCTCCTTTGATATTGCCAACTGTGTCTTGTTTCCGACTGTACCCTTTGGCCCTTTGCCGATTGTTTAAAAACACCTACTTAACCTCTTCCAACCTTCCAGATTGTGTGTGCTCCTTCTTGAGCGATGAACTAAAACTATGTTGTAGCCAAAATTTTTTCAGTTTTAATAACAACATATATTCATAACTTACGGGTCTACAAGTCTACATATGGGTAGTAATCTATCCCCTTTACAGGCAGAAATTTTCGTGTCCTCTCTCGAGTCCAAAAACATCTTTACTAACATTCATCAAAGAACGTTTCCTGTTCTACAAACGCTATGTGGACGAGATAATTGTCATCAAATAGATGAAGCCTATTAAAAATGAGCTGCCTTTAGTTGTTACTTCAACAGACTCTTTGACCTCCCCCTTAGCTTCCCAAATTTTAATAAAGACTTTAACCTCATTTTTGAAATTGCGGCCCCGAACATTTGATTACAAAGCTTTACCATAATTTCACCACGGCTGCCCAGAGAGGTAATTGCACTACGTTACAATCTATAATAGACCGTAAATCTCACATCTACTACTCGCTGCCTTACATTGGACCCTCCTCATATTTTTAAAAAATTTTTCTATACATCTCGACGTTCACATCTCCTTTTCTTCCAAACGGTGCCGGTGCCTTAAATACAACCTTGTTCACACCAAGGACAAAATCGATGTTATGGATAAATCTGGTGTTTATAAGTTATTATGTGACACGGTCGTGTCCAGCTTTTTATATCGGCCAAACGGATCGCAAATTTAAAGCCAGGTTTTCGGAACACTTTGTTTGTATCAAAAATAATAACATATGCTCCAAATCATACTTTGCTGAACACATTTTACAATCCGCCCGTTCCTTTAACCCCAAATCAAATTACGAAATCCTCCACGTTTGTGACAAGGGTATCAAGTTAGACTTGCTTGAGGTAAAGGAAATTATCACCCATTTCTATAAAAATCCTAACAGTTCACTTAATGAAATTCTTAATCTGAACAAAAATTTACTGGTCCTTTAATTTTGGTTGTTTTACCTGTATTTTATCCCCTTGTATATCTGGTCGATATTACAGTTTTTCTCCTTTCCTTTACCAGTCATTTTCATTTGTTGATCCCTTTTGTAATTTTGTTGACCACCGCTAATGGTGCGTTCTCTTGGCCTTCCAAAATGGGGCCCTGTTAAAGTTAAGGTTATGTCTCTCAACTAATTTTGTGCTAACTGTTTTTTTTCACCCGTAAGTTGCTTATTTTTCTTATCATTCTATTTAACCTTACATTTTTCAGCATGGCACGTTGAATTTTAATTAATCTGTGTTAATCACTTCTGTCGATTGGTGGTTTGTCTCGCTTGCTCCCAGTGATGACTAGCGTGACTCCTTACGATTTTTAACCCTTGGATTTTGCTCCGACTCAAAAAATATTTTGACTTTTATTTTCATACTTAAACGTTCTACTTCAACCGATGTTATTTAAGGTAAGCATACTGCTATACTTTAAATTTATTGCTTATCACTATTATTTTCAGCCTGATGATGACATTCTAATTATTATCGAAACATGTAGTATTAACGAATTTAATTTAGTAATTTTATCCATATCGATTCCTTAATTGGATCTGTATTCAATAAATTAGTGCATGGGGAAGGTTTTGTGATGACTCACTTCTGGAGCTATATTCATACCCATTTGGAGAATTAACAACACAATTTTCATTTAATGTACTTGTCGAAGTTTAAAAGGTTTTTGTTTGTTATTAAAATCTCGATTACTAGGATCAGTCTGTTAATATAATGAATTTATTCTTTTAACTGTATGACCGTGTTTCTTGAATTTTTCTAATGTAACCTATTCAAAATTTTATATCGTTGAAAAGACTCTAAAAATTCAAAATGTCTTTACATTTACTGCTAAGCCCTGTTGAGCTCTTCTAGGTACACTATCAGTGGCTTTAATAAGTACTTCTTGAAAGGGAAGAACACATGTAACATTGGTAACTAGATTTTAAAAGTCGACTTTTCAATGTTTCTTGTTAACAGTGAATTTCAAATTAAATGACTTTAGTCGAATATTACTTAAAAGGGGTGGCAGTAATAAAATAATTTTTCCTACAAAACTTTCTTCTTTTTTAACAATCTTTCTAAAAATACCTTTTTCGACTTATAGTGCCATTTAAAATTTTGGAGTTGGAGGCCTTCTGGAGGAATGCAGACTTTTCCGAGAAATAATGATATCACCATTCGATTCTTTATTATGGCTTTTATAATCAGTTTTTTTACCCCACCTCTCTACGACTCACCGTTCTTTAAATAAAAGACTGATACGGGTGGTCTCATTCACCCTGTAGATAGATAGATAGATATATATTTATTTCTTTAGACCAATACGGTGTAGAAACGTCAAGAGGTAGAAAAATAAAAATAAAAATAAAATCACAACTGAGTAAAATACATACTATATATTGTATTTAAATAATAACGCAAATACTCCAAATTTTAACGTATAACAAACTAAATCCATAAGGACGGTCAGATAAATACAAAGGGGGTAAAATGTAATAAATAAAACAACTCACAGCATCCCCTTAGGCGATGAACAGCCAGACTTAATAACATGGATTCACCTAAGTCTGGCTGTTCATTAAATTTCATCGTCTAAGGGGAGGTTGTGAGTTGTTTTATTTAGTATAACAAACTCACAACGCGAATAAGGGAAATAAAGGATCGTAATATCCTAAATTTTCATAAAAGTTATAGTAACGTTACATGTTGACAAACGCCGTAAGGATTTAAAACACAAATGTTTTATAGAAAAATTTAGCTTGTGGCAGGCCCTGTCTTCGACAAGGGTCTAAACTTCAAAGAAAGTCCACATTATCGATGAAGAAGTTACGCTTGCTATTTATTCATGAAAAGGTCGGTTTTGTTGAATTATTTTATAAATTTTCCAGTTTCATTTTTATTTTTGGTGGAAGAAAAATCGTTGTGGTCAAGGTACTCATGTGTTAAAAAGTATCTACTTTGATAGCGAAAGAATAGATTTGTTTGGGTGAGGAGTTGGCGATACAGACTATACTGAGTGATCCTGCTTATTCTGACCCCCGGGGGGGGGGGGGGGGGGTGAATTTGCATTATTAAAACACAAATTTATTTTCAATTTAGTGTGAGGATCGTCTGACAACACTCAGGTGGCAACAGTCTCATACTTATACAGTGGCTGATTGTGAAGTGTAAGTGCAACGCGGCGACCTGTTAGGAAGTATTAATGAATTTCGAGTCTCCTTTATTACTCTTCATGCACTTTTCAGATACGGTAAATGGTAGGCAGGTTATTACAAATATCCGAAAGCAAGATGATCCTCACAGGTGTCAAACCTTTTATCACCGATCAACAGTTATTACTATCCTTATCACAAGAAACTATTTAATTAGAGAAACGACTACTTCCTGTTTGCTCCAGAAGGATAGTCATGGTTTCTTCTACGGTACTTAATTAATCGGATGATATTAAAGTGACAACCGTTGTTTACTGATTTGAAATTATAACGAATAAGAAATTAAACGAAGCGCGAGGCTCCCATTGAGTGGGCGGCTCCACCATTCAATGGGAGCCTCGCGCTTCCCTTATTTATTAATTATTTCCTGTAAGTATTATTAGGTTTTTGCACGTGGTTTCCCTAGCATTATGTATATTTTTTAGCATGATGGCCTGCTGTTATTCTTTCCACAGTTTCCAATTTTAAGCTACTTGTAAGTTGGTTTTGTTATTTCAACTTACCCCCCTTTGTTCGGTTTTCAGTGATGGATTGTTGCGACGTTTTTTAATGATCCAGTTGCAATTTTGGAATTTTTACTTCACCTCACTCACGCCCATTACTTCATTTTAATATCAACTTAAACCTAATTCATTTCAAGCAAACATTTTGTAGCCTAATGATGACACCAAAATGTTGTCGAAACATGTCGTATCCTTAAACAACTTCATTAATTTTAACCACTTCGATTTATCAATAATTTAATCAAAATAAAAGTTATTCGTGGGGGAGGTTGTGTGATTATTTGGTTATTAACTGGTGTTATGTAAAACATTTACCTTTATATTTATGTTGATCGACTTTCAAGAGAGCTAATTCCAATAATTTCCTACTTCGACTCATTACGATCACACCTCATAATAAGGGGCGATCATACACTGCTTCATAAGAAATTAACGCACCACCTTATAATAATTTCAACCGGTGTTCTATTATGTTGCAGATTTCTTTTTGAATTGTTAACAATGACCTACCTAAATGTTATTGAAACTCAATAACTCTGTCATAATTAGTTTTAATTAAGGAATTCAACACATTAAAACAAGATAAAACCAAAACTGAACATTAAATTAGAATCTACAAACACAATGATGAAATTTGAAATTCATGTTTTGTTACGTTAGTTGCAATTCAATTGCAAATATTGCCTCCTCTGCCCCTTACTACAGCCTTTCATCGACGGTGCATACTTAAAATGAGTGGCCTTATCGCATCTTCTTGAAGGTTGTCCCAAATATCCACGATTCGTTGTCCCTGAATGTTCTGTTTATTATCTTGTTACATTCTCCATGAATAAATAATATTTAGATTGTCTGCATTTGAATACGTTTGTTGTTTTCCATTTTTTTAATAAATAGTATTCAATTCAACTGTCACTATTGATGTTAGGCTGACAACTAATAACTGGTGGTTTGTTTTGAAGTTCCGCTAAGCCATTTTCGCAAGGAATTGAATGATCTTAGTTGACAGCACAAAAGAACAGTAGATATCTCAAAAACTAGAAGAGATAGGTGTAGGAAACCATGGTACCGTTCGAAAGAGAATGAAATTTTGCGTCAGACTACGACGAAAGATACAGGGTGTTCCATTTGAAAAAACCAACTTATGATGATTTGAAGTTAACCAAACTCGGCATTAAATTTCCACCACCCTGTATGCAATTAAGCCACTTTGAAAGTATGGATGGGAAGCTTAGGGGTCCAGCTATCTCTCGTATGAATATGGTTCCTTTATCTTTCTTGCTGTAGAATTCACATTTAAGCTAGATAATGTTTATTTTAATTTGTATTAAAATAATTAAATATTTCGGAAACAGTTAATTTTAGGAATTAGAAAACTTGATGAAAGTCCACCTAAAATTTTACGTAGAATCCAAAATCGGAATAAAATATAGGGTGTTACATTTAAAATAAGAAATTTGGTGTCTTTTCCAGAAAAACCGGAAGTGTTACGTAGACACCATTATTTTATTTGAGAAGGCCATGCCCGAAAACCCCAGTACCCAAATTTTCAAAATTCAGATCATAGTACTTTCTGAAATATTGTAATGGGTGGTCACCGTGAGACACGCTGTATACTTACTTTATATTATATACAGGGTGATTCATGAAGAAACGGAGACACTTTGGGAGGTAACTCTACAACTAAAAATAAGAAAAAAAGTTCATATCAACCGGAATTGCTTCGCTAGCGAGTTACATTTCGCCCGGATTTCAGTTCGCCGTTACAATGAAGCTATACCGAAATTTGTAGGGCGTTAAAAGGTGGAAAATTTAGTGTATTTGAAATTTTTGTTTACAGTTCTATTTTATTTCGATGTAATAAAAAACGTTTTTTATAAGTTTGTATTTATTTGTTATTCCTCTGCAGAATTAAATTCTGTACGTTTACGTGTTTATTAACCATTTTAACAAAGTTAATGTACTTCAAACGTAAACGAAACATGAATTTAAACTAATATACATTATCAAACGTAAGTTGTGAAAGATATAAATTCCTTCGTTGTAAATCCTTAAATTGAATATTATAGTGTGTATGTGGCTGCTAAATAACTCCTTTAATTATCGTACTATTTAATTTGAGTCTTTCGATATTATCCTCTAATTACGAAGGGCCCCCACAAATTATTTGGCATTTCTTACCTTTTTTCCCCTTTGGGTTCTATGGGGGGGGGGGCTCCCAGTAATAGCTAGTCTACCCACTAAAACCTCCTTTGTCTCTCTCTTCCTTCTCTCCCCCTCGTGGCAATGATTTTGGTCACCACTCCCGTGACTGTTCGCCAGTTTACCTTCGACTCCAGCATCAAACCGATTATATTATCTACTTCGTGCTCCGTACTCTCAGCCTGCCCCACCTCGCACACTCGAATATCGCGCAAGCCATGCAGCGATCGTCTATTCTTTTTCAAATCGTATATAGAAACACCCCGTTTTCGTCATGGCCAGTCAAAAGCTGGGTTAAGTGCTAGTCCGTTTCTCCATGTTCTCTGTTTACCCATTGTTCTATGGTGGGAATGAGTTCCCCCGTCCAGGAGGTTCTTCGTTGCCACTTCCTTTGCCATTCTTAGATCATCCTTTCCCTGTCTCACTTTCCTATCCTGTTCATGATCAGTATCTCCGCTAGAGGGAGTCCTACGACCACCATAATGTCCTCCAGTTGCACCGTGCGGTAAGCACTGCAGATCCTGATCGCAAGCATACGAGTTACTTGTTCCATTCTATTCTTCGCCAATCCCCATCTAAACACTGTGCTCGATATTTCGGCACCATACAGTAGTATGGAGATGACAGACAATGCTAGGACTCTTCGCTTGGAGGCGCGTGCCTCTGCCACATTTGGCATAATCCTAGTTAGTGCACTGTATACTCTTACTGCCTTCTCACGCACTGTTTTAGTGTGTATGATGAAAGTCAGGTGCTTTTCTATTGTCGCTCCTAGAATTTTCACTATTTTTTCGGCGGCCAGTCTTTGTCCGAGTATTTCCCGAGGTATTTCCACTGTGACACTGGCATTTTCATACCTAGATTAACTTAATTTAAAATGATCTTACCAACTTAGAGGATCAATGTAGTTTTGCAACTGTTGCCATTTTCCTATATTAAAGTGTTAGTATGTCATTACTTTCTGTTTCATTCTCATTGTTTCCTGTCATAAGTTTCCATAGAAACTCGTATATTATACATAAGGGCACGAAAGTATATACCCGGTAGAAAACTCATAAATCTTTATGAAGCTGTGGAATATATACATCTAGAGGAGTTGAATAAAAAAAGATTAAGAAATTCGAGTAGAAGGTAGGTATTATATTTAAAAACTCATCTCGATAGGATTCATTATTAGTGCTTATTTCCTCTGAAATACAATATTGCTTCGTTTTACCTATTATAAAAATATCATAATAACCATGTTTACGTAACTATAAGCTAATTGTAAAGCATGATAATGGTTTAATTATTTTCGTGTTATGTTTGCGAGTTTACGTGTTCTGCAATAAACTTGACTCTAATAAAAAATAATGAGTTGCTTTTTGATATGAATTATTTATGGACACTTTATTATTTTTTTATTTCGTATTGTTCCTGTTCTTAATGGCAGAATGTAGGAAATTTATGGGAGCAATCCTTTCTTGCGTTTTTAAGACCATTTTATGTTACCACTTGCGCATAAATGATTTTTTTACCTTAGTCCTTTACTCAGTAAGTATACATATTATGTTAGAAGTGACACCAATTTTACTGTTTGTATTTTAATAGTAACCGTAAAACGATTAGTACTATTTTAAGCAAACATAGTTTGTGGCCTTTCCGTGTATTTAATTATTGTAGGTACTAGTTGGTCGGTTTCCCTTCAAAGATCTTTGGAGAAGTAAACAACAATATCCAGCGAGTCCTAGATCTTTCTTGAATTCAAATTGATGTTTTGAATATTTCATGCAATGTCCTCCACCTTCCTTGCAGTTTCAATGCACCAAATTCCAGTAAACTTTCGTAGTTTCAATGTTGCTAAATGGGACTGCGTGAGAGTTACGTCTAATGAGTGGTGACGTGAATAACGCATCCTACGGTCTTCAAAATTATTAATATGCAGTTATTGACCGTTTTTTTTACAAATATCTTTTATTACCATCGGTATTAAATGGATTACTTATTACAGCAATAAGTTTGTAGCGCATTTCAAATTCGTCCAAAGTGTTTAACCCATTTATTCAACTTAAAGAAAAATAGAAATGGTGAAATTGAATACGCGGGAAAATAGAACCTGGAGGACATGGGCAATTAACCCATTTCATTAGGTTTCCAGTATCCTCAAAAAAAAAATGTATGGGCGGGATCATTAGCACACCGTAGATCAGACCCCTTTGACCGGAGAACGGTTCCCGCAACTTCTTCAAGAACATATGGCCCCATCTGTTGTTGAAGATGCTGGGAACAACCAAGGAATGTCGTTTCAAGTGGATCGTTGCACTTCACGCAGTTGAAAAACGTTTATTTGTAAATTTTAATAATAAAGTCATTGATCCAAAATGGAAAATATATGCAAACTACCTACTGCTATTTTTTATTTTTAATTATATATTTTGCTTTATTGAATTTGCTGCTTTGTATTGTAAATATTTGATAGCATTTGATGGAAAATATCGCAAGCGCAACCTGCCTTACTTTTGGTAAATAACCTGAATAACGTTGACTTCTTCGCCTCTCTCTGTGATGTTCTCACCAGTCCACCATCAAAGTTTCACCTTTTCATTCTATTTTTAACTCTTTTTCCTTCTAGGTTCGCTCACGCTGGCCACTCATTATTAGATGCCTCGGATTACTTGACAGGGACTATCCGGGAAACTATGGTCCGATATCGTCAATACCGATAATCGGTAAATTGTTCGAATTGATTTTAAAAGATCAATTAAAATCAATTTTAGTTGCAACTAACGTCCTCTCTGATTGCAAATTTGGCCACAAAGTTTTGTTCGGGGAACTCTCTAGGTATAACGTAAATGACTTAAGTGTTGAGATGATTGAGCCATACCTGGTAAACAGATGATATAAATATGTCGCAGTAAACCGATTCCAGTCCTAAAAAATGGCAGTGGATGTCGGCGTGCCTCAGTGGTTAGTACGCTACTGCCTGCATATTATCCGTTAATATATTATTATTATGGGTAGGGATGGTCCCAATTGGTTCCTGCACTGCGACCTTTTGGTCTATTGTGCTCCCCGCTTTGTCTACACCTCCAGAATACCTATATCTTTAACAAAGTCCAGGATTTTAGTAGGGCGAATCTTCGTTACTTCCTCTTGTATAATCTTTTCATTTCCAAGTAGCTGTTCCCTTGCCTTTATGAATGTCTCACATTGGCAAATAGCGTGATAGGGCGTTTCTTTGGTCTCACCACAACTCCTGCATGGTCAGTCCCATGTTATGCAGGTGTTTGTTCAGGCGGTAGCGGCTTGTGATCACCTCTGTCGCAAGTTTCATCTTCGTCCTGCTTAACTTTAGGATGGACGTTGCTAAGTCGCCGTTTGGAGTTTCCAGAAAGATCTCGGAATGATTCTGTCCTGGGCTTTTCAACCAGTGTCTGCAATGTTCTTTCGTGAGTATTGCCTGAATCTCCTTTTTGACTGTGTTATATATAATCCCACAGGCCGGTTCCGGTCCTATGAGTGGTTGCGCGCTTGCCGTTCTCGCAAGCTCGTCAGCAACCTGGTTGCCTGCGATTCCCCCGTGTCCAAGTACCCACACTAGTGTGACTGAATTGCACTTACGTAATGCGTTTAGCATTGGAATGCATTCAAGGACTAGTCCTGAGTTTACCACATATGAGTCTAGTGCTGCAATCGCTGCTTTGCTGTCTGTAACTATAAAGATTTTCCTTTTGGTAAGGTTTCATACCTGAGCAGCCACTGTCAAGATCGCATATACCTCGGCTTGGAACATGGTCGCTTTTTGTCCTAGGCTCACAGAAATTTTGCAACCCCGTCCATTGCTCCCGTACACTCTAGTGGTTTTTGAGCCGTCTGTGTAATACACAATTCCATTCAGCTTTTCTTTATTGGAATTATTCTCCCAGTCGTGCCGAGTGGGGATTCTTGTCTTAAACAGTTTGATAGGACAAACTGTTTTGGGTATCGTCTCAGTTATTATACTGAGGTTTCTATCTTTGGAGATTTCGTCAAAGATGAGCGAATGGCCCACCCTTGACGCTCAACCGGTATGCCCCTCTGAGCGCCTCTGCCCTAATTACTAGGTTTAGTGGCGGCAGGTTCAAGAGAGTCCCCATAACTACTGTAGAGGTCGTTGTCATTGCCTCTGTAATTCCAAGGCAATCCCTTCGCTGCACCTTGGTAAGTTTCTGTATGTTCTTCTGGGTGAAGGTCTTGTGCCACCACACCAGTGAAGCATACGTAATGATCGGTCTGATCATTCTAGTCTATATCCAGTGGGTCATCGTTGGAGATAGACCCCACTTGCTTCCGAACGCTCGCCTACAACAGGCCCATAAATACTTTGTGGCTTTGTTGGTTGTCTTCTCTAGGTGTGGTTTGAAGGTCAGCCCTTGGTCTAACGTTGTGCCCAAGTATTTGCTTTCTCCCACTACCGTGCTATGTCCTTTAGCTTTATCGGTCCATTCCTTCTATGCTCCACTTTCTTTAATAAATTACCGAATAAAATAAAATATCTCCGGATTAATTTAAGAAGAACTACTTGATCAATAAAGCCCTTTTTCATTAAACGGCTGTTGTTTTCAAGGCTGTACCTGGCACAATTTGTTATGTCACACACATACACATACTGTGTGCTTTATGAATATATAATTCTTATATGTAATGTTCTGTACCTATACGTAATTTATTTCTGATACTAATTCATTAGTCATTACTTTTTTCCTTTTCAGTCGTTTGACGTCATTACTCTTAGGTACATGTATTTCAACTAAGCAGTGCAGTGCAGATGCATTACATTTTCAGCTACTTGTGTCTTCAGAGAACAGCTGCGTTAGATTTATTTGAAAATCATTAACAGAATATTAGTGTAAACAATTTTATTGTGTTGTGACCATGAAAACGTTTTCATTAACAAAATCGTTACACTAAGTTAACAGTCACATAACGTAAATATTGTTACAGATGCTCCACACCGAAGGAGACTACAATTCATGTGGTAAGTTTCATCATTTAATTATTTTTACGTATGTACTTATGTGAACTATTTTCGTTGTTTAGTTTATACATTATAATATCCATTCTTCATAGAGTAGTCATGTGTTTCGTCTGACTTAGGGTATTAAATGTTTTATGACTCCATTATGTTACTTCAATTTAAAAAGACAAAGTCTACGTGGAAAGCTAATTTGCGATAATTAGAAAAATATAAGCCTGAATTGTGCACTTCATGTTTACGGCTTCAGTGTATATGGTACCAATCGAATTTAGCTGGGTAAATGGCTAAGAGGGATAATAGCAAAGACAAGAGAAGAATACTAGATAATATGCAATTAAACACTTTTATTAGACAAACCTAGCGTTAATTTTTCCTTTTATCTGGAAAACCAAACAGTTTACGATAAAATGTGAAGAGGCGAAAGTTATTAATTTTGAAATTTCCTTTCATCTGGTGTAGCGAATTTTACATTTTAGTAAAGAACTAAAAAATTATTCTACTGTTAACAGTAACGATAATGTGGATGGTCTATTTCTTGTATGTCTTTTTCCCCAAAATTTGTACAATTATAGCTTTTGATAAGGGTAATTATTATTCCAAAATTCAAATTCCTATCTTAAACGGTTTATCATTTATGATAAATAAACGTTTTTCAAACACCAACTTTGAAGAGCTGTAACTCTGAAATGGTGCACTTTTGCATAGAGGTAAATTGGGTTATATCGGTCTAATATTACCCCATAAATCTACCCTAAAGCGTTGTAAGGTCTTTTTGGAGACACCCTGTATATTATGGAAATCGGGCTGTAATACCTATGCTCATCTACTTCGCGAATTGAACAACAAATAAATCCTTGTGTGGCAATGAAAAAAATACCTACAGTGTTTAAAGCTAAAACATTATATCACAATGTTGGTGAAAAGTATTTTAGGCTTCATTTATTTCACGTAACAATATGATATAACAAAAATTTACATTATTTTGTTACTTTGGGTTGCACAGTACCGGGAAAGGACGTCACATTCAAATTTGAATTACTATTGTTTTTATTTTTAAAATCGTGTATTTTTTGTCGTGCCGACAAATGTGGTCTACTTTTTGTATAAAAAAAACATTGATTAAGGAGTCAATCCGCTAGACTGCTCATGACCGTTTGTGCATAGGAAAAAACGTGTTTTGTTAATGTTTCATTAGTAATTCCTTTCGTGGGAAATGTAGACACTCTCCAACATAAAGTGGAGAAGCTTGTACTAAAACATCAAATAATTTATGCACATATTATGGAACTAAACTTCCTTTGCATACATTAACAATTTCCACCAAAATACAAAAGAAGCATATACTAATTACGGTCAGTTAGTTTCATTGAGAAAGTTAGAGCTAAAACGTATATTTTAAGATCTGGAAAATATTTGTTATTTTCTCTAAAAGTTGGTGATTTTATTTGTAATTGTAGCTCCTTTTTTGTTAATTTCTTTGACTCAATGACAAAACCATTTACCTGCCATTAAAATAAGATCCTACAAGTATGAATGAACGTAAATACAACTAAAAGGTATAATGAGAAACTGTTCACGTTAATCACCTTTCGTGAGTTACAAACTAACAACCCTATAGTACAATTGCCCTGCGAATACTTCCCGTATGAATGCGTACTCGACGAATTACATAACATGTATCTCAACAAAATGGATGATCATTAATTTAGTGTTTAAACTGGACCATAGTGTACTATAGCATACACTGTGAACTGGAGATATAATTGAATTGTAAGGTCAACCAAATTAAACTATACCGTTAGTTTCGTACTAACATTCTTAACACAACTTTATGTAGGAAAAGTGTGGGAAAGTTTTTTAATATCGTAAACATCAAAAGAAGTTCAGAATTCTAAATTAAACCCTAATGAACTTAATTATTTATTAAACAATTACTCATAAAGTTCAAAAACAGCTTTAAATACGCAATCATTAGTTTGATTTATCGAAACAGAATGTGTACCTACTTGTCTTCACATGTTATGTAAAAGTAAAACAAAAGAGAAAAAGTAATGTAACGAAAATTTGTCACATACGGTCGATCAGCGTACCTATAGTAGTGTTGGTAAACAGTGACAAGTTCACCACGATCACATAGTTTATTTGCTTAGCCGAAGAAATAAGCTTTAATAATGTGATTTGACTTATTTTTGTTATACAGGGTGTCCCGGGACTAATGGGAAAAAAGTTAGGAGCGTGTAGTCTGAGCCAAAATAATGTTAGTACTTCATATAAACTTTTTCTATGCAGGCCCTCGTTTTCGAGTTATAGGCCTCCAAAGTTTGAATTTTGAATTTGTTTTTTATTTTTTATTTTTGTACTGGTTATTTGATCTTTATAAAATTTTCCGCATAACTATAACGTACATGTATCTTTATTTTGGAAAGGTAAACAGATTTACAGTAGTGCCTTGAAGCCAGGGACGGACTACTCGCAATGGTTAGTAATCCAAAAATTTTGCAGGGATGGCATACTCTGTATAAAGTTATCGAAAATGACTTCCCCACGCATTAAGCTAATGAAAAGGTACTCTTGTTGGAATTCGATAAAATAAGCCGTTTGGCTAATATTTACAGTTTTATTGCGTAACAATTTACGTATTCACCATTTCCATACAAATTTTAGAGAAAAATCTTAATAACTTTTTAATCGTTGATTTTAGACATATCAATTACTCATAGTTTTTGATAGAACATGACAAGTTGTTCAACATAGAATAAAAACATACAGGGTGTTCCATTTAAGTTAAGTGAGTTTTTGATGTTTGAAAAATATAAAATATGAATCCTTTTTCTAAACACCCTGTACAAAATATCGAAATCCTACGTACTGCAAATAAAAGCCTTAAAGGTCAAGAAAAATCGATATAAATTTGCGTTACTAAAAGTAAGTGGTTTCCGTGTTATTAGGGGTTGTTTAAATTGAATATTTTTCTTAAAATCACAATTTTCTCAAAATTGGTAAGCGATATGTATAGGGAACGTTTAATAAAGTTACCTTAGTTTTTAACGTATAATCTAAAAATGTAATAAAATACAGGGGGTTGCATTTAAAAAAACATAACTTTGATATATTACAATTTTGTGAAGCATCCTGTATAAGTGAAAATAATTTTAAAAAATAGTCGTTATCAATTTACATATTTCACTAAAAAATGAAGCTGATATCTTGTACCCTTTAGGCATAAGAGACCGAGGGAATAGTGGTGAATCACCCTGTATGTATCGAACTAAAAGGAGACTAAGTTGAGAAATTTGTCTTTCCAAATTTTTGATGTCTTATTTTTTGTAAGCTTGTCCTCGTAGGAGACTGAGACATTTTTCCCATTTGTCAATTTTACTTTTTCTTTAATTTTTTATTAGAGCACAGAAAAGTAATATACGCTATCATGAATCATTTGGATAAAAACATTATCGCCTGATTAGATAGTAAAGCAAGCACCCGGTAACAAAATTAGTCCGCTTCGTACCGTGATAAAGTATGATTTATTTTTCACTATTTCCACGTTTACAGCCGCTGAGTAATTTTAGTTCGACAGTAATGAAAAGAACTTCTTCATTAATTCAATTAGGGGGTATTCTATGCGATCGTATACAATTTTTAAATTAATGCCCTTATTTCAGTTCCAATACTTGAATGCTTAAGCTGTGGAAGTGATGACTGTGAGTGCAGTATTTGCGTTTGCACTATTTTATGAAATACACCAAAATTTACCCGGAAAAATGATTTGTGTCATATAACAATGGTAAATAAATATTGCTTTCTGATTTAACACTTTAATTTACTATCGCTATTGAGTAGTGTGATTCGAAATTTCTATCTTCACAAAGGTAAAGGTGTAATGAAACAATATACTGTACAAAAAACGAAATTTAGGTCTTTTGTAGCTGTTCTATACGTGTATGTTTTCAAACGAAGCAATAGGAGTAGCTCAAGAATATAATATTCAACAAGCACTGATACGAGTAATATTGATTTCAATTAAATTCAATTTTCTTCTCTTCAACGTAACGCTGTTCTTAAATTTCTCAAGACATATAGGGTGGTGCATGAGATGTTAAACCCCTTATATCCTACTTTGCATCTGCATCTATGCAAAGTTACAAGGAACATAAAATTTAGTATCCAAATTTATATTTAATGGGGATTTGCCACATCAATCCTTTAACAATAATACGCGTATTTCTAAATGGTAATTGGAAATAATCACCAGCGTTGATGGGACGATGATAGGTGACCATACTGATAACGATGGGATAATAGTTAATTGGCGATTGTTGAATGAATGAAATCGATCATCTGACTCATGCTATAGCTCAAAGTACAGTGACTGTATTAAGTCACTGTAGCTCAAAGGAAGTCGAGTTAGGATAGTTTACTTTACATAGCATAGCGACATGTTTAGATTTCACAGAATCATCATCAGGCATACATTTTATATCTCTAATAGCAAGTGATAAAGTGTACGTGAATTACAAATTGAATACTTACTAAATTAATGAAGTGAAACAACAGCAATATGAATTGATAAAACGAATTAAATGAGTAGGGCATCACCACTGATAACCACAAAACAAGGCATAATTAAGGAAAGGTGAATAATGGAACTTACCAAAAAGGTAGAAAAAGAGAAAATAGCGCGATAACCGCTGAAGAAAAATCATGCTGTAAAAAGCATGTGTAAGAATAAATAGAAAAAGAACCAACCAATACTTACGGGAAAAATTGAATAAACAAAACACACTTAACAATTAAAACTTAAACAGGAACCGTGAGAGGGTACCAGAAAGAACGATGAACAACCTTCATGACAACCTTATATAAGTCCTAAGATTCAATACCGAAATCTTATCGAGGAGAATCCATACGATCACGCTGGCGGTATTGATCCAACACTACCCCTTTGTTTTTGAACTGATGTGATACATTCTGCAGCAAGAGCTCATCGTATACGAAAAGATTCGTACCAAACTCTTTGTTTCTACATGATAGAGTGGGCAAGAAGACGGCCTTTTTCAGCTATTTGACAAAACTGACTCGCCGGAACTTCAACGAAGTTTTCAGAAACCAATAAATCTGTATGCGAGGTTTGAAATATTCCACACGAATTAGACAGGCCTGTAAAATTCAAAGCAAAAGTGCTTCAATGTATTTTGCACAATCCTATACAATGCACTTCCTTAAAACTTGTGGGATGAAAGTGCTTAATGTCATCTACGCAATGATACAAAATGTGGCTAAAATCCGTCTCTTTGTGCAAACCTAATTGTTTATGTAAAAGCCTACAAACCGTTATGAGAACAACACATCAACAACAAAGATTCTTAGACGTAGATGTGTGTACAGTAGAATCGAAACCATTTTCAGGTCCGTGAAGTTGGAGGTACATCATCACCAAAATCAAAATGCAGTAATACCATAATTTTGTGCCCATTTTGTGCTAATTTGTGCCGTATAATACAAATTTTGTGCTCAAGCCCTAACGGAGTTATTCAACATTTAAATCTGTACCTCCAACTTCACGCTGGAGGTACACCATCACCAAAATCAAAATGCAGCCGTACCATAATTTTGTGCTCATTTTGTGCTAATTTGTGCCGTATAATACAAATTTTGTGCTCAAGCCCTAACGGAGTTATTCAACATTTTATATCTGTACCTCCAACTTCACGCTGGAGGTACACCATCACCAAAATCAAAATGCAGCCATACCATAATTTTGTGCTAATTTTGTGCTAATTTGTGCCGTATAATACAAATTTTGTGCTCAAGCCCTAACGGAGTTATTCAACATTTTATATCTGTACCTCCAACTTCACGCTGGAGGTACACCATCACCAAAATCAAAATGCAGCCGTACCATAATTTTGTGCTCATTTTGTGCTAATTTGTGCCGTATAATACAAATTTTGTGCTCAAGCCCTAACGGAGTTATTCAACATTTTACATCTGTACCTCCAACTTCACGCTGGAGGTACACCATCACCAAAATCAAAATGCAGCCATACCATAATTTTGTGCTCATTTTGTGCTAATTTGTGCCGTATAATACAAATTTTGTGCTCAAGCCCTAACGGAGTTATTCAACATTTTACATCTGTACCTCCAACTTCACGCTGGAGGTACACCACCACCAAAATCAAAATACAGCCATACCATAATTTTGTGCTCATTTTGTGCTAATTTGTGCCGTATAATACAAATTTTGTGCTCAAGCCCTAACGGAGTTATTCAACATTTTATATCTGTACCTCCAACTTCACGATGGAGGTACACCACCGCAAAAATGAAAATGCAGTAATACCATAATTTTGTGCTCATTTTGTGCTAATTTGTGCCGTATAATACAAATTTTGTGCTCAAGCCTTAACGGAGTTATTGAACATTTTATATCTGTACTTACCTCCAACTTTACGATGGATATTTTGTTGTATGTGATAATCATACGTTACTGGAAATCAAAGAATAGAAAACTTGAACTTAGTGACAAATCTTTTTAGTATATTAAAATTAATTTTGTTTGCTATAGGTATATGTTAGGTCTTTATTTATTTGTGGTAGAATACTTGTTAAGTTGTTTAGTTTTTACCTCCCTAGAGTAGTATAGTTTAGTTTTTTATATTACATTATATTATCTGGATTATTTTTTAATTAAGTAATCATTTAGATTTTGTTTTGCATCCATGTAAATGAAACAATGTTACATTCGTATTTGAAGCATCAACTCATAAACTATGTAGGAATGATACATTTTAATCATTAAACAAATTCTAACTGAAAAGATGTATCATTTACTTTTCAATAGATCATCGACAGTGTGGTTTGAAATATAAATGAGACTAAAATGCGCTATTGCTTCAATATTGACTTGTGAACCTGAGCTGGACTTATAGCACTCTTGTCACACCCTAGTAGTGAAACTGAATCATTGTTGATCTTGTTTGTTTTCGGTTTTGTATTGATAGAAAATAGCAACTGTGTGGACTGGGTATAGTTTGTAAATAATATTGTATAGGTACGGTACCTTACTATACGTATAACAAGCGTAAGTGTTCGCAATTTTATTGTTTTTTGTAATACATATACTGTTCGTTATTTATTATTATTGTTTAACTATAACATTATTTATTTTACTTTATAACTATATGTACTTAGTTTATAGAAATGAAACTATATTATTATTTCAAATGGAAGCATTCATTTAGCAACATAAGTCATTTAATAAGACATCTTAGAAGAATCCATGCCCTTTATGAAGGTGCCAATTTTGTTCTTAATTGTTTTAATTGCACAAAAGTGTGTGAAACTTTTAGCGGTTGTCGTAAACATAGTAAATTATAGGTGGTTTGACTTTCATTGAGTAAAGTTGTATATCACCAGTCCAAGCGCAGAGTGTGATAAGTGCGATAAGTGTAATTATTATCACGTACGTACATTTAACATTTTTATAGCACGGACCGAGGGGTCGTACGTCATATAAACGATAAGCGGCGGGCCACTATCTGAGGTCATCGCGATGATTATAATATACCAAAAGCGATAATCCCAGCAGCATTGAATCAAAATTCTGAGATAGTATTGGAGAAACTAGATCGCCAAGAAAAGGAAAACAAAGCTATCAAACAAATACTGGAAAACCTAGACAAACCAATTAGCCAAAGGGCTAATTAATACAAAAAAAGGATATCCGTGGCAACAGCGTACATACCCCCAAGACACAATTTCAGAACAGATGATTACCGAAATCTCCTTCAAAATTTCCAGGGAAAATTTATTGTTGGAGGAGACTTTATTGCAAATAACACCGATCAGGGTACCAACATAACCACAACTAAAGAACTACGACGAGCAATATATGACAACGGATGTTCAGTACACACCACAGGAAAACCAACATACTGGCCCACTGATATTAATAAGAAACCAGATCTACTAGACTTCTTCATTAACGAGAATATATCGACAAACTAGATTGACGTGAGTGATGACTATGTCATGAGCTCAGATCACTCTCCTGTAATTTTGACACCCACTGAAAGTATTATTAGCACAGAAAAAATCAAAGTATGGATAGTTACACCAAACTTACTACCAAAGAGACTTAAAGGCACTAACTATCTCAAGGAAATTGGGGAATTAATAGCAAAGAAAAGAAGAGCCAGGAAAGAATGGCAAACCGCCAGAGATCCTAATTTTTGAAGAGAATACTTACTTGAATTGTGAAAGTGGAAGACTAGTGATTTTTATACCAACTTTCAATCATAGCCGAATCCGGTGTAATTGCCATTGATTTGAAAACATTGCAGCATCTTGCATGTTACGACCCACCACCATCCATGTACATTATTTACTTAATAGTTCCCGAATATGAGTTTCTTACTTCAATGCATACATTTGACTTTCTCGTTTGAGGTTAAAACAGAATTATACTTGTTGTATTTTTTTATATTTAAATTCAGTTTTTTTTCAATATACTTATAGGTATTTTTATTATTACATACTTTTTTTCAATATATAACGGATATTTACAGATTCTAGTGAGTTATTAAACAATAAATTGATCTATTGTCCTATCCTGTAGCCAGTATCGTATCCTTTAAAATTATGTTCCATTGGTAAACTGAGATAATAGTATTAACCTACCTATAGGTACGATACATATATTTAAGTTCATTCTAGAAAAGTAGAAAAGTTAAAGTTTACAACATCTAGAAATGGACAAAAAAGCTGTTGATAAAGTTTGCTCTTATAATGCATGTGGAATAATCCCAAGAAAAAAAAGTATGTGCTGTTTTCCCTCGGTCTCAGTCAGAAAAACTTTTCTTAGAATTTATCGCCAAATAATGTTTAAATCAATGTTATAGTGTGTTTGATAATTTCTACACTTATTCGCAATAATTTCTTGACGTGTAAAACGGCCTGACCAACCAACAGATTAATAAAGTAATTAGGTACAAAAAAAAATTATAAGATTTAACCAAAGAATGTAGATTATTTGGAAACATAAAGTAATTAAATTAACATCAAAATATTGTTGTTTCTCCACAAAATATAAATTATTTAACAACAAAAACTAGTCAAATGTACAACAAAAGTATTGTAATATCATTGAATTATTCAATGTTAATATTGAACTACAGTGTGTAGCGCATTTATAAATAAAAATAATCACATTAACAAAAACATGTTTGTAAATTTAACTACAAATTCGGGTTGCCTTATGGAAATAGAATTTTGAAAGTTATAGCTATAATAATTGTACTATACTAACTATTATACAAACATTTTTACAAAATTTGCTACTACACATTGTAACTATTTATTACAAATAGAAGTGGACCTGCTGCAACTGTAACAATAAGATTTATATTAAAAAAATTAAATAGAATAGATAATTATCACAATATTAATATTGCTTTTCGGTGATACATTAACCACTTTTTCGCTTAAGTCATTAAACATCTGCCAAGAGAAATTATTCCTCCTGGCATATGTGATAAAGTGTCCAATGGCACCCTCCAAAGCAGGGGGTTGATATTCTATGACCCCTCTTAAATGAAAAGTTTTATTCCCCAGTTGTAACATTTTCGGGATGTCGTCGAAACGCACTAAAAATGGAGCCTCTTGCACGAAATAGTCAATATAAATGACGTCCAAGTATTCAGTTTGACGTTCCATTGAACCACTACAATTATCTTCCGGACAACCTACCGTGGAAGTTATTTTATTGTTCATTATTGCGGTAGCTAAATATTCAATACCTTTAGCCAATTCTTTTGAGTTGGTAGGTATTGTCGCATAAGGCACTTTAACATGAAATGGGCAGCTATTGCACGTACTAACTTCCATGTAAGATTTTATATTTAATTTTGTAATCATATGCGTTATTGTTGTCTCGCAGTTAACGCGTATGATTGCATTTCCTGCCTCGTCATGGTTAAATATATTGTACAATATGTCCCTGCGTTCGTTGTAAATGTCACTATATGAGCTCTTTTTCCCCATTTTCTCCGACATAGTGACAATAGGTAATTGCTGACCTTGTAGTAACGATTCTCTGTAACGCCTACTATCACAATAAATCGTTGCCAGCACATGCGCAATGCTGTCGAACGCACACGTGTTTGCTAAAGTAATCACATCGCCCTTCCTCCGGGTTATCGGAGCACTTATTTTCCCCCCATTTTTTAATAATGTCACCTTCACGGGCTTTGTGTCGCAATTTGCACCTATGGTCGCCCATTCGGCCTGCGGATTTAGGTATATCCCTAACTTCTGTTTCTTCTTACCGCTGCTTCCTTTTCGGCACCACGTTTCAACGTAATTAAGTTCGTTAGCCTAAAAATGATAAAAATCAGAGATTGAACTTCTATGTTGTACTTACAGTTAAATTTCTCGTCTCAGTGTATTATAATTAATTTAAACAAATATATTCAGACAGAATGTTTCAAAATTATGGAATGCCCTATATAGCTTAGTAAAGACGCTTCCAATAAAAGATAGTTGGGATGTAATTTGTTATGACTTGACAATAATTGTTAAAAACTTTTAAATGGCAATACATATCTAGTCGATTTATGTAATAGAGCGTTTTATTCTAGTTTGAAGGATGTAAAAGATTAACATTTTCATAATGAGAATTTTGAGAAAAACGCGATAACTGCTATATTTCAATATGACACCCCATTTTCATTTTACACACTATCAGTTGTTGAAATACTTAAGAGCGGGAAGAGTTCGAACTGTTTTAGCTATATAGGTTTACAGGTTTACATACAGGGTTTTTCAACGAAAAGGAGCCACCCTTTATAACTTCTAACAGAATCAAAATTTGAAAAATCGGCGATACCCGTCTATAATAATATCGAGGGGGACACTTTTTGACATAAGTTTGAGATTTCATACCTTAACCCCCTGGGTCCCACAAACATACCCTTAATTTTTTTAAATGGCAACATGGGTCATGTGATACGTCATTTGAAAGGTCTTTTGATATCTTGCATTACTGCGTTTAAAATTTTAAAATCGTTCAATTCGTTTGTGAGATATTTTAATTTAAAGTTTTAGAGAACTGATATAATTTGTCGTTATAATAATGCAATATAAAAGTATTACTGACTTTTTAATTTATTTTAAGTTTTATTTCCATGTAAATAAAAAAAAGTTTAATACAATGAATTTCGTATCAATTTATCTTGACTATAAAAGCAAAAAAAAAAATAAAAAACAACCATTTTGAAGAAAATTATATCAGTTCTCTAAAACTTTAAATTAAAATATCTCACAAACGAATTGAACGATTTTAAAATTTTAAACGCAGTAATGCAAGATATCAAAAGACCTTTCAAATGACGTATCACATGACCCATGTTGCCATTTAAAAAAATTAAGGGTATGTTTGTGGGACCCAGGGGGTTAAGGTATGAAATCTCAAACTTATGTCAAAAAGTGTCCCCCTCGATATTATTATAGACGGGTATCGCCGATTTTTCAAATTTTGATTCTGTTAGAAGTTATAAAGGGTGGCTCCTTTTCGTTGAAAAACCCTGTATGTTTATTACTTATTACCTTTATTTGTAACTGCGTTTTTTGATCGCTGGGAGTAGTTTGACCAACGTGTAAAGATTCGGTGTTTACTTCAGCATCTAAAGATTCAGTTTCCATTGGATTGTTTACTTCAGCATGTAACTGTATTTCCTGATCAAATGTCATTGATTTGTGGACAACTTTGGCGTCTAAAGATGCGTGTTTCGTTTTATTTCTTGATTCTCCATTTTGGTGGAAACAACTTAGTCCAGAAGCAAGATGCATAGTGCCTACAAGATGATAAAGTAAAAATCAAATATTTTGATTAATGGTGACGTACTTTCAAGGATTCTTGAATGTTCCACTACGAATTGGTCGACTCTCAACGGTAATTTCAAAAAATGTCTCGATTTCAAGTCATTAAAGTAACTTTCGACATTTGTTGACGATGCTGTTAAGTTACCATAACCAAAGTGTTGTATCATAATTCCTGTCCACAGTGGAAGTCTGAAACATTATATAATACATTTATCGCACAAAACTAGCACATTCATCCGAATAGTGTAATCGAAAATATTTAGGAAAATCAGTCGACGATGAGCTATGTATAGAATGGTTATCTTATGAAACCTTACCTTGTGCACAACCGCTTTAAAGGTTTAATGATCGTGGGTAAGTACATGATGTTGTCCCTGTCTCCTTCTTCATCACTTACAATGGATACTGCTTCTTCGTAAAGTTTGTCGATAATACAATGCAAAGTATTTCCTTCGTTGCGATTTTCGATATAGTCGTTGGTATCAATATCTAAAGAATTCACATCCATTTCAGATATAATACCATTTACTGCATGTTGTTCTATACCATATGCATATTTTGTCAAAAGATCTTTTTTGAATACCTCACATCTTGTTGGTCCCTTGGTATTCACTATGTTGCCTTCATATTGTGATAATGCGGTAACAAAGAGCGATTTGATAATATGTAATGCTTCATCAAGGTGTGTAGAAAGCAATATCTGCCCTACACCACGGATATAAAATTGACGTATTTTTGACCTATTGTTAATATTAGATGGATGAATTTCTCGCCAGCGACAAACCATTTTTATTAAATGGGCGACATCTATTCTGATAAAACACTTTGGCAACAATGATATATTATTATGTAACATCACTTTAGTGCAATTATCTATGTATATATCAAGATTTGAACAACCTGAAAAAGCTCTACAGATAGCACTTAGTAATGCCATTGAAAAGTCGCAAACTATTTCTTTAGGCAACTTGGCCCCCATGCGATGCCACTCCGAGAGCCAATAATGGATTGCGTTACTGTTATTCCTCTCTGAGAGCATCTGCGCAACTGAGATTTGCCCTTCGCTGGAATTCGGTAGTTTCGCAACAACTGCATACAGAAAGATATGTCCAGACAACTCTTGATTCGCCCTGGATAATTTTCTAACAACACTCCCAGTTGAATCAATACAGATCTTCGGGTAGGTGGTTAATGCGCAATATCTGTTATAAACTCGCGTTTGGTCAGGAGACCAATAGTGAACAAAGAATTTTAAAAGTCCAATCTCATGTACAATGTATTTAAGAGGATTTCTTTGCGCCATAATGAAGAGTGCTTGAATTGGGTCAGAGTGAATTCGATCCTTGTTCAAGTACTCCGACTTCGCCTTTCGTAAAACTTCTAAGCTCGGTAAGACAGGTGGTTCTTCATCAAATAATTCTGTAAGCTGACTGGAAAGCGATTTACGAACAACAGAAGCAGGTTTACTTTTTTCAACCATATCGGTACCAAATAATTGCCTCTCAATGCCAAACAAATTTCGTTTTTTCTTATGCTTTATATTTAAAGCGCCCTGTATGTTACATTTAATAAATACCCCATCATGATTCTCGTTTATGTTGTCTACATTATTTAAATTACAACGCAAGGTACCACAACACTCCGTACATATTCCTTTGATTATCAATTGCGAAGGTGTTTCTACATTGGTAGTGATATACTGGGAATGAAATTTCCAAATACACCGATTTCTAATTGAATTCCATATTGCTTTTGCGAATACGCTGGTCCAGAGGTTTTTTTTCAATTTTAAGTACTGCCTCTGAGAAATATAACCCTTAGATTTGCTTTTAATGTTGTAGGTAACTAAACTAGGTTTTACAGCTTTCCAATCCTCCATGGTGAGAAATATTTGAAAGTATCTGACATTGCTTGCGTTACCATCTGACTCGCTAAGTGAATCAACTGCTTCACTTTCAGAGGGGTTTTCTAAACTGACTTCATGGCAAGCTTCAGAGATTTTATTTGCTGAGTACTGTTTCTTCAAGTACCTTAAAGCACGAGTATATAAATTCTTTGTTGTAGTTTCGAGTTTATGTTCAGCGATTATCTTGAACCACTTATCAGACGAAGGCGCAATCACTTTTTCATTATCAAAAAGTAAATCTTTATTTTTTTCGAATATTTCTTCTAGTACTAACGTTATGGAAGACACCTTTCTTCCTGCCATTATGTTTCTTGTTTTGTGTATCTATAAGAAGAGATACTTCGTGTACACAGAATGTAGTCAATTATAAGAATAGAGAATTAAATGTTTTAAGGCTAGGAGTGAAGTATTATAAGATGCAGAACCATAACCATTCATGTTGTTTTATGGTTATGCAACTTATCTTACTACACCGGTTTTTGCAATTATCAACAGTTGTACTCGCTTTTTTAAACTTCTTTTCTCTACCCTTTACGGCTGAAATCTCGCTGAGCATTTATTTGCACTTGCGTGTGCCTTAGTACTTTTGTTTTCCCGGTAAACATCGGACTATCTGTTTATTAATTGCCAATAGCGCACTAGGCAAATAATTGAAATAATAACCAGAAAGAATTTGAATACGCATACAACAAAATACAGAAATACAAACACGTTATTTTTACTACATTTTCCTGTGACAAACAAATTGATAGTTGTTTAAAATGTTTCATTTCAAAATACACAGGAAGGAGTGTATACAGGGTGTTGAATTAGCCAATGCAACACAGCTATTTCAATGTAAAAATCTTAATATTCGATTACATGCTTCCCTAATTATTTTAGACAAAAAGGATATTTAACTTTTCTGTAGATTAAAAAAATCTACCTCCGTTCACGTTGTTTGTTTATATTTTACTTAATATAGCATGAAGAAAAATTGAAAATGAAAAGTGATGCCACAGATGAGTATATACAGGGTGAGTTTCTTTTCATTATTTGTATGGGGATCTTGGAAACCATAAAAGTTACACATTTGCTTAAATGGGGAAAGATTTGCTTCTTTGGAAGACTAATCCAGATACGCTTTTGTTGATTTAAGAAAATGCATGGCTTACTAGATATTTGTAAAAAAGTAAAATTCTCCAAAATCGTTTCAGCCCTTCAATTCGTTTATTTCTAAAGATAGATAAAAATTGTTCAAATACAATTTGTAGATAATTTTGTGCCGAATAACGTCACCGTACTAGTTTTTTAATTTTGCTTAGCATTTTGAGGTTATGAAGCAAAGTTGCATTTTTTAAATGGAAACAATGGTTGGCTATGACGTATTTTAATAGTGCATTTTTTTCTGATTGTAATGATAGAAGGGTTGTATCACTTATTTTGATAAATAAAGGCACAATACACGTTTTCCTATTATTAGGTTTGCAAAAAATCATATCCTGCCATGGAAAACAAAAGAAATTATTATCGACACACATTGTCACACCTTTTCAACACGGAGTTAACAGCTTCCCAATTTTACGTCCATTTACATCTAATCTGCTAAACGCATTAATAACAACTTCCTGCAGCTCCTGCATCTTTTATTCCTCCAAATACAAAAAAGTCTAAAGGTGTGTCGATAATAATTGTGTACATTTCGAACACTTACTGTAAATTTCTTTTGTTTTCCATGCAGGATGTGATTTTTGGTAGACCTAATTATAGGAAAACGTCTATTGTGCCTTTATTTATCAAAATAAGTGATACAACCCTTACATCATTACAATCAGACAAAAATGCACTATTAAAATACGTCATAGCCAACCATTGTTTCCATTTAAAAAAATTCAACTTTGCTTATCATAACCTCAAAATGCTAAGCAAAATTAAAAAACTAGTACGGCGACGTTATTCGGCACAAAATTATCTACAAATTGTATTTGAACAATTTTTATCTATCTTTAGAAAAAAACGAATTGAAGGGCTGAAACGATTTTGGAGAATTTTACGTTTTTACAAATATCTAGTAAGCCATGCCTTTTTCTTAAATCAGCAAAAGCGTATCTGGATTAGTCTTCCAAAGAAGCAAATCTTTCCCCATTTAAGCAAATGTGTAACTCATGGTTTCCGAGATCCCCATACAAATAATGAAAAAAAACTCACCCTGTATACATCTGTGGTGATACTTTGGCAAAAAATAGTAGTGCCATGGAATGGTTGACGTAAAAACAATCGTTGTTTGTCTGTCAATGAACATCATTGTAATGTATTTTATGTAATTTGAGCGTCCTTGCAGCAAGATTCAGACATGTTGAATGAAGTCATTTTATTTATTTAGTATTATTAATTAAACGATTTTAGTTGCATTGTGTAAAGTTTACTTTTCAATTAAATTAATACTTGTCAACAATTTCAAGACACCACCAATTTTTGCGAAAATGGACATTTTTATTTGCCTAAATATTTGCTTTCTGAAAAATTCAAAGTAAAAATAAGTAAATCAGTCGATTCAAAATTTTTTTCTCTACCAAAAAGTTAAATAGACTTTTTATCTAAGATAATTAAGGAAGCAAGTAATCGAATATTAAGATTTTTACATTGAAATCCCTATCCTATACCCTGTATAGTTTGATTCAAATAAAGTTGGGTAAAATAATGTAAAACATTATAAACATATTTTTATTTCTCCCTCTAAAGGATGGTTTAAAAACATAAATCTGCTGTGCAATTTATATTAGCCTATTTTTGATACACAATTATCTTTTGTTTATCATATTAATAACATCGTTTCGTCATCAATGACAACGTTGGGTTCTGTCATCAGAAATTGTAAAAATTTCAATAACGTTTTGGCTATCAGGACGTTGTAGGTAATTTGCCTTCGTTCGAGCGAAATTGGAATATGGGTCAATAGTTTGGAATCCGGTATACGACATACATAAATTCAGTATAGAACTAGTGCAACGAAAATATTGCAAGTACATCTATTCCAAACTCAATAGTTTTTATACACAAAGGCTTTGTGATCAGCAAGAGCTGTTGCTCTCTACTGGTCTTGATCTTGAATCCTTAGATGTCAGAAGAGTCGAAACAAGTTTGATTTTTCTCTACAATAACCTGCTACATAACCAGGTTGACGCATCTGAACTACATACTTAGTCAATTAAATTTTTTTGTTCCACGCTTAGAACTAGAAGCAAACTTACATTTTACAACCATACTATACGAACTAATGTATTAAAAAAATCTCCTCTTTATGTAATGACGTATAATTTCGATAACTTTATTGCAAGTTATTTTGTTACTCTATCAGTTAGACAATTAGAGATATTCTAAATTCTGTTTATCATCAATAATTTTGTAGTTATATTTATTAGTTCACACACTTGTTTGTTTATATTAATTTATGTTAATTATGTAATACACATTAGAAGTACTGTTGTCCTATAATTGGGTTCATTTGTAATCTGTTGGGCATTAAATGTTTATTATTATTATTATTATTATTATTATTAAAACGTATGTCGTGATTAAAAAGTAACATTTGTTACTCTGTCATTTTTTGTAATTATTATTTATGCGTTTTTGCTTTACTTTCATAAAAACAGTTTTTTTAACTATCTACAACTTGTACAGAAAATTATGGGTAATTTGATAATATTATGTAATAGATACTTTGCTGATTTAATAAAGACTTACGTCGCCTAAATCTTAGTTCGTCTAATTTTAAGAATGAGTCATATCCAACTTTATTTGAATCAAACTATATACAGGGTGTTTTTTTGCAAGCTTTAGTTAGACGTTTCTGGAACAGTCTCATAGGTAGGTTTCTGAAAATTTGAGCTTAGGGGGTTATAAGTTTTTCCGTTAAAAACCTGCGATCTTGATAAGTGATAAGATAAGATATTCATTAATCTAAAACATTGAAACAATTAACTTTAACGTGTACGTCTCTCTGCATTTGGCATGTATCTAAAATGATAATGTATGTAACAAAAGATCTGGCAAAATTTTCAAACACTGATTATAAAATTAATATTGCATTGTATATTGTTAACTTACTAACATAAAGTGACAATCTGGTAAATAAACAACATAAACTAGTTTTTTGTTCCCAATGGTGACGATAATTTAATTTTAATGACAATGAATTCGGCAGTGAATTTTTTTCCAAAACTTTTGTTACATACGTTATTGGAGCTGTGCGTAATGGTCTAAACTAAAAAGTTTCACTATAACGTATACACTGTTAAGAAAATTGCTACGAAATGTATTAATGTATTTTTTTTTAAATCGGCCAGAAAGTAGTACTTTCCGGATTATTTTTAGGCCAGAAAATGTCATTTTGTCGGACCGAGCCGGAAAGTTATTGTGATAGTCCGGTAAAAGTTTTACCGGACTCATTTTTACTTTACCGGACTCATTTTTACTTTCCGGCTTAGAATGGTCAATTGTTCTGCCCGTTTCTGGCCGATTTAAAAAAAAATATTGTACGTAATACGTCCCGAAAGTGATCTTTTACTGGACTCGCAGGCTTGCAGGACTCGCCTGCGGCTCGTCCTGTAATTTGCCTACTTGTCCAGTAAAAGATCACTTTCGGGACTTGTTACGTAAACTACTATAAAATCGGCAATAAATTGTACTTACCTTAAAAATAATCTGGTCAAAATCGTGTTAAATTTAAATTCACACACAAATAAACTTAAAATTACGGTAGTAAAAGTTAAAAAAAATTAAACAGTAACGCAACCAAAAACTAAAAAAGGAATTACCACTCAAAGTAATAGATAATAGACGTAAAACTAAAATTAAGAGTAAAATCACAATCCGAAAATCAATGTCCTATACACGCGCAAATGGTAAATTCATACAGAGACCGACAACCAAAAGTAAATTAACAGATCGAAAGAAACGTAAGAACTGGAACAAAAATCAAAAGAAATTTAAATATTGGTTTACCTGGACCTGAAGTAAAGAAATTATTATTTTGAGTAATAAAAATGAACAAACCGGGTAAAATGTTATCCCTTAAATTGCAGTGCGATAAACGAACAAAGAAAGTAGTGTGAGAATGCACCATTACCTGGCAATTTGCATTTCTTAAAATGGATTAAAATCTTTCTCTTTTTTCCAACCTTCGATCCATAAAATTGTCACTGAGGATTATTTACTGAAAAGACTATAAATCAAACTTATTTAAATGTCAGATTAGAATATTAGCATAGGTATTTGGTGTAAATAGATATTTCCTATAACTTTATGCAGAGTGGCCCGTTAATATCATCCCTTTCTTAGAAGACTTGTGATTCAGGTCATTTTTGCTACAATTTATTGTTGTACCGCACACATGCAGTCATGAAGGGTTAACATACATCGTAATGTAAACTAAACGTAAATAGATAAAAAGTGCAACTGCGCTCCCGTGTGTAAATACTTTATTTCGCACCAAAACAACCACTATATCGCAGTTCTTTTTTTACTGTCTTTAATATAGATAATAATAGTCTTTAATAGTTCCTTAATTAATAGATAGGAATTTTCCGAATTTGATTTTTGATTTGAATTTAGGATTTTTTTCTTTACCCAATCGAAAGATTTTACAATTTTATGATTGCCTGCAAAAAGCAAGAATTTTTCAGGACGTAGAAATTACTTCTTATTGAAATTAAGTTTTTTATTATTAGATTACCTTAGGATTTATTGGTAATATTGCCATGCCAGATACTGGAAACAAAGAAAGCCATAATTATTGTACCAGTGTAAAGACACCTAATAAGATATTGTTACCCTTCCACGAGACCCAAAAGCGAGAAAGCAATGGCAAAACGTAATTAAAAGCTCTAAGCAATAACTTGGCGCCGAGTACATTTTAAATTTTCTCCCACGTAAAATTACCTGCATATTGTAAAAATTTAAACAACTTTGTTAAGAGGGTCTAACCCTAACCAAAAACATGCCATTTTTGATCTAACGGAGATTATATTACGCTTTACACTACACCGCAAGGATTTGTCTCAATAAAGTTATTATTTTATTACTGCTAAACCTTATTTCTGAACAATTAGTATATTTTACCGACAAATACGTTCTCACGCCTTCAAAATTTAACTCCATTGATCTAGCACTAGGGTAGATAGTGTAGAAACCCAAAAATGTGGCAGAGTATTGCATAAATGTAATACTCCTATTCCGCTATAAAAAATGTTTGTATGATGTACAATACAACTTTGCAAAGCTCAAGTGTCGTAGACCTCTTTTTTGTAAGGGCCCAAATATTATATCCCAAAAGAAATAAATTAAGAGGTTGCACATTGGAAAAATTATTAGTATAGTATAGGAATTTTTGTGAAGATAGTGAATAATGTACTTACTATAATGTTATAAATTATCAGAGACATTAGATTATCTTATACTTATACAGGGTGTATAATTGGCCGATGCACCATAGCGATTTCAATGTAAAAATCTTAATATTCCATTACTTGCTTCCCTAATTAGTTTAGGTTTATACAAAAAGTCTATGTAACTTTTTTGTAGAGATAATTAACCTCATAGTGTTGTAGACCAATCAGACATTAAGAACAGTGTCACATGCACCAATCACAAGTTTCTTTAACTGATAATTAACCTCATAGTGTTGTAGACCAATCAGACATTAAGAACAGTGTCACATGCACCAATCACAAGTTTTTTTAACTGAAAAGAATGCATGGTACTTTTCTTGCCGCTACCTCATTGTTTTAGCAACCTATATTTAAAAAAATCAAATGTCATTTTGACAAAAGTAAAAAATTTGACGTATTTAACGCTTCATTCAGTTAATTCTCCAACCGAAGATCATTCGTTCTCAACTCTTGTCAGGCAAGATTTTTTGTATGAGCATTGATTGCTAAAAGGTAATTAAACTCGATCAAATTCTTGGGAAAAGAACCCTCGCGCTTCGCGCTCGGGTCTTTTCGTCAATTTGATCTCGTTTAATTGCCAAGCAACCAGTGCTCATACAAAAAAATCTTTCCGACAATAGTTGAGCACTTATGATCTTACTGTTGAAAAGAATGCATGCTACTTTTCTTGCCGCTACCTCATTGGTTTAGAATTATTTTAGCAACCTATTTAAAAAAATCAAATGTCATTTTGACAAAAGTAAAAAATTTGACGTATTTAACGCTTCATTCAGTTAATTCTCCAACCGAAGATCATTCGTTCTCAACTCTTGTCAGGCAAGATTTTTATTTTGTATGAGCATTGATTGCTAAAAGGTAATTAAACTCGATCAAATTCTTGGGAAAAAAATCTTGCCGACAATAGTTGAGCACTTATGATCTTACTGTTGATAATTAACCTCATAGTGTTGTAGACCAATCAGACATTAAGAACAGTGTCACATGCACCAATCACAAGTTTTTTTAACTGATAATTAACCTCATAGTGTTGTAGACCAATCAGACATTAAGAACAGTGTCACATGCACCAATCACAAGTTTTTTTAACTGAAAAGAATGCATGGTACTTTTCTTGCCGCTACCTCATTGTTTTAGCAACCTATATTTAAAAAAATCAAATGTCATTTTGACAAAAGTAAAAAATTTGACGTATTTAACGTTTCATTCAGTTAATTCTCCAACCGAAGATCATTCGTTCTCAACTCTTGTCAGGCAAGATTTTTTTGTATGAGCATTGATTGCTAAAAGGTAATTAAACTCGATCAAATTCTTGGGAAAAGAACCCTCGCGCTTCGCGCTCGGGTCTTTTCGTCAATTTGATCTCGTTTAATTGCCAAGCAACCAGTGCTCATACAAAAAAATCTTTCCGACAATAGTTGAGCACTTATGATCTTACTGTTGAAAAGAATGTATGCTACTTTTCTTGCCGCTACCTCATTGTTTTAGCAACCTATATTTAAAAAAATCAAATGTCATTTTGACAAAAGTAAAAAATTTGACGTATTTAACGCTTCATTCAGTTAATTCTCCAACCGAAGATCATTCGTTCTCAACTCTTGTCAGGCAAGATTTTTTGTATGAGCATTGATTGCTAAAAGGTAATTAAACTCGATCAAATTCTTGGGAAAAGAACCCTCGCGCTTCGCGCTCGGGTCTTTTCGTCAATTTGATCTCGTTTAATTGCCAAGCAACCAGTGCTCATACAAAAAAATCTTGCCGACAATAGTTGAGCACTTATGATCTTACTGTTGACAAATATTCCGAATCGACTGAACTTACTTATTTTTATTTTGAATTTTTCAGAAAGAAATTATTATGCAAATAAAAATTTCCACTTTCTAAAAAATCGATGATGCCTTGAAATTGTTGGCACGTATTAATTTAATTGAAAAACAAGTATCAAAAAGCGTGAAGTTGGAGGTACAGATACAAAATCTTGGATAATTCCGTTACGGCTTGAGCACAACATTTGTATTATACGGAAAAGATTGGCACACAATGAGCACAAAATTATAGCATTACAACATTTTGATTTTGGTGGTGGTGTACCTCCAGCGTGAAATTGGAGGTACAGATATACAATGTTGGATAACTCCCTTACGGCTTGAGCACAAAATTTATATTATACGGCAAAAATTGGCACAAAATGAGCACAAAATTATAGTGTTACAACATTTTGATGTTGGTGGTGGTGTACCTCCAGCGTGAAGTTGGAGGTACAGATATAAAATGTTGGATAACTCCGTTACGGCTTCAGCACAAAATTTATGTTATACGGCACAAATTAGCACAAAATGAGCACAAAATTATGGCATTGCTGCATTTTCGTTTTGGTGATAGTGTACCTCCAGCGTGAAGTTGGAGGTACAGATATAAAACGTTGAATAACTCCGTTAGGGCTTGAGCACAAAATTTGTATTATACGGCACAATTTAGCACAAAATGAGCACAAAATTATGGTATGGCTGCATTTTGATTTTGGTGATGGTGTACCTCCAGCGTGAAGTTGGAGGTACATACATAAAATGTTGTATAACTCCGCTACGGCTTGAGCACAAAATTTGTATTATACGGCACAATTTAGCACAAAATGAGCACAAAATTATGGTATGGCTGCATTTTGATTTTGGTGATGGTGTACCTCCAGCGTGAAGTTGGAGGTACATACATAAAATGTTGTATAACTCCGCTACGGCTTGAGCACAAAATTTGTATTATACGGCACAAATTAGCACAAAATTAGCACAAAATTATGGTACGGCTGCATTTTGATTTTGGTGATGGTGTACCTCCAGCGTGAAGTTGGAGGTACAGATGTAAAATGTTGAATAACTCCGTTAGGGCTTGAGCACAAAATTTGTATTATACGGCACAAATTAGCACAAAATGAGCACAAAATTATGGTACGGCTGCATTTTGATTTTGGTGATGGTGTACCTCCAGCGTGAAGTTGGAGGTACAGATGTAAAATGTTGAATAACTCCGTTAGGGCTTGAGCACAAAATTTGTATTATACGGCACAAATTAGCACAAAATGAGCACAAAATTATGGTACGGCTGCATTTTGATTTTGGTGATGGTGTACCTCCAGCGTGAAGTTGGAGGTACAGATGTAAAATGTTGAATAACTCCGTTAGGGCTTGAGCACAAAATTTGTATTATACGGCACAAATTAGCACAAAATGAGCACAAAATTATGGTACGGCTGCATTTTGATTTTGGTGATGGTGTACCTCCAGCGTGAAGTTGGAGGTACAGATTTAAATGTTGAATAACTCCGTTAGGGCTGGAGCACAAAATTTGTATTATACGGCACAAATTAGCACAAAATGAGCACAAAATTATGGTATTACTGCATTTTGATTTTGGTGATGGTGTACCTCCAACTTCACGGACCTACCATTTTCAACATTATTAAATCAACAGGCCTAAAGGTACCTTTACACTTACGCTCTTTCCTACGCGATTGGAGCGACCCGTTCCAGTCTTCCGCGAAAGCGTGCTAGTGTAAATGTGTATAATCGCACGGTTCCAAGACGCGTTCAAACCCATACGTAAAACGCTCGCGATTTTCGCGCAGTTAAAAATTTTTGTTGAATTCTATTTTCGCGTGGTTATTTCGCGCAGTTTTTGCATTTTGCAAAAATTGATAAATTCTATCCTGGTATCTTCATCTGGATTATAATTTATTAATAGGCTTCGGGTCCATATGCGCTTAAAAAGATTAAGATGTATGCATTTTATTAGCACCTAACAAAAAATAAAAACTAATAGAGTTTATTTATGCCTATTATTCCTAAATAATATAATAACAATCAGGTAGATGATATTGCCACATTTGTTGTTGAACAAATTTGAATTAAGTCGCGTTCAGGTAATAAAAACACTCGTTAAAACTGTTGAAAGTTTCAACGTTCCAAGAGCCACGATTATCACGCGGGAAACTGGACACTTTTCGATTTACATTAACACTTTTATCATCTGACGTTCCACGACACAGGCTAAAACCGCGCGATAGGACGTTGCAATTTTTAGGAAAAAATATTTAAGACACGACACTCTTGACTGCGCGAAAATTCGCGTGATTGGAACGGGGCGCTCCAATCGCGCAGGAATGAGTGTAAGTGTAAAGGTACCTACAATTAATTAAGATAAGAATAAGGTACAACAATTGAAATAATGAAAGTGGTGTACCGATATGTTGCGAATTCATAACAGGCCGAACTATAAAAAAATAGTTTCAATTAACACCATTAAGAAACATTTTCTAAATTCCATATTTTTGAAAAATTGCATTGATTTTGTTGTTGATATTTGCCAAACGATTTGGGAACTTTACCATTTGACCCATTAGTCACATCAGTAGTGACCCACATTACCAAGTCGGCATCGAGGAAGATATGATTTTAGTCCACTTATCGTATTTCCTTATTGGCTGGAGAATAATAGCCATAATTCGAGAGTAACTACATAGTTCCACTAGGTAAGCTTTTGAACATTTTAGAAACATGCTAATTCGTTCAAATAGAGCAACCGGAGGAACTATTCGGCACCAATTTATTTTCATAATATATTTTCATTCAAGCGGATTCTCTATTTCATAATGCAAAATGAAATCTGACTTACTTATGTAGTTTTGAAAAGAAACAGAAAAACTAACCTACTCCATAAAGTGTGTGCAAGGTTACATATTAACCTACCTACTTATATATTTTTGAAAAGCATTAAGAACATCCTCGAGTTTCAGTTTCAAAAATTGTTTTAAAAACTATAGTACAATTAGGTCATTTAAAGAAGAATTGCGCCGTAAAAAATGTATGGCTTAATTTCTCAAAACTGTTCATACATACTTATGGTCTACAAAGGTTTTTCGGTTATTATGGTTACAACTTATAACCATTGAACAAGGTACTAGTTATTCAATGTTATAACTTAAAAACCAAAGAAATTATGGTAAATTCCTTTTAAAGAGTGGAAAACGTTATTGAACACCAATATACACCTTGGGAGGGCAACGAAAATGGAATAGATCACACATGGAACTCAATGGAAAAAAGTACCTAAAGATCAAAACAAGTTATATACACCAAGGTATTTGAATGGTATGGAAGGAGAGTATACACAGACACACTCAATATGCAACGAAGTGGTCACCTTTGTGAACATAATTTGTCACGTTTTTATATTTGACAATATGAAATTTAGGTTATATAAACCTATTCTTGTGATCTTGTTTCAATTCGTAAGTTGACATTAAGTAATTCAACAAGTTTTTATACGTTCAAACTTGGTTTTTAATTAATCTAAAGAATCGAAATCATCGTGATCGTTACGTGCTTATGTCCTCATGGTTTTACCTATTCTTATAAGCACATAAAACGTAGACAAAATACTCGTTCACATAATGTTTACGAAATTAGCCGTAAGTAAATTTATGTGTTTGTGATACCGATAAACATAGTCCTAATCGATGTGATGATCCCACTACCGTGTTCGCCTTTTCATTCAAACTAAAGTTTTATTATAGCTACATTAAAATAGAGCAACCGCGAGCTTTAACAAGATCTGACTTTACAAAGTTTACCTACTTCTTAAGCACGAAGAAAAAGCGTATAAAGAAAGTCTTAACTGTATTACAAAGAAATTTCACAAAATCGCGTTTCACAGTATATTATCGACGGCCCACTTGTTGCGTCTACTTACTCACGTACATATTTAGAGGTTCTGTAAACACTTTTGTTATAAAATTGTTTTCTTAGTTTCCATTATAATTGCTTTTCCTTTTCAACGAGGCAATTAGAGCGCTTCTATAAGCAAACACATAAACGTGGTGTTCCCAAAAGCGGAATACACAGTTCGGAGGTGCGAATGTGTTTACTCATCATTAGTAGCATTGTTGAAATTAAAATTTAATCTACATCCTAAAAGGTACAAACCTTTCCCTGTGAAGTTGGAACCAAAACGATATGATATTTTTACTATATGTAGATGCACTGAACAAGGGATTTTTGTAATTCTGTTGCTTTTAGTAATTCTGTTCCTAGATGTTACTGATCGCTTCTCTTACTGTCTTAACGATTGTGTTATGGACTGAAATATTTTTATTCTACTTTTACATAACGTGTGTTGCATGTGCTTCTATTCACGGGGGCGTTACGTTTCTATTACGCATGTTTGAGATCTTGTAAGATTTATCTGTGTCTGTGACCGTTTAATACTGGCACTGCACTGTGTGCTTCGTTATCAAAGTATTCTCGATAGTTTCTGTGTGTTTTCTTTGTGTAATAGATTATTTATATGTTAAACCTCTACCTTCTTCTTCTCCGAAGCTAAAATCTTAGAGGATTTTATGAATAATATACGTGTATTTTTCTGCACGTATTCTAAATCGGTATTACTTCATTTTACTGCTAAAAAAAATGTGGCATGTATGTTAACACGTTTGACATCTTTTACCATGAGGTATGTTTTATGTATAGTGTCCATTTTGTGTAGGTATTATAGGATTAGATTTTTTATTGTGTACCAGATGTACAACTAAGAAAGGAGGCCGTCCATATACCCATTGCCTGTTAGATTGCCACATTTTTGACTATATCTGCAGTTCTATAAGAGCTATTGACATAACTTTTTTTTAAATGCTCTATTATTAATTTTTCTTCCAATACAAAAACATTTGTTATCATTTGAATTTCTTTTAGAAAAGTTGACCGTTTTGTTCTTTCCAGGGTCAGTTTACTGACTCTGGTTCCTTCCACAGTCAGTAGATTAATAGAGTACCGCAACCTCTGCCATATTTAGTCCATTCCGCGCTTCAGTCCTCCCTACACGCTCAGTAAGGTAGACGATGTTTTGACTAAATTAGTCGGAATATCCGAATTTAATAAAACAAATTGTAAAGAAGTATTATTTTACGATACTGTGGATTTACAAATTTTACTGAAGCGCGGAAAGGACTAAACATGGCGGAGGTTGGGGTACTCTGTTAATCTACTGACTCTGGTTCCTTCCAGAGTCAGTACTGGTTCTTTCAACAAATTTGCGCCCTCTATTGATAGACGGAGATAAAATCGTTGTGATTTTAAATTTGTTTGGTAATATCAAGTATTCCCTTAAAATCGAGATCAATCTTGACAAATTCAAGCAACCCGTTACGAGGTAACACGATTTTTCTCAATGACACGTGATATAGTTAAAATCAGTTAAGCTTGCGTATGCATGTACGTTATTATAATAATTTTGTTGCAATTCTCTGTTTTCTTTATTCATGTGTGCTAGAATAAAACAGAATCAAGGAACGTAAGTCTGCCATGTTAATATATGCGACTGTGATAATCGTATGTCGACACTTAATATAATATTCTGACATAGGAAATTAAAAATAATTTCCAGCATTTTCTGTTGGCCGCATTTATTATAAGATTTCACTGTTCAAACTTAAATAGCATGTGTGACGTGTGTGTATTTGCCTGGTAAACCTTTGTCCTTGTTTGAGCACAAAATTACTATTATTACATGACATAATCAAACATTTTATGTTTGTGCTTAAGATCATTGAGAGATGAAAAACATAAATCGGTAGCAAAGGAATGAATATTTGATTTGTAACCAACCTTGGAAGGTAGTTGGAGTCTCACAATGGCATCAATTTGGAGGCTTAGATAACAGTTACTTTACATATAATGTGATGAGTGACGAAGAGACAATATTTTGGACATTAGGTACCTACCTGACAACAATACTACCTGCTTGGGAAAACGCTGTTTTGCAGAAAGGATAAACAAAATTATTAATTACAACGAATATTTTCTACATTGCATATACCTCTCCAATTCAATTCAAATTCCGGTACTTTAAGGGAAATTATATTTTTCCACAAAAATCGCATTTTTGTGAAAACTGCTACACTATTTTATTAGAAAATTATCAACCAGAGCAGGGTTAAAATCGTCAGTAGGTAACTAACTGAACATAACTAACCGATTAAAAGTGACAAATGGAGTACCACAGGGTTCTGTACTCGGACCGACACTGTTTTTGTTGTACGTAAATGACATGCCTCAGACTTTACACTTAAACAGCAACCTAACATGCATATTATACGCTGATGATTCAACTGTAATATCACGTGAAAATAATTTAGATGACGCTATCAAACAGTCAAAAATTGCTGTTCAAAAACTAGGCGAGTGGTGTCTAGCAAATAATCTATTATTAAATAATAGCAAAACTAAAACACTAATTCTATCTCTACGACAGATACCTAAAAGTAACCTAGAAAGCGTTGACTTCTTGGGCTGCACATTGGATCCTCACCTTCGATTTGATACACACTGCTACAACATTTCACGTAAAATTAATAAATCCATCTTTTTACTAAGGAGACTTAGCTGTACTACTTCTAGAGCAGTCGTTCTAAGTGCATATTTTGCGCTTATACATAGTGTGCTAGCATACGCTGTTGTTTCATGGGGACGATCTTCTGACTGGCAGTATATTTTCCGACTACAACGCAGGGCTGTACGCATAATATATGGACTTAGCTATAGAGATGACTGTAGAGAAGCTTTTTTCATACTTAAAATACTAACTTTCCCATGCTTGGTGATATTAGAGGCTCTTTGTTACGCGAGAAAGGTCTGCGATAAATTTAAACACAATTATGATTACCATAACTACAACACCAGAGCCAAGCGAGACATCAGAATTGACTTCTGTAGATTGTCTAAATCACATAATGGTCCAAACTATTGTGCACAAGTTTTTTTCAATCGTCTATCGACAAATGTTCAGACTCTGCCTCCTAAACAATTCAAAACTAAAATAAAGAATTATTTACTTGGAAAACCATTATATTCTTTTGATGAATTTTTATCCTGTTATATTGACTGCTAATCTTACAAATTTGTTGTCTAGTAAAGTTATATGTGTTTGTTTGTCATATATACATATTTATTGTAAACGTATATTATTCTATGGACGAGTGTAAATACAATTTGTATGTAAACACAACAATTAACAATAAACAACAATAAACAATAAACAATAACTAATTAGGCATTATTTCCTCCCATATAAACTGAAAGTTGTCAGACAACGATTTATCTGCTACTTCTCTTATGGAAAGATGGTGTTTATAGGAGAAGGAACACCGTAATTTAACCTATAAGATTTGCCTTCACAAATCCAGATTTCTATAGAAGAATGTCAAATCACTGCACTGAAGTGTCTCCATTACTTATTGTAAATGAATTACAAAAGGTTTAATCTTAGGAGAACTTTCGTTTTTGTCAATAAATCTTTATTTATTATTCAACAGTCTTTCCTCCAAATCCTCCCTATCAAAATCTCTAAAATTCCTCTGGAACTCATTCTTCGGTATGGTGTCCCCTTTCTCCAACTATTTTGATTTAATCCGTTAGAAAAATGTCGTCCCTTAATTGTTTCCTTGCCCTTCGGATATAGAAAGAAAACAGTAGACGAAGCATGATAATGGACAAACATTTACAAACAACGTTGTTTTGTCACAATTTTGGGCGTTGCTTTTGGATTATTTTACGCAAACGATGCACAACTTTCAGATAGAATTTCGCGTTGACCATACGACGATTATGTGGCAGGAACTCACGTTTTTTCTTTGTTGGTTTTTCTGATAGCTTCGATTAGGACGCATACACCCATATTTCGTTACCAGTTATGATCTGTAATCACGGAACAATCTTTGCCACACATGTTTCATGCCCAAAACTTTATACCGAAAATAATTGTTTGACGATATCGATATCCCAGTACCGTCAGCATTTTCACTGACGTTATTGCCAATTGTTTACATGCTGGAAGTTCAGGACGGTCTCTTTAACGTTCCTCTCTGTAATATTTCCATCACTCACACGCTCCTAACCTCAATTTTGCCAAAAGTTAACATTTCGAATTTTGTGCTTTGGTTTCCCACCTTTTAAGCAAAGTTTAATGAAATGTGTTTGCTTCTTTTTTGCGCAAGTAAAAAATTTCTGAACGTACAAACCCGCTATACTACCTACTTTGATTATGGTTGATAAAAATGTAACGAGAAAGAACTTTGTCCACATATGTTTGTGATGGTGGATGATGAAAGAAATTAGAAATTAGCAATAACCAACACGCAGCTCATAAATTATTTGTTCATTCTAAAATTCCAAATGTAGGAAAATAATTTCATCTTCCATAATTTATTTCTGCCTTTTTCTCAGAAACGGAATAACAATTTTTAAATCTACAAGCACGAAACCAAAATGTGGCCCATTCAACTTTTTACTTTTCTGCAATAAGGAAACGATTTACCTTATTAGGTGGATGGATCCAAAATTATGCAAATAGTATTTAATTCTCCCGAGATGAAATTTCATTAAACCATCAGCTACTACGATATAACCTTTACGTTTGGGTTAAATAAAGTTTTATTGTAAAAGTGATCAACCGACAGATTTTCCTTATTCACATCTCATCTCGAATTGCGTTTAGTTTGTATTCTTTTTACAACTTTACATTGGAATCGAAAGTTTTGATAGCAATAATGTTTTACGCTGTGAGCGTACGGAATCTAGAGTTCGCAGTTTCAAACATTGCTATGATAGATTATAGTAGCTTAATTATGACAACGAATTAATGATTAATTGAGTAATCATATCTTCAGTTTGAAATTGTTACGCAAGGTAAATACATTTTTTCTATTGCGTGATAATAAGTAAAAGATACACAAATACTGACACATCAACGAGGGCGAAATGGTGGAGTTCAATGAAAGTCTTCTGTTCAAAGCCCCCTACATACAATATTAATTTACCCACTTTAGATATCCATTACAAGCATTAACAGGTTGTGTCATCTTTCAAGTTCAATGATAATATCTGAGGTTTTTGTAACGTTTCATTCAGTTTTTTAACTTGAAATGGAAAGCTCCATACAATATTACATTCTCATTACTCATTGTCATTACTCATTTACATTCTACTGCTTCTTAGAAGTTATAATGACTTCGTGGTGTACTGTTTCGTTTAATTATGGTAGAAGTAACTAGCATTGACTGTTATAATCCGTGCTGCTTAGTATTATACAGCATCATGCTTTGAAAAAATTTGCCATTCATTTACTTGAAAGTAATATTGTTACTGTATACCTTTACATGTGAAATGTGAGAACTAATATAAACGTTTGTGTCACTGTAATTGACAACATAGCGAAAATGTATGTATACTTTGTAGCGGAATATTTCTCTTCCACATAGGTGTTTTTATTAGATTCAGTAATGGAGATACATTCAGTGGTATTTGCGTAACATTTCAATTCCTTCAAGCTTTCACTTGGTAAGTTTTGTTAATGTAAATTTGATGTTAATTGTTAATTAGGCTCGTTAACAACCTTATTCCCAATCGTTCGAATGTGTGGTACAAGAACCATTCGGCTGCTTAGTATGAAAATTGTCCAAAAACACAAATTTTACAGGCGGGAAACCTGTTCTATTTATTTTAAAAAAGCCAATTGGCAAAGAAATTCATTTAGCTGGTTTTAGAAGTACTTATTTAATTGATTTTCGATTAGATGAAATGATGCTTTGTTTTGAAAGTTTGATATTAAATTTTCAATCCGATATGGCCTTGTGCAGAATTCAAAATAATAAAAATATTTTGTATTTTAGATACTAGATTTCAGAAACTAATATAATTTAAAAAATACTTGAAAAATCGTTGAAATAAGTGAGTAGAAGTGAGACACCTCGCCCCTCCACTTTTTTCAGACGTCACAAGCCCCGCCCACTATTCACCCACGTGAGCGCCAACATTTGGCCTTGAGATGACCTTCACCTTGAGATGACCTTGACCTTGAGATGACCGTCACCTTGAAACGACCTTGAAATTTGTTCCCGTTCTCTCCGCTAGTCTGGGAATTAGCGATAACGTGCTATAAATAAGCGTAATCGACTTTAGATAAGTTAGTTAGTTAGTTAGTTCTGTGTTACTGTATTCACCATGGAATGTTTAAGTGTTAATCAAATTTTGGGTTTGTTTCGCGACGGTGTTTTGTTGACCGACGAGCTGTTAATAAAGGCTTATAATATTATTAATTACAAGGTGGTTTGTGAAAATGATGTCATCGATTCGATGAGTATTTACGAGGAGTTGGTTCAATGTAAGTACTTAAATTATGTTTGTTTTTTATTTTTGAATTTAATTATTTTTATTGCAGACAAGAGATTGATAATCGAGAGACATGCCGTGAAGTCACCCTGCTACCACCCCAAGCCTGAAGATTATCAAGATTTTCAAGATTGTGCTAAAAATTATTACGGGATCACATTACCAGAAGGTAGTGTACAGAAACAACAAGACTAGCAAAAATGTATTTTCAAAATAAAAAGCTTTATTACCCTGTTTATTATTTAAGATACTCAGTACTACTTCAGCATCGGGAATGGAAAGTCAGTTTTAGCATCCTTTTTCCGCAATCGTTGCAGGCCCATCAGGCTGCGGAAAATCCTATTTCGTGGTTAATTTTCTTAAACAGATGTCAAAATTGTGTAATACTAATTTTAAAAAGGTTTATTGGTTCTACGATCAATGGCAAACACTGTACACGAATTTAAGTTCCTCAGCGGTGGAATTTCAGCAAGGTTTACCCGATATGAATATGTTTGACGGGTCGGAGCCGGTGCTTGACCTTGAAATGACCTTCACTCGGCTCCTACACATGTAAGGGTATTCCACCATCTCCCTTACACCCATTACTTTAAATTATACAAGATCAGTAATAAACAAAAAGGCCTATAATTCTAAGTAAGCATAAGTGGATACTAAAATGCAAATTTTGAATTTTGTATGACTGTATATTTGAAATGTGGAGTTCTGATTGGTGACACCTATGGAATTAGAAATTTGATTAAATAAATAAGATATGCTGTACCTACTGCCCTTTTAGATACGAATATATTGAGATTAAGTTCTATAAGGTTGTATTAGCAAAAAATGGGTGTTTCATTTCGGAGATTTTATGTAACTTAGGTGTATAATTTAGAGAACAGTATGGAAATGTTCAATTTGTAATAACGATATAATTTGTTATGCCTAAGGGCAGGAATTGTTTACAGCAATAAAGCCTGAGACTAGGAAAATATTTATTACATTTTATTAAATAAATAAAATCATTTAATGTCTTTTGGTTTCGGATGGTATGTACAGACATGTATTTCTGTTTTTTCAACTTGTACAATTTAGAGACAAATAGACAAAAACAATTTATTTTGCTGATAATCTTCAAATGTAGGTTTGTAATGAGATGTTTCATCACTGAGTTCCAACAAAACTTTAATTACCTATTGAAATTCCACAATTTATACAAATAATTCCCAAAGTTTTCAATGTTTCAACGTTTAGAGTAACTTATTCTTATCGATAGTCACTAAATTGCGACCTTTACGCTACACGTTAAATTTTCAAGTCTAATTGCTTAGCTATAGGGTGGTTCTTCTCCTCGAAAAAAACGTCAGGAAGACCCCAGATCTTTCATATCATATTATATCATAATATATATTTCATAAATATTTCATATTTCATCCAGAAAAACCAAAAGAGCGTCCAGAAAGCCACCCCGGGTGGCACCCAGGATGTCATCCAAAAGGACATTCAGAAAAAAGGCATTCAGGAAATCATCCAGGAAAGCCAAAAAGGCATACCCTCAACGAATCAAACCTAAGAAACAAATAACATACATAATTGTTTCTTTAAGACTCAATCTATTTCCAGTACCTACACCTACACCTATCCAAATTCAACGTTTTTACAAATAATTTCTTTTATTCATATACTATAAAAACAGTACATTCATTTAAAATTGTCATCTGTAGATTATTTTCCAAGATGCTTCATCTACGCATTTAGTTTCGTAAAATAAATATTTAACTTGCTTTATGATTAGATAATTGTTTCTTAGAGGTTAAATAATTTCTTGTTGCATATTGGCAATCTTGATAAGCTTCAAATGTAGGTTTGTAATGAGATGTTTCATCATTGAAGCCCATTTTTCTCCCTCGGACTGAGGTTAGATATTGAATTATATTTATCATCCAAAGCATGATCGTAAATCGTAACTTTATCTTGGAGACAGGCTTTTCAGTGTTGTGATTACATTTTTAAAGTTTTCCAGCCACGAGAACGAATTCGTTTAGATTTTCGTCTTCATTTTCTTGTTAATAGCGCTTCTTGCTGAGACGAAGAACTCAACTCGCTGGCGGTTTCATAGCTATTGTCGTCGTCTTTTACCTCCAGTTTTGGTAGTCGATCTAAGATTACAGATGTGACGTTTCGTATTTGTGCGTTACCGATAAGTACGTGGGGTACATTTATTTCCTGAATGTGCGATGCAAATTCTTGCCAACCTTGTGGGTTTGATGTTTTACGGGATGCATATTTACATATGCTCCTATACAATGGCACCAGGGTGCTGAAATCTGTTAGTCTTTGTGGCGTACAATTGAGCTACGAAAGCTCATTGATTTAGGCACCTCTCCAAGAGCTGAAATCACTGCAAGTGTGTGCATACATACACCACACCCATACGTTAAAAATTTGGCCGTTCTATTTCCGTTCCTAGTCGTTAATACATATCAGAGTGAGTGAAGTGCACGTTTGTTATTTATACGCCACAATGGTCACAATGGAGGAGGAATATGTTAAAATCATAAAGTCCCTTTTACATTGTGTTGATCTAGCGTGTTGCGTGTAAGATCGTGTTAAGTACGATTATAAATGAAGATAAATATACTGTAAAAACAAAATTTTCTGACGACTATGAAAGCGAATGCAAACATTGGATACAACAATTACTCTGTAGAAACACATACTGAAAAAACTTGATTTAAAAAGTTCTGCATGATCTAAAACTTTTAAAATGCAACCATCAGGTACTTATTAATTTTTTTCAGTCGTATACGAGGTTATTCAAAAAATATGAATTTTGTGAGAATATATTTAGCATTAACAAATGTGTTTTAAACATTTAACCATGTCGATTTACGTAACATTTTATCATCAAATATCGTTCTAAAATAAAACTAAAATGAAAATATAATAAAATAATTTAATATAAATGGATATGATTGCATATCTAAAGGCAGTTTTCAATTCTGACCAACTTTTCTTTATAACAATTTTCGAAATAGGAGTATTTTACTTGCACATTTCACAATCACAAATCACATTTTTTGACAAACCTCGTATACGAATGGAAAAAATTGATATCTGATGGTTGTATTTTGAGTTTTGGACCATGCCGAACATTTTATGTAGAATACCTTTTTTCCTTAAAATTAATAATTCCATATGGTTTCAACTTACGAAGATATACTAGTGTATACTATAGAATCTCAGTAATATATTTTTTAAATAAATAAATAACAAATTATTTGAACATGTGTTTATATTAATTTACTCTGGCTGCTTTATTTCACCTGGAAGTGTTACAATAACTTAAACAATTCGCGGAGGTGCCTAAATCAATGAGCGTTTACAGCTCAATTGTACGCTACAAAGACTAACAGATTTCAGCACCGTGGTGCCGTTGTATAGGAGGATATGTAAATATGCTTACGGGATCGTAGCGTGTCGTGAACTAGATCGATAATATTCGTATATGGAACGATGTCCAAATTTACAATTAGGTAGGTAGGTACCTACAATTAATTCCTCAGAAATAGGAATTTCCTTTTAAAAACCTCTTGATCGGCTATTTTATGTACACATTGCACGATGCGCAAAACAACGATTGCGCTGCGCATGTCAGAATGTACGCGGCGCAAAACCACGATTACGCTGCGCAAAGGCAAAAATGATACGGTGCGCACGTCAAATTGTACGCCGCGCGAGATATAAAGACGTTAACGGACAAAAAATGTACCATTCTTAAAATGTGATGGCTGAAGCAACAACAACGATAGATAATTTCGAATTGCTTCGAGCATTATCAAAATTAGGTGATAAGGAGAGACTCGCTTTGCTAGAATGTTTAAACGATAAACAGGTTCATTGCATTTGTGAGTGCATTTACAATACTTTGCAGGGTAATGTACCGTTATCAAAGTATCAGAAACGGCAACTCTCTTATCATAAAACAGTTCTAAGGAACCTGGCCGAAGGGGGTGAACCTATAAAAAAGAAGAAACAGATATTAGTGCAGAACGGCGGCTCATTTCTACCATTTCTACTACCTGCTCTGCTTGATGGTGTCCTCGAAGGTATTTTTTAATAGTATGGAGCAGGCTAAGAAGATGCTTCACGTGCCTCAGGAACTTATACAGCGGCTGAAAGCGCGCAATGGTACTGAAAAGAACATTTTATCACAGCTGGACGATGAAATGAAAGATGTACTCAATTTAAATTTATCCGATCATGACAAATGGCACCGGTACAATCAAATACTTCAAAGGTATTTGCATTTTTCTGCCCAACAACGTCAACCCCTCAGTATATCTCTTGAATCAAAACCGGAGGGACTTTCAAATGCAGACATAATAGCAACGCTACCCCAAACGTTTAAGAAGAAAGGAGAAAACTTTTTACGTATTTTGAAAACGTCAGGAGATGTCAGCTGGGACAAGCGAGGAACGCTTAAAATAAAAGGAGAAATCGTTCCATATACGAATATTATCGATCTAGTTCACGACACGCTACGATCCCGTAAAACATCAAACCCACAAGGTTGGCAAGAATTTGCATCGCACATTCAGGAAATAAATGTACCCCACGTACTTATCGGTAACGCACAAAGACGAAACGTCACATCTGTAATCTTAGATCGACCACCAAAACTGGAGGTAAAAGACGACGACAATAGCTATGAAACCGCCAGCGAGTTGAGTTCTTCGTATCAGCAAGAAGCGCTATTAACAAGAAAATGAAGAAGAAAATCTAAACGAATTCGTTCTCATGGCTGGAAAACTTTAAAAATGTAATCACAACACTGAAAAGCCTGTCTCCAAGATAAAGTTACGATTTACGATCATGCTTTGGATGATAAATATAATTCAATATCTAACCTCAGTCCGAGGGAGAAAAATGGGATTCAATGATGAAACATCTCATTACAAACCTACATTTGAAGCTTATCAAGATTGTCAATATGCAACAAGAAATTATTTAACCTCTAAGAAACAATTATCTAATCATAAAGCAAGTTAAATATTTATTTTACGAAACTAAATGCGTAGATGAAGCATCTTGGAAAATAATCTACAGATGACAATTTTAAATGAATGTACTGTTTTTATATATGAATAAAAGAAATTATTTGTAAAAACGTTGAATTTGGATAGGTGTAGGTGTAGGTACACACAAAGTACGGGGCTGCGCAAGACAAAATTTATGGTGCACAAGGCAGTAAATGTACCGTGCGCAAGGCTCACGTTGCTGTGAAATGTACTTAACATGCTCCAAACATATATGTAATTTAGTTTATGTTTTTCATATTGTACTTATCAAAAAGTAATAACATAAAGTCGACGTATGCGGCTGCCTTGTATTAAAAAACAGAAAGCGTTTTGCAGTTTAATGAGGAAATAGATTGAGTCTTAAAGAAACGATTATGTATGTTATTTGTTTCTTAGGTTTGATTCGTTGAGGGTATGCCTTTTTGGCTTTCCTAGATGATTTCCTGAATGCCTTTTTTCTGAATGTCCTTTTGGATGACATCCTGGGTGCCACCCGGGGTGGCTTTCTGGACGCTCTTTTGGTTTTTCTGGATGAAATATGAAATATTTATAAAATATATATTATGATATAATATGTTAATATGATATGAAAGATCTGGGGTCTTCCTGGCGTTTTTTTCGAGGAGAAGAACTACCCTATAGCTAAGCAATGAGACTTGAAAATTTAACGTGTAGCGTAAAGGTCGCAATTTAGTGACTATCGATAAGAATAAGTTACTCTAAACGTCGAAGCATTGAAAACTTTGGGAATTATTTGTATAAATTGTGGAATTTCAATAGGTAATTAAAGTTTTGTTGGAACTCAATGATGAAACATCTCATTACAAACCTACATTTGAAGATTATCAGCAAAATAAATTGTTTTTGTCTATTTGTCTCTAAATTGTACAAGTTGAAAAAACAGAAATACATGTCTGTACATACCATCCGAAACCAAAAGACATTAAATGATTTTATTTATTTAATAAAATGTAATAAATATTTTCCTAGTCTCAGGCTTTATTGCTGTAAACAATTCCTGCCCTTAGGCATAACAAATTATATCGTTATTACAAATTGAACATTTCCATACTGTTCTCTAAATTATACACCTAAGTTACATAAAATCTCCGAAATGAAACACTCATTTTTTGCTAATACAACCTCATAGAACTTAATCTCAATATATTCCTATCTAAAAGGGCAGTAGGTACAGCATATCTTATTTATTTAATCAAATTTCTAATTCCATAGGTGTCACCAATCAGAACTCCACATTTCAAATATACAGTCATACCAAATTCAAAATTTGCATTTTAGTATCCACTTATGCTTACTTAGAATTATAGGCCTTTTTGTTTATTACTGATCTTGTATAATTTAAAGTAATGGGTGTAAGGGAGATGGTGGAATACCCTTACATGTGTAGGAGCCGGGTGAAGGTCATTTCAAGGTCAAGCACCGGCTCCGACCCGTCAAACATATTCATATCGGGTAAACCTTGCTGAAATTCCACCGCTGAGGAACTTAAATTCGTGTACAGTGTTTGCCATTGATCGTAGAACCAATAAACCTTTTTAAAATTAGTATTACACAATTTTGACATCTGTTTAAGAAAATTAACCACGAAATAGGATTTTCCGCAGCCTGATGGGCCTGCAACGATTGCGGAAAAAGGATGCTGAAACTGGCTTTCCATTCCCGATGCTGAAGTAGTACTGAGTATCTTAAATAATAAACAGGGTAATAAAGCTTTTTATTTTGAAAATACATTTTTGCTAGTCTTGTTGTTTCTGTACACTACCTTCTGGTAATGTAATCCCGTAATAATTTTTAGCACAATCTTGAAAATCTTGATAATCTTCAGGCTTGGGGTGGTAGCAGGGTGACTTCACGGCATGTCTCTCGATTATCAATCCCTTGTCTGCAATAAAAATAATTAAATTCAAAAATAAAAAACAAACATAATATAAGTACTTACATTGAACCAACTCCTCGTAAATACTCATCGAATCGATGACATCATTTTCACAAACCACCATGTAATTAATAATATTATAAGCCTTTATTAACAGCTCGTCGGTCAACAAAACACCGTCGCGAAACAAACCCAAAATTTGATTAACACTTAAACATTCCATGGTGAATACAGTAACAGAACTAACTACTTATCTAAAGTCGATTACGCTTATTTATAGCACGTTATCGCTAATTCCCAGACTAGCGGAGAGAACAGGAACAAATTTCAAGGTTAAATTTCAAGGCCGTTTCAAGGTGAAGGTCATACCAAGGTCAAGGTCATCTCAAGGTCCCCTCGAGGTCTAGGTCGTCTCAAGGTCAATGTCATCTCAAGGTCATCTCAGGGTCAAGGTCATCTCAAGGTCTAATGTTTGCGCTCGCGTGGGTGAATAGTGGACGGGGCTTGTGACGTCAGAAAAAGTGGAGGGGCGAGGTGTCTCACTTCTACTTAAGTGTGAGCCAGCCTTACACTCCATTGAAGTGTGACCGTTCTCCAAAGCTTTTGTTCGATATGATTTGGCTGGTTACTGCAAGATTAAGTAAGGTATTGGATATGGTGGAGTAAAGCTTCGGCACGGAACTCGCATAAAAGAATAATTTTTTAATCAGAGACAAGCTTCACAAAGCAATAACCTTGGTTTTTAGGTTAAAGTAATATCATAACACCATGTATGATTAGATTTGTTCTATAATATAATGCCGATACATTGGATTTTAGGGCTAGGAGCATCGATTGAAGATCGATTACATATAAGAACAATGTATCCTGTTCGCTTCGAAGCCAAAATTTTTGGTTTTGAAGCCAAACGTAGCAATACTCAAAATATTACGATGTAATTGGACTTTTGTACACATTACAAATTCAGTTTGAGATTTGTATGTAGGTCAGAGATATAATTTTGAGATGTATTTTTACAGCAGTAAGATTCAAGTTTAGGTAAACTGTTAACGATTCTGGTAAATTCAATTTCTTGTTCTTAAATCGTACTTTTTTCCTTCCATGAGTTTTTATTTTCTTTTTCACATCAATAGGACTGTTAGTATCCTGTTTTATCCATTATGATACTGTCTTCACTCAAACGCCCAACGTGTTACATAACACGGTCTTGTATGGCAAGCCGTTTTACCATTTATTCACTACAGTCGTTATATGTCATTTTAATTCAAATCTACTTCCATGTCACTTGAATAATGAAAATTACGCTATTTTCGTTAAGAATAATGCAATTTTCATTCTTAATTAAAATTTACAAAAATTATTTTAAATTAAAATGAAAATGATTATGTTTTTCCTTTAATAAAGATTTTCTTGTAGCACATGATATTAGTTTTCAGGATATATCTAACCACAAAAGTTCATTTTCTTGCGATATGATATCCTTCTAACAATTTTTTATTGGAATGAATTCTTAGAGTTCGTTGCAATTCAATTTTAATTTAGTTTCTTATGACATGTAGTGTAGGTACCTATTTCCATTTTAATTTAAAAATTAAAATGTTTTCTTATGTAATATTAATTTTTATTGAACATGAATTTTTATGTCTTTTGACTTGTGGTTATGATAATTCTATTCGCATTCGTTATAACTTCCAATTTTAATTCTATTTCAATTTATTATGACATTGGTGTATTTTCATTTTAATTTAAAAATTAAAAATCTTCTAACGATATTCATTTTAAAGTTTTATGAATCTGTAGGTATTACCATTTGAGATTCTCGTTTAGTGTTTTTATTTCAATTCAATGTCTATTTCCATTCTAATTTCATTTCCATTCGACTTGAAGGTGTGCACACTCATAAGAAAGGTAAACAAAAATGAGCTAGCGCCCTCTACATTGGAGAGGAAAAAATAGATCTGTGCCTAAGTTTTTGTTTTATGTTACCTAAGCTATGGCCTATGTAAGTATGTATGTATAGAGTTACTATTATTTGTTCTCAATATATCTTTTGGAGCTTGGTTTTAAATTTTAGGAAGTACTATCATTATTTAAGTAATATTATAAGTTGACGAAGCGCGTTCGTCGTAAAATTGCGCCACCTACTATTTTAGAGTATTTTGGTCAGAAGTGTGTTAAAAATGAACAGTTTTTTGTAAAATCACAGATTTAATGTTACCCACAACGCCACGACTAAGGTCATCGGTAAATAAGATTGCTACATTTCATATTAGCGTTGATTGATTATTAGCCTTGTTTATATACATAAAGTAGGATATTAGTAATTTCCATAGAGAAAATAATATATTATTATTATATTATTAATAGAGAAAATAATATATTAATGGCACTTAAGTTGTTCAGATCTTAAGTTAAAGGGTTAAATAAGTTAATTTCTGATTCATACACCATGAATTTTGTGATTTTATAGTTTAGCCTCCGCAAAGTAGAGGGCGCTAGCTCATTTTTATTTACATGCGAATAGAATTATCATAACAACAAGTCAAAAGACATAAAAATTCATGTTCAATAGAAATTAATATTACAACTGTGGGACATAAGAAAACATTTTAATTTTTCAATTAAAATGGAAATACACTATATGTCATAAGAAATTGAATTGAAATTAAAACTGAATTGTAACAAACATGAAGAAGACAATTAAATTAAATCCCATGAAAATTGACCCATAGATTCGAGTTAATAGAGGAAATGGTATGATAACAGGTAAATTAATTGGCTAGGTTATCTTAACACCTAAATAAGTAAACGAGTAGTTAAGTTCTACACATTTAGTTATATCTGTTTAAAAATTAAATTTCATTCTTCTTAAGGAAAAACGAATTTACTTTTCAAATAAACATAACAAATTAGTTTATGTTGACATCAAATAAGTTAAACATTTAAATTATTCTTATTTAAACTTTTTGTGTACCTTAAAGTTGTTGTAACAAAACAGTTGTTTTAACTATGAATAAATATTTGCAGTAGAACTTAAATTGTAAATATAAAAACATTTTTATGGTATAATAATGAAAGCTTCCACAGTTCATTTTAATTAAAAATTATTTCTTTTGGGTTAACTGTGTAGGTAATGGTTTTTATTAATTATTTCCAAACGTTTCGAACACCACTTACAGGTGCCTTCTTCACGTGAAGAAGGCACCTGTAAGTGGTGTTCGAAACGTTTGGAAATAATTAATAAAAACCATTACCTACACAGTTAACCCAAAAGAAATAATTTTTAATTTTTATGGTAAATTAAAAGATAAATTGAAGTTTGGTTAATGAAAAATATACATTCGTTCAGGTAAATTCTTAAATTTTCCATAATAAGGAGCAATCGGTTTTATGTATTTTTTTTTCGTAATTAGAATGAAAATATGTATTTAAATTTTAATTAAGAATTCTGCGTCTAAAGTGAATAAATGGTAAAACGGCTTTCCATAGTCATGCGGGTTCTTATTTTCATATATTTAATAAGTGTTTATGTGACACAGATCGTCTATGGTCGTTACTTTTTCTATGTATTGCATTTTATCACTCCTGATGAATTCTCTTACTATAAATATCGCCACTACAAATAACATTTTTTTTTGAAAATTGCATACCGATCTACATATATTTTAAAGCACTGAATTGCTGTTTTTTTTTTGTTGGTACAACTACCTATCTTATATCATTCCATTCGTTACTTCTAATTTTGTGATTCATCCCTTGTAATTCAATCCCCGCAATGTCATTGATCCGTATATTACATTATATGTATATTTTCAAATTGGTTTGTAATTTAATACTTCTCATGTAACAGTATTTTCTACTTATCTCAGTAATCAATAGGTACTACATTTCACTTAATTTTTTTGGGAAGTAGGTAACAGAGAAGTGGGAATTATTTAGGGGGTAGTGCTGTAATGGACTTACGTTAGCAAACCGTTTACTTCTATTTTTTACAGCATTTAATCGTTAGCGTTACTTTCTTATGTGTAAGAGCAATGAATTAATTATTAAAATGTCATACCTATTATCTATCCCTCGAAATGTTAATTTATGGGTAACAGTGTAATGCGCTACAAATTCGAGCTTTAATGCGACATACAATGAACTTGTTCGTTCTACATAAATAAGTTACGTTGTATCAAGCATTTACTGGAACAGTGTCATTCATTCACGCTGCGCTGTTTACAGTGTTTACTGCTACGCTGTAGAGCGAAGCTTTCGTAAAATAGAATAGGTAAATATTGCATTTAGGTACGCATACGTTTAAAAATCCCTGATTCTTAATTTCTTACATTTCGAATCTTTGAAATAAATACACAGTCAAGTTACGAATGTTATAATTTATTCTAATGTTGTTCAATTTAGTAGCGTATACTGAGTAATCCTGGTTAGTTTCGAGTGGTTTCTAAAATTATGATAAGAACTGTTTAATTCTATACGGAGTGGAGTGTATCTAGGGATATAGATTATTTAGAAAGGTCCAAATTTATTAACCCCTATCCTAATTAAGTTTATCTACGTGAATTGCAAATTTATGAAAATGATTTAGCTTTCCTGTAACAAGTTTTTAGTTCAATTCATCATCTATAATACATTTTCATTGTCGTGGTGTGGACTAAATGTCACAACGACTGAATTTTTCATAGGGAATGCGCCGTATTTGCATCTAATTGTGATTACAATGCAAATTAACTTTATAATTGTACGGTACGATGTTATAGGAAATGGCAGTGATATATATTTCAATTTGTATCCTTGTGACATAGACGTTAAATATAAACAGAGTCGTATAATGTGATGTATTATTTCCGCCGCAGTTGCCAAGAGGGGTTGTTAGCATATGATTTATCTTTTAATGATAAAATAATAAAAAAGGTAAAAATCAAGTTTTTACAACAGTTTAAGACTTAATCACGGCATTGAAATATGAAATCTTCATGAAGGACATCCCCAGATAGAAACGCAATTGATGGTAGTGATTTGGTGGCGTTCTAATCTAATTAAAAATGTATATATGTGTCAAAAGGACAATTTATTTAATGAAAACATGTTATTAGGTAGGTAACTCATTTCCTAATTTACGTTTCGATCGTTGGCCGATAGAATTGATATTACCATTGTCTTAAATACAAGGGCGGATTTAGGGGGGGGGGGCATAGGGGCCATGGCCCCCCTTTGGGTTATTTTTTGTTTGACGATTTCATTCAACTTTCGGAAAAAAGATGTATGTGTTGTGGAACGCCTATTGTGTAATGCATTTTGGCATCACTAACATAGTGCCACCAAATAAACAAAGACCCCGGAAAATATGTGAACTAAATTTAAAGTAATTCAAACTGGCCAATAAAAAGTCTTGAAATGGGCGTGGTACATTCAGCTCTAGTATACATATTTTGACAGTTTACGCTTCTTGCTTCTTTATTTAGGTATGGAACAAATTTATTTTGCATTTGAATGTACTTCGTAAACATGTAGCTCCCTCGACCACGCCTTCTCAGGGCTTTGTTTACTTGGTGGCACTATACCTAAAATGATAGATAGATTTGCGTCAAAAAATCAACGTTGTTACATAATTATTTAAATATGTATTCTATTTTCCTCGGTCAATACTGAGTACCGACTTATTAATCGGCATCGTCGGTACTGGATACCGACCCTAATCAATTCAATATACAATAATTTGAACAATTTTCAACATTTTTCAAAAACCAAACGATACTGAATTTAAAAAAACGGTACGTAAGGGGTTCAAGTCTTGTTAGACCCAAAGAAAAGTTATTGCCCCCTCCCCATAGACAATGTCTGGATCCGCCCTTGCTTAACTTAAATACAATAGTAAGATGTTTGTATGTGATTGAACTCTTGCATTGGAAATATTTGGACACTTTCTTGGCAGATATTATTTGTAAATATGAAAATTTTTTATGGCATATTGGTATTATTGGCGAAATAAATCGTAGTTAGGTGTATCATATTACATACAGTGCGGTCCAAAGGTATGGAATAAATTCATTTTTAGCGTTATTATGTACTTTTGGGAAAAAACCTGAAACACGTCGACTTTTATTTATAATTTACCATTTTCTCGTATGAAAGTCTTACCACCATCTTGCACCCCCTCGGAGGTATGAGCAACCCTTAACAAAATTTAAATACGAACGGGTGGCTTGTGGCACCTTGTTTGAAAGGGATTTTAAATCTCTATTCAGCAATATAAAAAATTTTAAATTTGGTACACTCGTAACTCAGAGATTGAATTTAAAAAAAAAAATAGTGTATTTTTCAACATGTTTTACAAGAATTAAATTAAATGTTCAAAGTGACCACCAGTCACTTCTTGAAAAATAACTAAAGGCGATCATAAAATTATCTGTTAAGGAAAAAAGCGTTTAACATAAAATAACAAAAAATCTATCTAGCAGCTGCTTCATATTTGTAGTTATTTTTGGCAGACGCTTGTGTATTGCCAAATTTTGTTTGTGTGTGCATTTCAGTAAAAATCATGGCTCAGTTAACAGAAACACAGAGAATAGACATTTTAATTATGAGTTACTAAAGAAACTCAAAACCTTCCCCATGGAACATTTAATGTCACTTCTATTTAGTGAATGAATACATTTGTGAAGTAGTGCGACATGTTCCGACAACTAGAACGTTGTCATCATCAGGCTTAAACTAAAATAATATAAGGTAACATTGAGTACTATATACTAATACTAACTAGTACTTACAATGGTGGCATGAAAGCCCTCAGTTAAGCTTATACAGTTAAAATTTGTAAAAAAATTTTTTTTTTTAATGAAGCTAAGTCCGGAAGGGACAAAAGCTCAAAATTGGCCGACAGTTCATTTCTGGAAACAAAAATCAATTGATTAATATAAGGGAAACCAGGAGAATAAGGAACTCACCAAGAAAAATAAGAAGTGAAAGCGGAGGCCAACAACTTTCACTTATTATTTTTCTTGGTGAGTTCCTTATTCTCCTGGTTTCCGTTATATTAATCAATTGATTTTTGTTTCCAGAAATGAACTGTCGGCCAATTTTGAGCTTTTGTCCCTTCCGGACTTAGCTTCATTTTAAAAAAAAAAATGTTTACCAATTTTAACTGTATAAGCTTAACTGAGGGCTTTCATGCCACCATCCCAAGTAACACAGACATATTTATATAACATGTATGAAATATTTTCTAGAAAATATTGTAATCTACATAAAATATTACTTTTAATGTTTAATACATTTAAATAATATTTTATAAATATTAGTAATTCTCATTTTTTATATTATTAAAACGTTCATGTAATATTTTTTTAAATATTTCAAAATGATATTAAAATGTTTTATAAATATTTTAATAACGTGTTTTAAAATGTTGTTAAAACATTCCTGCAATAGTATTTAAAATATTACTAAAATATTATATTAATCCTCTTTTAATATAATTAAATATACTTAAAAAGTTTTCTAAATGACTATTTAATATTTTTTCCACTTTTAAAAATATTTTGTATACTCGCTATTTTTCATTTTAAAGTTAATTAAATTTTGGGTGTTAGGTCTATTTTTATGCTTTATAAACATAATCAATGCTATATCTCATAAAAATAGACCAGCAATGAAACTGCTTTCGAATATTTTATTTATTGACTAAGCTCAATTTTGAGAGTAGCCATTTGTGTAAATAGGCACAAAAAATCTAGAATATTTATATTTTTTGGGCCCTCATAAAATGATGTCAGTTTTCAGTGCTTGTAGGTAATTAAAAAAAACTTTAAAATACCTATTCTATAGCAGTAATAATAATAATACACCGTAATGTGTAGATTGTTGAAAAAATGAATTTGTTCTAAGGTCATGGTACTTGCATACATAATAGGCACACTATGATTCCTCCATATTTCTTACGATTTTTAAACTTATTGAAGGTGCAAACAAAAGTTAAATGAACAACGTTGTGAATAATATAATTTATGTAAGATAAATACTATATACATTTAGATTATGTAATTATATCTTCAAGTACCTCTTCTTCAATATCCTGTCTGTTTTGACTGTAAAAAAAGTAAGTGTGAATTGTGATGACTATCTTGTAAACATTAAAATATAGCAAAAAATATAACAACTATTTAAATAAGACTTATTATATTGCGTAAATCTTGTCATGGCAGCAATTGAAATGAAAATACTTAAGACAAAATCGAAATTAATTACTAAATTTAATAAAATTTAAAAATTTTTAATTGAAACTATTTTAAAAAACAAAAAAAAACTTTAACCTACTTGGATGCACTGGATTTCTGTCTATATTTGGAGCGCACCAACCATTCCTTCACATGTTTGATTATATCTGCTTCAGTAGCATTGGTAGTTGCCTCATTAAAGCGAACAGCTTCTAGTAATTAAACAAGATATAAATCATTTCGAAAACAAAAAATTAATAAATGTATGGAGAATATAGTGTTATATACACCTCTTCCATTAATTTAATTGCTCAAACTGTGTGTGTGCTACCACATAATTATGAAAATTTTGGTTTTGAGCAAATGCGTTGTGAATGATAATTTAAAGTTTAACCGATTATCTTGTTGAACTTGGGGTATAACTACTGAATATACTCCCAAATTCATTTAAACAAATTCCATTTTAACGTTTTGAGTACATAAATTTAACTAATTAAATTTTTTTAAATGGATTTAAAAGCACTCATGTATCTTATACAAACTATAAGCATACATATTACAGCTATAATCTATTAATTTCAAGAATATAATTATTTCGTAGAACACATTCATACAAAGATTGCAAAACTTGAATGAATAAATATTTTTATCGCAATTAGTGAATTATTAAAAAACTGTAGGTCATTTCTGGTAGAAATCGTGTTTTTTTTTATTTTATAAACGTCCTACTCCCCACACTATATAAAAGCTGTCGCTACATACTTATAACAACCTTAGCCACCAGCAGTTCCTTGAATTTTCTTTTTCCTTTTTGACCTTCCCAACTATACATCTGACCAATTTCATTTGTTAGGATTTGAAACATCAACCTCTTTGTTATGTCTTTTACTGAAGCTCCTCCTACTCGAGATAGTTCTTTTGCCTACAATCACAAACAGGAGCATATATTACTAAAAGGCAGGTAACATTTCGTATAATGTATCCATGGATATTAATGGAATAAAATCATTAAAAAAGGGGCTGCTTCAATATAAACAACTTTTACTTTAATTACTGGATTAAAGACTTCAAATTTATGTATCTAAGCTTTAATTTTAAAATTTATAATATAGATAAGAACACTTTTATTATTTGGGTTAATGGATCCAAAAAACAATCGTAAAATTTAAATTTAAGCTTCTTTTTAAGTATTTTGTACTCGATGTTTCGCACATGATACGTGCTTCTTCAGGAGAGAAAATTCAATTTAAGAAATCTTGATTATCACCATCATTTCATAGAACTAAGTTAATTATAAGCATAAGGCCTAATTACGGATTAAAATAAACGAGTTTACAACAACATGGACGCAATAACCCAAATAATAAGTGTTCTTACCTAAATCAAAGTACAAGCATCAATACTCGCAGTTACTTACATTTATACCATGCTGTAATGATACAGAAGTAATAAAACTCACCAAAACAATAATTTCTGTAGGGTTCTTTAATATTTCTTCGACATGATTAAGTTTATCCTCATTTTCAATTGGAAAAATTGCCATTTTTTCTTGTATGGCTGCAGTAGAATCCATTACATTTGAGATTTCTTTACTGGATACATTTTCTTTCATTTTCAAATAGATTTCTTGATTTTCCGATATTTCTTTAACGCGTAAATTCAGTATATGTAGCTGTCTCATCACTTGTCTTTGAAATTCTAAAAAGTTGTGCAATGAATAAACGAAAAATAAATATAGGGAAATACCGGGTGTCCCAGAACTGCCGCATGATATTTTAAGGGACTATTTTGGAGTGAAACTTTAAACCAAATTTGAAATAAAAAATGGATGCACGATATTTAAATAAATGTAAATTATTTCTTAGCAACTAATAAGAAAGTTTTGTAATTTGTTCATTTCAATTCTGTACATTTAAATATCTTGCATCCCTCGACATTTTTTCTTTCAAATTTGGTTTAAATTTTCACTCCAAAATAGTTTTTTTAAATATTATGCGACAGTTCTGGGACACCCGGTATTTAAAAGGCATGAGCTGGACGGATACTTTAATATACTTAGTCATTTAGAAAAAAACTGTTATCGTCATTGTAAATATGATCAACCATTGATTAACCGTAATCAACCAAATGGTTTAAGCTCGCATTATGTATACCTTTATTCTCTTTTACAAGTTGTGTCAGTATTGATTTGAATTCCAATAGGCCATCGACTTGATCTATGTCATCCTAAGTACAACATTTTTAAAAAAATTTTTATATTTACAGTTCAATTAAATACCTCTTGTTCTGAAGGAATTTGTGTAACAGTTATGGCATTTGTTTTTCTTACTTGTGTTTCTAAAAAGTAGAGATAAATGAAAGTCAAACAATAATTCCTTAAACATGTAGTAAACACCCATGCAATATATAATAATACTGAATTGAATATTTTTGTACTATAAATTAATAATTGCTTGAGGGATATTCAAGTTACAAAAAGTATGAAGTGAAACTTACGTTTGGAAGGGTTTTCATCCAGTCTGGGTACGGTAGGCATCACTGGGTAATGCACTTCATCATCCCCTTCATCGTAGTCGTTAAAATTCTTTTTTGTTTTGAAACGTAAACCTTTTCCTAATAATCCTTCCTCACTAGATGTAGATAAATTGTCCCTATCTTTGGCTCTATTGCACTTAATTTGTGCAACTAGTAAATCCTCTGCAAGCACAATTAAATAGAAATAATTATTTATCAATTTATTAAATTAATTATCGTAGAAGTTGAACAAAGATCTAAAGAAATATTTACCAAATGTTCCCAAAATTTTAACTTTAAAAATGTTCCATTCACAACCAGGAGATTGTTTGTTCTTAACTGCTTCAATAATACTTTTTTTATTGTAACTGAATGGCCAAAAGCATTCCATAGACTGGCTTACAATCCAACTGTTTGGTACTACTTCGACTGTATTTTCAACAATAAAATGAACGACGCACCAAGTCATTGTTGAAAGTAGAGGTACCTACTTGCATAAAATCATGTTAAACCTAAAAATAAAAACACAGCAGAACATTGAACATAATAATCGGCGTATTCAAATATTAAATTTAGGAAATATGTAAACCAAATTGGAAAAATAAAACTAAAAGGAGAGTAAGAAACAAATTATTTGAATATCACGAATGAAGAAGTGGTAAGATCACTGCTTGATTATTATCAAATGGCATGTAAAAGAGTTTGCTTTTTATTTTTAATAATGGAAATGTCTTTAAACAAGACATTTTCAAAGTGTTAACTAAAAAAATTCCTAAATTTGTAGAATCACAGGGGATCTTAAAAAATGCTTTCTTATCCTCAAACACTTTACCAATAATAACAAGGGAATTATAAGAATAAGATGCAATATTGTGCACACGGACAATATCACTATTTTCCAAAAGCACATAGCAGTCTGCAGAATTTAATTTCAATGTAAAATTTGACATTTCTAACATTTTGTATTGTGGCGAATGACAGGCAGGTAATAATGGTCCTTCAAAATGTTCTTGGGAAGGTAACGTTAATTTAGATTTCACTTTGTAATCTTTAGCATACATGCCCTCTAAAATTCGATGAACAATTTGCTGAAGAGGTTTGTAACTAGTTCTTAAAATTTTTTTGAGAAACTGCATATAATTTTCGAAAGGAAACGCTGAAAAATTATTTAAATTTCCAAATCTTGTCACATCTGTTGCCAAATGTAAAAGATTATGCACATTATGTGCAACAAAGTCGGGTCCATAAATATTTAATGAAGTTTCAACAAAACATGCAAGTAATGAGTTAGCGTAACTGATCATATCTGGAATTCTAATCAAATCGTCGTGACACAAAATGGTAATTGCTGCCGATAGAGTTAAAAAATGGTTATAAATTGAAGGTTCAAGAATTTTTTTAAAAATCACTGGCCCTGTATATAGAAGAAGTAATTTTAACTCAGTAGCTTTGTATCGTTTAGATTCCTGAAGAGGTCGAGTTTTTCTGGCAAATTCTATAGGAACAAATTCTTTAATATTTTTTAAGTGCTCTGATGCTTTTTCAATTTGAGAAAAGGATAACTTTAACGGTTGTTTTCCAAATATCCAACCATATTTTTTATGTGTTAGCATCCTTTTCATTACACCTAAACAAATTTGATGCATGTAGTCTAAAACTACATCATCAACCAAATTGAAATTGGGTAATTCTGTCAGAACACTAGTGCCTACATGATGATCTTCATCTAGTTGTTTTCGAAATGCATCGTCAGTTCGTTTTTGTAAATTGTGAATGTCCAAAAAGCATAATACATTGTCAACCATGTCACCTTCACAGGTACATTTGGTACATGAATGACGTCCATTATGTCCTTTTATTTTTAAACAATATGTTTTAGCTGGTACATCACAAACCAGCATTTTGACTCTAAAATTATATCTATTATTTTCAATAACCAAACCATTACTACTTAATTCGTTGCATTCATTAACAAAATCCTGTAAATATTCATTTACGTTCTTCGGTTTCTCCTTGCCGTAATAAAGAGCCACCATAGTCACAGGATTTTTTATATCGAGAAATGTTGGTTTAATTAAAATTGGCCAAAGACAATCAGATGTGCTACTACTTATTGGCAAACCGTCAACATTAACGGCAACTTCAATTGATTTTACATTATGGGGTATCGTGTAATTATAATGTGTAAGCAAATTTGTTATGCTTTTGGCAATTCCAAAATAATAGAAAATACCAGGATTCATTTCTTTTGCCACCACATTTCTAGGAGTACTTAGAATCGTACGTGGATCTTTTGGCAATTTCTTTAAATCTGATATATCATCAACTTTTTGTAAAATCAATAAAAGCTTTTTTAAACTAGTATGCGAAATATTTTCCTCGACTGTCCAGTTTTGAAGGTCTGTTTGAAAATCTGTCGGGCAATTACTAGCAAAATGAAACCCTTCGGACTCTAAAGACTGATTACCAGATAAAGTATTCTCAAAATCACTTTCAGTATCATTAGCATAAGTAGAATAATCGCTCAATAAAGGTGAATTAGTAGTACTGTTACTATTATCGTCATAAGACTGAGACATACTAAATGTATTAGGATAAATACTAGTGCTATTATTACAAATAGCATCGTCTGTACAAACTGAATTCGACATACTGCAATACATGTAATTATTGACTTTCGATACTTTACTTGGTTGCTGATTTATAACATCGGCTAAGTTTGAACTTAATGTATGTTTTATTTTGTTATTTACTACATGTTTAGATAATTTAAACTGTGTTTCGTTGTTAATTAAGGACATAGAAGCATTTGTACACTGTAAGACCTGTTTATCAAAATTCCTTGATTTACTTTTTGCTTTAGGCATACTTACTTATTTAAGTTAAACACTTTTTTTATACGAAACAGCAAAGAGAAACAGTAAGGATTAAAAGTTAAAAACAAAACGCCACCAAAAAACCGCCAAAGGTGATTAACCACGATTAAGTAAGGTTAGAAAATAGAAACAACGCAACGGTTAAGAAAAAAAGCGCCTGGTGTCAGCCAATTAAAACTGGTAACATTTAAATCTTTCGCGCCATTAGTAAATAATTTTACCCGATTATATTTTCATTTGATCAACTTAAACATTTTTTGGATTAAGGTCAAATCAGTAAGATTTATAATATTTTTCTATTCCGGGTATTTATTTTTAATATAAATAATAGCAAGCAATTTTTTTTAATTGCAAAGGCTACTGCTTGTTATTAAACATTAAAAAGTTGTTAAATATGATTTTCTGTAAGAACAATTTCTCTATTATTTATATGTTTCACAAATGGTCTATATACAAGTATTTTTAAAACATTTGATAATGTGATATAAATATTTAGTTGATAATATTATTGAGTAATGTTTATTTGTCATAAAAATAAATATTTATAATATTTTTTACACATTCGTAACCTTTTCCAAATATTTCTTAAATATTTAATGTTACTTGGGATTGTAAGTATTAGTTAGTATTAGTATATAGTACTTAATGTTACCTTATATTATTTTAGTTTAAGCCTGATGATGACAACGTTCTAGTTGTCGAAACATGTCGCACTACTTCACAAATGTATTCATTCACTAAATAGAAGTGACATTAAATGTTCCATGGGGAGGGTTTTGAGTTTCTTTAGTAACTTGTAAATTAACACCCCATTTTGTGTAATTAACCAACACCAAGATGGAATCAATCAACTTCAATTTTAATTATGATTGGATGTGGTAATAGAACAAGAACTCAAACGGAGGTTTGTGAAATGTTTAATACTAAATACCCTGATCACCACATCTCACAGTCTACAGTTATTAAAATAGAAAGAAAATTTCGTGAAACTGGGCATGTAAAAAATATGAAAAAACGAGGTAGAAATACATCGGGCGAAGCAAAAAAATTAGATATAAGTACTGGTAGAGATCGAGGAAAATCCGCATAAGACTACAAGACTGCTTGCCGCCGAACTTGAAGTGAGTAAATCATCTATTTTGAGAACGTTGCATAAAGAAATAGAAATACCATCCTTACTTCAGTTAGTGCAGGAATTAAGTGAGGATGATTTCGATCGAAGGCAAGAATTCTGTGAATTAATGATGGAGAGACTGGCAGCAGATTTGGAGTTCTTCAAGAAAATCCTATTTTCTGATGAGGCGACGTTTCAGTTAAACGGAACGGTTAATAAGCAGAACTATCGCTATTGGAGCAGGGAAAATCCTTATTGGATGATGGAGGCTCACACTCAACATCCGGCAAAAGTGAATGTTTGAGCTGGTATCATTAACAATACAATATTATTGGCCCCTATTTTTTGAAGGCATAGTTACTGGTGCGGTGTATCTAGAGTTTTTAACTAACTTTTTAATACCTACATTGAGACGACTGTTTCCGGATGTGAATCATCCAAATGAAATAGATAGGTCCATTTGGTACCAGCAAGATGGAGCCCCGCCCCATTTTTCACGTGTCGTAAGAAATTACTTACACGAAGTTTTTCCCAATAGGTGGATTGGAAGACGTGGAACTATTGAATGGCCGCCTAGATCCCCCGATTTAACTCCACTCGATTACTTTTTATGGGGATATTTCGAAAGTGTATGTCACTCGACCTGCCACTATTGAGGAGTTCAAAAATAGGATAGGTACGGGAAGAATTAGGAACATAACCCCTGACGTCATCCAAAATGTTCTTGCAGACTTTCAATATCGCCTTGGTTATTGTCAAGAACTGACTGGTGGTCACTTTCAACATTTAATTTAATTCTTTAAAACACGTTGAAAAATACACTACTTATTTCTTTTTCAAAATTCAATTTCTGAGTTACGAGTGCACCAAATTTAAAAATTTTTATATTGCTGAATAGAGAATTAAAATTCCTTTCAAACAAGGTGCCACAAGCCAACCGTTCGTATTTAAATTTTTTAAGGGTTGCTCATACCTCCGAGGGGTACAAGAGGGTGGTAAGACTTTCATGCGAGAAAATGGCAAATTATAAATAGAAATGGACGTATTTCAGGTTTTTTCTCAAAATTACATAATAACGCTAAAAATGAATTTATTCCATACCTTTGGACCGCACTGTATGTTGAATCCTGAAAAAATCTAACTTGTGCTGTAATAGAAAAAATTACCGTTTAATTCTCTTAGATACAAGGTGTGTGTTCCCATCCAAACACGTCTTGTTTTAAAACTTCCATTTAGTATCACATTGCTGCCACGAAATACAGGTATTTTGAATTTTAGTTACATTGTTATAACAACAAGAGTTCCACTACAATAACCACAATATTTATAAACCGCTCGCTTTATTTTAATCTTTTCCCTAGTGAATGAAAAGTGAATATCTGTTTCGATCAATTTAGTAGCTCAAGAGCTTAATAATTCTAGAGATTGTTAACCTCTGCCTAGCAAATTATCGTATCAGCCAACGCTCACCCGCTAAATGTAGAACTCTCATTTTCCTCTAATTTTATGTATTTCCTAATTGAAAATATTCAAAATGAATTTTGAAAAAACCATTTTTCTCTCACTATAAATAGAATGAAAGTGAAAGCTGAGCAATTGAATATAATGCCTAGTACACGAGTTAGAAATTAATTATGATGACCTTTTTATTCTCATGTGAAATACTAAGTGAAGGAGGTAACTTAATGTTCAAAGGAATCTTGCTAACATTCTCATTTAATTGCTACCACGTGTCATAAAGGTTACCCATTAACTGTTACATTAAATGGAACCTTTATAGAATTTTAACCATTCACTATACTTATGTGCAGATTGAGAGAGTTCCTTTTTGATTCACATCCTTGATTAAAGGTACATTTAGTTTAAAATTCTGAAAATGTCAAACATTTTAACTGTTACATTACGCTTTGCATAGAGCAGAGCTCCGAGAGTGTAATGTTCTAATTCGAATCTAAATAATCTAATAATAGAAAAATAAGTAATTAATAAATATTTATTCAACAAATGTTATTGAGAACCAGTGTTTAAAATTAGGTATACACTAGAATACTGAGCACAAGGTGCAGGTATTCTTAAATTAGCGTCTGTGTGAGTTCTCGAGGTACTTAACTAGAATTTTCAAATCAGTTCCGTGTTACTTAATATACTGAATATATTACATAAATGACAGGAATTTTCAATCGTGGTTAGGTATGAATTTATTTTACTCTCAAAATGTAATGATACGCGTGAAGTTTGTGTAGGTACTCATTTGTTGTATTAAGATGATTATTTATTTATTAAATTAACAGTTAATACTCTATTTATACAAAAACTGCAGGTTAGTGCTATGACACCGTAATTAATACGGTAAGTAAAAACTTTGTCTGTTGGAAAAATTAGTACTTAAAGTTGTCAATTTTTTGTGTAAACGACTGACGTTGCGGGCTATTATTATTGTGGTTATTTGTACAAAATTAAAAATACTTTTTTTAATGAGTCTGTCAATATTTTTTTAAACAATAATTGCTCACCAAATTCAGTAAAAATCCACATTAAAATACTTTTCGTATGCATTGAATAAAAGTGTGTCCATTCATTCAGTTATCTTATTTTACTCGGTATTTTTGGCACAAATGACAATATATTCAAAGGATCAAAACACACATTATGTGTAATAAAGCTTAGTGAGCTCATGTTTCAATGTTGAAACAAGTGTGACAGGGATAGATTTTGATATAAATGATTACCAAAGTAATGGTTCTTTAACTACATATTGTACTTACGGTTACATTTATATGTAAGTAATACATAAATGAGGTCATTACTTTCACAAAATGTACCTAGTTCTGCGAAATATACGAACTATTTCTGTTTCAGCTTAAAATCGATATAATGTTTTAGTAGAAAAATCTCATATCAAAAGGGTAGCCTAATTTTTCGTTATAGTTTTTGAGATATTTTGAAAAACATTTGGGAGAGTTCAGCTCGCCCCATTAAGCATTTCACTATGTATGTTGATGCCAACTTATTCCTGTTATGCGCTAAAATACGCCACTTGATTAAAATTTTGCGCTACAACGAAACATAGAAGGTCGATGGGGCCAAATTGATGTTTTTAAATAAGTGCACTTTCTTATAAATTCTTAATGCTGTACGTGCGCTTTTGTTTGTGTGTGTGCTGTTCTCTTATAAGGATCGATTTGCCAAACATCAATTAAACACAAGAAATCGGGACAAAGACAAAGGGTTGCCCTCTCAAATCAAGTAGAGTCACAGCAAATAAATGACCAATACTAAAAGAGCTCCACATAATTTGAGATTAGCTCTGGGTTACAAGGAGGGAAAAAGACCTACAGAAAACCGTCCAGGATATTTAATAAATGTATCTCTCACTTACTTCCACTTTCCTTCCAATCCATCTTTCAAAATTACATCCAATTTTACTCTACATTGTTTTCAACTTGAGCGATTATCGTCAGGAATTTCATTTCCCCTCTTTTGATATTTATTTATTATACAGTGTGTCTGCTTAAGTTCGCACCATATGGAAAACTTTTTTATTATTAATTTTACGAAAAAAAGCTATTCTTTATAAAAAGTTCTGCATGTTCTAAAATTTAAAATACAATCATCAGTTATTAAATTTTTTCAATCGTGTACGCGGTTTGTCAAAAAATATGAATTTTGCTCAAGAGTAAAGTACCTTTATTTTTGACAATATCGAAATTTGTTATTAAAAAAAGTTAATCAGAACTAAAATCTACGTTCAAATATGCAATTACATGCTCCTAGTTAAAAAAAATTTTTACAACTTTTTCTGAATTTACTTATACCTACCGATACTGATACGATTTCCGTTCCATTCAGAAACCTCACTGCCAAACATTTCTTGATATAATACAAATCATTTGTTTATCAATGCATCTTAGATTTCACGTAACTACACTTACATTTGCATTGTTATTGTAGACAAAAATAGGAAATCGTATCAGTATCGGTAGGTAGTAATTTGAGAAAATGTTGTAAAAAAAAATTTTAACTAGCAGGATGTAATTTCATATTTGACCGTAGTTTTTAGTTCTGGTTAACTTTTTTTAATAACAATTTTGGATATTGTCAAAAATAAAGGTACTTTACTCTTGAGCAAAATTCATATTTTTTGACAAACCGCGTACACGACTGAAAAAATTTAATATCTGATGATTGTATTTTAAATTTTAGAACATGCAGAACGTTTTATAAAGAATAACTTTTTTTCGTAAAAATAATAATAAAAAAGTTTTCCATATGGTGCGAACTTAAGCAGACATACTGTATATTATAATATTTAGGTAGCTTCTGCCAACACCTTTCAAGGGATTGGATTGATTAATGAAGGTTGTTATCTAACAGATCCTAACATTCGTACCCGGGTCAAGGGCTCACGGGCGAAGTATGTCTTTGACATGGTAATTGTAGATTCGAAGGGAACCACTAAACCTTCTCCATGTATTTGGATTGATTATAATGTAAAAAGGTTGACAATATTTGATGAAGTTACATTAAAGGTTACTGATTTACATTCATACGACATGTTTCGATAATATAAATTATCATAATCAGGTGCTAAAAATTAGGATACATAAGTAACGCATAAACTCTAAAGAAAATCTTACATTGAAGGGTTAAAGTTGGAGAATAGAATTAATCAATTATTCCATTGTGATAAAACACCGTCGAGCCCAAATCACCAATGTAATCGGACAAGAATAAAATTTAACAAAATTTATTTAAAAATGTAAGAACCATGCTGTAAAAGATAGGTTAGGTAATCAAAAAGGAGGAAAGAAGATACTTGCAGGAAAAACTGGTGATGTAAATTTAAGAGCAACGATAGCCAAGATCTTGGCTATCGTTGCTCTTAAATAGCACAATGGAATAATTGATTAATTCTATTCTCCAACTTTAACCCTTCAGGCTTCAATGTAAGATTTTCTTTAGATTTTAAGCGTTACTTATGTATTCTAATTTTTAGCACCTGATGATGATAATTTATATTATCGAAACATGTCGTATGAATGTAAATCAGTAACCTTTAATGTAACTTCATCAAATATTGTCAACCTTTTTACATCATAATAAATCCAAATACATGGGGAAAGTTTAGTGGTTCCCTTCGAATCTCTTATGACTCCATTTCGAGCCTCCAATGGACCAAACGTATAATGGTAATTGTATTTTGTATTTGGATTCGGGAGCCAGTCTGTGACGGATCTTATTACCAGGCTTGATGCCAACTTATTCCTGTAGTTATGTACTAAAATTCGCCACTTTATTGAAATGCTGCGACACTTCCGTATGGTGAAACATGGAAGATGGGCCAAATTGATGTTTTTAAGTAAGTTATGGACTCAAACTGTGCCCTGCTTGAAACTTGTGGGAAAGATCACTATTAATTAACACACATATTTTACGTTATTTGCCCCCACAATGGGGCATCGGTTTAAGCTTAAAACAAACTATTATAATTAAATTCAGGTAGCATTGATTTTATTGACGGTTTCGTCAAAATTATTTACTTGAAATGACAAATGAGTTTGTAGATCGTCCGCGTATAGATGATATTTACTATACACCATTTTAGCAGGTATTATGTGAATAATGAAAATAAAATTGGGCGTAATACGGTACATTGTTGTACTCCGTTTGTGATGCGGACTGAATTGGATTTATAACCATTCGTTATTGTTGTTTGTGTTTATATAACGTTTATACTATACCAGAGCTTTTTTATCCAAATCCATAATATCTTAATTTAGCAAGTAATAATGTACTGTACACTAAATCAAACGCTTTTCTTTGTCTAATTAAAATTAGAAAGTTTCATTCGAATTGTCCATTGCACGATAAATGCTTTCTGTAATTTCTAATAATGCGGTTTGTGTATGACTTTTTATAAACCCGGATTGTTCTGCACGAAGCAGTACTCAGCTACATATACTTTTCAATAATCTTGATAGGACTGGGATTAACGGATTATACTCAGTGGTCTTAATTGTGATAGTTCTGAAGCGTGAGAAACTTTCGATAGTGGTGCAATTATCGCGGCTTTCCATAATTCCTAATCGAAAAGATGAGTTCATAATATCCATTACGATATGACTATTGTGTGCTATAACTAAGTTACTGTTTGGTTTTTAATTTAGATTTTAGATTTATGCCAGTTTTGTTAATTATAAGGTTCTAATCTACGCTGTCAATGTATTTATGAAAGTTGTCTACAATTTATTGTGCTGTACTTTCTAGAGTATTATTTCACTGTCGAATTTTCTGCAATACTAGCCTTTATTTTAACTACTTATGTATATTTAACAATTAGTTACAAACTTCACTCGTTAATGTTCTGCTGACACATATAACATCAATATTGTGTTAACGTGTTTTCAGTAACTCTTTCAGACCATTTGCTTTAAATTGAAATTTTCAATTACTTCTAGGATATATTATACCGTGACGAAGTGAACAGTAAATTGACATTTCATTCAATACTTTTATACGATATCTATACCTATGATCCTGTAACAAACACTTATGCTCATATTTTGTCCATTCGTATCGTACCGTACCGTACATAAACCCCAGTCATTCGCAGAAAAATGTAACTGCAGTAAATTCCGTCGAAGGTTAAAAAAATAACTTAATGTTATAAATGGAAAAATTTATCCAACAAACTTAATGCAGGTAACTTCGAAGCCGTTCTAAAGCAAAGTTATATCAGTTACTAAACCTTTAAATTTACACCAGGGGATCTAGAATCTTATCTTGCTCAGACTAACTCATACTTCTGTAAACTGAAGGATTTCAAATATTCGATAATATAGTAGTATATAGTAGTATAGTAATATAGTACATTAGGCACATCTGGGTTAATTTACCCTAATGGTCAACCTGGAAAAATCTTTTAAATGAAGTTAAATAAAACATTTATTTAAATATATCTAACGTATTTCCAAACTATGTGTGACTAAAAATTATTCAAAGGTGGCTAGCCAACCTTTGGTGTATCTACTCTCATAAAAATAGATAGAATTCTTAAACTAACCACTGAGTTGTACCAAGAGATTGTAGAAATGATGAAAACAATACGTGGAATTATTATCGCATTTAAATAAAAAAACAAAAAAAAACAATAAAGAAATTATATCATACTTTTATGACTTTCGTGGCTCTTTAGTTTTGTATGATACGTAAAGCTATATAGACCAGTGCAGATAATATTTTTAGAGGAAAAAATTAATAACAGCACGGCGCTAGGTGGAAATGGTAGCAAAAAGTATGTAGAATTCGGGAATAAAAAATGCAACACCATCAGAGGGGGGCGGGGGAAATGGGAGGGGGTTTTAGGAGGTACACACGGTTTTTAATTATTTACAGCAAAACTAAGCCTCGTATCGAAAAACTTTAAATGGAAAAGTTGTAGGTATTAAAAAGTTCTGCAACTTTTGTATACAACATTTTTTTACATAACCTCAAAATTTCCTGGAAAATAGAAAAAACCGCGTTTTTCGTTTTGAATTTTTTTCTCCGGTGAAAATTAATATTTTTTCACCATGTTTGGTGGAAACATACCTTTTTATGTACCAAATAAGCTGGAATTTTTTCAAATAAAAATATTAATATTTACGTCTTACATTACTCGAAAACTGAAAAAGTACCTCAACTTCAGTCAAAAAGTCTGGTGTCAAAACTCAATTTTTTTGGCAATTTCCGTGTGGTTTTTTATTCGTTGAAATGTGTACTTTTAGATGGTTTAATGAAAAATTGGCATCACTATAGAAAAATTTGCCAAAAAATGCGAAAAACTGAAAAAACGTGATTTCAAACAGCATTTTTGTAATTTTCCGTTAATACATATATGTAATTATTTATTCAAATTTACAGCAAAAATCCTTGAAAATTATAACATTTATTGTTATATCAATAAATAAAGCAATTGCAAACCCTTAAAGTATGGAAAGTTGCAAAAAAACATGAAAATATTATGATTTATCCGTCTATTATTGTAAGGTTTTACGTGGTTTCACAAAGAAAAAATGGATACTGCAATATTTTTCCATCTAAAAAAGTAGATTTATTAAAACATTGTTTTATAAAAATTTACATTGAAAATCTCCAGCTTGGTCGAAGCAGACTTACTCCACCTTCCCCTTACAGGATTAGGGGTTCAGCCTCGTCAGTACATCGTTGTGGGTCAGTTTTGGCCTCTTTGGTGGTAGTTCTTCATCGCCGGATTCATAAAAACTGTCAGAATCTGTTGGATATTCGTCATGGTCATCATCATCTTCAAAAATGATTGGTGCGATTTGGTCCACCGTCGTTAATGTCGTATTGTCGCTGAAAGACTCATATGGTTTTGTCTCGTAATTGCAGCATTTTTCAGCATTATCACAGTTAGTGCATATACGTGTACATTTCAAGCCGTGCTTCTTACAGCCACATTTTTATTGTTGCATCCAGTTTCACAGATTTTGACAGTTTTTATGAATCCGGCGATGAAGAACTACCATCAAAGAGGCCAAAACTGACCCACAACGATGTACTGACGAGGCTGAACCCCTAATCCTGTAAGGGGAAGGGAGAGTAAGTCTGCTTCAACCAAGCTGGAGATTTTCAATGTAAATTTTTATAAAACAATGTTTTAATAAATCTACTTTTTTAGGTGGAAAAATATTGCAATATCCATTTTTTCTTTGTGAAACAACGTAAAACCTTACAATAATAGACGGATAAATCATAATATTTTCATGTTTTTTTGCAACTTTCCATACTTTAAGGGTTTGCAATTGCTTTATTTATTGATATTACAATAAATGTTATAATTTTCAAGGATTTTTGCTGTAAATTTTAATAAATAATTACATATATTAACGGAAAATTACAAAAATGCTGTTTGAAATCACGTTTTTTCAGTTTTTCGCATTTTTTGGCAAATTTTTCTATAGTGATGCCAATTTTTCATTAAACCATCTAAAAGTACACATTTCAACGAATAAAAAACCACACGGAAATTGCCAAAAAAATTGAGTTTTGACACCAGACTTTTTGACTGAAGTTGAGGTACTTTTTTCAGTTTTCGAGTAATGTAAGACGTAAATATTAATATTTTTATTTGAAAAAATTCCAGCTTATTTGGTACATAAAAAGGTATGTTTCCACCAAACATGGTGAAAAAATATTAATTTTCACCGGAGAAAAAAATTCAAAACGAAAAACGCGGTTTTTTCTATTTTCCAGGAAATTTTGAGGTTATGTAAAAAAATGTTGTATACAAAAGTTGCACAACTTTTTAACACCTACAACTTTTCCATTTAAAGTTTTTCGATACGAGGCTTAGTTTCGCTGTAAATAATTAAAAATCGTGTGTACCTCCTAAAACCCCCTCCCATTTCTCCCGCCCCCCTCTGATGGTGTTGCATTTTTTATTCCCGAATTCTACATACTTTTTACTACCATTTCCAACTAGCGCCGTGCTGTTATTAATTTTTTTCTTTCTTGGCTGTTTTTGAACCTAACTGCACTGGTCTAATAGGTACCAGCTCATTATTATTATGAAGGACAACAATACATCATTTTTCAAATATGCTTATTAATTATACAAAATTATAGTTTTGAAAGTAATGTTACATTTAACAGAATACTTGGTCATATAAACATATTTTGGGATAGTGTTCACAGAAGAAAGTGAAAGAATCGACATTAATATTTCTCATGCAACATATTTATTAATCCCCTTTGAAATAAATAAAAAATTTGTGTGCAATTTTAAATACTAACTACATACTTTTATTACTTTAATTATTTAAATGAAAAGGTCGTAGAATTTGCAATTACAATGTAATTTTAATTATTATTTTAGGTAACTGTACTAATATAAATGAAAGTACCTAAGTAAATAAAGTAACAGTGTCTTAATCGAGTAAATTAAACGTTCGTTATATTGCAAGTAAAACAGACCAATCTCCATCTCATATTTTATATAACATAAATCATTTTTTAAGTCATTTAAAATATACCTAAAATAAAAAAATACTCTCGGAATTCTATGATCTGTCAAGTAGTACTTATTCTCCGATGACTCCATATACTAACAAACAGTTTTTGACGTACCTACTCGATGAGTTGGAAAGTTGATACATATGTTCTCAACGAACAGTTATAAAATGAGCAATCTGAGTTTATTTATTACAAACACGAATAAAACTTCTCATGGGCTTTACTTCACTTTAAAAATAAACCAATATAACTTCAGATTTATAGCACATTTTAAACGCAACCTGTTGCTCTTTAAGCGCTTCAAAGTATATGTTTCTCTGACTCTTCTTAAATTAATGTGAAACTTTGTCGTTTCCAGTTGAAAGTAACAAAACTCATCCTAACAACGAATCGACTTATTTAAATGGCGTAATAAAGTTTTATTTAAAGAGGATGTTAAATACAAATTAGCGGATGCTTGTAATCCCCTGCTTTATTCCATATAATTCCTCTAAATACGATTTTTCACAGCCTGTGTAAACAATTACGTTGTTAATTAATTGTTAATTACAGCGATCTCATGTTAATTCAATTTTCAGCACAGATTATCATAATTTGAGACTTATTGTGTTATTTACACTAGAACACTTCTGGGTAGCGTAAGAGCGTTGAAAGCGAAATGTGAAAAAAATATCTGAGAAAACCCCAGATGCATTTTACAGAGTGCAAGGAAGTAACAGTGTTTAATATTTTGCAATGTAAACTTATTGAAGAAAAGAAATTTAACAAAATAAAAACGAATACCAATAATGCAATTAATTTGCAGTAAAATACTTAATTGGTTTTGAAATGGCTACCATCAGTATAAACAGGGCCCCTAACGTTTTGTTGACGACCAAGAGATTTAGTGGATCAAATCCTATCATTTTGACGATTTTGCACTTGTCCTACGGTGAACAACCTCTCGCTTGTTAAAAGAATCCTTTACTGTCGCTGATTTTGGGCCCATCTGTTTAAAATCTTTGTCATTGCCAAGCTCTTTGAAACCGTTAATATTGCTTTAGACACACTCCTCTGAGGTACATTAAGCAGAGGAACAATTTTACATTGGCGTTCTCATTGACAAAATAGCAACACATTTGTTTCACATCATTGAAAACACAAAACAAATAATATTAAACTGTGTGTGTTTTGTGTATTTTACTAAACTGTAATGGCAAACGCTATATGGGTAAAAAAGTATGGAGAAAATAATAATATCAAAATTATTTGGTTGCGTTCAAAGACTATTGCTCTAGGATGCATTACCTAAACTTTAACTCCGTTATTTCCTCGCACTCTATATATTCACGCGTCATGTCACTGGCAAGTTTCTGTTTTTATATAAGACCGCATCGTCTCGATGTAACTGTACTTTTTGGTTTCGTCGTTATAAATTGGGCGCTAAGCTGTTTTTTTGTTTAATAATAAGAACTATTGTTCTATTAGCGAACATTGCCAGTGAGTCAGGGAAAATCACTTAGTTGATGGCTTGGAAGGGAATGGTATGAACAAATCCTTACAAATACGTACTTTGTAGGAGTAGATTAGAGTATAGCAGGAAAATTTATCCGCTGGGTGTTTGCTAGAAGCTACCAGGGTCGTTATGTTACAAAAAAAAACTCAAAGTACATGAGTAGGATAATTTCTAAAGTTATACCAAAAAAGGCAGTGCGGTCTCACTAAGGTACCACCGACAGAAACTCTGTTAATAAACGAGTGTTTAACAGAAGATCAAAATACTGAAAAATGGCAAATCAGCTATCATTTGAAATGGATGGTAGAATGAGGCACGCTAACGTAAATTTCAGTCCAAAACAAATTGGTATCATTTCTTGCTTCCGCTGGAGTGGAAATTGGGGCGAGCAACAAGAGTAATCAACAAAAAGATAGTAAAGCGCGTATAATGGAAATAGTAATTTCTAGTAAAACACTAATCCCGTGAATTTCGAAAGTGCGCATGGTACCTATTTACTTGGAGTGACTGCCCTCGTTATAGGATTATACGTACGCTTGTATGACATCAAGTATACTGTTGAGCAATAAGTAGGTAATAGTTCATGTAGCCACTATGTGGGCATAAACTAACATGGCTAATTTAAAGAAAAAGGTTTCGCAGGGCTACTATTGTAATGTACATGATTTCCGGATGTGAAATTGTCATTTCATGTAAAAAATAGTATATTAAAAAACAAGTTTCATAAGGTACGTTTTATGGCACGAATCAAAGTTTAGAAAACGAGTGGCGCAGCCACGAGTTTTCTTAATGATGAGTGCCATAAAAGCCTTATGAATGAGTTTTTTATACTATTTTTTAGAATTTGCGCCTTTTGCAAGCAATTTTAAATAAATATTTGACATTATCAAAATCTAGGGAATTTTTTAGAGATTGGAACTACTACTTTTCAAATTGTCAATTTAAAATTTATTTAAAGGTTAACTACAGTATTTGCTATGAATTAATTCGGTAAATACCAACTTAGTAAAATTAAATTGTACCGGTTTTATTAAAACACCCAAATGTCTATTAAAGCACGCAAATGACGCGAATTCTAAAAATATAATTAAGGCATTTAAATAAACATTTCTTATACCTTTAATGGTCTGCGGAAAATTCTTCCACAGCAATTGTTCGAATGAAAATTCTTCGACTGCAATTTTCCGAAAAACAATTTTTCGACAGGAAAATTCTTCGAAAACACAATTGTTCGACATTGCAATTCTTCGACAGGAAAATTCTTCGAATAAAAGTCATTGAAGTTTTTAAACTAAGTATGCCAATACTTCCGATAATTTATTTTTAATAATTCTAAATATAAATAATATGTTTTAAGAGCCTATTAGCGTTACCCGGAAGACACCACGTGGAGGTTGGCTCAAAATAGTCTTCCATTTTTTTATTATGATTTTCTTTAATGTTATTATTGTAAACTGCATAATAAGTTTTAATAAATAATAAGTTTTAATAAGAGTTTTAGGAATACTTTTTCTGGGGTTAGGTAAAAAAAAACCCGGAAAAAAAACCGGAAAAAAGACCCCCGGTAAAAATCCCCGGAAAAAAACCCCTACGAAAAAAGACCCCCCGGAAGAAAAACCCCCGAAAAATAATTATAGATGGCTGTGAATAAACATATAAATATACAAAGTTTGGAAATAAAAGTAATGCTAAACTTAAACGTAGATTGCCACTAAAGAATTCGAAGAATTTTCCTGTCGAAGAATTGTAATGTCGAAGAATTTTCCTGTCGAAGAATTGTTATTCGGAGAATTGCTGTCGAAGAATGTTCATTCGAAGAATTGCTGTCGAAGAATTTTCACCGACCCGTTTAATACATAAAGTAACGACTAATTCATGTATAATAGATATGTTAATGGGACTTCTTATAATAACAATTATACCTCTACTAGGAGGTGTTTCACAAGGCAATACAGTACAGCACGTTGAGAGCGTTTCTCTTCTTAGTATGCTTAATAATACATAAGCCAAGATCGAGTGATTAAAGGTGGGTCGGTGAAAATTCTTCGACAGCAATTCTTCGAATGAAAATTCTTTTAAAATAACCGACACCGTGATCATAGAATAATTTCTAAAAAATTTTGGAAATGTATATAATTATCTATATGGGAGGATAATTTTGTAGGTGAAAAACCACCGCAATAAGAGGTCTGAAATGTTATCGGTAATTTAATGCATTTAACTTGAGTAATATACTTTTCACTCAATGGATAAGCTCTTATAACCTTTTAAAGGGAAGAAACAACCTCATCGCTTCGAATTATGTTAGGTTTTTTTATTGCAATGTGTAATAAAGAGCGACTCTTCAAAAATGAAGTTATTTTGAGATTTTATGCTCAAAGCAATACTGTTCTGTCCGATTTATCAATTTAACGCAATAAAGGAACAAATGTAGTAAAACACCATCAGTGCAGAACAACGAGAAAATGGTTGGTGATCATTGAACGTTGTTTCGGAATGAAGTACAACTTATGTAATTACGACAAATGTAGGCATCGTTAATTTTGTTTTCAAAGTTGACATCGAAAAAAGTATATTGCTTGAGGATAACTAAAGTCGAATCGAGTTCTACGTAAAAGAAGTTAACAAGTAAAAATATTTCAAACAAGAGTTAATCAAATTGTTTGCGAACTTCTATCTTACGGCAATATTAAACAAATAACGAAGTTCGTACAATCCGGCAAAGTAAAACAAACAGCTAAATTTTGTTTGTTAAATCAAACATGTAACAAAGATTAATTGAAGGAAAAATACCATATAGATATTAGGTGAAAATATATCGCTATTAGAAAACACTATCAGAGCCAAATAAATAGGCGTAATATGATTTGTAGTAGGTATACAAATGCGATTTTATGATACAGATGATATATTAGCTGAAAAGGTCTTAGTTTACATTTTCCATCTACCTAATATTCCAATAAACCTCTTACCTCGATTCAGTAGATGGAATTTAATATTTCATTCTCCCAATTATCTCCTGTTATCGTAAAACAACGCCAAGAGACATATTTTTTCCGTTTTTTTACTCTCCATATAATAGCCATTATTTTAGAAAACTAAGTGTTGGTAATACACCATATTTGATATCGCCAGTGCGCCACCCTTAACATAGGTGTAACGATTCACGTCTTACACTAGGACAATTTACTTTACAAAACTTGAGTCGCGGACCTTTCGCAGGGTTGAAATTGGGCTATTCAAATTAACATACAGGGCATAAAATTTCATTTACCTTCCACTAGTAGCTTCCCTGGCTCGAGTTCCTCTGGTCCGCTAAAGTTTCCCCGCACGCAGCGAAATACCAACACACCCCACTTCCACTTCCAAAACCGCACAATGTCCAAAAATTCGCGATTACCTTAGCGCTTCTGCCTCTATCCGAATATCCCGTTAGAAACCCACTGTCTCCTCTTGTAATATTTTGTCCCCTCCGGCACTCGCGATTCCGTCCCACGCCTCGCAATCCTTCACTGTCAGCAACACTTTACACTAAGTACATTCTAAGAGATATTTTACATAGGCTAGGGGCATTTATTTATTTAAGAAATCATTACGTATGCAATAGAATTAAAAAAATTGCACAATAAATTGCCTTAAATGAAATAATGACAGTTTTTCTAAAATAAAGATTGTGACTACTCAGAAACTGACAAAAGTTACAGTCACAGGATAACATTAAAATTAGAAATTTGAATAATGAAATGTTTTCATCCGTAAATTGTGCATGGTAAGAGTGTTTAAAGAAAATGGCTTCTATATTCTCCATCAAAGGAGTCTCTTTTTTGTTATTTCTGTTCTCTTTTGACGATACTTACACATGCTTAAGTTCTTTGTAATGGTTTAATTCATAGGCAATGTTCAATGATATATCGCCTGAAGCAAATCCGTTGGCGGAGTATATTGAAAGGGATTGTTCCCGTGGTAAGGTCTCGGCAAAATGAAAATTATTTAGGGTATACGTATTGAACTATTACCAGATTTTGATCTTTTCCTTGATGAACACTTATAAAAGTACGAGTATTCTTAAAATAGCGAAATAAACTTATTGGCCTTATGGTGGAAAAAGTCCTAATGAGCATTATGTGTGACCTCAAAGAGAAAAAAAATTGCTCGATTAGAATCTGCATCCGACATGTCGCATGTTGATCTTTCATTGTTCGCTGTGCAAAAAATGGAACCAAGTTGGAAGATTTCTACCCTCATTTAACCCCACAAAGAGTCAAATATTTCATTGAGACAGTATTGCTATTTTTGGAAAAATAAACGATTATCACAGACAAATTATAGTAATGAGTCGAATATAAGCGGGAAGTGCTGAGTTATAGAAGCAAAAGTCAAAGAAAAATACGAATTTATCATTACCATGACATGTTGCGCATTCTATACAGGAGTTGTTTTGGCAGCTTTTGTTAAAGGTTTCTGCAAAAGTTTTATAGGTAGGTTTATGAAGATCTGTACATAGGGGTTACTCTGAAATCCGAATCGATGTAAAATATTTTCAAAATGCTAGCACTTCCGGAAATGCCGGACGTAGCTAGTAACTTCGTTATTTTAAATGACAACCCCTATTTTTTATTGCATTTTTGGATTCTTCATGAAATTTCAATTCGTTTGATACCCACATGTCAATATCTAAAATGTATAGTTTTTAAGTTATTTTGAAATTTTAGAAAAAAAATGGCGGATGCAGGCCGTACTTTGAGAATTGATTACATGAAAATAGTTGCAGTTATGCGAACCGAGTTTTTACCAACGCATAGAGAAGGAATAGGGCTTTTTTTGGTGTACTTAAAAAAAAAATCAGTTGTGTAGGACCTCACCTATAGGGCCCCAAATTTATGAAAATTCAAAGATTAAAAACTCAGTTTTTTAAATGAAACGACCATTTTCTTACTATTGCATTTCATAGAGAATCAAAACGGGCATACCTTGGTATTACATGTTCCTGTCCCTATCTTTAATAGTTTCTGACTTATTCCTATTTCATTGCATTGATACCATTTTTTACAATTTTATTATTGGTCGACCATGACCTTATGGTAATCGAATTTTAAATTAGTCGGTAAATTTTGCTTTAATCTTTTAGCGCAAGGCCGAAAAATTAAACTTATGTAAGTAGCCTTAAATCACTGAGAATTCAACAATGCAAATTCAAGTGTCGCAAAATAAAAGATTTTTTAAAATTTAAGTAATTGGAAAACACAAACTTAATAAAATAACTGGCATCAAGCGGCATCTTCGTTACCAAAAGCACATCACAGAAAAAATCTTACAACTATGAAATTCTTGGATAGAGTGTCAGTAAAATAAAAATAATTCAATACCTTCTCTTCTTCAACACATGTTCAAAATGGGCGCCTTCATGTTCCAAACAAGATTTCATTCTTTTTCTTAAATTTTTTTGTGGATTTTCGTATTACTTGTGATTCAGTGGCTTGTATCGCATTTATTACTCTAAAGATCATGTCTTCCATGTTGTGGGGGGCCTGGCATATACTGTGTCTTTTACATATCCCCACAGAAAGAAATCTAATGGGGAAAGATCCGGGGAACGAGCAGGCCAAAGATATGGGCCGCAGTTTCCGATCTAATTCCTTGGAAAAATGGCATCTAAAAACCCAGAAATAATTCTTGCATTATGTGCAGGGGCACCACCTTGTTCGTAATACATAGCACCATATTCCTGCAGAGGCAGACCTGTTGCAGGAACAACAATATTGTGTAAAATTTCCAAATAACGTTCTCTCTGCACAAGATACATTAACACTCTAACACTCTTGAAAGTGTACATTTCGATTCAAATATGGATTTCAATACTTAAGGATTGTGATCGCACCAGTAATCCGAGTTATGGCGATTAAACATGCCATTTTTACCAAGGATAGAGAAATTAAGACGAGATAACATATAAGGGCAGTCGATAAAATTGTGCAGCAGTCCATATAAAAATTTCAAGCTGTTGTGTATGCGACGCTTTTCCATAACTGCAACTGTATTCAAGTAATCAATTCTCAAATTACCGTCTGTATTCGCCATTTTTTTCTAAAATTTCAAAATAACTTATTAAAAACCATACATTTTAGATATTGATATGTGGGTATCAAACTGATTGAAATTTCACGTACAATCCAAAAATGCAATAAAAAATAGGGGATGCCATTTAAAATAACGAAGTTACTAGTTACTTCCGGCATTTCCAGAAGTGCTGCCATTTTGAAAATATTTTACATCGATTCGGCTTTCAGAATAACTTCTATGTACAAATTTTCATAAACTTACCTATAAAACTTTCCCAGAAACGTTTAACAAAAGCTCCCAAAAAAACACCTTGTATACTTTGTGGGCTTTCATACTGCTTAACATGTCCAAAACGCACCAAACTATTGAAGAAGAACTGACAAGTTTGTCACTGATGCCACTGAAAGATGCTATAATTGAGGAAATAGTTTATGTTGTTACCCAGGAAAAATCTACTAATTTATATACTTACATATTTTTTATAACTTACTTGCTAAAGTAGATTTATTTTTGTTTGTTCCTCCTGTATCGCCGCATTTTGCAGATTATGAAGGGACACTTAAAACTTTTATTTCTGTCGCTTTTAAAAACCTCCGCTGCCTGTTTAGTCAGCTGATGATAATAAACTCGATTCCCGTTCTAAACAATTTGCCCTTATTTACAATTCATTAAAACATTTGCAATACAAAAATTTAAAAACGCTTCATATAGGACAGGAACCTATATGACAAAATTATGTTTTTAAGGACCAATTAGGTACTCAAAACAACGATCTGTCTGATGCAAAATTGTACCGCTATATAAATTTTACGCTTCATTTGTATTAAAAACGCAAACATACCTCTAAATTGACAGTTAAAACGAATAAACAGAATTTGTTGTGAGTAGCATTTTTCTGGTTCTATGAAAATAATTAATTAATTTGATTTGATCCAATGGAAACCGTAGGTAAATGAAGCACACACTGTTCGTAATTGGATGTGTATAATTACCGCGTTCTGTAGAAACAATAAAGTGACTTACTTTACCTTCAACATAGCAATTAATATGTTTGCAAGCATTCTGTACTCTTTTGGTTGTTCAGTAACACACGAACTAGTTTTACATGTAAATAAGTAAATTATACAATGTTTACTTTTCATGAAGCAACACTTGCGATAGAGAACAGAAATTTACATTAGAAAATCTGGTTTGAAAACTTGCACTAACACATGAATTCTTGTATGGATGGTATTATTCAATAATAAACGGGGGTACATGCGATTCTCGCGTTTTGCGTGGTTTGGGGGGGGGGGGGGGGGTATCTGTGATTGTAGGTTGTAATAGCTTTTGTTTTAAAATATCACACCTTGTTGAGCTGGCTGAGCCGCTTAAAAAAAGAAAAAAAATTACATTTTTGTACCTTTTCAGATTTTTGACCCAGGTATCTGTAATTTAGCAAGTTATTAACGTAACTAAAATAAAGGACTACATTTACTTACATTTGACGTAAAAATCACAAAAATGGGTTGATATTTGATGACGAATTCGTTCAACTCTACAACCTACCTACCTATAGTAAATTTTTACCAATTATTAAAAAAAATGTAGAATGCAAACTTTTTGGAATAGATTTGAAACCAAAAATACATAATGGCCCTTTCACAATGTTAATTACGTCTTTGCACATAGTCTTTGCCCAAAAATTAACAAAAATATAACAAATTCCGTGTGAACTTCATGAGGATAGTTTACATACAATGAATTTTGAATGTAAAAGAACTCAATTTGGACACTGGCAGCTTCTTGGGAATACGAATGGCCTGGAGAACGTTTTAACATTCATCTTTAACTATAGTAAAACTAAAAATAAAAAGTACAAATAGAGGCTGGTCTAACGTTGCATAATATCTGTTTTATAGAAAGACCTTCTGTACCTTAAACAGTTTCAAATTTTTGTTTATTTCACAAACTAAAGGCATCATTTATACGTATATGTGCAGCAGTAAATATAGATTTTACTACCTCTTAATTACAATATAAGTTGTATATTTAGAAGTGTAGTGTAACGTAACCATACACTTGCCATCTACTTTTATCAATATTAAGATAAATATGTAGACAAAAACATTTTTCTCGGTGATGAAAACATTCGACTACAATACTTATGTTACTGACGACATCGTCCATCGTTAAAAATCTCTAAATTCGAAATAAGCACACAAACATGTACATTTCGAAAGTTACCGAAAGAAGATATCGGGACACATAAATTAGTCTACGATGAATGCGGTTGCTACTTTTAACATCATTTTAACGATGAAAATGTTAACGCGAGGCATAATAGAATCATTTTTCATCATTTGGATAACTTTTCAACTTGAAATAATTAAATTCCATGTTACCGAGAAAAAGTTTCCGATACTTGTCATTTTGAAAATTTTGGCGAAAATACTTTCTGGCATTGTTTTAATGTTCTAAATGGGTTAAGGACCTCGGACAGACAAACTTTGCATGTTTACACAACATTTTTACCCAAAAATAAGCACAAATAGCGAATTCTATTTTACACGTAATCTCCATAAGGAAACTTTGAACGTATTTTCTAAATAAAGAAAGTATATTTAGACACAAATACCGCTTGAATAAGATGACGGACTTTTATACTAAATGTTTAAATCTTACTTCGAAAAAAATTAGTGCAGATATTTACGTGGTTTGCAGGGGTATCTATAATTGTAGCATTAATTTGTAGGTTATAATAGCTTTGGTTTTAAAATTTCACACCCGCTCGCATTCGTCAGGACTGCACGACTGTCGGAAAAGTGCACAGCAACACACACATATACACACGTGATACACTTTAATTAGTTGTTATACACATCTATGCCCTTTACAATTAAACGTGGTAAAGTTTGAACACAAATAACTAACCATAAATATAATAATACCATAAAAACACATTTTTATACCTCAAATTGCCTTTTATATTACCACATTTTTGACTCTATCTTCGGTACTATAAGAGCTATTGACATAGTTTTTCTTTAAATTACTCGCTTATTAATTTTCCTTCCAATAGCAGTAAAAAATTTTTGGTACCATTTGAATTTTTTTAGATAAATCTGCCGTTTTGTTCCATCCAAAAGTTGCTCCCTCTGTTGGTAAATTATGATGGGGGATGGGACCTAAGTCCACGCGTACATAGGACTCATTCGGACTATTTGTACTACCCCCTGTCGGACACACCGAGCCACAGAATGAACGGGTCACCCATCCAAGTACGGACCAGAGCGCGAGTTGCTTAACTGTCAATTCTTGCATGTATTGGGAATTGTGACTATACATTGTGCCGTACTGCCGCCTAAGTATTCTCTTTACATCGAGATCAATCTTGTCAAATTCAAGTCACACGTTTCGAAGTTACACGATTTTTTCCAGTTACACGTTATACGAGTAGAACACGGACACCTCAACTTTCTCTTTTTGACGTCACTAACCCCACAATAGGCCCACGTGGGGGGCGTGTTTTTTATGCTTAGAGCTGATTGACGTCACTAACCCCACAATAGGTCCACGTGGGCGACATGTTTTTTATCCTTAGGGATGACGTAATTTATTTTAGGGGTGATTCTGGATGCTGGATGCTGGATGCCCTTTTGGCTTTTATGGATGCTGGATGGCTTTTCTGGATGCTGGATGCTGGAAGCCCTTTTGGTTTTTCTTAATGCCTTTTTGCCTTTTGGGTTTCTTAACGCCTTTTTGCCTTTCCCGGATGCCTTTTTGGCTTTTGGTTTCTTAATACCCTTTTGGCTTTCTCGTTTCTTAATGTCCTTTTTCTGTTTTCTTAATGCCCTTTTGGTTTTTCTTAATGCCTTTTTGCCTTTTGGGTTTCTTAACGCCTTTTTGCCTTTCCCGGATGCTGAATGCTTTTTTGGCTTTTGGTTTCTTAATACCCTTTTGGCTTTCTCGTTTCTTAATGTCCTTTTGCTTTTTCTGTTTTCTTAATGCCCTTTTGGTTTTTCTTAATGCCTTTTTGCCTTTTGGGTTTCTTAACGCCTTTTTGCTTTTCCCGGATGCTGAATGCTTTTTTGGCTTTTGGTTTCTTAATACCCTTTTGGCTTTCTCGTTTCTTAATGTCCTTTTGCTTTTTCTTAATGCCTTTTGGTCTTCAGGTTCCTGACCCTTTTTGCCTTTTCGGGTTTCTTAACGCCTTTTTGCCTTTCCGGATGCTGAATGCCTTTTTGGCTTTGGTTTCTCAATGCCCTTTTGCCTTTCTGTTTTCTTAATGTCCTTTTGCTTTTTCTGTTTTCTTAATGCCCTTTTAGTTTTTCTTAATGTCTTTTTGCCTTTGGGTTTCTTAACGCCTTTTTGCCTTTCCCGGATGCTGAATGCTTTTTTGGCTTTTGGTTTCTTAATACCCTTTTGGCTTTCTCGTTTCTTAATGTCCTTTTGTTTTTCTTAATGCCTTTTTGGTCTTCCAGGTTCCTGAACTTTTTGCCTTTTCGGGTTTCTTAACGCGTTTTTGCCTTTCCCGGATGCTGAATGCCTTTTTGGCTTTTGGTTTCTTAATACCCTTTGACTTTCTGGTTTCTTAATGTCCTTTTGCTTTTTCTGTTTTCTTAATCCCCTTTTGGTTTTTCTTAATGTCTTTTTGCCTTTTGGGTTTCTTAACGCCTTTTTGCCTTTCCCGGATGCTGAATGCCTTTTTGGCTTTTGGTTTCTTAATACCCTTTTGACTTCTGGTTTCTTAATGTCCTTTTGCTTTTTCTGTTTTCTTAATGCCCTTTTGGTTTTTCTTAATGTCTTTTTGCCTTTTGGGTTTCTTAACGCCTTTTTGCCTTTCCCGGATGCTGAATGCCTTTTTGGCTTTTCGTTTCTTAATACCCTTTTGGCTTTCTGTTTTCTTAATGTCCTTTTCCTTTTTCTGTTTTCTTAATGCCTTTTTGGCCTTCCAGGTTCCTGACCTTTTTGCCTGTTCGGGTTTCTTAACGCCTTTTTGCCTTTCCCGGATGCTGAATGCCTTTTTGGCTTTTCGTTTCTTAATACCCTTTTGGCTTTTGTTTTCTTAATGTCCTTTTGCTTTTTCTGTTTTCTTAATGCCTTCCAGGTTCCTGACCTTTTTGCCTGTTCGGGTTTCTTAACGCCTTTTGCCTTTCCGGATGCTGAATGCCTTTTTGGCTTTCGTTTCTTAATACCCTTTTGGCTTTCTGTTTTCTTAATGTCCTTTGCTTTTTCTGTTTTCTTAATGCCTTTTTGGCCTTCCAGGTTCCTGACCTTTTTGCCTGTTCGGGTTTCTTAACGCCTTTTGCCTTTCCGGATGCTGAATGCCTTTTTGACTTTTGGTTTCTTAATACCCTTTTGGCTTTCTGGTTTCTTAATACCCTTTTGGTTTTTCTTAATGCCTTTTTGGCCTTCCAGGTTCCTGACCTTTTTGCCTTTTCGGGTTTCTTAACGCCTTTTGCTTTTCCCGGATGCTGAATGCCTTTTTGACTTTTGGTTTCTTAATACCTTTTGGCTTTCTGGTTTCTGAATATGTGTTTCACTTTTTTAATTATTGCATAAAGTCCCGCTCAAGTAAACACACAGAGGAGGAGGTGTTGGAAACTTCTACAGTGGAGGAGGATTTCCGTATGGTAACGGTATACATTAAAAAAGCGCATTTACTAAAATTCATTTATTTTTATGATTGTGAAAACATATATTATACAGAAGCTTAATTATATTATCATTTTCAATTAGATTTACAGTAAACAAATTTTCAAAAAATCTTAGTCGCTAAGTTTAAATACAGAAACATTAAACAATAAAGTCCGCAAACGTTGAATGGTAATCTTGAAGTACTTTGTCGTTGTCGATTCTTCTCAAAAATATCAGGTGATATCCCTCCGGTGGTCGACCAAAGGAATCAAAATATTCTCCTCGTCCATTCCCATCAATGTAGATTGTAGCTCAATGTTCTCCAGGTCTGTATGACGGATCGGTGTTTACACAAGGTCTGGAGCATGCCTCGGGAATTGATTAGAAGCACCTGCAAGTCGAAATACATTTTTCTGACCCGGAATCAGATGCAGCAACATGAGAATTTGACCCGTATTCAATTATTCATCCTTGGAATTTGCACATTCCCAATCTTGAAGTAGTAAAACGTTTCTAAGGCACACATAGGCTCCTCAATAGTATGATGCATGCAGCGATAAGCTTGCGCTTCTTTCTTCAAATTTTTTAAGCGATGGACATCCATTGTCTTCCAGATTCACGATTGGTTTGTTAAGAAAATCCCAGTACCTGGCACTTTTCAATACCTTTCCACATAAATTTGTTGTAAGGTTGCAGAACTTTTGCACCTTCTCGTTCGAAATCTTGGAATGGGACATATCCCGAACTCCAACGAAGACCGTGGTGACGTGTCTCGAGATAATTTACAGTTTCTTTGCATCAGGGATAATGTCGAATAGGATGTTGGTGGTTTAAATAGGAAAACGCCAGATTACCATCATCCGTAACTACGGCAAACTCTTTAGGAATGAATTTATTGTCATCCCCCGAAACCCTTGCAAATCCACAAATGCAGCAGCGACCATTCTTCTCGACCGTATAACAGAAACTGGGGCTGCTAAAAACGGAACAGTATGGAAATTCCAATTTCGTAATAAGGATATAATTTGTTATGCCTAAGGGCAGGAATTGTTTACAGCAAATAAGGTCTAAGGCTAGAAAATATTTATTAGATTTGATTAAATAAATAAATAAATCATTTAATGTCTTTGTTTTTGTCTTTTTGGCTTTTCTGGATGTCCTTCTGTTGCAAAACATTTTATGCTTTTGTATACATTTTGTCATTTTTGAAACAAAAACATCTTATCTCCTGAATTAGTTTTCTTAGAAGTATGTCCACGAATCAAAACTAAGAAACAAAAATACTTAAGTCGGAATCTATTTCTATTTTCACCTTAAATTGCGAAATGTTTGGAATTCTTTACGTTGTTGCATACTCCCTTTTTTCTGAAAATGTTGTGAGAAAACAATTTTTTAAAGTGTCTCTATCAGCCATTTTTTGTAAACAATGTTCGGTGCGCACAACATAATTTACGTTGCGCACAACATAATTTACGGTGCGCACAACAATATTTTCGGTGAGCCCTACCACCCTATGGTGCGCACAACACCAATTACGGTGCGCATGCCACCTTTTCGGTGCGCACAACACCATTTACGGTGCGCAATACCAAATTTTCGGTGCGCACGATTAGTCATTTTACTTTTGGTGGGAATTTTGATTTTGTAGCCATTTTGGTTTTGTCGGTCATATTTAATGGCCAAGCAAGCTGCATACGTGGACTTTGGAAAGAAATACAGGATTTAAACTATAAACAAAACTAAATCATATGTTTGAAGCATGTTAGGTACATTTTGCCTTTTTGGCTTTATGAATGCCCTTTCGGCTTTTTCGGATAACTTCCATAATGACTTTTTGGCTTTCCTGGATGACGTAATCCGTTACTCGATTATAGATTAGATTAAATAAATAAATCTATGTAGTACCTTTTTTGGGTTTGAGGAAGAGTCAGAGTCATCCAGGAAAGCCAAAAAGTCATTATGGAATTATCCGAAAAAGCCGAAAGGGCATTCATAAAGCCAAAAAGGCAAAATGTACCTAACATGCTTCAAACATATGATTTAGTTTTGTTTATAGTTTAAATCCTGTATTTCTTTCCAAAGTCCACGTATGCAGCTTGCTTGGCCATTAAATATGACCGACAAAACCAAAATGGCTACAAAATCAAAATTCCCACCAAAAGTAAAATGACTAATCGTGCGCACCGAAAATTTGGTATTGCGCACCGTAAATGGTGTTGTGCGCACCGAAAAGGTGTCATGCGCACCGTAATTGGTGTTGTGCGCACCATAGGTGGTAGGGCTCACCGAAAATATTGTTGTGCGCACCGTAAATTATGTTGTGCGCAACGTAAATTATGTTGTGCGCACCGAACATTGTTTACAAAAAATGGCTGATAGAGACACTTTAAAAAATTGTTTTCTCACAACATTTTCAGAAAAAAGGGAGTATGCAACAACGTAAAGAATTCCAAACATTTCGCAATTTAAGGTGAAAATAGAAATAGATTCCGACTTAAGTATTTTTGTTTCTTAGTTTTGATTCGTGGACATACTTCTAAGAAAACTAATTCAGGAGATAAGATTTTTGTTTCAAAAATGACAAAATGTATACAAAAGCATAAAATGTTTTGCAACAGAAGGACATCCAGAAAAGAAAAAGCCAAAAGACAAAAGACATTAAATGATTTATTTATTTATTTAATCAAATCTAATAAATATTTTTCTAGCCTTAGACCTTATTTGCTGTAAACAATTCCTGCCCTTAGGCATAACAAATTATATCCTTATTACGAAATTGGATATTTCCATACTGTTCCGTTTTTAGCAGCCCAGTTTCTGTTATACGGTCGAGAAGAATGGTCGCTGCTGCATTTGTGGATTTGCAAGGGTTTCGGGGGGATGACAATAATTCATTCCTAAAGAGTTTGCCGTAGTTACGGATGATGGTAATCTGGCGTTTTCCTATTTAAACCACCAACATCCTATTCGACATTATCCCTGATGCAAAGAAAACTGTAAATTATCTCGAGACACGTCACCACGGTCTTCGTTGGAGTTCGGGATATGTCCCATTCCAAGATTTCGAACGAGAAGCGGCAAAAGTCCTGAAGTCTTACAACAAAATTTATGTGAAAGGTATTGAAAAGTGCCAGGTACTGGGATTTCTTAACAAGCCAATCGTGAATCTGGAAGACAATGATGTCCATCGCTTAAAAATTTGAAGAAAGAAGCGCAAGCTTATCGCTGCATGCATCATACTATTGAGGAGCCTATGTGTGCCTTAGAAAACGTTTTACTACTTCAAGATTGGACAAATTCCAAGGATGAATACGGGTCAAATTCTCAAGTTGCTAAATCTGATT